>OY728133.1:1266442848-1271442848 GCA_963277665.1 Viscum album
TCCAAAATAATGTCGCCTAGAAGTGTTTTCAAAAAAATAAAAATTTTAAAAATTAATGATTAAAAATATTAACTATTTTTAACTTTTAAAAAAAAAATCAACATAATATTTTAGTTGTTTTCCGATTCAGGAACGTTTCAAACCTATTCCATATGAAAAAAAATTCTCCATTTATGGAATTATCCGTCATTATGACCATATTTTTTTGATGATTTCTATGAAATTTAAAAAAAAGATAACGAAAAATTTTTATAAATGATTTTCAAATACATTTATTTCAAAATATTTATTCTTTAAAATATAATCTTCAAAATGTAAAAGATATTTTCTTTAAAAAAGTTATTATAGATATTTCAATGGAATTTCAATTAAACCACGTCAAAAAACCTTATTATTAATTATTATCAATTAGATATATTATTTAATTATACCATCGTCATTAATTCTTAGCACTGATTAATATTGTTTCAAATAGATTATTATGGATCCCATTTCTTTTCCATGGGATTACAAAGTTTGAAAAAGATTGTTTTTGAACCCATTTATTTTCAATGAGTTAACCTGATTTCAAAGATATTGTTAAAGTACCTATTTATTTTCCATAAGTTAATAACCTTTCAAAGAGATTTATATGGAACTCATTTCATTTCATGGGTTAACCAAGTTTCAAAGTGATTTAAATGAAACCCATTTCTTGTGCATGGGTTAATAAGGTTATATATGACTACTAATTTTTTCTATATGCTTTAGGGTGAAAGGTATATTTAGTATATTCATGTTCTAGTTCTTGTAAGTTATAATGTATGGGTGCACCTTTATAGTGTAAAATGATCCTGCTATAGATTATATGATGGGAGTACAAAAATAGTAAAGTAATAAATTTAGTAATGATTTTGTTCAGTAGATAATTAAATTAGCAGTCGACCATATTGGTGTTTAAATATGTATGGGTTCTAGAATTGTTTTATAAGGCTTCAATGAGTTGATATTTTAAGATAAAAATATGTTTTATTTATTATTTTTATGGGTTTATGATGTTTAATTTGATTAATATTGATAACACATATGTCATCAATATTTATTCTTATGATTATATCCTTTGTTAAAATCATCTAAAATTTTTTGATGTTTGATTATATTAGTATTAATGAGAATGAGTATTCATACATTATACTCATGAAATTTTATTAAGTGATCATACCTTTTTTTTATTCTCACGGATGACATTCATTTATTAATTCTTATATTTTCCATTACTGAGAATTTGAGCTCACCCTTTTTTTATTTCTTTTTTCTCTTGTTATAAACATTGAGTTTGAAAGAGATATGCCTATATGGGATTCAATATGGTTAATTATGATGTATTAATATGAATAATAAAAGCATTATTGAGTGGTAAAATGATCATTTAAATTTACGTGAATTTTTTATGTATGAGTTTCTCTAAATTATTTTAAACTCTAAACCGAAAATTTCCTTGAGGATGTTAGTGATCCAATTTTTACCTTTAATGTTGTAAGGATGGAAGGAAAAAATTATCATAATAATTATAATCAAAGATAAAAATTATGTATTTATTATTTGAGTACTATAACCATGATTTTAGGTTTTGGGATGTTATATGCTCTCTTCCAACACCACCTTCCTTAAACTAATGAACATGAAATAGCAATCATTACCAACGAAACTGCCTCAGGTGTAACTGTTGATGTTATTGAAAAGGGGCAGAAATACCCACTTCATACAACCTCCCTAAACATTAATACACTAATCATATAGGTTCCCAAGGCTTATTTAGCTATAGAAAAATAATGGAATGCCTCTTGTTGGTGATGACGAGCTACCTACTCCAGAAGAACAAAAAGAGATCTGTCATGGTTGGTTCCCCACTAGTCAGAACATTGATTCTGTGAACACTAATGAACCACTTCTTGAAGTTATACTCCTTGAAATGCCCTACATGACAATCTCTCAAGGATCATATCCTAAAAAGTAAACCTATAGATAATCTATTCCTTTTTCTATACCGTTTAAAATGTTGGGAGAATAAATTGTATGGATTGATATCCGATCATTCGGTGTAAAGCCTCCTTAATTCATTATTCTCTATTATCCTCATTGGAATAAACATTAGAAGAAAATAACAGGACATCCATGAACCTGATCCCCAATTATCTCATGATCAGTCTCCCCTACTAATGTTCATCATTAAGGATGTGAATTATTGTTGGAAATATTTGAAATTGTATGACCACAACACATATGTCTCCTTACAGTCACCAAGAATCAACATCCACCACTAAAGTATAGCTCCCTAAATTTGACTAACTACTAACAGACCCTAGAACTCAGTTCATTTTCATATTAGGCCAAAATAGATCTCAATATCCTCTATCAACTTCTCTATCTCCGTATTTGATATAATATCCTCATATTTTCCCATACTCTAACACAAAAATGTATGAAATTATCACTACCAAACATCAACTTCTATTATCAGGTTCACCCTTATAATATCATCTAGAACATATTTCTAAACTATAACTACATTAAACACTTAAAAATGATGAATGTGATCCATTCTTGAAAAGAAAAGATAAGTCATAAGACATGTGGCATAGAATATTATCAATATTATTTATTTAATTTATTTTAATTTTCCAACAACACAATTTAGACACGAACATAATCATTCATGATGTGTGTAACTCTCTTAAGTCTCTATCCTAAATATATTTCCACCTTAATTGTTCATTCGATAAGAGCATAGTTTGTGCACTGGATCACAGGGGGGATAAAATTCCTTGTCCAATCCATTCTTCATGACCTATTTTATTCAACAAGATCAACCATAACAATTACCCTACCGCCCAATGTAAATATCATGGTTCTTATCTTAAAAACAAAAATATATCTTAATAAAAATACTTTAATACCACAATTTTAAGATCCACTCCCACTATTGATGTCACAATGAACAGAGAGAGATAATAACCCCTAATTTCTTCCTCTAGTAGCCCCTGCTTATAGACTAGACCTAAGGGTATAAAAATATCACAAAATGGGTTAAATTTCCATCTATAAATGAAAGATGATCTGGATATTACTTTAAAAAACAACAATAAACACATGTAGATGATAAATAATGGTAAAAACCATCAGACAATGATGAATGATGTAAAATCATACACATAAAAGTCTCCAAATTAAATAAGAAAAAAAATTTATGGATGTGACACTACAACAACTCCAACCAAGATAGTAATGTCCAGATCAGTCCCCAAAGTCTTCATGGATGCCTAATAAAATGATTACATACATAGGTTGATCTTAAAAATATAGTTAGTAGGGATATAACTATGGTATCAAGTGAACATGTGAATAGATAATACTAATGTTCCAGAAAAAACACAAAAGAATCAATGTGTGCATATACAGGTAATATAACCAACCACATACTCACCATGGATCTCTCAACAAATCATGCTTCTGATATAATAAAATAACACTGATATCATTTAAATAAAGGAACCCCATAACTTGTTACCCACTATTTTTTTGTTCTCGTGTATCAATGTCGAATTTATTATGCTCACATCCCCTCGATTCATGTCACATCACAACCACATCACATCACATCTCACCTGAAGACACATGGGAAATCTATTATATGGGTAAGGATGTATCCCAACAAACCCCACCATAATAAGGGATATAATTTGAAGATATCATTGGGTATCATCAAATCACATATTTCCTGTATAAATTTAGTCAATCACATCACCCCCTGATTGAAGATATTTGAGCTAACACGTCACATCCTAACCATATAACCAAAGTAGTATGGAATTGTTAACATGAATAAAATCAACATTGTTCCCTCCTCCTTCCACACATGATTCCAACCACATATCACATTTCTTCATAGTATCATCACAACACAACATGCCCAACAACACATATTAAACATATCACATTTCAACGCAAACACAATAACTACATCCCGCAATAATAAACCTAGTCCATCACTATACATCTAACCCATATACATCGAGTCCATCACTGCTGATGGAAGCTTAGGTAATAGGGGATATCCATCAATCTGTATCACCACTGTCCAAATATATGAGAGAAAACATGGAACAAAGAACCACGAATCATTGGTAAGGTTATACATCATAAGTGGGTGTGTATAAAAATAACATAAATACACATTTGTACACAATGCAAAACATATGGTTTCACAAAAAATGGAATTAGAATACATTACATCACCACCATTGTACCTCACATCAGCAGTAAAAGTAACTCCCACCAATATATACAACACATCAAAAAACATTCACACATGCCACATAATATATCCCACATTTAATTATAGTTTCTGCCACTTTTATTCACTTATCATTTCCATTTCACCTTTCACATACCATTATTTCATTCAATTAATTTGATTTATTTACCACAAATCTATTTCAAGATCATATCATTTATTTATAACTATATTTTTTCATTTTTTCATCAAAATTTATTCTACAGCTAACTAGGAAACTAAAACTACCACCCCACACAAAAACTGGACCAACTGACATAACCACCACCTCAACACCATACATCTACCATCATCACCACACAACACAGCAACCTGACCAACAGACACAACCACCACCTCAACACGATACATCCACCACCATCACCACAGCACTCCAGCAAAACTAACTCACAAGGGGAACCAAAAATCTCAAATCCTAGCTACATTTGACAATACATCTACATCACACAAAAACCACACACCACCACCACACATCATCACAAATTTTTACCACAACAAATTTCTACATTATACACCACATCATACAATTCCCAAGTCGTATCCATGATCAAAACCCACCAAATAATAGCCTCACACATCGTACATCCTAATAGGTCACCTCAACTACCACACAAAAGCCTAAACCGCAGTGGAAAACACAACAAGCATAAGAACACATCACAACAACACATTACAGCTTCTATTAATTATCCATTTCATTATATCACATTAAATATTTAATATATCATGGGTATTATAAAAGAATTGGGTTTCATGGGAAAATAGTGATTTTTCAGTATATACATTATTTATCCTTTATTTAGTGTGGGATCACTCAATAACATTGAAAGTGTCACATCACATATTAACTACAACAGAAAAAATGCTTCCTACAATAATTATTTTCAATAAAGGAACTTTAAGGAATAATATCACCAATCACAATATCAATGAGGTCAAAACATATGATATCTCTCTATACCCATCAATTAAATTTTTTCAATTATTTATCTTTATTATTTCAACCCTTAATATTCATCCAATGGAAAGAAAAACTAGGAATATCTCTAACATAGAATGTAATATTTTGAGAAGGGGGATCCCTTACCTCAATGAAGGTTTTTGATCTGATAACGCACCATAGGGAAAATAATAATATGACTAAAAACCATAACCACACGTAGAATCCTAGGATAAACCTTAAATCACACAAAATGGTTATAAAAATATGCCCCAACACACACACCAAATGGAATAAAACCACCATATTGGATCTTAGAGGAACTAGGCATGAAAAATGATGGGTAATAAGACGATAACTCACCATTAATCACCAGAAATCAACCCCCAGAACCAAAAATCTAAATAAGTGGAAGTCTGTCTGAGAGATAACCCAAGGGAACCTAGGTAGCTGATGGAGTCAGTGTCTTGATGATAAAAATCTTTCCCAAACAATAGATATAAATAGGTTGTATGTAACCTAAATTATGGAATAAAACCCACATTTATGGTATAAAATCCATATCATTCAAAAAAACTATTATGTAAAAAACAAAGTTTAGACCGTAAACCCAACAAAACTCTATATTTTTTCCAAATAAACTGTAAAGGGATAAATTATATATACACCATAAATTAAATTATTTCAACGTAAACACATTTTACACTCTACAACTTATCCATTTAAAATCCCTAAACTGATATACAGTTAAGCTGTAAACCACAAAATCATAGTGTATACCCTTGTTTTATTGAATAAAAAACCTACTATAGTTTTTATATAGATTAAAACTCCATATAACCTCCTATAGACTCCTCCAAGCACACTCCAACCACCAAACTAGAAAAGTAACATGATAGGAAGGAATCGACTATTATAGTTTTAGAACTACAATGAATTGGGTAGAGTCATATTTATCTCTCATGAGACAAGGAACACAATCATGAAACGCACTGAAAATAGATTTGTTGACATATTCATGTGTGATTCTAATTAATTATATTTATTATCATAGGAACATGGGTAGATTGATTTTGAATATCATTGTTCGCATATTGATGTGTGAGTTTAATTTCTTATATGTTGATACATAGGTACATGTTTAGCCATGATTTCAAATAGATTTGTTCATATTTTGATGTGCAGGTATGATATCATTCTACCTATCCTAATAAGATCATTCATGGACATGATTTTTTTATCTATGTTGAAATGATTATGATTTCTAGTCATTATGATACCGTATGTCCATATTATAAATTTTGGTCATTCATTATATCTTTGACAGCCTAATTTATCGTGCTTCTAGATATTAATTGATTTTGGACATTTTGGTCTATTTTTTGGGGTATGAATATTTTATTTTTTGTACGTGAACATGAATATGTTATCATACACTTATGAATATATTACCCTCTAATGATTGACATCTCTAATATTTACCTTAACTGAGCATCTAAGATCAACCTTTCTTATGTTTCCTTTCAATAGGTAATGTAGAATGTTTCTAATAATTATATTTATTTGTATAGTACTATATTGGAAGATAATTGTGGTATATATAGAATATCTATAATGAAATAAGAAGATTATTTATCATGTCTTCAATGAAACTAAATGTTTAAATTCTTTTGGTCCATAATATTGTCAAATGTGTTGAATATTCATCTAGAATTATGAATTTTTTATTTATGTTGTGCTTGGAATTCTACACCTGGGGGTTCGAGACATGTGTATCTTGAATTTTACCTTTTTTATATATTTCATACAATATGGTTAGTATTTATTTGATTATTTATATTTTATATTGCATATTTATGATATATTTATAAGAACCCCCAAATTTAAAGTGGAAAATAGTGAGTTACCAAGGGTTACTTGTTTAATGGTCATTGTCTAGTAAATGGTACATATAACATGAAACATGGTTTGGGAAACATCTAGTACACTTTTAATGGTTAACAAATCATTTTTGAAACTGTGAAAATTCGTAAATTTTATATATTTTTAGATCATGTTAACTTATGATTGTAAATATTTCTTATTCATTTATGTTATTAATTTACGATTAATTTATGTGTTGTATATGCATTATTATTTTTATTTATCGTGGTTAAATTGAGATTTTTGTGGTGAAATATTTAGTGTTTATCTAGTAAAAAATTGAATTCCTTAATTTAACATATTATTATATAAATTTTTATTTTTAAATTAGTTTTCTTATTAATAATAATATTATTTGGTGTGTAAGAAAGTTTAAATATCCTGTTTTAAAAAGTAATTAAAATGTAATAAATTTAATATTTTGACTTATTGTATAAATAAAATGGTATGGTAGATAAAAATATATTTCAAATATTTTATAAAGTATATTCATTATTTAAATAAGAATATTTTTGGGATGGATTTGGTGGTTTTCTTTAATATTGATGTGTCACAAGTAAGTGTTGGTTACAATTTTACTTTTATAATATTTACCTTGATAGAATTAGGTTGATTATATTATTTATAATGTGTTCTATAAAATCATTAATCATTAGACCTACATTGATTTTATGATAAGTTTCATACTCTTTTAGAGTACATAGCCACCATGAATTTACATATTCTTCATAGGGAGTTTTGGGTTGTTCTATATATGTAAATACTCTCCTTGATCAATAATTATTTCAGTCTTACATTCTGTATGATCTAGTTATGGCGCATAGTTTTATTCTTGCTCTATATTAGCATAGAGTTTATGTTTAGAAGTATCAATACATAATCCATTATATTTTTTGCATAAATCCATATTCATGTAAAGCAGAAGTGTGGTTGTGGGATATTTAAAATATTTTCAACAATATTAAATTCCATAATCCTCAAAATCACATGTTTTCAGCATTAGTTCTTGATGTTCGTAGTTATAAGTGATGGAAACATATTATTTATACTTGAACATATTATGATGATGAATGGGAATGCTTCATATTGTTATAGAGATAGTAATATTTCCCTAAATCCATATAACTATCTACGGAAATGTAATTTTATTTCCTTGATCAAAATGACTCATTGGTGTTGGCGTATTCTCATCACCTCATTGAGATACTGTTGCATCAAATTAATATAGAATTGTATGATTCAATAACATCTTGTTGTTTTAGTAGAGGCCTTAAATTTGATATACAATTGAAAGTGTCCTCATCTAGCCTAACATCCTATACTTAGTAGATGAATTAGGATATTAGAATCCACAAATTCATGGCTTCAATGACTAAATTAATGCATATTTCCTATATTTTTGAGGGTGGTAAATGGAAAACCAATTTTTGGTAGATGAATTTTACTGAGACTTTTTATAATTATAGTGGAATTAAAAGGTCATAAAATTTATCCACATTATCTTCTTCATTGAATAGGCTCTTTGTATGAAACCAGTGTGGTAAACCATGTCATTAAAATACTCTATTTTATAAAACTGCCAATACCATTGATTTTTTTAGTTTTTTGGGTCACTTATGATGGTTTTGAAAATTAATTATGTATAAAAAGGTCGATCTAGACCAACCTCTATTAAAGATTGTTTAAACCCATGGAGAATAATTTTTATGTGATGGATAGTTGATGTCTTCCCAAATTATCTTATGTACATTCTATGTGATTTTATATAATATGTCCTTTATTGAAAATTATATTTCTTGTTTTGGATATACAATTTGTTGGATTAGGTAATTGTTTAGTTGATTATAATTCATTTTTTCACCAACTATACCATATACAAGTTTTCAAAATTATATTATCCCTTTTACCATGACATTCAGTAACATTGAGACAAGGAGTATATCAATAATTTATATCCAAATCATATATTCTAGATTCTTAAAAAGTAGACTGGCCAAACTGATGAACACATTTTAGGTGATTCACCTAGATGGATGAGAAGATTACATTCCTCTTGCTTATATGTATTTGAATGTAGAATGTACATTATCTCAGTATGGTGATCCACTTCCCCATTATATGATAATAAATGTCTCAAATGTTACACTCATTATATGAGATAATAGACCCCATTTTCTTTTAAAACAACTGACAACATGATCAACTACATTCCCAAGTACCCTTGACTTTCATTACCTTCAATATAGCTTACAAAAAATTTAAAACTATGAAGTATCTCATGTTAGATATTTTTGAAATAGATGTACAGTGATTAAATTTTAAACATCCACCCCTATAATGAAAAACCAAACTGAATTTTATTACATGTTTTATATGTTGTGGTTCATCTTTCTTATAAATCTTGTTTTACGAATCATGTGAATATTTTATATCCCAATAAAAATAAAATAGTTTTAATCTTTAGATTACATCATAACATATTATACACCATGATGACCATAAATTATTGATAACTCAAAGTTGATCATTGAGAGGTTAACTATAATTCCACGTTATAAATATATGAATCCAACGTATAATAAAAATAATGTGGGGAATACTTTTTTTGATAAATGAATTATTTAATACATTTTTAATTCCATTACTAATATTGAAAAACAATAAATAATTTTTCATATAATCATATCTTACATGATATATTTCTAAATATAACTTATGAATGATTCTATTTTAGAATTTTATTAAACTAATTACATCTATAAATAATTATTACCTCATCCCAATGTCACTAATTGATAAATACTCACACTAAAATCCTTTAATAGATAACATCAATATAGAAATATAATTTTCTTAATGGTGATATTAGAATTTATAATCCTTTTATTCAATTGCTTGAATAGAATATTCATCCTTATTTAAATCACAACATCCAATGTTTTGATGTTGATCATATATTTATGAATTTGGGATTCCTTTTGAGTTTATCATCATAATCCATAAACTTTTAATAATTAAATTTCCTTTTCAATCAATTAGTACCAAATTGAACTATGAACCTTTACATTAAAATCATTTTTTACAATATAACCTAAATAGTTTTAGTATATAAAGTGACATTCAATTTGAATTAACTGTAATAATATTTTATTTGTTAAACATTGAACATATCTAAGTCTAAATATTCTCCCACTATCCATTTATAAACTATATTTTCTTTAAAATGTATTTATACGATAGAAACTCCTTTTTATTATGAAATATCATTGATAGCCTTTATCAGAATATTTAAAAAATAATCTACATCACTTATATTATATATCAAACTATTTGTGTTTGGAGAAATTTTATGAAAATGGTATTTTATTATATAAAATATTTCATTAAATAAATTGTTTATTAACTAAATATTTTAGAAAATAAATTATATAAACTCTTTAATGATAGAAAAAAATTATATTTTCATTACATTTCTTTAAATTTATTATAGAATTTCATGAATCAAAAACCATGTTTATCAAAACATTCATATAATTTTTTTCATAATCACCATTTCTTAACATATAAAATAATATCAAATGTGATAAATAAACTTAAAATACCCATATTTATCCCACATTCATCTAATATTTGAAGAAATCCTTCTTATACAAATCTTTTATATGGTATCCTTTTTCATCATCACATTAATGAAAATTTAATGATCCATCAATACTTAATTTTAAACTACTATTTATTATAAACAAAATAAAAATAAACATTTATTACCATATACCCTTAAATATAATAAAATATATTAATATATATTTAATACCAAATATATAATCTTTGTATAGTATCTTAAAACCCCTTTAGTTATTCTTATAAATTAAATATCAAATATTCTAGACTACCACTATAAAAAAACACCCTCACTTAGACAGTTATTATTTTTTTAATGTTATTTTAGACTCTCCAGGACCTGATTTCTTATCCTTATGTCATATATGTTGACCATTCTATTATACCCCAGAATTTTGTATCTTTTACTTATACCTCCCATGCCTTTCTTAGTAATCCTAAATATATTTACTATACCAAATGAAATTTTATTGATACCATAATATTAATAAAAACATTCCAAAAATAATTATATAATAAACTCCATTACTTAATCAATTTATAAAAAATACCTACAATCCCACCAACTTAATTATGAACATTGTATTGAGTGCACGAGAAGAATAAAATATTCCTTTAGTCATTCTATATATTTTATAACTTCTATACAAATCTAGAAAGTTGATTTCATGAAGATATCCATTCTCTAATATTTATCATAAAGTAATTTTTGATTATGAATATATCATTTAATCTTCAACAAAATTTATTATCAAAAGGGTACCAAATTTAATAGTTGTTTTTTAAGGACATTATTATCTCACAAAAATGACTACCAAATTTAGTTTCATTATCTTTTCAATTAGTGGACCATGGTCTATATTACAATAATTAATGAGTATGATTGTAATTCCTATCATCAAACATCTTTTTAGTTAGTACATAATGTCAATAATATCATATATAACACTTGGATAATGGCGTCAATAACTCATTTAATAGATATTTTATATGTCTATCCTAACCTATTCTGCAGGTAACATAATCTTTGTTGTTTCAAAAATAAGTGTAACCCAAATATATTTATAAACATGGGAACCTAATCCTATTAGCATCTCCCATAAATTTCTTATTCAATATAACACAATTCATTTGTACTTTAAATATATAGAACCAAATTATGTGGTTGATTGAAAAATTCTAAAGTGTTATCTTTAGAAAGAATATGATAGTTAGTGTTTTTAAAGGGTTTTAAATATTGACATCTAAACTCATGTATTCCATTTATATGCTTTGTTATTTTATCACTTACCTACAACCAATATAACGATTTATACAATTCATTATTTTAGTCACACTCCGAAAAATAAAATCTAAAACATATTGGATGCATCTCTCACATAAGGTATATGAAACACATTTCTATAACTCTTAGAATCATAGGAAACCAAAAAAACACCCAAGTGAGAGCATATTGTGATACATATTTAACCCCTACATTTCCAAATAGGGCATAAAGATAGAGTTTAATGAGTACTCATGACGAATGTCTCACTATCCATGTATAAACACATAATAGATACCTATATTTCAATACAATTATAACACTTTATATGTATAAATAATAATAAAAAATTAATTTCAAGTTTATTATGCATAGAATAATCTTATTTAAGATTGAATATAAATAAATATCATGTTGTACTTATCATATAACATCTCATATACTTTTTATGAAATCAGTAATAATAATTTTTAGAGATTAATCAAAAGTGTACATATACTAATAATATAACCAATTAATATTCATGCATAATACAATGTATTATAATATAAATAAATAAAAAATTGATAAATTTATACATTAGATAAATATTTAATAATTTTTCAAAAATAAAAACATTTTCAATTATTTATAATTAGACATTATTGAAAAATATTCTATAACATATAAATAAACATGAACAATTCAAATTTATTTCAATGTGATCTATTTTATGTTATCAATTTATGGGTTATTCATGTGAACTAATTTATATTTCAAAATATATAACATTTATAAACACATTTATAATAAAATAAACATTAAAAATTATATTTAAAAATTTTACATTAAATAATTTAAATATTTAATTTATTTGAACCTAATAAAACTCGTTTTGGAATAGTTTAAATTAACTTTCAAATTGTGGTAGTTTAATATGAAAATGTAATATTATTACTTATGAAACATTTATAACATGATATATATACATATATATTATTCATTATTATATTATTTATAAAAACTAATAAATTAATCACCCATGAAAATTCACATTAAACCTAGATCACATATACAAGAACCTATTCCCACATCGGTGAATGTTTTTTCAGAATTTTTAGAAAAGTGATTTTTCCTAAAAATTATATTCACCATGAACTTTTTTGATATAATAAATCATTTAGTTTCTCTCACAAGATAACTCATAAAAATTTAATTTATGTTTTTTCAATGGGATAACTTGTTTTATATCCATCCATCAAAAGCTTCACATTTAAAACTATGACATAGATTTTTTGGCTATGTAATAGTTATATTATGGAAATGATAATTCTATATTTACAACATCAATTTTTCTATTAAACCACTACATAAATTAATAATTTTTATAACACTCTATTATTTTGAAACTATTCCATCCCATTTTTTAAAAAAAATAAAATAATTGTTTTTATAAATTTTATAAAAAAATTCTTATTTTTCTTTCAAAACTAGTTTTCACAAAAAAAATGAATAACCATTAAATTATATTTATAAAAACGTTTCATAGTTTAATAAAATTGTTTTTCCTTGTTTTTTTAGATATTTAAATAAAATTCCACAAGTAATGGAAAATTTAATGATATCACTAAATGGGTTTAGAGAGGGTAAAACACATTAAGATTCAATAAATAAAAATCAACCAAAGCCTGATTTCCCTAAAATCCATCTGTTTATCTAAACTGAAAATGTAAATAAATAATATTTTTATTTTATATAATGAGGCCTATTTATCACGATCCTATATATGATATTATTAGGGATCACTAATAATTTGAAATTATAATCACTTCTCCATGTTTATCCATGGGCTACGTGAATATTCAAACACTAAAAAAAGATCAAATATTTCATACAGTCTATTAGAACCCTAGTTTTTAGAGATATAGAGAGGGAATGAACATTAAGGTTCCCTGTAGTTATCAACTCATAGACCAATAACATATCCTCTCCCATTCAAAAACCTGAGCCTATTTATATAGGTATCCAATAATTTAAATCATTATTACTATTAAATAGAGTGCTTCATAACAATTATATATGTTATAAAACTTTATTACTCTTTAGACCATGAACATGTTAATTTATTCATAATATAAATAATTGGATTGAATATTCAAACTCCTCCGATCATCATCAAATTATGATCAACCCGAATATTATATCTTATAATATTTGAAAGTGAGATTTTCCTAAAGTGTGTGTATACCGATGAACTAAACCATTGAATTGTGATATTAACTATATAATTTTTTACACGATATCAAACTAGATAGAGGTTTATAATATCACATTATGGTTTAGAATTTAATAAATATTTTTAATAGTCTGTTTTCTCAAAATGTATAATGATGTTTTATGTTTATACTTGAGGGTGAGTAGTATTGTATTGACCTGAAAATAGTGGTGTAAAATTAATTTTATAATCTTCTCTAGTGGGTGATAATATGATTCATTTCCATCCTATATTCAATGATAACAAAGAAATTTTTATTTTTTTAAGAGGATCAAAGTATGTATTGACCTGAAAATAGTGGTGTAAAATTAATTAATTTTTGAGTAGAATAGAATGATATTTATTTTATTTGAAATTTTTTATCCTTTCACTGGTTATATAAGAAGTGTTATTTTTTATATTTTTTGTTCAGAGTGATATAAATTACCTTTATATATTTCGATATAGTGTATAATTCATTAAATCTACAACATTAATCATGATAACATTCATAAAATACTATTATATACATCCATTTTGTTAGACTAAGTTATAAAAGTTGAGGGTGTTTAAGAAAAATGCTCTAGATTCATTTATAATCACTCATTTTCCATGTATTATTTTATTTCTATGTCCAAATTTATTGGAGTTTCTTAATATAAATTGTTATTAATAGATTCATTGGTTAGAGATCAATTATTAGTGTCTGTAATGTTCGGGAGATACATGATTCAGATATAGTTATTACTTTATTTTCCTCAGATAAAAATATTAGCTACATAATTGTGTCCAAAAATAGGGTCCTTTTCTTATGTGAATTATAAATTGGGTTCTTGGGTTTCAACTCGTAGGAAAATAATTTTCATGACTTTATTTAAATCCTAGATATTACCTTATAAAAATAAAATATTCTATTTTTGGTTAGTGATGTGGAGTTGAGGTGGCTTGGTGTTATGGATTTTGATATGTTAGATGAATTGGATATTATGATTCTGTTTTATGTTGGTTGAACAACACTTTTAAGGATAAAAAAATGGAATTTTAGTAGGTGTATTTAATAAATTTAAATAGTGCATTTAATGGAGGGATATGCATTGAATGGATAGGGAAATTAGTGGGTTACAAAATTTGTTGAGATGAACTTCATTTTAAAATGGATTCATTTTCTCTCGATCCTCTATAAGTTCTATTAAAATGAAGACCATTTTTTATAATTCCCTAATAGAGTGGATGAGAGTGAATAATCAATGAGACTATGAATGGGTGATTCCTGTAGATCTTCATATTATTGAGATATATTATTCACCATGAAATCAAGGTAATAATTTTGTACTACCCTTTTTGTATTTTCACTCAAATATTGAATTGAAAAATAAATATAAGATTTTAATATAGATAAATAATTAAAATAAATATATAAAATATATGTAATTTTATTTTGGATGAAGAAATATATTATTTCTGGAACATGAGATATTTTCCTAATTTAGGAAATTCAAAATATATACATTGTATTTTGAACAATCATGTGTCTAAAAAATATAATAAGACATAAACCTAAACCATTGATTTAATTAGATTATAGATAATATTGGAACATAGAAATGTTTTTGTGGTACTACCATTAATGTTTCATGAAATACGAGTATCACATTGATTATGTTTATGCTAATGTTTTCTTGATATTTATGTCCTATTTTTTCCACCTGAGTTTTTAATAAATTTTCGTTGAATTTTTCATCCTATAAACATCCCCGTGAAGTATTATGCAATAAACATTGATTCAAAACACCCTTTTTTAACTATAATTCTTCATTAACCAAAAATAATAATTTTTGCTATTTAGTTTTTCCACTAACCTTGGTTTTTTTCATCTTCTAATTAATTTTTCAAAGGTTTAATCAAGAGGTAAATATAAAATAAATATGAAGAAGTTATGGTTTAGTTTCTCTTGGGATTGTTTGTATATAGAAATGATATAATTTCGTTGTTTTCGGTTTTATGTTCAACTAGTGGAATTACATATATGAACATGATAATTTTTTATTAGAATGAACAATAATGAGAGACAATGGAGAAACTAGAGGTGTTTGGATCAGATAGATGTAGAGGTGAAATCGAAGATTGATTAGTTAATAATGGTCATGAAAAAAACATATTCTAAAAAAAATTCTGGAGCTAGAATTTCTAATTGCATGACACATAGTCTTCTATGTCACGCACCATGTATATCCCCCTTTACCATTTACCTATCACCAGTAATACCATAAGGAATATAACTCTATGATATGTCACTATACATTTCAAATTTTATGGTTCTATTGTTACACATAATTTTAAATATCACATGTTATGTGGAAAAGGTTCACATTTCATATATATCTAGGCCACATGCCTTGATGTGTGACCATATATATGTCATGGGATTGAATTAGTCCCACAAATTGGGTGATATAGAAGAAAAAAACATGTATAGCTATAAAGATGCCTCAACCTAAAACCAGAGTACAAGCCAACCAACTCACAATGTCCTATATACCATGTATTGAATATAGATGTAATATAACTCTATGAAAGACATTGAAAGGATAACTAAAACACATGAACAAAAATTGGTAAAAATCTATATAATATTTTTAAATGGGGAACAAATCGTGTAAAATCTAGACTTCTATATTTTTTATATATTCTTACCTTATTGTTAGAATTTAGCATATAAGATGTTAACATTGGGTGTATTTCCATGTTCAATATGACGGTTTACATTTGTTCATAATTTGGGGTTTATTATAGGAAATCTTTTGTAGATATAATTCAAAATATTTGTAAAGGATACAATTGAGAGAGAGATATTGTTAGAAAAGGCACAATGTCAGTGACCACCTAGTTGATGTACTAGTAAAAGGGAATAGGTCATCTATATACATATTGGAGTGGGTAACTCCCCTACAGATTGAGATCTAGTCCTTTTAATAAAGTTTAGGTAAACCTTCATTAGATGAAAATACGATATTATAAATAGGGGTAGCTTTATATGGGTTTATAAATCAATTAACTGGAAAATACTTTTTAGTGGTGTATGGGTTCTCCACTACGGTAAAGAGATATGGTTGTCTTGGTAGTAGAGTTATTTTTTTCCCCATGTAGTGGGTTTTTAGTTTTTATATTTTATTATATTACATCATTCAATATATATATATTCCCCTGATGAGGTGCAACTCCTCTATGTGGTTATATAATGGTGTGATTGAAGTTGAGATGTCTTGGATGGTAAAAATATCTTCCCATCAAAAAAAATATCTTATTACTTAAGTATTGATGCTTTGTGTAACATAAATATAGTGATAAAATAATTATATGTAATTATTTAATCACTATTGAGGTGTTTCTTGTAATTGGTTTGTGGACATAAATTGATTTAGGAATTTTTATAACATTAGAGTCTCTAGATAATTTTATGATATGATTCTTCATAGAGATAAACAATAATGTTAATAAGCATCACTAAAATATTATATTTTCTTCCAATAAAGAATAAAATTGTGTCACAATATCCTTCCAATACTTTATTACTTTATATTTTCATATCACATGATGTATTAACATAATGTTATGTTTTTTAGGTTTCTTACTAGGTATAGTTACTCACCCCCTACCCTGGTCTTATACTCATATATGTTTTGTTTTTGTACAAAATACATAGTATAGGGCTTTTATTAGAGGTCATGTAGTGGAATATGTTTTTTGGGGATGATTCTTGGTCGTTCATGGTGGTACATAGTGCTATAATATTTAATTAATGGGTTATATAAAGGATTACTTATAGTAAGGGTTTGATGTTCCTTTCCATATATCTATTTTATAGTCTGTAACAATCATGTGTATCAATTATCTGTCATGGTTTCCCAATGGAAGTTCTGTTCTAAATTTGTTTTCTATGAAACTGTAATCATAATGTTTAGATGTCTATTTATATTTATGGTGGTTATTGGTTAAATTCTATATTTTTTATTGAATATTGGTTGTAGGTTATTATAGGATAAATACCCTCATGAATGTATATTCCTTTTCAGTACTAGTATGAAGTCCTTGGACTATGGGAGGTTGTTTTGGGAATGAATACATGAATTACCACAATCCCAGTATGATTCATATGAGCTTGAGTTATATCGAAACAACATCTGAGAAATTAGATTCCTTTGTATGATGTTTGGATTTAATAGTCATCTGAGATTTTTTTTAGGAATCTTGAAAATAGTGTTACAAATTATATTGTTTTTTTTAAACCAAGGAACCTATAATTAGATTACAGACCAATATATCCATTCATCAGGACTCTAATAGTCTATTAAACAACTCAAAACCCTAAGGAATTATTTTTTATATATTCCAAATAGAGCATGTATTTTTTATTTGTTAGTTGTGATCATCAATGACCTTTATATATCATCTCATCCAGATGTAATTTAACCATATTTGTTTCACCTAATCGAATAAGGGTTTCCAATCATATATATAAATCTTGAATTTAGATATAGGTTCATAATGAACCCATTCCAATGCTTGATCATATCACAATTAATCAATTGATTGAAAAGGAATTGATTTAAAGACAAGGTTAAGGGGTAACTATTACCCATTATAATATAAATATTACATTTAAAATTTTAATGGTACGATCCTACTTTTATTGTATATGTCTGTTATACTAAATTTAATGATACTACCAATCTGATGTGTATGGTATAAGAGGTCCAGTATCAAAGACTTCCATGAAATTGAGATGCCCATAATCTCCCTATGTTAGATGGTTAGTTGGAGTTTTTGAATTGTGTCTTTCCTATATTGATTATATTCCCACTATACAGAATATGATTCTTCCTGAAGACACATATATAGCGTAGTGATCTGTTAATAGATGATTTCTTTTCCAAACACAAGAAATGATATGTTTATCATAGTTTGAGTTTAATCCATTTTCTTAGAGTATTTCTATTCAAGAATATATGATATTTGAAAATATAGTTATGAATCAACCATTAAGGTGTTGAACAGATATTCTTTGGTGCATATCAAAGAGCATAGACATTGAAGGGTAGTCCTTTTGATTGATTTGTTGTGGATTTTTCTAATCATGGTGGTACTAGTGTAGCTTATAGTGGGATAATTCAGGCCAAGGTTGTTCTATTTCAAAACACCACTGATATTTAAGTCAATATGTGAGTAATGTTGGTTTATATTTTTCTACCAAAGATACACACCAGTTTTGGGAAAACACTACAGATATCTTTGAACCTTAGAAAATTAGTTCCACGGTAATATCATAATGTTAAAAAAATTAAAACTAGGAACCTTCCCACTATAATAATGAAGGTACACCAATATTTGGTTTTTTTTGTGGAGAAAATGGTACCAAATTATTTAATGGAGTGTGATGCTTTGATGCACTACCACTGTAAGTACCTTTAGATAATTCCTAATAGGCATATGTATAGACAAATAGAGTTATGGATGGATAAATTAATTGTATAGATATTATTAAATGATGTATTTTCTATTTTAAGGTAGGATTTTCCCTTATTAATGGATCCATATAAGTGTTTAAACAAGATAAATATATTCCCAATTCAAAATTTTTTGTGATATGCGTATTCTTATGGAACCCCTAGTTATACTATTATCATATATATAATTTCAATTAATAGTTTTCATCTTTAACTCACACTTTCAGATGAAGTGATTTTACTCTAAGTGTAGAAAAGTATCTTTTATGGGAATCCTCTGTTTAATAGTTGATAACTAGATATTTCATCATTATTATGTAAATACCAACAATTTTTACCATTTAATGAATCTAGGAAGTAAAGAAATTGAGTATAAATCTATCATCATTGTATGTGAGAAACTTATATTTGGGGATTATATCTAAATCTTTAAAGTGTATCTGATTATCCATATTATGGTAATCGTGTATTATATATGCTATCAGTGTACTATAGGATTCACTCTTAGATATTTATAAAGACCATATGAATTATTTATAGAGGGTGAACCATGATTTTCCTTTATCAATATATTGATATGTGTAATGCATTTCATTCTGGATGTGTTTTTTATTGATTCATTTCCTAAAAACAATTCTATAAAATTTATTTTTATAAAAAAAATACATTTATTTCTATATGTTGAGATAACTTTATGTTTATCTTATATAGTTTTGTGAAAGGATAAATTTACAATAATTATATTCCAGTGAGATGAATTTGAACTGTCTAGTTTCCAAATCATTTTGAAGTCACAATAAATCATTTCAGTGGTAGATATAGTTGATTCTGTGTTTCTTATAATAATAGTGATTTCTCTCAGAGAATTTTTTTTACACTAATTTATATAAATTAATATTTAAGATTCAAGTAATATAATATTATACTATGATGGTAAATATGAAAAAGTTAATCTCCCTCGATTTTTATACTATTTCTCAAATGTGAGATAATTTTCTTGTATTGTTTTGTGTGATACATAGAGAATATATATATGTGGGGTTTATTATAAAACTATATTTTAGGATGATTTCATGATCATGAACTCCCACCAATGCATCAAATTTTCTCATTTGAATGTTTTTCAAACACATTAATTTTTATTTTATATATTATTATTATTAGACTTTATATAGTTTATAATGTCAATTCATGGACATATTTTCAGTTCAACAAAAGCATTAGAACTACATATCATATATCATAAATAAATTAAAATCATAAAAAAAGATATAAATTCAGTTTTATTTAGAAGTTTGGGTGGCCAAACTTAATTATAGTGAGTGAAGACTACACTATCTAGATGGTTCTGGGAACTGGCCAGTCAGTGACATAAGTCCCATAGAAGATGCTACATAGAAAACTAGTGAAGTCACATAAGATTGTATATAGTGTACTATGTTTCTATAGAGTCTCCAATTATACATTTTCCAATTTGTGGATTTGTATCATCCAACTAGTGGAGGTCCTTCAATAAAAGGATACCTCTAAGTGGGCCATGGGCTCCCTATTAGTGGCAACCGAGTATCCTATGGCATCACTGATGATTCTTCAAAAAAGCATTAATTTCATTGGAAATTACAAAAAATGATAGTCTTATTTTGATCCATTACTCCTTAAAATTCCCAGAACCTTTAAGAATCATTTTCATCCTATAAAAGGACTCATTTGGTCCATTGAAATCTTACACAAGTTACTAACAACACTATTATTCAGAATCAACCTTCATGTGGTATAATTCTCTATCCTATCAAGTTTTAAACATCAAATTTTTCATTACTTTAGATGGTCTTAACCTTAATATGAAATCTATCATTATCCATTGTATTTTTATATCCGAGAGATTTGTCAGCATCATTGAAATGGGTTTTATTAAAGTAAACAGATATATTCTCAATCAATATTATCCTATGGTTATCACTCTAAAACATTGAGGTATCGGTTCCTTGGATATTTATTAATATCAATAGTTTGGTCACAAACCATAATTTTGAGGTATGAGTTTCTTTATCCCCATTATGATCAATGGATTTATATAGTTAACCTCTTGAGATAAGGGGTGGAGACGTAGGTGCACACATTGAGATTTAGTCAAACTCCTTATCAATAATGTTTTTACTCAATTTTAATGTCCTCAATTCATAATTTAACATTGATTTAGATTATTTTATAAATTTATTTTTATCATTTACGTAATTAAATTACTTTCATATTAATTTCATATCTCATATCAAATTTTTCAACTATTTCTCAACTGATTTCTCTCCATATTATTTCTTAATAATTTTTTTTGAATCTACCTTTTATTTTTTATTTAATTTTAAAATAATAATTTCACTAACCCCCTTCCTCTTTACATATTTCCCCGACTATCAATTGGTATCAGATTGGTTCTTGGTTTTTTTATCTGAAATTTTTATTTTTTAAAAATTGCTTATTTTTAAATTTTGTTTTTAAAATATTAATATATTTCAAAAATATATTTTATTATGGAATATAATTTTTGTGGAAACAAATATTCCATTATGAATAGTTTGACTCCTAATTTACTAATTAATATTAGTTATCCCTTTTAAAAAATGGTAATGGATGAGTATGTTCCACCTAAATAATAATATGATAAATAGACATGTGAATAAATTAAGATTTTTAAATTACATAAAAATCTAGAAATTCCTTACATTGTGTTTCTGGTCATAATGATTTTGATATTATTTCCACCTAAAAATTTTGTTATGAAATTTGGATGATAGTACAGGATTCCCATGATGGAACCCATACATTTAATGTTAAATATATTGAAATGTTTGGTCAAGGTTTTTATATTTTATCTATTCATCTAAATTAGTATATAACAATCATATCAATTAGAAGTATATACATCATCAATGGTTTAGATTCCCTTGGTGATGAGATGTCTATATAAACTCTAATTAATTAAAATATTTTATTTCTACCAAGATCCTAGGATCTTAATGTCATGATAATTTAATGAGTGAAAGATGTGAAAAATATGTTGGTAGATGAACTCATCATCTCCCTTATGAAATATGAAATCATGATGAAATGAAGAGAGGATAAGGATACCAACAAAGCCAAATAAAATAATAAAACAGTTTTATTCAAAGTTAAAAATTATAAAATATTTATAGGAGAGGTTGTAGACCGTTCTCTTCTTAATAAAAGAATATTCAACTTCTTCCAAAAGAATACATTATACAAGTGATATAAAAATTCAAATTAAAATGTATAACTAGAGGATACGTGCTATGATTGTAAAAAGAAAGGCCACATCAATATAGAGTTCCCCATCAATACATAGAAAATGAAATAAAATAAACAAGGTGAAAATTATTTCAAATTCAAAACATATAGTGAATGTGATGACTCCATGCATTCAACATTATAATCTTTTCAATGTTACTCAATCCCCAAGTGACTTATATCACATGTTGATGAAGATTTCAAGGTTATTATCCTTCTTATTCTTTCATCCTCCTATTATTCTTATCCTAATTCTTATCTTGTATATTCACCATCTTTCCCCTCTAGTCATATAAATTATGAAGAATTAAAATATACTCAATTTAAAATTGAACATGGAATTCATAAAAATTATTATTTATATAAAAAACATCAAAATAAATATATTCAAGTGGTTAAGTAAACACAAAATACCCAAAAATAAAAGGATCTTGTTTATGATGAAAAGAAAGATCTATCTTGAAAAAACAAAAAACAACTGGATGTTGAGAACAAAGAATTCTCCATTGAATAACTAACTATATCTCATCCAAAATTCACACAAGGTGAAGAAAATGAATATAAATTTTTTATCTCTAAAAAACAAATAAAATAATTATTTGGATTTTGTTATAAAACCATGAAAGAACCTTTAAAAATCTAATCAAAACAACTTTAGTTCAAAGTTATTTACAAGATATATTATGTAATTATTATAAAATAATTGGTCACTTAATATGTGAATGTGAGTGGAAAAAATTAATCTATATGGTGTCTAAATTCAATCCACATTTATTATAATATTTTTAAAATAAAACCCACTAGTAAAATATTCATTCCAAATTCTTTATTAGATAACATATGTGGTAACATTTCTTATGGGAACCAAAATATTCAATTATTTAATATTGTAAGAAAAGTGTCTTATGTGAAAGGTATAAGAATATTTTTGTTACCAAGAGAGTGGTTACTTGAGACACAAGTACAAAAACCACTATAAATTAAATAAAATAAATAAACTAGAAGGCGTTCAAATCCCTTAATATTATAACTCTTTGGGATGGACAATTAGTGAAGGTAAAAGTTTTTTTTTAATAAACCATTATGAAAAAAATATTTATAATGGATTGAAATATAATTTTATAAGAATTGGTAAATTTTCTGATTAATATTTTAAAATGCCTTCCAAATTTTTTTTTTTCAATTACATTAATTTAAACAACAACAATTTATTTACCGCATCACAATTTTGAAATGATTATACAGATTATTTAATATATTTTACTTTCCAAAATATCAAATGTTTATGTAATATTTGAGTGATTCATGTCTTTTTTATAGATTACATGGTCATTACAGCACTTAGTACCATGTCAAAATCAACACTGATCAACTTGTAAAATATCTTACCAATTTTATTTTTAAAGATGGCACGGTTTGTGGATAATTGTAATAGGGCATGTAAAAATCCTCTTTTAAATATAATAAATGAATTTAAACTACAAAAAATCATAAACTAATTCATCTAGAAATTTTTTTACTTCTAAAATTGAATTTCTTTGAATTAAATCATATAAAATCTTGATTATTGACAACTTTACAAGATTCACATGGTAATTTTTTTTAACTCATAACAGTGATGTTTTAAAATCCTTTTTCATTTATTAAAAATCTATTTAAAATGAAAGAGATTTTAAATTTATTAAAATTTGAAGTGATCATCTTGGAGAATTAAATAATAAGGAATTTGATTATTTTAATTCATTCAAATGATATAATCAATCTATTTTTACTCCTCAATCACATCAATGAAATTTGGTATTAGATAGGTAAAATCAAATAATTTATGAATTCCCTTGAACTCTTTTAAATAAAATTTTCGTTCCAATGTTTTGTGGACTATGGAACTGAATTTCATTAATCATGTTCTCATAAGAACATTTCTTAAGAAAAAAACATATGATCTTTGATTCTTAAAAATATAAAGATAAATTTTTTAATGTTCTTGGTGGAAAATTCTTTATATTGTATACCAAATAAAAACATGGAAAATATGATTCTAAATCCGATTATAGAATATTTCTAGGTTACAGAAACTCAAGAAAATATTATTTTTTCTTTACAAAAACTAAATTGGTTGAATAATAAATCCATGTTGTATTTCATGTTAATTTTTTAGAACCTAATTTTAATTTTTTTATGAAACTAATGTTTTAAATGAACTTTTTCAATCTCAAAGAGCTGAATAAAAACAAGAATCTCCTTCAAATTCGTTTCCTATAGTTTAAAAATATATATATAGACTATCCCCATGAAAGTTTCACTGAATATTTACTAACATGAACTCATACTCATATATCAATCTAAAATTAGATTGAATACCGAGCCTTTATTTATCACCCTAATCCCCCAAGACTTAAATATTCCCTTAATGATTAATTTTATTTCTTTCCATAAATGTAGAAGATATGGAGACCACGGCTGATCGTGGAATAAACCTTAATCTCGTTGATCAAAAGGGGATCCTGGATGCCTGATATTTCACTGAGGTCACCACGGGTAGTGAATTTCTCATCAAATCAGAGGCCTCTAAAAGCATCGCTCCAAAAAAATATCAACATCAGGGTCTATTTGTGATTTTTTCTCCAAATATAAGGTAAAAATTATCTCTTCAGATTTGCGGTTTGTTGTTGTGGGTTTATTTTTTCAGTTTCATCCTTCACTCGTGTTTCTATGCAAAACCCTATAATGCTTAGGTTTCATAAATTTTTATATTAGCCTCTTGAATTCATATCATGTTATTTTTCGTTTTTCCTCAGAGAATGATTTTTACTGTTTCTGGATCTGAGGTTCTTTTTCATTCACGGGTTATTTTATAAAGGTTTTCAAATGGACTCCAGACATCGATGTTGGTTCTGAACCCCCCATTATTCTGATCTGGATTTCTTTTCAGGGTTTACCTCTCCATCACTTCAAGAAGAATGATCTTTTTCATATTTTTGAACTCTTTTGACACCCAATCAATCTCGAATCTTCTACATTAAATCTATCAAGACCTTTAGTTGCTAGTATTTGTGCTGAAGTCGATATATCTCATGAATTGACATCGCTATTTTGGATACAAAATGGAGATAACATCTTTTTATAGGATGTTGTCTTTGAAGAGGTACCTGCCTACTGTAAAATGTGCTCAAGAATTGGTCATTTTATAAAATAATGTGGGAATCCAAGGGATGCTCCCATACCTCCACATTTTAAGTCAGTTTGGGTGGAAAATAATTATACAAAGGAAAACACCAATGTTCAGGAATATACATCTTTTGATTATGTAACGATCTTAAACTACATCAATGTTCCGAAGCCCACCCCTAAACCACCAATTCAGGAAGACATTAAAACATCTAATTAGAGTTTTTAGGTGGCTCGTATTAACGAAGTTGAACCCTCTAATCCCAAATCTCTATTTCTTTATCACTCTGTCCCATTGGAGGCTGACGAGAAAGCCACTCAAATTGAAGAAGAATACATCAAATCAAGTTCTAGAAAAGGGGAAAAAATGGTTGATGCTAATGGATTCATTACTCCCATTCCTAAAAAACAAGAAAGCATAGGGAATACTCTCATATTGAATGAACAATAGTTATGAGATCTCTTATTGCTTCTTACAAGGACAATATTGAAATCACAAGAGCCTCTGGTAAGATACCTATAGACATCACTACTCATCTTGAGGTTATCTCTTCTATTACACCTCCGGGTGATAATCCGAATAAGGGATCTAATCTAGCTGTGAAGCACACATTGCAGCATACTGGGGATGTGAGTGAAGATTTTGAGTCTCGAAGGGATCAATGGGATGAATTAGCTTATCAAAAGCTCTGAAATGGTGAAATCTCTATGACGAAATATCTTGTTATCAAATGCCAACTGTTTATTTTTGGGTTAGACCTAGAGACCAAACAAACACCCTAATTTTCTATGGCCAGTGCTGTTTTTTATTTAGTATGATTTCACATTGTTTTCCTATTGATGATATTTGTCTTTGGCATTCACTATTTATCATGTATTCCCTTCAATCAATAGTTGTTGTAATCTCTTTACACCTTGTGTTTGTAATGTAACTTTTTTTAATAAATTCACTTAGGGAATGAATTTGGCGACCAATTCATGCCTCTTCTTTCTTAAAAAAATACTAGATTATCTTTTTATTATAGGCACAAAATGGGTTTGTATAAATAAACTAAATCAATCTAATAATATCGACAAAATTAAATCTTTTTTGTTTCCAAAGGATGTAATCAAGATTAGTAAATAGAGTATGGAAACACTTTTCCACTGAAATCTCAATTAGAATGCATTAGAATATTCTTTCTATTCACCACTAATTTATATACCAATCTCACTCAAATGGATGTTAAAATAATTTTTCAAAATAATTTTATTTTTAAGATTTTTTTAGAATAACCACCTATTTTTAAATATACCCTTCTTTCAAAATGATTAATCAATCTTACCAAATATCTTTATATATTAAGATTATCCCCTTGGGATTGTTATGTATATATTTTATATTGTCTTTTTTTTAATGGTTTTAAAATTGAGAAATTTGATTCAAATACCTTTTAAAAAACAACTCCAATGGTATTTTACTCATTAGTATATATATATATGATGTGGTTTTCTATTCTACCAATGAAAACCTTGTTCTTGAATTTTTTATTTAATGAAAATAGAATTTGATATGTGCTTTATGGGTGAACACAAATGATTTTTATGTTTTCAAATGTATCAAAGAAATTTTGGTGTCTTTCTAAACATACAAACATACTATAATTAAAACATAATATAATATGTATTGAGCCATGATAAGAAAATTAGTATTCCCATGAGTAAAACTTGTAAGTTATTGTTGAATGAGGTTGAAAAATGGTAAATAATAAGATTTATAGAAGTTTCACTGGTTGTGTACTTTATATTAAAATTACTCAACATGATATCATTTTCAAAAAATTTATTTGTTCTCATTTCCAAAAAAAATCAAAAATAAACTCAATTAAAATCAATTAAAAGTGATTTTTTAATTTTAAAGGATATAAAAAAATGCAGCTTGGATTTATCTAATAGGAAACTCTTTTGAATAAACTTATTTTTGTGATGCTAATTTTAGAGGAAGAAAACTAAATTAGAATATTATAAGTGGACCCTTCCATATACTAGAAAAATACCTCATCTAATGGAGTAGTAAGAAGAAAAAAATTAGTTTCTCTTTTTACAACTAGAGTGAAACACATATCTTCAATGTGTTGTTGTACCCAAATAATATAGATGCAATACACTATCTTATATTTTGATATTATATTTCATTATATAACAATTAAATAGGAAAATATAAGTACTATAGATATATCTAAAAATCCTATCCAAACCTCTTACACCAAACACATTGATCTAGGACACTATTTCAAAATATAACACTTCCAAAAAGAAGATATCTTATTAGATCTTATCCCAATTTAATATCAACTCATTGATATTTTCCCCAAAACATTATTCATTGATACTTTTAAATTAATTATTGGTGTATTAGTAATGTTTTTCTTATGGAATTATTCCTTTCATATATGTATATATTTTGTTACATTTTTTTCAAAAAAAATTATGTAAAATAACATGAATTGTTTTATTTTTTTATTATCTTGTTATCTTGGCTATGACCCCATTATCTTTGATGTTCTATCCTTTTAGGTAGAGACTAATCACTTTTTAACACTAAAATTTCATTAAGAGGGTTATTTTAATTTCAAATAATTTTTTTAAAATTTTGACTTCTATTTTCATAATTTAAAATCATTTTTTTCTAAATCGTAACTTTTTATAATAAAAATTTTTTCTTTAATTTTTAAATATGATAAATGCATTAGTATTTTAAAAATACATTAATAATAATTTTCTAAACTTATAAAAGTAATTATGTTTATAATTATTTTAAAAAATATATATTTGTCGCTATATCTCTTAAAGAAGATTAATGATGAGAAAAAATATTTGATATACTTATCTCCCTAGTTTTTCTCTTTAATATTATTTAATAATTTAGAGGTCGATTGATTTTTTATATATGAATTCCCATTATAAGGACCATGATTTTTTAAGTTTTTCAATGAAAAAATAAGTCATTTGAGTTGAAATATAACATTGAGGAAAATTTAATTCATTTCAATTGAATATATTAATTTAATTTTCCTTCTATCCTTTTTCTCCTATTTTCTCTTTTTTTTCTTATTTTCTTAAAATATTATTTTTTATATTGACATTATTTTTTACATTTTTATTTTAATCTTTATATATATATTCATTTCTAATAATTATGTTTCTATGGGAGTTTAGAAGCTTTTAAGGGTTTCCCAAATATTTTTTTACTCTTCCAAATTCATTTTCTTCTCCTACCTCCTTGTTTTTATTATTTAGGTAATCACAAATCGGGTTAAATTTTATTTGCTATTTCTATTATATAATTTTAAATATTTTTTTCCTAGTCTCTTTGAATACATTGTTAATATATTGAGCTTATTTTTTCTATCTCTTTTACTCTTTTTTTATGCATAATATATATTTATATAAGTTAAGTTTTTGTGATCCTCAAAAGGGTTATATTGTTGTCCCTATCTATCGTGATGATTTAATGATTGCAAAAACTCCCCTATATATCAAGTGTATTGATTTGAGTTTTTTTCGAACTCTTTCATTTTATTTAAATTGTTCTCATTATTAGAAATTAAGGAGTTTTTAAATCCTTTTGAAGTAAATTTTTTTTAATAAACTGAATGTCTTAAAAACTCAATCATCTTACTTCAAAAACATTGAATCATCTTATAATATCTAAAGGAAGCCTTTTTCTAAAGTCGATATGGAAACCCATGAATATGGTCGAGTTAATACTACACTAGCTTTCTGGTTAATGGTACTGTCCAGATAGTGAAATGTGTACAGAAGACGATCCTATGTAGAATATCCATCATCCAACTAGTGGTGTGTGTAATAGATATAGAATATCTATGTTTTCACAAACTATTTGGTGATGGTTTACTGACCAGCCATTCAAGGCCTTTTAATAGTATTATTCCTCAAAGTAGGTGATGTTACATTTTCATTAAATATATCAAATTACTCCCAACACAAAATTGTCCCTTAAAAATGATTAATTTTAATTCAATTATCAGGATTTGATAATAAACATATATATATATATATAATTGTTCAATTTTGGGTTTTTTCCCATTCGGCCATTTGAAGGTCTATATGAAATACACAACATAACCAAAGGAATCCAATAATAAAACTGGTTATGTAGTTATTTCATATTTTCTAGGCTCAATGAAGAAATAAAAATTCATGTATATTCCATTAAAATTATATATAAATTTAATTAGATCATGGATAAAAATACCATGCCCAAATTCCCCAAAACATATCCAAATTTATACCTCAATATCCATCCAACAATTCTCCCTAGGAATTTAGAACATTCGGCAATTCATTAATTTTTCCCCAATATATGCATACAACTATAATTCAATTTATGGGAGTGAAAATAAATTTATAGGATCCCATATTTTAGGATAAACTTTCAGTATTTGAGATCATATTAATATACATTAAATCATTCACATTTAGACCAAGTAAAAACTTGACAAAAAACTAGACAGGAGCACAGGGTTTGGGAGAATTTCTATATCCTTGTCCCCAAAAGTCCAATGGTCTCCTAATATTGTGGGGGAGTTACCAACATCCATATCTATTACTTTTTAGAATATGATATCTCTAGAATAATCTTTTAAAATTTTCAAATGGAAAAGCCTTGTTGAAAGTCATATTTGGAATGCACGAAGTCCAACACTTTGGGTTGTAAATAAACTCACATCTTCTCCTTATGAGGAATTGGAAATTCATCACATAATAGGATACATTAGCTTGGCCTAATCCCTTCTAAAAGGATTTATAGGACCTAATAATTTCATTTCTCTAATGGATAGACATTTTATGAATTCTTTATTTACATGTACATTGATTGTTTTCAATTGTAATTGTATAAGTTGTATTCAAATTTCATTTTTATTTTACTTCACTTTTCATATTCATATTACTTTATAATAATCCACCCTATATTGTGTAATACTAATGTTATTAAATTTTTTTAAATCAGTTTGATAACTCTTCCTTTCTTTTTATTTCTTATTCAATTGAAAGTGTATTCCTAACTCTCTTCAATATTCATGTCTGTGTTCATCTAACCACTTCTTTCTTGTCCAATTTTATTTATTTTCTTTATAACCCGTCACCATAAGTATCATCTACTATATTAATAACCATATCAAGGGTTGAGTAAATCATCCATTAGGTTGAATAATTATTTTGTGATTTCATGTGATTTAGTGATTTTAATAGTTAAATATTCTTAAGGTTATCAGTGCGTATGTTAAACATAAAGTTTCATGAATTAATGGAATTTTTTTTAACATGTGGATTCTATGGATTATTGAAAAATAAATACACTACCACAAACAATAATTGATTGATATTATAACCCTAGTTGAATTATAATCAAAATCATCTTGTGAAGTGGGTGTTAATTTAATACAAGTGCATACAACACTCAATGATATCATAAGATTAAATCCCTAATAATTAACTCACCCAAATCATTATCAACTTTTTAAATAAATCTTCATCCATTAATGAAATGATTTAATCTCTACAAATAAATACCGCAATAAAAATAAAAATCAAAAAATGAGACTCTAAAAAATAGTACCATCATTTGTGTTATTTCTATGGATGGTGCAACTAGTAGTCCATGTTTTTTTATTTTTGTAAAAACAAATAAAAAATAATCCAACAAAAATTAAAAAAAATTAGTAAAAACCTTCCTTTGTCATCCGTGAAAATTAATTTTCATGCCTTTTAATCTCTCTAGGAATCCATCTAATTTCTTTTACTCATAAATCAAATGTTCACTTTGCCAGTTTAGGAGGAACATTAGGTATAATCAAGTCACAATTGAACCATTCATTTTCTATACAATTAATCTATATATTTATAATCCAATAGAAAAAATAATAATAAACAAATTCATGCCCATGGTATGAATTACAAACCTCTGGTTATTCAATATATAAACATTGAGGCTGATTTAAAACTAAAATCGGGTTTGATTCATCTTCTACATCATTTCCAGGGGATAAATACTGAGGACCCACCTATTAGTCTCAAATATTTTTAGTGGTGTTCTCTACCCTGAATTTTCAAGGGTTATATGAATAACAAAAAAACAATGATCATTCCAGTTCTCTCAATCTCGCGGTTCCATGTCATGGCTCTATTACCTCCCTATAGGTTCTATAAACTCATGTATCTGCATAAAGCAACTCTTCTTTGATAAATTATTCCCTTCTTATCAAACTTCTTTTATTCAAAACAATGATAGGGTTATCCATCAATTCACTAATCAATCACTCCATGAGTACTGGTAGAGGTTGAATAAGATTTTCAAAAATTTCCCACACAACCAAATCATTAACTAACTATTGATCTAGTAATTCTATGAGAGTTTCATGGCTATGGACTAAACTCTCATAAATATAGAAAGTTGTTTTGGTCTTGTTGAACAACTACTTCAACATATTGAGATATCAAATCAACTTGGATACAAATACGAAGCAATTCCATACTCAAGTGCATGCTAAAGTTAAACAATTCCAAGAGAATCAATATATATAGCCAAATAAGACCACTATTTGGAAGAGTGATCTTAAATGTATTTTATGAAATCAATTTGTAGCTAACAGATCCCTAACTTCTTCTTCTCCACAAACTTAATTTATTGGTCCTACCTAAAATTTTGGAGTCTGTAGCTCACCAAATCATCTAACCGACACATATACACAACATTAAGATTATACATCTAATTATTATTGTCCAATGGATCTAAATGTAATATTTTATCCTAGGAAACCCCACCCAAGACTATCTAGTAAGGTAATTAGAAACTAAAACCAAACCCAATCTGATCCATTGCCTTCTACCTAAATCACATGTTTGATGTATGGTATTCTCATATCTCATCCCACTCAGTTACTTCCTCAAAATCCTAGCTATTTAAAATATTGTAAAGGTGGTGTAAACTTCCTATATCCTTATAATTTTTTACCCCAATATCAAAGGAAAAATTATCCTACTACTACTCATATATTCCTCTATTTTAGTGAGAATTCTAAATTCCAAACCCAATACAAGAACTTTTCCCAGAATGAAAATCATGTAAATCCTAATGAGGGAAATACATCTTCTTTTGAGAAAGCATTGTATTGTATTGTGGAAGATCATTCATGTTTCATCCATTCTAGGCTTAAAACATTTAAAACCAAATTAGTCATATTTCATCTCATCTAAGGTGTCGAAAACAATCAAATACTTACCATCTCCTTGCTCAACCATTTATCATCCCTAAGGTTAATGTAAGCACAATTTCAATAAGATGAGGTAATCACATAACTATACCTCATGATGATTACTTTAAATTTATTTCATATATTGAGAAGGAAAAAAGAAAAGAATAAAATTGAATAAAATTAACTTCAATCCACTTTATATTCTCATTTCATCCTACTAAATAACCCAATTCCTTCTCATCGGGATATCTCTATGCTTAAAAATCCATTTGAACCAAATTATGAAATGTCGAGCATATTTTGATGTGTTGAATTCAACATTCCCCTCTTGGATTCCAAAAATAAATCCTTATGTATTAAAATTTTCAGAATTAATTGTGCAAACATATGTTACAAATTAGATCCATTGAAAATGATTCAACCCAAAAGCCTATTCCCATAAAGTGAAAAGATCTTTGAACTTATATGGTTGAAATACAAATAGGGATTTCTGACTTCGATGATTCACTCTAATACCTAGTAACCTCGATATATTTAATACCCAAATACATATTTTTGACCTTTTTCTAGATCCCTAGAACTAAACATGTGTTTTCATCTAGTTTTTCAATCAAACCACTACCATTCTTGAGGACATAATTTAGGATTTCCTTCTTTGGTGTTATAATATTTTCTTCCCAGCCGATTTATATGTCCCTTAAATACAAGGTTCTACAACTACTTTAAATATCCTATGATTCTAGGAAGTCCATTCATCATGATATCTAGAACAAAAAATTCCATTTTGGTATATTATCTATAAAATTAGTTGACCAATTAGTTATGTTCAATATTTTTAAATCCATGTGATACTCATAATGGAATCACTATCTGGTCTCTATCCATGATTTTGAATTTCTTTATGAGAATTTTTAAAACCCTAATCCATCATGTTCTTCATATTCTATTGATATAGAAGTTTTTCAATTTTCAAACTCATTAACTAATTTATAAATAAAAATGTTGATGTTAACATTTCATGTGTACACTCCATCGATCTAGAGAATATTTAAAACTAATTGACATAAAATCTCAATAAAGATATCTGCTACTCTAACATACATAGTAATGAGAAAATTTAACAAGAATTCTCATTTTTAATTCAAACTAGATTAACCCACATTGATGATTTTCAATCCATGATTGTGAGAATTATCATATATGTGTTTTGAATCGACATAAAATGTGATAATCTTGTGCAAATGGGCGTGAAATTTATGAGATTTTTTCCCTAATTAATAAAGCGACGATTGGTGAGGTTAAAATTGACCATTAATTATAAAACAACAATGATATAAAGGATATTGAAAAAATCAATTGAATATCATGTCCCCTTAAATCTTTAATACTCCACATTGTAAAGTAATGAAAAAATGAGTTAAAAACAATAGGGATATCATAATATAATTTCATATTGAATAAACCACACATAAATTCTCCATCAATGTTTAAAAATCTTTCTGAACATCCAAGAATAGAAAAACAACACTTTGTAGACTACATCATTACTCATGTTGAAGAATAAAGTGAGGATAACCACATTATTTTTATGCCACTATTGAATTACAATCAGAATAACAAGGGATGATATTATCCAATGGTCAATAGGGATATTGAAATTAGAAGTTTTTATGGAATTACACTTCAGTTAAGAAAATTTACTATCCATCATTGGACAATGGGTATCCCCCTCAATCTTTCCAGTTGTAGATAAAATAAATATAGTTCTTCTAGTGAGGAAACCCATGTTTTCATTTACTTTTATAAAATTTTATTTTCATTTTATTTTTTTATAAAATAAATAATGACATTTCTATTTGATTGTCGTATAAGAAATGGAAATTTTCCAACACATCACAAGAGAGAGAAAATCCTTATCAACCACATCTACATCCATCGAAAAACAATTGGATAGAGATGGTGACCTACCAAATCCAATCAAAAGGCACCACATTCCCTTTAACACCATGTCTTTTTCTCTATTCTTCACTTTATTTATTCTACTAACTCTCTCATTATCACTCCCTATATAAATTGTTTTAACATATTATTCATCCAAAATTTCATTTTTTTTTATTTTTTGGAGTTTTATTTTCTAACAAAAAGGAAAAACCACAAAATAACTAAAATAAAAAAATAATAAGAATAATAAATAATCACCACCCACTTTTTTAAAATTTTCCATCTATTTTTTGGATTAAAAAATCATTTTTTCTTCTCAAACATTTTTTACCTTCATCATAAACACGGATGAATAATATTTTGTCTAGACCAATAAATTTTTAATGCTAAATCTATAATTACGAATATTATTATTCTCCAACTCTAAGAAATAGTGTTATTTTTTATTTTGAGGTTTTATAAGGCCATAATTTCATATTGTCTATTTTTCACCACTAATTGTGAGTCTTTATTTTTTATACATTAGCATTGAATTTCAAACATTATCAAACATTTAAATTAAAAGTAATTTCCTCAACCAAACAAGAATGAATATATCAAAGTAGCCTCCCATTATCCTTTAATTTATCCTCGTTTTAAGATCCCCTTCATGCCTGTTAAAACATTTTTTTCTATCAAACCATTACAATCATAAAACCATTTCCCACCTAATATCTACATGGATTTACATTTCATAATATATTGAAATTAAAGTGTGTGGGAGTAGATTTCATTTTTCTTATTATTTCCATGATATAAAATGTGTAACCATATGATTTAGGGAGAGAATCCATTTAGGTTTAGAGGAGATAATTTCATTTGGTGAGTTTTAGGAGTGGATTCAAGTTTGTATAAATGTTATTAAAAGTGTTTGAAAATTAGAAAAGTATGAAAATTCTCCAAAAAAACAAAAAAAATGAACAAAATGGGTTTTGTATTGGGTGTGTCAAGAATGAATCTTCCTTAATGATTGATATTTCTAAAAATATTAAAATTAGTGTTTTGAGAAGATAGAACATGGGTTTGGTTTTGTTTGTGAAAATTATTCTAAACTTAACTTCAAGAAAAAATAATGAAAAAATTAACACTTGCATCATATTTTCTTGTGTCATTGAGAGAAATTTGGGGTTTTGTCTATATTTCATCATTTCATCCTCTTATAAATATCTCTCTATCACACTCTTTATTGTCTTTATTGGCATGATTTTAACTGTATAAATATGTTTTTCCATAAATGTCCATGTTTTATTTCAAAAATTGTGCATTTCTTTTCCCATGTTGGTGTTTACCCCTCCTTTCCACCCTTTTGAAAATTATATTAAAATAATACCATATCCACTTAAAATTTTGTAAAAATTCATCTTTATTCATGTGAATATTAGGTTAGGGAGTGGGAACTAATTTCTCTTAAAAACTATATGATTTCACTTCTAGTTGGTGATTGAGTGAACCTCCTTGAATAACTTTATATCATCTTGGGGTAGTGAGTTTTGAGATCCTTATTTTTCCATTTATATGTTTTAAAATTGAAAAATAAATATTATTTACATATTATAATCGTAAATTTTTTTGGTGTAATTCATTATAGATGATTGAATAGGTCAAGATCTCCCTTTATTAGTGGAAAAGAATAAATAATTTTGGGTACGTGAAAATGATTTTGTTATATTTTTATGATTCTAGGACAAGTGACATGAACTGTCATAATTGTGGGGGAGTTGATATAACATATTTATTCAATATATAAAATTACTATCTTAGAATAATTTAAACATAAAACTGTATAATTTACATTTAATTTTTATGTTTTTATCAAAAACATTTATAGATATCATTGTTAAAATTCATTTAATTAATCTATACTTTAATATTTTGATCTTATATTTCAAAATATTGATCTAAATAATGTAATTCTTATTTTTTACTGTTACTAATTAAAATTATAATAAATAATTCAAATTAATTTTTAACCAATTCTTACAACCTAAGATAAATAAGGAACAAATAAGAATACCCAAGGAATATTCTAGTGAAACTTGGCTAATTTTGATTTTTTATTATCTTGGCTCAATCTAGGAATCTAAATTCATGGATACTCAATTAGAAGTAAATTTATATTCCATTACAAATTTTATAAAAAACATATCCCAAATCAACTAAAAAGGTTCCCAAACAGTGCCTAATATTCCATCCCACAATACAATCTGGTATTTTAATACAGCCCACAATTCACGCCTTTTCTCCCAATATAGACATGAAATTGAGAATTAATTTTCAGAATTAAAAATAAATATATAGCATCCTAATTTTTTATAATATATTTATTTTATTTTATGTCATAATCATATATGTGAATTCATTCACATTTATACTAAGGAAAAATTTGACACAAATAGAATAGATGCACGTCGTTTGGAAAAATAGCCATAACATCAGCTCCAAAATTCCAATGGATTCAAAAATTGGAGGTTGAACTTTAGAAATCCATATATACAACTTTTAATGATAATATTTCTATAAAATATTATTTATTAAATTTTCCAATGTGATATCCAATTTGGGGGTTTTTGGAATGTAAACTATCCACCACCTAGAGCTATAAATATGCTACTCTATTCTCCAGGAAAGGGGATGGAAATTCAGAATTGATGATGATAAATTTCCCTAAAAACCCTTCCAAATGAATGGGAGTAACTACCCAAGTCATGTTTCTATTTTTGAGACACTTCCTATATGCTTTATTTTCATGTATTTTGATTGTTTTCAATTTGTATGACTTATGTTGTTTGCAATTTTATTGGAATTTTAATGAATTTTTCATCTTAATATTCACTAATAATCATCCACAATATGTCGATAATATTAATTTTCATAATTTTTTTAAATCAGGTTTAAAACCATCCCTTTATTTTATTTCTTATTCAATCAAAAGTGTTTTTATCTTTCTTTACTATTTGTGTGTGTGTTCAATGCACCAGTCTAATCTAATCATGTTCTTATTATTATATTTGTAACTCATGACCATAATAATATTCAACTATATTAATAACCATTTAATTTTATTCATAAATAATCCATTTGGATGAGTCATAATTTTGTGGTGTCAAGCGATAGAGAGACTTTTCTCATTAAATATTCTATGGGTTAATATAGTTTATGTTAAAAATAAAATTTCATGGATTAATTAAAAGTTTCTATAATGAGTGTAATACATGGTTAATTGGAATATTAAATACACAAACATAAATATTTATTGATTTATATTATAACCCTGGTAAAATTATGTCTTAGATTAATACCTCAACACTTGGGAATTATGATTAAAATTATCTTGTGAAGTGGGTGTATATTGAATGCAATATAACGTAAATCTCAAGGATATAATAAGACTAAATCAACAATAATAAACTCACCCCAATATATATAAAATTTTTAAATAAAAAATCATCGATTAATCTATATATTAAAGATCTACATACAAACCCCCCTAATTAAAAGAAAAATCAAAAAAACAATCGACACTAAAAATAATACCATCACTGATTATTTGACTCAAGAGTTGTTATAAACATTATCATAACACCAGACCATTGAATGATTGATTGGTGAAAATCATCCCTTTTTTAGTTGGCCCCTATCTACCAGTGGATTCTAGTATGTGTCAATTGGTTTCATGGTTTCTTGTTCATGATGTGATTAATTATTTTCAAAAATACCATAATTATGGTCTTATTTGTATTCATGACTCTCAATGATTTTCATAATCCTTCTAGTACTTTTGGATCCTATACAAGGAATCATTTGGCCCCATGGAATCTAACACCGATTACCAAAAAATAACTTAATTTTAATCCATATTGAAGTGCATGACATCTCAATCCTCTCAAAGAGACAACTTCAAATTTCTCATCCCTTCGAAGACTCTCAACCTTCTTCTGAAATCAATCATCCCCCATTGTATTTATCCATATTAGATATTTTTGAGCATTTTGTAATATATTTTCTTAATGAAAAAATTTATCTTCTCAACCACCTTTCTCTAATGGTTCTCAATCCTAAAAAGAGAGGGATGGGTTCCTTGGCTCTCAATTTATCTCAAAATGTTACTCAAAAGCCAAAATTATGAGGGAAAGTTTTATGTATCACCACTAATAATTAGAAATTTTTACAATAGACCCCTCTATTCAATGGTTACAGTCATAGGATTTCACATTTATCTTTTACTAAACTCCATATCAATTATTTTTCCCTCTATTTTCTTTTCTACATGTCATTATTTAACTTCAATTAATTGGCATGCATTTATTTAGTTTGATTATTTCAATGATAAATTTACATTTCTATAATTTTATAAATTTTATCTAATTTATCAACAATCTCTCAATCTATTTGTCTCTTTATTATTTATTAATCATTTAAATTTCAAAAATACATTTTACAATGGAATTAATTTTTTAAACGGAAATTAATCCCATCCCACTCCACCCCCACCACCTCTAATCATTCAATATATTTATTACCATTAATATTTCACAATTTCAAAAAATCAAATATTTCTAATTTTATTCACATATCTTTGATAATAAGTTATTGAATATATTTTAGTGCTACGATTCAATAGCATCTTAACTAATTTTTTGATAATTTCTAACTAAGGAATTATTACTAATTCTGTTGAACAAGGATAGTGTTTCCTATAATTAATGGTTTTTCAAATAGGTTCCAAGGTTCAATACATATATTTTATATTCATGCATATCAATAATTTTCAAAGATTAAAAGATATATTCCTTGGATTTGGATTCTAATCCTCATATTCGTTTGGATTAAAATTGATGACTCCCCATGATATTAGTATATGGAAGTATCATTAAATCGTAATCCTTAAAATAATTCTTCTCTCGAAATTTTTTGTATCATGATTTTTTAATTTTTAATTATATTTTTTATCTTAGTGAAGTTTTTTAGCTTCAATGTATCCTAATTTATTCTATGTTTTTTTATTATACACTGATATATTTTGATTTTATTTCACTAGAGTTTTTTATATTCAAAAGTGAGCTAAACCTTTATGTTTTTTAATAACGTCAATTAACCTCTCAACCCCCTGAAGTTTTGATACTACAACAAGTTTTTTTAAGGGAAAATAAATGTTTTTATGATTCTATTTACAAATTATGAATCCTCTTTCTAAGATTATGTGACGCATTGACAAAATATTATCTTGTACGATTTTATAGAGTATAATATTTGGTATGTAGGAATTATTTTATTCATTATGTTTTAGAAATGAAATATACTTCATATTATAAGTTCTTGACTCATGGATTATTTTTCCCAAGATATGTTGAACTAAAAAATTAAGTACTGATTGGCGTTTTTAAATATTGATTCTATTATGGTTAGTTTCATATTATTGGGGTTGTAGTGGTATGGGGGATGACTCCCTTAGGTGTAATTGACATGTTTAGTTAATGGAAGTGTTTATTTAATAGACATCTCAAAATAGAACACTTCCAATTAGAGATGGATAACAAATATTTGATCTAAAGATAATATAGATCATATGATGTTTTTATATTTATCATATATTATGATATGGGTAACTCATGTGGAATTATATAAATATTTAACATGATATATTATATTCCTTTGTGTATATAATTTAATATGATATAGAGATGTCATGTTGAAATTGACTATGGTATGTTATGGTGTACGGCATGGGCTTTCCCAAGGGAAGTGTTCTTAAAGGAATCATATTTTATGATTATAACAACATCTTATGATTTTTAATTACAATTAAAATATTAAGTGATAAAATTTGGATATTTAACACATTTTTAATCATTAATAAACATTTCATATGTTGAGAAATATGGGAGACTTATCATAGTTGAGGGGTTATAAATAGTTAGAACCAAAATTTCATTTAATCATCTGTTATGAACATAAACAAATATTCATATATTATTAGTAATAATACTCAAGGGAAATTTAATGAGGTTAATTCCATTGAGGTAGTTTTTAATAAACTACCATTCCTCTTATTAATTCCCTTAAGAATTATTTTTCCCATTCCTTATAAAAAAAAGTCCTAGTATATTAAAGTCATAAGAAGATTCTCACCCAATAGTTAGTTTATTTAGTCAATAAATGGATAAACCCTATAAGGATAATGTTTTTGGTTGTTCCTTATATATTTTAACTAACTAATATGATTGATGATTGAGACTTTTCCATATTCATTAATAGGTAAATGTTATTTATTTATTTATTGAATGTTTTTTCTTTTCCATAGCATGGGGATCTTTGGAGTGAGGTTTTCAATATCCTCTACTCTCTCGAATATGTGTTATTTAATCCATAAAACCCATTAAAGAGAGTTATTTCTCACTCTTTATCTATTTTTTTGGTTTCAACCCCATTTTCTGAGAGTGATTATAATGGTTATGATGATTAAGGGGTCTTCTATTTCCATATATTCTTAAGTGATAAACATAATGGTTTTTTTGAAGGTGGTAAAAACATCATCTACTACCATAGATATATTTTTTCCATAAGATGTATGATGTGAATATCATTATAGATATCTTGGTTGAGTATCACCCCATAAAAACATGTTCTTCTATACAATTTTTATAGGAGAGCCTTCTTAATGTTCTCATCATATAACATATTAGGTTATGTGGTGGGTTAGTTTTCTACATAGGTTCGGATTTTGGATACTCGAGTTTGGAAGGAGTTATCCAAGGGGTAGAAGTTGATAGTTAAAGTTTATCTAAGTGTTTTGGACCATCCTATTTGAATTATAGAATAAGGGTTCATTGATGAGTAATGGTATTTTATAGGGTTTTTTGAGATGCTTGATGGAATTTTTTATTGTTATCATCTAAGGCTTTATATATGGATAAGAAAAAAAATTAAGATGTATTTTGTGATTGAAGAAAGAAAATGTAAATTGAAGTGTGGAAATGGAATTTCCACTTATATTTAATTAGAATGTGGTGTTATCAAGGTACCTTGGGATAGAAACATTGTTGTATACACATTAAAGAAGGATGTAATATAAATATGAAGTATAACCTAAAGGTAATTATAAATTTAATATCATCTTATGTCATACTGGGATATTTATATTCAGCGTAGTAGAGGAATATGATTCATTAAGTGTGATATAAAAAAGGAATCTAAAAAAGAATGTACCCATGTGAAGTAAATCAAGAATTATCCTACTGGTGTGGACTATAACACTTGAATAGAATGTACCATTATTGATAAACCATTTAATTGTGGTTATTAATGGTTCATGGTTTCACTTTATCTCAAGTTTTTAGGTGACCTTTGATTAAAAAAAAGTTATTGAGTGCAGGGGATTGATAAAAATTACATATTTCAAGACTCTGTATCTTCTAGGTTAATGATTAAGAATAAACTTGAGTCAATAGATATTGTGATGTATTGGAACCTCATGTAAAAAATTCAAGTGTGTTCAATGAAGGGGAATGATCCTTTTCTATATTGTTGTTTCCATTGATTATATAGATTTTAGACCACCAAAGGCATATCTGGGGTGTGGGAGGATGGGTTTCATTCCATATCTGTTCATTTTTTTAGTTTCATTATTTTTTTTAGTTTTTCCCTTTTTGTGGAAAAAGGTTTAAGGTTGGATGGGATATAGAAACTGATATTCGTTCTCATGTGAGACATAACTCATCTCAATTTTTTAAGTCATTGGTCCCTAAAATGGGTAAAATGAAAAATTTATCATTATAAATGTGGTTAAAAACTCTGCTTTGTTTTGTTTCTCTTGGAACATAGTTTTAACAGTTAGGATGATTTTTCTTTGTGTTTTGGATCTGTTTAGTGATTAAGTGATATTTAATATTTATTTAACAACTAAATATTTTTCCTATGCATGAAGGTGGGGATAACTCTTAGATAGACCCATGGATGAAAATTTCTACACCATGGTTGTGTCTAGAATTTGTTTTTTTCCTAGTAGAGTTATAAATTGTGTTTTCTAAATAAGGTATAGATTAGTAATTTTTAATTATTTATTAAAAACATATCTCTTGGCTCAAAATAATAATATAGTATATTTTAGGTTAGTAATATGGGATTGGGGTGGTCTGGTGGTGGTGATGTGGAAGTATTGGATCAAATGTAGATTGATATTCATTTTTATTTTTGTATCACAAAGTGTTATCCAAAATAAGAAGGAAATATTAATGATTGAATCTTATTGAAATTCAATAATTTTTTTAATTGGAGATTATACATGGATTTAGTGTTTGGAATTAGTTGTTTTTAGAATTTAATGGGATGAATTTAATTTTACAATAATGGAATTTTATCTCAGCACTCTCTAATTTATCTAAAAGTAGGAACCCCTTTTTTATGGTGTCATGATGTAATGAAAGATAATTAATACAGGAACAATCATTGAACAAGATGATAATGTAAAGAATTTGAGAATGAGAGGATAATTTTAATCATGAAATCAAGGTAAGACATTTCACCAATATTTTTTCCTCATTGGACAATTCCATCTTTAATGATTTGATCTTTGATTTTAATATAGCGAAAACATTACATGAAAAATTACTAAATATAAAAAAATTTAATTTTTATGAAAAAAATAATTTATGTATACAGTATGCATTATTTTCATAATATAATGAAATGAAAATTTTCTGTATTTTATTATTAATAATAATGTTCTTTTAAATTTATAAAGAAACATTAAACACAAATATTACAATTAATTTTATACTATATATTTATACATCATTAAATCATTTTTTATAGAACTAACTATGACATTTCTTAAAATATGAGTACTTAATTTATTATGTTTATGAAAATGATTTATTAATATAAGAGTGTTATCATTCCAACATCAATTTATTATAAATTTATAAGGAACTATTCATCACATAAACATCCCATTGAAATATTCCTCAAAGCCCATTGATTTAAACCCCCATTCGGTATCAAGAATTATTCAATGAGAAAAAATATTAACCTTATTTTGGGTGGTTAATATTTCCACCATCCACCATTTTTTTCTTATTCCCATTATTCACTGAGAGTTTAAATAAATAGAGAAATTTGAAACAATGATAAGGGATGATGGTTTGTGTATTATTTTTATGAGAGTGATTAGTAAAAGAATTTACTCATTGTTTTGTGTGGTGGATTCAATGAAAGGGGTGATGATGGTTAATATGATGATGAATGATCAAAGAATGCTTCAATATAGAGAAGGGGTGGCCATAGAGATATCAGGCATTTCCAACCTTGGATTTTTGACCTTATTCAAAGGATATAGAGGTCTCTATGATGTGAAATGTATATGAATTAGATTTAAAATATTTTATTTTTCAACTACAAAATATTTCATCCTATAAGTCACATGTCATGTGTGTCCCTATATATGGTTTACATGTTTCTATAAATACAATACAACTTTTATATTCAAGATATGATTTATATATTTTAAATTCTATAGTATTATGTTTACTCATAATTATAAATACCATTGGTTGCATGGTACAGTGTCACATTCCATGTGTGCCCAGAGTACACACCAACTAACTCATGGGGTCCCACAAGCTATGTACTACATGTATATGTCATAAACCTATGACACAACTATAACTGGATAGATATGACACATGAAAAACTTAGGTATATGGCCTATAAATTTTTTAAATGATGGTAACACGCTTTTTAAAAACCATATATCAGTATTTACATATTTTCTAACCCAAGTGTCAACATTGGGCATCTGTGTAGTCCATTATATGTATTTTTCATTTATAATGAGATGGTATATATATCCATATGATATGGAATTTATTACAAGGGGTTTAAGGGACATGAAATTTCATTTTCTTTATAAATATGATAGTGGAGAGATCCAATGATTATCCGAGAATGCATAGGTTTTTACCCCCCCCCCCCAATCGGTATTCCTATATAAAGGAATGAGTCCTCCCTATAATTAGTGAAGTAGGTAACCCCCCCCCCCACCCACCCATGAAGTGGATTCAGTCCTTTATATATAAAATTGATAACTATCTAATCTGAATTTCATCCCACATGATGAGGCATAGTTCCTTAAAAGAGATTTGTAGTCCCCTCAATGAGTATACACTTTTCCATGAGATGTAAATACATTGTTATAGTATATAGGGTTATTTTGAATTATAGTAGTGCTAATTATTTCCCCATGAAGTGTGTTTGAGTTATCATAGATGGTGATATGTCCTCATTTGATATACAATCCACTAAAAAAGTAAAGTTCCACACAATATTTTTAGGATGGTGATGTTAGAGTTGACAGGTGCTTGGTAGATAAAATATCATGGTTGTATGCTAATATCATGTTATTTCCTCATGTGAGATTTATTTAAAAGAACGATAGTGATTGCTGGATTATTTATATACATTTATATACTAAAAATGTTTATCTTAATGATATACTGGTGACCTTTGGAACTTCACGTCTTAAACTGAACTAAGTGTCCCTAGACACTTGTAAGATATTATTATTCATTGAGCTAATCTAAAATAAAATGATAAATCCCTATGTTCCTACCTTTTTTTCTTGAATATGATATATGTGTTTATTCCTTATTTTCATCCATTCATTCCCCATAGTTTGAAATTGATTGATGTTTCATCTTTCCTTTCTATTTTTTGGATTCCTATTGCGTATATTTATACTAAACACCTAAATGGGCCTCATTCCCACATATGTTGTGTTTTTTTAGATGATATATGGTTTGGATCTTGTATTAGTGGTTATAGAGCTAGGTATATTAACATGAAGATAATTATTAGTTGAACATATTGGTACATGGTTTAATAAATTACTATTGTATGGATCTTATCAAGAGTATTTATAGTGAGGAAAATATGTTCCTTTCCATATTTCTAGTGTACAATTCTATGTTATCATGTGTATTGATTACCTATCAATATTCTCTATAGGGATTTGTGTTGTATAGTTTTTCCATTCATCTATTTTTATACAGTTCAGCTATTTTTTTATATCAATAATGGTTTTCATTTATATTATGTTATTTTCATTGAATATTTTTCATGGGTTGTTATCATCAATGACATCTCATATATGTTTATGCTTTCTTAATGCTAGTTTCTAGCCAAAGACCTATATAAGAATTGGTATTTTGGATATATATATTCAAAAGTGGGCCATGAGGGTTTAAAATTAATTCATAGAATAATTAAATCCTATAAGGATTGGAAATAACATTTTATATAGGTGGATTTGTTTTTTGGATCACTAAAAAATCACATCTACTTATGGTCTTTAGGTTTTTTTGAATAATGAAAAAAAATTGATGTTTGAGTATAAGATAAAATATTAGGGGCCTAAGATAGTCTCTTAGGAGAATGTGGAGGGGTATAGTGAGATGGAAAAATAATAAAATACAAGCATACTATATCATTTTATATGAGTATTCATTATATATCAAAAATAATCACACAATCAAGCCTGTAGTTTTAGTGCCTTTCGATATTAGATACATAACCAAGTTATTTTGTAATATCATTAACATTTCATATATAAATCTTTCTAAAGTGGAACTCTTCTTTAAATATCTCACACAATACACTTATTCTTAACCTAGTTAATGGAAACATAATAATTGGTGAGATCAGTATCCCATTAAATGTAAACATTAGTGATATTAATCAATTACCATAAGTGATAATAAATTGAGAATATGGGTGTGAAAACATAATTAAATATCATGATAATAGAATTATATTATCATACATAACAACACATATATCTTAAAACGTGATTTTTTGTATACAAAAAGGTTATAACAAAAAAAAATTAGTAATAGGGGTGTAGAGACATGAGTCACTATAATGACCCATTAAAGCATAACATAGGCATAATAATGTTACATAAGATTGTCTTGAAAAAAAAATTATTTAAAATAACTTCCTTTGTCAAGGATAACTATTATGACTCTCATCACATTATGCATAGAGTCCCCTTATAGATTTTTTTTCTTCATGATTCCTTTAGATATAGTAGAAATAGTATCGTAATGCATTGGGTTCACTCCCCAATCCCTAATTTGTCAAATAATGATATATGAATCTGTAACCAATGTAATGATGAGATATAATAGAATAACCAACATGATGATAATAAAACATGAATAATTATTCCATAATAACATGAAATATTTAATAATTACATCATATATTAATTAACCAATGAGAAAGAAATATATAACAGAAACATCCCCAATACCTGATTATAATCCATATCGAGTACGAATGTGGATAAAATAAATAAAATATATATAGGGAACCATGCCTAAAAATAATAATTTTAGATTAATTTAAACATAATATTCCTTAAATTATAAAATCCAATGATCTATAGGTATAGTGTATTGGGGGAATTAGGAAAGATAAGATCCATTAATTAAAAAAAAATCGATGTTTTTCTTATCCAACAATCATTTATTCACAGTAATAAGATCTAGTAAAAGAATATTGAGATATCAACATATCCTAAAAAATATATATATATATTATAATATTCTAGGAATACCGTATATATTTCTTTCTTTAATTACCTTGGGAAGTGTAAATATAAGAAGGGGTGAGCTCGAAGTCTCAGTAAGCATAATAATTAGAGGTAATGATAAAGGATAAAAATTGAAAATAAGATGATCATATGAGTATAAAAATATAAAAAAATACAACAAGAACTTAATATAAAGAATTAAAACCTAGTAAAGAACATATCCTAAGACAAGAATAATAGAATGAGGCTTTATCATAAAAAATGATATCTGGTATCTAGGACTAATAATATTGCGACCACAATATAAAACAAGACATGATTATAATATATCATGGTTCACTCCCAAGACTATCATCATATAGTGGAAAAATTCCAATAGAAAATCTGTTTTAGGACCAAATATCAAATAAAAAATTTAGTTATATATAAATAATTACCCACTTCATTAGAGGCCTATATAATTTTTGACCCACCCATCACATAACAGTTCTCATTGGTTAACATCACATGCCCAATACATATAATATCTTGTGGTGAAAACATTACCCAATTAATCATAGGGATATATAATTCTCACCCATCTCATAATATAACAATGTTTTCTTAGGATAACTATCCATTAATGATACATAATACTTCATGAGATGAAAATATTTCCCAATGTTTTCCTGGTTTGTATTTTTTAATATCACACATCACAAGATATTGTATACATGGATAAGTGTTTCAAATTTTATATATGTAAAACATAATTAAATAATTATTAACCTAAAAATGAAAAAGGTTTTAGGGTTATTTCTAAAATGAATTACCAAAAACCATCTATTTAAATAAGGTTTATGGTTGAAAAATAATAAATCCATGGTTAATAAAAGAAAATTTAAATAATGATGACATAGATGTAAAAACAACCTTGCAAAGAAGAATACTTTTAATGGTAAAATATTATAAAAGATCAAGAATTTTATTTTCTGATACCATGAGTACCATCTCCCAAAGTATAATTTCAGATAGTGGGTCAAAAATGAAACATTAATTTCAATAGGTTAAATAATTTTGAAAAAGAAAATTAAAATGGATGTTAAATCATAAAATAGTTTTATAAAATATTTTTAACATTAATTTAAAATAATATATTATGGTTTACTTTCAAAAGTCTGTAACAAAATTCTTAAACTAAAAACATTGAAAAAAATTAATTTGAAGAGAATTTTAGATAATGGATCATTGAAAAAAATAATATATCTGATGTAAATTTGGTTTGGAAGATAAATCATTTTACCAAGGAAGGAAAAAATATGTTTATATTTTTAAAAATACATTGTTTAGAATCGTACATTATATAAAGTGGTAATAAGAAATTTTTTTAAAAGGAGTGAAATTAAATACAGTATCAAAAATACTAAATACAATAGGGTATAATAATATGATAATATAAAATAAGAGGGGATATGAAAACATGTACATGGGTGATAAACCATCATTTTAGAGGATGGGGATTATTCTTTATATAGTTTCACATTCAGTAAGGAATAGAATTCATCAATAAATATTGTTTGAATAAAAATTTATCTCTCATGATAAAAAAATGATTTACGATATGAAATGAAATATTATGATAATCTGAAAACATTATAACTCATAAAACCATATTGAGTTCTGAAAAGCCATTATATTTTTGGGAAGATATCAATCACAGTCCTAAGAAATAGAGTCTGAATGGATGTGAAGTATCCAATATAAAAAATAATTTAAGATATTATAATTAAAGGGTTATTATTTACACTATAAAAGAAAAATTGGTGTATAATATCAGAATAATCCTTGATGAAGGTTGATTGATGTAGAAAACCTTAAATTTTATCTTCATTTTCCCAAACGCGCTCTAACCTCATTTCTATGTTTATTCTTAAATATTGGGTGGAATCCATAGAACATTATGAACTAATGATAAGAAATTTATATAGATATAGGGAAGTTAAATTCATTATCAATTCTATTTTCGTGGATAAGGGTAATAGAATGAATGGGATTGAGTTCTATTTATAGGTTAAAATGAAGGGATTTTCTTAAAAAAGTTAAGTAAGTGATAAAATTGATATTTCTTAGGGGTTTTGTGAATTAGGTGTGTAAATATTTATGAGGCATGCATGTATAACTTTTAGAAATAAAATATTTATTATTCAAGATCTTTATTTCAAATTTATTTTGTTAAATTTCAGACACATTAGATTAATCATTATAACACTTATTAATACTGATTGAAAATTAATAATTCTTATTATTTTATCACTAAAAATAAAGGATGATCCTTCGTTCCAAGATTTTATTTTATAAATTCAAATTTATGCCACATATACCATTATTAAATTTCAAAACATTATAAAAGTACCTTTTAAAATAAAACATTTAACGTGGGGAAAACCTTTTTTTAGAAATATTATGTATTAATTATTAAGTATTATTAACATAATTTAACATTTATAATAAATTTAATGAGGGTTAATTTATCTTTATATTTTTATAAACACAATATTAGTGTTTTAATTTTAAATATATTAATTTAATTAAAAAAATACACAATTTTTGAAGAGTATCTTTCTTTAAAAAAAATTACTATTTTACCATGGTTAGTTTTATTTATCTTGAATACTTAATTTTATGCCTAAAAATTAAAAAAATACATAACAAAAAATGAAAATTCTTATTAAAAATATTAATGCCATTTTATATGATTCAAATACAAAAATTGATAAAAAACTATTTTCATATAAGCATGCATAACAAAAAAATCAGAAACACGTATCTTCTAAGCCTAAAATAAATTTATTATTTTATTGTTATAACTATTTTATATATTTAAAATTATTTGATTTTATATATTATCATAAATTTACATTTAAACTATTATTTAACCAAAATATAATAACATTTTTAGTTAATTAAAAATGAAATTCATTAAGACAATATATTTTTACACTTAAAATTATTTTATTTTTTATTTCTATATAATAATTGACTTTTATTAATTAATTATTATTAAAAAATATTTAATTAAATTTCTACATACATATAAAAATTATTCCACCTCTATATTTTACCCTTAAAATCAATGGCTAAATTTTAAATGTTACATTCAATTCCAATATTATTTTTGGTTTGGTGTTGCATATTAATCAAGCTTTGAAGAATAATATTTATTTAAGGGAATATATTTCTAAATCATAGGGTGTTATACCTCCACTAAATAAACTATATCATTGAAATTTTAATTCCCATTGAATAATAATATTAACTAAGGGTATCTAAAACACATGCATGACTCAAGATCTAATTTTTATAGATATATCAACCTTATAATCTCAAAAACAAATTTTTCCCCAAAATATTCTTAACCATAATATTGTGTTTTTATCCCACCATTTAAGCCAGTATTTTTTATTTTTTCCATATCAAGATCCATATTATGTAATTATATTATAACTATTGTTCATAACCATCCATTTATGGATATACTATCATTTTTTGTCATGAAATATGATTTATATATTCTAGTAAATAATGATTCTTCTAAGTAGAGAGAGGATATTCAATCCCCCAAATCACATTAAATTTATCAAAAGAAGTATAATAAGACTTTCATGAAATCTAATTCCCAAACAATTAGTGAAGATTAAGATAACATGGATAAAATAATGACACCACTAGGTTTTTTTATTTAAAAAATTAAAAGTTTGTGAAAACATATATGTTATAAAACATTAAAAATAGGAAATAATGATTAAGTGTACTTAGAACTACTTAATTATCTCTATCCACAAAAATATTATTTTTTAAATATGATTTTCATTATGAAAATATTATAGGATGTTTTATCTATTTATTTTATTCTTAATATCAATGATTAGTGCACCCATTTTCATAGTTCCAAAATTTATCGTGTCTAAAATGTTAGAATTTTGGGGATCTATAGGGTGAACATTATTTTTCACCACCAGGTTAATTGAACTCTTCCTTTTTCCTTAATAACTTGTGGCATGATTCTATACTCTACAATAAATTAAACATTTTAATGTTCCTTTAATATATTCTAAAAGATTTATAAACCCGCATTTTTACAAAAAAGATTTCGAATCTTATTTTCTTAATTATATTAACAACCTTAACTTTTATGAGACTCTATCTATCACTTTCTTCATTTTTTGGGAAACTCAACTATACTCATTTTATTAATCATAATTCTTGATTTATGTTTTTCAATAATTACAAGGTTTATTACTATAACTCATATACAATTATGTTACTCAGTAGTTCAATTTTCTTCCATGGAATCCATTACTAACTTGGTTCATTCAAGATTCATCCATTACTAAAACTAGAAAGTTATAATGTTATTAATTAATAATTTAAATCAAAATAGAATTATCATAAGTGATCTCATGACAACTCAACCTTAAATTTTCTATCTCTTTAAAGCAATAAAATTATATTTTAGTTCAATAAAACAACTCTTAGTTTAATTTAGGTTTCTAGATGTTAGGTTCCATAATAGTTATTATCATAATTCCTTAACATATTAAATCATTCATATTATCTAGTAAAAAATGGAATTATTCAAATAATATCCCATGGGAGTTTCAAACTACGAGTGCGGTTAAGCCTATTATTCATAAATTAGGTAATGATTTATTTAATAGCCACCAATTCCATTTTTTGGTTTTTACCCCCAGTTATATCTGATCAATATCCTACATCGACTTATAGTATCTATATAGGGATTTTATTTTCAAGATAATGATATAACATCTACATTATGATTACATATGGATATTATTATATATATATACTTATTATTTAACTTTTAAATACTATTTTCTCATCCTTATATCCAAAAATAACTGAACACTCATTTGATATAAATAATTGTTGCATTATAATTGGACAAAAAATAGTTTGGTAATTTACACATAAGATTCCTTGAGTAGTATAAACTAATGATCAAGAGGACTTTTATATTTGAAAGAATTGTGAAAATTAATATCTTTTCACAATTAAAAACCCATAGATTTCTTAACAAATGTTAATTCTATAAAAATATTAAGAATTAGCTAAACCATTTTCAGTCTTGAACATCTATTAAACATTTTTTACATCATGTAATCTTCTAGCCATACCACACATGTTACATTCCTTCGTTTACTAGAGAAATGGAACTATAAGAATGGGTGCAATCAAATTATTAGTTAGGGTAAGAAGAATAAGTAATAATTAAATATCATAAGTGAACATAAGATGAACATATGGGTATGAGAAGGAAGAAAATGGAATATTGACATAATTTAAAAAATTCATACCCAGAAAAATAATGATCATAATTCAATAATCATTGCATTGGGATATAGAAAAAAATGATATCAAAGGATCTCAACATAATAATATTATGTCCAAATCATAATAGAGAGAATTATTATTATATTTTTAGTTTCAATACCAAGACCATCATCACATATTTTTCAATGTCCCCTAGTGGGTTAGGTTCGATCCATAATCCCATACATAAATTATCATGAGATATAAATATTTAGCTAATATAATGGAGGTATATGTAATTACAGGACCACCCATCACATAATAGAGTGTTCATATGCTAACCACTAATGAAAAATATACATTATCTCATAAAATGAAAATACTACCCATTATAATGCAGGGCTATATAATTTTAGGCCCACCCAACAAAAAACATAATGTACTTTGGATGATTTTTTATGCACCATACATAGTATCTCATGAGTTTAAAACGTTACATAATTCATTTATAGGGATATATAGTTTTGGGTCCACCCTACAAGTCATATTAGGTACACGCATAAGTGTAAATATAGAAAACATACATAATTTCATAATATCATTATTAACCAATGAATTAATATTTCCCATGATTATTTCTACAAAACATGACCATTAATTCTATAGAAAAAAATTGGTTTGTTTTAAAAAAATATCCCTAGTTAATAAAATAAACTTCAACAGGTGTTGACATTGAAGAAAAAAAGACCCTTATAAAAAAAATTTCAAATGGTAACACATAAGAACATATCAATAATTTGATTTCTTGATACCATGAGTTCAATACCCCACTATATAACTATAAATATCATTAAAAACATGAAACATTAATCCTAATAAGGTAAATTATTTTTAAAATTTAAAGAAAAATGTGAGATAATTAATAAAGGAATTTTAAAAAATGATTTCAACATTGTCACAAAATAAAATATCACAATTAACTTTTTAAATTTCTCTCAAAAATGTTGAACTACAAATTTTAAACAAAATTAAATCCGGATTATTGAAAATTTTAAAAAATAATCACAAAAAAATTTGTCCTGGAAGATAAAACATTTGATAAAGGAAAGTAAATTAATCTGTTATTTTTAAAAATTTATTAGATAAAACCTTATACCATATAAAGAGGTGATAAGACATATTTTTTGAGAAGGGGTAGAAGAAAATATAATATTAATAAAATTTAATAGAAAGGGTATGAATATATGAAAATAAAACATTTTTGGGAAGTGAAAAAATTGTACATTGGTGATAAAACATTATTTAAGAGGATTAAAATTATTATTTACCTCATTGTATTTTAAATAAGGAAAAGAAATCATAAATAAGGCTGATTTGAATAAAAATTGATCTCCCAATATATAAATTTGGAATATAGTATGAAAAAAATGATGCGCATAGGGAAGTATTATACCTAATGAAATTAGATTAATTAATTAAAATCCTTTATATTTTAGGGAAGATATCAATCATAACCCAAAAAAAGGAAGAGCATGAATTGGAGTGTTGTTTCCAATATCAAAAATAATTTTAGATATTATAATTAAAGGGGTATTATTTACCCTCTACCTAGAAATATTAATTTATAATATCAAAACATGCCTCGATGAATGGTGATAGAGAAAATAAATATCTACCTTTTATTTTTCATTTCATCAAACATACTCTCACCTCCTTACTATGTAGATTATTAAATCTTTTAGGGACTCTATAGAGCCGTAAAAACTCCAGGGGGGGTTTATAGATGTATAGAGAAGGTAAATTTGGGATCAATTTTTTGTGGTGGATATGGATGAGAGAATGGGTTTGAGTAGGATCTTTTTGTAGCTGAAAATAATCGCTACTTTATGGAAACAAATTCTAGGTAAGGGGTAATAATGGTATCACATGGGGGTTAGGTCGGTATGGTGAGTTAGGTAAATTAGGTGGAAAATATTACCTATAAAATTAGGTATGCATTTAAAATCTAACATTGGTACTCTATATGGTCAAATTTTCAAATTGATTTAGTAAAACCCATGCCACATTAGATTACCAATTTTAACACTTATTTATCTTTCCTAAATATTAATCATCGATGTTATTTTATCACATAAAATAGGATGCACCTTATTAATAAATTATGAATCTATGAATCAAATTTTTTTCTCTATTTAACCTACATCAATTTCTAAATATGACAAAAATAGCTTTAAAATTAAAATATATAATATGTAGAAAAACTATTTTTTGTTTAAAGAAGACATTTTAATTATTAATCGTTCGTAATCTCATTAAAAATTAATTATCAACTAAATTAGTGTTAATTTATTTATATATATAAAAAATTATACTATTATATTATTATTTTAGAATATATAAATTTAACTAGAAATTGAAACAAAATTAGAAAACTCTCTTTCTTGGAAAAAAATTATTTTTTACCATGGTAAATAATATTTATCTTCGTAATTTAATTTTATTGATAAAAATTAAATAAACACAATTGAATAATAATAAAAATATGATTATAAGTATTGATTTTATTTTGTATGATTAAATTTATAAAAGTGATAAAAATAAATTTTAATATAATAACTCATAATGCATAGTCACAATTTTAATAAACATGTTTCTTCTAATAATAAAATAAATTTATTACTTTTTGAGTAACAACAAATAGTTGTATTTTAACTTATTTTAATTTCTATACTATCAATAAATTCAATTTTAACCACTATTTAACTATAATCTAATAATATTTATAATTCATTAAAATGTACCATTTTAAGAAAATATATATTTACATATAAAATAATTTTATTTATTATTTAGCTTTTCTAATAGAATTTTTTTTACAAATAAATATAAAAAAATACATTAATTTTTATTTTTATATTAATTTAATATTTTTACCACTATATTTTACCTTCTAAATAAATAGATACAATTTCACAGTTAAATAAACTTTATGATTCGTTTTAGCCCGGTGATGCATGTGAAGCATGTTATCGAATATAATATTTTTTTAAGAGAAAATATATTCTTAACTCAGTTTGTTATATAATATATCCAATAAACTATAAGAACCATTTAATGATGTTGATATATATAAAAACACATTTAAAATTATATTAAAAAATTAAATTTTAAAATAAAAATAATTATCCAATTCATCTGGTAGATTTTAAAAAATGAAAAATACACGAAATAATGAGAAAAATGATTAATTTTAAAAACCATATAAAATTTGAAATTAAGCTTCATTAAAACTAATATTCATGATGGTAGGAAAATATTTTTACATGGGTAGTGTTAAAAAAAATTTATTCTCATACTTTTTTAATGAAAGTAAAAAACAACCAGTGTGGGAATCGTTAAGAAGATTATTTTTAAAATTTTATAAATAAAGTAATGGTAAATAAAAAATGGATGTAAGAAATCATTGAATTATATAAAATAAAATTAATAAAAAATATCATGAATATAGAGATTGATGAAAAATGTTCCTTAATGTAAATAAGATATAAGATCAGTTCCACTTACATGTATCCTTTCAGTTGAACTACAAACCAATATGAAGTGAGATTATAAAAAAAATCCATAATTATCTAGAGGAAAAGAAAATAAAAATGGTTTTTAGTGGTAAATTTCATGTAATTATCTCAACTAGAAACCTATAAATAAATAATATTGAATTCAAAGTGATATTGGAATAGAATCCCTTACCTCGAACATCCACTTTATAGGACAAGATCTAACATCTTATTTTATCAAGTCAGTTTCATTATTCATGTACATTAATACCCTATTCATAGTTAATATAATAAATTTAATTAATATATCGTTCTATTTATCCCATATATTAATTATTTCTATCAAAATCAATATTCAGGTGTCAACAGTTTGGTTTTCCATACAGGCTTTATTTTAGCAGTCTCAGTTCTAGTTACATGTTCATTGGTCCATCACCTCTAAAATTATTACCAATATTTTTAACATGGTTTTTATAAAATTATATAACCCCATATTCATTTTATGTAACTCATGTTATTAGTTTTCAAGGAACACATGAAAATGTCCTTATGTGAATTTAGATTCAATAAAAGAATTCATTTTGTCAATGAATAAACTTATATATATATATTTATTAAATATTTATGAAAACATCATAAATTAATCATTATTAAATTATATTACCACTATTCATGTTTTCCTATTAATTCATGGTTTGATAATTATAAGATATTTCATATAGGTGGTAAAACCAACCCAAATACAAACATTTTATAAAGACTAAATGAGTAAGAACCTATTACTATATAGAAACAATATCACTTTTATATAAGTATAATGACTTAAAAAAATTATTAATGGGTAACATACCAATTTTTTAAACGGATATAATATGTTTGATAGTGTATATAATATGCAACATCAAACTTAAGTGAATTACATAAGCGATCATGTAAATAATATTATGTTACCTTACAATATAGTGATTATAATGGTGGGAATGAAAAGTATTAATTGATTTCTGAAAATATTTTTGCACATTTATTTCATTAATTCTTTTGTAAACAATTTTTTGTAAATTAAAATAAAATCCTTTTTAATTACACGGATGTTTTATTTCTAAAAAAACTATTTAAATGCAAATAAGAGAGTTTATAAAAATTTAAAATCACTCTTATTGGATTTTATTAAGGAAATATATATTTATTATATGTAGTTTAATGTTTAAAATTCATATTATAGGTTTTATTGAAATTATATAAGAACAAATACAATTTTAAAGATAAAAGAAGTGTTCTTTAAAAAAATACAGTTTTACCATTTTTTGATGGAGAACAAATTTTAAATATATATTTTTTTAAAATTTATATGTTATATTTGAAAAAATAAATTTATTTTTTGGAATTGGGACATAAAAATTTACATAGGTTGAAATTTTGTTATTTTTGTTATAAAATTCATATTTTAATGAATAGTGAAAAGTACTGCATTTTAATTCAAAACTATCTTTTCATCCATTTTATTTATATTGGTAGGTTATCCTTTTAATTGGTTTTAAGGTGAATTTGGATTATGTTTTTATAATTTAATCCAATTTCGTTCAATGGAAGTAATTTCACATTGAAACCTTGTAACACCCTGAGTTTTTATGAGATATATTATTTTTTTAATTTCTTTGAGGTCTTCTATTATACACTACACCAAGATTATCTTGTACTATACGCAACACTGTATTAGCTTGCAGTATACGCAACACTATTCTTGGCTCGTGTTACACACAATTTCAAGTTCGTTTTGTGGAAATTATTCTACACAACATTAAGTATAGATTTTGTTTAATGTATAAATGAAATAAGTTTTTATTATTTTATACACAACACTGAATGGAGTTTTCACTACACACAGTCCTAACTTGGCTTGCATTACACTCAATCGTGACCTTTCTCGATAGAGTGTGTAGTACGCAATACCGAGTTTCACTAAACAATTATATATTGTTATAATATTATTATGGACTAGCCATTATGAATAGTATTAACTACATTTTGAATTTTATAACATTATTATTCCTCTTACATATTTTCAAGAACATGGTATGAGAACAAAATAAATTTTTCAGGTAAAATAAGTATTTTTCAAAAAATGCAGTTTTTCCACCTTTTGATGCCATACCCACATTAAATCTAGATTTTGACATGTTTATAAGTTAAATTTGATAGAATAAAATTCTTCCTTTTAATCAGGATATGAAATTTTAATTTGGATAAATTTTTCAAATTATTCTGATAACTTTCATATTTTAATGAATAGTAAAAACATGCTATATTTTAATTAAAAACAACTTTTTTATCCAAATAATTAATATGGTTAGGTTATCTTTTTAATTTATTTTAAAGTTTAATTAGAATATATTTTTACAATTTAATCCAATGTTGGTCATTGTAATTAATTTCACCTTAAATTTTGACATAAACAAGTGTCGGTCTTTTGGTAGTTATTGTTTCTTAAAAACACGCTTTTGTTTTGATAATGGGAATAAATTTTAAAATTAATTAATTCCACTTATATGTTTTTAATTTGGAAAAATAGACATAATTTTTGAATTCAGAATATCAAATATAGCTTAGGCTGAATTTTTGGTATTTTTCTGAAAAACTTCAATTTTTGATGAATAGTGAAACCACATAGTAGTAGTTAAAAAACCGACTCTTTCATTTAAATGAAATTTTACCACTTCCGTGAATTTAATTTCAAAAATCTGACATACATGGTTGTTATCAAGAAGTAAAATGTGGTTCAATAAGATGAAAATAATTTTTAGTAAATAGTAACTTTTGGATTTTATTTACTGCGGTTTAAGGTAAATAGGGTAATTCAAGATTAAAAGAATATTATAATAATTTATAATTACATTAACATTTGTCCTAACCTTTTTGAATGAGTATTTGCCAACCATGGGCATCCTTGAGGTGATTTTGGGACCCCATTGAGCCACTTGGTATTCATAATGACAATTTGGATTAATTAATTTATTGTAATGACAAAATTGACATTAACAAAAATCATTTAATAATAAATTTTTTTAAGGGGTTATATAAATTATCTTTTAGACTATAAATATTAATTGGAAATCTAAAAATATTTCCTACATGCTGGTGTTTTTTTATAATTTTTACACGTCATATAAATTATATTATTTATGACACAATAATGATGCAGTATTTACATCATTAATAAATGATTTAAATAAATAAGATTATAATGATTAAAATATTATCAAAAACATTTCCAATTCGGATTGGATGATTTTATTTCGTCCATGAGTCCTCTTATCCTCATCTTTAATGATTTTTGGACCTTTTTAAACTGAAGATAAGTTAATAATAAAATAATATTTTCACACTTTCCAAAGGTTCCCCTCTCCTCCCTTATAAAAGGGCACCTCCTCCCTCTTCTCATCAAATGCTTTTGAGCCTTGAAGCTCGGCCAAACCCAGCCAATTCCTCTTCTCAACCTCTCTAGTTATATCATAGAGGTTCTGGTCTTCTCAAAAGACCAACTCTAGTGCCCTAAGAAGGAGTTTAAAGGAGGTGCGTCGGTGAAGAGGTAATATCTTCTACCGACTTTTTCAAGTTTGTTTCTTCTACTACATACTCTTATTTAGTTGTTTCATTATAAATTAATAACATCAGTTTTACTTATATACATATATGTTATTATAAATATGAAACAACCCTATTTCACCTTCTATCCATCCTACGGAAAACGAAATCACTGCGCGTGTGTACGTACGGAATACCGTCTCCACGCCGTGGTGGAATCCATTTTCCCACCACCACCTTACTTGGATGGGTATAATGGTGTAAAGAATAACCATATATGATTATAATAACATCATACTAATTCTAAGATATTATATCATCCACTCTAATTCCATTCAATAAATATGATAATGATATCATCGCTCGTGCGTACGTACGGATTACCGTCTCCACGACGCGATGAGATTCATTTTCCATGTTAACAATTCAAGAATGAATATAAAGTATATATAATAAGTAATTATGAAATATATGACATAATAATTCTACTGGTTTATGTATATATATGTATGTCATCTACTTAATTCCATTCAATTCAATAAGGAATCTAAAAACAGCGTTCATGCATACATACGTCCTACCATCTCCATGAATGGTGTATTTATTTCCCTATAACGATCTATTATATATATGTATATTCTGAATATATATTATATAATTCATTTTTTATATTCTATAATTAATTAATCATGATCTAATTAATCATATTAATAATTACAAGTCAAAACACGGAGGATAAATGAATTTTTTTACCCAAAACGCTGCTTTAACATGAAATTGACAAATGAATGGATAATATAAAGATGTAATTGAATCATATATGATATCATAAATATTATTATGTTTCTATTAAAAGTTAATAATATGTTTAAACCTACTATACAGGAGTCTCAGACACATACGAAAGAAATTGTACATAAGGTAAGGGATAATTTTGCAATCACATTTTTATCTGAGATTGCTTATACATAAGTATTTACTGGGGTTATATTAATCATCCATGTCCCTATTTTCTAAGAATGGTTTCACGTATGTTTAATGTCCATTTTACCCATTTTTTAATTTTAATACAGGGTATTTAAGGAATTTGTTTTGCTTACCATACGAGGTACTTTCTGTCTTTTCAAGAAAAATTACGAGAATGTTTTTTTAACTTATACGACATGAATGGATTTTAATGTTTTCATAACGCCCTTTTTACATAAAGCTTCCTCTACATGATTTCATTATTATTTTCAACAAAATAATTTTCTTTTAAAATTGAATGGCATTTTGTGAAAATAAAATTATTTTGAAGAAGAAATGATATTTTCCTCAAGAATTTATTTCAAATGTTTTATCAAAACCATTTTCCATCTAAGATGACATTATTTCATTTGTGTATGTTTCAAGTATAATGTCTTTATGATTTACATGGTTTAACTTTTCTTATGATGAAATGATATCCATTTGTTTTATATGGATTATGTTATGATGGGATGAAGCTTATGAAACCCATTTTATTCTTTGGGTTATGATGAATGATTTATGTTTATGTTGTGGCACAAGTAATAATGATTTCATTATGAGATGGGTGGGACCTATATCTCCCTCAAATTCATTGGGTAAAGATTTTTATCTCATGAGATAGAAATGGATAGAACGACAAGTTAATTCGGTTCAGTGATACAGGACTGGAATGAGGAGTGAACTCGGTTCAGTAAGAGACTTTGTCCACTAAGATGGTCTTGGCAGCAATGCATTGGCTACTATGGAAATCACATCATGCGCTTAATGTTTTTCCCCAATTAAAAGTTTTATTTCCAAGATATTTTATCATGATTGATGTTCCATTATGATCTATGCCTTATGTACTGCCAGGTTTTATGTCATTGCTAAATATTTTTTTGTTTAAACATTATGTTCATGTTTTTATGTTCAAATGTGAATGGTTTGTTTTATTTTCACCATGCCTACCCATACTGAGCATTTGAGCTCACCCTTTATATTTTTTCTTTTCCCCAGGCTATAAAGAATTGTTTTAGGTAAAAAAAAGTATGATCTCTATGGGAGATGTTGAAAATCTTTCACTATGATTAGAATATTATATTCCGAGTTTCAAAAGACACTAAACTATTATGATCCTTTGGTGTCTATTTTTTTTATGTATTAAGTATTCTGCAAAAGTAATGTAATTTCCATGTACGGGAAGCTTTGGGTCTCTCTAGTTGGTATTAGAGGAAAGGTTTAGTTAACCTTTGGAAACTAGGATGCGAACACTTTAGTGAGATCCCTAGAGATATTTCTAAGGTATGTCTAGGGATGCCTGTAAGGTTTATTATACCTATAGGTTACAATCCTAGAATTATTTTGATGATCATGAACAACATAGGGTGAACCTATGGGGTCCTGGATTAAAGAATGTCTGATATGTTATACATCCCATAAGTGAATTTTTATGATTATGTGGTTCCTTGTTATTTTAACGGTTTCTTTCACCATGGTTTTTGGTTTTAGTCAATAGAGGGAACCAGAAGGAATTGGTTCAACATTGAATCTAATGGACAAAATGGTCACTATGAGAAACGAAATTGCGTAATTCCTAGAAATAAAGATTTTGTGATTATGTCAAATCAGTCATCGTGATATATGATTAACATGGTGAACTTTTGTGGTATTCCTAATTCATAAAATAAGAGGAATATGGACTTTCATGGATATTTTCATGGTGAGGAGCATAGAGATAGGAAGATTGAGATTTATAAATAAGGGAAGAAGAACCTTGATGAATATATCAAATGGAGGGGAAGATGTTATCTGTGTGGAGAGAATGGTCATATAGTGACAGACTATTATGGAGTTCAATGTCTAATCTATAGAGAACATGGGCATTACCCAACTCAATACCCTGACCAAAGAGGTTACTTATAAATCTATTAAGGACCTATTCCATGACAATCATTGAAGATGATGGATTGAAGGGTTTATATATTGGAATTCAAGAATAATGTTATTGCGGTACATTTATGGTATATTGGAATATATATATGTATTGGTCCATTGTGGTTTTCCATAAGAATATGGTACCGATAACCATGAAAAGTGATTAAAATATTTTTGGAAAGAAGATTTCATGTGAATAATGAAGGGATAAAGTGAAAATGAAATGAACTCATGACTGATATAAGGAAAAAGTTATATCTAGATTTGTGTATAAAGAAATTTTGGGATTTTCGTATATGGAAAGAGTTAACTTTTGGCAGCATTCATGTTTTCACTAAGGTTTAATGGGTATTCATTTTTTCAAGAGAATACATGATTAAGGTATTAACATGTTTAGAATGTGACAAACAAGATATATCGTATGATAAACGATGGTACTCACATGCTCGGTAGATGACATTTCAAGTAATCATTTTCTTTATACTATGAGTTTGGAAGGAAGTATTTTTGATAAGTCTTATGTTTGGAATGGATTAAGTTAGACATCAGATAGTATTGTTTAATCCTAGAACTTTTTTTGGATTTTATTTATGGAATGTTATAGTAGTATAGTTTAAGAAAAGGGTCAACCTGTAGAATGGGCGACAACCCATAACATCAAACGAAGCTATGGGAATCGAACCCACAACCGAAGTGTGACAGGCCTTTATCACCTACCACTGGACAACAAGAAGTCCCAGGTTAGTAGAAACTAGTTTTATTTTATTAAGCACTATAATAGATGAAGTATAAGTCCATTTTAGCAACCATATACGATTAATCTCACCATAGATGGACTTATGTATATTTAATAAATTGTGATAAACATTTTTGATAGAAACAGATGGAATGACCTATCATTCTATCGTATGATCTAATAACACTTCATGAATGCAAAATTCAACTTCATTTTTTTAAGAGATGAAGTGGAAATTGTTCAAGGCACAAACAATGGTGATATTGTACTAAAATCAAGTAAGTATTTCTTTTAATTCAACAATTTTTCAACATTAGGTAAATGATCATGAGATCTAAAAACGTTGTCCTACTACCCTTATATCTAATAAATCAGATGGTACCTTAGATCATCACAAATTTATGGCTATATGATTGTTGGATTTTTCATATCCATGTCCTCTACCACTCTCCATCAGAACTTGATGGTTAGATTTTTCCATATCCATATTTCCACCTATATACTTCTATGTGGGATCCCAGGGGATGAGTTACTTTGGGTATCCATTTTGTTTCTAACTTTCCTTTTTAAAATGATGATTTAGTATTCCTTTTTACGATGTGGGTTTCTATGAATGAAACTTTCAAGTAGTAAATGATTGATAACCCCGACAAATTTCGAGGGTGAAATTCATTTTAAGGGGGGGTAGAATGTAACACCACGATATTTTATGAGATATAGTATTTTTTTAATTTCTTTGATGTATTCGATTATACACTACACCAATATTAGCTTGTACTATATGTAACACCTTATTAGCTTGTAGTATACGCAACACTATTCTTGGCTCGTGTTACACACAATTTCAAGTTCGTTTTGTGGAAATTATTCTACGCAACATTAAGTATAGATTTTTTTAAGGTATAAATGAAATAAGTTCTTATTATGTAATACGCAACACCAAAAGGAGTTTTCACTACATGCAGCCTTGACTTGGCTTGCATTACACTCAATCGCAACCTTCCTCTAAAGAGTGTGTATTACGCAATACCGGGTTTCACTAAACAACGATATATTGTTATAATATTTTTATTGACTAGCCATTATGAATATTATTTACTAAATTTTGAATTTTATAACATTATTATTAATCTTACATATTTTCTAGAACGTGGTATGAGAACAAAATAAATTTTTCGGGTAAAATAAGTATTTTTTAAAAAATGCAGTTTTGCCGCCTTTTGATGGTGCACCCACCTTAAATATAGTTTTTACATGTTTATATGTTCAATTTTGCAAAATAAAATTCTTCCTTAGAATCAGGATATAAAAATTTAATTTGGAAAAAAATTTCATATTATTCTGATAACTTTCATATTTTAATGAATAGTAAAAACATGCAATATTTTAATTAAAAACAACTTTTTTCATCCAAATAATTTATATGGTTAAATTATATTATTAATTGGTTTTAAAGTGTAATTATAATATATTTTTACCAATTAATCCAATGTTGGTGATTGGAATTAGTTTCACATTGAATTTGGATATAAACATGTGTCGATCTTTTGATAGTTATTGCTTCTTAAAAACACGCTTTTGTTTTGATAACGGGAATTAATTTTAAAATTAATTAATGCCACTTCTATGTTTTTAATTTGTAAAAATATACATAATTTTCAAATTCAGAATATCAAATATATATTAGGCTTAATTTTTGGTATTTTTCTTAAAAACTTCAATTTTTGATTAATAGGGAAACCACTCAGTGGTAGTTAAAAAACTAACTATTTCATTTAAATGAAATTTCACCACTTCTGTGAATTTAATTTCAAAAACCTAACATACATGGTTTTTATCAAGAATTAAAATGTGGTTCAATAAGATGAAAATAATTTTTTGTTAATAATAACTTTTGACATTTATTTACTACGGTTAAAGGTAAATTGGGTAATTCAAGATTAAAAGAATATTTTAATAATTCAAAATTACCTTAACACTTGTCCTACCCTTATTGGATGAGTATTTTCTGACCATTTTCATCCTTGGGTCGATTATGGGACCCCATGGAGACACTTGGTAGTGATAATGACAATTTGGATTAATTAATTTAATGTAAAGAAAAAATTGACATTAAAAAAATATTTTAGTAATTAATTTTTATAAGGGGTTATATAAATTATCTTTCCGACTATAAATTTTCATTTGAAAGATAAAAAGCTTTAATACATGGTGGGTTTTTTTATAATTTTTAGAAATCAAATAAATTAAATTATTTATGACACAATAATGATGCAGTATTTACCTCATTAATAACTAGGTTAAATAAATAAGATTATAATGATTAAAATATTATCCAAAATATGTCCAATTCTGATTGGATGATTTTATTTCGACCATGAGTCATATTATCTTAATTTGTAATTATTTTTTTACCCTTTAAAACTGAAGATATGTTTATAATAAAATAATATTTTCACAATTTCCAAAGGTACCCCTCTCCTCCCTTATAAAAGGGCACCTCCTCCCTCTTCTCTTCACACCCTTTTTGAGCCTTGAAGCTCAGCCAAACACTGCCAATTTCTCTTATCAACCTATCTCTTTATATCATAGAGGTTCTTGTCTTCTCAAAAGACCAACTCTAGTGCCCTAAGAAATATTTTAAAGGAGGTGTGTCATGGAAGAGGTAATCTCTTCTACCGACTCTTTCAAGTTTGTTTCTTATTCTACTTCCTCTTCTTTAGTTGTTTCATTATAATGTAATAACAGAAGTATTACTTATATACTTATATTTTATTATAAATATGAAACAACCCTATTTAACCTTCTATCCATCCTATGGAAAATGAAATCACTGCATGTGCGTACGTACGGAATACCGTCTCCACGCCGTGGTGTAATCAGTTTTTCCACCACCACCTTACATGGATGGGTATAATGGTGTAAAGAATAACAATATATGATTATAATAATATCGTACTAATTCTAATATATTATATCATCTACTCCAATTCCATTCAATATATATGGGAATGATATCATCGCTCATGCGTACGTACGGATTACCGTCTCCACGATGCAATGAGATTCATTTTCCAGATTAACAATTCAAGAATGATTATATAGTATATATAATAAGTAATAAGAAATATATGACATAATAATTCTACTAGATATATATATATATTTATTTATTTATTTCATCTACTTAATTATATTCAATTCAATAAGGAAACGAATAACAGCGTTCATGCCTACGTATGGCCTACTATCTCCCTGAACGGTGCATTTCTTTCCATTTATAGATCTATTATATATATGTATATTATGAATATATATTATATATAAATCATTTTTTATTCTGGAATTATGAAATCATTATATAAGTAATCATATTAATAATTACAAGTCAAAACACGGATGATAAATGAAACGATTTTACACAAAACGTTGCTTTAACATAGAATTGAGAAATTAAATAATAATATAAAGTCATAAGTGAATCATATATGATATCATAAATATTATTATAGATCTATTACAAGTTAATAATATTTTTAAACCAACTATACAGGAGTCTCAGACACATTCAAATGAAATTGGACATAAGGTAAGGGATAATTTTGCAATCTCATTTTTATCTGAGATTGTTTACGTAAGTATTAACTAGGGATATATTTATCATCCATGTCCTTGTTTTCTAAAAATGGTTTCATGTATGTTTAAAAACCTTTTTACTAATTTTTTTCTTTTACTGCAGGGTATGTAAGGAGTTGTTTTTTTGTATACTATAGGAGGTAACTTTTTTACTTTTCTGGTAAAAGTACGATAATGTTTGTTTTAACTTATATGGCATTAATTTATTTTAATGGTTTCATAACGCCTTATTTACATAAAGCTTCCTCTACATGATTTCATGATTATTTTCAAAAAAATACTTTTCTTTTAAAATTGAATGGAATTTTGTGGAAAGAAAATTATTTTGAATAAGAAAGGATATTTTCCTCAAGAATTTATTTCAAGTGTTTTATCAAAACCATTTTCCTCTAAGATGACATTATTTCATATGTGTATGTTTCATGTATAATGTCTCTATGATTTACAAGATTTCACTTTTCTTATGATGAAATGCTATCCATTTTTTATGTGGATTATGTTATGATGGGATGATATTTATGAAACCCATTTTATTCTTTGGGTTTTGATGAATGATTTATGTTTATGTTGTGGCACAAGTAAGAATGATTTCATTATGAGATGTGTGGGACATATATCTCCCTCTAATTCATTAGGTAATGATTTATATCTCATGATATAGACATGGCTGTAACGACAAGTTAATCTGGTTCAATGATACAGGACTGGAATGAGGAGTGAACTCGGTTTAGTAAGGGACATTGTCCACTAAGATGGTATTGGTAGAAATGTCTTGGATATTATGGAAATAATATCATGTGCTTAATGTTTTTCCCTAATTACAAGTTTTATTTACAAGATAGTTTATCATGATTGATGTTCCATTATGATATATTCCTTACGTTCTGCCATGTTTTATGTCATTTCTCAAGATTTTTATGTTTAAACATTATGTTCATGTTTTTATGTTCCAATGTGTATGGTTTGTTTTATTTTCACTGTGCTTACCCATACTAATCATTTGAGCTCACCCTTTATATGTTTTCTTTTCCACAGGATATAAAGAAAGGTTTTAGGTAAGAAAAAGAGGGAAGATCATTATGGGAGATATTGAAGATCTTTCACCATGATTAGAAGATTATGTTCCAAGTTTCAAAAGACACTAAACTATTACGATCATTTGGTGTTTGTTTTTGTTATGTATTAAGTATTCCTCAAATGTAATGTAATTTCCATGTACTTCAAGCTTTGGGACTCTACAAATCTGGTATAAAAAATATTAATCTTTTTATTGTTTTAACATTTTCTAAACCACCTTTTCTCATTTTGATGATGGGAATTAATTTTAAATATATTACTTAAAAATATATGCTTTAAATTTTTAAAAATTGATTCAGTATTCATAATAAAAAGATCCAAATTTTTTAAATGTTTTCATTTTATTTTTGTATATTATGAATAGTAACTTTTATTATTTTTAATTTACCACGGTTAAAGGTGAATTATTTAAATTTGGGTAAAAAATAATATGACCGGGATAATAAAATTCCCCTAACACTTGAAAAAATAATATTGGTTTAATAAATGTATACCATTAGAAAATTAGGTTCAAAATTGATTAGTTTAATGTAATTTTCTCCAATAAAGTGATGTAATTATTATTTAAACAAATGAAAGTGACGACATATCACCCACTTATTTCTTATAAGTATAAAAATTTTAATATAGTGATAAACTTGATGAAACTATGTTACTAAATAGTCTCCAAAAATACAACAAAATTAAATACATAATATGGATTTATTCATAATTATTAGAGATTAAATATTACTACATATTGTCATAACAGTGATTGAGTAATTATTTTATTAAAAAAATATCAAATAAATGATATTATATATATTAAAAAAATTATATGAAATATTTTATGTCATCCATGATTTTTCTAGGTGAATATGACATGTTATAATACAATTAAATGCTTATTTTCGAAGCTATATCTCCGTTTGGTTTTTATTTAAATTCAATAAAATGAATAGTGTAAAAATTGAAATTATTAACGTTTTATAAAAATTATAATTTATTAAATTATTTAAAATCCAAATAAAATTTAAAATCATAAATTGAACATGATAAGGTCTAAAAGTTCATTATGTTTCTAATTATAGGAAATTTACCCTATATAAGTAAAATTTAAAACCTATTGATAATTAAAATGTTATTACCACAATTAAAATTAAAAAAAGAATAATTAAGGATAAACCGAAAATATAAGGTTTAAGATAAACCCAATATGTGTATCAAAATTATTTGATGAGATTATTTAAATATATATTCATATTTCATTCTTAATATCTTATGTTTTGGCCTTTTGAATTAAAAAATAAATTTATATTAATTTAATAATTTAAGAGTTTCCAAGGGTGCCTCTTCCCTATCATATAAAAATTATCCCACTCTTCTCTAATACTCAAACTTCAAGTACTATTTCGTTCAGAAACAATCTACCCAAAAAGTCATACAATAACCCATCCCCCATCCTAGAATCCTCTATTTGGAAGAAATCCCCCAAAGGAAGCCATTTGGTATAAACCAAATGAAGTCACCCGATTAAAGGTAACATCTCCTCTCATGCTTTTTAGTTTCATTTCTATTCTCCACTCCCTATACAATTATTATTTTATGTTTAAATAACAACACTATTATCCTTAAGATATTATTATTATTTTATATTATGTTTTCTATATACACTTACACACACCTCTATTTAATGGGTATCGAACGTACTATTTTTGAGCACGGTGAACTATTGTCTCCCAAAATGATGATTGTAGAATTTTCCCCTACCACCTCTCATACGAGCCAATATAATAGAAAATATTTTACATATCATATATATTTTATTTATATTTTATCTATTCTTCTATAATTTTTTATTTAGAACATACCTTTCTGCTTTCCTTGTGGTGTAAATACGGTAATTTCTTTTCAGGTAGTGTAGACTATCGCCCCCTCAAAGTGATGTGACTCATTTCCACTATACATGGAATATATAAAGGATAGTTTTAGTAAAATTATGAGAAATATATGAACATATTATAATACTATAATTATTATTTAATTATTATTTTTTTAATATTAAAAATAAATGGAATTAGTGTTCATGCATATGTATAGCCTACCCTCTCCATGAACGGTGCATTTCATTTATTATCACCAAATATTATGGATATTATAAATAAATATATAGTGGATATTTATGATATTGAAATCATAAATAATATTATGGATATGATCCACTTTTGACCACATGGACAATTTACATCACAAAAAGTTCATTTTCAACTCAAGTACAGAATATCAACAAAACGTCAGATTTGAACTCAAATAATTATGTTATTTTTATAAAGATGGTAATATGTGGTATAAAAGGAACAATAAAATTGAAAATTGTTATAAATCAGGTATAAATTAACCTGTGTTTATTATTCAAAAACATAATGATTGTATGTGATGAGTCAGACTCAATGTAAGGGAAATCTTCACTCAACCTCAATTTATAAAGTTAAATATCGATGTCATTTGTTTTGTTTTTTCAAGAATATTGGGGAATGAGATTTTATTGTTTTATATATAATATACACTTAAATTGGGTCTATTTATATTTCTCACACATAATTATTTCCTTAATTTATCCTTGATCTAATGATATGATATTTTTATGGGATTTTGTCTCAATATCCTTTCATTGAGGAATATCTAGATGTTATGAACCACCACTATCCTATAAGGCATATATAGAACCTTTTTGAAATGTCATATCATGAATTAATATATTCTAATGATGTTTCATATTTTTTTAAATGTTACTATTTAATTATTCTTATTCAACTATTTCTCAAGTGGTAATAGACTTTTTAACTAAAAACCCTGTTTTTATATTTTGATGATGTATTCTTATAAAATCATTCTATTTTTTATCCTTGTTTTCAAAATTGATTTAAGGATTTGTTTATATGGACAAGAATGTTTTAAATGTTAATTCCTCTCAAATGCATTACTGTGGTATGGAAAACTCTTATTTAAAAATCTCTTTATTAATCATTTTAAACGGTTTTGGAAATGGATTGATTATTTTAATTAATTGAAATTATTTCTTGTGATTGAAAATAAAATTTTATGATTGAAAGGTTGATAATTTTAATATTTTAACTTTTATGATTATATATTGTTACTTGGGAATTTGATGGGTTGTTATATGATAAACTAATGTCAGGTGGTTTCGTGATAAACTGAGGGTGGGCCCGTGATAGCTATCTAATTCCTTGGGTAATGACACTAAGGTAAATGATAAGGTCTATCCTAATAGATTTAGGGAATATTATGTGATGGGTATTCCAAATGCAACCATGAAGGTTACTCCCTATATAAATTTGAAATAATTAATGTAAGTATGATATGGGTACCAGAAGTAACCTTAATGATTTAATATTTCTATATGTTTTTTAAAGAATCTTATGGTTTCACTAAGTATGTTAAAGAGATTATTTTTTATGGGTGAAAAGTTTGATTTCAGGTTTTTATAAGTATCCCTGGACTAATGCTTTCTTTGCTTATTTTATATTACGTACTGAATTTTTTGTGCTCATCCCATGTTTTTGAAATGTTTTTCATAGGTTATAAGGATGGGAAAGAGAATGAAATAATTCATGAAGATTTATATCATGAAAAGAATTAATGTTTTATTGATGTTTTATTTTGTGAAAAAAAAAATAGTTAGTAGAAGAGTATAATTTGTAATATTTATGTTGTTATGTATGAGTTGTGACCTAATTTTCTAAATATCTAAACTTAAAATGATACTCAATGTGAATTAAAGTTAAATTATTGACATATCTCAATATTATGTAATGTTTAAGGTTGGGTCCTTATAGTTTGTGTCATAATTCATTTTAGATAACTTTGGAGATTATGATATTTTATTAAGAGTTAGGGATGTGATCATGGGTTTATAATTTTTAGGATGATCATAAGTTCAATTTTGTAGAAATCCCTTTTGAGGCTTTACGTTCCAAAATTTCAAGGTAATTAATGGTATTTTTGGATACATTTGTTTTTTAGGAAGTTATGGGTTACTACTTTTGTAGATGAGAAATGAATGGTATAGAATAACCGTTAAGGTTAAAACATGTTATGTTTATTTTTTGAGTATTTTATCTCATTTTTTATGTTGTAATAATTATATAGATTTTTTTAAGGACAACATTCATACTATTTAGAAACCATCTTGTCGAACAAGGAAACAGTATTCCAACCCGCAACTAGAGTGCAACAGGCCTTTATCACATTGCATTATCCTACCTTAAGTCTCGAGTTGGTATGAGTTATTCATTTTTTTTTAAATGGTTTTATGTATTAATAATAACATGATTTGGGATAATTATATTTCATCAAATAAATAAACATGGTATTGGAAAATGATTTTGGGATTAAGTGATAAATTTAATTTCTAAAGACATTCAATATTTTGGGGACATCATATGATTATGGTAAAAATAATAATATGGTAATTTAATTTAGGAATAAAGGATGAATTATTTTTTCAGAAATATGTTAATTTATTATGTACTTATTGAGATTTGGGTTATTTATAGATTTTATTACCCTATCATAGAGAATATGTGATTTTGGAAATTACTTTTTGGTATAATCCATTAAGAGTGATTAATGTTACTTGGAGATAAATGTTAAGACTTATCTTGGAAGACTATGTGATCAAATCCTTCAAAATTTTGGATTTCAAACATAGTTTGGATTATTTTGATGAATTTTAAGGGTAATTATTATTTGAAAGTTCTATATTGAAAATTGGGTATTACTGTTGAATTTTGGAGATTAAAAGTAGTGTTTTTTTATAATGTATTATTATTTTTGGGGAATTATCTTATCTGATACTGAATATTTTTTTTGGTTCATCATTCAAGACAGGATGAATAGGTATTTAATATTTTTTAGATTATTTTATTCTCTAGAATTTGATTCTAGTGGTTTAGGTGTGACCAAGTCACTTAGAATACTCATCGTTTAGATAAAAAGATGTTCTTGTAGGGAAAACTGATTAAAGGACAAAAATATAATTATTAGTTCAAAATGTTTCTTTATGTTATTAATATCTAAATTCCTCAACTTTATTAATTGTATCATAAAACAAAAACTTTTCCCATTTTCTTTTTCTACTATGATGTCAAAGACCATTTAACCCACCACAATTTTGTGGTTTTTTGATTGCTAACATTCTCCTAATTGTGTTTTCTATCGCTCTCCATAAGAACTTGACACTTAGTTTTTCTTCCATATCCATTCATTCCTACATGGAGTCCTCGTATGTGTTATCTAAGGTGACCTTCCTACTTTATATTCTTTCTTTTAAAGTGGTATTTTTGTTATTCCTTGTTCCGATGTGGGATTGAAATAAAGGTATTTTGAATCGTTATACATTAGTCAACAACCTCAAATTCAAACCATGAGGACACAATTTCCCATATGGGGGGAGAATGTAACATTACATGTTTTTTAAAGGATACAATATGTTCAATTGCGTACATAATATGCCACATTAAACTTAATAGAACAACATAAGAAAACAACTAAATATTATTATGTTACCTTATAACATAGATATTAAATTGGTGGGAATTAATAGTATTAATTTTTTTCTCAAAATAGTTTTTACATAGGTATTTGATTAATTTTTCTGTGAACAATTATTTTTAAATGAAAATATAACCCTTTCTAATTCAAAGGAAATGTTTATCTAAGGTACTATTTTAATGAAAATAATTGAGTTTATAAAATATTAAAATCACTATTTTGGTATTTTATTAATGAAATATATATGTTATATATTCAGTTTAATGTTTAAAATTTATCTGATATATTTTATAGACATGATATAAGATCAAATTCAATTTTTTTGATAAAAGGATTATTTTTCAAAAAAATACAGTGTTACCGCCTTTTAATGGAAAACCCATATTAAATATTTTTTTGAAGATTTTATATGTTCTATTTGAAAAAAAAAACATCTTCTTCAGAAGTGGGGTGTCAAAATTTACTTTGGATTAAATTTTTCTATTTTCCTGAAAAAATCCTGATTTTAATGAATAGTGAAAAATATTTCATTTTAATTCAAAACATCCTTTTTGACTAATTTATTTATATAGTTAGGTTATAATTTTAATTATTTTTAATGTTAATTTGGATTAATTTTTTATCATTCAATCCAATATTTTATATTAGAGGTAATTTCACATTTAAATTTGATATAAACACAAGTCATTATTTTGATGGTTTTAACTTTTTGAAAAAACCCTCGTTTTCTCATTATTAAAATTTGGATTAATTTCAAATTAATGAATACAAATTATGGTCTTTGAATTTGGAAAAATATATTTCAAATTTTTAATCTGATGTTCCAAATTTTGTAAATAGTACCCTTTTATTTTTGGAAATTATGAATATTAACTTTGGTAATTTTTATTTACCATAGTTAAAGGTAAATCAGGTAAATTATGGTAATAAGTAATATGATAAGGATAATAAAATTTCTAGAAAATTTTCCAATATCCTATTGGACGAATAAAAGTGGACCCTTAACACCTAAAAATAAAAATTAATTGTTTTAATAGAATTTTATCTATGAATGTGATAAACTTATTATTAAAAGAAATAAAAGTGACAATATGTCACTCTCTTATCTCTTATTAGTATAAAATTTTTAATGTAGTGATAAACAAGATCAAAATATGAAAAAATAGTCTCTATAAATATAATGAAATTAAAAACATTTTAAAAATTTATTTATAATTTTTAGGTAGTAAATAATACATTAAATATTGACACAACTGTGATATATTAATTATTTTATTAATAGACATATCACATAAATGATATTATAAATATTAAAATAAATATTATATGAAATAATTTACTCCATACGCAATTTTTTCATATGAATATGAAATTTTTAAATAATATTAAATTCTTTTTTAAAATTTTATCTCTATTTTTTGAGTATATTTAAATTCAATAAATTTAATTGTGGAAAATTTGACATTATTGATGTTTTATAAAAATAGTAATTAATTAAATTTTTTAAAAATACTAAAAGAAATTTAAAATAAAAAATTGAAATTTATAAGGTGTAAAATATATGTAAGTGTCCAATTATGGGAAGTTTACACCAAATTAGTAATATTAATAGCCTCTTAATAATTAAAATTTTATTACCATCATTAAAATTACATGAAAATAATTATGGGTAAACTAAAAAGATAATGTTTAAGATAAACTCAATACATTCATAAAAAATATTGGATGATTTTATTTTGATGTATCCTCATCCTATCTTTCACATCTATCATTTTTTTATCACTTTTTATGAAAAAATTAATTTACATTAATTTAATCGTTTAAAAGTTTCCAATGGTGCCCCTTCCCTCTCCTATAAAAAGGTATTGTCTCTTCTCTAATACACAAACTTATATAAGTCCTTGGATTGGCCACGATCTACCCAAAACATTTCCTAGAATCCCTCCCCTAATCTTAGAGTTCGTTCTTTCATCATAAATCCACCCAAGGATTCCTTTTTGTATAAACCAAAAGAAGTTACCCGAGTAAGAGGTAATGCCTTCTCTCGTACATTTTAGTTTAATTTCTATTACCCACCCCCTATACTCTTCTTATTTCATTATTACATAACAACACTAGTATCTTAATTATACTAGGATTTTTTTCATGTTATTTTCTTGATCTACACATACACCAACCTCCATTTTATGGGAAATAAACATATTGCTTCTGTGTACGGTGAACGAGTGCCTCCCAAAATAATGATTGTTCAATTTTCCCATACCACCTATCATGGTGGCCATTGTAGTAGAAACTATTTTAAATATGATATACAGTATATTTATATTGACTCTATGCTTCTATAATTTTTTTAGAATGTACCTTTATGCTTTTCATGTAGTGTAAATATAATAATTTCATTTGAGAAAGTGTTGACTACTGCCCCCTCAAAGCGAAGTGACTTGTTCTCTATGTACATGTAACTTATAAATGATGGTTTTATTAATAATATATGTAATATAGGTAATTAATATAAAAATTGATTTATAATTTAATTCTTATTCTTTTAATACAACAAAGAAATGAAAGTAGAATTCATTCGTACATACAGCCAACCATCTCCATTAACGATGCATTTCATTTCTTACCTCCAAATATTATAAATATTATAAATACATATATACTGTATATATATGATATTCAAATCATGAATAATATTTTGGATATTATGTCCTTCTGTCCACATGGAAATTTTACATCAAAAAAAGTTCATTTTTGACTCAAGTACAGAATATTGACACAACGTCCAATAAGAATTTAAATAATTATGTAATTTTTATAAACATAGAAACAAGTTATATAAAAATAATAATAAACATGAAAGGGGTTATCAAGAAAGGTTAAATTAGCCTATGTTTATTATTCTATAACATAATTATTGTACATGATGAGTTAAAATCAAGGGAAGGTAAATCTTCACTCAATCTCCATTCATTGAGTTAAATATCCATGTCATTGGTTTTATTTTTCCAAGAATATGTGTGAATTAAATATGATTGTTTTATATTGAATATCCAATTATATTGGGTGTATTTATATTTTTCACACAAAATTATTACATTTATTTATCCTTCATTTAATTATAAGACCATTGTAAAGGATTTCTTCTTAATCTTCTTTCATTGAGGAATATGTTGATGTTATGAACCTTTATTATCCTATAAGGTGTATATACAACCCTTTTGACCCGTCACATCATGAATTGCTATATTATCATGATGTTTTATATTTTATTTAAATGTTATTCATTAATTATTATAATTCAATTGTTTCTCAATTGGTAACATACTTTTTAACAAAAAACTTCATTTTAATATATTGATGATTTATTCTTATAAATTATTATATTTTATGTCCATGTTTTCAAAATGGTTTTAAGGATTTATTTGTATGTACATGAATATTTTAAATGTTAATTCATTTTAAAATTATCAAAGTGGTATGGAAAACGTTGATTACAAAATATCTTATGTAGTTGTGAAAGCTACAATGTAAGTATGATATGGATGCCAAAAGTTACCTTTATGATTTATGATTTCTATGCGTTTTTTCAGGAATATAATGATTTCATGAATAATGTTAAATAGGATATGTTATATGGGTGAAAAGTATTATTTCTTGGTTTTGTAAGTATTCATGGACTAATGTTTTATTTCCTTGTTTTATATTCATTACTGATCTTTTAATACTCATCCCAACTTTTTGGAATGTTTTCCATAGGGTGTAAGGATGGTTAAGATAATGGAATAATTCAAGAATATTTTTATCAAGAAATGAATTCATGTTTTTTTAGGAGTTCTATTTTGTGATAAAAAAAATATAGTGAATAAAAGATTCTACATTGTAATATTTAAGTTGTTTTGTATGTGTTATGAACTAATTCTCTAAATAACTAAACCTGAAAATATAATTGATGTGAATTAAATTAAAATTATTGACTTATATAAATAATAATTATTTATTATGTTTGTGGCCTTATATAATGTGGTGAATTAGATTCAATACGAGGAAAGTAAAGAATATATAAAAGAATTATTAAATAAAAGACCACACTTATGTTAAATATTTGAATTTATTCATAAACAGTATCTTAGAAATTATGAGTTTGGGACTCTTTCATGGGGATATAGATTCCTAAACATGAGAGAGGATTTTTATGGAAAGAATTTGGTTTGGTATTAAATATAATTTTGAAGGAAAGGTGTGTGTTGAGTGGGTTTTGGATAGGTCCATTTATAGATGATAAAGGGTGGTATTTTTGTAAATATTCACTTATTAAATTAATAGGAATTCCATATGCAAGAAAATCTGATACATAATTGAATATTAGAATAAAAATTTTAATTTTGACAAATCCTTCATCGACCCATTTATAGGTGACTTTATTTATTAACTTAAACTTTTTATCTTATTTTAACCTTTACGGTGGTCACTAATTTATACCTAGAAAACATATTTTTATGAATAAATTATAAATTTACCTTATTACAATTATGAATATATGTATTCCAAATTGGAAGACATTTTTCAACATTAAATTCTTATATTTTGTTAAAAATTATGTTCAAAATAATTATATATAACCCAATACAAAAATTTAAAAAAAATTATTTTTAATAAAAAAATGAATTTATAAATATTTATTACAAAATTATAATTTATTATAGGTAGTGTAAATTAAAAGTGAGTTAATTACCCTCCCCCCCCCCATAACACAATGTTCCAAGCCTCATCCCTCACCTCAAGATTTGTTTTTCACTAATTGGACCAATTTATTACATTTCGAACGGCCTGAAGCCCCTGTGGCATTATATTCCCATACAAGGTAATATTTAAAACATGAAATCCCATGAAGAACAGACCACATAGAATGTGAATTATCATGACCTAAATCTATAGGAAATGTTCAAATTACATTGGGACATGGACCTAGATCATACCCAAAAGCCATAGAATGTTCACTTTCCCCATATGTCTATGTTCCTGACAAAGCATCACTATATTCCATCCCTAATTGTTAGAGGATACCACCCCCGCTATATATTTCACCACTATAATGCCTAAATATATCACTATAATACCCCCATGATCGACCTCGACCATTACATGTGCTGACATCACCCCCCCCCCCCCCCCCAGCACAGTTAGGCACGGGGATGCCTACACACACCTACTGGAATCATACTGAGTCAATAAACACCACATAATAATCATTAAATTATTGGTAATTTGTTAGAATATAAATTTAGAAAATTCATTTCATTAAAATAAATTATTAAAACATAGAAAGTGAACTTCTAGATAATAATATATAAAATATATAATAAAATCAATGAATTCAAACAAAACATTTTTTAATCCAAGAACACATAATATTTTAGTCTTTATAGTTGTTTAATTAATTATTATATAATAATAAATGATTTTAATAATAATTACTTAAATATTATAAATAAATTAAATTTATAAAGCTATTCAAAAGTATTAAATTTTATAAAAACAAAGAATTCCTAAAAAAAATTTCTTTAAAATTAATTGTATTTTTGTCTGTGAATTAGAACAATTTCATATTAAAAAATATTATAATTTTATAGTCATATATATTTTTACTATATTCTAATGTATTTAATACTTTATTTTAATAAATAATTATTCACTTTTGTTTAGTTTTGGGTATATCACAAGTAATTTTAAACATTGTATTTATATAAAGAAAAGCAATACTAAGCTCAAGCGGTGTTACATTATACCCCCATTAAAAAAATTAACACTAAAAATTATTTTACTTTTATAAAAACATATAAGGGTAAATTTAGCTTAGGAATTTTTTGGGTTCCTATGTAACTTCCTAAAACGTATTATTCCTTAAAATAACTTGAACTAAATCATTTTTCTTGTTTTGTATCAATTTATCACCATTATCCAAGATTTCTAAAAATTATTCCTCATAAGATATATAATTATCTAGTTGTAAAAACATTGAGTTCAGTACATGAGAAGGTTCAGGTATATACTTCCTCAAATTTAATACATGGAACAAATCATCTACTTGAGAGATGTTTGGTGAAAGTGAAATATGATAACATATTACCCCCTCATGATCAAGGATTTAAAAAGGTCCAATAAATATAGTGTTTTTCTTTCCCTTCTACCTGAATAACATAACCACGTTCAATAGTGACATTTAAAGGAATAGTTTTTTTATAACATCAAACTCCAAATATCACTGATTATTATCAGAATATCTTTTCCATAAATTATGTTTAATTTAAATGTTCTTCAACAAATTTTGATTATTCTCTAACATTTATTGAAAAAATATATTCTCCAAACTGGTTATACTCTAAAACTTATTACCTCCAATTTTGAGTTTTTTACCTCTTCCCACAAAGATACTAAAATAGGTTCATTTGAATACAAGAATAGATATTATCAACAAATGAGTACTTTACCAAGATATGGTGTTACTCTCAACATCATTTCCAATCCACTTAATATGATCATAATAAATCCTCAAGAGTTTAAATGCTCTGTTTAGATTGACCATCAATGTGAAGATGGAAAGTAATTCAAAATTTCAACCATATATCCAATTATTATTCAATACTTCTCAAGATAATTTTGGTAAACCTCATATATAGATCTGATATAATCTTCACTCTATATATATATTTACAAATGTATTTTTATATATCATAGGAAGTGGATGACGTGAGAAACCTTATCGAGTATAAGTGAAATGATAAGATTCTTAAGGTAATAAACTAAAAATTCCATTATGTAATTTAGAATAATTGGGATATCCTACAACAAATTATATGGTTATGATCTAATATTTCTATATATGTATCGGTAATTGTTACATCATCCCCTTAGACTTGTGTTTCTATATATTAACTTGATATAAAACCAAGCATTGAGTTAGATACTCAGTAATATTCTATTTCATGTTGTCCCACCATAAATGACTCTTCTAATATATATTCATATTTTTACTTCCATGATATAAAAATAATGATGATATGTGTTTATGACCCAATAACTCCAAAAATTTTGGTTTTGATGGGACATATTGTTTCAAAAATTTGATAATTGCGTCATTATTATGGTTAAGCTCAAGAAAATTATTTACCTTCTTCTATTTCTCTATATAATTCTTCAGCACCTCCTTGATCCTCTTATTGATGAATGGTTCATTGTGAATTTGTAAAAAATATTATTTCTCCCATCCCTTTATGATTTCAAAGTTTATCCTTTGGAAATCCATTTTAATTGGATGTCGTTAAATCCATGCAATGGATGAGGTGAAATATACTTCCTACTCAAAGCATCATCCACCTTGTTATCCTTCATAATGTGGTAATGTATTAAGAAATTATAATCTCAAAATAACTCAAACAATATCATTTATAGTATGTTAAACTTTATTTAAGTGATAATATACTTTCAGATGGTGTTATTAATACATATATTACAAATTTTACATTACAGATAATTCATACATATATTTAATGAAAATTTTATCACTTAATTCTATAAATAATGACTAAGTTAACAGTTATTTTGATGTTTTATTTGTCATGAGGCATATGCAACTATGATTTAATTTTTCCTTAGAATGCAACTCTAACCCATATTTGATATGTTATTATCAATCACAAAGCCTTATCCAATAAATGTAAGTGTGAGTAAAAATTCACTGAAAACCCATATCCAATGATCTATGAAGTTTTGTTCAAATGCATTAGCCTGATGTAACTTGAATATGTTGGGAAATATCTCCTAAGGTAACCTTTTTGTGTTTTCGGTTGGATTTTGTATGTTGAAAAATATAGTATATAAGGTCAGTTGTGGAATTCCTATATTTTTTTGACTAGGGATGTTGGAAAAGAATAAATATAAGATCATAGAATATTTGGGAGTGGAATAAAAAAATTTACAAAGCGGTTACCTTTGCCAATGTTTTTCAAAAAAATTGGGATCCATAATTTTGAGGATTACACATGTTTTTTGAAATTTTGATTTCCATAGCTGCCACATAAAAGTATGTAAAAGTCATGGGACTAGTTAGATATTAGTGTTTCAAGAAATTTGGTGTCACAAATGTATGGAGATTTGTGAAAGAATGTTTTCTAAAATATGGATAAAATGTAAAGGAATGATGGTATTTTATTTTATTATGAGAAATTTGGTGAATATAAAATTTCACTAAAGATTAATGCATAAAAAAGGTTTCACAAAAAAGAATGAAGAGTTCCATGAAACAATGTTTGTGAGATTGAAAGTTTTTAATAGGGGAGAAATTTACTAAAAATTGATGTTTACCCCCTCATTTGGAGAGAGAAAACGTTAACAAATATACAACGAAACTAAATTCATGAGAGTGTTTGTGAAGTATTTTTCTTACATGAAGGTTTTTATAAGACAATCAATTTCATAAATAAATATTTTTTTCTAAATGTTATGATATTTGGGAATGTTTTTAGTTTTTAAAAATAGTGGGTATCACAAAAGCATAATTTTTTAAGATGAATTTAATAGTTTCACTAATGTTTTGGTTGGGTGAATGTTTAAATTTTTTTATGAATTCATCTATTTTATAAAATTTAGGTTGGATTTTCTCAAAAATAAATCTTATGTGAGTAAGAAAGATTTTCCTAGAAATTTTGTGATAAAGTGGTATTATTCAAGTGGATGGAATTGAAATTTAATTTTCCACCAAATAGGGTTTAAAAAATATTGATACAATTAATCAATAGAAGAATATTCTAAAGGATAATTGAGCACATTTCTATTGGGAGAGTATTGGGCCTTCAAATTGAAATTGGATGAAAACATGGAGGGATTGTGAGTAAGCTCCAAACAATGTAAATATCTTTTTTCTTCAGTGTATTTGGTGTATAGGAATGTTTCGTTATTTTTATCTATGAATGTATCCCAATGCAGGTGAACCATGTAAAATTATTGTGACTCATTCATGCTTTCATTTCTTCTCAAAAATTTATAAGGTAAAGGGAATGAAAAGTGTTTTTCTTCATAACGAAACATGATCTAAAATTCATGTTTTTAAAATATTTAATACCCTAATCCCACTCCCTTTGTTTATTTATCCTACATGGTATAATTACTAGTGTAAAATGTAATGGTTAAAATTAGTGTTTCTATCACAGTGGTTTCGATGGATGGTTTTAAGCACAAATGGATTATAATTTCCGATTGAAAAAAAAATAGTTGTGGAATAATTGGATGAAACACTAATTTTGTTCATTAGGTATAGATGAATTTATAGCTATGATTTATGGTATTTCTACTACTCTGTATAGTGGAGTTTTATTAGAAGTAGAATAGAGATAATTCTATGTTGGTGCCAAAGGAATCAATTCCGTAGGATGAGAATTATCAAACACAATCTACATGAGTATGATTTCATGCATGTCAGTGAATTATATATGGAAAAATAAATGAAATATATATGAAGTTTATTTAAACGTCAAAGAAGAAAAATTATAGGGTTTTTTGAATTCGTATGTTAACATGAGAATAAACTCCTATGAGTCTGAAAATGAATTCATTGATTACGTGAAAGTTTTTGTCAAATAGATGTGTAGTCTTTATGAAAATCATGATGATATAAACATTGTTACTTGCATATTGAGAATAATTCTATCTCAGTTTAACCTGAAATTATAATTACTATAAGATAAAGATACAATGGTGCTAACCTTGGATTGATTTCCCATAACTCTTACTCCATACGAGATGAGAAATGGTGATAATGAGTTTGAGGAAATGGGAATTATAAAGATGTGGAATTCATGCCCTTAAATAATCTCACTATTAAGGATCGACCAAAAGAAGAAGATATGGATTATGTCATGTCATTTCTTTCCTCAAATCTATAATAAGAAAAATGAATGGTCAAAGGTAAACATTCACTTTCATGCCATTGATGTCAAAATGTTCGATGTTCTATAACAATGTGACCAATGAAATTTCAAGGTAGTGATAAAGATGAATTCACTATTCCCATGAAAAATACATAAACCTTTTTGAAAATTAAGAAACATTTTAAGGGTAACCACTTCAAAAATAAGAATCTTCTTTCATAAGAAAATGAAAGTATATAATAATATGATTTTGGAGAGATGGAAAACTAAAAATATCATGGAGATAATTCTATGGTGGTAGTTCTAGGTATGTATCAAACAAGGAATGAAACTAAAAATTATTAAGGATAAGTCGAAGGAAGGGTTGATCTCTAGACTAAATTAGAATCTTCTCTTGAGAATATAAATGTTTGGAGATATGAAACAATGAAATCCAACATTTTGGTTCATGATGAAAAAATCAATATGAAATAGAAAAAGGAAGATAAGTATGAGAGGGAGGAATAAATTTAAATCCATAACTCATCAATTATAGAGAACTAAAAAAAGTTCATTGACTACAATCTCAATGTTGAAAAACATAATTTTTCGATCGATGATCTAACTTACACGAAGAAATATCTGATTAAACATATTGAAGATATGGAAGGGAAATTTATATAACCATGAATAAAATTAAAATATAAATAAAGACTCTTTATTTAACATCCCCTCACAATTTATGAAAAGTTTCTCTTTATAGAATTTAATTTCATCATTATATTTTCTTGAATGCAACATCGAGCTTAAAGGAATAACTAAATATTATTATTTAAATGATACCATTATAACCTCGCCATTTTAATTTAGGGTATGAGAAGGATTAACTAAATTAAAAAATAAGGTTTACATATGTATATATAATAATTTATTTTTTAAATAATTAATTATAAATTAAAACAAAAACCTATTCAAAATAAAATGAAATCATTTTATGAAAAAATTATTAAAATATACACAACTGTGTTTTATACCTAATAAAATATAAAAATTACCCTTGATGTGTTATATTAATTTTATATATATAATAAATTCAATATAATATTTCACATTCATCCTACGTGTTTCTTAGGCATGATATAAAAATAAAACCAATTGTATGCATAAAAAGTTATATTTTCTAAGGGTAGTGTTTCCACATTTTCATTGTGGAACTTTTTAAAAACTAAATTTTAACACTTCTATAAATATTATTTGAAAAAATAATCTTTATATTTAAAATCTTATTTTCAAAATTATCTTATGGATAATTTTTGGTATTTTTCTGATAGGTTTCATTTTTTAATATTGAAAAATAATAATTTTTATTGAAAATGTATTTTGTTTTTAATGTTTTTAAAAGTTAAAATTATTTCATGAAATGGTTTTAAATTTTATTTATTTAAATATTATTTAAAATAATACAATTAAGGTTTTCAAAATATATTTAATACAAAAATTTAGTATGAAAATATTTTTTTATTTTATAATGACTTTTTTGTGAAACTAATTTTTAATACATTTTATTTATTTCAAATTAATTTAAATTATAAAACTTCAATGGTATAAATTTTGAAAAATGTATTCTATATTTTTAACTAGGATTTTCCAATTTATTAATTATACCCATTTAATATTTTATCAATGTGAATAGTAACCATCGTAAATTCTATTACCACGGTTAAGGGTTTATCATGTAATTAAGGTTAGAAAAAATATGATAAGAATTATAAAATTACCCTAAAACATTTACAAATCATATTAGTGGAATAAAATTATAACCATAAAACTCAAGGTGATAAATTGAATCAATTTATGTGAATTATTAAATTAAATTATATAAATATTATTAAAATGAAGGAAAGTGAAAAAAATGTCCCACTCTTATTTTTAAAAAGTATAATATTTTTAATATGAATTTAAATAAAAATTATCCTGAATTGTAAATATTATTTGTAAAGATAAAATATTTATATACATCATTTAGATTTATTTATATTTTATAGTTATGAGATAATTACATTATGTTCTGACACAATGCTAATGCATTTATTATTTTAGTAAAGGAAGTATCAAATAAATAATATTAAAAAAATTATAAGATATATAATTAAATTAAATTATGGTGATACATGAATTTTTTAGATGAATGTGAAAATATAGGGGTGTCTTAAATGTTTTCGTGTGTTATCTTATTGTCTTGATTTTATTAAAATTAAATGTATTGGATAGTGTCAAAATTGACAGTAATGATATTTTATAAAAGTAATAATTTATTAAATTATTCAAAAATCATAAAAATCTTTAAAGAATAAGTTATTTATATAAGGTCTAAAATTTAATAAATTTTAAATTTATTTATTATTTACACCATATAATTAAAAAATTTAACCTTTTAATATTTAAAAAAATTTCAATATAATTAAAATTAAAATAGGTTAATTAAGAGTTAATCAAGATGATAAGTTATAAAATATACCAAATCCATGTCTAAATTTTAATTTTTGATGTTATTACAAACATTAAATATATTATATTCGAATTAATGTCTATATTAGGGTATTTTAATAGAAAATTAATTTTTTATAATTTATTCTTTTAAGAAATTTCCAAAAACACCCCTCTTCTCCCTTATAAATACCACCCATTACAACTCTTTATACTCACACATTCAAATCCCAAAATATTTTAAAATATCTTTCAAACAATATCCTTCCCAATCTCCCTATGTCCAAGTTCTATAGTTTTATCCAAAAGACCAATTCTATGCTCCTCGAGTGATCCTTTTAGGAGGTGGTAATCATGAGGCACCTTTCTTATACGATCTCTTTTAATTTATTTATCCTTCTAAATTATACTCACATACTACATCCATAAAATAATAATATATCTAATATAATTTATATAATGTAATTTTCTATTTATAATTGAATATATTATTCCCACATCTTTTATCTTCTCCTCTTGTTCAATTAAAGGAAGTCATTGTCCAACTTCTAGGAATTAATCATCTATATGAATAATGAGTTTTCATTTTTCATTACAACCATTGACGATAGTCATAAAACAATTATAAGGGATAAATAAGATTTTGAAATTAATATTAAAATATTATTTATGTTATGGAACTTATATATAGATATTATAATAAGTAAAAAAATAAGTTTTCGATGGACAAAAACTCGTTAAAATTAAAAAAACATTTATCATTAATATTTTATCAAATAAATAATACTCATTTTAGATTACTTAATGATTTTTGAGATAATTTAAAATTATGTAAGTGATTAAATAAAATTTCATTTCACTTAATTAGTTTTACTTCCATTCGAAAAGAACATCCATAATTATACACAAGTTAACCAATCATGTTACAGTGAAATGAACACTCCTAGAATGAAGAAATTGATCTTTATAAGACATAAAATTATTCATAAATGAACATAAAAAAATAATAATAAATCACATACATGTGTTATAGGTTCTTAATTAAGTAATTAAATAATTTATTTTGATTATCCAGGATATTAAGTATAATTTCAAAATTCTTTCGGATGTAAGGTAAGTGATCTCTTTGAACAACCAAATTGCATTTTTATTGGTCTTTCTCCAACTTTACCCAATATATTTCATTATTATTATTATATAAATATTTTTTATTATGTTTTTATGTACAAAACATATCTATTTATCTCAATTAATATTTATTTTGTAGGAAATTACATGTTTTAAAATGTTTACCTACTCAATTCCTCTCAGTAAAAAATCCTGATTAGAGGGAACTTATCCATTTCATTCCAATTTTCAGGTAAACTCCATAAACTATTTTAATCAACAAATATTTTTATAAAATTACTAATTTTATCCTAAAAAAATATTTATGTTCATTTCATGTTTTATGATAAACATTATACCTTTAGACCATTTAAATACTCTTTTATTATTTACCTTTAATCTACATATAATTATATCATTTATGATGTCACATAACCACACTTTTCCATGTTTCCAATTAAATTTGACATTCAAATTCATGTTATATTCTTATTTGTTCTCCATTATGAACTTCCAAGAATTATTTAAATATCTTCTTCATAAATACCATTGTTTCTATTTTTTTATGCCTTAGGACAAGATTACAAAGCCCATTTCTTTCCATGGGTTTCCCTTATTAATTATGTTTTATTTTTTATGTGGAAAAAATATGTATGAACATGCTATTATGGGTGTACCTAGATATTAAACAAATGTTTTGTGTAGTTTATAGTCTCTTGAGATAACATCTATGGGATTAGGGAGTAAATATAATTCATTATGGGACTTTGTCTACCATGTTGTATAGTCCTAGTTGTTATCCTTGACTCTTGTTTTTGTAATTTTATAAGTTTATTCAACTTTTATATGTTTTTAGAATCATATGAATCCATTTTTTATATTTCAACTTCCATATGTTTACTCAGGATCCATGAATTTTATGTTATCATGTTATGTATTCCTAACTCATTTGTTATGATTCATTCCCATGTTTGTTCCCATATAAGGATTTTTAGCTCATACCTTTTGTAAAATTATAACCTAGGTTAACCAATGAAGATGTAAGAGCTCATTGAAATTTAGAGGCTCATTATAGAAGATTAATAAAGAGATGTTTTCTTCTCGTTTGATGTTTTTAATGACTTTTACCTAATCATCCAAATACACTAGAATCTATTATCCTTGGATTGTATTTAATGGAAAATTATGAAAGAAATATGTAATAAAATGTATAAAAGGATTGGGTAACTATAGTTTGTATCAGAGAATGGTATAGTTAATTTTGAGGTTTAGTTAAGGAAAACATTAGTTAGAACCTAGAAATAATTATATCCCCATATATAACCTAGATTGAAACTTATGGAATCGATAGTTAGGATAAAAGTTTAGTCTATATGTTTATCCTTACATAGTTTCCATTTTATATGCTTATTAGCTATTTATTCAAGCATCGTAATTTTATTTTTCCTTTCTAGTTAATGGTATGAAATAGGATAACCTATGCCAACAACCAATGTGATATTCAATATGATGATTTACCGAATGATATTCCAAAGATGAAGGAAAGTGAAGATTTAATCTTCATGAAAGTACTATATCAAATAGATAAGGATATAAATACTAACATAAATAATAGGAGCTTAGAACATTAGGAAGGTACTAGATCAACTGGTTAAGAATATGAATAATAATAAAAATTGGGAACTCCCACCTTCTCCTAAGAAAGATCAAGTTGAGGTAAAATATTTTATGTGATAAAGGGATCTTATTTTTAATAGATTTTTTGATCCACTCATTGTGGAACAATGTATTAACTCCATTGAGAAAATATTCTCTTTACTCTGATGCTCAGAAATAAAAAGAAATTTGTGCTAGTGGTCAATCACTTTTATGGGGAAGCTAATCAGGGGTGGAAAATGATAAATAATATGACTAATAAATAGAATATTGATTCAACTGAATGGGAAGAATTTGAAAAATATATTTTTCATTAGATATATTCAATGAAAACTACATATTAATATGGGGAGGGAGTTCCTCATCCTAAATCAAAATGAAGATATGTAAATCAGTGCATATAGGGAAAACCTCACAAGACATGCATGGTGTGATTTCAGTTTCAGCATCAGTACTGAATGTAAGGTGGGTTGATTATTTAGTGGATTGAAACTAAGTCTATGAAAATACATAGAAATTGAGGAATTTGGTAGTTATATATATATTTTTAGTTTTTCTATTAAAGTTTAGATATAGATTAGTTATTATCATTGGTCTCATGGTATATGAGATGAAGAACATAAGATCAAATTCTCTTTAAGAGGGATAATAGAAAAATATCATGGAAGAAAGAAAACCCAACATCCCAATTTTCAAAAGTGTGGGAAGAATAAATCTAGAAACTACCTATGGGGAACCAGAAATTTATTTATGTGTGGAAAAGAGGTGTAACAAGAAAATCAATTCCACGGTGAAATAAATAAAACTGGTAATGATGAAATATAAAATAAGTTTCATATCAACACTATTCCCATTATGAAATGATTTAACTACTCACAACACTGACATTATGTGATACTATTCCTTTATTAAATGGTTGTCAGATACAATCAATGACAACAACCTAAATTGAAGTAAGTAAGGGCCTATGTTACTACTAATACTATGGTGGATTCATATATTTATGTAGGTTCTCTAGTTTTTAAGTCAATAATTCTAAACATACTATTTGATTCAGGTTCTATGAATTCTTTCATATCTTACATTTTCAGTCAAACTATTCAAAAACCACCTCAAAATATGGTAGTTGAACTTTTTAAAATAAAAGTGAAAGGTGAAATTATTGCATATAAATAATATAAATCCTCCCTAGTCAATGTTTTTTGGATTAAAGATCCTAGAAAATCTCATGTTTATTACTTTGGTGAAGTTTAATGAAATATTAGGAATTTATTGTCTATATTTATATAAATTCAACCTCAATCTTTGAGGGAGGGGTATCACTTTAACATTATGAGGCATCCACCAATTTTTTAGAAATTTAAGGAAGAGGATGAATCTCTTTTAGATTAATAAAATTAATTATGGGTATTATTTTTTGATGAGAAATCATATCTAGATCAAATTATTTAGAAAAAGTAGATGATCATGCTTGAAGACATTCCCATTACGAGGGACTACCCAAATTTAATCATTGACAGATTTTCTGAAATTCCTCTTTCAAGGGACATTTAGTTATCAATTTAACTTATACCAATATGTCTGTCCATAAAAATTACACAATATATAATTTCCACCATTGAGTTCGAATAATTTAAGAAGCAATCCGAATAGAATCTGAACAAGATTTTTATACACCTATGTGCTTTATCATAGGGTACTTTGGTCCTCTTCATCAAGAATATGGATGGATCAATGCACCTATTCATTGATTATTTTTATCTCAACAAAATAATGATAAAAAACATGTATCCACTTCCTCATATAGCTAACTTGTTCAAAAATCTTCATGGGGATAACTATTTCTCTAAGGTTTCCCTTTGATCAAGATATCACCAATTCAAGGTGAATATGGAATATATTCCCAAGTCTACCTTTTAAACAAGGTATGGATAATAAGAGTTCATTATGATTCATTTCGAAATCACTAATTCTATAGAAATTTTTATGGACTTAACGAATAGAGTCATTAGAGATTACCTCAACAAATTTTTGGTAGTCATTACAGATGGTATTCTGATATACTCTAAGTGTAATGAGGAACATGATAAGGATTTGAGTACTGTGCTAAATTCCATTCCAAGGGATAAACTATATGAAAAGTATAGTAAATGTGAGTTTCAGATAGAGGAATTTTCATTTTTGGTACATGTTATCACCATCAAGGTGATATCTTTGGACCCTTTTAAGATAAAGGATATTTAAGAGCATCACATACCATCATCCGTAAATAAGATCCATTGTTTCCTTGCTATATATGGGTATTACCAACAATTTTTGAATAACTCAAATGATATTTGAACTAAATAATCAATATGACTTCGATAAGAATAAAGCTTTTACGGGCCAATGAGTGTGAGGACTACTTCAAAGTGTTAAAAAATGGGCTTTTCATTGTACTAGAACTTACAATATAGAAAAATGGGGAACTCTTTATTGTATAAAGTGATTCATGAAAAAATTTATATCATTTTTTATAGAACCAAATTGATTATTTTATTGGCTACACCTCAAATTTTCTAAAATATCATGAGAAATAACTATCCCACACATGATCTGGAGTTGGCAGATTTGATCTCCACATTGAAAATATGGTGGCATTATCTCTATGGGGAGGAGTGTGAAATATATCCTGATCATAAGGGCATAAAATATATATTCACATAGAAGTAGATAAACAATCCTAAAATAATATGGTTATAAATAATCGAGGACTATAATTTAATTACTCACTACCATCCAGTAAAGGTGTACAAGGATGTTGGTGCTTTTAGTATAAAAAAACCTTCTACATTATCCATGATGTAAATTGAAAAAGACCCTATATTCATGGATATTTAATGATCGATTTGGAAATCATAATGGTAAGTAATACATCCTACCTTTCCCAAATTATTTTTCAACCATCTATCCCAAAGAAGATCAAGGAGGCAAAAGGGATGGTCTAGAACTATAAAAGAATGTGAAAGCTATGATGGAAGGGAAGCTACATTAGTTTCACATAGATGATGACGGTGTCATTTAATTTGGTATGATTCGTCGTGTGCCTTCATCACATGAGATAATGAACTAGATATTGAATCATGAAAATAGATCACCATTATCAATACATGTTATAAGTAACAAGAGGTACCGTGATATTTGGGATCACTTCTATGGGGGGACATAATGAAAGATATTGCAGAGTATATGTCATGGTTTTTAATATGTAATAAAAATTAAATAATAGTGAAAAAAGTACAAAGTATTCATGAAACCATTTAATATACAGATGTGGGAATGGAAGAATGTATCTACATACAATTTCAATGGTCTCTGGAAGATATCGAAAGGAAATAATATAATATGGGTTGTGGTGGATCAACTCACCAAGAAATCCAACTTCATTGTTATTCAGGAAAATTATTCACTTGAAAAAACATTTCAAGATATATATAAAGCAAATGGTGAGGCTATGTGGTGTTTTAATTTTAGTCTTCTCCAATCATGACCCAAGTTTTGCCTCTAAATTTGGTATAAATCTTTCACATTATTTGATTACTAAATTGAATTTCCACATGACCAATCACCCCCAAACTAATGTCCAATATAAAAGGACTATTCATATTCTCGAGAACATGATAATATCCAACTCAATGAAATTAAAATGTGAATGGGATCATTATCTCCTTTTGGTTGATTTCTTATAAATCATAGATTCCACTAGAGTATTCAAATGGCTTCATATGAAGCTCTATATGAGAACCAATGTATAACTCCAACATGTTGGGATGAATTTGGGGAATGAATGATACTTGGACTGGATATTGTGAAATATATTAAACATAAATTTCAAGCCATCCAACAATATATAAAAGCTTCTCATTGTCAGTAAAGGATCTATGCTAACGACTATCGAAAGGACTTGGAGTTCATTGTTGGAGATAAATTTTTCCATCGAATGTCACCATGCAAGAGAGTCATGATGATTAAAAAAAAGGAAATCTTATTCCAAGTTACATTGTCCCCATTGAGATTCTTGTTCAAAGAGTATCAGGGGATATCCATATTTCACTTCCACCATATGTGGATCAATTTCACAATGTGTTCCACATATCACTATAAGTAAGTACATACCTAATCCTTCACTTGTACTGAATCCAAAGGTGGTGAAAATGGAGAATTATATCCTTCATGAGGAGAAATTAGGGATGATTTTGTAATATATATATAAGGATCTATTCCCAAGACCACTTATGAGGTTAAAGTTCAATATAGGAAACACAAATATAATGAGGTATCATGAGAATTAGAGGAAGCGATGAAAGGGAAGTACCCACCACTATTTTCACCTTAGTATATAAAATAAAATTTCTAGGGGGAAATTTAAAACGGGGGAATAATGTAACTCCCAAATATTTTTTGAAATATTTAACCTTACATATATTAACTTATTTGGTAGCTCAGGTCTGATGAAACATCGAGATTTAACGAACAACTAAATATTATTATTTAAAAGTTGTTGTTATAACCAATCTATCAGAATGGATGGTATGAAGAGGATTAACTGAATTATGAAAAAAAAATTGACACATGTATATATAATGAATTATTAAGTAATCGATTAAATATAAATGGTAATAAAACCCTTTTAAAAAATAAAATGAAATATTTTAATGAAAAACTAGTTAAATATACACATGGGTGTTTTATACAAATAAAATAATTAAATACTCTTATTGGACTATATTAATGAAATATACATATATTTATATATTAACCTTAATTTTAACCACTCATATATATGTTTTCTAGACAAGATATAAAACTAATTCTTATTTTATACATAAAAGGGTTGTATTTTTTAAAATGCAGTTTTTCCGCCTTTTGATATCACAATTGTTTTAAAACTAAATTTTGAAAATTTTATAAATTCTATATGAAAAAAATAAACTAAATTTTTTTAATAGTAATTTCAAAATTATCTTAGGGTAAATATTTTATAATTTTCGTATACATTTCCTTTTTTAATAGTAAAAAATAGTAATTTTTAATAGAAAACTCTATTTTATTTTTAATGTTTTTAAAATTTAAAATTTTATTTTGAATTAGTTTTAAATATCAATTAGGTAAATTTTCATAAAAATAATCCTCGTACGGTTTTTGAAATTGATTTAAAACATTAATATATTATAAACACATTTTATATTTTATAATGAATGTTTTTCCAAAAAACATTTTTCCCTGCATTTTTTCAATTTAAAAATAATTTATGTTTGGAAAATTTATGTTTTTAATTTTAAAAAATGGATTCTTTAATTTTAACAAATATTTCCAAATTTGGTAAATATACCTCTTATATTTCTTTGGCAATGAATAGTAAACCTGGTAAATTTTGTTACCAGAGTTTAGAGTAAATCATTTAATTATGGGTAAAAATTAAAATTATAAGGACTATAAAATTACCCTAACACATTACCATATATTATTATATAAATAAAATTTTACCCTTATCACATATGTTTCTAAATTTAATCATTTTATGGACACGTTTCCAGGAATATGACAAATATATTATAAAAATCAAACAAAGTGACAAAACATCACACTATTATTTTTAATAAGTATAAAATTTTTTATATGAGGTTAAAAAGAAGGTATGTTATACTATAAATATTATTTAGAAAAATATAATATATTATACATCATTTTAATTTATTTATAATTTTTTGGGATTATCAAATTACCTTAAATTATGACACAACATTGATGCAATAATTATTTTATTAATAAAAATATCAGTAAAACGGATTGCAAGAACGGGTGGGTATATAATCAGCCATCAGGACAAGAATGTGAATGCAAGGGAAATCTTAGCCGAACAGCCATGCGAAGGTGGACAGCTGATTTCACGATGAAGATGCGGGGGAGGAGCAGTTCCAAGTAGCTAGTCTGGTTTGTATATAATGTTTGAAGCCTACGGGAAATGAATTCCTCTAAGGCCTATGGGCCATTTAATACATATGCCTACAGTACTTTTAAGGGTTCTACCTAACCCCTTGAAAGGTGTATTATCAAAAGCAATAAAAAAATAAAGGCCTTCGGGCTATTGGAGGAGATAAATGATATTAAAAATTTTAAAATAAATATAATTTAAATTAATTAAGGTGAAAAATGAATTTTATAAATTATTATTACATTTTAGAGGTTTATAAATGTATTATTTGTTGTATTTATCTCTATATTTGTATTTTATTAAAGGTTAAAGTAATGAATAGTGTAAAAACTGACACAGATTATATTTTTTGAAAATTATATTTTATTAAACTGTTTAAAAAAGTTCAAAATATTTATAAAATATATATTGAATATTATAACGTCCAAAAAATCCTAAACTTTACAATTATAGACATTTTACACCATATAAGTAAAAATTATAACCTTTTAATATTTAAAATTTTGTTACCACAATTAAAATTAAAATAGGTTAATTAATGGTCAATCAAAATGATAAAGTTTAAAATAAAATAAAAACATGTCTGAATTTTTTTGATGATATTACAACCCTATATTATCTTATATTATAATCCATTTCCATTTAGTGGTATTTAGATTGTAAATGAATTTATTTTAATATAATATTTTTAGAAATTTCCAAAAACACCCCTCTCCTCCCTTATTAATGTCACCCCTTACGACCACTTATCCTCACAAATTCCGAGCCTTCAATATTTCAAAAAATAATTTAATAGACTAATCCACACTCTCCAATTTACAAGTTATTTTGGTCACACAAAAATACCAATTCCAATCTCCTCAATTGAACCTTCAAGAAGGTGATACTCAAGAGGTACATTTCTCAAAAAATCTCTTTTATTTTATTTTCTTATTATACATTATCTTCACCCCATTCATCTACAAAATTATAAAAAACCATTATCATTATATACAAGAATTTTATATTTCTAATGTAGTATATTCTAACCATCCCTTTTCTGATCTCCTCCAATTCAATGAAAGAAAACCTTTGTCCATATTGTGGTGATTAAACATCTCCATGGATAATGGGTTTTTCTTCTTCATTACTACCTTCAAGGATATTAATAAACAATTATTACTATTAAATAATATTGTAACATTTATTTTTTAACTTTTTCATGTACTTTAGATTATATAAAGACATAATATTTAGTAAAATAAAACTAGTTCCTAATGGATGAAAAAAACATAAAAATAAACTAAAAATTTATCATTAATGTTTTATTAAATGAATCTTCTTCATGTCAGAATAAAAAAATGATATATGGGACCATTTAACCATATTTAAGTTCAAAAATTTACTTTTATTTCACTTTAATATTTTTATTTCCATTTTACAAGATCTTTCCTAATTATACACAAGTTAACCAATCCTAAAACCATGAAATAAAAACTCTGAGAACAACGATATTAATTTTTATAACTCTTCAAAATCGTAATAAATGAAGTTAATAAAATTATAATAAATAAAATAAATGTGAAACAGTTTCATAATTATTTAATTAATGAATCTAATTTCATTATCTAAGACAATAAGTAAAATTTCTGAATGATGTCAGACATAAGGTAAGGGATCTCTTTGAACCTCCAAATTACAATTGGGTTATTATTTCTCTCTCATTACCCAATATATTTATTAATTATTATTATTTTATTGTCTATTATTATGTTTGTATATACCAAAAAATTGTAAATATCTCAATTCATATTTCTTTTGTGCATAATTACTTGTTTTTAAAAGGTTCTCTTCTTAATTCCACTTGAAAAGCAAGGTCGATTAAATGGAACTTCTCCATTTCTTACCCATTTTAAAGTAAACTATATAAACTATTTTAATCCACCAATATTTTTCCAAAATCACTCATTTTATCCTAAAAAATTATCTTAGTTTTTTTTGGTTTTATGTATGCAATTGTGTCTTTATCTTTTCAAAATACTCTTTATTCTTTTCCAATAATCCGCACTTAAGTGGAACATTTCTAATGTTAAATAACCCAACTTTTTCATGTTTTCAATTTAGATGGATCTAATTATTCATGATATATTCTTATTTATTTTTTTCCTTTATAAATTTCTAATAATTATCTAAATACATTCATTGTGGATACAATTTTCATAATACCTTTGTTTATTCTATATGTAATGATTAGAACCCCCATTTATTTCCATGAGTAACCCTTCTTCCATGTGTTTGATTATTTATATGGAACACATATGCATAAAAATGATATAATGGATGCACCCATATTTCACTCCAACACATTAGGTAATTTGTAGTCTCATGAGATATCATGTATGGCATTAGTAAATAAACCTAATCTATTATGGAAAATTTTCTACCATGTGACATAGTCTGTGTAGTTAGCCTTGAATCTTTTTTATGTCATGTTATATGTTGCTTCCACTTTCATATGTTTCCATGATCATGTAACTCGATGTTCTATATGTTATTCTTCTATATGGTTACTCGTGAGACATGTATTTTATGTAATCATCTTATGTATTCCTAACTCATGTTTTATAATTCATTCTCATGTTTATTACCTTATTGGTATTTTTATATCATACCTTTTTTCTATGTATTTATAGGTTCTAGGGGAAACAGAAAAAAGGAAGGGAAGGTTACCAACTTTTATATTTTCCCATATTCAATTTAAAATTTGGGATCAATACGATGATGAACTCTGAGATCCACAAAATTGAATAAAAGAACGAAGAAAAAGAAATTTAAACCTAGAACAAGATATAAGATCAACATATATTGTTTATAATCAATTTAATTAAATGATAATTACCTTCAAGGATTAATTTGTATTTGTTGATATGTATAGACACAGATATGTAGTGCACCATTATTGAATTATAGATATCAAGGGTATATTTACTATAGTGTTGATCCACATGTGTTCCACGAATCGCTAGATGTTTCAAAAGGATTATCTAGGTTCCAGCATGAAAGATCCGTTTGCTTTCATCATTCGCCTTGGATCTCATTGAGAACTACTTCCAAATAATTCATCGTGATTTGATGGAGAAGGATCTCTCTCATTCTTTAGAGTGTTCTTGGAGAAGAAATAACTCTCTAGGATTGAGTGTTCTTCTCCAAAATGTTGTGCATAACTGAATAGGATTCTATTTTCCATCCCTTAGAAAGAGATAGAATAATATAACCATAAACTTATTTCACTTGGGTAATAACAAAATAATTTTCACATGTGCCTTTAATAATTTCATTAATCCTAGAGAAACCCCCATGTCAAATAATGATAGAAGTATTATTATTTCCTTACATGTGATTAACTTGTGAGTTATAAATAAATATTATTTATTTCTCACTAGAGCCTTTAAACTCAGTTTTCTAATCCACCTCAATATTTATTAATTATTCCTCCCACAATATATTATATCATAAAACTAGTGTTGAAATAAATGTGATCAGATATGCATGAATAATTATTAAACCATGACCATGAATAATATGTATTCAAATTGTTGAATAATAAATTATTGACTGTGATTTTGGATATAGTTACTGTGTAACCTTCTAGGCCTCATTCTTAGTGGAATTATAGGAAGCAACCAAAAGTCCAAGGATAGTATATAGAAACACTCCAAGGAACCCATAAATAAATAATGTAATGTCACAATGACATGTCACCTCATAATAACATTTATAGTGTAATATAATCCCTTTATCACAATATCTTTAATTGAGCCGGTTGTATGCCAGTTCCATCATCCTATATGCTCGATATCTCTTTATTTGACTTTCCAAAAATAGAACATTCCTATATATCTCTTTGGTCATAGATCTATTTAGGATATATCATTTCCAAAAAAGGTCCTAAGATAGTAACTTTTGTTAGTGAACAGAAGGGATAAATCCTTTCTCCTATTATCAATTAATACAATATTACTTATGATGCACCTAACGTATCTCACCTTACTGTGAAAATCGGTCTTCATGGTTTACATCAATGCATAAATGTACACAACTCATAATATATATTAATAATAATCTTAGAGACTAAGGACTAATACATACATCTGCATATAGGAACATCCAATTACACATATAAATGTGACTTTCCTATTGGTGGGTCTTGTTCTCATAATATCATCATAAACATTACCAAAGTCGCACTCCATGAGAAGGTGCCTCAAATTCTTATGAGTCTCCACCCAAGGTAGCTTGTATCATTTATGTCCCTCAAATGATATCATCCTACTATAGAACATTTATTCAAAAATTGTTCCATAGCACTTCTAAGTTCTCATCATAGTAGGGATCCATTATGACCTTTTATAGAGATAGCTACTCTTATGAGATTATCACATTGAATGTCACACAGAAGAACAATCATTATGTGGTAATAATTTTATTTACATTCAAAACCATGAATATAATTTATCATAAAGTATATAGAAGTTGTTTTTAAGAACAAAATCCTACAAAATCACAATTTAACTAGAGACAACTACTAACAACCTTCAATTGGATTTCTCCCACATGATACTCATACTTCTACTGATATAGTACTTTATCCAAGGGGTCCTAACTTTTCTCTTCTTTGGATACTTTGTTCACTACAACTTCAACCCTCTAATAAAAATCCCTCAAGATGTGATACATTTAGAGTATGTTCTTAGGCCATTGATATGACCTTGGATCCTTTTCATGATCCCCCACTATAAAATTATCACAATAAAATGTGATAGGGTCTTTTTTGGTAGGAACCACATCAAGATCCTCGATAATGTTTCGAATCCAAAATTCTTACTAGGATGCATCAGAAGATTCTATATACTCAGACTCAACCATAGAATCAGTGACAAGTGGCTTCTTTTAACTCATCAACCTCACTACTTCTCCATTGAGACTGAAAATATATCCTGATTATAACTTCTGATCATTCTGATCTATCTTGAAACTAGCATCAGCATACCCTTTGATGAAAAGCTCCTCATCTCCTCCATACTCTAAAAACATATCCTTAATTCTTATGAGATAATTAATTATATCATTAAGAGTATTCCAATCCTATTCTGATGTATCTTTTTGATACATGCCTACCACACTCAGTTCATAAAAAACATCTATCCTAGTATATATCACGACATACATGATTGATCTTATCATCAAATCCTATGGTATCACACTCATTATATCATTCTCATGTTGTGTCTGAGGAAACATTTTCTTAGAAATATGCATTCCATGTGACACTGGATTCAATCCCCTCATGGATTGTTTCATAATAAATATCATTAGTATATACTCAATGTCTGTACTCTACCTTAATCCAAAAATTCTCTTGGATCTATCATGAATGGCCTCAATCCCAAGAATGTAGGCTGATTCACCTATGTACATGATGGATAAGCACGATTTCAACTAGTCCTTAACATATTATAAGACTGGTATGTTGTGTCTAATAAGTAATATGATGTCAAAATATAATACTAGTATAATGACCAAATTCCCACTAAAGATTTTATGAACACACGTCTCACATTCAATTTCAATGAAACCAAATTCTTTTATGGTTTCATCAAACCAAATGTTCCATGTACTAAATGCCCGCTTCAATCCTTAAAAGGATCACTACAACAAGAAAATCCTTTTGGCATCACTAGGTTTCATAAACCCTTATATCTGTGTCATATAGACATCTTTCTAAATGTTCTATTTATGGAATGTAGTTTTGACATCCATCTTCCAAATATCACATTAATGGTATGATGCTATTGAAAATTTGAATCTAATGGATTTAAAAATGGAAACTAGCAAAAATGTTTTATCATAGTCAATTCATTGACACTATTTAAACCCTTTAGCCACTAGCATTTGTTTATAGGTACTTACTTTACCTTGCATGCCCAGTTTCCTCTTGAATACCAATTTATAGCCATCAGGCATTACATGAACTAGAACATTGACAAGAACCCATTCATTATTTTGATACATGGAATCTATTTGAAAATTCATAGCTTCTAGACATCTTGCTTCTTCTAAGATCTCTACTTCCTCCTTGTAGAAGAGAGGTTCATCATTTTCCAAAAATAATTAGTCATTATCCTTGGTGACAAGAAAACCATATCTCTTTAGTTCCCTTACCTCTCTTACATTCATAAATAGTACTTATCTTTCAAGAACCACTTATTCCCTAAGGACCTATGAAACTTTTTCTTGTACCAACCGCTCTGTATCTTGAGCATCAGCATCAATGAAGTCAATATTTCTCTTAGTATACTTTTCAAGTATGTGATCCCTCTCAAGAAATATGACTTGACAAGAAATAGTTTCACTCTTATCAGAGGGGTTTTATATTTAGTATCATTTTGTTTCCATAGGATAGCATATAAAGATACACTTCGTGCCCTAGTGTGCAAGTTTGTTTCCTGAGAAAGCCTTAACAAACTCCTCACATCCTCAAACACATGTATGTGAAAAAATAGGTTTCTTTCTACTCCATAACTTGAAGGGAATTTCATTTCCCACTTTATTTAAACTATGATTAATGTGTATGTTGTATTTTTTAATTCTTGTCCCCAAATTGATAACGGAATATTTTCATGACTCATCCTCAACCTTACCATGTCCAATAAGGTACAATTCCTCCATTAATTAACACCACTACACTGTGGTGTATAAGGTTGAGTGAGTTGAGATAGAATCCCCAAATCCCATACAAGTCAATGAATTTTTTGTTAAGATATTATCCACCTTGATTATATTGAAGATTATTTATCTTCTTACCAAGATGATTCTCTAATTCATTATTGAATTCTTTTAATTTCTCAAAAAACTAAAACATATACCTCATCAAGTAAATATATCCATATATACTCTTGTAATCATTAAAATCTATGAAGTAAGAACATCTACCTTTAGATTCTATAAGAAATGGTCTACACACAATAGTGTGTAACAATCCTAGAAGATCTGTGGCCCTTTCACCCTTTCCACCATTTTTTTTTTGGACATTTTCCCTTGAAAACATGTTTGACATCTATCAAGTGGCATTATATCTGGAGATTCTAAATAACCATCTTGATAGAGATTTTTCAAAATCTTCTCAATTACATGACTTGGATGGTGATTCCAAAATTGGGTGTTAGTGAGTCATGTGAACTTTATTTTTTATCATTTTCCAACACTTGGTTTTCATAATTTAATACATATAGAACATTATTTAAATTATTCATTCCATAACATATGTTTTCCTTATAATAGAAACAACTTTTATTTCCAAATTTGAAAATAAACTCATCTATATCTAAACATGATACATAAATTATGTTCGTCACAACACATTGTATATAATAATAGTTATCTAAAACCGAAATCATCTCGATCGACAATGAAAGTTGTCATCACCAATAGCAAGATCAGTATCCTCGAATCATTTGAATCTCATAGATCCACCACTCCTCTAGTAATTTTCCAAAATATAATTGGTTCCTGCATTTTAATATAGATGTGATCACAACAAGCTATATCTAATACCCAATGTGTAGAAATGGAAATATTACACATGATAACGACCACACCTTTGGTTTCCCCTTTCCTAAGGCTTTAGTTCCTCTTCTAATGGCCTAAATTTCGACATGGAAAACACACTGCCTCCTTTTCCTTGCCATACCTCTCGATATTTTTCTTCTTGGTTAGATAGTACTCAGGGGCTTTGGACTATTTATAATTCTTAGGCCCTGTTTTATTTTTTTTCTTCCTCTTCCAAATCACCATAAGGACTATGGGTTCCTCACACCCCATGTTCTTATCCACATTGAAAATCAGGTTTAGATGGTCTGACAGGCTCTTCTCATTATTTTTCATATTAAAATTCATAATAGAACTAGAGAAGGCCTTAGGAAGTGATGAAAGTATAACATCAGTACACAACTCATTCAATAATTTACCCCTAATATGTCCATGTGTTCAATATATCCAATAAACATTACTACATGAGGCTCAGCTGGCACAGAATCTCTAATCATATTAATTAAGAAATAATTGGAGATCTCATACCCTTCTTTTCTCGCCTTCTCTTGATAGAAATCCAGAAGATGAGACATCAATCTATAGGCATCCATTTCCTCATGTTACTTTAAAAGATCATTAGACATGGATGATAGCATGAAGCACTGAACAACTATAGTTTCACTCATATTTCTCTCGTATAAAAAGAGTTCCTCATCACACACCTCATTCCTAGGTGTAACTGGTAAAGGCTCCTACATCACATATAGTTTCCTTTCATGATGATGGATGAATTTTTTCCACCTTTTCCATTATTATAAATTATTCTTAGTGGGAAGGTTTTCCTTATTGAGTATAGATTATAAGGATAAGTTTTGTTTCATTTTTAATTTTTTTCTACAAATAAGAATTGTATAATTTTAGTACTTTATCGGATAAAATTTTTAAAAAATAAATAAAATTATATTTATTATTCCCACACTATTTGTCAAAACCCTATAGCCCTTACAAATTTCATCGGAATATCATGTTTCTTGTATATTAAATTGAGAAGGATCTGTATTCCATTATCATTACCCAAACATAGTTTGGTAAAGAAATTATAATGGTTTTACATAGGCATTTCAAATGAAAACTGAATTGACTCATAGTTCCTTGATCCATTGTTTGGACTCCCCAATCCCAAAATCATTAATTTATATTTCCTCAACCTTTTCCTCTTAGTTACACCTTTTCATACTTTGGTAGTTAACCCTTAATGTGAACCATGTTATGTCAATCCAAAACCTCATATTAAAATTCCTAGATAATTGAAATCACCCCAACTTTTGTTGGTTAAGAACTTTGAAATATGGTTCAATTCTAACAGAATTAATGGAAGGGTATACCAATATTATATTTTATTGAGTTATTTTTTCCATTATGCGTAAATTTCCCTTTATTATCTTTTCACATGATTGTTAATATTAATAAGGATATACATAAGTGGTTGACCGTGTCTTAATAATATTTACATATTAGCCAGTTTATTGTAGTTCCACCTTTCATGTTTGTTGATTCATTAAATATATGATTGTGGAAAAAATCCATGATTAATTTCCCTGAAACAAACAAGAATCAAATAAAGGGTATAATCATGAAAATTTTATATGGTTAGTTTATCTAGCAGTAGATAAACTAACCTCTAACCAAGGGGAGAAATTCCTTGAACTATCTATGGCTTGTTTTAACAACTTTCCACATGTTTACCTTTGTATCTGCTTAGATTGGTTTCTCCTCAGCTCTTAACATGAACCACCTCCACTAGCTTGGGAGCTCGATCCATTACATATCATTTTACTCACACGTAGGTGAGGTGCAAAAGAAGGTTTAAATAAAATAAAAAAAGGGGCTGTTAGCCTTACATGTTAAAGAGGAGAGACGGAATGCAAACCAATAATTTAATTTAACAATAAATTAAAATGAAATAAATCTCATATGAAGGTCTGGTCTAGATTATCATCATCCACATACATCCAAATAATTATTCTTTTAATAAAACTAGAATTCAATTCTTGAATCATTATTATTTATAGTAAATCATTCTCCAATCAACTAGTTGTTATCATTAATTAATAATTCCTTTTATATGAATCTTTTTTCGGAAATCCTTGAGATTCTAATCCAAAATAATTTTAAACAATTTAATAAATACATATAAAATTATCCATGTAGGTAATTATACCTTGGAATCAACATAGTCAATACCCATCCGAATCTACCAAACATGCATTATACTCGAATACTATTTTACTGTTGTGAAATATGACATACACAATTTAATTAAAACTATCACAACATGTAATTAACTAATGATTACACAAATCATGTGGTTTTTTTGTCCATGTGTTATGCTTCAATGAACCTTAGTAACAACATATAATATGACTTATAAATTATATGTAGTTTTGAACATTACAAAAACAATAATGTTTTAATTCTATGTAATCTAGTAAAGTAACAGACATTTAGATCTAATTATATGACATTTTATACCTTCACCATCTTTCTGAAGTACATGCCTAGGGACTCCATGTTTGAGGTGTACATTGGAAATCTCAGAGTACATGATGTGTCCAGCGGTTCACACGTCATATCGACTCGAGGTTACAAGATCACTGTTCAGATGAGCCGTTTATGCGATACATTGTTTTTCCCTGACTTGAAAAATATGACACACCATGTTCAGTTGTCTACACAGCATGTAATCTGGTAATTGTGTGATTGTCTGTCCCGGTCAACACGCGGTGTAAGAATTAACTACAACACATGTCCTAAATGCCCACAGATTGAGTAATTGTTGAACTACTCCTGACACACTGAATGAAACTACACAGCGTGTAGATCTATCTACACAGTGTGTACTTCTGTGTTATTTGGATAAACCCTTGGCACCTTCGGATGAGGAACTTGAATTAACTTTAATCATAAAATTAATCATTTTTGTTAGATATGTGAGAAATAAAAGAGGAATAAATATATCTCGTCATTCTGATTAAAAATTAATGGATAAAGTTGAATTGAAAAATAAATTATAAATGAGAAAATCACCAATGATTATTAAATAATTATAAAAAATAATATTACAATTCTCATACAACTTAAAGGTTCTGGGTGCAGCAGAAGAACAGTTAGGTCGGTTACACATGCTTTGATTTTTTCAATATTCAGTGAACAATATGGGATCTATGCGGAGATGAACACCATAATCTATAAAATTTAATCAAATAAAGAAGAAAAAGAATATAAACCCAAAACAAAGATATAGGATCAACATATATTTTTTATAATTAAATTAATTAAATGAGAATTATCTCTATGGTTTATTCTTTATTATTCGATGTTTTTGGCCATAGATCTATAGTGCACAATCATTTTGTTATAGAGATCAAGGGTATATCACTTATATTGGTGATCTGCATATGTTTCACAAATCATTGGATTCTTACAAAGGATTTTTTAGTTGCTAACATGGAAGATCATTATGCTTTTATCATCCTCCTTCTATCTCCTTGAGGAATACATCCAAAGAATTCTCCTTGATTTGGTGGAGGAGGGTTGCTCTAGTTTTTTAGAGCGTTCTTTTAGAATAAATAACTCTCTAGGATTGAAAGGTTTTCTCCAAAATATTGTGCACAAATCAATAGGATTTTCTTAGATTTCCCTTGTATAGTGAGAGAATAATATAACTAGGCATTTATTTCATTGGGGTAACAAAAAAAATAATTTTCACAAGTGACTTTAATTATTTAATTAATCCTAGTGAAACCCCCATGTCAAATAACAACATTAATATTATTATATCTTAACATGCACTTAACATGCGAGTTAAAATTAAATATTATTAATTTCTCAATGGACCCTTTACACTTGTTCAGCTAATCCTCCTAAATATTTATTAATTATTCCCCCATAATATATTCTCTTGAATAACTTGTGATGGAATTAATGCAATCATACATACATAAATAATTATTAAAACAAGACTGGGAATAAAATATATTCAACTTTTCAAATAATAAATTATTAAATTGTGATTCTGAATACACTTAGTGTGTGACCCTCTAGTCCTTTTTCTCACTGGAATTATGTTGACCATCTTAAAGTCCAAGGTTAGAAACTAGCAACATGCCAAAGCACCCATAGAGAAATAAGTTAATTCTGCAATGACATGTCACCTCATATGAACATTTACCATGTAATATAATTCATTTATCACAATATCTCTAGTTGTGTAGTTTTTATATGAGTTATATCAACCTATATACGTGATATGTATTTATTTGACCTTGTGGAAATAGAATTGACTATAAAACACCATGGATGTGGATTTATTTAGGAAATATAATTTCCATCAAAGGGCATGAGATATTAAATTTTTTTAGTGAACATAAGGGATAAATCCTTTCTCACATTATCCATTAACACAATATTACTTGTGACACACCCAACGTATCCGACCTCACCAAAAACATATGTCTTCATAGTTTTCATCAATGCAACAAAGTACATGACTCATAATATCAATTAATAATAATCTTAATGTCTAAGGACCAATACACACATTCTTATATAGGAACATCCAATGACACATAGAAATGTGTATTTCTTACCGTTAGTTCTCATTCTCATAATATCTTCCTGGACATTACCAAGGACTTACACCATGAGAAGGTACCCTAAAGTCCTATGAGTGTCCACCCCTGATAGCCTGTATCATTTGTGTACCTCAAATGATATCATTAGACCATAGAACACATATTCAAGAATAGTTTCCTAGCACTTCTGGGTTCTCATCATAATATGGATCTACTATGATATTTTAGTGTGATATCTACTCTTAAGACATTATCACATTCAATGTCACTCAAAATACCAGTCATGATGTGATAATAAATTTATTGATTTTCAAAACCATGAGTAAATGTTGTCATAAATTACATAGAAGTTGGTTCTAGGGAACAACCTCCAACATTATTTCCCATGTTATACTATATAGATGTAAGAGATCAAAGGAAGTTGGGAGATCATTATGTAATTTTAATAAAGATATGTTTTCTTATAGTTTCACATTTTTTATTTTATGCACCTAATATTCCAAATACATTATAATTCACAATCCATGGTTTATATTTTATGGGTAATTATTCTTAAAATATAGTAATAGTATGTATAAATATTTTGGGTCACTATACTTTACTCTTGGTACGAAATCGAGAAAGTAGATCTCTCATGAAACAGAAAATATAGAAGTAGAGAATAGTGTTTCAAAAAAATAGATGAAATAGTCATATCTGATTGAAAAGGATATTATGGAGATTAATCACAAAATAAATATCTAATTATTATTGTTAGATTTGAAGATCCCAATACATGGATAAAAATGATATATGTAAAAATAAGAATTAGATGTTTCAAAAATGTCAAGAAAAACTTGCCCTATAATAATGACTACTTGGAGTTTACATCCCATTAGGTGTTATTACTACGAAAGGATGAGATAATACCAAAATGAATGTTCAATTAAAAAAAGTTATTGAATAGAATAAGAAAAAAAGGTGTCCATATGTGGTTAATTATTCTAAGAATTAGGTTGATGGTCATAGTTTCTATAATGGAGGTTTTAGACACATGTCAATATATTACCCATAAAAAGTTTAAAGAAATGTTCTGAAGTAGACCCAAAGTGTTCATAAGTTCCAAATCAAAGAATCATCAAATTATATGAGAATTAAAATTTTATTTTCAGCTCTAAAAGATTTTGTTGGTTTATCATACTATGATGAAGTCAATAATATCCTTCCATTATAGAAATAAATTCATTGACATGAATCGAAAAGAAAATAGGTGAGCAGGTGATGGTCAAAGATATTTCCCTTATAGCATCATATCATGTTGGTTTATGAATCCTTAATAGAGAATTAATGGTCAACATGATAGGAAATAATGATCTTATTTTAGGCATCAAATATGATAAGGAAGGTGTTTTAAAATTTGTAAATGATGAAGTCTTAAAGATTGTTATGTTATAAAAGAAAAAACATAGGGGAAAAGATAAGATTCTTATTGATGTATTGGTTTTAAATGGTTCCAGTCATAACCTACTTTTTGTTTTTTAATTGTGTGACTTGGTTCCGAATATAAGATTCACCAGGATGTTTTGCATCATCAAGGAAAAATATGGTATGGTTATTTTATAAGGGAATTTCATGAATAAGAATCATTACCTTGGGAGTGGAGAATATCATATGTTATTTCTATCTAATGATGAAGAAAATAGGTTGTGGAATAAATTTCATGGCCATATATGTCAATCAACACTAGAATATTTGGTCAAATGTGATGTATCTTGAGATCTCCCTAAGAAATCATGTGATCATTCCCACTTGGACCATTATTTACAAAAAGGGAAAATGATCTAAAAGATGTATAATGAAAAATAAAAAAATCCAACTAGATATATTTAATTAGTTAATTAATATGTGTGTGGACCTATCTTACCAAGATACAATGACAGGAAGATGTATTATTTTATTTTCATTCATTATTTCAATAGTATTACATGGATATTTGCCACTTCCCATGGGTCCTAAGTGAATAGTTTCATAACATAATATGAGAGGGAAAATGAAAGGATTCTTAGGTAGATGATTTTAAAGTTTGGAACTAATAATGGTATAGAATTCACAAATATCCAATTGAAGTATTATTCGAATAAACAAGGGACAAGGCTCAACGTTTTAGAAGTGATAACTCCTCAAAAAGTGGAATGGTTGAGAGGATAAATCTGATTATACACAACATGGATAGAATAATTATTTTTGAAAGGTATCTACATGATAAATTCTATAATAATACTGTCTGAATATTAGTCTATATATCTAATAGGGATTTATATTGTAAAAAATAATAAAAGACTCCATAGTATCTATGGTATGGAATGAATACAACTTTGAAATACATTAAAATCATTAGAAGTAACTGTTTTTTCTCAATAAGGATAAATAAATTCTGAGTCTTCTAGAGATTATGTGATTTTCATTGGAAACTTGGAAAAATTTAAGCATATAAATGCTTCAACAATAGGTTGGAAAAGTGGTTGAAAGAAAGGATGTCACTATTATAGAGAATGAATAGAATCTTCAAAAAAACAGTGAACAGTACCATGATGAGAGTTATGAGGAGGTAAGATACTCAATAGGAGTAGAAGTGGGAAATATTGATTTTGAGTAGTTTGTAGTGAAATATTAATTTATATATAAGATGAATATTTTTGATAAAATTGATAGGAACGACATCATTGGTTTTCAGGCAGTTCTAGGACAAACATAGAGAATAAATTTCATATATTAGGCATCCTTCCTATCATAATTGGAGGTCCATTTTTTGAATAAGAATCTAGTGATGATAATAGTGTTCACGCTATTAATGAAGATCTTGACAAAATTGAGATTAATTAGTCATGGGGAATTGTTTTAGGATCAATATATAAGAAATTCAGTGGGACCAAACGTGTCTACTAGAAAAAACTAAATTAATCTTGATTGGTAATTTGAAAAAATATATTGAATAGTGTTCACGGGATACTCACGGATTTAGAGAATAAATTTTTTGTATTTATTTTCACTTATTTAAAGGATTAATAATATGTGTCTATTCTTATCCATAGTAGTCCAATAAAAGATAAAAGTTTTCTAGATGGATTTCAAGTCATCATTTCTAAATGTTGTTCTAAAATATGTTTATATTGACCATCCATATTCGTTTCTCATTCATTAGATTATAATACTATTTTTTGGCTAAGGAAAGTGTTATATGGGATGAGGCAATCACTAAGATCATGGTATTCATAAATTGATTAATTTTTTAAGAAGCTCAGTTTTCAATGTGGTGGAGTCAATTAAAATCTCTATGTCAATAATGATAGTATTCAACGGATGATAGGTTTAGTGTACATAAATGAAATAATAATTGGTGGATCAGTTGAAGTGTTGTGAAAACAGTTCATTGAATTCCTAATAATTGTGTTTTAAATTTCAATGATTGCTGAACTAACCTCTTTTCCTTGGTTTTTCAGTGACAAATGGAATGAATGAAATATTAATTCCCCGATAAAAATATTCCAAGCAGGATCTAAGATGATTTTTAATGTATGGTCCCAAAAATATTATGAATCTTGTGGCTGTCCAGATGAAACTATTATGAGATGAGGAAGGGAAAGAATTTAATGTCGCATAATACAAGCAGATCATTGGCAGTCTCTTGTACATAATAGATACATGACCAGATACGATTTTTTTCTACATAATAAGATGCATGAAATACTAAACAAATACACCTACTTGAAAAAAAAAATCATAATATCAAGGGTGTGGTGAATTTTGGTTTGTAGTAAAAGGAAAAATCATTTCTGGGTTTATTATGATTTACATATACAGATTAATCCATTTTAGCGAATGATATAAAATCAATGTCAGGTGGTGTAATCTATCTTAGTGTATTGTGTATTTCTTTTCTATGAATGAAACAAGATTGATATTCATTTACTACTATAGAATATGGATATATTTTTCCTACTAAATATTGGATATAGTTATTTTGGATGAATCACTAGCTCGATGATATGGGAGTTGAAGTGAAGATTCCAATTATAATCCATTATGATACTTCAAGTTCTATTAATCTTAGAAAATAAATATTTTATCACTCACAAATTAATTATATTGAAATATTTTTTCATTATATGAAGGGGAAGTTGGAACATTTTCTAGAAAAGTTTTATTATGTGAATAAAGAACTATAAGTTTCAGATATTTTAATTAGGTCATTATCCAAATAATAATATTAACAACATCAAATGGATCTTCATGTTCAGTCAGCGCCCCACACTTTAACATGTGTTGAAATAGGACACCCACTCCTCATTTTATAGCATGTTTTCCCTTATGTCATGATATGTGTTATTGTCCATGTTTATACCAAAAATTGTGTCCTTTAGGTTCACTAAAAAAGGGGGGAAATATATAATCCATATAGGGAGATAATTAGATTAGGGGAGTATAAATTTAAGGGGAGTTTTAAATCTAATGATGCTAAATATGTTTGATTAAATCTTATATATCAAAAAAATGGGAATTTTAATGAAAAATGTTTCCTTTTATGGGAATTAATTGATTAATTTATGGAAATTTCACGGTACTCTTGTTTCTCAAACCTAGCATGGCTCATATGGCCTTAGAGAGTGAGTTGAGTGAATCATTGATCACTATTTGAAATCACGATAAACAATTTTGGGTAGAATATGAAAGAGTGAAACATGTTGTCAACTATTTGAAACTAAATCCTTAATGTGGTAAATAATTATAGAGTTTTCAATTTCCCTAAGGGGTATTATTTTGAAAAAACATCAAGGAAACCTTGTAGTGTTTTTCATTTGATTGTGTTTGTTGACAATGTAGATTTACAAGGTCATTTGTGAAGTTATAGTATGATTTATGACTATCTATATTGTAAAATCACCAATACTAAGGTATGGAAGATTTATGAGTGGTACAAAAAATTGTGTGTATAGTGTGGTTTCATTTCCCAGGGTTTACTATTTTTTTAGGGTCCAAAATTTGGAGGATTGAAAATGTTTTTCAAAATATGGATTTCTAGTGATACCTCGTTAAATTATGGAAAAGTATTGGAATTCAAAAAAAAATCTATTTCAGGGATTTTTTGTGTCATGAAGATCTATAGATTTATTAAATAATGCTTCACAAAATATGATTGGGGTGTGAAGGAATGATGTTTAGTTACATTATTATGATAATTTTCACAAACGGAAATTTTCCCTATAGTTTCATAAAGAAAGGGAGCTTTATAAACAATAATGAACAGTTTTTAGAAAATGTAGTGGTGGACATGTTTTTCTACGTGTATGAAATCTCTATAAATCGGAAGATAATCCTTTATTTAGAGATATCATGGATTAATGAGGATCCAATGTATATAAATTCATGAGAGTTTTTGTGAAGTGTTTTTCTTGAATGAAGGTCTTTATAAGACCATTAGTTTCAAGAATAATGGAACTTTAGTGAATGTTCTATGTTTCCAAAAATATGTGGGTTCCAAATTTTTCTCGATTGATTGATGAGATTAAAAAAATTTGGTTTTTTGAAAGTATAGTGTTTCATGAAGAATTGATAAGCTTCATGAAAATTGGGTTGGTGTTTTGAAAAAGTGAATCTTTTATGAAAAATAAGCTATTCCAATATTTTTTCTAATGTTTTATTAAAAATCTAAATGAAAGTAGAATGTATTGATTCACCAAATTAGGTGTAAACTATTTTGATTCAACTAATAAATGAAATAATCATTTGAAGGATAAGTGGGAAAACATCAATTGAGAGTTTATTGATCTTCCAAATTTTGATTGGTCATAAACTTGGAGGGATATCAAGTCTTCTCCAAACATTGTAAATAGTAGTGTTCTTCAGTGTATTTGGAATCTATGAACATTTCATTTTTATACTCCCTGGATATCGCTCAGTGTGGTTTAACAAAGTAAATTTTTTATGACTCTTTAATGCTTTAATTTATGCTCATAAATTTATTTGGGAAAGAGACATAAGAATTTTTTATTTAATGATGAAACAAGATCCAAAGCGTTAGTTATTTTAATATTTCATTCCCTCTTTATCCATCACCACCTCCCTATTAGGGTATTTAACCTAGTTGGGATAACATAATCCCTCCCAATTTAACATGGTTAATGTACTTTACAATAAAGACAAATTTCCAATAAATCATTGGTGTTATGTCACCAACCCAAAAACGAATAAATATCTCAATTGCAATGGTAGTTTTATCCCATGAATCAATTACCTTGGTCATTAAATAATCCATAGATATACCCATACTTGTGATTTCATGACCCAAAAATGATTCTTTTTATTTATACAATTCACACATGTTAAATTTTGAAAATAGTTTCTCTATTCTCAGAGTCTTTAACGCAATCCTAAAATGATCAGCATTATAATCCTTTATCATGGAATATATGATAATACCATCTATAAAGACTATCAAAAATTGATTGAGTTAGTATATAAATGATATATAAATCATATCTATAAATATATTTGTGGAATTTATAAGTTTAAAGGGAATCACTATGAATTAATAGTGTCCATATCATGTTTGGAAGGGTGGCTTCGATATATCCTCTCTCTTAACCCTTTATTGATGATACCCATATTGAAGGTCTGTCTTTGATAAGTACTAGGAACCTTTTAGGTTATTAATAAACTCCTAAATATATTATAGGGGATACTTTCACTTATTAAAGATCTTTTAATGTTTGTGATAATAAATATAGAGACACATTGATATATATTTCTCTTAAAAAAGAGTATCGGTGCACCCCACGGTGAAGCACTATTGAATTTAAAAACCATATCAAGATTATCATGGTGTTTTTCATTATTTATTATAATTAAAATTGTACAATTATATAAGGAGTCTTTGATATACTTATAACACTTGGTATGGGTAACATTGAAAAGCCCTGCCACACAATATAGGGGAATACTAATTAACTCCATTATAAATACATCTACATATTCCAAAATTACATAAATGTCCTCAATATTGGGTTTTCACAAACCATTTAATCTACATATACCACATTACAATTTAACAATAAAAATGAAAGGTATATAACTTCCATAGGTTTTCCATTATAAACCTTTCACCAATTTATGATTTGAGGTTGATTCAAGATATAAAATGTGATTTTCTGAACCAAAAAACTGATATAGAATCCATATGGAGTGATCTAATTCATTCGAAAAAACACAAAAAATTTAACAAAATGGATATTAATAATAGTTTTAGATATCAAATTCTATATCTATACAACCTTTCAATACATTTTTATTATATTGTTTGAAGAAAAAAATTATAGAAAAAAACAATTTTAAATTAGAAGGCTTATTATCTTTGGATAATTAGGTACATACATCATGCGTAAAAAATAAAATGTAAACATTATTTAAGACCATTATAATTAAACTCCAAAAATTTATCATATTCTATTTTGTACATGTAATCACTTAAGGATATGAATAAAGAAATGGGTGATTTATAATCCATTTAAAGAGATGAATCATTGGAAATATAATAGGTGACATGAGTCAAAATAGTATATGGGTGAGAATAATCACCATCATCATATGATCATAAATGTATCGCCCCCATGAAAATTAGGTAATAATTTGTATGAGACATGGAATGTGGTATATGCATAATATTAAATTATCATAACATTTTTTTTGAATCCCATGCATCATTTGTAAACAAATATAGCAGCATGTTTAGGAAAAGCATATGTGAGAAAATCATAAGATCATAATTTAGAGAAAATATGACATTATTTTCATGAATAATTCACATAAACTCATTATATGTGTGAAAATAACAAAATATTTAGACTCATATATAATTCTATTCACACCCATCCCATTATGAAATTCGCATAATCGTGCATGAAATTTCGAAGGGATCCATATAACAATCGTAATCAGAAAATATACCCATAAAAATGGGTATTTTAATGTCATTATAAAGAATATTCTAACTAATAAAATTTTATGTTACTAAATTAATAATATAATCAATATTTTTTACATTAAATAATATCATAAATAATGAATAATTTATATATAGAAAAAGAAACAACTCATGGGAAAAATGAGATGTTTTTTAAAATATATTCTTCTAAAAAAATTATAGTGGGTTCAAATTAATCTTGATAATGTAAGAACATGTATATACCAATTAAGGAAAATGTTATATTAAATAGAGGTAAATTATATATTGTTTTTGAAGAATCATAATAAAATATTGAAAACATGTGGAAAATCAAAGGAAAAGAATCGTGTTCAAGAGTCCCCTTAAGAGCATTATAAGGTTTGTAATGGAAAAAATATTTTTAGATCACAGTATAAGGATTATTAATATCCCCAAAATAGTTCAATCGTAAAATAAATAAAGTGATTGGACATGAAAATACTTCTAAAACTTTTTCAAATAGTTTTTGATAATGAGAAACAATATCATAAATAGACGTCAAGAAAGATCCCCTTACCTTTTTACCATTTCATTTAATAAAAAAATGTATTTACTACCACATGAAACCAGAAGATAGTTATGATAGTTTTTATGACTATTTATTATATTTAATCAATTTTATTTTATTTTTAAAATCACATTTAAAAAAGTTGAAATGTTTTGATGTTATTTTTTTCTTAAATTATCTTATGTAGTTTTGATTTTTTAATTTTGATTATTTGTAACTTATCATGTTGTAAAATTATTTATATAATACTAAAATAATTTAAAATTAATTTATAAATGTAATAAAAATATATCTGAACTATCCATATAAAAAATGATAGGTAAATCAAATGTAAGAACTTCATATGAAGATGAAACCAACCATTAATGGGAAGTGGTAAAATTTGGGATATTGATGTATAATATATAAATAATTTATAAGTAACTTTTATAAATTATAATCATATCATTAATATCATGTTTAATTACTTGATAATATATGTTGTGAATTCTATTTGAATAATCATAAAATATAGTGTGAAATGTGATATGAAATATATGGAAACGACTTACCTTTATTATGATGTTTCTCTCTTTTCAAAGACCCAAAAACCTTAAGGGTTGGAGTTGAGTGACTCTTAAATGTACCTATGATTAAAAAGAGGATTAGTAAATGGGAATTGGGAATATTTTTGGCTTTGATAAATTAAATATATATTTATTTCCAAGGTAAGGGAGTGGTATTTACACATGAGAAAAGGGTTATTTGAGGTTAGAATATTGAATAAAATATAATTTCCAAGGTAAACCTTATAATAGTGATATTTTAAAAATTATGAATAATAATTAATTAAAAACATGTTTTATTTAGACTATAAAACCATTTATAGATAGAATATTTTATTTTATATAAAAATAAATTTGAAAAAAATAGAAAATTGTTTCTTAGGAAATCATTTTTTACAAATAGAATATTATTTCAATAAATTATTTTTATTAATAAATATAATTTGGGTCTAGAAATAAATTATTGAACTGATTATGTTATTATTACATTTTGAATAATGTAATTTAAACATAACATTTGTGTAAAAACTATATGTTTTCTTGTTTACCTAAAAAAATTAGTTTGTTATAAAATTAATAATAATCCACCATTATAAATTTTTAACAAGATCATTTAAAATGAAAATTAAATTTTATATAGAATAATTTATATCTAATATAATTTTAATTTTTAACATAACTGTATGGTTTTTATGAAATTAAATAAAATAATTATTATCAAAAAATAAACTTTCAATTTGTTTTAGACTATATTTTATTTAAATATTTAATAGAATTATAATATTTTTATATTATTAATTTAGGTATGGTAAATATTATTTATATTTCATTTTGTTTTTCATTTGTTATGTTACCATTCTACTGCTCAGATTACTATTCTAAAAGTAATGTTACTAATCTAACAATCATGTTCATATTCTGTACTTATTTGGACGGGGTCAATCAGTGATCAAGAAGGCTCATGGCCTAGGTTAGTGACCTCCATTGCACACTAAAGGGGAACAAGCCTAACATCACTTCAAGTGGGAGAGTGTGTGTCAAAAATTTTGGTAGTGGGGACCCGCGTTCATGCAGCCACTATAAAGAAAAAAAAAGAAAATGTTATTATTCTCAATATCGATTTTACTACTAATAGCAACCATATTAATATTCCAATTTTCATATTAGTTTCATAATTACTATAAAGGTCTCTTATTTCCTTCATTTTTCATTCACTTCAATTCCACTCAAGATTATATTTTCATTATTTTCCAAATATTGATTTCATTCTTAAAGTTCTGCTTCTTTTCTAGAGTGTTAATTTCAACTGTGATATTTCTAGATGCTTAAAGTGTTCTATATTTGTCAGCACTAGTTTATTTTTGTTTTTTTATTTTACTAATTATAGATTTATTGGGTATATATATTGTGTAATGGTATTATTTAATTAAATATAGTGTTTTATGTTTTTTTTTTATCATTGTGATGTACTAAATATTATATTCAATTTTATGAAACACATGATTATTCAAAAAAAATATTATATATAAGGTTTGGGTAATTACATTATTTCCCCCATTTGGAAATTTTATTATTGAAATTTTAACTTATATCCTTGGTTTAGAATAGATGAGAGTACTTCTACTTCATTATCTCTTCAGGTTCCCATGTTGCCTCTCCATATATATAGTTCTACCAATGTACATTAAATATTTCAGTTGTCTTACTGTGTGTAAATTTGTCTCTATAACCTAATATCATCAACACATATTCATGTAAGATATACAATAATCCATGTGTGTCACCTATGTATTAACATCAATTGGAGTGATACATGGAACATGTCATGCACTTGAAAAAGGTTTGGTGGAAGTACTAGTATGTATTCCATGAATCTTGTGAAATTAATAATCTCAAATGTTTCAATGTATATTGATCATAGTTTTCCCTTATTCCAAATCCTGATGACAAGCTTCTAAAGTGATATATAAATAAACACTTTATATATAAATTCAAACTTTGTGTCTCATTAATAATTCTCAATACCGATCTTATATTGACTCTGATGATCTTTAATATTTTATATAATTAATTTCACCTTCTATATATTTATATAACCAATTCAATTACAAATTGTATATGTATTCTATCTTAATCCCAATATGTCAGAGTTATTCTATTCTTTCAATAGAGGGATTCATAAGGATCCATCTAAATACTCAAGTGAAAAATAATATTGTATGAGAACTATACAAAGTAATGATATTGAACCAATACATATTTTATGTCTATAGATAATTCACTAAAAATATACTCATGTTTCCAGATAGTCCTTTCAAATTAGACATAAATCATGGGGTGATTGTCCATACTGAATTTCAGCTATGTTTTCATGGAATTTTGAATACTTTTCTAAAAAATTGATGTGACCATTAGATCTCAGTAAGATACAATTGATATTGGTAATAAATATATCATCAATACATATCTAATGTATATATGTTTTATGAGATGAAGTGATAATTCCTCTCAATTGATGATGAAGTGAGATGTCTTTATAAGATGGTACTCTACAAAAAAATATTGCATTATGACATATAGATGTATTTGGAAGACCATTGACAAAATCCATGGCGATTTCCATCCATTTACATGTCTGTATGGGTAGTATTTGCATCTTTCCCTATGACTTTTTTCTATCATAATTCACTTGGTGACATAGATAACACATATATATATATTTATATATTTATATTTAACAATAATTGTCTTCACATTGTCTAACCAATAGTTCTCTCATATATTTATAGCCAACTTCATACTCCTTAAGTAGAAAGAGAATGTTGATCATTGTGTATAATTCAAAATATCCTTATTTATCATTGGTTCAAATGGTAAACATAGTCATTACCAAAATCTAAAAACTCCCTCCTTTTCAATAGTTATTTCTGATTCTTTTTCCTTATTAATATAATTTACCTTCTTTTATACCTATGTATCATCCCTTTGTTCTTTATTTAATTTCCCTAGAAAGGATGGTTGAGTAGTTATTTATTGTAGGATGTAGTTCATTCTTTTATGATTCCCATATTTGACATCTACATGTCCCAAAATATTGGATCCTTCTCAATAATAATCAAGGATAAGGTTACAAAATAATATTTACTTATAGTATATTCCTCTTTTCTCACTTTCTCCTAATGGAAATGGATTGAGAATTTATTATCCTTAATCTCCTCTAACTGTCGTTATTGGTGAAAATTGAGATCTATATATGTGAATATATACTTTAAAATTATTTGATCTTTATATTTCTAGTAGTTACATGAATTTGTGTTATTCCTTGAAATCATTAATTAAAATATTATGGTTGAAAATTATGGGTCATTTATTGGGTAATTTTTCTCATGAATCATTAATTTTAATGAAGCATGGGCTTTCAATTTATCATTTTTAATGAGTAAAAAAACCAATCCCTTATTTTTTGAATAAATATATATCAAAAACCCTTCATTGATTAAAGTTAGTGTGAGTACAAATGTAGTGATTAACCTTTTCTTTTTCTCCATAAATAATTCTTCACATTCTTTTTTCTAGACATACATTACTCATTTTCACGTTAACATAAGTCTGTTGGCTCCAAAATAATGAAAAATTTCACACACAACATTTTTAATTCCTAGTTAACAAAATAAAACTATATGCAACCATTAAAATTGATGGTCTGGGTCATTCCTTAATTTCAATTTTCTTTTAATGATCCATTGAGATTCCATCACTTATAAACTCTGATGTGGTCTTTAATTCATATATTTTTTCATATCTATATTTTTGAATAAATCGTGTATTAATAAAAAACATATATTATGTTTTTTAATTATGTTGTGATGATAATTTGGTTATTTCAATATTAAATTTAACAATTTTTATGTTTAAGTTTGTTTTATTCTTAATTTATTAATTATTTCATTCATTTAATATTTTATTTTTTTATCTGGAATTTTCTTTTGAATTATCAATTTTAAGTATTGATTCATTCTTGGTACTTTTTTAATCTATCTATTGTTTTATTTTTTTCAAAAAAATTTAATTAATTGTATTTTAATATCCCATTTTAGTTTTTTATGTCAATTTTGATGTTTCAATTTAATTTATTGACTTGTTTTATAATTATCTTGTATTTATTTATTTATTTTTAAATTTTTTTATTTTTCTATTTTTATTGTATGTACTAAAACCCATGATATGTTTTTAATCCCTATCTAATATATTTTGTATAGGCATCACATTGTATAAATTCACATAATAGAATATTTTAAGATCATGTAATTGATTATTACAATCTTCCCAAAATAGTATTTTTTTCTTTTTCATGTATGAAGTTCACCATAAGATAAAAGGTTGGAAATATCCATGTGAGATAAATTGTGTAAGATAAGTCACTCCCAAAATGTTTGATAATATTCAATCAACCTCAAAAAAATAATTATATTCAAAAATGAGATCAACCAAGCTTAAGCCAATTGAAGGTATTAGATTGTGGAAGAGAATCTATGGAATAATTTTTTTAAAAGTTCGAAGAATTTGAAAAAAAAATAGAACATTACAGTAATCATGTTAGAAGATGATCCTAGATGTGAAAGATTGAAGAATCCATGCTGGGTTTTGGTATGAGTTGAACCAGATATAATTGATGACACCCAGTGAAGTCAATATCAAAGATCAATGCCTAAAAGACTAGGATCTCAAGTACTAACAAGAATGTGATAACCAATGACTGGATCATAGGAATATTTTTCCAAACCCATGTTCTTAGAAGAAAATTCCTGGATGAATCATGTGCACGGCTAATCATGCCCGATATGTCAACACACTATATAAACCATATCATATAGAATATTACCAATTATGTTTTCAATGTAATCCATGAACGGTGGATGGGTGAGTTTGGGATTTAATAACGATTGAGATGATTTTGTACAGCAATGAATTTGGTACCCAAATATAGGGAATATAAGGGATTAATAGAATCCGGAAAGTAATTGGTTCACAATTTAAGATATATCTATTGGTTTTGATCTTTTTGAAAGTGTAATTGAGAAATATTATTGGGTATCAATACTCCAAATTGATTTGGATATAAATAAAGTTGATACATGTATACAATGTGTTATTTATAATTCCTACATAATTTCAAATTGAAATCATATTACATGATGATCATAGGTCTCATTGTTCTTCTTATTTGGTTTGATTGAGCATCATAAATGGTTATTTGGGAAGAATGGGTCAGTGTATAATATAAATTAGTGTTATATGTCTAATGTAAAATTAAATTTAAAAACACTTAAGTTTGACTTGTGGCTATCAATTTATTGAGAATAGAACTGAAACCTTTTATGATAAAATTAAAAATGAAAAAAAATTATTCTTAGTTGGAGAATTTAATTCTCAAGTGCAAGTTGTGGAAAGTTGTAATTTAGATTTTCTAATTTACTAGAGACAGTGACTCAGTGCTTGGAAATATATTCTCTTAGGTTATTATGATAAAAATAAATGGGTTTTGGGTGGAAGTGATATTTGTGAAAAACTAAATAAGATCATTGGATTAATAAATGGAGGGTAATGAATGTCGGGGAATATGAGAGGTCAGATATGATTGAAGATAATAGAGATAGAGGTGAGAATACTCTCAACTCTGGAATCAAAGGATACTGAGCTTGAGGAAGAAGGAATAATAAATATATATCGTAATTTTTCTCTCTTGTATTCCTATTTTCCTATTTTCAAATGAACTTTCTTTAATATAATTCTATTTTTATTTAATCAAACATACATACATAATTTTATTTTGTGTAATTGGATTATAACTAATTTATATTATTAATCTACTTTGAATCAATTTTTATAATTTCATTATTTTAATTTTCATATAGTGATCTTCATTTAATTCATCAATAAATTTTTTTTATAGGATATTATATGTACTAACAGATGATGATAGTGAGTCTTTTCAACTTTGAGCATCATCTAAGGTACTAAAAATTGGAAAAACGGTGATGAATATTTTCTCCATTAATTAAATATTATTTTATAGAATTTTTTCCACCAATCATATTTTAGGAGAGTTCCATGTACTATAGAGATTATTTAATGGGTGTTAGGTGATTCAATAAACATTCCTCATAGTCACTGGTATAATTTTTTTAGTTAGATTTTGAACAGGTAAATCATTTTTAATAAATTCTAGAAAATCAGATCCCCTTAAAATCATCAAATCCTTGTATTTATCTATATCTCACTCTATTTATCTATATATATCTCTCTATATCCCTCACTCTCTCATTTTTCTTCTTCCAAAATCACTAAACCAACATAAATTCCATTATTTTTAGTTTTTCATTTTTTAATTTGTAGACATCCATATTAAAATCCATATGGATTTTATACATATAACTTTTATTATATTAGTTTATGTAGGTTTTAAATAATTAAATTTTCATGCATTTAGCTATAATTGTGTCAAATTGTTGGCACAATTTTTAGGGAAGGTACGTGTATCCAAATAAAAAAATTAAAAATTTAATATATTAAAATTTTAAAAAATATATATATAATCTGTTTGAATCTTTTTTAAAAAATATTGATGTTTTTATTAGTGTTTATGCTGTAATTATAAAATATATAATCTTTTAGTCTGTGTGGGGTTTGCCTTTCATTCAATGTTTCTGTTCATTGTATAGGATTATTTAAGCATTAATTTTTACTTTTAGTTGTCTGATGGATTAAAATATAATATTTTGGGGGTTGGGATCAATTTAATAAGGATTATTCTTTTCTCTATTATGGGAACACTACTTGGAATGTGTCTATAACCAATATTGATGACCTTTTTATTATGAAGAAACATAGGACATTTATGACCCTAAACCAAAAGACCATTCAAAAGTAGAATAACTAATGTTTATTATAATTGAAAATTTTTATGAACATAATGAAAAAAATAAATAAATAATGAAATATAACCAAACTAAAACATGGTAAATTCATTATTGTATAGAGGAGAAAGAATAACTAGAACTTGAAGGTAAAGTAAGGGAGTATAAAGAATTTTTTAATGGGTAAGTAGTGGAAAATGTGGAAGAAATTTAAAACAATGAAAATGATCATCACAATGATGAAATTATTGAACAATAATTTTCCAATTACTTTGAGATAAGTTAAGGATGAATTTCCCATCAAAATTATTCCACCTAAACCTATTTACATTAAAAAAAATTCAATAAATGGCTACTTGATTTGAGAAAAATCATACAAATGAGGTTTTAAACTCATAAAAATTGATAATCATTTTCCCAAAAATTTTGAATATTTGTTTTAAATATTAAATTGGGGATATGTTTGTAAGAGAAAATTAATTTTGAAATAAAATATTCTGAATTATTATAAACTGGTATTAAATGTGATCTTCCTAATTTTCAAGTTGTGAGCCCAAAAAAATTGACTTTGTTTTAAATGCAGTGAAATATGGAGAGGATTTTGAACTAAAGTCTATTAAAGATAATTTTTTCTTCAATCCAGTCTTGGAATTCAACATTGATTGGGAACCTAATGTTTACCAACATGGATAAAATGACCTTAATTATGAATTTTCATGTTTTATTCTTGATCAAATTCAATTAGAGTTTCATTTACTATTCATATACCTTCAAAACCCCATTATTTTTGGATTTAAATTTAGGAATTAAATTTTCGTACTTAATCCTAAATAGAATATTGGAAGATAGTTTTTGAACATTGAAGAGACCACTTTCCAGATGTAGTGACTGATTATTTCTTGTTAATAGTTGATAAGTTTTTGGAAGAAAATAACAATCTTATAAATCCTAAAGATGAATGATTTCATGATGTGTATTTATTTAGAAATTCCCAATATTAAATTATAGAGTTCAAATATTTTGGGTGCTAACATATTGAATGTGGGTTCTCTATGACCGACTTTTTTGTATACTTTGATTGCCAATACATGTGTAGATTTTGATATATACATGTGTCTATATTACTATAGTAGTGTTTATACTTCTTCACCCACTATATTTTTTATAATTTTCATTGATTACATGTCATATAAAATGGTTATAGTAGATCCCAAACTAAAATGAGAACCTATTGATACTATGATAATGATCATAAAGTTAGGTATTATGGTCCAGATACATCATTATAATGGGATATATATGATGGGTGACCATCAGGTGTTGGGGGCTCAAAATCATTGGGACTTCTTCTCATGAAGTTTTCACTTGTTCATATCAAGTAGATGAGATAATAAGGATAAAACCCCAAAATATGAACACCAAATGGTTTAGGTGTCATTGGTTGTTCTAATATATAGACAAGTGTATTGTTATCCTAACATTATATCATTATCAATTTCTTCCATTTGATCATGTACACTAATGCAAGGAAAAAACCATGACATTGAATTCATTGTGAAGTATCTTGTGTTGGGTGCATCATTAGTGGTATGGCATTAGTATAATGATCATGATAACATATTTCACACCCAATATGAGGAAGTAATATTTAGGTAATTTGTTATTATGATGATATTAAATTCATAAATCCCGGGCCATGGTAGTGGAAGGTAATTATATCCAATTAGATTAATAAATAATAAAGAAAGAAATGATGAAGATGAAAATATGTGACCTATTTATGAGATATTAATTGTTGATGGTATAATATTACATAGTGTGTGTTCATTTGATGGTTATTTTTTATGGCTATTCCTTATCTACTTAGGGGCTTTTATTGGTTTCCATACTCCACACTAGGCTTGTGAATACAATTCACTATTATCGAGACACGGGCCTAGATGGTCACATACAATAGTGCATTCAAGATTCTCCATTGTTTTGATAAATAGGTACATATGACATGGTGGTCCCTACCATGGTGTCTAAAAGTTTTCTAATTATTATAAATCAGTAAATAATAAATATATTATTTATTTTTCATATATATAATAATTTTTCTAAATTTTGATTTTAAGTATTTACTAGTGTTTATGTAAATTCAATGGATAATATTATACGAGAGAATAAAATTTTGATATTCGAGTTTCATTTAATATTAGTTTGAATTATGAGTTGAGTTAATGATTGGGTTTATCATGAAATATTCTTAATATATATAACATGTATGTGGTAATATATAATTAATATTTGGAAGATATGTACTTCTTCCTAACTATTAACTTATTTCTTATTTAGTGGACCTTAAATATATTGGGGTTGGGGAACCTAATTTGGATATTTCTAAAATCAACTCTATAAGTTAGGAGGAGTATTTTTCTTTTAGGATGCTCATTCTAAAAGATTTAGAGCTCTACTATCCTCTCACATCATAGATATTTAAATTTTCTATCCAATAAATCAATATAATAATGCCTTCATAGATCAGTGGAATGAGATTTATGTGATCGTCGTGGTGTCGAAGAAATCACCAGAGCTCTAAGATAGAAACTGTAATTCAATGAACAACATACACATAGATAATTAATGTTTGTTTTGATGATACATAGGGATTAATCCTAAAATACTTCAATAAATGCTCAATTTCTATGTGCATCAGATGTGAAAAATTCAATTCGAATGAGCTACCTATTCTATTTTAGTTTTTTTATTTGATAATTCATGTGATATATTCAGACCATACTGAGGCTTTGGTCACCATATATGATGAATTTTTGCCACTCCAATGAGGAAAATTTTGAATCTCAAGCACAAAATATTTTATTCTGAGCATAGTGACTTTAATTTTTATCAGATGGATTTTTGGATTTTCTAAGAAAAAAATAGTTTCCCTTAAATTTAAGTAGAGCGTTCTAAATTGGTTCCAAATGATCAAACCAGGTTTTTATATGATGTTATAAGGATAAGTTAAATCCATCTGAAAAATTATTTATGGATTAAAATTGGTAGATTTTAGATATAAAAATTTAAATAACACACACACACATGTGTGTGTGTGTAACACCCCTAAATTCTTAAAGAAGAACATTGAATTCGATAACATGTTTGACATGGAACACCATCTTTAGAATATAATATAACATTCCAGGACATTAAATTATATTTCTATCACAGTAAATTTAATTTCATCATTAGCTAATGATATATGCAACAACATGTTTCTTTGACAACTGTCTTTACACGCAAGACTGAGTTTTACCAAAAAAACCATATACTACTAATATTATTATTTAATATGATAGTTATAACCTTACCATTAAATAGAGGGTATGATTAGGACTAAATAAATTATGGAAATATATATTTTACACATTTTTAGTAGTTATCTATTGATTAGTAAAATAATAATAATCATTTAAAATAAAATGTATTTTTTTGGAAAATAAAATTTTTCCTAATAGATGTATTAGTCGTTCTTTCTTAAAATCATTTAAAATTAATTTTTTACCAATTTTATAAAAAATATTTTACAAAATAAACTTTATTTTTTTAATCTTAATACCATAATTATCTTATTGTGAATATTTGGTGTTTTTCTAAAATATTTCATTTATTGATGAATGGTGAAAAATAATGGATTTTAATTTAAAGCTTCCATTTTTATTTCAATAGTTTATAATGTAAAATTATATTACTAATTTTTTTAAAGTAATATTAGTTCAATTTTATATCCATTAATCCAATTTTTATATTTGGAATCATTTTACATGTAATTTAGATATAAAAACATTGTAAACTTTTAAATATTTTCAATTTAAAAACTTGTTTTCCCATCACACCAATAGAAATAATTTCAAATTAATTTTTTCCACTTATGTGAATTGAATTTTGAAAATGGATTATATATTTTAAATTAGAATAATTTATTGTCTCTAATATGGTGAACATAATTTTTTACCAAAAATAATAGTTTAAACATTAATAATTAATTATCGTGGGTAATGTAAAAATGGGTTTATTGAGCGGTTAAACTAAAATAATACGTGTAAATTTTGAAAAATACACTATAATTAAAAAAAATAATGGAAATATTTTTACCATGACACATCTAATGTTCTATAATGTTTCATTTTTTACCCTTTTTATATATGAAAATTGTGGCAGCCCTAAATTCTTTTTAAAAATAACAAGTGTGTCCCCTACCCCACTTATAAAAGGCCACTCTCACTAATCTCTTCCTCACACCTTCACACATCTTTTTTTCATCCAATAGAAACCAAAATAAATTTTATACTTACCTCCCATAATCCTATAATCCTTATTTTGGTCATAAATCGATCCTATAAGGGATTTAGTGCAATCCTAAGGGGGATACCAAAAAACGGGCAATATTCTTCAGTGAGCATTTTTATTTTATTTCGTCTTTATATTCCTTAAATTATTATTATTCAATGATAATATAATAACTCAATATATTCCAAATTATAATACTTTTTATAATAGGTTCATTAACTAAAACCATCTCCACTTCCATCAAATTGGTTACGAAATTATCGTTTGTGTATACGTCGGACTACCGCCTCACAAACTAGTGTCATTTGTTCTTCCATTAAAACCATAAACGGTAGGGTATTATGATTGTAATAAAGTATAAATATGATATTAATAAACTATTTATTCTTTTTGAGTCATTATATCATATATATTCTTTTATTTTCAATTTCTTAGGGGACACAATAGCATCTCTCGTCTGAATGGAAGACGATAATCTCTTGAAGGGATCTGATTACTCTTTCACTAATGCTTTGTTTGGAATGTAATAAGGTTAAATTTAATCAATATAAATGATATAAATTAAATAATTATGATATTATTTAAAAATTTATCATTCTATAAATATAATATATATCATTTTCATTCTTACCTTTTCACTCACTTAAAGATTATAACACTATGTGGGTACATGTCGACTACTGGTATCATGAAGTGATGTGACTCTATTTTCTTAACCACACAACATTTATGATATATATATATAAATATGGTTTATAAGATATTATTATAATAATTTTTTGATTATATATTAATTAACTTTTTTCCATAAAGAACTTTGAAAAATTGAAACGTTACTCATGTGTATGTACGGCATACCGTCTCCATTGTCATAACATACTTCATTTTTCATAATCATCTTTCAAAATTGGTTTCAGAAGAAAAATTGACGTAAAAATATGATAATTATTTCATGATTTTTATTCTGGATATGATATATATATATATATATATATAATTTTATCAAGAACCTGATCTTTCATGTTAAATCATGCATGAGAAAATAAGGCAATTAACGCCCAAAATAATAAAACTAATGAATGATGATTAATTAATGGGTAGTAAGAAGTTATAAAAGGATAATATATTATATTATAAATATTAATATGGTTCGGGTATAAGTTAATAGAAATTTTAAAACCACTCTATAGGATGTTAAATAATTTTTAATCAAAAGGAAGGGTGAGATAAGGGATTACAAAACTCAAATTTTGTTCATTTGGTTAATCTTATACTTCATTGATTATATCATTATAATATTATGTGTATAATGAATTTTTATTACCTTATGTTTTATATACAATTGCTTTATGTTTATTTATTGTTGAAACACATGAACAATTCATGGATTAATTCTGACATCAATTTTGTAGTAATTTAAAGGTTTACTTCATAATATATTTCTAAACGATTTTATTTACACTTTAATTTTAGTTGAAGGAAATTATTTAACCATTTACTAGTAATCAAATTTTAATTTATTCTCCACTGGTTATTGATTATATATTAAAATAATATTACCAATTTTATACTCTTCAGTATTTAAATTAATATATAAAATGTTTTTAAGAAATTATAACTTAATTTCTCTCGTCAAATGAAAATATATTTTCTTTCAAAACAATGTTTTCTAAAAATTATTTCAAGAATTATTTATAACCTTTTTTTAATTATTTATTTAAATACATTTTTAACCATTTTTAATTCTTAAAAAATATTTTCTACATAATCTTTTTTCATATTCAAAACAATGCAAGTTTGGTTTTATTGAAAATGTTAAAATAATATTTTTTCCATTTTATAAACAAGGAACTTTCTAAACCTCTTTATAGAGAAAAATAATACTCTTTTTATCTTTTATATAATGTAAAAAATTACCCACCATCTTTACTATAATTTATTTCAATATCCACTTTCAATATTACAAGGATTTATTTAATGTAAATGTTTTAAAAAGTGATTTTCATCTGAAAGGGTTTTAAAAATGTTTTTTTTCAAATTGAAACAGGTATTTTCTTGAATAATTTTTTTAAAGCATTTTATGGTATTTTATTCATCAATTAAAAACCCATTTATTCTCTCACTAATGGTTATATATTTATAACATCCTTATACAACCTCAATAATTTTTATAATTATTTTTACCAAGGATAGTATTGAAATACACTTCTTTGTTTCTATTTTTGTACTCATAAACTTTCCCGATAATTTTTTACATTCTTGTTATCATTAGATAATAAATTTCCACTAAATATATATATTATTTATAATTTATAAGATAATATCTTAAATGATATCACATTTCTATTATTGTGGTTTTACTATTAAAGGAATTTTGTTAACTAGGGAAATATTCATAAATTCTTATCTATTACTCAATATGGATATTTGTTGTTAAGGCATGTTGATTCGTGAATTAAATTTATTATTCAGTTTATGAGGAAATATTTAGACCTATTGTGATGGATGGGTCCCAAAATTATATATCCCTTTGATAAATTTGTATGTCTCATGAGTAAAATATATAAGCTAGTATTTCACATTTATTACTTATAGTTTAAATCATATTATGAAATGGTTTTATGGTATATGTATCATATTCCTAAGAAATTACGTAAAATAATTAATCATTTACATAATTAAATTTATTATTATTATTCATGATATTTTCACAATGATATAATATATGTATGCATTTTATTCTCAATTTATTAATTAAAAGTCATGTCTTTTCATATATTTAACTTTCCAGATTTATTGTTCCTTATCTAGATATGATTGTCATATATAGATTAAATGGAATATGTTTTTAGTTATTTGACTTTCCATATTAATTTTTATCCATGAGAATTTAATATTAATATTATATATTGATGCACTTAATTCTATGTTTATTGATAACATGACATGTCTGTTTAGTTGTTTACCTCTTCATATTGATTAGGAAGATTGATTGATGATATCTTATTTTGTAAAAAAACCATAATAACTATTTAATATTTCCATTATTTTGTTTCTTTTATGAAGATTCCAATAATATTACTATGGTTTACATGAATGGATACTTTAGTGGTAAAAATTGTATTCTTGAAAAAAAAAATTGTAATTCGTGTATTGAAAATTAATGTAAGACTCAAGAATGTGTATAGTTTGAAAATACTACAAAACTATTCCATCCATTGGGATGTTATTCCTTTTATCTTATTCAAATATAATAAATTAGTCATTGTCTCCATGCTACAAGGTCCAGGGTCACTATTTTTGGTATTAAATAAAATTTAGTAGAAAATTTGGGAACTATTTTTAAGAAAACATAGATTTGAGAAACATACCATATTATATAATTTGAGGATAATTATATAATAACATCATAAATTTTTAGTGAGGTATAAATTTTTTGGTATTCCTATAAATACATCCCTTTCTAGATTCTACAATTAGGGGTGGTTCTAAAGTAGATGTACCTAGGGGTAATAACTCTAAAAATGATTCAATAGGCTTGACCTAATCATCACCTGGTATAGGAAAATTTTCCTTATAGTACACCTTGTTTGAAACTCCTATGGGATATTCATAGGATAATTGTCTTTTTCATTATAATCCCTTATGATAGATTTGAATATATGATGAAATTGGGTTACCTAATTTAAACCTAATGTGTCATAGATTGAAAATAATTTGTTATGATTTATATATCTTATAAATGATTATATGGTTATCTAATAGTGGTTAGTGATGCGCATGCTATGATTTTTTAGGAAACTGCATCTTGTAATGGATAAACATTAGACAAATGAAGTACCTATGTTGGAAAAAATATTATAAATTAATTATATTTTGGTATTCAAAAACTAAAATATAGAAGTGCTTTTACCAATGGTATTTTAGTTACAAGAATAAAAAAACTAAGGATTCCATTAAATTTTTAAAGCATATGTGTCTTCGTTAACTTTGTAGTTATGAATACCATATAATTTTTTGGAGTTTAAGGTTGATCATAAGATCAAAGTCTTCAAAATCACATTTAAAAATGGGTGTGGGAGTTATTTCACCAGATTAAGAACGTTTCCAGAGATATTTTTTGAAATATTATATTATAGTTGATAACATATTTGAGGAATAATGCCTCTAAATATTATAGAAATAATTTTTAATTTATTGATAATTATTTTGGTTGATATTATCATTAATGAAATTATAATAATATTCAAATAATATTATTATACTTTTTTATAGAAAATAAAAAAATGAAAAACATATTAGAGACATTATCTAATAATTTTGTTTGTTTCAAGGATATGCATCATTTTTTAAGAACATTAATGGAATTATATAAAAATAGTTTATAAAAAATAAAAAATACATACATAATGAAAACATGTCACATTTGTAAAGTTCGTGGGGCTACAACTATTTATTGAAGGATGATAGGGTTTATGACTACCACCGGTCTATGTGATTTCGTATTTAACTTGTCATTATATAAATTATTTTAAAGATAAATATTAAGTATGAACCAATGATGTTACGTTTTAGGTTTAGAGATTAATTTATAATATTGGATAAATTATTCTAACCATAATTTTTTTTGAAAATAGGTAGAAATGGATGGAAATACTAGTCACTCTTTTATGAATATTACAATCCATTAAAAGTGAATTTTTACTGATTCAATCATAAAAGTTTCATTTTCTTATATTCATTTCTGGGAGTAAGAGATAAATTTTATATTGATATAATCATGAACAAATGATGAAATTTTTATTATCAAGTATGTTCTGTATATTCTTAGACAGTAAAATAATTCATAAACATTAGGATATGGATCTGGAGAGAGAAAAATATCTTATTACATTCATATTTGATGAATCAGATGGTCCTTATAATCATCAATGACTTGTGGTTTTGAGGTCCTAAACATTCCATTGAACACTAACTTTTATCTAATCAATGAAATTAATCACTCCTTGTAATTATTTATATTTTTATTCCACATCTAAATCTTCACCTATAACCAATTTTATTCTCTAAAGAAACCTAGTACTATGTTATTCCATATAACATTAATACTTCCTAATATATCTAATTAAAAGGTTGTATTATTAACCATAATTTTATGAGAGTATTTCAATAAATTAATTTTCAAATATCAAAACCTATAATACCAAGAACAATTTTAAATTATAATGACACAAATTATTGAATGTGGGGAGAATGTAACACCCTGAAATTCTAAATGAAGAACATTACATTCAACAACATGTATGACATGAAAAACCAATATCATAATAGAATATAAAACCCCAATATATTAATATATAGATTCATTTTAGAATAAATTTAATTTATTACATGGCATATGATATAATCAGAAATGATACTCTCACATAACTTGTGGTATATGCAAGATCGGTTTTTACCGAACAGACAATATACTATTAATATTACTATTTAATATGATAGTTATAACCTAGCCACTAAATGGTGGGTATAAATAGGATTAAATAGATTATGAAAATATATACTTTACAAGTTTTTTATTATTTATTTATTTATTAGTAATAAAATAATTTTCATTTAAAAGAAAATGAATTCTTTTCTAAAAAACTATTTTTATGAAAGACGAATTAATTTCGTGTTGTGAAAAAAATTTCAAATTAATATATATTAATTTTAATAGAATTATGCGAAAAAAATATTATATATGAAATCATAATACCAAAATTATAAAAGGCTAATTTTTTTGGATTTTTATGAAAAGTGTCATTTTTTTATGATTAGTGAAAAAAACTGATTTTAATTGAAAACTATCTTTTCATTGAATAAATTATAATGTTAAATTATATTTTTAATGGGTTTGAATATAATATTATATAAATTTTTTATTAATTAATACAACTTATTATATTTTAATCATCTAAATATTTAATTTATATATAAAAACTTTGTAAACTTGTGAAACATTTTACTTCAAAACCATACTTCGTCATCACATCAACAAAGTTAATTTTATATTAATTTTTTCAACTAATATTAATTTAATTTTAAAAAATGGATTCCAAATTTTGAATAATAATAATTTCTTATTTCCAATAATTTCAACATTATTTTTGACAAAAATTAATAGTGAAAATATTAAAAAATAATTATCATTGTTAAGGTAAAATTGGTATACTTAGTGGTTAGACTAAAAATATAAGGAAAATAAATAGCCTATAAAATTTTATAAAAATTATTTTATGGACATTTGTATATCATTACTCATATATTTTTTTATTATAATTCATTATGGATCCTTTTTACACATGAAAAATGTGGGAGCACTAACTTATTTCAAAAATACCAAGGGTTTCCTCTACACAACATATAATAGCCACCCCTTATCCTGTATTCTTAACACCTTTAGACCAATTTGGGTCAAAAAATACCAAACCATAACACTTATAAAATTCTCTCCCCTTGTACTAGAATCATGTTTTTGGTTATAAATACAACTTTGTAAGGCTTTAATGAAAACCTATGGAAGATACCAGAAAAAGAGGTAAAGTTCGTCAACGAGTGTTTTTATTTTATTACTTCCACTGCCTCCTAAAATTATTATTATACCATTAAAATATAAAAAAATAAATATATACCATATACTATAATGTTATTATAATAAGTTAATTACTGAAAACCATCTCTACTTTCATCAAATGTGTTGCAAAATCATCATTTGTGTCTATGGTGGACTAATGCATTTCAAACTAATGTAATTCATTGTTCCCTTACAACATTTTATGGTTCGGTATAATGATGAATGTATAGAATATATATTATATATATTATATATTTATTCATATGGGGTCATAATATATTATATATCATTTTTACATTCTATTTTATAGAGGACAAGATAATGTCACTCATGTGTATAGAGGACTACCACCTTGCGAAGTGTTGTGATTCATCTTTCACTAAAGCATCACATGGAAAGTAATAAGGTTTAATTTAATCAATATATGTGATATAAATGACATAATTGTGATATTAATAACATATTTAACATTATTTAAATTAAATATATATCATTTTCATTCTTACCTTTTCACTCACTTAATGATGATAACATCATTCACGTACGTGTGGACTACTACCTTCACAAAGTGATGTGACTCTCTTTTTATCACCAATACACATGTATTATATATATATAAGTATATAATATGTTTTATATGATATTATAATCATTATGTAAATTTTATATATTACTTACCTTCTTTTCATAATGATCACTTAAGAACAAAAAAATTACCCATGTGTACGTACGACCTACCATATCCATGATCTTACAATATTTCATTTCTCATAACTATATTTAATTTTAATTTTTAGAAGTATAATTGATGTAAAATAATTTTAGTTATGTCATTATTATTATTCTATAAATGATATAACTATATAATATATTCAATAAATGGGTATTTCATGACAAACACGTATGAGGAAACAAGAAAATTAACACTAAAAACAATGAAAATAATGAAACATTATTATTTATGGTATAAGTTAATAACATCATTAAAACCACAATACATTTCGTTAAATAATGTTAAATAAAAATAAAGCATAAGTTAAGCGATTTATTAACTCAATTTTCATCCTTTGGGTTAATCTTCTACTTGATTGATTTTGTAATTATAAGATTATGTGTATAATTAATTTTTTTATATTAGGTTTTATTTCCACATAATTAGTTTGAAATTATAATTTAAATACATAATTTATGCATTTATTAATTCTCAATTCAATTTTTTGATCATTGTAAAAGTTTATTTCACAATATCATTCTAATCAAGATTGTTTACTCTTGAATTTTAGTAGACATAAATTATTTGACTATTTCGTAATAAACAAATTTCATATTATTCACCTCTTTTTATTCATGAAATTTTAAATTAATATAAACTTATTTTACTATTTGATCTAATGTTATTTAAGAAAATATTTTTAAGAAAATATATCCTTATTTTTCTCTTGAATGAGAAATCAGTTATCATCCAAAACCATGTTTCATAAAATATTTTTAAAAAAATATTTTTTTAAATTTTAAAAATTATTTATTACAGTAATTATTTAAACATTTTTTATTTTTACAAAATTTTATAAAAGAAATCTTATGTAGTTTTTGAAACAATACATGATTGGCTTTTATCAAAAATGTGAAATGAATCTTCTTATCATTTCCTAATCATGGAACTTTCCTTAACATTTTATAGTGAAAATTTAATGTTTTTTATAAATTGTATGAAATTTATAGAATTACCTACCATTATGACCATAATTTTATTAAATATTCCATTGCAACTTTACAAGGATATTTTTAAATAAGATTTTTTAAAATTGATTTTCAAAAAAATAAAAAGTAAAATTATTTTTCTAATAAATAATGTTTTAAAAGATATTTTTATAGTATTTATATACATAAATGAAAAAAAAACATTTATTCTTACTCTAATTGGTATATGATTTTACAATCCTTATTTTCCTCAAAGATGGTTTATGATTATTTTGAACAAGGAATATATTCATATTTAGTAACTTGTTTTATTTTTGTAGTCATTAACATACCCTTCAAATATTCAATTTTCTAAAATAATTGGACATTAAGTTTCCCATAAATATATATATTATTTATGATTGATATGTTCATTTAATAAACCATATCTCATTTTTGTATATATTTTTTTACATAGAAATTTATTTGATTGACTGGGGAAATATAGATAAATCTGTATCATTTACTCAACATGAATATTTCATATTAAGGAATCTTGATTCATGAATTAAATAATTTATTTGATATATGATGAATGATTTGGACTTTTAGTGTTGGGTATGCCCCAACATTACACATCCCCTTGATTCATTATTATGTATCATGAGAAAAATTAGTAAGCTCGCATGAAATGGGATTTTACCTATAGTTTAAACTGTCTTGTGAACGGTCTTGATGGTGTAAGTATCATGAACCAGAGACACGGTTTCCAATAATTAATAATTTACTTCATTTAATTTTTTATTATTATCCATTATATTTTCATAATTATATTATCTTTTGATGCATTTCATTCTTAGTTTATTGATTAAATACCATGTGTTTTTAGTTGTTTGCCTTACTATATTGATTATACCTTATCTATTTATGATAATCATGTATTGAATAAATAGAATGTGTTTACATTAATTTACATTACCATATTAATTATTATATATGAGCTATTCATATTTATATTATCAATGGATATACTTCCTTCTCATTTTATTGATTATAAGGAATTTTGTTCAGTTATTTAACTTGACATGTTTTTTATGCTTATTGATTCATTAAATATTTTATTATACTTAACTCTTACTGATAATTTGATCTCACCATTATGTTGTCTTTTTTCATAGAAATAAAATAAGTGTACTATGATTGACCAAAAATTTTATTCTAGAGGGAATAATGTTATTCTTGAAAAAATATGTTTTAATTTTTTTATTTTAATATAATGTAATACTGAAGTATATATCTAGTTTAACAAGACTATAAAACTATTTAGTCCTTCAAGATGTGATTCCTTATTTATTATTCCAATGTAATAATATAGGCACTGGCTTCGGGCTATTGCATTTAGGGTCACTAATATATATATATATATATATATATATATATATATATATATCAATCATTTTCCAGTGACCATCCATTTTTATGTCTGGAATCCAGTTGGATTCTGATCCTCAAAAAAACACCAACCTAAGGTGACTAAATCCACATCAATTGTGGAATCAATTTATTATTTATAAAAAATAATAATTGTCATTGTTTTTTTAGAATGATATTATTTGAACATGATTAAAAAGTAAAATATGACTTTTTGTGAAGGCAACACATATCCATGAAATAAAACATGTGGGAGCAGCATGGGGCATAACTTTTTAAAAAAACAATAAAAATGATTATTCATCAAAATAAAAAAGGTATTTCCAAAAATGATATAAAAAGTAGCTCACAAAGGATGTTATGAGTCATCTTCCTCACCCAATCCATGTCTGAGCCACACCCTTTTATCTGGGGGCTACAATCACCTCGAACTGGGCATCAATTGATGTAGTCGGTGATCGTCAAAGATTCCTCCACATTATCGATGCCTCATTCATTAGCTACGGTCAAGCCCACACTGCCTTATTGGGACATCATATACACCTCCATCTAATAGGAATATGTCACCCCTATCATAGTACTGGTGACTACTATAATAATTAATAGATTCTAAGACTGTAGCAGCTACCATGATATCCTCCAATTGAACAAAATCACTTATGGGCTCCCCTATCCTCTAACCCTCACAAAACTCACCCATACTGTGTGAAACGCCCACCCTATCCCCGATCGGTCAACTCCCACGGGTACTCGGGGACTCGAACCATCCTAAATGGTCCTAGGTGGGTTAGTATGACCTGAAAAGGGTCATGGAGGGACCACCAAACCTAGAAAAAACTCGCATGAGGTCTGTTATGCTGTAAATGGGTCTTCATTGGTTTATCCTCACACACAACATACCTGGACAGTTTTTGGGGCCCGGTGAAAATTTTAAATAACCAAAAATATTAATTTAAAAAAAATAATAATTTTAATTTTCTAAATAATTTAATTTTTTTCTTAAAATTAAATTAACTATGAGACCAAACATAATTAAATTATTCCAATTAAAATTAATCCATTTAATTGGATTAATAGACTATATCTATAAACCATTTTTAGTTTAATTGTATTGATCTTTTATTTTACATGTCGGATGACTTTGAACACTTACCAAACTTATGTATATCTATATTAACTTTATTTATTATATTATTACCTGTGTGTGATGTTTGTAATAATTGGTTAATTTTATGATAGTATATATATTTTATTTATAATTCAATATGTATGAAGACATCTACTTATATTCTTATATGTAGGTATATTTCTCTCCAGAGCCCCCCCCCCCTCTCGAGTGTCTGTGTACAATCATACATTTAAAGATGAAGATTTATAATATAGACTAGACCAAGAAATGATGGTTCCCCAGACAAGAAGTGAATACACTATATTGGGGGAAAGTTGTGTATTAGATTCAATATATGACTCAGGTGTGATACCTCTAGATGATGATTGATCAGTTGAGTTTTAAAGGTATCAACCAATATTAGAAGCACAATACTAGTTAAGTAATATTATTTATTTTATAATTTTTTTAATATTTTATGCATGTCCATGTTCACTATAACAATATATAAAATAATAAATTTTAAATTTCATAAATATGTGATAAAGTTTTTCAATTAATACATGTTTAGTTGTGAGTGAATCAATATTGTATGACCATTTATAAAATAAATGAATTACATTCAATAGTAATTATCAAATATCCTTCAAGGATATATTAATTTTATTTCCTTTTGTATCTAAAATTTTAACAAAATAGGGAGTATGGGGTGCCCGTCAATCATAGTTGAGGGAACATCCTAATACAGATGAGTTTTTTAAGAGTAATGGGTTGACATAAATAAGGTTGGTGGAAAATAATTATCCATATATATATTTCTATAAATTTAGAGGAAAAACATTGAGGTTATCAGAGTTAGGATTCTAATAAGATGGTAATTTACTCAATAGATCAATGTGATTAGTCATACTAGTTCCAACCTTGGACCTCTCTGTGTAATGGTGTAGCCATATTTTTAAACTATAAGGGGGGTTTTATGGATCCATTCCACTATAATACTCAAGTGACATAATATTCAAAATATAATTATAAGGGCTATTATGGATTGATAAAATAGTGGGATACATATAATTATTCAATAATTAATTAATAAAAAAATAAAAGGTATTCAATATATAGTAATAACTTCTAAAGTTTTCTATTATATATATTAGGTTCCTGGGGGTATACTTACATTAAACACACCCACATTCCCGAAACATTATCATTTTGATCCATACAGGATAAATAAAATATATTGATCAACCATAACATCTAGGAGTGGTATAGGAATTTCTCATATTACAATTCTAGGAGAGGAATATTTGTGTGTTGTTGTCCTCACTTCCAGCTGAGCCTCCTCATAGAGAAAGAAAGGTGGATAAATATAAATGGAAAAATTATGTAGACGATGCACTAGATGTATATTGTATCATGATCTAATCTATGCCTAGTAAACTATAGATAATACATGAGGATAAAGATTCATATAAGATGCTAGATCATATCTGACAATTATATCATGAGAGAGCTAGGAGAAAATGAATATCTAGTGCACTCTATAATTATAAGCTAGAAAAAGGTAATTAAAAAGGACCTAATGTACTAAATATTATTGAGTGAATTGATACACTTGAAGCTCTTCGGTTCAAGATAAACCAAAAAACTATTGATAGATCCAATTCATGCCAAATTAATTTCAAGATTATTTAATTTCATTGTTAACTATAATATGAATAACTTGAAAATGTCACTCCAGGATCTTTGGATATGATGAATACCAATTATTTCATCCTTATTGTTAATAAGCCATGGAATGAAAAGTCTCTGGGATATGAGGCTACATAAAAGATGAAGAAACTTATGCATCTTCCTTCCAAAAAGAAAAATATACAGATGGTGCTAATTTAGTAAGAGGTTGTCTTATTTTCAGGTCGAAAGAGGGGCTACGAGAAAAATAACTACCGATCTTGGAAGAAGAAACATGGTGAAACTTTTACTTTAGTTATTTTTTAATTGAATACAGCCTATCATAATATATAACATGAATAATACATATTGCATGTGGATAAAAAATGTTTATTCATATATTAGAACTGTGTAGATTTATGAAATGGAAAAATGTGTATCTACGGGCTTCAAATAATTTGATTCTATAAGACTTCATAATTTAAGATTTTTGACTAACCTTCCATAGTGTTTTGGTTCCTGTATTGAAAAAAATTTATTATAAACCCTCGGTAACTAGAAACATAATCTCACTGTCAGGTTTGGAAACCATGGGATTTTATTTTATGTTTGGATATAAATTTTTCTCTTATATAAGGATAACTTGTATTATCGTATTGCGTGACTTACTAATGGATTATATATACTTGAATTCAAAAAAATTAATAATTAAATCAATGAAAAAACTAGTGAACAATAATAATATAACACCCTCATATGTAACTTCAGGGTTGGTCATGTGAATGAGATGTTTTTTCATAAAATACATCTAATAGGGTATTTAGACTCTAATGAGTTAAAACCCCTAGTTGTATGTCACACTTTTTTAGATGGTAAAATTATTGAAGAACCCCTTTTAAAGAGAAAGATACACTATATTATTATATTTAATTCATATAGTTGTATGTGGCCCATTTGTTGTTGAGTAAAGTAGTTGTTCCTCATAATTCATTACTTTTATCAATTAATTTAGTAGGTATTGTTATATCTATGTAATTTGGTATATGTTATATTCCTTTCACATTTTTATAAAATATCAGTGCGAGGTGGAAAACCAACTGGGTAAGAAGATTAAGTCACTTATCTATGACAGAGGTATAGAATATATTAACCCAGATTTCATTGATCATATAATAAATTCGGGGATAATAACCCAAGTCACTCCTCCTTATACATCATAGTGGAATGGTGTTAGTGAAAGTAGGAATCATACCTTGTTATACATGGTCATATCAATGATGAGTATGGTGACTGCTCTATTATCCTTTTGAGGATATTCCCTATAGATAGTAACATACACCCTTAACCGAGTACCAACTAAAGATACATTTGGTATTCTATATGAGTTTTAAAATGAAAAGAAACACAGTCTATCACACATATGTGTATGTGGATGTGAGGATTTTTTGAAGACTATACCTAGTGCCAAATTGGAATCGCAAAGAACAAATTGAATCTTAAAAGGTTGTCCTAAAGAAAATAAAGGGTATTACTACTATAACCCTTCCACAAATAAATTTATTGTGTAATGGAATGGCATGTTTCTAGAAAGGGAACACATTTTCATTTGGAATAGTGGTAGAAAGATTTAATTCAATGAAATTTATTCTCTATATGCACATGATTTGTTATGGGAACCACCTCTATAAGATACATTGGGAGATGAAGAAGTTCCCAAGACACAAGTACTACATAGGTAATTATAAGAGGTTAGGGAACTAGAGTGTTACAGTTTTCTTATCACTGAGTCACATGACACATTACTTATTGATAATGAAAAACCTCTAACCTAAAAGGAAGTATTTTATTGAAATTATGCTTATAAATGGAAATAATCTATACATTATGATATGGTATCCATATACTAAAACCGTGTTTTGATTTTCGTAGACACTCGAGCTAATGGAAAACCCATTGGGTTCAAATGGGTATCCAAGAAAAATCTGGGCATGGATAGTAATGTTGATACAAATAAAAAAATTGTGGTATCAATGGTTTTCAAGAAATGCTGAGGCATAGACAATGATGATACCTTGTCACTTGTATCATTTATTAAATCAATCAAAATATTACCTAAAACTACATATTTATATGATTATGATATTTGGGAATTTTATGACAAAATTGAATTTCTAAATGGAATTTTGGTTGAAGAATTCTATATGTCTCAAGCCAAATGGTTTTTAAGCCAACTATTTCTAAACATTTGTGAAAGCTGTAGAGACCAATTTACTGGATGAATAAGGAATCATGGTCCTATAATGTTTTTTTTATGAGATTATAATAAAATTTTGATTTATCAATAAAAAAAAGTGATCTATTTGTATATATGAAGGTTAATGGTAGTTCTAGAGGATTCCAAATAGTATTTGTATATTACATATTAATTATGGTAAATGGAGTGAATGTCTAATATTTAGTTAATACATGGATAAATTATTTCTTGTCCATGAAAATCTTTGGTGAAGCATCGTACAATCCAAGGGTCAAGATCTATCAACATAGATCTCAAAGGCTATTAGGGATAAGTAAAAGTACATATATTTACAAGGTACTTAAAAGGTATGGTATGGAATAATATAAGAGCTGGTTGTTTCCCATGTTAGTGGGATATATCAAGTATTCCATGTTATGTACTAGGTTTTATTTTTCTTATTCATTATGTATGGTTAGAGGATATAAAGATAATCAATGAGGGTTGCATATAATTATTTGAGTCATACAAAGGATATGTTCTTAGGAAATGTAGCAGATGAGGAACTACTAGTGAGAGGATATGCTGACACAAGTTTCCAAACTAATCATGATTATCATAAATCATAATGATAAGTGTTTTTCTTGAATAGTGGTGTAGTGAGTTGGGGAAGATCAAATAAACTTTTGTTCTCTAAATCTACAACAAATTATAATTATATAGAGGCTTATGATGAATCTAAGGAGGTTTCTGGATATGTATATTTTTTTAATACATTGGATTCTCTCCTAGAAGAGTAGAACATGATCCAATTTATTTTGATAATACAACAGTTGTTGTGCTTTCCAAGTATCCCTGGACAAATAGTGGAATAAATCTATACTTTAGAAGTTTCATATCTTAAGATATTTTACTCATAGTGGTGATGTCACGGTTAGGAAATTATACACATAGGACAACATAGAAGACCCCCGGACTAAATCCATATGTAATCAGAATCATCATTCTCATGTGAGACCTAGTTGGTTGAGAATTGTTAGCAGTTGTCACTAGTGAAAGTGGGAGCATTGAAATTTGTTTCCCTACACCCAACATGTTTATGAAATTTGATTAACATTACATGTATACTATTTGATATATTCATGATTTTATCTTACAAGAATAATTTTGAAACATATATGACCATTATATTTATGGTAATGTCCTTATATTACATGTCGTATCAAATGGTTATAGCAGTTCTCAGGCTATATTGAGAACCTAGAGCTACTGTGATAATAATCATAAAGTTATTTATTATTATTTAGATACATCATAACAAAATGACACGGATGATTTGTAATAATCAATTTCTAGGGGATCATAATCATTGAAACTATTTTACATAATGTTCATACTTGGTGATCTCTAGTCGATGAGATTGTGAGGAAATAACCTCGAATTGAAGCACCACATGCTTTAGGAGTCATTGGTTGTTCCTATATATGGATATGATTATTGGTCTCCCGAATTGACATCATTATCAATGTGTGTGATTTTATTGTGTGCTTTGATGGATGGAAAAAAGAATGACATTGAAGTCATGGAATGGTAGCTTGTGTTGGGTGCGGCATTGGTGGTATGGAATTGGTTGAATAATCTAGATAGAATTTTTTTTTGTCTACGTTGAGGAAGTGATATCTCAAGTCTATTTTATCTAAATGGTAGATTGCTCATAAATCCATGTCCACAGTATTCATAGGTAATTGTATCTAGTAAGATCGATAAATAATAAATAAATAGATGATGATGAAACAAGTGTGTTCCCTGCATTATTATATATCATGAGGTAGAGAGATAATATTACATAGTGTGTGTCCGTAGATTGGTTTTCATTATTATGATCATTCCTTTCTTATTTAGGGGGAAAGATGTGTTTCAAGACTCCACTCTTGGTCTATTAATAATATTCAATAATATAAAGATAAGGTCTTATATTATATCACACAAAATGCCATTCAAGTTTTGACCCTATTATGATGAATAGGTATATAAGACCCGGTGGGTCACACTACTGGGTAATAGAGTTTTCCAAGATTTATCTATTAATTAAAAATAAAAAATTCATTATTATTTGAGAATTGAATAATTAGGTTGAATTTATTAATTAAAATTATTTAAAATATTTTAATTAAAAACATGTAATTATATTATAAAAATAATTAATATTTTAATATTTACATTTCGTTGAATATTAGTGGTAATTATGATTTGATTTAATGACTCAGGTTTATCATGAAATATATTTAATATATATTACAAGTAGGTGATAATATATTGATAATATTTATTACATATTTAGTTCACTATAATTATTTATTTATTTATTATTTATTGGATGTTAAATATATGGGAGACTGGGAACACTATCCAGGTATGTCAAACATTCACTATATAAGTCAAGAGGGTCTCATTTCCACTGTGCTATTCATTCGAACTGGTTTATATATCCTACTTACTCTTAAATCCTAAAGAGTTAAAATATTCAATAATAGAAAAAAATTCAAGAACACCATCACAGATTTAAGGCATGGGATCGAGGTGATCATTACAAAGTTAATGAAATTATTCGATCACCCCGCTAGTACTTAGAACCTGATGAAATGAATATAGATGAATACTTGAAGCATTTTTGGATGATCTAGAGGGGTCAAAACTCATATCTTCTAAGAAATGTTCAATATCATCATTCAACAGATGAGCTCACTTTGATTCTAATGAGCTCTTTGTTCTATTTTAATTTTTTTTTTCTTTGATAATTCATGTGATATTCTCAAACCATATCGTGTCTCATATCACTGAAGATGATGATGTTTCCTCACTTTGGTGATGAAAAATTTTAAATTTCACACCCAATGGATTTTCTTTGTGTAGCCTGATACCATCAATACATTCACGTTAAAGAAAAAAAAAATAGAAGAGGGAATTTTTTAATTACCAAAGAATTAAGAAAATCTCTAAGAATCATTGAAAACCCTATTTTGGAATCTTATTTTCAAAACACATTGCTTAAAAGTTTTTTATCTAAGAATTTAAAGGTTATAAGTGGAGAAAAAAATATTTAGTACCATGCCACACACCTAGAGACACATTATTTTTTGTTTTCCCTTATTGTAAATTTTATGTTTTTCAATTTTACAACATTTCTAAAAGTGGATAATGAAAAATCTACAACTACCAAATTATTTTTCTAGGGAAATGTTTCAACATAAAAGGATTTTAAATGTTCTCTAGTAAGTATTGATATAAAAAACTTCAATTACCACTTGAAATAAAATGTCTAAAGAACATGTGGTGGTACTATCATAAGAAACCACATCCTCCTACTGACTATAGTTAGTTTCTTGAAGATTCCAACTTGAGACTACGAATCTAATGCTTCATGGAATAGAACCTATGGTATTTAATTTTTTTATTTAGTTTTTATATTCAAAATTAATGCCTCTAAATTTGTTCCATTCCTAATCAAGCGATTCCCTAAGTCCTATTTAAATTCTCCATTGATGAATTTTTCACAACCAATTCTATGACGATTATCCACTACCATAATTATATTCAACATAACTAGCCTAAATAAATATTTTTTGTACTTTATTTCTATATACATTCTTTCATGATGATAAATTTTTGGATTATTCTATTTTATATTACAATCTTGTATGTGATAAATTTTTTTTCAGATTTATTTATTATAAAAAAATATGGTAGTATTTTTAATAAACATTGTGAGGAAATCTTATTTGATGGGGTGTACTTGTTTAAATTATTTAATTTTTATTCTTCTCTATCTATTTAAATTTTCATACTGGTTTTTTTCTTCATTTATTAAAATAAAAATCTTTATTAATTTACTATATTATATTTTTTTTATTATGTCTATTTGTCATGGGTATTTTTAACTCTTTTGTGTGATAAAAAAGTTCTTTTATTATTTATTTATTGTGATCTTTTCAATATTATTATTGAATTAGTTTATTGAAACATGAATATTTTCAAAATGTTATATTCAATGCTAAAATGTCTTTTTTGAAGAATGGAGTTATTGTGCATGTTGTGGATTTTAATTTAGTGTGTTAAAAAAATTGATATTTCTTGTTACCCTAATCATAATTAAATCATGGTTAAATTTTAATTATCTTAAATTTTCTTCCACTCTATGTTCATAATTGGGTTCCATGTTGGGTTATAAGTTTGTGGGTATTTAATTATGTTTTCTTATAATTATATATGAAACCATAAAAACCCATTTATATTTTAAAAAAAATTGACTTTTCAAACATCATGTACAAAGATGTAGTGGGATAAAAGATTTCTCAAATTTGAAGGTTGTGATGTCACTTTCAGTGTATTGATCATTAATACATTATGGATTTAATTAGGAAACTCATTTTTCTTTCCCTTTTGAAAAAATGAAATTTGATTAAATTTTTGGAGAATGTTATACAATAATCATTGAATTTGATCTTTTTAATTAGAACTAATCTCAAAATATATGCATCCTAATGGATAATGAAATGAAAATACTAATAAATGTTTAATATTATTTCTTTTATTCCTTCATTATTTTATTATTCAACTATTGGATGAGTTATTTATACATCTCTGTAATTATTAATTTTTCCCAACCAAACTGAGTGAATAATTATTATGCTATCTTATTAAGTGGTTTGGTTCACCTAGAGGAAAACAGATGTTTAGACTTAAAGTTTGATGCAAATTAGTGTTTGTTAAATTATCTTTAAAATTTACAATTTCTATTTTTGATAAAATGGTAACCTATTTTCTTGGGTAAAATTTAATTTGGGAAGGTATTCACAATTACTACCTGATAGAATTCATGATATAAAATCATTTGGTTAAAATCATTTATTAGTGGAATTATTATTTTTTGATTTATTTTCTATCACTGTGTTTCACTAATGGATTGCTTGAGGAAAAGAAATGTTCTATGTGTGGTGGAATTTTATGTGTACTTTATTTTGTATATTTTTTCACATATATTTTTTTAATAAAATAATTTTTTATTCCAAAACATGTATTAATTTGGTTAATTATGGTATCATGATAATTTGGTTATTTAATCATTAAATTTATAAATTTTTCTAATTAATTGTGTGTGTATTATGTTTAAATTATAAATTTTTTCATTCATTGGATATTTTATTTTTTCCATTTTAATTTTTCTCTTAAATGTTTGATTATAAGTATGGATTCATTTTATAAACATTTTTTTCAAATTTGTCCTTTTATTTTATTTATTTGTGCCTAATTTAATTAATGTTATTTTATTTTCCAATTATAGTGCTTTATGCCAATTTTAGAATTTTAATTTAATTTACTAATTTATTTTAGCATTATCGTGCATTTATTGATTTAATTTTAAAATCATTCATTGTTTTATTTTTTCTAATTAAATTTAGCCAATATGATATTTTTAATACCTATAAAACATATTTCAGGGAACAGTACATTGGATAAATTCTAAAAAGAGAATTTTGTATGACCGATTATTTGAAATTTCCTTTTTGGACATAAGGGTACTTTCCTTATTCATATAAAAAGTTACATTTAAGATAAATAGTTATAAATCTATGTATTAGATAAATTTTTTATGAGAAAATTTACTCCCTCTGCATAAGATAATTTTCAATCAAACTCGAAAAAATTGATATATTTAAAACCATGATCAACCAACCTTGAGCCTATTAAAGGTGATGAACTGAGGAGGAGAATCTATGGTGTGATGTTGTTATGAGTTTGGAGAAGGATACACCAAACCAAATATGTTGAGACTCATGTTTGAAGTTGATATTATAAAAGGATGATTACAAAAATCCATGATGGGATTTAATATGAGTTGAACTAGATTGATTTGATTAAATGTAGTGAAGTTGAAACCAATGCTTCAATGTCATGTGGTACAAGAGATCGAATACTGATGAGAATATGATCCCTAATGACAATATCTTGTGAATGTTTTTCAAAACCTATGTTTTTTGAAGAAATTTTTAGGCCTAAAAAAGTGAACCATCAACCAACTTTGAGTTTTCGATGAACCATATAAACCCTATAATTTGAAAGATAACTGGTTTTTGATTGAATCTATGTGAGATGGATGGGCGAGTTTGGGCTTCAGAAAATCTGGGGCCGATTTGGGACCAAATGGAAGTTGGTACCCAGAGTTGAGGAAAAAATAATCTCAATATTAGATAGAAGATATTGGGTTTTAACTAATTAACCATTCAAGATTCATCCATAGGTGTTGATTACATTGCATTTAAAAATGGGTAATATTATGAGGATTCAATACACCCACTAATGTGGCTACAAGAATGGTTCTACATGCATGTTAAGTGTCTATTTCAATGCCTTAATGAGTTTAGACATAATATAGATGCAATGAGGATTATAGGTTTTTTTACCATCTCATATGGTTTGTGTAAACATTATAAGAAGTCACCAAGGTAAAATGGGTGAGTGTAGAGTCTAAATTGAAGCTTTTTTATCTGAGGAGAAATTAAATTTTAAAACAGATGGGACTAAAACATTCCCATCAAGTTGTTATAAAGAGAAAAAATAATTAAATCTTTTAATATCAAAGTAAAAAATTACATAAAAAAGAATTTAATGATTATCTTCATGTTTAGGAAACATATTACAATGCTTTTATAAGGAAAAAAAGGCAATGACTTACAGTCTAAAAATTACTTTTATCATGCAACTTTCACTAAAACAATGTTTTTTGGTGTAATGACCTTTCTAAAAAATTAAATAATATCATTAGACAAAAAATGAGGAGGGGGAGGAGCATAGAATAAGACTATAGGTCAGAGATGATTGTTGAGAATAAACCCAGGGGAGAGAACACTCTCAATTAAAGAATCAAAAGAGATAGATCTTGATGAAGAAGGTGACATTAACAGATAATCTTCTTTTCTCTCCCTTTGATTCTTGTATTACGATTTTGAGATGAACATTATTCAATATAATTATATGATTTCATTATAAAACAGTTCCACTTAATTTTCATTCATGGAATCAGATTAGAATAGATTGATACTACTAATCTATTTTGATTTCATTTCTATAATTATATCGGTTCAATATTTTTATAGTGATATTAATTTAATTCTTAAATAGAATCTTTTATGTGATATTATAAGTATTGAAGTGTGATGATAGAGAATCTTTTCTATTTTTCACATCATCCAAATTACTGAAAATTATAAAAGTATAATTATTGTATTCTCCATTATTTAACAACAAGTTTCCTAAAACGTAGTTGACTGATCATATTTAATGAGAGTTTATTTTACTTTAGAGATCAATTAATGATAGTTAGGTGTTTGAACACGATTTCTTCATAATCAATGTCATCATTTTTTACTTTAATTTTGAATATATAAATAATTTTTAATAAATTTATGCCACTAGGATCCCCCTAAAGAAATCAACTAATTGTCTCTCTTTATCCCTCTCATTTCCTTTTTTTCACAATCACTGGCACAACATCACTACAATTTTCATCAGTTTTTTTGATTGTTTTTCTTTTTTTTTTGGGTCGATACTTTTATATCATATTTATTGTTGCTTTTATACTTTTAATATTCACTATAATAGTTTTATTAGGTTTTAAATAAATAAATTTTCATGATTCCAGTAATGATCATGTTCATAATATTCCCTAACAATATGTCTTTTTGCATCCAAAAGTCACACTTTTTTAACATAGCATTTAACATATCCACCCTTATAGTATTATTTAAAATCCTTAAATTCTCGTCATGGTTATATTTCATCTTAGAGTATATGGGATATTCAGTAATAAATAAAAACAAAAATATATTAAGGTGGTCTCTAAAGACACAATTCATCGAAAACATGAAGTTTTTAGAGAAGTATTTATACTCAAATGGAATCAATATGAACACATATTTTCTATATCTTCGAAAAAGTTGTGTTTTGTATATATTCTCTTTTAATATCTATATAATAATATTTAGAATAAATATTCACTTTTATTAAGTACCAATCTTATAGAATTTGATTGAATAAGTCATTAATCCTTGGTAGTGGATATTTTTTATTCATAGTGATCTTATTTATCCATCCATAATTGATGCAGAGCTGCATCGGTCCATATTTATTCTTGATAAAGATAATGGGTAGACCCCAGGGTGATAAACTAAGGCATATAAACCCTATTTACAAATTTTCTAGTAGTTTCTTCTTTAAATACTTCATTTATATCAGGTCCATCATATATGAACTCTTGGATAGATGTGTGGATCTGAGTATAAGATCCACTAGGAACTCTACCTCACAATTTGAGGGAGGGACAGATAATTCATCATGAAATACATCAATAAACTCCCACAAAATTGGGATACATTATATGTTAATTATTTTTATTAACTCAATCATTTTATAAAGATATGATTTATTATTGGGTATTAATATCTATTGAAACTTTTTTAGGAGGGTGTTGTATTTTGTTTCAGTGGTTATATAGTGTAATAATTGTTTCTAGTGTTCCCCATGTTAGAGACATATACTCAATAGGTGAAATTTATATCTATAATTAATTATATAAGTAATAAGTTTGATAAAGATATGAGATATTTTGGGATGATGTTGGGAGTTAACTTGATTAATGAGAAGTTTACATTGGAGAAAAGGAAATAATGATATCTTATGGTCGATTATTTTCACATAGTCATTTTTTAGAGTGTGTTGAGTAATTCATGTGGTCAATATAATATTTGTCAATACATATATGGTTATTTGGTTGTTTTATATGTTTGATAATATGGGTCTTTATAAATTAGCTTCAATTATTAATAGTATGTCAATAAATTCTTGGTCAATTGTTTTTTACATGGGTGATCATAATAGTCTTTGATCAAGAATAGTTGAATGAGGATCCTTAGAATATAGTAATTTGGACCTCTATGTGTGGTCGAGAGGCACTATCAATCCAAAAAATAGATGATTTTTTTAAATAATAATTTGAATAGTAATGTTATATTACTTTTGGGAACATAATAATTCTTTAATCCAGATTGTAACAATTTGGATCGTAGGTATTTCATTGTCATAGTTTTTATTTTTTTCACAACATAATTGCTTGGTTTTTCCATTAAAGTAATTATTTTATGTGAGCATAAATATTCATCATGAGACTTTTATAGTGTATACCATTATAATTTTTCAAATTATATGTTTTTTCAATTTTTAACGTCTAATGTTTTACTAAATGAGAAACTTGAATTTTAGAATTTAATGTTCTAATGAAAACATATATAAATCTAATGAATAATGTATAATTTTTTCATGGATAAAAACATAATTATCATAATGTATCATGATATAGTATGATATGATACTAGATCCTTAATAAGGAGAATAATTCAATATTAATAGAGTTCTAGGATGAATAATGAGGTTCCACATTACAATTTTATGAAGTCATGCTTCTGTAGAAATTTCAAGAGAAGTGACAACTATGTATTTTTTTATTGTATAAAATAAATAAAAAGATAATGATAATTCAAATACCTCAATATATAAACAATTCATGTCTTTATACAAACTATCTGGAATATATTGAATGGATATTTGTTTAAAAAAAATTTGATTTTGAATGATTTTATGATTACCAAAATCTAACGAGATTTCTAAAAAGATTATAGAAATAATATTCATGTAATATTTGATGAATACAAATAAAAAGAAATAAAGAAACATAATTGATAATAATTAAGAGGTAAAATAATGGATCTGCTACATTATGTAATAAAAAAGGGGAACTAAGAATAGATTCGGGGTGATTATTATGGAATAAAGAGGAAACAGATCATCATCGAGAGTCTGGTGGAGACTCATATACTCATTTCTATAAATTCAATATAAGGGTTATTTTATTTTTGATACATGATTTTAACTAGGTTATACCATAAAAATTATTTTTTCGAGTTCATACCCATTCTTAAGTTTCTATTTATGATGATAATTGGACTATGTGTGGGTGATAATAACCATGACCCACTATGTATGTATTCATCCTTAAAAGAGGTAGACCTTATTAAAAAACTATATTTTCTATCCTATTTTTTATTACTGAGTATCCTAATAGAGATGTGATGAAATATTATAACATTGAAGGTATTAGAAGTAACTATATAGATTATTTCACCCCCCCCCCACTCACTCCCAAGAGTGTATCACCCTTAGTGTGATCCAAAAATTGTATAAAATCTAGGTCTACTCCCTAGTTTCTCGATCAATCATACAATATAGAACATTTAAAGTATATTAATAAAAAAGTTTTTTCCATTGTTTGATAGAAAATTGGTTCACTCATTGAATAAGAGAATGGTTCCTTATATACACTCTCTAGGGTTTGATGTTCTTGACTTTTGTCAATATGAATTCACTATTCCTAATGAAGCCTCAATATGGCCCCAAACCATTAAGAGGAAATTTGAAAATGAGGGGAACTTCCAAAATACTTTATTATAATATTTATCAAAAAATGAGATAAAAAATGTCATTAGATGAATAAATTTTATTAGTATTTATAAGAAGCATCACAGATTTTATGAAGAAAAAAAAAGTTAAAATAGTTAAAGGTAAAAATGAATCAATATCTATTTCAATACATCATATGAAACTATTTTTGAGTACTTTACAAGACTGAATCTATATATCAACATAATTATATGGTTTTTAGAAAATATAGAAAAATCCATTGTGGTAAAAAAATGATTTGAATCCTACTTAATAAATTTGATGCAACTATATCAACACTTGATGATAAATATCAAGATAAATTCACCATTAATTAAATTCATAGTACTCTCATCAACTATGAAATGAAAATAGGGCATGTAGTTAAGAGAAAAGTGTGAAAAACAATTAAATTTAATGGCCTAAAATATATGAGTAAAGAAAAAAAGTATGATTCCTATAATTATAGATAGAACATATAATATTATATAGAAACTCATTCTATTGAATTTATTAATTTCATAGGAGGTGGAAGAAATATGTACATAGGTATATTTCTATTCAAATTTTTTAATTATAGAAAGGTTGTAAATTTATATACTAACTATCCAATAATATTTGTAAGATAAAAAGATAATATATAAGCATATAGGAAAAAACTACTAGATATATCTCATTTTATCAATATAAATTAAAGAGGAACTTTTCATATAGTTCCTCTAGATGGAACTTTCAGACAGTTAAAGAGGGTGTGTTTGACTTTGATGAAGATATTGATAAGGAAAATATTGGAGATGTCTTATAAATAGTTATCCTGGAACAAGAGAATAAAAATGTAAACCCATGAAAATTATAATATCGATATAATGGTTAGTATACAATAGAGGAATAATTGATTGTAAATGAATATACCATGAGAATGGAGATCAATGTGTTTTTTAAAGAAATTGGAAGGTTATGAGATGACAGAAAACGACTTAAAAAAGATAAATCAAATAAGTTCTACATGTAGAATAAAAATATAGTCTTGTTACATAAATTATGATATTACATCTTGATATTACTAAAAAGTAAAAAAATTGAAGATATGACTTCTACCATTATTTTAGACCATAAGAAAAATTATAAACTCAAAATGTTGAATGGTCAAACCAAGAATAAGGATGAGAAGATTAAATGAAACTAAGCCAATGTTGTTGGAGAAGAGGGAGAAATTTTAAATAAAAAAATATTGATTGTATACTCTATGAAAGAGGCAATATATGGTAAGGGAAAATCTACATAAACTCTAGTGAAAAGGGAGATTTTTTATACTGAACAAACCCATTGATGATTTTAAACTAGAAAAGATATTTTTTTAATAAAGACTCAAAACTTCTCCAATAAAGAAAAAAATAAATTCATAAAAACTATATTCATCAATTAATAATATTTAATTAAGAACTCTATAACAAAAAATACATTACATACATAGATATTACATCAAAATTAAACAATATTCATTAAAAAATATTTCAAAACCATTTTAGGACCATATATATATTTTCTTTTGAAAATGGGAAACATAAACAATTGGTCTATAAGACACCTACCTTGTCTCATGCATATTCCTTCATAACTGGACCCCTTGTGAAATATCAGAAATTATACCCTTCTTTATGAACTAGGGAAATGAAACCTTAGAATGGGTGAGTTCGTATGATCAGTATGGGTAAACAAGGGAGATATCTATCACATAATAATCACAAGACATAATAACATGACAATTGAAAATATTTTCCTTCATATGAATGATTTTGTTATCATGTTATGGGATAAATAATAAATTTTTATAAAGAATCAATGAACATATACACCAAAAGAATAACATGATACATGGAATTTTTTACATACACATAATCATAGAAAATCATTCCTTATTAGTCAAGTCTCATTTCCATGACCATCATAGGAAACAAAGTATATTATTTAACTGATTTAACTCCTCATTCCAGCCCTATAAAAGTGAACCAGATCATTTCCCATTCCATCTGTGTTTATAAAATGAGATATTAAACATTTCCTAATTCATTGGATGGAGGTATAGGTTCCACCCATTTCAAAATGAAATCATTCTTCCGTGTTCCAAATAAACATAAATAATATATCATAGAATAACCTAAAGAACAAAATGGGTTTCTTAAACATAATTCCATCTTATTCCATATAAAACAATTTCATAAATAAAATTCCATAATAAACACAATCAATCCATATGAATAATAGGTATGGAAAAATAACCCTATTTAAATATTTTTATCATAGATGGAAAATAATTTTCACAAATAACATGAAAATAATTCTTGAGGAAAATATCCTTTCTTCTTCAAAAAAATTTATTTTCTCAAAATTACATTAAATTTTCAAGGAAAATAATTTATTTGAAAATAAAATTCTAATCCTTTAAAGGAAGCTTCATATATATAAGGTATTATAAAAATATAAAAATCTATTCATGTTGTATAAGTTAAAACAAAACATTCTTCATTAACTTTTGTTGGAAAGTCAAATAGTACATCATACTGAAAACAAAACAAAATATTCCTTTCATTACCTTTAAAAAATTAACCAATTGGTAAAGTTGATTTTAAACCATTATAGAAGGATATAAACAATATTTTGGAATACATATTTTTTAAACATGGATGTGGATGATAAATATACCTCAGTAAATACTTATGTATAAATAATTTTATATAAAAATGAGATTATACAATTATCTCTTACCTAAGCTCTAATTTCCTTTGTATTTATCCCTTACCTAATCTCTGATTTCCCAATAACATAATTTATAGGTTATAAAGTTCTTTTTATACTAATTTTTTCTTTTGATTCGTTTAAACTCACAATTTTGTGTAATGAAAACTATTGAAGAATTAAAATTATTTGAAAAAATATTTCATAAAAACATATGGGTGTTACATTCTACCCCCTAAAACTGAATCTTTCCGCAAAAATTCATCACTTGGATATAGAGAGATGAGGATACCTCTCTCTAATCATATCCTCAAGTTCTAATATAGATTTCACAAATTATTGGTTCCGCCATAAAACTTTAACCAAGCGAGTTGTATTATTTTGTATAACATTTTCGCTAAAACCCAAAATATATGTCAGTTGTTCTTCATAAGAAATATATTTCTCTAACAGAATAAATTTTATGTTTAGTACATATGAAGGATTAGGTATTTACTTTCTTAGGAGAGATACATAAGACACATCATTTTCTTGAGAGATATTCAGTGGATGCTTCAATCAGTAAGCTACTATCCCAACATGATCTATAATTTTAAAAGGACAAATATACCTAGGTCTCAACATTCCCTTATTTCCAAATATCATTACTCCCTTCAAGGGAGATATTCATAAAAATACTTTATCACCCACTTTAAACATTAGGTCTTTTCAATGGTTGTCGGCCTAATTTTTTTTCAACTCTGATATGCTCTTATGTGTGGTGAAATTGTTCTAACCATTTCTCCCTTTTTATCAACAATATCATTTCCTAATATCATTTTTTCCCCAACTTCATCCAAATAAGTTAGAGTTCTGTACTTATTTCTATAGAGAGCTTCATAAAGATCCTTCTGAATACTGGAGTTAAAGCTATTATTGTATGAAAATAGCACAAAAGGTAGATGTTAATCTTATCCACCATTTAATTATATAGTGAAAGACCTAATCATGTCATCAAGAGTTTCAATTTTCCTCTTAGAATGACCATATATCTAAAGATGATAACTTCTGCTGAAACATAACTCTATATCTAGAGCATGTAGAAGAATTTTCCAGAACATTGAGGTAAACCTTGGATCCTAATCAGATATAATGGAAAGTGGTACTCTATGAAATTTTACCACTTCCATTACATATATCCTGGAAAGTTGATCAAGAGATAAATCATCTCAAATAACAATCAAGTTTTACAACTTCATAAGGTGATCAATTATATCCCATATAGCATTGTGGACTTTAGATGTTTTGGGAAATCCAATAACAAATTCTATAGTGATATTTTTCAATTATCATTCTGGTGTGGGTAATGGTTGTAACATCCCCTTAAACTTCTATCACTCATACATAACATGCTGTAAAACCAAGCACTGAGATACATATTTGGAAAAATCTATTTTCATTCTATCCCACCAGAAATACTCTATTTGGACAATGAACATCTTTGTGCTTCTAGGACAAATAGTGTAGAAAGAACATTGAACCACATCCAACAGATCCTTATATAATTCTTCTATAGAAGACATACAAACCCAGTTCTTGAACATTATTATTCCATCATAATAATTATTGAATTCATGAATATTTCTCACCTTATTTTTTAGCTCTAAATCTTATTATTGTGTCTCCTTAATCATTACTTATATAGATGGTTAATCATTTATTTGAGAAATAAAATATTTCTACCCTAACTTTTAATTTTCATGATCCATCCATTGAAAACCCATGAATATTAGATCATCTCTAATCCTCATCATGGATAGGCTAGCATTGCCTTTTTGACTCAAATCATCTTCCACCATGTTCGCTTTCCCAGGGTGGTAATGTATTAAGCAATCATAATATTTAATAAACTCCAACAATCATCTTTGGCACATATTCAGCATCTTTTGAGTGAATATATACATTAAACATTTAAGATCAGAAAAAATCTGACACCCTTCACCATAAAGATAATGTATTCTTATCTTTAATGAAAAGATTGCCATAGATAACTCCAAATCATGATTTGGGTACTTTTACACATGGATTTTAAATTTTTTAGGCATAATCTATCCCTGTATCATTTTTCATGAGAACATATCCCAAACCCTTCTTATATGCATCACTATAGATCACAAACCTTTCTCCACTGTAAGGTAGTGTGATCAAAGGTGCATAATCAAACCATATTTTTATAACTTTAAAATTCTCTTCAAATTCCTCTATCCACAAGAACATAAATCCTTTCTTAGTTAACTTTGTGAGTGGATTAGATAATCATGAAAATTCATTCACAAAACATCGATAATTTCCAGCCAAACCAAGTAAACTTTGGGTCTCAATTATCATTGTTAGTCTCTTCTAACTATCAATAACTTCAGTTTTTTTTGGATCTATAGATATCCCCTCTTTTAAGATTATGTGACCCAAAAATGAAACTTTCTAAATCCAAAATTCACACCTGCTAAATTGTGCATAAATCTTCTCCTTTATCAGGGTCTTCAGAATAATTCTCAAGTGATATTCAAGTTCTTCCTTTCTCTTCAGAAAGACAAGAATATCATATATAAATACTACCTAAAAACTAATCAAGATAGACTCAAAAAACTCAATTCCTTATATCCATGAAGATGGCGGGGGAATTAGTAAGACCAAAAGGAATCACTATAAATTCATAGTGTTCTTACATTGTACGGAATGTCGTACTTCGATTCTCCTCTTTCTTGACCCTTAACTGATGATATCCTTAATGAAGATATATCTTGGAAGAGTATTAAGCTCCTAGTAGTTTTCCAAATAAATCATCAATACAGCAAAGTGGGTATTTTTTTCTTGATAGTGATCTTGTTATGTTCTAGATAATCAATACAGAGTCTCATAGATCCATCTTTCTTCTTAAAAAATAGAACATGTGCTCTATATGTTGATGCACTAGGTCTTATAAATCCCCAATCAATATTTTCTAGGAGTTCCTTCATCAATTCCTATAACTCAATTGGGGCCATTTTATAATGTTTTTTTGAAATAGGCAGAGCACTCGGTGTGAGTTCTATTGAAAACACATGTACACGATTTGGTGTAATTCCTAGTAATTATTCCAAAAAGACATCATAAAACTAATATAAAATGTTTGTATCGTTAATTGTGAGTTTCTCCTTAACCATTTGAGGTAAATAAACTGTATTTATAGAAATAAAGACCCATAAGATTGAAGATATTTCTACTAGAAGTGTATATCCATACTTGCACCGATAGATGATCATTGATTGATTTGGAATATGAATTGTGACTTACCTTCCTTCCAAATTGATATGATACCCATATAAAGAAAGCAAATCTATTCCAAGAATCGCATCAAATTCCCCTATAAGAAGGATTTTAAAATTTTCATGAATCACATTCCATTAAACATTGACTAGAGAAGAATTATAAACTTTTGATGTTACCATTGTTCCATTAGATTTTTCACAGCTAACTCAACATCTAATTTTTGAGGTAATGCAATGATACCCTTAGATAATTCTTCAGAAATAAAAGAGTGTGTGGACCTAGAATAAAATAAAATATTTAATAATTCAGATTGGATGGTATGTGTACCTTTTACCACTTCATTATCGTACTCCACATTGCCAATAGTTCTTGCATGTGACATTCCTTTGTCTTTTTCCTTAAGAGTTTGATGATTTTGATCATCGTCAATAAACCTTGGGTTAGGAAACTGATTGGAATAATTCCCCATTTCCTTGAACTTATAACATTGAAGTATAGGAGGTGTATTTTTTGTATATTTTTCTTTATTAATATCATTAAAAAACTTGTTCCCATAACTTTGTCATTCAATTCCCACTGATCATCTTTTCTAAATATAAAAAATATTGCTAGTTTCTTTAAGAAAATTACCACTGTGTTTCTTTCCACACTTTGAACATAAGGGAAAACTCGTATTCTTTTTATTGAGGCCTTTAGATTTTTCCTTAAATTATATTTTCTATTCTTATAAAACTCACACAATTTATGGGTTACTGTAATCATCATCTCAACCTTGAGAGCATGTCAAATTATTTCATCATTGCTATAAAATTATGTTATGGATAATTCCCTTTGGATACTTGGTTTTAAGCCACTAACGAATTGATCGATTTTAATCTTAGGTTGGATAATAATTCCAGAAGCATACCTTGCATGTCTGGTAAAATATTATTCATAGGTACCAATGGATTCATAATCCTTTGTATTACACATAAGGAACACCTTCTCCATCTTTTTTTAATGATATGAGGAAAGTACTTATTGAAAAATAAGTTCTCAAAATCATATCATTCCATGGATTCAATTTCATCTCTTTTCCTCATATTCTTGATAAGGTTCCACCATTGATTAGCTTAAACTTCAAAACGATAAACTGCTAAGATGAATTTATCATGTTCTAAACCATAGAAAACAGAAAATATTTTTTAGTGGTATTGATCAATTATTTAGCCACTAATGGATCAGAAGACCAACTGATAGAAGGTTGATGCTTCCTCATGAAGGATTCAACAGAATTTTTTCCCTTGTTTTCTTGTTTGGAATTCCTGTATGACTCATACATTGAGAAAGTTTTGTCAGCTTTGCTTCAAGATTTTTCATTCCGTCTCGCATAACATTTGGTTGGTCAGGAGGAAAATCATTGCATTGCTCCTCACAATCAGCATTAGCGTGGTCTCTTCATATTCCATCCATTGAATAAAACCAAGAATCATAGTGTGAAAAACAATAATCATAATGGGAAAACTACATAATCAGGAATAAAAGTTCAATTAAGATCACCTTAGGTTTTATCCTAGGGTATTCATGATCATTTATAAAAAACTATGATTGTAACGTATACTTTGACATATCCTTTGGGTTATTCCAAAGGTTTTTAAATCCTAGTTTCCAAAGGTTAACTATACATTTCATTTGATGCCAACTATAACAGCCCATACTTCATATAAATACATATTCCATTAAAATTGAATAATATTCATTATAAAACATAACAAAACCACGATAGAATCATAAAGGAATAGTGTCTTTAGAAAATGGAAAACATAAACAAATATTTTACATGACATCTATATTATCTCTCGCTTACTCCTTCATATCCAGACCCATTTAGAAAAATAATACATAATACCATTCTTTACGACCTGGGGAAAAGAAACATAATAAATGGTGATCAATGATTTTTAGAAAGGTTAAATAAGGGAGATATCAATCATATCATAACCATGTGATAGAATAATATAACAATTGAAAATATGATCTTACATATGAAAGATCATGATATCATGTTACGTGAAAAATCATAATTGTTCATAAAGAATCAATGAAGTTATTCCCAAATGATATAACATATGACATAGAATTTTTGTCATACACATAATCATAGAAAACAATTTCATATTATGCAACATTCATTTCCATGACCATCATAGTGGACAAAGTCCATTACTGAACTAAGTTCACTCCTCGTTCCAGACATTTAATACTGAATCAGGATCATTTTCCATTCAAAAAATGTTTATCACTCAATATTTAAATCTTTACACAATTCATTATAGGTAGATAAATTTCACACCCATCTCATAATGAAATCATTCTTTTTTTACCATAAAAACATAAATCATTCATCATAGCACAACCAAAAAAATAAAATGGGTTTCTTAAACATGACTCCATCATAATCCATATAAAATAATTGTATTTTATAAATATAATTCTATCTAAAACATAATAAAACCATAGTAATAATAGAGATAAAAACATTACCCTATGTAATAATGTCATCTTAGATGGAAAATAAATTTGATAAAACACTTGAAATTAATTCTTGAATAAAATATCATTTCTTCTTCAAAAACATTTTATTGGCTCCAAATGACACAAAATATTCAAAGAATACAATTTCTGAAAATAAACATAAAATATTTTAAAGTACGATTTATGTAAATAAGGCATTATTGAAATGTAAAAATCTGTTCATACTATATAAGTTACAAGAAATCATTAATCTCATTCTTTTATCAGAAAGTCAAAAAGTATCTCATACCAAAAATGAAAAAAGATTACATTCATACCCTTTAATAAATATTAACCAATGGATAAAACAGAAAATTGAACAATTTTATAAGGATAGAATGAATATTTTGCAATAATATTTTATGAAACATGTATGTGTATTATAAATATACCACATTAAATAATTACGTATAAACAATCTTAGATAAAAATGAAATTACAAAATTATCTCTTACCTGAGGTCTGATTTCATTTTTATATAAATGATACTATTATATATCGATTTAAATAATTTCATGGAATTGTTACATAATCATACTCATTTTTTTATATCATATATGATCATATTATCATCTTTTTTAGTAACATTATTACTCATTCATTAGGTATTGACTTCATTATTTTCTTATGCATGTTTTTTTCAAACAAGTTATTATTCTTCTTATTAGGTTATGGTTATATCATTTACATAGTGATACTAAATATATATATATATATATATATCATATTTATTCCTTAAATTCATTTATATAATCATGCATTGATAAAGATCATGTAAAATGAATCGCATCACATCATAGAGATGGTATGTCGTACGTACACATGAGCGACTATATCATTCCCATAATTATTTAAGTGTGTTTAATTAGATGGTGTATAATATTTAATAATAAAAATAATGTTATAATAATAATATATAGTTATTATTCCCATCATTATACCAATCCAAAATAGGTGGTGGGGAAAATCATATTACACCTTGACGTGAAGACGGTAAGTTGTACATACGCACAGGTTGTGATTTCATTTTTCATAGGATGGATAGAGGATGGAATATGGTTGTTTCATAATAATAATAATAACATCTCAGTATTTAATTGATACTAGAGTTATTAATTTATAATTAAACCACTTGTGAAGAAGAGTTACAAGAAGAAAGAATATTGAAGGAATCAGTAGAGGAGATTACCTCTTCTTTGACATGCTCCCTATAAATCTAATCTTAAAGCACAAGAGATGGTCTTTGAAGGGGACAGTAACCTATAAAATTTAACTAGGGAAGTTGAGAAGGGACCTTTTCATGGTATAACTGATACTTAAGGCTCTAAGTAAAGTAAATAGGTGAGAAAAGAGGTGTCCTTTTATAATTGAGGTTAGGGGCACTTTTGAAAACAGAATAAATATTAATTTATAATAAAAATTAAACCCTATGAAAACACCTAAAATATGTACCCATTTCTAATATGATATGATATAGGTGTATAATCTCACCAAATAATAAAATTATGAAAATTTTTTCTATCAATTTAAACCTTATCATTTTAATTAACACATAGTTATTTTATTTAATTTTTAACTAGGGTTACACATATTTCAATATTAAGAGGGAAAATAGATACTTATATGATGTAAAATAGGTCATAAATAAATACCTTGTAACCTTTTAGACCATATTATTATTATATATTTTAAAATAAATTATGGTTTTTAAATAATTTAATGAATCATTATTATTATAAACGAACTATAGTGTCCATTTTTTCACTATTCAATTCATTGATTTTTTAAAATACTAATATAACTAATTAACCTGAAAACAATTATTTAACTATATTAAAAATATTTAAATGTAATATATAAAATTAGTTTTACATATTAGTTATCCCAAAATATATTTATTGTAAAATTTGTAACAATATTTATTTCATTTTTCCCTTAATAAAATTACTACTACTATAGTATTGTGTAATTTTTTAATTTGCTTATTTATTGAATAAAAATTAAAAATAAAACAATATGATGAATATAAATCTTATAGATTTCATAAGAATACTTATAGTAGAATTGATCTTCTGAAAACTCCTACATTTAAAATGTTATAATTTTGAAAACATAAATTTGATAAGTTTAACATCACTTTAAATAAAAGAATATAGGTGTCATAATATTTTTCAAATGGCCTAAAATGGTAAATAACTAGACCCTTGAGTGATTTAAGGTATATATACTTGACCAATAATATTTGGTCAAGTGTTTGGGTATTTTAATGGATATTATCATTTTACTAAAAAATAGTTTATTGATTTTTCATCAGTTAAATAATTTCTACATCATTAATGTATAAACTGTAAATGTAATTATTTATTTATTGAATATTAAAAATATTCATGATAAATAAAAAAAATTATCATTATAATTTGTTTTTATAATTGAATTTATCTTCTATATAAATTTATATTAAAAATGATTTAGTCATAAAAATTATTGTGAGACATATTTAACTGTTCCTTAAATAAAATAAATTAAATGTCCAAATCACATCCAAAGGGATTCTAAAGGACACCATTTAGACCTAATGATGATTTAGGTAAAAAAATTCATCCATTTATATTTTTAAAAGTGATAGGGTAATTTTTTTAATAGTATTCTTACCCTTAATTGCCTAATTTACCCTTTTACCTTATTAATAAAATTATTGAAGTCACTATTCATAATGCCAAAAAATAAAATAAATCAATTTACATAATTTTTACCTAATTATTTTAAATATGGAATAAATTTTTAAAAATTAAAAACACAAAAATTTCTATATTTAATATAAAATCAATCCCATTGTCCGAAAGAAACAACGAGTTTTAAAATTTAAAACATTGCAAAAGATTGAAATATTTTTACATATAAATTCAATGTAAAATTAATGCTTATGAAATAAATTATATTGAATGATAAAAGTATTTTCTATTTATGTATAAAAACCATTCAATATTTTAATTTAACCATATAAATAAGTTCAATGAAAATAGTTGTTTTCAATTAAAATTTAGTGTATTTTTATTAATCCTTAAATTTTGAAAGTTATGAGAAAAATTTTAAAAATTGTCCAAAAGTAATTTTTTATATCCCACTTCAAAATAACAAGTTTTATTTCATATAAAAATTTTTAATGTGTCTAAATATTAATTTAAAAATGGTTCAAAATTAAAAGTTGGTAAATTTACCCTTTAAAAATATATAGGTTTTTATACATCGAATAGGGTTTTTTGATACCCTTTGACAAAAATATCTATTGGATGAATAAAAAATATTTTTTAAACTATATAAGATATATATTTCATTAATTTCATCTATAAATAATAATTATCAGAATTTATTAATACAATAATAATATATAATTGATTTATATGTTTTATAAATAATAGGTAGCCAATGGATTCACCATACATTTTCATAAGTCAGTTATATTTATTCTTGCTAACCTAATGGATAGGTTATAAAGGTAATTTTATAATAATGGTGTCTCATGGTTTTGTTAAACTCGCGATTGTGTGAAATACAAGATATTGTAGAATTAAAAATATTTAAAAAATCATAAAAACATCCAGGTGTTACAAACTCTAAAAAAGTGCCTTGGGAGATATAATAATTCTAGGGCTGAAAATAGAGCAAGAGAGGAAAAAATTTAGAATAATAATTTTTATTATAATACTATATATTAGTTTTATTTTTATTGATGTTTAATTTTTTCCATAATCCTTATAAATACAAGTAAAATATATATCTTCTTGGATTTATAAGAGAGAATTAGTTAATGGAGTTAAAACAAGAATAGCTGAGAAATTATCCATGTAATCAATAGTTTAAAAGAAGGTTGAAATGATAAATATTTTTTAATACATGAAAAAGTTTTGTGGATATTTTGATCAAGAAGGTTACACTTTATATTTTTGGGTTAAATTCATTCATACTCAATTGAATATATATTAATGATTGGTAATATACTGAATCAATGTCAGATAAAGAAATAATAATCTTAAAAATCCTAAGAAATGTTGTGATTTATAAATGAGGAGCTATTTTATTTGTAAATGATATCTCTCTATAAATTATAGGTGTTGGAATATAGTGTATTTGAAAAACCCAAATCTTTCATATATAATGTTTTATTTATCAATGGACTATTTCATAATTTTTTGAGTGTATCGTAATTGTAAGATTCTATAAATGGGGTTATTTTCTTGAAATATATATGCACAATAAAAATAATAAAAGATGGTATGGTGCTTATGAGAGGTTTTAGATCCCTGGGAATTTTTTTCCAAGTTATAGAAGTAAAAACAGAACTTTAATTAAGTAAATAAGTAGAAAATGTGTTGTGTCAATGATGGATAATACACCTTGTCCAAAAGAATATGAATATTTTTTTTCTAAAAATTTGTTGTGAGGAATTTACAGCTATTAAAATAGGTCATCACTACTATATTTAAAATAAGAAAAAGGGTGGAAATATTAAATAAATCTCACATGGGAGATGAAATTCAAACATTAATACATCTTGAGATGATTCACTCTGATTTGTTTGGTATTATGACTAATAATTTAACAAGTGGATAAATATATTTCAACACATTCTTATATGATATCATAACAATGACACACATCATGTGTGTGACAAAAAAAATTAAGCCTTTTACCAATTCAAAATATTTAGAAGACTAGAAAAGCATCAAATAGGTTAGATATTGAAGAGACTGAGGTAAATAATTTGTAGTGAATATACCAACATTAATTTCAATGAATATCATTACATGCATAGCATTAGACATAAATTCATTACTCTATATAATACTTAGTAAAATATAGTGAATAATAGGAATAATATGACTATAGTTGATATGCATACAACCTTCCCAAAAAAGAATAATACTTCAAGGAGCTACTTGTTACATGCAAGCATAAAAGTTGGAAAATTTCCCCAATAGATTCCTTATAAGATCAATCTCAAATAAAACTCCATATAAGATTTGGTTCAAGAATACATCTAATGTTAGGAATTTTAGGGTGTTTACAAGTCAATGTTTTATCAAGAAGTAATGAAGTATAGTATATTTTTATGAAAAGGATAAAGATGGAATTTTTATGGGGTATTCTCAAAAATGGATGTTCCTACAGGTTCTATAACAAGCATTCTGAAAGAATTTTTGAAATTAATGATGTTCATGTTCTTTAAATTAAAAAATAATCAATAACATTATTATTACAAGTTAATGGGATGATGTTTTAATTTCTAAAACTACTATATAAGATTTAAAAAATACATATATTCAAACGAATGACACAAATTTTGCACTATCCAAAGATGAATATGAATAACAAAATCTCAAAAAATGTAATAAACGTCTTAAAAACATGTTTATGTTGCAATTATTATTAGGGATCAAAATTGTAGTACCCCTGGTTTGAGGTATGTAGCCTTTTTTATTCTTTTAATGTGTTTAAAGAGGATGGGATGAGTTGGGTAGAGGTTGGGAGATTTTGGAATGGTTTAGAATGAGTTTGGAGGCTTTTCATAGGGAGCATGGTTTGAGCACGGTTAGTGGAGACCGTGTGGATTCTCCAGGAAACCGTGCTGGGGGAGATAGTAGGCTTCGCATGGCCTATGCACGGTTTTCAAAACCATGCGAGGAAACTGGGCGGACCCTTTCTCTTGAGTCAGTAGTGTGCTCATGGTTAGCGCACTGTTTTCCAAACCATGAGGGCTAACCGTGAAGTCACTTAAAAATAGGGTTTTAAAACCCGGGTTCACTCGGGCATGCCTCATTCCTCTCCAAGACCTCTCCCACTCGATCCTCACTTAGTATTTCAGGTTCTCATGGGTTTAGGGTGATCTCCTACTCATTTTGGAAGCATTTTTAAGAGGGTTCTTGGTGGTTTGAAGGTGGTTTCTCCTGGGTAAGTCCCTTCTCTTGGGTTCTTTGTGTTTTCCTCTATATCTAAATCTCCCCCTCTCTTGATTTTCTATATCTACACTCATTTTGTGTAGATAAATGGTTTTAGATTCCATGGATGGTAATTTTAAGGCTTCTGGATGTTAGGTAAGAGATCTAGAGATGCTTCGGTGGTGTGTTCGCCAGATTTGAGGTGCGATTGTTTGTGGGTTGATTTCTCTGGAACCCTAAAGGTAGGTGGATTCTCTCTAGACTCCACTTGGTTTGAACTACTAGTTCTTGTTTACAATTAATTTTTTGTGTTTTAAATTAATTGTGTTTTGATGTGCGAATTTGGTTGGAAATCCCTTTGGTGATGTTTTGGTGATTTGTGGGAAAAAGGGGTTTTCTGGTGAAATGTTCTTATTGTGTATTTTAAAATGGATATTTTAAAAAAAATATATGTAACACCACAATCTCCCATAGTATGCTTCCATTTTAATAATACAGTAGCGTGTGTTGTATGCAACTTCGAGTTCCAACACACACCACAGCCAATCAAACTAGCCGTTATGAATAGTAATATCCACTTTTTGAAATTTTATAAATTTCATCTCTCAAAATTGACTTCATTTTATGATTCTAAATATCTAAATTAGCCTAGGGTAAACTTTTGGATCTTTTTGGATAACATTTATATTTTTATGAATAGTGAAAATTACTAAATTTTAATTAAAAACAACTTTTTTTAATTGAAATAATTAATAGTGATAAATTATGAATTTGAGTGGTTTTAAAGTATATTTAGAATATATTTTTATCATTTAATACAATTTTGGTAATTGGACATAATTTCACAATTAAACCGGACATGAACAAATGTCAATCTTTTGATAGTTATTATCTATTAAAAACACGCTTTTTGTTTTAACAACGGGAATTAATTTTAAATTAATTTCTACCACTTCTGTGTTTTGAATTTGGAAAAATGGATTCCATATTTGGAATCAGGATGACCAAATTGTTTAAATAGGTAACTTTTATTTTTATACATTTTGAATAATTATTTCGGTAAATATTTTATTACTATGGTTAAAGGGTAAATCCGGTAAATAAGGGTTAAAATAATATTATAATAATACTAAATTACCCTAAAACGTGTCCTAACCTTATTGGTGAATTCATTTCCGTCCATGGGCATCTTTGGGTCAATTTTGGGACCCCATGGAGCCACTTGTAGGTGATAGGGACACTTTATTTTAATTAAGTTAAAATAAATACAAAAATGACATAAGCATATATATTTTAGAAGAAAAAATTAAATAGGGTTATATATGTTGGATTTTCGACTATAAAAATTAATTAGAAAGATAAAAATATTTACTACATAATGGTATTTTATTTATAATTTTTAGACATTAAATAAGTTATGTTATGTATGACACAATGGTGATACAGTAATTACCTAATTAATGAAAATTAGAATAATTGATATTATAAATACCCAAATAAATGTAATTTGAGACTTTTTAAAAATAACAATACTTTTATAGGTTAATATGACATGTTAGGATTTATTTAATTAACTTTTTTAGAATTAATAATTCTGTTATGATTTTTACAAAAAACAATTATTGAATAGTGTCAAAATTGACATAAAAGAGTTTTTAAAACAAATATTATATTATTAATTGATATTAAATTCCTAAAAATATAAGGTTCGGCCAAGAGACTTATATCATGATATTTCTATCATTAATGGGACACTTTTTGGTCGCTTGGATGTATATAGTAATTTTATTATCCATATAATATAAAAATACAAAGAGACATTGTAAAAGTGAAACTAATTAACTAAGAGATAATAATTAATGATAAGGTTAATATAGTAACCCAAACCTGTATAAATCTTATTTATTGAGTGGTTTTAGACCTATCCCTACCTTAACCTTTAAATAATCTACTTTTTAGCTATTAGAAACCGAATATGAATTTATTATAAAATAATATTTGTAGCTTTTCCAAAGGTGCCCCTCACCCCTCTTTTAAAAGGGAACTCCCCCTTCTCATTAATTCACACCTTCAAATCCTTTTGGTACTTACAACCCCGGCCCAAATACTCTCTAAACTTCCCTCACTTCATCCTAGAGGCCTTTCTTTAGTCATAAAGCCATCCTAAGGAGCCCTTTTGATCAAATCAAAAGGACGAACCCGAAGAAGAGGTAATGATTTCACCACCCTTTTTCAAGTTCTTTTCTTCTTCCACTTCTTCTTTTGTTGTTATTACCATTCAAAAATAATAACTCAAGTATATTATATATACTTTGATCTTATTATAAACATGGTACAACCATATTTCATTATTCTATCCATCCTTGGAATGACATGTCACCATACGGGCGTACGTACGACTTACCGTCTCCACGTTGTGGTGTAATTGTTATTCAAAACATTATTATTTGGATGGGTATAATAATGTTGTTTAACTCATGTAAAAAATAAATATAACATGATAATTATTCTGTATATATGATATACCAATCAATTAAATATTATTTTAATATCAAAAGAATGATATTGTCGCTCGTGCGTACGTACGGACTACCGTCTCCATGAACGCGACGAGATTCATTCCACATCGTATACATTCAAGTCTAATTCTCGTTTGATGATTAATAATAATGTTTAAGGACTTAATATAATTTTGGATATGAATATGATACAACCTATCCATAACAAATATGTCTTATGTAACAAAACATATAAAAGAAAATGAGTATGTTAACACTCAAAACGACAATAATATTAAGATATTATTAACAAAGGAATGTTAAAAGATCATATATGATATCATATTAATGTATATGATTCTTGTATAATTTAATAACAATTATTTCACCATTATACAGGAGGTTTACCTACCCCCAACCAAGTTAAAGTACAAGGTAAGGGTTTATTTCGCAATCTCTTCATTATCCGAGGTTGTTTATACGTAATAATCTTCTGGGATTTCTTTATCATCCACATCCTTACTTCGTAAAAATTTATTTCAAAAATTTTTTAATATTTAAAAGAATATGGTTTCAAGTCATTTAAACCCTTGTTTGACTTTTTATAAGAGTTTAATAAAGTAATATTTCCGTCGTTTTCCAAACAAGGTGCTTTTTAACCTTTTCGGCAGAATTAAGGTATGAATGATTTTTTTAACTTATACGGTGGGTGTGGCTATTTTATGCCATTATAAAAACTTAGAATCATCCCTTACAAGCTTATAAGAAAATTTTCAAAGTAAATGTTTTATTTTATAATTATGTGACTCTTAAATGATTTCAAAATAGGATGACATAATTCTCTAAAAGAGTTTTTATTTCTTCTATGTCAACATCCTTTGATGGATTTTAAGATTATTTGAAGTTGATTTATTATGATACAAAACATCCATATTTTATTAAATGTGTTAAATTTTTTTGACTATGGATGTGTTATTTTTATACCATTGATGGTTTATGGAGAAAGTATTGACATTTCGTATGCTAGTTTTAATAGAAATTTTTATGTTATGTTTAAACCTGTCCATATGAGGAATGCATTGGACTTAATATGTGACGGATGGAGCCCACTATAGCTCCTCAATGTATCAGTAGGTCTCATGAGACAAAATAGTGTTTTGGAACAAGGCCTTGACAAAATATTATTTGTAGTCTTGGCACGAGGCCTTGGATATGTGGTTATGATAGTCTGGCATTATGCATTCCATCATTATGAAAGTTGTTATTGATATTGCATGTGATTATTCGACAGTAGAATATCCATGTGAATAAGTATATGGAATTATTTCATTTTATTTCTGCCATATTATGCTGAAGTTCATGTTTTAAAAGGATTTTGTTTTATCTATACATTTCCTTAAATGTTTATGCTTATTTATGAATGTTTCCGGTATATTGTTATCCTTACTGGGCATTTGAGCTCACCCCTTTCTATGTTTTATTTTTCCCAGGATGTGAAGAAGTATTTTATGAATGACCTGCAGGGATAGTATGAGGGGATAAGAGTGTGGAATATGAAGACTATGTTTTTGTAGTTTTTATTTTATGATGTAATGCTAACTTTATTAATGTATCTAGTTATTCCAAGGCTAATAAACTAATCGGTCTTTCGAGACTTGATCTTCTTGTGATAATGCCAATGTTATGTAATAATGCACCGACTCTGGGTAACTGGGGTTGGGGCGTTACAGTTGGTATCAGAGGAATTTTAGTAAAAACCTTGTAATCTAGATTTAGATAAACTCTGATTAGAGCACATAGACCTAAGATGGATGTTGAGGATTACTGTAGAAGAACTTCCTAGAATTTTGGTATTGTAGAGATTTTGTGAGTTTTCCGAGCAATACATCCCTGTCTGGATACGAGCAGGTAGAGGCAGCTCTGGATTAGATGTACCAAGGGGTAAAACCCAAAAACACCGCTTTGATCTAGACTCGAATGGGAACTGGTACATGACAACGGGCCTTACTGCACTCTTTGTTACGACACTCCCGGGGGATATGCTTAGGATAACAATCATTTTCTGTACAAATCATTATGATGGGTTTGTGAGTATATACGTCCTCAAAGAAAACATTTTTATTATTATGGATTATATCCATAAATAGTTCGATTTATGTTAAGTATTTTATAAGTATGGAATTATGTATTTTGATTCATAAACTGATCTAGTTTATGCCATTGTTTAGAAATGGTGCCTAGTGGAAGAAATAGAAACTGTATCAATGCACGAACTCCATGTAGGTATTTCCCTCCTGCTCAAGATAATTATAGTGAAGCTGGTTATGCAACCAGTGCTGATCAACTAATCACCATACTGGGATAACTCACTCAGGTTATGAATAATAACCTTACTCGTATGGATCACCCTGATCCGCAGCATGGAGGATCAATTTTAGATCGCATCATGAGGCAACAACCACCAACATTCAATGGGAGTAAAAATCCCTTATTATCTGAGAAATGGATACATTCCTTAGAGAAAATATTCCATTCCTTGGGGAGTAGTGAAAGGGAAAAAGTTTTCATGGCAGTTTATCACCTCACTGAAGATGCATATCAGTGGTGGTCGTAGATACAAAACATTAAGGAAGATGATTAAGTATCAAATATGGAATGGAGGCAGTTCAAAGATCTTTTTTAGAAAAATACTTTCCTCGTGACCATCGAGCAGATATGGAAAAGCAATTTTTCAGTCGGAGAAAAAAGGAGGATGAGAATGTTGCAAAGTATGACGCTAACTTTACAAGGTTAGCAAGGTATGCCGGAGATTATATACATAACCCAAGAAGTAAGATTGATCATTTCTTTGATGGGTTAAAACTTTTTCTTCGTCGAGCATTAGTCTCACAATCCTTCTCATCGTACGAAGATACAGTCTCATGTGCTATCAAGAAAGAGAAGGAATTCTCTAAGTCTTATGACTTTGAAGAAAAGCAAGAGAAGAAGAGATCAGCTGATCAATCTGGGAATGGAAATAAACGGAAGAATGGAAAAGTTGAATATCCATCCTGTAGTAAATGTGGGATGAAAAACCCTGGTACTTGCTTAAAAGGAATGGGAGTCTGTTACAAGTGTGGTGAAAAAGGCCACCAAGCTCATGATTACAAGGGGAAGAAGGAAGCTACCGATGTCTGATGTTACAATTACAGGGAGATGGGACATTATGAAAATGAATTTCCTAACCGTCAGGGGAACTTAACTTGGAAAATTCAAAGGGATCAAGGCCTGGCTTATGCTATCACTACTGGTGAGGTAGAAGCTCCGAAAGATGTTGTGGCAGGTAATTTAATGGTTTCCTCAAGTTTAGAAACTGCATTATCTAATTATGGATCATCGTATTGTTTCATATCTTCCCAGTTTGGTAAGAAAATTAGATATTTCCAATTTTATTTAACAAGGGAGTTGTCAGTTAAAACTCCTAAGGGAAGTATCATTGCAACGAATTTTTGTGAATCAGCCCCCATTAGAGCACATAAATGTTCTTTATCTGCTGATCTCATCGTCATACATATGATTGAGTTTGATATAATCCTTAGTATGGATTGGTTTTCGGACTATGATGCGAAGATTTATTGTAAGAAAAAGGAGGTTACGATTTTTAATGATGATGATAATGAACACCTTATCTTTATAGCAGAATCATCACCACCTAATTCTTATCTAGATCCACCCCCAGTAGCTCAACAAAATTAAATTATTGGGGAGGAAGATAATGAAATTACTATGGTTGAGGAAAGTAATGTTAGAATAGAGGATTTAACTATTTTGAAAGAATATGTAGATGTGTTTCCGGAAGATTTACCTGGACATCTTCCAGAATGAGAAGTTGAGTTTTCCATTGATTTAATTCCTGGATCAAGGCCTATATTGAAGACCCCTTATAGAATGGACACTATGAAATTAGTTGAACTAAAGAAACAAATAGAATAATTGAGTAATACATGATTTATTCACCCTAGTGTTTCTCCTTGGGGACCCCTGTTCTTTTTGTTAAAAAGAAATATCGATCTACGAGGTTATGTATCAACTATAGGGAGATTAATGCTATAACAATAAAGAATGAGTATCCCCTACCTTGCATTGATGATTTATTTGACCAACTACATGGAGCTCAATACTTTTCAAAGATTCAACTGTGGTTTGGATACCATCAGTTGTGTGTGAATAAGGAAGACATTCCAAAGGCAGCATTTCGAACCAGGTACGGGAATTACGAGTTTACGGTAATGCCTTTTGGGCTGACTAATGCGCCCTCTGTATTCATGGATCTAATGAATAGAGTTTTCAAGGAATATATAGATGAATTTGTGGTGGTATTTATTGATGATATCTTGGTATACTCCAAAATCTACAAAGATCATGAAAATCACTTGTGCATTATCCTGAAGACTTTTAGAAGATATGAATTATGTGGGAAGTTTATAAAGTGTGAATTCTGGCTTCAAGAGATTTCTTTTCTTGGAAACATTTTCTCTAAAGATGAAATCTATGTTGATCCTTCTAAGACCAAGGCAATCCAAGAATGGCCTGCACCGATGAGTATAACTGAGGTACGCAGTTTTATTGGTTTAGCAGGTTATTATCGACGTTTCGTCCAGAATTTTTCCCGATTGGCTAACCCATTAACAATGCTCACACATAAGGGGGTTAAATTTGTATGAAAAAAAGAGTGTGAAGAATGTTTCGATTAACTGAAGAGAATATTAGTCAATGCTATTATATTGACTCTACTATCGGGGAATGATGGGTTTGTTATTTATAGTGATGCATCAAAGAAAGGACTTAGTTGTGTCCTTATGCAGAATGATAGGGTTATTGCCTATGCATCACTACAGTTGAAAATTCATGAGAAAAACTATCCTATTCATGATCTCAAGTTAGTAGTTGTGATCTTTGCTATGAAGATATGGAGGCACTACCTCTATGGTGAAAAATTTGATATTTATACTCATCACAAGAGTTTGAAGTATATTTTCTCACAAAAAGAACTCAACATGAGGCAAAGGTGATGGATTGAACTACTCAAGGATTATGATTTCACGATACACTACCACAAGGGGAAGGAAAATAAGGTGGTAGATGCTTTGAGCAGAAAAGATCATGGAGTTTTGAAAATGATGAGAATTGAAAGGGACCCTATTTTTATGGATCTAGTATTGTTGGAAATGGGAATCACCATGGAAGGTGAAACATCAATGCTTTTTCAAATGGTTGTTAAACCATCTTTACTGGAACGGATAAAGAGTTCTCAGACTGATGATGAAGAGTTTCAGAAGAAGATTAAAGTTTTGAATGATAAGAGATTGAGAGACTTTGTGTGTGAAGAAGGAGCTTTAAAATTTGGGAAGAGACTTTGTGTTCCCAATATACCTGACCTAAAATGGGAATTGCTGGATGATGCTCATAGTTAAAATTTCTCTATACACCCTAGGAGCACCAAAATGTATAGATATTGAAGGAACATTTTTGGTGAGACAACATGAAGAGGGAGATTGCTAATTTTGTGTCAAGATGTATGGTTTCTCAACAAGTGAAAGCTGGAAGGCAACAACCTAGTGGAGTATTAAGACCTATTCCCATACCAGAGAGGAAATTGGATAATATTACGACGGACTTCGTCATGGGGCTACCAAATACTCCTAGAAAGAATGATGAAATATGGGTCATCGTTGATCGTCTTACCAATTCAGCACATTTTCTTGCTATAAGGGAAGATTTAAAACTTGAACGGCTCGAAAGACTATATATTAATGAAGTTGTGAGACTTCATGGAGTACCCCTATCGATTGTTTCTGATCGTGATCCCCATTTTACTTCAAGATTCTAGAAACATCTTCAGAAAGCCTTGAATACTGAACTTCATTTGAGCACTACCTACCACCCTCAAATAGATAGAAAATCAGAACAGAATATTCAAACCTTAGAAGACATGATGATATCAAGCTCTCTTGACTTTCAGGGTATGTGGGATCAATATTTACCTCTGGTAGAATTTTTCTATAACAATAGTTTTCATTCGAGTATTCAAATGGCACCATATGAAGCGTTATACGGAAAGAGATGTCACACACCAACCTGTTGGGATGAAGTTGGTGAAAGAAAACTTGTAGGCCTAGAACTAGTGCAGGAAACAATGGAAAAAGTAAAGGTAATCTGAAACCACATCAAAACAGCTCAATGTAGGCAGAAGAGCTATGCCGATAATCGAAGGAAGGATTTGGAATTTCAAGTCGGTGATCATGTTTTCCTGAAGGTATCTCCCTGGAAAGGAGTCATACGTTTTTGTAAGAAAGGTAAATTGAGTCCCAGGTACATCAGACCTTTCAAAATCCTAGAACAAATTGGGGCTGTAGCTTACCGTTTGGCAATGCCGCCAAGTATCTCCAAAGTTCACGATGTGTTCCCCGTATCTCTGTTGAGGAAATACATGCCTGACCCAACACATTTAATCACCTATGAGGAATTAGAACTGGAACCCGATCTGTCTTATTGCGAAGATCCCATCAGGATTCTTGATACGAGAGAACAAGTGCTGAGAAACCGAACGACTTGTCTGGTAAAAGTTCTATGGAGAAACCATAAAATGGAAGAGGCAACGTGGGAACCTGAGGAACTTATGAGGAAGAAACACCCAAGTATTTTTATCCAGTAATATTATAGAAATTTCTAGAATTAAATTATTTTAATGAGGGGAGAATGTAACACCCCAAACTTCCACGGTATTTTTCCCTATGAATAATACGGTAGCATGTGTTGTACGCAACTTCGAGTTCTAACACACACCACAACCAATCAAACTAGCCGTTATGAATATTAATACCCACTTTTTGAAATTTTATAAATTTAATCTCTCAAAATTGACTTCATTTTTGAATTCTCAATATCGAAATTATCCTAGGGTAAAATTTTGGAACTTTTCGGATAACATTTATATTTTGATGAATATTGAAAATTACTAAATTTTAATTAAAAACAACTTTTTTAATCGAAATAATTAATAGTGATAAATTATAAATTTTAGTGGTTTTAAAGTATGTTTAGAATATATGTTTACCATTTAATACAATTTTGGTCATTGGACATAGTTTCACAATTAAACCGGATATGAACAAGTGTCAATCTTTTGATAGTTATTATCTCTTAAAAACACGCTTTTTGTTTTAACAATGGGAATTAATTTTAAATTCATTTCTTCCACTTCTGTGTTTTCAATTTGGAAAAATGGATTCCATATTTGGAATCAGGATGTCCAAATTCTGTAAATAGGTAACTTTTATTTGTAGACATTTTGAATAATTACTTCGGTAAATATTTTATTTACCATGGTTATAGGGTAAATCCGGTAAATAAGGGATAAAAAATATTATTATAATAATACTAAATTACCCTAAAACATGTCCTAATCATATTGGTGGATACATTTCCGACCATTTCCATCTTTGGGTCGATTTTGGGATCCCATGGAGCCACTTGTAGGTGATCGGGACACTTTATTTTAATTAAGTTAAAATAAATACAAAAATGACATAAGCATATATCTTTTAGAAAAACAATTTTTACATAGGGTTATATATGTTTTATTTTAAAATATAAATATTAATTATAAATATAAATATATTTATTACATAATGGTATTTTATTTATAATTTTTAGACATTAAATAATGTAAGTTATTTATGACACAATGGTGATACAATAATTACCTAATTAATGAAAAGTTAGAATAATTGATATTATAAATACCCAAATAAATGTAATTTGAGATATTTTATAAATACAAATAATTTTATAGGTTAATATGACATGTTAGGATTGATTTAATTAACCTTTTTATATTTAATCATTCCTTTATGATTTTTACAAAAATCAATTATTGAATAGTGTCAAAATTGACATAAAAGATTTTTTAAAACAAATATTATATTATTAATTGATATTAAATACCTAAAGATCTAAGGTTCTTCCAAGAGACTTATATCATGATAGGTGTATAATTAATGGGCCACTTGTGGGTCTCTTGGATGTATATATTAATTTTATTAACCATATAATATAAAAATGAAAAGAGACATTGTAAAAGTGAAACTAATTATCTAAGAGTTAATACTTAAAGATAAGGTTAATATAGTAACCCAAACCTAGATAAATCCTATTGGTTTAGTGTCTTTAGACCTATCCCCACCTTAACCTTTAAATAATCCACTTTAAAGACATTATAAACTGAATATAAATTTATTATAAAATAAAATTTCTAGCTCTTCCAAAGGTGCCCCTCACCCCTCTTATAAAAGGGCACTCTCCCTTCTCATTAATTCACACATACAAAGCATTTTGGTTCATCCAAACCCTGCCCAAATATTCTCTCAACTTCACTCACCTCATCCTAGAGGCCTTCCTTTAGTCATAATTCCAACCTAAGGAGCACTTTTGATCAAATCAAAAGGAAGAACCCGAAGAAAAGGTAATGATTTCACAACCCTTTTTCAAGTTCCTTTCTTCTTCCACTTCTTCTTTCTTTGTTATTACCATTCTAAAATAACACTTAAAGTATGTTATATATACATTGATGTCATTATAAACATGTTACAACCATATTTCTGTATTATATCCATCATTTGAATGACATGTCACCATACGTGCGTATGTACGGCTTACCGTCTTCACGTCGTGGTGTAATTGTTATTCAAAACATTATTATTTGGATGGGTATAATAATGATGTGTAATTAATTTAAATAATAAATATAACATGATAATGATTCTGTATATATTATATACCATCCAATTAAATTTTATTTTAATATCAAATGAATGATATTGTCGCTCGTACGTACGTACGGACTACCGTCTCCACGAACACGATGAGATTCATTCTCCATCGTATCCATTGAAGTATGATTCTCATTTTATGATTAATAATAATATTTAAGGATTTCATATCATTCTGGATATGAATAAGATACAACATATCCATAAAAACATGGCTTATGTAACAAAACATATAAAATAAAATGAGTAAGTTAACACCTGAAACGACAATAATATTAATATATTATTAACAAAGCAATGTTAAAAGATCATATATGATATATAATAATTTATATGATTCTTTTATAATTTAATAACAATTATTTAACCATTATATAGGAGGTTAACCTATCCCCAACTAAGTAAAAGTACAAGGTAAGGGTTTATTTCGCAATCTCTTCATTATCTGAGGTTGTTTATACGTAATAATCTACTGGGATTTCTTTATCATCCACATCCATGTTTCTTAAAAATATATTTCAAAACATTTTTACTATTTACAAGAATATGGGTTAAAGTCAATTATACCCTTGTTTGAATTTTTATAAGAGGTTTATAAAGGAATCTTTTCGTCATTTACTAAACAAGGTGCTTTTTAACCTTTTCGACAGAATTAAGGTAAGAATGTTTTTTTAACTTATACGGCGGGTGTGGATATTTTCTGCTGTTATAAATTCTTAAAAGCTTCCCTTACAATCTTATAAGAAAATTTTCAAAGTAAATGTTTTATTTTATAATTATGTGACTCTTAAATGATTTCAAAATAGGAAGAGATATTTCTCTAAAGAGTTTTGATTCCATCTATTTCAAAATCCTTTTGATGGATTTTAAGCTTATATGAAGTTGATTTATTATGATACAAAACATCCATATTTTATTAAATATTTTCTGATTTTTTTGACTGTGGATGTGTTATTTTTATACCATTCATGGTTTATGGAGAAAGTATTGAAATTTCGTATGCTAGTTTTAATACGAATGTTTATGTTATGTTTAAACCTGTTCATATGAGGAATGCGTTGGACTTAATATGTGACAGGTGGAACCTGCTATCACTCCTCGATACATTGGTAGGTCTCATGAGATAAACTAGTTTCTTGGCACAAGGACTTTACAAAATCTTATTTGTAGTCTTGGTACGAGGCCTTGGCTATGTGGTTATCATAGTCTGGCATTATGCATTCCATCATTATGAAAGTGGTTATTGATATTGCATGTGATTATTCAACTATTAGAATATCCATGTGAATAAGTATCTGGATTTATTTCATTTTATTTCTGCCATATTATGCTGAAGTTCAAGTTTTAAAAGGCTTTGGTTTTAGTTATAAATTTCCTTAAATGTTTATGCTTATTTATGAAAGTTTCTGCTATATTGTTATCCTTACTGGGCATTTGAGCTCACCCCTTTCTATGTTTTATTTTTTCCAGGATGTGAAGAAGTTTTTTATGAATGACCTGGAGGGATAGTATGAGGGGATAATATTGTGGACTATGGAGACAATGTTGTTGTAGTTTTCATTTTATGATGTAATGTAAACTTTATTAATGTATCGTGTTATTCTAAGGCTACTAAACTAATCGGTCTTTCGAGACGTGATCTTCTTGTGATCATACCAATGTTATGTAATAAGGTACCAAATCTGGGTTACTAGGGTCGAGGCGTTACATTCTATGAATGACTTGTGAACATGATTGATAAAAATTGTTTTCAATAAAGATATTGTTTTATTTTTCACGAACTAGCCCGGGTACCCTAGTAACCCGATAACTAAGTCGGTCCTGACTTAGCCTGAAGGGAATTCCCTATCCCCACGGGTCGGCGAATAGCACCTGGCATCACACAAAAAGCAGGTGGGAATATTTTCTGCCACAAGAATGCGGAAGAAATAGATAATGAAATAGTATGCATTATAAAGGAAAACTCTACCATGAGTGATGTACCAGAATAAAACTTGGCATAAAAAGCCCAAAGTACTACAACCCAAGTACTATAATGGGAAAACAGGCCCAATGTCCCTAAGGACACAACTCACCAAGAGAATATCAACAACTAGATCCACCTCCAAGAGATTCCTTCCTTTAGTCAAGCCTAGAAGAAGGAAGTCTACAAACACCCGAAGGTAAAAGTAGGGTGTGAGCCTATGCCTAGTAGGATACCACCAAAGATTCTGTAACTGATGCTAAATAAAGTTTATCCAGATAAAAGCTTTCAATTTTTAAATAAACAGGTTTGGAAATTCAAAAGCATATTCTAACAAAATATGTTATACATTTTCAAAATATGGAAATAAATATTTTAAGCAAAGGCTTTACAAATGAGGGAATATTTCTAAAACAATGAATTAAGAAAAACATTTATATAAAATAGTTTATGTAAATTCAGCAGGCATGTAAGCAGTTCTAAAGCATTGGCATACATTTATATCTCAAATACAAATAAACAAGCGAGTAACAAGGTCATCTGCCAAAAGGTATGATAGTATTAACCAGTTAACGGATTCCGCACTCTCCATGTGAACTCAGAAAAATGTGTATACACACGTCCCTATTACACTGGCCAAAGGAGACTCATCACCAACCCTTAGGGGATGTGACCCTCTGCATGTATGTTTAAGAACATTGTATTAGTGTAGAGTGTATCAAAATAACTCACTAACTACCTAAGGCTTGCATGTGCTCTTACATAATGGGTGAAATATTTTAAGAATGCTTAAAATATGATCAATCCCATTCTTCGATTTAAAAAGTGTCAACATCATTCCATTTAAAACCATAACGGGTTTTACTCAAAACTACATGATAGGAGAACTATTTTAAGAATTCTTAAAATAAGATCAATCCCATTCTTCCATTTCAAAAGTTAAAATTTCATTCCATTTAAAATCAAAACATTTTTTATTCAAAACATGCCTTTTCGCAAGATAAAACCACTGGGTTTCTATCAAATTATTTTAAGCCATTTTCATAAGATTGAAATCCATTCAAAACCAATTCCATCATTACACATTTCATTTCAACAATTTAATTGAAAACATTTCCATCAAATCCACAATTTAAATTAAACAATTTAAATCGGACAATTTCCATAAACACACCCAATTCAATGGAATTGGGGTTTTCCCAAATTTCTATGTCAAAACCATTTTAAATATCTCAATTAAATGGAATCGAGTTTTTATCAATTTAATTGAAATAAGACTTGAGAAATTGAATTTAAATCAACAATTGAAATAAATCAATCCAATAAAATGATAGAAAATTTTGCTAATCAGAACGGAACCACCTACCTCGACGGTTTTGACCAAAACCACAACGGTCGAGAATGCTCAAGAAAATAGGGTATCTTCTTCAAGAACCCACCTTAGATCTCTTCTCCAAGAAATTTTAAGACCAAAACTCATCAAAATTGGTACCACACACTTAGATCTACTCATAACGGGTGTAGATCTACGAAACCAAGAGAAGAGGAGAAGTGGATCTAGGTAGATCTAAGAAACCAATCAATAATGATGAAGAACGATCACATACCTCAAGAATTCAGATATGATTCACCTAGAGGAGCCTTTGGATCGCCTCCAGAACGATGGGAGAACCCTCTATGACCTTAAAAGAAGTCAAATCTCGAGTTAGGGCCACATAGAAAGAAAAACGAGGCACTTAGAGGCAAAACCGAGCGAGATCCACAATTTAAGGATCTCATTTAAGTGACTGCATGGTTTGGCCACACGGTTTGACAAACAGTGCGCTAACTGTGTGTGAGCTACTTCCTCGGCCACCCTTCTCGCATGGCTTGGACACACAATTAGACAAACCATGCACTGCCCGTGGGGAAGCTTCTGTCCAGGTTTCAAGGCTGGCACAGTTTGGTCTCATAGTTTGTCAAACTGTGCGCAAACTGTGCACAACACACTGTCCTCTAGTTTTTCATTAAAAGTTCACCCAAACGCAACCCAAGTCTTTACTCCAAAACATAGGTACTTAAAAACATCTAAAGTACCTAGAAACATAACAGGATGATACAACCACCCCAACATAAAACCTTTTTGTCCCCATAAGGCCTATGAAGAAACCTCCACATCAAAAATATGAGGCCACTAGTCTCTCATTAGTTCCTCCCTTTCCCATGTATCATGAGAATCAAAACCATGTTTCCATAGTACATGGACCAAAGGTACCATTCTCCCACAAAGTACCTTGGTCTTAGAATCAACAAGTCTGATTGATCGTTCAGTAATAGATAAATTTGGTTAAATCTCAACATCACTCCACCTCACAACATGAGATGGATCAGAGAGATACTTTCACAGATGCGATAAATGGAACATGTTATGTATCAACATCAGTTGTGGTGGCAGAGCTAGACGGTAATCAACTCTCCCCAAAAGACCAATAACCTCAAAATGTCCTCCAAAACGAGGAGCAAGCTTCCCTTTCCTCCCTTTCCATCGATGACCTAATCAGGGTGAAACATTCAAGAACACCTGGTCACCAAATGAGAACTCTAAAGGTTTACATCGACGATCAGCATAAGACTTTTATCGACTCTGTGCTGTCAACATTCTCTGACAAATCAATTTAATCTTAGCTATCGTCTCTTAGACCAAGATATGTCCTACAAAAGAGCTTTCACCAATCTCCGACCAACATAAAGGATATTTACAAGGACGGCCATGAAAAGCCTCAAAAGGAGCTATTTTGATCGTAGATTGATAAAGGTTGTTATAAGAAAACAAAACTAGCCTCATATGATCATCCCAAGACCCACCAAAGTCGAGAACACATGCACGGAGCATATCCTCAAGGATCTGAATAGCTCTCTATGTCTAGCCATCTGACTGTGGGTGGTAAGCTGTGCTAAAACAGACCTGAGATCCCAGTGCCCCCTAAAGGCCTCTCCAAAAGTGAGATGTAAACCAAGGATCCCTATCAGAGGCTATACCAGATAGAACTCCGTGAAAATGAAAAATTTATTTCACATAGAAATAGTACCTCTCACAGTTGTAGGACCTGTATCAGCTATCTCTGGCGAATCATCCACTACGTGAAGAAACTTTGTTCTGGATGCCTGTGGCTGGAACCCTTTTGTACATGAAGCATTTGATTGACCCACAGTATTTGGAGGTGATGCTTATCCCGTTCCACTACACAAAGTAGAGAAGTGATGGCAGAATCTCTGTAGGTTCCCTAAACATCCGCAGGATCTACTATTCTTGGGTGCCTCGGTGAAAACCCTCTTATAATGTCCTAGCTTCCCAAACTGATATCAAGTCAAGGAAGCCCCTCCTGGTGCTACCTGAGGTCTGGAATGACTCTGTTGTTCAGAACCACCATGAGAAACATTGTGCTTCCATTTTCCATTAAAGGAACCAACACTACCAATAGAAAGAAAAGGAACTTCCTACAACCCTGAATTTTTTACCTAATCCATCTCAACCATCATTTACCTATCCAGCACATCGGTATAAGTGGGTAGCTTTAGTAAGAAAACCTGATAATGGATATCTGATTGAATCCCCAACTCAAATCGTCGAGCTTTCATCCTCTCATTAGATATAATTTTAGGAGAAAACTATACCAACTCAACAAAGCGATTTTAGTAGTTAGTCATGGTTTTGTTAGCCTGATCAAGTTTGAAACACTCCACAGCCTTGGCCAACACCATAGATAATGGATATAACTGATTAGTAAAAAGGACCCTAAAGTCTTTCCTCTCGAAACCCTCATGTTTCCCAGACATCACCATCGTGTCCCACCATCTCCTACTTGGTCCCTCCAGTACGAAGGTGGAAAACTTTACCTTGATCACATCAGGTGTCTCCAAGAACCCAAACCGAGTAGCAAGGAAAAATATTCTTAAAAGAAGGATAATAAGATTTGTATTCCACTCTATCCAAATCAAAATAGGTAAAATACTAGAACTAATCCACAATTTATATTTCCCTAACCATCCCTGGTGACTTAAGGTTCATTGTGGTGAGAGCTGGCCAGGAAATCAATCACAACTAACTTCTTAGTCCCGACAAGAATACTCAATGCATATTATCATCAAGGAAATATGCTTAACCTCCCTTTGATACCACTTTGTCACAAACCATTCTAGGTACCCTAGTAACCTGATAACTGAGTCGGTCCTGAAATAGCCCGAAGGGCGTTTTCAATCCCCACGGGTCGGTGACTAGCACCTGGCATCACACAACAAGCAAGTGGGAACGATTTCTACCACATGAATACAGAAGTAATAGATAACGAAACAGTATGCATTACAAATGAAAACTCCACCGGGAGTGATGTACCAGAATACAACTTGGCATAAAAATCCCAAAGTACAACAACCCATGTACTTGAATGGGAAAATAGCCCCAAGGTCCCTAAGGACACAACTCACAAAGAGAAGATCAACAACTGGATCCACCTCTATGAGATTCCTTCCCTTTTCTCCTGCCTGGAAGAAGGAAGTCTACAAACACACGAAGGAAAAAGTAGGGTGTGAGCCTAATCCCAGTAGGATACCACCAAATATTCTGTAATAGATTCAAAATAAAGATTATCTAGATAAAAGCTTTCAATTTTTAAATAAACAGGTTTGGAAATTCAAAAGAATATTCTAGCAAAATATGTTATAAATTTTCAAAAGATGGAAATAAATATTTTAAGAAAAGGCTTTACAAATGATGGAATATTTCTAAAACAATGAAATAATCAAAACATTTATATAAAACATTTTATATAAATTCAGTAGGCATGTAAGTAGTTCAAAAGCATTGGCATGCATTTATATCTCAAATACAAATAAACAAGCAAGCAACATGTTCATCATCCAAAAGGTATGATAGTATTAACTAGTTAAAGGATTCCTCACTTTCTATGTGAACTCAGCAAAATGTGTATAGACACATCCTTATGACACTGGCCAAAGAAGATTCATCACCAACCCATCGGGGATGTGACCCACTGCATTTATGTTTTAGAATGTTTTCATAGCGTATAGTGTATCCAAATAACTCACTAACTACCTAAGGCTTGCATGTGCTATTACATGATGGGTGAACTATTTTAAGAATTCTTAAAATACGATCAATCCCATTCTTCCATTTCAAAAGTGTCCACTTTATTCCATTTAAACCCATAATGGGTTTTATTCAAAACTACATGATGAGGAAACTATTTTAAGAATGCTTAAAATACAATCAATCTCATTCTTCAATTTCAAAAGTTCCAATTTCATTCCTTTTAAAACTAAAACAGTTTTTATTCAAAACATGCCTTTTTCACAAGATAAAACCACTGGGCTTCTATCAAATCATTTTAAGCCATTTTCATAAGTTTGAAATCCATTCAAAACCAATTCCATCATTACAAATTTCATTTCCACAATTAAATTCAACAATTTAATTCAAAACATTTCCATCAAATCCCCAATTTAAATTAAAAAATTTAAACTGGCCAATTTCTATAAACACGCCCAATTCAATGGAATTGGGGTTTTCCCAAATTTCTCTGCCAAAACCATTTCAAATATCTCAATTCAATTGAATCAAGTTTTTATAAATTTAATTGAAATAAAACTTGAGAAATTGAATTTAAATAAACAATTGAATTAAATCAAGCCAATAAAATGATAAACAATTTGGCTAATCAGAACGGAACCACCTACCTCGAAGGTTTTGACCAAAACCACAACGGTCGAGAACGCTCAAGAAAACCGAGTCTCTTATTCAAGAACCCACCTTAGATCTCTTCTCCTAGAAATATTAAGACCAAAACTCGTCAAAATTGGTACCACACACTTAGATCTACTCATAACGGGCGTAGATCTAAGAAACCGAGAGAAGAGGAGAAGTAGATCAAGGTAGATCTTAGAAACCAATCAAGAATGATGAAGAACGATCACATATCTCAAGAATTAGGCTTTGATTCACCAATAGGAGCCTTTGAATAACCTCTGGAATGATGGGAGAACCCTCTCTAACCTTAGGAGAAGACAAATCCAGAGTTAGGGCCACTTAAAAGGAAAAATGGGGCACATAGAGGCAAAACCGAGCGAGATCCACAATTTAAGGATCTCATTTAAGTGATCGCATGGTTGGTCGTATGGTTTGAAAATTAGTGCGCTAACCATGCATGAGCTACTACCTTGGCCACCCTTCTCGCATGGCCTGACTGCATGGTTAGACAAACCGTGCGCCACCCATGTGAAAGCTTCTGTCCAGTTTTCAAGGTTGGCACGGTTTGGTCGCACGGTTTGTCAAACCGTGTGAAAACCGTGCACAACACATTGTCCTCTAGTATTTCCTTAAAAGTTCACCCAAACACAACCCAAGTCTTCACTCCAAAATAGAGGTACTTAAAAACATCAAAAGTACCTGAAAACATAATGGGATGTTACATTATTGAAATGGGGTTTGGCATGGAAAGTGATTTAAGGGTGGTTTCAATAAATGGGTGATTTATTGAAGTGGTTGACATATAATAGAAGTGGTTGATTGCATGTTGTTGTGTCCTTGGAGGGTTATGTTCTTGGTTATGGATTTATTGGAATGTTGTGTGGAGGTGGGAGGGAAGTACCACTATAAAAAGGGGATGTATTGATGACAGAAGGGCCACCATCAAAGGATAGGTGGTCGGCAAGTACCACTAGTCATGAATGGGTAAACGGGTCAGACGGAAGCTCCACCGTTTTAGTTGTTTTTTGTGCATTGCTTTGTAAGATGGAGATTTTGGTGCTAATGTGTAAATGATGAAATGGCTTGTGAAATGTTTGTTTGGATTTCCCTTGGATACTTGGTTTGGGTGAGATGGTTTGGTAAGCGTGTGTTAAACTTATGGTAATGGTTTCACTTGTGATTATTTTATATAAATTATTTTATATAAATCTGCTAACGGTTTTATCCTAGTGGTGTGTGTAGGGAATTCATTTAGCTAAATCCTACTGAGTTTTAGTACTAACCCCCTACTTTGGCATGTTGGTGTCTTGGCTGATGTTGTGTATCAAGACGTGGGAAAAGCTAAGGAATCACCTTCCTTTAGTGGTGCATCATGATGTCTGGGTGGAGCTTGGAGCATGGATCTTGGTGTGGAGCCATGGAGTGTGTCTTGAATTATTTTGGGTCTTTTCTTTAGTCTTCTGTATAGTACTCTGATATCGTATTGGATCTATTAGTTTTTGGTGTATTGTGGAACAACATGTTGTCCTTAGGGAATACATGCTTGAATGTTTTGATTGACATAAATAATATAGTGTTTGGTAGTGCATGGTTTGGTTGGTTTTTTCATAAGGGAAAATCGTTCCAAAATTTGTTCTCAAAGCCCTCAGCATTTATTTACATCCATTGGAAACTTGGGAACATTGGGAAAGGCCATGTAACCCTCACCGCCTCCTCAAGTCAATGAGGTAGGGGTGGGGTGTTAAAATTGGTATCAATTTGTTCGGTACATAGCTTTCAAGTGAGAGTAGTTGTCCAATCATTGGTGTTGATCATTGGTTTGGGAGTTGACAATCGTTGTGGTATATTCCTTGAGTCGGGATGGTAGCAAGGCACAGGAATGTCATAACATGGAATGTATAGCATAAAAGGATATAGCTAACCCTCTTATGCTGAACTTCAAGTTACCCGGGAGTTGGGTACATAAGTGTTTCGTATACACTTATAAGCATTGGATATCTCATTGTCGTGGTTGTAGCCAATGATATGAGCTTGGCATGCATGGTAGAAAAGACTTCCCTCTAATATGAATATTTCATTAGGGTATAATGATTTATGGGATGAATTGAGAAATGGTTTTGAGAATGTATGAAATTCTAATGTGAATAAGTATGGTATTTTGAAAATGGTTTGGTTTTCAAAAAATGGTGAATCATGTTCAATGTGGAAAACGGGGAAAGCCTTGTTGTAATAGTATTTTGTAATGTGATTTGAAATGGGAATTATTGATCTCTACGAAAGTGAGAATCATGGTTGTTTGTTTTCTGTTGATAGAAATGGAACCAAGTAGGCATCGTGGAGACCAGCTGGAGGAGGCTGCAGAGAATGTGGTAGCACCTGAGCCGCAGGTGAACCAGCAGCTAGTGCAAATCATAGTGCAAGCTTCCTAAGCTGTGGAAAGTGGAAATAAAATGGATGAACCGAGGAATGTGGATCATGCGATTCAGTTTCAAAAGCAGAATCCACCCATCTTCAGGGGTGATTCAGAGCCATAGAGGGTAGAAGCATGGCTGAATATAATGAACAAGATCTTAGAATTATTGGGAACACTGTTAGAGTTGAAAGTGAGGTTGGCCATGTATATATAAGAATATATTACCCTATAATGGTGGGAGTTAGCGGTTCAAGCTGGAACGGACCAAGGTATGTTGTGGGAAGTCTTTGAGGAATTGTTCAATAAACAATTATACCCACATACATTTAGAATTCAGCGCACGACTGATTTCTTCAGTCTAAATGAAGAGCATATGTCTTTGATGGTGTATGCAGCTAAGTTTATGAACTTAGTGCAGTTTGCACCCAATGTGGAGTGTAGCACATTGTTGAAGGAAAGGATATTTGAAGAGGGGTTAAGGAAAGAAATCTATTCAAAGATAGCAGTGCTCTGTATAGATGATTATACAGAGATGGGGAATAGAGCCTCGGTGGATGAGTGGGATTTCTTGGTAGCTTCTAGCGGAGGAAGCATGGTGGTACCCATGGGGAATAGTGGGAACTCTAACGCTAGGTTCAAATAAAGGAGGGAAACATATTACTAGGGCGGGGGCATGGCACATAATCTGATGGCAGGATCAGTGAATATTCCTTCAAATCCACAGAGAAATTCGGGATGTTTTCAGTGTGGTTCTACGAGCCACATCAAGCGGGATATTATGGCACAACCTCGAGCATGTAATAATTGTAAGAATATGAGGCATCTGCAGCATTATTGTCAAAATGATCTAAGGTTGGGTGCGTATGACACTCCCCTAGGATCGCAGACATCGTATGCTTTGATGGGATGGGGACAGTAGCACACCCCTCATCTACAGAGTAAAGTGGTTCATGGTGATTTTCAAAATACCAAAACACCTCAGAAAAGCAATAAAGAGCAGATTGTGGCCACAAAGGCATTGTTTGGAGCTGAGAAGGTTGTTTTGGATGATCAGTCGGGACCATCCATGTTGTGAGGTACTATTCTTTTAAATTCTACCTTGATGCAAGTGTTGTTTGATAAGGGTTCTTCACACTCTTTTATTGCTGCACATGTGGTTGATTTTCTGGTTTTAAGGGAAGAAATGATGCCTTTGTTTTGGAAACTTCAAACACCTCTGGGTTGAAGAGAGTGTCGAGCCTTCTTGTGTAGATCATGTTGTATTGTTGTGGGAAAGATTGTTATAACCTGGAATTTCTCAGTGATTGAGATGGATGGGTATGATGTAATCTTGGCAATAGATTGGCTGGTGGTGATTAAGGGCCACATCAATTTTAATGCACGGACAGTGGATTTTACGACACACGATGGTGTTAGACATCTCTTTAGAAGACAGAGGCATGAAAGGAAGGGTTCAATGGGTTTGTCGGAACCAGTAGTGGCCATGTTATCATATCAGTTGGCGGTGTTGTCATTGGAATCAGTAGAGGGTATTGAAAAGGGTGTTCTTCTGGCTGTGTTGGATCAGTTCATGGTTTTTTTACCGAATAATTCTCTAGGTTACCTCTCGTAAGATAAGTGGAGTTTACGATTGATCTCTTTCCAGGGACCAATCCTATCTCACTTATGTCTTACCGGATGGCACCTTCTAAATTGTCGGAATTAAAAGTCCAATTGGAAGACTAAGAAAACAAAGGGTTAATCCGGCCTAGCACGTCTTTGTGGCCAGCGCCAGTGTTGTTTTTGAAAAAAGCAGATGAAACTTTGAGGCTCTGTATTGATTATAATTGACTTAACCAAGTTACAATAAAGAAAATATGTCCACTTCCATGAATTGATGATTTTTTTCGACCAATTGAGGGGAACCCAGTGGTTCTCCAATATCGACCTGAGGTTGGGATATCATTAACTACGGGTGAGGAAAGACGATATTCCTAAAACAGATTTCAGAAGTAGATATGGCCATTATGAATATGTGGTTATGCCCTTTGGTCTAACAAATACGCTAGTGGTATTCATGGTAGTGATGAATCAGATATTTCAGAGATATCTGGATTCATTTGTGGTGGTGTTTGTAGATGATATTCTGGTGTATTCAGAGACATGGGTGGAGCATGAGCTGCACTTGGTGATAGTTCTGGAGATCTTGAGGGATCAGTGGTTGCATACCAAATTGTCAAGGTGTGACTTTTGGATACATGAAGTTTGTTTTCTTGTCCATGTGATTTCTTAAAGAGGTGTCTCAGTGGATCCGAAAATGATAGAGGCAGTTATCTCATGGTAACCACCAAAGAATGTGTTTTAGGTATAGAGTTTCCTCAGTCTAGTTGGGTATTATCGGTGTTTTGTTCGTGATTTTTCATGTTTGGCTTCACAGATGACATCTTTGACAAGAAAGAATATTCTATTCCAGCGGAATGAACAGTGTCAACAGTGTTTCGAAGTGCTAAAGGGCCGCCTTACATAAGTACCAATCTTGTTTTTTCTAGAACCAAGAAAAGGGAATGTGGTGTATTACGATGCATCGGGATCAGGGTTGGGGTGTGTTCTCATTCAAGGAAATCATGTAGTTGTGTATGGATCATGGTAGTTTATGGTGCATGAGAAGAACAACCCAACTAATGATTTAACATTGGCAGCAGTGGTGCATGCTTTGAAAGTGTGGCGTCATTATCTCTTTGGTGAGAAATTCTCGGTATATATAGATCATAAGAGCTTGAAGCATATTTTCTCACAAAGATATTTGAACTTTAGGAAAATGAGATTGATGGAATATCTCCAGATGTTTTATTTTCACTTTATTTACACACCAGGTAAGGGAAATTTGGGGGCGGATGCATTAAGAAGAAAATCATATTCTCAGGTGGTGAAACAAGTATCAGACCAGTGGCAGTTGATGTCGGTTATAGCTGACATGTGGTTGGAATATGAAGACAAGGGTGATAGAGCGGTCTTCTTTCTAGTTTTATTGATTCCTGACTTGGTTGTCCTAGTTATAGAGTCACAAAGATCTGATTATGAGTGTGTGACCATGGGGTCGAGACTCAATGGTGGGGAGACCATTGAGGGTTGGCAACTGAATGGAGATTCAGTTTTGTGTTTTCAGAATCGGATGGTTTTACCAGTTGCTTATCAAGAGGATATTTTATGGGTGTACCATCATTCCAGGTGGTATATTCATCTTGGAATTCAAAAAATGTATAAAATGTTAAAAGCGTAGCTTTGGTGGGATGGTATGAAAAGGAGAGTGGCTGAGTTTGTTTCGAGATGCTTGACTTGTCAGCAGATCAAGGCAGAGCATCAGAGGCCAGCACTAAGGTTTTGTACTTTACCAATCCATGTCTGGAAGTGGAAGAAAATAGCAATGGAATTTTTCATAGGTCTCCCAAGAACGGTCAGAAATCATGATGTCGGTTGGGTGATAGTGGATCAGCTAACGAAGTCGGCCCAATTAATCCCAATTCGTGAATCTCATATGGGGGAGGATCTGTCCAAATTATATATCTGGGAGGTGGTAAACAGGCATGGTATTCTGGTTTCTATTGTATCGGATAGACACCCGAGGTTTACATCTCATTTCTGGAAATCCTTACAGCAAGCCATTGGAACAAAATTGACCATGAGTACAATGTATCACCCTCAGATGAATGGTCAGCCTAAGAGGACGAAATAAACTTTGGAGGATATGTTTCGAGATTTTGTTATGGATTTTGGTGGCTCATGGAAGGATTAGTTGTCGTTGGTTGAGTTCTCGTAAAATAATAGTTATCATACATCCATACATATGGCTCTGTTTTAAGCGTTGTATGGGAGGCCGTTTCATTCTACACTATATTGGGTGGAAATGGGTGAGTCCTCGATGGTTGGACGGAGCCTTTTCTAGGATACTACGGAGAAGATCAAGTTGATCAGTTAGGGAATGGAGATGGGTCAGAGTAGTCAGAAATCATATGTGGATCATCATCGACAGTCGTTGTCATTCGAGGTGAGTGATCATGTTTTCTTGATGATATATCCTAGGTTTCCACATCGTCGATTTTGGAAGCAGGAAAAGTTATCTCTGAGGTATATTGGACCTTTTGAGATTCTTGAGCAATTAGGTGAGGTGGCTTATTATTCATCTTTCCACCTAGCTTTAGTATGTTGCACAATGAGTTTTATGTGTCGCAGTTGAAAAAGTATCAGTCGAATTGTGACCATGTGATTTGATGGGATCATGTGGATCTAGAGTCAGATGCTTCGTTGGTGCACGTGCTAGTGCGGGTTATGGATAGGTAAGAGAAAGTCTTGCATGGTAAAATCATCAGTTAAGTTCTTGTTTTGTGGAAGCATGGTCAGACTCAATAGGTGACTTGGGAGCTGGAGATAGAAATGGTCGAGCAATGGCCCGAGCTCTTTCGGCAAAGGGTAGGTTCACTACTTTCTGAGCATGTAAAGTCCAATGGTGGGGAGAATGTAGTACCCCAAGTTTGAGTAATGTAGTATTTTTTTATGATTTTTATGTTTTTAAATTGAATGGGGTGAGTTTGGTAGAGTTTTGAAGAGTTTGGAATGGTTTTTAATGAGTTTGGAGGATTTGCATAGGGTGCACGATTTTAGCACGGTTAGTGGAAACTATGCGAATTCTCCAAGAAACTGTGTAGGGGGAGACAGTAGGCTTCACATGGCTTTCACATGTTTTGCAAAACCATGTGAGGAAACCATGAAGACCCTTGATCTTGAGGCATTATCATGTGCACGTTTAGCGGACGGTTTTCCAAACCGCGCGGGCTAACCGTGCTGCCACATAAAAATACAGTCTTAAAACCCATGTTCACATGGTCTTGCCTCATTCCACTCCAAACCCTCTCCCACCTGAGCCTCACTCATGATTTTAGGTTCTCAGGGTTTTAGGGTGCTCTCCCAGTCATTTTAGAAGCGTTTTAAAGTGTTTTCTTAGTGGTTTGAAGGTGGTTTCTCCCGGGTAAGTCTCTCCTCTCGGGTTCCTTGTGTTTTCCTCTAAATATACATCTCCCTCTCTCTTAGTTTTCTAGATCTATGCCCGTTGTGTGTTGATCTAGGGTTTTGGTTTCCATGGATGGAAATTTTAAGGCTTTTGGATGTTAGGAAAGAGATCTAAAGAGGCTTCGGTGGTGCGTTCACCAGATTTGAGGTGTGATTGCTTGTGGGTCAATTTCTCAGGAACCCTAAAGGTAGGTGGCTTCTCTCTCGACTCCAAATGGATAGAACTAGTGTTCCTTGGTTAAAATTAATTTGTTGTGTTTAAAATTAATCGTGTTTTGATGTGATAATTTGGTTAGAAATCCCTTTGGTGATTTTTTGGGGATTTGTGGGAAAAGGGGGTTCTGTGGTGAAATGTTCTTTTTGTAGATTTTGGAATGGATATTTTAAAATGGGTTGTTGTGATTGATTTGTGAAAATGGTTGATGAAAATGTTTTTCAATGAAGATATTGTTTTATTGAAATGGGGTTTGGCAAGGAAAATTATTTAATGGTGGTTTCAATAAATGGGTGATTTGTTGAATTGGTTGACATGTAATGAAAGTGGTTGATTGCATGTTGTTGTGGCCTTGGTGGGTTCTGTACTTGATTATGGATTGATTGGAACGTTGTGTGGAAGTGGGTGGGACATACCACTATAAAAAGAAGATGGACAGTGGATTGAAGGGCCACTATCAAAGGATAAGTGGTTAGGAAGTACCGCTAGTTGTGAATGGGTGAATGGGTTGGACGGAATCTTCACCGTTTTGGTTGGTTGTTGTGTATTTTTTTATAAAATGGAAATTGTGGTGCTAATGTTTGAATGATGAAATGTCTTGTGGAATGTTTGTTTGGGCTTCCCTTGGATACCTAGTTTGGGTGAGGTGGCTTGGTAAGGGTGTGTTTGGCTTACGGTAATGGTTTCACTTGTTATTATTTTATATAAACTTTTTTATATAAATATGTTAACGGTTTTATCCTAGTGGAATGTGTAGAGAAGTCATTTGGGAAAATCCTACCGAGTTTTAATACTCACCCCCTACTTTGGCATGTTGGTGTATTTGAAGATTTTTCGTATCGTGACATCGGAAATAGTAAGGCATCAACCTCCTTTAGTGGTGCATCGTGATGTCTCGGTGGAGCTTGGAGCATAGAGCTTGGTGTGGAGTCATGGAGTGTGTCTTGGATTATTTTTGGTCTTTTGTTGAGTCTTCCTCATAGTACTCTAATATTGTATTGGTTGTATTAGTTTTTGTTTGTATTTTTGAACAACATGGTTGTCCTTGGGGAATTCATTCTTGAATTTTTTGATTGACATGCATCATATAGTGGTTGGTAGTGGATGGTTTGGTTGGTTTTGTCTTAAGGGAAAATCATTCCCCAATTTGTTCTCAAAGCTCTTAGCATTTTTTGCCAGCCTTTGGCACCATGGGAATGTCACATAAGGCCAAGTAAACCTCACCTCCTCCTCAAGTCAATGAGTTAGGGTCGGGGTGTTACAAGTGGGGTGTTACAAATATCATGGTGTACAGACAAGAAAGAAGATTAGGGAATATTTTCATTCCAATTTATTTTCAAAATTTAAACCTAAAATAGTTGAGGAATAATTTAAAAATTAAGATTAGGTTCATATTATGAATGAGGATATTAACATAATAAAAAAAATAATCTTGAGAAATTGTTCCCAATTCTATTAAAAAATATATAATTAGATTAAAATGTGTCTTAAAAATAAACCTGATAATAATGGTGATGTATATAGAAACATTTATAGTCTAGTATGAAAGGTATATTCACAAATTGAAGGGGTTGAATTTGATAAATCATTTTATCTAGTGGATATACTTCAGCCCATAAAACTATTCCAATCTATATCCTCAGAGGGAAATATTAAAATATTTCAAATGGATTTTAGATTTTCTAAAAGGTGAGATTGAGGAGGAAGTGCATACAAAATTTCATGAAGGATTGTCACTGGATTCTAATTGAATAAAAGTTTGTAAGTTAAATATGTAAATTTATATACATAAATTGGGCTCCCACAATATGGTATTCTATATAGTGACCCAAGCATAACATACATGGATATTACATCATTTTAGATGAATATTCATCACATTAGAGAAAATACATTCCTAAAGACCATAATAGTTTCGTTTCTTTTTAAACATGAAAAAAAATCTTATAAATTTTGTGAAATATCATAAATATTTCCCATAAATATCTTATCATTTATTAATTATACTTAAAATATTTCTTCATAACTTAGGGGAAATAAAACATAAGAAAGGGTAAGGTCAAATACTCAATAAGGGTAAATAAAAGAGATATATAAGCATAATATGAGCATAAGGTTATGAGAACATGAGAGTTAATTTTTAATATCATACCCTTCATATCAAATATAATATACATGATTCAAGGGATAAATATTGGTAGTTCACAAGACATTAATAATAAAGGAATCAATATAATAATCTATGATAGAATAACATAAGAATTAGACATAGAATTTTTGGAAAAAGAATAATAAAGTAAAAACATTCCCTAATATAAACCCCATTTTCAAAACTTATCTAGGAACCACATTGAGACTACACCTGATGGATGAGACACATCACCATCCCTAATCATAGTTATTTCTTTATAATGGATCATTTTTCCCTTTCTTCCCATAGTGAATCAGTTTTCCCCGTCTTTTCAAAGTGGATCAAGTTCCTCGATTTGATTCCCATCATTATCTCATGAGATATAAATATTTAATTAATGAATTTTAGGGAGATATAGGTCCCACCAATCTCATAATGAAATCATATATACGAGATTTAAAATATCATAAACAATCATCATATCATAGCCTATAAAAAATGGGTTTCATAAGCATCATAACATAACCTTTGAATACAAATGGGTATCATAAACATGAAATCATATCATAACCTATAGGAAAGATATGGGATTCATAATTATATAATAACCCATGAAATTAAGTGGGTTTCATAAGTTTTTTTATCATGGTATGACCCATGGAAGAGAAATGGATTTTGTAAATAACATATCATCTTAATTACAAAACATTAAAGGAACAAATAAGAATTGTATCCTTGGATCATATCCCCAGTAATTCAAAAACTATATCAAAGGATATCATCTTAGATGGGGAAGTATCTTGAAAGATTAATTGGATCATTTATTAAGAAAAATAGCCTTTCTTTCGAGATCTATTTCATAAAATACATTAAAATATCCTTTTTTAAAGTACATTTACTATTTATTTAAAACAATTCTTGATGAAAATATACTTTCGGTCTTGAAAAATTATTTTTAAATCACAAAAAATTTTGAAATCATTTTTCTTTGAAAGTAACCTTTAAATAACAAAAAGGAATCTAGAAACCATTTTGAAAACCTTTTCTTTTAAAATAACATTAAAAACATATAAATGAATCTTGAAAACATTTTTAGAAACTTTTCTTTGAAAATATCATCAATAATAAAGAATTTAATGTTGAAAACGTTTTGAAAAACTTTTATTTGAAAATAATTTTGAAAAACAAATAAAGTTAGATTTTAAAATAATTTTAAAAACATATTGACCATAAAACATTCTCTAAAACGTTTTTATTTTAAAATAACTTTGAAAAATTATAATAGAGGCTTCGAAAACATTTTGAAAATATTTTCTTCGAAAATAAATTTTAAAAAGAATAAAAAAATCTATAAAAGGAATTTAAAAACTTTTTAAAACATACAAATTTTAAAAAATATTATTTCATTGATAATTGAAATAAATTATCATTTAAAAATTTATAAAAGAAATATAAAATAATTTTTTTGAACAAAACATATTTCTAACCAATGTGATAATTAAAGTAATATTTTCTTAAAAAACATTTTCCTATTTATATTAAGTACTAAAGAGTGGAAATAGTTCAATTAAATTAATATATAATTAATAAAAATATAAGAAGATAATTTATGAGTGTTATTGAGATATGGATCATAATATCTCATCAATGGGGACATAATCATAAACAGTCCTAATAAGGGATGAGATTATAGAAATGAACTGTCACCACTTTGGTTGTATCAAATCCTAATCCCACTGAATGAATAACATTACATGAAAATTATAATCTCATGAATATAATTAATTTTAATTTATAAAATTTCAATTCAAATTATATACACCTCATAGAAGAATATAGGAATATAACATGGCATGTATCTCAAAGGAGGAAAATTCAGACAAAATTATTTTACCCATTTGGTAATTTTTACCCATAAACCACATAAAAGTGAGATAATAAAATGGATATGTAAATAACAATAAACATAACTATATTATTAATTGAATATATTAATGGGAAGTTTATACACCACCCAAAATAAATTAGTGGTGAATAAGGCATAAGTCTCATAGAAATAAAAGTGAGATGAGAAAACCAACACCTTAAGCTTTGAATTTATTATTACATGTCAAATCCTCCAGTATAATAAATATAAGTTTATTATACATATAAAAAAAACAATATTATTATATATAATTTCATATATTATTTTTTTATCACTTTATATTACCCATTTATTAACAATTCCATGTCAATGTTACGTTTCGGGTAATATCTACTTTGTTTACAGATATGTTTTGACTTGTTATTCTTGATCCTCTTTCATATATCATTATTTACTTTTTTATAGAATTTAAAACATGATATAAATATAATATATATTTATCATATTAATATTTATAAAAATATATAAAATCTATAAATATGAAATGGAGTACAACGTTCATGGAGACGGTAGGTCGTACGTACGCATTAAAGTTGTTCTCATTTTATTGTCATATTAAAAAAAGGAAGTAAATGACATATATATATATATATATATTATAATTATGTTAGATTTATTAGTTCATATATATCTTATATGTTTAACAATCCTATCCCTAATACATTCCATGTAAACTATGAACGAATCATGTCACTTTTAGAAGGTGGCAGTCCACACATCCACAAATGAAGTTATCATATTTACAAAAAACTGAATCATGAAGGTTTGTTTCATATAATATTTCAAGAAAAAGAATTACAAAATAAATATCATATATTTCATATAAAAATATTATGTTCATCCATATTCTCAACCATGACATGTGGTAAAGGGAAAACGAACGACGTCGTTTCGCATGGTGGTAGCCCACCATACACAAAAATGTTAAATTTGTTACCCATTTTATTGAAATGTTTTTACGTGTGGGTAGAACCCTTATAACTAAAAAATATAATTATATTTATGATATATATATTATTATATAATCAATAAATAAGAATAATTTATGGGTTGGAGAATAAAAATAAAACAAAAGAGTTTCTGGAAAGATGAACCTCTTCTTTAGGTAATTATTTTTGGTACCAAAGAGATTCCTTGGTTGGATTTATGCCAAAATTTAGGCCTCTATGATTAATGTATGGAGTCTCAGATGTAATTTGGGATGGTCTTGGATAATCCAAAGTGTCTTGAGAGCAGTAAGTATGGGGAATAGTGAATTCCTTTTTATAGAGGTGGGGTGACATTCTTGAAAATACCAAATAGTAAACACTATTCAGATGTCCCCCTAACCTCATGTGATTAAAAATGGAAAAATAATGCATTAAAGGGTAATTATGGTCTAAAAACCTTTAAAATATAAAAATATATGCATTTTTATAATTGTTTCCTTAACTTCTATGTTTTCCCACTTTTATCACTTTGGTTTTTATTAAGGTAACTTATTTTATAACCTATGTTACTTAACCATTCCGACTAAATTAAATTGATATTTATTGGAAAGTAAATTCAAAATTAATTATAAATATTATATCCAATTTTCAAAAATAATCACAAATGTGTTGGAAATTAATTCTAAAATAAGCACAATTAACACACAAAAGCAATAATTTAAACCGAACCATGATAACAATGAGTTTTTTTTATTTAAAGTCCAACATGTTTATTAAAAAAGATAAATTATTCCAATAATAGACAATATTTGATATTTAATATTATTTAAAAATAACTTTAGAGAATATTGGATTTTTAGTAATTTTTGAACCTTTTAATAAAATGTCATTTATTATGAAATAACATCAATTTAAATTTTATAATTATTTACATAATTTAAATTTAAAAATATCAAGAAAAAAATAAAATTTAGTTTTTTTAATTTTTACACCTATTTTACATGATATATAATAATAATAATAATAATAATTAGATTAATTTAATTCTCTTTTAATATTTATAGTATCATTTATTTTAGTTAATTATTAACTAAAAAATTACTTTATTTTGAATTCTGTAAGCATTAAATCTAAATAATTGATCCCATAAAATTAAATATTAATTAATGTGATGAAAAAATTCCATTAAAATTAAAAATAGTGTGTGTAACCAACTTAATTTTGTTTTTTGTTTATATCTCAAGGATTTATAAATGATAGTGGTAAGGAAAGTTCTCTTTTTGTCTTTTTCCTTACATAACTTATAATATATGTCACTTTTAGGGGATAGTGTCCTAAAAACTCATAATTATAACAAATAGGGTTTATGGTGAAAATATGGGAATAAAATAGATTTTGGAAAAAAATTTAGGTTATTTTTCTTATTATGATTCAGGTTAAAGACTATGTAAATTCATTTCTTACTTGATTACTGTAATTAATTAAAATTAATTTTACTAATTTTTTTTAATAAAATAATTTTACCATAACAGATACAATAAACTATTATTATATTAAATATGTACATCATTTTTCAAAATTATAAACACATAAGTGGTAAAAATTAAATTAAAATTAATTTCATTGACTTGTCGTGAAAGAGATTTTTTAAATTAAAATTGTTCAAAATATTTAAATGTTTATATATCCAATTTCCATGATAAATTGGTTACAATGACATAAATTAGATTAGTTTGTGTAAAAATTTATAATTAAACATTATAACCAAATTAAAATTTAATTTATAAATATAAATAAATTGTACAACAAAGTAGTTTTGAATTAAAAGTAAATATTTTTCACTTTTCATCCAGGAAATGATTTTTTAGAAAATACCCAAAAATTGTACCTAAGATAATTTTAACATTATGATTACAAAAATAAATTTTATTTTATCATATTAAATTTCTAAAATTGTATAAATTTAATTTTATTATTGTTCACAAAAGGACATTAAAAGAATTTCATTTGAGAAAATAGTATTTTCAAACATTTAAAGACTTTAGAAAACAATTATATGATTTTATATAAATGTGTTTTATTTTTATATAAACATTATAAATATTATTTAAAAATTATTTATTACTATTCATATAATTATGTTTAACCATTATGTTATAACTATATCATTTAAATAATTTTCATAACAAAATAGTGTTTTATAGAAACTCAGTTTTGCATGCAATGGAAGCCAAGTCATTATTGTGTGTAGAACAATCCTAGCATGGTGTAGATTATAATGCAAGCCAAAATTAGTTCTTTCATATAAAAAAATATATATTTAATGTTTTTTTAAAATTAAAAATATGAAAAATATTGGGAAAATAAAATTTCCTAAAATTTCATGGTGTTATATTCTAACCCTGTTAAATTGAATTTTACCCTAGAAATTATTCTAGGTTATCAAATGTTTAATGCTTCATGGTTAATTTCTTATAAACCCACGTCATCAAAATGAATACTAAGAGTTATTTTAAAAAAGGGAAAGTTTGAAACATAATGGTTATCGAGAGTAACACGTAAATTAGTTCCCACATAGGTGAACATAGATGGAAGTTGAAAACATTGACATAGAAGAGAAATCTAACTATAAGACTCTGATGAAAAGTGATAGAGATCATGGTTAAGATAATGTTAATGATCACAAATCCATAACCCAAATGGGATAAATAAAGGTCATTGATATCATCAAAATGATGATAACATGATAATATTTTATTTTAAGACTCTTTTCCTAAAGTGTAAGAATTTCCACAAGAAGATATACTTACTTGATTTCTCTAAAATAACACCATTTTTTGTGAATTTATTAATTTCCACTTTATATCTTATTCCAAGAAGTGAAGGTTAATTTTTAATTCTCGATGCATCGTGATATTAATAAATAGAATGATATGTCATTCCATATATCATTATCTAAAAAAATTGTTAGTATATGTTATCCAATATGCATAAATAATAACATAGCGAGATAATTATTTAATATTTGAAACATCATATTATGTTTAAATTAAACCATTCCATTAATATTTAACCCTTTGACCATTGAAAAAGATTAAAATAGAACACCTTATAAATAATGTCACTAAATTTCACAAAATCACTTTAACATTGGTCCCCCATATATCATAAAGTATCTCTTGGTTGTCACATACCAAAAATGTGAATACCTTCGTCATATATTCTCTCATAACATAGTAATAACAAGAATTACCATAATCTCTTTGGGAAACATGCATGATTCCTTATTCGAAATTGTATTGAAGATATTACTTAAATCCAGAAATTTTGTAATCTTCTTCAATGATAGGATAATACACTTTGTCATCAAATCCTTTATCAGTTATATGGTCATAAAAATAGTCCAATTTACGTTATCCATATCATCATCTCATTATAAATATTAAATATCATCTTATATACCATCAACAAGAAGTTGTTAAGGGTTGACTTCCCTTTATAACAATATCACTTTTCCATTAAATCGCTTTTCTATGTCATTAGAACCATTAAACATATCCATTTAAATCCTTAATTAAAATCATATACTTCATCACTCATATAATATAATTCTTGAATCCCGGGACATATACACTTCAATCATCCAACTTTATTCTTAATCCATTACTCATGCTTCATCATCTTATTCCTTATTACCCCTTTCATAAAAAATGAAATATGAATCACATATTAAGGTTCCTCAACATAAATTTAATCATTATTCTTATGTTTAATGTAAAAAATATCATTACAAAATCCCATAACATTCATATGTTGTTCATGGTTTCTTTATATTTAGTAGTATAAACAAATTCATACCACATTCTTGACTCTTAAGTGATATTTCTACTTAGGAAAACTACTTTTATAATGCCCATTATTTCCTTATCTGAAACATTCAATGTTAACTCAACTCCTTCTAGTTATTGGTATTGACTAAGACCAAAAGGCATAATTTGAGAAACACTTATCATAGAAAAAACCATATAATCATGAAAAATTAATTACACAATATCTAAAACAAGACACCTTCTTAGATCTATGAAACCATAGTATTATCTTTTGTGACATACCTATACATATCCATAGAAATGTTCCTATCTATCTCTTTAATGTTTTCCCACCCTAGTTTCTAAAGGTTTACTAGACCTTTACTTTGATACCAACTATAGTGACCCAAGCTTAACATAAATTGTTATTATATCATTTTAGATGAATATTTATCACATTTTAAAAATATATTCCTAAGGACCATAGTATTTTAGTCTCTTTGTAAACATGTAACAAATTATTATGATTTTTTGAAAGATATTCAATGTTTCCCACAAATATATTCCCCATTATTACTTAAACATAATACCATTATTCATAAAATGGGATAAAGGAAACATAAAAAACGTGATCTTAGATTCTTATTAAGGGTAAATAAAGAAGATATATAAGTATAATATGATTATAAGGGTTTGAGAACATAAGAATAACTTTTGAAGAACATACCCTACATATAAAAGATTATATACATGAGTCGTTACATAAGGATTAGGAGTTCATATGACATGAATTATAAAGGAATCAAGAGAAAAATTCAAGAGGTCATAACATAGGAATCATACATATAATTTATGGAAAATGCATAAACATGTAAAAACATTCCTTAAACTTTGGATCATTGAAAAAACTTATATGGTAACTTCATGGGGAATACACCTACATGGTGGGACACACCACCATCCCCAATAATAGTTATTTCCTTATAAGGGATCGGGTGTCCACTTCTTCCAATAGTGGATTGGATTTCCCTTTCTTCCCATAGTGTATTAAGCTTGTCGAATGGTTTCCAATCATTATCAATATATATATAAATCTTCACCCAATGCATTGGAGGTAGATATAGTTCCAACCCATATTATAATGAAATCATGAATATGTATCCCATAAGATCTTAAATAGTCATTATATCATGACCCATAAAAAATGGGTTTCATAAACATCATAACACAACCCATGAATTGAAATGGGTATCATAAACATTCCATCATTTCATAACTTCTGGAAAAGATACATGTTTTCTAATAATAGAACAACCCATGAAAGTAAGTGGGTTTCATAAGTATTTTATCATGATATAACACGTGGAAGATAAATTTGTTTTTAACAACTTTTCAACATAATCATGTCCCATACAAATAAAAAATAAGAATTTTATCATTGGATAATATCACTAGAAATTCATAAACTATATAGAATGATATCTTCTTATTTATAGAAGGATTTTAAAAGATCCCTTTGAACATTTATTAATGAAAATGTCATTTATTTTAATATACATTTAAAAAATTATTTTCAACAATCATTTTCTTATAAATAATGATTGGAAATTTCATTTAAAACATTTCTTATAGAATATAGACTTTTTGCTTTGAAAAATGTTTTTAAATCATAAAACTTTTTAAAAAACTTTTTAAATTGTAATAAACATGAAAAAATATATAAGAATATTTAAAACCGTTTTAAAACATTTTCTTTGAAAATAACATTGAAATATTCAAAAGGAATCATGAAAAACTTTTGAAAACATTTTCTTTTAAAAAAAACAATGAAATTTTATAAAGGAATCATAAAAAGGTTTTGAAACCCGTTTCTCTTAAAATAAAATTTAAAACTTATAAAATAATATTTTTAAATCATTTAAAACACTATGTGAACATAAAACATTATTAAAAACCATTTTATTTGAAAATAACATTGAAAACATATAAAAAAAGCTTTGAAAACCTTTTCTTTGAAAGTTACTTTGAAAACTTATAAAAGAAGATTAAAAACAAATTTTTTAAAAAAAATTAACCTTTAAACATTTATAAAATTATTTTTCTACCAAAATTATAATAAAATATCAATTAAAAACATTTTTAGAAAACATTCTTAAAAAACATGGTTTTTGAATAAAATAGATGTCTTGCCGAATAAGGAATTAAAGTCAAGATTTCTTAAAAACATTTTATTATTTATCGTAAGTTCCAAAGAGTGTAAAAATGATACCATTACTTGAATATATCATTAATAACCAGATGAGAATAAAATTCACAAGAGTTATTGAGGTATGTATCATAATATTTCATCAGTGGAAGCATAATAAAAAACAATCCTCGTAAGTGATAAGATTGTAGTAATGAACTGTTACCACTTTATGAACTTCTATCCTAAACACCAAGAATGAATAATAATACATGAAGATTAAAATCCAATGAAAATAATTATATTCGGGATAAAACATTTCAAGGGGTTGTATATTCACCTCATCAAACAATATATGAACATAACATGGAATGTATCATAAAGAAGGAAAATTGAGACCAATTTATGTTACCAGTTTGGTATTTTTGAACCATAAACACCATTAAAAAGAAATCCTAAAATTGATATGTAAATAAAAATTAATTTATGTATAATATTTATATAATACATTCATGTATGTTATATACACCACATAAAATAAATGAGTGGTAAATAAGGCATAAGTCTCACAAAAATAAAAGTGAGGGAGAAAACTCTAACCTTAAGTATTGAATTTCTTGGTCATATTCAAACCTCCTGTATAATAAATATAATTTTTTTTATAAATCAAAAAAAATAACCATATTATTATATATAATACCATGTATTATTTTATTATGACTTTATATTACCAGTTTATTAACAACTTTATGTTAATGTTACGTTTCGGGTAATATCCTCTTTGTGTTTCAGATATGTTTTGACTTTTTATTCTTAATCATATTATATATATCATGATTTACTTATTTAAATGATTTAAAACATGATATAAATATAATATTTATATTCAGTATATAAATATTTTTAATAATATATAAAATATATAAATGTGAAATAGAATACATCATTCGTGGAGATGGTAGGACGTACGTATGCATGAAAGTTTTTTCTGTTTTATTTTTGTATTGAAATAAAGGAATTAAATGAAATATATATATATATATATATTATAATTTAAGTTGATTAATATTTTCATATATATATATATCAAATAAATTTACTAAAAACATCCTTAATACATTCCTTATAATGTGTGAACGAATCACATCACCTGGAGGAGGCGGTAGTCCACACGTCCACAAACAAAGTTATCATATATACACAAAAATGAAAATCAGGAAGGTGTTTTTAATATAATAGTTTAAGAACTATAAATATATCATATATATCATATAAAAAATTGTTTCAATCATAATGACCAACTATGAAGGTTGTAAAGGAAAAATGAACTACATCATTTCGTGATGTGGTAGTTCGCCGTACACAAGAACAGTAAGTTTGTTACCCATTTTAAGGAAGGCTGTGTATTTTTTGGTATAACCATTATAATTAAAATGTATTTTTATGTTTAGATTACTAATTTTATTATAAAATCCAAAAATAATACTAATTTAGTAAGTGGATACAGAAAGTCAAACAAAAGATCTTGTGGAAGGATTCTACCTATTCTTTAGGTAAATCCTTTTGTTTTTTACCAAAGGTCTTACTTGGTAGGATTTATTCCCAAATTGAGTCCTATAGGATGAAGAGAGATAATTTTTGATCTTTTTTTAGGGCCGGTAAAATCCAAAGATTCTTTAGAGGAGTGAGGAATATGAAGAGTAAATTCATTTTTACAGATGAGGACCAGAGTCATTCTTGTAAATACAAAAAGGTAAACACTATTGGGAGGTCTAACTTACCTAATATGCATAAAAAATGATGATATAATTTATTAAAGGGTAATTCTGTTTGAGAAAAACCTCCACCACACAAAAATAGGTGCATATTTATAATTTTGTTCCTTAACTTCTAAGCTTCCCCACTTTTATCATTTTGGACTTTATTAAGGTAACTACATTTCTAACCCAAGTTACATAACCATTGAGAATAAATTAAGGTGAGATGTATTATAAAATATAAACCCTCTTAATTCTAAATATTGTTTCTAATTTATAAAAAACTCATCTGTTTTGAAAATTAATTTTAAAACAAATGCATGTAATGTGGAAAAACACTACTTTAACATAGACCATGCTAACAATGTTTTTTATTTTTAAAATTAAATATGTTCATTAAAAAAGATAAATTGGTATATTAATATACCATATTTCATATTTATTAAAATTAAAAAATTATTTCGAAGAATATATTATTTTTAGTAAATATTATATCTTTTCATAAAATATCATTTATTATAAAATGACATTAATGTCAATTTTGAAATTATTTACTTAATTTAAATGTAAAAATATCAAGATAATTATGTAATTTATATCTATTATTTTCACACATGTGTAACATGATATATTCATATAGAAAATGAAATAAAATAATTAAGTCAATTTAATCAGCTTTTAATATTTTTAGAATCATTTATTTTAGTTAATTATTAACTAAATAACTACCTCCTTTGGTATTCCATAAGTATTTATTATAAATAATTCATCTCTATAAATTATATATAAATTAATATGATGAAAAAAACATTTAACATCCAAAATAGAGTGTACAAATGAAAAAATGTGTTTTTTTTTTGCATATCTTAGGGATTTATAAATGTTAAAGGTAAGGAAGTTTATTTTTTATATTTTTTCATAATGAAATTGTTATATATTACAGTTTCATGTAATATTTTCCTACTGACTCATAAAATTAGATCAATGAGGGTATATGGTAAAAATATTGGAATCCAGTGATGTAGCACCCTTGGTTTCTACTAAGTAACACTTTTGTTATGTATTTTAAGGACATAAAGTGTTTGGGTATTTTATAGGAGTGTTTGGATGAAGTTTTTAATGATTTGGGGGATTTTATAAGGGTTCACAGTTGGTGTATAGTTTACAAAAGACATGAAACACCTATAAGAAACATTACACAATGAGGTAGGGGATAAATGGAAGTTGCTTGGGTTGCGTACAGCTTAACCAAACCATGCATCCATCAAGGAGAAACTATGAAACATGAGACAGTGATATATGGCATGGTTGGAACATGGTTTTATAACTATTTGAGCCAACCATGAGATCTTCATCCTTGACGTAGTGGCTGACGCACTGTTAGTGCATGGTTTTCCTAACAGTGCGACAAACCAGGCATGGTTTAAAAGTTAGATCCTTAAATTGTGGATCTAATAGTTTTGGACCTCTAAATCCCTTATTTGTATTGTTATGTGGCCCTAAATCAATGTTATCAAATCCCAAATGCTAAGTAATCATCTTCTATTGATCTGGAGGCAATCTGAAGGCTTCTCTTCTTGTTTTGAAGTCATATTCTAACAGTATGTCATTATTCTTGGAAGTTCTTGGTTGTTTTTATTTGATCTTATTCTCTATTTTTCTCAATTTCTTAGATCAATGTATTATGTGCATATATCTAAGGCGTTTGATGCTAAATATGATTATATTTGGATTTTTATGATAGGGGAAGATATCTAAGGTGGGTTTTTTATGTTTTAACCCGGTTTCGTTGGTGTTTGAGTTCCATTATTCATTTTCCTCATGAACCCCAAGGTAGGTGCCTTCACTCTCAACTTGTCTATTTATAAACTTATTGCATAGTTTCAAATTTATTAAATTGACTGAAATTTATTGTGTAATTGGTGTGAAATTCATGGTTGTAACCTCATTTAGTGATGGTTTGTGGATTTTTGTGGAATTGTGGAATTGTTATACTTAGTGCCAAAGGTGTAAAGTCACATTGGATTTTAAATTAGCTTGTGATGAGTTGCTATATCTTTTAGAAACCACTCATTATTATGGAACTATCATAATGAATTAAGTATGGTTGTATGTATGGATTGGTGGATTCTAATAGGATATACCAAATTAAATTTATGAAATGTTATTATAACATTGTATGGATTATTTCCTTGTAAATTTTTGATATTTGGGGAAAAAAATTACTATTCCACTTGTTTATATTTTTATATAAATTATCTTAGAAATTTTCTCATAGTAACTATTTTTACAGAAATTTTCTAACATGTTCTATCCTAGTGGTGTGAGTGGAGAATTAATAGGGGAAAATCTAATGAGTTTCATTACTCAACTTTAATCAACACTTTGGTCATATTTCAAATGATTTTTATTAGGAAATGGTTAAACGTAAAATATAACACATTCCTAGTGGTTCTCGGTGATACATGAGTTATTTTAGAGTGGATCATGGAGAAGCATGGAGATTTGGAGTTGTGGTTGTCTTTGAGTGTTGTTGGATTTATAGTCTACCATTGTGTAAATGGTTATTTTTTAGTATTCCATTGTGGGAACATCATGTAGTTTTATTTTGATATAAATTGTATGCTTTGAGTTGTATGTTATTAATATCATGCATTAAGTAGTGGTTTATTTGGTTATGAAATTTTTGGATGGTTTTTTTATTTTCAAAGGGAAAGTCTTTCCCTAACTATTAACGAATCCCTTGACATTTATTTCCAGCCTTTGGTTTCTTGGGTATGTCCCTTAAGTTCAAGTATTTTTCCTCTACCTTCTCATGCCAATGTGGAGAGGTGGGAATTTACAAGTGGTATCAAATTAGTCCTTTTGATTTTTCTAGAAAAAGTTGTAGTTGTCTTCATCTTTGACTTGGTATTGATTGTTGGGTTTGGGTTGAATACATTCTGGTGTATTCCTTGAGTTGGGATTATAAAAAAGGAGTAGGATAGTTGGGACTTGAAATGTAAATCATAAAAATACATAGCTATCCTTTTCATGATGAACACAAAATTAACAGTGATTTGGGTAAATAAGTGTTTTGGATACACTTATTGGATTTGTAATCTCATTTTTAGGGGTTTAGCCAATGATATGAGCATGGCATGCATTATAGAAACGACTTTCCACCAGAAGTGCATATTTAATTTTGGGTAATTATTTTATGAAACATGTTGTTTTTTGTAAAATGTTGAAATTTTTTTCAAATGTGATATTTCAGAAAAGTGCATGATAGTGAAATTTTGAAGATGTTTTGATTATAAAAAGAAAGTTGATATTTTTAAAAAATAGATTAAAATGTAAAATGGTTGATTTTGAAAATAACAGTTGTGATAGTATGATGTGGTAAAATTTGAAATATTAATACATTAGTCAATATAAAGTGAAACTAATAGATATTTTTATTGGTATAGAAAATGGAGCCCAGTAGGCATCGTAGAAACCAACCAGAGGAAGCTGTTGAGAATGTGGTTGAACCTGAGCCACAAGTGAACCAATAGCTGGTTCAAAGTATCATCCAATATTTTTAAGCTATAGATACAGGTAACATATGGGATAATCCAATTCAAGTGTATCATTCCATCAAATTCTAAAATTAAAATCTAGACATCTTTTTTTTATTCGGAACCAAAGAATGTAGAGTTGTGGCTTAACAGGATGATTCATATCTTCAATTTATATGGAACACTAGCATAGCTGAAATTAAATCTAGAATTGTATATATTGGAATGTCTTTCATGCTAGTGGTGGGATTTATCTTCTTAGGATAAATTAGACCACATCATTACATTGTATAATTTTGAAGAATTTTTTTACAAAAAAATTCTATCTGTATACATTCTAAATTACAAGAAAAATTGACTTCTTCGGTTTGAAGCAAGAGAGCATCATAGTGACACCATATGAGCCTAAATTCATGAATTTAGTCCACTTTTCTCAAGTATTTTATGATAATGCATCCTTGAAGGAACACATCCTCGAATCAAGACTGATACAAGAGATTATCTTGAAGATTATTGTGCTCTAAATTATAGATTATACAGAAATGGTCAATATAGGTATGTTAGTAGAGAGGTAAATCTTAGTAGCTAAAGTTGGAGGAAGTATGTTGATACTAATGGTAAATTGTGGGAACTCAAATTCTAATAGAATGAGAAAGAGGGAAACTTATTTCAAAGTTATGAGTATGACTCAGAATCATATAGTTGGATCAGTAAATATTCTTCCAAGTCCCCAAATGAACTCTAGATGTTTCCAATTTTATTAATTCGACCACATGAAGCGAGCGTGTACAAAACCTGCAAGATCATTCCACATTCACACCAAAATGGGGAACCTTCGGTGCATTTTTTGTAGTACACTAAGTTCAGGTGTTCGAGACACTTTTTTGTGTCCCATGAGTCATATGCCTCAATGGGATGAGGATAATAGAATCAATCTTGTCAATAGAATAGATCGATACATGGTGATTATATGAATACCAATACTCCTTAGAAAGGGAAAACTCAATAGGGAAACAAAGAATAAAGTGTTATGAGAAAGAAACTATTTGGATTTGAGTAGGTTATTTTGGATCATCGGTTTGGACCATCTATATTGTGAGGTATGATTATTTTGAGTTCTACATTAATGAAAGATTTATTTGAGATCAGTGTATCTCATTCCTTTATTTATTCTCATGTTGTTGACTTCAAATGTATAGAAGTTCATATTCTTCCTTCTATATAAATACATCAAACTCATATTAGTCAAATAGAATGTTTAGAATTTGGGTATATATCATGATCTATATCTATATATAGTGCTCATTTGATATGGTATTTATTTTTTCATGAGATTAATTTTTATGATATAATCATGTGTATGGATTGGTTTACTATGGTAAAAGATCACATCAATTGTTACACACGAATAGTGGTTCTTACAATTGAGGATGGGGTCAATCAAATCTATAAAGAAGAAAGGAGTGTAAAGGTAGGTGAAATTGGATTATTGGAACCAGTAATTGGAAGGATATTATACCATTCTATATAATTTTATTTGACATTAATAGAAAAGATTGAGAATAAATGTTTTCCAAAAGTGGTTGATCAGTTTCCAGATGTGCTTACTGATAATCTCTCAAGGTATCCACTTATGAGAGAAGTATAGTTTATGACTGATCATTTTATGGGTTCCGGTCCTATTTACCTTCAATATTATTGGATGGAACCAATAGAATTAATGGATTTTAAAGTGAATTTGTAAGAACTAGAAAGTAAAGGGTTCATTCGGTTGAGCATGTATTTATGGGTATCTTCGGTGTTGTTTGTCAAAAATCCGAATATAACTCTTGGTCTTTGTGGAGATTATCATAAGCTAAACCAAGTTTGGAGAAAGTACAAGTATCCACATCCTTGAATTGATGATTTGATCATTCAATTGAGGGGATCACAATGGTTCTATAGTATTTAATTGCAATCAGGATATCACCAATTGAAAATTTGGAATGAGGATATTCTGAAGACATGTTTTAGATATATATATATCCATTATGAATATATGGTGATAACTTTTGGGCTTATGAATTTACCAGATGTATTTTGGGAATTAATGAATTTTATATTTTAGAGGTATCAAGTTTTTTTAGTAGTTTTTTTGGATAACATATTGATGTATTCAAGGACAAGGGATAATCATGAGAAGCACTCATCGATGGTGTTGGGAATCTTGAGGGATCATCGTTTGTATTCCAAATTATCAAAATGTGATTTTTGGATATAATAGTTACACTTCCATGGCCATGTAATTTATAAAAGATTTGTTTCGGTGGATCTATAAAAGATATAGGTCATTATCTCTTAGAAACCACTAAATAATGTCTTTGACATAAAGAGTTTACTTAATCTAGATGGTTATCATTGGTGCTTTGTTCATGACTTATCATGACTAGCTTCACCCATGATGTATTTTGAAAAGATTAATGTTCCATTCTAATGGGATGAGGAATTATATAAGTATTTTTAATATATGAAAGTTCACTATACATAAACCCTAATATTGACTGTTCAAGAATCAAGACAGGGGTACATGTTTTATTTTATGCTTCCGAATCTGAGTTGGGATGTGTTCTCATGCAGGTAGATCACGATGTCTCTTATGGATCAAGGAAGTTGTGGATGGATGAGAATAACTACCTAAAACATTATTTGGAGCTAGTTGTCATAGTCTATGATTTGAACACACGGCATCATTATCTCATTGGTGAGAAATTTAATATATTTACAGATCATAAGATCTTCAAGAATATATTCTCACAATGGAATATGAATTCGAGATGAAGAATATATATAGATTATCTCTAAATGATTCACTTTGAATTGATTCATACATCGAGAAAAGTCAATATGGTGGTAGATACATTAAGAATAAATTCATATGCTCAATTGGAAAAAGAATATTCAGATTAATGGCATTCATGTCTATGATATCAAACATGAATTATGAATGTGAAGTGTAACACCCCGAGATTTTATGAAAAATATTCTTTTTAATTTCATTAATTACTTGTGTTATACGCTACACCAAAAGGAGATTTCACAACACACATCTCTGACCTGGCTTGAATTACACGCAATCGCGACCTTCCACGATAGCGTGTGTTGTACGCAACACCAAGTTTCGCTAAACAACGATATGCTATTAAAATAGTATCAAAACTAGCCGTTATGAATAGTAATAACCACTTTTTGAAATTTTGTAAATTTTATTTTTCAAAATGGAATTCATTTTTGGATTCGTAATATCGAAATTAGCTTAGGGTGAAATTTTGGCGATTTTCGGATAACTTTCATATTTTGATGAATAGTGAAAATTACTAAATTTTAATTAAAAACAACTTTTTCAATCGAAATAATTAATAGTTATAAATTATTAATTTGAGTGGTTTTAAATTATATTTAGAAAATATTTTTATAATTTAATACAATGTTGGTCATTGGATGTAATTTCACATTTAAACCAGTTATAAACTAGTGTCAATCTTTTGATAGTTATTATCTCTTAAAAACACGCTATTTGTTTTGACAACGAGAATTAATTTTTAAATTAGTTAATGAAACTGATATGTTTTGAATTTGGTAAAATAGACATCATTTTTGAGTTCATAATATCAAATATAGCTTAGGCCTAATTTTTGTTATTTTTCTGAAAACTTTCAATTTTCGATGAATAGTGAAACCACTAAGTGGTAGTTAAAAAAACTGAATTGTTCATAAAACTTAATTTTACCGCTTCTGTGAGTGGAATTTCGAAAATCCGAGAGACACGGTTAATATCAAGGACTAAAATGTGGTTCAATGAGATGAAAATAATTTTTGGTGAATAGTAACTTTTTACTTTTTTTTACCACGGTTAAAAGTAAATAGGGTAATTAAGGGTAAAGATGATATTATTGTTACCCTAACACATGTCCTAATTCTATTGGATAAGTTTAATTCGACCAAAAACAAACTTAGGAATAAAATATGACCATTTAGGCCCACTTGGATTAGATTAGGACATTTATTATTAATTTATTTAAAGAAGGGTTAAAAGAGTTAAAATCAAAGTTTATTTACTAAAACATTTTTAATATGGGGTTATACATAAGATAAATTCGACTATAAATATTCATTAGAAAGATAAAAAGATTTCCTACATAATGGTATTTTATTTGTAATTTTTAGATATTAAATAATTTAATTTATTTATGACACAACAATGATGCAGTAATTATCTTATTAATGAAATATTGACATAATTGATGTTATAAATACCCAAATAAATATAATTTGAGACTTTTTATGAATTCCACTAATTTTCTAGGTTACTATGATATATTAGTGTTGATTTAATCATCTTGGTTCGAACATATAATTCTTTTATGACTTTCACAAAAATCATATATCAAATTGTGTCAAAATTGACACAAAATAGTTTTTAAATCAAATATTATATTACTAATTGTTATTTTATTCCTAAAAATCTAAGGTTCGGCCAAATGACTTAAGTAAGGATATATATATTAATAATAAACAACTTGGGGTTCGTTTGGCATGTTATAGTAAGTGTATTAACCATATAGTGTAAGAAAACAAAAAGTCACGGTAAAAGTTAAATTATTTAACTTAGAGTTAAATCTAAGTGATAAGGTTGAAATAATAACCAAAACTTGTCTAAATACTATTGGTTGATAGGATTTAGACCCATACCCACTTTACCTTCGAAATAAGACCCTCTGGAACCATTATAAACCGATTTTGACTTTAATATAAAATAATATTTTGAGATATTCCTAAGGTGCCCCTCTCCTCCCTTATAAAAGGACACCTCCTCCCCCTCCTCCTCACACCAATTTGAGCACTTAAGCTCGTCCAACCCCTGCCAAAATCTCTTCTCCACTTCCCTAGAAACATCCTAGAGGTTCTGGTCTTCCTCAAAGACCAATTTTAGTGCCCTAAGAGGAGGTCTCAAAGAGGCGCTTCAAAGAAGAGGAGGTTCGGACACATACGAAGCTAATCAGACCTAAGGTAAGGGAAATATCACAATCTCATTTTTATCTGAGATTGTTTATACATTAGTATTTACTGGGGTGTATTTTATCATCCACATCCATGTTTCCTCAATATGTAATATTATTTCCATCCACCTACAATTGTTTAAATACAATTTTACCCTTCGGTGAGTTTTTAGTAAAGGATATGAAAGGAATCTTTTTTCGTTTTTTTTCATACGAGGTAATTTTTGACATTCCGACAAAAGTACGAGAAGAATGTTTTTTTAACTTATACGGCACGAACGGATTTTTACGGTTTTATAAAGCCTTATTTTCATGAACCTTCCTCCAAAATATTTCATGACTATTTTCAATAAAATCTCTTTCTTTTAAAATTGCATGATGTTTTGTGAAAAGAAATTGATTTTTGAAGAAGAAAGAATATTTTACTCAAGAATTCAATTCAAGTGTTTTATCAAAATTATTTTCCATCTAAGATAATAAAGGGTTCTGTTTCTATCCATATTTTTACATTGATTTGACTATGTTGTGATGGAATTATGTTTATGAATTCCTTTATCTTATATGAATGGTTTTATGATGTCATGTTGTTTAAGAATCCCATTTTTATTACACGGGTTATGCCATGATGTATGATTTATGATTTTGTGGCACACATAAGAACGGTATCATTATGAGATGGGTGGGACCTATATCTCCCTCCAATGCATTGGGTTAAGATTTTATATCTCATGAGATAGACATGGCTGGAATGGTAGGTTATACCGGTTCAGTGAAACAGGACTGAAACGAGGGTTACTCGATTCAGAAAGGGACTTTGTCCACTAAGATAGTCTTGGCAATGAGTCTTGACTAACAAGAAATGATTCTCTATGATTATGTGTGTATGCCACAAAGTTATATGTTTTAAGATTATGATTATTGTGATTACATTTCACTGCCATGATTTATCCCATGTTATGAAATTATGATCTCTTTTGCAGGTTAAAATTTCCAAAAGTTATGTGCTTGTGTATACGATGAGATTTTTATTTCTTTTGTTTACCCCTACTGAGCATTTGAGCTCACCATTTTATGTTTTCTTTTCCCCAGTATATAAAGAAAGGTTTTAGGTAAAAAAAAGGGAAGATCTTTATGGGAGATATTGGAGATCTTTCACCACAATTAGAAGATTACGTTCCGAGTTTCCAAAGACACTAAACTATTACGATCCTTGTGTGTGTGTTTTTGTTATGTACTAAGTATTCCGCAAAAGTAATGTAATGTCCATGTACGTCAAGCTTCGGGTCTCTACAGTTGGTATCAGAGGAAAGGTTTAGTCAACCTTTGGAAACTAGGATGTGAGAACTTTAGTGAGATCCCTGGAGATATTTCTAAGGTATGTCTAGAGATGCCTCTAAGGGTAAGTATACGTATAGGTTATATTACTAGAATTACGCTAACGATCATAGAATTAAACCTAAGATGTTAGATATTGAAGGTACTCCCCCTTTATTATGTTGTTTTCCCTAGCATGATTTTTGCCTCTCACACTATTCTTTTTGGGTTTTAGACGATGGCTGGAACCCGAAGGAACCGTGTTGATCAATGCAATGGACAATGCAATGATTGCCCTCCTGAACAAACAAATGTTATGGGAGATGGAGTGAAAAATCTTATTGCTATACTTACACAAGCTATGAATCATTCTGGACTTCCAAATGAACAGATAAGGGAACAATATTCTATTGAGTCCTTCATGAGGCAACGTCCACCTTCTTTCAATGGGTCTTCCGATCCACTTGTTGCTGAACAATGGATCAGTACCACTGAAAAGATATTTTCAGTTCTTCAATGTTCTGAACATGATAAAGTCATCTTAGCAGTATATCGTTTGGAAGGTGAAGCTGATCAATGGTGGAATCTTATCAAGAATACGAGGCCAAGAGATGAAATTGAGTCCATGGAATGGGACGAGTTCAAGAACTTTTTTTTCAATAAGTACTTCCCTCTTATTCTTCGAACAAAGATGGAGAAGGAGTTTCTTGAACTGAAGCAGAAGGATGATGAATCTTTTGGTATATACGAAGCGAATTTTACAAGACTTGCAAGGTATGCATCTGGCATTATCATCCAACCTGAATGTAAAGTTGATCGATTTTTCAGTGGCTTAAAACCAAGTCTTCGAAGGGAATTAGCTATAAGAGACATCAGTAGCTATGAAGAAATTGTGTGTTGTGCTATCAAGGTAGAAATGGAAGTTGGTGTTATATATCCATCTCATGGTTTTGACAAGAAACGAAAGATGGAGTTCAAGGAGAAATCTCAGAATAATGGTGAAAAGAAGATGAATGTTTCCTTATGCACAAACTGTGGAAAGAAGCATGGTGGAGATTGTCTTAAAGGGACTAGAAAATGTTTTAAGTGTGGAAAAGAAGGTCATCGAGCAGCTGAGTGTCGAAGTAATGGAAAAAGGGTTTCTAATTATGTGAATAAAGCAAACACTGCAGAGAACACACCACCAACACTTCAATGCTTCAAGTGCAAGAAAATGGGGCATTATGCTAATAAATGCCCAAATCCAAGGGTTAGTGATGATCGACATGAGAAACCGCTTAAGGCAAAGGATAAAGGGAAGTCACATGCGATCACTATTGGCGATGTTGAATATGACAATGATGTGGTGGAATGATTAAGTGTTTATGTAATGGGATTCCAAAATAATGTTGTATCATGGAGTATTGGAATATTTATGTATTATTCTAATGTGGTATTCAAAGTGATTGAGATATTTTTGGAAATAAGACTATATGCGCATAATGAAGGGAAAATGAGAAAATGAAATGTTTAACAGTATTCATGAGCTCATGATTGATAAAAGGACTAAGTGATATCGTGGTTTGAGTATACAGAATATTGATGATTTTGGTATGTGGAAGGTGTTAAATTTTAACTGCATTCATGTTTTCACTAAGGTTCAATGGGTATTCAAGATAATACATGATTAAGGCCTTTGAATGTTTGGAATGTGACCAACAAGACATATCTTATGATATATGGGGATCAATGATGGTATTAAATCTCTGGTAGTCGTTTTCACTATATTATGAGAGTGGACTGCAGTATTATGGATAAGCCTAAAGATTGGAATGGATTATGTTGGACATAAGTTAGTATTGTTTAAGGATAGAATTTTTTTTCCGATATTATTGATGGGAAGTTATAGTAATGTAGTTTTATAAAAAGGACAACCTGCAGGACGGGCGACAGCCCATCGCTTCGGACAAGGCTGTGGGAATCGAACCCACAACTGAAATGCGACTGGCCTTTATCGCCTACCACTGGCCTATAGGAAGTCCATGTTTAGTAGAAACTAGTTTTATTTTATTAAGCGGTATTATATATGAAGTATAAGTCCATTTTAGGAACCATATATGATTAATCTCACTATAGAATGACTTATGTATATTTAATAACTTTTTCTAACCTTTTTTTTAAGACAGATGGAATGACCCGTCATTCTATCACATGATCTGCTAACACTTCATGAATAACAAATTCAACTTCATTTATTTAAGAGATGAAGTGGAAATTGTTCAAGGCACGAACAACAGTGAGATTGTACCAAAATAATGTAAGTATTTATTCTAATTCAAATTCTTCAACTTTAGGGAAACGATCTTGAAAACCAAAAATGTTGTCCTAGTGCTCTTATATCTGATTAATCAGATGGTACCTTAGATCGTCACAAATTTATGGATTTGTGATTGTTGGCTTTTCCATAGCCATGTTCTCTACCACTCTCCATCAGAACATGATGGTTAGATTTCTCTTCCATATCCATATTTTCACCTATGTGGAAACCCAGTGATTAGTTTATTTGGGTAACCGTTACGTTTCATACTTTTGTTTTTAAAGATTGGTTTTGGTATTCCTTTTTACGATGTGGGTTTCTATTAAAGAAACTTTCGAGTAGTAAACCATTTATAACCCCGACAAATTTCGAGGGCGAAATTCATTTTAAGGGGGGTAGAATGTAACACCCCGAGATTTTATGAAAAATATTCTTTTTAATTTCATTAATGACTTGTGTTATACGCTACACCAAAGGGAGATTTTACAACACACATCTCTGACCTGGCTTGAATTACACGCAATCGCGACCTTCCACAATAGTGTGTGTTGTACGCAACACCAAGTTTCGCTAAACAACGATATGCTATTAAAATAGTATCAAAACTAGCCGTTATGAATAGTAATAACCACTTTTTGAAATTTTTGTAAATTTTATTTTTCAAAATGGAATTCATTTTTGGATTTGTAATATCGAAATTAGCTTAGGGTGAAATTTTGGCAATTTTCGGATAACTTTCATATTTTGATGAATAGTGAAAATTACTAAATTTTAATTAAAAACAACTTTTTCAATCGAAATAATTAATAGTGATAAATTTTTAATTTGAGTGGTTTTAAAGTATATTTAGAAAATATTTTTACAATTTAATACAATGTTGGTCATTGGATGTAATTTCACATTTAAACCAGTTATAAACTAGTGTCAATCTTTTGATAGTTATTATTTCTTAAAAACACGCTATTTGTTTTGACTACGGGAATTAATTTTTAAATTAGTTAATGCAACTGATATGTTTTGAATTTGGTAAAATAGACATCATTTTTGAGTTCATAATATCAAATATAGCTTAGGCCTAATTTTTGGTATTTTTCTGAAAACTTTCAATTTTCGATGAATAGTGAAACCACTAAGTGGTAGTTAAAAAAACTGAATTGTTCATAAAACTTAATTTTACCGCTTCTGTGAGTGTAATTTCGAAAATCCGAGAGACACGGTTAATATCAAGGACTAAAATGTGGTTCAATGAGATGAAAATAATTTTTGGTGAATAGTAACTTTTTACTTTTTTTTACCACGGTTAAAAGTAAATAGGGTAATTAAGGGTAAAGATGATATTATTATTACCCTAACACATGTCCTAATTCTATTGGATAAGTGTAATTCGACCAAAAACAAACTTAGGAATAAAATATGACCATTTAGGCCCACTTGGATTAGATTAGGACATTTATTATTAATTTATTTAAAGAAGGGTTAAAAGAGTTAAAATCAAAGTTTATTTACTAAAACATTTTTAATATGGGGTTATACATAAGATAAATTCAACTATAAATATTCATTAGAAAGATAAAATGATTTCCTACATAATGGTATTTTATTTGTAATTTTTAGACATTAAATAATTTAATTTATTTATGACAGAACGATGATGCAGTAATTATCTTATTAATGAAATATTGACATAATTGATGTTATAAATACCCAAATAAATATAATTTGAGACTTTTTATGAATTCCACTAGTTTTCTAGGTTACTATGATATATTAGTGTTGATTTAATCAGCTTGGTTCGAACATATAATTCTGTTATGACTTTCACAAAAATCATATATCAAATAGTGTCAAAATTGACACAAAATAGTTTTTAAATGAAATATTATATTATTAATTGTTATTTTATTCCTAAAAATCTAAGGTTCGGCCAAATGACTTAATTATGGATATATATATTAATAATAAACAACTTGGGGTTCGTTTGGCATGTTATAGTAAGTGTATTAACCATATAGTGTAAGAAAACAAAAAGTCACGGTAAAAGTTAAATTATTTAACTTAGAGTTAAATCTAAGTGATAAGGTTAAAATAATAACCTAAACTTGTCTAAATACTATTGGTTGATATTATTTCGACCCATCCCTACTTTACCTTAGAAATAAGACCCTTTGGAACCATTATAAACCGATTTTGACTTTAATATAAAATAATATTTTGAGATATTCCTAAGGTGCCCCTCTCCTCCCTTATAAAAGGACACCTCCTCCCCCTCCTCCTCACACCAATTTGAGCACTCAAGCTCGGCCAACCCCTTCCAAAATCTCTTCTCCACTTCCCTAGAAACATCCTAGAGGTTCTGGTCTTCCTCAAAGACCAATTTTAGTGCCCTAAGAGGAGGTCTCAAAGAGGCGCTTCAAAGAAGAGGAGGTTCGGACACATACGAAGCTAATCGGACCTAAGGTAAGGGAAATATCACAATCTCATTTTTATCCGAGATTGTTTATACATTAGTATTTACTGGGGTGTATTTTATCATCCACATCCATGTTTCCTCAATATGTAATATTATTTCCATCCACCTACAATTGTTTAAATACAATTTTACCCTTCGGTGAGTTTTTAGTAAAGGATATGAAAGGAATCTTTTTTCGTTTTTTTTCATACGAGGTACATTTTGACTTTCCGAAAAAAGTACGAGAAGAATGTTTTTTTAACTTATACGGCACGAACGGATTTTTACGGTTTTATAAAGCCTTATTTTCATGAACCTTCCTCCAAAATATTTCATGACTATTTTCAATAAAATCTCTTTCTTTTAAAATTGCATGATGTTTTGTGAAAAGAAATTGATTTTTGAAGAAGAAAGGATATTTTCCTCAAGAATTCAATTCAAGTGTTTTATCAAAATTATTTTCCATCTAAGATAATAAAGGGTTCTGTTTCTATCCATATTTTTACATTGATTTGACTATGTTGTGATGGAATTATGTTTATGAATTCCTTTATCTTATATGAATGGTTTTATGATGTCATGTTGTTTAAGAATCCCATTTTTATTACATGGGTTATGCCATGATGTATGATTTATGATTTTGTGGCACACATAAGAATGGTATCATTATGAGATGGGTGGGACCTATATCTCCCTCCAATGCATTGGGTAAAGATTTTATATCTCATGAGATAGACATGGCTGGAATGGTAGGTTATACCGGTTCAGTGAAACAGGACTGAAACGAGGGTTACTCGATTCAGAAAGGGACTTTGTCCACTAAAATAGTCTTGGCAATGAGTCTTGACTAACAAGAAATGATTCTCTATGATTATGTGTGTATGCCACAAAGTTACATGTTTTAATATTATGATTTTTGTGATTACATTTCACTGCCATGATGTATCCCATGTTATGAAATTATGATCTCTTTTGCAGGTTAAAATTTCCAAAAGTTATGTGCTTGTGTATACGATGAGATTTTTATTTCTTTTGTTTACCCCTACTGAGCATTTGATCTCACCCTTTTATGTTTTCTTTTCCCCAGTATATAAAGAAAGGTTTTAGGTAAAAAAAACGGAAGATCTTTATGGGAGATATCGGAGATCTTTCACCACGATTAGAAGATTACTTTCTGAGTTTCCAAAGACACTAAACTATTACGATCCTTGTGTGTGTGTTTTTGTTATGTACTAAGTATTCCGCAAAAGTAATGTAATGTCCATGTATGTCAATCTTCGGGTCTCTACAGTTGGAATCAGAGGAAAGGTTTAGTCAACCTTTGGAAACTAAGATGTGAGAACTTTTGTAAGATCCCTAGAGATATTTCTAAGGTATGTCTAGGGATGCCTCTAAGGGTAAGTATACGTATAGGTTATATTACTAGAATTACGCTAACGATCATAGAATTAAACCTAAGATGTTAGATATTGAAGGTACTCCCCCTTTATTATGTTGTTTTCCCTAGCATGATTTTTGCCTCTCACACTATTCTTTTTGGGTTTTAGACGATGGCTGGAACCTGAAGGAACCGTGTTGATCAATGCAATGGACAATGAAATGATTGCCCTCCTGAACAAACAAATGTTATGGGAGATGGAGTGCAAAATCTTATTGCTATACTTACACAAGCTATGAATCATTCTGGACTTCCAAATGAATAGATAAGGGAACAATATTCTATTGATTCCTTCATGAGGCAACGTCCACCTTCTTTCAATGGGTCTTCTGATCCACTTGTTGCTGAACAATGGATCAGTACCACTGAAAAGATATTTTCAGTTCTTCAATGTTCTGAACATGATAAAGTCATCTTAGCAGTATATCGTTTGGAAGGTGAAGCTGATCAATGGTGGAATCTTATCAAGAATACGAGGCCAAGAGATGAAATTGAGTCCATGGAATGGGACGAGTTCAAGAACTTGTTTTTCAATAAGTACTTCCCTCTTATTCTTCGAACAAAGATGGAGAAGGAGTTTCTTGAACTTAAGCAGAAGGATGATGAATCTGTTGGTATATACGAAGCGAATTTTACAAGACTTGCAAGGTATGCATCTGGCATTATCATCCAACCTGAATGTAAAGATGATCGATTTTTCAGTGGCTTAAAACCAAGTCTTCGAAGGGCATTAGCTATAAGAGACTTCAGTAGCTATGAAGAAATTCTGTGTTGTGCTATCAAGGTAGAAATGGAAGTTGGTGTTACATATCCATCTCATGGTTTTGACAAGAAACGAAAGATGGAGTTCAACGAGAAATCTCAGAATAATGGTGAAAAGAATATGAATGTTTCCTTATGCACAAAGTGTGGAAAGAAGCATGGTGGAGATTATCTTAAAGGGACTAGAAAATGTTTTAAGTGTGGAAAAGAAGGTCATCGAGCAGTTGAGTGTCGAAGTAATGGAAAAAGGGTTTCTAATGATGTGAATAAAGCAAACACTGCAGAGAACACACCACCAACACATCAATGCTTCAAGTGCAAGGAAATGGGGCATTATGCTAATAAATGCCCTAATCCAAGGGTTAGTGATGATCGACATGAGCAACCTCTTAAGGCAAAGGATAAAGGGAAGTCACATGCGATCACTATTGGCGATGTTGAATATGACAATGATGTGGTGGAATGATTAAGTGTTTATGTAATGGGATTCCAAAATAATGTTGTATCATGGAGTATTGGAATATTTATGTATTGTTCTAATGTGGTATTCAAAGTGATGGAGATATTTTTGGAAATAAGACGATATGCGCATAATGAAGGGAAAATGAGAAAATGAAATGTTTAACAGTATTCATGAGCTCATGATTGATAAAAGGACTAAGTGATATCATGGTTTGAGTATACAGAATATTGATGATTTTGGTATGTGGAAGGTGTTAAATTTTAACTGCATTAATGTTTTCACTAAGGTTCAATGGGTATTCAAGAGAATACATGATTAAGGCCTTTGAATGTTTGGAATGTGACCAACAAGACATATCTTATGATATATGGGGATCAACGATGGTATTAAATCTCTGGTTGTCGTTTTCACTATATTATGAGAGTGGACTGCAGTATTATGGATAAGCCTAAAGATTGGAAGGGATTATGTTGGACATAAGTTAGTATTGTTTAAGGATAGAATTTTTTTTCTGATATTATTGATGGGATGTTATAGTAATGTAGTTTTATAAAAAGGACAACCTGCAGGACGGGCGACAGCCCATCGCTTCGGACAAGGCTGTGGGAATCGAACCCACAACCGAAATGCGACTGGCCTTTATCGCCTACCACTGGCCTATAGGAAGTCCCTGTTTAGAAGAAACTAGTTTTATTTTATTAAGCGGTATGATATATGAAGTATAAGTCCATTTTAGGAACCATATATGATTAATCTCACTATAGAATGACTTATGTATATTTAATAACTTTTTCTAACCTTTTGTTTAAGACAGATGGAATGACCCGTCATTCTATCACATGATCTGCTAACACTTCACGAATAACAAATTCAACTTCATTTATTTAAGAGATGAAGTGGAAATTGTTCAAGGCACGAACAATAGTGAGATTGTACCAAAATAAAGTAAGTATTTATTCTAATTCAAATTCTTCAACTTTAGGGAAACGATCTTGAAAACCAAAAATGTTGTCCTAGTGCTCTTATATCTGATTAATCAGATGGTACCTTAGATCGTCACAAATTTATGGATTTGTGATTGTTGGCTTTTCCATAGCCATGTTCTCTACCACTCTCTATCAGAACATGATGGTTAGATTTCTCTTCCATATCCATATTTTCACCTATGTGGAAACCCAGTGATTAGTTTATTTGGGTAACCGTTACGTTTCATACTTTTGTTTTTAAAGATTGGTTTTTGTATTCCTTTTTACGATGTGGGTTTCTATTAAAGAAACTTTCGAGTAGTAAACCATTTATAACCCCGACGAATTTCGAGGGCGAAATTCATTTTAAGGGGGGTAGAATGTAACACCCCGAGATTTTATGAAAAATATTCTTTTTAGTTTCATTAATGACTTGTGTTATACGCTACACCAAAAGGAGATTTCACAACACACATCTCTGACCTGGCTTGAATTACACGTAATCGCGACCTTCCACGATAGCGTGTGTTGTACGCAACACCAAGTTTCGCTAGACAACGATATGCTATTAAAATAGTATCAAAACTAGCCGTTATGAATAGTAATAACCACTTTTTGAAATTTTTTAAATTTTATTTTTCAAAATGGAATTCATTTTTGGATTCGTAATATCGAAATTATCATAGGGTGAAATTTTGGCAATTTTCGGATAACTTTCATATTTTGATGAATAGTGAAAATTGCTAAATTTTAATTAAAAACAATTTTTTCAATCGAAATAATTAATAGTGATAAATTATTAATTTGAGTGGTTTTAAAGTATTTTTAGAAAATATTTTTACAATTTAATACAATGTTGGTCATTGGATGTAATTTCACATTTAAACCAGTTATAAACTAGTGTCAATCTTTTGATAGTTATTATCTCTTAAAAACACGCTATTTGTTTTGACAACGGGAATTAATTTTTAAATTAGTTAATGCAACTGATATGTTTTGAATTTGGTAAAATAGACATCATTTTTGAGTTCATGATATCAAATATAGCTTTGGCCTAATTTTTGGTATTTTTCTGAAAACTTTCAATTTTTGATGAATAGTGAAACCACTAAGTGGTAGTTAAAAAAAACTGAATTGTTCATAAAACTTAATTTTACCGCTTCTGTGAGTGGAATTTTGAAAATCCGAGAGACACGGTTAATATCAAGGACTAAAATGTGGTTCAATAAGATGAAAATAATTTTTGGTGAATAGTAACTTTTTACTTTTTTTTACCACGGTTAAAAGTAAATAGGGTAATTAAGGGTAAATATGATATTATTATTACCCTAACACATGTCCTAATTCTATTGGATAAGTGTAATTCGACCAAAAACAAACTTAGGAATAAAATATGACCATTTAGGCCCACTTGGATTAGATTAGGACATTTATTATTAATTTATTTAAAGAAGGGTTAAAAGAGTTAAAATCAAAGTTTATTTACTAAAACATTTTTAATATGGGGTTATACATAAGATAAATTCGACTATAAATATTCATTAGAAAGATAAAAATATTTCCTACATAATGGTATTTTATTTGTAATTTTTAGACATTAAATAATTTAATTTATTTATGACACAACGATGATGCAGTAATTATCTTATTAATGAAATATTGACATAATTGATGTTATAAATACCCAAATAAATATAATTTGAGACTTTTTATGAATTCCACTAATTTTCTAGGTTACTATGATATATTAGTGTTGATTTAATCAGCATGGTTCGAACATATAATTCTGTTATGACTCACAAAAATCATATATCAAATAGTGTCAAAATTGACACAAAATAGTTTTTAAATCAAATATTATATTATTAATTGTTATTTTATTCCTAAAAATATAAGGTTCGGACAAATGACTTAAGTAAGGATATATATATTATTACTAAACAACTTGGGGTTCGTTTGGCATGTTATAGTAAGTGTATTAACTATATAGTGTAAGAAAACAAAAAGTCACGGTAAAAGTTAAATTATTTAACTTAGAGTTAAATCTAAGTGATAAGGTTAAAATAATAACCTAAACTTGTCTAAATACTATTGGTTGATAGGATTTCGACCCATCCCCACTTTACCTTCGAAATAAGACCCTTTGGAACCATTATAAACCGATTTTGACTTTAATATAAAATAATATTTTGAGATATTCCTAAGGTGCCCCTCTCCTCCCTTATAAAAGGACACCTCCTCCCCCTCCTCCTCACACCAATTTGAGCACTCAAGCTCGGCCAACCCCTACCAAAATCTCTTCTCCACTTCCCTGGAAACATCCTAGAGGTTCTGGTCTTCCTCAAAGACCAATTTTAGTGCCCTAGGAGGAGGTCTCAAAGAGGCGCTTCAAAGAAGAGGAGGTTCGGACACATACGAAGCTAATCGGACCTAAGGTAAGGGAAATATCACAATCTCATTTTTATCCGAGATTGTTTATACATTATTATTTACTGGGGTGTATTTTATCATCCACATCCATGTTTCCTCAATATGTAATATTATTTCCATCCACCTACAATTGTTTAAATACAATTTTACCCTTCGGTGAGTTTTTAGTAAAGGATATGAAAGGAATCTTTTTTCGTTTTTTTTCATACGAGGTACTTTTTGACTTTCCGACAAAAGTACGAGAAGAATGTTTTTTTAACTTATACGGCACGAATGGATTTTTACGGTTTTATAAAGCCTTATTTTCATGAACCTTCCTCCAAAATATTTCATGACTATTTTCAATAAAATCTCTTTCTTTTAAAATTGCATGATGTTTTGTGAAAAGAAATTGATTTTTGAAGAAGAAAGGATATTTTACTCAAGAATTCAATTCATGTGTTTTATCAAAATTATTTTCCATCTAAGATAATAAAGGGTTCTGTTTCTATCCATATTTTTACATTGATTTGACTATGGTGTGATGGAATTATGTTTATGAATTCCTTTATCTTATATGAATGGTTTTATGATGTCATGTTGTTTAAGAATCCCATTTTTATTACATGGGTTATGCCATTATGTATGATTTATGATTTTGTGGCACACATAAGAATGGTATCATTATGAGATGGGTGGGACCTATATCTCCCTCCAATGCATTGGGTAATGATTTTATATCTCATGAGATAGACATGGCTGGAATGGTAGGTTATACCGGTTCAGTGAAACAGGACTGAAACGAGGGTTACTCGATTCAGAAAGGGACTTTATCCACTAAGATAGTCTTGGAAATGAGTCTTGACTAACAAGAAATGATTCTATATGATTATGTGTGTATGCCACAAAGTTACATGTTTTAATATTATGATTATTGTGATTACATTTCACTGCCATGATTTATCCCATGTTATGAAATTATGATCTCTTTTGCAGGTTAAAATTTCCAAAAGTTATGTGCTTGTGTATACGATGAGATTTTTATTTCTTTTGTTTACCCCTACTGAGCATTTGAACTCACCCTTTTATGTTTTCTTTTCCCCAGTATATAAAGAACGGTTTTAGGTAAAAAAAAAAGGGAAGATCTTTATAGGAGATATTGGAGATCTTTCACCACGATTAGAAGATTACGTTCCGAGTTTCCAAAGACACTAAACTATTACGATCCTTGTGTGTGTGTTTTTGTTATGTACTAAGTATTCCGCAAAAGTAATGTAATGTCCATGTACGTCAAGCTTCGGGTCTCTACAGTTGGTATCAGAGGAAAGGTTTAGTCAACCTTTGGAAACTAGGATGTGAGAACTTTAGTGAGATCCCTAGAGATATTTCTAAGGTATGTCTAGGGATGCCTCTAAGGGTAAGTATACGTATAGGTTATATTACTAGAATTACGCTAACGATAATAGAATTAAACCTAAGATGTTAGATATTGAAGGTACTCCCCCTTTATTATGTTGTTTTCCCTAGCATGATTTTTGCCTCTCACACTATTCTTTTTGGGTTTTAGACGATGGCTGGAACCCGAAGGAACCGTGTTGATCAATGAAATGGACAATGCAATGATTGCCCTCCTGAAAAAACAAATGTTATGGGAGATGGAGTGCAAAATCTTATTGCTATACTTACACAAGCTATGAATCATTCTGGACTTCCAAATGAACAGAGAAGGGAACAATATTCTATTGAGTCCTTCATGAGGCAACGTCCACCTTCTTTCAATGGGTCTTTCGATCCACTTGTTGCTGAACAATGGATCAGTACCACTGAAAAGATATTTTCAGTTCTTCAATGTTCTGAACTTGATAACGTCATCTTAGCAGTATATCGTTTGGAAGGTGAAGCTGATCAATGGTGGAATCTTATCAAGAATACGAGGCCAAGAGATGAAATTGAGTCCATGGAATGGGACGAGTTCAAGAACTTGTTTTTCAATAAGTACTTCCCTCTTATTCTTCGAACAAAGATGGAGAAGGAGTTTCTTGAACTGAAGCAGAAGGATGATGAATCTGTTGGTATATAGGAAGAGAATTTTACAAGACTTTCAAGGTATGCATCTGGCATTATCATCCAACCTGAATGTAAAGTTGATCGATTTTTCAGTGGCTTAAAACCAAGTCTTCGAAGGGCATTAGCTATAAGAGACTTCAGTAGCTATGAAGAAATTGTGCGTTGTGCTATCAAGGTAGAAATGGAAGTTGGTGTTACATATCCATCTCATGGTTTTGACAAGAAACGAAAGATGGAGTTCAAGGAGAATTCTCAGAATAATGGTGAAAAGAAGATGAATGTTTCCTTATGCACAAAGTGTGGAAAGAAGCATGGTGGAGATTGTCTTAAAGGGACTAGAAAATGTTTTAAGTGTGGAAAATAAGGTCATCTAGCAGCTAAGTGTCGAAGTAATGGAAAAAGGGTTTCTAATGATGTGAATAAAGCAAACACTGCAGAGAACGCACCACCAACACTTCAATGCTTCAAGTGCAAGGAAATGGGGCATTATGCTAATAAATGCCCTAATCCAAGGGTTAGTGATGATCGACATGAGAAATCTCTTAAGTCAAAGGATAAAGGGAAGTCACATGCGATCACTATTGGTGATGTTGAATATGAAAATGATGTGGTGGAATGATTAAGTGTTTATGTAATGGGATTCCAAAATAATGTTGTATCATGGAGTATTGGTATATTTATGTATTGGTCTAATGTGGTATTCAAAGTGATTGAGATATTTTTGGAAATAAGACGATATGCGCATAATGAAGGGAAAATGAGAAAATGAAATGTTTAACAGTATTCATGAGCTCATGATTGATAAAAGGACTAAGTGATATCGTGGTTTGAGTATACAGAATATTGATGATTTTGGTATGTGGAAGGTGTTAAATTTTAACTGCATTCATGTTTTCACTAAGTTTCAATGGGTATTCAAGAGAATACATGATTAAGGCCTTTGAATGTTTGGAATGTGACCAACAAGACATATCTTATGATATATGGGGATCAACGATGGTACTAAATCTCTGGTAGTCGTTTTCACTATATTATGAGAGTGGACTGCAGTATTATGGATATGCCTAAAGATTGGAATGGATTATGTTGGACATAAGTTAGTATTATTTAAGGATAGAATTTTTTTTCCGATATTATTGATCGGATGTTATAGTAATGTAGTTTTATAAAAAGGACAACCTGCAGGACGGGCGACAGCCCATCGCTTCGGACAAGGCTGTGGGAATCGAACCCACAACCGAAATGTGACTGGCCTTTATCGCCTACCACTGGCCTATAGGAAGTCCCTGTTTAGTAGAAACTAGTTTTATTTTATTAAGCGGTATGATATATGAAGTATAAGTCCATTTTAGGAACCATATATGATTAATCTCACTATAGAATGACTTATGTATATTTAATAACTTTTTCTAACCTTTTGTTTAAGACAGATGGAATGACCCGTCATTCTATCACATGATCTGTTAACACTTCACGAATAACAAATTCAACTTCATTTATTTAAGAGATGAAGTGGAAATTGTTCAAGGAACGAACAACAGTGAGATTGTACCAAAATAAAGTAAGTATTTATTCTAATTCAAATTCTTCAACTTTAGGGAAACGATCTTGAAAACCAAAAATGTTGTCTTAGTGCTCTTATATCTGATTAATCATATGGTAACTTAGATCGTCACAAATTTATGGATTTCTGATTGTTGGCTTTTCCATAGCCATGTTCTCTACCACTCTCCATCAGAACATGATGGTTAGATTTCTCTTCTATATCCATACTTTCACCTATGTGGAAACCCAGTGATTAGTTTATTTGGGTAACCGTTACGTTTCATACTTTTGTTTTTAAAGATTGGTTTTGGTATTCCTTTTTACGATGTGGGTTTCTATTAAAAAAACTTTCGATTAGTAAACCATTTATAACCCTGACGAATTTCGAGGGCAAAATTCATTTTAAGGGGGGTAGAATGTAACACCCCGAGATTTTATGAAAAATATTCTTTTTAATTTCATTAATGACTTGTGTTATACGCTACACCAAAAGGAGATTTCACAACACACATCTCTGACCTGGCTTGAATTACACGCAATTGCGACCTTCCACGATAGCGTGTGTTGTACGCAACACCAAGTTTCGCTAAACAACGATATGCTATTAAAATAGTATCAAAACTAGCTGTTATGAATAGTAATAACCACATTTTGAAATTTTGTAAATTTTATTTTTCAAAATGGAATTCATTTTTGGATTCGTAATATCGAAATTAGCTTAGGGTGAAATTTTGGCGATTTTCGGATAACTTTCATATTTTGATGAATAGTGAAAATTACTAAATTTTAATTAAAAACAACTTTTTCAATCGAAATAATTAATATTGATAAATTATTAATTTGAGTGGTTTTAAAGTATATTTAGAAAATATTATTACAATTTAATACAATTTTGGTCATTGGATGTAATTTCACATTTAAACCAGTTATAAACTAGTGTCAATCTTTTGATAGTTATTATCTCTTAAAAACACGCTATTTGTTTTGACAACGAGAATTAATTTTTAAATTAGTTAATGCAACTGATATGTTTTGAATTTGGTAAAATAGACATCATTTTTGAGTTCATAATATCAAATATAGCTTAGGCCTAATTTTTGGTATTTTTCTGAAAACTTTCAATTTTCGATAAATAGTGAAACCACTAAGTGGTAGTTAAAAAAAACTGAATTGTTCATAAAACTTAATTTTACCGCTTCTGTGAGTGGAATTTCGAAAATCCGAGAGACACGGTTAATATCAAGGACTAAAATGTGGTTCAATGAGATGAAAATAATTTTTGGTGAATAGTAACTTTTTACTTTTTTTACCACGGTTAAAAGTAAATAGGGTAATTAAGGGTAAAGATGATATTATTATTACCCTAACACATGTCCTAATTCTATTGGATAAGTGTAATTCGACCAAACACAAACTTAGGAATAAAATATGACCATTTAGGCCCACTTGGATTAGATTAGGACATTTATTATTAATTTATTTAAAGAAGGGTTAAAAGAGTTAAAATCAAAGTTTATTTACTAAAACATTTTTAATATTGGGTTATACATAAGATAAATTCGACTATAAATATTCATTAGAAAGATAAAAAGATTTCCTACATAATGGTATTTTATTTGTAATTTTTAGACATTAAATAATTTAATTTATTTATGACACAACGATGATCCAGTAATTATATTATTAATGAAATATTGACATAATTGATGTTATAAATACCCAAATAAATATAATTTGAGACTTTTTATGAATTCCACTAATTTTATAGGTTACTATGATATATTAGTGTTGATTTAATCAGATTGGTTAGAACATATAATTCTGTTATGACATTCACAAAAATCATATATCAAATAGTGTCAAAATTGACACAAAATAGTTTTTAAATCAAATATTATATTATTAATTGTTATTTTATTCCTAAAAATCTATGGTTCGGCCAAATGACTTAAGTAAGGATATATATATTAATAATATACAACTTGGGGTTCGTTTGGCATGTTATAGTAAGTTTATTAACCATATAGTGTAAGAAAACAAAAAGTCACGGTAAAAGTTATATTATTTAACTTAGAGTTAAATCTAAGTGATAAGGTTAAAATAATAACCTAAACTTGTCTAAATACTATTGGTTGATAGGATTTCGACCCATCCCCACTTTACCTTCGAAATATGACCCTTTGGAACCATTATAAACAGATTTTTACTTTAATATAAAATAATATTTTGAGATATTCCTAAGGTGCCCCTCTCCTCCCTTATAAAAGGACACCTCCTCCCCCTCCTCCTCACACCAATTTGAGCACTCAAGCTCGGCCAACCCCTGCCAAAATCTCTTCTCCACTTCACTAGAAACATCCTAGAGGTTCTGGTCTTCCTCAAAGACCAATTTTAGTGCCCTAAGAGGAGGTCTCAAAGAGGCGCTTCAAAGAAGAGGAGGTTCGGACACATATGAAGCTAATCGGACCTAACGTAAGGGAAATATCACAATCTCATTTTTATCCGAGATTTTTTATACATTAGTATTTACTGGGGTGTATTTTATCATCCACATCCATGTTTCCTCAATATGTAATATTATTTCCATCCACCTACAATTGTTTAAATACAATTTTACCCTTCGGTGAGTTTTTAGTAAAGGATATGAAAGGAATATTTTTTCGTTTTTTTTCATACGAGGTACTTTTTGACTTTCCGACAAAAGTACGAGAAGAATGTTTTTTTAACTTATACGGCACGAACAGATTTTTACGGTTTTATAAAGCCTTATTTTCATGAACCTTCCTCCAAAATATTTCATGACTATTTTCAATAAAATCTCTTTCTTTTAAAATTGCATGATGTTTTGTGAAAAGAAATTGATTTTTGAAGAAGAAAGGATATTTTCCTCAAGAATTCAATTCAAGTGTTTTATCAAAATTATTTTCTATCTAAGATAATAAAGGGTTCTGTTTCTATCCATATTTTTACATTGATTTGACTATGTTGTGATGGAATTATGTTTATGAATTCCTTTATCTTATATGAATGGTTTTATGATGTCATGTTGTTTAAGAATCCCAGTTTTATTACATGGGTTATGCCATGATGTATGATTTATGATTCTGTGGCACACATAAGAATGGTATCATTATGAGATGGGTGGGACCTATATCTCCCTCCAATGCATTGGGTAAAGATTTTATATCTCATGAGATAGACATGGCTGGAATGGTAGGTTATACCGGTTCAGTGAAACAGGACTGAAACGAGGGTTACTCGATTCAGAAAGGGACTTTGTCCACTAAGATAGTCTTGGCAATGAGTCTTGACTAACAAGAAATGATTCTCTATGATTATGTGGGTATGCCACAAAGTTACATGTTTTAAGATTATGATTATTGTGATTACATTTCACTGCCATGATTTATCCCATGTTATGAAATTATGATCTCTTTTGCAGGTTAAAATTTCCAAAAGTTATGTGCTTGTGTATACGATGAGATTTTTATTTCTTTTGTTTACCCCTACTGAGAATTTGATCTCACCCTTTTATGTTTTCTTTTCCCCATTATATAAAGAAATTTTTTAGGTAAAAAAAGGGAAGATCTTTATGGGAGATATTGGAGATCTTTCACCACGATTAGAAGATTACGTTCTGAGTTTCCAAAGACACTAAACTATTACGATCCTTGTGTGTGTGTTTTTTTATGTACTAAGTATTCCACAAAAGTAATGTAATGTCCATGTACGTCAAGCTTCGGGTCTCTACAGTTGGTATCAGAGGAAAGGTTTAGTCAACCTTTGGAAACTAGGATGTGAGAACTTTAGTGAGATCCCTAGAGATATTTCTAAGGTATGTCTAGGGATGCCTCTAAGGGTAAGTATACGTATAGGTTATATTACTAGAATTACGCTAACGATCATAGAATTAAACCTAAGATGTTAGATATTGAAGGTACTCCCCCTTTATTATGTTGTTTTCCCTAGCATGATTTTTGCCTCTCACACTATTCTTTTTGGGTTTTAGACGATGGCTGGAACCCGAAGGAACCGTGTTGATCAATGCAATGGACAATGCAATGATTGCCCTCCTGAACAAACAAATGTTATGGGAGATGGAGTGCAAAATCTTATTGCTATACTTACACAAGCTATGAATCATTCTGGACTTCCAGATGAACAGAGAAGGGAACAATATTCTATTGAGTCCTTCATGAGGCAACGTCCACCTTCTTTCAATGGGTCTTCTGATCCACTTGTTGCTGAACAATGGATCAGTACCACTAAAAAGATATTTTCAGTTCTTCAATGTTCTGAACATGATAAAGTCATCTTAGCAGTATATAGTTTGGAAGGTGAAGCTGATCAATGGTGGAATCTTATCAAGAATACGAGGCCAAGAGATGAAATTGAGTCCATGGAATGGGACGAGTTCAAGAACTTGTTTTTCAATAAGTACTTCCCTCTTATTCTTCGAACAAAGATGGAGAAGGAGTTTCTTGAACTGAAGCAGAAGGATGATGAATCTGTTGGTATATACGAAGCGAATTTTACAAGACTGGCAAGGTATTCATCTGGCATTATCATCCAACCTGAATGTAAAGTTGATCGATTTTTCAGTGGCTTAAAACCAAGTCTTCGAAGGGCATTAGCTATAAGAGACTTCAGTAGCTATGAAGAAATTGTGCGTTGTGCTATCAAGGTAGAAATGGAAGTTGGTGTTACATATCCATCTCATGGTTTTGACAAGAAACGAAAGATGGAGTTCAAGGAGAAATCTCAGAATAATGGTGAAAAGAAGATGAATGTTTCCTTATGCACAAAGTGTGGAAAGAAGCATGGTGGAGATTGTCTTAAAGGGACTAGAAAATGTTTTAAGTGTGGAAAAGAAGTTCATCGAGCAGCTGAGTGTCGAAGTAATGGAAAAAGGGTTTCTAATGATGTGAATAAAGAAAACACTGCAGAGAACGCACCACCAACACTTCAATGCTTAAATTTCAAGGAAATTGGGAATTATGCTAATAAATTCCCTAATCCAAGGGTTAGTGATGATCGACATGAGCAACCGCTTAAGGCAAAGGATAAAGGGAAGTCACATGCGATCACTATTGGCGATGTTTAATATGACAATTATGTGGTGGAATGATTAAGTGTTTATGTAATGGGATTCCAAAATAATGTTGTATCATGGAGTATTGGAATATTTATGTATTGGTCTAATGTGGTATTCAAAGTGATTGAGATATTTTTGGAAATAAGACGATATGCGCATAATGAAGGGAAAATGAGAAAATGAAATGTTTAACAGTATTCATGAGCTCATGATTGATAAAAGGACTAAGTGATATCATGATTTGAGTATACAGAATATTGATGATTTTGGTATATGGAAGGTGTTAAATTTTAACTGCATTCATGTTTTCACTAAGGTTCAATGGGTATTCAAGAGAATACATGATTAAGGCCTTTGAATGTTTGGAATGTGACCAACAAGACATATCTTATGATATATGGGGATCAACGATGGTATTAAATCTCGGGTAGTCGTTTTCACTATATTATGAGAGTGGACTGCAGTATTATGGATAAGCCTAAAGATTGGAATGGATTATGTTAGACATAAGTTAATATTGTTTAAGGATAGAATTTTTTTTCCGATATTATTGATGGGATGTTATAGTAATGTAGTTTTATAAAAAGGAAAACCTGCAGGACGGGCGACAGCCCATCGCTTCGGACAAGGCTGTGGGAATCGAACCCACAACCGAAATGCGACTGGCCTTTATCGCCTACCACTGGCCTATAGGAAGTCCCTGTTTAGTAGAAACTAGTTTTATTTTATTAAGAGGTATGATATATGAAGTATAAGTCCATTTTAGGAACCATATATGATTAATCTCACTATAGAATGACTTATGTATATTTAATAACTTTTTCTAACCTTTTGTTTAAGACAGATGGAATGACCCATCATTCTATCACATGATCTGCTAACACTTCACGAATAACAAATTCAACTTCATTTATTTAAGAGATGAAGTGGAAATTGTTCAAGGCACGAACAACAGTGAGATTGTACCAAAATAAAGTAAGTATTTATTCTAATTCAAATTCTTCAACTTTAGGGAAACGATCTTGAAAACCAAAAATGTTGTCCTAGTGCTCTTATATCTGATTAATCAGATGGTACCTTAGATCTTCACAAATTTATGGATTTGTGATTGTTGGATTTTCCATATCCATGTTCTCTACCACTCTCCATCAGAACATGATGGTTAGATTTCTCTTCCATATCCATATTTTCACCTATGTGGAAACCCAGTGATTAGTTTATTTGGGTAACCGTTACGTTTCATACTTTAGTTTTTAAAGATTGGTTTTGGTATTCCTTTTTACGATGTGGGTTTCTATTAAAGAAACATTCGAGTAGTAAACCATTTATAACCCCGACGAATTTCGAGGGCGAAATTCATTTTAAGGGGGGTAGAATGTAACACCCCGAGATTTTATGAAAAATATTATTTTTAATTTCATTAATGACTTGTGTTATACGCTACACCAAAAGGAGATTTCACAACACACATCTCTGACCTGGCTTGAATTACACGCAATCGCGACCTTCCACGATAGCGTGTGTTGTACGCAACACCAAGTTTCGCTAAACAACGATATGCTATTAAAATAGTATCAAAACTAGCCGTTATGAATAGTAATAACCACTTTTTGAAATTTTGTAAATTTTATTTTTCAAAATGGAATTCATTTTTGGATTCGTAATATCGAAATTAGCTTAGGGTGAAATTTTGGCGATTTTCGGATAACTTTCATATTTTGATGAATAGTGAAAATTACTAAATTTTAATTAAAAACAACTTTTTCAATAGAAATAATTAATAGTGATAAATTAATAATTTGAGTGGTTTTAAAGTATATTTAGAAAATATTTTTACAATTTAATACAATGTTGGTCATTGGATGTAATTTCACATTTAAACCAGTTATAAACTAGTGTCAATCTTTTGATAGTTATTATCTCTTAAAAACACGCTATTTGTTTTGACAACGAGAATTAATTTTTAAATTAGTTAATGCAACTGATATGTTTTGAATTTGGTAAAATAGACATCATTTTTGAGTTCATAATATCAAATATAGCTTAGGCCTAATTTTTGGTATTTTTCTGAAAACTTTCAATTTTCGATGAATAGTGAAACCACTAAGTAGTAGTTAAAAAAACTGAATTGTTCATAAAACTTAATTTTACCGCTTCTGTGAGTGGAATTTCGAAAATCCAAGAGACACGGTTAATATCAAGGACTAAAATGTGGTTCAATGAGATGAAAATAATTTTTGGTGAATAGTAACTTTTTACTTTTTTTACCACGGTTAAAAGTAAATAGGGTAATTAAGGGTAAAGATGATATTATTATTACCCTAACACATGTCCTAATTCTATTGGATAAGTGTAATTCGACCAAAAAAAACTTAGGAATAAAATATGACCATTTAGGCCCACTTGGATTAGATTAGGACATTTATTATTAATTTATTTAAAGAAGGGTTAAAAGAGTTAAAATCAAAGTTTATTTACTAAAACATTTTTAATATGGGGTTATACATAAGATAAATTAGACTATAAATATTAATTAGAAAGATAAAACGATTTCCTACATAATGGTATTTTATTTGTAATTTTTAGACATTAAATAATTTAATTTATTTATGACACAACGATGATGCAGTAATTATCTTATTAATGAAATATTGACATAATTGATGTTATAAATACCCAAATAAATATAATTTGAGACTTTTTATGAATTCCACTAATTTTCTAGGTTACTATGATATATTAGTGTTGATTTAATCATCTTGGTTAGAACATATAATTCTGTTATGACTTTCACAAAAATCATATATCAAATAGTGACAAAATTGACACAAAATAGTTTTTAAATCAAATATTATATTATTAATTGTTATTTTATTCCTAAAAATCTAAGGTTCGGCCAAATGACTTAAGTAAGGATATATATATTAATAATAAACAACTTGGGGTTCGTTTGGCATGTTATAGTAAGTGTATTAACCATATAGTGTAAGAAAACAAAAAGTCACGGTAAAAGTTAAATTATTTAACTTAGAGTTAAATCTAAGTGATAAGGTTAAAATAATAACATAAACTTGTCTAAATACTATTGGTTGATAGTATTTCGACCCATCCCCACTTTACCTTCTAAATAAGACCCTTTGGAACCATTATAAACCGATTTTGACTTTAATATAAAATAATATTTTGAGATATTCCTAAGGTGCCCCTCTCCTCCCTTATAAAAGGACACCTCCTCCCCCTCCTCCTCACACCAATTTGAGCACTCAAGCTCGGCCAACCCCTGCCAAAATCTCTTCTCCACTTCCCTAGAAACATCCTAGAGGTTCTGGTCTTCCTCAAAGACCAATTTTAGTGCCCTAAGAGGAGGTCTCAAAGAGGCGCTTCAAAGAAGAGGAGGTTCGGACACATACGAAGCTAATCGGACCTAAGGTAAGGGAAATATCACAATCTCATTTTTATCCGAGATTGTTTATACATTAGTATTTACTGGGGTGTATTTTATCATCCACGTCCATGTTTCCTCAATATGTAATATTATTTCCATCCACCTACAATTGTTTAAATACAATTTTACCCTTCGGTGAGTTTTTAGTAAAGGATATGAAAGGAATCTTTTTTCGTTTTTTTTCATACGAGGTACTTTTTGAATTTCCGACAAAAGTACGAGAAGAATGTTTTTTTAACTTATACGGTACGAACGGATTTTTACGGTTTTATAAAGCCTTATTTTCATGAACCTTCCTCCAAAATATTTCATGACTATTTTCAATAAAATCTCTTTATTTTAAAATTGCATGATGTTTTGTGAAAAGAAATTGATTTTTGAAGAAGAAAGGATATTTTCCTCAAGAATTCAATTCAAGTGTTTTATCAAAATTATTTTCCATCTAAGATAATGAAGGGTTATGTTTCTATCCATATTTTTACATTTATTTGACTATGTTGTGATGGAATTATTTTTATGAATTCCATTATCTTATATGAATGGTTTTATGATGTCATGTTGTTTAAGAATCCCATTTTTATTACATGGGTTATGCCATGATGTATGATTTATGATTTTGTGGCACACATAAGAATGGTATCATTATGAGATGGGTGGGACCTATATCTCCCTCCAATGCATTGGGTAAAGATTTTATATCTCATGAGATAGACATGGCTGGAATGGTAGGTTATACCGGTTCAGTGAAACAGGACTGAAACGAGGGTTACTCGATTCAGAAAGGGACTTTGTCCACTAAGATAGTCTTGGCAATGAGTCCTGACTAACAAGAAATGATTCTCTATGATTATGTGTGTATGCCACAAAGTTACATGTTTTAAGATTATGATTATTGTGATTACATTTCACTGCCATGATTTATCCCATGTTATGAAATTATGATCTCTTTTGCAGGTTAAAATTTCCAAAAGTTATGTGCTTGTGTATACGATGAGATTTTTATTTCTTTTGTTTACCCCTACTGAGCATTTGAGCTCACCCTTTTATGTTTTCTTTTCCCCAGTATATAAAGAAAGGTTTTAGGTAAAAAAAGGGAAGATCTTTATAGGAGATATTGGAGATCTTTCACCACGATTAGAAGATTACGTTCCGAGTTTCCAAAGACACTAAACTATTACGATCCTTGTGTGTGTGTTTTTGTTATGTACTAAGTATTCCGCAAAAGTAATGTAATTTCCATGTATGTCAAGCTTCGGGTCTCCACATGAAGACTGAGGTGAGGTAGCATTTTTCTTTCTAGTTTTTTTTTATTCTTGATTTGGTGAATTTTATTAAGTAGGAACAAACATTTGATCTATAATGCATTTCTATGAGGTGAAAACTCAATGGTTGGGACACTGTTGAGGGATGGAATCCCGATCAGAGTTATGTTTTGTGGTTTAGAAATCAAATGGTTATACCTGTGGCTTGATAGGAAAAACATATTAATGAATACCACTATTTTACATTGGTTGTCCATCTTGGAATATAGAAGATATATAAATTTTTTAATACACTATTTTGATCAGTTGGTATGAACAGAAAGGTAGCCGAGTTTATTTCAAGATGCTAAACTTGATATCATTTTATTGAAGAGAATTAGTGACCAGGAGATATGTTGCAATATTTTCCTATTCCTATTTGGAAATGGGAGTAGACAATTACATATTTTGAAATAGGACTCCCAATAATTATTTAGAAACATGATTTCATGTGGTTTATAGTGGATTGGACCAAAAATTTGGATCATTTTTTCCTTTTTGTGAATCTAATATGGTAGTCGATTTGTCAAAAATCTATATTCAAGAATTAGTAAAGTGGTATGGCTATTTCTGACGCATTCTCCGGGGCGCGTGCATCCGTCTGTGAGGACACGCGGCTATGGCCCCGCATTCCCGCTTTCCAAAGGCGGGCAGCATTCGCTCCTTGTTCAGGGACGTTTTCTCCTTGATCGAAATGGGATGATGGGATGTCGGTTCTTCCTTATGTGGATTCCTCCTCGGAAATCATCACCTAGTCCGGGTCTCCCTCATAGATATAAGACGTTTTTCGTGAATCTCATTCCCAGTGCCATATCTTCATGGACGCCGGTTAATTACATTACTTCCGTCAAGACTTTCCATAGGGTCTTTACATGGTAGCGACCTTCGGTCGGAGTAGACAGTAACATTAGGCATGTCGGGGCATCTCTGGGTGCGTGGACATAGGGGAACCTGTATTCTTCCTCATAAGAGGGCATATCAAGGGTGCAGAACCTGAGGCATCCCACATCGGATGCAGGGAATCATATGTCATCTGAGGTTTTCCTCAGCTTCCCATGTTTATCACGGGGAATACCTCAAGTTTATCGTCTTGCGGAGACGGAACACCAAAGTCGTGTCATCTGAGGTTTTCCTCAGGCATCTCATGTTTATCATGAGGTAGGTTGTGATTTTACATCTTGCGGAGACGGTTACACCAAAGGCATGTCATCCAAGGTTTTCCTTAGGCATCTCATGTTTATCACAAGGTATGACGCGAGTTTAACATCTTGCAGAGACGGTTACGCCAAAGGCGTGTCATCCGAGGTTTTCCTCATGAATCTCATGTTTATCACGAGTTAGGCCATGAGTTTAACATCTTACGGAGACGGAATGAGGGTGATCAGAACCTCCCATAGAGACGGATTAGATTGGTATATCCCTAGGAGGGAACACCTGGAAGGTTTACCAAGGGGATGGATCAGAACGCCCAATGACGACGGATCTGAGGTGGTGCGCCCCATGGAGGGGAGATGTCACACCGTAATGGTTGATCTAAACACCACTTAGGACGGATCAGGGAGAGTACACCCCAGAATGGGGGACACCATGGTCTACCATTTTCTGGGATTGAACCTCAGGGAGGTTTCCTACATACCCTATATAGACAACAGGGATCAAAACCCATGAAGTTCGAATGGGTGATGAATCAGGGTGTACACAGAGGACAACTACTCAGAGACATGTTGGGGCTTATGCGTGGATAGTGGCCCATGTACTGCTTGGAGCAGTGAGAAAGTGGATGGCATGATCCGACCGGGATGTGGCGGCCCGTGTAAGAATCAGGGCGGATGATGGATAGATGAATGAAGTGGAGGGGGGATGAAATGGGACTATTGCAAGGGCGACGGTGAAGTTGGGCTTGAGCCTCTAAGAGACCTCCTACGTATCCTCGTGGCAGGGAATCAAAGTCTGCGTAGTTCAGGATGGTGCCGGTGAACTGACGTGAAGGCAGACCTTGGTCTGATGGGTGTCGTCAATGAACCGACGTGAAGGTGAACCTTGGTCCAATGGGTGTCGTCAGCGAACTGACGTGATGGTGGACCTTGGTCCAATGGGTGTCGTCAGTGAACCGACGTGAAGGTGGACCTTGGTCCGATGGGAATCGTCAGCGAACAAACGTGAAGGTGAACCCAGGGGTCCACTGGTGGTGGGATTGAACCTCGTGAAGGCTTCCTACGTACCATGCCTTGACATGGATCAAAGTCCCCATAGTTCGAGATGGAATGCGGAATACAGCTTAACGTCATGCGGGACGGGGGTGAACCGACGTGAGTGAGGTCAGAACGACAGGGTGATGGGCTTTAACCTTATGGAGCCTTCCTACATACCATGCCTTGACATGGATCAAAGACCACATAGTTCATAATGGTGTGTCGGAGAACCTACACGAGTGAGGACCTTGGTCCAGATGGTGTGGGGCTTACACACTAGGCTGCCCAGGTGCCGGTGACCTAACGTGAAGAAGGTCAGAGTGACCAACAGGTGGTGGGCTTGAACCTCTGAGAGGTTTCCTACGTACCATTCCTTGACATGGATCAAATACCTCATAATTCAAAGGGGCTTCGTCGGTGAACCGACGTGAAGGTGAACCCGAGGGTCCATTAGTGGTGGGCTTGAACCTCGTGAGGCTTCCTACGTACCATGCCTTGACATGGATCAAAGTCCTCGTAGTTCAAGATTAAATGTGGGTGTCGGCAAACCGACGTGAAGAAAGGACGTTGGTCCGATAGGAGATGGGTTTGAACCTCAGGGAGGCTTCCTATGTACCATGCCTTGACATGGATCAAAGCCCTCATAGTTTGGGTTGGTCACAACGGCTTGCTGTCGGACTGGAATGCAGTTTAACGTCATGATGGACGAAGGTAGAACTCGACGTAAAGAAATGACGGGTGGTGGGCTCGAGCCTCAGAGAGTCTTCCTACGTACTAGGCCTTGAAATGGATCAAAGACCTCGTAGTTCAAATGGGTGTGCAGTTTAATGTCATGCTAGACGGGGGCATACAGTTTAACGTCATGCTGGATGAGGGTATGCAGTTTAACGTCATGCTCGATGAGGGCATACAGTTTAACATCATGTTGGACGAGGGCATACAGTTTAACGTCATGCTGGACGAGGCATACAGTTTAACGTCATGCTGGACGAGGCATACAGTTTAACGTCATGCTGGACGAGGCATATAGTTTAACGTCATGCTGGATGATTCATACAGTTTAACGTCATGCTGAACGAGGCATTTCCATGGCCAATGCTCACTCTAAGCCCACGTGAGTCATGCTCGGTGTGGGAAACAAGAGGCAGTAAGGACCTGATGATCAGGTCGTGAAGGGTGCATCCGTGAGAAGCAAAGAGGGGCTTACGCGTTAGGCGGCCCATGGTGCTGGGACTTACTCCGGGATGGAGGCCCGAGGAAAAGGATGATGATAGTTTCGGGCTTGATCCTTGAAAAAGATTCCTACGTATCCCCGTGGCAGGGAATCAAAGTCTGTGTAGTTCTTCTGATGACGGCTTACCACCAATTGGGGGTTTCAACGACTTACTGCTGGATTGGGTCAAAACGGCTTACCGCTGGATGAGGATGTCAACGGCTTTCTGCTGAATGGGGTTGCAATGGATTACCGCTGGATTGGGTCACAACGGCTTACCGCTGGATAAGGATGTCAACAGATTTCCATTGAATGGGGTTGCAACGGCTTACCGCTGGATTGGGTCATAATGGCTTGCCGTTGGATAAGGATGTCAACGGCTTTCCGCTGAATGGGGTTGCAACAGCTTACCGCTGGATTGGGTCACAACGACTTACCGCTGGATTAGGATGTCAATGGCTTACCGCTGAATGGGGTTGCAATGGCTTACCACTGGATTGGGTCACAGCAGCTTACCACTGGATTGGGTCATAACAGTGGATGGGGCTTACACGAGGAAGATGCCCGGGTGCCGCTATGGAGCGGTAATGGTGAATGGGGCTTACGCAAGGAAGCTGCCCAGCTGCCGCTATGGAGCGGCCCTGGTGAATGGGGCTTATGCTAGGAAGCTTCCCGGGTGCCGCTAAGGAGCGGCAACAGTGAATGGGGCTTAAGCAAGGAAGTTTCTCGGGTGCCGCTATGGAGCGGCAATGGTGAATGGGGCTTACTCAAGGAAGCTGCCCGGGTGCCGCTAAGGAGAAACAACATTGGATGGGGCTTATGCAAGGAAGCTGTCCGGGTGTCGTTAAGGAGCGGCACTAGTGAATGGGGATTTTGCTAGGAAGTTGCCCTGGTGCTGCTAAGGAGTGGCAACAGTGAATGGGGCTTACACAACGAAGCTGCCAGGGTGCCGCTATGGAGTGGCACTGGTGAATGGGGCTTACGGAAGGAAGCTGCCTGGGTGCCGCTATGGAGCGGCAATAGTGAATGGAGCTTACGCAAGGAAGCTTCCCATAATGTCTTCCTCATTTCTGGCCATGAGGGCATCCCAACTCACTGGTGAATTGAGGCCCTCACCTATGCACTGGTGCACAAGAGGGAGAATGCCAAAGGGTGTTGGAGTTATTCCACTGTAATCATGGCATTAGGTGTCTTACGCTTGGAGCATAATCCATCTCTTGTTTAGAGTAAGAGGAATCCTATGAGAGGAACATAGGGATTACTATAGTTTAATGTCATGTAGATAGGACTATCGGCATCCCATGCTAGGAGCATAAGGCATCTCTCATATAGGGCAAGAAGCATCCTATCATTTTTTAGATAGGGAGTAATACAGTTTATAGTCATGTAGATAAGACTATTGGCATCTCATGCTAGTAGCATAAGGCATCTCTTTTATAGAGTAAGAGGCATCCTATCATTTGTTAGATAGGGAGTACTACAGTTTATAGTCATGTAGATAAGACTATTGGCATCTCATTCTAGGCGAATAATGCATCTCTCGTATAGAGTAAGAGGCATCCTATCATTTGTTAGATAGGGAGTACTATAGTTTAGAGTCATGTAGAAAGGACTATTTGGAAGAAGGTGACTAGAAATGGTTGGTGTTGGGACTTACGCAAGGGTGTCCCTTTCTGGTTCAACCTGGCATAGGAGCCAAGCGATTGGGTTTGAAGGAGTTTCCTGAGGAATGGTTCGACTCAAGGTACACGGGGAATTGATGATGAGAACCTCAACTCACGACATAGGAAACGAACCAAGAGGAATACATCAACTCAAGGTGTTTTATGGTGTGTGGAGGAGTGTCTCAAATCATGGTATTCCATAGGTTGAAGGTGGGTGCACATGAGGGTGCAATGGAAAATCGCAATGTCCCGGCCCGAAAAGTTCACGGTACGTCTCTCCATTTTTCATGGGGGTCTGTGACGGTTGTGAAGAGACCGGCCCGGAGGGCTGGGACCGCAGCCCGGCACTGACCCCGAGTGGGGGTGCGGGGGCGCATCCCCCACAGTATGGACCGGTGGGCGTGAAGGTAGGATCCTCGTGAAGGATAGGTCTTCACGAAGTAGCTTCGCGGAGCATGGCCTCGCGGAGCAATTCTCTCTCGCGGAGAAAAGGGGTCTCTGGGAGAAAAGGGGTCTAACGGAGCAGCATTGCGGATCATTGGCTCACGGAGAATCAACTCACGGAGCCTCGGCGTGCGGAAGAGCATCGCGGAGCATGGGCTCACGGAGCATGGACTCACGCAACCTCGGCTCGCAGAGTAGCAACGCGAAGGAAGCTACTCGCAGAGCCGCAATGCGGAGATCCGCGGACCGGGATATCGGCGGCCCAAGGGGCGAAGTGGTCGTGGTTGTCCATCCATAGAAGGGGGTGAGCTGGGTATTTATAGGTAGGGGTTCCGTGAAGCAGAGCTCACATAGCGCGAAGGGGCGGTATTTGTTTCACGGCGGGTCGCGAAGGTCAATCGGGTTCACCGAGCGTTCCTGCCTCTGGGGCTTTGCGGTGGGCTCGCGAACATCAGGGTGTCCGTGGAGCATTACCACCTCCTCTGCTTCGCGGAAGGTCTTCGCGGTGCGTTGAAAATGTCAGATGGGGTCGTGAATCCTCTCGCCTCATTACTTCGTGGCAGCGCTCCGCGATCACGGAGGGGGCTTCGTGAATGTGCTTCGCGAACCAGATATCCAGCCTAACATCAAATGTCCATAACTCCTATTCTGTAGCTTCGTTCAGGCCCTGAAACCTACCAAATCGAAGCTTGATAAATGGACTACGATCTTAGTTCATGTATGGAAGCATTTGGAAAATTTTGGGAATGCATTTTCTGGGGTCAACAATGGCATATAATTTTTAATAGTGTCCGACATAGATCTAAGTTTTACATCTCATTTTTTTTGGAAATATATATAGAAAACACTTGGGAATCATTTAACTATGATTATGGAATATCATCCTCAAATAGATGGGAAATATGAATAGACGATACAAACTTTGGAAGACATCTTGTTGGCTTCTGTAATGGATTTCAAAAACTCATGGAAAGAGAATATACTGTTAGTGGAGTTCCTATATAAAAACAAATATCATAACTCAATACAAATGGATCCTTTTGAATCATTATATGTGAATCCTTATCTTTGTCCTCTTTTATGGGTGGAAACAGGTGATATTTTTCTAGTTTGGATGAGAGCTATCCAGGAAACAACAGAGAATATTTTTTTCATCATGAAATTGAGGTAGGAATCTTAGAGTCATTAGAAATATTATGTGGACCATTGTCTATAGTCATTTTCCTTTGAGGGGAGTTATAATTTTTTCTTAATAATCTATCCAAGGTTTGGATATCATCATTTTGGGAATAAATGAAAGTTATCTCAATGAAACATTGGCCCTTTTGAGATACATTAATTGGTTAGTTTGGGGTGATATTGGTAGGCATTTCCACCACAGTTCAGTTTAGTGCATAATGTGTTCCATGTATCTCTGTTGAAGAAGTATTAACCTGATCCTCACCATGTGATTCGATGGTATCATTTTGAACTAGAGTCAGATTCTTCATTGGTATATATCCCAGTGTAGATTTTGGATTATCTAGAGAAAGTCTTTGGTGGAAAAATCATTGGTATTGTGTTGGTTTTGTGAAAACAAAGTCAGATTTATGAAGATACATAGGAACAATAGAGTGGAATGAAATAGAAATGGACCGTAATATTTTGAGATAATGATGGTTTTCTACATTCTGATTATGCAAAGAAAAATGTTGGGGAGATTTTATCACCCCTAGTTTCTAGTAAGAAACCGTTTTATTAAGAATTTCTGTACATAAATTTTTTGGGTATTGATTTGGAGAGTTTGGAAGAAATTTGGAATTTTTTTGGGGATTTTATATAAGTACACAGTTGGTACAAGGTTTGGTAAATCATGAAACACCTATAGAAAACTATTCATATGGAGGTAGTGGAAAAAGGGATGGTGCACAGGCGGTGCACTATATTCCCAACCCATTCGTTCAACAAGGATAAATTGTGAAACATGATATAGTGGTCTTTAGATCATTTGGAATATGTTTTTCTAATTGTTTGATCCAAATATGTGAGCTTCATCCATGAGGTAGTGTATAACACAAAGTTAGACCACAGTTTTCCGAACTGTGTGGCTAACTGTTCCTAGTTTAAAAGTTAGATCCTTAAATTCTAGATCAAACATGTTTTGACTTATAAGGTGATTTTTTTTCTCCTATGTGCCCCTTACTGTATATTACCTCTTCCAAAATTAAAATTATGTCACTCTCATTGATCCAGTGGTGATTTTAAGGATTCTCATGGTATTTTGAAGCAGGATTCTTAAGGCAATTCAACATTCAAGGTAGTTCTTGGTGGTGTTTCTTAAACCTACGTCTCTATCTTTCTTGGTTTCTTAGATCTGCATCTATTGTGGATATATATAAAGTTTTTTATGCCATATATTATTATATTTATCTTTTTAAATGATAGAGGAAGAGATATAATGTGGGATTTAAATGTTTTAACTTGGTTTCATTAGAGTTTGAGTGTCGTTCTTCATTTTCATCATAAAACCCAAAGTAGAAGGTTTCAATATCTACTAATTTATTTATAACATGGTGTGTTATCATTAAATTTATTGAAATTTATTTTAAAATTGGAGTGAAATAATGGTAGGAACCTTCTCCGGTGATGGATTGATGATTTTTGTGGAATTGTGGAATTTTTGTGTAAAGTTATTTGATAAATGATTTTAAAATCTTGATTTTCTAATAGTAGCATGGTTTGATTTATGGAAAGAATGTTTTCCAAAAAAAGTTCTTTTATCGAAATTATTTTGTTATTGAAATTTATTTGGTATTGGAATGGTTTTAAAATGATTTTATTAACATGGTTTTCATGCATACATGGTGGAGTGTGTTCATATTTCCCTATGAGGCATGGATGAAATATAACCCTGTGATCAGTGCCAAAGGTGTAAGGTCACATGGGATTTTAAATTACCTTCTAAATACATTGTAGATAAATGTAAAACCACTAATGATTATGGATCTATCATAACGATTCATGCATGTTTGGATGTGAGTATTAGAATATTAGAATGGTATATGCCAAATAGAATTTTTCAAATGGTTTTAGAACTTAGTTTGGTTGATTTCCTTGGAACTTGTTTTTGTTTTGTGAAAACTATTTTACTATGGAAATTATTTATATTTTGATGTAAAATATTTTTGAATTTTTTTTATACTTTTGTTATATAAATGTGCTAACATTTTCTATCCTGGTAGCATGAGTATGGAATTCATTGGGGAAAATATACTGAGTTTCATTACTCACCACTACTTTAGCACTTTGGGGATTTTGAAAATATGTTTTATTAGTACATGGAAAAATATAAATTATCACACATCTCTAGTGGTGCTTAGTGATACTTTAAATGTTTTGTAGAGTGGATCATGGAGTAGGATGGAGCTTTGGAGTTGTGGTTGTCTTTCATTTTTTAAGCTTTGTATCCTTCCTCTAGGTACTTGGTTTATTTGTAGTCTCCATCCATGGTATATTCATATAGTTTTATTTTGATATAAATGGTATTCTCTGATTTATGTTTCATTGATATCATGAATCATGTAGTGTTTTATTTGGTTAAGTAATTATTAGGTAATTGTTTTATTTTCCAAAGGTAAATCATCCCCCAACTATTAGTGTAAATGTAGGAATTTATTTTCAACCTTTGGAATCTTGGGGATGTATTTTAAGGAAAATTAATTTTCTTACGCCTTAATAAGCCAATGAGGAGGTGTGGTATGTTAAAAATAGTTTTTATAGAAGTTTCTATGTCATTTGTTCCCTTAATATTAAAATGTTACAACGAAGAAAACTAATTTTTATCTTAATCACTATGATTAATTTAAATTAATTTCACTAAAATTTTTGTTCAAAATCTAAGTTTAACTTAATAGAAATTATAAATTATGATGATTACAAATATGTAATTTTTTAAAAAAAATTATAAACACACAACTGGTATAAATTACTTTAAAATTAATCTCATAGACATTTCATGAAATATGGTTTTTAAAATGAAGAAGTACATAAGTTTGAAATATTTTTATATAGAATTTCAATGTGAAATTGGTTCCAATGACCTAAATTGGATGAATTTATTTAAATTTCCTCTAATTAAACTTTAAAATAAATTTTAATATAATTTTAATATATAAATAAATTAAATAAAAATACATTGATGAATTAAAAGTTTGTATTCTTCACTATTCATCAACAAATGATGTCTTTCAGAAAAATCCCATAAAATCACCCTCAGTTTATTTTGAAACGATGAATTAAAAAATTAAGCTATTTTTATCAAATTAAAATTTTAAATGTATCAAAATTACTTTTATTATTATTCTTAAAAGGACATAAAAATATATTCATTTGAGAAAACAGTATTTTCAAACATATAATGACTTCACAAAAAATTATATTCTTTATTATAAATAAGTCTTATTTTTATAAAACCATTATAAATAATATATAAATAATATTTAATTTTATTCATATTACTATGTTTAATGGTTATGTTATAGCTATATCATCTAAATAATTATAATAATAAAATGATGTTTTATAAAAACATAGTATTACATGTAACACAAGACAAGTAGATGTTATGTATTGAAAATGATTGATTTGGTGTTTCTTATAATAAAATAAAAACTTTATAATTTAATATAACAAAGTTTTTATTTTAGTGTTGTATGAAAATGAAAAATAACATGAAAATTGAAAAAATATATTTCATAAAATCATGGGGTGTTACATTCCAGACTATACGAATATCTGAAAAGCATAAAATTTTGGAATGGGTAGGTGGACATTGAATTTTATGTGAGTAATAACAACACCAAAATACTTTATGTGATTTTTTACATTGATGATATAATAATTTCTAGTAATGATGAAAATCTATTTGAGGAGTTCTCAAGAAAAATGATAGAAAAATATGAGATTTTTATGCTTAGATAAATGAAGTTTTTCTTAGGTTTTATACTTACCAATGATTCTAAAAATATCATTACTTCACATGAAAATTTTTCTATATAAATGTTGTAAAAGTTTTATATAAAGGTTTCAAATTCATTTCTATACCAATTCAAATAGAAATAAAACTGTGTAAGGATGGTGACGGACAATTATTGGATAAGAATATTTTTAGAATATTGATTAAAAGCCTTATATATTTGATATCCATCAAAACATATGTTGTATATGTTATAAATATTTAGTCCAGGTACCAATCATATCCAAATAAATCACATATGATAGTAAAAAATAGGATCTTTAGATAAATTTGGAATAATTTCAGCTATGGGGTGATGTGTACTAAGATATGTGAGTTAACCTTAACATTATTTTCTTATTATAATAGGGTGGGAGATATTGATTATAGGAATTAAATATCTTGTGGATCATTTTTTATTGGGAAAAGATATGTCTCATGCTATTCAAAGAATAAAAATCTATTACATTATCATATATTGAGTTTGAGTATGTGGATTCATCATAGGAATCTATAAAAATGGTTTTTATTAAAGAATAACTACATGATATGAGTTTCTAATTTTAGTGTCCTTTTTTATGGTGTAATAATAAATGTTCCATTGATATTTCCAAAAATATTTTTCTTCATTTCAAGTTCAAAAACATTTATATCAAGTAACATTTCTAAAAAGAGAAGGTGGTTGACGGTATCTTGAAACTAGATTTTCTTTCTTCTAAGGAACATATGGTTTATATCCTAAAAACCCATTCAAAATTAAAAAAATTCCAAACCTAAGGTTGTAACTAGAAGTATATTATACTCCCTCACATTGAGGTTTGTTATTTTATGTGTTTCCTCCTCTATCACCTCTTATTAAATATTTATGAAGATATTTCTTTAGAAGGGAAATATGATTCTAGTATTTGTGAATTTTTTAAATTTTTGTGATAAGTTATGGTGGAAAGAAATTTTATTAATATGTTTCATGTTTTTCTCCGGATTTGCTAATATGTTTTAAAATATTAGTTTATTATTTTAAGGAAAACATTGATGGTTTATTTAATCACTCTTGTTTTCTAGAATGAACAATGACAAGTATTCATTGAGGTGATTATTTTATGAATCTTTTCATTGAATTAATTGTTGGTCACTCTATCTTTCATTCACATTGGTTTATTTTCAAAAATGGGGAGAGGTTTGAATTATTAATAATAATTACAATGTGGGATATTATTGAACCCTTTTAAGGATGGTGATTTATTTTTTATCAATACATGTTTTGTGTGATGATTTTTGTTTTGTTCTTCCTATGAAAGATAATTTCTCAAGAAATTTAGATGTTTTATATAATAAATTATTGATTTTGAAAGTTTTATATTGTTTTGAGATATTTTTTGGATGATTTTTGTTGTCTACATAATGGCAGTTGGGTTTACCTTTGAGAAAAATAATTAATGTAACCTCAAAATCGATCAAATTCATGGTTTTGATCTTCATATTCAGTTGAGAGGTAAAAATAGTCAATCCATTCATGTTTGACTCATCCATAGTTAGTTGTCTAATACATGAAGTGGATCCTAGGTTTCTTCATGTAGCAGATTTAGGTCTCTACAATAAGTCATGAAAGGCGTTGTCAATTTTTTCATGTGGTTGATCCTTATGGTCACTTTTCGGGAACAATTAAATTAGGACCTTGAACATACGATCAATTAGATCTATAAGTGTAATAGAGAGGAATGGTAAAACTAGAAAAATAGTATTTTTTGTGAAGAATAAGTTGAATAGAAAGATCATATGACTATAGTTCAGATCACTAGTATTCAATCCATATTATAAAAATTTTGATCAAAATTCTTTTATAGTCATCATAAATGTTTTTCCAAAACATTACCCCATGATTTTTTAGTGAACAAATATTTTTTTGTGAATTCAAGTCTTGATAATAATCCATTTAAAATGTAAGACTTTATAATTTTCTATTGTAACATTTTTACACATAAAAAAATTTGATGTTCTATAAAATGAAAAAAAATAATTTCTAGAATTAATATTCTAATAAAAAAAGATATTAATTTGATGATTATAATGTGTTTCTTCATGGAAAAAATTCAAGAACATACACAGAATGTGATCTAAGGTGAGTTGAAATTAGATCAAGCCATAGTAGAATAAGATAATGTTTAGAGAGTACGATGATGTAGAATGAGGTGCCACATCACAACTACATGAAGTCATTATTACAAGTAAATATCCTCAGAATTTTAATCTATGTATTTTTTAAATGATCTACATAAATAATAAGGTCGTGATAATTCAAATATTTCATAAAGTAATCAATTAAAATCATCTTATAGAATTTTATAATTATTTTAAATGAATATTTGAATAAAAAATTATGAGTTTTAATGACTTAAAGCCTATAGAAATCAGTAAAGACTTTCATAATGATTATCGAAAAAATATTCCTATAAAATTTGGTGAATATAAATATCAAAAAACTAAGAAAGATAAGATCTAGAAATTATGAGATTGAATAACCGATATATTGAAGTATCTAAGAGGACGAATAAATAGTGAGAATATTTTTAATAAATATATGTGTAAAAAGACAAATAATATCCTCATCTAATGTCTTGATGGAGAATCATATATTCTTCTATAATTATTATTTATAATGGGTTGTTTTTTGTTCTATTGATGTGGGATTGTAACAATTTTGTGTCATCATTTGTATGAGTTCATAGTCAAAACCATTCACAAGATCCTTTTAAAAATAAAAATGGGATTGTGTTTGTGGGATAATAATCATGACAAACTAGTGAAGTATTTTTATTTAAAAGAGGTGAACCTCATTAGAAAATGTGTTGTGTATATCCTATTTCTAAATTAGTGAGTGAATTGAAGGTGAGGTTTTGAAAATTCATGAGGTTGAATATATTTTTAGTTGTTATACAAACTAATTCACCCATACCTATATAAACAATGTATACCTTGCTATATCATCCATACACCATAATGAAAATATTTCATTACAATATATTCATAATACATTTTAGGTTGTGATTTTCAATGAATTAGGAAAAACATTATCTAAAAACACATATTATTTGTATAAATTATACATTTTTCTCATTATATATCGCACTACTTAATCCACAATGAGTCTTAAATATCTCCCACTAATTATAAACATAAGAAACCATTATATACATTTCACACTTTTCCAATATTTATAACAAATGTATATAGAAATTTAGGAAATCAGTGAGCTCTGATGCTTAGTAACAGTAAACATGAGTGATAACAATTGAAAATCATTAGTGAGAATAATATGATAAAATTTTTATAATAAAGATTCATAAGAAACTTATACCCAATAAATAATAGATCATACATTCTGGAAAAATGCTTTGAATAACATAATGCATAAATGAGTCAATATAAATGAGTCATGATAGCATAACATATGAATTATAATAAGAATAAATATATAGAATATATTTCAAATATGGAAAAAACATTCGTATGGGTAAAATTTACTTTCACATTTCACTCCATTAGCACCCAAATTAACAAAAAGATAAAAATGTACTCATAGTTACTTTATATCATGAGATATACACTTCTATCCAATTAATTGGGAGTGATATTGGATCTCACTCATCATTAATCTATACTTATGTGTGCCACTTGAAAATAATTCACTTATCATATCATAAATGACCAAAAAAATAATATGGGATTCATAAAAAATTCAAATGAAAGTAATTAGGTTCATATAGAAGAAATAACCCATGTAAAGAAAATGGTTTTCATTCAACACATTATAAAGAATCCATGGAAATAAAATGGTTCTTATAATCTTTTATACAGAATTAACATAAGGAAATCATCACTAATTCCATCAATAATCATAACATGATAAACACATGTAATTAAAATGGGTATCTAATGAATGATTATGAAGTGATTTAGTTTTAATATGATTATAAATAAATAAAAATGATTTTATTTTATATTTTTATTCTCATATAACATATTTTTAATGAATTATATTAATAATAAAACATATAAAAAGATATTACATAGTACTAATAAAGAATTTTTTTCTATTAGTTCTCTCTTTTGGACGGTTAAATTCATAATGGTTGTTTGTTGCTAATATTTTAAAAAGGTTTTCCAATTAGATGTATAACCTTACTAATTTCATAAAAATATTATGTATCCCTTAAAACAAATCTTATAACTATCCATTAATGGTGGTAATAAAAAATTTAATACATAGTTCCATGGAGGTTGTAGTCCGTATATATGAATGGATGATGATTTTTTTCCATATAAGGAGGAAAAATAGAAATATAGTTTATAATATAAGTGTATTAAATAATTAATAAATATCATAATTATAAATTAATTTTCATTTTTAAATATCCATTTTTTGAGGTTAAGTAAAACAAACATTTTACTCTCTGGTGGTGGTAGTCTGCACAATGCACAAATAATGGTTACATTTTTCTTAATAGAAAAGGGAAAGGTGGTTGCTGATTACAACATAATTATAATAACATAACATTATAATAATGACATTGATGTTATATTTTTAAGATTTTGTAATGTAATTATAATAAGAATAAATGCACTTAATGAAATATAAATGAGAAACGAGCAATTATAAATTTATACCTCACTTCTTGGATTCTCTAATTTTCAAAGTGGGTTATGCCTTTGAGGGATGGTATTTCAAGAAAACTAGAACCTATTTAAGGTGAATAAAAATTTTGAGGAATTTTTTTTATATTTTAGTCCAAACCAAGGGTATTTTGTATTGAGTAGAAGTGAGTATAGAAGTTCCCCTTTAATACATGAAAAGGATGAAATTTTTGTAAATACACAAAACTTTTTAATAATAGGAAGTTTCACTCAAAGAAATTACCACAAAAATTTGTAAATAATGGGGATTGTAAGGGGTAATATTGATAAAGGCATCAACCAAAAATTCCAACACATGTTTTAAACTATTTTTTTCCTTTCCCTCTTGGTTAAACCCTTTTCACCCTTTTAATTTCTACCTTGGAAACTAGTTTTTACCAAAGTAATTTATCCATTTTTCATGAAAATAAATTGGTAATTATTATTTAATTTGGACCAAATGACTAAAATATTAAATATTTTTTATTATATTAATTTAATAAAAGTGATAAAAATTAATTTTTTAAATTTTTAATTTATAATGTATTAAAAAATTGAAAAATAAAAATTTGGTTCTAAAATGTAAAAATAAATTTGTAAATTAAAACAACAAAATAAATTATAAATATGCATATAAAATACATATGATTTATTATAAAAATGTTTCATTTATTTTTAATTCATACTTATATACTAATAATATTATCTAAATCATTTTATTTGTAAAAATAGTATTTTACACTGTTCACCTAAAAATCTATTTTTTTAGAAAAATATCAAAAATCAATATATAGATAATATTTACTCAAAAAATATAATTATTTTTCCCAAATTAACATTCAAAATTTATAGATTTAACTTTAAAATTAAATCCAAAATTATTGTGAATTTCTTTTTTAGAAATTCATTTTTATTATTATTAATTATTCATATATAATTTGTTCCAATAATTAATAAATAAGACTATAAATTTTATAAAATGAATTTTAAGAATAATAATATTTTATTAGCTTCTTAGAAACACTTATTGTGTGAGTATGAAAAGGTACCTTTATTTCATAATTTGGAAATACTTTTTGGTACCTTTTTATTTAATAGCTACCATACATTCGTTAATATCTATTTCAATAAAATGGTTCGTGGTCCATTAGAATTTATTTTTTAACTTGAAACACGATATTATATTAATATTTATTTTATAAAAATATATAGCGAAATTTCATGTTGTTACACCCCCAGGTATTTATCACCCTTTAAGTGATCTAAAAACTCCCACACCATTAGGGGATTTCCTAAAGTGGATTCATGAACCTACATTTATTATTATAGAAGGATATCATGGTTTGAAATATGTAAATATATTTTCTTTTATCAATGGTTAATGTTATCTATGTATAATTATAGTTTCTCCATGTCCATTATAGCATCAAATTATAGAAAAGGAAGGATTGTGATATTCAATGGAAGAATCTTCTCAAAAATACTAATAGGGGATGATTCCAACACTTAGTTTGGATTGATTGTACCACATTGGTGTTTTCACAGATGTATCTAATTCATGGTATCATTGAGCAGCTTCAATTACTCTAAAAACATGTACGATATAAAGGAATGCATACATATCTAATTAAATAAAACATCCACTAGAAATGAGTGAATATTAAGTGCACCATTCACAAAATCCTTTTATTTATCCTTGTTCCCACCATTATATAAATAATAAATGTTTATAAAAAACATCAATCAACATGTAATGGCAAATGAACCTATTCACCAATGTAAATCAATTCTAAATTATTTTTCTATAGGATCATTAATTATATTTTGGGTTATCCTTTACTAACCTGATTCCCAAATTAACTACACCATACTTTGACAGAAACTATAGTTACCCACCTATTTCATAAATAATTATTAAATTATTTTAACATAAAAATATGTATAATACTACCCAAATTTAAAAGGTTTGATATATTAGGAAAATTAGGTTCATACATCATGAGTATATAATACGACTGAAACATCCTTTAAGTCATTCTTTATTGTCCCCATAAAAGTTCTCATATTATATTTAGTACATGTATTCACCTAGTTATATACATTAAATAATGGTTTATCTAAAATCCTGTTAAGGGGAGGAATTAAAGAAAAATAAAATAAAATGTGAATCAAAATAGTAAATGGGTGAGGATAAACAATATCATCATACCATGAGAAAAGGATCATCATTATAAAAATGAGGGGATAATTTGAAATATATATCGAATACGAAATATTCATAATAGTGAAATAACAAAACATTGTACCGAAATCCCACAAGTATGTTTGAACAAAGCTAGTGTTATGTTCTTGCATAACATGGGTGTATGAATCTCAACATCATAATTGTGAACAAATATAGAATCAAGTTATCACATAACCTGTATAATATCATTAGATTTATCGCATTATATAAACATTTAATAGTTATATAATTTTTATCCCACCCATCACATCATAACATGCTCATAATCATATAATCCACATCAAAGGAAAACATGTAATAATCATAATCATGAAATAAACCCATGGAAAGAAAATAGGTTTGATAAAGAATTCATAAATTATATTTCAATTAATAACCTTATAGGTTCCCAAATAAATAAGGTAAAACATATTTTTGAAAAGAAATATTTTCACAAATGGATCCTAGTTTATGTATAGAAAATAAACTCAATAGGAATCAAAGAGATATTTTAGAAAATATAGTCCTAGAAAAATCATTGTAAGAGGATTACAATTCATCTCAATGAAGTAAAAACGCGTTTATCTACAATAAATAAAATGTAAGATCAAATATAAGTAAATTATAATATTTTTTATAATCATCATAACAAAATATAGAAAAATAGTTAATAAACTCAAAGAAAATAATATTGTTCAAATGTCTCTATATGGACGTTATAAGGATTGACATGAGAAATAATTATTTGAGATCGCAATGAAAGGCTTATGTATATCCTATAAAAAATATAATAATAAAATGAATATTTTGGATAGATCATAATATAAATTTAAAATATTTTCAAATATATGTTGATAAAGATAAATAATCCCATAAATAAAGGTCATGAAATATCTTCTTACCTTAGGTCCCATTTTATTTTATCAAGTTTTCCCCTACTATAGAAAAAAACTATTTTTATTATTACATGAAAAGATAAGTAAATTATGTTAATTTTTTAACTCTTTATCATTTATAATCATTCAATTCTATTTGTTAATATCCTTTTTTAGAGGTGAATTGTTTTTTTATGATTTTCTTATAATTGTCATGGCTTGTTTCAATTTCATTGTTTTGATTATTTGTAATTTATATTCTTGTAAAATTATTTCCAAAAGCTTGGAATACATTAAAATAAATTTATATATTTGTTAATAATCTACATTAACATTACATACCATATGTTGTACGTAAATGAAATATAATCTCCGCATAGGTGGATCAAATCGACCATTAATAGGGTGGGTCAAAATAAGGGGAGAGAGATGTATAATATATATAGATATATTATATATAATTTTTAGAGAATATTATTATAATTAATGACATATTATATTACTTGGGAAGATATAGTATGAAATTTTGGGGAATAATTGAAAAATAGAAGATAAAAAGTGAGAAGGAAGAGAAAGAAACATCGTGCAAGGTTTATGAAGTCGATCTATTTTCAAAGACCTTAACCGCTTGAGGGATTAGTTTTGAGTGACTTCAAAACATATATAAGGGTAACAAGTGTACAAAGAAATAGTAATTTGGTAGATAATTTTATTTTATAAGTATAATGGATGTTTTTTCAATTAAAGGGATGGGATATTTATACTTGATGATTGGGATATTTTTTTTAAAAAAATGAATAAATTATAATTCCCGATGTAATGTTTAAAAATAGGGATGTTTTTAAAATAAAAATTATATTTGATTAAAAATATTATTTTTAATACTTTCAAGATATTATAAACCGAATATATTAGTTTATAAAAAATAAAGGAGAAAAAATTGAAAATAAGTTTTTCAAAAAAATGATTTATATTTTTAGGCTTTGAAATTTAATTTTTTGGTTTGGAATTCAATTTTTTTAAATCCTTACATTATTAAAAAAAAATTCAGTGAATAAACTATATATTTGATTACATTATTATTAAATCTTTAATTATATAATTAAAATATATTATTTTCATAAAAATATTAATTTATTATTTTACAAAAAATTAATACATTTCATAAAATTATAAAAATTCACTCTTAGATAATTTAAACATTCTAATTCTAAAAATAAAATAAAATTTATCAAAATAATATTCTATATTATTGAATTTTAATTTATATACATCATAATTATTGTTTTTATAATATTTGTTAAAATACACTTTTTTGAAGAAACAACGAAACTTAATCTTTTTTAAATTATAATTTAAATACATATTCCATCACAATATAATTGTTGATGCCAAAATCAAGGAAAATCAAGAAAAAAAGCAGAGCATAAGGGGATGCCTCGCGAAGACCGGCCACAGAGCCCCATAGCCCCGCTGCTGGCACAGAGCTCCCCTTTCGCAAACCTGCTGCGGAGCAAGGAGGCGGGATGCTTTGCGAATCAATTTGATTTTCGCGAACCCACTGCGGAGCAAGGAGAAGGGATGCTCCATGAACCTATTTGACATTCGCAAACCCATCACAGAGCAAGGAGGCAGGATACTCTGTGAACCAATTGGATGTTCGTGAACCTGCTGCAGATCCAAGAGGTGGGATGCTCCGTGAACCCCTTTGATGTTCACGAACCTGCCGCGGAGCAAGCTCTATCTTCGTACCAAGCGAGCTCTGCTTCGCAGTGCCTCTTACCTATAAACACTAGTCTCTCCTCGAGCCTAAAGGATGGATCCTCCTACCTTTCACCTTCTGAGCTCCCACATCACGAAGAAAGTTTTGCTCTGCGAACCATGAGCTTTTTAAGGTACTTTTCCATCGTGAATTTCCATCCCCTTTGCATGGATTCCACCCCTCTTCAAAGAGGGATACCCTTCACAGAGTCCATGGGACTCCACAAAGGAAGGAGATCCCCAAGGGGAATCGGGTCATCATAGAGCATTAATTCTCTGCGAAACACCCTTCATACACATGTGATCTTCATGCTAAGGAATGGTCACTATGCTTACCAAAGCTTTTTCCATATGCACCTATGCCCTATACTGAGGCTAGGTGACTTCACATCATGAAGAAAATCCCTCCATGAAGCCCCTCCACTTCATGGAGAATCAGATCTTCACAAGGATTTTACCTATGAACCCCATTACTCTATAACTCCTTTTCTCATGTGGACCTTTAGGTTTTCATGAAGAAATTTCAAGGTCCCTTGGGCAGTGCTTCCCATTGCATTTCTTCACCTCATGCTTCTTCAGATAGGCACGCTAATGGATATTACTTCTTTGCATAGCCACGCTAATGTGGACCCCCCCAATGGATCGCTCCATAAAACCCCCTTACACGGCATTGTCGATGCCTTCCTTCCCTAAATGGTGGGTAGGTATCCGTTATGTAAGTACTAGGGGTGCATAGCAAACCCACCTCGTCCGAGCTGTAGGAAATTAAACTTCCAAGCATCATCGCCCTTAGCACATGATGCAAAAATGTGTCACTGCCCCGTGCATCATACGCAGGGTACCCCACCTTGGACATTCTTCATTCCCACTGGTCTCCATGAGAGTGAGATCATTCCTCCCATGGAATGAGATCCTTTTTATCAAAGTGGCATATGTCCATGGGGAAAGGGAAACCACCCTATTGTAAGCCCCTAGCTTTTCTTGCAGGAGGTAACATCCCTACTCCTCCTCTCTTCTTGGGTGCCAAATCCCTCTCCCACTGGGCTTTATCACCACTGGGGCCTCCATCCTAGATTATTTCCCAATTTTCATAACCTTTGGGCTACAAAACACATGTAATCCCCTATTTCCTCTTTGGGTCAACAACTACGTGTAAGCCCCATTCCACCCCCCACGAACGCACATTCTACGACGTGATCGTTAGGTCTTTCCTACCTCTTTTTTCTCACACCAAGCACGAATCATGTAGTCTTAGAGCAAGAATCAACCATTAAATACTCTCTAGGAAGCCTATAGTGTAAGTCTCACACACCTTACCTAAACTAAGAGGACTTTGATCCCTGTCAAGGCAAGGTACGTAGGAAGCCTCCTTGAGGTTCAAGCCCAACAACCATTGGTCCTGACCATATTCATGGCGGTTAACCATACACCTTCCAAACTATGAGGACATTGATCCCTGTCAAGGGAAGGTATGTAGGAAGCCTCCTTGAGGTTCAATCGCCAAAACCATTGGTTCTGACCCCCTTCACGCCGGACCACCTTTGTCCTGCATCACGTTAAACTGCATGACTTCTTTTTCATCCTGCATGACGTTAAACTGAATCCACCAACCAAACTATGTGTGATTTGATTATTGGCTCCTGGATAAGGTTTGTAGGAAGCCTCCCTAAGGTTCAAACCCCATCCAGTGGTGATCTGTTGTGACCCCATCCAGTGGTAAGCCGTTCTGACCCCATCCAGCGGTAAGCCATTGTGACTCCATTTATTGGTAATCCGTTGTGACCCCATCCAGTGGTAAGATATTGTGACCCCATATATGGTAAGTCATTGTGACCCCATCCAGTGGTATGCCATTGTGACCCCATCCAGTGGTAAGTCGTTGTGACCCCATTAGAAGTAAGCCTTTGGGACCCCCGTTCAATGGTAAGTTGTGGTCAACCCCATTTGGCGGTAAGCTGTTGAAGTCACCAATCAATGTTAATCCATTCTTAGGTGAACTACGATAACTTGGATTCCCTTCCATAGGGATACGTAGGAGATCTCTTTGATACTCAAGCCCAACATCACCATCATCCTCTAGTCGACTCCATCTCATTCTCCACCTACTTCACTTAACCATCCATCATCCATTATGATTCTTACCAAGGCCGCCACATCCCAGTGGGATCATTCCACCTCATTCCCCATTCCCTTTAACAACAATCGTGTAGCTAACCATGCATTAGCCACAACATTGGTGTTCCCTTTAGGGGTTGCACTAACCTGATCCACTCTATTCAGTGTTCTGATCAGTCTGATCCATCTTTGCTAGACGTTAAACCTGCGGCATACCCTGTGTTAAACATAGGAAGCTAAGGAAAATATTATATGCATTCCTAGGATATATAATTCCCCAAATTTAATGTGGGATTCCTTAGGCATCCGCACCCTCGAGAAGCCTTATAATAAATGGAAGAAACCCATACATGCTTGTGTTCTAGTTTCCAGACATGCTAGTGATGTTCAACATGAATAATCCCCCAACTGAAGGTTTCTTCCCTGACCGGACACCTTGGAATATCCTGACAAAATCAGTGTAATTAACTGGTGTCCATGAAGATATGGCCTTGGGAATAGTTTCACTAACAACGTCTTAAATCTTTAAGGGAGACCCGGACTAGGTAACGAGTTTCAAGGAGGAATCCACGGAAGTAAGAACTAAAATCCCATCATCCCATTCTGATCAAGGAGAAAATGTCCCTGAATAGGTGATAGATGTCGCCCACCTTTGGAAATTAAGAATGTGGGGCAACAAATAGTGGTGCGTCCTCCACAAACGGATGCGTCCACCCCAGTGAAAGTGTCGAAAATGGAAATGGTGAACCTGACATGAATATATTATCTTTAATATGGATATTAGTAGCATTAGAGACATCAGTGGACTAGCATGTCAATGAATCCAATTATCTGGCATCGGGTCCTGCCAAGCAAATAATGGGCTTGGTGTGAAACTCACCAGAAGTAGGGCAGTCAAAATGTTGGACATCTTGGTTTGTGATGTTGTCAGCTTTCATCCATCTTACCAACCATGGAATATAGAACAGCGTTGGGGCACTGGTCATCGATTCCTTTCCTTTCAGCACTAATGGGTTAATCTCTCTGCGTTTTAGGAACCAAGCTACTACAGGAATTCGATCACCACCCACCCACCGGTGTAGGGGAAAGGTCAATGTCAACATTGCAGTCTCATGTGGCTCCACCGCTTCAGCGACAATCTCCATGCTAACAAACATTGGGCACCCACACCCCATCTCCTCGTCTGAATTCATTAAGTGGAGAGTGTTCAATGACCTCATACATCGGTACGAGGTGGAGGGGATTATCCTGGCTCAGTATATGGCCCTCTAGGATCTAGAGGTGTCGGATCCTCATCACCAACGCTTCCCCCAAGGGCATCTTAGGGAGCCACTGCTTCCCACTCCAACTTAAAATCATTTCAGGAGCCTCTCCTCAGAATGCCTCGACGACACTCTCCCCTACGAAAATGAGGTAGGGGATGTTCGGGTCTACCCGGTCAGGATCCCATTTTAGGGGACCCTAAGGAGGGATCCTACTAGGATGGGCCAGCGATGCCACCCATCCCCATGAGTTGAGGAGCAGGTAAGCCATGTGCCTGCACCATTGGCCCCAGTCTGGTTGACCTAACGATAGCGTCGGGCACAAGCTGATGAAGACACCTGCCAAGGGGTGTCAACAGCAGAAACTACTATGGTTCGGGCCACTTCTGATGTATATCATCAACCCCTTGTGTATTATGAGTAGGGAAACTTATATTCCCAGCCCATATCGAGGCCCCAACATCCCCACAAGTAGGATGGGATGACTATCTCGGCCACCGATGTAGGTAGTGGCCGCCACCAGTACGGAGGCACTCCCCATACAGCCATCATGGAAAACATGTGTCTTCCTTTCTTCCAAGAATGACATGTAGGTCCACCTCATGCTACACTCAATCCAAATGAGGGGCCTCCCCATGATGGTGACACTCAATATGGAATCCTCTCACGTGCTCTTTACATCAGGTGTCGAGTCATCCATCCTTCCACAGACTGTCGGTGTGAGGATGTTGTGTATTCAGTCAATTTTCAGTGTGGGGGCCTCCCTGTGTTCTTACAATAGTCGGTGAAGGTCCTCCTCGCCTCAGCAACTAGAGGGGTGAATGCCAGCCTTACTTCACCAGCACCCAGCACGAAGGCCCTACCCGTGTTCGGATCGACCAATACGAGGATGATGTTATTAATATTTTCATGACTTATTATATACTCCCTTTACATTTTTTATATGAAATTTGAATAATTGGTGTGAAATATTAATGTTTTAATACTAAGTATATCTTTTGAGAATTTTTAGAAGTAGTCCAATTAAGTCAGTTTACTATTTTATTTAAAACTCTTATCCTATTGATTAATATTGTTTTGTTCTTGTTTTTTAGGATTTCTTTATTTCATTTCTCACATATCATTAGAAGGAATCATTGGTTAATTCTTCCATTTGAAGGCTCATATTGTCAACACAAGAAGACCCAAAGAATTTGTGATGAAACTAGACCATCAATGATGATTGAGTTACTGGTCTAAATCCAAAATCCCAAAATTTATGAAACTCCACCATATGTTCTAGATTATCCAAAGTAATCACTTATAAAAATTTGAAGTTCTAACTACAATAACAAGGGGCCCAACTAATTCCTTGAAGTCCAACCAACCTTTATGGACAAGAATTAAAATCCGGACACTATTCATGACATATCTCATGATGTAATCATAAAATAGAGCTGAGATGTTGCAATGTGAAAGAAGAGATATAGGAGGCCGACGTTTTGGAAGAAATAATTCTTTTTTGAAGGCATATTCCTATTCAAAAACTCTCACATTTTGGACTTTAAAAAGTTTTGATTGAAATGGATAGATTAAAATTATTTAATCAACCGGCCATACCTTTGGATCCATATGTCCAAATGACTCCAAATTTTGAGAGTGGGCATACAAAATTATTATATACAACTTTGAAGAAGTAGATATCCTAATATTCAGATGTCTGGATGTCCAAATTGTCGAGCCAATTAGGGGACATATTGGGAATGCAAACAGTCCACTTTCTTAGGCTATTAAAGCATCCCCCTACTCTCCTTCAAAGGGGTTGGCATTTCAGAAGGGAGGAGCACATATTGGCCTGACCAAAGCATTTCCAATTGCTTGGGAGGACCTTCTATACTAAATTTTTCACTTGAGATACCCTTCCTCCTCTCTTTGTTTCCTTTCAATTTTGTGTGGTTCTTCGTTTGTAATCTTGTAAGTTTGTGTTTTGTAATTCTGTTGTAATGAAAGTTTCTTCTTCAATATCTATTATCCCCATCCACCTTCTGTAGTTTAATATTAATTTTCATAAAATAGTTTAAATACCATTGAATCCCCTTCCCTTCTTTTGCTTCCTCATTTAATCGAAAGTCTATTTTTTTAATTCTCATCATTGTTTGTGTGTGTGTGTGTGTTCGACGTACCACTCTTTTCTTATCCATTTCTTTTTCTTCTCTTGTTAATTCATCATCATAAATATATAAACCAGATTAATATTAATATCAATGTCTGAGTAAATATATTATTGGGGTGAGTCAAAATTTATGGATGTTAAGTGATTGAGAGTATTTGATCGATGAATATTCTTTAATTTAATATTGTGTATATTGGACTTAACATGTCATGGATTAATGACTCGTTTTGTTTAAAGTGTGGTTTCCATGGATTATTAGAACCATAAATACACTACCATCAATAAGCTATATTTGAGATTAGAACCCTAAGTTATTTTAAGGCTTGGATTAAACCCTTAACACTTAGTAATTCCAATAAACATTATCTTGTGAATTGGGTGTTAAATTAACTGCAATATAAAGCAAAGATCCAAGATATCACAAGCTTAACTCCCTTAAAATGAACTCACACCAATGTTTATCAAATTGTTAAATCAAACACCAACCACTAATCACTTAATTTAAGCTCTGCAAATAAACCCCTCCAATTTGAATACAATCAACTAAAAACAAACGACTATTACAAAGTATCATCACCAAGGATTCGACCCGAGTGCTGCTATACACATTAGTATAGCACCGGAACCTTGATCGGTCGATAGGAGACAATCAGCTACATGTTTCAAATGGTTTCATTACTGAGGATGGTGCTTTATGTATTCATTAGTTTCTGGTTATTGTAAAAATAATCAAAAAAAAAAGTTTTAAAAAAAATTAAAAAATAACACAAAGAAAAACCAGGATTCCCCAAAAAAAACCTAAACAGAAAACACAAAAAGAAAAACCCATCTTCCTTTTTTTTCAACAGCTTTCTGAATTCCCCAGATCCTCCCAAACAATCCCTCAGATATTTTTGACCCTGAAATTGAGCGAACACTTCACCAACATAGGAGGAACATAAGAGATAATCAAATAATTCGAGAACTTGTCCTTGTCCAACCAATCGAATTAGATATGGCCAATCCTAGGGAACACACAATTAAAGAAATTATTGCCCCTAATATTAATTACCAACCTCTTGGTATTTAATATCAAAACATATAGGCTGAATTTGAACTCAAATCGGGGTAGATTCATCTTCTCCCTCATTTCCACGGGCTAGTCGGTGAGGATCCGCATCTTCACCTTAAAGAGTTCCAAGTGGTGTGCTCTACCATGAAGCCTCAAGGGGTTTCTGAAGAACAAATAAGTCTCTGAGCATTCCCTTTCTCCCTAGCTAAAACTACCATGTCATGTCTCTACTACCTTCCTCCTGGTTCTAAAACCACATGGAATGACATGAAGCGACTCTTCTTAGAGAAATTATTTCCTGTTTCTTGTACTACTTCTATCCAAATGGAAATAAGTGGTATGCGTCAGTTCCCAAGTGAATCACTCCATGAATATTGGGAGAGGTTTAAAAATATTGTTGCAACCTTACCACATCACCAAATCCCTGATCAACTCTTGATACAATACTTCTATGAGGGGTTATTGGCTATGGAGAGAACTCTCATTGATGCTGCAAGTGGCGGTGCTCTTGTTGATAAAACTCCCAGAGCTGAAAGAGATCTCATAAGTAACATGGCTACAAACACACAATAATTCCATACTAGAGCACAAACTCATGTCAAACAAGCCCAAGATAATCAATCAATTGAGTCGAACAAGATGACCGAGTGGATGAGTGAACTTACAAGTCTTGTGCGACAACTAACTGTGGCTACCAAATCCCCAACCTGATATTCTCTGCAATAAATGTTTCCTGGACCTGTCAAAAACTATGGAATCTGAAACTATTCATCTCATCCAATAGACACATGTCAAAAACTTCAAGAGGATCAATATGATTCATCTGGACCAATAGAGCTCAACGCAGCATATGCTCAGAAGAACACCAACCCTCAACTATCAGGTCAGTTTGTTAGAAACTTCAACCATCCTCACTCTGAGCCCTTCTCTTCTTCCTATAACCAAGGCCTAGGGTATGGTAATCCAATCAATCATCCCCCTCAATTACCTCCTCAAAACCCAAATCAGTTTTAATACGGTCAAGGTATTGGTAATTTCCAATACCCTTATCCTTTTATTCCTCAACCACAAAGGAACAATCCTCCTCCTGGATTCCATTATCCTAGTGATCCTTCCCAATTCCAAAACCAATATAATCACTTTCCCAAGAACCAAAATCTAAGTAATCCCAATCTGGGACAAGCCTCTTCTTCCAAGAAACCATGGGAAAGTGCAGTGGAAGATCATGCCTCCTTCACCCATTCCATCCTCAAGAACATTGAAACCCAAATCGGTAAACTTGCATCCCACCTTATTCAGCAACAACCATCCAATTCTTCCCAACTTCCAGCTCAACCATTACCCAACCCCAAGGGTAATGTAAGTGAAATTTCACTTAGATCAGGAAAGAAAATTAGTATACCTCAAGATGAGTCATATAAACCAACTTTAAATGTTGACCTAGAAAATGAAAAGAAAAATAACCTTGAAAAGGAACTTAAAACTACTCCCTCACCTCCTTCTATTCCACTTATGAACCTAATTCGTTTTCCTCAAGCTGTTTTTAAGCCAAATAAGTCTTTTGAACCTGATCCTGAAATGCTCTACATGTTTAGACGTGTTAATGTAAACATTCCCCTATTAGATGCCATAAAAAATTCATATGTATGGCATGTTTCTCAAAGATTTGTGTACCCACAAGAGGCAACTTAGGACCTTAAAAAATGTTTCCACCCAGCAGTCTATTCCCATAAAGTGCAAAGATCCAGGGACCTTTACAGTTCCATGCCAAATTGGAAGTTCCAGCTTTGATGATGCACTCATAGACCTAGGAGCCTCAATTAATGTCATGTCCATATCCATATTCTCCAACCTTGGTCTAGGTCCCTTGCATCCAACAAGTGTTTTCATTCAATTGGCCAATCGAAGTACAGCCAGTCCTAAAGGAATAATTGAGGATGTCCTTTTCCGAGTCAATGATCATATCTTCCCTGCTGATTTTTATGTCCTTGACATGGAAGGTGAGACGAACATTCTCGATCTACCGTAATTCTCTGAAGAACATTCTTCATGACTGCGAGAACCAAGATTGATGTCCATTCAGGCATCTTATCCATGGAATTTGGTGACCAACTGGTCAATTTCAACATTTTCCAAGCCATGCGATACCCATCTGAGGATCACACTTCATTCTCAATCCATGCATTTGAGGACACTTCTAAGAGTCAATCGAACCCCAATCCACCATGTTCTTCATGTTCTAAGGACAAAGGATCTTGTGAAATCTGCATCATGATTAACCAAGTCATAAATGGTGAAGTTTATGTGGACCTCTAATTCATAGACTCCATCAATCTAGAAGAACTTGAAAACTCTCTTGAATCCCACATCAACTCTGATCTCTACTACTCCACCTTGGGCAGTATTAAGGAAAATGAATTTTAAGAAACTAAAGCCCCTTCTTCCATTCATGAGTTGTCTAACCCAAAAATGAAAGATGAGATTGATCTAAAACCTCTTCCTGAACACCTAAAATATGCATTCCTTTTCCGTGATCACTCATATCCAGTAATTATCTCTTCTTCACTTACCGAAAATGAGGAGTCCAAACTTGTTCATGTGTTAAAGGAAAACAAAAAGGCCTTATGGTGGACCCTAGATGAAATACCAGGAAGCAACCTTTCCCTTTTCATGAATCATATCCATCCTGAGGAGTCATCCAAACCAATTAGACAACCACCAAGAAGACTCAATCCACTCATACTTGAGGTAGTTAGGGAAGAGATCACCAAGCTTCTTCAAGCTAGTATTATCTACCCAATTTCTGATAGTGAATGGGTTAGTCCAATTCACATTGTACCTAAGAAGGGTTGGATAAATATTGTCACAAATGAACATGCAGAGGTAGTCACAACTCGATTGAAGAACAAATGGCGTGTGTGCATCGACTATAGGAAATTGAATGTTGAAACAAGAAAATATCACTACCCTCTTCCATTCTTTGATCAAATGTTGGAACGATTAGCTGGAAAGTTACACTATTGTGTTCTTGATGGATACATCGGCTACTTCCAAATCCCAATTGCACCTCAGGACCAAGTAAAGACTACTTTCACATGCCCCTTTGGAACATAAGCATATAGCAGAATGCCTTTGTGCCTTTTCAATGATCCTTCAAAATTCTTGAGGTGTATGATGAGTATCTTTTCAGAATTCATTGAACACTGCATGGAAGTCTCCATGGATGACATCACCATTTATGGTGAGTCATTTAAATCTTGTTTTAATTCACTCTCTCTAGTCCATAAAAAGTTTTTCAAGTGTATCCTTGTGTTAAATTTTGAAAAATGTCACTTCATTGTTGCAAATGGGATTGTTCTAGGGAACATAGTTTCAAAATAGGGTATTGAAGTTGATCCTACCAAAATGGAAGTGATCCAATCACTTCCTGAACCCAACTCTGTTCGATACATCCATTAATTCCTTGGTCATGCTGGTTTCTATCGGAGATTCATCCATAAATTCAATAGGATTTCCATCCCACTCACTCGATTGCTCCAAAATGATTTCAATTTCCATTTCGATGAGTTTTTCAAGAGAGCCTTTGTTGAACTCAAAACTTCTCTAACATCCACCCCAATAATCCAACCCCTAGATTGGTCCTTACCCTTTGAGTTGATTTGTGATGCTTCTGATAGAGCCGTCGGGGCTGTTCTTGGTCAAAGAAGAGAAAAAATGACTCATGTCATCTATTATGCCTCAAAAACATTGGATGAAACTCAATCTCACTACACTGTCATTGAAAAAGATCTTTTAGCAATTTTTTTTGCCTTAGATAAATTATGGCCCTATCTCTTAGGTGTCAAAATCATCATCTTCATAGAACATTCTTCTATAAAGTTCTTAATCTAGAAAAGTGATTTCAAACTGAGGCTAATAAGATGGATCCTAATGCTCCAATAATTTGACCTTGAAATAAATGATAGACCAAGAAAAGAAAACCATGTGGCTGATCACCTAAGTAGAATTTATAATTCTTCTCATTCAGAAATCATTGATCCCGAATTCCCTACTGAGCACCTTTCATCTCTTACTCCAAAAATAACATGGTATTCCCAAATTGTAAATTACATGGTTTCTGGTGTTTTTCTTGAATTTTTTTTCAAAAGAACTAAAAATGAGGTTGAAAAGTGATTCCCAATACTATTTTTGGGAAGAAAATATACCTTGGAAAACTGGGACAGACATGGTAATTAGGAGATGTGTTGATGAAGATGAACATTCCTCCATCTTATAATTCTGTCACTCACTTCCCGGAGGTGGACACTTTGGACCACAAAGGACCTCCTGAAAGGTCATAGACTCTAGATTCTTCTGGACATCACTCTTCAAGGACTCACATGTTTTCTTTCAATCATGCCCCACTTTCCATAAGTTTGGCACAATTTCAAATAGAAATGAAATTCCCCAAAAACCATTAATTTTCTGTTAGATCTTTGATGTTTTGGGAATTGATTTCATGGGACCATTTCCCCCTTCCAATGGATTCTCATGCATCCTTCTTGTGGTTCATTATGTTTCTAGGTGGGTTGAGGCCAAACACACTAGAAAGGATGATTCATATACTTTTAGTGAGTTCCTAATGACACACAGCTTCCACCGATTTGGCACACCACATGCCTTAATAAGTGACTTAGGAACCCATTTCTATAATAGAACCATAAAATCTCTTTTGAAAAATAATGGGGTTGTATATAAAACTTAAATAGCATATCACCCCCAAAAAATAGAATGGTTGAACTTTCTAATAGAGGAGTGAAAGGAGTTCTTGAGAGAATTGTAAAACCCACCAGAAAAGACTGGGCTAAAAGACTTGGTGAAGCACTTTGGGCTTATCGAACTGCCTATAAAACACTCATTGGGATGTCTCCTTTTAGGCCAGTTTTTGGTAAAGCATGTCATTTTCTAGTTGAAATCCAACATATGTCATTTTGGGTAGTGAAAACTTGTAATTTTGATCTTGAAAAATCCGATGAAGAAAGATTGTTACAATTGGCTGAATTGGAGGAGCTTCAACTTGATTCTTAAGAGAATTCTAATCTATACAAAGAAAATTCCAAGGTACTCCATAATAAACACATCATGAGAAAGGTATTTCATGATGGTGAAAAGGTAATGTTCTTCAATTCTCGATTTTGGCTTCACCCAGGTAAGCTTAATTCTCATTGGGAAGGTCCTTTTGTTATTACTAATGTTTACCCATTTGGTGCAGTGAAAGTCCAAGACCCCTCTTCTAAAAGGACATTCAAGGTTAATAGACATTGGTGAAAGCATCACCATGAGAGGATGCACAATCCTAGATCAACATCGACTTCCACTAGATCCCCAACATCTGTATTCGACCCACCACTAGATGGAGATGGCGACCCGCCAAATCCAAACTAGGGGGCACCTCTTTCCCTTTAACTCTCTTTATATCTTCCTCTCTCTCACTCTTTCTTCTTTTTCCTATCTATTTGATTTTTTTACCACTTTCTTCATCAAACCCTTTCTTTTTCTCTTTCTCTTCTGTGTGGGTTTGTATTTTAAACAACACTAAAAAAAACTAAAAAAAAATTAAAAAATGTAAAGTAAACCAAAAGATTCATATTTACTCACCTTCGATTTTAAAATTTTGTCTAACCATTTTGGGAAGTCAAATGACATGTTTTCATGTCAAAAATTTTGTGTTTTCATCATATATTTGGATAAGGAATGTTTTTTCAACAATAATACATTTTGAATGCTCAGTTATTTATTTGGAAAATGATTTTCCAAAACTGTGAGAACCAACATTGGATTTCATGCCAAGGATACCTATGGCTATCTTTTCAAAATGTGTGATTTCACCCCCATTTGCGAGTCTTGATTTTTTGGACCTTCGAGCTTAATTTCTTACTTTAGTGTGCATTAGTATGACAGAATCATTTTTTGAACCACATGAGAATCACAATAGCCAAATAGAATCCTATTTCCATTACATAAATACTCGTTTTGAAAGCCCCTTTGAGCCTATGAAATCCTTTTCTTTGAAAGCCACATTACAAGACCAATACCTTTTCCCACCCAATATCAACATGGATTTTCATTGGATAATTTTTTTTGAAATTTAAGTGTGGCGGGATTTAATTTTGGGTACCCTTTGTTGATTTCACCATGTTATCATATGCTTAAGGGAAAGAATCCATTTCAGTGTGTGGGAGAGGTTTCCATTCAGTGTGTTTTGGGGAATTTAATGTACTTTCATTTATGTAATTTTTTAAATGTTATTGACAAGTGTTCACAAAAAAAATCAAAAAAAGAAAAAAAAAGAAAAAATTTGGGTTGTTTCTTGGGTAGGTCAAAAATCACTCTTCCTCAACCTTTGATCTTGTTATAACTATTAAAATTACTGTCGTGAGGAGATCAATCATGGGTTGAGATATGAGTGTGAGATCTTTTCCAAGTTCAAATTTTGAAAAAAGAGAGAAAAAAGACAAAAAAGAACACTTGGATTATATTCGTATGTCATTGGGAGAAGTTTTGTGGTTTTTAAATATTTTATCTTCTCATCCCCTTCAAATTTTCATCCTCTATTGTGTCTTTCATCACACAATCATTCCCTTGTAAATATGTGTTTTCATTTCCTTCCATGTTTTATTTCAAAAAAATGTGCATTTCTTTTTCTATGTTGGTGTTTTACCCCTCTTCTTATCTCTCTTGAACATTATATTCCTACCATACCATAGCCATAGAAAAACCCCTTAAAAAATATGTCTTGATTCTTGTGCACTTTAGATAGATATTGGAAGCTGAGATCTCTTCCAAACTCTAATATTTTCACTTTTGGTTGGTGAAAGAGTGAAACTCCACAAATGAATTTTATCATCTTGAGATGTGTGAGTTTTGAGTGTCCACATTTTCCATTTTTAAATTTGAGCATGAAAAAAATGAATTAGTTTTGTAACATTGTTTCTATAACAACTTGTGGTGGAATTCAAAATGGATGAGTGAAATACTATAAACCTCCCCTGATTGGAGAAAAACAAATTTTACTATTTCTTGGTGAGTGAAAATGATTTTGTTATGTTTTTATATTTATCAAACATGGGGAAATGCACAAGACTAAGTGTAGGGTAGTTGAGTTTATTAATATTTTCATGACTTATTATATACTCCATTTAATTATTTTATATTAAATGTGCATAATTGGTGTCAAATATTAATTTTTTTTGATACTAAGTATAGTTTTTGAGCATTTTTAGAAGTAGTCCAATTGAGTCATTTTACTATTTTCTTTATAACTCTCACCCTACTGATTCAAATTGTGTGTTTCATGTTTTTTAGGATTTAATATTCCATTTCTCACATATAATTAGAAGGAATCATGGAATAATTCTTCCATTTGAAGGCTCATATGGTCAACACAAGAAGACGCAAAGAATTTGTGATGAAACTGAACCATCAATGATGATTGAGTTACTGGTCTAAATCCCAAAGCCCAAATTTAATGAAACTCCACCATGTGTTCTAGATTATCTAAATTAATCATGGAAATAAATTTGGAGGTCTAACTACAATAACAAGGGGCCCACCTAATTACATGAAGTTCGGCCCACCTTTCTGGCCAAGAATTAATATCTGGACACTATTCATGACATATCTCATGATATAATCATAAAATAGAGATGAGGATTTGTGGTGTGAAATAGGAGATATATTTTGCCGTCTTTTTTGAAGAAATAATTCAGTTTTGAGGGCATATTTCTATTTAAAAACTCTTTCATATATTGGACTTTAAAAATATTGGATTGAAATGGACAGATAAAAATTGTTTAATAAACCGGCCTTAAAATTGTCTCCATATGTCCAAATGACTCCAAATTTTGAGAGTGCTCAGAAAACATTATTATCTACAACTATTAAGAATTAGATATCTTGATATTCATCTGTCTGAATGTCCAAATAGGCAATCCAAGTGGAGGGACATATTGGGAATGCAATCCATCCACTTCCTTGGGCTATAAATGCATCCCCCTACTCTCCTTCAAAGGGTTTGGCATTTCAGAAGAGAGGAGAACATATTGGCATGACCAAATCATTGAAAAGGGATTTGGAGGACCTGAAATACTTATGTTTTCACTTGATATACCCTTCCTTCTGTCTTTGATTCCTTTCAATTTTGTGTGGTTCTTCGTTTTTAATCTTGTAAGTTTGTGTTTTGTAATTCTATTTTAATGAAAGTTTATTCTTCATTATCTCTTATTCTCATCCAACTTCTGTAGTTTAATATTAATTTTATTAAAATAGTTTTAATATAGTTTAATCTTCTTCCCTTCTTTTGCTTCCTCATTTAATTTAAAGTCATTTTTTTTAAATCTCATCATTGTTCGTGTGTGTGTGTTCGACGTACCACTCTTTTCTTATCCATTTCTTTTTCTTCTCTCGTTAATTCTCATCATAAATATATAAACTAGATTAATATTAATATCAATGGCTATATCAATATATTATTGGGGTGAGTCAAAATTTGGGGATGTTAAGTTATTGAGAGTATTTTCTCGATGAATATTCTTTAATTTAACATTGTGTATGTTGGACTTAACATGTCATGGATTAATGACTTGTTTTTTTAACATGTGGTTTTCATGGATTATTGGAACCATAAGTACACTACTATCAATAAGAACTAATTTATATTAGAACCCTCAGTTAAGTTAAGGCTTGGATTAAAGCATTAACACTTAGTAATTCCAATCAATATTATCTTGCGAAGTGGGTGTTAAATTAACTGCAATATAAAGAAAAGCTCGAGGATATCAGAATCTTAACACCCTAAAAATGAACTCACCCCAATATTTATCAAATTGTTAAATCAAACACCTATCATTAGTCACATCATTTATGCTCTGCAAACAAAATCCCCAATCAAAATACAATCAACTAAAAACAAACAACTATTAAAAAGTATCATTACTGAGGATTCGACCCGAGTGATTCTATATACATTAGCAAAGCACCGGAACCTTTAATGGTAAATAGGTGACAATCTTCCATACATTTTACAGGACCGTCCTCGCACTGATATCACCAGGAGAAACAAACATGGGGGTCCCACCCATGCTCCTATGGGCTCAAGCGTAGGTCCTACTGGCTTCAGTATTTCCCACAAAAGTCTTCCCCATGTTCCCTATGATATCTGTCCCGGTGCTCCTCACACCCCGACTTGCATAGGCGGAAGACCTCTCCACCCTAACCCCAATATGGCCGAAGGTCCTCCTCATGCAAGAAATCATCCATGTCCTGAAGAACCATACCAAGGTAGGAGGGCGGGTCCTCTACACCATAAAAAGAACACTGAGAAGATTCATACTTAGATCAAACTAGTTTGCTTCTTAGATTCTGAAGCCGAATATGACTCAGCGATGGAACCCTCACCCAGATCCTTTGTGTTAAGGGTCGGCACAAGAACAAGGTACATCCACCTAGTACACCCAGAATTCAAGGTCCATCGGATTCCTTCCTCCCTCATAAGGTATATCCATGAGGATGAAAAATTAGTGACTCCACAGGTTACGGCCGTGCAATCACCACCATCATCTCCAGAAGCACTCTATTCCTCAACTAGAGATCATGGAGAGCTATTTTGGGGACCAATGGAAGACGACCAATAGCGTGGTGCACTGCCAGTAGCCATGGTCCCCATCCCAGAAACCGTGGTCATCAGCCCTTCTTATTGTGATGTTGTGGCTAAGTCACTACACTCTTCATAGGATAACCTAGGATGTGGCGGTTTATCAGTTTGCTCACTATATTCTCCACCATCCATCCTATCATCCCAGCGGTCTGCTTTGGTACCACTACCCATTCCCCAGCCGCCTCTAGTTGACGATTGGGGTAATGAAGGGCCAGAACCTGAATCTAAGCCTAGGAGCTTATGGAATATCCTCACAGTAGACCACATCCTGAGATGTTTTGGTAGATTGCAGCGCCGAATTTTTGTGTGCTGAAATCCCTCACCCAAGAGGCAGTTGAGTTTTTTCACCAGACCCTCTAGGAAACTCATTTTTTTCTTTGCCACTAGAAAGTTTATTATCCTAAGATCCACACACATTTCTATGATATTGGTGAATAATTTCGTTTGGTGGATTTGGCCGCACTCCCCTGAGTCATCAAGGCGCCATTGGGCCCTCCAGCAACGGTGTGTTCAGAACATTAGGGTACTCTACAAGATTATAAAATAGGTTTCTCCCCATGTACAGATCCAGGGATGGGGTAGTATGTTGCCATCCTCTTCAGTCCTATCCGGTGACAACCCGATTTTCCAGGCGACAAAGAAGATATGCCACCATGTAGGGTCACAGTTAACATGGTCGACCTTCCAATGGGTGTGAACGATCTTGAGTGTCTTGGAGAGGACCTTCACCTTGAGGGATATTCACACTTCTTGGATTTATCAGGAAGAAGTACTCATCAACTGAGGAATCTACTGGGTCATTCTATGCCCATAGAGGCACTAGTCCTCAGCTAAAATCCCAACAAGGGAAAGGAACTCCTTTGAGCTTTCAATCACTCCGACCCATCTAGCTTAGTACCGAAGGCAGAGGATAACCCTGAAAAAGCCATGTTGTGTTAGCTACTCTCCAAATAGAAGAAGGTGGTCTATGACATCCTTATGGAACGTGATATAGAGCGACGGCCAGACTACGGTGATCCTGAGCTGGGATAGCAGGGGAAGTCATAGTTTCCCCTCAGCAAATTGCCTTTAGTTGACCTTGGCCATATTTCCCATGAAGACAGGGTTGAGGCTAGAACCTATGTCAAGAGGGAACAGTATGTCTCACCCAATCATCCTGAACGGTGTGAAAATCCTCGGGACCCATATCGGATTCCACCTACTACCCCACAGGTCGTTCCACAAGCAGCACCACGAGCCGTTGGGCTGCCTTATCATGTTGAAGAACCCACCAATGCATTGGTAGTCAGGGATCCTCATCAAGACAGAAACCCCCACCCAGATGATCCAATAACTGCACTCATTGACCATCTCAAGGCATTAGAGATGTGAAAGGTGGCACTCCCGCCTGATGGCAAGCCTTATCCAATTAGGGTGGATGATATGCCATCACCCCCAGGTTTCGGGACTCTCACATTTTCCCCCTTCAATGGTACAGGGTACCGACCACAGCCCCTACCCTACTTTACCTTAAGGTGTGGTCGCATGTTGGGAACTCTGGTGTAGCAGGAGGCTGCCAAGCTCCGATGTTTTGTGTAGACATTGGAAGGGCCCGCATTTGTATGGTACAACCACCTCCCCATCGGATCAGTAGCCATCAAGGAGGACCTCCGTAGGAAATTCCTCTACCAGTTCAGTTCCACCGCATGGAAGATGAGTATCGCAGACCACTTCAATAGAAATCAGAGGCATGATGGGCACGTTTCCGACATTTTCTCCAGGTTGAAAGACTCGTGTATTCCCTTCACATGTCACTGACTCAATTGTAATTGTTGATGATGTGAATAAGGAATACCAAGAAGGATCTGGTCCCCTCTTTTATCACCCAAAACTATCCCGGGGATTCCTTAGACATCTCTGATAAGGCCCATCACCTAGAGGAATCCTTACAACAGGCCAAGCAGGCAAGTCCGTTGCCTCCTGTGATCCCCAAGAGAAGGGCTTCCAGTGCCGAGCCTGTCGCAGTGGCCCAAACAGAGGCCCCCAAATGATTATAGTTATTTCCAGTGGATCCCCTTCTACAGCCTTGCAGAGGCCCTCTACCTCAGGCACAACAACTAGCCCAGTAGTTCCCACCTCAGAATCGGTAGGTGCCCCCGCACAATGTGCCGCTACCGCCTAGGTGAGATAACTAAGCTCCACCTCCTCAGAAGGCTCCTCCATCCCCTAATCAGGGTCAAGCTCCAAGGGCCCCCTTTCTAGATAGGAGAAATCAGACTTACTCATTCAACGAAGCACAGGTCCTCAGTTACATTCACAGTGCCTTGGAAGCATGGGATTCTACGTTTTTCTGAGTATAGATGGCCAGAAGAGGAAAAACTCACTGATCCCCCTAGTTACTACCCTTACCACTGGATCCTATGGAACACTCTCAAGAAGTGATATGTGTTCAAAGAATGGCTTCAAGACTGGGTAGACAATAACGTAGTCCGTTTTGTCCCGGCTCTAGCATAGGTGGCATGCGTCTTCGTAAGACCAGACATCTGCAGTGACAGCGAGGGCTAGTGGCATCTGGTTTTCAGTCCCAAATCCTAGAAGTATGATGACTGGATGGCTCTCAAAATAGTCATCTATGTCGATGGTGTCATCTGGGTGTGCCTAAATTGTCCAGAGCCTTTAGAAGCTGCAGCCACCACTTCTACATCGTTGTCTTAGCCGACCTTATTCCAGAAGAAAAAACACCGGCGACGTAAGGGAAAACAAAGTCCCCCACTGATGCCATCGCCATCCCGTACTCTCATAGAATTCATGCCCCAGAAGATGGAAATACCTCTTAAAATCCATCCAATAGTGGATGACACTTCGAGTGACGATCAAGGGTATGCCTCAGTTAACACCATAGAGCTGGTAAATCCCTACATGATTCTTAATGATGAGGAGCGCCAGGTGGATACTCCTAACGTCCTTAGCCTTCGCCAGCGTCGATAGAGCCATGGATATATGGGACATCGGAGTGCATCAGTCATCACTTCCAGCCCAGCTATGAATGCTACCGAAATCAGGCAACAAGCTCAGCGCAGAGCTCAGCATGCGCAACCTTCTTATCTAGTGGAATCAGGCCTGCCTTCACCGGAGTTTGTGTTGCAGGATTAGGCAGAGCCACCCCAACCATACCATGACCATCCACGCCCTACTACATACTGGTCTCAGTTTTCTGTCCCTCATTTGGTATCCACTCTATAGGCCTCGACCAGTGGGCCGATGTTCCCAGTACCAGTCAGCCGCCAATCCAGTCGGCAGGGCCCACCATACCTCATTTCATAGAGAAACCTCCTACAAGCATAAGTTCATGCCTGGCGCGGAAGTTCGATGTTCTTAATCATTTTTCCAGTATTCCAGTAAGGCTCTCCATCCTTCAGGCCCTTCGGTTGACATTAGATATCCGTGAGACCCTCGCTAAGGCTTTAAGAATCCCCCTATAGTTTGAGATAGAAGTAGTATCCACAGAAGCCTTTCTTGCTGAAGCGGTTGAGAATGATGAATGACATACCATTATCTCATTCTCTATAGAAGATGAATTCTCTCCCATACAGGGGCACATTCAACCACTGTACATCACTTTCCAGTTCAGTGGTGTGGAGGTTCATCGTTGTCTTGTCAACACGGGCTCTGGAATGAACCAAATCTTGACTCTGACACTACAAAAGCTGGGATTGTCTGAAGATGATCTGAGTCCATATGACCTAAGAATCCAAGGTTGTGATAGGATGGAGGAGACACTAGTTGGTAAGATCTTATTGAAGACCCAATTTGGTAGCCTAGTTTCCAGAACCGAATTTCTAGTAGTCTCCTAGGACACTGCTTACAATGTGTCGATGGGAAGGCCATGGCTCCGCCTACATGCAGCGGTTCCATAATCATATCACTAGTGCCTCAAGTACTCCCTTAATAATCTAGTGGGAATAATTTAAGGTGATTTTTATCCCTTTTCCTCTTGTAAAACCCACTACCTAGATCAAAACTACTACCAGATCAAGGAAAAGAAGATTCAGACTAATGAGGTCAAGCATGTCGTGGCTGCGACTGACCTGTGGACAGATCTAGATGATGCCTACGTCTTTCCAAACCACTGATTAGAGGCTATGACCCCAGACATGGGACAATACATTTTTGTTTCTGGGATGAGGGGGAACACATTCTCAGGCCTAGGCGACACCGGAAGATCACCTCGTAATCCTATACAAATCTGGCTCATGTGATCCCAGAGCCTCCAACCCCCATAAGGTATCAGGTTTTCCACCCCATGGAAATGGAAATACATCATACGTGCTTATTCCATTGGGCTGGAATTAACCATCTCAATATAACACACTATTATTGCTTCGATATCATCAAGTTTGGTCCCTTGGGATGAAGGCCAGATGGGATCAGATCAACAACCTTCATTTATGTGGTTGCATCAGTACATGAGTCCTCTGATGTAGTGACCTCTACCGCTCAGGCTGGTATTAGCCTCCCGTTGGGATCTTCCAACTCAGAATAAATTCCTCTAACTGAGGATCCATTATTTATAAATGGAGAAGAGGATTTGGAGGATGCTCCTCTAGCCATTGAAGGGGGCGTCTCTTCCCCAGTCGACGAGTTGGTACAAGTGAACCTCGATAGTGAGGCATACCCAAAACCTACATTGATCAGTGCTACCATGCCCCTCGAGGAGAAACATTAGTACATAGACTTCTTGAAACAACACTATGATGTATTCTCTTGGAATTATGATGAGATTCCAGGACTATATCTTCAGGTATCCATCCACTACCTCGGTCTCTCAGCAAATCATCGTGGGTTCAAGCAGCCTCCCAAAAAGATGCACCCTTTCCATGGTGTCGTGGTTGAGGTAGAAATCGATAATATCATGAGGGACAGTTTTGTTAAGGAGTTCTAGTACCACAAATGGCTCGCCAATATTGTTCCATTAAGGAATAAGAATGAACAGATTAGGGTCTGCATTAACTTCTGAGAACTCAACTTTCACTGTCTGGAGGATGATTTTTCCATTCCTATGACAGAGTTGTTGATTGAAGCTACATCTGGATTTCAAGCCCTCTCTTTTGTGGATGGGTACTCTGGGTACAACCAAATCCAAATACCCACCAAGGATGAAGATTTCATAGCCTTCAAGTCACCACAAGCTAATTTATGTTACCAAGTCTTTCCCTTTGGTTTAAAGAATGCAGGTGCCACATACCAGTTGGCAATGCATCACATATTTACATTGATCCTTAGAATGTTGGTGGAATGCTCTGTGGATGATTTGGTGGTCAAATATCACAAGCGTCAGGATCATCTCAAAGACCTAGATAAATTGTCCGGCTTCCTCTGTTTCTATCACATGAAGAAGAATCCATTGAAGTGTGTCTTCGGGATCACCTCTTGAACGTTTCACGGCTTCATTGTCAGATACAGGGGCACTGAGATCGACCTAGTGAAGATCAAGTCCATTATCTAGATGTCTCTTCCAAGAAACATTAAGGAGCTTTGAGGCTTCAAATTCCACATAGCCTACATACGCCGATTCATTGTGAATATAGCCAAAAAATTTAATCCCTTTTCTCAGCTCATGAAGAAAGGAACCATCTATGAGTGGGAAAAAGAGTGTCAGACTACTTTTGAGGAGATCAAGCAGTATCTACTCCATCCTTCGGTCTTAATTCCACCCATCTCCATAAAGCCACTGGTCCTTTATGTGACCACCCTGGAACAGTCTCTCGACACCCTTCTTTCCCAGAAGAACAATGAGGAGATGAAGAACAACCTTTACTACCTCAGCTGCATGCTCCTCGATACAGTGACCAGATAATCCGCCTTCAAAAAGAGTTGCCTTGTGCTAGTATTCGTAGTACAGAAGTTGCAACATTACTTCCACCACCATGAGGTATAGCTGGTGTCCCGAGTAGACCCACTAAAGTACATCCTGAACCTCCCCATGTTGATAGGTCATCCAGCGCAGTGGGCAGTGATTCTCCACAATTCAACATCAGGTTTTTCCCTCAAAAGTCTATTAAGGGGAAAATGATGTTAGACTTCCTCGATGCCCATCTAGCTCCTACTGACTAGTCCTTGGATCTCGATTTCCCTAATGAAGCGATTCACTCGGTGGACCAATCCATTTCGTGCTGGCGGATGCACTTTGATGGTGGTTCCCGGAGCCCCAAAGGCAGAAGGCTCAATAACCCCAAGCTCAACAGAGTAGGAATGGGTATAGTCTTCATTACCCCAACACAAGCCATTCTACCATACTCATTCCTATTGTCAGAATGATCCACCAACAATGAGGCGGAGTATCAGGCTCTCATCACTGGCCTCGAGCTAGCCCTCAAGACTGATGTGACCAATTTTCATGTGAAAGGGGACTCCGAATTAGTCATCAAGCATATCAACGATGAATATATCATTAGAAATCCAGAGCTCGTACCATTGTTGGAATGCACTCTGTAGTTAAAAACTCAATTCCCATCTCTTCCAGAAGTCACTCATGTTCCCCAATCTCAGAATGGTCCAGACGACACCCTGGCCAGCCTAGCTGCATCACAATTGGAACTTGAGCATAATGAACTGATTATCCACATGGAACATTATAGATTCATTGATCCTGTCACTCTAAATGACAACGACGGCCTGCAGGTGAGCCACCTTACCGTCACATCCTCCACGTCAGTACCCCCAGGTCCCCTAGATGCAGTGATTGGAGTGACTCCTAACTAGAGATCCCCATTTGTTGAGTATCTTTAAAATGCTTACCTCCCAGCTGATCGGGCCGACTGCAAGGGAATCTGACGTGGAACATTGCATATTACCCTCCAGGATGGCCCTGTCCATGAGAAAATCCTCTACAAGCACAAGTTTGATGGGGTTATCCTCTGTTTCATTCAAGGAGTCTATATTTCTCAGTTCATGTAAGAGGTTCATGTTGGTTCTTGAGGGGCTCATTAGAATGGGCTGAAACTATCCCACCATGTCCAGAGACTGGGGTACTTTTGGCCCTCCATGATCCATGATTGCATCGAGTTCTCTAAGAGATGTCGTGTGTGGGAAATTCATGCTAAATTTATGCATCGGCCACCATAGCCTCTCTACTCCACCAAGTACTCTGGGCCATTTGTTGTGTGGGGACTTAATGTCATGGGACCATATCCACCGGTGACAGCTCACCAGTGCAGGTTCATCCTGACTCCTATGGATTTCCTCTCCAAGTGGGCAGAGGTAGTTCAGCTCAAGGAGGTCAAGTCTTGTTCTATCATTGAATTTGTGAGCTCTAACATCATTTGTCGATTCGTAGTCCCTCATTCCATCCTCACTGAAAATGGTACGAACATCTAAGCAGTTGAACTAAAGAAATTGTATGCTAGGTACATCATATGTTCTAACCAAACCTCCTGCTATCATGAACAAGAAAATGCATAGATCAAGAAGTTAAAAACTCCTCACTAACATTCTGTGGAAAATGGTTGGTCAGAATAAGAAAGGTCGGTCGGACAAGCTCCCCAATACCCTCTGGGCTTATCAGACAACGACTCGAAATTTCACCTTGGTGACCCCATATTCCCTAGTGTACGGAATGGAGGTAATCCTTCCCATCAAGATTAAATTTCCCTCACTACACATAGTTGTCCATGATCTGTAAGTGCTAGATAAAGTAATAGAAACCCGTCTGGCTGAGTTGGAAGCACTTGACGAGAACAGGATTCATGCCCTACACAATCTAGAAATGCATCAGAACAAGATAGATAGATCTTTCAACAAAAAATTTCACCTCTGATACTCCTTGCAAGGTGACCTGGTATTGGCCCTGAGGGCACCAATGATACCTGGTAGGAAACCACCTATGTTGGAACCCAAATGGGAAGGACCTTACTTCATTCACAAGGTTTACTCCAATGGTGTGTACTCTCTCGTTATAATGGATTGTGAGCATATAAATCCTCCCCCAATGCCAAGTTCCTCAAGAAATACTTTGTCTGAGTCCCTATGGTCCCGCATGACCATAAACTGCATTATGGTCCTGCACGACCTTAAACTATACAGTCTTTCACAACCCCAAAATGCGTGATGGTATTTCATGACCCTAAACTGCATTACGGTTCTGCACGACCTTAAACTGTATGGTCTTGCACGACCCTAAACTATATGATGGTTCAGTATGACATTTAACTACATGGTCCTACATGACCTTAAACTGTGTGGTGTCCTGCAAGACATTAAAATACATCTCTAGAACTGTGTATGGATTGATCCCCATCCTAATGGGATACGTAGGAATGCTCAAATGCCTCGTCTTGAGTCCAGCCCCAGTTACCTCTTTGATTATCCCCTCCTGGGCATAGTTATTTTGGGGAATATCACATGGTGTCGTGTAGGATTCTTTTGCCCCACCCATGTTAGGGTTACGATGATTGAACCACGTTCCCTCCTTCATTCTTCTAATCCTCCAACATTCTTACCACATGATGCTAAACTGTATGGGCCTTTTCAGAACTATGTGTGGCTTGATTCGCATCCTCATGGGATACGTAAGACCGCCCATACATTTTATCTATTGGCCCATCCCCAACCTTCCGGACCTCCCATTGGGACAAAACACAAGGTGTGGTGTGGGCTTCTTCCCTCCTTCATGTCAATTTCATCATGACCATACCATGTATCCCTCTCCGCTGAAGATATCTATCTTTTCTTCAATCTAAAATGATTTGAAATTGTACAGGCGCATTTATGCTCCATACACCCCATAATTTGGGTTCCCATTATATTTAACATCCGAAGGGGCCCCCGAACTGTAAGGATACTTAGCCTAAGGGCTCTCCAGCCATTTCATCCCAACGTACTAGAGCGTTTCAGACAACAAATCGATACAAGTCCCATGTTGTGAATATGTTCAGCGGTCGATGCTCATTTTTTTCACATTTCAGGTCACACGATATAGATTTTGTGTTTTGAATCTGGTCAACAACTATCCTTTGTCATTGTAACCACCCCCATATGTCCCAAACATGGATTGTAGTGGTTCATTCTGCCCCACTGCCTCTCCAAATCTCAGTTTGTTTCGAGCGGGAGTGTAATTCCTGCTGTCAGACCCTTATGTGATGTGGAGAGCCTAATCCTTCTCCTAGTTTCCCTCAAAGACCATTACTCATGTGGTCTTAGGAGTTATGAAGGAAATTCCCGCATGAGAGGTCATATCGCTATAGTTGGTCGGGATGCTTAGCCTCAGGTCCTTCGACCCCTTCGGGCCCCCTGGCCCAAGTTCTCATTTAGGATTGTGTGGTGCAGTATTGACTCATGTCCTCATTAACATCAGGCTATTTCTTCACACCACACATATCCCCTTGATACATCCCTCCATTTGTTTATCATTCGTCCCGCAATAATAGGCCCTACTATGCTTTGGAAGGCCCATAATTTGGGCTTCCATCACCTTATATATCAAAAAGGGCCCCTGAATGGCATGTATGCTAGGCTTATGGGCTATCCTACTATTATGGGATAATGTCCTTGAGGATTGCAAATAGAAAATTGATACAGTTCCTGTGTTTCGAATATGGTCAATGGTCGATGCTCAATTGTTCGCCCCCTACGGGTCACACAAGGGTGGATACTGTGTTGCGAACCTGGTTAATAGTTGTCCTCTATCATTGTTGTTGCTTTGTGGTCTTCCATAATCATGATTATTCCCCCTCTCTATCCCATACATAAGAAATTAAACTTGGCATATATGGTTTGATCTCTATGAACCTAAACTAAGATCACCTTCTTCCCCACTGTACGAAATTAAACTGCAAGTTGACCATGATATTCTATCCATGGCCCAGCCTCAGGCCCCTCGACCTTTTCAGGCCCCTAGCCCAAGTTCTCACTTAGGGTTGTACAGTGTGGTGCAGGATTATGTCCTCACTCACATCAGGTTACTCATCATGTCGTACACATCCCCGAATGAGATACCTTGCCCCTACCTTCGTCCTCACTTTAAGACGTTAAACTGCAAGCTGGCCTTGATATTCTATCCATGGCCCACCCTCAGTCCCCTTGGCCTTTTCGGGCCTCTACCCCAAGTTCTCACTTAGGTTTGTACAGTGTGGTGTGGGATTATGTCCTCATTTACATCGGATTACTCATCATGCCATACACGCCCCTCGTTGGGGTATCTTGCCTGTATTTGCTTCATCCTTTCCTTTAGAACTACGTAAGGCTCGATTCTCATCCTCTTGGGATATGTAGGACCGCTCGAACGTCTGGTATTCAAGTCCTTCCCCATCTCTTAGAATCCTCCCTATAATTTTTGACCCTTGGCCCACGTTCTTCTAGAAGATGGGTATACAGTGTGGTATGCACTCACATCCTCATTCACGTCTGGTTTATAACAACCATGCCACATACCTCTCTCTCCCCTGAGCAGCCTTCTCTCCATTTCTCTACTTTCATCTCTTTGAGTCAGCTACCCTTATGTAGGGTCCCTCTGCCCTCTTCAGTGATTCACCAATTATCCCATGAGTAATCTGGTTTAGAACTTGGAGTGTCAGATTCTACATGGACATGCTTTCACCCACATTTCAGGTTTCCTGTTCCTCTTCATTTGGGATTCCATTATCATTCACACCCGAAGGGACCCCCAAATGGCATGGATGATAGGACTAAGGGATCTCCTACCATTAAGGGCCAACATACTTGAGGGTCTCAGACAAAAATCGATACAAGTCTCAATTTGCGAATATGGTTAGCAGTCGATGCACATTTATTGTTCCCATTTCAGGCCACATGATCTGGATGCTGTGTTTCAAACATGGTCAACAGTTATCCTCCATCATCACACCGGCCCCTTCAAGCCTTGAATTTTGGTTACATGATTCACATTACTTTCCACCCCATTAGGTCCAAATGGAATTCTGACACTCCTGGCACTATCCCTCAGTGCGCATTTTCACGTTAGGAGGACAAAGGCCATTGTAAAGACATATTTTGGGGATCCGCACTGACTTATCATTGGTGTGAATTCCAGGTATTTCAAAAACCTCTTCCACCCTTTTTCCCCACACCGTTTTTGACTCACATGGGCTTAGACACCGGGTTGAGTTCTGCACTTACATGGAAGGATTCCACTTCTCCTTGGTCTGAGCTCTAAGACCCTAAACTAAGATCTCTTTTAGAACTATAAATGTCTTGATTACCATTCTCATGGGATACATAAAAATGCCTAAACATCCTATCTCTGGGTCCATCTCAAGTTCCACTAATTTATCTCTTCTATACTATTTTTTGGGCTATGACTCTTATAGGAATGTGTGGCATGGAGCATGTGGGTTTATGCCCCCATTCACCTCAGGTCTTCAATATCCACACCACATATTCCCCATTAAAGGAGCTAGTACCACTTATCTCCTACCCCATATTCTCTAACCTTTTCCATCCCCCTTGGCCCGAGGTTTCTTTCTTGAAATTGGGAACAGTGTGATGTGGGTTTATGTCCTCATTCACGTCAGTTATGCTTTAGCACTCCACTCGCATTCCATCTTGAATCTCACCTTTCATGTATATGTCTGAACCATATGATTATAGACTATGTTTCCTAGTCCCACATGACTTTAAATTGTTACTTCTATACCGCACAATGTTAAAGTGCATGTTTGGTCCCATCACATGACCCTAAACTGTGACATTATCATCCTGGCCACATGATGAAAAATGAAACTACATCGTGGTGTCCTCACTCGAGGGGGCATCATGTTTGATATCCATCAAACACCATAACATTTCTCAATTCTTGCACATGGATTGATTCTTTTGTCGATGCCTGGACTTTCTATCCTAGGTCCATCGCTTCACAAAAAAAAACACCCATTCATCCTAAAGGACAAACAAGATCTATCAAATGCTACTTCTTTTGGTTCAAGTATCAAACCCACACAACATTATTATCTCTAGAATTGGTATCTTATCGTGTCATTTTTAGGACTACGTATGGCTTGATTCTCATCCTTGTGAGATATGTAAGAATGTCCAAACATCTCATCTCCGGGTCTAGCCCCAGGAATCTAAAATCTTGTCCCCTCTCTTTCATCCCCTCAGCCCAAAATCTTTTGGGAACATGTGGTGTGGCGAGTACCTCATGGGTTTTCATTCACTTCGGGTTTTTCAATAGCCATTCCATGTGCGTATCATGTCGTTTTTTCAACCTGGTCCAAGCACTATGACCCTAAACTAAGATCTCCCTATGGGAACAATGCATCATGTTTGGCCACTTCACCACCTTGTACACAGTCCATTAAATCAATCTCCCTTCAATGGCTCATCTTACAACCATTAAGCTGGAAGCATGAAACATCAAGACCCTTTTCCTTAGAGAGGGACCCGACTCCCTCTATATGATATGTCTTATTGTCATACTTAGATGCATTATGGCAACACTCGAAGTGTGGAATTTTCACATTGGAATTCCCTTGTTCCATTTCCAAGATTAGTGGGACCGTCATTTGAATCCTCATAATCTTCTGTGCCTGAAGGGACCCCCTTTATGGCCTAGTCTCATGCCTCACTGGCTTACCTACAATCTTGGGCCAATGTCCCTGAATACCTCAGAATACATTTCCGATAGGCCCCGTGTTTCAAATATAGACAACAGTCAACCCTCCTTTGTCTTTCCCTATTCCAGGCTAACGTGAAATGGATACTGTGTTTCAAACATGGTCAATAGTTATCCCCTAACATCACACCACCATCATTGTGGTCTAGATCTCGAGGAATCATGATTCACATGTTTCCACTTCCATATGTTCAAGTGGAATTCCAACATACTCGGGATTAATCATTCGCGCATCTAGGTGCGTTATATAGGTTTGAAATCATCATTGGGACATCATTCACCTAGCATCCCATCTCCCCTAACATGTTCCTTCCTATGATAGGAAAGTCCCATAACTACTCTGTATTTCCCACAGTGAGCATGACTCACGTGGTCATAGTAGTTCTAGTTGGACGTGTACTGGTGCAGTCATGCCACACATGCCTTTCATCATTCTGTATGATGTTAAACTGCACTCTAGGAACAATTTATGGCTTGATTCCTATCCTCATGGGCTATGTAAGAATGCCCGACCACTATTCCTCATGCCAAGCCTAACTTTCACTTTTGGTCCCTTGACATAAAGAACATCCTCCAGGGATATGTGGTGTATTGTGGACTTATTATGTCCTCATTCATGTCAGGTCTACAGCTACCACACCACATACTCCCATCCTGGGATCATCCCTTTCACTCTTTGTCCTATTGTATGATGTTAAACTACACGAGTCCATATGTCCTCAATGCATGACACTAAACTAAGATTCTACCCCAGACAAGTTCAGGATTCCCCATGTTAATCATGGGATGCACTAGATCCCTTGTCAATGAGGTCCTACGCAGAAGTCTGATTGATCCATGATCAGATGGATACTCCCACCTAATGTTCCTTCATCACAGTGGCGTGATTTCAAGAGTGTTGGACTCCATTCAAAAAACCCATCACTCCAACTCCATGCTTTATGTGCCCTTCATTTGGACCCTCATCCTCTTTTACATCTAAGGGAACCACCTAATAGTATGGATGCTCATCCTATGGCTTTCCTATTATCCTAGGACAACATTCTCGAAGACAAATGGATGAAATTTTGAGTCAGGATCCGTGTTCCAAACATGGTCAGTGGTCAACCCTCATTTGTTATCCCCATTTCAGGCTAATTCAATAAGATATTGTGTTTCCAACATCGTCAATAGTTATTCTTCATTTTCATGCCATCCTATAGTGTTTTTAATTTTTAGGTATCGTGATTACCACATTCCATTCTCCTATGTTCGAACGATTCTAATTCCCTTGGTGTTACCCCACTCGTGCAGTAAAGCACATTTAGAAGGATGACCCGTAAATTGTCCTGAGTTCCTCATCCACCAGTCAGGCCTCTCCCATTTCTTCCTAGAAATTTGGATTGGTTGTTCAAACCCTGTATTCCTGATGCTTTGCTGGCACCCTTATGTTCATATGGAATAGCATGGTGATCATCCCTTGTTTCTCACATTGGGCTCGACCTGCGTGAGCATAGGGATTGATCACTGGGCATTTCACGAATATAACAGATGCATGTAAAACCAATACAAATAATGAAACTCATCCATGAATCTGGTATAAAATAATCAATGCATGGAATTACATTCAAGGGGTTTTAATCCTTACAGCACTCGAGGGTCGATCTCTTCAATGGACGAATTAACCCCATAAAAAGAAAGTTGCAGCTCCGCCACCCTCTGGCTTATCGCATCTAGGATCTTTCACCTCATGTTCAGTTCCTACTCTTCCTCAGCAGCAATGGGACGTAATTCATCTGCCGCAATCTGGGCCAACTCTACGTCAGTATGGATGACAGTCATCTCTTCGGAGGCTTGCTTCATGCGCTCCTATGCCTCTACCAGCTGGTCCATCAATCTCAATATTAGCTTTGATTTCACATCAAGGGAGGCTAAGTTCTCATCCACCCAGACCTGCAGCTGCTGAATCTCATCTTCATCCTCCTAAAGCCTCTTGATGCTCACCTCTTTCCTCCACTGCCAACCCAAACCGAGGCCACAGTCATACTTTCAAATATTCTCTACCATAAGATCTCAGACAAGCATGTGGGGACGCCGAGCATCCACTTCCCCAGCACATAGTTCTTGTAGCTGCAAGTGAAGTATATACATCTCATCCATTCATTGCATTTGGGTGGTGTCATCGATGAAATTCTTGACCAGCTTCCGTAATCAGCAACATGATATTTCTCAATCCTCTTCATCAGAGGTCATCTCATCCCAGTCGGTGCGGTTGGCCGGCTCATATGCAGGGAACTCCCCCAGGAACTTGTCAGAGGGGTCCATATTTGGTGTTTGATCAAGTATGGGGGGACTCAGGCCACTTGATCGATCGTCGTCGTTAGACCCCACATCAATAATCTCGAGCTCAGCCTCGCTGACGGTCCCACCAGTGATTGAGAGCACCACATCTTGGTCGGTCTGGATATTTTCCTCCACAATCACTGACATTATCCTGGGAATGGCACTTCTAGAAGCCCCAACCAACCTCTCCAAGGAGGCCCATGCCATTTGATGAACTGTGCACACCAAAAATTGGCATAGATGTTAGTTGACATAGTCAATGGGTGACAGTCATGAATTCAGTAGAGCAGACTTACAGAGATCAAATTTCTAGTCTCGTTCTTGGGTTGACACCATTGGGACCCCGAGGTGTGGCCCCCATATATTGTCAGAAGGTTTGAAAACTCTAGAGGAGCCACCTCAGGTGTCCTAGTCCCATCGGATGTGTTAATCAATGTAGTCATAGGTGTAGATCCTGTAGTTCCCACATCTACATCTGTTGAGGGGTGAGAACGGGTTCAGAGTATGAGAACCTCCTGCACAATTCAAGTATTTGTAAAGAGTCCAAAATGACCTGGATGTAGACCCTAAGGAAGGGGCTTGGGATTTTACCTCAAGGGCCTCTAGAAATTATTTAAGGTTTGAGTCTTGATCACCAACTTCTCCTTCCTCAAATGGGCTCCCTCTACCGGCCTCCTCCCCCAAGAGGACTCATCTGATTCCTATGGAAAAGGAAAGAGCTCCCTCGTTTCATAAGATGACAACTGCAGGGGGGATGTATGATTCAACAACACCTTCATCTAGTATGTCATTGGATGTGGGGAACCTCAATAATAAATGGATTCCTCCATCTCAGGCTGGTATTGCTCCACCCCCTCCTGGGATACTGCAAAGATGACCCTAACAGGGCCAATTCCCATCAAGTCCATACTGAGGAGGTTCAAGTGTTTCCACATCTTAGATGGGACGAGGAATTTCCTTTTGAAATCCCAGATGTCCCAAACCTCCGGAAAGGCAGAATTCTTAGGCATGTCTATATGGTACAGTCACTTCCCTAATGCTTGGGTGGATATTCTACGTAATCCTCTTGGTGGCCTCCCCTTTGGATTACTCTGTTCTTCTGGGACCACCGGGTCTACTGTCGTTGTTGGATTCGTTGTCGCTACCTCTCCCTCAGCCGGTACAGGCATCACTATCATGGCAGCCCCGCCACTGAGGGATGTCCTTGCCATCTTCCGGCCCTGACCTTGATGTTGGGGAGGCACACCATCACCGGCCTGAATGGTCTCCTGCTTTAGCATCTCCCCCGAGTAGGCCACCTCCCAACTTTTGGCATACTTCTTCACCAGCCCGAAGACAGCCATGGGTGGAGGCAATTTGTTCCACATATTTCCCTCTTCCCACGTGAACATGAGCCACACCTGCCTCATCACACACGAATGTTCCTCATGATGCACCCCAAAATAGACCTGTGGCGTAAGCCGATGCATACACAAAAATTTCCAGGAAAATCGGTGTAGGGTGTACGGGTCATAGAGAGGCTCACAGTCCACTCCTGCCACCAGGACTCCACCTTACAAGGCCAGGAGATAGGACTGATGGTCATCCTTTCATTGTCCATAATTAGTAAAATCACCTGTTTTCAGTGGGAACAGATGAATGTTTAATTCCTCTATCTTTCATACGCAATTCAGTACCACTTGCACATTCAGTTTGGCCGAAAATCTCCCTGCAGCATTCAGAATGGATGAACAGAAGTTCGATCCTGGAGGGGATATGGGGTTCAGATATTCATAGACCCCCCTGATGTGCACAGCTATCCATCCATATAGGTGGTGAAACAGCTTGCATATTATTTGTGGCCTCTTCCCCTCATTGATGTGCCACAACATCTTGTATAGCTTGGCGAGTATTAGGATTTCGAGTCTCACCCGCCCTCCGGTCACCTACATAGACTCCATGACAAATGTGATTGGTCGCACACCCATGTTCATATCCCTCACCAGAAGGATCCAACCACAGATGATATATGCGATGAATGCCGCTAGCTTGACTACCAGTTGCTGCTCAGTGCTAACACTGAACCCCCAGGTTTTCCACTGGATATCCTCTAGGAGCCACTAGTATGAGTGCTCCTTGCCCCATTGACCCCCCTTCAGAAATGTATAAGGCCACACTAGAAACTGCCTATTTTTGGGAAATTTAGAAACTGTTTGGACCACCGTATGGAGGGGACATCTCTCACTGCTTCATTTCCCTCTCCTGGCACCAACTCCATCAGTGCCATCTCCAATGGAAAAAATTTCTTCGGATCCTCTGACACGCCCATAATAGGAAAGAATTCATCATACATCTCTCCCAGTATTGGGACCCCCGAGATCTGGTGCACATCCCACAAACGGATGCCAACCTCCCCGTGGTGCAAGTGGAAGGTATTGGTCCTTGATGACCAAAGGCTCAAAAACTCCGGCATCTGCTGCTTCGGTTGGTAGATATGAAATGAAGAGGCCTAAGCCACCTCGTAAGGGCCCACCCTCCTCATCTATGCCTCGAACTCTTCACACGAGGCACCTACCTAGTAGGCCTAGGCCCAATCATCTGTAAAGTTTACGCCCTGGCATAGATCCCACTCATCAGACCATCCCTTCCCCGGGCTCCTTAGGGCCACCATCAAGATCATGTGGTAAGAGGGCAGGGGTGTCTTCAACTGAAGTTCCTTCTCATCAACATTTTTTAGATGGTTGTATAGGAAATCCACAATAACAGGTGTGAAGTCCTCCCAGGCATGGCCGTCAGCCGCCCGGAACCACAAATGCTGACACAGCGTGCTTAAGAACCAGTAAGCTGGCTCGTCCCTACTGGATTTAGGCATAAATACATCATCCCTCCACCCAAATCCATACAAATACAACCTCTTGCACATTTGATAGTTCTTTTGGATTGCCGACAGAAGCTCCACCAACGACTCATGGTCAGAGTGGCTTCATATCAACTCCCCTAAACCCAATCGATTTGAAATATACTCCCTTCAGGCAGCGTCTGCAAGGACCCCCCTATCATCCTCCTAGTGAGCCATTCAGTCATGAAGTTTGGGCGTTATTTGGGTTTGGCTCATGAAGCTCTCTCAAAAAGCGAGTTCACGGAGATTGGTCACTAAGGCAGTTTATAGAGGACTGATCGGCCTTCAGATGCAGTTTGCATAGTGCACCGACATGAAGTCAAAGAATCACTGTGGGACATGAATTAGAAGGTCTAATTAGCGGAGAGAAATCATGGAATATGTGGAGATTCACGAATCAAGATCTATATAAGCCAGAAACATGGAGAATAGAAAGGAAAATAGAGAGGTCGGCTGTAAAACCCTGAGATTTTATGATTTTTTTTAATTTCATTGATGTCTTGTGTTGGACGCTACACCAAAAGGAGCTTGCACTACATGCATCCCTGACTTGGATTGCATTACACGCAATCACGACCTTACACGATAGCATGTGTTGTACGCAATACTGAGTTTCACTAAACAATGATTTGTTATATAAACTAGCCTTTATGAATAGTAATACCCACTTTTTTAAATTTTATCATTTGAAATGGACTTCATTTTTGGATTCAGAATATCGAAATTAGCCGAGGGTGAATTTACAGTATTTTTCTGAAAACTTTCAATTTTTGATGAATAGTGAAAACACTGGGTTACTATTTAAAAACCGACTTTTTATTTAAATAATTGTTTATTACCTATATAATTTTAATTTAATTCATTGGAGTAATTTTATAATAATTTTAGATATATAAATATTTTGTTGAAGTTTTCACCGTCTTTTACCCACCTCCTAGGAGAATTTGAAAATTTACATAAAACTTAATTTTACCACTTCTATGAGTGGAATTTCAAAACTCCGAGAGACACAGTTAATATCAAGGAGTAAAATGTGGTTCAATAAGATAAAAATAATTTTTGGTGAATAGTAAATTTTTACTTTTATTTACCACGGTTAAAAGTAAATAGGGTAATTAAGGGTAAAAATGATATTACTATTACTCTAACGCATGTCCTAATTCTATTGGATAAGTGTAATTAGACCAAAAACAACATTAGGAATAAAATATTACCCTTTAGGTCATCTTGGATTGGATTAGGACATTTATTATTATTTTATTTAAAAGAGAATTAAATTGGTTAAAATCAATGTTTAATAACTAAAACATTTTAAATATTGGGTTTTACACAAGATAAATTCGACTATAAATATTCATTAGAAATATAAAAATATTTCCTACCTAATGGAGTTTTATTTATAATTTTTATACATTAAATAATTGAATTTATTTATGACACAATGGTGATGTAATAATTACCTAAATAATGAAATATTAAAATAATTGATATTATAAATACCCAAATAAATGTAATTTGAGACTTTTTATTAATTACACTAATTTTATAGGTTAATATGACATATTATAATTGACTTAATTAACTTTTTTTGAACTAATCATGATGTTATGATTTTCACAAAAATAATGTACAAAATAGTGTCAAAATTGACATAAAATAATTTTTTTTAAAATATTATATTATTAATTGTTATTATATTCCTAAAAATCTAAGGTTCAGTAAAATGACTTATATAAGGTTATATATATTAATAATGAACCACTGGGGGTTCTTTTGGCTTGTTATAGTAAGTTTATTAACCATATAGTGTAAGAAAACAAAAAGACACGGTAAAAGTTAAATTATTTAACTTAGAGTTAAATTTAAATGATAAGGTTAAAATAGTAACCTAAACTTGTCTAAAACCTATTGGTTGAGAGGATTTCGACCCATACCTACCTTATATTCAAAATAAATCAATTTGGAGCTATTAAAAACTGTATATGACTTTATTACAAAATAATATTTTAAGTTTTTCCTAAGGTGCCCCTCTCCTCCCTTATAAAAAGGGCACCCCTTCCCTCTTCTCTTAACACCCTTTTGAGCCTTGAATCTCGGAAAAACCTTGAAAATTCCCCTTCTAAACCTCTCTAGTTATATAATAGAGGTTCTGTTCATCTCAAAAGACCAACTCTAGTGCCCTAAGAAGAAGTTTAAAAGAGTTGTGTCGAAGAAGAGGTAATCTCTTCTACCGATTCTTTCAAGTTTTCTTTCTTCTTCTACTTCTTATTATTTATTTGTTTCAACATAAATTAATATAATCAGTATCACTAATATACTTATATGTTATTATAAATATTAAACAACCCAATTTCATCTTCTATCCATCCTACAGAAAACGAAATCACCGCACGTGCGTACGTACGGAATACTGTCTCCACACCGTGGTGTAATCTGTTTTCCACCACCACCTTACATGGATGGGTGTAATGGTGTAAATAAATAACTATATATGATTATTGTAAATTGATATTGTTTCTGAAAAATTATACATACACTTCAATACAATTCCATGATCATGGGAAGGATATCATCATTCGGGCGTACGTGCGGACTACCGTCTCCACGAATGCGATGAGATTCATTTTCCATGATTAACCATTCAAGTATGATTATAAAGTATATATAATAAATAATCATGAAATATATTACATAATAATGATACTGGATTTATTTACATATATGTTTCATTTACTTAATTTCATTTAATTGAATAAGGAAACGAAAACAGCGTTCATGCGTACGCACGGCCTACCGGCTCCATGAACAGTGTATTTAATTCCATTTATCAATCTATCATATATATTTATATAATGAATATATATTATATATAAATCATGTTTTACATTATGTAATTAAGTAAATCTTGATATAAATAATAATATCAAGAACCACATGTCGAAACACGTAAGATAAATGAAACGATTTTACCCAAAACGCTTCTTTAACATGGAATTTACAAAAGATCGGGTAATATAAAGTCATAAGTGAACCATATATGATATCATAACAATGAATATGATTCATTAATAAGTCAATGACATTATTTAAATCATTATACAGGAGGTTCGGATATGTATGAATCTTATCGAACCTAAGGTAAGGGATAACTATTCCAATATCATTCTTATATGAGATTGTTATTCGTATGTATTTACTGGGTTTATTTTTATCATCCATGCCAATGTTTTATAAAATTATTTTCATGTATTTTTGAAGTCCTTTTTACCCATTTTTTAAATTTACCACATGTTATGAAAGGAATCTTACTTTTGTTTACCACACATTGAACTTTTCATGTTTTCCGACAAAAGTACGAGAAAAATGTTATTTTTAACTTATATGGCATGAACGGATTTTTATGGTTTCATAATGCCTCATTTTCATGAAACTTACTCTACATAATTTTATGACTATTTTCAACAAAATACTTTTATTTTAAAATCGCATGGCATTTTTTGAAAAGAAAATGATTTTGAAGAAGAAAGGATATTTTCCTCAAGAATTCATTTCAAGTGTTTTATCAAAACCATTTTCCATCTAAGATGACATTATTTAATATGTGTATGTTTCAAGTATAATGTCTCTATGATTTACATGGTTTAAATTTTCTTATGATGAAATATCCATTTGTTTTATATGGATTATGTGATGATGAGATGATGTTTATTAAACCCATTTTATTCATTGGGTTATGATGAATGTTTTAAGTTTATTTTGTGGAACAAGTAAGAATGATTTTATTATGAGATGGGTGGGACCTATATCTCCATCCAGTGAATTGGGTAAAAATTTATATGTCATGATATACACATGGTAGAAATGGTAAGTTAATCTGGTTTAGTGATATAAGATTGGAACGAGGAGTGAACTCGATTTAGAAAGGGACTTTTTCCACTAAGATGGTCTAGGCAGCAATGCCTTGGCTACTATGGAAATCATATGATGTTCTTAATGGTTTTTCACAATTACATGTTTTATTCCCATGCTATTTTATCATGATTAATGTTTCATTATGATCTATCCCTTACGTACTACCATGTTTTATGTCATTGCTCAATATTTTGATGTCTAAACATTATTATTTTTTTGTTCAAATGTATATGATTTGTTTTATTATCTCCATGATTACCCTTACTAAGAATTTTAGCTCACCCTTTATATGTTTTCTTTTACCCAGGATTTAAAGAATGTTTTTTGGTAGGAAAACAAAAGGGGATGATCTTTATGGGAGCTGTTGATGATCTTTCACCGCGATTAGAAGATTATATTCCGAGTTTCCAAAGACACTAAACTATTACGGTCCTTGTGTGTCTATTTTTGTTATGTATTAAGTATTTCAAAAAAATTAATGTAATGTCTATGTACATCAATATTTGGGTATCTACAGTTGGTATCAGAGGAAAGGTTTAGTTAACCTTTGGAAACTAGGATGCGAAAACTTTTGTGAGATACCTACAGATATTTTTAAGGTATGTCTAGGGATTGTCCTAAGGTTAAGTATAAGTATAGGTTATAGTCCTAGAATTATGGTAACAATCTTAGAATTAACCCTAATATGTTATATATTGAAGGTACTTTCCCTTTATTATGTTGTTTTCCCTAGCATGATTTTTTCCTCTCACACTATTCTTTTTGAGTTTTAGACGATGGATCGAACCCAAAGGAACTATGTTGATCAATGTAATGGACAATGAAATGATTGTCCTCCATAAAAAACAAATGTGATGGGAGATGTAGTGAAAAATAGTATTGCGATACTTACACAAGCTATGAATCATTCTGTATTACCAAATGATCAGAGAAGGGAACAATATTCTATTGAGTCCTTCATGAGGCAACATCCACCTTTTTTCAATGGGTCTTCTGATCCACTTTTTACTGAACCATGGATCAGTACCATTGAAAATATATTTCCCATACTTCGTTGTTCAGAACATGATAAAGTCATTATAGCTTTTTACCTTTTAGAAGGTGAAGCAGACCAGTGGTGGACTCTAATTAAGAATACAAGGCCCCAAGATGAAATTGAATCCATGGAATGGGATGAGTTCAAGAACTTGTTTTCCAGTAAGTACTTCCCTCATATTCTTCGAACAAAGATGTAAAAGGAGTTCCTTGAGTTTAAGTAGAAGGATGATGAATCTGTTGGTATATACGAAGAAAATTTTACAAGACTTTCAAGGTATATATCTGGTTTTATCATCCAACCTGAAAGTAAAGTTGGTCGCTTTTTCAGTGGTGTAAAACCAAGTCTTCGAAGGGAATTATCTATAAGAGACTTCAGTAGCTATGAAGAAATTGTGCGTTGTGGTATCAAGGTAGAAATTGAAGTTGGTTTAATATATCCATCTCATGGTTTTGAAAAGAAATGAAAGATGGAGTTCAAGGAGAAATCTCAGAATAATGGTGAAAAGAAGATGAATGTTTCTTTATGCTCAAAGTGTGGAAAGAAGCATGGTGGATATTGTCTTAAAGGGACTATAAAATGTTTTTAAGGGTGGAAAAGAAGGTCATCGAGCAGCTGAGTGTTGAAGTAATAGAAAAAGGGTTGTTAATGATGTGAATAAAGAAAAGACTACAGAGAACGCACCACCAACACTTCAATGCTTCAAGTGCAAGGAATTGGGGTATTATGCTAATCAATGCCCTAATCTGAAGGTTCATGATGATAAACGTGAGCAACCACTTAAGGAAAAGGATAAATGGATGTCACATGTGATCACTATTTGTGATTTTGAGTATGAAAATGATGTTGTGTAATGATTAAGTTTTTATGTAATGGGATTCCAAAATAGTATCATGAAATCTCATTTATGGCATTGTGGAATTTTGGAATATCTATGTATTGGTTTTCAATAATTATATGGTATTGGTAACCATGGAAAGTGATTGTAATATTTTTGGAAAGCAGATGATATGCGCATAATGAAGGGATAAGGAGATAATGAGATGTTTGATAGTATTATTGAGATCATGACTGAGGTAAGGACAATGTGATATCATGGTTTGAGTATATAGAATTTTTGGGATTTTTGTATGTGGAAAGAGTTAACTTTTGATAGAATTTATGTTTTCACTGAGTTTCTATGGTAATTTATGTTTCAAGAGAATTCATGATTAAGTTATTCACTTGTTTTGAATGTGACCAACAACAAGATATATCTTATGATATATAGGGGACAAATGAAGGAATTCATGTGCTTGGTAGATGAAATTTCTAGTAATCGGACAAGAGTATTTTAGATAAACCTAAAGATTGAAATGGATTATATTGGACATAAGTTATTATTGTTTAAGGATAGAAATTGTTTTGAGACAGATGAAGTATAAGTCCATTTTGGAACAATATCTAATTAATCTCACCCTAGATGGACTTATGTATATAAAGTTTTCTAAGTTATGTTTGAGACAGATGGAATGACCTATCATTCTATCGCATGATCTGCTAAAACTTCATGAAAGACAAATTCAACTTTATTTCTTTAAGAGATGGAGTGGAAATTGTTCAAGGCACGAACAACAGTGAGATTATAACTAAATAAAGTAAGTATTTCTTCTAATTTAAATTCTTCATCTTTAGGGAAATGATCTTGAAAACCAAAAATATTGTCCTAGTGCCCTTATATCTGATGAATCATATGGTACCTTAGATCATCACAAATTTATGGCTTTGTGATTGTTGGATTTTTCATAGCCATGTTCTCTACCACTCTCCATTAGAACATGATGGTTAGATTTCTATTTCATGTCCATATCTTCACCTATGTTCTCCTATGTGGAAACCCAGTGATTAGTTAATTTGGGTAACTGTTATGTTTCATACATTACTTTTTAAAGATAAGTTTTGGTATTCCTTTTTATGATGTGGGTTTCTATTAAAGAAACTTTCAAATAGTAAACCATTTATATACCTGACGAATTTCGAGGGTGAAATTCATTTTAAGGGGGGTACAATGTAACACCCTGAGATTTTATGAAAAATATTTTTTTTTTAATTTCATTGATGTCTTGTGTTGTAAGCTACACAAAAAATAGCTTTCACTACACTCATACCTTACTTGTCTTACATTACAGGCAATCACGACCTTCCACGATAGCATGTGTTGTACGCAATACTGAGTTTCACTAAACAATGATTTGTTATATAAACTAGCCATTATGAATAGTAATACCCACTTTTTGAAATTTTATAAATTTTATCTTTCGAAATGGACTTCATTTTTGGATTCGGAATATCCAAATTAGCCTAGGTGAATTTTTGGTATTTTTCTGAAAACTTTCAATTTTTTATGAATAGTGAAAACACTGGGTTACTATTTAAAAACCAACCTTTATTTAAATAATTTTTATTACCTATATAAGTTCAATGTAATTAATTGGATTCATTTTATAATAATTTTAGATATATAAAAATTTTATTGAACTTTTCATCATCTTTTACCCACCTCCTTGGAGAATTTGAAAATTTACATAAAACTTAATTTTACCACTTCTGTGAGTGGAATTTTGAAACTTCGAGAGGCACAGTTAATATCAAGGAGTAAAATTTGGTTCAATAAGATAAAAATAATTTTCGGAAAATAGTAACTTTTTACTTTTATTTACCACGGTTAAAAGTAAATAAGGAAATTAAGGGTAAAAATGATTTTACTATTACCCTAACACATGTCCTAATTCTATTGGATAATTGTAATTCGACCAAAATCAACCTTAGTAATAAAATATTGCCCTTTAGGTCCACTTGGATTGGATTAGTACATTTATTATTATTTTATTTTAAGAAGAGTTAAAATGGTTAAAATCAAAGTATAATAACTAAAACATTTTTAATATAGGGTTATGTATAAGATAAAGTAGACTATAAATATTCATTAGAAAGATAAAAATATTTCCTAACTAATTTTGTTTTATTTAGAATTTTTAGACATTAAATAATTTAATTTATTTATGACACAATGGTGATGCAGTAATTACCTAAATAATGAAATATTAAAATAATTGATATTATAAATACCCAAATAAATGTAATTTTAGACTTTTTATTAATTCCACTAAATTATAGGTTAATATAATATATTATTGTTTATTTAATTAACTTTTTTCTAACTAATCATGCTGTTATAATTTTCAAAAAAATAAAGTACCAAATAGTGTCAAAATTAAAATAAAATAGTTTATAAAACAAATATTATATTATTAATTTTTATTCTATTCCTAAAAATATACGGTTCGGTAAAATGACTTAAATAAGGTTATATATATTAATAATTAACCACTTGGGGTTCGTTTGGATTATTATAGTATGTTTATTAACCATATAGTGTAAGAAAACCAAAATACACGGTAAAAGTTAAATTATTTAACTTAGAGATAAATCTAAATGATAAGGTTAAAATAGTAAACTAAACTTGTGTAAAACCTATTGGTTGAGAGGTTTTAGACCCATCCCCACCTTATCTTCTAAATAAATCAATTTGGAGCTATTAAAAACTGTATATGACTTTATTATGAAATAATATTTTACGTTTTTTCTAAGGTGTCCCTCTCCTCCCTTATAAAAAGGGAACCCCTTCCCTCTTCTATTCACACCCTTTTGAGCCTTGCAGCTCGGACAACCCATGAAAATTCCTCTTATAAACCTATCTAGTTATATCATATAGATTCTGGTCTTCTCAAAATACCAACTCTAATTCCCTAAGAAGAAGTTTAAAATAGGTGGGTCGAAAAAGAGGTAATCTCTTCTACCGATTCTTTCAAGTTTTATTTCTTCTTCTACTTCTTCTTGTTTATTTGTTTCATCATAAATTAATATCATAAGTATCACTAATATATTTATATGTTATTATAAATATTAAGAAACCCAATTTCATCTTATATCCATCGTACAGAAAACGAAATCACTGCGTGTGCGTACGTACGGAATACCGTCTCCACGCTGTGGTGTAATCTGTTTTCCACCACCTTACTTGGATGGGTATAATGGTGTAAATAAATAACAATATATGATTATTGTAAATTGATATTGATTTTGAAATATTATACGTAGACTTTAATACAATTCCACGATCATGGGAATGATATCATCGCTCATGCGTACGTACGGGCTACCGTCTCCACGAACGCGATGAGATTCATTTTCCATGATTAACCATTCAAGTATGATTATAAAGTATATATAATAAATAATCATGAAATATATTACATAATAATGATTCTGGATTTATGTACATAAATTTTCCATTTACTTAATTCCATTTAATTCAATAAGGAAATGAAAAGAGTGTTCATGCGTACGCACGGCCTACCGCCTCCATGAACGATGTATTTCATTCCATTTATCGATCTAACATATATATTTATATACTGAATATATATTATATATAAATCATGTTTTACATTTTTGAATTAAGTAAATCATGATATAAATAATAATATCAAGAACCACATGTCGAAACACGTACGATAAATGAATCAATTTTACCCAAAACACTGCTTTAACATAAAATTTACCAAATATCGGGTAATATAAAGTCATAATTGAACTATATATGATATCATAACAATGAATATGATTCTTTAATAAGTAAATGACATTATTTAAATCATTATACAGGAGGTTCGGATACGTACGAAGCATATCAGACCTAAGGTAAAGGATAACTATTCCAATCTCATTCTTATCAGAGATTGTTATTCATAATTATTTACTGGGGTTATTGTTATCATCCATGACCATGTTTTCTAAAAATGTTTTCATGCATTTTTAAAGTCTTTTTTACCCATTTTTTAAATTTACCAGATGTTATGAAAGGAATCATACTTTTTTTTACCACACGAGGAACTTTTGACTTTTCCGACAAAAGTATGAGAAGAATGTTATTTTTAACTTATACGATGTGAAAGGATTATTACGGTTTCATAACGCCTCATTTTCATGAAGCTTAATCTACAATATTTTATAACTATTTTCAACAAAATACTTTTATTTTAAAATTGCATGGAATTTTTTCAAAAGAAAATGATTTTGAAGAAGAAAGGATATTTTCCTCAAGAATTCATTTCAAGTGTTTTATCAAAACAATTTTCTATCTAAGATGACATTATTTCATATGTGTATGTTTCAGGTATAATTTATCTAGGATTTTCATGGTTTCACTTTTCTTATGATGAAATATCCATTTGTTTTATATGGATTATGTGAGGATGGGATGATGTTTATGAAACCCATTTTATTCTTTGTGTTATGATGAATTTGTTAAGTTTATTTTGCGGAACAAGTAAGAATGATTTCATTATGGGATGGGTGGGACCTATATCTCCCTCCAATTCATTGGGTAAAGATTTATATCTCATGAGATAGACATGGCTGAAATGGGAAGTAAATCTAGTTTAGTGATACAGGACTGGAACGAGGAGTGAACTCGTTTCAGAAAGGGATTTTGTCTACTATGATGGTTTTTGCGGCAATGCCTTGGTTACTATGAAAATCATATCATGTGCTTAATGGTTTACCATAATTACATATTTTATTCCCATGCTATTTTACCATGATTAATATTTCATTATGATCTATGCCTTACGTACTTCCATGTTTTATGTCATTGCTCAAGATTTTGATGTTTAAACATTATGTTCATGTATTTTTTTGTTCAAATGTGTATGATTTGTTTTATTTTCTCCATGCTTACCCTTACTGAGCATTTGAGCTCACCCTTTATATGTTTTCCTTTCCCCAGGATTTAAAGAAAGGTTTTAGGTAAGAAAACAAAAGGTTAATATCTTTATGGGAGATGTTGAAGATCTTTCACCATGATTAGAAGATTATATTCCGAGTTTCCAAAGACACTAAAGTATTAGGGTCCTTGTGTGTCTTTTTTTGTTATGTATTAAGTATTCCTAAAAAGTAATGTAATGTCTATGTACATCAAGCTTTGGGTCTCTACATCAGCTCCTCAATTTATAGGTGAGGACCCTAGGTGTTTCGCGGTGTGTTTGGACCATGGGGAGCTTCACGGTGTGCCATCCCATGCACGTCACTCCACCTCGTGAGCCCCCTTCGTGAGTCACCATCGTGATTGACCAAGGAATTTTGGCAGTTAACCCTCCGACTTTGACCCTCATTTTCTCCTAGGATCAAAGTCTTAGGGGGAGCATTTTTTAATGCCAAAATTAAGGAAAAGAATGAACAAATGGAGGGTATAATGGTCTGCCTTATGAAGACCAGTCACAGAGCCTCGTAGCCCCACGGCCGGTATAGTGCTCTCCCTTCGTGAACCCACAGCGGAGCAAGGAGGCAGGATGCTCTGCGAACCGATTTGACATTCTCAAACCCATTGCGAATCAAGGCGGTAGGAAGCTCCATGAAATGATTTGATGTTCACAAACCCACTGTAGAGCAAGGAGGTGGGATGCTCTGCGAACCGATTTGACATTCGCGAACCCACTTTGGAGAAAGGAGGAAGGATTCTCCGTGAACCCCTTTGACGTTCATGAACCCACTGTCGAGCAAGCTATGTCTTCGTGCTGAGCTAGCTCTACTTCACAGCACCTTTTTCCTATAAATATCATTCTCCCCTCGAGCCCAAAGGATGGATCCTTTGACCTTTGTCCTTCTAAGCTCCCACATCGTGAAGCAATTTTTTCTCTGAAAACCTTGAGATTTTCAAGGTACTTTTGTATCGTGAAGTACCTTCCCCTTTTCATGGATTCTTCCCCTCTTCCAAGAGGGATTCCCTTCATGGATCCCATGGGCCTCCGCGAAGGAAGGAGATCCCCAAGGTGACTTGAGTCATCGTGGAGAATTTATGCTTCGTGAAACACCCTTCATACACATGTGATCTACATGCTAAGGCATGGTCATTATGCTTCATGAAGCACATTTCTTCACAATGTTATGCTTCTCAAGCCACCCTTTCATTGCAATGTATTGCTCCATGAATGACTTTACACTTCACAAAGCACCTCTAATATTCACCTAGGCCTTATACCTATGAAAGTAAACTTCACTTTGCGAAGAACATCCCTCCATGAAGCCCCTCCACTTCATAGAGCACCAGAGCTTCAAAAGGTTTCTACCTATGAACAAATTTTCTCTATAACTCCTTTTCTTGTGTGGGCCTCTAGGTTTTCACGAAGCAATTTCAATGTCCCTTTGGTAGTGCTTCCCGTTGCATTGTTTCGCCTCATGCTTCTTCGCATAGACACGCTAACGGTAATTTCTTCTTCGCATAGCCACGCTAATGTGGACCCCCAATGGATTGCTCCGTAACACCCACCTTCCACAACATTGTTGATTCCTTCCTTCCCTCAAGGGAGGGTGGGTATCGGTTATGTATGTCCTTGGGGTGAGGAGAAAACCCACCTCTTCTGAGATGAAAGGCGTTAAACTTCCAAGAATTTTCATCCTGAGCACATGACGTTAAATTGTGGCCTCACCCCATGCATCATACGCGGGGTACCCCACCTTGGACATTTGGCATGCCCATTGGTCTCCATGAGAGTTAGATAATACCTCTCATGGAATGATATTATCTTAATCAGATTAGAATCTATCCATGGGGAAAGGGAAACCACCCTAATGTAAACCCCTGTCTTTTCTTGTAGGAGGTAGCATCCCTGCTCCTCCTCTCTTCCTGGGTTCCAAATCCCTCTTCCACTAGGCTTTGTCACCACTCGGGCCTCCATCCTGGAGTAAGTCCCAATCTATGTCACCATTGGGCTGTAAACCACACATAAGCCCCTTTTTCCTCTTTGGGTCACCAATTACGTGTAATCCCCATTCCACTTCCCACTGACGCACCTTCCGCAATGTGATCGTTAGGTCTTTGTTGCCTCTTGTTTTTCACACTGTGCATGACTCATGTGGGCATAGAGAAATCATCGACCATGAAATCCTATCTGGACAGCCTAGAGTGTAAGTCCCACACACCTTACCTGAAATACGAGGATTTTGATCCCTGACAAGGAAAGGTACATAGCAAGCCTCTCTGAGGTTCAATCCCAACAACCATTGGTCCCAACCATCTTCACATCAGTTCACCATCCACCTTCCAAACTACGTGTACTTTGATCCTTTCCAAGGAAAGGTATGTAGGAAACCTCTCTATGGTTCAAGCCCCACAACCACTGGTTCTGGCCCCCTTTCTGTCAAACCACCATTGTCTTTCATGACATTAAACTGCATGCCCTCTTTTTCGTCATGCTCGATGTTAAAATGCATCCACCATCCAGACTATGTGTGATTTGATCCTAGTCTCATGGACAAGGTACGTATGAAGCCACCTTGAGGTTCAAAATCCATCCAACGGTAAGCCGTTGTGACCCCATCCAGCATTAATCCATTGTGACCCCATCTAGCATTAATCTGTTGTGACCCCATCCAGTAGTAAGCCATTGTGACCTCATCCATTGGTAAGCTCTTGTGACCCCGTCTAGCGATAATCCGTTGTGACACCATCTAGTGGTAAGACATTTTGACCCCATCCAACGGTAAGTCGTTGTGACCCCTTATAGCGGTAAACCTTTGTGACCCTATCTAGCGGTAATCCATTGTGACCATATCCCACGGTAAGTTGTTGTGACCCCCTTTCAACGATAATCCGTTGTCAACCCCATTTGGCGGTAATACATTGAAGAACCCAATCTACGGTAAGGCATTGTCAGGTGAACTATGAGGAATTCGATTCTCTGCCACAGGGATATGTAGGAGGTCTCTTTGAGACCCAAGGCCAACATCACCATCATCCTCGAGTTGACTCCATCTCATTCTCCACCCACTTCACTTAACCATCCATTATCCATTTTGGTTCCTACCTGAGCCACCACATCCCGGTGGGATCAGGCCACCTCATTCCTCATTCCCTTTAACAACAATGGGGTAGCTAACCACATGTTATCCCAAAACAGCGGTGTTACCTCCTTGGGTTGCACTAATCAGATCCACTCTAGTCAGTGTTCTAATTAGTCTGATCTGTCTCCACTAGACATTAAACCTGCGGCATACCCTCTGTTAAACATATGAAGATGAGGAAACCCACAAATATATGCCTATAATATATAATTCCCCATATTAGAAGTGGGATGCCTCGGGCTTCCGCACCCTCGAGAAGCCCTATAATAAGGGGAAGAAACCTAGACGCGCTAGTGTTCCAGTGTCCAGACACGCCAGTGATGTCCAAAGTGACTACTCCCCCTACTGAAGTTTGCTACCCTAACCAAACCCCTAGGAATTTCTCAAAAAAAATAGTGTAATTATAAGGTGTCCATGAAGATATGGCACTGGGAAGAGTTTCACGAACAATGTCTTAAATATTTAAGGGAGACTCGGACTAGGTAATGTGTTCCAAGGAGGAATCCATGGAAGGAAAAACTGACATCCCATCATCATGTTTCAATCAAAGAGAAAACATCCTTAAATAGTTGACAAATGCTACTCACCTTTGGAAACTAGGAATGCTGGCCCAAAAATAGTTGTGCATCCTCCAAAAAGGATGCTTGTGCCCCGGAGAAAGTGTCATAAATAGTAATTTTTATATTTTATTAATTTATTTTTGGTAAATTTTATTTATATTTCATTATGATTTTGTATTTATAACTTACCATTCTAATAGACATATTATTATTCAAACAGTTATGTTTCTATTCTAACGATTAGGTTACTATTCTATAAAGTCATTTAATTATTTCAAATGGTCATATTATTATTCCAATAGTAATATTAGTTTTATAATTACTTTATGTAATTCATGTTTCCTTTATTAATCATTCACTAAAATTACTCTTAGGGTTCTTTATTCGTCATTTTGAAAATTTTCATTGAATTATTAATATTTTTTTCCTATAGAATTGTTTCGAATGTGATATTTCTAAGAGATCAAAGAGATCCTCTTTTTCTAGTTCTAGTTATTTTATTTTTTATTTATTGTCTCAATGTACTAATTTTAGTTTTATTGGAATTATTTTTTAAAATTTTATTATTTAATGAAATAATATTTTTTATGGTTTTGTTTTATAATATACTGTATTTCTATATATAACACACATGTTTATCTTGAAAAAAAAATCATATATATAATTTTTGTCATTACACATTCCCAAAAACATAAATCTATGATGATATGTGTACATGAGGTGAAACCATAACATAATGGTGTGTTTTCATTGAAAATTCATCATCTATCCATTAGGTTGGTGATTCAATGACCTTAGAAAATAGACAGATATGAAGGATTTGGTAGAAATAGTATAAAAGAAAACATTTATAGTTATTGAGTGGAATATGAGTCAACCTTTTTTACTTTGTTTTCATCAACCACATAGGTAATTGTGATTAGAAATTACTGTCATTTATAACTTCTATTTAGAGGTTTCTGATTTAAATTTTCATAATTATCCCATGGATTGGTGAAAAAGTTCCCATAATTCCCATAAATCTTATAAATGAATCATTAGATTTTGGTTGGTGCATTAGGTTTAGATTTCTTATCATCCATCACGTTGGTTAGCCTCCTAATATCACTTTGGTATTAATGTGCCTGATGTCCTTCTCTTTCACACTTAAAGAATTTACCAATCACTTTATGGAAATTTACTTCTTGATTCTTCCCATAATATATATATTTAGAAAGATTAGTATTCTTTCCTCCAAGATTATAATCATTTGAGCTTCCTAGAAACTTCATTTTTCAATTTTTATCTCGCAAAACCATTTGAATAATAGGAGTCTCCATTTTACATATCTATCTTGATAGCTCATCAAAAAATTTATTCATAGATACCAACATACCTTATTGACCATTCCTTTAAAATAATTGGTTTTAATCCACTGATAAAATATTCAATTTTTCATTCAATGTTAGTGGTAAAATAAGTCATATAAATTTCAAGTATTATAATTTTTTCTTCTAATAGACTAATAGAATCATTCACTTTTTATTTTAAATTCATTAATTCCATCTACATTTTAGTATGTATAGTTAAAGTATGTTGTTTATTGAAAAAATACCTTCTTAGACTCATATTATTCTATATAGTTAATTTTTTACTCTTGACCCATGTTCTTGATGAAATTCAACCACTGATCATCTTATAATTCTAAATAAAAAAAATAGAAAATAATATTTTCATACATTATTCATTGGATAATGGAAATACATTTTCTTTTATATTGATCCACTAATCAGAAATTAGTTGGTCGTATAACCCACTAAAGGAGGGCAGTTATTGCTACATAATGAAATCAATAAATAGTTGTTCTTTCAATTGGGAGTTTGAGAGTTCATCATGATTTTTAGTCTTATTCATAGATTGAGATATTTGTGTGATCATAGAAAATATATTTATCATTCTATATCCCATACTATAGGGTTTCTTTTTATGATGATTTTTTTATTTTTTGTCACACTCCCTCTTAGATCAATTCCTTTAGGTCCCAATCATTGATTAAAACCAAAAAAATAAAGGAATAATTAGGAAATAATTAGAGTAATAAATCATATCATATGGAAAACAATCCTAATATGTCCTAAATTATGACACCTTTATTTAAACGTATTTTCTTTTAGGTACATCATACATCACTTTTTGTTCAATAGAGGCTTTTATAAGTTATTTCAAATGATTATTAATAATCTAATCTCAAAAATAACTAAACTATACTCTAATAAAAAATCAGAAATCTCATCCATAACATATATTCATATTCCATCATTTTATATGAATATTCAATAAATCTCACAAAAAAATACTTTCCATAAGCTAAAGGTTTTGTGTATTTAAATATTATACACCTAAAAAAGTTATTTTATAATATCTTTAAGATCTCCAAAATAATCTCTTAAATTTTTTATACCCATCTGAACATATAATACATCATAACCTTATTATTAACATGGGTAATGGGAACATAAGAAATGGTGAGATAAAATAATCAGTAAGGGTAAACATGGGGGATATCAATAAATGATCATAAGTGATAATAAGTTGAGAATTTGGGTATAAAAACATAAAAAGAACATAGAATTAATATAAAAGAATCATACCCAAAAAAACATAGAACATAAATCAGGATTTAGGGAATTAATATTTTGTATTATATAAATCATGATTAATATAGGTGTAGAAACATGACTCAATAATAATTATCCATAAAAGAATAATATGGAAATAAGAATCTATAATAACAGTATAGAATAATGATAAGAATGGAAAATAATTTTCTTTATCAAGAATCATTACTATGACTATCATCAAAATATGGTCAGAGTCCATTAGTTAATTGGATTCACTACCCCATACTCTCTAAACATACTGAAAATATTCCTATAGTGTATTGGGTTCACTCCCAAGTCATTTATATGTCATATCATGAGATATAAAACTTCAAAAATTTATTAGAGGTCTATAATGGTTCCAACCATCGCATAACAATAAACCATAATTATTTCTACTATATTAACTTGAAAGCATTCACAATTCCATCGTAGATTAATTAACCCATGGAAACGAAATGGGTATCCTCAATACAAACATAAAGAAAATACCATAATCAATATAGAGTAATAATATGGATGTTTCCATTAGATCATATCCCCAATGAATCATAAGAATCATTAAAGGATGCTGATATAGATAAAAACACTTTTATAAGAGAATTAAAAAATAATTTCTTTTAAAAAGTAGTAATATTCTTTTTTCTTTGATAAATATAAAAACACAAAAAAAACCATTGAAAAATGGGAGAATAATTTTATTTGAAAACTCATGAAAACATCGAAATTAGGATTTATTAAGAATAATGGTTACGATGGTGGAAAAACGAATTCACACAAAAAAATAAATTTTCACACTTTTTTAATGAAATTCAAAAGTGACCCGTGAAAAATACATTAAGAAGATTCCATTTAAAATCATAAAAAATATTCTAATTCAATTGAAAATGACTTTAGGAAATAATTTAATTATATAAATTAAAATTTATAAAACAATATAAAGGAAATATAAATTAGGGGAAAATATGCATAGCCTTCAAGAAGTGATAAGGTCAGTTCCACTTACAAGCCACCTTCTAGTTTAATTATTTACCAAAAGGAATTTAAATTATAAGAAGAGAGATAAAACCCCAAAATAAAATGAAAAAAATAAAATTTATGGGGTTTTCAAGAGAAATAAAATGCAATTCTCTCATGTATTAAAATATACATAAACAATATCCCATTCTAATTGAGATTGTAAAAAAACCTTACCTTAGACTTTCTTTTCATTAGACATAATTAATTTTCATTTTAATAAATATAGTTTTATTATTGAATTGTATGATAACCTAATTCATTTTTATTTTACTTAATACAATTCAATTCGATTTTTTTTACCTTCATATTAAATATTTTTTTTAAAAATTAATATTATGGTGCCACTTGTTCAGTTTACCCACACAAGCTTTGGTTTGGCACTTCCAGTCCTTATTCATTGTTCATTGGATCATCACTTATAAAATGTCCATGAATATTTTTTACATGTTGTTGAAATATTTATATAGTACCATATCCATTTTATGTAACTTATGGAAATGGATTTCATGGAATATTTTAAAATATTTTATTTGTGACTTTTGATTCAATAAAAGAATATTTTATTGATAAATATAATAATATATATTAACATTAAATAATTATGAAAACACCTTAAATTGATCATTTTAAAAAAAATACAATTTTTCAGGTTTTATTATTTATTAATAATGCAAACCATATAAAATTATTCTTGTAGGTAGAAAACTAACATAAATAATAACATGTAATAAATATTGGATGAGTAAGAACATGTTATTATTTTGTAATAAAATAACATTTAAATATTCTTAGTTAATCTAAAAAAATTATTAATGTGATAATTTATATTCCAGAAGATGTATACAAACAATATATGGATTAGTTATTAAGTAAAATATAAAACTAATTTTGATGACCTAAATATATCCTTAGAGACCCTTTCTAAAATAAGGGGTTTTGGACACCTTTTTAGGCCAAAAGTATCCAATATTTGACAAAGGGTTGTAAGGGAGGTATTTTGGGAAGGGATTCAAGAGAATTTCTAGGGAAAGGTGTTACAACCCTTGGTAAATATTCAATTATTTTTAATTATTTAAAATATTAAATTTCATACATAATAATATCCCAATGGATGATAGGTTCAATGTATTTGGAGACTAGAAACATAATCATTAGTTTTTATAATACTTGATATAATGTCTCCTTAGAGGAACCATACTATACAATATTCTATACATATCATTATTAATAATCATCCTTATAACCTGGGTAATAAAAACATAAGAAAGGGGTGATCTCAAATACTCAGTAATGGGTGAATATACATTTCAACAAAGATGAGTTCATGAGAATAAGAAAAAATATGATAATAAGAGAAATATATTAACATAATGAGTGATAAACATAAGACATAAGTGAGCTTAAAAGTACATGAATAAAAATTTAAGTCCACAAAATATAAACAAGGAAACATAATAGCTTTAACATGGATTATAATAATTTAATATAAACCTTAAATCGGGAGAATATAATATCTTAATTAATATTATCTTCTAACTTTGGAAAAAATACATTAAAATAAAAAATCATTAATTTAGTGATAAATACCATCTATTAACCCTTTTAGGAGTGAATAATATTCCTACATGAATACATATATCATGAGACAAAAACTCTTAACCAATTCATTGAGGGTGATATAGGACCCCACCTATCCTTCTTCCATATATATGTGTTCCACTTAAAAATTATTCACTTTTCACATCATAAAAGACACATAGAAATAAAATGGGTTTCATAAAACATCCAAATGAAAATAATTCAGTTTTTTTTAAAAACCCATGTAAATAAAATGTGTTATGTAAAATATCTAAATGTTAATTATTCACTTTTCATAATGAACCCACTAAGATATGATAGGTTTCATAATGGTGTAAAATATCATCATTAATTAAATCATTTAATAGCAAAAAAGCATGATCACCCAAACTAATCACATAAATAAAAAAATATTGGGTGGAAAATAAAATATGAATCCATTTGAGATAGATCATTTTAAGATAATAAATAAAAAATCATGGGAAAAGTTTCTGAAACCATTTTGTGTTTATCTTTGTAAAATTCATAGTTATGAGTCTCTATTAATAAAGTCTCATTTGTTTTTAAGAGAAATGAAAAGAAATACCTTCATTAAAATGTATTTTGTTAAAAAAATCATTTCCCTACAAATAAAAATAATAATAATAGAAAATGGTTAGTCTTTGAAAAATTAAATTAAAATAAAAAATTGTATAACTCAAAAAACGGAATTTGAGTTACCAAGTCCCTTACCATTACCTTTGATTTCCATGGAATTGAATTAAAATATTGTATCATAAATATAAACGTATTAATTACCTATATCATGACCTTATTCATATAAATTTAAATTTATACTCTTCTTTAGAAACAATTCTATTAATGTGCTATGTTTTTGTAATTTCTTTTCAACGTTCGGTGCTAAAAATATTGAAAATTTTGAAATAGGATCATAAAATTGGAATTGGTATTCCTTTTTCTCTGAAATATAATCATTTAAAAATCATAAAATATTTTTTAATCAATGTTTTGTAATGAATTATAATGATATAATTCAATAACATGGTGTTTTTATCCATATTTCATCAAGATGGAAATAATTAAGAACTAGTTTTGGGTTATTTACTAATATCTATGGATTACGACATAAAGATCATTCCATTTATATTATCCAAAAATAACAATATTCATGATATATTGTAATTAAATATACTATATATAATCATAAAATATAAACTAAAACCATCCATTTTATGAATGTAATTAAAAAATGAACATGTTTATTCGTGGAGGTGATAGTCTGCACAACGTACGATTCATGTTTTTGTTTTTCATAATGAAAAGGGGAGGTTGGTTAATACTTATACGATAATTATAATAACATACCAGTATAATATATATATATATTTATATTTATATTTATTTATTTAGTTTTTATTTATCTATTTATTTATTTTATAATTTTAATTTGTTGAATTGAAATAGGAAGAAGAAAACCACATAAAGAAACAGAAAAAAAAAGACAGAGATATTAGAAAATTATACCCCACTTATTAGATTATCACCTTTTTGAAGGATATTAAAACATTTATGGGTGGTATATTAAGAATTTCATAACCTCATTAAGGTGAATATAAGTGCATATGACAGTTTTTCAATGATTTTTGGATGAAATTAATGGGTTTTGGTTTAAAGGTGAGTGAGGAGAGGAGTTCCCCTTTCATAAGTGAAAAGGTGTGTGATTTTTGTAAATATGAAAACAAATCAATAAATGAAAGTCACTATTCTAGAATAGTGCCCAATAATTTATAAAGAATTGATCATGGATGATATAAGGCCTATATAAACTTCCAACACTTAATTGAAAACATTTTTTAAACATTTGAGGCTCATTGAATCTTAAGTTACTCATTTTTACCATTATGATTTTCACCTAGGTAACTAGTTATTTACTTATGTAATTGGTCATTTGTGACCAAAATAAAATGACCAATAAATTATAATTTACATTGAATGATTCAAAATTTTAAATCCATTTCAATAAATTCAATTTAAAATAGGGATAAAATTAAATTTAAAATACTAAAATTGCAATTTATTAAAAAAAAATTTAAAAATGAAACATAAATTTTAAATTTTCAAATATGAGTTTATTAATTAAAGATATAATTTTTTTAAAATTATAAATTCAATTATGAAATAAATATTTAGTCTTATAAAAAGATTTTATAACTTCAAAATTCGTAATTTTTCATTAATAAAGTCATATAATTTTAAAAATTGATATTTTTCATAATTTACCTAAAGACTATCTATTTAGAATAATCTATAAGTTTCATATTAAGATAATATGGATTTTATAAATCCAAAAGTGATATTAACTTTATTGAATTTATATCTTGAAATAGATAATTTTTTTATTGAGAATATAAAATATTGAAAAAAAAACTATTATTATAAGAAAAAACTTTGGTTATATTATCTATTCTTCTTCACGTTTCTTATAAATCACTAATAAAACTTGTGTTAATAATTTATTCATATAAAAATATATAATTATTATAGAGAATCAAATTTTATAAAATATTTTTAATTTTTTTATTATTTTCACTAGTTATTTTTATATTTAAAGTCAACATTGTTATATATATATTTATATATATATTCATAATTAGGTTCCCATTTTTATACCTACCAATTATATGGGTACCTTAAAAAGGTATATATATTTTTGGTTTTTATATTGTGTGTGGAGAAATATATCAAACATAGTTTTCATTTAATGAGGATAAACTTTTTTATTTACATTACACACCCTTAAACATAATTCAATCCCCAAAATTTCATTACATGGAAAAAATAAGTGAGGGTACATTTCTCTCATCACACCTTCAAGTTCCTATATAGCCTCCTCAAACTTATGATTTCTCTAAATAACATCCACTAGGTGAGTGGTCTTGTTCCTCAACACCTTATATATTAAATCTTAAATTTTTACTAGTTTTTCCTCATAAAAAATTTCATGTTCTATTTTTACATCTTCTAAGCTTAGTACATGTGATGCATCTCGTAATTAAATCTTCAAAAGAGACACATGGAACACTTCATGCACTTGAGAGAGGTATATAGGGAGTGTTAAGTGATATTCTATAATGCCGACATGATAAATTATCTCTAATGTATTTATTTATCTAGGGATAATCTTTTCATTATTCCGAAATATCATAAATATATTCTGTATCACCCCATAATTTTAAAATAACACTATTTTTGAAAGAGTATACAACATGTAACACCGAGCTTAAATGAACCATAAAAATTATTAAATATACAGATTAGAATCTAGTCGTTTAATTGGAGGCTATGAATAGGGTTAACCAAATTATTAAAAATGAATAAATTCTTTATATAATGTATTCATTAATAAAAAATAAGTACATGGTTTCTTGTAAAATCATTTTATACCATAAGAAATATTTTTTATGAAAAATGGTTTTATTTTTTATTCTCTATATGGAAATCATAATTAATATAAACCAATTTTGGTAAATATATTTTATATAATTAAAATAATTTTTGAAATCATCATATAAAAATTACCTTAGGTTGAAATTTTTTGATTCTTATAAAAAGATTGATTTTCTAATGAATAGTGAAAAATATTTATTTTCATTTAAAATAGAATTATTGTTTCAAGAATTTACAAAGTTCTAATTTTATTTAAAATTATTTATAAAAATAAGTTTTACTATATTATTAATAATATAATTAATTTCATTATAATAAAATTTATCCTTAAATTTAGTATAAAACATTTTCATAATTAAAAAGTCATTTTTTTAAAAACTATTTTTCATTGTGTTTTGGGTTTTAATATTAAATTATTTTTTCCACATATTAAAATTGAATCTTGAAAAATTGATTCCATTTTTTTAATTGGGCATTAATAATTTGGTAAATATTCCCTTTGTATTTTTTCATTATTAATATTAACCATGGTAGATAATTTTCACTATCGTAAGGATAAATTGAGTAATAAATGTCAAAAATAATATGATAAGGTTTAAAATTCAACCAAAAAATTATTTTATCCCATTTTATAGGTGTATTTCTAATAATTACATACATGGATCAAATATATAGCCACTTGGTTCCATGTTTCATTGATTATGAACATTATATTAGTTTATAAAAATAATAAATACATAATATCATTATCTTGACTTTAATAACTCAAAATTTTTATTATATGGGTAAATTATGAAAAATTAGGTTATTAATATTTATTTTAAATATAATAAAATTTATTTTATCATGATAATGTATTTATAATTTTTATTGTTTAAATAATTACCTTAATTTTTTAAGCAACGCCAATATATTATTTATTCAATTATAAAAAAATAAAATAAATTATTTTAAAAACTCTAAAAGTGAATTTTTTGTACTAAGTTACACTGAACAATGAATTTTATAAATATATGTGTAATATTATAGATATTTTAAAATATAATGTTATAATTACCTATTTTCTCATGATTTCATTAATGTCATGTTAAATGAATAGTGTTAAAATTAACATTATTTATATTTTATGAAAAAAAATATTTATTTAAATTATGTAAAAATCATAAAAATATTTAAATGGGAAAATTATGTTAATATATTGTATATAATTTCCTCCTTTTTACATTTATGTAAATAATTTTACCTTATATGTTAAATTATAACCCTTTAAGAGTGAAAAAATTGTTATTGGAGTTAAGGATAAAATAGGTTATCTAAGGGGTTAAACCAAACGATATGGTGAAAAATAACACATAAACCATTCCAATTTTTATTTTTTTAGTATGAATAAACAATAACATATATTATAATATATATTGTGGCCACATTAACCCACTTTAATAGTAAAAGTAATTTATTATATTTATTTCTTGTTATTAATTCAATGTGTGTCCTTTCACTCACTATAAAATGGCACCACCTATCCTCTCTACTATACACCACCTATAGCCTCTTATCTTAACCTAAACCGAAACCAACCTCTTATATACATCCTTATACAATTTTTTGAGGTTTTATTATTCCTAAAATATCAACCCTACATCTCTTTATAGATGATCTAAAGGATCTCTTTCGAAGAATAAGTAATTATCTTTCCCAACTCTATAAAATTTCTTTCTTATTAAACATTCACTAAATATGTTGTAACCATAATAAAATAATAAATATTGTATTATTAATATAATTATATGTTATTATTATTATTTTATAAAAAAATTAAACTCTTTTTCATCCTATAAATAGTGAAAATGACATTCATGCATATGCACGACTTACCGTCTCCATGAATCGGTGTAATTCAGTTTTCATCTTCACTTTAGTTAGTTGGTTATAAATATAGAACAAATTAGTATATATTATTTTTATAAAATATAATTTTTTATTAAATAATAATATAATATATACCTTCATACTTTCCAATCCATTAGAAAATTATAACATTGCTCGTGTATACATGTGGACTACCACCTCTATGAAGCGATGTGATTCGTGTTTCATTTATATTTTATATGGATGGTAATAAGGAATGATTTATAAATATATGAGATATATATTATATAAAAATGATCTTGTATTGGTGAATTATTGTTTACCTTTATTTTTCCATCATTTTAAAGGTGAAAACAATGTTCATGAGTACGTTCGGCCTACCCACTCTATGAACGGTGTAATTCATTTATATATATATATATATATACCTTTTATAAATGATTATAAATATATATAAGGATTATATATTATATTTATATAATTATTAAAATTACTTATATTATGGGATCATGATCAAATTACAAGAACCATAACCACCAAACTAGAACATACATGAAAAACGAAGCTGTTATCACTCAAAACTGTGATTTTAAAAAATAATTGTTAATAAATGGATGATAAAATATTATAAGTAAATAATTTTTTGGAGGATATATATTATTATGTTTCTTAAAAATATATATAGTAAATTTATATTTATTATATAAGAGGTTAGAAGACATATGAAGGAATTCATACCTGAGGTAAGGGTTCTTTGTTTCAAATTGTCTTCCTTGAGATATATGTTATGTTATATGCCTATATTATTTTAGGTGGTGTATCTAATGAAACATTTATATTATATGTCATTAATATCTTTATATTAATTTTATTTATTATATCATTTTAACTAATTTATTATGAGGGGGTTATGATTTGAATGTTACCAATGTGGTAAGTGTTTATTTCACAATCACATCAATATTTATGATTTTCTATTCTTGACTTTCCATTGAATAAATTTATAAGATAATTTTCAAATAAACCAATTTAGTTTTATTATTATTTAACAATTCATGAAATTTTAATTCAATATTACCATTTTTCTATCTTTGGAACTTAAACTGATTGATAAAGTTTTTTAAGAAGATACAACCTTATTTCTCTCCTCGGTCGAAAATGATTTCTCTTCCATATTCATGTTTTCAAAAAAACTTCAAGAATTTTATAAATATTATCCTAATATTTTGTAATGTCATTTTTACCCATGATTTACTTTTTACAAAAAAAATAAAAGGAATCCTTTTTTTATTTTCCAAATGATGTACAATTGGATTTTTTAGAAAATGTGAAAGTAATATTTGTTTTAACATACAAGGAATGAATTGAATTTCTCACCATCATGACTGCTCTCTATTTTGAAGCCTCATTTATAAATTTCATTGGTCATATTAATTGAAAACATTTTTCCCCATATTTTCAAAATTTTATTTTTTAAAAGTTTTGAAAATTGTATTTTCTTTAATAATGTTTTCAATAGCCTTTTTATGATATTTATACTCAAAATAACAAAAACCCTTATATTATACATTGAGGATATATTGTAACAATACTATCCATATTCTTTCTATAGATGTTCTATTATAGTTTTTACTAGATAATGTATCACCATTTTTTATACTAGTTCTTCTTATATGGATATTTTTTGAATAAGGCATGGTTGTTATGTTTTATTACTTATTCATATGATGAATGAATTCAACTTATTATGTAACAATAGGGGCCTATAATTACAATGCCCCATAAATTTTTGGTAGTTCTCATGAGGAAAACCTATTGGATAGCGTTATAAAATGGGTTTTTGATGAATATCTACCCATAGTTTAAAAACTCTTCTCATAATTCTTCGATGGTATGTTTCTGATGTCCGAAATTATGCATTTCATCATTATGAAATCAATTATTAATTTATTTGTGATTATTTTGAATGATATAAACAAATAAGTTTCAAGATCATGTGATTATTTAAATATAATTATTTGATATTCATTTACTCCTTCCATATTATTCTTCATTCAAAGTTTATTGATAAAATTATTGTGTTTTTAGTTATTTACATTACTATAATTACTATAAAACATTTACTCATATAATCTTCTATAATACATAAACCTTACGTAGAATATAATATCGCCCTTTTTTTTCTTTCCCATTGATATAAAGAAGTAATATTTGAATGGGTTCAATTTTTAATAAAATTTACTTTCACTATGTTTCGTATTTCATGTTTTCAAATGTAATGTATGATTCAAGTATATATCTAGTTTACCAAGACTAATAAACTTCTAGTACTTTGGGATATTATTCCTTGTATATAGTTACAGTTGCATAAATTAATCAATTGATTTGTGTAACTGGATTCAAGTTCATTACACTTACTATCAGAGGATGTTTAGTGGAAATATTAGGAAAGATATTTATAAAAACATAGATTAGAGAACATAACCATATGAATAACATTGAGGAAAATTCTAAGTAAAGGATATCGGCATAATGTTTCGATAAGGTAGTGATTATGTGGGTTTAAAATCAATACATACGTATCTGAATACTATAAGTGTATGTGGTTTTGGCATAGATGAATCTAGGGGTAATTATTTCAAAAAACAATTGGTCGAGTATATCTTGTCTATCATTCTTGTGCACAGATAGCATTCCCTTACTACATACCTATTTTATAACTCTTGGAGGATATTATTTTGATAATTCAAATTTTATATATTAACCATTATGAAGGTATTGAATAAATAGAAACCAATGTTAGCTTAGGTTTATTCTATGCTATCATATAAAGAAAATAATTTGTTATAATTTAGACATCCAATGAATGGTATTTCATGATTTCCAACTATGACTATTTCTTCTCAAACTATGATTTTAGGTTTTATTCAATGTTTTGGAACTAGAAAAGAACCATATTAATATTAAATGTTACGGAGAATGTGGTGATTATGAAAATCCCAATGGTATTATGACTAGAGTGAAATATATTTGGATTATTCCAAATAAGTTATCATGATATATGATTTAAAACATGAAACTTAAATAACTCTGAGATTCACCAAAGAAGATACGAATAGAGTTTTATAAGATCTTAGGTATTGGACATCATAGAGGAAAATGGTAAAATTTCCTTCATGTTAGAAATGTATAAAGAGACACCCCAAGGCATGTATTGAAGGAAGGTAAATATGTCTTCTGTGTGGAAGTAAAGGCCATATATAAATAGATTACTATAGGTTTCAATTTCATATGTGTGGGGAACATGGGAATTATCTGACTCAATTACCTAATTTAAGGGCTAAATACTATACTAAGGAATGAACTATTCCATTTCAATCATTGAAGTGAAATGATTGAAGTTTTTATTAATAGGGATTTAAAAATTATGTTATAAAAGTTTCATATCAATGATTTTTTGGTCAAAAAAATCATGAAATGACTAATAATTTTCCCCTAGTAGTTTTTCATTAAGTATTTAAAATAATATATTTAATGTTACTGATAACCAAGAAAAAACATTTTGTGATATTTTTGAAGAACACATGAATAAGCGAATCATAACCCTTAATATGTTCATGATGTTGAAGTAATAGAATTTAATTAGGATAAATAGATTGTGTAAATTATTGATGTAAATTAAATAGTATTGGTAACCTTGAAAATTATTTTTGATTTAATGAAAATTTATTTTATAATGGTTTTTAGTGTATTTTTTGTATTCATGGAATATATTTGATAATCAAGATTTATTAATGAATGAAGTTATAGTTAATTTTTTGAAGTATTAATCTTCCTATTGAGTTTTTATGGTTATCAAGGGATTCAAATATTTGGTATGTGACATTAAGAGTTACATTATTATTTTCAAGGGATTAATGTTAAGTTCCTTTTGAAAATATAGTGACCTTGTTTTTAAATTATTGGATTTGGCGATATATATTTGGGAAGTGTTTTAAGTTAAAATATTTGTGGAATGGATTAAGTTAAACTTTGGTTGTTACATTGAGGTTTTAGAGAATAATCAATTATATTATATTACATGTGATAGTAATTTTGGTTTTGGTAAATATTTTTAGATAGATGGAAAAACTTAACATTTTTTTATAGATCTTATAATCTGCTAAAATTTAATTTTAGTACTTTGGTCATTAAAAATTTCATATTATATATTCATTTTGTTGGAGTAAGGGATGAAGTAGAAATTGGTCGAAGCACAACCAAAATATAAAATTTTAATTTTGAAATAAAAATATATCAAGTAAGTGTATTTTATTGGATTCTCGACATTAATAGTAAAATAATACCTTATTTTTAGAAAAAGTATCTTGAAATAAAAATGATATACTTTTACCTTCTTTTCAAATGACTAAATGGTCTTTTCACCGGTCATAGATTTATTGTTTTGTGGTCGTTAACACTCTCTTAATCATGTTCTCTATCACTCTATATTAGAAATTAAGTGTTACTTTCCTCCACCATATCTATTTTTGGACTTCAAGCTAATTTCATCATATTTGGAAACCTATTTATTTGTTATTCTGGATGACTATTATATTTCCATATCCCTCTTTTTAAAAGGAACTTTTATTAACCCGTTTACAATGTGGGTATTCCACATTATAATTTTCAAATCTCAAACCCTTGATTATCAATCACAAGTTAACATTTTAAGGATTAAATTTATTAAAGGGTGATTAAGGTAACACCCTATATTTTAAAATAATATTATGTTTGATATCATTTACAATACACAACACTGAGTATAAATATACCATGAAATATTATTTAAATACGATCATTATAACCTAATTGTTGAATTCGTGGGTGTTAATTGGGATAACCACATTATGAAAATATGTAAAACGTTTTTATATATTGTATTTACTAATAATAATAAATACTTAATTTTTCATTGAAATCATTTTATTCTATAAAAATGCACTTTCTTCCAAAATGGTTTTATTTTAAATTTTTTCGTGTGGGAAATATATTAAATTTAATAACCTTTTGAAATTTTCTTTTATAAAAATAATATAATTTTTTAAAAAATCATATCAAAATTAACTTAGTTTGAATGCTTGTGATTTTTCTTCAAAGTTTTATTTCCAGTGACTAGTGAAAAATGTTGATTTTATTTGAAAACTGTATATTTGTTTCAATCATTTGCAAAGTTGATTTTTTTTTCAAATGGATTAAAAAAATATTATTTGTATAATATTATTAAAAATTAAATTAATTAAATTATAACTGATTATATAATGTAATTTAATATAAAAAAATTATAATTAAATGAGTCTTTTTCGAAAAAAAATCTTTTTATTTCTTTTTTGAATTTAAATTTTAAATTAATTTCTAAAAATTGTAGAAATTGACTCTTGAAAAATGGATTCAATATTTTTAATCATGAGATCCAACTTTTTAAAATAGTTCCATTTTTTTCATTATTAATAGTAACCAAAGTAAATAATTCTAACCACGGTTGGGGTAATTTGGGTGATTAATGTTAAAAATAATATGATAAAGTTTCAAATTTAACCCAACACATTAATTTATCTTATTTTATGGGTTTATTTAGTTCATTTAGATCTAAGTATTTATTATAGGGCCACTTTGTTTCATATTTATTTCATTATGACCTTTATATTAAATTATGAAAAGAATAAATAAAAAATATCATTCACATGACATTAATAACTCTAAATTTTTATTATAAGGTTAAAAATTGGAAAAGTTCTGTTATAAATGTTTTCTTGAAATATAAACTAGTTTTTTATCATTATAATTTTTTTATTAAATAATTACCTTAAATCCTTAAGTAACCTGGATATTGTATTTAATCAATTAATAGAAAAATAAAATAATTTATGTTAAAAACATTCAAAGTAATATTTTTTTAGTTAATTACATTGACCCAAAAAATTTATAAAAATAAATAAAATATTACATTTGTTTTAAAATTATATATTATAATTTCATATTTTTCTTGATGTAGTTAAAGTATAATTAAATAAATAGTTTCAAAAGTGACTTTATTGATATTTAATAAGAAATAATATTTTATTAAATTATATAAAAATTATAAAATTATTGAAATATGAAAAGTATGATAATATATGGTTTAAAATTTCATCCCTTTTCCATTTATGGTCCAATTTTTCTTTATAATTAAAATTATAACCCTTTAAGACCGAAAAGAGTGTTACTACAATTAAGGTTAAAATACGTTAACTAAGGGGTTAAACCAAAATATAAAAATTAAAATACCACTTAAACCTCTTCAAATTTTATTTCTTTATTATATTTCAAACATATATTATCTTTTATTATAATTTATGGCTAAATTGTTTCATTTTCATATGAAAATTAATTTATTATATTTGAATTTTTATTAATTCCATGTGTATCCTTTAGATCGCTGTAAAAACGAACCACCTCTCCAATCTTTTATACACAAAATAGAGCCTATTATCCCAAAAAAACTCTTCAAAACCCTATTATAAACATATTTATCCATGTTTTAATGGATATTTTCATCCAAAAATACCATCCCTAGGTCTCTTAATACATGGTCTAAAGGAGGTCTTTCGAAGAAGAGGTAATCATCTTTACCAAATCTTTCAAAATTATTTATTTTTTAAATTCTTATAAATATGTTTTAACCATACTAAAATAATAAATATTGTGTCATAAATATAATTATATGTATTTATTATTAATTTACAACAATATTTCCTCACCTTTCTACCCTATAAAAAGTGAAATCATCGCTCGTCCTAACGTATGGATTGTCATCTCCACATATATGTGTAATTCATTTTTCATCACCACATTAACTAGATGGTTATAAATATTGATATAACGAATATATATTATTGTTATGACATAAATGTACTTTTTAAATTATTATTTAATATTCTATTTTACCTTCCAATCCATTGTAAAATGATAACATTGCTCATGTGTTTGTGTGGAATACCACCTCCACAAAGTGATGTGATTCATTTTTCATTTCAATATAATATGGATTGTAAAATAATCATTTAATAAATATATATGATATATATTTTATAAAATTTATCTCTGATAGGTGAATTATTATCTACCTTTATTTTGGTTCATCCATCAAAAAGTGAAAACAGGGTTCATACATACATACGACATACCATCTCCATGGAAAGTGTAATTCACTTTTCAATATATACCTTTCATGAATGAGTCAATATATATATATATATAATTAATATATGTTATACTTATATCATTATTAACAATTTTTAGATGATGGAACCATGATAAATGTATGAGGACCAAAACCATCAAACCAAATCATACATGAAAAATGAAACAGTTATCGCTCAAAATAGTGATTTTAATAAAGAATTGTTAATAAATGGGTGATAAATGGTTATAAGTAAATCATATATGGTATGATATATATTTTTATGTTTCAAAAATATATTTTTACTAAAAATATATTTACTATAGTAGATGTTCAAATACTGTTAATGAAGTCGAACCTAAGGAAAGGGTTCTTCATCTCAAATTATTTTCTTTGGGAAATATGTTATGTTATAAACCTATATTGTGTTATGAGTAGTATCTACCAACTATTGGATATTTTATATCACGAATATATTTATATTCATAGTATTTAAGGTTTTATTTGAAATTATTTCTTTCATTTGGATTTTGATTCAAAAGTTTCCAAAGTGAAAAGATTTTATTTCACAATCTCATCATTATTCAGTATTGTTTATGTTTTAATTTACATTGAATGAAATTATTTAATAATTATCTAAAAAACCATTTAATTTTATTCTCTTGTTCTTTTTCATTAAATTTTCATGTAATGGTACCATCTTCCTCACTTTTCTTCTAATAATTATTCATAATATGTTTTTTTCTAAAAATATGACTTTATTTCTCTCTTTAGTTAAAAAGGATTTTTATTTCATATTCTTATTTTATAGAAATGTTTTCAAAAAAATTTATAATACAATACATCAATAGTTTAAAAAAAATTTAACCATATTTTAATTTTTATAAAATGTAATGAAATGAATCTTCTTTTATTTTTCCAAACAAGGTAGTTTTGACTTTTACTAAAAATGTAAAAGGAATCATTGTTTTAACATACATAGTATAAATAGAATTTTTCACCATCATAACCACTCATTTATTTTAATATTAAATCAAAAAATTTCATTGGTAATTTCAAAAATAATATTTTTTTAATATTATAGAAATTTTTATTTTTAAAAAATGGATTTCAAAGTGAATATGGTATTTTCATAAAGTGTTTTTTTCAATAACATTTTTCTGGTATTTCTATTCTATAATAAAAAACCTATTTTTATTCATTAGGGATATATATTAGTGATACTATCCTTATTATTTTTGTGGATTATTTATGATCATATTGACTATGGTAAGTATAAAAATTTTGTATTCTAGTTCATCATATACTGGTAATTTTTTAAAAAGGAATATTGATTAAGTTATATTATTTATTCATCTGGTTAATTAATTATACTTGTTAAATGGTGGGTGGAGCCCAAAATTACACAATCCTTCAATGCATAAGTAGGTCTCAATTGACAAACCAGTTCTCTTGCCTTATTTATTGTTTTTTTTTCATTCCTACTTCTTGTTTAAATTGTCTTGGAATAAGGCCTCGATTGTATGTTTCAGATGTCCATTATTATGAATTACATATTTTTGAAATTATTAATTAATGTTCATGTGATTATTTTTAATGATATCCCTATATAAGTTTAAATTTCATGTGTTTATTTATATGTAATCATTTGATCCTCTTTTACTCCTTCCATATTATTCTTCGTGCACAAGATATTGATTAAATGGAATGTGTTTTCAATTATTTAACTTTTCGAATTTATTTTTCCCCATTTAATCATAATATCTTCTACTTTAAATAACCCTTACTAATCATCTATCCTAGCCCTTATTTATTTTCTTATTTCCCTAGGCTGTGAATAAGAAATCCTTGAATTATTTCATGGATATATAATATTAACATATGATTCATTGTATATAATTCTTATGTAATAATGAAACCACTAGATTTAGGTTACCAGATTTAGGGACTTTATAGTTTCCATGAAGATATTCAAAGGAAAACATTGTTACCAACATAATACTTTAGATATCATAAATTATTATCTAAATAACTCTTCTCTAGAAATTGTTCCACACTAAAAATCCATTGAATGGTTTGAACCTTATCCAATATTTCGTAGAATATTTCTGTACCTATCAACTTCCTCTCTCCAACTTCATCCCATCTTGTTGGAGTTCTGCATCTCTTCCAATATAGATCCTCATATAGTTCCATATTAATTATAGAATAAAAACTGATGTTATTTGAAAAATCATACAAGGTAATGTCTCAGTCCCAATATCCATGGAAATCCATTGAACAAGATCATGGTATATCCTATAGAGTTTGAATTGTCTACTCAAACTAACCATCTTTTTTAGGATGATAATTTGTGTTAAAATTCAACTCTATCACCAATTCCTTATAAAGACTTATCTATAACCTCAAGGTAAACCTCACATCCTAGTCATATATAATGGATAGTGGTAATACATATAGGATCACCACTTATCTAATGTATATCTTTGTGATTTTGTTAAGAGAGAAACATTATTTGATGGAAATAAAATGCACTAACATTTTAAGGAGATCTGCAAAGCCCAAATATCATTATGGGTTTATAACTTTTAGTGTGTTCTATGATGAAATTTATGGTGATGTTTTTCCATTTCCATACTATTTTGGGTAATGGTTGCAACATAACCTTATACTTTTGACATCTAGACTTCTCCTATGGGATATCATTCATCGATATATGTATTCTATAATCTATCTCTTCATAATATCCCATCAAAACTTTTTCTTCAGATCATTATATATCATCCTAATTCTTATATGAGTAAATAAGTCTGATCTATGATTATTATCAAAAAAACATCCCTCGTCAGTAATTTTTTTTATGGGTTGTATATTTGAGTTCAAAAACCTTATAACATCATCTATATCATTGTTGAACCTACAAAATCTCACTTCATTTTTTATAGTTGTTTTGGATGCTTTTTTCAGGGAACGTGTGTCCGTCTGTGGAGGACGTGCAGCTGTTTGTTACCTCACATTCTTGTTTTCCAATGGCAGGTGACATATGTCCCTTTTTCAGGGACGTTTTCTCCTTGATCAAAATGGGATGGTGGGATGTAAGTTCTTCCTTCCGAGGATTCCTCCTCAGAACTCATCACCTAGTTCGGGTATCCCTTATATATTTAAGACGTTGCTCATGAAACTATTCCTAGTTCCATATCTTCATGGACACTGGTTAATTACACTACTTTTGTTGGGACATTCCAAGGGATCCGATCAGGGAAGAAACCTTCAGTCAGGGGAGTAGTCACGTTGGAAATCACTAGCGTGTCTGGACATTGGGACACTGGTACGTCTGGGTTTATTCTTCTTATTATACGGCTTCTTGAGGGTGCGGAAGCCTGAGGCAGCCCACATCAAACACGGGGAATTTTATGCCATAGGCATGTATCTGAGGTTTTTCTCAGCTTACCATGTTTAACCCAGGGTATTCCACGAGTTTAACGTCTAGAGGATTCAGATCGAACTGATCAGAACACTGATTACAGTAGATCATATGGGTGCAACCACTGGAGGAAACATTAGTGTTGGGGCCAATGTGTGGTTAGCTTCCTAGTAGTCATTAAGGGGAATGGGGAATAAGGTGGCATGATACCACTAGGATGTGGCGGCCCAGGAAAGAATCAGTATGGATGATGGATGGTTTAGTGAATTTGGTGGAGAATGAGATGGAGTCAACCCGAGGACAATGGTGATGTTGGGATTGAGTCTCGAAGAGACCTCCGACATATCTTTGTGGTAGGGAATCAAAGTCACCGTAGTTCTTATGATGACATCTTACTACCGATTGGGGATTTCAACAGCTTACCGCTGGATGCTGGATCACAACAACTTACCACTGGATGGGGTCACAACGGCTTACTGCTGGATGGGGTCGCAACAGCTTACCGCTGGACAGGGTTGCAACGGTGTACCGCTAGATTGGGTGACAACGGCTTACCGCTGGATAGGGTCAAACCTCAGAGAGCCTTCCTACATACCTTATATAGGAGACAAGGATCAAACCCACATAGTTCTTGTGGGATGGGGTTTGGTGAACCAACATGGAGGAGGACCTGGGGTCTAATAGTTGTTGGGATTGAACCTCAGGGAGATTTCCTACGTACTTTATTGGAAAGGATCAAATTCCACGTAGTTTGGGTGGGTGCAACGGCTTACCACTGACTAGGGGAACAAAGTATTACCATTGATTGAGGTCCACAACTTAATGTCTTGCAGGACATGGGTGAACCCACATGAAGGAGGATCTGGGGCCCAGATAGATGGTGGTCTTGAACCTTGTGGAGGCTTCCTACGTACCCTACCTTGGTATGGATCAAATTCCACATAGTTTAGAAGGAGTGGGAAAACTGATGTGAAGGGGGTTGGAATGAGTGGGTTTTGGGCTTGAACCATAGGGAGGCTTCTTATGTACCTTGCCTTGGCAAGGATCAAAGACTTCTTAGTTCAAAAGGTGTTGGTGAACTGACGTGAGGATGGTCCAGTCCAATGGATGGGGGGTTTGAACCTCGGGGATGCTTCCTATATACCTTGCCTTGGAAAGGATCAAAGACCTCGTAGTTCATATGGGTTTGTTCGAACTACTGTGAATGGGGTCGGAGTGATTGGGTGTTGGGATTGAACCTTTAGGAGGATTCTTATGTACCTATCCTTGGCTAGATTCAAAGACCAAGTTGTTCAGGTTGGGTATGGGGATTACACTCTAAGCTACCCCAAGAGGATATCATGGCCAATGCTTACTCTAAGCCCATGTGAGTCATGCTCGGTGTGATAAACAAGAGGCTATAAATACCTGATGATCATGTCATGAAAGGTGTGTCTGTGAGATGTATAATGGGGCTACACATAGTTGAAGGCACAAAGAGGAAACATGGGATTACACCTGGTTAGAAGCCCAAGGTGATGGAGATTGTGACATACTCTTGGAGGGAGGCCCGGGTGGTGACAAAGCCCAGCAGAAGGGGGATTTGGCACCCAGGAAGATAGGAGGAGCAAGTGTACTACCTACTACAAGGAAATCTAGGGGCTTACACCAGGGTGGTTTCTGTTTCCATGTGGATGGATGCCACCCTGATAAATAGGATGTCATTTTATGTGAGGAATGATCTCACTCTTGTGGAGACTAGTGGGTGTAGAGGACGTCCAAGGTGGGGCACCCTGCATGCAAGCTACAGGGAGAGGTCATAGTTTAACGTCATGTGCTAAGGACGATAAATCTTCTCAGGTTAATGTCTTGTAGCTCAGATGAGGCTGGATCACTCAGGACCCCTAGGACTTACATAACTGATACCCACCCACCCTTGAGGGAAGGAAGGCATCGGCAATGTCGTGACTGGGTTGTGTCAAGGGGTGATCCCATTGGAGGTCCATGTTAGCATGACTATGTGAAGAAGCAATTGCCTTTAGCGTGCTTATGCGAAGAAGAATGGGGTGAAGCAATGCAATGTGAAGCACCGCCCTAGGGAAATTGAAGTTACTTCATGCAAACCTAGAGGGTTTCACAGGAAAAGGAGTTACAGGGCATAGAAGTTCATAGGTAGAAGCCTTGTAGAGATATGGTGCTCCATGTGGTAGAGGGGCTTCATGATAGGGTATTCTTTGCGAAGCGAAGTGTCCTAGCCTAGTCATAGGGAACAGGTGCATATAGGAAGATCTTCGCAAAGTAGAAATGCATTTGTGAAGCAATGTCTCACAAAGCAAGGGTTCCTCTCAAAGAAAGGTGTTGTGAAGCAATGTGCTTCGCGAAGCACAGTGACTGTACCTTAGCATGTGGGTCACGTGTGTATGAGGGTGTTTCGTGAAGCATAAATGCTTTGCAATGACCCGAGTCCCCATGGGGATCCCCTTCCTTCACGAAGGCCTGTGGGCTTCGTGAAAGGCATCCCTCTTGGAAGAGGGGTTTAATTAAAGCATAAGGGAAAGCACTTCACAATGAAAAAGTACCTTGAGAGGCTCTTGGTTTGCAGAGCAAGAATTTCTTTGTGATTTGAGAGATGAGAAGGTGAAATGTTAGATGATCCATCCTTTGGGCTCAAGGGGAGCCTTGTATTTATAGGAAAGAGGAGCCGTGAAGCATATCTTGCTCAGTGCAGAGACAGATTTCGATTCACAGAGGGTTGCGAACGTCAAATCGGCTCACAGAGGATCCCGTCTCCTTGCTCCGTGGTAGGGTCGGGAACATCAAATTCGTTTGTAGAGTATCCCAGCTCCTTGCTCCGCGGAAGTCTCACAAATTTCAAATTCGTTCATGAAGAATCCCACCTCCTTGCTCCACAGTGGGGTGCGAACGTCAATGGGGTTCGCAGGGCATCTTGCCTCTTTGCTCTGCAGCGGGTGCAAGGCCATGAGGCTCCACAAAAGTTCTTTTCAAGGAAACCCCAGAGGCTTACCTCTTGTTCTTCTTCTTCCTATATTTTGGTGCCAAAAAATTCCCCCACTCATACTTGAATCCGAGGAGAAATCAATGGTTAATGTCTGATTGTCAATCGCCAAAATCCCTTGGCCGTCCGTGAATCTGTTTCACAAATAGGGCTCGCAAGGCGGATAGGCGTTGTGTAGGATAAACGAGCCATGAAGCTCGGCGCAGTACGGATGTTCCACGAAGCTAAAAAGGTTGTTGCCTATAAATAGGGTAGTTGAACTCTTTTTTTCCTTTCTTTCTATTGTGAATTTGGCTTTTAGCGCTCCCAATTAATGTAGCTCCTGCATACTCCAAGATTTCTCTCCATGAATCGAGTCTTCTGCTTTGTGGTGCATTTCGAGTATTTGAATTTGTGCTGGATCACTTTTCATCCTACAGTTGGTAGGCCGGGGCAAGGTTCCACGAGTTGTCTTCGTGAACACACTCTGTGGACAATCTTCGCGAACCAAACCCAAAAAATCACCCAAAATCAAAACTAAATGGCTCAGTGAGAGGCTACCAGGGGGTCATTGTGGGGATGGAGAATAGCTTGGGCCTAGGGGAGTTAATATGGAGCCATTCTGACCACAGTTAATTGGTGGATCTACTATCGGAGATCCATAGGAACTATCCTTTGTGGAAGAGGTTGCCTTTGTACGGATTCAGGCTAAGGGATGACTTCTTATTTCCTGAAGCAAGTAGGGATGAGATAGATTCCTGGTTCAAGAGTATTCCATGTCAGCACCAATGGATCAGGGTGGCTAACGGCCATGCCCGAGAAGACTTCACACCCATAAATGTTGACTGCATGTATAACCACCTGAACAATGTGGATGGGAAGGCACTACAGCCGAAGACGCCCCCCCCCCCAACTCTGTACTTGAAAATTTTGAAGGCAGCCTTGAGTAACTTAAGGAAGGGATGGTCTGAGGGGTGGGACCTGCGCTAGGGCAGAAACTTCACAGATGAATGGGCCTAGGCCTACTGGGTAGGTGCCTCGTGTGAGGAGTTTGGGGCGGAGAAAAGAAGAGTGTGTCTGTATGAGGTGGCTTGGGCCTCCCAATTCCACATTTACCATCCGAAGAAGTTGATGCTGGAATTGTTGAGGAGGTGGTCATTTAGGACCAATACCTTCCACTTGCACCATGGGGAGGTTGGATTCAGTTTGTGGGATGTGCACCAGATCTCAGGGGTCCCGATATAGGGGGTGATGTTTGATGAATTCCTCCCTGTTATAGGCTTGTGGGAGGATCCATAGAAAATTTTACCACTAGCGATGGAGTTGATGAGGTCGGTGCTTGTAGAGGACAAGGAAGTAGTGAGGGATGTCTATTTCAGGCAGTGGTTCAAACAGTTTCTGAATTTTCTGAAAGAGAGGTAGCTTCCAGTGAGGCCTCAGACTTGCCCGAAGGGAGCTAAACGGGGCAAGGATCACTCGTAATAGTGTCTCTTGGAGTAAAACCAATGGAAAACCTAGGGATTTAGCATCATCACTGAGAAGCAGCCAATAGTCAGGTTGGCTACATTCATCACGACTCTCAACTATGGTTAGATCCTACCGGTGAGGGATACAAACATGGGGATGCAACCAAGCACATTCATCATGGTGTCCTGTTGTCGAGGGGAGGGCGAGTCAACCTCTAGATCCTGATGCTCCCCAAGCTATACAAGATGTTGCAGCACATCAGTGAGGGGAAAAGGCCGCAGAGGATATGTGGGCCATTCCACCTTCTATATGGGTGGGTAGCGGCGCATGTTAGGGTGTTTATGAATACTTGAACCTCATATCACCTCCAAGATCAAACATCCACCCAAAAATCATGAATGTTGTTGGAATATTTCCAACCAAGATGACCACACTGTTGGTACTGAACTGGGTGTGGAAGGTGGAGGAATTCAACTTTCGCCCATTTTTGTTGCCAACAGGCGCTTTTACCGATGACTTCCAAGGAACAGAAGAACATTGGTCCTATCTCTTGGCTTTTCGAGGTGTAGTGCTGGTGGAAAGGGAGGACCGTGAGCCCCTATATGATCCGTACACCTCACACTGATTTTCCAGGAAATTTCAGTGTCTGTAGCGACTGACCCCACATGTCTATCTAGGGGTGTGCCACGAAGAACACCCATGTGTGATGAGGAAGATGTGGTTCATGTTCACATGGGAAGATGAGAAAATTCAGAATGATCTTCCTCTATCTACTGCTGTTTCGGGTTGGTAAAGGAGTATGCCCAAATCTAGGAGGTGGCCTACTTGGGGGAGATGCTAATAATCCAACTGGTGGGGTCGGTGATGGTGACCCTTTCTAATCTCGGGGTCAAGGCCAGAAGGCAGCAAGGGCATCCCGCAATTGTGGGGTTGTTGTGGCGGCGAGGCCCGAACCAGTTGAGGGGGTGGCCATGGAAGTGGATCCAGAAGTAGTAGCAGACCTGGTGGTCCTAGAAGAACAAGGCTATCCATAGTGGAGGCCACTGAGAGGATTCCGTAGGATATCCACCAAGGCTCCGGGAAAGCAGTTGTGCCATATAGACATGCCTGAGAATGATGTCTTCCTGGAGGCCTGGGACATATGGGAATTCAACCGAAAATTCCTTGGCCCGTCTGAGATGTAGAAACACTTGAACCCTCTTAGGATGGATTTGTCAGGAATAGGCCCTATTAGGACCAGATTTGCGATGTCCTGGGCGGAGGTGGAGAAATACCTGGTAGATCTGGAGGACCTTGTGCATTCTTAGGGTTCCTCCAGTCCAATGACAGCCCATGTTAATGTGTTTCTGGATCGTACGTTCCCTCCGCAGTTGTCGGACACTAAACTGAGGGAGATCTTCTCTCTGCCGGATGAATTGGATGAGTCCTCCTAGGGGGATGAGGCCGGTTGATGGAGCCTGTAGGAGGATGGAAAAGCTGATGATCAAGACCCAAATCAGGATGGTTTCACAGCGGCCCTCGAGATAAAATCCCAAGCCCCTTCCTCATGGTCTTCTTCTAGTTCGTTCTATACTCCTTACTAATATTTGAACTTTGCAAGAGAGTCTCATACACAGAACCTGTTCTCGCCCTTCAATAGATATAGATGCAGGACCTTCAGGATCTACACCTGAGCCTACATTGATTACTGCATCTGGCGGGGCCAGCACACCCAAGGTGGATTCTCTAAAGCATTCAGACCTTCTGACCATATACGGGGGGCCACGCCTCGGGTTCCCAATGGCATCAACCTAAGAACAAGACGAGGGATTCGACCTCTAAAAGTCTCCTCTACTAAATTCATTATTTTTACCCATTGATTATGTTAACTGACGTCCAATCCCCTTTTGGTGAGCACTTAATCAAATGGTGTGGGCCACCTTGTAGAGGTTGGTCAGGGTTTCTGGTGGCGTCTTTCCCAGAGGAATGCCAGTGATATTAGAGGTGGATACCCCGAATGACCAAGTTACGGCGCTCCCAATCACTGGTGGGACCATCAAAAGGGTAGAACCCAAGATTATTGATGTGGGTTCTGATGATGAGGATCGATCAGATAGCCCGAGTCCCACCATACCCGATCAAACGCTAGATGTGGACCCTGCTGACGAGTTCCTAGGGGAATTCCTCGCATATGATCCTGCCAACCATGATGATTAGGACGAGATGGCCTCTGATGAAGAGGATATAAAAATAGTATTTCCTTGATCGTGGAAGTTGATCAATCACTTTATCAATGACACCCCCAAACACAATGGATAGATGATATTGATAAAATTCGCTCACGACTGCGTGAAATGTGTACAGGGGGAGTGGATGCCTGGCACCCCCACATGATCATCTGAGATCTTATGGTGGAGAAGATTTGGGAGTATAAAAGTGGCCTCAGTGTGGGCTGGCAGTGGAAGAAATAAGTGAACATTAAGAGTCTCTGGGAGGTTTAAGATGAAATTCCGTGGCTGTAGGTCTGGGTGGATGAGTACTCAGCCTCCCTCAATGCGCAATCAGAGTTAATATTGCGATTGAAGGCCTAGTTGACAGAGGCTGAGGAGCGCATGAAGAAAACCTCCAAAGAGATGAGCATCATCCAGACCGACGTAGAGGTGGTCCAGATTTCAGCTGATGAATTGGGCCTCATCGCTGCCAAGGAGGAACAGGAGCCAAGCAGGTGGCAGTAAATCCCGGATGCTATAAGCCATAGGGTGGCGGAGCTGAAACTTTCTTTTAATGGGGTAAATCTCTCCATGGGAGGGATCAACCCTCGGGTTCTGTAATGATTACAAACCCTCAAACATACTTTCATTATTTGATTGTTTTATGTAAGATGCATGCACGAGTTCCATTATTTGTATTGGTTTATTTCATTCCTTTCATATTCGTGGAGCGTCCATCGATCAATCCCTAAGCTCACATGGGTCAGGCCTGGTGTGAGAAACAAGGGATGACCACCTTATTATTACACCCAAATGTATGAGTGCAAACCAAGCTTTGGGAATCCTAAGGTTTGAACAACCAATCCAGATTTCCGGAAAGAAATGGGAGTGGCCCGATTAGAGGGTGAGGACCTCAGAACAATTGACATGTCATCCTTCCAATGAGCTCTAGTGCATGATTGGGGTAACTCCAGGGGCATTCGACTTAATCCGAACATAGGGGGATGGAAAGTGTGAATCATGATACCCAAAGTTCGGAACATTGTAAGGGTTGCATGACAATAAATGATGTTTTTTACTGTGTTCGAAACACAGTATCCTTATTGTCTTAGATGGGAATGGGAATAAAAAATGAGGGTCGACCGCTAACCATGTTCGAAACATGGGGCCTGACTCGAAATTTCATCCATTAGCCTTCTGGAATGTTAGCCCAGGACAGTCGGCAAGCCATAGTTCATGCATCCAAACTGTTAGGGGGTTCTTTTGGAAATGGAATAGGATGATGGTCCGAATATAGGGTACTCAAAGCATGGAAATTAGAGTGATCGTTTGTTCAAATATAATTAAAAACTCTTTTTCATTACGCCACCATGGTGGAAGAACATTAGGTGGGTGTACAGGTCTGTTCATGGATCATTCTAATTTCTAGATAGGACCTCTTTAGTAAGGACCTGGAATGAAATTTATTTTTACATCATACAGTGAGGATAGGGCACATAGTTTAAAGGTCATACTTCCTGGACCAAGGTTAATAGTTTAAAGTCATGGTACATGAATTTCAGGCTCACTACTGGAAAACTAACCTTTACCAACGGTTTGGAACTGTTGGTATAGGCCTCCAAACCGTTGGTATAGCCTATACCAACGGTTTAGAGAACCGTAGCCAAGTAAGCCGTTGGGATAGGTCTATACCAACGGTTTTCCAAAAACCGTTGGTATAGGTAATATGAAATCTATACCAACTATAATGGAACCGTTGGTATATAAATTCCAAAAATAAAACATCCGCTGGGATTTGATCCCAGCAACCCTCGTTTATCATTGAACAACTCAACTACTAACCTAACATGACTTTTGTGATCATAATTACAAAAATATATATATGTATTCTCATAAATATTTTAAATTTTGATTTATATAATGTTCTCGATATGAAGGTCCGATAAAAAATGAAAGTACCTATACCAACGGTTGTTAAAACCGTTGGTATAGGTCTTTGGTTGTGATTTTGATTTTGTGGAGGATGTTGAATTTTGGACCACTTTTCCCAACGGTTTGGCCAAACCATTGGGAAAAGTGGTATATTTGGGGACCTTCCCCAACGGTTTGGCCAAACCGTTGGGATAGGTCCACCTTTCCCAACGGTTTGTCCAAACCGTTGGGAAAAGTGGCCAATTTGGGGGCCTTTCCCAACGGTTTGGCCAAACTGTTGGGATAGGTCTACCTTTCCCAAGGGTTTGGCGAAACCGTTGGGAAAAGTGGCCAATTTGGGGGCCTTTCCCAATGGTTTGGCCAAACCGTTGGGAAAGGGGACCTATACCAACGGTTTTTGAAAACCATTGGTATAGAAGCGTTGGGAAAGATCTAATTTCCAGTAGTGGCTCCTAGTTTAATGTCATAGGGACTAGACCATAATCGGGGCCGAGGGGCCAAGAGGGTTAAAGACCCTGGGGATGGGCCCAAGGAAGAATGCTTGGGTGTCACTACGTATCCCATAAGGATGAGAATCAAGCCAAAAGTAGTTATTAAGCATGGTGTGGCCAAAGGCCAACACTGATAGGGGAAATCCTTTTTGGAAAGGAATCTGGTGCATCCCTTGATTAACATGGGGAATCCTGGACTTGATCAGGGTAGAACCATAGTTTAGTGTCATGTGTCAAGGAAATAAGGACTTGTGCAGTTTAACATCATACGGTAAAAAAGAATAGTTAAAGAGGAGATCCCAGTAAGGGAGTATGTGGTACAGTATCTTTAAACCCAGCGTGAATGAGGACATAAGGAGTCTGCACCACACAACATATCCCCATAGGAAGTTCTTCAGGTCCAAGGACCGAAAGTGAAATTTAGGTTGGGCCAAAGGCATGGTGCTTGGACATTCCTACGTACCCCATTAGGATGGGAATCAAGCCATATGTAGATCTGAGGAACATTTTAAAGTCATGTGGGACGATGAAAGGCTTGTGTGGCATGGTTGTGCTAGTACACGTCCTACCAGAACTTATATGCCCACGTGAGTCGTGATTGATGTGGGAAACAGGGAGTAGTGATATGAATTTCCTATCATAGGAAGGAACGTGTCAAGGGAGATGGGACACTAGGTGAATGACGTCCTAATGATTTTGATTTTCCTATTTAACGCACCTAGATGCATGGAAGAGTAAAGCTGAGTATTTTGAAATTCCAATTGAATTTAAGAAAGTGGAAATATGTGAATCATGATGCTCGAGATCTGGACCACAATAATGGTTGAGTGAAGATAGGAGATAGCTTTTGACCATGTTCAAAACACAATATCCATATCACATTATCCTGGAATGGGGACAGAAATATGAGGGTTGACCGCTGACCATGTTTGAAACATGGGACCTGTCACAAATATCGTCTGAGGTCGTCAGGGACGTTGGCTCAGGAAGCTAGGTAAGCCAGTATGGCATGAGACCAGGCCTAAAAGGGGGACCCTTTAGACATGGATGAGGATGTGGATCCAAATGATGGGCTCACGAAGCTTAGACATGGAATGAGTGGAATGTCCTCGTGAAAACTCCACACTTTGGGATCTTTGTCAAAACACTTTTGAATATGATTATAAGACCTATCAGATAGAGGGATTCAAGTCCCTTCCCCCTATTGACAAGGTTCATGAGGTTTCATGCTTCCAGCTTAATGGTCATTGGATGATCCATTAAGGGGAGATTGATTTAATGGAATGTGCGCAGGGTGGCGATGTACCCAAACATGACGCGCCGTTCCCATCGGTAGATCTTAGTTTATGGATATAGAACTCGGACCAGTTGGAGTGAAGACATGGGAGGCATATGGTTCATCCTTATCAACACCCCACATGTTCCCGAAATAGTTCAGGCCGAGTGGCTGAAAGAGGGGGGACAGGATTTTGGATTCCGGGGGCTGGAGCCGGAGGCAATGTGTCTGGGTGTTCTTATATATCCCACAAGGATGGGAATCAAGACATACGTAGTTCTACAAGAAACATGGTAGGAGACCAGTGTTAGAGATAATGAGGTTTTGTGGGTCTATCCCTTTCACTAAAATAAGTAGTATTTGATAGATCTTGTCTGTCCTTTAGGATGAATGTGTGTGTGTTTTTTTTAAAGCGATGGACCTAGGATATAAAATCTAGGTATGCCACAGGAATCAAGCCATATGATAGTATTTACAAATGGTATGGTGTGTGACCAATCCCAAACATGATTCCCCCTCGAGTGGTGATATCATGGTGCAGTTCCATTTTTCGTTGTGTGGTCTGGACGATAATGTCACAGTTTAGGTTCATGTGATCGGACCAGGCCATGCACTTTTAACATCATGCAGGATAGAAAAAATAGTTTAGAGTCATCTGGGAATGAGCATCATAGTTTAAATTCATATGTCTTAGATGTATACAGGAGATATGAGGTTCTATAGGGGATACACATGGTGTGATAAAGCATACCTAACGTGAATGAGGATGAGGTCCACATCATACCATGCGCGATTCTGAGAAGGAAACCTCGGGCCGAGGGGCCATGAAAGGTTAGAGGATAAGGGGAAGGAGAAACTAGCACCTAGTTGAGCTGGACATGAAGATGATATGTCTGAGTGTTCCTACATATCCCATGAGGATGGGAATCAAGCCAGACATAGTTCATGAAAGAGATTTTTAATGTCATGCGGGACAACATATGGTTTAATGTCATGTGAGATAGGAATTAGGGGGGATAACTCCTAAAAAGGGGCATATGTGGTGTGGATAATGCAAACCCGATGTGAATGAGGACATAATCCCACACCATGCCATCTAGTCCCATAAGAGTTAGTGCCTAGAAGGCAAATCATAAGAGATAAATTAGTGGAAATTGAGCTAGATCCAAAGATGAGATGTCCAGGCATTCCAACATATCCCATGGGAATGGGAATCAATTCGTACGTAGTTTTGAAAGAGATATGAGTTTAAGTCCATAAAACGTAGACTAGATAGAAGTGAAACTCTTCCAAATAGGCACAGAACATGATCCAATCCCTATGCCCACGTGAGTCGATCTCGGTGTGGGGAGAAAGGGCGAAAGAGGTCTCGGAAATACTTGGAATGTATGTAGGGGAGAAATTGGTGCTGATCCCTGAAGAATGCCTTACCATGGTTTGGTCCTCCTACCATGAAAATGTGCACTGAGGGATAGTAACAAGAGTGTCAAAATTCTACTTTAGACATGATGAGGTGGAAAATTATGTGAATCATGCGACTAATATTTTGGGCTTAATGGGGTTGGTGTGATGATGGAGGATAACTATTGACTGTGTTCAGAACATAGTATCCATATAGTGTGGCCTAAAATGGGAACAATAAATGAGCATTAATCGCTGACCGTATTTTCAACGCGGGACTTGTATAAATTTTTTGTTCAAAACCCTTGAGGATGTTGGCCCGTAATGGTAGGCGGGACCTTGGTCCAAGAATCCATTCCATTTAGGGGTCCCCTCGGATGTGAAAGGTGATGAAATCCCTAATAAAGACGAACATGAAGCATGGAAAATGGGTGAAATCATGTCCGGGTAGAATCAGACACTTTAGGTGATGAACTAGAGTCCTCTTGGACACATTGGTGAATCACCGAAGAGGATCAAGGGGCTCAACATAAAAGCAGCCGATTTGAAAGGATGAATATAGAACAAGTGGATAGATAACTATTAGGAGAAAGAGGCACATGGTGTGGTTGCTACAGACCCGACGTAAATGAGGGAATAAACCCCTACCACACCATATACACCATTCCCTAGGGAAATGCAGGCCAAGGGGCCAAGATGAGGCTGGTCCTGAAGACCAGACCTTTGGGTGGTCCTACGTATCCAATGAGGGTGGGAATCAAGCCACACGTATTTTTGGGAAAGGGATGACGCAAATAAGGGCCAGATACCCCAATGATGGATGTGTATGTCATGGTGAGTAACCCGACGTGAATAAGGACATGAGTCCATATCAAACAACCCAAAGTGAGAACTTGGTCCAGTGGCCCAAAAAGGCCAAGGGGCCTGAGGCTGGGCCTCAAACGAAAAGTCTCAGGTAGTTTGGAGTTTAACGTCTTACAGTGAGGATGAAGGTAGGGGTAAGGTATCTCGTCTGGGGATCTTTACGGAACAGTGAGTAACCTGACAAGAATTAATACATAATCCCGCACCACACCGTACAACCCTAAGTGAGAACTTGGGCTAGGGGCCCAAGAAGGCCACGGGGCCTGAGGCTGGGCCTCAGATAGAAAGTCCCGACCCATTTTCAGTTTAATGTCGTGTAGTGAGTATGAAGGTGATCTTAGTTTAGGGCAGAAAACTCAGACCGTAGACGCTTCGTTTAAAAGCGGTGGTGATGGAAGAGGACAAATGTTTACCAAATTCGCAACACAGCATCCATCCTTGTATGATCAGAGGTTAGGGAAAACAATTGAGCATCAACCGTTGACCGTATTCACAACATGGGACTTGTATCAATTTTTTTATTGAAATCCTCGAGGAAATTGGTCCGAGATGGTAGGATAGCCCTTGGGCCAAGCATCCATGCCATTCGGGGGTCCTTTTAGACATATAAGAACATAAACCCAAATGATGGGGCCCGTGAAGCATGGCAGGGCATGATCTTGCGGATGGGGTATAAGTGGAGAAGGAACACTGCATGTGGATGTGTGTGGCGCATCTAGATAGCCTAATGTGAAAACGCATGTGATTCCATATCACACCATGCAATCCCAAATGAGAACTTGAGACGAGGGGCCGAAAGGGTCGAGGGACCCGAGATTGGGCATCTCGGTCAGTCATGGACACATAACCTCTTATGCGGGTGTTTCCTCATCATAGTTCCTAAGCCCATGTGAGAAATTCTCGATGTTGGAAACAAGGAAAAGGACTTGGCACACCGCATCATATAAGGGTCAGATAGATGACATCACCAAAGGGAGACTGTTACTTGAAGATATGGCGGGGCAGAACGAGCCACTACACTCAATATTTGGGACCTATGGGAGTGGCTTTAATGAAAACGGATAGCTTTTGACCATGTTCAAAACACAACATCCATATCGTGTCCTAGAATGGGAACAACAAATGAGGATCGCCCACATACCACATGCACAATGCAAGGCTCGTGTCAATTTAGTGTTTGAAATCCTCGAGGATGTTGGTTTGAGATGGTAAGAGGGCCCTTGGGTAGAGCATTCATGCCATTCGGGGGCTCTTTTGGACATGAAAGATGATGGAGTTTCAAAAAAGGAGCATGAGTGAAGCATAAGTGTGCATGTGCATTTCAACGTCATAAAGGATTATGAAAGAGGTTCAAGTCTCCGAGGAGTGGAACGCATGGCGAGGTTATGACGAACTCAATGTGAATTGAGGAAAAATCCTGCACCCCACCATATGTCTTGACCCGAGAGGAGATTCTAGAGTTTGGGGTTGGACCGACAGACAAAATGTTCGGGCGTTCCTACGTACCCATGAGGATGGGAATCAAGCCATACGTAGTTCTTGAAGGCCATGCAGTTTAACGTCATGCAGTGAGGATGTGGGAGGATAAAAGAATGGGGAGGGGGGACATGGTGGGACTGTCTTAATCCTGACATGAGTGGGGCTAACGAAGCCTACACTATACATGCAAGGACCCTCCGAGAGAACTATACCCACGGGTAGTTGAAGAGAAGATTCTGGGGGCTGGACTCAGGACCGAGTGTCTGAGAGTTCCTATGTATCCTATAAGGACAGAAATCAAGACTTACATAGTTAGAGAAGATCCATACAGTTTAACGTCTTGTAGGATGATGAACATTTTAACGTCATGCCGGACAATGAACAGTTTTAACATCATACGGGACGAAGTAGTTTAGGGTCATGCAGGACCCAACAGTTTAGGGTCATGAAATACTATGCAGTTTAGGGTCATGAAATACTATGTAGGACCAGGTAGTTTAGGTTCATGTAGGACCAACTAGCTCATGATAAGTATATCTTGAGAAATTTGGCATTGGTGGGAGGATTTATGTACTCACCATCCATGGTCACCATTGAGTATGCACCATTGGGGTAAACCCTGTGAATTATATAAGGTCCTTCCCATTTGGGCTCCAACTTGGTGGGTTTCCTACTAGGTATCATTGGTGTTCTGAGGGCCAATACGAAATCACCTTGAAAGAAGGAACGGAGGTGAACTTTCTTGTTGAAATATCTAGTTATCTTTTTCTGATGTCTTTCCAGGTTGTGTAGGGCACGAAGCCTATTTTCGTCGAGCGCTTCTAGCTCATCCAGGCATATTTCAACAACATTTTTTGATGCCTACTGGTCATAGACTGTTTTGCAAAATGAAGGAAACTGAATCTCAATGGGAAGGATGACTTCTGTTCCATATACCAGGGATTATGGGGTCACCAGTGTGGAATTATTACTCATTGTCTGATAAGCCCAAAGGGCATTGGGGAGCTTGTCAGGACAACCCTTCTTGTTCTAACCAACCATTTTCTAAAAAAAATTAGAGAGAGTTTTGTTGAACAGCTCTATCTTCCCATTTTCCTATGCGTGGAAGTGGGAGGTATGGTTAGAACAGATGTTGTACTTGGCGTATAACTTCTTCAACTCAGCTGCTCAGATGTTGTTGTCGTTATCGGTGAGAACGGCATGAGGGACTCCAAATCGGTAGATGATATTGGAGCTCATGAAGTCAAATATAGAATGGGTCTTGACCTCCTTGAGCGGAACTACCTCATCCCACTTGGAAAATAAATCCATAGTGGTCAGGATGAACCGACACTGGCGAGCTATCGTCGGCGGATATGGTCTCACAACATCCAGTCCCCAAACTACAAAGGGCCAAGTGTACTTGGTAGTGTAGAGAGGCTCTGGTGGACGATGCATGATGTTAGCATGAACCTGGAACGCATGGAATCTTTTGACAAACTCGATGCATTCATGGATCATGGAGGACCAAAAATACCATAGTCTCTAGATCTGGTGAGACACCTTTGGCCCGGTCTGGTGGGAACTGTAGGAATCAGCATGAACCTCCAGCATGGCATAAGAAATATCAACTCTTTAGATTCAACGGAGAATAACACCATCAAAACCATGCTTTTAGAGGATCTTCTCAAGGTTGGGACTACTCTGGTTGGTAAACTATAGTGTGCGGCATCGGATTCACTTGCGCTCAACCCAATCTATAGGGAGATTACCGTGTCGAAGGTATTCAACCAAAGGTACCCTCCAATCGGGAGTCAATTCAATCACTACATCTGGGGGACCTAGGGGTCCAGATGTGGAGGCATTCATGGTAATATAGATTACCTATGTGATGTCATTTTCATCTGGTGTGATGGGAGGAATGACTCTCCGATGTGCCACATGGATAATTGGTTCATCCTGCTCGGGCTCTGCAAGTGATGAAGCTAGGCCGGCCAAGGCATTATCTTGACCATTCTTTGACCGAGGGACATGTGTAACCTCTGGAAGAGATTGGAACTTGGCCATTATCTAGAGATTTTGCTCCATCAATGGCATGAGCTCTATATTTCTGAATATATAGTCACTGTTGATATGCTTGATGACTAGTTTAGAGTCCCCTTTCACATGAAAATGGGGGCGTCGATCTCGAGAGCTAGCTTGAGGCCAGTGATGAGAGCCTGATACTCTGTTTCATTGTTGGTGCAGCCTTCTAACAACAGGAATGAGTATGGAAGATTGGCTTATGATGGGGTAATAAAGACGATACATAGGCCTAACCTGTTGATCCTGGGGTCATTGAGCCTCCTACTAGTGGGGCTTTGTGAAGCACCATTGAAGTGAATCTGCCAGAACGGCATGGCTTTCTCCACTGAGATGATTTCCACATCAGGGAAATCTAGGTTCAAAGACTGGTCTGTGAGGGTTTTATGGGCCACAAGGATGTCTGCCAATGCCTTCCCCTTGATAGCCTTCTAGGGCACAAACCTGATGTCAAACTATTGGAGGATTACCACCCACCGAGATAGATGACTTGTCAACATGGGACGGATTAAAATTTACTTCAGTGGGTCTACCCGGGACACTAGCTGCACCTCGTGGTGTTGTAGGTAAGGTCGCAACATCTATACCATGAATACTAGTGCAAGGCAGCTCTTTTCAATGGGGGAGTATCTGGTCTCTGTATCGAGGAGCGTGTGGCTGAGGTAGTAAAGGATTCTCTCTATCTCCTTATTGTTCTTTTGGGTGAGAAGGTCACCAAGAGATCGTTCTAAGGTAGTCACATAAAGGAACAGTAGTTTTCTATAGATATGTGGCATTAATATCGGAGGATGTAGAAGATACTTCTTGATTTCCTCAAATGCGGTCTGGCACTCTTCGTCCCATTCGTAAATGGTGCCTTTCTTCATGAGCTGGGAAAATGGATTACACTTGCCAACCAGGTTTGTGATGAATCTTCGTATGTAGGCTAATTGTCCTTGAAAATCTCGAAGATCTTGAATATTTCTTGGGGGAGGAATCTGGATGATGACCTTGATCTTCTCTGGGTCGATCTCGATGCCCCTATATCTGAAAACGAAGATGAGAAAATTTCTAGAGGTGACCCCAAAGCACACTTTTAGGGGTTCGTCTTCAGGTGACAAGAATAGAAGAATCTGAACACTTTCTCAAGGTCTTTGAGATGGTCCTAATGCTGCCGAGATTTGACCACCAAATCATCCACATAGCATTCCACCAATGTCCCAAGGATCGGCTTAAATATGCGATACATAGCTCGCTGGTAAGTGGAACCTACATTCTTTAAACCGAAGGGCATGACCTGGTAATAGAAAATACCTTGTGGCACCCTAAAGGCTGTGAAATCCTCATCCTCAGGGGTCATTCAGATCTGGTTATAACCTTAGTACTCATCCATGAAGAAGAGGGCTTGGAATCCAGCTGCAGCGTCAATCAACAACTCTGTCACAATAAGGGGAAAATCATCCTTCAGATAGTGACGGTTGAGATCCCAGAAGTCGATTAATAATCTAATCTGTCCATTCTTTTTCCTAAATGGAACAATTTTGGCCAGCCATTTGGGGTACTGGACCTCCTTAATTAAATTGGCTCTGATGATCTTATCAACTTCTGCTTCTACCATGGCACCGTGAGAAGGGTGCACCTTTCTCGGAGGCTACTTGAACCTGTGATGATTTGCAGGGAGACCAAGGTAGTGGACGGCTACCAGAGGATCTAGTCCTAGAATCTCGTCATAACTCCAGGTGAATACATCACAGTGTTGTTTTAGGACATCTATGTACTGTTTTTTCTCCTTGAGGGGCATAACAGCACTGATCAATGTGGGTTTTGGGTCTGCCTCACTATCGAGGTTCACCTATACCAACTCGTCGACTATGGAAAAACACCCACTTCAAAGTTAGGGGTCATCCTCTAAACCTTCTTCTTCACTTATAGATGGGGGATCCTCAGCTGGGAGAATTGCTTCTAAGTTTGCAGATCCTAATGGGCGGCTGGTACCAGACTGAGCGGTTGTGGTCACTAAATTGGAGGACCCCAGTGCAGCTGCAACCATAGTGATGAAGTTTGTTGATCTGATCACATCTCGCCTTCAGTCCAAGGGGCCACACTTGATAATATCGAAAAAATAATGGTGCATTGTCTAGAGCCATTTAATTCCAACCCGGTGGAACAAGAACGTATGACGTATTGTCATTGCCATGGGGTGGACAACTCGATACCTTATGGGGGTAGGAGGCTATAGGATCACATGATCCTGATTTGTATAGGAGTACGAGGTGATTTTCCACCATCACATAGACCTGGGAATGTGTTTCCCCCTCGTTATAGACACAACAAAGCATTGTCCCAGGTCTGGGGTTGTATCCTCCAATCGGTGGATTGAAATTATGTAGGCATCATCTAGATCCACGGGTCGGTCGCATCCATGTCATGCTTGACCTTGTTGGTATAAATCTGCTTGTCCTTTCTCTTGTAGTAGTTGGAATCTAGATAGCGGGCCTCACAAGAAGAAAAGGGGGATGCATCACCTTGAAGAACGACAACTCGACCATTAAAGGAGTACTTGAGGCACTGGTGATATGATAAGGGAACTACTGCATGTAGGTGGAGCCATGGCCTTTCCATCAACGCATTGTAGGTGGTATCCTAGGAGACTACCATAAATTTAGTGTTGGCAACTAGGCCACCAAACTAGGTATTCAAGTGGATATTACTGACCGGTGTCTATTCCATCTGGTCATAACCTTGGAAAATTATGTCAGATCGACTCAGATTATCTTCAGACAATCTCAGCATTCGCAGTGTCCGAGTCGGAATTAGATTAATTCCAAAGAATGTGTTAACAAAACAGCAGCGAACCTCCACACCATTGAATTGTCCAGTGATGTACAGTGGGAGAAATTACCCCAGTATGGGAGAGCCTTCATATTTTCTAGAGAACAAGATGATGGACTAGAATTCAAAATTCTCGATCGCCTCAGCATGAAAATTCACTTTAGTTGTTACCTCCATCTCAAAAAGGATGGGGCTTCTTAAATCCTCAGTGAGGGCCTCAAACATATCTGACAACAGGAGAAGGGCCACAAGGATGGAGAGACTTACTAGAATACTAGAAAGATGCTTAATATCATAGTATTTCTGCGCCAGGCATGAACTTCTGCTTGCAAGAGGTCACTTTATGACAGGAGGCATGGCGGGCCCTACCGGCTAGACCAGTTGTTGACTGGTGCTGGGAATGTCCCGCTGCTCACTATTTGAAGCATGTGGAGTACCTTCTGTACTAAGGATAGCTGATTAGGACTAGTCCAGGGTGGAGCGTGGTTGATCACGGTGAGGCCTAGGTGGCTCTGCTTGGTATAGTAGCACAAATGGCGGTGGAGGCAGGCCTGATGACATCGGATAAGGAGGCTGCATGTGCTGAGCTATATGTTGGGCCTGTTGTCTAGTCTCAGTGGTGTTCACGGTCTAGTTATAAGTACCAACTAATGTGCCTTGATGACCCATATGTTCATGGCTCCACCGACGTTGGCATAATCTGGGTACATTGGGGAGATCCTCCTAGCACTCCCCATCGTCGGGAGTCATGTAGGGGTCTACCATCTCCATGGTGTTCACCGAAGGGTACCCTTAACCGTCACTTGGAGATTCATCCACTACTGTATGGATTCTTGGAGGGATATTCATCCCCTCGGGCATGAAGCCGATGAGATTATGGGATGATGATGGCCTCGATATGGGACTTTGCTTTCCCTTGCGTCGCTAGTGTTTTCTCTTCTAGGAAGAGGTCGGCTGAGACGACGATGTAGAAGTGGTGGCTACAACTTCTGAAGGCTATGGCTGCTTCAGGCATGCCTGGATGTCACCATGGGCACAGAAAACTATTTTTCGAGCCATCCAGTCATCACACTTCTGCGATCCTTGACTGGAAACCTTATGCCAATCGCCCTCACTATTGTTGCTACTGTCTGGACTCACAAATATTCTTGCTACATGCACTGGGGATGGGCCTAGCTTGATTATGTTATTTTCAACCTGTTCTTGGAGCCAGTCTTTGAACACATATCACTTCTTGAGAGTGTTTCCCAAGATCTGGTGATAGGGACAGTAATTAGGGTGATCAGTAAGGTTTGCATCTTCCGGTTTTTTACACTCAGAAAAACACACAATCCCCTATTCCAAGGCACTATGGAAGTAACTGTGGACTTGTGTCTCATTGAATGGGTAGGTCTGGTTTATCCAATCTGAAAAGGGGGCCCTTGGAGCCTGACCTTGAAGGGGGGCTGTAGGAGCCTATCGAGGAGGTGGAACTCAGATATCTTGCCTAGGCCGAGGCGGCCCATTGCATGGGTCCCCCTACCAATTCGGAGGTGGACGCTACTGGGCTGGAGGCTATGCATGAGGTTGAGGGCCTCTACGAGGCTGTAGAGGCGGCTCCACTGGAAACAACTCTAATCACCTGGGGGCCTCTATTTGGGCCACTGCAATGGGCTCAGCCCAAGCGGCCCTTCTTGCGGGGATTATAAGAGGAAATAGACGTGTTGGCTTAGCCGGCTATAAGGATTCCTCTAGGAACTGGGCCTTATCATAGAAGTCTCGGAATCCTTTAGGGTTGTTCTGGGTGATCAGAGAGGGAACCAGTTCCATATTAACATTTTCCACACACAACATCAGTAATTGATCCTGAGTTAGTGGCAAGTTAAGGGAGTATGTGAGCCATTTCCATAGGGTTATAAAGTCTGTGACACACTCATTAGGAATCTTTTTTCACTTGATGGGGTCTGTGATACATGCATTCCAAGTGGTGGAGGTGAACTAGTACAGAAAGTGTATGCGGAGATCCCCCCATCATTCTATTGACCCGATGGGAAGTTGTCTATACCAAACGAATGCAGGACCTTTCAATGTATGTACAAAACATCTGATATTGGAGGCTTCTTGCTACGTTAGAGTCCCTAACCTGGTCCCACACCTTGAAATTAAGTGGGCCAGATGCTGTGGGGGGTCACCCATCCCATTAAAGGGGGGGGAGGTGGGATTTCCAGAACTCAGGGGTGCTGGAATATCATCCACCCACACCGGATATGCCTTTCCATCAGGGTGAGTTCCTCCTGTTGCATTTCCAATGCCTCGAGGTGGGAGATGAGTGTCACCGTTGGATCGTCTTGGTGGGGGTCCCTGTCTTGATAGGGATCCCTGATCACGAGTGCGTTGGCAGGTTCATCAACACGATGATCAGGCCTAGCAGCTCGTGGAGAAGATGGTGGGCGGCCTGCTGAGCAACTGGGGGAACCTGAGCTCAGTCCCGTGGGTTTTCACACCATTCAGGAGGATTTAGCGATATGTATCGCGCCCTCTTTCCGTAAGTTGCGGACTATACCCTATCTGTGTGGGTAGGAGGTTCAGGGTCACCAAGAGGAAACTCACCAGGGAGAGATGCATATGCCCCTGCTGTACTTGACATGGATCCCTGTAATCTAGGTGTTGTTCTGCAGTGCATTCAGCCAGACGTTTGTCGATAAAAGTTTTCTATTCGGTAATTTTTTGAGGCAACACGGCCTTTTCGGGGGTTTCCTCTGTCTTCTGCACTGATCCGGGTAGGTTTGAGGGTTTGGCATCTTCAAGATTCTCTTTACCCATACCGTGATTTCGGCTAAGGACCAATGCCTCGGTGGGAGTTGGGAGACCTAGTAGATTTTTCTACTAGAAAGAAATTCATCACGACAGATCTAGTACTGGTAGCACGCCCTTAGGGGGGAGGTCCCGTCCAAGAGCTCCAGCACATTTTCCTCTTCTGATAGGGTGGCCATGTTTACCATGACTCTAATTGGGGGCATGTCCTCAATATAACCTAGAAAGCTGGACTTCTATTGGATAGGACATAAGAGGAGGGCAGCATACTACCCCCATCCATGGATTTTCAAATGGGGGGAAGCCTACTTGATAATCTTTCGGAGTACTTTGAAACTCTAAATGCACTGTTGTTGGAGGGCCCTACAGTAGCCTGGTGACTCAGGGCACTGGGCCACAGGGAGTGCAGCCAGGTTGACCAGACGGCATTGCTCACTAATGACCTCGAAATGCACATAGATCCGAGGATAAGCCACTCACTAGTGATGAAGGCAGAAGTGCATTGCCTATAGGGTTTGACAAAAACACTCAAACTCTTCTCGGGTAAGGGATTCTGGTGCACTGAAATTCGGTGCCGCACCCGACCTGAACATCTCAAGGAAGTAGTCCTCTATGAGTATATTCCATAATATCATTGGTTAAAATTCAGGTTCTGGCCCTTGATTTCCACATTCATTGACTGGGATTTGCCGAGGAACTGGCAAAAGTACTGAGGCAGACCGCCGGGAAGGTAGGCTGGTCGGTGGAGAATATGGCGGACAGGCTGACAAGCTACCGAATCTTGGGCTATCCTCAGAAGAGTGTAGTGACCTGGACACTATGTCATGATAAGACGGGCTTGGGACCAGGGTTTCCATTACAACATCAGCTGTTTTTGGTGGACTGCACCATGGACCTTCCATCATTGCTCCCCAAAACAGATATCCATGGTCTCCAGTCAAGGTAGTGGGTGCTTCTAGTGATGACGGTGGAAACTGTATGGTCAGTCCCTAGGGAAACACTAGGTTCTCATGTTTTTAGATGTACATAAGGAGGGAGGAAGGGATTCGGTGGACCTCACATTCTAGGAGTATGAGGCTGATTCACCTCGTTTTTACCCCAACCCTTGACTTGAAGGAGCGAGGGGAGGGTTCCAATGCAGAGTCGTACTATACTTCGGAGTCTGAGAAGCAGACTGGCTTGATCTCTTTCTGAACCTTCCCAGGATTCTTCTTATAGTGGTGACGACCTGCCTTTTGGCCCCTAGATGGATTTTCAGGATAGGGTAGATTTCTGACATGAGGAGGTCTTTCGGTCGTACTAGTGCTAGCGTGAAGAGGGTTTTTGCCTGAGTAAGATGAGGAGAGAGGAGCACCGAGATAGATATCAAAGGGGACATGGTGAGGAACACTGTGGGTAGCACTGGAGTGGGTAAGACCTCCACTAGAACCAGTAGGGGAATGGGGATAACCTCCATGATTTTTTCCCCTGGTGACATCAGTATGAGGAGGGCCCTCATACTGGTTGAGCTAAACATGGGTAGGACCTCTGTGATGGGAACCGGTGAAGTGAAGCCAACCCTCAGTCTAATTTTTGGGGTGAGGAGGACCTTCTCTATCTTCTACAAGGACATGGGTAGGGTCCCCATATTGGATAGTAATAAGATGTGAAACATCCCCATACCTATGATCTGTGGTAGGAGGAATGACTCCATATCCAGTGTAGTGGGCACGAGAGAGACTTTCGTACTGAGCATCACCACCACTGGGAAGACCCTCATTTTGATTGAAGGTGGCATGAGGCAGACCTCCAGGCCGAGCCTGGAAGTAGAGAAGGCTCTCTTTCTTCATGGTAGCGGTATTAGGAGGACCTCTATACTGGGTGGCATCGCTGCGGGTTAGTCCGGGTAGGCCACTACCTATGATGGCGACCAAGAGAGTCAACCCAACCTGCCCATGGGGTGGTTGGGGCCTCGATCCAGGTTGGGCATATGAATTTCCCTACTCAGTGTACATAGGGAGTTGGTGATATGCGTCAGTGGTGGCTCAGGCCATAGTAGTCACTGATGTTGATGCCCCTTGGCAGACATCCTCTTCATCTTATGCCCGACACTGGCATCGGGTTAGAAGGACCAGAGTCGGTGGGTTAGGTACATGGATTACCTACTCCTCGGTTAGTAAGATTGGGTGGTAGTACTGCCGCGTCCTAGTGGGAGCCCTTGCGAGGAGCCCCTGGAATGGGATCCTGGCTGGGCCGACCCGAATATCCCCTACCTCATCAGTGTAGAGCAGGGAGTTTTCTAGACATTTTGGGGAGAGGCTCCCGAAATAATTATATGTTGGAGTGGTGAGTAATGTCTCCCTATGCGGCCCTCGGCGGTAGCGTTGATGATGAGGTGCAAATACCTCTAAATCTAGGAGATCCATATATCGAGTGGGGATAATACCCTCTTACTCGTACCGGCGTACGAGGTCATTGATAACCCTTTATTGGACGAACTCTAAGGGAGAGATGGGTCAGAGGTGCCCAGTGGTCATGGTTGTTGAGACCATCATAGAAGAGGAGGAACCCCATGGGACTGTTGCGCTGGTATTGCCCCGGACCCTGCGTTGGTGGGAAGGCGGTGATCAAGTTCTGGGTGTAGCAGCTTGGTTCCTGAAAGTAGGGAGATTAACTCATAAGTGTTGAAAGAAAAAGTGAATTGATGACCAGTGCCCCAATTCCATTCCATCTTCCATGGCTGGTAAGATGTATCCACGCTGAAAACATTACAGACCGGGATGTCCAACGTTTTGACGGCCCCAACATTGGGTGAGTTTCACACCAGGCCCGCTATTTTCTTGGTGGGACCCGGCGCTGGATAGCTAGATCTGGTAACATGCTAATCCACTGATGTCTCTAATGATACTAATCTCCATATTGAAGAGAATATATTCACATTTTTTTCACCATTTCTGTTTTCGACACTTTTTCTGGGGCACGCGCGTCCATCTGTGGAGGACGCACAGCAGTTTGTTGCCCCGCATTCCCGCTTTCCAAAGGTGAGCGGCCTCCGTTCCTTGTTTAGGGACTCTTGCTCCTTGATTGAAACAGGATGATGGGATGTTGGTTCATCCTTCCGGGGATTCCTCCTTAGAACTCGTCACCTAGTCCGGGTCTCCCATATAGATTTAAAATGTTGTTTGTGAAACTCGTCCCAGTGACATATCTACATGGACACTGGTTAATTACACTACTTCTGTCGGGACATTCCAAGGGATCCGATCAGGTAAACACCCATCGGTCAGATTAGTAGTCATGTTGGACATCACTGGCGTGTCTGGATGCTGGGACACTGGCATGTCAGGGTTTCTTCCCCTTACTATAGGGCTTCTCAAGGGCGCGGAAGCTCGAGGCATCCCACATTGAACGCGGGGAATTTTATGCCATAGGCATGTATCTGAGGTTTTCCTTAGTTTCTCATGTTTAAAATTGGGTATAACATGAATTTAACATCTAGCAGAGAAGGATTTTACTGATCAGAACACTGATTAGACTAGATCATATGGGTGCAACCCCTAGAGGGAACACTGGTGTAGGGGCCAATGTGTGGTTAGCTTCCCAGTTTTTGTTAAGGGGAATGTGGAATGAGGTGGAATGATCCCACTGGGATGTGGCGACTCGAGTAAGAATCAGGATGGATGATGGAGGGTTTAATGAAGTAGGTGTAGAATGATATGGAGTCGACCTGAGGAAAATAGTGATGTTGGGATTGAGTCTCGGAAGAGACATCTTATGTATCCCCTTGGTAGGGAATCAAAGTCCTCATAGTTCTTATGACGATGGCTTACCATCGATTAGATATTTCAACGGCTTACTACGGGATGGTGGATCGCAATGGCTTAACACTAGATGGGGTTACAACAGCTTACCACTGTATGGGGTCGCAATGGCTTACCACTGGATGGGGTCACAACATCTTACCACTGGAAGGGGTCACAATGGAATACCGTTGGACGGGGTCGAACCTCTGGGAGGCTTCTTATATACATTATCTTGGAGACAGGGATGAAACACACGTAGTTCCTTTGGGATGGGGGTCTATGAATGGATGTGGAGGAGAACCTGGGTTCCAATGGTTTTTTGGGATTGAACCTCAGGGAGGTGTCCTACGTACCTTTCCTTGGAAAGGATCAAAGTCCACATAGTTCGGGGGGGTGCAATGGCTTACTGTTGAATGGGGGAACAACATCTGACTACTGATTGAGATCCACAGTTTATCTTCATGCAGAACGGGGGTGAACCAACATTAAGGAGGATGTGTGGCCTAGATATATGGTGGTATTGAACCTCGTGGAGGCTTCCAACGTATCCTTCCTGAGAAGGGATCAAAGTCCTTGTAGTTCAGAAAGATTGGGCGAACCAATGTAACGGGGGGTTGGAATGACCAGGTGTTGGGCTTGAACCTCTGGGAGGCTTCCTACGTACCTTTCCTTGGCAGGGATCAAAGACCTCGTAGTTCAGAAGGGGTTGGTGAACCAACATGACGATTTTTGGGACCAATGGATGGTGGCATTGAACCTCGGGGAGGATTCCATGCCTTAGCAAGGATCAAAGACCTCATAGTTCATTTGGTTTTTGGTGAACTGACATGAAGGGGGTTGGAGTGACTGGTTGTTGGGATTGAACCTCAGGGAGGCTTCCTACATACCTCGCCTTGGCTAGGATCAAAGACCACGTAGTTCAGGTTGGGTTTGCGGCTTACACTATAGGATACCCGAAGAGGATTTCATGGTTGATGCTTACTCTAAACCAACGTAAGTCATGCTCGATGTGAGAAACAAGAGGCATCAAAGACCTGATGATCATATCGTGAAAGGTGTGTCTGTGGGAAATAGACTGGGGCTACATGTAGTTGGTGGCCCAAAGAGGAAACAGGGGCTTACGTGTAGTTAGTAGCCCATGGTGATGGAGATTGGGAATTACTCTAGGAAGGAGGCCCGGGTGGTGACAAATCCCAGTGGGAGAGGGATTTGGCACCCAGGATGAGTGGAGAAGCAGGGGTGCTACCTCTTTCATGGAAAGCTAGGGGCTTACACTAAGGAGGTTTCCCTTTCCCCGTGGGCGGATTCCACCCCGATAAAGAGGATATCATTCCATGGGAGGAATGATCTCACTCCTCTGGAGACCAGTGGCCATAGAGGACATCCAAGGTGGGGCACCCTACGTGCGAGGCATGGGGAGAGGTCACATTTTAACATCATGTATTGAGGAAGATGGGTCTTGGCAGTTTAACGTATTGTAGCTCAGACAAGGTGGGTTTACTCCACACCCCTAGGACTTACATAACAAATACTTTCCCACCCTTGAGGGAAGGAAGGCATCGGCAATGTCATGACTGGGGGGTGTCGAGAGGTGATCCCATTGGTTTCCACATTATCATGGCTATGCGAAGAAGAAATATTCATTAGCGTGTCTATGTGAAGAAGCATGAGCTGAAGCAATACAATGTGAAGCACCACCCAAGTGACTTTGAAGTTACTTCATGCAAACCTAGAGGGTTGCACGGGAAAAGGAGTTGCAAGGCATAAGAGTTCATAGGTAGAAGCCTTGTAGAGCTCTGGTGCTCCATGTAGTGGAGGGGCTTCATGAAGGGGTCTGCTTCATGAAGAAAAATGGCCTAAACTAGGTATAGAGAACAGGTACATATAGGAGGAGCTTCGCGAAGTGGAAAAGAATTCGTGAAGCAATGCCTCATGAAGCAAGGGTTCCTTGAAAAGTAAGGTGTTGTGAAGAAATGTGCTTCACGAAGCATAGTGACCCTACCTTAGTATGTGGGTCGTGTGTGTATGGAGGATGTTTCATGAAGCATAAATGCTTAGTGATGACCCAAGCCCTCATGGGGATCCCCTTCCCTCACAAAGGCCCTTAGGATTCGTGAAAGGCATCCCTATCAGATGAGGGGTTGAATTAAATCAAAGGGGTGGCACTTCGTAATGAAAAATTACCTTGAGAATCTCATGGTTCGTAGAGAAAAAAAGTGCTTCGTGATTTGAGAGCTAATAAGGTGAAAGGTCAGATGATCTGTCCTTTGGGCTCAAGGGGAGCCCTATATTTATAGGAAAGAGGTGCCACGAGCAGAGATCGCTCGCTGCGAAGACAAAGTTTTCTCCGTGGTGGGCCGTGAACATCAAATGAGCTGGCAGAGGATCCTTCCACCTTTCTCTGTAGCGGGCTCACGAACTTCAAATTAATTCCTGGAGAATCCTGCCCCCTTGCTCTGCAGCGGGCTCACAAATGTCAAATTCATTCATAGAGAATCTCGTCTCCTTGCTCCACAGAGGGGTCACGAATGTCAAAGGGGTTCACGAGGCATCCCACCTCCCTGATCCGTAGTGGGCGTGGGGCCATGGGGCTCCGCAAAAGGTCTTTGCAAGGAATCCCTGGAGACTTCCCTCTTGTTCATCTTCTTCCCAACTTCTAACACCAACAATATTTCTATATAATCTCTCTGAGATTATTTGATCTTTATGTGAATGGAATATTGAGTATTGGTTAGGAAAGATAAGATTTATCTCCTGACATTAGGAATTAAATATTCATTCTATATATTCCATGAGTATTTGGGTCTTTTTTAATCATCGTCGTGGATAGAGTTGCAAGGTATTTCTTACTCAGAGCATCAACCATCTTATTTTACTTTCCTGGGTTGTAGGTTATTGAGCAATCATAATATTTTATCAATAAAAATAATTTCCTTTAGTTAATATTAACTTCCTTGTGTTTTGATATATATTTTAAGCACTTGTGATCAATATATATATATATATATATCAAAATTTTCCCAATAGATATACTGTAACCAAATATTCAAGGAAAAGATCTCTACTGCCATCTCTAAATCATGTGTTGGGTAATTTTTCTCAAGTGTTTTTAATTTTTTTGATTCATAAGAAATTAACTTTTCATTGCTCATGATTATTAATCTCAATCAATTATTTGAGGCATCACTATATATTAAAAATCCTTCCCCGTTGTAGGGTAATATATGAACAAGATCAGTAAACAACTTCTTTTTTAGTACCTTGAAACTTTCCTTACATTATTCATTCTAAAGTAACTTTACTCCCTTCTATGATAACATAGTTAATGTATTTTATAAAAATTTTAAATTTATCACAAAGCATCTGTAATATCCTAATAACCAAAGAAAACAATAGATCTTAGTTATAGTGGTTGATCTAGGCCATTGTTCAATAACATCAATTTTTTAAAGGATCTAAAAATATTCCATTGATGGTGATTACAAGACCCATGAATGACACATTTAGTAGTCATAATTCCCATTTTATAAATTTGGCATACAACTACTCCTTTCATAAGGACAGCAACACAATATGAAGATAATATTTATGATTTTACTTACTATTTGAGTATATTTTTATTCTATATATACGGAAAACAAAAAACTAATCCATATAGTCCTAAAAGAATCTTTTCCTTCGATCTATAAAGATTGTTGGGGAATTAATCAATCTAAATGAAATCAAAATAAAATCACAGTATCCATTACTCATTCAAAATAGTGATTTTGAAATATCCTCCATTTTTACCCTTAATTGATGATATCTATATCGAAGGTCAATCTTTAAGAAGTATTAAGTACCTATGAGTTGATCAAACATGTCGTTGATATTGGGTAAAAGATATGTATTCACAAATTCGATCATGTTGATCTCACAGAAGCTAATGAAAAGACACATTGATCCATATTTCTTCTTAATAAGGAGGATTGGAGCTCCCCATAGTGATTCATTGGGTAGATAAATCCATTTTCTAAATTATTCTTTAGAGTATTTTTTAATTCCTCTTATTAAATAGGATATATTCTATAATTACTCATTATGATAGGCATTGATCTAGGAATAAGTTTAGTTGAGAACAAAACATCACTCCATGGGAGAAGACTAGATAATTCATCCAGAAAAATATAAATAAATTCACCTATAATAGTCATTTCATAAATTTTAACTTCTTCCTTCATTATTTTCTTCATAAATTCCACTTTTTGGGGAATGAGAACCCATATTATATAATTTTCATCCAAGAGGAGATCATCATTATATTTATACATGGGAATTATATGATTTGGAATATGAAATAAGATCTTTCAAAAATGATGATTGATATGGGAACTATGTAATGATATCCAATAAAAAAAATCAGATAAAATTCAACCAAGGGTAGAGAATTTAGATATGCATGAAGTATTCGATTAAAAATCTCATCCAATGAATATTTATATCTCTGAAAAATGATCATTAATCCATTAGGTTTTTTTATAGATGGTTTTATATGAATTTCTTGAGGTGGTGATTCTACATTAAAAGAAAAAAATTAATAAAAAACAATGTGATAAACTAAAATCAAATAAGGTAGTTACAAATTTATAATAATTATTAAGTGTACCTCACATCACTTCCTTATCCTGATCTACCTCAGAAGTAGTGATCAAAACATTATTTACTTGTTCTATATGTTTGAGAGTATACTAAGGCCTATTTTCTTAACTAGACTGCATTTTGGAGAATTTATTCTCATAGGTCTAAAAATCATTTTACTGAAAGCATTATAGTGTAGGTGGATCATTAGTTGGGACCTTATCCTCCTCTATTATGTTAACCGGCCTATTTTCCTTTGGAATTTTTGGTCTTAGAGGAAAATTTAAACACATTTAAAACACTTCCTTAATCCATTAAGTAAATTAATTTGGTGATTCCTCCCATACTTTTGGAAGGTATGGTACTGAAATTTATTCCCCCATGTGACTTACCATTAGTTATTCCTCAGTGTTCCTCCTTTATTGTTTCCACTATGAAGTATTGATAACCCCTAGATTTCATCTACACCATTATCACACATTGAAAAATATCAGCATAGCTTCCAAAGTCTTTTATGGACGAATCCTTTTGAAGATTATGTTTTGAAACATTTAATAAATGATCGATTTTATTTTCTAGATCAATTCAAAAACCATCGGTGTATCTTTAAAGATTTATAATGTTTTCTTTATAAATCCCAGTGGCTTCATCTTCATTTTGTTTAAAATCTAACAATTTTATATCCATAATCTTAAGAATATTTTAAGGAAGATACATGGTAAATAACACTTTCTAAAATTATTCACATTCCATTGAGTCTACTTATTATTTATTTTTCATATTCCTAATAAGATTCCACCATTTTTTGAACTCGCATTATAAATGGTGAAGATCCAAAAAGACCTTCTCATGTCTAGGAACTTGAGAATAGAAAATATATTTTCTGTTACATTTATCCATTTATTGGTGTCAAGTGGATTTGAAGAGCCACTGAAAGTGGGTGGAAATTCCTACATGAAAGAAACAGTAGATAATTTCTCCCTCCTTAGTTTATTCAAGGGCTCAACACGATTCACATTTTAATTCATAGATTATGATATTTGGGTAAATAATTCTACGAGGTATTGTACTCCATCTCCTTTTACATTGGGTTATTCATTTGGGAAACCATGGAATTGTCTCTCGTACCCATTTTAAGCCAATTAGTTTTAGTTCCATCCAATACTAGAATAAAAATAGAGTTAACATGAGTGATAAAAAATTAACAACATATCATAATAATAAAATAAAAGGAATTTAACCTTAAAATTTATTATTCTTTGAAATTATCATGTAAATTTATAATTATTTTAGTTCAACTTATGTTATTCTTGTTTTAACATTAGGTTGGGTTTTCTCATACTTTTTAACCTAATCTATCAAAGTGAATTAAAAATAAACCCTTCAAATTGGATTGTACACAGTATGATACCAACCAAATCATATCCAATGAGAGTGACTATCTGGGTGTGTGGTCAAGAATATTTTTCATCTAGTAGGAAATGATTTGGTTAATACCCCACAATCCCTCTTCAGGGTTATTACATCAAGGTATAATGATTCCATATCTTGCATCCACTTTGAAGTATCCAGATAGGGTTTTATTTTCTAGAAACACCACATACTCAAGACTTTACCAAAATTTTAGGATATCAACCTATACCTCAACTCTATGGTTTTCCAATAATTTTCTTTAACCATAATACTCATTAAAGTTTCACTAATCTCAAAAAGTAACTAAAATTTTTCTCCGATACAAACTATAAAGACTTGTGATAAACATGCCATTATTTTTCATCCTTTATATGATTTAAAACATTAAATTTCATAAATAATAATATAATAAAAACTTATAGGTTTAGTGAATTTAGAGAGTGGTGATATAATCATTATTTTTTATAATACTTGAGATCATTTCTTCTTAAATTCCCCTACTATTCCTCCTTCTAGAAATATCATTATTAAGAATCAACCACATAACCTAGTGAATAAAAACATAAGAAAGGGGTGATATTAGACACTCATTAAGGGGTGACTAAACTTTTCATAAAGTATGTGTTTATAAGAATAAGTAAAAAACCATTTCTATAAGATAAATATAATAAAATCATTTTTTATAACCATAAAACATAAGTTAGATTTAAAGTACATGGAATAACACCATAAATCCATAAATGATCAGAATGGAAAGACAATATCTATAACATGGCTTAGAATAATTTTATATAAACCAAGAATCATGATAAAATAAGAGTATAAAGAATAAAATCCTTTAATTGTGGCATGAACATTAGTATAGAGAAACATTACATTCATCATCCACACAATCTGTTGACATGCCTATGAGAAACTATGATGATCTCAAAAATTCTTAGTTAAAAAAAATATAAACTCTTAACCAATGAAGTATAGGGTGGTATTATACCCCACCCCTCATACATCAATAATTATGTTACCAATTAAAAATAAGAGAAATTTCCACTTCCTGAAGAACCCATGGAAATAAAATGGGTTACATAAAACCTCAAAATTTAAATCACTCAATTTTCATAAAGAGACAATGTTATAAACTTTTATCATAAACCAATAAAATTGAAATCATACAATTTTCATAATTGACCCATTTAAATAAAATGTGCTTTATAATTTTATAAAATATTATCATGAATTAAATTATTTGATACTAAAAAACTTGATCACCCAAAATAATCACATAATTAAAGAAAATATAGGGTTAGAAAAGAAATGTAACTCCATTTGAGATATATAATTTTAATGTATTTAAGAAAAAATCATGAAAATGTCTTTTTGAAAACATTTTGTATTCATTTTTGTAAAAGACATAGTTACTAGTCACTTTTCAAAAAGTCTCATATATTTTTAAAATAAATGAAAAGAAAGCATTTAATTAAAATTTATTTGGATCAAAAACACCTTTTCCCAATTAATTAAAAATTGAAAATAATTTAAAATATAAATTATGTGAAAAATATGTTCAAATGAAGAATTATAAAACTCAAATAAATGCTTTTGAGTTACCGAGTCCCTTACCTTTATCCTTGATTTATATGGATGTGATTTAACCACATATATCATAAAGTTAAAAATCTTAATTACTTATTTCAGAACTTTATTAATATGCATTTCCATTCATACTCTAAATTTTTTACAATTCTCATCATGTACTAGGTTGGTGAAATCCCATTTTAATATTGGGTGTAAATAATCATGACCATTTTAAAAAAGGTTCAGAAAACCAATGTTGATCATCCTCTTTCTCCAAATCATCATAATTTTTTAACCATAAAATTTACTATAATTTATTTTTTATACAAGCTTATAATTTTATAATTCCATTACTTGATAGTTTTAGTCATGTTTTTTGAAGATGAAAACAGTGAAGAATCGGTTTTCGGTTATTTACCAATATCAACAGATTACCTCATAACAATCATTGGTTTTTACTTTATGAAAAAAATAACCATATTGGTGATATATATTACATATATATATTTTATATACTAATAAATATATAAACTACTCTTCCATGTTTTTACGTGAAGGAAAATGAAATATGTTTAATCATGGAAGTGGGAGTCTGCACAAAACATGATGCATGTTTTCGTTTTTATTAATGAAAAATCGGAGTGTGGTTAATAATTATAATATAACTATAATAAAAAATAGTATAATATATATACTGATTTTATCATTTAAAATTTATGAAATTAATTTTTAGGAAGAAGAAATGTACATAAAAAAATATAAAATATATATATATATATATATTATAAACGTATACCTCACTTATGGGAATATCATCTATGTGAATGGAATTAAAACTTTTCTGGGATGTATTTTTAGAGAACTATAACCTCCTTATGGTATCTAAGATTGTGTAGGGGAGGGTTTGGATGACTTTGGGATGATATTAATTGGTTATGGTTTGAGGGGATGTGAGGAGAGGAGTTCCCCTTTTATAAGTGAAATGGTGTGGAATTTTTTTAAATAATCAAAAAATTTCAATAATGGTAACCCACTCTCATGGAATTTGGATCAAAAATTAAGAAATAATGGAGTGGGGAAGAGATAAGTTTTATCCACAAATCCTATTTTCAATTAAAAACATTTTATAAAAATGTTAGGACCCATACATCTTAGGTCACTCATTTTTACCATTTTTTCACCATGGTAAATAGTTATTTTCCCTATATAATTTATCCTTTATTACCAAATATAAAATTATAATTATTATATAATTTAGACATGATTATTTAAAATTTGAAATCAATTTTTATATTCAATTTTAAAAATTGATAAAAATTAATTTTGAAATACTAAATGTGTAATCTATTAAAATCATTCTTTTATCAAAATTTAACATAAATTATAAAATGGAAAACATGGGTTAATTAATTAACAAAATAATTTTTTAAATTATAAATTCAAATATCAAATATTAATTTTGTCTTGTAAAATAGGTTCACAAATTTCCAATCCATATTTATATAGTAATAAATTCATGTTATTTGTAAAAATGGTATTTTTCACTATTCACCTAAAAAATATTTTTAGAAATATAAAAACATAAAATATTGAGATAATATAGATTTTATAAATCCAAAAATTATTTTAATTTTTGGACACTCAAATCCTAAAATTTATAAATTTTATTTTTAATTAAAAATATAAAATACATTAAAAAAATTGTAGGTAAACGACTTTTGGTGTATTAAATATTATTCTTCCCATTACCTATAAATTAATAATTAAACTGGTGTTAATACTTTATTCATATGAAAATATTTTATGATTCAAAAGAAGTAAATTTTATAAAATTTATTTTATAAATTACTTAATCGTGCTAGTTGATTTGATATTTATAATGAACAATATTTTGTTTATATATATTCATAACTTTTTTATCATTATTTGTCCCTTCCAATACAATGGATACCTTAAACTAGGCTATATTTATTTGGTATTGGTGTTTCATGAGGATAAATCTATTAAACATATATTTTATTTAATAATGAAAACTTGGGTCATTACAAAAGGTGTTTGTTGTGGTGGATCAAAGAGGGGTTCATTTATAGATGAGAGGGGGTGGGATTTTATTATATACTAATTTATTAAGATAAAAAAGAATTTAATATTCAAGGAAATTGGATTTAAACATTTCAATTATTCAAGATAAGATCATTATAGTTTGATCAATCCCCAATTCACCTAATTAGAGATAAGTGTTTCTCATAATTTATTACCTTATATCTCAATTTAACTTTTTTTCCTTATTTTAACCTTTTCGATAGTGACTGATTTTTACCTAGGTATCTTCTTTTTATGGAAAAAAATAAATTAACATTATTAAAAATTTATGATATATTGATTCCAAATATGAAAACTGTTTGACAAGATTCAATTTGTAAATAACTTTAATGAATTATTATATATTAAGTGTTACAAATTTTCATATGAGATTTTAAATGAAATAAAATATTTAAATTCTACAATTTTTTAAGGTTCTCGTTGGTAGTATCCTTTTGATTTTTTTTACTCACATCCTACACACACACCTCGATGGGAATACTGATTTTATATTTTGGAATACAAGTGAGGAAAATGGCCCAAGTATAGGAGATTCATCTTGATTATTGATGTGTAAACAGATTTTAGGTGAGGTTGATTTCTTATTAGATTTATTTCCTATTATTATTTTACACCTTTTTTGTTACACCATTTACATGATCATTCCCTTGGGTGAACTCTCCATTGATGTATAATTAGTTAGTTATAACATGGGTACATTTGTTATTACATAAATTATTTTCTTATTCATGGTTTGATATACATTGTGATCCCAAATGTATTTCATGTCCTTATTTATATATGTTTATTTATTTATATTATTTATTCTTTTATTATCGAATTTATTTTCTTATTTATAATTCATTAGACCATACCAACACTTTATAATTCTTTATTATATGGGGATACACCACTATGGTCGCATGGAATTTTGTAAAATCTAGGTTTTGGGAGGAACACATGTTATGGGGATGATACATTGATAATTATTTTCATATATATGGAAGTGTTTTGGATAATTGGATTTATTTCAATAATGATTATCTATTAGATTATATTATTGATGTTTTTTTAATTGTTTCATATAGATATTAAATTTTATATTTTTTGATTTTCAACATTGAGGGAATAAGTATGTATTCATGTGTATTGTTTTAAAATATTTATATCTTAAGTATTTATAACTAATAAATTCATCAGAAATGAAGAAAAATAAAAATCAAATATGTGTTATAAATGGTATAAAGTATGCAAAATTTTTCCCTAATGATTATGATATGTCCTTGATGCTTGTTGTAAACACCCATTTATTAGGGGATTAATTAAATATTATTGAATATCAGGTTTAGCGGTTGGATGATGTCATTAAATTATCCCCCAAAATACAAGGAATGATTATGTTCCCCGGAACTATAAGATACAGTTTCTTAAGATTTATTTTCTTCATGAAGTTAGGATAATTGACACTATTTTAGGTTATTATGATTTTTTTCAAACTTTTTCCTATAAGTTGTTATCAAGTTGGGATATATATATATATATATATATATAATTTTTTATTTTGTTTAAATTTTCAATAAATTTATCCAAAATTAACTTTTTTGATCTTTTATTTTATATAATTATAAATCATTGATGAGTCGATAGAGTATTAGGTAACTAAAATAAATATTTCTATTTCAATGTCTTTATATACTACCAAGGCTTGTAGTGAATGATTAAAGTTTCATATCTATTTGTTTTAAAAGACAAAATATTTAAGGATATAAAAAAATAAAATGTTTTTATTAGATTAAATTATGTAATGAAGATGTTTCAGAAGAGTGACTAGATTCATTTTTTTCTGGTCACATGATTCTAGTTTTATTTTCCCTTTAATAAAAACAATGATACATTCCTTAAATATTTAAAAATTAATATTATTAATAAAATTAAATGTGTATTATTAGTATTATAATTAGAGAGTGGGTTTTAAAATGCCTAACATATTTTATTTGATTATATATTATATTTATTCTTTTTAATAATAGTATATTTTTATACTCTATTTATAGGAACATATTATAATTGAATTTATATTGACATTACTCAAAAATATATATATAATTTATTATTATAATCTTAATTTTTATATAAATACTTATATTTTATTAAAACTTATTATTATGTCATAAGAAAATTTTATTACATGTTTAAATGTACAATTTCCAAGAATCATACATCATTTTCCACAGCTTTCCATACACTAATATTACTAAAGTTTAATTTATAAAAATTATATATGTCTTCCGAAAAATAAAATACTGTTTTTTACTCATAATACATAATTAAAATTATTATAAACTATTAAATTTATTAAATTTAATATTATAATCATATAAAGTTTTTTCATTTTTAAAAATGCAAATATTTAGTTTTAATTTATCTAATTCATATTGCTAATATTATTATTTCAATTTTTCTATGAAATGGGATTATTACACCTATTGAAACTAATTATTTCAAACCCAAACTATTTCTTTCAAATTAACTGAATAATTATGATTATTAAAGATAGAAACAATAGATAATGAATATAATCATACAATTAAAGTAAAAAAAGGTAAATGAAATATAGATATATAAATTGAGATAGGGATGGTGGGAAAAGGTTTTATTTTATTATCATATCACTGCCTATATATAGCATACATGATAATATAATCAATCGTCTATATCGATCTTTATCTTCTATGTCTAATCAAATGGTTGAAATTTAAAAATAAAGAATAATAAATGTGGGAATATTAAAGTTTGGAGTTTAAAATTTATATCCTTGAGAGTTATAAATATTAGAAAATAAATAAATCCACATTTATTTTTTATTCATAATTCTTTCCCTAAGAGACCATCAATTTCAAAAAATAATATTTATCATTCACTTAAAAAAATATTCAAACTAAGTAAAGAATAAAATAATTGAATTATATGAAGATTTTTAGCTTCCTCAATAAAATAATTTCAAGAAAACCCTATGGGAAAACCACATTAAGGGTAAAGAGTATATAATTTAAAACTTCCATTATTTAAATCATTATAAACATTATCATGTTTACACCACAATTTTATTAGTAAACTTCCCAAAAGTTATTTTTAGAAATTACATTGGTAATAAATATGTAAGATTATTACATGATCTAATATACTTGATATTTATCTCACTTTTATTTTGAATCTTATGAGTAAAAAATAATTTTAGAGAAACAATATTTTCCTTATAGCAGTTGATATGTCCAACTTTTAATTATGCTATAAAATCTTTCTTATCCTCATATAAATAAATGCTAATATCAATATTCCTAGTCAATGAACTAAATTTTTTAATATATTTAACAACCAATCTCAACAAATCACATTCTTCACTTGCCTCCTAAAATTAAATCAACTCATAAATAATTTAGGAATTAATGATGATATTTTAATTTAAAAATTCCAAGATATTTTTATTCCACCATAAGGGAATAAATATCTGATTTGATATCTAGTTTTATAGGGATTTGAAAGATATCAAGTGTCAACATAACTAACATATTTCACTTCTATATTTAAGAATAATTAAACCACAAAACCCTGTAAATATCAATTATTTGTATTAGAACATTTTCTTACATCAATTTAATTTTTATAATAAATCATATTATTTTCAAGGTACAGATGAACATGTATGTGTATATCCTTGAAGGATAAATAAAATGTTCATTTATATTTAATACTTTAGGGATAAATACATTATTCATTATAACCTCATGTTTAAAATATACCACACTTAAAAGATAGATATTTAATTATTTATAAAGGGTATTTTCATTAATATGTAAAATGTATCCAAAATTTAATATTTCACATTCAAGATTATTAATTCAAAAATACAAGGGAATTCCTTGTATCGAAGTGGCTTAGGGTGCCACCTAAAAAGGAATCTCACCTGATCCACCATTGGGACTAAGGGTATTCCTAATCACAATGGACTGGTAACTTATTCTTGGGAATCCTATAAAACTCTTTATAATGGTATCAACCTTACATTAGGGTTAAATCATAATAATAATTTCACCAAAAAATACATTATGAACCATCTATAAGTCAGATTTCTATGAAAAGTAAAATAAGTATAAATAGAAGCATAATAAATAATTTTAAGTAATTTAAAGCAAAGAAATTCCCTATGATCACCTCTAAATCCCTCATATAAAATAACCATTAGCATCAACATCTATATCTCTACATATATAAAGTGACACAGATTAAATAAAGAAAAGAAATTTAATTTGTAGATTTTTATGGTGAATCAGGGGAATTAAATTAATATTCATAAATAATAACCTCTTTATAATCCCAAGGGTGTAACCAATATCAAAATAATAATCACCCCATTATCAAACTAGAGTTGAAAAAATCCAAAAACCAAAATGTAATAGTATGTGTGTACAAAAAAATGCTCAGTAGGTTTCCACCTTACTTTATGGATGCCCATATTTTAATTAAAGAATCATTTCAATATAGTATTAAACAAAATTAAAAATTAGGTTTCCTAAGGCATAAGTTCATGAAAATTCAAAATCAAGTCCAAATATGTTTTACAAACTTTCAATTTTTTTTATTTAATTAAATTAAATTAATAGGTTTTAAATATATTTGTTGGCATAAGACACTTTTGAAACCAAAACACTCATTTACAATTCCGCTTTGAAAATACAAGAGGAAATCATTTAAATTAAAATGATCTCCAAAACATCTTTAAAAGTAAATTTAATGGAATAAGACTAAGTATATAGGATATATAATGATACAACTGGGAACCACAAGTCAATAATCAAAAAAATTAATATATTTTCCATAAAAAATACAAGGAAATTGAATTAGAGTCATCCAAAAAATAATAATTTCCAAACACGACAAAAAATCAAGAAGGTATGTGTCATGAGTATAATTGGGGTTGTAAATATAATGATGTTGGACCTGGTTATCCTAATTATTGTTCCCTTATGTTTATCTTGAAAAATAACCTATCTAACATCTCCCTTAGGTAGTTTCAAGGGCCTACCAATACTAAACCATAGGAGGGAGAAACTCTCATAGGACACTATCCAGCTTGTGAACACTAGACTATTGCAACACACATCCATAACTCTATTAGTTATCCAAAATTCCCAATACTAATACGAAATAGAGGTGATTTATTCATATGTAATGATCAAATAATTACTCAAAAACTATAATAATAACAATAACCCACCCTCACCTCCAACACCATCTCAAGAAGCTACCTATATACATCCTTAACTAGTCACAACATACAGTTCACCACCTACAATAAAAAAAGAAACAGTCCAAGGGGAATGAATAGGGACTCATAAAATCCTAGACATTTTAAATCCACATTAATGTACCAAACATACCTTCTATAAATTTACCCAGGTGTTTGGGGTCCCTTTATCAAAATTTTAAATCAATATAAATCATTTCCTAAAACATTATAATTTGGACAACTATTTAAGTTCATTTAGAAATATATTCTTATTTTTTTATAAATATTCATAAAAGAGTAATGAAATACTCTTTAATTACGTACATTACCCAAACAGGGTCTATAAATTTTTAAATGCAATATTTTATTCAAAACAGCCCTTTAAATACTTTATCAATACTATTAATTTTAACTAACACTTGAAATGATAAGTAAAAACATGTAATAAACAATTTAAAAACCCAAAATATATATAGTAACAGGAATATAATTTTTAAATATCCATTTGGAAAATTTATAAAATAGTTAATGTGCATGATTTATTGAAACAGGTTTTCAAAATGTTCTAAATTTAATAAATTCTCTGCATTGAGATGAAAATCTAGTAAAACAGGATTTCCACGTAAAATAATTTCTAAACAATTTCGATAATTTTATTATAATTTGAATCATAAATTTAATACCCATTAATCAATGATTCTAAAATTAGATGTTAGTGCATATGGAATTATTACCTCAAATCAATGGTGAATGGATTAGTATTTCAAAGATGGGATGTGTGAAGCATTAATTTAACATAGCATGTTATAAACCTAGAAGAATCACAAAAAATATGGTCAAATTAACACCCTATGGTGTTTATAAAGGGGAAATAGTGATGAAGAAAAAAATAAAGTGAGGATGGTGAAACAATAGGGATAAAGGCCTTACCTAGCCGATCTGAAGTTGAATCACAAAGGAATCTCATGGAATCAACATTGGGGAAGGTGGAATCAATGAGGGGAGGAGAATTAAAGAGGATAGAGTTCCTAGGGGTGTCATGTGATCCATAGAGGATAAATAAAGCAGAATAGGGATATTAATTTAGTGAGGGGGGATTGGAAATTTCATAAAAAATAAAAAATTTGGTGACTTGTGCATTTTAATAAAATATGCACCAACTATGTAGAGGCTACTGGAGCCTCATAGCCATATCTTATAGTTTCCTATAGTACCCAATATGGGTTAACTAACCATTCACTAACTATGTCAAATAAAACTGTCAAGTCACAAAATCAAAATCATTTCTATTACATGATTACTCCTAAATATGTGATCTAACAATGAAACACCCAAAATTTACCAAAATTTACCAAAATTTAAAATTTCATTCCAAAAAATTAGCAAAACAAAAATTGGCAAAAATAAATAAATTTAACATAAAAATGACCACTATAGTGACACATGGGTGTCATAATTCTATCAACCATGCCACTTTCTTTCCCAAAAAATTCCTTGGATAAAAATACAAGGTAAAATGAAACAAGTCCACTACTCTCAACAAGAGATGTGGGTGATTTGGGAAAGATTCAAAAGGGGCCAAAAAATGTAATCACCCAATACTTACCATCCTCTATACATATATCTAAAATCATTGATAGGCTGAAAATATCCATCAAAAAATTCTCAACGTCCCCAAGAACTATAAAACATAACCTCAAACTAGAAATACAAATAAGAATGGTGACCAAAATGGTCTACTAAAATTCAGAATCTCATTAATATGTTTTAACTAAGAAAACATGAGAAATAAATATCCTAAAAACAATTCAATGAAAATAAATCCAAACTCATCCTCAAATAACCACACTTACAAACCTAATGGAGGAAGAAAAAATCACAAGGCACTGAAATAAAGAAAAAATTTATAATTTCTTGTCAAAATTTACAAATATATCCTTGGGTCACTAACTGGATCACTTTTTTAGGGTGAGAAATCAAGAGTTCAATCCAAACACCGCATTATTCAAAATCCCAACTCGTGATTCCCCCACCTAAGTCACCAAAAATATGAACCCAAGGCCCTTCCCTATGCCCAACTTGAGATAACCTAAAATGAAATAATCCAGAACAAAAAGGCATGAAATATTCCCAAAGTCACCTTAAACCACACAACAAAATCCAAAATATCCAATAAACCACAACCATAATAGAAAGAGAGAGATACCTCACGACCAAATCCCACCACCATCTAACCATAAGTGTGACGTCCCGGACCTGGCTACCCCTCAACCTAAGCCCCGAGCTCGGTTGGCCACATGACCCATGGCTCGTCTCCCCATATGCTAGGGGCTACCGACTAGCAATAGGGGTGTAATGGTAAGTCAGTGGGGATACTTTACCCCCTTTTTAGAGTACACAGTGGAAAGTAGTAAAGTAGCAAGAATAGCAGAAGCACAACCAAAGGAAAAACTAGAGAAAAATGGAAACGTATAAACCAAACAAAAGAAGTAAGGAAAACCCTGATAAACATAAAAAATCCACCAAGGTAGTGTGTGATAAAAAATAGATGCATGGCATGTTGTTACAATGGAAATAGAAGACAAGCAAGCTATATAGTAATGCAAAAAGAAATGATAACAAAAGTAGTCCATGATCATCTCTATCAAAGCTATGTCCTCTACTCTGGAACTCCAGCTAGAACATATATGAGTCAACAACCTGAATCTGGTCCCTTTCCCCTACTAGTACCTGAAGCAGTAAAGTCTACACGGGGGACAAGGAGGCTGCCTAGGTAGGGTGTGAGACAAGTCTCAGTAGGCCACCACCAACGGTTTCTACGTGTAATCCAAATAGGTGTTCACAAGTAACATTGAGTAATAGACTGAAAGTAAGTAAATCAAAGTAAATAACCAACCCTCCCGCTCAGGTTTTGGAAGGACACCTGGTTGGTCTACCTGCTTCAGCTCATAGCTGGTAATCTGAACAATCACCAAAATTATTAGTACATAGATATAGGTTATCACTAGAATGAGGTAAACATTCCTCTCTTCCATGCTTCTCACATATGTAATAGTCATCACAGGCACGAGGTATGAATACCTCTCATCCACAAGCACTATAGCTGGCGTGGGGAAGAATTCCTCCCACCCATAAAGGTTATATGGGAATAAGGTATGAATGCCTCTCATCCTATTACAAAGGAACTCATCTGGCACGAGGTAAGAATGCCTCCCACCCACACATGGAGATTCATCTAGAATGTCAACATAGAAAGGCATAACCATTCACATCACATTATATAAGGAATTCCATCTTATACCATATCACATTAACAAAGCATGAAATTTCCCAATCACATTATAAGGAAAACATACATCTCAATTCATTAAAGGGTTCAAGCTATCACATCCTAACAAACCTCTAACCTAGTCATCTCATTTTCTTAACAGGGAAAAGTCCCTTCAAGACATATCATTAAGGTCCAAAGGTAAAAAAGGGACAAATCTTAAGGCATAACACCTATGGTTGACCTTTCCCAATCCATACCTCATCTAAACACCCTATCCAGGTTTGATTCATCAATCTCATACCACACTGGTCATTTAGATATGAAGCAGTCATTGTAAATATGGGGTTTGGCGAAAGAGAAACCACGACATGATGATAATAACTCAAAATGGAGAAAACCCAAAATGAAAACCATGTGACCACCTACCTTAGAGTTGTAGGCATAGGATCTCCTGATATTGACCTTAGATTCACAATAGTTTGGAAGATATTTGAGTTCCAGTCCAAAGCCCTGAAAATAGGGCATATGAGCCTGTGGTAAAATAACAATACGGATACTAAGATTTACTAAGGAAAGAAGGGTGTGTGAGGTAAGACTTACCAAGGCTGATCCAATGCCTTCGACGGATCAAGGATTGGATTATGGATGAATAATCCACCAAGAAATTAGAGGGAGGAGGGTTTTGGAGATCAAAAGAGGGCTCCACTAGTTCTGTCCGGTGGAAGAAGAGAAAATAAAGGCTTAAGGCCTTAAAAGATATTTAAGGGGAAAATGGTAAATTCACCCAGAACAGGGTCACATGGTTTATCCGCACAGTTTACCCAAACTGTGTGCAAACCGTGCGCACCTCACTAACTCCAGACCAAAGGCCGCACGGTTTATCTGAACCCATGCACAGGCCGTGCACAGGCTATGCGCCACTGTCTGCAAGTCCATTTCCCAAAATCCTGGGCTCTGAACAATCCCTGGACACTCCCCGGACCTTCCTTAGTATGTTACACACATTACAAAGTATTTAAGGAAACATTTGAAACCAAAAATAACCATGCGTACCTTTTCCGAAGATTCGGTTCATTACAACCTCCTCTCCTTAAAGAAAATTGTCCCTGAGTTGGCCTTCCGAGGGAATAGAAGTGTCATCAATAAAAAGCTCCAGCCATTGAGAACGTATATCAGCCTCCTGCTCCCAGGCCTCATCCTATACCAGGTCATGCTTCCATAGCACCTGTATAAGAGGAACAGACCTGACACGGAGTGTATTCACGCTTCGGTCAACAATTTGCATCGGATACTCCTCAAAGGAAGCATCCATATCCATTTCAACCTCATCAGGCTAAAAAACATGAGTTGGTTCTGAAAAGTACCAACATAGATGAGATACATGAAAAACATCGTGAATGTCTTGATATCTCTAATGGAAGTGCAAGCTGGAAAGCAACAGGTCTGATCCGCTTTATTGCCTCAAAGGGTCCTACAAACCATGGTGAAAGCTTACTTTGCTTCTGTATACGTCTTTGCCCCAACCTGGGTGAGACCTTCAAGAAAACCCGGTTCCAAACCTCGAACTCAAGAGTTTGCCGGTGCTTGATAGCATAGGACTACTGTCTAGACTGAGTTTTCTGCATGCGCTTCCTAATAAGATGTATTTTCTTTTTAGTCTCCTACACAAGACGTGGTCCTAGAACAGTTGTCTCTACTAATTCAAGCCAACCCAAAGGCGAGCAATAAGGCCTACCATATAAGGCTTCATAGGGAGCCATATCAATGGTAGCCCGGAAGCTATTGTTATAACTGAACTCGACAAGTGGAATGTGTTTCTCCCATGAACCTCCAAAATCAAGAACACAGGCATGTAACATAACCTCTAGTACCTGTATAGTCTGTTTGGTCTGTCCGTTAGTCTGTGGGTGATAGGTCGTGCTCAAAAGTACCTGTGTACCCAAGGCCTTCTGTAAACCCTACCAAAACCGAGATGTAAAACGAGGATCTCTGTCTGAGACAATAGAACTAGGTTCTCCTTGAAGGTGCACTATTTCCTTGACATATAGTCATCCCAAGTCATCAACCTTGAAGGTATCCCACATAGGTAAGAAATGTGCGACATTCGTCAGACAGTCGATGATAACCCATACTACATCATTGCCACGAGGTGACCTGGGTAAACTTGTTACAAAGTCCATAGAAACATCATCCCATTTCCACTACTAAATGGACAATGACTGCAAAATCCATGCCAGACGTAGATATTCCTCTTTCACCTACTAACAGGTGGAACAATGCGTGATAAAACTGGCTATCTCCTTCACGTTAGGCCACCAATACTGTCGTCGCAAATCATGATACATTTTGGTGATGCATGGGTAAAATACGCATGTTGAGGCATGTAAATACCTCATCAGCTTCTCTATGATGTCTTTCGGGATCCATACACACCCATAGAAAAATAAAGTATCACCTTCATCCATGGTTGAATCAGTAGTGGCATCATTGGAGACACTTTCTCATAGAACAAGGCCATCCGGATCTGATAACTGTCTTGCCCTAACCCATTCCAAAAGAGTAGATGTCACTACTAAGGCTAAGAGAATAGTCTGACCCTGACCCTCCTGAACCTCAACATGCATCTCCTAAAATAGGTTCATCAGCTTCAACTCCTCATTGTATTCCCAAACCACTTGCGACTAAGTTTTCCAACTCAACGCATCAGCCAATAAATTTCCTTTACCAGGAGTGTAGGCTATTTAGAAATATAAGGATTGCAGGTACTCCACCCACCTTTGTTTCCTAAGATTTAGATTTTAGTGAGTGAAGATATATTTGAGTCTTTTGTGGTCAGTGAATACCACAAAACTCTCTCCCAAAAAATAGTGTCTCCAACAGCATAAGGCTTGAACAACCGCTGCGAGCTTGAGGTCATGCGTCGGATAATTCTGTTCATGAGGCTTTAACTGACGAGAACCATACGCAAGGACTCACTTGTCCTGCATCAAGATTGCTCTAAGCGCGATACATGATGCGTCACAAAAGACCATATAAGCTCTTCCTAGCTCCGGTAAGATCAGTATCGATGCTGAAGTTAGTCTGCCCTTTAGTTCCTGAAAAGCTACTTCATAAGGTTCTGACCAATCGAATCTCACCCCATTTTTGTTCAAAGCTATAAGTGGTGCTGCTAGGCTTGAAAGGTCCTGAATGAATTTCCTATAATATCCAGTAAGCCCTAAGAAACTCCTGATATCAAAGATGTTCTTGGGCTACTCCCAATAAATGAAAACACTCACCTTCTCAGGGTCAACAGAAACTCCAGACTCAGAAATAATGTGACCCAAGAAGTGAACTTTATTTATCCAAAAGTGGAATTTACTGAGAATATAATAAATCTGATGTTCTCTTAGTGTATTCAGCATGATCTCATGATGGGTTACATGGTCGTGTCTCAAGCATGAATAAACTAAGATATCATCCATAAATACAACCACAAAATAATCAAGGTAAGGTTGAAAAATCAGATTCATAAGAGCCACAAACATTGCAGGTGCATTCGTAAGCCCAAACGGAATGACTAGGTACTCATAAAGACCATACCTACTCTTGAACGCCATGCGAGGTATGTTCGAAGTCCTAACACGCACCTGGTGATAGCCCGACCTCAAATATATATTTGAGAAAACCTTTGCTCCTCGAAGCGGATCGAAGAGGTCATCAATTTGAGGCAAAGTATACTGATTCTTAAAAGTCATCTTATTTAACTTACGATAATCCACGAAAAGATGAAGGGTACCATCTGCCTTATTAGAAAAGAGAACTAGTGATCCCCAAGGAGAAGTACTGGGACGTATAAAGCGTTTTTCTTCTAGGTCCTCCAGCTGACTCTTGACCTCCAGAAGTTCCTTAGGTGCCATCCTATAAGGAGGAATGGTCACTGGTGCTGCTCCTGGTATAAGATCAATAGTAAATTCCACCTCTCACACTAGAGGTAGACCATAGAGATCATCATGAAAGACATCCCTGAAATTCTCCACCACCGGAGGATAAACAGAGGGTTGTAACCCTTGGTCATCGAGATAAAGACTGGAAACCTATGTCGTGACACGACCTAAACTCAGGTGTTCTGATCGTGCTCGTTTCACACTAAGATCCCATTCCCCCTTATGCATATGTGTGTAGCCCTCTGGTGACATAAACTCCACCCTCTGACGATAGCAGTCAATCCGGGCTCTATAGGAAACTAACCAGTCCATCTCGATTATTACATCAAAACATGTCATATCCAGAACATACATGTTCCACATGAAAAGGTAACTTCCCACCTCAAGGGTACAATTCTGAAAACGACAAATTCCCTCTGAATGGATACCTGAAGGGGTATTTAACATTATCATACCATGATATGACTCAACATCGAGGCCCCAAAATCCAATAATTGCATCTGATATGAAAGAGTGAGAAAAACCTATGTCAAACAAAGCAGATACTAACGTAGAGGAAACTAGAATCATACCTCGTACAGTAGATGGTCTGGAGTACTACTCCAATGGTGTAGGCTCGACTGCATACAATTGTCTGGTATAACGGCCCTGAGTCACAACCTGGCTACCCTGAGCAGACCATCCCTGTTGGCACTGAGAGTCATACACCTGATTACCTCTGCCTTGACTGCCACCATGACCAGATCGCCTGGCAGTATTCCAACTGCCTGACTGATGTGATCCTACCGATCTAGCACCAGATTGTGGAGAAGGTACATATCCCTGCTCACTAGGCCCTGGGGGAAAATTCTTGCAGAAACGGTGGAGATGACCCAACCTACCACAACCTCTACACTCCACTGTATTTCCCATACACTGACTCTTCATATATCCTAGCACCCAACATTGGTGACAGATAGGAGTACCACCTGAGAAAAAGGTTTGACCACTACTAACACCACGAGAGTCCTCAAAACGCCGCTTCTTCCCAGAAGCAGGTCCACTAGAACCCATAGGATTTGAACCGACCTAGTTCACACTATCCAATTCTCTCAAATTCCTCTCTCTGATCGAAGCCTGATTGACAATCTCTGAAATGGTTGTCAACCTGAACACGTTAACCTACGAACGGATGGCATAACACAACCCGTCCTCAAAATCCCTAACGGCTGTGAGATCATCAGCAGCTAGTGTAGGAGTAAAAATCTATAAATCCGTGAAACGGGATGAATATTCTAGGACTTTCATGGTCCCTTGATGTAGATTCATAAACTCCCTGGCTCTGTCAGCCCTCAAAGTATAGGGAAAGAAATAATCATAGAAGAAATTCTGGAAATCAGTCCAGATCATATCTCTCTGTTGTCCCAACTAGGTGATGATATCCCACCACCTCCTGGATGAACCACGTAGCATATAAGATGCGTGCTTGACCCTCCTCTCTAGAGGCATCTCAAGGTGCTCCAAGATGGTCAGAATAGCTTCCAACCAGGACTCCGTAGCAAGTGTTATATCATCTCCCATAAATGTAGGATAATGCTTCCACTGAATCTCATGGGTCAACTCTTCCATACTCAGGTCAGGTCGCACTCCACCTTGCATACTCTGCATTATATGCAAGAATCCCTAAAGGAACTGGGCATCGGTGCCCATCTCAGAAATAGCAATAGGAGCCACGGGTGGCTTGATAGGAAGATCAACTGGCGGCTCAGGGCCCGCCACCTCAGGGACATGATCGTCTCCGCCTTCAGCATGCGCGACTCGAGGACGTCTTAGAGGCATAGTGCTACAATACCAAAAAAACATCTCAAAAGAAGAAACCAACAAATTAAATGTTGAACTCTAGAATCTAGGATAGGTACTAAGCCTTCTTACCTCTAAGATAACCTATCCACACCCATATGAATTCTTATTAAAACCTAGAACTATTCAAATTTAACTTAATCCAATGATATGGCATTTCCCAGGCCATAAGGGTCCATACTTCTCATGAAATTAAATATGACACACACATGGATGTCATTTCTCATTTACTTGTGCTAATTAAGTATTTGAATGTCCTTTAATAAAAATGACTGGTTTAGTTGGAATGTAATTTTACGATCCATAAGGGCCCATACACCTAATGAACCAAAGAGTGAAACCCACTAAAACCACATCATTCCTCAATTCACAACCTTCAGGAAGGGTTAGCACAGTTACACACATATTAACAAGGCATGGAAATAAATAACAGACTATGCTCGCTGAAAATTTAAATGTGGCATGGAAAGATGCATGGACTAATCATATTGTGCCTATCGTGATGCATGTTCTAACGCATAACCCTCATTTCATCAGGTCGAACCATGAAATCCAAATCCCAACATTGAAAATCTCAAAAATATCACAAAACATGTGAATCACCCAATGGTGAAACGGTATAAATAGTAAATAGAAGAATCAATAACAACATAAAATAGGAAACGTGGCCCATACCCCATACATGGGTTCGTGATTCCCAAGCACGGGTCATGGATAAGTCCTTAAGCATTCCCAGTATCCAGGTCTATTGTCTCCAAATAGTAAAGAAAGAAAGAAATAAATCCTTTGATACCACTTTTTGACGTCCCGGACTCAGCTATCCCTCAACCCGAGCCCCGAGCCTGGTTGGCCACATGACCCCTGGCTCGTCTCCCCATATGCCAGGGGTAGCTGACTAGCAACGGGGGTGTAATGGTAAGTCAGTGGGGAGACTTTACCCCCTTTTTAGAGTACACAGCGGACAGTAGTAAAGTAGAAAGAATAGCGGAAGCACAACCAAAGGATAAATAGGAGAAAAGGGAAACATACGAACCAAAAAAATAAAGAGTAAGGAAAACCCTGATAAATATACAAAATCCACAAAGGTAGTGTCTAATACAAAATGGATGAATGGCATGCTATTACAATGGAAATATAATTCATGAATGCTATACAGTAATACAAAAAGAAAGAAGAACAAAAGTAGCACATGAGTATCTCTATCCAAGCTCGGTTGTCTGCTCTAGAACTCTAGCTAGAACATATATGAGTCAACAACCTGAAGCTGGGCTCTTTCCCCTACTAGTACCTATAGTAGTAAAGTCTACTTGGGTGCCAAGGTGGTCGCCCGGGTAGGGTGTGAGACAAGTCTCAGTAGGCCACCACCAACGGTTTCTACATGTAATCCAAATAGGTGTTCACAAGTAACAGTGAGTAATAGACTAAAAGTAAGTAAAGAAAAGTAAATAACCAACCCTCCCGCTTAGGTTCCAGAAGGACACCTGGAAGGTATACCTACTTCATCTCATAGCTAGTAATCTGAACAATCACTAGAAGTATAAGTACATAGATATAGGTTATCACTGGTATGAGATAAACATGTCTCTCTTCCATGCTTCTCACATATGTAATAATCATCACTGGCATGAGGTATGAATGCCTCTTGTCCACAATCACTGTAGCTGGCGTGGGGAAGAATGCCTTCCACCCATAAATGTTATATAGGCACGAGGTATGAATTCCTGTCATCCTATTACACAGGAACTCATCTGGCACAGGGTAAGAATTCCTCCTGCCCACACACGGGGATTCATTTGGTACGGGGTAAGAATTCCTCCCGCCCATACATGGAGATTCATCTAGCGTGTCAACATAGGAAGGCATAACCATTCACATCACATTATATAAGGCATTCCATCTTATATCACATCACATTAACAAAGCATGACATTTCCCAATCACATTATAAGGAAAACATATATCTCAATTCATTAAAGGCTTCAGGCTATCACATCCTAGCCAAACTCTAACCAGGTCATCTCATTTTCTAACATGGAAAAAGTCCTTCAAGACATATCATTAAGGTCCAAAGGTGAAAAAGGGCCAAATAATAGGGCATAACACCTATGGTTGACCTTCCCCAATCCATACCTCAACTAAACACCCTATCCAGGTTAGATTCATCAATCTCATACCACACAGGTCATTTAGATATAAAGCAGTCATTATAAATATGGGGTTTGGTGAAAGACAAACCACGGCATGATGATAATAACTCAAAAAGGTGAAAACCTAAAATGGAAACCACGTAACCACCTACCTTAGAGCTGTAGGTGTAGGCTCACCTGATATTGACCTCAGATTTGCATTAGGTTGTAAGAGATCTGAGTTCTAGTCCAAAGCCCTGAAAATAGGGCTTATGAGCCTATGATAAAATAACAAGATGGATACCAAGATTTACTGAGGAAAGAAGGGTACGTGAGGAAAGCCTTAACGAGGGTGATCCAATGCCTTCGACGGATCGAGGATCAGATTCCGGATAATGAATACACCAAGAAATTAGAGGGAGGTGGGTTTTGAATCTCAAAAGAGGGCTCCCCTGGTTCTGTCTACTGGAAGAAGGAAAAATAAAGGCTTAAGGCCTTAAAAGATATTTAAGGGAAAAATGGTAAATTCACCCAGAACATGGTCACATGGTTTAGGCACCCGGTTTACTCAAACCATGCACAAACCATGCGTACCTCAATACCTCCAGACCAAAGGTCACACGGTTCTTCTGAAACCATGTGCAGGCCGTGCACAGGCAATGCGCCACTGTCTGTAAGTCCATTTCTCAAACTCCTGGGCTCCGAACAAACCCCGGACACTCCCTGGACCTTCCTTAGAATGTTACAAACATTACAAAAGCTTTATGTAAAGATTTTAAATAAGAGCTAATGATCTGTACCTTTTCTGAAGAGTCAGGTCCTTATAACAAGTCCAATATAGAAAACCCACAACCTCTTCTCAATAAGAATCAACATAGAATTAAGGGTTGGGCCATCATAATAAATAGGGGAACTAGGATCTCATATCCCGAGAACCATCTCATATTAAACCATTAAAAGATAACAAGAAACCTCAAGTTACCAACATTCCAAAGGCAAACCTCATCCTACCTACCCAATCATAGACTCAAGGACACTCATGTTAATCCCAACCATCAAGCTATATTTAGCTTAGTCAACCATTAAAATAAAACAACTAAAACCTCAATATAAGACAATACAAAAGGAATTATATGTTCTAAAACAAAATCCAACACCACATATGATGTAATGATAAATAAATCCTTAATAAAAACCAAACAAAATCCCCAAAATAATTTAACACTTAAAGAAACCAGACAAGTCTAGAGATAGGTTTTACAAGGTATAATTTCATGAAAATTCTATATAGGTAAAAAATTAATTTATAAACTTTTCTTTTTATTATTATTGAATAAAAAAAACTCAATTTACAAGTTTTTTGCTTGCCTAATCCACTTCTGAAACCAAATAACCCATTTACAATTCCACTTTGAAAATATAAGATGTAAACCTTTAACTCAAAACTATTTCCAAAACCTCTTTAAAAAATTAAGGAACTTAAAACAAGAATAGAGGATAAACCAATCTATAACTGGGCCCCACAATTCAAGAATCAAAATATGAATAAATATTCCCCAAACATTCCAAAAAAGATAATTAAAATCAATAAAAAAGAATAATTTACATCCATGACTAGAAATCAAGAAAGTGTTGTGGTCTACACTTGAGGTTCTAACTAGAATGATATTATACATGGTTATCAGATTCATTGGGATCCTATGTGTATCATAATAATATATCCCATTTGGATTCTCCCTCAGGTAGTGTTAGTGACTTACCAACACTAACCACTAGAAGGTCACAACTCTCATAGTTAAATAACAAGCTTATGTGTATTGGACAAGCGCAACATTCAATTAGACCACTATTATTAACCTAAGGTGATTGTGACCAATATAGAGTAGAGGTGAGTGAGAAATATTAAATGATCAAATGAGGCATTATAAATCATAATAATAGAAATAATAATAATGATAACCCACACTATTTTCTAATGATCTCTCAATGAGAATCTCTTTTCAATCCTCCACTGGTCATTATTTACAATGCACCACCTATAAAATTGAAACAAACAAGGTATCATATATAGTTCCTCCCACACACCTATGAATTTCAAAAACTATTGAAAGATCCAATGAGCCTTCAAGAAATCTACCTAGGAGGTTAGGTCTATTTATCACAATTTAAAATCATTATAATACATTACAGTTATGAACACTCTCAAAATTCATTTATAAATAATTTCCAATTTTTTATAAAGGCTATTAAAATAGTAAATATATACTCTTTAATTCATCACATCACCCAAATAGGGTCAAAATAATTTTAAACCTCATTTTTTGTTTGTAATAAACCTTTAAATAATTTATCAATACTTATCATTTCATGTTTCACTTGAAATGAAAAGTAATACCTTTGAATAATCAATTTAAAATCACAAAACATCTTTAGTAACATAAATATAATTTTTAATATCCAATTAATGAATTTCTAAAATAGCTGATGTGCATGTTTTATTGAAATTAGTTTTCAAAATGTTTATAAATAAATTAATTATATACATTGAAATTGAAATCAATTAAACAAAATTTTCCTTCCAAATTAGGATTAAACATTTTTAATAATTTAATTATATATTTTAATAATAAATTAAACACTTAATAAATCAATTGTTCCAAAAGTATAAGTCATGACATTGGAAAGACCAACCTTAAATTAATGTAAAATGGACTGAAACATCAAAGATATTATTAATGAATTTTGAAAAGGACATCACATTCCATGTTACCAAAATATTCAAAAAAAATAGGTCAAACTAACACACCTAGAGTTGAATTGAGAGGCGTGTGGGGACTAATGAAAATAAATTGAGAGAGGGGGAGAAAGAAGAGGAATAAAGGCCTTACCTCAAATATCTAGCCATGAATTTTGAAGAAACCATGTGGAATCACTATGGGTAAGGTGTAATTAATGAGGGGAGTATATCTTAAGTGGAGGTAATTCTTGGGGGTATCACACAAGATATTAGAGAGAAAGAAAGTGAAATAACACTTTTAATTTTTTTGGGTAGAATAAAAATTTTACAAATTTTTAAAAACTTGGTGACCCACATAATTTAGTTGCACGACTTAGTAAATCATGGGAAAACCATGTAAAGGATCTATGAACCCCCTGAGCATATCACACAGTTTCCCCTAAGACCCTATACAAATTAATTAACTATGAGGTTACACTGCTAAACTACACTGTCAACTCATATTTCAAAATGAACAGTTTCTATATACTTATTACTAATCATGTTACATAATCATATGCTACCAAAATGTGTCAAATGGTTTAAATTTCAATCCAAAAAATTACTGAAACATAAAATACCACAAAATTATATAAAATAAAATAATAATAACAACTATAGTGACACATTGGTGCCACATTATTAATAATATAATGATCAAATTCTCCACTTCCTTTAAAAACTCTTAAGGATATTGGATGTTATTAAAAACATCATGATAATATAATAATTACTAAAAAGGCATTGACTTATAAAAGAATAGGATATTAAAATCATTTTTATATTCTCCATTCTATGGATATTTATTCCAATGGCTATACCATATACGTATTATTCAATTCAACCTATAAACTAGTTTCTCTGATTTGGTGAAATATTAACAATCATGGATATAATTCAGGATATATTTACCCTTTAGGTATTCCTATATTAATATTTTTGTCGATGTTACCATATAAATACATATTGATATCATTGATTGTATGTAATAAAATATTTACTTATTAGAAAATTCATAAAGAAAAACTTTTCTTATAATAAGTTTATATATATTTAATACTCATAACTATTTAAAAAGATAGTCTGATTTATTATATTATTAACAAAATATCATATTTTTAACCACTTTTTAAAAATTATTTTTATTTAATAATATCTTAAATCCATTTTTTAAAATAATTAAAAAATTTACTATACAATCAATAATGAGATCTCATAATTTATAGGAAAATAATGTCACTTATGAGGAAATGTCTTTAAAAAACTATTATTGATATATTTATTTTATACTTATAAAGAAAATTGTCTACACATAATGAATAATGATCTTATATAATCCATTATACCACTTTTCTAGTGTGTATAATAAACATATTAATCTTTTTATTTTCGACACTTTTTTATCTTAATTATTGATAGAAATATTCTGATAATCTTATTAAAAATTATATAAGGTCATAAAATATGAGGTTTTCATTACTCAATAATTATTTAAAGCCTCATAAAAACTTAATAGATATATATTCAGTAATAAATAATAATAAATGTAACAATTCCATTGATACAACATTCATAAAACAATTATATGATTCATAGTAGGTGGTTGAACCTTTAAATATTTTATTGTTGATACTGTATTTAAATATTGTAAATTCACTTCTAATATTACTAGATATGATATAAATAATTTAACTTAATAAAAGTTAACTCATAGTAAATCAACATATAAGGTAAATTCATAATATCATGAAGAGGATAAAAAATTCTACTATAAGAGATAATTTAGTAAACATGTTTTTAAGAATTAAATTCTTTATACCCAATATGTATGTTTATCGTATTATCAATAAATTTATGATCATGTATCCATATTTTAAAATTTCTCTTCATAATTTATCCTATATTGGTTGAATGATCATGTCATTTTATTAATATGTTAGGTTTAATAAAATTATTTTCATGAACCATCCCAGGTACCCTAGTAACCCGATAATCGATCTTGTCCCCATATAGTATGAAGGGAATTCTTGATCCCCAGGGGTTGGTGACTATCTCATAGTATCATAAAAATGAATGGTGTAACGAATTTTTTACAAACATTTCATAAGAAAGAAGGAAAGAAAATATGCATACAATAAAAACTCCATATGAAGAAGTGTACTAAAAGTCAAATAGGTATAAACAACCTAATGTACTACAGCAAAGTACCAGAAATATGGGAAGGTACATAGCCCAATTCCCAATAGATGAAACTCTCTAAGTCTATGAATTAATAGTTAAAACTACATCTAAGTGGTGCTTTACTCCCACTAGAACCTTAAATAAGATAATATACATACACTGGAAGGTACTGGTAGGGTGTGAGTTAAAACCCTGTAGTGTCTCACCAAGGATTCCATAATAACATGCCAAAATTTTATTAACCAAATAAGAAATTTCAATTTTCAAATAAAAAGTTTTGGAATTTCAAGATCATGTTTTAAAAAATCATGATTTACATTTCAATTAATGTAGATACTTTTCAAATTATGGAAATACATTAAATAATGGATTAAATAAAAAAAATTTATATAGATAAATTTATAAAAATAATAATGCATGTTAAATAATTTACAAACATTGGCAAACATTTATATCTCATATATAAAAAACTGAGAAACTTAGTCATCTACCAATATGTAGGATACTTCCAGGTTATGGGATCCTTAAAAACTCATGTTATAATAATTTATATGTTTACTCATCTCCCTCAGCACTAGAAATTGAGGATTTATTTATATCCTACTGAGGAATAATATGTGATAAAAAGTGTTTTTTAGTGTTGTAAAACATCAATATGGCGTTAGGTCATTCAAATCCTAGCATGTTTGTCCCAAATAACTCACTAAATACCTAGGATTCCAAGTGCTCAAGTAAAAAAATTATGGGAAATTTAACTTAAGACTTATTAAAATAAAATAAAATCCCATTAACCCATTTTAAAAATTTCAATTTTCCATTTAAAAACATAAATGGGTTTTTAATCAAAACATTCCTTTTTCCAAAATAAAACCCAAATATTTCTATCAAAATATTTTTATGAAATTTTTTCCAAATAAGAATATAAAATAAATTCACAATATAAATTTCACAATTTGATTCTCATAATAAAAATCAAAATTTTAATTGAAATAGTATCCTCAATTTCACGATTTAAATCTCTATAATTTTTCAATCAATACCAATTCAAGGGAATTGGGTATTTTCCTTATTTCTTGCTAAAATTAAATTTCCAAAAACCTCAATTATATGGAAATTATGTTTTAATGAAACTATTGAAATTAAATTCATTTATAAGAGTAATTGACTTCAAATCAACAATAAATCAAATAGGGTTAATAAAAATTTGGCATCACAATAGAACCACCTACCTCGAGATCACATGACCTTGAATCACAAACCCCTAATCATAAATAATCAACGAAGAATGATTATAATGGAATCCAAGAAACTAAGAATAAAACCTATATTTAAGATTCAAAATAGTGGGGATTAGATCCTACAACCAACATGGAGATCATAAAAACACTAGGGAGGAAAATATAGAGAGTGGTAGATAGAGAAAGAGAAGAGTAAACTAACTGGAAGAGGGTCAAACGCCATTTTCCGAGCTTTGATGTACTTCTGGGATGGTTTTGAGGGGTAAAAAACTACTCTTGGGAGCCTCCAAGGAAGAATAATTCATATGGGGTTCATACAGGCCCATTGGGAGTCTAAAAAAATGGGTTTCAATAATATTGAAAACAGTAACAGGATGTTACAACCACCCCACCGTATAAACTTTATATCCCCAAAATTCCTACTCAGAATCTTCTATGCTAAAAAGATGAGTTAACTACTCTCTCTTTAGTGCCTCCCTCTCCCACGTCTCATGATTATCCAAACTGTGCTTTCATAGAACTCAAACCAAAGGTAGAATAATGGTTTCTTAATCAACTATTATATCTGGCTGTTCAGTCAGATATAAATCATGTTCAATCTAAAGATAACTCTAGCATAGCACATGAGATGGATCAGATAGATAATTTCATATCTAACATACATGGAAAATGTTATGTATCATTTTCAGCTATTTTGGAAGTGTAATATGGTAAGAGACTTTTCTGCTTGTTCAATGACCTCAAAAGGTCCTAGAAATTGGGGAGAAAGTTTCACTTACCTCCCAAGTCATTGATGACCAAAAAAGGGTTAAAATTTCAACAACACCTAGTTAGTAACTGATAACTCAAACATCTTATTAATACAATCATCATAAGACTTAAATAGGCTTTGTGCCATCAACATTCACTAAAAATCAACTAAATCATTGATGTTGTATCTTGATCCGAACTTTGTCCAACAAATGAACCTTCTCCAATATCTGACCAACACAATAGATATCTACAAGGTCTACCATATAAGGCATCAAAAAGATCCATTATGATCATTGACATGTAACTATTGTTATATTCTAACTTGACTATACCCAAATGATCATGTCAAGCTCCCCCAAAGTTGAGAACACAAGCGTGAAGCATATCCTCAATAATCTATATAGCTCTTTCTATATGACCATCTGACTATGGATGACATGTCATACTCTAATCAAATTGAGATCCCAGTGAATCTTGAAGGCCTCTCTAAAAACAATAAGTGAACTAAGGATCTCTCTTAGATACTATAGCAGATGGTACTCCATGTAAACTAATGATCTCTTTCGCATAGAGATTTTCCGACTCCTCAATTTTGGTTGTATCGAGAATGGGTAAAAACTGAGTTGATTTGGTTAGTTGGTCAATCATAATCCATATCACATTCTTATTTCTATGGGTATTCCAAAACACATCCCAAAAATCAAAATAAATCACATCCCACTTCCATGAAGTCACCAAAAGTGGCCAAAGAAAACTCGAAGGTTTATGGTGTTCGGCCTTAACCTATAAGAATGTATATCAAAGAGAGATAAATTCAATAAATGCCCCATCATATACTTGTCCATCATAATTCATGTTTTATGTCATAGAACATCTTCATGGTTCTAGGTTTTACTACCCACTACGAATTATGGAAATCCCCTATAACATCTTTCATTACTTTTAATGACATAATAAAGAGATTTTAATAGCGTAGATTGCTCTCTTTAAATAACGACCACTCAAAAAAAAGTCTCCCCATCATAAAGAGAGTATCTAATGCTATGGAACTCATGGTCAAGTTTTTTTTCTTGAATAATCATCTCAATAAGAGTGTATTTCAACTAAAAACTGTCCAAAGCAGCCTCAACATCTGATTCTTAGACTCCGATATAAAAATATGAAAATTGATCCATCGAGTTCTACTCTTCTAAATATTATTTCATTTCATGAGTTGGATGTTTCCTTATCAATGTGTTTGCGATGAAATTATATTTCCCTGAGATATAGGTGATTTCAAATCCAAAATTATTCAAGTATTCCAAAAAACACCTATGGTGTAGATTTAAATATTTTTGCGAGAATATATAACTAAAACTCATGTGGTCTAAAAAATGGTGAACCTTTATCCATAAAGGTAATTTTTCCTACACTTAAGTTATTGCATCACAGCTTCAAGTTCAAGGTACTGGGTCATATAATTCTTCTCATGTGGCATAATCTGATGAGATCCAAATGAAATTACATGATCACCTTACATAATAATGTTTCCAAAACTTGAACATGATCCATTATAGAAGACCACATAGCCGTAACTAGCATATGGAAGAGTCACACTGGTACTGTATTCAAAATATGTTTCAACTCAACTAAAAAACTCTGACATTTATCACCCCAACTAAACTTTATTCTCTTCTGATTTAGAGCAGTCATCAAAGAATCCAACTTTGAGAATTCCTTAATGAACCGACAATAATACACAACTAGACCCAAGAACACCCTTATCTTAAAAACATTCCATTAGTTTTCTCATGTCATAAGGGCCTTCAAATTTTCAGGGTAAACTAAAATACCATGATCTAACACCACGTTTCCCAAGAATTTCACTTCCCAATTCTAGATATCACATTTTGAAAGATAGGAAAAAATTCATTGAGTTCTCAACAAACTCAGAATTGCTCAGATAATGAACATGATCCTCCTAGGGAAGAAAGTAATCAAGGATTTCATCCATAAAGGCTACCATAATGTTATCGAGATACTCATGGAAAATATTTTTCATTAAAGCCATGAAAACATCAGGATAAATGGTTAGACCAATGGGATTGATAAGCTACTCATAATGGTCATACCTTCTCCAAAACGTGGTTTTCTAAATGTTAGATTATTTTATCCTCAATTGATGGAAACCAGATCAAAGGTAAATTTTTAGGAACCACTTTCCACCATTCAACTAATCAAACATATCATCAATCTATAGAAATAGATACTTTTTATTTACCGAGAAATTGTTAAGTTTTCGATAATCCCCACAAACGATAAATGAACCATCATCTTTCATAGAAAAGATAATCAGTGCCACCCAAGGTGATACACTCAGGTGTACAAATCCTATCTTTAGAATATCATCCAACTAAGTCTTCAACTATTTCATTTTAGTTGCTGCTATTTTGTAAGAAGTAGTAGATTCTAGTTGATTACTATGAACTAAGACAATTGAAAACTCTACCTCCCTTACCAATGGAAAACGAGAGAATTTTGAAAGAAACACATTGGTAAACTTAAAGAAAATTGGATAGAGATCACTGCTCAAAGATTCCATATCTAGATCAAAAGAAAACCTGATATTAGTATCCCAAACTCTAGATAAGAAGGCTCATTCATGCTCGACCTTGGGTCCCATTCTTCTTGAAATACAAGACACAAACCATTGGGTGTAATAAGGTAGACACGTCAAAGATAAAAAAAATCCAATCATTATTGGAAATGATCAAATCCATATAAAAAATGATGTCCAGTGGTTTCATGTCAAGAACCAAAAAACTCCAAGAAATCTCAACATCTGATAAATAGAAAACACAAGTGGGACTGTGAAGATTATTATCTATCTTTGTATTAAGGGGTGTAGTAATATCCATGAAATAAGATAAAATCTCAATAGGAAGATTTATTAGATTAAAAATATGGTATGTAATAAATGAATGAGATGTACCAGTATCAAATAAATCAGTCACTAATAATGAAGATATAGTGACAGTACCTCTCAAGAACACTATACCTATATTTACTTTCTTTGGAGACTCTCCCACTATGTGAAGAAGCTTCGTCCCAGATTCCTATGGCTAGAACCCTTTTATCCTTGAAACATCTCATTTCCCTAAATTTTTATAAGGTTTTGATGATCATTTGACACTACAGAAAGTGGAATTAACATCAAATATTTTTTGTAAGTGACATGAGTGTCCAAAAATAACCACATACCTTTGGTGGCTTAGTGAAAACCCTCTTAGAATGCATATGATTTCCACACTGGTATGAAATTAGTGGGATACTTCTAGGTATTAAAGGTGGTCTATAATGAATGACTATCGAGAACCACCATGGGAATAATAACTCTTATACTTTTCTTTAAAGGAATCCATGCTACCACTATGAGAGAAAGAAATGCCAGATAACCCTAACTTTCCATCCAATTCCATTTCAACCATCAGTACTCTATCCAGCACACTATCCTAAAAACGTACCTTCGTTAAGAAAACCTAATTACATATAACATATCACAGTCCCAACTCAACCAATTAAGCCTAAATCATATCATTCGATACAATATTAGATGATAAATGCATGAGCTCAGCAAAATGTGTTTTATACTATATCATGGTCCTATCATCCTTCTCATGTTGAAACAACTCTATAGCCCTGGCCAACAACATCAACTGTGGATAGAACTATTCGGTGAAAATTAACCTTTACACTCTAAGATCTCAGACATCTTCTCCATCACCATAGTGTCCCACTATCTTTTATTCAATCCTCATATCACGATGGTGGAACACTTCATTTTGATTTCATCAGGTGTCTCTAAGAACCCAAAAACAAATGACATCCTGCTCAACCATTCCTCAACCTCTTGAGGATTATTTAAACCTTTGAACACTATTGGAGTCTAGATAATGAATTACTATGAAATATTAGGTAGAACATCCCTTTGAGGTTCCATAGATGTATCATGAATGGAAACCGATGGTTGTTTTGGCCCCCAAGCTTAGATAATATACAAAATAACCTCATCCTAATTCGGGTACATAAGAGGATTTTCTCACTGAGGTTCAGCAACACCTTCCTCTTGGATATGATTCACACATCTTATTTGAGGCATGATTCTACACAAGTTCAATAGATATCAAGGAATACATTAGATTAAAACTCAAATAGAATAAAAATGGGAAATTAATCCCAATATATAGACAACAAGATTTGTATTTCAATCCATCCAAATCAATAGTAGGGAAAAGACTATAACTAGTCCTCAAAAATTATTTCCCAAACCACCCCAAGTGAATCAAGGTACATTATGGTGAGATATGACTAAGAATTCAATAACAACTACCTCATAAGTCCCAAAAAGATTACACAAATGCATACTAACTTCAAGTAAAGAAGCTCAACTTATAGATCTGATACCACTTTTCACGAACCATCCCAGGTACCCTAGTAACCTGATAATTGAGACATTATGAACATGTCTTGAATGGTGTTACCAATACCCATTGTGTAGAAACTATCACCTAGAATCATTCAAAATCAAACTGGGAATAAATTTTCCCTAAAATTTAGAAGCAATATAAAAAGAGAGCATGCATACAAGAAAAAATCCATAGGGAGAAGTGTACAATAATTAAAACAAGTATGAATAAACAAAAGTATTAAATAAAATTACCATAAAGATAGGAAGGTAAACTTCAAATATCTAAATGGATGCAACTCACCACATCCATGTATCAATATATAGAACCACCTCTAATTGGTTCTTTACCCCTGCTCAAAAATAGAAGGATATAATCTATAAACACCTAAAGGAATTGGTATGGTGTGATATAAAACCCAAATAAGGTCTCTATAAGGATTATATAATAATATTCCAAAATTTTATTAATCAAATAATATCTTTCAATTTTCAAATTAACATTTTTTTTCATTTCAAGAGAATATTTAATGAAATCATTATTTATATTTCAAATAATGGAGATACTTTTTAAATGATGAAAATACATTAAATAAGTGGATTAAATAAACACTTTTATATAAAATAGTTTATATAAATCATAAGGCATGTAAAATATTTTAAAAACATTGGAATACATTTATATATCATATATAAACCAATGATCAACATGGTCATCTCCCAATAGGTATGATAGTTCCAGGTTATGGGATCCTCACATGCTCATGTGATAATAACCACAATGTGTACACATGTCCACCAGCACTAGAAATAGAGGACTCGTATATATATTATTGAGGAATAATATATAATAAAAATTGTTTTTTATTATAGAAAAATTTCAATCTGGTGAAAGAGAATTCCCATCCAATCGTGTTTGTCCCAAATAACTCAAAAATTACAGTCTTTCATGTGCTCTAGTATAAATCAATGATGGTAATTTTATATTTAGACTTCTTAAAATAAAATAAAATCTTATTCCCCTATTTCAAACATTTAAATTATCATTTAAAGACAAAAGTGAGTTTTTAATTAAAAAATACCATTTTCCAAAACAAAACACAAAGCTTTATATCAAAATAAATTTAAGCCATAATAACCAAATAAGAATTTGAAATAAATTCACAAATTTGATTTTATAATTCCATTCCCACAACTAAAATCATTAATTTAATTAAAATCATTTCCATAAACTTTACAATTTAAATTCAATAATTTAAATCTCCATAATCTACCATCAATTTCACAATCAAACCCCAACTCAATGGAACTGGAGGTTTTCCCAATTCTAGGCCAGAATTCAATTTCCAAAAAATCCAATTCAATATAAATTGGGTTTTTAATCAAACAAATTGGAATAAATTTCATTTATAATATCATTTTTATTAAAATAAACAATAAATCAATTTATAGTAAATAAAAATTAGGCATCATAATGGAACCACCTACCTCAGGATCATAGGATCTCAAATCACCAAACCATAATCAAAACTCATCAACGAAGAATGAAGACAGTGGAATCTATGAAACCAAGAATCAAACATATGTTTAAAATTTAAAAACAATGGGTATTAGATCCTCCAACCATCATGAATATCTACAAAACCCTAGTGATGAAAAGATAGACTTTGTAAGATAGATAATGGGAAGAGGAAAAAAACCAAGGGAGGATCGACAGTTATTCTCCAAGATTCAATCGGCTTTTGGGAGGGTGTAAAGGGATCAAAAACTTCTCTTGGGATCCTCCAAGTAAGAATAATTTGTATTGGGGTCAAATAGGCCAATCAATAGTCTAAAATAGGGGTTTTAAATTTTTCAAATCAAAATCTGAACTAAAAAATATTTTTTACATGGTTAGCTGGGAAGGATCATACGGTTTGACCAAACTATGTTCCCTTTCCATGTACCCATGTAAATGGGTTACATGGTTTCCCCTAAGTGGTTGAATGGTTTTACAAACCATACTCAAACTATGAAATACCTTACTACCTGGGTTTTCATAGTTTTCCTTGAGAGGACGCACGGTTTGGGTAAACCATGCGCCAACCATGCACTAACCATTAATTTTCAAAAAAAATTAAACTTCTCCCATAAGCAACCCCAAATGAAGCCCAACCAAAACATGGTAAAAATATGGGGTTTAGTAATACCTTTAAATAGTAACAAGATGATACACTTATGGATTTCAATAATTTATTTTCTTATACGTAGTAAAATTTAAATATTATCAAATTATCTATAATCATATTTTTTATAATAAATTCTTAATATATATAAATGTTTTTGGAACCTCATTCATTCGTACTTATTATTTGATATTAACATTGAAGAATGTATTTAAATATAAATATATTTCATAGTCTTATTATTAAACAAAACATTATTTATTAAAAATTATGTACCATTGAGTAGGTATATAATTTATCTTTTAGATCCTTAGATTCGTTTTCTACAACCAATTATGCTACTTGGATGTGCATGTACTAGAACCTTAAGAAAACTAACTAATAATAAAAAATTATTAGTTCATATAAAAAAATAAATTAAAAAATATTTATAATTTTTTTACTTAAATATAAAACATTATGATTTTTGGGATGTTCTTTTGTGGCTTTTAACACTTTCATATTTTTGTAATGAATTAACCTAGGATACCCTGACCTAATACCCAAGATGGATACCAAAAACCCCAAATCAGGTTCCCAATCTCCATGGGCTAGAAAAAAGTTTTAATTCCATAAAATTAATGTTCTGGAAATTATTTTTCTTGAATACATATAAAAATAAAAAAATATTTCCAACAAAGAGTGCAGTATGACCACTCTATAAATTAAACGAATATCCTTTGTTGAATTAATATTTTAAAATTTATTTAAATTTAAAATTAGATATAATGACATAATAAAATAACTAGTAAGTCATAAAATAATGAAATGTCAAATAAAAAATGAACTATCAAATTTTATATACATCGGATCATTTATGAAAATCCAAAATGAATAGAAAAGGGAATTTAAAGATAGTGTGGTAATATAAAAATAAGAACAAAAAATGAAGCAAATATACCCATCTACATATGAAAATTTTGAATCTACCACTTTTTATGTCCTTAAAACATAAATAAAAATACAATCAAAATTCCTCTAACATAAGGGGTTCCTTCAGTTTACAAGTAATAATAGATATCAAGTCAACATACTCATATTGTTTTTATATAGTGTGTGATCAAAGATTACTTTTATGATTCCACTGTAAGTTATATAAATAGACATTAGTAAAAAACCATGTTACGCTAGCTTGAAAGTAAACTAAGAAAATAAACCTTCCATTTTATTAAAACAATTTTTTTTAGAAACACACAATTAATTTCATTGAAAATAAAGTAATTTATAAAAGTTATCTCAATAAGATATAATTTCAAAAATTAAATCGTAAATAAAAATGATTCTATAACATAGTTCATTTAAAGGCATCATGGGAGACTAACTAAGGGTTTAGGGTAATAAAATATAGGATTCTTATATCTATGATCAAAATTATATATGCACATGCCACTAGATAAATAATAATCCAAAACTAATAGTGACGTAACCAGTCGGTGTATAATCTAAACTAGTGAGGTTGTCCAAATGAAACTAGCATACTCATGATCATAACCTAGTCCATATTATAAAGTGCTTAATCTAAAATTTTTGAATATATTGGTTTTGTAAAATCTCACATGATGGTATCCTTGTCACTATAATACCTATTTATTACCTAAGGTATTCCTATGAAGTTTTCCATAATTAAATAGATTCAAATGATTCAAAACAAAGTATATCAGATAATACCTTTTAACTATCAATTTCCTATAATTCATATATCATAATGTTATAATAATTAAAATGGGGACATAATGAAATAAACAAATAATTCTTAGTAAGAAAAAATTAAATGAGGCAAACACCACTTGATCTTGTGAAATCCATCATAAACAAATTCATTAATTCTTTATAAATCATATCAAAAAATTTCATGAAATCACTTACCATTATTTTTTAAGATAATGTCATTCAAATTTTATCAATCCCCTTGCATGAAAACTTTAATTAAATTTATAATTACACCTCTTTAATAATTTCCTTTTCAATATAAAATTTAAAAAAATAATATACAATAATATAGTCATCAAAAATAATTATAGATATTTATTATAGTTTTTATTTAATTGAACCACCATTTAAAACAATAAAGCATTCATGGTTTTGTCAACAAAGGTAATTACATAAAAATACATACTTTTATGAATGATAAATAATTTCAATGGATATTTTAAATATAATAAAATTCATATAGACCTTCAGGAATCATAAAATAAAATAAAAACAAAATAACATGAGAATCATATAATATTCTAAGTCTTGCAATGAGAAAATACATACAAGTGATAAACAGGGTGGAGGAAAAATCTTCATTCAAGCAAGAAAGACCTCAAAATGGATGCACTAACCCTCAATAGAAAATTACTTTTTATTGTTAATGGTTTCATAATTATTTGGTTAAACATGAGACCCTAAATTAAAAATAGTAAAATAACTAAATATGGAAGAATAAAATGAATAATTAAAAGAATAAAAATAACATTATAATGAAGGACTTACCATAAAACTACCACATAGGGGAGCAGTTGTGTATTTTAAATTTTTTAAATTTTTTTTATTTAATATCTTTTATATCTTTTATTTTTTTTGATGTTTTTGTGACTAAATATACTTTATTTTTTTATTATTTTAGTTTTTAGAATAATAATTCATTTTAATAGATTTTATACTCTTAAAACCTAAAAATATGAACATTGTTTAAAAACATTTAGTGAAAAATATATTTTAATATCTTCTTTTTACTTTTTTTGCATGTATAAAAAGAAGAAATTGATGTTATGGGAAATTTTGGAAATTTTCTGGAATTTCTTATGCTTATAGAAAAAATTATAATTTGAAAAAAAAAATATGTTTATCCCCATACAATCAACCAAGGAATGTAGAAACCAAGGGAATCAACACACTACCCTTCACTATATATGGGTGAAAAAGGGATAATCATTGGAAATGTTAGTGATAGTGGATTCATAGTAAGGTAATGTCCCTTTAGCGGGTCAATACATAGATATAGGGACATGGGATAGGTCGATGATACACCTAACAAGGGGGTATATAAACAAATATAATGATAATTTTTAGAAATATATTCCATAAATGAGGACAATAACTAAGTAATCATCCCTATATGAAAAATGATGTGGTATAACTAATTCAATAGATAATTGCATAACATGTGGGGGTACCATGTGAGATCCATTGAGTTTTTCCAACTATTGGAGTTGTCCCTTGTTAAATTTTATTCTACAAAATAAGATCTATTATAATACTTAACTGCTATAATTGGGATCCACCACATTTAAAATTCCTTACCACCAAATTAGATCTCCTTTAACCCACATCGAACCTCTTGATGGATATGTATCAATGATCATATTTATTTCTTGGTAAAATTTCTATGTCTCTTGATAAGTTGAACATAGTGACATGTCATTATTTCTTACCCAAGTTCACTAATAATTCTAGGATACCATAATGAAAATTAGATTCAAGAAGATTAAAAATATATCATTCAATCTTCTTTATCCCTTCATGTTTACAATATATTTTTTGTCCCTTTATAACAAATTCTCATATCACAATGACAACTCAAACATCTCTATTGAAACCCAAGTCCCTGATATAGCCTCAGGCATTCTTAATGGGATCTTAATTACCAACACAGCCTTAGGTCCTTCCAATGAATCCCTATACATTAATGGAATCTCAACCTACTCTAACATAATCTCAATGCCCCAAATCACCTATAATTTCTCCCTACTACGTTTCTAGAAAATTATTGAGGCTTTATAGAAGGTAGTAATAAGTTGATAAATAGTTAAAACACACACACTAAATCATATCCAATTATGTGATCTTAAAGACATTTGGGAAACATTAAATAAGGAGAATATTTTATACTATTCTACTAGACAATATTAGATAAATTTTTTAATGGAATCCAAATGAAAGAATATTGTATAGAGATTATTGTAGTTACCTCATTCTTATACCCAATGCTTAAGAAGGATAGTTATCTCCCAGAAACCATTCTAATTTTGAGAATATATCTCTATGTTGGGGTATCACATTAAAATATAAATTAGATAGAAATTTTGGGTGAGATTAGAATTAATTTACAAAATGTTGATTTCAAGTCTTAGACTCCATTATATTTACTCAATCCATACTCCATACTTCCATGTATTCCATCTCATACCCCTATACACAAATTAAACCTATATCCATTACAAAATTCCATATATATCTCATTAAAATCAACCTTATTACTTTATACTCTCATTTATATTCATCCAAAATAAATCATTTTCTCCAGTAATAACTCATTTTTTGCTTCAAGGTGCCATATATAACCTAAAGATAGAAGTAGGTTAGCCATATCCATTAAGGATATTTTCTCTTTCTCTATTTTTCTTCATTATATTATAATTCTAAGATATTTATTTTATGGGTTAAAAAATAGGATTTTATTTTTTTATGTTGTGTGAATTATGAAGCTGGAAATTATTATTAATCATGAATTCATTATTAATTCTCATAACTATTAAGTCATTAAAAAAGTTAAATGAGGGTCAAGGTGGTGGAATGAGAATTAAACTTTGGATCATTCACTAATTTCCTGATAATTTCATCCTAATGGATCATAGTTTGAGGGGTGTAGTGGAACCATAATCATTGAATATGAACTGAAAACACTACTCTTAAGAAAAAAGATAACCCTCATAGGGGATCTTTACAAAATAAGCAATTCCTTGGTTTCTATGAGAGTAAGGATTTTTTTTATGGTGCTAACTCATTTATATTAGATAATTCACATAGAATAAATTATAAGAATGATAACTACCATAAATCCCTCCACACACACACTTTACTAGTTGAATCAATACTTCAGTAAAATTTATAGATGCATCCCATTACCAAAACATTTACCCACTCACGGTAAAATATTAAAACGTCAAAAAACATTTAAATTCTTACATGAACACACAAGAAAAAATCCATTCATCATTTTATCATTTGTTAAACACAAGTAGATTATGGGATTAGATAAAATCATATCCTTATAGTGATGAAAAAGTTACTCACAAGTATTATGTGCTCACATTTACTCAATACAAGAAGGAAATCTTAAAGAGATGAGTAGACTCCTATATTCCAATGTTCTTTAGAAAAATAGAGTTAAATGACATGTTTTCCCCCTTTATGTCCAAGTCAAATTTTAAATTAAAATTTATTTAATTAAATAATAATTAGATTATATTCATATCTATGTAAAAATGGTATAATAATATCAGTTGAGATTTCATTTAATACTTACAAAATAATAATACCAACTATTCTCATGTTATGAAAAATTTAACACAATATATATATATATAATTATATAAATATTCAAAAATACACATGACTAATAATTACAAATGAATTTCATAAAATAAAATAATTAATATATATATAATCTATAATTTATAATCTAAATTAAATAATAAATACATAAAACAAATAATCAATAAATTAACTATGAAATGTCTCAATAAGTCTAGATATAAAATTTGGTGTTTTATTTAATTTTAAGAGAGTCACGATTAGTATATATGTTTAGTAAAAGTATGTTCCTACCCCTATATGTATAAGATATTCAAAAATATTAATGCAATTTTATTGTGAATGATCATTAAGAAAGTGTGCCAAACTATGCAACTTTTCAAAATATTAAAATTTTAAAAAATATCACAAAAATTTCTTAAATAATAAAAGATATTTAAAATATCAAATATTGGGTTTTATAATTCTCCCCACCATAAATTTTTCTACCCTTGGTAAGTATCTTTGAAATTTTCATTTAATTACTTACTTTTGTTTAAAATGAAAAACCTTATTTGTTTTGAGAATATAAATGAGAGATAAAAATATATACGCTTGACATGAAAACTAATTCATAAAAAATCTTATAATTAGAAAATTAACCATTCATTCCCATTTGGTAACTCCAAACCAAAATTTATTCCCATACGTACATCAACTAAATATCATAAGACTATCATTGAATACAAATTTAATCAAATAATTCTCAAATTTTAACTTTATAATTGCATTTTTTTCAAAAATACACTCTTTCTTGAATAAAATAAACATATTTATAAAATAGTGCTCATTAAAAACTTATTTTAAATACTAATTATAAAATAAAAACATGTTAAACAATGTTGGAGATAATTAATTAATTATCCTATTTTATCATTCAATATATTCCATTAAACATGGAAAATGTTATACTCAAACATAAAACTAATTTTAAAAGTTCTCACATACATTAGTTGACTAATAAAAAATTTTATATAGTATAACCTTGAACATGGGAGCTATATATTTTCTCAAAATCTTTGATTTTATATCTAGAAAACCCCAAACTAATACCCATATAACATTTATTGATTTTTTGAAGTTGAATTCATATGATTCAATTAATTTTAGGACATTTATGATGTCTTTGTCCATAAATAGGAATTTTGAGAAGGTTGAAGAGGTAATTAGAGTATTTTAAATAATTCATGTTTAGTATACATGGTCTATAAACCATGAACCTAGCTATACATAGCTTCTGTCACCCTAAAAATATTATTCATTATTTTAAACATAGTAAGGTAAAACCATGATTTAAACCATTCATCCCATTTTGTAACAATATAATATGATATAATTGAATAGTTTTCACGAACCATTCCTAATAACTAGGGGTATTATATTTAGATATAACATGATATGGGTTAATCCGAATATGAGAGTCTAAACCAATTTAATAACGTTTTCCCTTTTATGTCTCATTTCCCTAACTTATCTTGATCTATCAACACCTATGGTCATTGTTTTTTTCTCATTTTTCTTCTAATATATTATTATTATTTATTAAAATGACAATTACTTTACAATATTTATCATAAAATTATATTTTTTCCCTATTTTGGAATGCATGAAAAAATTAAATAAGACCTGGTGATTTTCACATAGTTAACCATTATATTCTAGTTTTGAGAGAATATGGTCATAAATTTTTTATGAACCAAATCACTATAAATTTCAATTATCTTTTGGGGGTTTAGGCTGAGTCGCTCCTTTCTTAGGCTCATTGAATTACAATTTTTAGGTTCAAATTACTATCATCTAAGGGTAATAATCAGCTCATTGTCCCTTTTATATTTCACTAAATACTTTGAGAAGGACACAAAATAGTTTAGGTAAATATATATCCCTTGAAAAGAATACCTTTATTTGATTTCATCCTTGACTATATTTATATTATTTTTTTATTTCCAATTTTTTCTCTTCAAATACCTATTATGATCACCACTGAAAGAGCCTACTTATTTCACTTATCATACATGTTAGTGAACCCATTAAAGACTTACACTTTGGATTATATTTATTGTGTAGTAACATAGAAACTTATTATTCTCATATTCATTTTATAGAGTATTCATTGGGTACCAATTTCTTCATCTTATTCTTCCAAACACAACCTGAAAATCCTCCTCCTCTAAAAAACTAATATTAAATATTCAATATATATTTCTTTTATAAAATTGTTTATCAACCCTTTTATATTAATATTGTAACGACCCAAACATTTATTAATGGAAATTCCACTTGATCTAATTAAATGACTTATTATTGTTATATAAAATGTGAACTTCATTGGTTTTATGTTTCTAGATTTTAAAATACAGTTATGAATTGTGACCATTTCTAATATATCCATTGAACAGTGATCACATGATTAGTATAAATATAGGGATTAAAAAATCCAATTTACTCAGACAACAGAAGTGATGGCCTCATCCAGAAGACTTTCCCCGTACAAAGCCCATTTTTTGGAGCTCGGAAAGGATGTGGTGTCATTGGGCTTCCCTCTTGATCAAGATTAAGCTGAGCTTGAACACATTAATCCTGATCGGAACTGACTACGAGAGAAGTGGAAGTTAATAGAGATTACCACCCGAGCAATGTTATCTGAGCCAACCCAAGAGTCTGTCACCATCGCACACCTTACTCTTCAGTATTATGCGGGTGTTATAATGGGTTGTGAAACAATACTCTAGAACTATGACTCTGTACATTGTATTTTTATAAATAATGTGCATTCATTTTATTATTGTTACTATGTAAGTAGTTTTTAAATCACAAATAGTATTTTAGTTAATATTCAACTAAGAAATATATTTTGATGAATTAATGGATTTTTTAATTAAATAATATTTTAATAAATTATTATTATTATTATTAAATTAAATTTTATTAAATATAACTGATCATATACTTTTATGAATGCAACTGTAATTTTTATTAAGGTTTTAAAGCAGTTTTTGTCAAAACCAGTGAATTTTCTATAAATGTAGGTTTTTATTTTAAGTAAAAATTCACATATTTAGAAAATTATTTTGATAAAATGAATATTATTTTTGGAATCAGGACATCAAAATTATCCTATGGTGAATTTTTCATAATTTTCTAATACAGTCGAATTTTTGGATAAAAAATAAATACCATTTAAATATATAATGTGTTTTATGACATCATAATGACCTAATAGTGATGTAATAAAATACTATAAACATTATGATCAGACAATATATATTTTACTATTAAAATAATGTGATTTTTGGTTTGTTTTATTTATTTTACAAAGCTTTAGTGGACCCTTCAAGGCTTATAAGAAAGTTTGTCTTTTTAAATTTTTTTTCTTGAGAGTGTGACTCACCTCCACATAATCAAACCTATTATTTTAAGAAGTTCAGACATTGGCCTCATAAAATATTTTTTTCCAATCCCCTTCATAAAAAACCATGTGCAAAAACTATAAGGCCCCAAGCCTTAAACCTTACTTAATCTTGAGTTATTACAAGATTACACATTGAGGATCTTTTCAGGTTTAGATTTTTAGAGAATTAGATCATGAAACTTGAATTACATTCCATATTTAAACAAATTGGTTACATAAAATACAGTATTCATTCTTTCCATCAACGGAAACATATTTAATGTAAAACATGGATTCTTTCTTGACACATACTTGACACTATCATCACATCATGTACCTTTCCCTTGACCTGTGAAAAACATTTCAAAAACTTGGGATGAGTATAAAAAGCTCTGTAAGGGTTATAAAAATATGGAAATGAAACATGAGTTCACATATACATAAGAATGAAATCATACTTTACCCATAAAACATAGGCACTTTAACATACCTCATCAATCATGAATAAATCATAGAAATCATAAGACATAAAAGGTAACTTAAGGCATTCATAACATTCTTACGTAGGGAGTAACCCTCTTGGTTACGTTTGGAATACCCACCACAGTATATTTCCTAAATCTCTTCAGAGAAACCTAAACGTTTTACTCCTTCGCATTACCCAATGCATTGGAGAGCTATATCGGGTTCACCCGCCCTTAGTTTATCACGGAACCACCCATCTTCATAACAATTCCCAAGAACCATAACATAATCTTATCACATAAAACATGCATAAAGGAAACATAACATTTCCACCTTTCAATAACAAGATATCAATACAAAACATTGATATAAATACATTATGAAAACCATTTTCAATACCAAAATAAATGAAAAGTAAAACATGGTATTTATTTTTCTTTTAAAAAGAGGGTATGGCTTGTAGAGGAAGCCAAAACTCAAATAATGGTCACGGCGGCGGAGAAGTCGTTGTCGCCGCATACGTACGACAAAAAAATTCCCTTTTGTCATTTAATAAACACTTAGTATAAAAAATATTCCTTTTGAATAAATGTAAAAGTCAAAGGGGTTTATACACCGTATAAAAGAAGGTTGTGTATAAAACAGAATATGCCTCAATGAAAGGAGATTGAGACGAAGTCCCTTACAAAGACGGTATCATTGGTTTAAGGATAAATCAATTACATAATTATGTGTGACAAAAGAATACACCAAATATAAGTGGATATTAAGTGTAAAATAATCAAAGGTCATTCACACATATTCAAAGGATGACATATTCAATACTATATGTTGAACCCAAAGAAATCGAAAGTGGGTTAAGAAGTTCCCTTGACAGCCTAACAACGTCACATCAAAAAAAGGGTATCTCATCACTTGGACATAAAATTTACATCAATAAGGATATATGAGAACATATCCCCACATAACAATATGTAAATTAAAATACCCAACAAAATAAGTCCTTTAAAAATAGGAGGGTGAAAGGTTCCCTTACTGACATGGGTATCTTTCGAAACATACACCTCGTGAAAGAAGGAAAATACAACATTGATTTAAATACTCATAAAAGAAAGTATATTACACAATGAGTAAAATGATGGTCAGTACATACACCACTCAAGGAAATTGTGGAAAATGTAGCATAAATCTCACGGGAATAAAAGTGAGATGAAAAATCCCTTATGAAAAATTGGCAGCCTAACGGCGCCACATAAAACATACAAAAATGGATTGATGAGATCAAATAGGGTATATCATCATATTAACATAAATTTTATAGAAATAGGAATATAAAATAACATCCCCCAACATAACAAATAGGAGCTTAAAATCAGTGACATAAAGGAGAGTACTTAAAAAGAAAGAGAGAGGTTAGATCTCTTATGAAAATTCGGCAGCCTAACGGCGCCACTCAAAACTTCCAAAATGGATTGATGAGAGAGAATAGGGTCTCTCATCACATGAACATAAAAATTACAGTATGATTAATATAAAAGAACATCCCAATAACAAGAAATATGATCTTTAAAAGGAATGACATAAAAGAGTGTACTTAAAAAGAAAGAGTGGAGTAGGATCCCTTACCTCGAGTCCAACTTGTCTTGTTCGTTTATTTATATTCCTGAATAATAAACTTTGGTCAATTAATAATTGCCTAATTACCTCCTTTAGATATTATTATTCAGTTCATATCACACATTATAATGTTATAATAATTGTTTAATAATGTTAGTTCATATCAGACGTTTTTGTCGATGTTTGGTACATGAGTCAAAAATGAACTTGTTTGAAAAAATATTTCCCATGTATTTATAAGTAAATAATTTCCAGATTATTATTAATGATTAAAATATCATATATATCCAGTAAATATTCATTTTATACTATTCCATATCATTTGGAGATAAAAAAACGAAAAGCACCGTTCATGGAGACGGTAGGCCGTACGTACGCATGAACGCTACTTTCATTTTTTTGTCATATTAATGGAATTAAAAAAAATGAGAGAGATATATATATGTTATAATTCCAGAATGATATCCATAATTTAGATGAAATATATTACATATATATCCATTATATATATGTACTTATAATATTACATAACATTTTGAGATAAGAAATGAAATGTACCGTTCATGGAGACGGTAAGCCATACGTACACATGAACGCTACTTCCATTTCTATTTCATATTTAATGGAATTAAAACATAATGATAAATAATAGTATTTTAATTACAGTATGGTATCATATATAATATCATTAAATATATCCTTTATATGTACCACATATGGTATTAACAAATCAAATCACTTTGAGGGGGCGGTAGTCCGCACTTCCTTAAATGAAGATATCGCGTTTACCCATAATGGAAACCATAAAGGTACACCATAAATGAAAAATACAGAAGATTAAGTAAAACATAAATATTTTAGATATCATATATAAATATAGTGTCATCTTAATGGCTACCTTTGAAGGTGTTAGAAGAATGTTGAACAATCATCGTTTCGGGAGGCAGAAATTCACCATCCACAGAAACAGTATGTTCTTTAACCATTAGATGCAGGTGTGTGTAAGTTTAGCTAGGATAATTCTTATAACAACATCCTAGTATATTGAAGATACTGGATTTTCTACAGAATAAATGAATAAAAAGAGTTTAGGGGGTTGGAGAAGCAAAATAAAACAAAAGGACACAAGTGAAGACATTACCTTAAAATCGGGTAACTCCCTTTGGTTTGAGCTCAAAGGCTTCCTTGGGAAGACTTCTGCCCAAAGTGAGGCTTCAAGGAGTAATAGAGGGAAGTGTAGAGACAAAATGGGCAGGGTTTGGCTGAGCCAAAGGCTTTGGGAGTGTGGGTAAGGAGGTAGAGTTGGAGGCCTTTTATAAGAGGAGAGGAGGGGCACTCTTGTAAAGTTACAAAATGTTACTTTATTTTCAAAAGAGTTTCGGATTTTAAAGGTCCCACATTGATTTATTTCGAGGATAAGGTGATAAGGGTTCGAAATCCACTCATCCAATAGGTTTTTGACATGTGCAGGTCTTAGATATTACATTATCTTTCCATTTTATTTAAATTGTTAAATAATGAGGTCATCGCTGCATCATCATAATGTCATAAATAATTTAATTTATTTAATGTCTAAAAATTATAAAAAAATACTATGATGTCAAAAATATTTTTAGTTTTCCAATTACTATTTATAGTCAAAACTATGACTTGTATAACCCCATGTAAAAATTATTTTAGTAAAACATCTCATGTGTGTGTCATTTTTACTTTAACATTAAATAAAAAGTTATTTATGTCATTTCCCAACCAAAGTGGCTCCATGGGGTCCCCAAGTTGACCCATGGATTGTATTGGTCGGCCATGACACATACAATGAGGTTAGGACATGTTTCTAGGTCATTTCATTTTATTAAAACATTATTCTTACCATAAACTACACTAATTACCTCTAATCGCGATTAAAAACTTTATAAGTTACTATTCACCAAAAAATCATTTTTATCTCATTGAACCACATTTTACTTCTTAATGACAACCATGTATGTCGGATTTTTGAAATTCAAAACACAAAGATGGAAAAATTTCATTTAAACGGAAAAAGTAGTTTTTATAAGTACCACTTAGTGGTTTCACTATTCATCAAAAATTGATGTTTTTCAGAAAAATCCCAAAAATTCACCCTAAGCTATATTTGATATTCCGAATTCAAAAATGAAGTATATTTTAAAAAATTCAAAACATATAAGTCACATTAATTAATTTAATAATTAATTCCCGATGTCAGAGCAAATAGCATGTTTTTATGAAATAATAAGTATCAGAAGATTGACACTAGTTTAAGTCTAATTTCAAAGTGAAATTAATTACAACGACCACTATTGGATTTAATGGTAAAAATATATTCTAAGTTCACTTTAAAACCAATTCAAAAGATAATATAATCATATATATAAATTAGATTAAAAAGAGGTTTTGAATTAAAATACAACATTTTACACTATTCATTAAAAAATGAACTTTATCGGAAAGATACCAAAAATTTACACAAAGTAAATTTTGATGTCCCAATTCTTAAGAAGAGTTTTATTTGGTCCAATAGAATTTATAAGAGTGAACAAAACTATATTTAATGATGGTTCGCCATCAAAAGGTGATAAGTGAACCTTTAGTGAAAACTAGGGCATATACGCCTAAAATTGAATTCTTTCCGTATTTTAAGCCTTTATCTTTTATTGGATAAATGTAAAAACATTTAAAAACATATATAATCATATTTTAGTTATTTATATCCATTCCCACCAATACAACGGCTACATGTTAACTACCATTTAAAATAATATTATTAGAGTGCAACGTAAGATTCCCAAGAAACTCGTTGTTGCGTGTTGGGTACGCCATCGAGCATAGCGTCCCCTTTAAAGTAATATTAATATTTTATTACAAATTATGGATAAATATGAAAATTTCATATTCTTTATTTACCTGGGGTGTTACATCCTTCCCCCCTTTTGGGAATTGCGTCCTCGCAATTTTTAAAATTGAGCTTGGAAACATCCTTGAAAGTCCCACATCGGAACAAGAGTCGGTAAAACAATCACTTTAAAATAACTGATGATAAGTACAGAGGTCACCCGAGTTAACCCATACTAGGATTACATGTAGAAAAACATGGACATGGAAGAAAAATCAAAGGGTCATGTTCTTGAGGGAGAGTGATAGTAAACATGTCTAGGAGAAAGTTAACCATAAGAAAATCACAAACTTGTGATGGGTTAAACGGTATTCGATTCCCCAGTAGGAAATGTTAATAGACAACATTTTTGTTTTAAGTTACTTTTTATTGAGGAATTTATTCATAAGGAAACATAATCACTTATCATGTTGACTTTCAACTTTTACTAGATTCCTTAATCAAACTCATATTTTTTTCCAAAAGACGAGTATTTAGGGAGACTTGTTCGCATTAGGAGTACTATAATCAACTTCTAGAGAGTCACCTAATCCAAAAAATAGAACTATATACTTCCCATGTCTTTAGACTTTAACCAAAACCAAAACCAAAAAGGTTAGTACAAGATCATATAATCCAGAAAAGGATAACCCTTTATAAAAAGAAAATCTATTCTTAATCTCCAAAATTTGTCCAACAAAACCCAAAGTTCAACGAGGACCATTCTATAATCAATTTTTCAATAAAATTCTTCAAATTAAACCAAACTAATATTGAAACCCAAATATTTGAAGTATTTAGTCACATAGTCTTCCAAGTTAAATCGTAACATTTATCTCCAAACAACATCAGTTGCTCCTAAAGTCTCGTATTGAAAAGTAATTAACCTAATCACATATCCCCCATGATAGGTTAATCATTTTCATAAATAACCCAAAATCAACTTACTCTTAATTCATAAAATCATATAACTAAAAAGAATCAGTCAAACTAACCAGGGACTTCACGTAGTCCAGTGGTAGGAGATAAATACCAGTCGCACTTTGGTTGTGGGTTCGATTCCCGCAGCTTTGTCCGACGCGACGGGTAGTCACACGGTCTGCGTGTTGTCCTTTTTCCAAAACTATATAATTCTCAAAACATTCCCCAAAAAGGGATAAAATCATCAAAAATAACCATAACATAATTTAACCTCAATTTTATCTCATGCCTTTCACTTCAATCATAACATATAGTAACCCATAATTACCTCAAAAGTAAAGATCATATAAACCCAAATGGTTCTTTATAACTATGTCCACAAAAGAAAAGATAACTATTCCTTGAATAAAATTTGTATATATTAAACATCAGGGTTACACATAATTTAAAAAGTCTTCTAATGTAACCCCATGATCAAAATAGACTTAATACTCTTAAGAATTTCACCATAACTCTTGAAGCCCTTATATGTTGACATATTATTCATTCAACATTCATCATGATCCATTAACCATTCCTTTCCAACTTATTCCGAAATACCTCTTTCCTACAAACAAAATCATGAATCATATCCTAAGATTCCAAAATAGGAAAACAATAGTCATGAAATAATACATACCTTTGATTGGTCATTGTCAGTTTCTTCATCCTCAATTGGAATGGAATTAGGTATTGGTAAACGAACATTTGTACTCTCTTGGTGATCTCATTCACGAAACTTCTTCATAGGACATGTGTTTGCATAATGAACATTCACACCACATTTAAAACATTCAATTGATCCCTCAGAAAGAACTTCTTTCCCTTTCCTCGAGTCAACTGGATTCTTCCTTTTTCCATGGAAGGTTCTTGCTTTATGACCTTAATTTCCACATCTATAGCATATTTCTGTCCCTTTGAAACATTTTCCTAGGTTTTTCTTTCCACATCTTTGACACATAGGTTTTTGAACACACTTACCTTTATGATTATTACATGTACTTCCGTAGGGATTTTTTTCTCGCATATATGATGCCTTATAGAAATCACCAAGGTTTAGGTGGTCAATCAAGACTCTAGATAGTTGGTTAGGGATAATCACAAGAGTTCTCATTGCAGCTCCCATATCATTTAGTTGCTTTCTCAAAAAGCTGTCACAGTTTCCTTCACATCCACTGTTATTTTGGTGCCTGCTAGATCCAGCCATTTACTAAAACCAAAAAGTTTAGTGTGAGTATATCAACAAAACCATCATGTACTAATGAGGAAGATAAACACTAATATATACTTACTCATTCACTTTACCTAAAACTAGGACTCTTTCTGAAATCTTAACCATTATGGTAATGTCACTTATGCTTAAATAATACCCTAACCTCTAAAGTTATCTAAACCGACCTTTGATACCAACTATAAGGCCCCAGCCTTAAACCTTACTTAATCTTGAGTTATTACAAGATTACACATTGAGGAGGTTTAGAGTTTTAGAGAATTAGATCATGAAACTTTCATTACATTCCACATTTAAACAAAGTGGTTACATAAAAGACAGTATTCATTCTTCCCGTCAACAGAAACATATTTAAAATAAAACATGGATTCTTTCTTGACACATCCTTGACACTATCATCACATCATGTACCTTTCCCTTGACCTGTGAAAAACATTTCAAAAACTTGGGATGAGCATCAAAATCTCAGTAAGGGTTATAAAAATATGGAAAGGAAACATGAGTTCATATATACATAAGAATAAAATCATACTTTACCCATAAAACATAGTCACTTTAACATAACTCATCAATCATGAATAAATCATAGAAATCATAAGACATAAAAGTTAACTTGAGGCATTCATAACATTCTTACGTAGGGAGTAACCCTCTTGGTTACGTTTGGAATACCCACCACAGTATATTCCCTAAATCTTTTCAGAGAAACCTTGAATTTTCACTCCTTCGTGTTACCCAATGCATTGGAGAGCTATATCGAGCTCACCCTCCATTAGTTTATCATGGAACCAATCGTCTTCATAACAATTCCCAAGAACCATAACATAATCTTATCACATAAAACATGCATAAAGGAAACATAACATTTTCACCTTTCAATAACAAGATATCAATACAACGCATTGATATAAATACATTATTAAAACCATTTTCAATACCAAAATAAAATAAAAGTAAAACATGGTATTTATTTTTCTTTTAAAAAGAGGGTATGGCTTGTAGAGGAAGCCGAAACTCAAATAATGATCACGGCGGCGGAGAAGTCATTGTCCCGCATACGTACGAAAAAAACATTCCCTTTTGTCATTTAATAAACACTTAGTATAAAAAATATTCCTTTTGAATAAACGTAAAAGTCAAAGGGGTTTATACACCGTGTAAAAGAAGGTTGTGTATAAAACAGAATATGCCTCAATGAAAGGAGATTGGGACGAAGTCCCTTACAAAGACGGTATCCTTGGTTTAAGGATAAATCAATTACATAATTATGTGTGACAAACGAATACACCAAATATAAGTGGATATTAAGTGTAAAATAATCAATGTTCATTCACACATATTCAAAGGATGACATATTCAATAACTACATGTTGAACCCAAAGAAATCGAAATTGGGTTAAGAAGTTCCCTTGACAGCCTAACGACATCACATAAAAAAAGGGTATCTCGTCACTTGGACATAAAATTTACATCAATAAGGATATATGAGAACATATCCCCACATAACAATATGTAAATTAAAAGACCCAACAAAAGAAGTACTTTAAAAATAGGAGGTTGAAAGGTTCCCTTACCAACATGGGTATCTTTCGAAACATACACCTCGTGAAAGAAGGAAAATAAAACATTGATGTAAATACTCATAAAAGAAAGTATATTACACAATGAGTAAAATAATGGGTAGTACATACACCACTCAAGTAAATTGTGGAAAATGTAGCATAAATCTCACGGGAATAAAAGTGAGATGAAAAATCCCTTATGAAAACTCGGCAGCCTAACGGCGCCACATAAAACTTACAAAAATGGATTGATGAGATCAAATAGGGTATCTCATCATATTAACATAAAGTTTATAGAAAGAGGAATATAAAAGAACATCCCCAACATAACAAAGAGGATCTTAAAAGCAGTGACATAAAGGAGAGTACTTAAAAAGAAAGAGAGAGGTTAGATCTCTTACGAAAATTCGGCAGCCTAACGGCACCACTCAAAACTCCCAAAATGGATTGATGAGAGAGAATAGGGTGCCTCATCACATGAACATAAAAATTACAGTATGATTAATATTAAAGAACATACCAATAACAAGAAAGATGAGCTTTAAAACGAATGACATAAAAGAGTGTACTTAAAAAGAAAGAGTGGAGTAGGATCCCTTACCTCGAGTCCAACTTGTCTTGTTCGTTTCTTTATATTCCTGAATAATAAACTTTGGTCAATTAATAATTTCCTAATTACCTCCTTTATAGATTATTATTCAGTTCATATCACATATTATAATGTTATAATAATTGTTTAATAATGTTAGTTCATATCAGACGTTTTTGCCAATGTTTGGTACATGAGTCAAAAATGAACTTGTTTGAAAAAATATTTCCCATGTAGTTATAAGTAAATAATTTTCCCGAATATTATTAATGATTAAAATATCATATATATTCAGTAAATATTCATTTTATACTATTACATATCATTTGGAGATAAAAAAACGAAAAGCACCGTTCATGGAGACGCTAGGCCGTACGTACGTATGAACGCTACTTTCATTTTTTTGTCATATTAATGGAATTAAAAAAAATGAGAGAGATATATATATGTTATAATTCCATAATTATATCCATAATTTTGATGTAATATATAAAATATATATCCATTATATATATGTACTTATAATATTACATAACATTTTGAGATAAGAAATGAAATGTACCGTTCATGGAGACGGTAAGTCGTACGTACGCATGAACGCTACTTCCATTTCTATTTCATATTTAATGGAATTAAAACATAATGATACATAATATTATTTTAATTCCAGTATGGTATCATATATAATATCATTAAATATATCCTTTATACGTTCCACATATGGTATTAACGAATCAAATCACTTTGAGGGGGCGGTAGTCCGCACTTCCCTAAATGAAGATATCGCGTTTACCCATAATGGAAACCATAAAGGTACGCCATAAATGAAAAATACAGAATCTTAAGTAAAACATAAACATATTAGATATCATATATAAATATATTTTCATCTTAATGGCCACCTTTGAAGGTGTTAGAAGAATGTTGAACAATCATCGTTTCGGGAGGCAGAAATTTTCCATCCACAGAAACAGTATGTTGTTTAACCATTAGATGTAGGTGTGTGTAAGTGTAGATATAATCCTTCTTATAAAAACATCATAGTATATTTAAGATACTGGATTTGTTACAAAATAAATGAATAAAAAGAGTTTATGGGGTTGGAGAAGCAAAATAAAACAAAAGGACACAAGTGATGACATTACCTTAAAATCGGGTAACTCCCTTTGGTTTGAGCTCAAAGGCTTCCTTGGGAAGACTTCTGCACAAAGTGAGGCTTCAAGGAGTAAGAGAGGGAAGTGGAGAGACAAAATGGGTAGTTTTTGGCCAAGCCAAAGGCTTTGGGAGTGTGGGTAAGGAGGTAGAGTTGGAGGCCTTTTATAAGAGGAGAGGAGGGGCACTCTTGTAAAGTTACAAAATGTTACTTTATTGTCAAAAGAGTTTCGGATTTTAAAGGTCCCAAATTGATTTATTTAGAGTATAAGGTGATTAGGGTTCTACATCCACTCATACAATAGGTTTTGGACATGTGTAGGTCTTAGATATTACATTATCTTTCCTTTTTATTTAAATTGTTAAATAATGAGGTTATCGCTGCATCATCATGATGTCATAAATAATTTAATTTATTTAATGTCTAAAAATTATAAAAAAAATACTATGATGTAGGAAATCTTTTTATATTTCCAATGACTATTTATAGTCAAAAATATGACTTGTATAGCCCCATGTAAAAATTGTTTTAGTAAAACATCTCATGTTTGTGTCATTTTTACTTTAACATTAAATAAAAAGATATTTATGTCATTTTCCAACCAAAGTGGCTCCATGGGGTCCCCAAGTTGACCCATGGATTTTATTGGTCGGACATGACACATCCAATGAGGGTAGGACATGTGTCTAGGTCATTTAATTTTATTAAAACATTATTCTTACCATAAACTACACTAATTTCCTCTAATCGCGATTAAAAACTTAATAAGTTACTATTCACCAAAAAATTATTTTTATCCCATTGAACCACATTTTACTTCTTAATGACAACCATTTATGTCAGATTTTTGAAATTCAAAACAAAAATATGGAAAAATTTAATTTAAATGGAAAAATCAGTTTTTATAAGTACCACTTAGTGGTTTCACTATTCATCAAAAATTGAAGTTTTTCAGAAAAATCCCAAAATTTCACCCTAAGATATATTTGATATTCCGAATTCAAAAATGAAATTTATTTTACAAAATTCAAAAAAAATAAGTCACGTTAATTAATTTAATAATTAATTCCCGCTGTCAGAGCAAATAGCGTGTTGTTATGAAACAATAAGTATCAAAAGATTGACACTAGTTTAAGTCTGATTTCAAAGTGAAATTAATTCCAATGACCACTATTGGGTTTAATGGTAAAAATATATTCTAATTTCACTTTAAAACCAATTAAAAAGATAATATAATCATATAAATAAATTATATTAAAAAGTGGTTTTGAATTAAAATACAACATTTTATACTATTCATTAAAAAATGAACTTTATCGGAAAGATACCAAAAATTTACACAAAGTAAATTTTGATGTCCCAATTCTTAAGAAGAGTTTTATTTGGTCCAATAGAATGTATAAGAGCGAACAAAACTATATTTAATGAAGGTTCGCCATCAAAAGGTGATAAGTGAACCTCTAGTGGAAACTAGGGCATATACGTCTAAAATTGAATTCTTTCCATATTTTAAGCCTTTATCTTTTATTGGATAAATGTAAAAACATTTAAAAACATATATAATCATATTTTAGTTATTTCTATCCATTCCCGCCAATACAACGGCTACATGTTAACTACCATTTAAAATAATATTATTAGAGTGCAACGTAAGATTCCCAAGAAACTTGTTGTTGCGTGTTGGGTACGCCATCGAGCATAGCATCCCCTTTAAAGTCATGTTAATATTTTATTAAAAAATATGGATAAATATGAAAATGTCATATTCTTTATTTACCTGGGGTGTTACAAAAACCATGGGCTGATTTCTGGTTTTGATTAGTTTAATGTGTGGTGTCCCAAACCTAAATAATAAAAAATTCCCTCTCCTTTCCTATATAAACCCACCAAAGATCCAACTTCCTCTTCACTCAAAGCCTTTGGAGTTCAACCAACCCCTTTTACCCCCTCTCTATAATCCTCCCAAGGTTCCCCAATATCCCAATAATCCTCTCTAAAGCCTCTCCCAAGATTTTGGGATCCCACTTCCAAGTAAGGGATTTCTTCCTTTCTCATTTTTGTCGAATTTTCTTTAAGTTGTTATGACCTTTTGTTTTCAATTACAAATGTTGGGGGTCTGATTTTTCACCTCCCCCATACTTCCCTCTTTATGTTTCAAAAATGGTAGACCCATTTATCTCTCATTAATTCCACACATGTACACCTGTTACCATGCTGAAATTCCATGATGGATTTCTCTCTCCTCTTTTACATCCAAGTAATTATTTTGTATTATACATCCAAATTCCATTAAGTTTATTTGGACATGTATATATATGAACCACCTTACTATAAATTTAATTTAAATATTATCAGACACCCCTTTCTCTTTCAATAACCATTTTTTAAGAGTTCTTATTTCATGTCGTTATGTTGTCGAAATTGCACTAAGATTTTCCAACCCAATGTCATTGTGTAGTGAATACCATGCCCATTTCTCTATCAAGGGTATTCAACTTTATTAACATTTACTTATTGGTTATAAAGATTCATGTATGTGCTTTAAATCCCTTTATCATGGAATAAATTATGATGATTAATTCCATATTTAATGATCCATGTGGTACACTTATGCATGAAATGAAATGTTTAAGAAGGGTGTGCCCTGATAGTGCTCCAATGCATTGGGTAAAGTATAGTATCATGATACATCATGTGCATTGAGTGTTGAATCATGCTAATTCAAGTGAAATTAGGGTTTACTCGTGCTTCATGTTCAATGAGGGTTTACTCATGCTTCATGTGCAATAAACCTTGGATCTTGCTAAATTCCATGTTAAGTGTTGTTACCATATATCCATGTTATGATTATCATGATTTATCATGCCTCTATGTTCATGTTTCTCTTGTGCTCCATTTATATGACTATTTTCTAACATGTATTGTATTCCTCATGTTATTATATGTTTATTCCATTACTAGGCTTTATATCTCAACCTTTTTTATGCATGCCTTCAGGTTATCCCATGAAATGCTATGTATGAAGGAATGTAGTGGTCATGTAAAGAAGTTTTCAATAAAGATGTTTTTGTTTCATGTTTTAAGTTGTTATGTAATTTTCCTAAGCCCCAAATACACTATTCCTTTCTATCTTTCATGTTGTATCAAGTGAAAATATTATATAATAAATCATGTCTAAGTGTGTAATATAGAGAAGGGTTGTTATAGTTGGTATCAGAGGATAGGTTTAGTTATTTTTGGGATTAGGATTAGAAAACCCTAGTAATTCCTTGGAGACAAGACTAAGTATAAAAACATCCCTATGTTTTTTTGAGTATTGAGTAAGTGGTTTATCATGAAAATACATCTCTATCTGGATATGAGCAGGTAGAGGCGGATCTGGCACAAATGTACCTAGGGGTGAAAACCCTGACAAGGAGTTTCGGGCTTAACTTAGGGTATCCTGGTATATGATAATGAGCCTTGTTGCACTCTTGGTCACTACACTCCTGGGGTATATGATTTGGAAAATTCACATGCTTAGTATGAACCCTTATTAATTGAATTAAAAAAATTCCCCTAAGAATATATGTTAGAAAGTAGATCATGAATAGCATAGATTGAAGCCTATGGATTCATAAGTTATGGAAATAAAAGTTACTTATAATTCATTTGTTTTGTCCTTGGATTCCCCTTTATGTGTTTAATAGTTTAACTTACTCATCCCTTGTCTATATCAGATAAGGTAGAACTAGAATAAAAAAGTGAAACGTATGGTTATCTTCCATAGTTCTATGAATTCTTTTATATTCCGAAAGTTTAGTAGAACAGTCCCACCACCACCACAAATCATGGAATTGAATATTTCATTGAGTACGAAAAATGGGGAAATCATTACATCCCATGAATATAACTCCTCCCGGGTCACAATATGTGGATTGAACTTCCCGACGAACCTCATCATACTCCCTCTGGTGGAATTTGATGCAATTCTTGGCATGGATTGGCTTTCCCTATATAGAGCCAACATAAATTGCCGTTAGAGAGAAATCATTCTCCATATAGAGAATCGACCCCCGATTCTATACAAGTGTAAGGATGAAAGATGAATCTTATTTAACTCCATCATCTCAAGCGTGGATATTACTACCCTATGAGCACGCATATCTGGAACATATGATTTAGTTTAAGGAGGCAACCATCCTTGAAGACATGCCTATTGTGAGGGAATTCGATGAAGTTTCTCCTGAGGAATTTTCTGGTCTTCCTCCTAGAAGATATGTTGAATTCTCAATTGATCTTATACATGGAGCATTTCCAATATCCAAGACTCCATATAGAATGGTTGTTGTGGAGCTTGAGGAGCTAAAGAAACAACTACAGAAGAATCTGGATAAAGGGTTTATACGCCCAAGTGCATCACCCTGGGGTGAACCAGTCATCTTCGTCAATAAGAAGGATGGTTAAATGCACCTTTTCATTGATTACTGTGAGCTTAACAAAATTACGATAAAGAACAAGTATCCACTCCCACAAATTGATGGACTTGTTCGATCAGCTGCATGGAGCACAATACTTTTACAAGGTATATTTGTGGTCGGGATATTATCAAGTAAGGATGAATAAGGAAGATATCCCCAAGACTGCTTTTCATACAAGATATGGGCACTAAATTCATAGTAATGCGTTTCAGACTCACTAATTATCAAGAAATATCCATGGACTTGTTGAATAGAGTCTTTAGGTATTACCTCGACAAATTTGTGGTAGTATTTATAGATGATATTCTGATATACTCTGAAACCAAGGAGGATCATGAGGAGAATCTAAGAGTTGTACTAGAGACCTTGTAGAAGGAGAACCTCTATGAAAAGTACAGCAATTGTGAGTTCTGGATGAAGGAGGTCTCATTCTTGGACCATATCATCACAAGCAATGACATATCTATGGATCCCTCTAAAACAAATGCAATTGAGGGATGGCCAAAGCCAACATTGGTAATGGATATCTGTAGCTTCTTGGGGTTAGCTAGATATTATCGACGATTTGTGAGAAATTTCTCACGATTGACCAAACCTCTTACCAAACTAACTCAGAAGACAGTAATGTTTTCTTGGAGTGATGAATGCGAAGAAAGCTTCAAGGAGTTGAAAAGAAAGCTTGTCACATCACCTGTGCTCATTTTACCCACAAGTGGAGAACTTTTTGTGGCATTCAATGATGCTTTGATGAATTTCTTGGGTTGTGTGTTGATGAAAAATGACAAAGTCATTGTATATGCTTCAATGCAATTGAAATTTCATGAGTAGAATTATCCAACACATGATCTGGTGTTGGTTGTGGTGATCTTCGCTTTAAAATTTTGGAGGCATTATCTCTTTTGGGAGAAATGTGAAATATATACAGACCACAAAACACTCAAGTATATATTCACACAAAAAGAGTTGAACATGCACTAATGAAGATGGTTAGAGCTGATCAAATACTATGACTACTCAATCCATTAACACACTGGGAAAGAGAAAAAGGTGGCGGATTCTCTAAGTAGAAAGGACCCCAGGATTCTATCACTGATGATAATTTAGAAGGATCCAATCTTCTTAGATTTGATGAATATGGACATGGGAATTATAAATAAGGGAACATCATCAATATTTTCACAAATTATTGCTCAACCATCTCTTTTGGAAAGGTTAAATGATTGTCAAAAGAATGATGTGGGAATTCAGAAGAAAGTGGAAGCTATCAGAAAATGGAAATCCTCAAATTTTAATGTTAATGAAGAAGTAATTGTGAAATTTGGGAAAAGACTATGTGTTCAATCAAGTCCAGAGCTGAAGAAGGAACTTTTGGATGATGCATATAATTCAAATTTTTCTATTCACCCAGGAAACAAAAAGATGTATCGAGATATCCGAGAACATTATTAGTGGAATAATATGAAGAAGGAGATCACTGAGTATACATCAAAGTGTCTGGTGTGACAACAAGTGAAGGCAGAGAGGCAGAAGTCTAAGGGGGTGATGCAACCATTGCCCATACCAGCGTGGAAATGGGAGAACATCACCATGGAATTTGTCACCAGACTTACAAAGACATCCAAAGGAAAAAAATGCAATCTGGGTTGTTGTGGATTGTCTTATAAAGTCTTCACACATCATTGCAATTCGGGATGATTTCTCATTGGATCAGTAGGCACGGATATATATTAGGGAAGTGGTAAGGCTGTATAGAGTACCACTATCTATTTTATCTGATCAAGATCCAAGATTCACCTCTACATTTTTGAAGAGTATTCCACATGATTTGGATAGTGAACTAAACTTCAGTACGGCCTATCATCCTAAAACTGATGGATAATCAAAGAAAACTTTTTAGAAACTGGAAGATATGTTAAAATCATGTTCAAAGGAATTTAAAGGAGGTTGGGATCAACATCTTCCTCTGGTTTAATTCTCCTATAATAACAGTTTCCACTTGAGCGTATTAATGGCACCTTATGAAGCCCTGTACAGAAAGAGCTTCAGAACAGCAGCATTTTGGGATGAAGTTGGTGAGTGTAAGATGCTAGGACTAGAAATGGTCAAAGAAATGGTGGATAATGTGAAACCCATTTAGCAGCATATCAAGGCATCCGAGAGTCGATAGAAGAGTTATGCTAATATCCATCAATGATACCTTGAGTTTAAAGTTGGAGACATGGTATTTATATGCATATCTTCATGGAAGAAGGTCATGAGGCTTATAAAGAAAGGGAATTTAAGTCCAAGGTACATCATCCCCTTCTATATTCTTCATCATGTTGGGGTTGTGTCCTATAAACTAGCACTTCCACCTACCATGGAAAAAGTACATGATTTCTTTCATGTATCCCTCTTAAAGAAGTACATAGCAGACCCTTCACATGTACTCTCTTCAGAGGTAGTTCAGCTAGAGGATTATCTTTCTTACGATGAGCAACCAGTGAGGATCTTAGATCATAGAGAAAAAGTTCTACAAAATAAGACTATACCCCTCATCAAGGCATTATGGAGAAACCACAAGTTTGATGAAGTAATGTAGGAATCAAAGGAAATAATGAAGCAGAGTTATCCACATCTATTTTAGTGTGGGAAATAAAATTATGATGGTGAAATTTCTTAAGGGGGGAAGATTGGAACGACCCAAACATTCATTAATGGAAATTCCTCTCAATCTAATTAAATGTATTATTATGGTTATATAAAATGTGGACTTCATTGGTTTTATATTTTTGGATTCTAAAATACCGTTATGAATTGTGACCATTTCCAATATAGTTGTTGAACAGTGATCACAGGATTAGTATAAATATAGGGCTTTAACAAATCCAAATTACTCAGAAAAAGGAAGTGATGGCCTCATCCAGTATACATTCCCTATACGAAGCCCATTTGTCAGAGCTTGGAAAGGAGGTGGTGTCATTGCGCTTCACTCTTGACCAAGCCCATGCTGATCTTGAACACGTTAAGCTTGAGTGAAACTGACTACGAGAGAAGTGAAAGTTAATAGAGATTTCACTCGAGCAATGTTATCTGAGCCACCCCACGAGTTTGTCACCATCACATAACTTACAATTCAGTCTTATGCTATTGTTATAAGAAGTTATGTAACAAGACCCTAGTACTATGACTATGTACATTATTTTTGTATAAATAATGTGCTTTCATTTTATTATTGTTACTTTGTAAATAGTTTTTAAACCACAAATGGTATTTTTAGTTAATATTCAACTAAGAAATTTATTTTGATGAATTAATGGATTCGTTAATTAAATAACATTTTAATAAAATATTATTATGATTATTAAATTACTTTTTATTAAATATAAATTATCATATAAATTTATGAATGCAATTGTAATTTTTATTAAGGTTTGAAAGCAGTTTTTGTCAAAACCAATGAGTTTCTTAGAAATGTCTGTTTTTATTTTAAAAGTAAAATTTCCCATATTTATAAAATTATTTACATAAAATGAATATAATTTTTGGATTCAGGACTTCAAAATTATTCAATGGTAAATTTTTCATAATTTTCTGAGACAGTTGAAATTTTGTGTAAAAATTAAATACCGTTTAAATATATAATGTGTTTTATGACATCATAATGACCTAATAGTGATGTAATAAAATACTATAAACATTATTTTCGGGAAATATATGTTTTAACATTAAAATAATTCCATTTTGGGTTTGTTTTATTTATTTTAAAAAGCATTAGTGGACCCTTCAAGGCTTATAAAACATTTTATCTTTTTAAATTGTTTTTCTTAAGAGTGTGACTCACCTTCACATAAGAAATGCTATTATTTTAAGAATTTAGGCCATTAGGCTCATAAAATATTGTTTTCCACTCCCATTTGGCAAAAAACATGGGAAAAAACTATGGGTTGGTTTGTGGTTTTGATTAGTTTAATGTGCGGTGTCCCAAACCTAAATAATAAAGAATTCCCTCTCTTTTCCTATATAAACCCAACCAAGATCCCACTTCATCTTCACTAAAAGCCTTGAAAGTTCATCCAAACCCTGCCCTCCCCTCTCTAGAATCCTCCCATGGTTCTCCAAGCTCCCAAGAAGCCTCTCTCAAGCCTCTCAAACATTCGGAATCACACTTTCAAGGGATTTCTTCCTTTCTCATTTTTGTATAATTTTCTTTTAGTTGTTATGCCCTTTTGTTTTCAATTAAAAATTTTGGGGGTATGATTTTTAACCTCCCCCATACTTCCCTATTTATGTTTTGATGATAGGATACCCCTTTATCACTCATTAATGCCTCCCATGTACACAAGTTGCCATGCCGAAATTCCGAGATTGATTTCTCTCTCCTCTTTTACATCCAAGTAATTATTTGGTATTATACATCTAAATTGCACTATGATTTATGGGAAATGTATCTATATTACCCCCCTTACTATCCATTTCATTTAAATATGATTAGATACCCCTTTCTATCTCCTAAACCATTATTTTATGTGTTCTTATTTCAAGTTGTTATGCTGCCAAAATTACACTACGATTTTCCAAGCCAATGTCATTGTGTAGTAAATACCATGACCATTTATCTATCAAGGGTATTCACCTATATTAACATTTACTTATTGATTATAAATATTCATGTATGTATTCCATGTCCCTTCATCGTGTAATAAAATATGATGATTGATTCCATGTTGTATGATCCATATGGAACACTTATGCATGAAATGAAATGTTTAAGAAGGGTGCTCCTTGATAGCACTCCAATGCATTGGGTAAAGTATAGTGTCATGATAAGTCATTTGAAATGAGTATTGACTCATGATAATTCAATTGCAGTGATGTTTTACTCATGCTTCATGTGCAATGAGGGATTAATCATGCTCCATGTGCAATGAGCCTTGGCTCATGCTAAATTCCATGTTAAGTGTTGTTGTTGCATTTCTATGTTATGATTATCATGCTTTATCATGAATTTATGTTCATGTTTCTCTTTTTCTCCATTGATATTCCCATTGTCGAAGATTTATTGTATTCCTCATGTTATTCCATGTTTATTCCCTTACTGGGTTTTATAGCTCACCCTTTTCTTATGCATGTCCTCAGGTTATCCCATGCAATGCTAAGTACGACGGAATGTAGTGATCATGTAAAGAAAGTTTTCAATAAAGATGTTTTGTTTCATGTTTTAAGTTGTTATGTAATGTTCCTAAGACCCAAAGACTCTAGACCTCTCGATCTTCCATGTTGTATCAGGTGAGAAGTTTATGTAATAAATCATGTTTAAGTGTGTAATAATGAGAAGGGTTGTTATAAACATATCATGATCCAATTAAATTTTATATCGTTAAACATGTTATAGGTTATGAAAAAACTATCATAACTCCTTCACAGCTTCTCCATAATTTCCTCCAAAACAATTGTCAAAGAAAAAATAACTACTTCATGGCTCCTTCTCTCTCTTTATACAGAATAGAATAAATTCCATTTAATAAAAATTGATTAATGATAAAAAAATTAACTAAATTATTAATTCTTTAATGGAAAAAATTGAGATCTATGAGTTATGAAACATTATATAACCATTTATTTATCATGTTATCTCATATCACTTGATCTAAAACATCTCCATCCTAAACGACCTCTTGCACAACATGATTCTGGACATTTCCATGTGTCTTTCTCAATCCTTCGAAAAAGTTTCATTTAAAACAAATCGCTCTATATCCTATCATATATTTTTACTTTCACTAAAGATCTCCAAATATCAATTCCTAACTTTAAGGAAAACAACTTTACCACTGGCACTACTATGCCCGTTTTGGGCTCACCATTCCTCATTGGTGGAACTTTAACACGAAACGCCCAAGGAAACCTTGAAAACCCAGTTAATAATAACATTTAATAAATTTAATGTATTATTAATGTTTAAAAATACTTTTTTGGATTTATATATAATATGATAATTTTATATGATTTTTTAGTAGGAAAACAAATGGTTATATATAAGTTGAAATGTTCTCTATGAAATATATGTTTTTATTTAAAAATAAAAAATATAAATATTAGAGTTTTAAATTTTAAAAATAAAAATTATTTTTTTATTTACAATATCAAAATATTTTAGGGTGAATTATTTTTATTTTTCTAAAAAATTGTTTTTTGGGTGAATAGTGAAAAATAATAATTTTTGTCAAAACTATCATTTATTTTAAAATATTTTCAAAAAAATAATTATATTTGGGTTGGTTTTAAATTTAAATTATTCTAATTTGAAAAAAAACAATGCAAATAATTTCATAGTAATAAGTAATATTTTTTTTAAATAACATTATTTTTAGACTTAAAACAAATTTTTCAGAAAATCTATTTTTTACTTTGTTTTTTGTTCTTATATTAAATGTAATTTAAACCAATTCTACCAATTTAATATTAAAATTTTTATTTCATATTTTTAATCAAGAGTTTCAAATTTATTAATGAAATCAATTTCCTTTTTGGTCTTAATAGATAGTGACCTTAGTAAAAATGTAGCCACTATGGTAAAAAGAGTTATTTAAGGTTAAAATCAAGTCATAAGGTCAAAAAAATATTATATTAATTATTATTGGATGATATTATTTATACCATTATGATATTATCTTGTTATTTCATTTTTTTAAGTTCCACATGACCATTAATAAGAGTTTATATTATTTCAAAACTTTGACTACTTATAAAAGTGTCACACCCCTCTCTTATAAAAGGGAACCCCATATACTCTCTTCTTCATATAATTTTAGACTTTTATCACTACCATTACCTATCCATATACATTACCAAAATCGATACACACTTCATATAGGTCCTGGTATTCTCAAAAGTGCAATCATAAAAGGATTAATATGTAATCCAAAGGGAGATATTAGAGGAGAATTTATAAGCCCTAACTAGCCTATTTTAATTTTATTTCTTCTTCTACCTCCTTAAAATCAATAAAATACACTATAATGTTATGAAATAATTATATTATATATATATATAAGATATTTTATTAATTAATCAACTCATTTATATTTTTTTAATCCTATAAGGAATGAAAACATCATTTGTGTGTAAGTGTAGAGCACCACCTCCATGAAGTGAAGTGTTTTGTTTTCCATCACTACCTCAAAATTACTAGTTATGAAGATGTAATAAATGAATATATAATATCATTAAGATATTATTATTATTTTTCAAATAAAATATAATTCTTACCCTCTTATCCTTTATGTCTTTTGGAAATTGATAATGTCAATAATGCGTATATGTGGAATACCACCTCCAAAAAGTGGTGTGATTCATTTTTTAATACCTCCTCACATGGTTTGTCAGAAGGATAAAAATAATGAAAAAATGTGAAATTTATTACATAATTACTATTCTATGAATTTATATTACTATATACCTTATTTATTTTCCATACAGTAGAAAAATGGAATTGTTGCTCATGTGTACATGTGGAATAACACCTCTATGATACAATGTATTTTATTTTTCATACACACCATTAGTATTTGGTTACTAAAAATATTTTATCCATAAAAAATTAATTTTTTCATGATTAATTTTCTGTATATGAGGAAGCCATGATCCCATTTACCTAATTCAACCTACTGATGTCATTTTGGGATTATAAACAAATCATCCTCAAAACAACCAACATAAATTTGACTATCTTAGAAACAAAATAACGCATCATAACAGGTGAAAATAAATGTATAATTACATTATTATTATCATGAAAAATTTTATTAATAAAGTATAAATAAAATATAATTTAATTAATTATGAGGGTATACACAAAAATGAGACGAGTCAGGAATTAAAGTAAGGTTCTATCTTTTAAAAATAATTTTTAATAGTTTTTTTTACAGCACCTTTTCATCAATATAGATTTTATTTTAAATATTTTATAAATGTTATTAATTATACATAAGAGGTCTATAAAGTTTATTTTCAATAATTTTTTAATTTATTCTCAAAGGATTAAAAATTAATCATGTTTTCATTTTTTAGATAGATTCTTTTAGACTTTTTAGAAAATTAAAAAAATTAACGTATACGGCTTGGTATCTATTTCATGATCTAATATATGTTACTAATTATAAATATTAATTTATATATTTTTAGGGTTTTTCAAAAATAAAATATCTTAATCAGTATTCTTGAAATTTTTTTTAAAATGTTTTTCTAAGAAAATGGAAACTTTTTTCATCATTATAAACTAACTGAAAATATTATTTATTATGTATTTGAAAGAAAATTAAAGTAGTTTTTATAATTAAATTGTATTATATATGATTTTTATTCAAATTATGGTTATAGTATATTTTATATTAATGAAGGGTGATCCCAATATAGCTCTAATGATGGGTGACCCTGATATATCTCTCCAATGCATTTGGATAAAGTGATGTAGTTTACCAGTGATAGGTTACTCTTAAGAGATATAAAAATTATTCAGTTATATGATTCCATTATAATAATTAATGAAATAATAATTTACCAAGGCACCTAAATGAGATGATTATAATTTATTTTAAATGAAATATTTTGATTTCAAAATTTAAGAAAATGTGTTTATTTTTTTATATAATTTTTAGGACTTTTAAAAAAATATGAATGGATTTTTTTGAAGGAAATATTTTCATGGTTATTCATATTTTATAATAAACCCTAATTTCAATGAATTTTCTTTTATAATTTCATTTAAAATTTTCTATGAAATATATTAAGTAATTAAATTCTTTTCTTGGAAAAGTAAATGCATATATGAGCTCAAATGTTACCTTAAAAGGGAAAGCATTCTTATGTATTTTTCAGGTGTACAAATGGTCTAATAGGCCTCTTTTATTTTATATAACTTTCAAATATTTTTTTAATCGTCTAATGTTTTCAAAAAAATTCATTGGTATTAATAATTATTGGAAATATTAACAAATTTAGAGTTACATTTATGGGATTTACCTTGAACGAAGAAAGTTTATCTTTATAGATAAAATTGTTTATAGGAAAAATGGATGATGTGTGGAAATTTATACTTTGTTATATGACTTTTTATGTAATTATCTAAGATAAAAACCTAAAATATTATGGTAATATAATAAAGTTAAAACCTTTTTATAAACCATGTATATATGGTTGTTTAGGGAAAGAGTTGTTATAATTGGTATCAAAGGAAAAGTTTGTAGATAAATTTATAAGATATATTGATGTTAAAAGAAACATTAAAGAAATTATAATATATGGTTATTTTATCATGTGATGGATTTTAAATATATCCATTTTTCTTTATCTAAGCCTTTCCTATTTGGAATGGCTTTCTATAAAATAAATAGGGTAGTTTTGGTTTAAAGGTTTCAATCAGAAAATATCCCTCTGAACTAGAAACCTCAAAAGGTTAGAATAGGAAAAGAGAAATTAATATCTTTTTTTACTCAATTTATATGGGATAATAATGGAGTAACCAACTCATGGGATAAACAAAATTATTAACAAAATAATATATTTATATTAGATCATTTCAGGAAATATCAACCTCCAAATTGTTTTAATCATTAGACATAGGAAAATATAAAGTATAGATTAATTATTTAGAGAATATATTTGATGTTCTGGGATATTATGAATGAAAATTAATTTCTTATTGAGGAAGAAAACACTTTTAAGGGGTGGGTCATAAACTGAACACTGAACAACCACATAAAATGATTAAAGCTTCCAAAGACATCATCACTTTATTCCAGTAAATATAAATCAAAAAAGTGACATGAAACCTATAAAGTAGATTACCATACCTTCAATGAATCCACATATCCTAATTCGTTCTTGGGAAACATTAAATTGTGCAAATGAATTAATGTCTAGTTCAACTCCTTATATAGATAGGATTATCCATGTTTACATGAACCATCTATCTGGACTGACCCCTTGTGGAGAGGAGATGGGAATCAGCAATAGTCAGATTAATGTTGTAAAACAGAGGTCGTGCCTCATATCCAAAACATGATTTAAAAGTAAAACTGCCACCTTAGTACTGATTTTTATATACCGGCCTGGGTGAATCCAAGATTACACTTTTTTCACACTTTGCCTATACTCAATATATTCTTTTATCCATCCTTTCATAACCGGAAAATTCTCATTATTACCATTGAGGCCCCCCTCTATCCCCTTGAGATTATCAAATATATTGATACTAGAACAACCATCCTTAAAATATATTTTATTTTCCCTGTTAATAATCTAGGATATTTTTAGAATTATAAGGTAACCCGTGTTATTTATTGTTTTTAAGGTCTTGTTTATCAATGGTAGTTTTGATTATGAATAGTAAGTAAGATGAAAAATTGATTCCATATAATGGATGATATTTAGATATATCTTTCTTGAAAATTATTTCATAATGTTATCCATATCAGAATGAAAAGTAAATTCCTAGATTTCAAGAAAAGGGTTGAGGACTCAGTTCCCACCTAAGAATATAATTTTACTAGATTGTCTGGGTATTCACCAAATTTTATTCTATACCATGATAGTAAAATTGAATGATTTTACACAGAATTGAATCAAAGTTTACAGATGTCTCTGGTTACTTGTGCGTTTAATAGTTATAAAGAAATTCTACTTTTTTGAGAAATTTGGGATTGGGTTTTTGTAATTTTACAACAATAAGGATAATAAGAGATCTAGGTGGTAGGATATAGTGAAGTAATCATCCAAGAATCTAGGAGGTAAGAAAATTTAATTACCCTCTTGTGATATGTGTGTAAAGAATGATTCTATAGAATGTATTATGAGATATAAGAATTATTTTTGATGTAAAAATCCTAGACATGTGGTTCGTGGCTATAATTAAAAGATTAATGTTAATGGGCATAGTGGTAATGAAAATATATAAATGAAATTTTTTAAATATACTGATTTGTGAAATTATGCTAACACATTCCCAAATATAGTAACATAAGGAAGGAATCATCAACATAAAAAATAGAAAGGTGCATTAATGTTTTTTACAACTACTATGGTAGATATGGGACCTTAAAATAAAGTGATGATGGGTACATCACTTGTTTATTCAGATTATCTCAATTTCATATTGGATTACTGATCCACATGATCAATGATATCTAGATAATTTCCAAGTAAAATAGAAATAATATTTCTATAAATAAAGTCACTACTCTTTTTAAAAACTCCTGGGGGTAGTATAAAAGTAACAAGAATTTATAAAAAATCTTTCTATTATCATCTATGGAATTGTTTTCCAATAATCATTATTGTAATTCTCATTATAATGTTTTATGTTATTCTAATTATAGATTGGATTTTATTTTATTATTATAATATATATTTTATATATAAATAATTTATTTTCAGAATGAGTTTCTCATTGAATATAATAATGAATTCATACATTTAATAACATATCAAAAAGCTGAGAAACTGAAAAAATATGGAATTGAAAGTTATCTTACACATATAATTTAGAAAAAAAATTGTTCAAATTTGTGATATTCTAATAGTAAATTAATATATAGATGTATTTCATAATGATTTTCCTAGTTTTATTCTTGATCATTAGTTTTAGTTTACTATTGATTTAGTTCTTGATACTAATCTAATTTCAATACCTCCCTATCATATAGATTCGATTGAGTTATTAGAATAGAAAAACTAGTTTCAAAGAATCACTTCATAAAGTTTTCATCTTACCTATCACTTCACCTTGGGGTTCTCTTTTTGTATTTGTTAAAAATAGGGATGGTTCCATGATACTTTTAATTGATTATAGAGCACTCAATAAAATCACTACTATGAACAAGTATCATCTACCTCATATCGATGATGTGTTTAATCAACTCTAGGGATCATGGTATTTTTTTGAAGATTGATCTCATGTATGAATAAAATTATCTAAAAGTAAAAAAAGAGTACAATACAAAAATTTTTTGTATGTAAAATTTAGTAAATGTGAATTTTGTTTAAAACATATTTCATTCCTTGGAAATATTGTTTCGAAATATGAAAAAAAAAACTATTGATATTTCTAAAACTAAAGTGGTGAGAGAGTGTGCATAGCCTAAAATTTTCACATATAATTGAATTTTTCTTGGATTAGTTGGTTATGATCTATGGTTTGTTGAAAACTTTTCTTGGTTATCTAACCCACTACCTAAGTTAACTCTAAAGGGTTTAAAATTCATCTGGGTAAAATAATGTGATGAATGTTTCTAGAAATTATAAAGAATATTGGTTAGTGTTATTGTGTTATATTTTCCATCTAGAAATGGGGAGTTTTTTATTTATATTGATTCATATTTTAAGGGACATGTATGTGTATTCAAGAAGAATTAATTAGTTATCTTTCATGTATCATGTCAATTGAAACCCCATTAGAAGAATTATCCTATACACGGCCTTGAGATGGGTACAGTTGTCTTTTTCTTTAAAAATATGGGTGTCTTGTATATATGGGAAGAAATGTGAATTATACACTAACCATAAAATATTAAAGTTTACATAGACTCAAAAAGTGTTAAATATGAGGTAAATAATATAGTTATAACTGATTGTATATTATGATTTCACAATTTACTATCATTCATGAAAAAAACATGTATTTGATGTTTGGATTGAAAAAGATAATTCTTTTTCAACTATGTTATGGTTGGAACAAGATCATTTAGTTAATGATTTAATAAATATTAGACTATAAATTTTTTATGTAGAAACTGATTCCTTTTAGTATTAGGGATTTGTGTAGTCTACATTCCAAGAAAAAATTATCCAAACTCAAAAGGAATATCATGGTTTTCAAGAAAGAGTGTAATTGGTCAAAAAGGGTATGTTTTATTAATTTAATATGGATAAATAATTTCTTCCATATTTTAAAAGAGTTTACATGTTCCAAGTAATTATTATTTAAATAGTTAATTTTTAATTGAAGCTCATAGATATCCATTTTGTATTCATCTAGATAGAATTAATATGTACAAATACCTTCTGGAATATTTTTAGTGGGAAGGTATAAAGAAGTATAGTGCATATTCTAAAATTAAATGTATATCTTTTCACAAATATAAAACTTAATGAAAACTACATTTGTGGTTTCTTCATTATTTTCCAATTCCATAATGGAAATTAGAAGAATAAAATCCATGGATTTTATGTTTAATTACCAAGCACAGCTCAAGGTAATTGTGAGATTTTAGTAATTATTTATCATTTGTTAAAATATATTCATTTTATTACTATTTGAGATGATATGTATTTGGAAAAGATTTAAATAATTTATCTTAATAAGATAGTCAAGTTACATGGATCTCCCCGATCCATTGTATTTGATCATTTTTCAAGTGTATATAAATTTTTTTGAAAGAAATTCAAAATTTTATGGGTACTAAATTATATTTTAGTAATTATTTTCATTCGCAATACGATGGAAAATAAGATAGTATAATTCATATTTTAAAGGATATATTTTTATATTTCCCATTATTTAATCTAGTAAGTTGGAATTAACATATTTCTTTAGACTATTTTTTTATAAATCTAATTTTTATTCAAGTATACATATGGAACCTTTTGATAAAGTTTATAGAAAATAGTGTTGGACTCTAGCATATTGGGATGAATTTGGTGAGAGGAAATTTTTGGAACCAGAATTGGTAAAATTTTTGGTTAATAAAGTAAATATGATTTAACACCACATGGGGTCATCATAGAGTAATAAAAATATTTATGAAAATAACTAGAGGAAATATATTTCATTTGACATAGGTGATCATGAATTTCTTTAAATATATCCTTGGAATAGTATAATTCATTTTATTAAATAATTATAGTTGAGGAAATGATTAATTATAACCTATGAAATTATATAGAAGGTGGGATTGGTTTCTTACTAAGTGTCGTTTCCTTTGATTTCATCATAGGTACATGATGTGATTCATGTTTATTTTCTAAGGAAGTTTTTACCTGATGCATCTCATGTTTTGAGCTATAAAGTGGTACACATGGAAGAGAAACATTGTTATAATGAAAATATAGTGAAGATTACATAAAATAGAGAGTAGGTGTTATAGAATAATTAAGCTCACAGAGATAATTTTTTATGAACAAACCATATGATGCAATAAGAAATATGTTAATCAAAAAACACTATGAACGAAAACTACCCTCACTTGTTTTAGTAATGAATAAAATTGTGAGAACTGAAATTCTTAAAGGAGGGAAGAATTTTAGAATCCATTTAATATAATTGGGGAATAAATTTCAGGTCATATTAATTTTCAAAAAACTAATTTTTGGATTCTTATATAATATTATGATTTTATATGATTTTTTAATTGGAAAAGGAATTTTTATTCAAGATGAAATGTTTTAGATGCAATATATGATTTTTTTAAAAAAAATTAAGATTGTAAATTTTAATATTTGAAATTGATAAAATATAATTCCTTTTTGGATTCATCATTTCTAAATTATTTGTGGGTTAATTTTTCTAACTATTTTGAAAAGATTGATTTTTGGGTGAATGGTGAAAAATACGAATTTTTTATTAAAATAGTCATTTATTTTCAAACGGTTCAAAAAAATCCCATAATATATACATATTTTTTTCATTTTAAATTATTTTCCTTTGACTAAAATTAATCAAACTAATTCAATTGGAATCATTATTATATTTAATTTTTTTATAACTTCATTTTTAGGCTTAAAAAGAATTTTTTAGAAAACCATTTTTCGTTGCATTTTCTTTCTTATATTAAAAGTGATTTCTTCCAATTTTATAGGTTGAATATAAAATAATATATTTCACATTTATAATCATGTGGTTCAAATTTATTAATGAGTTCAATTTCATATTTGTTCTTTATGAATAGTAAATTTGGAAAAAATGTTGTCATCATGGTAAAAAAGGTTAAATGGGTTAATTAAGGTTAAAAATAAGAGATAATGTCACAAAATATTATATTAATTTTCATTAAATTATATTATTTCAAAAATTATCTCCTTGTATTTTAATTTTTGTTTTTTAGTGTCAGTTTCCCATGAATAATACATTATATTATTTTAAAACTTTTAATAATTACTAGATTATCACTCTCCTCACTAATAAAAGAGCACCCACTCTCAACTCATATTCACACCACATGAGAATTTTAGATCAATTATTACCAACCGATATAACTTATAAAAATATTTACCCACATATTAGATTTCATAGTCTTCTCTAAAGACCAATCCTAGAAGCCTTAAGGTGTAATCAAAATGGAGATATCGAAGGTGAAGGAAAAAAGACCTAATGGGCCTATTTCAAGTTTATTTCATTCTATACCTCAAAAAATTTATTTTATCCACTATAAAAAACTATATTTTTTATACTAAAATGTCATTAATTTTATTACTTAAATATTTTCTATATTTTTTCCATCCTATGGGAAATGAAAACATCACTCATGCGTATATGTGGACTACCATCTCCACGAAGTAATGTGTTCGTTTTCCATAACCAACTCATGTGGTTGGTAATAAATATTAAATTAATGAATATAATATATTTTTATAACATAATTATAATTTTTTAATGATAATTTATTACTTATCATATTATCATTTCTATCCTTCATAAATTGGTAACGTCGCTTGTTTGTACGTGTGGAATACCACCCCAACAAAGTGATGTGATTAATTTTTCCTTACCACCAAACATGGTTGGTCAAGAGGATGGAACTAATGAATAAATATAAATTTTATAACTTAATAATGATTAGAAAAATTAAAATATAATATACCTTTTTTATTTTCCATCCAGAAGAAAAATGGAAATGTTTCTTGAGTGTACGTACGGAATACAGCCTCTATGATGTGACACATTTCATTTTTTCACCTCAACCTTATATAGATGGTTATAAAAAAATAAATGTAGAATAAAAATATTATTTACAAGATTATTATTATATATATAATTTATACATGATTCATTCAAACCTATTAAACCTATATATTCCACTCTAGACTTATAAACCGAACTTCCTCAAAATGTCCAACATGAACTTAAACATTTTATTAACAATATAAAAGATTGTAAAAATGAAATAAATGGAATAATTATAATGAAATGAAAATGAATAATGTTATTAATCAGTTACAAAACTAAAATAATTTAATTTCTCAGTGGGGTAGAAATATAAATAATGAGAGTTGATAATTGAGTTAAGTAGTTATCTTTTAAAAATAGTGTTTTAATGTTTTATATCCAAATATGTTTCTTCCATTACAAGGTTCTTTTAAATATTTCAATAATTTTTTTATTATGATTCATATTTTGATAAATATAATTTTAAATTATATTTTATTTTCTTCACAACGTTTTAAAATTTAATCTTTTCAACATTTTTAACTAGGTTATTTTTTAGTTTTTACAGAAGTAAAAAAAGAATGATTTTTTAATGTATACAGCCTGACTGCCATTTCATGCCGAAATGTCCATTAATCATTATCAATATTAATTTATAAGTTTATATATTATTTCTTGAAGAAAATAATATTTTCATAATATCAAAATAATATTTTTTTTAAAAATCAAAGGCAACAGAATATTTTTTCCATCGTTATCAGATAATAGAAATTGTTATTATTTATGGGATTTAATTTCAATTAAAATGAGTTTTATAATTAAATTGAAAGATATATGTGTTTTATTCATTATATGGTTATTGGAAATTTTATATGAATGATGGATGATAATGATATATCTATGATGAATTGTGAGCCCAATATAGCTCTCTAATCTATTGGGAAAGTGACGGAGTTCACCAGTTATTGGTTATCCTAAGAGATATGAGAATTATCCATATAGGTGATTCCATTATAATAGTTCTTATAAGGTTTAATGTAAAGATAATTTCCAACTGTTCCTATATGATATTCTTTCAATGATTTTTAAAGGAAGCCTTTTTATTTCAAAATTTAAGAAAATTATATTATGTTTTTAATGAAATTTTATGACTTTTTATTTTTAAAAAAGTGAAAGGATTATTTTTTTATGGATAGGTATTCATGAGTATTCATGTTTTACAAGTAACCCTTGCGTTTATGATTTTTTTAATTACAATTTTATATGAAATTTTCTATTAAATATATTAGGAAATAAAGTTACATTCATAGAAAAGTAAATAGATATTTGAGATCAAATGTTTATTCCTGAAAAGGAAAACTTTCTTATAGATTCTTCATGTTGATAAATTGATTGACTGAATTCTTTTATTATATGTCCCTTAATGATATTTTTTTCTCATCCAAATTTTTTGATTTTTTTTCTTATCACTTAAATATGATTAAAAACATTAATTAATCTAATTTTCCAGTTATGGGAGTTACCTTGAATTAAGCAAGTGTGTACTTACAAAGAATATGTTTTGTGAAAGAATAGATGTTATGTGGAAAAATGCATTTTTTATGTAATATTTTATTTAGTTATCTGAAAATATAAACTAAAATAATCTTGGAAATATAAGATAGTAAAAACTTTGTTATAAATCATGTATATATAGGTTGTTTAACAAATGGGTTGTTATAAAAATGGCATAGCGATAAAACAACAGCTATTTTGAATGAAACACATCCACTATAATGGTGTGGTACTCTTTGGATTCTCTTTTTAGACACCAGAACATCAATTCTCTTTCAGGTATCATGTTTCACATAAGTGAACTTCCAACCTGCCACACCCATCTCTATGATGTATTAATCTATAGTTAACCATTCTATATCACTAAATCTTCCATGTGATTCATGATTCGAACACCACCACTGAAAATCCCACATCTGGGCTTCACTATTTTTCTTAGGTGAATTGGAACTCCACCATGGGGAACACCATGGTATTTTTCATTCTAGGATATCTATTTTACATAGTTTCTCTATAAATCAAACATAGGTACCATAACATTGTGGTCCATTACATATATCCTATTTTAGAAAACCTCATAGTAAAACGCCATATTCAATGGAGTTCCCTTTATCAAAACTAATTTTTTTCGAAAAAAATGAAACCTTTATATACCACTACCTCTTTTAAAAAAAATTAACAAACCAATTATTTTCATTAATTCCAGCAAGGCCCAATGAGGTTTTGAAAATCTTCCCCTTTTGTTATTTTTGACAAGATGATACAACTTTTCCATTTAAAATCTTATCCCCATTCTTATCAATGAAATGTAATGGTAAATTCCACACCTTATGAAAAATATGAAAAGGGTAAAAATAGTATTAAAATTTATTCTAAAAATATCTCTCCTTATTGGTGAAAAAATATTCTCCCCCTTCATAAAAAGGGATCTCTCGTTATAAATATTCCTTTATATGGGAAAATCTCTACAAATTTCAAGTTTTAATTCTATTTCTAGAATCTTCTTTCTCAGACAATTTCACATTCTCAATAGATTCATTATGTAAATTTAACAATTAGAACTTGAGATATTGAAAAATCATCTAATTCCATAGATTTTGGGACCTATACAAGAAACAATCATTTTTTGTAAATAAAAATTATGTTGTATATGTTATTCACGAATACTAATGATAACATACTAGGTCTTAACATTAAATTTATCAACACAACCTATGAACTCAATCACTTTCGCACCAAATAGTTACAAATTAAACAATAAATCACATGGTAGTGAGGATTATACTAATTTTTATAACTAATAGAAATTATGAAATAAATTTTGATACCAACTGAAAATGATTCTCTTCTAATTATTTATAGACTTCATCATTATCTAGATAAGTCTAAAAGACTTTGAATTTTTATCATCAAATACATTAAATCTTTATCTCTTAACCCCAATTGATGGTGCACAAATTGAGGATATCATTGTTGATAATAATGCATATATCTAAATAGTTGTTTGCTTTTTTATATCATTAAACTTGATACCAAATATTAGAAAAAACAAATATATGAATTTAAAATTAATGTGTTTTTGTTCCCCATGTCACTTTTCTCCATAGAGTCCTAAAACCACTAAATTTTTTACTTGATACCAATGGATCTATTCCATATTTTTCATGGTAAATTTAACTTAAAATATGGGTATGATACTTTTTCTTCTATTCTTAGGTCCCTTAATCCATTCATTTTTTTAGTATAGAAATTATCCACTTTCATGCACATTCAGGCTGAGATCAAATTATTCATATGATACAGCTTGAATAATATATATTTTATGAATCTTCTATACTTGAAATTATATTTACTTAGATCCAAAAACATGTTATTTTATATCACATCACCCCATATATCATATATCCTCATTAAGTTTTCACCTCTTCACAAATATTTAGCAACTATAAAGATTATGGGGAGAGGGGTACATCCAGTTTCCTCAATATTATGAATATGTTTCTTCATGGTGAACCAACCCTTTTCTTTATAGATTTATTTTTCCCTTTTTTAGATGCTAGGAAAGGAACACTATTTTCTCATCATCCCCTTCATATTCATCATCTCTTGTATCCAAAATCCTTAACATATTACCAAAATTTCTCTATTTTATAAATCTACTCATACACTTCTCTTCATGGATGTGATAAATATCATCCTTCCTTATATTTCCCTTTTCTAGAATTATAGAATCGATTAAACTTGAAAAAAAATATGCTTGTGTTGTATTTATTTGGGGTATTACCTTCAAATTCATCATAATTTTAAGGAAACTTCTTCCATTATTTGAGTCTTTCCATTTATAGGTTTTTGTGAGACCACTTATGTATACCTCCTCCTTGATGGTTATAGGTTCTATCTTGGACTCCATCAACTTCCTAGGTGTATTCTCTTTTTCTTATTCTCTCACATTTCTCAGAACTTATATAACTACTAGATTTTGTTTCTATATTTGATTCCATTCCTTATAATAGATTTTTTGTTAGTAAACTAATTATGGTTCTTAATTCACCCCTTTTTAGTCTAATTTTTTTCTCTAAAACATTGAACCTACATTATAAATTAAAAATAGTTTTCCTAAGATAAATTATATCTTTATATTCCATGGTAGTCGAGTGTATTCTTATGGAATCATTACACTTATATTATTTTTTCAATGTCGATACCTTTCTATGTGACCAATATTAAAATAAATAGAGAATTTATTATATGAATAATACCTCATGTGATATCTCCTTGATTAAGATATAGGAACTGCTGGAGATAATATTTTACTTCTGGAATTTTGGGCTTCGAAACACATGATCATAATGTGACCAAGTTTTCCATTATAGTATAATTTTTGTGTTATCATCTTTTTTGGATCTTATCTTAATTATTTTTCATAAAACTAATAATTTATTAGGGATTTTATATATCATTTTCTTCTTATTATTAAATATGAATTTGGAGGTAGTTTTATCTTCTTAATTTGAGTTTTTTATTCTCTCTTCAAGTTATCTAATATTTTAATATTTATTATTCATGTTTTCTTAAAATTCTTTCATACCTAAAAAAGCATAAATCCCTGATTTTCTACTCGCATTAAGATTTTTTTAGTAGAATGATGTTTCCCATAAATTCTTTCTATATTTCCATTTTCATTAAAATATACTAATATAGATCTTCAATAATACAGTTTCTTAATTATCCTTTATTAACATTTTATTCATATTGAAATTCTAGGCCACTTATACTTTATTTTGCATTTTATTTTACAATTAAAAATATTAAATCATTGAAAAATGAACTTCATGCATAGCGTACCATTTTTTCAACTTATATTATAGAATTTTTATCACCTATTGGAAATTTCATCAACATATATTTGATTGGAAACATGATGTTATTTCCACATATTCATCAAATATTTTCATCGTCATAATAGATTATAAAACACCACATTATTTATACAAACTATTTCTATAATCAGATGTATAAATTTAATTCATTACCTTGGTTAGAGATCATATTCTTCTGGTATTATTATTTTTCCTTTTATATATAAGAAAGTTTTATTTTGAATAATTTTATTACTAAATTAAACTTACACAGATATCCACATGCCTTTAGAAAAATATTAATGATAAATACCCAGGTAGAACATTTCTTTATGGTCTTATTAAAATGAATCTTTGGTAAAAGAATCAATCTCAATATTTATTTATTCTATCTCAAATATAAATCTGTTTCAAATCAGTAAGAAAATTCATTACTTAAAAACTTTCCAAATAACTCAAAGAGAATATTCCATAAATGAAATAAACATATTTTTTCATGTTCTAAAATTATTTCTATAAAATAAATGTGTCATAATTTTAGATTCCATTTCTCTTTAAAAACTTTATATTAATTCAAAGAAAAAAATTGAACAAAATAAACCTACCATTTGATACCAATTATTAGTCCCTTAAGATTCTTATAGAGAGATATACCCTGAGAGTATTGGTGAATCTAGGTATGAAAATCTTAACCAATTTAAACAGTTATTTCCTTTTATTTCTCACAACTCTTACAAATCATCACCTCTCAACCTTGAGGGTCACTTTTTCTCTTTTCTCTTATAAAATGATCTTATTATCTCTTGGCATGAACAATCTTTTACTAGATGTATCATGTAATTATATTTTCCCATTTTATGTGCGTGGAAAAAGAAAATAGGAAATTTATATTTTTACTTTTTTTCACCAATACAGGTTAATCTATAGATAATTTTATCAATAATGTTTTGATGCCCCAAGCCACTATAAATCTTAGTACTCTTTTTTAGGGTTCAAGATAGGTCACTCATAACCTAGGATCACTGCCTTATAATTTTTAGGGACTAATCACTTTTTATTAAGGATCATTTTCAGTTATCTACCCCACATCTTCTTCATTCGCTACTCTAAGAAGGAATCCACATAATGTATGGACATGTAGGTCCCCTAAATAGCATCACTTACTTTTATTGCTTCCATTAATGTATGTATATTCTTTCTTGATGCCCACTTACTACTCTTTAAATACCTTTTGTGATATCCTCTAAAATAACCTTCTTTATTCACTTGCCATATGTGGTAAATAATTTCCTCAAGACTTACTCTTTGGATCATCTTGAACGTAATGTAACACACAGACTTATTCCCCTCCGTCTCTTCCTTTGGAGAGGGATTAAACTTGTTCCAATTATTTATTTTACTGGTTTTCAATCCCTCAACTATAACCCCTACTTCTCCTTTGAAAAACAAAATATTCAATATAATCTATATCTTTTTTGGGTTTCAATATCCCCTTTTATAATAGTAGGAAATAATCCAATTAAACTAGACACATGTCAGTACATTGTAGGTAAAACAATGCCCATAACTCCTTCATAACTTCTCTATGATTTCCTCCAAATATATAGCCAAAGAAAAAACAACTCCTTTCTAGCTTCTTCTCTCTCATTTTTTTATTATAGAAGACATTCTATTTAATCATCTAAGAGTAATGCTACAAATTCCCTTCAATGTTTTCTTGAACATTAGATTAAATTTTAAACCCATGATATATGAAACATTAAAAAACCATTCATGAATCATTTTATCTCCCATATCCCAATTTGGAATGTCTATAGCTGAAATTAATGTCAACACAACATTCTTCCAGACACCATAGTGTGAATTATTAAATCTAGTGACAAACTTCCCTTTAAAATAACCATCTCTAGGTAATTTATTCTATTTTTATTTTAGTTGTAGAGCACCAAATATTAGTTCCCAATGTCCAAGGAAAAAACCTTCTCCACAGGAACCACCACACCCATTTTGGCTTAATATTTATCACATGATGAAATTTTACGCAAAACACCCAGTGAAATGGTGTGGTGAAAAAAAAACTTTCTATTCTGAATGAAACATATCAATTGTCATGGAATGGTCCTATTAAGATTATCATTTGATCTAATAGCTCATCAATACCAATTTTACAATTATCATTTCAAATAGGTTATCTTCCAAAGTTTGATGCCAATATCCATAGCATATTGATCCCCATCAATCCATTTTATATCTTAAGATCTTAAATATGATTTATTCTTTAACTATAACCACTAAAACTCCCATAGTTGTGCCTTGTAATTTTTCTGAGGTTAACTAAAACATCACCATAGGGATCACCACATTGTTTTCCTTTTTAGGATATCTATTTTACAAAAGTGTTTGGTAAATCGACCACAGGGACCATCATGGTGTGGTTATTACCATATTTTCTATTTTGAGAGATCTCATAGCTAAACAGTTTTGGGAAATGGTGTTCCCTTTGTCAAAAATCACTTATTTTAAACAAATCCAAATTTTCTCCACCACTTCATCTTCTCAATAAACCATTCGTCAAAAATAATTATTTTATGCAAATCCAATAAAAACCATTGGGGTCCCAACAATGTCAAACATTAAAATATATCTCTTAAATATGGGATTTAACTTTTGAAAATAAGTTTAAATGAGTTTAAATAATTTATTTCTTGTTTCTTTTGAAATTATTTCCAATTCCATGGCTACTCAAACACTCGATAGTCTATTTTTAAAATTCATATAGAAAATAAATTAATTTCATAATAAATATTATTACTTTTTCATATTAAATATGTTTTAAACATAAATTATGAATTTTAAATCCATTTAAAACTAAAAATAATCATATACCTTCCAAATCACATAATATCACATTAAAATAAACACTCTCAAAATAAGTATACCAAAGAAACATGTCCAAAAAATTAAATTCCATCACACAAAAAAAACATTTAAGTAAAATAATTTAAACCTCAACCCTAAATTTTTGAAAAAAAATAGATCCAATTATTTCAATATACATTTAAAAAAATTTATGTCATAAATAAATCTCAATCTTGAAAATATAATTCAATTTTTAAAATCCTTCAACAGGAATCACAATTCTTATTAAAACATTATTTTGAAAAAATTATATTTTAAAACTAGAGACTAATTTTTCAAATTTTAAATAAAAGATAAACAGGTCCTTTTATATGTAAAACAAAACCACATTCCAACAATTTACACACACACAACTTATAATCTAAAATTGATCTTCATTTTCAATAAATTTTCAAAGGAAATATAAATATCATTTTTTCAAAACATTATAAACCTTTTTATATAAATTATAACTACACAAACATTATCTAACCTTCAACTAAAATCATAAACAATACTAAAAAATATCTTCAAATTCATTTAAACATCTCTTAGGATGAAATTTAAATATATATAACCTAAATTAATCAATTTAACACTTCTAAAAAATTTCATAATTATATAATAACTACATTGCATTACTCGTATATATATATCCCAAAACATACTTGATATACATATGGTAAAGGTGTTAATTGACTTATCCAAAAAAAATATATATATTAAAGACTATGTCATTCATCTTTTTTAATTTAGTATAAACTCATCCAAATCAACAAAAGGTAAATAATTTTCATAAAGCATATCACATTTCACTGAAACAGTTTATTTAATGACCTTTAACACTATTCATCATAAAAGAAGTAGTTTTTAAACACCTTTTACATTTAAAAAAATAGTATTGAACATGAACACTAAAATAATTTCTTAATAACCTCCAATAATTTTAGAATAATTTAAAACAAATAAAACAACCTAATATTTACATATCTATTACAATGGATTTTATCTATAAATATCACATAGCTCATTTGAACATATAATTAAATATATTATGTAAATATACATAAAAATAATTATCTATTTAGTATATCCAAACAAAAAATATTATTATAAAATATCATTATTTTATTTTAAAACCATTCTAACAATTTACCCCAATCAATAAAAAATATAACCTTTTAATATAAACATTAAATTACATGATAAAGATCCATTTAACTAAATATTTCAAGGATCTATTGTATCAAAAGTTTATACTTTCAAATAACCACATAAAATTATAATTTAAAAATATATACCTAAAATTTAAAATAAAACACCAATAAATCAAAATTGATACATTTTAAAATGAAGTTAAAAAATTTAAGAGTAACAAAAATACTTTTCGTTATAGAAAATTATGAACCACATAAATAAGAAAACAATGTTATAATATAAATTGGTTGGTTTATTTAAATTTTAATTAGATGTAATATTCATTATTTTAAATTCACCTTAAATCCATTATTATATATAATGGAACACTTCCCATCTAAAACTATAAATTCCAAAAAAAATCCTTTTTGAAAAAAAAATACAAAAACACATATGTTTTTTCTATTCAGAAAATAATGAAAATAACAAATAAATAAAAATAAATATATTCTAATTACTTATAGTCTACTAAATATAAATAATTTCATTAATCTATCTATCCATGAAATGACATAATCTATAAATTAATTTTCAGACCCTATCCTATTAAATGGTTATATTGATTTTCCATTTAACCAAGTTTATTTAATTATAACATGAATTTTAAATTCCCTTAGGATTTGTTTTATTTCATCCCAACATAAAAAAATAAATTTACAGAAAATCAAATTTCACAAATAATATATCCATAAATTAAGATAATAAACATGTGATATCTTTAAAAAAATATAATACTTGAGTGAAAATATTTTAATTAAATCCAATTACATAATCACCATTCTAGAATATCAACAATAGAGAATGATAAAATAATAAAATAAATATCCATTTTTTTAAAACAGGTTACTTACAAAATACTTTAAAATATCAATTCAAATCATTTATATTATTACACATAAAATTATTATATTATAATTTCTTATTTTAAAATCAAAGTAAAAAATTATTATATCTATAATAAAACACTCATAGAAAAATAAATACTAATTTACTTTTACCCAAAAAAAATTTAAATCAACCTTAAAACTTCTCATTTTATCTTAAGTCATCAAAATACTTCTCTTTTATATTTTTATAGAAAAATATATATCAAATAATTTCAATTCAATAATTACAAAATAACCTTTAGAAGAATGTTATTTACCACTATAAAGAAACAAATAATCATATATTACTCTGTCAATCAATCAATCACCACACACATGTTATTTCATGATGAAAGATAACATGTAAAAACATATTAAGACATTTAAAAATATTTCAAGAAACGTTCAATCAATTATATCACAAAAAATAAAAAAATTTAGAAACATTGAATGATCATTAGAGAAATCTAATTAATTATGACAGTATGTGATAGATGAAATGAAATGAAAAATAATTTTATCAATATTGAACATTAATTTTCAAAATACACTATTATGTAAAATAAAATTAAATACAACTCAATAAAGGTCTAACTAGCACCACTCAATCATGGACTCTCCTTATAACCTAATATTAAACTATAAGGGGGGTGATAATTACTTTTCATAGGTTGTCAAGTTCAAAACATTTTACCACCACCAACCATGATCCAAGTTTCTCACTTTCACTCTAATATATTTTTTAAATAAACAATCATAGGATTGTGACAACCCATGTATTTATAAATTATATACTAGTTTTATGTTTAACTAATATTTATATTATAAATTTTTATTTATCGAAGAAATATTCATATCTATTTTTATATATTATTATTTCATTAATGGTAAATGATTAATTAGATATTTATTATACATTATTATATAATACGGTTTGTTTTTATATTAAGGTTAAAAAAATCCCACAACAAAATTTATTATTTAATGAATTATTTAATTATTATTTATTTTATAAATTAATATTCAATTTAATTTTATATGTTCTTATTGATATTTATTATTATAATATTATAAATAATTTTATCAAACAAAATATAAAAATGAGAATTTTTATTATGGAAAAAAATAATATATTTTTAAATAATGTTTTTCCCACGTACTCTATTGTTTTATTTAGAAGTTAATTTTTAGATTTTAAATTTTTTTTAGTTGATAAAATTAACATCATTTTTGTATTTATAATATAAAAATTATCTTGTGGAATTGTTTTTTATTTTTACAAAAAAAGTTTATTTTTTTTGTGAACTGTAAAAATAATGTTTTGAAAATTCCATGAAATTTGTGGAATCATCATGATATAATCATGGAATAAAATTTTGTGAAACATTTTTTCAAAAACAAATATGTATTTCACAAGTAAAATATTTCAACTAAAAATAATTGGATTAGTATAGAAACCTATGTATTTCATTTTGAAACCTAAGTTATATTTTATTCTAATAAAAATCTATTTTTATACCTTTTTATTTAATTAATTATTCCCAAGATTCCATTTTTTTCTTGGTTTTAAAGAACAAACCACCTTATTTGTTCAATAATCAACCAATAAATTCATTGGAAACAATAATATTTATAATATTTGGCCTAAATATTCCAAAATTCATTTTTCTTATTAAAAATACATTTTTCTAAAACAAATATTGTGCTATGTGTACCTATTTTAAAATTTATATTTATCACTATAAAAAATTAAATTATTTGAAACATATTTAATATTTGTAAACATCATTTTGAAAATTAGGAAATAAGTTCAATTTCAATTTTAGTAAAAAAAATAAGTTAGCTGGGTAAAATTTAACCACCATGGTAATCACTAACATAAGTAAAAATGGTTAAATTAATGGACAAGGTCACAAAATATCACAAAACTATATCTTTTAATGATTTTAAGATGTCTTGATCAATCATCACTTATATTATCCTAACAAATTTTTAATTTTGTATCCACTTTCCAAGAAGATGGTGTTACTTTAATATTAATAAATTAGTATTTAAAAAAATGTCACCCCTGTCACTTATAAAAGGACCCCCACCCACACCCTTTCTAGGACACACCAAAAGTGACAACCGATATTCAATTATAGTAATAAATTCTTATTAAATAATCATGTACATACTACACATTGATTTACTCTATAATGTGATTAAAAAATAAATTCTAAATTTTTAAATTGAATTTGAAGAAATTAGTTTCATGTTTGAGTTCATCATGTCAAAATTATCTTATGATGAATAATTTTTATTTTTAAGAAATAGATCTTTTTAGGTGAATAGTGAAAAATATCAATTTTACAAAAAATGTCACTTTTATGACATTATAATGATATAAGAAAATATTGAAGGTTTATAAAAAAAATATGAAGAAAATATATATATATATATATAATAATTAATATAATTTATATAAAACTATAATTTTGAACTAATAAATATATTCTAAATATTTTGGATATCAAAGTAATGTTTTTGTTCAAAAGGACCATTTTTACATTTTCTCTGTTAATTAATTATTTATAAGGTTAATTTTAGTTTTATTTTGGTGTAGAAGAAAAATATAACTATATTAATTTAATATATTTAAATTAATTTTGTTTTATTTGAAATTATATGTTATTTTTATGAAACATTTGTTCTAAACATAAAAATGCATTTTTTCTGGAAAACTATTTTTCATCACATTTTGTGGATTTTTTTAAATTGATTTCTTCCAATTATAGAAATTAAATACTTTAAAATATAATCCATATTTGTAATAATAATTTACATATTTTTTAATTATGTGTCTTTCATTTTTGGTTATAATGAATAATAATTTTGGTAAAAAAAGTTAGTTACCATAGTAAGAGTTAAAACAGTTTAAAAGGGATAAAACTAAAATGATAAGGGTTAAAATTATATAAAAACGTGTTTAAATTCTATTTTATGTCCATATTTAAACCCTAGATGATCTCATATTCTAATATGAGTAATTGTGAATCCATTTTAATTGAGTAATACATTAATACATTTTAATATTTTGAAAAATTACAAGTGTGTCCTCTCTCGCACTTATAAAAGGACACCACCTATTATTTATTATCCAACCCTCAATAGCCTCTTATATCAGAAAATACCTACCCAAATACTCTCAAAAAATCAATCCCCATGATCTATAAGTTCTTTTTTCATTGTAATATCATCCTTTGAAGGCTTGATGTGTAAACTAAAGGATGTTATCCAAAGAAGAGGTATAGATCTTAACCAAGTGTTCTAATATTATTTTTTATTATACCTCATTCAATTATATACTAAACATGATTATAAAAAAACATAATTATCTCCATATAATTATATTTAAATTTTTTATGGTTAATCATTTATTCAAGTCCTTCTCCGTCAAATGGGAAACAATGGCAATGTTTGTGCGTACGTGTGGGTTGCCTCTTCACAAAGTGATGTATTCCATTTTTCATAACCATAATTCATCGATAGTTATTATGGAGGATATAATGTTTACATCTGACACTTATAAAATAATTTTTTTTATAAATATACTATATCATTTACCATATTACCCTTCAACTCATTAAGAAACGATGACATCGATCATGTGTGTGCATGGGCTACCACCTCCAAAAAGCAATATGATTAATTTTTTATTTTTTCCTCTCAAGAATAATTCAAAATATGAATATAATGAATATTTATTATATTTATATCATTATTAAAATTATATATATTATTTAACTATGAAAAATATTCAAGTATCTAAACTACTGAACAAAAACATACATGGAAAACAAAACGGTTAATGCTCAGAAATAAATATTTTATTAAATAATTATTAATAAATAGGTAATGAAATGTTATAAGTAGATTATATATGATATTATAAGTATATAAATTTTTCTTTTATATATCTTTAATAAATCATAATTTATAATAAATTAAGTTAAATTATCTTATTATGAAATTCACACTTTTTGTAAATGATTTCCTTTATAATCTCATTTTATTTCAGGATTTCTTATGTTCAAATTCACTTTTGAAAAATTAAATGATCCTAATATATTAAAATCAACATATTTTATTCTTCTATAGATTTTTTTTGTTTTTCCATGTCTATGTTCCATTTATTATATTTTTTTATCAACAATTAATAAGTTACATGTATGGGACTATTATTTAAAAATATTATTTTGATGTTTTTCTTCCAATTATTTTCTTTCATGTCTATATTTCCTTTAAATAATTTTTAAGAATTTATTACTATTCTTGAAAATTTTATTAAATTCATATTTATTTATTTTTTTATCTTTATAGAAAGGTAAAATGGAATCTTCTTTCTATTTTCTGAATTTGGCACATTTAACAAAAGGTTTGAATAAGATCATTGTTTTAATGTACATTGGATGAATAGATTATCTCACTGTCATAAATACTCATTTATTTTAATCTTCTATTAAAAGATTCCATTTGAATTGTAAAATAAAAAATTTCCCCTACATTTTTATAAATTTTTTATATTCTAAATAAGTGATTTCAAAAATAAAATTGTTTCCCTGCTATTTTATATTGATTATTAAAAATATGATGAATTTATAGGATGTGAATGTGAAGGGTGGGTCCTAGTTCTAAATATTTTATAGATTCATTGAGAAGTATCATGAGAAAAAAATTAGTAATTCCATATTATATGGGTATTTGGATTACACCAATACATTTATTAAGAATAGTGTCTTGGTTGAGATACCACAATAGTAAGATTAATGATATCTTAGTTGAGAGGCCTTGATCATGAATGTATAAAAATTTTCATTTCATTTATAAAGATTTTAGTTTCTATTATCCATGTAATTTTTATGTTAATTTTATCCCTGTATTTTCATTGAAATCAATTTATTGATTGAATGTCTTTTCTTCTGATTATCCAATATGCCTTATTGATTATTCCATATTTACCCATAATAGCTTCAGTTGTACATAACCCTTAATGACAATCTTATCACACCCTTTATTTATTTTTCTTTCCAAATATATGAATAATGATATTATGAATGGTTTTAAGGATACAAGAATGTTTCTTATGTTATTTTTTTATATTTCTAATGTAATATAGGAATCATGTATGTATCTAGTTTACCAATATTAATAAACTGATCAATCTTGGATGGTATAATACCTTGTATCTTGTATCAACATAATAAATTAAACACTAGCTCTGAGTTACAGGATTTGGGGTATTATAGTTGGTAACATAGTATAACGACCCAATGTTTTTCAATGTAAATTATCTTCTCATAATTATGTCATAAAATCACTTGAAAACACAACATAATGAACTAATAAGTGCTAAGTGGCCTTTAAACACAAGTTTTTTACTTCTGTGTATGGAATTTTGAATATCTGGCACACACGGTTGTAATCAGTAAGTTATTTGGAGTCTGATAAGGTAAACATAATTTTTGGTGAATAGTAACCTACATTAATGAATAGTAACATACCCTTATGAATAGTGATATACCCTAATGAATAATAACCTCACCTATGGTGGTATAAAAATAATATTCATGTTGGAAGTATGATATACCTATATTTTAGAATAAGTTAATGAATGTTTTAAAACTAGTTTTGATAATAAATTTTTATTTTAATTAAATATTAAAATAATAATATTTAGAAAATTATTACTTGAAAAATGGACTTCATTTTTGGATTCTACATGTCAAAAATGGTTAGGGTGAATTTTTGGGATTTTTTTGAAATACTTGAATTTTTATGAATAGTAGAATTCGATGATTCACAATAAATGCTAAATAATGGATTAATTGTGTCATCGATGATGTTATACTGATGTAATCCCACTTGGTTTGGGATCACATGATAAAATCACTACTATTGGTCATAGAATACTTACTATTCCTTGTCTTGGGAAGAAATAATAAATTAATGATTATAATATTATGAAATCCCTCCTCTCCTCCACTATAAAAACCCCCTTCACTCCCTCTTCTCTCCACTCCTCTCAAGACTTGTTCCTTGTCATTATTCTGCCCAAATTTCTCCCCAAGGTCCTCCCCCACGTCAAAAATCTCTCAGCCTCCTCAAAATACCAAAACCTCTCCCCTTAAGAGGTTCTCAAAGGAAGAAGTCTCAAGAGGTAAATTCCTCTTCCAAATTTCTTCTTTTCTTTTAATTTCTTTTCTTTTTTATTTCTTTCCTCACCTCCCTTCGCCATAATAATATGATAAATCCAGTAACATACATTTAATGTAATTTCTTCATTCTATTGGTATATTTCATTATCTTCTCTCATTTCCCCACCCTTTTATTTGAAAGAAATGAAAGCTCCATTTGAGATGTGAAAATTTAGCACATTCAAGGACAACGGTTTATCAATTTATATTATTATCTTTAATTCTGGTCATGAAACCATTAGTGTTATGGTTGAACCAGATTATTATATATTTTATATATCTTATTTTTTGTTCTGTAATCCTTTGGTACAAATGGAATTAAGTTATAATGCAAAACACATTCTTTATAATCAAATCCACCGATTAACAAAAACGGTTATCACTATGGTTATATATATAATAATTTGACTTCACTCTAAGTAACCTAATTAAAATTAAAACCATATAATCTCCTGGATATAAATTAAAAAATATTACTTCAATTTTGGACAACCACTTTCATCTTGCATAAAATCTAAACTTGAATATTAGTGAACCGATCTTTTAAAGCCGAGTAAACAAACGAGCCCGAACAATGAAATTGAACCTTGTAACTAATCAAAAATGCATTGAATGAACTAAAAAGGGTTATAATAAATAAATTGAATATAGAAGAGGTTATGGAATTATTAATTAATAATATTAATTTATTTATTCAGGTCATTAATAACAAGTGGATAACACCAACGGATTTAAAGTAAGAGATCATCCCCTTTTCACTCATAATCAAGATTATTCTCTATGATATGCCTTTTTGTGTAATACCAAGTGATGGGGTATGTTTATAAACCTTCCCCATACTGTCCTAATATTTTATAAGTGATCGGGAACCCCTTATCTCTCTCATCAAGCCCTCTTAGTTACACTCGATACCATGCTGATAAACCATAATGAATTCTACCTGAACTTCCTTTATTCCTTCAGGTTGATCTATCTTTATTTTTACCAAAATATAGTTGTAGTTTATTTCTATGTAGAACTTAAACATTCTGTTTATATTCTCCAAACTCATGTTCTAATATCCATCTCTTATTCTCTTTCGTGGATATACATTCATTTAAGTGAATCTCTCCTCGATACTTCCCAATAAGCACACTCATTTTAAAGGAACTTCTCAAACTTTTACCCAATTTCAAGTGCACTCTATCTTCTATTTTAAGACACCATTGTCTCGTTAAATTAAGTATTTTTATTATTAAACCCTTCTTGGTTTAATTCTGGTATGATATAAAAGATTTTATTCTTTACTATTTTAAATGCTCTATAGTATTTTCCTTAAAACCGCACAAAAATGTTTTAATGCTAATGTCTCTCAAATACATTTCTTATGTGATTACACTTATATTCATTACCACCTACCATGTTTTATACCTAAATTATTTTATTAATGTCCATGTATGTTCTAATTTCTTTCTTTCATGGACACTTTCATGATACACTCATTGGTTATGCTTTATGTCATGATTGTGGTACCCAATTCTCTCCATGAGTAACCTTATGTTTATGAACAATTGATTATGTATGCTTAATCATGTGGAAAGAAGATTTATGTGGTAATAATATCTTTGTGTCAAGAATATTCATGAAAATTTTGAGTTGGGTGCGCTTAGATAGCGCTCCAATGCATTGGGTATGGATAAGTCTCATGAGATGTGATGTGAAATGGGATTGGCGATTAGCCTTGACCAGTATTGAAATGGGAAACAGGATTGGTGGTTAGCCTTGAGCCATACTAAAGAAATGTTTTATGATTATGACACATTTATATGATTCCATGTTTATATGATCCCATGATTATATTAAATGATTTTATAAGTCTCATGCTTTGGATATCATTATGCCATGCCTCCTAACTCATGTGCTAGAAATGTATCCTTATGTCCATTCCCTTACTAGGATTTTTAGCACATCCCTTTGTTCATGTGTTCCCCAGGGTACCTTATGCAGATGTAAGGGATCAAAGGAATTTATAATCTATTTATATAGATTAAATAAAGAAGTTTTTTTAGCCCCATGTTTTATGTTATATGTACCTAGTCCTCGAAGACACTAGACGTAATGATTCTTGGCTTGTGCTCTGATGATTAATTATGCTTAAAATCATGAAATGTATTATGTAAAAGGCTCAGGTCTCTATACATAGCAGGTTTAGTAGGAACCTTGGGAACTAGATTTTAAATAAACAAAGCTAACATGAGAATTTGGTAACCCCTTATGGTATTTCAGAAATTATTCCATTATAGGTATTTTTATTATATGGCCTAATATTAATGATGATTATGATCTAAATTTGTGTGTTAAAATATTTATAGATGGTTCCTAGTGGAAGGAAGGTAATAAACACCTATAGTCAATATAGGTATTTCCCTACTGAGTAAGTCAATATAGTTGGTGTTGGAAATGAACAGATCATGGATATATTTGGGAATATAACACATGTTATAATGAATAAAATTTCCCATACAGTGTAACCAATTATTATATAGTGTGATTAACAAATTTTTTATTTCTTCTTGAAATATAATCCTTCATTTTGTAATGGAACTGCTAATCCATTGGTAGAAAAATAGTGAATTAACTCCCTTGAAAATATATTTTTATCATTTTTAAGTAATGAAATGGAAAAGTCTATTATTGAAGTGTATTATTTGAAAGGATATAATAATCAAAGGAGGTCATTGATCTAGAATACTAAAGAGGTTGGTGAAATAGAAATTATATAATGTATAACATTTAAAGTGACATTTTTTTAATAAATAATTTCCTTGAGAACAGTAAGCTGAATGGAGATAAAGTTCATCACGTTAAATAAGAAGGAAGAAGAATGTATTATAGAGTATGGTTTTAGCATTATAATATTATATAGGCACTCTGTATACTACATATGTAATTTTTAAAGTAATATTGAATATATCATTATTTGGGATTAAGTCAATTCACTAAACGGCATTGGTTTTTCAAATTAATTCATCATATGATGATATAGTATCAATTTTCATCAATATATAAAAATAATTTTCTAGGTTTTCTATTTTCAAGGGAAATCAAGAAAAGAAAAGTCTGGATGATCCCCAAGAAGAAAAAAATGTGTAAATGAGGAATAAAGGGTGTATGGGATTCCTAAAATGTGATAATTTTGGAAAGAAAAAACCAGGAACATGCTTAATAGGAACAAGAGTATTTTTCAAGTACAAATAAAGGGGACATAAGTCTCTTAAAAGTAAAGAAAATAAATAAACCAATATTATCTAGTTCTTCATCTATAAATAGATGATACATTATTCAAACCAATTTCCCAAGCATCAAGGGAACCTCTTAAGGGAGAGACTAAGGGGATAAGTCCAAGATTATGTGATTACTATAGTTGATGTTGATGTTTCAAAATCTATGGTGGTAGTTAATTTAACTATAACTTCAAATTTAGCTAATATTTTATTTTATTCTAGATATTTACACTCTTTTATAACTTATATGTTTTCCAATAAAATTATATCTTTTTATAGTACCTTAATATGTGTGTTGTTAATAAATTATTCTACTATAAATATTATTTCTAGATGGATGGGTTAGTTTGTTTCCCATTTTTACACATAGACATACACAATTTACAAATAAGATTTTTATTCTTATAGTTGAATTTGATATAATATTTAGTATGTATTGGATTTCAAATTATAATGAAAAACGTATTACTAAGACAAATAGATTATGATTTGAGATGGAGATGTGGAATCCCTTATATTTATAGGGGAGACTACATCATTTGAATAATGATGGGATCTACCTATAGTAGCTCTCCTTAATGGAATTCTTAGAGAAAAATATATTATGAACCCTATGAATGAGAAATGTATCTCAAGAATAGAGGATGTACTTATTGTACAAAAAAATATTAATTTGTTTTCTAAAAACTACATGTACATCTGCCCGAGCATGAAGTTAAGTTTTTTGTTGAGGTCATAAAAAATGAAAAACCTATATCTAGGACTCCCTATAGAATTCCTATACTAGAATTAATATAACTGAAGAAAAAAATGAAGGATTTATATGAAAATGGATTTATATACCCCAGTGTTTCACTATAGGGATACCCTCTTCTTTTTTAAGAACAATGATGGGTCTATGTGATTGTGCATCAATTATTGGGAAATAAATATCATTACTATAATGAAAAATTATCATATTCCCTACATTGATGTCTTATTTTATAAACTACAAGTAAATAAATATTTTCCAAAGATTGATATTCATTTTGGGTATCATAAAATGTGTGTAAAGAAGGTTGATATTCTAAAGACTTCATTTTGAACAAGTTAAATACATTAAGAATTTATAGTAATTCTCTTAGGATTGACTAATATAACCTTTATTTTTTTGGATATAATGAAAATAATATTCGAGTATTTTCATGATAATTTCATTTTTGTATTTATTGAAGATATTTTTATTCATTCTAAAATATATTATGAGCAAAATATTCATTTACGAATTATTCATAAAACTCTTAGATAAAATTATTTATATTGGAAATTTATAAAATTTTAATTATAGATTCAAGAAGTTTCTTTTCTTATCCATATTATTTATAAAGATGGAATATTAGTTAATCCTTCAAAGATAAGGGCAATGATGTAACGTCTAACACCATTGAATATAATCGTGATATGTGGTTTCCTTGTATTAGTAGGATATTATCGATGATTTATTCAAACAAAAATCTTGATTAGATAACTCTCTAACCAAATTAACACAGAAAGGGTTTAAGTTCATATAGTTAGAATAATGGTATCCTGACCAGTCCTAGTGGGGCCCACACCATGACTCCCCAAGCCAACCTCCAATAGGCCAGGGGCTGGTGACTAGAAACTAGTAGGCATATTACTAACATGGGAGGCATTTCCTAAGTACTTATATGCATGAACATATATCCAATCCCACAAATGCTAAAATGTTAAAAAAAAATAAGGAACAAATGCATGCATACAATATAACCCATCCAAAAGAGTACAACGGGAAGTAAAGTAAGGAATATAAAATGGGCCAGAATACAAGCCCACCAAAATAAAGAGTCTTCAATCTATAAAGTCTAATCTATAAGTATGAAATAGGTACTAGGACTACTATTCATATCTATAGGAACACCTCAGCTTATAAGGAATTTCTCAAAGCTTGGTCTGGTCCTCGTCCACTCGAGACTCCATCAAAAGGCTGCTCATTTCCATAAGACACGACATGTTTGGGAAAATCCCATGTAGAGGTGAGTATAACAATACTCAAAAGAGGACCCTAAAAACAACAAATAAATACATAAAGTAAAGGTATAGTCATCTCTAGACAACATGTGTCTACAGAACATATAATAGGAGACACATCCAGATATACTCGATACCCAGACCTGTATTCCAGAGGAAAGTCACAACAACTGCATACCTATGCTAGGGATTCGGTTCAAAAATTCCACGAATCACACATCCGGGATAACTCACTCTACAAGCATGATAGCTCTGATGACGTATTATTCATTAGAAAGTGTCACGAGAGGGATAGATGCACTGATAGATTTGAAGAGAGAACTGATACATTATTCTAACAGAACTCACTCATGAGTGGGGAAATATCATGATACATAGTTTAGGATCACTATCAGGGCCTTATCATATACCAATACTCAACCAAATTCACCTTCTAAGTATTGTATCAGCGTCCTATAGGATTGGTCACATCAATTCATGAGTCTAACTAGTGGTAAGAATGGGTAGAGGATCTCACTTCGGGACTCTCCGAGAGACTTTAACTCTATCGAGAAAGTCTTGTTTAATGGATCATACATATATGGATGGAAATGATACCCAACCTTTAGTAGAACGAGAAAAGGGAGAACTTACCAAAACAAAACTTTTCCAAGGTACAGTGGACAAGGAGATGAATCCATGTAGAATAGAGTACATGGTGTGTAGGAGTGTCACACATTGTGTCCCTTGACCCTGGGTACTACCCCGTGTACAATGTCCCATGTCAGATTACATGTCATATAGAAATTGATATACACAAAATGGATAATAGTAACATATTTTGTCCTACTATCCAAGGGTGGCTCTGTGTAAGCTGGTCGTGTGCTCATACAAAGCTTCAACATGTTTCTGCCAACCTGTGTACAGGTAAATGGGGTAACCAGTATAACCAGACTGGTCTACCATATAGTAGAGTATATTTCATGTTCTCTACCCCGTTTCCATGTATCATCTGAGATACATATCGAGTCCCACATTGAGACCCACATGCCGTGTGACATGGTTCACATGCCATGTCATTAGTTCCTGTAGCGTGGAACCCTAGCCACTACTGAGTCGGCCCCACACACTGTGTTCTTCAAAGAACATTCCATGTTAATCACGTATTTTCTAGAAACAATGTTCTTTTCCATTATTCTTCAGGTGCTCTTCCAATTCTCAATATAACCATTCATTTGCCACAGAACTCAAGATCTGAGGTCACCCCACCATTCCATTAATGTTCTGGGAGGTTTCGAGTGTTCGATCATCCCTTAAAACTTGTTTCGATCATCCACGTTAAGAATGGTCAGAGAAAGATATCTTCCAAACCATGTTGATTTATCTTCCTCCATCATCATCACACCTCTACTATGCCACCACGATGTCAGATATATGATTTGGGATCATTTTTTTATTGATATGGTTGTGGAATGATCTACTCTTCATAACCCTGTGAAGAACGTGAAGAATACAAGGGGTCGGGAGAAGAAAATTGATAAACAAAAGAGGAAAAAACCTTTTTTTGTTCATTATAGTGTTGATCCATTCTTATTATAAAGTTCAATATAACAATCAAGTATAATCATAACCATAAATGTAATCATCCCTAAATTCCTATAATATAAAACCCTCCCTCATGAATGATCGAACCACGAGTCAACCTGTTTATAGGTTGATCAATGTTCCTCATCAAATCAAAGATTGGGGAAATGAATGAATTGGAAATAACAACCCCATCCTCGATCGTTAACAAATAGTGGTTTCACTGAAGTCATCAATGAGATCTTTTGACCTTTCATTGTAACGATCCTGGGGTTGACCAGTCATCGTCATTCATCGAGAGTTCCCCATGGGGGTTGTTTCTCTCTAAATCTCCAAAGGATTCAAGAGAGTTTTCCAAGGTTATGAGCCTAACCATGGGCTCTGGGTTATTTAAAAACATAAAACTTGTCACTGCGATGTTCAAAATTTTAAAATAAAATAAATTATTATTTTCTTTTCTTTTCCTTAAAACGTCTAAAAATTTTACTTTTGGAGACAACCTATGTCGTTCGATATAATACCTTGCTTCAGGTAAATTAGCTACTCGGAATGCAACAGTACCCTCTAATTTAATATCTGAGTTCCCTTTTCAATGTTATTCCACTATTTCAGAAAAACTTCTCAGGCATTCTATTTAAAAGTTTAAATAATTTCAAACATTTATTCTATGCACTTAGGGCCTCATAATCACACATTGTTGCAAAGCCTAGTCTCTAAATAATTCCATATAATATTTAAAAATAATATGTGGAAAATTTAAGACATTATATTCTCCCCACAATAGGACATTATGTACTCAAAAATACAAAACAAAGGCTCCTCAAATAGATACGGGTACTATGCATGAATTTGAGTCTCCCACTCCCAGGTTCTCTCCTGAATATTCTTATGCTACCATCGAACACAGGCCAATGTAATCACTCACCCACAGAAGATCCTCTCCTACTGATCCTCAATCTTCACTGGGTACTCTGAAAAGGTCTCTCCGTCCTCGATGTCCAGCTCTCCCCAATCGATGACGTGTGACATATCGTGCATGAACCTACTCAACTGCAATACATGGAAGACATCATGTACCCAGTCAAACTACAGTGGTAGATCTAAGCGGTACACCACCTCTCCAACACTGCACATTATTTGGAAAGGGCTGGTGAACCTCAAAGACAACTTTTTTCCTTATCCAAATATATGCAACCCTCGTCGAGGTGAGACCCAAAGGAAGACACGATCTCCCTCATTGAACTTCAGAGGTATCTTTCGTCTATCATCATAAGACTTATGATGCCTCTATATAGTCTTCATCTACTCCTGGATGATCTTCACCTTCTCAGTGATAGCTCATACCAACTCTAGACCCATGAGCATGGACTCTCCTCAGTCATTCCACCAAATTAGTGACCAGTAGGGTCACCCATATAAATCCTTGAGTAGTATCATACTGATGGTGGAGTGGTAGCTGTTTCTGTATGAAAACTCTACCAATGGTGGGTGGTCTTCCCAGATGTGACCAAAGTCCAAGATACAGGACCACAACATATCCTCTAGAAACTAAATGGTTCTCTTCATATGACTATCTATCAAGGGATGGAATACTATTCTCAATCATAACTTTGACCCAAAACCTCTTACAATACCCTCCAAAACTAGGATGTGAATTGACAATCACGATCTAAGACTATCGATGATGGGACTCCATGAATACAAAATATCTCATGCACGTAGAGGTGTCCCAAGCACTCTACTAAACTCTACTCCCTAATGGCTATGAAGTGGGCCGACTTGGTGAGTCGGTCGACGGTCACCCAAACAAAATCATTTCCCCTGAACATTGATGGTAAGCCCATCATTAAGTCTATCAATATCCCATCCAACTTCCAGTACAGCACTTTTAGGAGTGAGATAATCCCACTGGAACCTGGTTACTATCATTCACTTACTAGCATGTAGGGCATCGAGAAATGAACTCTACCATTGCCTTCTTCATTCTGGTCCACTAGAACTGACGTTGGAGGTCCTGGTACAATTTCCCCACTCCAGGATGTACCACCAAAGGGTATGTATGAAACTCCCTCAGAACCCCCTCCCACAATGCCACTGGTAGAAATGTGAGCCCTCTTAAAAGAGCAACATTCTCCTCACCTTGATAATATTCATTAGGATCATGTCATGTGGATAATTGAGCATGTAAAGTCTCATAGTTGACATCCCTCATTCGTGCCTCCTTGACATTCTTTAAGAGAGGATGGGTGAAAACCATCTTCTAGATATAATTTGCATCCTCCCCATCCATTAAGGATAGCTATAGTGAGGCCAACTATTATGATTCCTCACTCAACAACTACAAACTTGATCTCCTACTAAGAGAATTAGGCACTACATTCCCCTTCCAAGGAATATAGATAATCTCAAAGTCATAATCCTGAATTAACTATAGCAATCATCTCTTCCTCAAATTCATATCCTTCTTTGAGGAGATATACTTGAGGCTTTTGTGGTCATAGTATATGATAAACTTCTCATTCATTAGGTAGTGCTGCCACATATTCAACACAAATACTACCACTGCCAACTCAAGATCATGGGTTATGTAGTTCTGCTCATGTGGCCTCAACTGGTGTGAACCATAAGCAATCACTGCCTATCTCTACCTTAGAAAATATTCAAGCGCAGTCCCTTATGCATTGAAAAAAACAACGTACTCGATACCCTCTTCTAGAAATTTCAAAATCAGGGCACTCGTCGAACTCTAGCTCAACTGTTGGAAAGCCTGCTGGCACTTCTCTGTCCATATGAAGGGCTTCCCCTTTCAGGTCAAAGCTGTCATTGGTGCTAATATTTAGGAGAAATTATAAATGAATCTCCAGTAATATCCTACTAGCCCAAGGAAGCTTTGCACCTTTTTCAAGCTCTTAGGTGGCTCCCATGCTAACATCGTCCACACCTTGGCTGGGTACACTACTATACCATCTGTTGAGATGACATGTCCCAAGAAGTTCACCTCTTGTATATAGAACTGGAACTTCGAGAGAATACCATAATTCTAGTGCTCTCAGAGTACGTCTAGAAATATCTGCAGGTGTCTCGCGTGATCCTCCTCTAATGTTGAGTACTCAAGGATGTCATCAATGAAGACTACTTTGAATCGGTCTAAGTATCGGTGGAATATCTGGTTCATGAGTCTTGTGAACATTGTGGGGGAATTTTTCATGTCTATGTACATCACCAAGTACTTCTAGTGACCATAGTAGCATCTAAAAGTCATCTTCAGAATATCCTCATATCTTAATCGTAACTAGTGATAACTTGATCGAAGTTCAAGAATTCAGAACCATCAAGCCCATCTCAACTAATCGAAGAGTTCATCGATCCTCGACAGTAGATACTTGTTCTTTACTAATACCTGATTCAGGCTAGGACCACCCAAGGTGAAAAAATGGGTCTTACAAATCCCTTCCCCTGTAAATCCTCCAACATCACCCTCAGAAAATGAAGCTCTATGGGAGCTATCTAATACGCCAATGATGATATATGTGTCTTCCTAGGGTGTAAGTCGATGCAAAAGTTGTTCTACCTATGGGGGTAGTCTTGGAACATCTTCTGGAAAGACATCCTTGTACTACACCACTACTATTGGGAACTGAAATCTTATAACATCTGCTACACTGAGGGTAAGGTTAGCCAATGCATGAGTGATCGGTTTCACCCTTCTATGTATGATCCCATTATATGTTGTCTGGGTTTCCTTTCGACCAACAAAGGAAAAACTTATTCCATAATTATAGAAACATTTCACCCTTTACATAAAGAAGTCAATTTGGTCATGGACCAAAGATAACCAATCCATGCTGAGAATGACATTATAAGGCCTCGATGCTGCCACCAAGATGTTCCAACCTAAACTCTCACCTCCAAGGATAATATTACACTATCTTCAAATATCTTTGATCATCGAGTCTCCTATCATAGGTATCTCCAAACATAAGGGTTGATTCAATTGCTCTACCAAAATCTCAAGGTTTCTCACAAGACATGTGGAAAGGAATGAATGATTAGAACCTATGTCTATAAGTATTGAAGATATGGTAGAAAATGTAAATAGGGTACCTCAAATCATCCCTAGTGTGCCTGGGTCGTACGTCTTGACCTCATGTAGCTACACATTCCATTTTCCCTCAACTCCCTAAGCCTAGTGAGAACTTTCTAGGGGTGGTGGTAGAAGTATGTCAAAATTTCATCCACCTCCCAAAACTATCCCTACTTCTCTATCATTTCCTCCACTTAGTGGGTCTGCCTAATCCACATTCTGCATCTACCTTGGTGGTCTATCCATTGCCTCTCGGTTAGTAGCTCAACTGGTTGGATAGTCTTAAGCGAGATTTCCTTTACCATCGCATAAGTAACATCGTCTCTCCCTATGATGACTTGATCCTACATGAGAGACATGGACTGAAGATTACCTATCCTGGGTCCTCCTGTGACATCTCTCACATCTTGATCATTATTCATGATGTCAACTCCCTACTACTGAGTTCTATGTGCATGTCTTCTGGCTGCTAACTACCACTGGTTTTATATGTTCATCCAAAAAGACATTGACCACCAAATCTCACTTGAGCACTCCTGCATAAGTCATAATGCATAGGGGCATGATGCTAGCACATATATCACATCGGAAACCTCACTCAAAGGTCTGATATTTGATGTAATGATCTCTAACCATATCCATTGAGTACCTGGAAATGTTGGTGAACCTCGATGAATTGTCATCCACCATCATACTAACCTCTTAGAGATTATGAAGCTCCCGGATATGTACTGATCTCAATGTAACTGGAGATAACTCCTCCCTAAAGAGTCGCTCGAACATCGTCTAAGAAAGAGTCTCCTTGTCATGAGTCTACATGGTCAAACTCCACCATCTCCCTAGGATCACCATTTGGTCTACCGGTGTCCTCATTAGATTAAAGACTCTAGTCACCACCTCAAGCCAGTCCTCAGCTGCATGAGGGTCTGGCTCACCTCGGAACATGAGGGATCTCTGTCTCTAAAACTTATGGAACACGCTCAGCCTGTTCTCCTTGTCTTCTAGTACTACAGGTACCAGGTGCTTCTCCAATGTGGTGGTATAGAAGGTTCACCACCTGAAGATAATGTATGGGGAACTAGACTTTGAATTGAATCCTCGTGGCTGATGGGGTCATCCTCGTGATCTAGATACTGAATCCTAGTGGGTATTCATCATGGAGGCATCCTATAAGAAAATAAGATGTACCACGATCAAAGAGTGTATCTGGATAGATGACACTAAAGAACATGGAAAATGAAACCCATTCATAAATGATGTATGAACCATTATTTTTCTTCAATACGACTAGTGTTCTTCAGTACCGGACTGAAAGATAGGTTATCAGAGTCCTAGTGTATGGATATGTCAGCTACCCGCACGAACACTAGAGTCCCTATCCTAAAAACTGAACTCGAGACACTTAACATTTTTTCTCTAAACAAATCTCATAGACTCTTGGTCCTAAGGTAGAAATTACCACTTTTGATACCACTCTGTCACAACCTGTCCCAGTGGGGCCCACATAGTGACTCCCCAAGACCACCTCCAATAGGAAAGGGGCTGGTGACTAGCATCGAGTAGTTATATTACTAACATGGGAATCATTTCCTAAGTACTTGTACACATGCACAAATCTCTAATCCCACAAATGTTGAAATGTTAAAAACACTAAGGAACAAATGAATGCATACACTATAACCCAACCAATAGAGTATAATGGAAAATAAAGTATGGAAAGTAAACTCGAGTAGAATACAAACCCACCAAAAGAAAGAGTCTGTAAACTATAAATTCAAACAAATAATCAAAAAAGAGGTATTGGGACTTCTTCTCGTAGATGTAGGAACACCTCAGTATATAAGGAAGGTCACAAATATTAGTCTGGTCCTAGTCCACCCAGGAATCAGTCAAAAGTATGCTCATCTATACAAGACACGACACATTCAGGAAAATCTGGTGCAGGGGTGAGTATAATAATACTAAGTAGAGGAGTCCAAAAACCACAAATCAATACACAAACTAAATTTATAGTTATCTCTACATAGTATATGTCTAAAGAACATAAAACAAGATAAAAATCTAGATATATTCGAAATCCAAACCCTTAGTCTAGAGGTAAGCCACAACGACCTCATACCTATGCTAGGGATTCAGTTCAAAGATTCCAAGAAGTACTCATCTGGGAGAACTCACTCCAGGAGTCTGATATATTTGATGACGCCTGTCTGAGAAGTAATGTTCTTCATGAAGTTCCAAGAGAGGGATAGATGTATGGATAGATCAAAAGAGATATAAAATACACTCATTTTGGGAGAACTCAATCCTGAGTGGGGAAATATCACGATACACAAATGAGTATCACTTCTAGGGCCTTATCATATACCACAGCTCATACAAATTCACCTAATAAGTATAGGATAAATGTCTAATAGGATTGGTCACATAGATACATGACTCTACCTAGGTCCAAGAATGGGTAGAGGATCTCGCTCCAGGCCACTCGGATGGTCTCTGACTCTATCTAGAATAATCTGCTGAAGGGATCATACTCCTATGGAAGAAAAATGACACCTGGCCATTAGGGGAATGAGGAAAGGGGGCACTAACCCTAATGAAACTTTTACAAGGTATGGTGATAAAGGATATCAAGCCATGTAGAAAAGATTACACGGTGTGTAGGAGTGTCACACACCAGGTCACTTGACCCTGAGTACTGCCCATGTGGAAGATCTCTTGTTAGATGACATGTCATGTAGAAATTGATATACACAAAGTGTAGAAGAGTAATATGCTATTTATTACTATTTAGGGGCTACTCTGTATATGCTGACTATGTTCCCATACATGGATTCAACTTGTGTCTACTAACTCTTGTACTGGTACATAGGGTAACCCGTTTAACTAGCCTGGCATGGCTATGTAGTAGGGTACATGTCATGTATTCCACCCCATGTTCATGTATCTTCCAAGATAAACGAAGAGTCCTGTGTAAGGACCCACACACTGTGTGATAGGGTTTACACACTATTTAATTTTAATTGTAGTGTGGAACCCTAGCTTCCACTGAGTCAGCCCCACACACTGTGTTCTTCAGAGAACACACATGTACGTCACGTTTTTTCTAAAAACGACATTATTCATTACTACACCTTGGCTTCTCTTCTGATTCTCAATCCAACCATTATTTTACCTTGATGTCAAGATTTGAGGTCGCCTAGCTATGCAATCAATGTTCCAGGATGTTTTTCATGTTCGATCGGCCATGAAAACAAGTTTTTATTTTCCGCATGAATAACGGTCGAAGAATGATTTCACCTGAACTATGTTGATTTGTCCGCTTCCATCATTATCACACCTCTGCTAGGTTTTCATGATGTCAGATCTATAATTTGGGATTGTTGCATTGTGAGATGTATGTGAAACGATTTTTTGTTCATAACCCAGCAAAAAATGTGAATAACACACAGGGTCAAGAGAAGAAAATTCATAAACAAAAGAGGAAAAAACTTCTATCGTTATTCGTTATGGGGTTGATCTAATATCATAAGAAGTATCAAGATAAAAACCAAGGATTATCATAACCATAAATGTAATCATACCCAAATTCATGAAACTTGAAACACTCCCACATGAACGATCGAACCATGGGTAAACCTATTCGTAAGTTGATTCGCATTCATCATTAAATCAAAGAATGGGGAAAATAAAGAAGTTTAAATAACAACCCCTGCCTATATTTATGAGGAAGATTGGGTTCACTATAGTTTTCAATAAGATCCTCAGACCATGTTATGCAATGATCCTTGGGTTGACCGTTCATTGAGAGTTCCCTAAGGGGGAGGCTCCTCTCAAAAACTCTAGAGGATTCTAGGGAGTTTTCCAAGGTTATGAGTCTAACCCTGGGCTCCTGGTTATTTAAAAACATAAAACACGTTGTTGTGTCATCAAAATATATAAAATAAAATAAATTATTAATTTATTCTATTTCATTTAAAATGTAAAAAAAACATTAACTTTTGGGGCCATCCTACGCTAGTTGATGTTAGGCCTTGCCTAAGGTGAAGTAAATTATTTGAATGTAATGGTGACTCAAATTTATGATTTAGGAACACATTTAAATGTTATTCCACTATTTCTGAAAAACCACTCATGTGCACTATTTGAAAGTTTAAATTATTTTAGACATTTATTCTAGGCACTCTGGGCCTCGGAATCTCACGTCGTCAAAAAGTCTGGTCTCGAAATAATTCCATTTAATATTTAAAAATAATTCATGGAAAATACAATACATTACAAATGTAAATTTTTTTTATAATCATATAGGAGACTATTAAATACACTAGTATTGAATTTACCATTAGGAAGGAATGGATTTTTTATATATAGTGATGAATCAAATAAGTATTGTGGATGTGTTCTTATATATAATAATAGAGTTATTTCCTATGAATCAAGGTAGTTAATGATTTAGGATTAGAATTATCCAATCCATTATCTAGATTTGTTACCCATAATATTTTCATTGAAGATATAGAGGTATTACCTTCAAGTTAAAAAATATGAAATATATAAAGATAAAAAATGTTTGAAATGTATCTTTTCACAAAAATATCTCAACATGAGTTAATTAGGATGTCTATAATTATTCAAGGATTATCATTTCTTAATAAAATACAACCTTGGGAAGGAAAATAATGTGGTTGATGCATTTATTAGGAATGAAATTTGAATAAAATGAGGAATTATAGCCATCCTATATTAAAGGATTTAGTAAATTTGGATATAAAAAACATTAATAAAGGGTAAAAAATATATCTATTCAAAATTATTTCCAAACCATCCTTATTGGAGAAAATGAAAAATTTCCTAGCTTGTTGATTCGAATACTAAAAAAATAAAAGTTTTGAATGATGGGAAGTTGGAAAGACTTGTCTATAAAGATGGTATATTGAAATTTGGTAAGTGGTTATGTGTTATATCTATACCAGAACTGGAGAGAAAATTATTGTATGAATCCAATAGTTAAAATTTCTCAATATTCCCTAGTATCACCAAAATGTATTATTATTTTAAGTAATTATATTGTTGAGATAATACGAAATGTAAAACTATAAACTATGTTTCAAAAGGATTGGTTTTTTAACAAGTAAAGTTTAGGAAACATCCAAAAGGATTTATTCAAACTTTACTTATGCCTATGTGGAACTAGGATGATATTTTTATAGATTTTTGTTACTAGATTTCCAAAACCTCTGAGAAATAATGATTCCACATGGATTATTTTTTATTTAATTATAAATTATACATATTTTCTCACTATAAGGGAAGATTTACCTATTTAACACCACATTATACTCTATATTAGTGAAGTAGTGAGACTTCATGGTTCTCTTCTTTAGATTGAATTTGATCACGACTAATGGTTTACGTTAAAATTCTAGAAAAATCTTTAAATGAATCTTGACACTGAGATACATTTGAGAACTACTTATCATCCTTAAATAGATGGATAGCCTTAAATCACTATTTAGATATTCAAAGAAATTTTATGTTTATACACACATAAATTTCAATGTATATGGGATCAGTGTTTATCTTTGGTGGTATTTGAATATAATAATAGCATTAATTTGAGATTTAAAATAGATTCCTATGAATCATTTTGTTGGAATAGATATCATATGAAAATTTATTGGGATTAATTTGGTTAATGGAATATTTTAGGCCTATAACTTGTTGAGCATACAATTAAAGAAGTGAGAACTATTTAGAGTTATATCAAGGCAGCTCAAAAAAATATCATTGTGGATAACCAAATAAATGATTTATAATTTAAAGTGTGACATCGGGTTTTCTTGAAAGTTACTCTATAGAAGTGTGTTATAAAGTTCATAAAGAAAGGGAAACTAATTTCTAGGTACATTGGTACTTCTGAGATTTTGGAAATAATTAGAGCAATAGTTTACTATTTAAAAATACAACCTAGTCTATCTAAAGTTCATGACATGTTCTATATATATTTATTAAGGAAGTATATGCCCAGACTAGAACATGTTCTCACCTATGAGTAAATGGAATTAGGACATGATTTATCTTACTATGAAGAGCCTATCTAAATTCTTGACACTAGAGAACAAGTGTTTTGCAATCGGACGACTCGATTGGTAATGACACTTTAAAGAAATCGTATAATAAAAGAGGAAAATTGGGAAACTGAAGAAGTTATGATAAATAAATAACCATATATTTTTATGAATTTATATTATATAAATTTTAACAATGCAATTTTTTGAATGAGGGAAGAATGTAACACCTGATATTCAGTTATAAATATTAAGCTTTTCTTTTTAAAGAAACTATAGTATAATGTACATAGATTTATTAAATAATATAATTAAAACCTAAATTAAAAAATTCATGAATTTAATTTCGATAAATTAATTCACCTTTGGATTTAGAATGTCAAAATCATCATAGGATATGTTTTGCGATTTTTTAAAAATAGTTTATTTTTAGGTGAATACTGAAAACACTGATTTTACAAAACTATAATTTTATGACATTATAATGATATAAGAATAACATAAAGGATTATGAGACCATTTGTATAGACTAAATATAAATTTAATAGTAAATATAATGAAAATTAAAATATAATTTTGAACTTATAAATATATTCTAAACATTTTGGAAACCAAAGTAATGATTTTGTTCAAATAAACTGTTTTTAGTTATTTTATTTTAATAAATTATTTATAAGGTTTATTTCATTTTTAGTTTGGATTAAAATATAAAAAATCATTATTTTATTTAATATAATCCTATAAATTTAATTTTAATCAATATTATACATTAGTTTTTCTGTAAAATCATTTTTATACTTAAAAATGTAATTTTCTTGAAAATCGTTGTTTCACATTTTATGAGTTCATTTTTAAATTTTATTTTTATAATTATTTAAATTGAATTTGATAAAATAGAATCCATATTTTGAATAATCATTTCTAAATTTTTATTTATTCCACTTTAATTTTTTATCATTAGGAATAGTAACTTTGGGGAAAATGTTTGTTTCTTTGGTAATAGTTAAAACAAGTTAAAGGGATTAAAACTAAAATGATAAGGGATAAAATGACCTTAAAATTGAAATAAATCATATTTTTGGGAAATATTTATATTATATATCATCTCTTGTTCTAATATGATTCATTTTATATCATTTTACTTGAATAATGCATTAGTAAATTTTAATCTTTTAAAACATTCCATGTGTGTCCTCTCCCTCACTTATAAAAGGGTAGAACCAATATTTTATTATCCATGCATCAAGATCGTATTATCACTCATAATATATACCCAAATAATCTTATAAAATTCATATATATGATCTATAGGTACTATTGTGACCATAATACCATCCTTATAAGTCTTAAGGTGGAAGCTAAAGGAGGTTGCATAAAGAAGAGGTATAGCTCTTGACCGAGTGTCTTAATTTTACTGCTTCTTATGAATTATTAAATTTTTTTCCAACCATGATGATATAATGAAATATGTTTCTAAAATTTATTTATATTTTATTATTTATATTTATAAACTAATATTTATATTCATACCCATCAAATGGGAAACAAAAGCATCATTTGTGCGTATGTACAAACTACCACCTCAAAAAGTGACGTATTTCATTTTTCATCACCACCATTCATGGATGATTATTATGAAGGAAAAAAAATTTATATATGATATTTATGAAATTATTATAATTATCTAAATATAATATTTCATTTTTCTTCTTACCCTTCCACCCGTTAATAAAATTTAACATCATCTGTGCATACATGTGCCCTACCACATCCACGAAGCGATGTGATACATTTTTCATGTCTACATTTAAATAATGATTAAAAATATTTATATATTAAACAGATATTATATTTATATCATTATTAATAATATATATGATTTAACCTTGATAAATATGCAAGGACCAAAACAACCGAACCGAAACTTACATGAAATTTAAAACTGTTAACACTCAGAAATGATGATTTTAATAAATAAGTATTAATTAACAGGTAATGAAATGTTATAAGTTGATCATATATTATATTATCAGTGATGTTATGGTTATTTTATAGAATTAAAATAAATCTAAATTTATTATATAGGATTTTAAATTCACTTATGAGTAAATTTGAACTTTATGTAAGCAATTTTTATTAAAATTACATTTTATTTCAAGATTATTTATATTCAGATTTACTTTGGGAAAAAATTTAATCATGATATATTAAATACAATATATTTTATTATACTATAGTTATTTTTAGATTCACGTGTTTATATTGATTTTTTAATCTTTTTGGATTAAGAATCAACAAGTAAGTTATATGTAAGGGTCTTTCTTTCGAAAATATTATTTTGAAGTTTTCATTCAAATTATTTTCTTCCAAGTCCATATTTTATTTCAAATGTTTTCAAGAATTATTTTACTATTATCTATAGATATATTAATGAAATTTTTTCCCATTTTTTACTTAATTTAAAAAAGTTTTAAAAAATATTCTTCTTTCCATTTTTTAAATGAGTTACTTTTCAAGAAACGTGTGAACAAGATCTTTGTTTCAACAAACACCATATAGACAACTTTTCTCACCATCATAACTAATATTTTATTTGAATATTATTTAAAAAAATCCTATTGTTATTTTTGAAATAAAAATTTTTTCCTAATATTCTGGAATATATTATATTTTAAATAAGTTATTTCAAAAATTAAAAGGGTATTTTCCTCAAGAAATGTTATGGTGATCTTTTAAATGTATTTTCATCTATGAAAACTCTTAATGATGTTACTGGGGAAATGATCTGTAGATACCATATTTATTATTTAACTGGTTGATTTATATTTATGATGATGAAATATTGATGTTTCATACTCTTAATTAAATATGGATAATCATTGAATTATAAAGAATTTTTAGAATTAATTGTATTGATCGTTAAAAATATAAGGAATGCATATGACATGCAAGTGATGGTTAGGGTCTAGTTATAAATATCCCCTCAATGAATCAATAAGTCCCATTAGAAAAATCAATATACATTCCAATTATATGGGTATTTTTTTTACACCTATCCATTTTTTAAGATTCATGCCTTAGTTGAGATCCCTTGATAGTAAGATTTATGATATCTTAGTAGAGAGGCCTTAACCCGGAATTTTCTGGAATTAATAATTTACTTTATTAATAATTCATTTTCAATTATACATTTTATTTATATATTTATATTTTCCATGGATGTTCATTTAACTCATGTTTTTTATTGAATGTAATTTGTTCTGATTGTCCACTCTTTCATATTGATTATTCCTTATTTACTCATGATAACTTCCATTGTACATAACACTTACTGATCATCTGATATCACCATTTATTTGGTTTGCTTTCCTTTGTATAGAAAGAATTTTTCTTATTATATTATTTTATATTTCCAATTTAATATGGGAATAATTTATGTATCAATTTTACCAATACAGTTTTGTATATTGATCCTATGTGTGTGATCCCTTGTATCATATATTAGTGAAATAAATTAAACATCATATTTGGGTTATTGGAGTTAGGGTGTTACGCCTAAAATTAATATGCCACCCTATAAAAATATTTATTTTCCTAATAATACACTATCACATTGTGTATATTCTAGTCTTAAGATAATTTCCTACTTCATTCAAAACCAATAATACTTCTAAGAGAAGATGTGATTTCTTCCTTATAAGTAATAACTTCTTACCATTCGATTTCATTTATCTTCTTTATCCACCAATTATAAATTCTTATTTATTTATTTAGTAACATCTAAATAATATCATTATACTTATTAAAGGATGACTTTATGATAAAATAACTTCATAATTGTACTCATACTTTGATTATAGCATGCTCTCATTTAGGTTAGTTTAACCACACACATGAATAATTCTATAAATTTTTACCATTGATGGTTATGGAAAACTAATTATTGGTAAGATATGGTATTAATAATTAATTATTGTTTTATTTTTGGTTCTATAATGGTAATATTAATATTAAATTCATTATTAATATACCATATTTTATTTTTAAAATTCTCTAAAACAAGTGCATTATGGATTTCAAATTTGAGAACCATACCTGAAACTCACATGGAATGAACCTGAAACTTCAGAACTCATTATGGAACTTCTATCAATGTACCTTGACTATTGTAAATATGATTAACTAATTAACATTTAATGATAATTGAAACTATTATACCGAAATGGAAATGTTATGGTTGAAACTACTAATAACTAATAATAAATATTAATTAAACATAAGTATTAACAATGTGATAAATGGAAATAAAATATTAATGTGAATGTTTATACACATAAATAAGATTCTTAAATAAATTATTAATTAGTATGAGTTTATTATCTAGGAGGTTATAGGATATAAGAGGTGACACAAAACTCATGGTATGGGTTTCTTTTCCAATCTTACTTTGAATTCGATATTTGTTTTCTAAGTTCCCACTCGATAGAATTTAATCACTATTTTAAATTTATCCTATATAAATGGCACGATATCCATGGTCTTGAATGAAAATGGATAAATTTAACCTATAAAATTAGTAATTTCACACCCATTTATATAGGTATCATATATCCATAGTTAAAACCTGACCATCCATATATGTTATCACGTGGAAAAAATATGCACGGGAGTGGACCGAGAGATGGCTTATAGCCATAGTTGGAACCTAGAAATTTCTAAAGGGAACTTATTTCCTTGTCTATTTCCAACTATGAAAATATTTTCTACTTTTTGGGACCTGTAACCATAGTCTTATGAGACAATGGCTATATGAGAGTCTATAGTACGGGGAATGGTAGCCCATGGCTATAGGGTGTTGTTGAAGGAAATTAATATTATAATTATTTTCAAAAATACAAAAATCATAATTTTTTCAACACACACATACACACATATATATATATATATCATATATATATATATATAGAACAAGTTTTAGTGGAGTGATAAGGTTTTTTTAGTAGAGAGGATATGTGGGTTTGAAATCCATTGGGAGATTTTTTTGGACCCTATTTCCATAGTCATAGATCCCATATCAATAGGGGTACATGTGGGAGGAACCTATTTCCATTTTCGTCACATGTAAAAAAATAAATTTAACTTTTGGCTATATCCTAAGGTTTATAACCATGGATATAGTTCCAATAGTGGTCCTAGCCCTGGTATAACCTATAGCCACTATTATTAGATCTATTTCCACAGGCATAGCCCATGTCTATAGCCAATTGTTTTAGTAATGAATTTTATTTCTTTATAAATCCCATATATTTTATTATACTATAGTTATTTATAGGTTTTTCATGTCTTATAATCATTTTATCTCTCTTTTGTTCGTAATTCAACTCAATGTATGCCTAAAAGTAGATCTAACCTTATCACTTCTTTATTATAAGGAATCTTTTCCCTCTATGTCCATATTTTAATATTATTTTATTAATATTATTTTCTAAACTTAAATTATTATGTAAGATAATTTTTATTTACATTTACTTTATTTATAATGGTTTAAAATGGACATTATTAAAGTTTTCCATATTGTTTGTTTTTTGATTTCTTTACAAAAGTGTGAAAATAATATTTTTTTACTCTTTACACATGAACACATTTTCCCACCATTATGTTCGTTATCAATTATGGAGCTTCCTTTCAAATTTTTCATGTTTTTCAAAAGTAATATCTATTCCCATTATTTTTTTAATTTTTTTAATTTTTTTATTTTAAAATAAATGTTAATATAAATATATAGGGTTTATTTCAAAGTATCTATTAATTACAAGTATTGTTATTTAATTTCATATTCATGATTTTATAACTCAAATTAATATTAATGATAGTTTACTATATTGAATTACTTTCATTTATAACTAATATATGGTTTTATTTAATCACTTATGAGTATATAGTTCATACATTACCTTGTTCATAAGGGTTTATTCTTATCCATTCACTTTCTTATGATTATATGCTCTAGCACTCTTCATTTATCTATTTATTTTATTTTTATACATCATTTCCATTTACTTTACTCTCACAGATATATTATGTATCATTTTCACTATTTCTATATTGAGTTTTCTAGTATTGATTTAATTGTATACCCATTTTTGTATATGGTGTCAGTTTGAAGGGTGTTTACCAACCAGATTATTCCATTTATTGACTAGGGAAAAATTGATATACTATATATTTATTATTTAGATATGAATTTTGATTGATCACTAGGAAATTTTTATTATATATTGTAATTTTTATTCAATACTTTCATATAATGAATGCATCAGACTTATTTAGTCAAGGGTGGGACCCAAAATTATAGAGCCCCTTGATGGATTGATAGGTCTAATGAGATAAACGAACCTCGGTATTTGGAGTATGCCTTACCTATATATGTATGATGTCTTGTAATGAAGCCTTCATGGTAAGATTAAGATATATAACATTTTATATTCAACCATTATAAAATCAATTATTTTTTTCCAAATGATTATTTATTTTTTATTTAACTCGTGGATATAGTCCTTTCTCATGTAATTAGTTATATAGAGTATTTCATTATTATTTATTCCTATCATAATAACCATGCGTTGTTTATACCATGGTATATTTCAATGTATGCTAAACCTTACCGAGTATCTAATATCACCCCTTTATTTATTTTTTTCTTTTACCTAGGGAACCTAGAAGAGAGCAATGAATAATTTCAAGTATATGATAGAAGTAATAATAAAGTTTTTGTTGGGAAATTTATATTGTGCTTTAAGTTTTCAAATATAATGTTTGATCTATGTATGTATCTAGTTTCATATGTTACTCAATTGTTGGATCCTTTATATTTTTATCAATTTAATTTTTTTTAAATATAGTAAAATAACCACCAACTCCATGATATTAGAGTCGAGATTTTTAGTTTTGGTATCAAATAAATTTTATTAGAAACCATGTGAATTAGATTTAGAATAAAATAATTTTACAATATAAAATTATGATTAACCCTTAAAATATTAAAGATATTTCTCTAGAATTTTCTAATTACATAAGAATCATATGTTATAATTAAATATTTATAATGTTAGGATCTAATTAAATTTATTTCATTAATTAGGAATGGAGCCTAGTTGAAGGAATGGAAATTGTGTCAAAACTTGTAATATATATAGGAATTTGCCTCTTAAGTAAGTCAATGAGGCCAGTTTTGAATATGATAATATTATAACTATATTAGGTAAGTTGAATAAACTTATAACTAATAAAATTACTTATATAAGAAACATATTGGTCCAAAATATAGTGTAACCATTTTGGAATACTCCCCGGTATAGTAAACTTTACAATTCAATAGAACCATTATTCCATTGGAAGATGAACATTGGATCAAGACCCTTTAGAAAATATTTCTCACTATGGGAAGTAGTGATAATTATAAGGTTATTATATAGGTATATCATCTAAATGGATAGGGTGATCAATTGGGGATATTGATTAAAAATACATAAATTAAAGAGGGGATAGAATGTCTAAAATAGAATAATTTTAAGGAGATATACTTAAAAAATAATTTTATCAAGACAAATGAGATCATATAGAATAAAATTTACAAAATCTAATATAAAAGGAAGAAGAGAATATTTATGAGTATGAGGATAACATTACAAGGTTAGTAATAAAAGTTTCAGACAAGATATGGAATCCAAAAATCAATAATTATCACTTATTTGAGGGGATAATGTAAAGCCTTTTAATGGAATTAGTATCAGAAACATTTCCAACAGATGAGGTTATAGTATCAAGTTCCTTAAATAGGGGAAAAAAATTATCAAACCCTTATATTTTCAAAGAAAAAAATGAAAAAAAAGATGGTTGAGTTCCATGTAGCAAAGGGGGAGAAGGGAATAATAGAATTTCCAACATGTAATAATTGTGGAAAGAAACATTATGGGAATTTAATTAAGGGAATGGGAGTTTTATTTAGGTATATAGATGAAGGCCATAAATATTGTGAATTAAAAGGAAAAAATAGAAGACTCAATTTTTAAATGCTTCAACTATAAATAAATGAGTCACTATTCAAACCAATGCCACATGCATCAAGGAAATTTACCTAAAAAGAGGACAAGGGAGAAATGATGGGCTTATGAAATTACTACAGATGAATTTAAACTTCTTAATAACATTATGTATAGTAATTAAATCATTAATTCAAATTTATCAAATTATTTATTTGATTTTGGATCTATATACTCTTTTATATCTTGAATTTAACATTGAATCGTCTATTTACACACTAAGAATTGAGTTTTTGACCAAGAATCCATGTTCATATATTAATGAAATAAATATTGATATCATTTAATGAATAATATGATCTATTAATAGTTAATTTTTTGTATGAAGCATGAAAAATCATCTTGGGAATTCCCTATTTAGAGTATGAATAGAATCATTGGTGGACTTTGATAAAAACATAAAACCAAAGGATTAAATTTCACATATGGAATAGAAATAAATAAAGTAAGTATAATTTATCATATTCTCTATATTTATGGTAAAATAAATTATTAATAACAAAAAATATATATTAATAATTTTGTGGAAAAAATCCCTTGACTATTAATCAACACATTTGGAAACATATTTACATGTATGTATCTAATAAAAGTACATATAATTTTTAATAAAAAATTATTTTATAAATTATTTGTTTCCATGTTTTATCCTAGAAATTTATGTTCTTAATTAAATATATATGATATAATATGTTTATATTATGATATACTCATTTTGGTGGGAAAAGTTTAAAAAATAAATGATTTGATTTATTTAATTAGAGAGAATATGATAAACTAATTATTATTAAATAATATAAAAGTTTGATGTTTGATTAATATTAATGTATCGAATTTATATTTATTCAATAAATATTTATCATAATTTTTATATATTCTTATATAATATAACATAAATGATTACTTAGATATATATTATATAGTATTATCTTATAAGGGATGTTTTATTTTAAGGATAAATGTATTTCTTTAACATAATTTCTTATTTAAGGAATTATTTAATTATTAGATATGTTATAAATACCTATTCTTGTTAATTTTATAAAATAATATTTATATTTATTATTTAATGTAACAAATAATGTATATATATACTAAATGTGAAGGAATTTTCCTCTACATCTTATCCTCTCATGTATTATTTTCCATCCAAAATGCTCTCTCTTTTTCGTATTTAATTACTCTAACCCACTTCTATTTTTTCTCCCACACAATATATGTGCTACTATAAAACTATATCTCTTTCCACAATAGTAAATCCTACCATTTTCACTATCTAATATATGGAATAGTTGACATCCTCTCCTAATCATTCGACGGATCTCCAATTTGACTTTGTTGTACCAAGAACCCAGCCTCCATTATGTTTCTCGATTTTCATCCATCATACACTCACTTATAAATATTTTCTCTTTTATCTATAGTGTTAGTGACCTAAAATCCTACTCTAATCTTAAATGATATTCTTATTTTTAATCCTTTATAATAGGTACTCTCCCAAAAAAATTCTCTCTCGATCTAATTTCTTAAAACCCTAATTTAAAACTCATATTGCTCCGAACATTTTTCATATTAAACACTTTACATACTAGTAGGTTCGGTCATTTTTTTATAAATAAAAGTCTCTATCACTATTAAATGGTAAAATTATTTCTTTCAATCCCAATCCAATAATTTTAATGAAAAATGTTTTTCCCTTCATCTGAAGGTGTTTTCCCTCTCTCAAATATCCCATTTCCATTATTTGGTATAATGATTTTTTATACATACACAACATAGTATATCTTTATTAAGGTATATATATCATTTAATATATCACTCTTACTATGTGGGTATTACAAACCACTTTTAATATGCATATTTAGTGTGCAAATTCTAAATAAATTACATTATATATGAATATTCTTTATATATATAATCCATTCTTAATTTTTATATTATATTTATTTTAAAAAAATCAAAATATTATTTCATATTTTACTTGATGGTAATATTTATATATTAAACTTTATTTTTGATCAATTCCATCATGTTCTACTTTATAACTCTTTTTTGATAGATAATTACTTTTATAATTTGAGATATTATAGAATGGTGTGTTATTGAGGTAGAGTGCCATGACTAAATTTGATCAAATGTAAATTTATTGGATGTAGGTGATGAATTTAAAATTTTTCTTGATTTTTCATATGTAATAATTGAACCATTTGTATTTTGATATCGTTTAATATACCTCATAGTTTCTAGAAACATTATTTAATTGATATTGTTAATGTGTCGGTTAGTCCAAAGAGAGGAAAGTTGGAGATCAATTTTAAATTAGATGTGGCTTGGGGCTCTCTTCAATGAAATTTGTCTTATGGAATTTAAGTAATAGATATTAAATAATATAAGTCTTTTTATAAAAATTATATTTTAGTTGTTTTAAAATTTTAAATTTTATAGGTCTTTATGTAGAACATTGTATATTTTTTCCTTATTTTTATACTCATGGTTTTCTTATATAGAACATTTTATATGCAACTCAATTATACCTTTAATTTCTTTAAACATGATGGCCTATGCATCTTATAATTATTTTTATACACAAATATGTTAACTATTTTAAGATTATATTTTTAGATCATAAGATACTACCTGCTGTTTTTTTTTTCACACATTCAATATTCTTATGTATAATTATAAATTTTTAAAAATTAAGGAGCATCTTTTACACCATAATATATATATTCACAATGAAATTTAAAAGAAACTATATATAACTATATATGTTATATGTGACTATAAATACAATTTCAACATGTGTTTAATTTTACTACTTCTTTACAACATGCATTGAACAAAATTACCAGAAATGGATTATTTAGTATGTGTGAAGTACAATTTCTTGTATTATTATTTATTCTCAATATACTTACTTATGTGTAAAATGTAATATATTAAACTATAATATCATTAAATATTTTTATAATACACTTAATCAAAAAATAATTCCAAAATATTATACCTTCTATTGAATAAAGGAAGTATTTATATATCACACTTCATTGTTTATCTATTCCTTTATGTTTTACTTTTCAGCACATTTTTATTAGATCGCTATTTTTATTATTGGAGATATTATAGTAAAGCATCCCACAACTAGATTTAAATAATAGTACATTTATTATATGTGGGTGATGTATTTATAATTTGTCAATATTTTTTATTTGGTTATCATTGAATCATTTGGATATTAATATTTTTTAATTTACTTAGTAGTTTTTGAGAAACATATTTATCATTATTTATTATTCAAAAATAATTGAGAGAATTAATTTGTAGGTTGGTCCAAAGAGATTCAGGTTAGAGATAAATTTTAAATAGTATTTGGATTGATTCTATATTTAATAAAAAAATTGATGAATTAAAGGTTATATATATACATTAATATAATTTTTAATAAAAAGTTATACTTTAGGGGTTTCATAATTTCTAGTTTTATAGGTCTTTATGTGAAATAGAGTATATTTTTTCCTTATTTTTCTTCCCATGGTTTTCATATATATAAAATATTCCTTATAAATCGGTTATCTTTTTAATTTCCATAAATATAATGGCCTATACACCTTCTAATTCATATCTTACTTTTCCTAATTTCCTTTTCTATGATTACATTTTTAGACAACAAGTTGTGGTCACACTATTTTTCACACATGCAATATATATATACATAATGATGTAGCTTCATTAATTAATTAGAATAATTTTATAATAAAAAATGTAGATACACTATGAAATTTAATTTAAACTTAATATAACTATATCGACTCACTTTGACTATAAATACAATTTCAATATGCATTCGATTATCCTTATTTTTTATAAATTACATTTAAAAATGTTGCTAGAAAAGAGATTTATTATAACTTGTAAATTAATGTTTACAATATTATTATTTACTCTAACTCTACCTTATAATGTGTTTTGTGCACTATCATAAACTTCACTCGTTATATAATATACTATTTATTTTAAATTTTATATAATATTCTTACTTATCTATAATATAAAGTTTATAATTAGTTACTTCCATAAAATTTGAATTATATATGAATTCAATATACCTTTATTTCACTATGATATTGTAATAAGTTTCATCCTTATGTGTATTATATAGTTTTAAAAAGAAATTTATATTTTATAATCTTTCAATTCCACTTTAAGTGAATTTTCCTATGAATTTGTATTATTTTATATCTAAAATACATTATCATACAAATTATTTATACTGCTTTGTTTATATTTAACACTAACATAACATCAAAAAATGTCTGATTTGATATATATATATATATATGTATATATATAACATCATATGGACTAACAGATTTGTATTATTGTGTTATACACTAATTCCATATAAATATTAGTTATCTATAAATTATGGAAATTAATTAAAGGTTATTAATGTGATGTTTTTTATTTATATTTATTTAAGTAAATAATTTTTCCTATCTATATATTTTCTTTGTGTACTCATAATTTTATCTCTGTATTTTACTGGAAAAAAGGGTTCATGGAACCATAAATCTTAAAGAAGATTCAGTGAAAACTATTTTTAGAGTGGTTGAGAAAGTGAATGAATAAGTCTAAAATTGAACAGTATGATCTTATTAGTTTATATTATTTATCAAGCCATTTTTTATTCTATAATTTTCAATAACCTTTTAAATTACCATTTTTATCAAATTTAATTTTATTTCATTGAAATTGGATGTAGGTACAACCCTGAAATTGGGGATATCATATTATCGTATGTTATCTTGGTAATGTAGCATGACTAAATTCATTAGATAGTGATTTAGATATTTTTAACCAGTATATATTTCGTCTTTTATTAGTAATCATTGAACCTTAAAGATTATATTATCCTTCATTTGACTTGATAGTTTTGAGTGATAATGTTCACAATCTTAATTCTTGTGAACTAATCGATAGTATTAATGTGTAGGTCTCTCTAACGTAATGAAGGGTAGGGATCACTTTTATCGAAGAAATGGTTTGGTATTGTCCATTTAAAAAATTCATCTTTATATTTCTTTTCTTCAAACTACCATTTTTTTAGTCTTCATTATTATTTTTATTTCTTAAATTTTTTTAATCGATAAATAAAAAACATCAAATCAACCCTATATGAAAATATTCAAATCTATTTTTCTCCACATGAGAAGGACCATTTAATGTCATTGTTTTTTATCTCCTACATTTTTATTCCACTTGTCTAGTTTACTTTGATGGATATATTTGAGTTATATTTATTTTTAGTTAGCATTTTTTATTACTTTAAAATATTTAAATTTCATTTTTCTTTAATATTATTACACATTTCATATTTTATATAATCTCAAAATGTTAAGTGACCTACCAACCCAATTTTCATTACTGTAATATTTTTAACTATAAATGATAAAATCACTTCATATATTTAATACACTAATATTTTGTTCATTTATGACTGGTTCCATTAATTTTTTGTTCTTTTTTAATTTGATAAAAATATTATTTCATGGTTTCAATAAAGAATTGATTATGATCATATAAAGTTAATTTTTTGGGTTAGGTTAATGTTTTAATAGAGTCAATAGGTGTTTAATAAGTCTATCATTAGTACTTCATTGATGTATGAGGTTATTAATGGATTTAAAATCATTGATGTTCCATCATTTTGCATAATCAATAAATTCATATCGGTTTCTTACTACCATGTAAGTATTATTATTGTATTTTTCTATTCAACATTTTATATAATTAATGTGATGCTCAAGATTCACCAATGATTAGTATTTTATTTTATTTTATACCATGAATTTCACCAATTGATCTCTATTTTGTTTATTTCATATATCAAATTAATAAATTTATATAAATAATTAATTCATGTAGAGGAATGAATAAATGATTTTATAAATAATCTATTTTCTAAGAATTGTGGGTATATTGATCATCATTATGTTATAATAATCATTTTTTGTATTTTAATTTAAAATAATTTTATAAAAAATAGAATTTAAAAAAAATGGTAACTATGTTTTCAACACTAGAAAAATAATTAGATTTTCAGTTTTGGGGTTCAAGTTTTAAAATATTATTTCTAGATTCAAATTTTATATATTCTTTTATAACCATTTATATTTAAATTAAAAGAGATGAAAAAATTATATTCTATTTTCATTATCAAATTTTTCATTAAATAGTTTTTTTAGTTTTCTTTTTTTTTCAAATTTTTTTATTTTTTATTAATTTCATGTAACATTTTGATTATGTATTGGTTGAATATATATTTTATTCATATAACCATTAAATTTAAAAATATCGAAAATTTATAAAAAAAATTGTGAAGTAATATGTGATTAAGATTATTTTAATTTCCCTTACTATATTTGTTTATGTTACAATATTAAATTATTTTGATTTAAAATTTATTATTTACACTATAGATAGATGTTAGTGAGCCTGCTCAATTTATGATTTGTAATGTACTAAGATAGTCACATTCATATATTATTGGATCATAAAGGTATGTATTTTCATTAAATATTTTAATATTTCTCTAATTTTATAGGTTCCCTTTAAGTACCATATATTAACTATGGATTTTCAATTCCCAATTTTGTGGATTAATATGAAAATTAAATTTTACATATCATCAATTTTAAACCATGCTACCTATTCCTTTTTAATATAAACTCAAGAATTAAAATTATATTTTATATTTCTATTTATTCTTTTAAATTCATATTTTCTACTATTTATTTTTTTATTATGAAGATTAATATTGTGTAATTAAAAGTTTAAATATAGAAATTTTTAAATAGTATAGGTTCCTAATAATAAATTTCCTAAAATAAGGGAGTATTTATAATAAAAAATTGAATCATTTGGTAAGTGAATCAGTTTACTTCATTAACTATCACCCCTAGAACATAAGCAGACACACTTCCTAATTATTTTATTCATCAAATAACAATGTTTATTAATAATTGTATATAGTAAAGGAAACATAGATAATTTCTTTAATTTATCAAATATAAATGTTACTAATTAAAATTATTCTATTGTAGTTTTTTGGAACAACATTAGTTGGTGGTTAGCTTAAAATATAATAAATTTATAAATTAATAGTAATACTTAAAAGAAATTTCAATTTTTATTTAATTTATCTATAGAATAATTAATCTACGGTGTTCAGTTTATTTATTAAAATAATATTTTCCCTTCAATAGGTCATCCATTTGTAAAAAGTATTGATGTTTATGATTAAATTCATAATTGATAAGATATTATTTTGATGTAGAATTATGGGAGTTGAGTGATTGATTTCGTTTTTAGGTCATGATGATAATAATGAAATAATTACTAAAGATATTATAGATGGGTTTTGATAAACATTTATTCACATTTATTTATATAACATTGATTGAAATGTGTTTTTATATCATAAAAAGGTGTTTTTATAGTGGTATACCTTAGTTATGCATTTATTTTAGTCAAAAGGTATGTGGAATGAATTATATAATAATATTATATATTATATCGTAATGTTTATATTTATATATTAATGTTCTGGTGTTTCTGCTATATGAAATTTATTTATATAGAATTGTTTCAGAGGTGTTTACACTTCATCACAACATAAAGTTTTTAAATTATTCTCAAAAGGTTTCTTAGTTAGATGATGTTAGTGAAGCATTAATTTTTTTATACATACATTACTATCTAAATTCATAAATTTAAATTAGTTTTATTCATTTATTGTTGATTTAGTAATCATAAATATGTAATATATACATATAGTGAAAATTTAATGAACATTAATATACAATATCCTAGAGGTATTATATATTCATATCAATGCTTTTCTTATTATTTGATCATATTATTATCTTGAAAAACCATATATTAAATATGTTATCTACATATTATGAGTTAATTTCTATGTAATAAAAATATTTTGGTGAATTCATAATAAGGACATCTATAAGTTAGTTACTTTGTGTATCTTTGTTATATTCTCATAGATATATGTTATTTTTTTACTATATTTGGACCAATTAACCTATTTGGTATAAATTATAATTGAGATTTATGTGCTTCATATTCTTAATCATTCTTTAGGTTCCATTAATTTTTAAATTTATATGATTATCCCACTAAATAAGTAGAGTCTGTACATGTTATATTTACATGTAATTATGCATGTTTCACTTGTTAATCAAACTAAAAACATCTTCCCCACCCCATCACTTTGGATTTTTATTATATCTCATGAAGTGGAATGAAATTTATAAATATTGGTTAATAGTGTGTTCATCAAATAAAACGTGTTTTTATAGAATACATGATATGTAATATGATTTTTATATTTTTCATAATGCACTGACCATAAATGATATATAATATGAATTCTGCATATATATGTACTTCACTAAAAAATTAACAATTCTTGGATCTTTTTTTCTAATATGGATGCCTTATTTCCCTCCACTTACTTTGAGTTTCTAAATTTCTCCATGTTTTGGTAAAGTATCAAGGGATCTTAGAATATTATTTTAGATTGATATTTTTCATTGTGACTTTTCTAGCCAAATCAAGCTTCACCATGCCATACTGGAGGTGGTTATACCATAGTGGTGCTCCAGAATTGAGGTCATGTCATAGAGTAAATTTCATTGTTGTGGATATTCCAATTGATGTAGGTTGTTTCATATCCTTATTCATGGAGGGTTGTTCAAAGAGGATACATCATGGTGAATTAGACCACTACACAGATCCTTCTCTACATTAGTTATAGATAGTAAGACCAGTTATTATTCTTATTTATTTATTCCTTTTAATGTATAGGTTTGTATAATTGAATTGGGATGGTTGTTTCAATTTTAAAGAGGCTTTAATGAGGTGTTTTCACATGGTTGATCCCTTTAAAATACAAATTTTTCATCTCCATTTTGGAATCATTCTAGAGTTACAAAAGGCTACAGATACAACTCTATGTTGTAGTGATCACATTACACCACATTGGAATGGTATTATGTGTGATTATACACCATATTTCTCATTCAATTCTATATAGGTTGACTTTTAGTACTCCCTAAGCCATATCTATTCATCATGTGTTTTGGGGGTCTCTACTGGCACGCCTCTTACCATGGTTTCTCTATTTACAACATGTCGGTTTTTCTACTACACCTCCATGAAGAGGTGCCCTACTTGCATCATGGTTCCTTCCAAGGAATTGTTGAGATCCATTTTCCTTCTTCATCATTCTGGGTGTCGTGTTTCTTTCTTATTTCAATTGAACTTGAAGGCTCCCATTATTGATGAATGATTTGGGTAAGAATTGGTTCTACCCTTTGGTTTGTTTCTCTTTTCCCTTCTCTAAAACCCATGACATGTTGTATTGGAACTGATTCTAAGAGTCCTTATCATGTATAGAACTTCAATTGGTGTGAGTGAAAGATTTTTGTGGTGATACCCTTGAAAAAACATGAAATTTATATTGACAACATTGAGGTAAGAAGTTCTATACCCTTTTAGGATCTCATATACACTTTTTCCATGGTTTGATTCATGTGTACACATGGTTTTTCTCTTATTTGATGGAAATTTATCATATGTGTGTGTTTATATGTTACCCATATGTGATCCATTATTCCATGTGAATTTATAGAATAGATTCAACCATGTTTAATTATGATTCACATTTCATTATATGATTTTATTATGCCTCTCATGATGCCATGATATTTTTTTTTCATGATTTACCTTATTGTGTATTATCTTGACTTTGGAGGTATATTACTTAGTACACATGATAGGTAACCATCATGGTATGTTTTCCCCTTAGATATGGGGTTTGAATAATTTGTGATTATGATTATGGTGGATCATGATAGCCTTTTGTCCCTAATGATACATGATGCCTTGAGGATTTCAAGAAACATGCCAACACTCGATGCCTTGTGGATACTCATTAGTGTGTCAACTCGATGCCTTATAGATATTGAGTAGAATATATGCATAATTCTTAGAGGATACCATAAGACATTTCAATGTAATTTAATATAGTACTTATTTTACAAACATCTTCATTATTTACTTGATATTGTTCCAAAGTAGATATGGTCAAGAGTTTATGGAGGATTAGTTAGTGAAAATTCGCTAAGTATGTGAAGTATGATTGTTTTTCTTGTTATAAATTTATTGTCATCATAGAATACACCTATTATACTATATCACACTATTTAAGGATTCATTAGTGGTGTACAAATGTGTTTATTACTCACACCATGTATTGATATTTCAATGCATGTCCAAACATTATGTATATGGATCTAAGAAATGGAAAGGGACCCATGGCAGACAATTGAGTCAAGGAGTGTAGATTAAGGAGTGGTACCAAGATGGAAACTAAAGGATTACCAGTATTTATTTTTTATTTATTACTTTTCACACATTTACTCTAGTTTGGACTACCACTTTGGGAGATCTTTTGTTTATTGTATGACTAGTATGTCATCTAATTAGCTTACAATTTTTTACTCAGATTATAATATTATATTATATTATGATATTTTGTTATTCTTTCCAATACATGATACTAAGGGTATAGCCTCTTGCAGATAGACTTACACTATCACTGCTAGTTTTCATCCTCTTGTGTATGGATAGATGTGCATGAGGACATCTGACTCTCCGACTCAGTGTTAGCAGTTCGGGTCAGGGTATTACAAAATAGTTCAAAAGATATTTTATTTTTTTATTTTTTTTAATGACCTAGGATGTGGTAGAAAGTATATAGATGTGTGGGACTTGGGTGGGTGTTTCAATGTTCCTTTCTATCTCATATGTAATGGGCCACAATGTTACCAATGATGGGATTTCTGTTATTATTTTTATAGGGTTTCAAGTGTGTTCATGCATCATGACTAGAAGGGTAGGTACACATTCTATATGTATACCTATTTTTGTGCTACATATTTATTCATTAATTAATTTTTTCGACTTGGACAATTGTTTTGGTAAATTTTCTCTATTGTTTGATATTCCTGGTTGTTGTGATATATCATTTTTTGAATTAGTTAGTTGAACTAAGAATTTTGTTATGTTTTGTTTGTATATATATGATTGTGACTAAATTACAAGGATATAAACCCATAGTTAGTGCTAAGATGGTTATGCCTTTGGTTAAGGGTAGACTCTTAGGGAAACCTATGTGTGATCCCACAAACTGATTAGGACTTCTCTTTAATGTTAAATGTTTCCTTCATGTTATAGAAGATGCAACCACATAGATGAATAGTGGGAATAGCTAATAGGTAAAAGGGTATTGTAGAAAACACTCTCATAAAAAATCCAGTATTTTATGTGGGGGGACCACTTCATCTAGTAGTATTCTTTCAAGTTTCTGTATAAGGTGGGGTACTCATTCGGGCTATGGTTGACTATGATTGAGACATTTACCTCTAAGATACTATAAATTTCTATACAATTTAAGGATCTTAGAAGGTTAAGTACTATATTTGGAGTTTTTATACGATCTTAAACTTTTTTGAGACCCCAAAAAATGGAAGGTGAATTTTTCAGCCTTTATGCTTCAGGGAACTACTAAGAGTTGGTGGGATGTTATCATTCAGGCTAGAAGATGTGAATTTCTCATATGGGAGACTTTAAAGTACATATTATTTGAGGATTTATTTTTGGGTATGAGAACATGGAGCAAGAACAAAATTTTATAGAGTTTAATCTGGAGACGATGATAGTGTCTACTTACTTGGTATGATTTATAGGGCTTCTTTTCTTTGTTACTCTCTTAGAAAGAGATAAAGTACATAAAATGAAACATATTTGACATAGGTCTTAGACAAAAGTGGAGATTCCATTTTAAGAACTTCAATCTAATTAATTATACATATGTTCTTCATAAGGCCCAGGTGGCGGAGAAGGTTCTGGAGGTGAATTGAGTTGTTGGTCTTATTTCATATTTTTTTAATCAGATGGGTGGACCTCTTACAACTACCATGAGTGACACCTCTAGTAGTTGGAATAGGATGTCTAGGTATGTACTGTAGGGAAGTGGAATGAATCTTGAGAAGTGTATGAATTCATTATCCACCTATTGTTGATTTCAATAGTAATTCAACTATATTAAGTTTGGTCATTGTCATAAGTTCTATACAACACCTCAGATCACCTTTAGAAAGTTCGATAAGATACGGCATCTCTATTATTTTTTCTCTAGGTATTTGAGGATAAGTTTCCAAATGGGTGGAGTACAAACACTATCTATAACCTAAGGATTTGTTGGGGTCCTTAGTAGTAGACTCTAACAATAACACATAAAGGTCATGCATCTTAGTTATAGGGTCACAGAACTGAGGAAACCCATGTTTATGCAATGGATAATACTCCAAAAGATGGTTTTCAAGGATCATATACTATTTCTAGTATGTTTCTTATCACATTTACCATTTATAGTATATTTTTTTATTTTTTTTCTTTACCATTTCATTCATATATATGTAATTTATTCCTAGACATCGCTTGCGGGTCATGTTATCCTCTAAGATACTTTCCCTTGACACTCTGTTGGGCATGAAAGTGGACTGTATTTAGTGATTCCTAAAGTATCATGTAGTGATATTTAGTTATGTTCATCGGTTTGGATTCATGATACGGAAGATGAATATATTTGACATGATTCTCAGTATAGACTGGTTGACTAGATTTCGATATCACATTGATTTCTATCGAAAATGGGTATCATCTACTTTTTAAAAGGAAGAGAAATTTTTTATAACTAGAGAGTGCTAACTAGGATCAGGTATAGTTGGACTAGACTTGAGTCAACTCAATATGATCACGTTGAAGATGGTGGATTTTGATCCCTCATCAGAATTAGTGGTATCCCCAAAAAAGTTTTCTCTATCCATTGATCTTTATCAGGATTTCTTCCTAGATGACTTCACATGAATTCCCCCTAATATAGTATTTGACATTGAGATTGATCTCATGTCAGGTGATTAGTCCATTTTTATACCTTCTTATCATAGAGAACTAGATGAGATAAAGGAGCTCAAGGTGTCAGTTGAGGACTTAGAGAAAAAAGGATTTATTAGGATGAGTACTTCTCTATGGGGTGAGCCTATATTGTTCTCTGAGAATGAATATTGTATTTTTTTAATCTTTGTAGATTACCAGAATCTAAACTAGGTGTTGGTGAAGAATGCGTATCCTTTTCCCAATATTGATGATCTTTTTTATTAATTACTGGGATCCTGGTGGTTATAAAAGATTTCTCTTTGATTAGGCTATCCCCAATTACGAGTTTGAAAGGATGGAATTTTGAAGAGTGCATTTTACATAAGTTATGGGATTTATGAGTACTTGGTGATGCCATTTGGATTGAAAAACATGTTGGTGGTGTTTATGTCTCTCTTGGACAAGATCTTCAACCCATATCTTGACTCTTTTTTCATGGTGTTAATTCACAACATCCTTATTTTCTCACCAACTATAATGACCCTGTTTTGGAATTTTAAGACTATAATATATATTAAGGAATATCTTTTAGAGCCAAGCACTGATATGGTGTGAGATTCCATGGAACAATGAGTCTGAAATTAATACTATAAAAATATTAAATATATTAATATCATATATGTGTAGTTTTTTGAGAATAATAGAAAAAATCATAAATAGATCCTCATATCATAAATATGTGACCATGGTTGATTCTGAGATGGATTTTTAACCCTAGGAAAGACCTAAGTTTGATCTGCATCAGACATCTAGTTGAGGCAGTTGTTGCCAGGTGTATTTAACTAAAATAAACAATTTATTTTTTTATTAAATTTTCTAATTAAAATACTATATAAATACCCTCTTAAAAATATTTTCCATGATATATATTCATAACCCTTGAAATATCTGAGAGGATTTTCATATCATTCTTCGTTATAAAATTATAATTAAAACATGAAATATGATCAAATTGAGGTGAATCGAGAGGTATCAGACATCATCAGTCTTATCATTTATTGGAAAAGTGTTCTTAACTAATGATCAATCCTTTTTTAGGAAGTTATCATCAATTGTTGATTTATCCCTTTTGATTAAAAGTTTGATCACGAATATTTCTATCTCATTATTGATTTGGGTTTATCATTTCATCGCATGAACTTATCTCAATAATTTGATTGTTAAAATGAAATTATTCTTGATAAGCCTTTTTATCACCCCCCCCCCCAAATATCCATATAATGAAATTATTGGCCAATTAATCTTGACCAATGATAGGTTTTACTTTGTTTTTGTTCTTTTCTCCCCTCTATTCATCCCATTCTTCATCGAGGATGGAGTTTTACATTATTGAGGGAGGTTCAAGCATGATCGAACCTCCAGATTCATTATTTTATCATGAATGACATGTATATCAATTTTTTGTGGATAGATAAAGGAACAATGTAGGATTTTGGTGATACCCCATGGATCTAGGATGTGGATGGGTGATAGGATCGAGTGGGAGGTGCACAGGTGGTGTTTCAGGCTTTGTATGGATCATCAGAATCTATTTTCCAACTGTCATAGTCTAGTAAATAATGGTTGGAGGTGGTTTCCCCCAATTTCATGTGGATTTTAGGTGTGATTCATAGTAGGGAGGCCAGATCTAGTGAATATATGAGGAATCAAGAATTTTTTTAAAAACCCCCCAACAACACAACATGTACTAGGATAAACACAAATTATGTAGGCCCACCCAACTATAGTGGCTATATATTTAGGGAAGGTAAGGATCACACACAATGTGGTGGGGCCACACACCATGTGAGCCTCCCAGAGAATCTAGCTCGTGTGCCAGCTAGAACACACACAGGACCCTGTAAAGGAGGAATTTTTTTTACTATGAGAGTATATAGGCTTATTCCAATACATGGAAACAACCAAGTACATGGCCAAGTACACAGGAATAGATCAATAAACATAGGAATAATTAGCATCATATGGGCAGGACACAGGTGGTAGGGACACACCATGTGGACCCCTTATATGCTATGATGACATGGCCTCTGTTCTATATCCATAAGAGAACATGACCAGGCATTAGATCAAGTCCACACACTATGTGGTCCCCTAACATGTCATGTGTCCTTTTTATAAATTTCATCCTCTCATGTATTCTTCATTTGGACTGCCATTTTGGCCCGCGAGTAGCCTATCCTAAGTGATTTTCCATGTACAACACGATAGTGGCCGTCATAGTGGTTTTTTTATATAAGTTGATAGGTGAATTGAGCATAATGTTTACTCAAGAAATACATGATGATGGTAGTAACTAGGAAGGATCGTCAGAGATATTTCATGGTTTGCACTTTCCTATTTCACTAGGGCACAAGTTCCCCATTCCATCAGGGATATTTTGGGGTTAGTACTCACATGTCTCACTAGGTCGTGAGTTCCTAATGCTATCAGAGAAACCTTGGGATCAGTACTCCCCTGTCACAATAGGTTGTGGGTTCACCATATTCTATATATAGGTAAGGTTATTACTACCCTTACTACCAAGGGTCATGGGTTTTCTATATAAATAGTGGTACTCTCCCATCTTTGATCTCTGAAGGGGTGTGGTTCCTCCATGGGAAATGTATTCCCCTCATTTTTGGATCTTATTTTGAGGATAAGTCTCCTCTACTCATATTTTAGTGTTTTTTTGTTTCATTCTATGCATTGGTGGTAAACTTTGGAGTCATAGAAAGACTCATCAACTTTGGTTGGGCTATGAGATGGATATCCCCTTTATATTTATTTTGGGTTTCTTTCTGAATATGTGTGTGTGTGTGTGTTGGGTTTTTTCCCCTCTTACTTTAGGTTGAGATGACTATTATGGTATTTCTCTATCACTCCCTTTCAGTTTTGGGGTGTCCTATTGGGTGTGTATATACTCATCTCTATAAATGATTTTCTAGCTTATATTGTGTCTTATTCATATGATAAAGAGATCATGGGTGATTATGACGGATCATAGTGATACATGGGTGCATTAACCATGTACGATGGTCGCTCTTTTAGATCAGGAGTTTGGATCTCTCAAATTTATTTATTTCTAATTATTTTTAGGTTGAGAATTCATTTCTGGATGGGTGTATATTTTTCCCCTTTACACTTTGGTTATATTCTATTGTACTCTAATTATTTTTTCTAGGTGTTATTTTATGTATATATTACTCTAGATATTACTTTCTTTTACTATTCCTCTACATTGGTGAATGGAGATGGTTGGGTGTGTGTATACAAGTTAATTAGGTAAAAAACCTCCCATTTGTGTTATTTCATATCATTGCTTGTCATTAGCCCCTGTCCTATGTAGGTGGGCTTAGGTTTATTAAGGTTCCTATATCTATAGATGGGGAAATCCCTGGTGGGTTAGTTCATTACATAGTGGCATCAAAGTTGGTTCATCCTAGGTATGGTGTTTGGATTTTCCCCTTGTGAGGAATGGTTGGGAACTTAGGGAAACATTTTCAGAGTGTCTTGAGTGTGGATTTCAATCCAAGAAACCTAGTGTTGGTATGAAAACTAACATATCCATACACTAGGACTCTAGAAACCTACTTGTCAACTCTGTATAATGAGACATTGGTTGCAGGTAACATTGTTACATGAATTGTATATGATTGATATATTTGACTATCCTTCTTTTCCCCATATATATATTCTCATCTAACCTTGTTATGTCTTTATTACTTTTAGGATACCTCCACAAATACAACCAGCCATGTTTATGAATTAGGATCATGAATAAGATCCTGTGAGTTATGAGGCCTTAGTTCAGGGGTCATCCCACCATGTGTTTTTTCTAGGTGGGAAGGTTGCATCACCCTGGCCTACTAAGAAAAGGTTTGTACTAGAAATTCTAGCTGAAAATTCATTTAGTCTTAGTTCACTCCACTTGTTCAAGTAATAAGAAGCACTAAGGTTCTGATGTGAGCTAGATACCCATGTAGTGGAGTATTGGATTAAGTTATTGGTCTAAGTATTCGGGCTAGTTTTTACCCTAAAATATCATATGGTTTCACTGGTAGCCATTATTTTCCATAGAGATGTTGGGTGTTGGTTATGTTTGGTTATGCAGACCCTGAAGAAATGGTTATCTCATGGTTTGACATCTAGTAATTTTTTCTTGAAGATTATTACCCACCGTTTGTGTTCTTAAATTAGATTATGGGGATGCTTCAGCTATATTCGGGTAGAATGATAGTTGTTGATTATGTCATGTGGTTTTCTAACCTTATTTCATACTCCCTCAATAGGGTACGAGACAGCTTCTTCTATGAAAATATTTTTGATAAAGATCTTCATAGAGACTTTTGAGCCAATGTGGTTTCCTTATGCTATCCCACTTATGTTTGAGTGCTATAATTGGATATAGTAACTAAGGGTTTCCTAGAAGATGGAAGTCGAGTGGTTAGATCTAGTGGTGGGAACTATGTGGCAGAATCATCTACAGTTGGTAGTAGGCATCAGATGTTGAGATCCCAGAAGAGGAATTCTTCTTTTGAACATGGGTGTGGGGTTTCTGGATCATAGATAATTCAAAGGATCTAGTCATCCCAGATATGGGTGATGTTATTCTTATGATGGGTGAAGTCACATTTCTCATGATTTCACTTCCCATCATGCAGAGTAAGACAGAAACACAATAGATAAACCTCCATAGCAGAGGCATCACTATGAACAGGGTTCTCCCATGCATGTCCAAGTTGACCCTCAAGGAGGATTTGATCGTAATTGAATAGAATTAGCTCTGAAATTATAATTAGTTAGTAGAGTGAGATGTTATGAGCTCCTACAACCATCACCACCAAGTGTCCCATGTCAGGCTTGGGGAGTTATGAGATAGGGTCATGGGTAGTTTTAGGACATATAGGGATTTGACTAGACTATAAATGAGATGATACAAGGTATGTTCTACGTTTATCTTTACTTTGTAATAATAGACACTAGTGTAAGTCATTTATTCATCTCCTTATTCCCAATGTGAGAGTTGAAGATTTCAGATGAGACTTTAGCATAATATATTTTTCTTGAGGTTCCAACTTGGTATGATTATTCAATATTTCTCATATGCATGAAGTGTGGGTGATCTCTTGGTAGACATAGTTTCACATGGGAATTGTTGGACCTCATGATGAAACCTTATGGAATCATCTTGGGTAGGATTTTTGTCCATGGTTTACACCCATATTGTCATTCCTCAATGATTGGCCAAGTGTCTTTGGAAATATGGGATGTAATTCTCCTTTGTGGGTGAGATATATCTCATGGAAATATTAGTGGCTCTTTTGAGAAAGAATATGAAACTCATCACCCATAATTTAATGATTTTATCCCTTAGTGAAGTGGGCTCTTCATTCATCTGGGTTCCTTCGTTAGTGGAGGACTTTATGGATGTATTATCAAATAACGTTCTAGGACTAAATTTGAGGTGGTAGATGGATTGTTTTCATTTCATTACACCTAAATACCATGTATATATATTATTTGGAATATTAGATGGATTATACTGAGATCCGGGAGCTGAGGGTGAAGTTGGAGGACCTTTGAGAGAAGGGTTTTATGAGACCTAGTGTGTCCCTCTGAGATACTATGATTTTGTTCATGAAAAATATAGAAAATAGATTTTATCTTTATATTGATTATCATCATCTAAAATAGATAATGATAAATAAAAAGTACCACTTTACAAGTATTGAAGACCTATTTCATCAGTTTCGAGGTGAGTGTCAGTTCTAAAAGATCAATCTTATGTATGGCTACCACCACTTGAGGGTTTACAAGGATGATATTCTAAAGTCACCATTCTAATGTTTCTATGGACACTATGAGTTCCTGTTGATTCCATTCTGTGTGAAAAGTTACCCCATTGTGTTTATGTATTTGATGAACTATATCTTTTATCCATACATGGACTAATTTTTGTTTATATTTGTTGGTAACATACTCATATACTTTATATAAGAGGAGGAGCATGCAAAGACTTGATGTTGGACCTAGAATTTTTTGGTGGAACTCGCATTATGGTAAGATATCAAAGTGATAGTTTTATATTCGAGTAATTCTATTCTTGGGTCATGTCATTTATGAGAATATATTATCTTTTGACTTGGTAAATATTGATGTAGTTCTTTCTTGGGATGCACCCAAGAGTGTATCAATGGTACAGAGTTTTCTTATCTTGAAAGGGTACTAAAGGAGATTTATGGTGGAATTCAATAGGATTGAAACAACTTTCACCTCCCTAAAATAGAAAGGGAGACCATTTTCCTAGAACAAGTAGTGTCAATGAGACTTTAAGGAGTTGAGGTTAAGGCAGACTCGTGCTCCTATTTTGAGACTTTTAAATTAGGGTGTGGATTACGTAATGTATTGTGAGGCATCTAGATCAAGACTTGGTTGTGAGTTTATTTAAAGGTCGGAAGTGATCGCATATGGGTTGAGGTATTAGAGAACCAATGAGAATAACTATGTGGCTCATGACCTAGAGCTGGTAGTGGTATCCTTTTCTCTAAATAGTGGTGGTACTATCTTCTTGGAGAGGGCTTTGTTTTTTATAGGGCCATCAAAGTCTTAGGAATATCTTCACATAGATATATATAAACCTAATGTATAGGTGTTTGTTCATGTTTCTACTATTATATAACTTTGATATGGTCTATACTCCTAGGAATAGAAAGGTGTTTCAAAATTCCCTTAGAAAGAAGTCTCTTTATCATTTGGTGGATGAGGCATCTAGGTAGTTGTCTCTTTTACAGCTGACCATGATGGAGGAGATGGGCAGAGCTTATCTCCATTCAATAGTGATTACTCCTAGTTTTCTCTAATGTGTGAGGGATTTTTAGTTTGGATGAATCTACTGTGAGGTTATCCATGAAAGTATATCTTCAATAGATTCACCAAATAGGTTTTATAAAGGAGGGTAACATGTCATCCTTTTCCAGGGATGGAGAGTGGTTCTAGTCCTGATGTGATAGAAGGTAATGAGAGAGTTTCATAATTATCATTTGTATATACATTCCAGTATAGGGAATATTTATATGGAACTTTATTCACAATTTGGGTGGTATGGAATGAGGGTGAGTGTTTTTGAGTTCGTCTCTTGATGTTACACATGTCAGCAGGTGAAGGTTGGGTAGTAGGATCTGAAAATTTTGACACCACCTACTAAGATATTAGAGTTAAAATGGGATGGTATATTTATGGACTTTGGTTCAAGTCTTATATGGACATAGAATACCCATTTTTTCATCTAGGTTATAGTTGACTGATTTACGAAGTCAACACACTTTCTTACCACCAAGGAGTAGAGTTCAGTCAAGAGTTTGAGAAAGTTGTACATGTGGGAGATCATCAAGATCCATGCAATACCCTTGATGATTGTATCTAACTAAGATGTGTGGTTTATTTAATGGTTGTAAAGAAGACTACAAAAGGAATTCGAGACACATTTTTTGATGATTTCAACATTTCACCCCCCATACAGATGGTCACACTGAACACATTATCCTGGTGTTAGAGTATATGCTGAGAGTTTATGTTTTTTACTTTGATTAGAGATTGTAGGATCACTTTTCATTGTCAGAGTTTTATTAAAATAATATGTTTCACTATATGATCAGAATGGAACCTTTTTAGGATTTTTATGGGAGGCCTTATAGGTCACCCTTATGATGGACTGATATTGGATAGATATCTCTTGTTGGGATAGTGATTTTTTAAGAAATTATGGAGAAAGTTCAGGTGATCTTTGAGTGTATGTGGATAGCCTAGAGCTAATAGAAATCTTATGTATATTTACATCTTATTCCCTTGGAGTTCTAGTAGGTATACATTTTTTTCATAAGAGTCTCACCATGATGAGGATTAAGGATGTTTATCCATGGAGGCAAGATATCCCTAATGTTCATTAGGTTGTTTGAGATCCTATAGAGGGTTTGAGAGGTCTCTTACCACCTAGCCTTGCCCTCATGGTTGGAGAAAGTGTATGATGTCTTATAAGTGTTGTGGATGTGGATATACGTGCATTATCCTATGAAATTTATTGACTAGGGAGATCTAGACATCGAGGATGGAGCCACCTTCATAGAGACTTTAGTGGTGATCAAGGATCGGAAGGAGAGAATCCTATGAGAATAGATCATTCCCTTTTTATGTGTTGTGGCATCATGGAATCATATAAGAGAACTCCTGGGTGTGGGATAGTAGAATGTGGGCTCAGTATCACCACCTTTTTTCTTATATTGATCTTATTAGTGATGAAAATCTTAAAAGGGGGGGGGGGTAATTTACTGACTCTTTTTTCATATGAGACTTTGAAATATATTTAAGGAATATTTTTTGATCTATTTATTGAGATGAATTAAGATTCTGAGGATCGATGAGTCAAGAATTGAAATTATAAAAATATTAAATATATTAATATCATGCAAATATAGTTTTTAATGAACAATGAAATAACTCCTGGAAATATCCTCATATTGGAAATCTAAGACCAAAGTTGATTCTGGGACATGGGGTTTACCTTGGGTGTGGATTAAGGTTGGTCGGTGTCTGATGCCCAATTGTGGTAGTCATTGGTTGGTGTGTTAAATTTAAATAAATCAATAATTTAATTATTTATTTTATGAAATGACCTAATTAAAATCCTCTATAAATTTCCTATTATTATGATTTACCAAGGGTTAGCTACATAACCCTTATGAGATCTAATAGGATGTTCAGAGAACTCCTCATTGGAGGATCGAAATCAAACGATGGACGATGATCAGATCGAGGTAGGTCTCACCAATTGTGTATTTCTACCTTTTTATAAAAATATTGAACATAGATATTTCTATTTACTTATTGATCTACATTTATCCTTTCATAACGTGATACCAATTCAATAATTTGATTTTTTAAATTAAATTATTCTTAAAATGTCTTGTTATCACCCCTAGATATACCTTATATGAAATAATTGTCCTAGAATATTTGAATAATGATAGGTTTTAATTTTATCTTTTTATTTTCCCTTATATATTAATTACGCTCTTCATTATTAGCCTACGAGGCCATGGTTTAAAATTACTAGGGTGGATTCGAGAGTGATCCAACACTCGTATTCATTTTGATAGTATGAACAACATGTATATCGATGGTTTTAGGATGTATCGAGAAAAATAATGGGATGTAGGTGATACTCCATGGATTTGGGATCTATATGGGCAATGAGGTCAAGTAGGAGGTGCACCTACGATGTTCTCAGTTTCGTATAGATCCCCAAAATCCATTTTATTGACACTGAAGGATGGTAAATAATGGTTAGAGGTGGTTCCCTCATATTTCAAGTTTTATTTATATATGATTCATAAAAGGGGATCTGAATCTATGGAACACATGAAGAATCTAGAATTTCATTGAAAAACTCAACTATATGGCATGTACTGGGATGAACATGTGTTGTGTAGCCCAACCCAACCCTATAAGCCTGGATTTTGGGTAATATAAGGAACACACACTATAGTGGTCCCACATGTCATGTGACCCTCTCTGAGAAACCAAGCCATGTTCTAACTGAAACACACCCAAAACCCCATGCGGTAGAACATATCATGTACTATGGGAGTATATGATCATAGGACGGTATCTGGGAATGAAAAAATACATGTCTATGTACACTGGTATGGATCGAAGAACGTGATCATTATTAGAAGTACGCAGGTAGGCCCCAAGTGTCTAGGACACATAGTGTGGACACCTTACATGTCATGTATGATAACATGGACCTTTATCTATGTCCAAAGGAGAACATGGCTAAGTAGTAGAGTGGGGACACATGTTGTGTGGACCCCTTACATGCCATGTATCACTTTGATAATATTATTCCTCTCATATCTTCTTAGTTTGGACTCAGTTTTTTTTTATGGATAGAGTTTCATGAGTGTTTTTCTATGTAGAATGCAATAGTGTCCTTCATAGTGTATTTTGAGATACAATGTGAGTTTTTTAGAGCATGACACGTATGAGGGTGATGCTCGGTTATGAAAGAGATCAAGCATGATCATCGGAGAGATGTTAGGTTCAGCACTCCCCTATTTCACCATGGCATGGTTCCCCCATTCTATAAGAGATATTTTGGTGTTAGTACGCCCCTATCACACTAGAGAGTTGGATCCCCATGAAATCTGTGAGATTTTAGGGTTAGTAATCCCCTATCACATAAGGGCATGGGTTCTCCATATTCTTAATAGTTAGGGTCAGTAATACTATAAAAACCCGTAAGATTCAAGGAAATTTTTTTCTTAATTTTCTTTGGAATTTTACAAGAACGCAGTTTCTGACAGCACCTGATTCCGAGGCCCAGTGTGCCCAGAATCATTTTCCGAAGTTTGGCTCGGGTACGTTCAGTGAACGAACGAGCGGGTTTTTCTAACTTTTGAACCGGTGCTCGAAATTGAATTCCGAGGGCACCGATGGAATCGCAGCGCTGGCATTTGCTTAGAAATGCCTTTTCTGGAGTTGCGTTTGCTCGAGTGTGGTTTTTAATTTTTGGGGTTAAGTTAAGAAATAAAATAAAAGTGGTGTGACATTTTATTTTTATTTCACTTAAAGCCACTTAAGCCAGGTTAAGCGGATAAGGTGGAACTCACGATATCCTACCCACTTGGTAGGATATTTGTGAGGTGGGTCCCACATGAGCCCCACCGTTTCTTTCCCTCTAAGTAACGCACCTGCGAAAACCTCTTTTAAATGAAATTCAACCGATGCGTTTTCTTAAATTCTAAACACCCCTATTAATTGGGCAGTTAAGTCGTTACCATTAATTCATCGAATTAATGGTTCGTTTCTTAACTTTGAATTTCTAAATTGTTGTCATAAGAATAAAATAAGACCAACGCATGTTTTACTTGTGGGTGATTGTTGAGAGGATTTGGAGAAACTCTAAGTTATTCATCCTCCTTTGCAAAGAACGTGAAGAATGCGAAGAACGCGAAGAATGCCGGCCTCCGACGAAGGGTGACGAAGAACGTCGAACCCTCGGAGATTGACGGCACCGACGATCCTCTCCTTCCATGGCGTTTCTTCCACGGCGTTCCTTCCCCGCGACAACCTTCGATCAACAAACGATTGAGGTAGGAGATTGCGGTCCTTTTAATTTTTCCTTTGAGGATTATATCCCTAAACATGGGTTTAATTGGTGCAATTAAATCTGTGTGTTTATAACCCTCGGAGATCATCGACGCGACGCCGTGTACCGCAACGACAGCGATGCCCCTTCCACGACGCGACGATCCACTTCTTCCGTGACGGTCAATTCCACGACGAACTCACGTTCGACGACAACGTTGAGGTAGGGGTTGATTCATCTAAATCTTTGGGATTTATAACCACGGCATATGATTAAATTTTTGTTGTGAGACTTTTAAAACCACTAACGCGGTGGGTGAGGACCAACAAACAAGTCTGAACCCACCGCCATTTTCGTTCTTGGTGTGCGGAATGGCGGATGACGACGAAGTAAGCCGCACGGGCGATTCGAGGTCCTCGCAGTGAAGGATGGACCCCGGGAGGGCCTTTGGTGAAGACGGTGTGCTTTTCCAACCACCGGAACTCGTCCGGTGGTCCGCGGAGCAGCCCGTCAGCGCGCCGCGCCGGCACGGCGGCACCGGCGGCAGGTGGCAGCGACGTCCGGTGCGGCGGCGGGACGTGGTCCCGCGACCGCTCGAGACCGGAGGGGGGACAGGACGTGGAAGCCAGCCGCGTCCGCTGGCAAGGGCAGCCCCACGCGGGGCCGTGGATCCATCACGTGGGGGCAGCGCGCCCCCCGCTCCGCTCGGCCGTAACTGGCCGAGCCGACCCGCTTGGCGACCGGGCCGTGCCCGCGTCGGCCAGGCCGGGTTGCGCCCAGGCTGGGCTGGGCCACCTTGTCCGGGTCGGGCCGCGCCGGTCGGGTCAGACCCGGTTCGGGCCGACCCAGGGGGGTTGGGCCAGGTCGGTCCGGGCCCAGACCCCCCGTTTTCGGACCCTTTTCGGTCATTTGCCCATATCATGGGCTACGGACTCCCGATTGACGCACCATCAATGCTGATGCGATCCCTGTATCGAGATGGTCATTTCGGTATATTACACTCAAGGTTTTAGAATACTTTGGGTTTGGCCGGGTTCGTTCGTACACGAAACCAACCGGGCCCTCGGAGCGGAAACGCTTATAACTTGAGCTTCGGACGTCCAATTGACGTGCCATCAACTTTGATGTATTACTCTAAGTGAGATGGATCTTTTGGCTTACTCCACCCGAGGTTTGGACGTAGGTGGAGTATGGTCGTGTTGGTTTTGACTTAAAAATCAACCGGGCCCTAGGACGAAAAAGCCAATAACTCTCAGACCGGGCGTCCGATTGACGCGCCGTCTGTGACGTTGAGTTCCTATTGACGTTACGGAACTTTTGGATACATCAACTCTGGACTATGTTTCAGTTGATGTATCATCCTCTCAGCTTGTGGATCGGACCCTCCCTAACGAGCTTGCTGTGTGCAGGAACCCTAGAGCTGGCTGCGACTGCGACGACGATGACGACGACTGTGCAGAGATCCTCAGTGGATTCGACGGTGACGACTTCAGCACTCAGCGATCCTACGTGGATCAGTGCTTCAGATCCTGTGTGGGTCCGATCCTGTGTGGGTCAGCGCTCAGCGGTCCTGTGTGGGCCAGCGCCTACAGATCCTGTGTGGGTCCGATCCTGTGTGGGTCATTGCGGGGGTTAGTTACCTATCGATCCTATGTGGGTCAGATCCTTTGTGGTTCATTGCGAGGGTTAGTTACCTATCGATCCTATGTGGGTCAGATCTTTGGTGGGTCATTGTGGTGTTAGTACCCATCGATCCTTTATGGGTCCGACGACTTAGATGAATCAGTGGAAATATCTGATCATCTCCATCGTCATTCAAAGAAGTATACCTGGGTGAGATGAATTTTGTTTTTATTTCCTATGTGGATTGTGTTGTGCTATCCTATGTGGATTTACATTTTTCTTCCCTGTGTGGACTGGGTTGTACTTGGGCTCGGATGTTGGAGCCGAACGAGAATTGATGACTTAGGTATATGTATGGGCATATACCTAAGAAGTGTCGGATGTTACTTCGTGATTGTATCTTTCCTTTGTGGATTATGCTTTGTGGATTCCAAGAGACCTTCGGGGGTCTCGGTGTCCCTACTGAGTATCTTATACTCACCCCTGCATGGGCTATGCCCGCACTACGTTGTGTTGGTTGCAAACGACGGACAGCGCTGATCCTGGTTGAGTCTTGCGGAGCAGGACAGTACCTGGAGGTGGACCACTGGGCGGGATGTACTCGGAGCGGTCGGCTGGACCCGAGGAGCAGTGGAGGCTATCTGTACTCACCCTTCAGGTGGGAGTCCCAGTGGACAGATTGAGGCTGTGGATTTACTTTTCAGTTGTTGTTTTCCCTTTCTAGTTGTACTTTACTTTCAGTTTGGGTTTGTATTCTATCCCACTTACTTTTCCGCACTTACTGTTGTACCCAGTTATTACTTAGTGTTTACTTCTACTACTTTCTTGCTCGGTAGTGTTTGTTTACCTTAAAAAGGTAATTCCTTCCCTTTTTACTATGATTTACACCTTGGTGCTAGTCGCCAGCCCCTGGCCTATGGAAGGCGGGCTTGGGGTAGTCACGACACGGGCCCCGAGGATGGGTCGTGACAAATTGGTATCAGAGGAGTTCGGTTCTACCGTAGAACTCCGGACTCTGATCTTTTCTATGTGAAGAAATAGTGTTAAGAGTATTGAGTGTGGTTATCAGTCCAGGGATCCCAATGTTGGTGCGGCGACTGACGTATCCGTACACAAGGACCCTGACTTCTGATTTCCGACTTAATGCACGAAAACATTGATTGCATGTGTGTTTCAAGTTTTCGTTGTGATTACTTTATGTCAGCTCACCAGGTATACTGTTCTGACCGTGGTGCACCTGTTTCATTTCAGGATGGCCCCATGATGGCAGCCAGCTAGGGTTTTCAGAGTTGTACGTGACGACAGCCCGCCAAGCAACGAGGCCTCGGTACAGGGCCCTTTGACTGCAGAGGCACCGGCGGTACCTCTACCCGCCGAGCCACCGATGCTTCCAACCCCAGCCGCTGATGATGCACGTCCCTTTAGTGCACTGCACGAGTTTCAATGCCAGCGACCGTCGAGGTTTCGCGAGGAGATGGACCCCCAGGCTGTTGAGGACTTGCTGGAGGCTGTGGTACGAGTTTTTAGGTTAGTGAGGACACCAGCAGACCTCATGGTGATCCTCGCAGCGATCCTACTGCACGCGGCAGTGGGCCGATAGTGGATCTTGATGCTTCAGGTTCACGATGAGGCATCTCTCCTTTGGATGGACTTTGAGAGCCTCTTCCTCTCGGAGTTCGTCCCAGCCACCCTCCATGCGGTGCGCATCCAGGAGCTTCTTCAGCTGTGGTAGGGTAGCTTGACGGTCGCCCAGTACTCGGCGAGATTTACCGACCTCTCGCGCTACTCGATAGACATGGTACATGACCCATTCTTCCGAGCCCGGACCTTTGAGTAGGGGATGAGGCATGAGATCAGGGCATCTCTGATCTCTCTCAGCATTCTGACTCAAGAAGGAGTACTGGAGCGAGCCCTTTTGATCGAGAGCTTCCTTGCTGAGCCTTCTTCAGCAGCGAGACCTACCGTGGGGCAGCACGTAGCAGAGACTTCTACAGCGGGCAGCTGACAGATGACTCATGGGTCCAGGAAGACCAGACCCTCAGGCAGACGACCTCAGGACACTGGCTCAGCTGTGTGGGGAACACAGCGTGGAGCCAGTCTTTCGAGAGGTAGGCAATGCTACGCATGCGGCGGGCAGGGCCACATGGCTCGTGACTGCCCGACCCACCGTGCCGAGGAGCAACAGACGGTTGAGGGGCCACCCAGGCAGAGGTAGAGGGTCGACCGTGGTGGTCCGCGGGGAGCAGGCGGACGAGACAGAGGAGCTGGCCGAGCATCAGGTGGTGGGAAACTCTTTGAGGCTCTATCACCACCACCACCAGGAGGTCCACCCCGACCATAGAGAGCTGGTGCGTAGAGACAGGCACAGCTCCAGGCAGCGGAGGCCTACAACCACGGTGCACCCGAGATGATTCGAGGTACTATCTGTGTCTATTACACCCTTGCTGCAGTTCTTGTAGACACATGACTGATTCATTATTTCATAGTCGCTGCCCTTGTTCAGAGCTCAGAGATTCCGACAGAGCTGTGGGCTCGATCCTTACGGCTAGATACTCCTACGAGAGCAGACTCGATGATTACGCACTGGTGCCGGCAGTGTGAGCTTACTCTAGGAGTCCAGATCTTCGGCTGGGATCTTCTTGTAGCAGCGTCGAGTCCTTACGACGTCATCTTGGGCATGGATTGGTTATCTACAGTCCATACTCAGATTGACTGTATTAGGAGAAAGGTGCGATGTGTACGCACCGACGGGAGCAGGTTCACCTTCACCGGTGAGAAGGGAACCTTTGCAGCACAGGATGGACTCTCGTAGAGGAGAGGACAGCCCATCACTCATCAGTTGTCTAGCCTCATCCTAGGAGTAGTTGACGTGCAGAGTCCTAGTTTTCTTACAGTGGTGGATCAGTATGTGGAAATCTTTCCCGATGACGTTCCAGGACAACCTCCTCACTGAGAGGTAGACTTTTATATTGACCTGTACCCCGGGACAGCCCCGATATCAACTCCAGTGTATCGGATGGCCCCTGCTGAGCTTCGAGAGCTATGGGTACAGTTGGAGGACTTGCAGGGCAAGGGATTCATCTGACCCAGTGTTTCACCCTGGGATTCCTCGATATTGTTTGCCAAGAAGGCGGACGGGAGCTTGCGACTTTGTGTCGACTATCATTGCCTGAACCAGGTGACAGTGAGGAACAAATATCCACTACCGAGGATTGATGACCTCTTCGATCAGCTCAAGGGAGCATGGCGGTTCTCGAAGATAGACCTCAGGTCAGGCTATCATCAGCTCAGAGTTCAGGACGAGGACATGCGGAAGACGGCCTTCAGATGTCGGCATGGCCACTATGAGTTTTTGGTTATGCCCTTTGGAATAACCAATGCTCCGGCAGTGTTCATGGGCCTCATGAACAGGATCTTTCAGCCATACCTCAATTGATTTGTCGTGGTCTTCATCGAAGACATTTTGATATACTCGACCACTGAGGAGGAGCACTCCTACCACTTGCGGGTTGTACTGGACACACTCTGAGAGCACCAGATTTATCGCAAGCTCTCGAAGTGTCAGTTCTGGTTACGTGAGGTCCACTTCTTAGGGAACGTCATTTCTGAGGTGGGCGTTGCGGTGGATCCCGCGAAGATCGAGGAAGTGCTAGCATGGGATCCACCCAGGAAGGTGACGAAGGTGCGAAGTTTCTTGGGGCTAGCTGGATACTATCGGAGGTTTGTGCCAGACTTCTCCAGAGTTGCGGAACCACTCTCAGCTTTGACGAAGAAAGGGAAACCCTTTTTGTCGTCAGACAGATGTCAGCAGAGCTTCTAGGAGCTGAGACAGAGATTGACCAGCGCACCTATCTTGAGGTTGCCGGAGGAGGGGATAGGGTACGTAGTCTACTGCGATGCATCAGGGACCAGACTCAGATGTGTCCTGATGCAGGAGAAGGAAATGATTGCCTATGAGTCACGTCATTTGAGTCTGCATGAGCAGAACTACGCTACCCATGACCTGGAGTTATCAGTAGTGGTCTTCGCTCTGAAGACATGGCAACACTATCTGATGGGTGAGCGCTTTACAGTATTTTCTGACCATCAGAGTCTCAGGTACATCTTCTCTCAGAAGGACCTGAACCTGAGATAGTGACAATGGCTCGATTTCCTCCAAGACTATGACTTTGAGATAGTTTATACCCCTTGGAAGGGGAACATGGTAGCCGATGCTCTCAGCAGGAGGACGGGCATTCAGCTACTTGAGGAGGCGAAAGAGCAGCTAGCCGCGTTGCAGATATCCTTCGTGGATAGAGATGGAGCAGCCTTCCTTCAGTCTCTCACAGTCACCCCTCCACTACTGCAACGGGTCAGAGAGGCACAGCGTGGGGATGCTGACTGTGAGATGCGGCGTGCGCAGATATCCTCAGGACAGGCAGCTGATGGTTTCTTCTTGGGAGCAGAGCACAACGTCCTTTTCAGAGGACGTACCTTGGTACCAGTTGTTTTACGAGAGGAGGTGCTGAGAGAGTTTCACACTTCCCCTCTGGCGGTACATCATGGAGTGGCGAAGATGTACCAGGATCTCAGACGACAGCACTGGTGGTTGGGTATGAAGAAGGTTGTAGCAGAGTTCGTTTCTCGATGCCTCACCTGCCAGCAGGTAAAGGCAGAGCACCAGATACCAGCAGGCTTGGTACAGCCCTTGGAGGTTCCAGAGTGGAAGTGGGATGGAATATCTATAGACTTTGTGACTGGACTTCTACGCACTTCCAGAGGTCATGACTCCATTTGGGTGATTGTCGACCGACTCACCAAGTCGGCACACTTCTTACCCATCAGAGAGCAGGGCTTAGTGGAGAGATTGGAACGTCTCTATGTTCAGGAGATTGTACGGCTTCACGGTGTGCCATCATCTATCGTCTCTGATCGAGATGCTCGCTTTACTTCCCGGCTTTGGAAGGGGTTTCAGGAGGCGTTCGGGACGCAGCTATGTCTGAGCACTGCCTTTCACCCTCAGACGGATGGTCAGATGGAGAGAACTATTCAGACTCTCGAGGACAGGCTTCGCACATGTGTTCTCGACTTTGGTCGCAGCTGAGAGGACCACCTACCCTTGGTGGAGTTCGCGTACAACAACAGCTACCATTCCACCATCGGGATGGCACCATACAAGGATATGTATGGTAGACCTTGTAGATCTCTTTTGTTCTAGACAGACCCTGGGGAGTCCACACTTGTGGGACTAGAGATGGTCCAGGCCATGACAGAGAAGGTCCAGGTCATCCAGGAGTGGATGAGGACAGCTCAGAGCCGGCAGAAGTCTTATGCTGATAGGAGACGAAGGCCACTGGAGTTCGAGGATGGCGACCATGTCTTCTTGCGGGTCTCACCTTGACGTGGATTACGGAGATTTGGCCGAGGCGGTAGGTTGTCTCCACGCTTCATCGGACCATTCCAGGTCCTCAGCAGGATTGGCGAGGTGGCTTATCGCCTGGATCTACCACCTCAATTGCATCGGGTGCATGACATCTTCCACGTATCTCAGCTGAGGAGATACGTGCACGACCTGACACATATCATTGACTATGGGGAGTTGGACGTTGATGATGGGGCGACTTTTGCGGAGGTCCCAGTGGAGGTCGAGGATCGACAGGAGCGGGTCCTACGTGGATGATCGATACCTCTAGTGCACATCAGATGGCAGCACGGGAACCTCCAGGAGAGCACTTGGGAGAGGGAGGCTCAGATGCGTCCTCAGTACCCACTTTTGTTTCTTTAGTTTATGATGTATCTTTATGGGGATGTAAATACCTGAGGTGGGAGTGATGTAAAGACCCGTAAAATTCAAGGATATTTTTTTCTTAATTTTCTTTGGAATTTTACAAGAATGCAGTTTCTGACGGAACCTAATTCTGAGGCCCTGTGTGCCTGGAATCATTTTCCGAAGTTTGGCTCGGGTGCGTTCAGTGAACAAACGAGCGGGTTTTTCAAACTTTTGAACCGATACTGGAAATCGAATTCTGAGGGCACCGATGGAATCGTAGTGCCGACATTTGCTTAGAAACGCCTTTTCCAAAGTTTCATTTGCTCAGGTGTGGTTTTTAATTTTTGGGGTTAAGTTAAGAAATAAAATAAAAGTGGTGCGACACTTTATTTTTATTTCACTTAAAGCCACTTAAAGCCACTTAAGCCAGGTTAAGCAGATAAGGTGGAACCCACGATATCCTACCCACTTGGTAGGATATTTGTGAGGTGGGGCCCGTACGAGCCCCACTGTTTCTTTCCCACTAAGTAATGCACCCGTGAAAACCTCTTTTAAGTGAAACTAAACCGATGTGTTTTCTTAAATTCTAAATGCCCCTATTAATTGGGCAGTTAAGTCATTACCATTAATTCATCGAATTAATGGTTCGTTTCTTAACTTTTAATTTCTAAATTGTTGGCATAAGAATAAAATAAGACCAACCCATGTTTTACTTGTGGGTGCTTGTTTAGAGGATTCAGAGAAACTCTAAGTTCTTCATCCTCCTTCGTGAAGAACGTGAAGAACGCGAAGAACGTCGGCGTCTGACGAAGGGCGACGAAGAACGCCAAACCCTCGGAGATTGACGACGCCGACGATCCTCTCCTTCCGCAGCGTTTCTTCTGCGGCGTTCCTTCCCTGCGATAACCTTCGATCAACAGCCGATTGAGGTAGGAGATTGCGGTCCTTTTAATTTTTCCTTTGAGGATTATATCCTTAAACATGGGTTTAATTGGTGTAATTAAATCTGTGTGTTTATAACCCTCGGAGATCGTAGACCCGACGCCGTGTACTGCGATGACAGCGACGCCCCTTTCGCGACGCGACGATCCCCTTCTTCCGCGACGGTCAATTCCGCGACGAACTCACATTCGACGACAACGTTGAGGTAGGGGTTGATTCATCTAAATCTTTGTGATTTATAACTGCGGAGTATGATTAAATTTTTTTTGTGAGACTTTTAAAACCGCTAATGCGGTGGGTGCGGACCAACGAACAAGTCCGAACCCACCACCCTTTTCGTTCTTAGTGTGCAGAACGGTGGACGATGACGAAGTAAGCCGCACGGGCGATGCGAGGTCCTTGCAGTGAAGGAAGGACCCTGGGAGGGCCTTTGGCGAAGACGACGTGCTTTCCCGACCACCGGAACTCGGCCGGTGGTCCGCGGAGCAGCCCGCCGGCGCGCCGCCGGGAGGAGCCGCCGCGGCTGAAGCCGCGGCGGCGGGATTGGAGGGGGGACGGGACACGGAAGCCAGCCGCGTCTGCTGGAAAGGGCAGCCCCACGTGGGGCTGCAGATCCATCACGTGGGGGCAGCGTGCCCCCCGCTCCACTCGGCCGTAACCAGCCGAGCCGACCCGCCCGGCCACCAGGCCGCACCCGCGCCGGCCGGACCGGGTCGCGCCCAGGCCGAGCCGGGCCACCCAGGCTGAGCCGGGCCGTGTCGGGCGGGTCAGACCCGGACCCAGGTCGGGTGGACCCTGTTCGGGCCGACCCAGGGGGGTGGGGCCGGGTGGGTCCGGTCCCAGACCCCCCGTTTTCGGACCCTTTTCGTTCTTTTGCCCATATCTTGGTGTACGGACCTCTGATTGACGCACCGTTAGCACCGATTCGATCCATGGATCCAGACGGTCGTTTTGGTATATTACACTGAAGGTTTAGGAATACTTTGGGTTCGGCCAGGTTGGTTCGTACACGAAACCAACCGGGCCCTCGGAGGGGAAACGCTTATAACTTGAGCTCCGGACGTCCGATTGACGTGTCGTTGACTTTGATGGATTCCTCTAAGTGAGACGGATATTTTCACTTACTCCGCTCAAGGTTTGGATGCAGGCGGAGTACGGTCGGGTTGGTTTTGACTTAAAAATCAACCGGGCCCCTGGGACGAAAAGGCCAATAACTCTCAGACCGGGCGTCCGATTGACGCGCCGTCTGCGACGTTGAGTTTCTGTTGACGTTACGGAACTTTTGGATACATCAACTTTGGACTATGTGTTAGTTGATGTATCAGCCTCTCGGCTCGTGGAGCGGACCCTCGCGAACGAGCTTGCTATGTGCGGGAACCCTAGAGATGGTTGCGACTACGACGACAATGATGACTGTGCAGATATCCTCAGTGGATTCGACGGCGACGACTTCAGCACTCAATGATCCTACGTGGATCAGTGCTTCAGATCCTATGTGGGTCCGATCCTATGTGGGTCAGTGCTCAGCGATCCTGTGTGGGCCAGCGCCTACAGATCCTGTTTGGGTCAGATCCTGTGTGGGTCATTGCGGGGGTTAGTTACCTATCGATCCTGTGTGGGTCAGATCCTTTGTGGGTCATTGCGGGGGTTAGTACCTATCGAGCCTTTGTGGGTCCGATGACTTAGATGAATCAGTGGCAATATCTGATCATCTTCATCGTCATTCAAAGAAGTATACCTGTGTGATCTGAATCTTGTTTTTCTTTCCTATGTGGATTGTGTTGTGCTATCCTGTATGGATTTACGTTTTGCTTCCCTGTGTGGATAGGGTTGTACTTGGGCTCGGATGTTGGAGTCGAATGAGAATTGATGACTTAGGTATATGTATGGGCATATAACTAAGCAGTGTTGGATGTTACTTCGTGATTGTATCTTTCCTTTGTGGATTATCCTTTGTGGATTCCGGGAGACCTTCGGGGGTCTCGGGGTCCCTACAGAGTAGCTTATACTCACCCATGCACGAGCTATGCCCGCACTACGTTGTGTTGGTTGCAGACGATGGACATCGCTGATCCTAGTTGAGGCTTGTGGAGCAGGACGGTACGTGGAGGTGGACCACTGGGCGGGACGTACTCGGAGCGGTCGGTTGGACCCGAGGAGCAGTGGAGGCTATCTGTACTAACCCTTCAGGTGGGAGTCCTAGTGGACGGATCGAGGCTGCGGCTTTACTTTTCAGTTGTTGTTTTCCCTTTCGAGTTGTACTTTACTTTCTGTTTGGGTTTGTATTCTAGCTCACTTACTTTTCCGCACTTACTATTGTACCCAGTTTTTACTTAGTGTTTACTTCTACTGCTTTCTTGCTTTGTAGTGTTTGTTTACCTTACAAAGGCAATGCCTTCCCTTTTTACTGATATTTACGCCTTGGTGCTAGTCGCCAGCCCCTGGCCTATGGAAGGCGGGCTTGGGGTAGTCATGGCATGGGCCCTGAGGACGGTTGGTGACAAATACCCTTAATGATATATGGTGTGGGTTCTCTACTTGCAGAGAGGTACTCCCCCATCTTCATGATTTGGTAGGGTTCGGGTCCTCCATAGGAGATGTTTCTTTCTCAGTTGTGGTGCACAGTTGCAAGGAGTGGGCCCCTTCACTCATATTTTGGTGAGGTTTTATTTGATGTTGGGAAATGGTGATGGAATTTGGAGTTGTGGTTAGAATCATAAAATTTGGAGGGGATGTGAGATAGAGATCCCCTTTCTCTCTTATTTGGATTTTTTTATGAGTATGTGTGTGTGTGTGTGCATGTGTCTATTGGGTTTTGTTTCCCTCTTTCTTTGGGTTGAGCTGACTAATGTTTTATCACTCTAGAAATCCTTTTTGGTTTCAAGGAATACTATAGGGTAAGTTTATAATCACCCCCAAATGGGAATTTACCACATGTGTTTTGTCTTATTCAGATGATGGATAGATCAGTAGTGATTATGGTGGAGCATAGTGATAACTAGGTGCATTGACTACGTACAGTGGTTAGGAATGGAGATCAACAGTCTAGCTCTCTCATCTTTATTCATTTCAAATTGTTGTCATGTTGGGACTTCATTTCTTGTTGGGTATGTATTTTTTCCCCTTTATACTTTGGTTGTGTTCTGTTATACTTTGATTATTTTCCATTGAGGTTATTGCATACATTTATTGCTCTATATTTTACTATTTTTATTATTCCTTTGTACCACTACATATATATGGTTGGGTGAATATATAAAAGTACATTAGGTAAAGTCCTCCAATTTTATGTTATGCCTTATTGGTGCTTATCTCCATCCCCTAGCCTATGGAGGCATGTTTGGGGTTGTAATGTCTTGGGATTATGTTGTCCAAGAAGGATCCGAGGAGTCGATTCATTACACCAATATCATATCTTCTTTTTATACACCTCAAGAGAGTCTTGAGTATTATTCAAGCACATCATATTTATGCCAAGCTATTAAAGTGTAACTTCTGGATTCTAAATTTTGAGTTCTTAGTTCATGTGGTGTATGAGACATGAAAATCTATGGACCCATAGAAAGTGGAGGAAGTGATTACCTAAATGCATCCTAAGATCATGTTTGATATTTGGATCTTCTTGGGTTTAGCATTGTACTATCGATATTTTTTCTATGAATTCTCCCATTTATCAAAACCTATGATTATTTTGATGAATAAGGGAGTAAAGTTTTAGTGGTTGGACCAGTTTGAAGTGGTAATTATTTAGCTAAATAATAGGTTTACTATGACTCCAATTTTTATATGACCTAATCCTAGGATTGGGTATATTATATATTCTGATGTATCATGAATTGTTTCAGGAGAAGTAATGATGTAGAGAGAGTAGGTAGTATCCTATGGGTCATATTATCTACAACCTTGTGAGAGTAATTATCCAAATAACAACTTAGAGCTACCATTCATGGTCTATACATTGAAGTGTTAGTGGCACTATCAATTTAATGATATGTTTGTTTCTTAAACTGACCAGTAGAGCCTTTGTTATATCTTCACAGACTGGAACCTCAATAAAAGATATAGGCATTAAGTATAGTATCCCAAAATGTTTAATTTTGATATGGATGATGAAATAGGAAATGGTAATTTCATTCTATATTCTCTTAGTTGTATGAAGCGGGTGGAGCAGTAGCTTGGTGAGCAGGCTTATAAAGAGTAATGGAACCTAATAAACTTATTGGAAAAGTAGATGATGGATTCTTTAGATGATCATGTATCGATGAATTTTTTTCCATTTGTGTGTATATCTTCTCTAGTATACCAATAAATGGTAATATAGGAGACTGACATAAATTTTTTGTGATGCAAGAACCGGTAGTTGGAGGTGATCTGATACTCATGTAATCATTGATCAATGATGATGTTATTTTTTGAATAGGGGAGTTGTGTTCATTTTTTCATCAGGGAAGATATGATGAAATAATTCCATACATCTATATGGGTGGTACATCCTAGTGTGGCATAAATGTAACCTGGCTTCAGGTGACAGTTTTGGTGGTGAGGGATGAACAAGGACAGTGATGGTTTGGTTTCTTAATTCCTTACCTGCTAGAGGGTAAATGTTCAGCACCAATAACCAATTGGGTTACTCTATCCCATTTGAGTGCCTATTTGGAAGTGGTAATACATCACAATGGACTTCATGACAGGGTCACCCAGGACCCCTAGGATTCATGATTTTATTTGGGTGATTTGTGATCAGTTGAAGAATGTTTTTCACTTCTAATCAATATTAGATTCACACTCTGTAGACGAGATGGAAAATATTTATTTCTATGAGATAGTAGAATTATTTATAATTACCTTAAGAATCATATCTAATAGATTTTTACATCATGGTGTCGGAAGGGATTTTAGAAGTCCTTAGGGACTTATATATGTTCGATAAAAGTGTTTCATCACCAAACTGGTAGAATGTTTTAGAAAATGATTCACATATTGAAGGATATGATTCAATATTGTGTTTTAGAATTTTGTGGATCTTAGGGTGAGAACCTATCCTTAGTGGAGTTCACTTAAAATAGCAGTTACCAATAATTTCATCAAATGGAACCATTTGAGGATCTTTATGGATAGATGTGTTTCTCAAAATAGTGTCTGTATGAGGTTGGTGAGGCTATAGTTGTTGGTCCTAGTGTGGTGAAAGAGACCTTAAAGAGGGTTCAGTTAATTAGTAAGTGGATGGTGACTACTCGTAGCAGGCATCGATCATATCAAAATCATAGGAGAAAACTTTTGGAGTTTTCTGTTAGTGACCCTGTTTTATTGTGAGTATCACCAAAGTTTGGGTATCATATTTTGAAAAAGAAAGGGAAGTTATCCCCACACTATTCTAGACCCTTTGAGATCACTGAATGAGTTTAGATAGTGGAATATAATTTAAATTTTCCTTCTTGCTGCCTAGGTATTCACTTATTGTTTTATTAATCTTATCTTTGAAGGTACATGCCTGATCTTACGTATTTCATTGACTATGACAGTGTTGAACTAGATCCTGATGCATCATATGTGGAATTCCTTATTCAGATTATAGACTAGAGTTATAAATATATTTAATGGAAAATGGAACCACTTTTATAGATCTTATAGTGACATGGGAAGATCTAGGATGAGACTTGGGAGAAATATTCTTATGTTCAATCTCAATAGCCAAAGTTATTCAAGAAGTAACCCTAGGGATGATTTTCAGGGATAAGAAGTCCATAGAGGTGGGATTATGATGTCTCAAATCTTTTATTATAATATGGAATCCTTTTTCCCCTCCTCTTACTTTTATTTTCTATGTTGATCCATGTTTGGGTAAATAATATTGGTATCTAATAATCTAATGGAAGCTTAAAAGTATGTTTGGTGTCCTTTATAACCAAATTAGGCATCACCATGCCGTAGTGGAGGTGGCTACACCATAGTGGAGGAACCTGCACCATAGTGGTTCTATAGAATTGAGTCATACAATAGAGGAAATGGTTTTGTCATGGTGATGTTGATCTATGGAGGTTTCATCATATCCTTTTTCATGGAGGTATATTTGAGGAGGTTGTGCCATGGTAACTTAAACCTTGTTGTAACACCTTCTTTATATTAGTTACAGATTACAGGACTAGTTATCGGTATTTGATAGTTATTCTTTTTAATGACTGGTGTTGCATAATTTAATTGGGGTGGTTATTTCTGTTGTAATAAGGATTTAATGAGGGTTTTCTGATGGTTTATCCATTGAAACTACTAAATTTTCATCCTTTTTTCCGTCATTAAATTTTTATAAAGGGATATGGAGATGAATCCATACTATAGTTATCACCTTACACCATATTTTTTTGATATTTTTTGTATTTATAAACTACATATCTCTTTATACACTTTAGAGGTCAACTTTGGGTACTTCACAGGTCGCAGTTATTCATCATTTGTCGTGGTGGTCTCTTCTGGTTCACCTTTATGCCACAGTGTCTCACTCAATGTTGTGGTGGTTGTTTCAAGTAAACCACCATGCCTAAGTGACCTAATTAGACTGTGGTTCCTTCCAAGGCCTTGTTTGGAGCCTTGTTCTTTAATAGTCATTTTAGAGTGACATTTCTTCCTTCTTCCAACTGAACTTGAAGACTCTTATTGTCGATGATTGACTTGGGTAAGAATTGGATTTACACTTTGGATTATTTCTCTTTTCCTTACTCTATAACTGATACCATGTTTAATTAGAAATATTTCTAGGATTACATAGAATGCGAGGAGTTTTAGTTGGTGTAAAAGAAATATTTGGGTGATAATAACCACAATGAAACTTGACACTAATGTTAAAACACATTGAGGTAGGAATTTGCTTTCAATTTGAGTCTATCATATACACTTCTTTCCATTGTGTGATTCATGTGTTAAAAAGGATTGATGGTAATTATTTATGGGTGTGTGCATTGAGGTGTTATTCATATGTGATCCTTATTTCAATAATAATTTCTAAATTATATTTTATCATGTTTGATGGCAATTCATATATCGTTCTATGATTCTACAATGCTTCTCATTATACCATGATATGTTTATTTATCATTCTTTAACTTGTTGTGTATTATATTTACTTTGAAAGTATGGTTCTTGGTGCACATTACCCTTGATCGTCGTGGTATGGTTTTTTTTAAAGGGGGATTGTGCATGACATGTGATGATGTTGATAGTGAAGAAGAAATCCTTGTGGCTCGGATAGAACTCGAAGCCTTGAGGATTATGAGAAATTATATGACACATGATGCCTTGTAGATACTGAGTAGCTTGTAAACTTGATGCCTTATAGATATAAAGTGTCATTTATAATAAATTCCTTAAATATATCAAGTGACATACCATGATCCATGCAGGTAGTACTGATTTTTACCAACATATCTATTATCCATATGGAATATAGCTGAAGTGTGTACGACTGGGGGTCTGTGATATCTTGGTTACTGTGTGATTTCTCGGTACAAATTTTATGATTTTTATACTAGTTACTCGTTTATTATTATCCTAGAATACGCTTTTTATAAATGAGACCACTTTTTAAGGATGCATTAGATTTGTCGTACTTGGTTTATTACTCACACCTTGTACGGGAATTTCAATGTGAATAAAGACTTCATGTATAGATATCTATGTAAGGTCAAGGGGTATATAATAGATGGTTGAGGTAAGGTGTGTAGATATGGGAGTATTACTAGGATGGTCTCTAGAGGACTACCAAAATTTCTTAATTATTTATTATTTTTTAAAAATTCCTCCAATTTAGCATGCCACTTTGGGATCCCTTTTGTTTATTGTTTGAATTTTATTTCATCTACTTAATTTCTACTTGTTAACTCTAATTATTATATTGTATTATATTCTGATAAATTATTATATTTAGTATGACATGTTATTAAGGGTATATTCTATATAATGACTCATACTTTTCATAGATAGATATTACAAATTAATATATGAATATTCATTACATAACATAAAGATCCATGCTAGAATTGTATAGGTATAGGGCCTTTGGAAATTTATATACATAAAAAATGGTTTATAAGAGAAATACATCATCACTTCCAAATATCTTCATAACTATCACCCTTTATGAACATATGATTCAAAATACCTTTCTTTATAATAATGTGAAAGGGAAACTTGGAAAGGGTAAGCTCAGATGCTTAGTAAGGGTAAACATGGGAGATATCAATCGATAATAATATTCAAGCATAAGGTAATAATAAGGGTATGAGATCAAGAATATGACTTAAAAAGTTTATTCTCCATCTATCATGGATTATATGTCTGGTCATGGAATAAAAAAATATCATTTCAAAATACATGAATCATAGTAGTGAGAAATCATCATAAATCAATCATAAACCACAAGTTCATGTCATATAAATGTGGAAACATCATAAGCATATAAGAAAATTCATATTTCAGTGTTAAATATAGAGATACTAAAATTATAATAGATTAGGAATCAACACCCTATTTCTCATAGTGTATCAAGCATATGGACTTGTTTCTCATAACAGATCAAGAATATAAACTTTTTTTCAATAGTGGATCAATCACATCAACATGTTTACCAAAATTATCTCATGAGATATAAAACTTTATCTAATTCATTGGATGGATATATAATTTTAATCCCAACCATCATAAAATGATAACCATATATATGTGTTCCAAAAGATCATAAAATATTAATCATATCATAACATGCACAAAGAAAATGGTTTTCCTAAATATTTCATCAATCCATCATAGCATAACACATGGAAAATAAATGGGTTTCATGAAAATATCATTATCTTAAACATAAAACATATAAAGAAATAATAAGAATGGTATAATTTGATTATATCACCTGTAAGTATTAGTAAACATCAAAGGATGTCATCTTATATAGAAAATGCTTTTAAAATATCACTTTGAACATTTCTTAAAAAAATATCCTTTCCACATTGAAATCAGGTATTTAAAATAAAAAATTTCCCAAATATAAATGAAAACATTTTATTTTAAAATAATCCTAAAAAATGTAAAGAAATATTCAAATCATTTATTTTTCATGATGGTGGAAAATTATATTCATTTAGTACATGTTAAAACAAATATTCATTTTATGTTTTTTATAAAAAGTTAAAGAACCTTGTTCAAAAAATGACAAGAATTTTCCTTTCAAATGATTTAAAAAAAATTAAAACATGGGTAATAATTTCTTTAATAAATAACTATATAGAAGTAAAAAAAAATTGAAAAAAAATAGAAAACATAAACAAGGATGAGAATTTATTTTTTATTAAAGAGATAAATAAAGACAATTTTTCTTAAAAAAAACTTTTGGGATCTTGGGTACAAAACGAGAGGAAAATGAAATGAAAATAGTTAATTTATAGAAACAATCATAAGAGAATAAAACGTATGAGTTTATTGAGGTATATATCATAATATTTCATCATAGAAAACTTAATCATAAACAATCTTGATAAACAATGATATTGTATCGTAAAACTATTACCACATTTGTAACTTATGAATTGTAAGACTCAAAAAATAAATAACCTTAAATGGATATTTATATCCCTTAATTTTCATTATAATATCATAAAATACATTAATTGGAATTATATATTCCATGAAAAAGAAACAATTGGTGAATATGGCATGGGCCCCCTGGAAATAAAAGCGAGACAACATTTGTTGCCTCAATTCTGAACATTATTCATAAACATTTAAACATCATATATAATAAATATAGGTTTATTATAAATGTATTGTAGAAGAATAATCATATATATAATACTATATATGATTTAATTAAACCCTTTTACCACCTATCATTAATATTTTTTGTTAAAATCATTATTTTGGTTAATAACTACTTTGTTTTTCATGAATGTTTTGCTTCAGTAGTTTTGGTCCTTACACTTTAATTATGGTTTCGTCATATAAATAATGTTAATAATGATATAAATATAATAAAAATTAATTATATACATATTTAGAGTCATCTATAAAAGTTATACAGAGAAAACTGAATCACACCATTCTTGGAGATGGTAATCTAAACGTACGCATGAAAGTTATTTTCATTTTCTCCAGAGAATAAATAAAAAAAGGTTAAATAATAATTAACTACTATAGAATCATTTTTATATCATGGTTATCGTATATATTCATTACATATATATTTTTTATCATACATGTCAAAATTGAATGAAAAGTGAATAACATCGCTTTATCGAGGTGGTAGTCCACACGTTCGCATGAGCAACGTTATTGTTTTTCAATAGATTAGAAGGTGAGAAGGTAGATGTGATATTATAATTCCAGAAGTATAATTATGTCATAAATATCATATATATATTTATTTATTTAAAATCAATCATTATATCCAACCATCATATTTGGAGATGGAAAACAAGTTACATTAGTTTGTGAGGTGGTAGTTCTCCATACACACAATCCATGGTTTCATTTCTCATTTGATGGAAATGGAGATTGATATAGGTCATTACATTAACATAAAAACATATCAGTATATGGAATATACTGGTGTTATTATTTCATCATGTTTGAATATAAAAACCCAAAATAATAAAATAATAAAATTTTCTTTAATAGAATATATTACACACACTACTGAGTTTAGCTTAAATTGCATGAATCAATAAGTTTCTTCGATATATTTTATTACATGTAAGAATGAGTTTCACCAAAAAAAAATATTCTATTAATATTATTATTTCATATGAACATAATAACCTAACCGTTAAATTGGAAGGTATGAATAGTACTAAGTAAATTATTAAAATTCTTATTATAAAATGATTATAAATAAAAAAATAATCATTTAAAATAAAAAAATATGTTCTCTGAAAAATAGTAGTTTTTCTAAAAGACAGCTTAGTCTCTCTTTGAGCACATAATTTAAAATAATTTTTGCCAATTTTAGAAAATTTATTTGAAAAAATTAAATTCATTTTTTTAGTTATCTATCAATATTATATTAGGGTGAATCCTTGCTATTTTTCTAAAAAATGTTTCAATTTTTATGAATAGTGAAAAATTTTAAATTTTAATTGACTATTTCCTTTTCATTTAAATAATTTTTATTGTTAAGTTATATTTTTCATTGGTTTTAAAGTGAAATAATTTTAATTTTATATCAATTAATATAATTTAGTTCATTGTAATAATTTTTTATTGAATTATGATATAAAAACATAGTAAACATTTGAACATATTCTCTTTAAAAACGTGCTCTCTCATCATGTCTATGGAATTAATTTTAAATTAAATATTAAAAATTTTGTGAATTTAATTTGAAAAAATTGACTCCATGTTTTGAATAAAAATAATTTATAATTTCTAATAATACCAACTTAGTTTTTGAAAAAAATTAATAATTAAAATAGTAAAATGTAATTTCCTGAGTTACGGTAAAAACTGATTTACTGGGGGTTAAAATATAAAGATACGGCTTAGAAATGACACGCCATCTTGTAAAAATCCCATTATCTGGAAATATTTCAACCTTATATATTCTATTTTAGATAATGTCCCATTTCTTAGGGTTGTTACATGATAAAAACATGGGTATGATTGATTATTTTCAAAAAATTACAAGGGTGTCACTCACCTCACTTATAAGAGGTCACCCCCTCTCTCTTATTCATGCCATAAAACCTATTTGGTTCATAAAATAGCTACCTAAATCCATTAAAAATTTCCTTAATATCATACTATAATCCTTATTTTTTGCATAAATCAATCCTAGGAAGTATTTAGTGTAATCCTAAAGAGGATACCCAAAGAGGATTTAATGTTCTCCACTGAGAGTTTTTTTATTTCTTGCTCAACCTCCTTTAATTATTATTAAAAAAGGATGATATATTAGATTAAGTATATTATATATATTTTTATGTTGTTATAATAAGGTAATTACTTACATCCATCTCCAATTCCATCAAATGGATTATGAAATCATCATTCGTGTGTATGGCGGACCACCACCTTGTGAACCGATGTCATTCGTTTTTTCAATTAACACCTCTCACGGTTTGATATTATGATGGAAAAAAAGTATAGATATTATATATATAACATAATTATACATATTGAGTCATTGTATGTTCTATACCATTTATTTTCTATTCCGTATGATATACAATAATTTCGCTCATGTGTATGGCAGGCTACCACCTCATAAAGTGATGTGATTCATCTTTCACTAATTCTTTACATAGACGGTAATAAGGATAATATATGTGATATATATTAAATTATTATGATATTAATGAATTATTTATTATTATTAAAATATAATATATATCTCCTTCATTATTACCTTTTTACTTGATGAAAGCTGATAATGTCGTTCGTGTATGTGTGGATAACCGCCTTCACAAAACGATGTGACTCTCTTTTCATCACCACACCACATGGATGATATATATATATATATATATATTAAGAAAAAATAAGGTATACATTATATTATTATCATTATTTAAATTCAAAACATTACTTACCTATTTTCCATAATTATCATTAAAAAATTTAAATGTTACTCATGCATATGCATGACCTATCATCTCTATGATTGTAACAGAGTCAATTTTTTATAAAAAATATTCATGATTGGTTTTAAAAGTATAATTTATGTATAAATATGATATTTATTTCCTTTTTTTAATTTTATAAATGATAAAACTATATAATATATTAAAGAAATATATCTTTCATGATGAAACACACATGTGAAACCAAGGCAATGAACACCCGAAATAATGAAAATAATAAAATATTATTAACAAAAGGGTGATAGGTTGTTATAAAAAATAATATATAATATTATAAATATTAATATGTTTATGTTATAAGTTAATAACATGTTTAAATACACTATATAGTAGGTTAAATCGCATTCAACTAAATGTAAGCATAAGATAATGCATTTCATCTCGATTTCATTTCATTGAGGCATATTATAATTCTATGGACCTAGTTTATTTTATATAGTGTATACACTTCCCCTTTAACATTTAATATAATAAATAATTAAATATTCATGGTATTTTAAGTTTCAATTTTAATTATAACATCTAAGGATATTAGACTTAAAAGTTATGAAGTGGTAGAGAATTACATTACTTAATTTCTTTTCATTGGGTTATATTAATTCTTCAATGTCTTTGATATTATAAGATTATGAGTGCATTGAATTTTGATTATATTATATTGTATCTAAAATTTTTTAAGGTTTATTTATATTTGATATACATAATTATATTCATTTATTAATTCTTACTTCGATGTTATGATCTTTGTTGGGGTTTATTTCAAAATCTTATTCTGATTGAGACTGTTTATTCTGGAATTTCAAGGAAATTATTAAATAATTATCTAATAATGCCATTTAATTTTATTATAATATGTTTATTTATGATATTTTAAAGTAATAATTCTATATTTACACTCTTTGGTACTTAAAAATGTTGAGAAATTGTTTTAAGAAAATTCAACATTATTTATCTCTTCGGTCAGAAATAATTTTTAATCAAAATCTATGTTTTATAAAAAAATTCAAATATGTTTTTTCAAAAATTAAAAACGATTTATAAAAGATATTTTTACCCATGTTTAAATTTTTTAAAAATGGTTTAAAAGTAATATTCTTTTTGTTTTCCAAACAAGGCACTTTTCTAACCTTTTACAATGAAAAAAGAATGTTCTTTTTGCCTTGTATAACATGTATGGAATTAAAAAACGTTTTTTCTTTAAAGAATCCTTCAGAAGTTTAAAAGATTCATTTTAAAGAAAAACATTCCTAAAATTCTGGTATTTCAAATTTTTTTAAAAAAATCAAGGGAAATGATTTTCAAAATGTTTTATGTTTTTAAAGGTGGTTTTCTAAATAGAAAGGATATTTTCCTCAAGAATAATTTTTATAGATATTATTATAGTATTTTTATTCATAAATAATAAAAAAAACCTTTATTATTAATCCAATGGGTATATATTTAATGTATATAATCATTACTCTTCCTCTACATGGTTTATGATTATTTTGATCAAGGATAGTATTTACATTCACTTCCTTGTTTGATTTTATATCCATTATATTTTTATTAAATTATTCACTTTATTATTATCATTAGACATTAAATTTCTCCTATATATCCATATTATTTATCATGTATATTTTTATATCTTAAACCATATCTCATTTCTAAATTTGGTGTTTTAATTTGAATGTTATTTTACTGACTAGGGAAAAATTGATAAATTTATATCCTTTACTCAATATGGATATTTTATAGTGAGATATAATGATTCATGAATTAAATAGATTATTTGATATATAAGGAATTATTTAGACCTATAGTGATGGGTGTGGCCTGGTATAATATAGCCCCTCGATGTATTGGTAGGTTTCATAATACAAATCAAAAAAACTAGCATTAAATGGTCTTTTACCTATAGTTTTAAATTGTCTTGTGAAAGGTCTTGATGGTAGAGGTATCATGTGGATAAGACATGAAATCTAATAATTAATCATTTCCTCCATTAAGAATTTATTTATTATTATCCATGATATTTTCACAATGATATATATCTAGATTCGTTTTATTATTATTTTATTGATTAAATGGATTGTTTTTTTAGTTATTTACCTTCCCATATTGATTATGCCTTATCTTATTATCCCTAAGAAATTTTCAATGATATTACCATTGGGTTCATTTCATTCTTAGATTATTAATTAAATGGAATCTGTGTTTATATATTTACCTTACCATGTTAATTATTCTTATTAATTTCTGATAGATTCCACAGTACTTAACCCTTACTAAGCATTTAAGCTCACCCTCATTTTGTTTCCTTTCCCACGAATCCAGGAAGTTTACTATGAATGATATGGAGGGATATTCTGGAGGGAGTAATGATATTCTTGAAAACAACAATGTTGTAATTTTTTTCAAATGTATTGCATCAGCCAAGTATGTATCTAGTTTACCAGGACTAATAAATTATTCATTCGTTTGGGATGTGATTTATTATATCTTATGAAAATGTAATATATCACACATTGGATATGGGATACTAGGTTCAAGGTTTTTATAGTTGGTATTAGATTAATTTTACTATAAATCTTGGGAAATAGAGTTTTTTGATAGAATGTTTTATGTTGTTTTACTAGAAAATACATCCATGTCTAGATACTGAAACTGAAACTGAGGTACCTAGGGGTAATAACTCATAAAAATAAACATTGGGCTTGACCCGATCATCACTTGGTGCATAAAAACGGTCCTTAATTTACACCTATTTTACACAATAAGTGGATATTCATAGGATAATTTACATTTTCTATGAAAACTTTCATAAAAGATTTAAAAATAGAGATATCCATAAAGAAACCATGTTTATGATTATGATATTGTCTATGCATTAATTTTTCAATTTATGTTAATTATTTCACTAGTTTTGGGATTATACATTATTTCTCGTAATAATATTATCTAATCTAGTGTATTCCATCATTTATAAATGGATCATAGTATAAGGAATGGGAACTGTATCAATGCACATAATCTATAGAGTAATAATGGTCATTTATTTAATATTATTAATCTAATATTTATAAGGGAACTAATCTGCCAAACATTCTCATCATATGGCTATATAGTATCATGTACTAACAATACAAAGAAATAATTATATACGTATTATGTCTTTGAAGGGGAGACAGAGAAGAAAAGTATGGTAGAGAAAAATAAAGATAAAGGGAAGAAGGTAAATATGGGTTTACCTACATGTTACTTTCTGGAAGGGAATTATATTTTTATACAAGTATAGAGATAAAGGACACCATGCTCGTGATTTCAAGGGAAAAAAATTCCAATGTTAAATGTGTTGATTGTAAGGAGATGGGGAACTATAAAAACAAATTCCCCATGCATCAAAGGAATGTACCTAAAAATAATCTAATGGATCATGTCCAAGATAGTGATACAACCACATAAGAAGGGTAATGGTTAGTGTTATTATTTTTTGATTAATGAATTATTTGATTTGAGTATTTTATCAATTACATACTAATTATGATAAATATGAAGTGTATAAGGATTGTACTATTCAACTTTTTCATTAAGGATTTGAAACCATGTATCAAATAGTACTAATGAAAAAGAAAAATAATTTAGTGGAAAGTTCAGCTTCATATGAAACATGTGATTGAGGGAAAGATAACTCTTAATTTTTTCTTGATGTTGAGATAATGAAGTTCAGATAAAAAGATGATTGATATGGATAAATTAAATTGGATAGTGCTTACTACCTTGGAACTGATTAATTATTTTTTGACAATGTAGTTATACCATAATTGATGGGGTTTAAATCATTTTTGTATTTAATGAATATATCCAATAATCAATATTTTATTTAAGTAATAATGAATCATTCATGTTTTTAATAAGGTGTTATGGTAATTCTTTTTATTACTATGTTTTAATTGAATATAGGGTGAATGTAATCACATGATTGATATGTGAAAATTAATATATATTTCATGTTGTTTATAGGATTAATGATAAGTTCATTTTGGAAATTTAGTAACCTTATTTATAAAGTTATGGATATTAATCTTTTGGAAGGTATATAAGGTTACCTATTTATTAAATGGTTTAAGATAAACATTGTATGAGTTTTTATAGATCAATGTATTGTATTGGATTACTTGTGCAAACCATATCGGTTTTTTAAAAATAGTTAGAGATAGATGGAAAGACTTGTCACACTTTTATGAATATAATGATCTGTTAAAAGTGAATTTTATTGCTAAAGGAATAAAAAATATTTTTTGTTATTCATTTCTTAGAGTAATTGATGAATTAGAAATTGATAAAATCACAACAAAAAGATTAAATTGTGTTAATGAAATAGAATTTTATTAAGTAATTATATTTTCATATATTCTCAGTCAAGATGGTAAAGGAATTCATCAACTCTATGAAAATAATATTGAGAAAAAAAATTATCCTAAATACCTTCATTTATCTTGAACCATTGTTATTCTAAATCATTACATATTTATGGTTTTGAGTTCCTTAACATTAAATTTATCATTCACCTTTTTTTGATCAATGAGCTTTATCACACTCTATAATTATCTAGGATTTTCTTCAATGTCCATATCTTTACATTCCACTAATGTTGTCCTACTTAGAAACCTAGTTATATCTTATCCCATATGACCTTGTTACTTCCATTTATCTATTTTTAATATGATATTTTATCAACCCTTCTCACGATGAGGGATTTAAATAAAGTTATATTCAAATATCAAACCCTTGATTATCGAGATCAAGTTTAAATTGTGAAGTTGAAGTTTATATAAGGTGGATAAAATGTAACACCAAATGATAAATAAATTAAATTATATTAAATAGTGTATATTTCATGAAACAGTGAGTTTTGATCATGTTATACAGAACAATGAGTTTCTTTGATAGCTTACATTATATGCAAGACTGAGTTTTACCGAACACCAATATACTATAAATATTATTATTTAATATAGTCATTATAACCTAAACATTAAATTGGTGGGTAAGAATATTACAAAATATTTTTTGAAAATTATGGTTATCTATTGATTATAAATAAAATAATAATCATTTTAAATAAAAATAAATGTTTTCTGAAAAACGGAATTTTTTCTAAAAGACGGTTTAGTCACACTTTGCACACATTATTTAAAATTTAGTTTTACAAATTTTATAAAATTTATTTAAAAAAATGAAATTTATTTTTTAAATCATTATATCAAAATTTTCTTAGGTTGAATTTTTGGTATATTTCTGAAAATTTTCATTTTTTGATGAATGGTGAAAAATACTGAACTTTAATTGAAAACTGCATTTTTATTCAAATAATTTATAATGTTAAATTATATTTTGAATTATTTTGAAAGGGATATTAGTTAAATTTTATTTACATTAATCCAATTTAAGTTAATATATTAATTTTCATATTGAATTTTGATATAAAAACTTTGTAACCTTTTGAACATTTTCTCTTTAAAAACTTACTTTCTCATCGTATCTATAAGATTAATTTTAAATTACATTTTTTCACTTATGTGAATTTAATTTTTTAAAAATGGATTCAAGTTTTGGAATTATAATAATTTATAATTTCTAATAAGTTTAACATAGTCTTTTACCAAAATGAATATTGAAAACAGTATAAATTAATTATCTGGGTTAAGGTAATAAATGATTTAATGGGGGTTGAACATAAAAGATAAGGGTTAAAAATGACCTACCAAATTGTTCAACAAATATTTTCTTGAAATATTTAGAAATTATCTCTTATATTTTCTATAATGACCCATTTTATTGGCTTTTTACAAGATAAAACCTTGGTTATGATTGAATCATTTCAAAAGATTGCAATTATGTCACTCACCTCACTTATAAAATGCCACCCCCACTCGTCTCGTATTAACACATTAAAAAATATTTGGTTTTAAAAATAACTACCCAATTACATTATAAAATTAAAGATTCTAATTCTATAATCCTTATTTTTTTAATAAATCTTACCTAGGAAGTATTTTTGTGCAAACCTAATGAGGATACTCTAAGAAGAGGTAACGTTCACCAATGAGAATTTTTATATTATTTCTTCCTCTACCTCATTTAATTACTAATAAACATGATTATATAATATAATTAGTATATTACATATATTGGGATGTTTTTTTAATAATTAAATGACCTTAAACCATCTCTAATTCCATCAAATGGGTTACGAAATCACCATTCGTGTCCATGACAGACTGCCACTCCGTGAACCAATGTCATTTGTTTTTCCATTACCAACTCTCAAAGATGGATATGATGATGGATAAAAAGTATATATATAATATTTATAGAATAAGTATACCTATTAAATTATTATACCATTTATACCTTTTTACTTTCCATTCTATAAGAGATGTGATAATGTTACTCAGGTGTACTGTGGACTACCACCTCACAAAGCGATGTCATTCATACTTCACTAGAAATTTAGATGGATGGTAATAAGGATAAATTTATATAATATATATGATATAAATTACATAAATATGATATTAATGACCTATTTATAATTCATAAAATATAATATATATCACTTAATTTCTTACCTTTTTACTCAATGAAGTAATATAATGTTGTTCGTGTATATGTGGACTACCGCCTTCACGAAATGATGTGGCTATCTTTTCATCACTACCAAGTTATAGATTCCACTTACACATTAGTTTCATCCTAAGAGAGACCTTTATAAATTCACCTCAGGTTTCATCTTTCCTTATCTCACCATTAAACCCATACACTTCATCCCCCCCCCCATATATATAAAATAGATCTATACATAGAGAATTTTATCTAAGAGTTGCATGTGTCATTATTTATATTATTATAGAATACTTAGTGACATAAAAGATTCTATACCCATCCGTATTTTCCATTATAATTTAACCCTAATTCATCATGGTAGTAGAACCCTAATTCAATCACAATGAGTTTTATATCTAGGATTGACACTAATATAAGGGGATCATTCTTTTTTATGGTCCAGGTAAGATAAAAACCTCATACAGGAAGTTCTATTTCATAGAACTATAAAATTTGTAGAACATAAGTCATAGTAATATGAATTTAAGTTGTGTGACACATGGTCCACACAACATGACCTTAAAATACCTAGAGAGGTCCATTATATTTGACCAAATTTAAGGAGTTGACCTTAAAATTTTCATATTCTAGTGACTTTCACTAGTGGAAATACAGGTTTTAACATCATCATAATAACGTTGGTTTTTTAAAAACCGACGTGAATAGTATGAGCGGGAAATTTATGGCGTCGTTGTTTTGTAAAACCGACACCAAAAACAATTATCTGATGATATTTCGCGTCGGTTTTCAAGAAACCGATGCAGAAATTTTTTTAAAAAATGTTTTGGCATCGGTTTTGAAGAAAACCGACGCCGATAATAATAATAAACATATTTTCCACGTCGGCTTTGAGGAAAACTGACGAGGAAAATAATTTTAAAAAAAATAGGCGTCGGTTTTAAGGAAAACCCACGCCGAAAATAAAAAAAATAAAAAATTTGCATCGGTTTTTTAGAAAATTGACTCCATAAGATATCTTTTCGGCGTCGGTTTTTAAAATAACCGAAGATGAAATGTTTTTTTTTTTGAATTTTCGACGTTGGTTTTCTCTAAAACCGACGTGAAAAATCATTTAAAATTATTCGGGGACCGCAACCCTCATTTTTTCGATCGTCAAAATTGAGTTCCGCTGCGGCAATTTGGACTCCCGACAACCTTCGAACCTAGTTTGTGATCTTGGACGGACATTTTTGAATGTTTTGTGCCATTTGCACGATTTCGGGTATGCGTTCTTCTTTTTTATCTCTGGTTTCATCCCCCATTGTTTATTTCTTCTTCAAGAACCCTATTTTAAGGGATTTTCATTATTGGTTCGATTTTAGTTGTAATTTATCATTAATTTTGGTTTGTATTATCATTGTTGGTATAGATTTTATAGTTTTTGTTTTTAAAAGTCATTATACCGAGCGCGGTTTGGATTTAACATCTCCATTCGGGTTGAACATCAAATTTTTTGTTTGTATTATCATTATTTCAGTTTAAAATGATGTTTTATTAAATTATGAAGTACTATATTTTTAATTCCATATCCATTTTAATTAATTATTCTTCAAAAAAACAATTTTATTGTGTTATTTATTGATGAACTTAGTGTGTTTTGGTTGTAGTTTGTCTTGTTTTTTTCTATCTATATTTATCATTTAGGTCATGCTGTGTTATCTTGGATTAACATATGAATATTTTATTTCATCAGTGACTTTGAATTAAATGTGATTACAGTTATAAAATTAAATTACACCCATTTTGATTGATATTTTACATTTTAAAACAACCAATTATATTTTTTACTTTAAATAATGAATTGGGATTTATTAATAATTAACTACCCATGTCTGTGGATTTCATTTCACACCAATATTTATTAATTCTTTATTGTTTTATTTTTTTCTATACATTGTATGAATGTATTGTTTAGCTAATGGTGTTTTGTCTTCCAACATTGTTGAAATTATAAGGACTCAAATTAAAGAAACATTGATTCCTTTGACTACATATCTAGCACATTAAAATTGATATTTAATTAATCATATAATTAAATATGAAAATGATAACAAGAGTAAATTTTTAATTATTATAAGAGATATTTCAATGGATTTAGTAGAATCTATTGTGTATTCTATAGGATGTGCATTCTCTATAATAGTGTAACCACTATATTGATTCTCTACTACATGGTTGCCTCTATGGTAGATCGATTGGCTATAGCTCATATCCTTGTTGATCATTCTCTCCCAGGAAAATTTCCCCATCCCGACCCTCCCCCTAATCCCACCTCTCCACCTATCCATACTCTCCACCTCACCACCTCTCTACCTCTCCCTCCCAATCTCTTTCTGAGCCTCTCCACTACATACCCACCTCCCACTGGGACTCTACCTTCCCCCAACCAACCTTTAACTCAACATTCATGTTTCCTTCTTCATTCCCATTGCCACCTTCATTTCTATAATTGACTTAATTACTGTGTTCCCTTCAGATCTACCTCCCAAATTCTCATTCTCATTTTTTCCGCAATGTCCATCCATCCTCTCGAATAACATCATCTGCATCACTAAACCCTATAATGGGTTCATCCCCTATCTAGAACTGCTACTATATTCACCATCATATTAATCTTGATACATGTATTTGTTAGTACATAGGTATAGATCATACCACAATATCGTCAATAATTTATACATATTTCCATGTACTCCCACATTTCACTTATTCCATCCTTTAAATTAATGTACTCTTCAATATTTTTGACACATGAATCATCGAAATAATGCAACTATGTAAAATGAACTAATAAATTTTAAAAGAATGATATTATAATTAATTTATAGTATCAATATAACACACATGTATATAATATGAAAATAAACTGTTTACTCTATTTGTAAACGTGTTTCATATTTGATGTCTTTTATCTGATTATCAATAGTTTTTATTAAATATGTTTTTGTTTACAATTTATCTGATAGATATTTAAATGTTTATATATTTTAATATATTCATCAATTATATTGTGATATCCGGTATTAAGGGATCGTAATTGGATTTATTTACGAAGAACCACTAGTGAATATGAAAAAGGAGTTGATAATTTTTTGGAATTTTCTAAACGACATCTTCAAAATATTGATTTGATTTTATGTCCATGTGTGAAGTGTGTAAATATGAGAAAGTTAAAGTACAGAGAAATCAAGGATCATCTCATTTGTTATGGTTTTAGCTTTAATTATACATGTTGGATCTTTCATGGTGAAAGAACTGAAAATTCAACATCCAATGTTGATGACGATATTTATAATGAGTTAGAGGATTGTATTGAAGAATTAATTCATGATTTAGGTGTTGAAACCATTTAAAAACACCAACTGTTAAATTATTTTATGGAGATTCTGAGAAACCATTATTCCTAGGTTGCAGTAAATATACAGTGTTATCAGCAGTTTTGAGATTAGTTAACTTAAAAGCAAAAAATGGGTGGAGTGATAAAAGTTTCTCCAGTTTACTTGAGATTTTAAAAGAGCTACTTCCAGAAGGCAATGAGCTTATAGATTCCAATTATGAGGTGAAAAAAATATTATTCCCAATGGGATTGGGGTATAAAAAGATACATGCTTTCCCCAATGATTGTGTACTTTATAGGAAAGAAAATGAACATTTATCAAGTTTTCCTACATGTGGGACATCGTGCTACAAGATGGATGAGAAAGTCAACTCAGATTAATTCTCAGGTGATGTCATGTAACGTTATGAAAAATCAATTTTTTACTTTCCAATGATATCATCCAATATTTTTTGCATACAATTCTGATAATTCAATTTTAATTTATTTTTAGGTGCCAAAATCAAAACTCCAACTAAAGCAATTTGTTACCTTCTAATAATTCCTCATTTGAAGCATCTATTTTCAAATTCAATTGATGTAAAAAGGTTAAGATGGCATATAGATGAGAATATATCTGATGGTAACTTACGTCACCCTTCTGATTCACCATAGAGAAAGAGTTTTGATTAAAAATTTCATGATTTTGGAAGTGAGGTTAGAAATATCAGAATGGGATTGTGTACTGATGGAATGAATCCATATCGGAGCCTCAGTAGCCAACATAGTTCATGGACTCTTTTTTTGGTACTGTACAACTTGTCCCAACATATATGTATGAAGAAAAAATATGTTATGATGAGCTTGATGATTTCTACACCAAAAAAACCAGGAAATGATATTGATGTGTATCTTACACCATTGATTGATTATTTGAAACTGCTATGGGAGGAAGGTGTTAAAGTTTTCGATGCATACAAGAAAGAGTATTTTCTTTTGCGTGTTATGATAATGTTCACTATAAACAACTTTCCTGCATATGGAAACTTATCTGTATATAGTGTTAAGGGACATAAAGCATGTCCAATTTGTGAAGAACAAACTTCATATTATCAATTGCAGAATGGAAGCAAGATATTGTACATGGGATATCAAATATTTTTGCGAATTGATCATCCTTATCATAGATTGAAAAAATCATTTAATGGTTTACAAGAATACAACCTCCCCGCTCGACCATTGTCAGCTGAAGAATATTATGACAGAGTGAAAGATATTGATTCGACATTTGGAAAGAGAAAAAGTTCTGGTTTACAAAAACATATCTGGAAGAAGCAATCTATTTTTTTCAAACTACCTTATTGGAGATTTTTAGAGATAAAACAAAACATTAATGTTATGCATGTTGAGAAAAACATATTTGATAGTTTGATTGGAACATTGTTAGACATAAAAGGAAAGACAAAAGATGGATTACATGCTAGATTTGACTTGATATTAATGAAAATATGTTTAGAGTTAGCTCCCACTGTGGAAGGAAACAGAACATATTTACCCCCAGATTTTCACACATTAAGCAAGATTGAAAAGATGAATTTTTTTCAGTGTCTTCATGGTATTAAAGTACCCAGCAGTTTTTCTTCAAATGTGAATAATTTTGTGTCATTGAAGGATTTTAAATTAATAGGTATGAAATCTCATGATTTCCATGTGTTGATACAACAAATTCTACCAGTAGCAGTGTGTGGTATATTACCGAAAGCTATCAGAAAGACAATCATCAGGTTATGTAATTTCTTTAAATCCATTTGTAGCAAATTCGTTGATCCAAATTTGTTAGATGTGTTGGAGAATGAAGCAACTCTTATTCTTTTTCAACTAGAAATGAATTTCCCACCCACATTTTTTGATATAATGGTTCATCTATTGATTCATTTGGTGTATGAGATAAGAATATATGGGCCTGTTTATTTAAGATGGATGTATCCTTTTGAAATATATATGAAAATTTTGAAAGGATATGTTAAAAATCCTTATCGACCAGAGGCCTCTATTATTCAAAAATATGTATCAGAAGAGGGTATTGAGTTCTCTACTGATTATTTGAATGAGGTGGAGCATATTGGTCTCCCTATATCTCGACATATGACAGTTGATAGAGAAGGTAGAGGGGTTCAAGGCTTAAAGGTAAAGTTCATTCCACGTGATGAAGTGATGCAAGCACATTTATACATTTTGAACAACACAGATGAGGTTCAACCATATATATCCTCACATATTTCTGAATTAAAGTTACGATATCAAAAAAGAAACTAAAATTGGTTGATGATTGAGCATAAGAAGACATTTGTTTCATGGTTTAAAGAGAAATTCACCCCATATATATCTGTATCAGAAACATTGAAGTGGTTAGCAGGGGGACCATCTCTTAATGTGATCACTTGGTCTGGTTATGATATTAATGGCTACACATTTTACACAAAAAACCTGGATGACAAGAGTACCGTTCAGAATAGTGGTGTGATGGTATTCGCTGAAGCAGTGAATTTTTCAAGTGCCAAAGATAAAAACCCAATTTCTGCATCAACATCATATTTTGGAGTTATTGAAGACATATGGGAAATTGATTATATTAAATTTCGAGTCAATTTTTTTAAGTGTAATTGGGTTGATAGTAATATTGGCATGAAACATGATGAATATAAATTTAAACTGGTTTATTTGAAATGATTTAATCACAATGAGGAACCATTTATCATGGCGACACATGCAAAACAAGTATTTTATGTCATTGATCCGTCGAATGATCAATGGTCAGTTGTTTTTCAAGGGAAAAGATACCATTTGGGTGATGAGGATGATTCTGATGATTCTAGTGATTTACATGAGCCTTATTCATCTATTACGCAATTTCTAGATGATTACAATTAATATAAGACAGATATAGTGCATGCAGTACGTACCGATCATGATAAAGGCATGTGGAAAAACACTAAATTAGTCTCCTAATTTTTCTAGTAAATATTTATATTTTGTGTCTATTTTTAAAACTTACAAATTCATGCCTCTATTTTTACATATTTATTTTTGTCTTCCTTGTTTCTAATTATTCAGTTTTCTAATGATATGTAGGTACACAAAATTTCATTACACTTTCTAGTAGCAATGTCAGATATAGATAGAGAGGAGAAGTTACCAAGGTATATCTATTTTGACATATTATTAAATATTCAGTAATATACTTATTTAATGAAATAAAACTGTTAATATACAAAAAAAAATTATAGGACTACTGATGCGTCCTTGGCGGAGGAGACTTCTCCAGTTACTACTGAAAAATCGAGTTCTCAATTTGGTAAACGTAGTATTACATGTTTACCAAAACTATCACTTGCTCGTGATGATAACAAAGTAAACATCTGTTTTGATGATGATAATAATGCAGTTGGCCCAAATGTAGTTCAGTTTGTCCATTATATAGCGATGCAGAGCTGTTGTAGGATTAGTATTTTATATCCTGATTGGAAGTCAGTGGATAGGACATTGAAGCAATATCTTTGAGAGGCAGTGATGGTAAAATATCTAACTTTATTTCTTTTATCTCATTTTTTAAATATTATATATTTTAAATGACATATTTAATTTATTCAATTACAGATGACATTCAATTTTGAGGAAACCAAATAAATTAAGGAAAGACATCTCTCTTTAGTGGCGGTTCGATGGAGAGATTTTAAAAACAAACGGACCAAAAAATTATGTTTTTAGAAAGAGAAGGTTTGAAAGCCCATGTCTTAAGTTTCCATATATAGATGAAGAAACATGGAAGTGATTTGTTGATAGTCGTCAGGAAGAGAAATTTCAAGTATGGTAATTGTTTTATATTTTAAAATTTATGTTATATTTTTCTTATTACTTAGTTGTTTATTTTTATATAACAGGCCTCCAGGAGATCTCATCAGGAGATCTAGTGGAAAAACATATACCCTCATACTTTATCATGTGAAGGGTATTCGTATTTGGAGAAGAAAATGATTGAAGAAAAATTTGAAGCATTAAGATCTCGATCAAGTAGTGGTTCAGAAGAGGTCCATTTTGGTCCTCCATCTCCTCCCACTCGCCATGAGAAATCGAAATGAGAAAGAAGAAGAAAAAATGAATAATATATTACAGAGGAATCTCATCAAGTGGCTGATAAAATTGTAAGTAAATATTATTTATTTGTTAACAATTTTTCTATTTTATAATTTATAAACAATAATATAACCTTTTTATTTTTCATTTCAGGATGAACTTTAGGAGAAAGAGACACAGGGCTCTTTTATCCCAGAGGATTGGTTGGACATCCTAGCCACTGCTTTGGGAAAGGCAGAACACCCTGGCTGTGTTAGAGGATATCAGGAGGGTGTTAGTATTCAGAAGGTTTTTGGTAAGATTAAGAAATCAAAAGACTCAGAAATAGAATCCTTAAAAGAAGAGTTGAAAGATTTGAAACAGTCTATGGGTGATCAAATTGAAGAAGCAGTGCAGAAGGATTTATTAGAACACTTGGCAAGAAAATCACAGTCTGCGCAGCCTTCCCAGGTATATTATTTATTTGTCGTCAATTTTTCTATTTTATAAATTATAATCACTAATATAATTTTTTCATTTTTCAGCCTTCCCATTCTACTCACCCGGACTACCCTGCCTCATCTTCTTACCCTTCCCCATCTACGCAGCCTTCTGAGGTATATTATTTTTTTTTCATCAATTTTATATTTTATAAATTATAAACACTAATATAAGTTTTTCATTTTTTAGCATTATCAGCCTACTCACCCGGACTACCCTGCCCCATCTGCTTACCATGCCCCGTCTGCGCAAACTTTCGAGGTATATTATTTTATTTTAATCAATTTTTATATTTTATAAATTTTAAACACTAATATTACTTTTTTATTTTTCTTCCTTCTCATCCTCCTCACCCGGACTACCCTTCCCTATCTGCTTACCCTTCCCCACCTGCTTACTTTGAGCCTCTACCTCCTCCCTCGGATCAAGCCTTATATTGTGGGTTGTTTGCGGGATATCCTCATGTACATATTATTGCGTTTGGACAGGTGCATTTTTTGGGGGACTCGGTACATCATTAGCCTATCCAGATGGGTCAGGTTAGAGTATTATTACTTGTTATTATAGATCCTACTGCTCTACTACCATTTCCTACTATGGAGATCACCAGTGTTGGGGAATGTACGGGCCATTTTTTACTTTCAGCAACTGCCCTTCTTCGTTATAAGTCACCTGAGGTATTCATTTTTTTAAATATTAATTACAAATGATTCAAAATTACTTATAATGTTTTTTAACATTTAACTTATATAGGAATATATAAAAGCAAAAGAAACTACACAAATGCAACAAAATGTTCAGGAACAATTGTTTGTAGATACTTCTGATATTTCTTATGGGTTAAAAATATTATCTGAGCCCTCTTCTTCATTGAATTTTATCTATGATTTTCGGATGATTCCCGATATATGTGGAAGAAATTATAGATTGAAATTAATGAAAGAAGATATCATGAATTTAGTTAATTTTGAAGAGATCGTGCAGAGTGTGGTGCAGTTGTTTATCATGTAAGTAAATTGTTGTTTGAATTGCTATTTATTTAATAAAAGATTGTTATGTCATTGACTGACTATATTTTCTTCTTAATTTAGGTATCTACACAAGATTCTTTTAATAAAGGAAACAACAAGCATTTACAGCTTTATAGATCCAGAGTATATTTCCTTGGAAGCCAAACATGTGAACAATCAAGAAAGGGTTTAATATATATCTGAGAGATTAACACAGAAAGAGATTCAGTTCTAGTTTTTTCCATTTCTTGATAAGTAAGAACATCAACATTTTTATGAACTTATTATCATTATAATGTCATTAATTGTGAACTTTTTGTATTGTAGGGGGCATTAGATATTAGGCGTATTTTACCCAGGTGAATGCACCTTATATTGGTTTTGCTCTTTATTAGGAGGAGTGCGTAAACCATTTCTCACCTTATTAAATAGGTAATTTTTTTTATTTTTTATAATCTCGTTATGTTTAATTTTCATTGTTTACACAAGTATTATTAGTTCATATATAAAAAAATGCAGATCATGGAAACATTTTAACAAGGAATACATGCCATAAAAGAAACCAACGGAAATCAAATATGTGGAAGTACAGGTAATTAGTTTTTATATTTTTGTTATATATTGTTTTTTTTAATTAAATGTTTTATAACTGAGTGTCATCATCAAAATGGACATGTTGAATGTGGTTATTATATTCTACGATTCATGTGTGAGATAATCACAACTAGGAAAACTTCTGATTTTCATAAGGTTAGTTGTATTAATTTTTTATATATTTTCTCCCATATTATTCTATTTTTTAATTTCATATCATTAAATATTATTGTAGGCATTCAATGACTCATAGCCTTATTCCGAATCTGATATGACCCATATTCAATCGACTTTTTCAAACTATTTGTTAAGTCTGATTAAGATTTGAGGTATGTATATTCTAATATTTATAAATAATAATAAATATGGGTACAAAAACATAACTCTTTTAATATATTAGGTGTTTGAACCTACTAATAATCAAACAAATTCTTCAATAATAACCAACAATGAGCATGCTGTAAATGATGGAGTCGTGGGACTTTCAAATGTCACAAAATTTCTTGAAGTCATTGATTATAGGAACGTGTATTTTAATTTTACTTTAGATAATTTTTTAGATTAACTAGATATAAGCATTGAAGTTATACGAGGCATTGGTTGATAAATATTGTGTAATTATTTTTGTATATTGTATTATTTTTACAGAGGTTTTGAATTTTTTGGGAAGTGTAATTGGAAATATTTTATAAAAAAAAATAATTTTATTTATGGCATCAGTTATTTAAATAACCGACGCTGAAAAAAAAATTATTCATGGGGTCGGTTATTTAAATAACCGATGCCGAAAAAAAAATTATTTAGGGTTTCAGTTATTTATTTAGACAACACTGAAAAAAAAATTATTTATGGAATCAGTTATTTAAATAACCAAAGCCGAAATATTACAAAAAATTAACTTCGGCGTCCGTTTTATGTAAAACCGACGCCAAAAGCGTGTTCTCCTGGGGCTTCGGTGTCAGTTTTAGATATAACCGGCGCCAAAGTCCAGGTCCACCCGGCTTTCGGCGTCAGTTTTAGAAAAAAACCAACTCCGAATATTCTGTCGAAAATTAGTTTCGGTGTCGGTTTTATGTAAAACCGATGCCAAAACACTTACCGATATTGTTTTCGGTGTCAGTTTTTCAAAAACCGACGCCGAAAAATATATTTTTTACATTGCCTTTATAGACGTCGGTTTAAAACCAATGTCAAAAATTAATAAAAACAATGTTAAAATATGTTTTTCCACTAGTGTTTAGACTATAATACACTTTCTTTCATTCTTAAAGATCATTTAGTTTTAGATTTTTAGAGAATTAAGAAAAATATTTAAAAAGTAAAACTATATATTACACGTTTAAACTTCAATACATTATCTATTATTTTATAAAATATAAATCATTAATAAAAAATTATTTCTTTTCATGATAAATATTCACAATTTTCTTCATGACCTCATCCTTGTTCTTACTCACCCTTAAACCCTTGAGTATGGCTTGTCACAAAAAATATTTATCTCCCTAAATAATAAACTTAGGTTAATTTAACATTCTTAAGATCCTTTTTCAAGTTTTTTTATTTTAATATCACTTATTACAATGTTATATATAATTTCTTAATAATTTATGTTCTCATTAAATTTTTTGATGATATTCGGTTCATAAGTCCAAAATGACATGGTTCGGTTGACTAAGTTCAAAGAGTTCATTATTACATAATCTATATAATAATATTCATGTCATAATTATAAATTATACTTATAACCCAAACCATTAAATATGGTTATGAAAAATGAACTATGTTACAATCATGGAGATGGTAGGTCATATGTATGCATGAGTAACATTTCCATTTTTCAACGATCATTATAGAGAGAAGGTAAGTATATTTATAACGTTACAAAATGATAATAATATATTAAATATAATAATAAATATTTAAATATATATATATATATATTATCCTTTTAACGTGGTGATGAAAACCGAATCACATCGCTTCGTGGAGGTGGTAGTTCACATGTACACATGAACGACATTATCATTTTTTTCAATATAAGGAATGGTAAGAAGTTAAATGATATATTATAATTTAAGAATGATAAATATTTAATTAATATGATTTATAAACATTAATATCATTATTATAATAAATCATGATAGATGGTGATGGAAAATGAATCACATTTGTTCGCGAGGTGGTAGTCGTCATACACACAAATAATGAATTATTTTCCCATTTGATGGAAGTGGAAATGGGAAAAAATAATAAAATATGATTATATAGAGGATAAATTATATATTATTTTAACATGGTTGAATAATATTTTAAGTATGTGGAAGGGGAAATAAAATAGAAACACTAGATTAAAAAAGATAACTCTTCTTCACACAATCTCCATTGATTGACACCTTAAGACCTCTAAAGTGGGTGTTATGCCTAAAATAATGCATCAAGAATGTTATTAGGGATTATAATAAGGTATTTTATTAGAAGTTTTCTAAACTAAATTTTTTTTAAGTGTTTTTAAATGATAATACAAGGTTTCATTTAATAGGAGAGGGGAGGGGCACTCTTAAAATTCTCAACATATTAAATTAATATAAATTAATTTTTAATTAATAAGGGATCCAAATTGATTTATTTAAAATATAAGATTAGTATGAGTCTATATACTCTCATAAGAAAATTTTTAGATAAATTTAGGTCACTTTATTACCCATTATATTTAGTTTTAACCCTTATTTAACCTTTTTAACTCTTATAGTGATAACATTAATTTTTATTCTTTGAGGATCAAAATTATTACTATAAAATACCACAATATCCATAATTGGATCATGGTTGATATTTTAAACCTTATAATAATAATTGGGATGAATATAATATTTTTAGTAATTTTATATCATTTAATAAAATATTATTTATTTTAAAATATCGTTAATGTCAATTTTGACACTATTCATTACTTTGACTTTTACAAAAATCAATACAACTTGATAACTTCAAAAAAAATTAATATATTCCTAATGTGTTAAATTGATCTATGAAGTCCATTTATTACTTTGATTATCTCATATTATATTTTTTTAATATTTTTAATATCATTTATTTTATTTTTTCATTAATTAACTAATTACACCATCAGTGTTGTCCAAGAATTTAAAGTGATTATCTATTACCTAAAAATTTAAAAAAACCATTTTGAATATAAATCTATTATATTTAAAAATACTATATATAGTATAATGTATCTTTTGTGTAACACCATATTAAAAATATTATAATAATTAAAAAAAGAGTGCGACATGTTTGAATTTTATTTAAAAAAATATTATAAAAGGTTATAATATAATCCAAGTGGCCATAAATGGTCATATAACTGATCTTTGAATGATTATGGATGAATAATAATCATAAAAAAATTGGGAAAGTTTTAGGGCCATTTTATAGTCCTTGTCATTTTATTTTTACACTTAATTACCCGATTTACCCTTTATCATGGTATTAAAATTACTAAGGTTACTATAAATATTGTCCAAAAATAAAAGTGACTTATTTAATAAATTTGGACCTCCTCACCCTCATCTGGGTTATTAGAAGTAGAATATGGATCCTTTCTACTATAATATTCACATGACTGGGTATTCTAAAAATAATAGTGGGCCATTAGGTTTCCATAAAATAGTTGGAGACTAACAAAATTTATAAATAAAATCTATTAGGTCGTATATTTTTTTAATCAAGATAAAAATTAAATACTTTTTAAATTAATTTCGATTATGGAAATAGAAATCATCTAAACATTTTGATCATTTGAACAATGATTGTTTCCTCGCTAGAATATATTTCTAAAGGTAGTGTAAGGGTTTATACATTGAACTACAATAAGAAAATTTATATTATGTTTTGGAATCCATTATAATTTTTCAAACACATCACGATGATAAAAAAGAAATGAAGTATGCCTACAGGTGGTATATGTGGATACTTTAATTTTTTGTTGTGTCGGAATATCAATTATGTCTGTAAAACTAATAATTCAACATAAGGACCAAAATTTTTATACCATGATATCCCATCTAATATATATTGAGAAGGGGAAACAGATTCATTAGATAAATGAGATTATCACAACACTATACGAGTGTAAACTAGAAGAGGGTACTTAGCTATTGATTTTGACTTCAATATACTAAAATAAATTGATTAGCTTATGAAATTTGGGCTTCCACATGGATAAGTAATTATCCATTAAACACGTATTATCATCATTAACTTATATGTTATCCATATTCATCCAATTATGATACGAACAGTATGGATAAACATATTTGGAATCCTTTTTATTAAGCTTCACTACAGAGATAAGGGTTGTGGGGAACTTGGTTCCACAACCCTTGTGGTGGACAAATTGAAATGAATTGTTAAAAACTCAATTAATATTTTATGGTAAATGGATCCTTTGAAATATATTTAATTATGAAAAAATATTTGGTGGTAGTGTAGTAAATAAGAGGCCATTTGCCTCTCATGTGAATTGAAGGGTCAATTTTAAGAATTTTAATTAAAAGGAAGAAAGTAATTGAATCTAATTCAAATATATTCATAATGGATTATAATGTTTTAATTTTATATATTGGGTATTTAATACATTTGTATTTAATAAAAGAACCTAATAAGTAAGGCATATTATCCTAGTGTATGAGAAAGGGTGATTCCTATTTTGAAAATGAGATGCACATAGAAACATTACAAGAAGAAAGGTGTGTTATACTTGGTGTTGAGTAATGTTGTTTCCTATGTCACTCATGAGGATTAAATAACATCAATAAGTAAATTTAAATTCTTAAAAAGGATGAACTCATTAGTGATAATTTCAAAACTTATGACTTTCAAGATGATTGATTCATGTTCAAATATTATTTTGAATTAAGTGTTACATATACATTTTTCTTGATGTTCTTTTGGACACAATGAGACAATATTTATTTTGAGATAAAATTTTTCATACTACAATATACTTAATTAAGAGTTTAGTAACACTTTATTCATAAATATCCAACATTGGAAATAAATGATGAATACTATTATAAGACTCACACCCATTTGTGGTAATATAGTTCTTATTCAATTGAAACTATATGTTTACATATATACAACCAGTATGATGTTTAAAATTTTTAGATCTAAAAGTTCTAGGTATATTATATACTTATTGTTTAAATTGAGAAACCTTTATATATAAAGGTAAACTGCAAATTTTTTGAAAATAATAGCTTAACAACTAAACATATGTCAAATATATAGATTGATGTATATCATATATGTTATGATATGATGGAAGTCCATTATATCATAACCTTAGGTGGTTTTTATGGGATCCATTTATAAATATAGTGAAAGCTTCAAATGTACATCATTAAAAACACAAATTGAATATTAGTTAATGATCCTATTGCTACTAAAGATATCAAAAACACCAAGGTAGAAAAGTTAATAAATCATAATAACCATATTTCTATTAAATTTTTCAGGAATAGTGGAAGTGCCTTTGGTGGGTGTTATATTAAAATTTCTTTCAACATATAGATTCTTGAAACCCAAAGAGAAGATCTTTCATGTTAAATTTATAATTAATTCATTTATGAAAAAAATAAATATTACAACATCTTAGGATCTTTCTCTGTTGTTGATGATGATCATTCCAAAAACCCTATTCAGATTACCCTCATTATCTTGGTGGATCCAAGTGTAGGATCCCTCTTACAGTGATCCACATATTCTCCTTTGATCTTAGAATGATGCCAATTGATTTTTGGGTGCTAGCATGGTGAATAAATTATCTCACATTGTTTCTATTGATCGCTTGCAGTTCCACTACTACAAAATAGGCCTTTAACAGTGTTGTCCTTTATAAGAGCTAGCAAAAAGCGCTGATAAAAGGTAACTTTTATCAGCACTTTTTTTAGCACTCATAAAAGATATCCTTTATCAGTGCTTTTTTTAGCACTGAAAAAGGGTAAACTTTATCAATGCTTATATTTAGTACTGAAAATCGTCTTAGATAAAATGAAATAATGAAATAAAATAATAAGAATGAGTTTATAAAAAAATGTTAAAATTTTTATTAATTAAATAATTATTGATAAAAAATAATAAATTGATTATACTATATATAAATTGTATATAATAATAAATAGTATATATTAAATATATAGATATATGTAAAATGAAAATTAAACAAAAAAATTAAAAATAATTAATTTTAATAAAAATATTAAACATTTTATTAATTAAATAAATATTGATAATATTAATAAATATTATATGTTAAATATATATAAATATATATGAATGTATATAAATATGATTTATATAATACCAAATATTTATGCTTTACATTAAATATACATATACTTAGTAAATAATGGTTTATAATTAAAAATTAATATGAATTAAAAATACTGACTAATTGCATCGAGTAATAGACAGAATTGAATGTCATTTTATTTTTCAATTAAAATTATATCAAATTCATGTTATGTTGATTTCACATACATATATGTAATTAATTCATTTTTATATGCAACCCACACACACAAATACTTACGTAATTAATGAAATCTTATATAGAAACACATACACCTAATATTTATGTAATTTATTCAAATTTAAGTATTAATTTTATAATTTCATTATAAAATAATACATTTAATATATCAAGTCTTTAATTAGTAAATTTAATTTTTTATTTTTTATTTTTTATTTTTTATTTTTTATTTTTTATTTTTTATTTTTTTGGGAATTTAATAAATTTATATTATTTATTTACATATGTTTATTAACTATGTTTTAATATTTTCAATATGTATTCATATTTATTTCAATATATATCCATATTTTTTTAATAATTTATATTTAATTAATAAAACTTATCCATTTTTTCAATTATTGTTAAAGTATATTCATTTTTAATTTTAAAACTTCACTCATTTTTAAAATGCATGGACTAAAGATTAAATATTCATTAATAATGTTAAAAATATATTTGTAAATAAATATTTATAAATTTATATTTATAATATTTATTTATTTATTTATTTATATTTATAAATAAATAAATATTATTTTTTAAAAGTATTTTTATAATTATAAATAATTAGTTATATATATTTAAATAATTATAAATTTATAATAAATTTATTTAAATAATTAATATACATGATATATTTATATATATATATATCTTCAATATATATATATATAATTTTATAAATATATATAATGATATAAATATTTAAATTTATAAATATTATTTGTTTAAAAGTGTCTATATAATTATAAATAAATAATTATATATTTAAATAATTATATAATTATAATAAATATATTTAAATAATGAATATATTTACTATATTTATATTTATATTTATTTATTAAATATATATATATAATTAAATAATTATACTTTAATAAATTCTTTATAATTATAATTATAAATTCTTTATAAACGCTTAAGTAATAAGAGTTGATAAAAGGCATCTTTATCAGTGCTTTTTTAGCATGGATAAAGATGGCTTTTATCAGGGCCTTTTTAGCACTGATAAAGTTATATCTTTATTAGTGCTAAAAAAGCGCTAATAACGATGCCTTTTATCAGTTCTTATTATTTTAGCATTGATAAAATCGATCTTTATCAGCCCTTTTTGGAAGCATTGATAAAAGTGTCTTGAACTATTTAAAGAACCATACCCAGTTATGAACCAGTCGTGATATTCAAATCTTTCTGTGGAATCCACCTACTATCGATGCTCCTACTCATCAAATCCAAGTTCGAATCAAGGCTAGAACAATTCCAACGCTCGAACTATACAATAATTGAAAAAATACAAGGATCAAATTGTAGAGACCCTAAGATTGACGTACATGGACATTACATTACTTTTGCGGAATACTTAGTACATTACAAAAACACACACACAAGGATCGTAATAGTAGTGTCTTTGGAAACTTGGAACGTAATCTTCTAATTGTGGTGAAAGATCTTCAACATCTCCCATAAAGATCTTCCCTTTTTTTCTTACCTAAAACCTTTCTTTATATCATGGGGAAAAGAAAACATAAAAAGGGTGAGCTCAAATGCTCAGTAAGGGTAAGCATGGATAAAATAAAACATACCATATACATTTGAACATAAAAACATGAACATAATGTTTAAACATCAAAAGCCTGAGCAATGACATAAAACATGGAAGTACGTAAGGCATAGATCATAAAGAAACATTAAGAATGATAAAATAGCATGGGATTAAAACATGTAATTATGGAAACCATTCAGCACATGTCATGATTTCCATAGTAGCCAAGGCATTGCTGCCAAGACCATCTTGGTGGACAAAGTCCCTTTCTGAATCGAGTTCACTCCTCGTTTCAGTCCTGTAACACTGAACCGGATTAACTTACCGTTCCAGCCATGTCTATCTCATGAGATATAAATCTTTACCCAATGCATTGGAGGGAGATATAGGTCCCACCCATCTCATAATGAAATCATTCTTACTTGTGCCACAAAATAAACATACATCATTCATAATAACCCAATAAATAAAATGGGTTTCATAAACATCATCCCATAATCACATAATCCATATAAAAGAAATGGATATCATTTCATAATAAGAAAAGTGAAACCATGTAAATCATAGAGACATGATACTTGAAACATACACATATGAAATAATGTCATCTTATATGGAAAATGGTTTTGATAAAGCACTTGAAATGAATTCTTGAGGAAAATATCCTTTCATCTTGAAAATCATTTTCTTTTCACAAAATGCCATTTAATTTTAAAAGAAAAAGATTTTGTTGAAAATATTCATGAAATATTTTGGAGGAAGCTTCATGAAAATAAGGCTTTATAAAACCGTAAAAATCCTTTCATGCCGTATAAGTTAAAAAAAACATTCTTCTCGTACTTTTTTCGAAAAAGTCAAAAAGTACCTTGTAGGGTAAATAAAAGAAATATTCCTTCCATACCATGGGGTAAAAGTCAAAAACAGTAAAACGGACATTAAACATACATGAATACACTTTTATAAAACATGTACATGGATGATAGCAATATCCCCAGTAAATACTTACGAATAAGCAATCTCGGATAAAAATGAGATTTGCACGATTATCCCTTACCTTAGGTCCGATTTGCTTCGTAAGTGTCCCAACCTACTGTATAATGATTTAAATAATGTTATTGACTTATTCCCGAATCATACTTATTTTTATGATATCATATATGGTTCACATATGACTTTATTTTACCCGTTCTTTTGTAAATTCCATGTTAAAAAGCGTTTTGGGTAAAATCGTTTCATTTGTCGTCCGTGTTTTGACTTGTAATTATTCATATTATTACTTAAATCATGATTAATTAATTACATAATATAAAACATGATTTATATATAATATATATTCAGAATATACATATATATAATAGATCAATAAATGGAAAGAAATACAATGTTCATGGAGACGGTAGGTCGTACGTACGCATGAACGCTGTTTTCGTTTCCTTATTGAGTTGAACGGAATTAAGTAGATTAAATACATAAATATACACATAAATATAGTATCATTATTATGTCATATATTTCATGATTACTTATTATATATACTTTATAATCATTCATGAATGGTTAACGTGGAGAATGAATCTCATCGCGTCGTGGAGACGGTAGTCCGTACGTACGCACGAGCGATGATATCATTCTCATGATCGTGGGATTGTATTGGAGTGTATGTATACTATTTCAGAATCAATATCACTTTACAATAATCATATATAGTTATTATGTACACCATTATACCCATCCAAGTAAGGTGGTGGTGGAAAATAGATTACACCACGGCGTGGAGACGGTATTCCGTACGTACGCACGCGCGGTGATTTCATTTTCCATAGGATGGATAGATGGTGAAATAGGGTTGTTTAATACTTATAATAACATATCAGTATATTAGTGATACTGATGTTATTACTTCATAATGAAACAACCTAAGATGAAGAAGTGGAAAAAGAAATAAAGTTGAAAGAATCGGTAACGGACATTACCTCTTCTTTGAAACGCCTCTTTGAGTCCTCCACTTAGGGCACTAAAATTGGTCTTTGAAGAAGACCAGGACCTATAGGATGTTTCTAGCGAAGTGGAGAAGATAATTTGGCAGGGTAGACCGATCATTAAGGCTCAAAGTGGTGTGAGGAAGAGAGGGAGGAGGTGCCCTTTTATAAGGGAGGAGAGGGGCACCTTTGGAATAACTAAAAATATTATTTTATTATAAATCCAAATTCGGTTTTAAATAGCTCCAAATTGATTTATTTAAAATATAAGGTGGGTATGGGTCGAAATAATATCATCCAATAGAATTTAGACAAGTTGAGGTTCCTATTTTAACCTTATCATTTATATTTAACTTTAAGTTAGATAATTTTACTTTTACCGTGTCTTTTTGTGTTCTTACACTATAAGGTTAATAAACATACTATAACAAGCCAAACGAACCCCAAGTTGTTTATTATTAATATATATAACCTTATCTAAGTCATTTTTCCAAACCTTATATTTTTAGGAATAAAATAAAAATTAATAATATAATATTTGTTTTAAAAACTATTTTATATAAATTTTGACACTATTTAGTAATTGATTTTTTTGAAACTCATAACTGAATGATTAGTAATAAAAAAGTTAATTAAATCAATACTAACATGTCATATTAACCTATAAAATTAGTTTAATTCATAAAAAGTCTCAAATTACATTTATTTTGGTATTTATAACATCAATTATGTTAATATTTCATTAATAAGATAATTATTGCATCATCATTGTGTCATAAATATATTACATTATTTAATGTCTAAAAATTACAAATAAAATACCATTATGTAGGAAATCTTTTTAGCTTTCTAATTAATATTTATAGTCGAATTTATCTTATGTATAACCCTATATTAAAAATGATATACTTATTAAACTTTGATTTTACCTATTTTAACCCTTCTTTAAATAAATTAATAATAAATGTCCCAATCTAATCCAAGTGGGCCTAAATGGTCATATTTTATTCCTAAGGTTGTTTTTGGTCGAATTACACTTATCCAATAGAATTAGGACATGTGTTAGGGTAATAATAATATCATTTTTACCCTTAATTACCCTATTTACTTTTAACCGTGGTAAAAAAAAGTAAAAAGTTACTATTCACCAAAAATTATTTTCATCTCATTGAACCACGTTTTACTTACTGACATCAACTGTGTCTCTCGGATTTTTGAAATTCCACTCACAGAAGCGGTAAAATTAAGTTTTATGAAAAATTCATTTTTTTAACTTCCACTTAGTGGTTTCACTATTCATCAAAAAATGAAAGTTTCCATAAAAATACCAAAAATTAGGCCTAAGCTATATTTGATATTATGAACTCAAAAATGATATCTATTTTACCAAATTCAAAACATATCAGTTGCATTAATTAATTTAAAAATTAATTCCCGTCGTCAAAACAAATAGCGTGTTCTTAAGAGATAATAACTATCAAAAGATTGACACTTGTTTATAACTGGTTTAAATGTGAAATTACATCCAATGAACAACATTGTATTAAATTTTAAAAATATATTCTAAATATACTTTAAAAACAATCAAATTAATAATTTATCACTATTAATTATTTTGATTAAAAAGGTTGTTTTTAATTAAAATTTAGTAATTTTCACTATTCATCTGAAAATGAAAGTTATCCGAAAAGTACCAAAATTTCACCCTAAGCTAATTTAGATATTCCGAATCCAAAAATGAACTCCATTTTGAAAAATAAAATTTACAAAATTTCAAAAATTGGTTATTACTATTCATAACGGCTAGTTTTAATAATATTTTAATAGCATGTTGTTTAGTGAAACTCGTTATTGCGTACTACACACGCTATCGAGGAAGGTCGTGATTGCGTGTAATGCAAGGAAAGTAAAGGATGTGTGTTGTGAAAGCTCCTTTTGGTGTAGCGTACAACACAAGACATTAATGAAATTACAAAGAATATTTTTCATAAAATCTCAGGGTGTTACATTCTACCCCCTTTAAAATGAATTTCGCCCTCAAAATTCGTCGGGGTTATAAATGGTTTACTACTAGAAAGTTTATTTAATAGAACCCCACATCGTAAAAAGGAATACCAGAACCAATCTTTAAAAACATAAGTATGAAACGTAACGGTTACCCAAATAAACTAATCACTGGGTTTCCACATATGTGAAAGTATGGATATGGAAGAGAAATCTAATAATCATGTTCTGATGGAGAGTGGTAGAGAACATGGCTATGGAAAAGTCAGCAATCACAAAGCCATAAATTTGTGACAATCTAAGGTACCATCTGATTCATCAGATATAAGAGCACTAGGACAACATTTTTGGTTTTCAAGATCATTTCCCTAAATTTGATGAAATTGGAATTAGAAGAAATACTTTCGTGATTTTGGTATAGTCTCACCATTGGTCGTTCTTTGGAAAATTTCCACTTCATCTCTTAAAGATATGAAGTTGAATTTGTCATTCATGATGTGTTAGCAGATCATGTGATGGGTTATTCCATCTGTCTCAAACAAAAGGTTAGAAAAGTTATCAAAACATACATAAGTCCATCTATAGTGAGATTAATCATATATAGTTCCTAAAATGTACTTATACTTCATATAGCATACTGTTTAATATAATAAAACTAGTTTCTACTAAACAGGGACTTTCTGTAGGCCAGTGGTAGGCGATAAAGTCCAGTCGCACTTCGGTTGTGGGTTCGATTCCCACAGCCTTGTCCGATGCGATGGGTTGTCACCAGTCCTGCAGGTTGTCCTTTTTTGAAAGCTATATTACTATAACATCCCATCAATAATATTGAAAAATGTTTTATCCTAACTTATGTCCAACATAATCCATTCCAATCTTTAGGCTTATCTAAAATACTTCGGTCCAAGCTCATGGTATAAAGAAAATGATTACTTGAAATGTCACATAACAATCACGTGAATGCCATCATTTATCCCCCATATATCATAAGATATATCTTTTTGGTCAAATTACAAACATGTGAATACCTTAATCATGTATTCTCTTGAAGAATGAATACCCATTGAACCTTAGTGAAAACATGAATGCAATTAAAAGTTAACACTTTCCACAAACCAAAATCCTCAAAATTCTTTATAATCAAACCATGATATCACTTAGTCCTTATATTAATCACGAGCTCATGAATACTGTTAAACATTTCATTTTCTTGTTTTCCCTTCATTATGCGCATATCATCTTATTTCCAAAAATATCTCAATCACTTTCCATGGTTACCGATACCATAAAATTATTGCATACCATAATAGACCAATACGTAAATATTCCAATATTCCATGATACTATATACAACATTATTTTGGAATCCCATTACATAAACACTTAATCATTCCACCACATCGTTGTCATATTCAACATCGCCAATAGTGATCGCATGTGACTTCCCATTGTCCTTTGGCTTAAGCGGGTGCTCATGTCGATCATCACTAACCCTTGGATTAGGGAATTTATTAGCATAATTCCCCATTTCCTTGCACTTGAAGCATTGAAGTGTTGGTGGTGCGTTCTCTGCAGTCTTTTCTTTATTCACATCATTAGAAACCATTTTTCCATTACTTCGACACTCAGCTACTCGATGACCTTCTTTTCCACACTTAAAACATTTTCTATTCCCTTTAAGACAATCTCCACCATGCTTCTTTCCACACTTTGAGCATAAGGAAACATTCATCTTCTTTTCACCATTATTCTGAGATTTCTCCTTAAACTCCATCTTTCATTTCTTGTCAAAACTATGAGATGGATAAGTAACACCAACTTCCATTTCTACCTTGATATCACAACGCACAATTTCTTCATAGCTATTGAAGTCTCTTATAGCTAATTCCCTTCGAAGATTTGGTTTTAAGCCATTTAATAATCGATCAACTTTACTTTCAGGTTGGATGATAAATCCAGATGCATACCTTTCAAGCCTTGTAAAATTCGCTTCGTATATACCAACAGATTCATCATCCTTTTGCTTTAGTTCAGGAAACTCCTTCTCCATCTTTGTTCGAAGAATACGAGGGAAGTACTTATTGAAAAATAAGTTCTTGAACTCGTCCCATTCCATGGACTCAATTTCATCTCTTGACCTCGTATTCTTGATAAGATTCCACCATTGATCAGCATCACCTTCCAAACGATATACTGCTAAGATGACTTTATCATGTTCAGAACATTGAAGAACTAAAAATATCTTTTCAGTGGTAATGATCCATTGTTCAGCAACAAGTGGATTAGAAGACCCATTAAAAGAAGGTGGACGTTGCCTCATGAAGGACTCAATATAATATTGTTCCCTTCTCTTCTCATTTGGAAGTCCAGAATGATTCATAGCTTGTGTAAGTATAGCAATAAGATTTTTCACACTATCTCCCATAACATTTGTTTGTTCAAGAGGACAGTCATTGCATTTTCCATTACATTGATCAACACGGTTCCTTCGGGTTCCAGCCATCATCTAAAACCCAAAAAGAATAGTGTGAGAGGAAAAAATCATGCTACGGAAAACAACATAATAAAGGAGGAGTGCCTTCAATATCTAACATCTTAAATTACCGTAATTCTAGCACTATAACCTATACTTATACTTAACCTTATAGACATCCCTATACATACCTTAGAAATATCTATAGAGATCTCACTAAAGTTCTCGCATCCTAGTTTCCAAAGGTTGACTAAACCTTTCCTCTGATACCAACTATAGAGACCCTAAGCTTGACGTACATGGACATTACATTACTTTTTCAGAATACTTAGTACATTACAAAAATACACACATAAGGACCGTAATAGTTTAGTGTCTTTGGAAACTTGGAACGTAATCTTCTAATCGTGGTGAAAGATCTTCAACATCTCCCATTAAGATCTTCCCTTTTTTTTCTTACCTAAAACCTTTCTTTATATCATGGGGAAAAGAAAACATAAAAAGGGTGAGCTCAAATTCTCAGTAAGGGTAAGCATGGATAAAATAAAACATACCATATACATTTGAACTTAAAAACATGAACATAATGTTTAAACATCAAAAGATTGAGCAATGACATAAAACATGGAAGTACGTAAGGCATAGATCATAAAGAAACATTAAGAATGATAAAATAGCATGGGAATAAAACATGTAATTGTGGAAACCATTCAGCACATGTCATGATTTCCATAGTAGACAAGGCATTGCTGCCAAGACCATCTTGGTGGACAAAGTCCCTTTCTGAATCGAGTTCACTCCTCGTTTTAGTCCTGTAACACTGAACCGGATTAACATACTGTTCCAGCCATGTCTATTTCATGAGATATAAATCTTTACCCAATGCATTTGAGGGAGATATAGTTCTCACCCATCTCATAATGAAATCATTCTTACTTGTGCCACAAAATAAACATTCATCATTCATAACAACCCAATAAATAAAATGGGTTTCATAAACATCATCCCATAATCACATAATCCATATAAAAGAAATGGATATAATTTCATAATAAGAAAAGTGAAACCATGTAAATCATAGAGACATGATACTTGAAACATACACATATGAAATAATGTCATCTTAGATGGAAAATGGTTTTGATAAAGCACTTGAAATGAATTCTTGAGGAAAATATCCTTTCATCTTGAAAATCATTTTCTTTTCACAAAATTCCATTTAATTTTAAAAGAAAAGGATTTTGTTGAAAATATTAATGAAATATTTTGGAGGAAGCTTCATGAAAATAAGGCTTTATAAAACCGTAAAAATCCTTTCATGTCGTATAAGTTAAAAAAACATTCTTCTCGTACTTTTGTCAGAAAAGTCAAAAAGTAACTTGTAGGGTAAATAAAAGAAAGATTCCTTCCATACCATGGGGTAAAAGTTAAAAACGATAAAAAGTAAATTAAACATACATGAATAAACTTTTATAAAACATGGACATGGATGATAGCAATATCCCCAGTAAATACTTACGAATAACCAATCTCGGATAAAAATGAGATTTGCACAATTATCTATTACCTTAGGTCTGATTTGCTTCATAAATGTCCGAACCTCCTGTATAATGATTTAAATAATGTTATTGACTTATTCCAGAATCATACTTATTTTTATAATATCATATATGGTTCACTTATGACTTTATTTTACCCGTTCTTTTGTAAATTCCATGTTAAAGAGCGTTTTGGGTAAAATCGTTTCATTTGTCATCCGTGTTTTGACTTGTAATTATTCATATTATTACTTAGATCATGATTACTTAATTCCAGAATATAAAACATGATTTATATATAATATATATTCAGAATATACATATATATAATAGATCAATAAATGGAATGAAATACACCGTTCATGGAGACGGTAGGCCGTACGTACGCATGAACGCTGTTTTCGTTTCCTTATTGAGTTGAATGGAATTAAGTAGATGACATACATATATATACACATAAATTAAGTATCATTATTATTTCATATATTTCATGATTACTTATTATATATACTTTATAATCATTCATGAATGGTTAACGTGGAGAATGAATCTCATCACGTCGTGGAGACGGTAGTCCGTACGTACGCACGAGCGATGATATCATTCTCATGATCGTGGGATTGTATTGGAGTGTATGTATACTATTTCAGAATCAATATCACTTTAAAATAATCATATATAGTTATTATGTACACCATTATACCCATCCAAGTAAGGTGGTGGTGGAAAATAGATTACACCACGGCGTGGAGACGGTATTCCGTACGTACGCACGCGCGGTGATTTCGTTTTCCGTAGGATGGATAGAGGTTGAAATAGGTTTGTTTCATACTTATAATAAAATATCATTATATGAGTGATACTGATGTTATTACTTAATAATGAAACAACCTAAGACGAAGAAGTGGAAGAATAAATAAAGTTGAAAGAATTGGTAACAGACATTACCTCTTCTTTGAAACGCCTCTTTGAGTCCTCCACTTAGGGCACCAAATTTGGTCTTTGAGGAATACCAGGACCTCTAGGATGATTCTAGGGAAGTGGAGAAGAGAATTTGGCAAGGTTTGGTCCAGCTTGAAGGCACAAAGTGGTGTGAGGAAGAGAGGGAGGAGGTGCCCTTTTATAAGGGAGGAGAGGGGCACCTTTGGAATAACAAAAAATATTATTTTATTATAAATCCAAATTCGGTTTTAAATAGCTCCAAATTGATTTATTTAGAAGATAAGTCTGGGATGGGTAGAAAACCTCTCATCCAATAGAATTTATACAAGTTTAGGTTCCTATTTTAACCTTATCATTTATATTTAACTTTAAGTTAGATAATTTTTCTTTTACCGTGTCTTTTTGTGTTCTTACACTATAAGGTTAATAAACTTACTATAACAAGACAAAAGAATCCCAAGTTGTTTATTATTAATATATATAACCTTATCTAAGTCATTTTGCCGAACCATAGATTTTTATGAATAAAATAACAATTAATAATATAATATTTGTTTTAAAAAGTATTTTATATCAATTTTGACACTATTTAGTAATTGATTTTTGTGAAAATCATAACAGAATTATTAGTTCCAAAAAAATTAATTAAATAAATAATAACATGTCATATTAACCTATAAAATTAGTTTATTTCATAAAAGGTATCAAATTACATTTATTTTGGTATTTATAACATCAATTATGTCAATATTTCATTAATAAGATAATTACTGCATCATCTTTGTGTCATAAATAAATTAACTTATTTAATGTCTAAAAATTACAAATAAAATACCATTATGTAGGAAATATTTTTATATTTCTAATGAATATTTATAGTTGAATTTATATTATGTATAACCCTATATTAAAAATGATATACTTATTAAACTTTGATTTTAACTATTTTAACCCTTCTTTAAATAAATTAATAATAAATGTCCTAATCTAATCCAAGTTGGCCTAAATGGTCATATTTTATTCCTAAGGTTGTTTTTGGTCGAATTAAACTTATCCAATAGAATTAGGACATGTGTTAGGGTAATAATAATATCATTTTTACCCTTAATTACCCTATTTACTTTTAATCGTGGTAAAAAAAGTAAAAAGTTATTATTCACCAAAAATTATTTTCATCTCATTGAACCACATTTTACTTACTGACATCAACCGTGTCTCTCGGAATTTTGAAATTACACTCACAGAAGTGGTAAAATTATCTTTTATGAAAAATTAATTTTTTTTAACTACCACTTAGTGGTTTCACTATTCATCAAAAAATGAAAGTTTCCAGAAAAATACCAAAAATTAGGCCTAAGATATATTTGATATTATGAACTCAAAAATGATGTCTATTTTACCAAATTCAAAACATATCAGTTTCATTAATTAATTTAAAAATTTATTCCTGTCATCAAAACAAATAGCGTGTTCTTAAGAGATAATAACTATCAAAAGATTGACACTTGTTTATAACTGGTTTAAATGTGAAATTACATCCAATGACCAACATTGTATTAAATTGTAAAAATATATTCTAAATATACTTTAAAACCACTAAAATTAATAATTTATCACTATTAATTATTTCGATTAAAAAGGTTGTTTTTAATTAAAATTAATAATTTTTACTATTCATCAGAAAATGAAAGTTATCTGAAAAGTACCAAAATTTCACCCTAAGCTAATTTTGATATTCCGAATCCAAAAATGAAGTCCATTTTAAAAAATAAAATTTCAAAAATTTCAAAAAGTGGTTATTACTATTCATAACGGCTAGTTTTAATAATATTTTAATAGCATATTGTTGTTTAGTGAAACTCGTTATTGCGTACTACACACGCTATCGAGGAAGGTCGTGATTGCATGTAATTCAAGGCAAGTCAAAGATGCGTGTTGTGCAATATCCTTTTGGTGTAGCGTACAACACAAGACATTAATGAAATTAAAAAGAATATTTTTCATAAAATCTCGGGGTGTTACACAAATGAATTCGAGGTTTGTAGATATATCTACTTTCTCTAAAAAAAATGAAGTTTTAATCCAAGTTATGTTATTTTCTCCTCCTCCTCACCCACTGATTGCTTGTTTTGCGATATATATTGGTATTTTTTATCATCATTATTTCTTTACCATTGGTATATCACTATAGTCAATAATTGGAACTCATATATTTGAGCCCTCTCCACCAGAGTAGCTCAACAACATGCTTTAAGAGATACTCAGGAGTGGTACTATATTCCTAATTACGTTTAGGATGATTGTGGGTATATTTTTATAAATAATGAAAAACAAGATCAAGGTTATATCCCAATTCTGACTGGTGATCATTGTCCCATTTAAAAAACAACTTTAGGTAAGGCCCATATTCCTTCAAACCTTAAAATATCAAATCCAGATATTCCAATTAAAACTTATGAGTAATTTGAGATATATATCACATTTGAATATTTTAAATTTCATCAAATGTCTACAGCCACGTAATAAATCATATCCAAGAGGAAGTCTCACTAGGTGAATCCTAATGTATAGGAGCATGTCCATATCCTATCCCTTCTAACATCTAGTATTTTTTAGGCCCTTAATAACCATTCTATGATGGATCAACAATTTACTGACTCTCCATCATAAGGAGTAGGAAGCTACACTTATAAGGACCTCCCTAAAATATTGGTACCATCTTCTATTAATTACACAACTATTTCTTCTCACACTATGGTTTGATAAGTGATTCCCATTCCAAAATTTATCTTGAATACGATAGATATTGGTAATAATATAGGGAATAACTTAGTGACCACTAGACATGTACAATGGGGTTCTCTTCATCCATTCAACCTAATGGATATGTAATCCAAGGGTTATTCTACTCAATTAAGAGTTTCCTCCTACTATTGAACTTTGGAAATATTAGTCCTAATGAACATGTGATAGTAATTCACTAGTTCTTTTCATGGGATAAACAGTTTGAGGAAGTTAGGTGAATGATATTGATCATTTTTATAGAGTGATAATTATGTCGGGACAACACATTAAGAAAAAAAATACACACATATATGGAAAATCCACCAAGTATTCATCATTATTTTTTATAATAATGTATTCATAATCTTATATTTTCATTATGGAAATTTTTTTGTTTGCATAAATTTTCAAAATTCCAAATATTTTTCATTTTTTTGAAATATATATAAAATACCATAAATATAATAATGTGGTGGGAATAATGAGTGATCCAAAATAAAATCTTTAAGGGAATGACCATGGCCATAAATTGTGTTGTACTAATGAGTAATATAAATATAATTTTTTACCACCCCATAACAGGTGTGTCATATACTCAACCTCATAATCTAAAATATACTTCTTTACCAAATAATGAAACACATTCTTAATACTACTTCTTAAAATTGTAATCCCCTTTAGAGCATTATATATATATATATATATATGACTAAAACATAATACATATGATATGAGTATAATTACAAATGGGGGAAATGAAATACTTATCATAATGAATTGATTTATACTTGGAGGGACCATATATATCAATGTAAACAAACTCCAAGGGTTGTTTAATTTAAATCTCTAATTTATTATTTTAATTAGTTAAAATATCCCCATTCTAATTAGTAAAAAATATCTATCAATTTTATCTTTTCATTATAAAACAATTCTCACCTGGCCTTTTTAAGTCATTATTTAAATTTCTTATTATCTAATATGATCTATTTTTTACTACCACAAATCATTTTCCTCTTTTAAACACAATTATGATAACTTTTTACCAACCCCAAATTAGAATATGGTTCGCCTAGTTTTTTATACCTTTGTAAAATATAGGAATCATTGAAATGATAACCCACTTATTAATACTTCTTAAAAATCACTTCATTTCCTTTATCACTCAAATAATAATCACTATGAATGTTATACATTAATCCATCTAAAAACATATCATTATTTAATATTTCCTTCGATTTCCAACATCTTTTAAATTCAAACAATTTATCTTAAGATATCCACCAATTCTAAAATAATAAGTACCCTTTGAACTCATCAAAAATATTAAATTAATTCAATTTACCTATCTTGGTAGATAAACAACCAATATCTAATATGAAAGGATGTTTTTTTAAATACTTTAGTGTGACATCAATAATGAATTACTTTTACATTCTATTCTTTTTCATATAATGTATTTCTAATGTTTTCTTCAAATTTATCTATTTTTTTAGAAAATTTTAGCAATCCTTCATACAGCCATTTAATTTTTCATATGTTCAATAGAGTTCATTCAATAGATGAAATTCATCATCCAATTTTACTTATGAATATTCGTCTCACTTAGAAACTATTTTTGTAAGAGTGGGCCATCTTACCTTTAACTTAAAACAACTATATCTTCCATAATTACTTTTATTTATCTCATTGTGACTAAAATTTTATAATATGTTCCCAAAAATCACCATATAACCCATAATGACTTTGAAAATGGAAAATTATTAAAAATACTACTCTTTATCTACTTAAAAATACATATTTTTTTCAATCTGACTAGACATAATTCTTGAATCAATTTATCAACTAGGAATTTTGAGATGTTTTCAAATATTTGATATACCATTAATTTTAAATGTAATAATTCCTTAGGTTGTCACATCACATGTTCCAATAAATATAATGGTGGTAATCAAATTCTATATATGTTGAAATAATTGTTATAAATTATTTGTAGGTATTCATCAATTTAGGTCTACGTGTATTTCCCATATAATTAATGCATTGTTTCATATTTATGTTTAATTTATTTATTTATAGTATTACTCACATAGGAATTGTTTTCTTATATAGGTGGATTCTTTTATTAGATATGGGGTTGTTTGTTTAAATATTCTCATGCTCGTGAGAGATCGGACATCAAGTTTGCAACTAAAATAATTACAATAAAGAAATGTGTCAATAATGTATACAACCATCATAAAAAATTTAATTTTCACTCCTTATTTAATCAATTTTTTCATCATTTTAACCACTATTTTTTTGTTAATTTCCTTATACTTTTTATCTAATACTTATTTTTTTTCACAGATATTTTAGGAATGTATATTTTTTCTTTAAACTATCTACAATAAGACAAAAAATAGATAACATGTTCCTTTATACCAATGTTACCATTCATTTTATTGGATTTCTTGGTCAAACTATAACACTACATATTGAGTAAAGATTCTTATCCAAAAAAACTTTCTCGGATAGGGATATTAACTCAATAAGAATTATTGGAAGTAAAAAAAATAAATCCAATGGAAATAATGGTTACATTAGTATTTTATATTTTTTTGAAACCTTAGGATGTGTAAGAATCAGCCATATTTAAATCCGACACATGGTGTGAATGGTATGATGCTAAGTGCTTCTTTTTATCTAAAATTGACATTAATTTTTGTAAAAAAGAAAAATAACATACTCAAAACCAATAAAACACATTTAGAATTTTTTATACCTTAGGAAAATTATCTGTAAGTCATTTTTAATGGGTATGAATCAGTTGCACCTCAATCTTACACACGATGCTTTTAGTATGAATAAAAGTGTATGTTATTAGTTTAAAATTGACATTTTAATTTAAAAGATTTTACTCACTAAAAACTAATAAAAAGTTCTTTGATTGTATTTATAATTTATAAAACAATTAATAATTCATTTATGACATGTAGTAATTAATCTCACGTTAAACTGATATGCGATGTGACTGGTATGACTCAAAGTGCATGCTTCCAATTTAAAGTGTCATTTTAGTAAAAAAGAAAAGAAACTTACTCAAAACTGAGAAAAAACATTCATATTGTTTTTATACTTTATGAAAATGATACATAAGTCATTTGGGGCATGTAAAAATCATCAACACCTCAATATGATGCACGATGTGACCGGTATAACTACGAGTATATCTCTTTTATTTAAAGTTGACAATAATTTTAGTAAAGAAGATAACTGATATAATCAAAACCAATCAAACACATTTGTATTATTTTGATACTTTAGGAAAATGATCCATAAGTCATTTGGGACTTGTAGGAATTATCCAAACCTCAATCTAATACATGATGTTCCCATTATGACTCAAAGTGATCGTTATCAATTTAAAATTTACATTTTAGTTTAAAAATTCTCACTCACCGAAAATCAATCAAATTCACTCATATTTTCTTGATAATTTATGATAATGATTCATAAGTCATTTGATGCGTGTAGTAAATAGACTCACAGAAAATAGACACATGATGTGATTGGTATAACTCCAAGTGTTGTGTAAAGACCCTAACTCTAGTTTCCCAAAGCCGGTGCCTTATATTAATACATTGGTATGTTTATAATGACATTGCATCCCAAAGGACCAAATAGTTTACTAGTTTTGGAAAACCAAATATAAACATAATATTTACAGTAAAACTTAAAGGAAAAAAACAATATTGTAAATCCATTGGAAATTCTCATAAACTCTTAAATTTTTCATGAAAGTAATTCATAATAATATTCATCTTCATATCTTGAGGAAAAATAAAACATAAAAAATGGGTAAGCTTATATTATCAGTAAGTTTAAGTAATACAACATATGTTATCATAAACATAAACACTAGGCAAGATGAACAAATATAAATACATGCCTTTAAAAAAATATTTGAGAATAATATGGTAGGAATGAAAGATGATTAAATAAAGACATATAAATGATCATAAGGAAATTTAAAATAACCATTGATATTATACTAGTTTAATAATCACATAGTTTATCAATTAATAATATCATTATTAGGTAATGCATAATTTCTAACATCTGAAACAAATTTGCAAGGCCTCGGCCAAGACGTTTGAAAATACTAGGGTGAGGCCTCAGCCAAAACCCAATTTTGTTTGTCTCATTAGACCTACTGATGCATCTAGGGGCTATAGTGGGCACCACACATGACATTACAAGTCCAATTAATTCATTGTATGAATGGGGATAAACCTAAACTATATGATGATATGAAATAATTTTCCCCAATCTGTACATATAAACACTAACCATTCTAAGTAGTATGATGAATGGTATTAAGATAGCACATACACAGTAAAAATAATCATAAACCATTTATTAAATATGGAATATAATATTTATAAGAGGTTAATCCTAATAAAACATAACATTAAATAGGGGTGCTGAAATATATTAAGGTTCTCTAATAAAATCATCGAATAATTCTTGAGTGTAATACTCTTTTATTTTGAAAAGAATAGTTATTTTGGAAAAATATCTCCATAAAATGATAAATAAAATAATAAATTTTTTACATGATAAAATGATTTGTTTTAGAAAAATAAGTGTGGCTTAAAATATATTAAACAGTGCACTTGAAAATAGGTATGAAATAGTGAAGTTCCATTTAATTGGGCTTGCTTATCCTGAAGAATTAAGAAGGGGGCCCTTTTAAAACAAGACTTTTCCACAAATGAAAGATGAAATAATAATAATACATGATTTTAGAACATACAATAATAATATATAATAATTAAATAAAATAAATAATTAATTAAATTGGTTTATATAGGAAGAATGTACAACTCGAATGAAAATTGAGGTTTGGGAAGAAAACCCTTACCTTATGTCCGAATGAGTTTTTCATTTGACCTTAACATCATGGATAATCAAATTAAATACATTAATAAATTAATTAGGAACCTTATATACATATATTTGATTAACTATAGTTTTATTGAGTTCATTTATGACCTTATTGATAAGTTATAAGATTGAATTCTGTCATTCTGGAGTATTCATTTCCCTGATTTCATGATTGGTTCGCTTGATTATAAGTATTGGAGTTCATGTAAAATGGGTATAATTCTAAAAAATTGGAATCTAATGTTATTAATGAAAAAAATAAGTTTAATAGGTGTTATTTATTATTATTATTCAATATATGAGAATGAATCGTTAGAGAACATATTAATGATAATCATTTATATTAATTTTAGCGGTTCTTCAATCACAATGAACTAGTTTTGTTCTATTATTTAATATTGTGTATATAAAATGGTCACAAAACCTTAAATAAGAAATAATAGATATTTTATAGTCTTTTTCAACCATAAAAATGGTATCATGACTATCCTTTAATGAGAAATGTAAGAATGAAGGTTTGTCATCCATGAAGGTTCTAAATCAGCACTTCTTGGATGATGATTTCATTTTTAAAATAAAATAGAGAGAGTAAGGAGATTGAGGATGTATATTCCATTAAAATGATATCATTACTATATATATATTATACTATAGTTATCGTGATCATTTAGACAAAGGAGGTGAGGAGATAATAATAAAATAAATTAAATTGAAGTGAAATTAAATGAAATAGGAAGAGAATTTACCTCTTGAATTAACCTCCTTGGGAACCTCCTTAAGGGAAGGGGTTTTGGTATTTTTGAAAGACCAAGAGCTCATAGATGTGGGTAAATAATAGGGGAGAGTATTTGGGAATAACTTTTACTGGAATCAAGGCTTAGAGGAGTAAAGAGAATAGAGGAGTGAGGGTGGTTTTTATAGTGAAAGAGAGGGGCGATTTTTGAATATCTTATTCATTTGTTTATTATTTTGGCTCAATACAATGAATAGTTTGAAATTTTTAATAAAATATATTAAAATAATGAAGTTAAATTTGAGTTATGATTCTTACATCAGTGAGGACATAAGGAATAGTTTATTTATCTTATAATGTATTTATACTGTAAATTATTGTATTTTACTATTCACTAAAAATTCAAGCAATTCAGAAAAATCCCAAAAATCCACCCTAACCATTTTTTAATGTTTATAATTAAGAAATTAACTCCATTTTATAAAAATAATTTTTTAAATATGTGAAATTTAATCTTTAAATAAAATCTTTATTTACTAGAAAAATACATATTTAAATCTAATACTGATTTTATAACACTTTAAAAAAATTACTAAGGTCATATAAAATTATCATAAAATCATAAGACAAACAAACATTTATTTATGAATCTATTTTATAAAAATTAATTTTCTTTTAAATAATTTTTTTAATTATAAAATTATAATTTCAGTTATGAGATGCTTAAATTTTATTTATTCTTTCATGGGTGAGGTTACTATTTATTTGGTCGGTTCACTATTCATAATGTTCATATTTCTATTCCTAAGGGTAAGTTACTATTTTATCGTTATAGGTTCCTTAATGTCTAGAAATACCTATTGTTTATTTTATTTTTCATTTATAAAGATTATATGGTGTAATCTATGTGGTTTTATATTATTAATACTATATAAACAAACGAATGGAAATTTCATTGATTGAATTTTGGGTCGTTACAGTGTGTTTCCAGTTATAAATGAAATTTTAGAAAAAAAAACAAGTAACGTACTCAAAAATAAGAAAATTCATTAATATTGTTTTGATAATTTAATATATTGATCCATAAGTAATTTTTGACATGTAGGAATTAGACGCACCTCAATACGACCCACAGTTTGACTGGTATGACTCCAAGTGTGTCTTTTTATTTAAAATTGACATTAATTTTAGTAAAAAGGACTAATAACATACTCAAAACCGAGAAAACACGTTAATATTGTTTTTATACTTTAGGAAAATGATCCATAATTAAATTTTGACATATATGAATCATTATGAACTCAATATCATATACTATATTCCTAGTATGTCTCGAAGTGGTAGTTATCAGTTTAAAATTGACATTTTAGTTCAAAAAGTATCACTCATTGAAAACTAAGAAAACACCGTAAGATTCTATTGATAATTTATAAAAATTATTCATAAGTCATTTTTTATGTGTAGGAATTAGTCCCAAATAAAATTGACACACAATTTGACCAGTATGACTCAATCCATTTTAAAATGGAATTTTAGTAAAATAGAAAAGTGATGTACTCGAATTCAATAAAATTCATTTGGATTATTTTGATACATTAAGAAAAAGATCCATAATTCATTTCATATGTGTAGTAATCAGAAGCACCTTAATGTGATGCATGGTGTGACTGGTACAGCTCTAAGTGTATCTTTTTAATTAAAATAGACATTAATTCTAGTAAAAAAGAGAACTAATATACTCAAAACCAAGAAAATGCATTCAGATTATTTTGATACTTAATAAAAATTATCCATAAGTAATTTGTGACATTTATTAATCAAAGTGTATATTTTTAGTTTAAAATTTACATTTTAGTTCAAAAAGTATCACTTGCTGAAAACGCGCTTGTATTGTTTGGATAATTTAGGAAAACAATTCATAAGTCATTTTTAATGTTTATGAATCAGTACCACATCAAACTAGAAAATTATGTGAATGGTATGACTTTAAATGCTTGTTTCCAGTTTAAAGTTACATTTTAGTAAAAAAGATAAGTTATTTACTCAAAACCAATAAAATGCATTCATATTATTTTGATAATTTAGGAAAAAAGATCCATAAGTCATTTAGAATGTAAAGAAATCATCCACACCACAATCTGATGCATAGTGTGACTTTTATGACTCTAAGTGTGTGTTTTCAATATATATGTTCCATTTTAGTTAAAATGTGCATCACATCACAAAAACCAAGAAAACTATCCTATATGGTTTTCTCATCATTCTATATATTTTTACTTAATTAATTTCCTTATCATTTTTATCTTATACTTATTTAGATAATTTTTATAGAGATAATTCTTGAAGAAGAAAAAGAAATAGTGTGATGTTCAAGAATAAACTGAAACTCAATTCGATGCATAGTGTACTTGGTATGACTTAATGTTTTGTTCAAAATTAACTTTTTCTGTTAATTTATTTATTTATATTATTACTAATATAATAATTTTTTCATTATATGGGTGTTTTCTTTTTCTTGAGAAAGGGTGGTTTTTTCATTAATATCATGATTTGGGGTTAGTATTAGAAGAAAAAGGAACATTTATGTTTTTGAACATATGTAATAATTTTTTACTTATATAATTGTATAAACCAATGTTTGAAATGTATATAATATTTATTTGTCTCATATCTGTGTTGTAAATTTCATTGCATTTAAATTCTACATTGGAACTTTATTTTTATAATTTTTTAGTGTTTTTTGTGTTTTTTTTGTTTTTGGTGTTGTAGTGTGTTGTCACAACACATTGCATCATTCCCCTTTATCAGCACTTTTTTAGTGCTAATAAAACCCTAGGGATTTTAATCTTGTTTTGGTAGTTATCAATTATGTAGCACTAATAATGTCCATTTTTATCACTATTAAAGGCATATTTTATAGTAGTGTTCCTTCAAGCTTAATGGAATCTATCTAGTTCTTCTCATTCTTAATAAGAAGAGAGGAGGAAGAATGGGGAAAGAATTCTGATGTGCTCAACAATTCACAAATCTTGATTAACCACAATAGAAAATATCATCTATTTATATAGTTATGTTTTATTTTAAAAATATTATTTAATTATGTATCGGCCCTAAAATATTATAGTAATCATTATTAAACCACATTCCACATATTTGTTTTACGGTGTGTGTTCACTTGCATGATGATAAATATTATTTATCATCTTGCAAATAAATATCAATTTTTAATACATTCTTGGTCTACTCTAATTTCTATACGTTTATGTAAAACTCAAATAAGTATTTAATTAAATATTTTATTCATCAATAAATAAAATAAATATTTTATTCACAACCCAGTGAACAAATATTTATCAAATATTTACCAAATATTCATGTACTCGAATAATTTAATTATTTATTTCTGTGAGAATATTAACGATTAATAAAACATGAATAAATTTATTCCTCGGTATTTGGAATAATATTTACCCCATTAATTAATTTCAAATAGAATTTAACATAGATCAATGGGAACACTTAGTTTGTGACTCTCTATGATTCTTTTTTGTTGGAATTAGGCGGGATCACCTAATGTCCAATATTATTTTCTAGAAACGGGTCAATGAATTCATGAGAAAGAACTTAATGTTGAAATATTGAAAACCACATATGAATTATCACTATATAATATCGTTCCTTTTTCATAATATCTCGTCAAGAATTTTTCACATCTGTATCATTAACCTATGTGTTTGATATGTATTTCTTTAACTATATGGATTAAATAGGTCATTACACCATGGGAATATAATTTAATTTGATGGTTAAATTCCAATAAATTTTCTAAGATATAAGACTCTATAAATATATAAGGTATGACTACTTCCTTGAAATATCTATTAATAACATTTCATTCATGATGCACCCAACATACCCTGTTTCCCACTAAAATATGGCATGATGGTTTTGGTAAATAAATCTAAGTGCATGAGTCATGACATGAATCAACGATGATCTTAATTTCGAATGACTTTTACACATGCTCATAGATACTAATAACTTATGATGCCAAAACAAGTGGAATTACTACTAGTGGGTATGTTCACATCCCATCATGGAGATTACTAAGTGCTAACTTCCTGAGAAGATGCCTTATCCACTAACTAGAACTCACACCTAGCAGTCTACGCACTATGAGTCCTATTATAGTATGTTATCCAATTGTAGAACTATATTTAATAATATCACCATATCCCTTCAAGGTTCTCATCAAAGTGGGGAACTCATATGACCGTATAAATGTGATAGATACCCTTGGACATTATTATATAAAATTCAATAAGAACAATGAACAATATGTTTTTTTAATATTCAAATGATTGAATATACATGAAATAAAAGTACAAATAGTTGGTCTTAGGAAACCAAATCCAACTATAAGAACCCAAGATTCTCATACATGGATATTAGATATTTTTAGATTAATATTATATACATTACATGAACACATGCTTGAGTACCATAATATTTTAGTGTCTTTATATACTAGGTACACCATCTACTAATTTGGTGAAAGATATTCAATGTATCCCATAAAGATCATCCCCCTTTACAAATACAACTTAAAAAACTTTCTTTAAAACCTAGAAAAAAGTAAAAATAAGAAATGGTGAGCTCATATTCTCAGTAAGTGTAAAAAATGGAGATACATAAGACTAACATGAACATAAGGGTATAAAGACATGAGAATGACATTTTAAAATCATATAATGCATATAAAAGATCATAATCTTGAGTCATGGAATAAATATTGGTATTTTATAAGACATGAATCATAAGGGAATCAAATAAAATAATTCATGGGAGCATAATATTATCATAATACATAGAATTGTGGAATATACATACATATAGAAAATCATTTCCTTATTAGTCAAGGATCATTTCCAAAACTTATCAAGGCACTCAATGGGTGGCTACACCTACTAGTTGGGAGGAACCACCATCCCCAATGGAATATCTTTCTTTATAGTGTAATGGGTTTACTCCCCAACCCATTATAAAAGTCAAGGTTCACTCCCAAGACCATCATGATGGAAAAATTCTCTTACTAAAATGAGTTTACTCCCTATTCTAGTATTATCTTTATCATTAGATATAAACCTTTTCCCAAAGAATTAAATAGATATATAGGTCCAACCTATCTTTGGTTATAATGTAACCACCATCCTTTTGTATAACGTAACCACTGTTACATAATTAAAATCATACATATGTGTTCCAAAAAATCTTAAAACATTCATTATATCATAACCCATGAGATGAAATGGGCTTCATAAATATTAAATCATAAAATAACCTATGTAAAAAAATTCATAATCATTTCATCGTTTCATCAAAGCATAACCCGTGAAAAAAGAAGTGGGTTCATTAGCATTTTTTATGGCATAACCCATGGAAGAGAAATAGGGTTTATAAATATATTTTCATTATAAACATAAACCATTCAATGAAACAACAAAAATTTTATCCATGGATCATATCCCAAATAAATCATAAGTAACATCAAAATATTCCATCTTAGATGGAAAATAACTTTGAAAAATTACATGGCACATTTCTTGATTAAAATTTTCCTCTTAACTTTGAAAAACAAACTTTTTATAAAATTAAAAAAATTTCAAAATCATTTTATTTGAAAGTAACCTTGAAAACTTATAAATTATTCTTAAAATAAAATAATTTTCATAAAGGTGGTAAATTCGGCTCATGTTGTACATTTTAAAACAAATATTCCTTATACATTTTCAGTAAAATCTAAATGGACATTATTTTGGAAAATAACATGAATATTCCTTTCAAAAAAAATTGAATCAATTCAAAAATGGGTAAAAATTTCTTTAATAAATCATTTTAAAAATTTCAAAAACATTTTTGAGAATGTTTTTAGAAAACATGGTTTTGGAAGAAAAGGGGTTTTCAACCGAAAATAAGATTTCTCCTAAAAATATTGTTTTTTCACTCTTGAGTATATAATGAGGGGGAATGAAGGGAAAATGTATTCTCATGAAATAATCAGAGGATAAGAAAATTCATCATAATTATTTATAGTTAGATCATAAAATTTCAACATTGGATACTTAATAATAAATAATCTCGATAATCGATGAGATTCTAACATAAAAATATTACCACTTTGGTAACTTTGGGATCATAATTACCATGAAATAATAACATTAAAAAAACATATAATATCGTTAAAATAATATTATTCATGATATACCATGTCAAAGGGGTATTATATATTCCAAATCAAATAAATACTTGTTCAACATGGAATATGACTCATGGAAATTAAAAGTGAGATAGAAATCCCTTACCATAAGTCTCGACTTCCTTCATACTTGTTCGAAACTATTTTATATTAAATATAATTTTATTATAAATATATGAACTATAATTATATATATCATACCACATATGATTCAATTATGTCTATTTAATATATATTTATTAAAAATTCATTGTTTAAATCATGATTTGGGTAATAACTGCTTTGATTTTCATATATGTTTTGATTTATTTTTTCGGTCCTCTTATTATGATCATGGTTCCATAATCATTAGAATAATAATAAAGAAATAATTATAATATTTATACATCAGTTATAATTTTAATACCAATCATGAAAGATGGTATTGATAAATGAAGTATGTTATGATCATGGAGATGGTGGTTTGTACGTGCACATCAGTAATGTTTCCATTTTTAAATGATAATTATGGAAAAGAGGAAAATAATATTTTATCATTATGTAATGATAATAAGGTAGGATTTAGTTCCATAGAACCAAATTTTTTGTACTTTATAATAAACATGTATTTAATTTTTAAAATATTAATAAACTACTTATCACATCATGATTTCTCTTCTGTATAACATAATATATGATAATGTTCTAATAGTCTCTTTCAAACTAAAAGTTCATAGCAGTTCTCCACTATGATGAGAATTGGGAAGTGTTGCAACACTATTATTAAATATATTCTCTATATCTGAATTATATCATTTGAGGGACACAAATGATATAGGCTATCAAGGGTGGAGACTCAAAGGACATTTAGGCACCTTCTCATGGTGTAAACCCTTGGAAATATTCAGTAGGGTATTATGAGAGTAGAACCTGCCAATAGAAAATCCACATTTATACGTGTCATTGGTTGTTCCTATCTGCGGACGTGTGTATTGGTCCTTATAATTTAATAATATTGTTAATGAATATTATGATTTGTGTACTTTGATATATTGACAAAAACTATGATGACAAATGTTCGTAGCAAGGTGGGATATGTTGGGTCTGTTACGAGTAATATTTCATTAATGAATAATGTTAAAAAGGATTTAACCCTTTTGTTTTTTAATGGAAGTTAATATCATAGGCCATTTGATTGAAATTATATAGCCTAAATAAATCCATGTCCATGGTTTTCTATAGGCAAGTTCTATTTCTAGAAAGTCAAAGAAAGAGATAATCAAGCATATAGGTTGATGGCACTGTCATGAAACCTCCTCATTTTGATATTTTGTGATAAAGGGGTAATATTACTTAGTATGAATTCGTATGAGGTAACATGTAGTTGTGGTATTAAATTATTTATCTATGGGTGCCTTGGCTTATTGCTAGATTCTAACCTTGGACTTTAGGCAGCTTCGCCTAATGCCGCTAAGAAAAAGGCCTAGAGGGTCACTCACTAAGTGTATCTAGAATCTCAGTTAAATAATGTATTATTATTTATTATATAAGTTTTTGAATAAATGTTATTCTCATACATGGTTTAATATTATTCATGTATTCTTGGTCACATGTAAATATTTATTTTCTATTTTAGTAAATATAATATTTATTTATTTATTTGAGAATATTGTAGTGATATTTATTTAATAAATAAATAGACATTATTCAAGGTCCTATAAATATTATGGAGGAATAGTGGACCGATATTTTAGGTTCGATGAGAAATAATAAATATTGAATATTATTTGATTAAATAATATTTAATTTTAATCCATAAGTAATGTTCATGTCGAGAAATAATGATACTATTATTATTATTTGACACGGGGTTTCGCTATGATTAAAAAACTATATAATTGCACTTGTGAAATTATTTTATTTTAAACCTAGAAGTATAAATTCCCAATTATGTTATTTTCTAAATAGATCAAATTTCATTTGTCATGGTTGTTCACAATAGATTTGGAGAATCCTCTCAATTCTAGAGAGCTCTCTTATCCAAGAATGCTCCCAAGAATTTAGAGAAATCCTCCTCCATCAGATAAAAGAGAATGTTTTAGAAGTGTTTCTAAAAGTAATCAAAGATGGATGTTGTAAGTGCAAGGATCTACCATGCTAGCACCCAGAGATTCCTTCCATGATTTCTGGAGATTTAAAGAACACATTTGCATCACTCCTAGAGGAAATCTACACTTGGTTTCTACAACACAACAACGGTGGACCATTTATCTATCAGAGGATTCATCAATGAATAAATAATTCCAAAAAAGGTAATTATTTATTTAATTATATTAATTATAAATAATATGTGATGATCCTCTTTCTCAGTTTCAACACAATTCTTCATTGTCTATTTCTTTGGATCAATTCCATAGATCATGGTGTTCATGATCGTGTAGAACTCGAATTGATCATCCATTATGGAAAAAATCAATATTGGGACCCACCCATTGCATGCTTATACTATTACTAGAACCTAAAAGTGGTATCAAATAAATCACATAATTATTTATAATTATTTAAGGTCATTGGTGATTTATGCATTTTAATTTATTTTTTTCAATTCATGTTTAATCATTATTTTAATCTGAATTGAAAGATCTATTTCTTCCTCCTTTGTTTCTCATAGATCTAATTGAGACGTTTAATTTTATTATTAAAATAAAATCTAGGAACTCATTCAGATGTTCCAAGGTTTATATCTAAACAACACTAGATGACACACCGTGTACCAAGAGTTACACATCATGTGGTCATGTTTAATGCATCAAAATTGATTCAGAAATCAATTCAAGATTATGAATTGATTATTTCATTAATTTCACAATTAATGTACCACGTGTTGACCATAATTTAATGGAACACAATTAGATAAACAACATACTGTGTATCCCACGTACATGGCATGTAGTCCCCTTGATTCACAGATAGGCCGTGTATTCCATACACAGCATACCTGACTTGTAACTGTATAACTCGTACTTTACACAGTATGTGGCCCATTGGAATCGTCATGTACTCCAAATTTTCAGAGCCATGTATTACACACCTATTCCCTAGGTGTGTGTCTCAGATATAAAGTGAGATGTATACACACCATATAGATTGGATCTACACACTTTGTACTTAAACCAAGTTACGTAGATTGAAAATTCATTTATTTTACTATGTAAATCATGAGACATGTACTTGTGTGTGGTCATAAAGAAAGGACACACCATGTAATAGGTTTTAATATACATAAATATTGAAGTTTTTAATTAATATCTTTGTAGTGTTCAGATTTGTAAATCATGTATGAATTGTATTATATGTTTCCACTCTATATACATTCAATCATAACACATGGCCAAAAAAATCATGTAATTTGTGTAATCATATGTGAAGTACATGTTGTGAAAGTACATGATAAGTCGTGTATACCATATGTTATAAGATTAAAATATTATATGACTATAATACATGTTGGGTAGAATTGGATGGGTATTCACTATGTTCACTTCATGGTACATTTATGTACAAAGTTAATTTTAAATGAATTTATTTAATTTGTTTAAAATTATAATGGATGAGAATATCAAGAAAATTCATATAAGAATTAAGATAAAATATTGATTAATTAAAGATAATAATTAATCAATTCGAGAATGATTTATCTTAAATATGAACGATTAAGAATTTAATTCTAGTTTTATTAAATGTGTAATTTTTTCCATGCATGTGGATGATAATGAGCTTGACCATACCGGTTGTATGTGATTGGTTTTATTTAATTTTTTTACTAAATTAAATTTTTGGCATGTTTTCCTTCTCTTCTTTCATTATATAAGGCCTGTGTTACCATGGTTTATTTTATGTAAACCCATTTTTCCCTTCACCTATGTGTGAGTAAAAGGCATATGTAATGGATGAAGCTCCCAAGCTAGTGGAGGCAGTTCAAGTTCAGAGCTGAGGTAAAACCAATCCAAGGAGATACGTAGGTGGACATTTGGAAAGCTTCAATACAAACCTTAATTGGTTCAAAGTGTTTTTTCCCTAGGTCAATGGTTAGTTTATCAACCACTAGATAAACTAACCACTAGTAAGAACTCATGGTCATACCGCTATATTATTTTATTTTATTTAGTTACATGGTTATTTCATTATGGGTTTCTTATTGTGAACACATAATTAATGAATTAATGAGCATATAAGATATAACTAAAATAAAATAGATCATGCATAAATATTATCTAATATATGGTTAATCACTTAAGTAATCCCACTTATTATTAACAACCATTTGATAAAGATAATAATTGGTAATTTATGCTTAAAATTATAAAATCACTCAATAAAAATAATAAGTCAGTATAGCCTTCCATTACTTCATTTATAATTGAACAATAGTTCAAAGTGTTTGACCAGCCAAAGTTGGTGTTCTTTTAATTATCTAGGAATTCTAACATCAGATTTTGGGTTGACTTAACATGGTTCACATCAAGGGTTGACTACCGAAGTAGTACTTGGTGTAACTAAAAGTAGAAGGTTGAAGAAATATAAATAAATGATTTTAAGATTGGGGAGTCCACTTAGTAGATCAAGGGACTATGAGTTAATATAATTGGAATTTGGAATGTCTAACTAAAACCACTCGAGTTTCTTGACCAACCAAAGTTTGGGTAATGAAAAGGGGAATATGGATCCTTTCCCCTAGAATGTCCAAGAAACAATATATTTTGAAGCCAATGGTGAGGGATATTGGAATTCTATAAAATATTGTGAGACTAATAAATATAATATAATATTTAATTAATTAATTTTTATCAGATAATATACTAAAATTCTACTTATCTTATTTTTTATAAATAGTAATAAAATGAAATCAAATGTATCATTGTGATCCATACATGAGAAGGAAAACCTTCTCTCCAGCACAAATTTCTAAGAGTAGAAAAGGCGCATACATGTCATCCTCCACCATGAAAGGAAATTTTACGTGTTGGAAGAACCTTTACTAGTTGCACCTGGAAATGAGGAAAGTGATTAAGAGCTATCTCTCTATGAGAAACACCTAACTGATGCTACATATGTTCAGTGTTTCATGTTATCATCCATTTCCAATGATATTATGAAGATATGGATGTCTATATCATGATGTTTCACCTTTAGTATCTCTATTAAGAGAAGGTGATACAAGAGAGGTATGAGATCTCCAATTATTTGTTCATAACTAATCTTAGAGATTCTTCACCATCTGGGCCTCATTTAGTCAACCTTATTGGCTACATTGAACACCTGGAAATCTTAGGGATTAAAATCCTAGATGAGTTGCGTAATTATCTCATACTTTCATCACTTCCCAAGACCTTCTCTAACTTTATTTTGAATTATAACATGATCAATAATGAGAAGAGACTTTCGGAACTTCTAACATTAATTCTCCAAGTGGATAAGGACATGGGGAATGATAAACTCATAGTATTTACAGTTAAAACAAAATGAAAGAACAAGTCAAAGGGGGCCAAGATCTATAAACAGTCTAAATCCCCCAAGAAGCGTCCTTCCAAGAAGGAGAAGATCCAAAGTCAAGAAAAGGAAAAGGAGGCGGTATGTTTTTCATATGGAAAACCAGGATGATAGAAGAGTAATTTCACCCAAAAAAAGGTTATCTAAAGGAGTATTCATTATCGAGTGAAATATTTACATTTCTACACATTGGGTATTAGATACAGCTTGTGGTGCTCACATTAGTATCCAAATGCAGGAACCAAGTAGATTCAGAAATATTTCCAAAGGATAGGTGGATCTATGAGCTTTCAATGGTGTGAGTATACCTACTCTAGTCATTGGTGATGACCACATTTCATTTCCAAAGGTAATGGTTTTGGTTTGAATAGATTTTTATTATGTACGTATAGTTACTAAGAACATAATTTTTATGTCATGTGTAGAAACACATGGGTTTATTTTCAAGTTTGTAAATATAATTTGTTTCTTTAATAATTAAAACATTTGTTACGGTATGGAACATTTAAATAATGGTCTGTATGTATTCAATAATGAAAAAAAAGAGTTGGAAGTTTAAAAAAAATCATGTTCACATGACTCATATAACACCCAGATGTGGCATCACCATCTTTATCATGTAAACAAGAAGCATTTGACAAAGCTTGATCAAGATGGTTATTTAGAATCTTCTGATCTAAAACCACTTGATAGATGTCATTATTGTTTTCAATGTAATTAAAATGACTAAACCACAATTTTGTGGATAGGGTGAAAGGTCCTTGGAGCTTCTAGGATTGGTACACACTTATTTATGTGGACCATTTCTAGTAAAAGATATAGGTGGATATTCTTAGTTCATAAATTTTTCTAATGACTTGAGTAGATATGTATATGTATACTTGATGAGGTATAAGTTTGAGTCCTTTGAGAAATTAAAGTAATTCAATAGTTAATTAGAGAATCATCTAGGTAAGAAGATAAATAATATTTGATTGGATTGAGGTGGTGAATATATTACCAAGAGTTCATCGACTTTCTACGGGAGTTTGGGATTCTTTCTAAACTCACTCCACCTTATACACCACAGTGAAATGTTTTTAGTGAAGGGAGGAATTGTTCCTTATTAGACATGGTAATGTTGATCATGAGTCATATATATCTTCCATTATCATTTTGGGGATATTCATTACAAACTATAGCATAATCATTAAACTGAGTGCCAATTAAAACAGAAAATAGAATTCCCTTCGAGTTATGGAGGGGAAGGAAACCCATTTTTTCTCATACACGTATATGGGGTTGTGAGTAATTTGTTAAGGCCTTATTAGGAAACAAAATAGAACATTAGGGCACAAAGTGTGTCCTTTAGGGTACCCCAAGGAAATAAAGGGATACTACCTATACAACCCCTCTGACAAGAAAGTGATTGTCACTAGACAAGCCATCTTTTTTGAGAGGGAGAAGATCCTCAAAAAGGATAGTGAGAGAAAGATTGAATTTGATGACGTTGATGCTCAAGATACACAAGAGTTGGTGTAGGAAAAGATTCTATATGTCCCTATAGAATAAGTACTTCCTAAAACACAAGTACTACATAGGAGTATAAGAGTGGTAAGAGAACCATAGAGATATCATTTTTTGGTCACTGAGGATGGTGACTCGGTTTTGTTTGAAAATAATGAACCTCTTTATTATAAGGAGTCATTAGAGATCTCAGAAGCTATAAGATGAAAATAATCCATGAATTCTAAAATGAATTCCATGTATCATAACCAAGTTTGAGTTATGTTCAATGCACCATTTGATTTAAACACAGTTGGATTCCAATGGGTATTCAAGAGGAAACTAGACATGGAAGGTAAAGTAAGTACCTATAAATCAAGGCTAGTGGCTAAAGGGTTTTAAAGGTATCAAGGAATTAACCATAATGAAACCTTTTCACCAGTTTCCATGTCTAAATCCATCAAAATTTTACTTTCCATATTAGCTTACCATGACTATGAGATTTGGTATATGGATGTAAAAACTACATTCCTTAATGGGAACCTTTAAGAAGATGTCTATATGACACATCCAGAAGGTTTTGTGACTCCAGGTGATTCCAAAAAGATTTTTAAGTTACATATATCCATTTATGGATTAAAGAAAACATACAAGTCATGGAACATTCAATTCTATGAATCCAAAAAAGAATTTGGTTTCACTAAGAATGAATGTGAGTCATTTGTTTACAAGTGGTTTGGTGGGAATGTGGTCATTATCCTAGTATTATATGTTTATGACATATTACTTATTAAAAATGACATACCAATCTTACATTCAGTTAAGTATTGGTTAAAAAAGTGTTTCTCTATGAAGGAATTAGGCAAAGTAGCCTATATTCTAGGGATCAAGATAATTCATGATAGATCCAAGAGGATTCTTAGACAAATTCAAATTACATATGTTGATTAAGTACTAAATATATTTATTATGGAACAATATAAGAGGGGATCAATTTTAGTGTTGTATGTTTTACATCTTTCTAAGAAAATGTGACTTAAGACACAACATGAGAAAGAGAGAATGAGTAAGATCCCATATTCTTCGATGATAGGATCAATCATGTATGTCGTGTTATGTACTAGACTTGTTTTTTCTACGCACTGGTCATGGTAGGAAGATATTAATCAGATCTAGGAGAACATCATTGGACTAATTTTAAGGATACCCTTAAGTATCTGAAAAGAACTAAGGATGTGTTCCTATTATATGGAGGAGATCAGGATTTGGTCAATATAGGTTACACTGATGTTGGTTTTCAAATAGATTAGAATGATCTGAAGTTGAAATTAGGATTTATTTTATGTCTCAATGGAGGAGTTGTGAGCTGTAAGAGTTTAAAGAAGCCATTTTTTGCAGATTATACAATGGAGACTAAGTATATAGTGGATTCTGATACATCTAAGGAAGATTTTTGGATTCATAACTTTTTCCAGGGCCTTATTGTGGTACTTATCAGTAAATACCCTATCATATTGTATTGTGATAATACTATAATGGTGGATCTTGAAAAAATCCAAGGTCACAACAACGGACAAAGCATATAGTCTGGAAGTATCACCTATTGTGGGATTTCTATCAGAGGGGTGAAGTTGCAGTGATAATAATACCCACATAAGAGAACATGGGGGAACCCTTGACTAAAGGCCAATCTCAATAGAAGCATGATTTTCATGTGAGAGCTAGCGGACAGAAAGTTGTTAGTAGTTGGATCTAGTGTAAGTGTGTGTCTTCTGGAGTTGGTTCCCAAGAACCAACTTCTTTTATACTTTATGATAAACATTTATTCATTATTTTGAATGTTAATAAACTACTTATCACATCATGATTGTTATTTTTTGTGACATAGTATGTGATAATGTCCTAAAAGTGGGTGTTTCACTAAAAGGTCATAGTAGTTCCCTGCTATAATGAGAACCAGAAAGTGTTATGAAACTATTCTTCAATATATATTTTATAGCCAGATGATATCATTTTAGGGACACAAATAATGAAAGATATCAGTATTGTAGACTCATAGGTTTTTGATTAACCTTATCCTGGTGTACGCCCTTAGTAATATTTAGTAGGATATTTTAAGAACAAGACCCACCAGTAAGAAATCCATATTTATACGTGTCATTGAATATTCCTATCTAAATATGTGTGTATTAGTCCATAGACTTTAAGATTATTATTAATGAATAGTATGGTTCACATACTTTGATATATTGATGAAAACTATGATAACAGATATTCACGGTGAGGTGGGATACATTGGGTATATCACGAGTAATATTTAATTAATGAATAATGGGAGAAAGTATTTATCCCTTCTGTTATTTGACAGACATTAATATCTCAGGCCCTTTGATGTAAATGATATAACCTAAATAAATCCATGTCCATGATGTTCTATAGGCATGTTCTATTTCCAAAAATTCAAATAAAGAGATAATATATCATATAGGTTGATGGAACTAACATGCAACCTTCTCATTTTGATATATTGTGACAAAGGGATTAGATTACACAATAAGTGATCTTATGAGGTAACATGTCACCATGGAATTAACTTATTTCATTATGAATTACTTGGAGTGTTTTGAGATGCTAAACTTAGACTTCAGGCTTCTTCACCTAATGTCACTAAGAAAGAGGCCTAGAGGGTCACACACTAAGTGTATCGAGAATCACAATTAAATAGTATATTATTATTTATTATTTAATAGGTTGAATAAATATTATTCTCATACATGGTTTAATATTTAATCATGTATTCTTGGTCACATATAAATATTTATTTTCTATTTTAGTAAATATAATATTTATTTATTTATTGGAGAATAATGCAGTGGTATTTATTTTATAAATAAATATACATTATTCAAGGTCTGATAAATACTATGTAGGAATGGTGGACCAAGGTTTTAGGTCTGGTGAGAAATAATAAATATTTAATATTATTTTATTAAATAATATTTAATTATAATTTTCAATTTAAGTGCATGTTGATAAATAATGATATTATTATTATTATTTGACATGGGTTTTCTCTAGGATTAAAAAAATAAATAAGTGCACTTGTGTAATTATTTTATTTTAACCCTAGAACTTTAAACACCCAATTATGTTATTTTATCAATAGATCCAATTTCAATTTTCTTTGTTGTGCACAATGAATTTGTATAATCCTCTCAATACTAGAGAGATCTCTTCTCCATGAATGCTTCCAAGAACAGAGAGCAATCCTCCACCATCAGATCAAGGAGAATACTTTGGAAATGTTTCTCAAAGTGATAAAATACATACAATGAAAGCGTAAGGATATACCATGCTAGAACCTAGAAATTACTTCAATTATTCCTATATATTTTAGGAACACATGTAGATTACCACTATAGGAAATCTACACTTGGATTCTACAATGCAACGATGGTGGACTATAGATTTGTCACCAGATTCATAAATAAAGAAATAATTCCAAAAATAGAAATTATTTATTTAATTAAATTAATCATAATTAATATGTGGTGATCATATTTCTCAGTTTCGATGTAATTCTTTATTTTCTATTTCTTTGACTTATTTCCATGGATCACGTCATTTATTATTGTATAGATCTTGGATTGATCATTGATTATGGAAAAAATCAAAGTTTATCCCCACCCATCACACACTTATTATATACTCAAAACCTAAAAATAATATCATAAATAACATATTACTTATTTAAATATACTTATACATATCATCCATGTGGTGTGGTGATGAAAAGAGAGAGTAACATCGCTTTGTGAAGGTGATATTCCACACATACATGAAAACAATTATCATCTTTCAGTGAGTTAAAAGGTAAAAAATGATATATTATATTTAAATAAAGGAAAATATGTCATTAATATCATAATTATTTCATTTATATCACATATATTCATTAACATTATCCTTATTATCTTCTATGTAAATCATTAGTAAAAATGAATCACATCGCTCTGTGAGGGGATAGTCTGTCGTACACACGAGCGACATTATCGTGTCCCCTAAGAAATTAAGAGTAGAAATTTATATAAAATATAATGAATAAATATTTAAAATTATTTTAAAAATATGATATATTTACTTTAAATTTGTCATCATACACAACCAAGAAAGTTGGTAATGTAAAAACGAATGACATCGGTTCCTGAGGTGGTAGTCCACCGTACACATGAACAATGATTTCATAACTCATTTGATAGAAGTAGAAATAGTTTTAGATAATTACATTAAAATAGAAACATACAATTATATGTAATAAACTGAGTTTATTATATCATAGTATTTTAATAAAAATTGGAGAAGGTTGAGGAATAAATAAAATAAAAATTCATGTTGAAGAATGTTACCTCTTCTTAAAGTATCCTCCTTAAATTTTCACCAAAATCATTTCTAGGTTGAATTTATGCCAAAAATAAGGCTTCTAGGGTGTGAGGAGGAAATTTGGAAAGTTATTTTTTCAGTTATTGTTCAAACCAAATGAGTTATAAGGTGTGTAGAAGAGAGTAGAGGGGGTTTCCTTTTTTAATTGTGGTGAGTGGCACACTTGTAATTTTTCAAAAGAAGAAATTCCACCCAAATGTTTTCACAGTCAAAAGGCTCCAATAATGGAATTTAATTTATAATAGAAGGTATAAGGTCTAAATATGGCCATAAAATAGATTTTATACAAGTTTTTTGGTTATTTTAACCTTTATTTTTTAAGTATAACCCCCAATAAACCCATTTTTATCTTAACCGTGATAATTAATTTTTACTATTTTCACTATGCATTTTGGTAAAAAATTAATTTAAAATTAATAAATAATATAAATTGTTCTGATTAAAAATATTTAATCCATTTTTTCGAAATTACATTCACATAATTGGAAATCTTTAATTTAAAATTAATCTCACATTTTCGATGAGAAAGCGGGTTTTCAAAGATAAAATGTTAAATAGTTTACAAAGTTTTTATGTTCAATTTAAATATTTAATTCATGCCAATGAAATAAATTTTATTAATATACATATGTATGTATATATATATATTAACTAATTTTTTTAATTTATTTAAAATATAATTTATCTTTATAAATAATTTAAACAAAATGGCAGTTTTCAATAACATTTCTGTATTTTTTAACTATTCATCACTAGATTAATCTTTTCATAAAATTATCCAAAATTATCTATAAGATAATTTTTAAATTATTATTTCAAAAATAAATTTTATCATACCAAATTATTTTTTACATTTTTCAAAAATTTAATTTAAAACAAAAACAAAAGATGTGATGAAAAAGTCAGTTTTAAAGAAGTGTATTTTTCAAGAACAAGATGATATTTATATTAAATATATGTCTAATGACAATCATTGTAAAAATATAAATTAAAATTTATATATATAATATGTCAATTACATTTAAATAATTCCTCATTGTGGATTATTTTAATTATTTAAAATGGATAAACATTATTCACTTTGAAATGGTTTTTAGAAGAAAAAAAACCCTTTTTTAAACCCAAAAATAAACTCACATTAAAATCCAATATAAATTTGATTCAAAATTAATAAAGTGGATTAAATATATATAAATAATTCTTATATTAATTTAAAACATAATTGGTCATTTAAATTACTTAATTTATTGAAAAGAGATGATGGTTTTACAAAAATCGGTATTTTTCACTATTCATTGTAAAATCAAAAAAATTTAAAAAATCGTGAACTTTCACCATTTCTTAATTTTGATATCATGAATTAAAAAATTAATTTACTTTAATTAAGTAAAATTTCTAAATTATATATAAATTAATTATAATATTTTTTTCATAAAAATCAATAAAAACCATTTTTTAAGAAGACATATTTTTTTAGAATATAATTACTTTTCGAAAAATTTGATTGATTATTTACTTAGAATTTATAAATAAATTTAGAATGAGTAGGAAATTTATATGTATATTTTATAAGGTAGTCAATACAATTCATACCTTCCTGTTTAATGGATTTGTTATAAAGTTCATACTAAAAGTAATATTATTTCACAGCTTGTTGAATCTCACTATCGCATTTCATGCACGCTATGAAAGAAACTCGTCATTATGTGTAAAGCAAGATAAAATATGTGTTTTGTATAATGTTATCTATCTAAAATTTTAAATTAATTTAAAATACATATTTTATAAAATCTTAAGATTTAAATTCTACCCCCCCCCCCCTTAAAATGAATTTCTCACTTGAAATTATTCTTAGTCATCAGAGGTTTAACATTTGAAAATTTATGCATAGAAACCCATATCAAAAAAATGAATAAAAAACTTCCCTTAAAAAGGTAAATATGGAACATAATTGTTACCTAATTTAACTCATGACTAGGTTTCCACATATGATAACATAGGTTGTAATTAAATATTTTTATATGGAATAAAAACATAAATAATTATAGATAGTGATAGAGATCATTAATCCCAAGAAATTGAATGATCAAAGGAATGTTAAGGGATTCAAAACGAAAAATATGTGATGATTTAAAATACCATTGGTTTATAAAAATAAAGGTATTTGGATAAAATTTTGTTTCAATATTATTTTCCTAAATTTGATGAATTCTTTTACTACCTAAAAATATAAGTAAATATACCTACTTGATATGTTTCTATTTCATAAGCACAATTTCATCTTTGGGTTTTGATCAATTTCCAATTCATCACTTACAATAAGAAATCAATATTCGAAAATGAATATTTTTTATGCCTAAATCACTAAATTTCACTTTTAATGGATCTTAACATCCATAATAGAATGATAATCCATTCTATAAATATCTAGATATCATCAAAACAAAATGGTTTGCATAACTTTTTCAAAAATCATTATATTGTGAAATAATAAATTAATCTCTAAAACCTCATCCAAAATTAAACTTAAACTATTCTATAAATTGTTAACCATATTACCCTTCCAAAATTCAATATATATAAATAAGGTAGCTAAATTTCTCAAAATGAACATAACATTAATCCCCCAAATATCATGAAGTAACTCTAAATTCTCACATACCAAACATGTGAATACATTCATCAGGTATTCTCTTGAAGCATGGTAATAACTTGAATTACCATAAAACCTTATTAAAAAAATAAATTATTCCTCATTAATTACATAAAACACAGATTATTTGATATATTCCATAAATTTAAAAATGTTGTAAATTCCATCCCTGATAGAATAGACCACTTTTTTAACATCCCACCACATCCCATTGGCTTGGGAGGGAAAAGGAATGCTACTTGGCTTTAAGAGACATTCCCAAGGCGCCAAAGGCTAGAAATAAATGTCGAGGGCTTGAAGAATAAATTGGGGAATGATTTTCCCTTGAGATAAAACCAACCAACCAAACAGTCCACTACAACAAACTACATGATGCATGTTGACAAAACAACCAAACCCATATATTACCAAAAGACAACCAAACTAATCCATAAAATCCCAAATTCCAAATAAAACCAATCCAAAATCAGAGTATCAATTGGAATACTACAACAATAATCCAATAGAACTAGGAAATCATCCTTATCTCCACACCAAGCTCCATGATACGAGCATGACAACATCACAAAGGCATCATGTTGAACCGCTAATAAAATGAGATACTTTACTCTTACCTATGTCTTGGAATACAACATCTGTAAAAGTAATAAAGTTCCAAAGCATGGGTTGAGTAAAAATACTCAGTAGGTTTTCCCAAATGACTTCCCTACACATGCCACTAGGATGAAATAGTTATCACATTTATATAAAACAGTTTATATAAAACATTAAATAGGGAAACCATTACCACAAGACAAACATACCCTTATCAAGCCATGTAACCCACGGGAAAGCCACAAACATGCCTTAATACATATCGTTGTTACACACATTAACAAAACCAATCACCACTTCGCATGTCCACAACACAATTAAAGAACAACACAATGTTCTACAACCCAAACCGGTCTAACAATCATGGGGGAACTTCCATCCGACCTGTTCCTTCCTTCCCAATTTAGTGTCACTTCCCATCCACTTATCCTTGATGGTGGCCCTTACGTCCACTTACTTCCTCTTTTATAGTGGTACTTCTCACCCACTTCACATAAAATTCACACAATCCATAACACTTAATCAAAAAACAAGCACTAATCATCAAGTCCACAAAAAAGAACACCATCATTCCCATCACATGCCAATTTACTTCAATAAATCACCCATTTATTGAAAACACCCTTTAACCAATTTTCCATGCCCAACCACATTTCAACCAACAATATCATTATTGAAAATCATTTTCATCAACTATTTTCACAAATCAATCCCAGTAACCCATTTTAAAATCTCCATTTTAAAATCCATAATAAGATAATTTCACAAAAAAACCCCTTTTTCCAAAAAATTCCCAAAACATCACCAAAGGGATTTCCAACCAATTTTGCACATAAAAACGTAATTAATTTTATGAAACACAAATTAATTGAAACCAAGATTAAAGTTATAGAAAATTGGAGTCTATATATAGAATCCACTTACCTTTAGGGTTCTATCTAATTCAACCCACAAGAAACCATGCCCCAATCCGGGAAAACGCACCGCCGAAACTACTCTAGATGTCTTTCCCTGTCATAAAAAATCCTTAAAATAAACACCCAAGGAAACCATAACCCTAGATTTATACATAATTGTTGTAGATCTAAAAAAATGATAGATAGGGAGATGTAGATCTAGAGAAAACTACAAAGAACTGTCAGAGGAGACTTGCTCAAGAAGAATCCCCTTCAATCCACCAAGAAACCCCTTTGAATTGATTATAAAACTTGTGGGAGTGCAACTCCAACCTTTGAGAACCTAAAATCCCGAGTGAGGCTCAAGTGGGAGAGAGTTTTGAGTGAAATGATCCAACCTCAAGGGATCATGTATTTAAAACCCCCATTTTTTTAGTGGTCGCACGGTTATCCCACATGATATGGAAAATCGTGTGCTAACTGTACGCACACCACTACCTCAAGAGAAGGGTTATGAATGGTTGAATTGAATAGTTTGGAAAATTGTGCATAGGTCATGTGAATCCCATTGTCTCCCCCTACACATTTTTCTGGAGAACCCACATGGTTTTCCCTAACCGTTCTCAAACTGTGCACCCTTATAAAAACCTCCAAACTTAATCAAAACCATTCCAAAACTCTCTAAACCTCTTCCTAACTCATCCCAAGAACTTTAAACACATAAAAGGAATAAAAAATTATACATACCTCAAACTGGGGGTGCTACATTCTCCCCACCATTAGACTTTACATCCTTAAAAAATAGGTAACTGTCACTTTTCCAAAAGAGATCAGGCCATTTCTCGACCATCTCTTTCTCTTGTTCTCAAGTCTCATCTTGAATCTGACTATGCCACCACAAAACACTAAATAAACCAATTCTTTTATCCTACATGACTTTCTCTTTCCTATCCACAATCTATATGGTCACGTGAACCAAGGAATCATTTGGTTCTAGATCAACATGATCCCAATGAATCACATGGTCATGATCCGACTGATACTTTATCAACTACGACGCATGAAACAAATTGTGCACCACACTAAGAAATGGTGGAGAAGCCAAACAATAATCCACCTCTCTAATACTCTCAAGTATCTAAAAAGTCTCAATATACCTTAGAGATAACTTTCCCTCCTCCCTAAACCGACGATATCCCAACCTAGGAGAGATCCTTAAAAACACATGATCACCCACCTCAAATGACAACGGTTGTCGAAGACGGTCCGCATACAATTTCTGATAACTTTGAGCCATCTCCATACACTTTCTGATCAAATGGATATTTTCTATAGTCTCTTGGAAAAGGATCACTCCAATCATCAAATTTTCACCCATTTCCACCCAGTATAGTGGATAATGACACAGACGCTCATATAATGCCTCAAACGGATCCATATGTATTGAATCCTAATAACTATTATTATAGGATAACTCCACCAATGGTAAGTGATCCTCCCATGAACTAGAAAAATACATCATAAAATCCCTTAACATATCCTCCAATGATTGTATCGTCCTCTCGGATTGGCCATCCGTTTGAGGATGATACATCGTTCTCATAGTCAATTGTATTCCAAGGGATTTATGTAAGGATTTATAGAAATGACATGTGATCCTCAGATCTCTATCAGATATAATTGAAAATGGAACACCATGTCTCTTTACTATCTATAAGATATATATTTTGGATACATCTTACACCGTATGAGATTCACGAATCAGGATGAAATGGGCCGACTTTGTGAGTCAATCCACAATCACTCATACGACATCATGCTTCTGAACCGTTCTCAGAAGACCTATCACAAAATCCATTTCTATCTAATCCTATTTACACAATGGGAATGGTAAATACTACAACATTCCTCCTGGACACTAATACTCTGCCATGACCTGCTGACAATTCAATCATCTCAAGACAAACCTAGCCACATCCCTTTTTATACCAACCCAACAAAACTGCACTTTCAACACCTTACACATCTTCTGAATTCCAGGATGGGCATCCCACTTGGAATGATGATAATCCCTGACAAGTTCCTCCTGACAATCCATTGGTACCACCATCCGATTCCAAAAATACAAGACTAAATTCCCATTCAGTTCCCAGTTCTCAATGGTCTTCCCAACATTAAGTTTCGACCCCATCGCCATACACTCAGAATCTGATGCCTGGGCCTCTTTAACCAAACCAGCCCAGTCAAGAACCAACGAAACCGAAAAGAAGACCACTCTTTCACCCTATTACTCACATTCCAACTACATGTCAGCTATGAACGATATCAACTACCACTGCTCTTATGCATGTTTCACTACTTGAGCATGTGATTTCCTACTTAATGCATCTTCCACTGAATTTTCCTCACCCAGTGTGTATATTAAGTCAAAATAAAACATCTAAAGATATTCCATCCATCTCCTTTACCTCAGGTTAAAATATATTTGTGAGAAAATTTGCTTTAAGCTCTTGTGATCGGTAAACATCGTAAATTTCTCACCGAATAGTAAATGACGCCACATTTTTAAAGCATGAAACACTACTGCCAACTCCAAATCATGTGTTGGGTAGTTATTCTCAATCATCCACAACTAATGTGAGCCATATGAAACCACATGATCTCTTTTCATGAGAACACACCCCAACCCTAATCCTAATGTGTCACAATACAACCCATACCCTTTTCTAGGTTATAGAAAAACCAAGATTGGTGTTGATGTAAGGTGACCCTTAAGCTCTTCAAAACATTTCTAACACTGCTCATCCCATTGAAATGTAACATTCTTCCTTGTCAAATATATCATCGGTGAAGCCAAACATGAGAAATCACAAAACAAAATGTAGATAATACCAATCTAGACCAAGGAAGATTCATATCTTGAAAATGTTATTTGGCGGTTACCATCATATAATAGCCTCTATCTTTTTCAGATCAACTGAAACACCCCTCTCAAAAATAACAAGGCCAAGGAAATGAACCTCCTATATCCAAAACTCACACTTTGACAATTTAGCATACAGCTAATGATCCCTCAAGATCCCCAACACTATCTCCAAGTGTTGCTCATGCTCTATCCTTGTCCTCGAATACACCAGTATATCATCCACAAATACCACCACAAAAAAATCCATATATATCTGAAATATCTAATTCATCAATTCCATGAACACTTTCAGTGCATTTATTAGACCAAAGGGTATAACCACTTACTCGTAATGGCCATATCTACTTCTGAAAGTTTTTTTCGGAACATCCTCTTTCTTTACCTGAAATTAGTGATACACTGACCTCAAGTCAATCTTGGAGAACCACTGAGGTCCCCTCAACTGGTCAAACAAATCATCATTGCGTGGAAGTAGATATCGGTTCTTTATCATAACCTGATTAAGTCTACGATAATCAACACAGAGCCGCAAGGTTCCATCCACCTTTTTAACAAACAAAATTGGTGCTTCCAATGGAGATGTGCTAGGATGGATGAACCCTTCATTCTATAACTCTTCCAACTACACTTTTAATTCACACAATTTTGTTGGTTCCATTTAGTAATATGGAATTGAGATAGGACTAGTCCCGGGAAGGATATCAATCGTAAACTCCACTTCTATCATGGGTGGAAACCTAGAGAATTATTTGTGAAATACATCCATAAACTAATCCACAACCTCTGTAAGAACACTCTACTCAACACCTTCCACCGATGCCAACCACAAAGCATCTAACTGATACGAGATCATTCCAACACCTAGTGCTACCAAATTTGTTGCACCCATGTTTTCATTCTTCTCCCCTCTAAAGAGATGTCTAACTCCATCCTCCATCAAAAAACTAACCGTTTATGCATAGAAATTGATGTGGTCCTTAAACATTTCCAACCAATACATTCCTAGGATTATATCATAAGCATCCATCTCAAGCACTAAGAAATCCCACATCAATTTGATTCCATCCACAACTAAACAATATCCTCGATAGAGGAAGGCTCGACGCTTTCTTTGACCTAGAGGAGTTTGTAGTTTCAAAACAGAAGGCATCATTTCCACATGTAAACCCAACAAATCAACGATGTGAGAAGAAATAAAAGAATATGAAGCACCCATATCAAACAAAGATAGCATCTATGTTTAATTTAAAATAATTTTACCATGCATTGTGGATAGTCCCTATTGATAATCCACCATAATCTACTCAGCTCCAGACAACTGCTTTCTTGCCGCGCTCTTCTCTTTATTACCCAGCTGAGGTTTCATGGTATTCCGAGAATCACCATAAGCCAATTTACTCTACTTTTGAGGGGTATGTTGCTGCCCCCATCACATCAAGGCATAATACCCCTATGACCCCTAAGGAGTTTCATAGACACCCAACCTAAGAGAATTCCATAAATAATGTTGCAGATGCCCCATCTGCTTAAAATTATGACATGATCGAGGTTTTTTCATACAGTCTCGCTTGATGTGGCTCTTAAAACCACATTAAAAACATCTCATCTTGCTTTGAGGATTTGGAGGAAGATTCACCAATCCTACCATCGGATTCTGAACCATACTCCCACCCTGTAAATAAGTGTCCCTCTTCCGATTAAACCCAGTGTTCGAGTTCCCACTATTTCCCATGGGTACCAATATACTTCCCCCACCTGTAGCCCCCACAAGATCCCACTCATCCATTGTATCTCGATTCACCATTTCTATATAATCATCTATACATAGCATTTATATCTTGGAACAGATTTCCTAGTTCAATAAAACTTCCAAAATTCATGCCTTCAACGATTTAGTACCTTCCATCTTAGGTGAAAACTACACTAAGTTCATAAACTTAACCGCATATTCTGTCACCACCATGTTCCCTTTCTTTAAACTAAAGAAATCCATTTTATACTGAATTATGAATGTATGAGGTTAGAATTTTTTACAAAATAATTCCTCAAACCCCTCCCATGTCACACTTTGGTATGTACCAGCTTGGACCGCTAGATCCCACCACTAAAGGGAAATATCTTCAAACATGTATGTGGATAACTTCAATTTTAGTTCTTCTGGTGTTCCCAAGAATTTAAATATCATATTCATTCTGTTCAACCATGCCTCATCCCTTTCCGACTCTGAATCACCCCTAAACATGGGTGGATTTGGAATTTGAAATTGAACTGCATGATCCAAATGATTTGGTTCATCCACTTTATTCCCACTTTCCATAGCTTGGAATGATTTCACTATACTCTACACTAGTTGCTGGTTCACCTGAGGCTCAGGTGTAATTACATTTTCAGCATCTTCCTTCAGTTGGTCTCTATGATGCCTACCTGGTGCCAATTATATCCACACAAAAACAAAAATAAGTTTCACTCCCTTAACAAGAAAGGGTATTCAATTTCCAATTTCAATACATTGAAATTATCATAACCAGGATTTCTAAAAGTTCTCATTTCCCATGTTTCACTATTTTAAAAAATTCACAATATTTTGAAAATCAACCCATTCTTAAAATACCACAAATTTCCATGTTCCAAATCCTTTAGTTTTGAAACCCAATACATATTTTCAAAATCCACACATTCATAACACACTATAGATCAATATACCCCAATGAAATATGAATCCTAGTGGTAAGTCATTTCTACCATGCATGTCATGCTCATCTCATTGGCTACACCCACGATAATGAGATATCCAATGATTATAAGTGTCTCCAAACACTTATGTACCTGACACCCTGATAACTTGAAGTTAGACATAAAAGAGTTATCTATATCCTTTTATGTTATACATTACATGTTCTAACAATCCTATACCTTACTAACATCTTGACTAAAGGAATAAACCAAGAACAGATGTCAACACCAAGACCAACAATCAATGCAAAAGGATCGAACAATTGTTCCCACTTAAAATCCAAGGACTTAACAAACGGATACCACTTATAACATCCCTCCCTATCCAATTGGTTTGGGAGGGTGGAGGAATGCTACTTGGCCTTAATAGATGTTCCCAAGGTGCCAAAGGCTGGAAATAATGGACGAGGGCTTCAAGAATAAATTAGAGAATGATTTTACCTTGAGATAAAACCAACTAACCAAATAGTACACTATCAAAAAACTACATGATTCATATCGAAAAAACAACCAAACCCATACATTACCAAAAGACAATCAAACTAATCCATAAAAATCCCACATGAAAAATACAACCAAGCTAAAATCAGAGTATCAAGCAGAAGACTGAAAAAAGAATCCAACAGAACTTGGACATCATCTGTAGCTCCACACCCTAATCTATGCTCTGAGCACCACAACATCACCAAGGCATCATGTCTAACCACTATCAAAATGAGATTATTTACTCTTACCAGTGTTCAAGGATACAACATCTGCAAAAGAACCGAAGTACCAAAGCAGGGGGTGAGTACAAATACTCAGTAGGTTTTCCCCAAATGACTTCCCTACACTTTCCATTAGGATGAAACTATTAGAACATTTATATAAAAGTTTATATAAAACATTAAATAGGGAAACTATTACCACAAGCCAAACATACCCTTATCAATCCATATAACCCTAGGGAAAGACACAAACTTTACATAAGCCATATTACCGTCACACATATTAACACAACCAATTACCACTTCACATAGCCACAATATAATCAAATCACAACACAATATTCCATAACCCAAACCAATGTAACAATCACAGTGGAACTTCCGTTTGGCACGTTCCTTCCTTCCCAATTTAGTGGCACTTCTCTTCCACTTATACTTGATAGTGGCCCTTTTTCCACTATACATCCTCTTTTATAGTGGTACTTCTCACCAACTTTACATGAAATTCACACAATCTATAAAACTTAATCAACCAATAAGCACTAAGCACTAATGCCACACAAAATCACACCATCATTCCCATCACATGCCAATTTACTTCAATAAATCACCCATTTATTGAAAACACCCTTTAACCAATTTTCTATGCCCAACCACATTTCAATAAACAAAATAATTATTGAAAACCATTTTTATCAACCATTTTCAGAAATCAATCTCAGCAACACATTTTAAAATTTCCATTTTAAAATCCACACAAGAGCATTTCACCACAAAACCCCCTTTTTCCCAAAAATCCAAAAAACATCACCAAAGGAATTTCCAACCAATTTCACACATCAGAAAAAACAACTAATTTTAAGAAACAAAAGTTAATTGTAACCAATATTTAGGTTCTAAAAAAGTGTAGTTGAGAGAGAAGGAACCTACCTTTAGGGTTCCAGTGAATTTGAACCACAAGAAACCACACCCCAATCCAGGAAAACGCAACACCAAAACCGCTCCTGATCTCCTTCCATATCATAAACAAGCCTTAAAATAAATACCCAAGAAAACCACAACCCTATATCTACACACAAAGGGTGTAGATCTAGAAAACTGAGAGAGAGGGAGATGTAGATCTAGAGGAAACCATAAAGAACCATGAGAGGAGACTTACCCGAGAAGAAAACCCTTCAATACACTAAGAAACCCCTTTTATTTTCTTCCAAAACATGTGGGAGAGCACCTCCAAGCTTTGAGAACCCAAAATCCCAAGTGAGGCTTTAGTGCATAACAGTTTGGAGTGAAATGTGGCAACCCTGAGGGAGCCAAAATTTAAAAACCCCATTTTTAAGTGGCCACACGGTAAATAAAATAGTGCGCTAACCATGTGCACATCACTACCTAGAGAGAAGGGGTCTGTACAGTTGTCTTTCACGTTTTGGAAAACTGTGTGTAGGCTATGTGAATCCCACTATCTCCCCCTATACGGTTTCCTGGAGAACCTGCACGGTTTTCCTTAACCGTGCTCAAACCATGCACCCTTAGAAAAACCTCCAAACTTATTCAAAACCATTCCAAAACTCTCCTAGCCTCTTCTCAACTCATCACAATAACATTAAACACATAAAATTCATAAAAAAATGATACATACCTCAAATTGGGGGTGCTTAATTGTACCATGATTCACTATGTCATTTTCACCCTTACACCATTGTATTAAACTAAATTTTTATTATAAATTCCAAATATAATAACAAAATGAACTTCATTTTTGATTCAATTATTTTTTGTTTATCAATATTAAAAATTTCAATATTACTTGTTTTTGATAATTTCATTGAAGTTGGAGGTGATTTGGAGGACCCATGATAAAGTCCAAGAAAAATGGTCCAAACTGTGCAGGATCCAAGCACACCAGTGGATTAATCCTTAGAAATCTACTAGACCGTGCATCTAAATGGGTTTAAATTTTTTTCTATTTGAAACATTAGTAGCATAAATTTCATATCAAGGAACCCAATAACTATTTGGCTTCTAAGGTGCCTGTACAAACTGATCAGTCCAAGCCACGGAATATGCACAAAGTCAAAATTGGTGTTCTGTACTATTTCCACATATCGAGCTGTGATTGTACAAATGATAGAACACTTTAAATGGTGATAGTCAGCAAGTGGGGATACAACTTTCCAGTTTTTTCAAAAGGGATATTTGACTGTCTAGTAGCTGAAAACCATCCTCCAATTGGTTTATCAAAATCTAGGTTCCCAAAACAAATTCTCATTTTGGCTATAAAAAGGAACATTGGGAACCCCATTTGGTAGTTCGAACTAGAAGTGAAGCTCTTCCATTTTGGAGTCCTGGAGGAGTCTCCTCCTCATCCTAGAAGTTATGGAGGCTCCTATCCTCATAGGGGGGTCAATAATGAATAACTATTTCCACCCGAGCTTCCCCCTCCTCCTGATGTCGATCTAAACAGTGGGTGATCATTGCGAGGGATCTACACACTTGAAGAGGGAGTTCTGGAACCTTATATTTTACTAATTTTGTATAATTTATGTGTGAATTATTTCACTTATGTTTAATCTTTATATTATTCTTCTCTGAATGCATTGATTTGGTTTAATTAAGTAAAACATTTCACATTTCAATACCTATTGGGTTGAGATTCAAGTGGGGATCTTGGGTTGTTTCGATTGGACAACACAAGCATCATTTTTCTCTCACACATATAGAATATTTCAGTATTCTTTGGTAGACATCACTCTATTATTGAGTTACAAACCTTGGAAACATTATTTTTGTGTCAAGGGGTGGTTCTTTGTGAATCATTTTAAGAGGAAAGAGGGGAACCAAGATCTTGGTCATCCCTCACCCAAAGGATTACAAAAAACCTAATAACCAACTGAGAACAAGTAACTCTTCAATTTATGTAGTAACTTAGTAATGATCACTTATTTATCTCATATATTTTAAAATATAATTTATCTTTCAACTTTACAACTCTTTATGTCAAATTACATTCTTAAAATTGTTTACAAAATCACCCCCTTTTTATAACTTTTTATTAAAAACACATACCCTAAACCTATTAACGCTCCTTGAGAGATTCCCTAGGGTCTTCCCTATACTTAAAATCAACCTTAAAATCATAATCAATTTGACGTTTCATGATAGCATGGCCAAATTTTGGTATCGTTGTCGAGAGCGCTTTGTTTTTAGTGCCTGTTTTTAATAAGATTTTTGTAAATTTTCTAAATATTCATTTGTTTTATTTTACCTCTGCCTATATTTTTGTATTCTGATTTATTTCAATAGTATGTTTTTTTCATAACATGTTCAACTCCGGGAGACCTACCATATTTCTAACCCAAACCAGAGAGGATCATATATCAATGATATCGAGACACGCAAGAGAAACCTTTGAAGGAGGACACACACAAAAAAGACACTATTCTTGATCCTTCATATTCTTCTTCTGGAACCAATATCAAAACTAAAATAAAAAATGCATAATATGGCTGAAAAAAACTAAACACTAAAAGAACTAATCTCACATAATGTTGATATCCATCCCACCTATATTCAAATTCAAGGCGAGGAACCCAACTTGGAACTAAAATATGGTTTAATTTATTTATTACCAAGATTCCATGGACTTCCTAGAGAAGATCCACACAAACATCTTAAAGAAATTTCATATTGTTTATTCTACATTAAAACCTGCAAATGTGGATGAAGAATAAGTAAAGCTCATAGCATTCCTATTTTCATTGTAAGACACTACAAAAGATTGGCTTTACTATGTTAATTCACCAATTAGAGGCTGGGAAGACATGAAAAACCTTTTTCTTGAAAAATATTTCCCAACCTCTCAAACTAAAACTATAAGGAAAGAAATATATAGTATAAGTCAATCACAAGGGGAAACATTACATGAATATTGGGAATTATTTAAAAGCTTATTTTCAAGTTTCCTACACGACCAAATAAGTTATCAACATTTAGTTCATTATTTTTATAAATTATTAATTCATATTGATCAAAATATGATTGATGCTACTACAGGTGGTGCACTAGTGGATAAGACCCCAATTGATGCAAAAACCTGATCGAGAACATGGCACAGAACACTCAACAATTTGGTACAAGGTCTGTTGTACCCTTTAGAGGTGTCCATGAGGTGAAATCTACCTAATTAGAGAAAAAGGTGGACACAAAGTCCAAAGAGGTAAGTACCCTTATTCGACCACTTTATCTTTCCCAAGGGAAATTTCAATCACCTCCTCCCATCCATTGTGTTATATGTTCTTTTGAAACCCACTACTATAACCAATGTCCTCAATTGAGAGAAAATTATTAGAGTTGTGAGGAAATCTTTCCAGGACACCCCTATAACCAACCCTTTAGGAAAGAACATTACTATCCATCCAACCCTGGGTGGAAAGAAAACAAAGCCTATAGGCAAGGGGGTATTCAAAAAAACCTCAACAACAATGGAACCAACAGGTTCAGAGTAGTCATCCACCACCACCACCCAGAAATCCTCAACCACCCCAAAGGCCTTTCCAATAAACCCCTCCAAAACCTAAGCCTAGTATAAAAGATATGATGAAAAAAATGGCTGCCAACAATATCCAATACCAAAAAACCACTCAAGCAGCCATACAAGACCTAAAAATCCACCAACTAGCTAACTTAGTGGGTGAAATTCAAAGTCACGGGTCGGGTAAACTACCATATCAACCATTAGTCAACGCTATAGATAAATTAAATGTTTGTGCCATCACCCTTAGGAGTGTAAAACAATAATAAATTCAAATAAATCCTCCATTATAGTCATCTTTTTTTAAAGAAACCTCTATCCCAACCATTAAAAATGTTTCAAATGATGAAAAAACCCTATCTTGATAGAAGCCCTTACAAAAGAAAGAGTGTGTATGTTGATGAGTCTCTTATACAACTCATTCCTCTTCCATTTCCCCAAAGGGCCACCCAACATAAAAAAAGGAAACTGAACTCGATAAGGAAATTTTGGATACTTTCAAAAAATTGCAAGTAAACATCCCCTTGATTGATGTTCTGAAGCAAATTCCATGATATGCCAATTTTCTAAAGGTGATGTGTACACACCGAAGGTGACTTTATGGAGATAAAAATGTGAGCTTTGGGAGAAATGTATCATCATTGATAGATCCATAACTTCCCACCAAGTGCAACAATCCCGGGACATTCTCGATTCCATTCACCATAGCGGAGTATTCATTTTCCATTACTATGCTTGATTTAGGTGGTTCTTTTAATGTGATGCCTCACTCAATTTACTCTCTATTGCTGGTCAAGGAGCTAAAGACCACTGTAATTGTTGTTCAAATAGCCAATCGGAGTATAGCACACCCTTCTGGTGTGTCAGAGGATATTATTGTGAGGATGAAAATTTTAATTTTTCTATCTGATTTTTATGTTCTTAAAATGGAAAATGATAGGTGTAAGGATACAAATATTAATTAATGGAAATTCCTCTTGATCTAACTAAATGCCTATTTATGTAAAATGTTTATATAAAATGTCTACTTCATTGGTTTTATGTTAATAATTGTGACCTTTTCTAATATAGTTATTGAACAGTGATCACCTGATTAGTATGAATATAGGGCTTTAACAAATCTAATTTACTCAGAAAAAGGAAGCGATGGCCTCATCTAGTATATGTTCCCCATACGTAGCCCATTTGTCAGAGCTCGGAAAGGAGGCGACGTCATTGGGCTTCTCTCTTTACCAATCCCAATCTGAGCTTGAATATGTTAAACTCGAGTGGGACTACCTACAAGAGAAATGGAAGTTGATAGAGATTACCACCCAGGCAATGTTATCCGAGCCACCCCAAGAGTCTGTCACCATCACACACCATACACTTCGGTATTATGCAGGTTTTATAAGGGGTTATGTAACAAGACCATAGTATTATGGTTATTTACATTATTTTTGTATATAATAATGAATATACTTTCATTTTATTATTATACCTTGTAAATAGTTTTTCTTTTTAAAAGTACAAATAGTATTTTTAGTAAATGTTCAACTAAGAAATATATTTTGATGAATTAATGGATTTTTTAATTAAATATTATTTTAATAAAATATTATTATATTTATTTAATTAATTTTTATTAAATATAAATGATCGTATAATTTTATAAATGCAATTGTAATTTTTATTAAGGTTTGAAATCCATTTTTTTCAAAACCTGTGAATTTTTTATAAATGTAAGTTTTTTATTTTAAAAGTGAAAATTAACCTATTTATAAATTATTTATATAAAATAAATATTATTTCTGGAATCAGGATGTCAAAATTATCCAATGGTGAATTTTTCATAATTTTCTGAGACAGTCAAATTTTTCGGTAAAAATTAAATACTATTTAAATATATAATGTATTTTATGACATCATAATGACCCAATAGTGATATAATAAAATACTATAAGCTTTATGTTCGGACAATATATGTTTTACCATTAAAATAATATGGTTTTGGGTTTGTTTGACTTATTTTACTAAGCATTAATGGACCCTTCAAGATTTATTAAACATCTTGTATTTTTAAATTGTTTTCCTTGGGAGTGTGACTCACCTCCACATAAGCAACCCCATTATTTTAATAAGTTTGGACTTTGGACATATAAAATATTTTATTCCACTTCCCTTTTCAAAAAACCATGGGCAAAAACTAGGGGCTGGTTTGTGGTTTGGATTAGTTTAATGTGAGGTGTCTCAAACCTAAATAATAAAGAATTCCCTCACCTTTCCTATATAAACTCACCCAAGCTCCCACTTCCTCCTCACTCAAAGCCTTTGGAGTTCATCAAACCTCTTCCCCCCTTTCTATATAATCCTCCCAAGGTGCCCCAAGCTCCCAATAAGACTCTCTCAAGCCTCTCTCAAGCCTTTGGAAGCACACTTCCCCAAGTAAGGGTTTTTATTCCTTTCTCATTTTTGTCCAATTTTCTTAATGTTGTTATACCATTTTAATTTCAATTATAAATGTTGCGGTATGGTTTCACACCTCCCCCATACTACCCTATTTATGTTTTAATGATGGGATACCCCTTTCTATCTCAATAAATTCCTCCCATGTACACCCGTTACTATGCCTAAATTCCGTGAGGGATTTCTCTCTCTTCTTTTCCATCCAAGTAATCATTTTGTATTATGAATATAAATTCCATTAAAAGTTTTGGGACATGTATCTATATGACCCCCCCCCCCCCTACTTTCCATTTCATGTACATATGATGAGACACCGCTTTCTCTCTCATCAACCATTTTTATGAATTCTTACATCATGCTGTTATGCTGTTGAAATTGCACCAACTTTCCAAGCCAATGTCATTGTGTAGTGAATACCATGACCATATCTCTATCAAGGGTTTCACCTTTATTCACATTTACATCTTGATTATAAAGTTTCATGTACTAATTCCACATTCCTTTATCGTGGAATAAATTATGATGTTTTATGAATCCATTTTATATGATCCATGTGGCACACTTATGCATGAAATGAAATGTTTAAGAAGGATGTGCCCTTATAGCGCTCCAATGCATTGGGTAAAGTATAGTATCATGATATGTCATGTGCAATGGGTTATTACTCATGTTAATTAAATTGAAATGAGGTTTTACTCTTGCTTCATGTGTAATGATTATTTACTCATTCTCTATGTTCAATGAGCCTTGGCTCATGCTAATTCCATGTTAAGTGTTGTTGCCACATTTCCATGTTATGATTATCATGCTTTATCATGCATTTATGTTTATGCTTCTCTTGTGCTATATTGATGTGCCTATTATCTAACATGTATTGTATTACTCATGTTATTCCATGATTATTCCCTTATTGGGCTTTATAGCTCACCCTTTTCTTATGCATGTCCTCAGGTTATCCCATGCAATGCTAAGTACAAGGGAATGTAGTGGTCATGTAAAGGAATTTTTCAATAAAGACGTTTTATTTAATGTTTTAAGTTGTTATGTAATGATCCTAATCCACAAAGACACTAGACCTCTCGATCTTCTATTTTGTATCAAGTTAAGTTTAAGTAATAAATCATGTTTAAGTGTGTAATAAAAAGCAGGGTTGTCATAGTTGGTATCAGAGGATAGGTTTAGTTATTTTTGGGATTAGGATTAGAAAACCCGAGTGAAGCCTTAGAGACAAGACTAAGTATAATAAAAAAAATCCCTATGTTTTGGTGAGTATTGAGTAAGTGGTTTATCAGGAAAATACATCTCTGTCTAGATACGAGTAGGTAGAGGCGGCTCTAGAACAGATGTATCCTAGGGGTAAAACCCGAAAACTCCGCTTTTAGATATACTAGAATGGGAACTGGTGCACAAAAATGTTCTTTGTTTCACTCTTGGTTACGACACTCCCGAGGGATATGCTTTGGTAAATTCACATGCTTAGTATGTACCATTATTAAAGGATAAAAAAATGCCCTAAGAATATATGTTAGAAAGTAGATCATGGATAACATAGAATGAAGCCAATAGATTCATATGTTAAGGAAATAAAAGTTATTTATAAGTCATTAGTTTTGTACTTGTATTACCCTTTATGTGTTACCCCCTAATTTTCCTTTTATTCTAGCCATTGGTCGGTAATAGGAGGACTTGGGCTAACAACCCATGTGAAGATCAATGTGATGACTGTACTAATGAGATGCCCAATCTGATGGGAGTGGGAATCATGAACTTTTTCATGCATCTCTTTCAGCTAACTTAAGCTTTTAATAAAAACATGGGTCAAGAGTAACATTCAACCCCCCCCCCACCCCTCAAGAAAGAAAAAGTCGCTATCGAGAGCTTCATGAGACAAATACCTCATACTTTTAATGGATCATCTAATCCCTCAATCTCTGAACAATGGATCAACTCCATTGAAAAGATATTCTCCAACATTAAATGTTTTGAACAAGACAAGGTTCCCTAGCTTCTTATCATATGGAGGGTGAAGCTAATAAATGGTGGTCGTTGATCAAAAATACAAATCCTAAGGATGAGATCGAGGTGTTGGAATGGAAGGATTCCTAAAATATGTTTTTCGATAAATATTTTCCTCGCACCCTCCGGCTTAAGATGGAAAGGGACTTCCTTTCCATCAAGAAAAAAGATAAAGAATTTGTTGGATCATACGATGAAAACTTCATAAGGATTGCATGATACGCTTCCGACTTTGTTGTTACCCCCGAATGCAAGGTTGGCCTCTTCTTTGGTGGGCTGAAACCTAGCCTCCAGAAAGAACTGGCGATCTGTGACTTCGACACCTATGAGAAAATTGTCCAATGTTCCCTCAAGGTTGAAATAGAGATCGGAGAATCTTAGGGGTATTATGGGGATAAGAAGTGTAATATGGACTTCAATGTTGGCGGTCCGATGTATAAATTAAACGGTGCTAAGAAGATCCATCCATCACCCCACTTTCCAAAGGTGGGGAATGAAGCACCCTGGAAATTGCCTGAAGGGGATGAGGAAATGCTTTAGGTGTGGAAGAGAAGGGCACCTAGCTGTTAACTGTCGGTAAGAAAGACCCGCAGCTATGAAAGAGGAGAGGAACTCTATGTTCGAACCTCAACTCGTGGTTCATTTCTACAACTACAAAGAACCAGGGCATATTGCAAATCAGTGCCCTAAGCCAAGGGTTTTCGGAGGCAACCAACAACCTCCAAGGCAGCAAGGGTGAGATTTTTCTATCACTACTGCAGAAGTGAACCCCTAAAATGAATTGGTGATAGGTACACTAGTTATTCATTCAATAATGGCAAACAAAATTTTTGATTTAGGTTCTACATATTCTTTTATATATCGAAAGTTTAGTAGAATAGTCCCAGCACCACCACAAATCATGGAATTGAAGATTTTGGTGAGTATGGAAAATGGGGAAATCATTTCATCCCATGAATATAACTCATCCCCTGTCATAATCTACGTATTAAACTTCCTAGAGAACCTTGTCATACTCCCTCTAGTAGAATTTGATGCAATTCCTGGCATTTATTGTCTTTCCTTATATAGATCCAACATAAATTGCCGTGAGATGGAAATCACTCTCCATATGGATAATCAACCCCCGATTCTTTACAAGTGCAAGGAGGAAGATGAATCTTCTTCAGCTCCATCATCTCAAGTGTGGATATTACTTCCCTATGAGCACGCATATTTGTCTCAGATGATTGAGTCTAAGGAGGTAACCATCTAAGAATACATGTCTATTATGAGGGAATTCACTAAAGTGTTTCCCAAGGAATTATTTGGTCTTCATCTTATAAGAGATGTTTAATTATCAATTGATCTTATACCTGGGGCATTTCCAATATACAAGACTCCATATAGAATGGATTTTGTGGAGCTTGAGGAGCTGAATAAACAACTACATGAGAATCTAGATAAAGGGTTTATACGCCCAAGTGCTTCACCATGGGGTGCACCAGTCCTCTTCATCAAGAAGAAAGATGGGTCAATGTGTCTTTGCATCGATTATCATGATCTCAACAAAATCATGATAAAAAACAAGTATCCTCGCCCAAGAATTGATGACTTGTTCGATCATCTGCGTGGAGCATAATACTTCTCCAAGTTGGATTTGCAGTCGGGATATTATCAAGTAAGGGAGATGAAGGAAGATATCCCCAAGACTACTTTTCGTACAAGATACAGGCACTATGAATTCATAGTAATGACTTTTGGACTCACTAATGATCCAGAAATCTTCATGGACTTGATGAATAGAGTCTTTAGTGATTACCTCGACAAATTTTTGGTAGACTTTATAGATTATATTCTGATATACTCCAAAACCAAGGAGGATCATGAGGAGCATCTGAGAACTATACTAGAGACCTTGCGGAAGAAGTCGCTCTATGAAAAGTATTGAAAGTGTGAGTTTTGGTTGAAGGAGGTCTCATTCTTGGGCCATATCATCATAAGCAATGAGATATCTATGGATCACTCCAAAATAGATGCAATTAAGGGGTGGTCGAGGCCAACATCGGTAATGGATATTCGTAGCTTCTTGGCGTTAGCTGGATATTATCGACGATTTGTGAGAAATTTATCACGATTGTCTAACCATCTTACCAAGATAACTCGAAAGAGAGTAAATTTTTCTTAGAGTGATGAATGTAAAGAAAGCTTTAAGGATTTAAAAAGGATTCTTATCACTGTGCTCGTTCTCACTTTACCCACAAGTGGAGAACTTTTTTTGGTATTCAGTGATGCTTTGAAGAAGGTCTTGGGATGTATGTTGATACAAAATGACAAAGTCATTACCTATGCTTCAAGGAAATTGAAAGTTCATGAACATAACTATCCAACACATGACCTCAAGTTAGCTGCAGTGATCTTCTCTTTGAAAATTTGGCGGCATTATCTCTTTGGGGAGAAGTGTGAAATATATACGGACCACAAAAGCCTCAAGTATATATTCACACAAAAAGAGTTGAACATGCGCCAACAAATATGGTTAGAGCTAATCAAAGACTATGACTATTCAATCCATTACCGCCCTCGGAAAATGAACAAGGTGGCAGATGCCCTAAGTAGAAAGGACCCAATGATTCTATCATTGATGAGAATTGAAAAGGATTCAATCTTCTTAGATTTGATGAATATGGACATGGGAATCATAAAAAAGGGAACATCATCAATCCTTTCACAAATTATTTCTCAACCATCACTTTTTGAATGGTTAAAGGATGCTCAAAAAGATGATGTGGGAATTCCAGAAAAAGTGGAAGCTATCGGAAAAGGGAAATCCTCAGAGTTTAATGTTAATAAAGAAGGAATTGTGAGATTTGGGAAAATATTATGTGTTCCATCCGGAGCTGAAGAAGGAACTTTTGGATGATGCACATAGTTAAAATTTCTCTATTCACCTAGGAAACACAAATACATATCAAGACCTCCAAGAGAATTATTGGTGGGATAATATGAAGAAGGAGATCGTTGAATATACATCAAAGTGCCTGATGTGTCTGCAAGTAAAGGCAGAGAGGCAGAAGTCTAAGGGGATGATGCAACCATTTCCCATACCAGAATTGAAATGAGATAATATCACCATAGACTTTGTCACCAGACTTCCGAAGACATCCAAAGGTAACAACGTAATCTGGGTTGTTGTGGATCATCTTACAAAGGATGCACACTTCATTGCTATTTGGGAGGATTTCTAATTGGATCAACTGGAACGGATAGATATCAGGGAAGTGGTAAGGCTTCATGAAGTACCACTATCTATTGTGTCCAATCAAGATCCAAGATTCATCTATATGTTTTGGAAGAGTCTTCAACATGCTTTGAATACTGAACTGAACTTCAGTACGGCCTATCATCCTCAAACTGATGGCTAATCCGAGTGGACTATCAAAACACTTGAGTATATGTTGAGAGCATGCTCAATGGTATTTAAAGGAGGATGGGATCAACATCTTCCTCTGGTTGAGTTCTCTTATAATAACAGTTACCACTCAAGAATCTAAATGGCATCATATGAAGCCCTTTATAGGAACCGGTGCATAACACCAGCATGTTGGGATGAGGTCGGTGAGCGTAAGCTTCTTGGACTAGAAATGGTCAAAGAAATGGTGGAGAAGGTGAAAACCATTCAGCAGCATATCAAGGAAGGCCAGAGTCAAAAGAAGAGTTATGCTGATAACAATCAATGAGACCTTGAGTTTAAAGCTGGAGACATGGTATTTCTACGCATATCTCCATGGAAGAAGGTCATGAAGTTTGGAAAGAAAGGGAAGTTAAGTCCAAGGTACATCGTCCCCTTCGAGATTCTTGATCGTGTCGGGGTTGTGGCCTATCGACTAGAACTTCCACCTACCATGGCCAAATTACATGATGTATTTCATGTATCCCTCTTAAGGAAGTACATATCGGACACTTCACATGTAATCTCTTTATAGGTGGTACAGTTAGAGGATTACCTTTCTTATGAGGAGTAACCAGTGAAGATCTTATATCGTAGAGAAAAAGTTCTACGAAATAGGACAATGCCCCTCATCAAGGTGTTGTGGTGAAACCACAAGTTTGAAGTAGCGATGTGGGAATTGGAGGAAATGATGAAGCAGAGTTACGCACATCTATTTTAGTGTGCTAAAATAAAATTTTGAGGGTGAAATTTTTTAAGGGGGGAGATTGTAACGAACCAAACTTTTATTAATGAAAATCCCTCTTGATCTAATTAATTGCCTCTTTATATAAAATGTTTATATAAAATGTCAACTTCTTTGTTTTTATGTTAAGAATTTTTATCGTTGCTAATATAGTCATTGAATAGTGATCACCTGATTAGTATAAATATAGGGCTTTAACAAATCCAATTTACTCAGAAAAAGGAAGTGATGGCCTCATCCAGTAGACGTGCCACATACAAAGCCCATTTTTCAGAGCTCAGAAAGAAGGTGGCATCATTGGGCTTCACTCTTGACCAAGCCCAAGCCAAGCTTGAATATGTTAAGCTCGAGTGGGACCGCCTATGAGAGAAATGGAAGTTGATAGAGATTACCACCCGAGCAATGTTATCCGAGCCACCCCAAGAGTATGTCACCATCGCACACCTTACACTTCAGTCTTATGCAGGTGTTATAAGGGGTTATGTAACAATACCCTAGTACTATGGTTATGTACATTATTTTTCTATATAATAATTCATATACTTTCATTTTATTATTGTACCTTGTAAATAGTTTTTCTTTTTAAAAGCATAAATAGTATTTTTAGTTAATGTTCAACTAAGAAATATATTTTTATAAATTAATGGATTTTTGAATTAAATAATATTTTAATAAAATATTATTATTGTTATTACATTAGATTTTTTTAAATATAAATGATCATATAATTTTATGAATGCAATTTTAATTTTTATTAAGGTTTGAAATCCATTTTTCTCAAAACCCGTGAATTTTTTATAAATGTCGGTTTTTATTTTAAAAGTGAAAATTAACATATTTAGAAAATTATTTAGATAAAATAAATATTATTTCTGTAATAAGGATGTCAAAATTATCTAACGGTGAATTTTTCATAATTTTCTGAGACAGTCAAATTTTTGGGTAAAAATTAAATATCATTTAAATATATAATGTGTTTTATGGAATCATAATGACCCAATAGTGATGTAATAAAATACTATAAGCTTTATTTTAGGCCAATATATCTTTTACCATTAAAATAATTTTGTTTTGGGTTTGTTTTTATTATTTTACAAAGCATTAATGGACCCTTCAAGACTTATTAAATATCTTGTCTTTTTAAATTGTTTTCCTTGGGAGTGTGACTCACCTCCACATAAGAAACCCCATTATTTTAATAAGTTCTGACTTTGTCCTTATAAAATATTTTTTTCCACTTCCCGTTACCAAAAACCATGGGAAAAAACCATGGTATGGTTTGTGGTTTGGATTAGTTTAATGTGAGGTGTCCCAAACCTAAATAATAAAAAATTCCCTCACCTTTCCTATATAAACCCACCCAAGCTCCCACTTCCTCCTCACTCAAAGCCTTTTTATTTCATCCAACCTCTGACCTCCTCTCTCTATAATCCTCCCAAGGTTCCCCAACCTCCCAATAAGCCTCTCTCAAGACTTTGGAAGCACACTTACAAGTAAGGGTTTTTCTTCCTTTCTCATTTTTGTCCAATTTTCTTAATGTTGTTATGCCATTTTAATTTCAATTATAAATGTTGGGGTATGGTTTCTCACCTCCCCCATACTTCCCTCTTTATGTTTTAATGATGGGAGACCCTTTTCTCTCTCAATAAATTCCTCCCATATGCACCTATTACTATGCAGAAATTCCATGAGGGATTTCTCTCTCTTCTTTTAAATCCAAGTAATCCTTTTGTATTATACATCTAAATTCCATTACAATTGTTGGGACATGTATCTATATGACCCCCCTCCTACCTTACTGTCTATTTTATGTATATATAATGAGACACCCCTTTATCTCTCATCAACCATTTTTATGAATTCTTACGTCACGCTGTTACGCTGTCGAAATTGCACCGATTTTCCAAGCCAATGTCATTATGTAGTGAATACCATGTCCATATCTCTATCAAGGGTTTTCACCTTTATGCACATTTACTTATTGATTATAAAGTTTCATGTATTAATTACACATTCCTTTATCGTGTAATAAATGATGATGTTTTATGAATCTATGTTATATGATCCATGTGGCACACTTATGCATGAAATGAAATGTTTAAGAAGGGTACACCCTTCTAGCGCTCCAATGCATTGGGTAAAGTATAGTATCATGATACGTCATGTGCAATGGGTGATTACTCATGATAATTCAAGTTCAACGAGGTTTTACTCGTGATTCATGTGCAATGAGGATTTACTCATGCTCTATGTGCAATGAGCCTTGGCTCATGCTAATTCCATGTTAAGTGTTGTTACCACATTTCCATGTTATGATTATCATGATTTATCATTCCTTTATGTTTATGCTTCTCTTGTGATCTATTGATATTCCTATTTTCTAACATGTATTGTATTCCTCATGTTATTCCATGATTATTCCCTTACTGGGATTTATAGCTCACCATTTTCTTATGCATGTCCTTAGGTTATCTCATGCAATGATAAGTACGAGGGAATTTAGTGGCCATGTAAATGAAGTTTTCAATAAAGATTTTGTATTTCATGTTTTAAGTTGTTATATAATGATCCTAATCCCTAAATACACTAGACCTCTCGATCTTCAATGTTGTATCAAGTGATGTTTATGTAGTAAATCATGTTTAAGTGTGTAATAAAAAGCAGGGTTGTCATAATAGGATGAATGGACATGCCCCAATTATATTGGGGAGACCATTCTTGAAACCCACCAAAACCATAATTAATGTCCACAACGGTACATTATCTATGGAATTTTGTGGTGACATTTTCCACTTTAATATCAATGATTCCATGAAGCACCCCTTAGAATAACATTCCTCTCTCTCTGTTAAATCAATTGATGTACTCCCTTCCTTTGAATATACTTCTTTTCATTCCCCTAATCACATTTCTAAGTTTTCATCCTTGATTGAATTTCTTAGTTATGAATCTTGCATTGATTGTTTTATTGGTATAGAAAAGTGTCTTTCTTGTTTATTAATTGATAATTTCTTGAACACTAAGTATCCAATGACTATAGAGGATATTGCTAAGCTTGTAAAAGTTCATTCCTCATATGAGGATGATACCATTGAGCAGTTAGATGAGATCAATGACCTCTCACTTTTACACACAATCCCATAAATCCAAAATCCACCTGAATTGGAACTAAAAAATCTGCCTCAAGATTTAAAATATTCATATCTTGGGAATGGAAACAAGTTTCACGTCATCATTTCTATTTCACTCCCTCCTGAGCTTGAATTGTGTCTGCTTGAACTTTTTAGGGAGTATAAAAAATATTTGGGATGGAAACTTGCTAATATTCTTGTTATAAGCCCATCAATTTTTACACATCATATTTTATTAAATGATGAGGCTAAACTAGTGAGGCATTCACAACGTCGACTGAACTCAAACCTCCTAGAAGTTTTGAAAAAAGAGGTAACAAAATTATTGGATATTGGAATCATTTACCCCATATTTGGCATCCAATGGGTTAGTACCGTTCAAGTAGTTCCAAAAAAACTGGCCTTACAGTAATCAAGAATAAAAACAATGAATTGGTTCCAACTCATGTGAAAAATAGTTGGCGTGTCTGCATAGACTATCCCTGAATAAACCAATACACTCAGAAGGACCATTTCCCATTGTCATTCATTGACCAAATTCTAGAGAGGCTAACGGCGAAGTCCCATTAATGTTTTCTTGATGGGTATTTGGGATACTTTCAAATCTATATTCCCCCTGAGGATCAGGAAAAAGACAACCTTTACATGCCCCTTTAGCACATTTTCATATAGGAGGATGTCATTTGGTCTGTGCAATGCTATGGGTACTTTCCAGTGATACATGGTTAGTATTTTTTTAGATTACCTAGAGAATTGCATGGAAGTATTCGTGGATGATTTCAATGTTTATGGATCCTCTTTTGATGAATTTTTGAGTAGTCTTGGTTCCATTTTATGTCGTTGTATTGAAAAGAATATCATATTGAGTTATGAGAAATTCCATTTCATGGTGCGAAAAGGTATTGTTTTGGAAAATTTCATTTCAGGGGATGGTATCCAAGTAGATTAATCAAAAGTGTATGTCATTTATTCCTTACCATTCCCCAAAAATGTATGAGATGTGTGGTCTTTCCTAGGTCATTCTGGATTTTACCGTCATTTCATTCATAACTTTAGTAAGATTTCACTCCCCCTATCCCAGTTACTTCAGAAAGAAAAGGAATTTTTTTTGATAATGAATGTGAGGAAGCTTTTAATAAGTTAAAATGGAGTCTCACATCACCCCCAGTAATCCAACCTCCTCGGTGGGATTTACGATTTAATCTCATGTGTGATACCTCTAACTATACATTTGGGGCAGTCTTGTCACAAAGGATCGATCGAGCTTCACATGTCATTGCCTATGTATTACGTACTTTGGACCCTTCCTAATAAAACTACACCACAATTGAAAAATAATTCATTTCCATTTGTGTTTGCCTTGGAAAAATTCAGGTCACACCTTTTGGGGTCCAAAGTCAGTGTTTTTTCAGACCATTTAGCCCTCTGGTATCTCCTTAAGAAATCGAAAGCTAAACCACATCTCATTATATGGATGAAACTCCTTTCGGAATTCAATCTAGAAATTAGAGATAAAAAAGGAGTAGATAATGTGGTGTCTTACCATATCTATTGGATCCTTCCATCCTAGTACATTGACTCATCCCCCGGTATTCCCATTAATGACATGTTTCCTGATCATCAATTGTACTGAGTGTAAGATGTTATTCCTTGGTATGTCAAAATTGTAAATTATTTGGTAGCATCTTGAATTATACTAATTTCAAAAAAAACCAAGCCAGTAGTCTAAAACATGAGTCTCTTTGGTACATTTGGGATGAACCTACCTCTAGCGCACATGTAGTGATCAGGTCCTTAGGCGTTGTGTTCCCGATAGCGAGTTTTAGGCTATCCTAAGATTCTATAACACTCTTACTTATGGGGACCCCTTTGGTCCCCAATGGAATTCTCGTAAGGACCTTGATTCTGGTCTCTTTAAGAAAACACTTTTTTGGGATGCCCATGATTTTTTCAAATCTTGTCCTCATTGTCAAAGAATTGGGAATGTCCCTGAAGATATGAAATGACACAAGAATCGTTGCTCTTTCATGACATTTTTATGTTTGGGGCATTGAATTTATGGGTCCATTTCCCAATTCCTATGAAAATTTGTACATTCTTTTGGCGGTCTATTATGTTTCAAAATGGGTAGAGTCACAATCCACAAGGACAGATGATTCCAAATCAGTTGTGGAATTATTGAGAACATAGATCTTTTGTTGGTTTGGATTACCTAGGTTCATCATTAGTGACCAGGGTTCTCATTTCTACAACCAAACACTGAAATCACTTTTATGTCATTATGGGGTTGGTCATCGAGTCTCTACTGCATATCAGCCATAGACCAATGCGCAAAATGTGGTGTAAAATAGAGAGTTAAAACAAATTATTGAAAAATGGTTTAACCCAACAGAAAATATTAGAGTCTTAGACTTAATGATTCATTATGGGCTTACCATACTGCCTTTAAAACTCCCATTGGAATTTCACCTTATAGGATTTTTTTGGGGGGGAAAAGTTCACCTTCCTATAGATATTGAGCACTAGGCTTACTGGGCCATTAAATAATAAAATTCTAACCTTTCTGGTGCAGGTTCTCAGAGGATGTTACAGATCCAGGAGTTGGAGGAAATTCATAGAGATTCTTTTGATAACTCCATGATTTATAAGGAGAAAACCAAGGCTTCCCATGACCTCCTTATCTTTAATCATGAGTTCCACATTGGAAAAAATGTCCTCCTCTATAGTTCAAGGATGAAATTTCATCTTGGTAAGCTTCATTCCCGTAGGTTTGGACTATACATTGTTACTAACATCAATCCATTTGGTGTTGTATAGGATCAAAATAAAGAAACCAATCGAACCTTCACTGTCAATGGGTAGTGGCTGAATCACTTCCATGAATCCATTACGGAGTCCCCAATGGAAGAACTCCATGTTCAAGAAGAAATATATGAATGAAACTCACTAGGTTTTACCCTTCTCGCATTCTCTTTTATTACAGTGAGGACACTGCACACTTTAGGTGTGAGAGGATGGGTATATTATTAGGTTAGATAGGAATTTTCATCATCTTTATTCTTTTTATATTTTTATACTGCTGAATTTTATTTTTACATTCCCCCCTTCCCTCACCCTCACCTTTGTTCCATAATATTACTTTTTATGTGCACTTTATCATGGAAATTGATTTCTATTTAATCATGGAATTTATTGAAAATGTATTTGGAATATCCGTATTTCTTGTTTTTTTAACATTCAAAAAAACAATTATGATAAAATGTGCATTTTAGCAAGAATTCAATATTGCGGTGTGACTTTATTTTGAAATTTAATTCTATGTCGATGATATAAATGGTTGTATCATTTTGAAATATTTGAGAAGAATGGTACCCTTTTGTGAATAGTTTAAGGGGAAATTGATCCACTTAATCTCTCCATATATTTTTACACCCAACCATGTAGTCTAAAAATTTCCTATTTAATGGAAGGTAAATATAATTTAGGTTGATTTTTCTCTACTTTCTAAAATCAATTTTCTATACATTTGTTCCTTATCTGGTCTATTTTATTACTATACCATATTGATCTATGCATGTGTAACTATTATCTGACTGTTGTACGCCCTAAAAAAGGGGTTTTATATTTGGAAGTTCAAAAACCACCCTTCATCGACCTTTCATCTTATTATAACTATTACAATTAGTGTTGTGAGGATATAAAACATGGGTTGGGAGAAGAGTGTGAGATTTGTTCCAAATGAAACATTTGAAAAAAATGAGGGGAGTGATGAAATGTGAAACATATGGGGATATCTAGGTCAAGAACTTATGGTTTGACTTCTTCGAATGCTTAAGTGAGTGGGTCTTGAAATTTCATTGCAAAGTATGTGGGGCATGTTTGGTGTAAAGGATCTTGTAAGTAGACAATTATTAAAATAACTTATATTTACTCAATATAAAGTTGAAAGAATTTCATGAAATGGTTTTCACACACACACGTGGAGAAGTCATGACATGATTAACTTTTGAATTATTATTTTTGATTGGTATCATGCATCTCTTGTAATTTCATTTGGATACAATTTTTTAGACATCTTTTTCAATGATCATTGAGAATAACTCCTCGGGGTGTTTTTTTGCTTTGATCACATTTCTATCAAGAACTAAATTTTCATTGAATGTTAAATCTTTATGAAGTTGGAAATATCTACATGCATAATTTTTGGAAATATGACTTTTCCTAGGAGTTCAAATGTTTAGGTGTGGGCGTGTGATCATACCATGATTCACTATGTCATTTTCACCCTTTAACCATTGTATTACACTGAATTTTTATTGTAAATTCCAAATATAATAACAAAATTAACTTCATGTTTGATTAAAATATTTTTTTTATCACTGTTAAAAAGGGAAATGTTACTTGTTTTGATAATTTCATTAAAGGTGGGTCTGATTTAGAGGACCCATGATGATGTCTGAGAAAAATGGGGCAAACTACATAGGATCCAAGCACACCAGTGGATTAATCTACACAATTCTACTAGACCGTGCATCCAAATGGGGTGAAATTATTTTTTGGGCCCAAATTTTAATAGGCTATATTTCATCTCATGGAACCCAATCCCTATTTGGCTCCTAAGGGGACCATCTGAACTGATCTGTCCAAGCCACCGAATATGAACAAAGCCAAAAGTGGTGTTCTGTAATATGTCAATATCTCGAGCTGTGATTGTCCAAATGATAGAAAACTTTCAGTGGTGATATTCAGAAAGTGGGGATACAACTTTCCAATTTTTTCAAAAGGGATATTCGACTGTCTAGTATCTGAAAATCATTCTCTAAGTGGTTTATCAAAATCTGGGTGCCCAAAACCACTTCCCATTTTGGCTATAAAAAGGAACCTTGGGAACCACATTTGGTAGTTCGAACCAGAAGTAAAACTCTACCATTTTTTATTCCTAGAGGAGTCTCCAACTCATCCTAGAAGTTCTATAGGCCCCTATCCTCATAGGGGGTCAATAATGATGAAGGAGTTCCACCCAAGCTTCCTCCTCCTCTCGATGTTGATCTAAATAGTGAGTGATCATTGTGAGGGAGCTACACACTTGAAGAGGGAGTTCCAACTCCTTATATTCTACTAGTTTTGTGTAATTTGTGTGTCAATTATTTCACTTGTGTTCAGTCTTTATATTCATCTTCTTTGAATTCATTTATTTGGTTTAATTAAGTGAAACATTTCTCATTTCAATACCGATTGGGTTGAGATTCATGTGGGGATCTTGGGTTGTTCTAATTGGACAACACAAGCATCATTTTTATCTCACACATATAGGATATTTCAGTATTATTTTGTATATCTCACTCTATGCTTGAGGTCCAAACCTTGACAAAATGATTTTTGTGTCAATGGGTGGTTCTTTGTGCATCATTTTAAGAGGAAAGAGGGGAACCAAGATCTTGGTCATCCCTCAACCAATGGATTACAAAAAACCTAATAACCGACTGAGAAACAAGAACTCTTAAATTTTTGTAGTAACTTAGCATTGATCACATATTTATCTCATATTTTTCAAAATCCACTTTGCCTTTCAACTTTATAAATTTTTACGTTACGTTACTTTCTTAAAATTGTTTACAAAATCACCCCAATTTTTAGAACATTATATTAAAAACACATGCTCTAAACCTGTTAATGTTCATTAGGATATTACATACATTCTTCCCTATGCTTCAAATAAACCTAAAAATAATAATCAATTTGATGTGTCATGACGGCATGGCTAAATTTTAGGGTCCTTGTCAGGGACCGCTTTTGTTTTTAGTGCATATTTTTTATAAGATTTTTTTAAATTTTTTGAATATTTATTTGGTTTATCTTATACCTATACCTATATTTTTGTATTCTGGTTAATTTATTTTGTAGGTTTTTTGCATTACATGTTCAACTCCAGGATACCTACCACCTTTTTAACCCGAACTGGAGAGGATCCTACATCATCAATACCGAGATGCACAAGAGAACCCTTCTGAGGACACACAGAACATAGACACTCTTCTTGATCCTTACTCTTCTTCTTCTAGAACCAATATCAAAACTGAAATAAACTTGCATAATATGGTTGAAAACAACCAAACATTAAAAGAACTAACATCACCTGATGTTGATATTTATCCCACATATATTCAAATTCAAGGAGAGGCACCGAACTTTGAACTAAAATCTAGTTTAATTCATTTATTATCAAGATTACATGGACTTCCTAGAGAATATCCACACAAGCATCTTAAATAATTTCATACCATTTTTTCTAAATTAAAACCTTAAAATGTGGATGAAGAACAAGTAAATCTCAAAGAAATCCCTTTTTCATTGGAATACACTACAAAAGACTGGCATTGGTATGTTAATTCAACAATTAGAGGCTGGGCAGACATGAAACGCCTTTTTCTTGAAAAATATTTCCCAACCACTCAAACTAAAACTATATGGAAATAAATTTGTGGTATAAGTCAATAATAAGGGGAAACATTACATGAATATTGGGAATGCTTTAAAAGGTTATGTTCAAGTTTCCCACACCACCAAATAAGTGATCAACTTTTAATTCAGTATTTTTATGAAGGATTAATTCATATTGATCGAAATATAATTGATGTTGTTTCAGGTGGTGCATTACTAGATAAGACCCCAATTTCTGCAAGAAACCTGATTAAGAACATGGTACATAACACTAAACAATTTGGTACAAGGTCCAGTGTACCCATTTGAGGTGTCCATGAGGTGCAATCTACCGAATTCGAGAAAAAGGTGAAGACAATGTTCGAAGAGGTAAGTAACCTTCTTTGACCACTTTCTCTTTACCATTGGAAATTCCAATATCCTCCTCCCATCCATTGTGGTATATGTTCTTCTGACACCCACTACTCTGACCAATGTCCTCAATTGAGATAAACTTCTGAGATTTGTGAGGCAATCTGTCTAGGCCACCCCAATAACCAACCCTTTATGAAATAACCTTACTATCCATCCAACCCTGGGTGGAATGAAAACCAAGACTATAGGCAAGGTTCTTTTCAAAAAAAACCTCAACAACAATGGATACAACAGGGTTAGAGTGGTCATTTATGAATGTTGTCGCACATGCTCTCAAAAATATTTATTTGTGATTTTACTAAGTGCAGCACAGTGATGACCTAGGTTATTCTCTCAAGGAGTAACTGAATTAAACAACTACTAATAGTCTTGAATTAAGTAAGAAAATAGATCAAAACAAATGAAAAGAAATATGGGGTGTTTGTTTTGTAAATTTACGAATAGTAAACTAAACAAGGAAATGATAAGTAACAATCAAGATACAATTTCTTTAAAAACACTTATATGAGAAGACATAGTTGATATAATCTGCCACCTTCATCATTAATTTATCCTTATCCCATATGATTATAATTCATTAAATTTTAATCCCCTATCATTTTCAACCTCGAACCCTATGAAAATTAACACAACCAAAAATATTGGAAAAATGAGCCTTAGGTCAACTCCAAGACTTCCAATCGCAGCACCCTGCCATGACTGTGATCATAAATCCAACTTATGGTAAATGGTCAATTAGGTCAGCATATCATCCCTATATTTGAGAATTAATTGATTTGGGTATGAGACTTGAACCCTACAATTCAATCCCATGTTGATTTTATTTTGCGATTGTGGTTTCACTCACACGGTTTACACAAGCCCGACAATGCGGTCAAGTGCAAGTCGATCAAGTCACATAGAAATTAGAACTCAATTAATTGATCACAATTTAAGAATTTCAGTATGTTCATGGATTCAAAATAAATAAATGAAGGGAGTGGGGATTAAATCAACTATGAAATAAATCACTCTTCTATGGGAGGAGTTTTCATCATGGAGACATTTTGCATAAGCAATGGGTTGATTGGGGAACACCCAATCTCATCTCCACTCTTAGATTCCATCCTAAGAAGAAAAATAAGAAGATGAAAAGAGAAGAACACAGAAGATTAATTGAAAAAAAATCAAGATACATACATGAAAGAAAAGAAATACAAAGAGGAGGTGGGAGAGGAGAGCCTTCTTGGAAGAGATATTTTCATAAGGCCTTACTCATTCCAAGAGATTTGAGGGGTTCCCAAGATCCACCCTTTCAGAAACACCTTCCCAAAGCCTCTACCAGACCTCCCAAAGAGTGAAAATATTCTTTAAATAGATTTTGGGGGGGATAGGGTTTCAAATATTTTTAAAATGTGAAAGGGAAATCCAGACAAATATTTTACTCCAATTTTCATCGCATTTTTTGACCTCCAAAACGGGTGAATTGGTCGGACTTATAGAAGGATTATTTGTTCGAAAGCCTGTCCCCGAGCTTCCCTCCAAATTTGGACCCAATCCAAGTCTGGATTAAGAATATAACACCCATATGGTGATGTGATGTTTAATATAGATAGTTCAGTACAACTTTTTCTTCATAGCCCATTTACTCCACTCAAAATAAAGATCCAACTCCCATATCCTAAATAGAATTTCTATCTCATTAAGTCAAGAACACACTTAAAAAATTTTATTTTAAAATAACTTACATAAAAATATTTATTCCTAAAATACTATAGTGAATTTTAAAAGGGTAAAACTAGAATTTATATCAAATTTTCAAATGAATGATATAATCCCAATTATTCTTTAAATTAACATATTTAGAACAATGTGAGGAAATTATTTCATTTATTATCAATAAAATATTCAATAAAATTGTGTTTTATCAACTCCCCCACACTTACCCCTTTTCACTCCTGGGAAAAACCTCATATCAAGTAAACATCAATATCAAATCAAAACAAATTTTAAAATACATATCCTTGAGATCCAACAATTTCACACCAAGAAAAAAATATATATAATGCCTAATAAAAAAACATTATTTAAAGTTCTCCATTTATATAATTTAATATATTTCCACTTTATTTATCCTCCAATGCACAAAGCACTTACCTCACTTGAATTTTCTCTTATCACACAAATGTCAATTTTTTAGCAATGTATTTCTCACACAAGGGTCATCATAGGCTTGATAAATTTTTACATTGTCACCCTATGTGATTCAAGGACATATTTTTATCATGAGAACTTTCTAGGCTTGTTATGTGGCTTTTGGTTGGTATGATTTAGATGTGAAAAATTCTGAGGCTGAATGAGGGGGGCTTGACACTTTTTTAAGCAAAATTGCATTAATCTAATTTTCACTTAAATATGGTCTCCTCATAAATCCCCTTATCATAAATTCATGTTCATCATCATGAATAATAAAAAAATGTGCACACCGTTCAACATTTTGGAAGAAATAATGTCAATCTTCTCAGACATTATTCTCTTGAAATCTCTAGATAGGCACAACTTTATTTCTCTATTTGAAGCTCCAGAAAGGCACAACTTCACTTATCATGAAAGCTCTAAAAAATCACAGATTTCAATATAATTATTTTTTTCAGAATCAAACACACCTCTTAAGATTTTAATTTTCCACCCAAAGTATCACAGAATGTGGTAGCACAACACAAGACAGCTTCCCCCACACTTAAGTTCAACTAGATTATGCAATTTCGCTTCAAGAGTTGGTTGGATAGGGAAAATTGGCTTGTAATGTGGCTAACCTAGCAGGATATTCATGGATTCTAAGGGATACAAGGATTAAATGTTCAAGGTAGTCCATTATAAAAAAAATATTCTTTGAAATAGGGGCTTTAATACCAAATAATTTCCTAAATCATTTAAACATAAGTACCTCAAACCCTCATGTTTTGACAGGAATAAATCAAATTATGGTTAAATTAAGCATGATTTGGTTCTCTCAAGAAGTGAGGTATATGTGAATAATATGATAATAATGGTTCAGAAGCCTCATAGGAAATTTATTTCAAATATAAAGACAATGAGATGTGGAATGGGATTCAAAATTTAGAGTACTTTTCATGAAATTACTAAATATTTGAACTTGAAATAAGTCATTTACAACATTAATTTAAGCTTAGTTTCATGGGATAAATTGTTTCACTTATTAATATCGATTTCAAAAATTGTGAGGAGAATCATTTTAACTCAAAATTTTCAAAAACACACAAAAAACTAAAAAAATAAATGCATAAAATTTGAAAAAAACACACAGTTTTTTTTAAATCAATGAAAAACAGAAAAACAATTGAAATTACTAAACTAAAAGGTTCCCTCCCCCATACTTAAAATATTTCATTTTACTCAATGTGAACCCATTAGAGGATATATGCACATGAAATGTATTATTTTAAATATGACAAAGAATAAAAAATTTAAAGGGTTAGGAACTGCCTAATATGCTCAAGTGATGATGGGGTCATGCTGTGTGATGAATTCCACTACATCGGTAAGAAGTCCCTTAATGTATCTCTTCAAACATTTCCCATTGACTATAAATCTCTTTCTTGTGTCCTCTTGTGTGATCTCCACTGCACCATAAGTAAAAACATTAGTCACAACATAAGGACCTAACTACCTAGAACGCAACTTACCAGGCATCAACTTCAGTTGTAAACTATAGAGAATGACTTTCTCTCCAACATGAAACTCCCTTTGTTGGATCATTCTATCATGAGCTGCTTTTTATCTTTCCTTGTAGAGCCTTGAGTTCTCATATGAAGACAATATAATCTCCTCAATCTCTTGAATTTGAAACTTCCTTTGGATTCTAGCTTGTGCCAAATCCATGTTTCATTTCTTTATAGCCCAATAAGTCTGATGCTCAAATTCTATGGGGAGATGACACGCTTTCCCAAAAACAATCTGAAATGGGGACATACCAATGGGTGTATTGTATGTTGTCTTATAAGCCAAAAGTGCATCATCCAAGTGCTTGCTCAAATATTTCCTATTCAGGTGAAAATTCTTCTCCAAAATTTGTTTCAACTCCCTATTTGAAACCTCAGCCTGGACATTTGTTTGAGGGTGGTATAGTGCTGACATTTTGTATATCTTCCCATAATTCTGAAGAAAGGAATCCAAATTCCAATTGCAAAAGTGTGTCCCTTGGTCACTGATGATGCCCTTCGGTACTCCAAACCTGCAAAAAAATATGTGCTTCAACCAAGTCCACAACACCATGAGAATCATTAGTCCTGGTGGCCTTAGCCTCCACCCATTTTCTCACATAATCAACAGTAACCAAAATATACAAAAACCCAAATGAACTAGGAAACGGACCCATAAAATAGATACCCTATACATCAAAAATCTCACAGAATATTATGGGTTTTTAGTGCTTCTCATGTCTCCTAGAAATGTTCCTAGTGTGTTGGTGATGAGAGCATGACTTACAAAACACATGGGCATCATGGAATAAGGTAGGCCAATATAATCTAGAGTCTATAACTTTCCTAAATGTTTGTTTGGGTCCAAAGTGTCCACCATAAGAAAGTTTATGATAGAATTGTAGAATAGACTCAAACTCATGATTAGGAACACACCTCCTAATAACATGATCACTAAATATGCTCCATAAGTAGGGATCATCCCAAACATAAAATCTAGACTCAATATTTAACTTTTGGACTTGATTTTTTTAAAAATTTGCAGGAATATCATATGAAACAAGGTATTTCACTAAATCATCCTACCAAGGATGCATACCTGAGATGGAATAAAGATGCTCATTGGGGAAAGTTTCTAGAAGTGGCACCTTTTCCATGTTTTCATCCTCTTGTATGTGAGTAAGCCTACTCATGTGGTCCTCCACTAGATTTTCTGATCCCTTCTTGTCCTTTATCTCAATGTCAAATTCCTAAAGAAGGATTATCAATCAGATTAGTCTGGGCTTTGCATCCGACTTCTTCAATAGGTACCTCAAAGATGCATGGTCAGAAAAAACAACTAATTTAGATCCCAATAAATATGAACGGAATTTATCTAAAGAAAATATAATAGCAAGAAACTCCTTTTCTATGGTTTTGTAGTTTTATTGGGATGAATCAAGTATCCTTGATGCATAGGCAATCACATGTGAACTTCCCTCCACCCTCTGATATAATATAGCTCCAACCGCGAAGTTGAAGGCCTCACACATAAGCTCAAAAGGAATCTCTCACCATAGAGGTTGTATGATAGGAGGAGTGGTAAGACATTGTTTTAGATAATAAAAGGAAATCCTTCAAGAATCATCAAACACAAAATCAGAATTCTTTTGAAGTAATTGTGACATAGAAATATCAATCTTACTAAAATATTTGATGAAGCACCAATAAAATATTACATGCCCTAGAAAATATCTAACATCACACACACATTAAGGATAGGGTAGGGATGAAATAATATTTACCTTAGATCTATCAACCTTTATCCCATGTTTTGACACTACATTCCCTAAGACAATTCCATGATATACCATGAAATGACACTTTTCAATGTTCAAGACCAGATTCTTCTCAATACAATGATTCAGAACCTTTCCCAAACTAGAGATACAATCATCAAATGAAGACCCATACACTATAAAATCATCCATGAATACCTTCATACAGGTCTCAATAAAATTAGAAAAAATACTCACCATGCATCTTTGGAAGGTACCTGGGGCATTGCAAAGTCCAAATGGCATCTTCTGGTAGGAAAATGTGCCGAAGGGATAGGTGAATATTGTCTTCTCCTAATCCTCTAGAGCAATAGGAACCTGAAAATACCCAAAAAATCCATCCAAGAAACAATAGTGTGTTTTCCCATCTAGTCTCTCAAGCATAAGATCAATAAATGGGAGGAGGAAATGGTCTTTGCGAGTGGACTGATTTAGTTTCTTGTAATCAATACACACACGCCAACTATTTTTCGCCCTCATTGGAAATAACTCATCTTTCACATTTTTAACAATTGTAACACCACTTTTCTTAGGTACAACTTGAATAGGACTTACCCACTAAGAATCTGAAATGGGATAAATTATACCTACCTAGAGCAATTTTTCAATTTCTTTTTTAACAACTTCCAAAAGGGTTGGAATGAGTCTCCTTTGTGGCTACCTGACTGGTTTAGCACCATCCTCCAAAATAATCCTATGCATGAAAATAGTGGGGGATAATACCTGATATGTCATCCAAGGTCCATCTGATTGCCTTAATGTTATCCCTCAAAAGATTAAAAAGTTTTTCTTCATGTTCAAAAGGGATATTATTAGCAATTATAAAAGTTAATCTCTTGCCACTCAACAAGTATGAGTATTTGAGATTTGGTGAAAATGTCTTGAGATCCAATGAAGGGGGGTGGTGTATGGATAGACATTGAAGGAACAGAAATATGTGCACAAAGAGCATCAGTATCAGAATAGAAATTATCACAATTAGATAATAAAGCATCAAATCTATCAGCATACTCAATAGACATGTCATAATCAGAGTTCAAATGATCAATATCAGAATATGATTTCATTTCAAAATCAAATCTAAGAGAGTCTTGTGCATTAGAAATAGGGGTGGAAGTACTCTTAGACATCAAAATAGAACCAATAATCATAATCGCCTTAATCATAATACAATCAAATTCCATGGGGTTTTTATTTGGTGGTTCAAAATGGGAGATAACAAAAGCAGAATGGTCCTCTGAGGGGTTCTTCATGGAATCCATAACATTAAATATCACAACTTCATCCAAAAAATTTATGGAAAGTGTACCCTCATTAACATTTATGATTTTTTTGAATTTTTGAGGAAGGGTCTACCTGAGATAATGAGAGCATGAGAACTTACTTGATCATCCTTCATGTTAAGCACGTAGAAATCTGCGGGAAATATCATGTCTCTTACCCGGACAAGTACATCCTCAAGGACTCCTATTGGATATTCTGTAGCTCTATTTTCCAACTACACCACTACTCTTGTCATTTTAAACTCATCAACCAACACAGAAGAGATTACAGAGTGAGGAATTACATTTATGGAAGTTCCCAAATCACAAAGAGCATCAAAAAAGTGAAACTCTCCTATGGTTCATGGGATAGTGAATGTCCCTAGATCCTTCCACTTTTTTGCATCGCTAGATTTGGTGTAATGAATACTGACACATTCCTTCCAAGATTTATCCTCTCATTTCCCTTGATCCCTCTTCGATTGGTACAAAGTTCCTTTAAGAATTTCGCATACCTTAGGATTTTCTTGATGGATTCAAGTAGAGGGATATTGATCTCCACATGCTTGAATGTATCCAAAACTTCTTTTTGCATCGCCTCTTTATCCATCTTCTTGGTTTGTACAACTCTATTTGGAAATGGAAGGGTTTTAGGAGGAACATCATCAATATTTTTCTTACATTTATCTTTCTCCTTGGGTTGCTCAATGGTTGGTGTGGAATGATGCTTCTCTAGAGTTGAGGTAAATCTTAGTGGAACGACAGGTGCAGATGTATTAGTTGTTTTCTTCCCACTTCTCAAAGTGATGGAATTGAAATTCTCCTTGGGATTTATAGTAGGTTGGGAAGGTATATTTTCAAAGTTCTTACTTACCAGTTCATAGAGGGCAATAGCAATCTGGATCATTTTAATCTTCAACTCCCTCAGCTCTGAACCTTGACTCTTTATCTCATTATATTGATTAAGAACAATTTTCTTCAAAATATCATCAATGTTAGAATCTACCTTTGGTTGAGAATTCCCTTGTTTTTTACTTATTGATTCTTGAGATTCAAATCACCTTTGGGGTTGTTGGAAACCCTATTGGTAAGGTGGAGGCTACTGGAAGTTTTGTTGAAAAGGGGGCTTTGTTGTTGTCCAGATTCATACCTCATGTCTGATTGATCTTTCCACCCTTGGTTATATGTTGGACCAAATGAATAAAACTTCTTTTGGGGATATGGTTTCTATTGATGTTGTTGATATGGTCTCCCAGGAAACACTGCTGCACAATCTTTTATTTCTTATAGTTGGGGGAAACAGTCGGTTGGGTGATCTGTTTCAATGAAAATTCCATAAGGCCTTGAAGGAGGGGGTTGGGATGTATTTTGATCCAATGCAATCTGCCTTACCATAGTGGTAAATTCTTCTAACTTAGTACCAATAAAATGACTTTCAAGAGAAGGACTTACCTGATGTACTCCTCGAACATGTGGTGTGCCTCAATCGCTAAATTTTTGGGATTTTTGGGACATCTTTTAAATCAATGCACGTGCAGCTACTGGTGTCTTGTCCACCAATTCCCCTCCAACCGTGGAATCTACCATGCTTCTCTCTATAGGTTTGAGTCTTTCATATAAGTATTGTATGAGTAGTTTCTCACTGATTTGGTGATGTGGGCAGCTTGCACACAACTTCTTGAATCACTCCCAGTACTCAAACATTGACTCCCCTTGTGCTTGCTTGATCCCTGAGATCTCTTTTCAAATGGATGTGGTCCTTCATGCTAGAAAAAATCTCTATAAGAAAATACTTTTCAAATCATTCCAAAAAGTTACATCTTTAGGTTGTAAATAATTCATCCAATCCTTTGTAGCTCTATCAAGTGAGAATGGGGATGCTCTTAGTTTTATTTGATCTTCAGAAACATTTCTTAGTTTTAAGGTTGATCAAACCACATTAAATTCTTTTAAATTTTTGTTTGGATTCTCATCAGATAATCCATGAAACTTTTGAAGAAGATGAATTAACCCAGATTTTAGTTCAAAGTCTGATTCTAGATTCGGGTATACAATACAATTTGATTGACAGTTAATATCAGGTGCAGCCAATTCTCAAATGGTTCTATTAATTTCATTGTTATTGTCTTTATCCATTGGTTCTTCTTTTAAGTTGGAATTAGAAGTATTTTCAATTTCAATATTCTTGGAGTGGAGGAATTCTCCAACTAGTTGAATGTTGAAACTTCCCATAGATTGAGAATGTCTGATTCGAGCTCGAAGGTTGCGTTCAATATCAAGGTCTAGATCTTTTGGATTAGTTCATTTCATAAATAAAATAAAAATGAAAAAAATTAAAGTGGACCATAGTAAAATAAAAATGATATGTTTGAGTTGATGGTCCAAAAGGAAGTAGAATAAAATAAGAGAAAAAAAATTCAGATTGAGTAAAGAATGAAAAAAGAAAATAGGAAGAGAATAAAATGTAAAATAAAATAAATACCTCTAATTAGTTGAAATAATTACTTACCTCCCCAATAATGGTTCCAATTTGATGAATTTTGTCACACATGCTCTCAAAAATATTTATTTTTGATTTTACTAAGTGCAGCACAGTGGCTGACCTAAGTCATTTTATCAAGGAGGAAGTGAATTAAACAACTATTAATAGACTTGAAGTAAGTAAGAAAATAGTTCAAAATAAATGAAAAGAAATATGGGGGGTTTGTTTTGTGACTTTTCAAATAGTAAACTAAACAAGAAAATGAGAAGTAACAATCAAGATACAATTTCTTTAAAAACACTTATATGAGAAGACGTAGATGTTCTAATCTTCCCCCTTCAACATTAATTTATCCTTATCCCATATTATTATACTTCATTCAATTGTAATCCCCTAACATTTTCAACCCCAAAACCTATGAAAATTAACACAACTAAAAATATTGGAAAATGAGACTTCGGTCAACTACGGGACTTCTAATCACAGCACCCTAACTAGATTATGATAAAAAATACAACTTATGGTCAATGTTCAATTAGGAAATTATATCCTCTATAGATTTGATAATTAATTGAGTTGGGTATGAGACTTGAACACTACAATTCTATCCCAAGTTTATTAGATTTTGTGATTGTAGTTTCACTCATACGGTTAACACAAGCCTGAAAACGCGGTCAAGTGAAAGTCGATCGATTAACTTAGAAATTAGAACTCAATTAATTATCGCAATTTAAGAATTACAGTATGTTCATGGATTCAAATTAAATAAATGAAGGTAGTGTGGATTATATCAAATACGAAAGAAATCACTCTTACATCGGTGGAGTTGTCATCGTGGAGATGTTTTGCATAAGCAATGGGTTTATTGGGGGACACCCAATCTCATCTCCAATCTTAGATTCCAGCCCAATAAGAAAAATAAGAAGATTAAAAGAGAAGAACACAAAATATTAATTGAAGAAAAATTCAAGATACAAACATGAAAGAAAATAAATACAAAGAGGGGGTGGGAGAGGAGAGCCTTCTTGGAAGAGATGTTTTCACAAGGCCTTACTACTTACCAGAGTTTTATGGGTTCCCAAGATCCACCCTTTCATCCACACCTTCCCAAATCCTCTACCATCCCTACCAAAGAGTGAAAATATCCTTTAAATAGAGTTTTGGAGGGCTAGGGTTACAAATATTTTAAAAATGTGAAAGGGGAATTCGGACAAATATTTTACTCCAAGTTTCACAACATTTTTACCTTCAAAACGGGTGAATTGGTTGTACTTATAGCATTATTATTTGTTCTTAATCATGTCTCTGAGATTCCCTCCAAATTTGGGCCCAATCCAAGCCCAGATGAAGAAGATACGGCCCAAATGGTGAAGTGATGTCCAATATGGATAGTTCAGTCAAACGTTTTCTTCATGGACCATTTACTCCACACAAAATCACGATCCATCTCCAATGTCCTTAATATAATTTGTAACTCATTAAGTCGGGAACATAGTTACAAATTTTTAATTCAAACTAATTTACATAAAAATATTTATGCTCACAATACTATAGTGAATTTTAAAAGGGTAAAACAGAAATTTCTATCAAATTTTCAAATGAATGATCTAATCCCAATTATTATATAAATTAACATATTTAGAAAAATGTGAGAAATTATTTCTTTTATTATCAATAAAATATTCAATAAAATTGTGTTTTATCCTTCATCCTCCACCACCACCCAGAAATCCCCAACCACCCCAAAGGCCTTTCCAACAAACCCCTCCAAAACATGAGCCTATTCTAGATGATACGATGAAATAAATGGCTTCCAACAATATCCAATTCCAAAAAATCACTCAAGAAACCATAAAAGAAAAAAAAACCTAATTAGCATAACTAGCTAACTTAGTGGGTGAAATTCAAAGTCACGGGTCTGGTAAACTACCATCTCAACCATTAGACAACCCTAAAGATAAAGGAATTTTTTGTGACATCACCCTTAGGAGTGGAAAACAACTATAAAGTCAAATAAATACTCCATTAGAGTCATCCCATATTGATTAAACCTCCATCCCAACAATTAAAAATGTTCTAAATGTTGAAAAAAACATATCTTGAGTGAAGCCCTTACAAAGGAAAGAGTTTGTATGTCGATGAGTTTCCTAGCCAACCCATTCCTATTAAATTTACCCAAAAAGCCACCCAAACTATAAAACAAAAGGATATTGAACTTGATAAGGAAATTTTGGAGACTTTCAAAAAAGTGCAGGTAAACATCACCTTGATTGATTCTATGAAGCAAATTCCACAATATTCCAAGTTTTTAAAGGAGATGTGTACACACCGAAGGCGACTTAGAGGATATGAAAAGGTGAGCTTGGGGGGGAACGTATCAGCATTGATAGATAAATTAATTCCCACCAAGTTCAAAAATCCTAGGAAATTCTCGATTCCATGCACCATAGGAGAGTATTCATTTTCCAATACAATGCTTGATTTTGGTTCTTCTATTAATGTGATGCCTCACTCAATTTACTCTACATTGCTGATCGGGGAGCTGAAGCCCACTGGAATTGTTGTTCAGTAGGACAACTGAAGTACAGCACACCCTTTTGGTGTTTTAGAGGATGTTCTTATGAGGGTGAAAATCTTGATTTTTCTTGATGATTTTTATGTGCTTAAAATGTAAGATGATAAGATGAATGAACATGCCCCAATTATTGGGGAGACCCTTCATGAAAACTTCCAAAACCATAATTAATGTCCACAATGGTACATTATCTATGGAATTTGGTGGTGACACTGTCCACTTCAATATCCTTAATGCCATGAAGCACCCCTTAGAAGAACATTCCTCTCTCTTTGTTAATTCAATTGATGTACTCCCTTCCTCTAAAAATACTTCTTTTCATTCCCCCAATCCCCTTCCTTTATTTTCATCCTTGATTGAATTTCTTAGTAATGAATCTTTCATTCATGGTTGTAGTGGTCTAGAAAAGTTTTATGCATGTTTATTAATTGATAATTTCTTAAACACTGAGGATCCAATGACCATTGATGATACTGGTAAGCTTTTAAAAGCTCATCCTCACCTGAGGATGATACCATTGAGCAGTTAGATGAGTTCAGTGACCTCTCACTTTCACACACAATCCCATCAATCCAAAATCCACTTGAATTGGAACTAAAAAACTACCTCAAGATTGAAAATATTCATTTATTGAGAATGGAAACAAGTTGCCCATCATCATTGCTAGTTCACTCCCTCTTGAGCCTGAATTGTGTCTTCTTGAACTTTTGAGGGAGTATAAACAATATTTGGGATGGACAATTGCTAACATTTCTAGTATTAGCTAATAAATTTGAACACATCATATTTTATTAAATGATGAGGCTAAACTAGTGAGTTAGTCACAATGTCGACTGAACCTAAACCTCATAGAATTTGTGAAAAATGAGGTAACAAAATTATTTTCTATTGTAATCATTTACCCCATATCTAAAAACCAATGGGTTAGTCCTATTCAATTACTTCCTACAAAACTAGCCTTACAGTAATAAATAATGAAAACCATGAATTGGTTCCAAATCGTGTGTAGAATAGTTGACGTGTCTACATAGATTATCACTGACTAAACCAACACACTAGGAAGGACAATTTCCCATTTCCATTCATTGACCAAATGCTAGAGAGGCTAATGGGGAAGTCCCATTACTGTTTTCTTAATGGGTATTCTGGATACTTTTAGATCCACATTTCCCATGAGGATCAGGAAAAGACAACTTTTAATTGACCATTTGGCACATTTTCATATAGGAGGATGCAATTTGGTATGTGCAATGCTCTGGGTATTTTTCAGCGATGCATGGTTAGTATTTTTTCGGATTACCTTGAGAATTGCATGGAAGTATTCATGGATGATTTCACTATTTATGGATCCTCTTTTGATGAATGTTTGATTAGACTTGGTTCCTTCCTACGTCACTATATTGAAAATAATCTCATATTAAATTTTGATAAATATCATTTCAGGGTGAGTAAATGTATAGTTTTGGGACATGTCATTTCTAGAGATGGTATCCAATAAGATAAATCAAAAGTGGGTGTCATTGCTTCCTTATCATTCCTAAAAAATGTATAAGATGTGTGGTATTTCCTAGGTCATGCTGGATTTTACCATCGTTTCATTTGTGACTTTAGTAAGATTTCACTCCCCCTATCCCAGTTACTCTAGAAAGAAAAGGAATTTGTTTTTGATAATGAATGTGAGGAAGCTTTTAATAAGTTAAAATGGAGTCTCACGTCACCCCTGGTAATCCAACCACCTCGATGGGATTTACCATTTGAGCTCATTTGTGACGCCTCTAACTATGAAGTTGGGGAGGTCTTGTCAAAAAGGGTCGATTGAGCTCCACATTTCATTGCATATGCCTCACATACTTTGGACCCTTCCCTAGAAAACTATACCTCAACTAAAAAATAATTCCTTTCCATTGTGTTTTCCTTAGACAAATTCAGGTCATACCTTTTGGGGTCCAATGTTATTGTGTTCTCAAACCATGCATCCATCTAGTGTATCCTTAAGAAACTGGAATCCAAACCACATCTCATTTGATGGATGATCCTCCTTCAGGAATTCAATCTAGAAATTAGAAATAAAAAAGGATCAGAGAATGTGGTGGCTGATTATATTAGTAGGATCCTCATATCCACATACATTTACTCATCCCCCTATATTCCCATTAATGACATGTTTCTTGATGATCAATTGTACTGAGTGCAAGATTTTATTCCTTGGTATGCCGAAATTGTAAATTATTTGGTACCATCCTGTATTTCTACTGATTTCAACAAAAACCAAGACATTCATCTAAAACATGAGTCTCATTGGTACATTTGGGATGACCCCTACTTTCTGCGCATATATAGCGATCAGATCCTTAGGTGTTGTGTTCTCGGTAGTGAGTTTCATTCCATCCTTAGATTCATCCACACTCTTGCTTTTGGGGGCCATATTGGTCCCAAATGGACTACTAGCAAGGTCCTTGATTTTGGTCTCTTTTGTCTAATACTTTTTTGGGATGACCATGATTTGTTCAAATCTTGTCCTAATTTTCAAAGAATGGGGAATGTATCTAGAAGAAATGAAATGCCACAACAACCATTTCTCTTTCATGACATTTTTTATGTTTGGGGCATTGAATTTATGAGCCCATTTTCCAATTACTTTGGAAACTTGTACATTCTTCTGGAGGTCGATTATGTGTCAAAATGGGTAGAGGCACGAGCCATAAGGACAGATGATTCCAAAACAGTTGTGGAATTTTTGAGAACATAGATCTTCTGTATGTTTGGATTACCTAGGTTCATCATTAGTGACCAGGGTTCTCATTTATGCAACCAAACAATGCAATCAATTTTGCTTCGGTAAGAGGTTGGTCATTGAGTGTCTACTACATATCACCCACAAACCAATGGTCAAGTTGGGCTGTTAAATAGAGAGGTAAAACAAATTCTTGAAAAAACGGTTCAACCCAACAGAAAATAATAGAGTCTTAGACTTGATCATTCATTATGGGTTTATCGTACTGCCTTTAAATCTACCATTGGAATGTCACCTTATAGGCTTGTTTTTGGAAAAAAAATCACTTCCATATCATGATTGAGCATCGGTCCTTCTAGGCCATTAAACAATGAAATTATAACCTTTCTGGTGCTAATTCTTAGAGGAGGTTACAAATCCAGGAGCTGGAGGAAATAAGTAGAATTTCTTATGAGAACTCTAGGATTTATAAGGAGCGAACCAAGGCTGCTCATGACCACCTTATCCTTCATCATGAGTTCCACATTGGGAAAAAGGTCATCCTCTACAATGCAAGGCTGAAATTGCATCCTGTTAAGATTCATTCCCACTGGTTTGGACCATACACTGTTACTAACGTCTCTCCATTTGGTGTTTTCCAGGTTCAAAATGAAGAAACCAAGAAAACCTTCACTGTCAATGGGAAACGGCTGAAGCATTTCCATGAATCCATTCTGGATGCCCTAATAGAGTAACTCTATGTTCAAGAAGAAATCTATGAATGAAACTCACTAAGTTTTATCCTTCCTTCCCACATTCTCTTTTATTGTAGTGGAGACACTGCACACTTTAGGTGTGGGGGATGGGTATATTCCTCGGTTAGTTAGGAATTTTCATCATCTTTCTTCTTTTTATCTTTTTAGCTTGCTGAATTGTATTGTTACATTCCACCCTTCCCTCCCCCTCACCTTTCTGCCAGAATATTACTTTTTATTCCCATTTTATAATTGACAATGATGATCTTTTAATTAGGGAAGTTATTGAAAATTCATGTGGAATGTCTGTATTTCATGTTGTTTTTAAATTCAAAAAAAATCTGAAGAAATGTTTATTTCAGCAAGAATTCAATATTTTAGTGTGACTTTATTTTGAAATTTATTTCTTTGTTGATGATATAAATGGTTGTATCATTTTGAAACCTTTGAGAAGAATGGTACCCTTTTTGTGAATAGTTTAAGGGGAAATTGTTTCACTTAATCTCTCCACATATTTTTACATCCAACCTTGAAGTGTGACAATTTCTTACTTAATAGAAGATAAATATAAGTTAGGTTGATTTTTCTCTATTCTATAAAATCATTTTTTGATACATTTATTCCTTATCCTATCTATTTAATTATTGTATTGACCTATGGATGTGTACCTATTATCTAAATGTTGTACGCCCTCAAAAAAATAGGTTGTATATTTGTAAGTTCAAAAACCACCCTTTCTAGACCTTTGATCTTATTATAACTATTACAATTAGCGTTGTTAGGATATCAAACATGGGTTGGGAGAAGAGTGTGAGATTTTTTCCAAGTGAAACTTTTGAAAAACAAATGAGGGGAGTGATGAAATGTGCAATATATGGGGATATCTAGGTCAAGAGCTTATGGTTTAACTTCTGGGAATGCTTAAGTGAGCGGGTCTTGAAATTTGATTGCAACGGATGTGGGGAAAGTTTGGTGGAATGAATCTTGTAAGTAGAAAATTATTAAAATAACTTATATTGACTCAATAGAAAGTGGAAAGAATATCATGAAATGATTTTTCCACACACACATGGAGAATTAGTGACATGATTAACTTTTGAATTATTTTCTTTGATTAGTATCATGCATCTCTCAGAATTTCATTTAGATACAATCTCCAATACGTCTTTTTCAATGATCATTGAGAATAACTCCTCTGTGTGTTTTTTTATTTGATCACAATTCTATCAAGAATTAAATTTTCATTGAATATTAAATCTTTATAAAGATGGAAATATCTACATGCATAATTTTTGGAAATAAGAATTTTCCCAGGAGTGAAAATTTTTAGGTATGGGGGCATGATTGTACCACGATTCACTATGTCATTTTCACCCTTACACCATTGTATTAAACTAAATTTTTATTGTAAGTTCCAAATATAATAACAAAATTAGCTTCATGTTTGATTCAATTATTCTGTATTTATCACTGTTAAAAAGGCAAATATAACTTTTTTTGATAATTTCATTGAAGGTGGAGGTGATTTGGAGGACTCATGATGAAGTCCAAGAAAAATGGGACAAACTGCGTAGGATCCAAGCACACCAGTGGATTAATCCGCACACTACTAATAGACCATGCATCCAAATGGGCTGAAATTTTGTGTACTCATCCAAATTTAATTGGCTACATTTCAAATCAAGTAACCAAATCCCTATTCGTCTTCTAAGGGGTCAATCGGAACTGATATGTCCAAGCCACAGAATATGTACAAAGTCAAAAGTGGCATTCTGTAATATGTCAATATCTCATGTTGTGATTGTCCAAATGATGGAAAACTTTTAGTGGTGATAGTCAAAAATTGGGGATACTAATTTCTATTTTTTTAAAGGAAAATTTGACTATATAGTAGCCGAAAACCATCCTCCAATTGGTTTATAAAAATATTGGTTCCCCAAACCACTTCCCATTTTGGCTATAAAAAAGGCTCCTTAGGAACCCCATTTAGTAGTTCAAACCAAAAGTTATGCTCTATCATTTTGGAGTCCTATAGAAGTCTCCTCCTCATCCTATAAGTTTTTTAGGGTCCTATCTTCATAGGGGGTTAATTATGAATAATGAGTTCTACCTGAGCTTCCTCCTCCTCCTGATGTCGAGCTAAACAGTGGGTGATCACTGTGAGGGATATACACACTTGAATATGGAGTTCTGGCACCTTATATTCTACTAGTTTTGTGTAATTTTTGTGTGAATTATCTCACTTGTGTTTAATATTTATATGATTCTTATTTTAATGCATTTATTTGGATTAACTAAGTGAAACATTTCTTATTTCAATACTGATTGGGTTGAGATTCAAGTAGAGATCTTGGGTTGTTCTGATTGGACAACACAAGAATCCTTTTTCTCTCACACATACAGGATATTTCATTATGATTTGTTAGACCTTACTCTATGCTTGATGTCCAAACTTTGACAACATGATTTTTGTGTAAAGGGGTGGTTCTTTTTGCATCATTTTAAAAGGAAAGAGGGAAACCAAGATCATGGTCATCCCTTAACCAAAGGATTACAACAAAACCTAATAACGAACTGAGAACAAGGAACTCTTCAAGTTCTTTAGTAACTTAGCAATAATCTCTTATTTATCTAATATTTTTTAAAATCCACTTTTTCTTTCAACTTTACAACTCTTTATGTTAAGTTACATTCTTAAACTTGTTTTCAAAATCACCCACCCCTAGAACTTTTTATTAAAAATGCATACTCTAAACTGATTAACTCTCCTTGAGAGATGACCTACGGTCTTCCCTATACTTCAAATCAACCTTAAAATCATAATCTATTTGACGGGCCATGACAACATGGCTAGTGATACATCTTTTTCAAAAAAAATCATTACTCAGTTTAAGGTAATCATTACTATCAAATTTAATATATTTGTATCTAATGAATCTTTATCTTAGCATAATTATCTCAACATCTAGAATATATTAATGGTTATCTTACCTTAATCAAAATATAAATTTTCCAATAAATCACTTTTTTATTCTATCAATACCATTTAACATATTTAGGAAAGGTCTTAACAAAAAATGATACTGAGTTATCCTTATATATATCGTGATTCATATAATATAATCCTTTCATTCAAGTACATTAATACTTTAATCAAACCACTTTCTTCTCAAACCATTAAATATGCTTCATCATCTTATTCATTAATATCACCTTACTTTCATATGTCATTCAGAGTATCTTCCTCTTCGATAGAAAAACCATTACTCATAAAACATTGTTGATTCTTTTCACTAGATTTACACTTAAGACATTGATTTTCATAATTCCCATACTTTCCATATTTAAAAATTTTAACAATTGATGATACTTTAGGGAGACTATTATTCCCATCCATTATGTTAACCAAAATTTTCATTTTCATTTTTCATTTACCAGCTTTGTGTCCTTATTTTCAACACCCAAAACATCTTATCATCCCTATGATACATTCTCTTGAGTGCTTATTCCCACATTCTTGATGTATAAAAAATTGAATCTTCTTTTCTCCATGGTCTCCACTACCGAAACTCTCATCAAACCCTATCCTTATCTTCTTTTTTGAGTTTGAGAGTTGGTTAAGGTTCATGTTGTTAATCATTTTCCATGATAACTGATTAGGAATAATAAAAATATCCTTCACTCTATTCACCATCCCATTTAGATTATCATCAGTAAATTATCTGTCACATTCAAAGTTAACACAGTTTCTTCTGGTTTCCTCCATTAACTAAAGCGAAAAATAATAGTGTGAGAAACACTAATCATAGTTGAAAACCACATAATCATGAAAATTCACTTATAGGATGTCTAATTTTTTACACCTTAGTTTTATCCTAGTTTATTCATGGGGATCATCTATTTAAATCCTTCATAATGGTTTATAAATTGATTATGAATTTCTAAAGCATATCCCTTGTGAGTGAAAAAACAAGTGTGTAGAAAGGCCCATTTTCATAAACTATGTTATGATATAGTTCATCTCAATATTCCCTTTTTGTATTTATTACCCCTAGGTACCTCTGTATCTGGGAAAATCCACTTGTAGTATCTATACAAGGATATAATTTCTTTGAAACCACTTTCTCTATCCTTTACCAAAATTCTAGTAAATTTTCCTATAATTTGACTCATACTTATATATGTACTTAGATACAACCATAGACATGTCCTTATAAATATCCTTATGGGTATCACTGAAGTTTTATCATCCTAGTTTAAAAAGTTTAACTAAACATTTACTCTGATACCAACAATAATGAAACAGTCTTCTCGTGCATGTAAATTAAATATTTTTAGATGAATATTCAATAATTTACATAAATTCATGCCTAAGAATCGTAATAGTTTGTGTATTTTGAGACTAGGTACACCATTTTCTAATTTAGTGAAATATCTTCAATGTATCCCAAAATTATCTTCCCCCTTTAGTACTCCTACTTAAAAATATGTCTTTATAAACTATGTAAATAAAATATAATAAAGGGTGACCTTAAATTATCATTAAGGATAAAAAAGGGACATACATAAGCATAACATGAATATAAGGGTATGATGACATGAAAATAACATTTGAAAATCATACCATGCATATAAAATATCATAATATTGAATCATGTCATAAATATTGGTATATCATAATACATGAATCATAATAGAATCAAATAATATGATTCATGTGATAATAATATTGTCATAAGACATAAAATTGTGGCATATACAAAATCATAGAAGATCATTTTCTTAGTAGTGAAGGTTCATTGAAAAATTTTATCAAGGAACTCTATATGAAGATACACTTACTAAGTGGGACACACCACCATCCCCAGTGGTGTCCCTTTCCTCATAGTGGAATGGTTTCTCTTCCCAAACCATTATAGTAATCAAGTTTCACTCCCAAGACCATTATAACAGACATAGTCCCTTACTAAACTGAGTTCACTCCCCATTTAAGTCCTATATATTTCATGAGATATAAATATTTTCCCAATGAATTGTAGGTAGATATTTGTCCCACCCATATTTGGTTATAACTTAACCACCTCCTTGTTTATAACATAACAACCCTGACATAAGGAAAATCACACAAATGTGTTCCACAAGATCATAAAACATTCATTATATCAAATCCCATGAAATGAAATGGGTTTCATAAAAATTTCATCATAACATAACCTGTGGAAAAGAAATAAGTTTCATAATCAATTCATTATTTCATAAAAGCATAACTAATGGAATAGGAAGTGGGTTTTATAAGAATTTTATCATGGTATAACATATGTAAGATAAATAGGTTGAAATATTTTCATTATAAACATAAACCATTCAAAGAAATAATAATAATGGTATCATTGGATCATATCCTTATTAAATCATAGGCATCATCAAGGGATGTCATCTTATATTGAAAATTATTTTGAAATATTACTTGGTACATTTCTTTTTTAAAATAGTCTTTCCACTTTGAAAAAAAATTAAAACATAAAAAAATTTCAAAATAATTTTCTTTGAAAATAATCATGAAAAATTATAAATTAATATTCAAAGTAAATAATTTTCATTAAGTTATAAAATTACATTCATGTTGTACATGTTAAAACAAATATTCCCTTCATGTTTTAGGTAAAATCCAAACATGCATTTTTTTCAAAAACAACATCTATATTACTTTAAAAACATTTTGAAAAAATTAAATCATGGGTAAAAATTTATTTAATAAATAATTTTAATGATGTTAAAGACATTTTTGTAAACAGTTTTAGAAAACTTGGTTTTGGAAGAAAAAAAGTTTTTGAACAAAAATACGGATTTTATTAAAAAAATATTTTGAACTATTGAGTATATAAAGAGAGGAAAATGAAGGGAAATATGTATTATCATAAAATTACCATAGGATTATAAAGTTCATGAGAATTATTGATAGTTATATTATAATATTTCAACATTGTATACTTAGTCATAAATAATCCCAATAAATGATGAGATCATAACATAAAACTTTTACCACATTCATAACTTTAGAATCATAATTCCCATTAAATAATAACATTAAATGAAAAACATAATATCATAAAAATAACTATATTCATGATATAAAATTTAAAATGGGAAGTATATACACCACATTAAATAAATATATAGTAAATATGGCATGTGTCTCATAGAAATTAAAAGTGAAATGGTAATCCCTTATCATAAGTCTTAACATCCTTCATACTTGTTCAAACATACTATATATTAAATATAAATTCATTATAAACATATTAAAGAACCATAACTATATATAACATATCATATATGATTTATTTATGTCCTTTTATTACCCTTTTATTAATAATTCCTTGTTTAAATCATGTTTCGAGTAATAACTGCTTTGTTTTTCGTATATGTTTTGATTTTTTATTTTCATTCCTCTTACTATGATCAAGGTTCCATAATCTCAAGAATAATAATAATGAAATAAATATAATATTTATATATCAATTATACTTTTAATACCAATCATCAAATATTGTTTTGACAAATGAACTACGTTATGATAATGGAGATGGTAGGTTGTACGTACACATGAGTAATGTTTCCATTTTTCAATGATCATTATAGAAAGGTGTTAAGTAATATTTTATATTTAAATAATTATAATAATATCATAAATAACCTATTATTTATCTATATATAGTTATAAATATTATACATGTGGTTTGGGGATGAAAAGATAGAGTCACATCGCTTTGTGAAGGTGGTTGTCCACACTTACACGAACTACGTTATCATATTTTAGTGAGTGAAAATGTAAGTAATAAAATGATATATTATCTTTATATAAGGATAAATATGTCATTTATATCACATTTATTAATTAACATTATATTTATTATCTTCCATATAAATTGTTAGTGAAAACGAATCACATTACTTCATGAGGCGGTAGTCCATTGTACACACAAGAGACATTATCGTATCCCCTATTAAATAAAAAGTAAAAAAATTAATATATTATATAATGAATAAATAGGTATAATTATATTATAAATATAATATATATACTTTATATACATCATCATACCCAATCAATAGAGATGGTAATGGAAAAACAAATGGCATCAGTTCGCAAGTCGGTAGTTTGTCGTACACATGAATGATGATTTAGTAACCAATTTGATGGAAGTGTAGATGTCTTTAGGTCATGAAATTAACACAAAAAATCTCATTATATTTAATATCCTAATGTTATTTTATCATAATGGTTTAATAATAATTTGATTTGGTGGAAGAATAAATAAAATAAAAATGCTTATTGAAGAACATTACCTTTTCTTCAAGTATCCTCCTTAGGTTTACAAAAAAAAGGATTCATATGATAGATTTATCAAAAAACTAAGGCTTATAGGATGATAGGATAGAATTTTTTAAGTTATTTGGGTAGATATTGTATAAACCAAATTGTTTTTAAGGTGTGAAGAAGAGGGGAGAGGGGGTATTCTTGTATAAGTGAGGTGAGTGGCATATTTGTAATTTTTAAAAAGAAAGAATTACACCAATGTTTTTTTCATGTCACAAGTCTCAAATAATAAACCATTATTGATAATATAATTTATAAGGTCAAAATAGGGCTATAAAATATATTTTATACAATTTTTTAGGTCATTTTAACCCTTATCTTTTTAGTTTAATCCCTGGTAAAATCATTTTTACCTTAACCGTTGTAATTAATTTTTACTGTTTTCACTATTCATTTTGTTCAAAAATTAAATTGAACTTATTAGATATTATAAATTATTATGATTCAAAATATGGAATCCATTTTTCTAAATTCCCTTCAAATAAGTGGTAAATTTTAATTTAAAATTGATCTCATAGACACTATGAGAAAGCGGATTTTTCAAAGAGAAAATGTTCAAAAGTTTAAAAAGTTTTTATATCCAATTTCAATATTAAATTCATTAAAATGACCTAAATTAGATTAATATATGTATAATTTAACTAATATTACAGTAAAATAAATTTAAAATATAATTTAACTTTATAAATAATTTAAATGAAAAGGAATTTTTCAATTCAATTTCAATATTTTTTTACTATTCATCAAAAAAATTAATATTTTCAAAAAATATCAAAAATTAATTCAAAGATAATTTTAAAATTATAATTTCAAAATTTAATTTTATTTTATAAAATTAAATTTTTAAAATTTTTAAAATTTAAATTTAAAGCAAAACTTATAAATGTGATGACAAGGTGGGTTTTCGAGAAGTGTATTTTTCAAGCACAAGATGATTTTTATATTAGCTCTGTGTCTAATTATAATAATTGTATAAATCTAAATTAAAATTTATTTATATATAATATATAAATTTTATTTAAAATATTCCTTATTAAGTATTATTTTAACTAATTAAAATGGATAATCATTATACACTTTAAAAGAGTTTTTAGATAAAACCCCCTTCTTAAACCCAAAAATAAACTTTTACTAAAATTAAATATAAATTTGATTCAAAATTAATTAAGTATATTAAATATAAATAAATAATAATTATGTTTCTTTAAAACATAATAGGGAATTTAAATTTACATAATTTATTAAAAAGAGATGATAGTTTTATAAAAATCAGTATTTTTTCACTATTCACTGAAAAATCAATATTTCTGAAAAATCCTAAAATTTAAGAATGAGTTAATTCAATATGATAATTTTAAAAATTAAGTTTATTTTATTAAATAAATTTTCTAAAATATCTATGAGTTAATTATAATATTTTTTATAAAAATCCATGAAAATCATTTTTGAAGAAAACATATTTTTGAATAATATAGTTACATTATTAAAAATTGACTTATTATTTACATAGAATTTATAGATAAATTTATATTGAGTAGGAACTTTATATGTATATTTCATAAATTATTTAATATTATTCATACCAACCTATTTAACCGTTAGGTTATAATAGTCATATTCAAAGTAGTATTATTTCACATTTCATTGATGCTCATTGCCGTGTGTCATGTATCCTATCAAAGAAACTCGGTGTTGAGTGTAGTGAAAGATAGACTCAATGTTTCTTATAATGAAAGATATATAAAATTTTCAATTTATTTAAAAAATATATTTTATAAAATCGATAGATATTACACCAAAAAACTCCCTCTTGGACTAGAGTCAACTTCTTATGACTTTCAGTTTGCTAAACCTCACATGATAATCATGTTTTAGCTGAGTCAAGTCTTTAGTAAAGGGCCTCCCACATTTTCTTCCATAGAAATGATTCTCATTATAACCTTTCCACTCTGAGAAAAAACCCTCAATATATGTTTCTTATTAAGTATATGATTCATCTGTTGGTGTGACATTGGCTCCATTGTGAGATCCACCACTGTAGTATTATCATAATAGAGTGTGATATGATCTTTTTTTCTACATACTGCATCAAAATATTGGATAAATTTTTGTATCCATACTACTTCTTTAGCTACCTCAGAATCCGAAAAATACTATAACTCTACTATAGAATCTATGACAGTAGCCTACTTTTAACTCTTCCATATCATAAAACCTACATTCAAAGTGGAGATGTATCCCATTTGTGATTTCATATCATCTTGATCTATTTAGAAACTAGCATATACATATCCTCTTATGAATATTTCAAAATCTTCTCTATAGGCTAAGGACCTTACCTTAGTACACCTCAAATACTTAATGATAGTCTTGACTACCATTCAATAGCAGTCACCTAAGTCAGCCTGATATTTTCTTACTACACTTAAGGCATAGGAGACATTTAGCCTAGTACATAATATAGAATACATGATTGATCCAATCACTAACATTTATATAATTCTTTCCATTATTTTTCTTTCCTCATGTTTCTAAGGACACATTTTCATGGAAATATTAATTCCATGTGACATTGGAAACAATCCCCTCTTGGATTTTTTCATATTAAACCTCTTCAGTATCTTGTCAATGTATATACCATGACTTAAGATGAGAAATATCTTAGATCTATCATAATAAATCATGATTCAAATAATGTATGTCTCCTCTCCTAATCCCATCATGTAAAATAATTTCTTCAACCAAACCTTAATATACTGTAAGATTAGTATTTCATTTCCAATGGGTAATATGTCATCGAAATATACTATTGAGAAAATGATTGCACTCCCACTAAACTATTTATAGACAGAAAGATCACATTCATTCTTTATGAACTCAAATTCTATTATAGAATCATAAAATTGAAATTTCCATGACCTAGATTCCTTATTTAATCCATAAATAGATCTTTTAAATTTTCATATCTTGTTGGAATCCTTTAGAGACACAAACACTTCAGGTTGTTTCATATAGACATCTCCCTGAAGGTTCCCATTAAGGAAGTCTATTTTGATATCTATTTTCCAAATCTCATATTCATGCAAGGATTTAATGGAAATTATAAATTTTATGGATTTCAACATTGAAACTTGTGAAAAGGTTTTTTCATAGTATGTGCCTTGATATTGTTTAACCTCTTTTGGAACCATTCATTACTAATAGGTACTAACTTTAACATCAAAGTCTAGTTTCTTCTGGAATACCCATTTTCAACCAATAGGATTTATATCTACTAGAGGATCTAACAAAATCTAGACTTGGTTTTGGTATATGGAATCCATTTCATAATTCATGGATTCTTGCCAATTAGAAACATATGTGACACTTAATACATCCTTATAGGTTAAAGGATCATTATTATCAACTAATAATGAGTCACCATACTTGGTGACTAGAAAACTATAATCTTCTAGTTATATAACATCTCTAGTACTCTTATTCAATACGTGTTCCTCTAGAACTTCTTTTTTTATGAGGCTTTGTGGAATCTGTTCATGCGCCAACTCTTATGTACCATTATCCTTAACTTCATTGAATTATATCTCTCTCCCAATATCTCTTTTAGATATGTTATCCATAAAAAGTAATATGGTATTTCTTTCCACTATTACCTTTTTGTTTATGGGGTCATATAGGTAATATCCCTTTTTTCCTTAAGGTAACCTATAAAGGTACACTTTGTTCCTCGGGGTGAAATTTTATTATCTAGGGATGCCTTAACAAATGCTTCATAACCCTACACATGTAATTATGAAAACACAAGTTTCTTTCTATACCTTAATTGGAATGGTATAATGTATGTCACCTTATGTGTCCCTTGGTTTAGTATTTGTGTTGTTTTTTGTAATGTGTATCCTCAAAAGGATAATATAATATTCATATGACTCATTATTGATATCACCATGTCGAACATTTTATGGTTCCAAGTTTCTCTTACACCATTCCACTTAGGTGTATTATAAGGATTGAGTTAGAATAAGATCCCAAACTCCCATAAATAATCAATTAATTCTTGATTAAGATATTCTCCACCTCATTCTGAGCATAGTTTCTTAATCTTATTACCAAGATGGTCCTTAAATTCATTCTTGTATTCCGTGAATCTCTCAAAGGAATCTTACTTATACCTCACCATTTATACATATCCATATATACTAAAATCATTAGTAAAAGTTATTAAGTATGCATATATATCCCTTTATTTAGAAGTAAATGTTCCACACACATCATTATGAACTAATTCAATAATATCTTTGGCCCTTTTACATTTTCCACTAAATGGGACTTTGGTCATTTTTTCTTATAAACATGTATGACATACACCAAGTGGTTTTAGTTCAAAAGAATCTAAATATCCATGCTTATGTAATTTATTCAAATACTTTTTTACATGACCTAACTAGTAATTCTAAATTTGGGTGTGGTATGAGTCATGTGAATTAGTTTTTTTATAAATTCTCATTACTTGGTTTGTGTAATCCAACACATAAAAACCATTATTTTAATGTTTCTTAACATAAAAATGGTATCTTTTTAAAGTAAGTATCATTTATTACCAAACATGAAATTAAATCCATCTATATCAAGTCTGGATATAGAAATAATTTTTTTTGCAACTGATGGAACAAAATAACAATCCTTCAAAACCAAGATCATTCATTTTGGCAATGTGAGATGGTACTACCCGATAGCCATATTTGGTAGTTTGACTCTGTTGGCAGCTCTTTGATCTACCTATCCTCAGTCAAACTTTGTAAATATACTTGGTTCCTATTTTTGAATAAAAATTTCATCATCATAATTTTTATATAATAACCAATTTATAAAAATAGATAAATTACACTTGATAAAAAACACACCTGAAACTTCCCCTTGATTCTTTGGTTGGGTGCATTTTTTCTTCCATTGGACCTTCTTTCCACATGAAAAACTAATAGAATCCTACTCCCTTTGTTTCCCTTGATCTTTCTATTCTTGAAATTGTGTGGAGAATATTTGGCCTTATATCTATTATCTTTTCCTTTCTATTTATTAACCATAAGGATAGAAGGATTTTCATTATTTATCTCCTTATTTACATGGTGAAAAGGGGTAAGAAGATCAAGGGGAGAATTCTCAATGTTGTTCATATTAAAATTTACATAAAAGATGGAAAATCTCTAAATGAGTGATGTAAGAATGAGATCGATGTGTATTTCATCAAAGAGTTTAAACCGTATAACCTTTATGCACTCAATGTAACCAATTATCTTGATTACATAAGGCCCATCTAGTGCACTCTCTCTAAGATTACTCTAGAAAAGATCCTTAGAGATATCAAACCATTCTTGTCATCTCTCTCCTAGTATAAATCATGGATATGATTGAGCATTCTATAAGAATCTATTTTTTTGTGATACCTCGTAATTTCAATAGATATATATGATAGAATCAAAAATTGAACATCTAATCCATTGTTCATATGTTTTTCATAGATAAGGAACTCTTTATCACTTTCCTCCTTCGTAGGAAGATTAGGCATTGAGGATTCTATCATGTAATATTTCCATTCATGGTGTTCCACAATATGAAGGTGTCTAAACCACTCCTGAAAGTTACTACCAGTGAGGAGATAGTATTTCTCTAATATAGACCATTGGGTAAGTGTGGGTGATAAACTTTCAATTTTATAAAATTATGAAAGAGAGGATTATTTGTACTTTTATGTATGAAAATTTATTTTAGAAATAATAAAATTAAGTTTATTAATTATCCCACTATTTTACCAAGTCCCAATAGCCCTCAACATTGAACTAGAAATGTCTAGTTTTTAGGACTTTCTAAAGGAAAGTATTCATATTCCACTTCGTATAACCCCAATAAGGGTTGGTCAAGCTACTTGAAGGTATTTCTATATTCAAGCCTTTTCCAACTGTTGTCTTGCAACTCCTTGATCCATTGAGTAGACTCTCCAATCCTAAAATCCTAACTTGTATATTCTCAACACTTGACTCCAAGTTATATCAAGTCTAGAAAGTACTGCTTCGCTTGATTTAATATTGTTAATTCAACCCATAACCTTTATAAAAATTCTATGTTAAAAGTAAGTGTTCTAATGGGGGTTAGTAAAACACTTAGTTCCAAGGATTTCATTCCTAATCATGTAATGGAAGGCCAAGTATGAATTAATATATATTTTGGGGGTTTAAATTTATGAAAAAAAAATATTTTTTATCATTTCAATGTCTTTTTAGTATTAAGATGATTTTACTTAATTAATTAACCATGTCGGATAAAACAATTATAAATACTCTATTTATTTAAATTTCATATTTGAACATTAATTTATTTATTTATGTAATAACAATTTATCATACATAAAATAAATAATGTGTATGATAGAAATAAATAAATAATAAATGACCCAATCATGATCTTATATAATGGTTGATTTATTAATCAGATAATAAATAAACCTTTAACCTAGGGAAAAATTCCTTATGTTGGTCTTGGCATGAGTTATAGCATTCCACTTGTACAGTTGTGTATCACCTATGTTAGAATCATTATGGTTCCATATTGAACCACCACTACACGACTTAGGTTTCTCCATTAATTAAAAGAATTTATAACTCACACACAAGTGAGGGAAACCAAATTATTAGTTGATGGGGACTGCATAAAATACTATAGACGCATAGGTCCTACATAGTAATGGAGTGATGGATGACACACAGACCATAAAATTTAATTTAATATTAAATAATTACATCCCCAAGAAATAAATTAAATTAAAACATCCAATACATACACAGGTCTTGGTCAAGTTCATGAATGGTCATACACGAAATGTATGCACAAAATTAAACCATTTAACATTCATTTATATTTGTTCTTTATTTCTAAGATAAATATTCTTGCATTAATTAATTAATTAAGTAATTCCCCTTCGTGTTATTGACTATTTTTATTTTGTTGAAGATTCCCATCTTTATGAAATTCATGGAAAATAAATGGAAGAACCAATTATTACAGATTATTGAAATAAATTAATTGAACATTTTAATAATAATTTAAAACCATTATTAAATTGTCAAACATAAATGATTTTAAACAATAAAATATATTTTTAATTTTGTAATTATCAATTTAATGTAATTTAATTTTGTCTTTGATTGAGAGACTACACAACATGTACTTACAAGATACACACCATGTATCTCGATTTACATGTACTAGGGTTACTTTCTTGGGGCTTCGGTATATAAATTGGTCAGACTATACAACATGTACTACCGTATACATGTTGTGTGTTTTTATTTCCATGTGTATGTGAAACCCACCAAAGGAATTGACGTGTTAATCATATGTGGTACTACACAACATGTAGACTACATAGTGTGTTTTCTAGCTGCATTCCATGTAATCCTATATGTTGTGTTCCCGGTTGGCCTAATCTACATGCAGTGTGAAATAAATGCACCATGTGTAATTACTGCTCAGTGTTTCATGCATCCCGCAATATGGATAGGTGCAATGAACTTGGGTACACAACATGTACTCTAGCTACACACCATGTAATACCATGTTATCCAACCAGATTCCTCAACACTTCCCGATAGAATTTTCATCCATCATTCATATTTTCTTGGACTAAATAAATTGTGAATCTTGAATGATGAAATTAAAATGTCAAAAAACTGTTAATTTAAGTCATATTAAAGGATAAATAATATGAAATGATAAATTCAACCATGATTTATCATATTTATTAGAAATCAAATAAATAATTATAAATTTGGAATTTGACTACTCTGATACAACTTGAATGTTCTGGGCACAACATAAGCACTTTAGGTGGGATTTATATCAAAATTTATTTTAACATAGAGATGTTAGAATCCTAAAGATAGGATCTTTCATGTTAAATTTATTATTAATTCATTTAAGATTGGAATAATAATTACCTTGACTTAGGATCTTTATTCTATGTATATGTCGATCATTCTGAAAACCCTATTTGGATTACCTTCATTACGCTTAGAGGATACAAGTGTAGAATCCATCTAGAGGTGATCCACACATGCTCCTTTGATCTTGGAATGATTCCAATTGATTTTTGAGTGCTAGCATAAAGAATAAATTGTATTACATTGTTTCTATTGATAGCTTAAAGTTCCTTTAATCTTAAAGTAATCTCTACATCACTTCTCATTCTTGAGAGGGAGAGGAAGAAGAATTGAGATAGAATTCCATTATGCACAATGATTCTCAAATATCAATTTACCGTACACAATATATATATACATCTATTTATAGAGCTAGGGTATAGGTTAAAAATATTATTTAATTTCATGTCAACCCTTAGATAATATAGTAATCATTATTAAACCTCATTCTATATAATACTATTATTATTATTATTATTTTACGGCATGTGATAACTTTCATAATGATAAATATTATTTACCAGCTTGAAAATAAATATTCATCACGGGACACAATCTCGGTCCACTCAAATTCCTAAATATTTATTAAATACATGAATAAATATTTTATTAAATATTTTATTCATAAATAAATAAAATAAATATTTTATTTAAAATCTAGAAAATAAATATATATCAAATATTCATGTAATCAAATAAATAATTTATTTATTACCTTGTTAATATTAGAGATCAATAAAACATGAATAAAATTATTCCTTGATCTTGAAATAATATTTATTCCATTAATTAAATTTAAATATAATTTAATTGAGATCAATGAAAATGATTAGTGTGTGAACCTCTAGGATTATTTCATATTGGAATTAGGATGGATCACCTGAAGTCAAAGATTACTATCTAGTAATAGGTAAAGGTACCCAAGAGAAAGAACATAATATCATAATGTCAACAACCACATACAAATTATCACTATGTAATATAACACCTTTTGTCATACTATTTCATCAATCAGGTTACGCATCTGTGTTATCTACCTATATTCTTGATATTTATTTCTTTGATTATATGAAATAATCACATAATTTTACCATGTCCATGGAATTTAATGTGATGGTTTTATTCCAATCAAAGGTCCAAGATATAATCTTCCATAAATATGGAAGGGAAATACTTTCTCAACTTATCTATTAATAACATGTCATTAAAAACACACCCAATGTGCCCTACTTCTTTCCAACATATGGAATGATACAATTGGTTAGTAAATATATGTGTGTGATTCATTAATTCATTAATGATAATCTTAAATTATAAGGACCATTACAGATGCTCATAGATTAAAATATCTAATGACTCCAAAATATGTGGAATTACTACTAGTGGGGATATTCTCATAATCTCTCATCTTAGAGATTACCAAGTGAGAACTTCATGAGAATAATCCAAATCCACTTATGAGTACTCACACATAATAGTTTTTATACTATGTGTCCTATCATAGATGTTATCCACCATAGAACTATATTTAATAATATCATCACAGCACTTCAAGGTTCTAATCATGGTAGGGAAATGATAAGACATTGTCAATGAAATATATTCCCTAGGATATTATTATATTAAAGTCATACAAAAGAATGAAAAATATGTAATTAGATATTTTATTAATATTAAAATGATTAAATATACATGCAATCAAAGTAAAAATAGTTAGTCCTATGATAAAAACTTCAACATCTTTGAGGGTTGCACATCTCATTGGAGAAAGTGGGAATAAGCAGTACTTCAATTGAATCTTTTATCCAAATTAAAAAACTTGGCATAAAAACATTAAACTCCACAAGTGTTAGTGGGGGTAATTTTCTCCAAGACATATACTATGTATTAAAGTTAAAACCATAGTGGTGGTTTTATATTCACTGTGGTGGGTGATATTTTTTTATAAGAATAATAAATCTTATGAGGTGAATTATGTTTCAGATAGCTATGATTGAAAAGTTATTATGAATTCAAAGATGGAATCAATGTACCAAAATTTATTCTGTATTATTATGGTTGATATAAACCCATTGGTGGGTATTAAGTATAAAAAAATACATATATGGTACAAGTGAGGTACCAATATGGATTAACAGGTTATACCAATACATTATACTTAAATCCATTTAAATTATAATCACCATATCTACTATGATCAATATATTAGGAATTTAATGTCAAGGCCACCTCTATTGAAGGTTACGTTACGGTACATGTCTATATGACATGGCCAAAAAAGTTGGTGACATCAAAGAAAGTTAATATAGAATAAAATCTTCAAGGATTCATTTATGGGTCAAAAAAGTATAATAGTCATAGAATATTTATTTGAAATTAAATTTTTCAGTTGTCTACAAGTAGTTAGTGGGATCTCTACATATTAATAAGATAAATATTTTTTAAACATGTGGAAAATAGGTTATTAGTATTATTGTTTTAAAAGATTAAATAATTTCTCCATTGATGAATTAAGTAACATCCCAATATCTAGGGAACTAGATCTACTAATATTGGTCAAGGAGTTTCTTAATTAAAGTCATTATACATAGATGAAATGGTATTAAAAAATATAATATGGAACAATGCACCCAAATTATTCATATGTCACATGGTGTTTTATAATGAATAAACTGCATATGACTAAGAGTAGTTTAGAAATATATCTCACATGTCATGATATTTACACTGGTTTTATCATAATTATGCATAATACATAGATTGTAAATATAAAATAATACCAAGATAATTATATATCCTAGTGTTCAGAACTATCTTACTGTGCTTGAGAAAGAAAAACTGGATAAGTTCCAAATAATTAGAGAAAAGGGAATACTAGTTTTATAGGGATATAAACTAGTTTCCTTTTTTGTCAGTTGATCTATTATCATAGTATTTATTAGGTGATATCCAGGGGTTTAGAATATTACATCCATTAGTTTCCATGTCCACATTAGATCGAGTATGTTGTAGCTTTTGATATGAATTAAGAAGTAATTTAAGCAACACTTGTACTAGATTTTGGATTTTTACCTAGATATTAAAGTTCAATAACATCCTAATGAACCTATATTTGTTTTATTATCCAATATATAAGGGATTAAAGTGAAAAAAATTATATAATTTTTCATATCATCTTTTGAGGTATTCTATCAGAAAGATGAGTTTGTAATAAGTATATCAAAGAAAGGTACCATGGTGGGATTATAAATTATAGACCTATCTCTATAAAATCATGTTTATCATGTAAGGCTAACCTGTTGAGTTGTTATTAGTTGGATCTAGTGAAAGTGGGAGTCTATTGGATTTGGTTCCCTAGAACTAAATTTCATGTACTTTATTATTACTTATATTCATTGTTTTGAATATCAATAATGTTATAATCACATCATGATAGTTATTCTATGTGATATAGTATGTGATAATGTCCTAAGGGTAATTGTCACATTAAAAAGTCATATTTTTACCCTGATATGATGATAACCTAGAAGTGTCATGAAAATATTATTATATATATATATATTTTTAATATGTCATTTGATAGGAAATAAATGATATGGGGTATTAGGGGTGGATACTCGTATGACTTTGAGAGACTTGATCATGGTATACGCCCTTAGTAACCTTCAGAGTAGGAGATTATGAGAACATGACATTCTAGTAAGAAATCCATATTTATATTTTCCATTGGATATTTCTATAAGTGGATTTGTTTAATTATACATAGAATTTAATATTATTATTAATCTAGATCATGAGTCATGTACTTTTATGTACTGAAAAAAATGTTGACTTTATATTTTTGTGGGAAGTAGGGTACGTTGGGTTTGTCACAAGTGATATTAAATTAATGAATAATGTGAGAAAATGTTTTTTTCATTATATTATTTAACATAATTTGATATCTCATGCCCTTTTATGGTAATAGAACTACCTAATTAAGTCCATGGCCATGGAATTCAATAGGAAATTTCATTTTTTGAATTTCAAAGAAAGAGATATAAAGCATATATGTTGATGACACAAGTATGCAACCTTATTGATTACCGAGATTTAAATAAAGGTATTACATTATAAATTGTATGTTTTAGAAGGTCAAAAGTCATTGTGACATTAAATTATTTATATATGAGAGCCTTAGCATGTTGTTGAATGCTAACCTTGGACTTTAGGTGTTGTATCCTAGTTCCACTAAAAAAGAGGCCTAAAAGGTCATGAAATAAGTGTATTCAGAACCACAATTAAATTCTATATGAATTTAACATCTTAAATAAATATTTTTCTTGTTTGTGGTTTAATAATTCATCATTTTGAATTAATCATACATATTCAATCACCAGTTATTCGAGAGAATGTTATATTAGTTGAATATTAAATAAATATTTATTTTCTAGGTAATTATTAATTATGTGTATATATAAATATTTATTTATTTTAGTTTATTTTTATGGTAACAAGTATTTATTTATTTGGTTAATATTAAATAAATATTATTCTATATCTAATTATTAATTATGTGTATATATAAAATTTATTTATTTTGGTTTATTCGAAAGGTAAAAAATATAAATTTGGTTATTTGAATATTTAATAAATATTTATACACTGATTTTTTTAATATAATATTTATTTGTGTTTTGGTTAATAATATAGTGATATTTATTTAAATAAATAAATATTCACCATTAAAATTCTAATAAATATTTAGGGGGATTGGATAATCAAGTTTAATTATCCTAAAATAAATGTAACATTAAATATTATTTTAATAATTATTATTTTATTTATTCAAATAAATAGTATTTATTTTATTCATGAGTTAAATTCATGTTAAATAAATAATAATAATTCTATTATTATTTAGAAATGGGGCTCTCCAAGGATAAATAAAATAATAAGGGCCCCCATACAATTATTATTTTTTCACCAAAACTCTATCTAAACTCATTTATGAAATTTTTTTGAAAAGTTGGGTCATGTTCTAATTAGTGTACATAATGAGTTATATAGAAGATTATCTCAAAACCTAGAGAGATACTCTGTAGAATTATCTATAAAACACAGGGCAATTCTCCTCCTCTACTAGATTGATTCCTTCTCACCTTTAAGGACTCAACTGTGATAAAAAAATAAGTCATTGTAAGAATTTGAACCATTTGTACTAACACTCAAAGGATTCTATAGTGATGATCAGAGGTTCATGAAACATTTATAGATCACTACCAGAGGGTATATACATTTGATTAATCTAACATAGAGATGGTATTCCAAGAAGGTTTCAACCGATTTGACAATGAAAAATGAATTATAAGTCAAGTAATTTTTTTATCCTATAAATTAATTATAAATAATATATGAAAAAATACCCAATTTGGATATTTTATCATGCATTCATTTAGTTCTTTAAGTCATTATATAATAATTTTGTGAAAATATTATTGGTCATGGGATCGTCCTGCTTCTACTGCACCCATCAAAACCTTCAAACATCAAATACAACATAAATTATAATAAGGACTTTATTATTTCTTCTATAATATTCCTGAGATCATTTATAGTTCACATCTATGAATCCTATCATAGAATAAATAATTTATGAATACTATTTAAAGAATAAATGAAAATAAAATAATTCCATATAACCAATTTCATGAGGTTGAACTATATTTGTGACACCCCTCATGTCACTGTGTTTTTCTTTTGGTGTTATTTGAAAAGGTGGACGCCAAGTTTCAGTTTTCATGGAGTTCTGGATTATAACTTTGAAATTTTTCAGGGTTTTCCTTATTTGCATGGTTAGAGGAAAACAATGCATCCTCCCTTCATGAATATCCTTTTTAGTTAATTTTGAATAACACATGGTTTTTCAGTATGGGAAGTGCATATTTATGTCTAAACTGTGTGGCCTCTATGAGAAATTGTGTGGGTTTATTGGTGTGTCTAATGTGTAGTGCATGACTTGCACACAGTTTGGTAAACCTTTTAGTAATCATGTGGTTGGATCTATAGTTTTTTATATAGTAATTTAAATAGCTTCTCTATGGTTTCTCAAACTGTCGGGGGCACCTTAGGAGGTCATGTGAGGATTGGGGTGGTTCCTAAGTGAGGCACATTATTTATTCAAACCTTATGGCCTCTTATGAGTAACTGTGTGGCTTAATATTTGGAAGGTAGTGGCTCTAAAACAATTTTCTTATGGTTTTATTAATAGTGTGTCCAAACCATGCTCCCTATCCAGTGGTTTAAAAATATGGTTTTTCCAATTTTCACTCCTCTTCTCCTCCAAATAGGCCATTGGACCCTAAGGATCTTGGGGGGAGCTCTATTTTCTTCCTCCCCTTGGATTCTTGTCTTCCTTTGGAATTTTCTGAAAGATTTGAGGTGATTTATTCCTATCTTTATCTCTTTTTTCCTTTCTCCCTCTCTTCACTCATAGTTTTGGCTTCCCCCATGAACCCTAGTTATCATTTTTCTCTATTTTAGGTTTTTTAGTGGATATAATGATTGGTATTTTGGTGACTTCGGTTTGTAAAAATTGTTTCTAGTCTCGTGGGCATAGTCTCTATTGAAGTTGACATGTTTTGGGATGTTTTGGCATGGTTTCCACTTTTTTGGGTAGGTGTTACTATGAAATTGTTTCATTTTATAATTCTAATGTACTTGTGCTTTGTAAATTTCCTTTTTATGAATGTAGAAATATATATGATATCCCTTTAGTGATTTAAAACCATTTATTGATGTTTTGAGCTTGGAATAATTGTTTTTTCATTATAATTCCTTGTTTCCATGCTTTAAATGAAATGTTTAAATATGCTAAGATTCTTGTGAAATTCCTTATGCATTTTTGAAATAGTTTTCATGTTTTGTAATGGTATTTGACCCGGTTTTGGTTTTCAATGAGTGAAAATAAATGTTTTAAAGGTAATTTGATTTTCATGTAAGGTGTTAATGTCTAAATGGTTTGTAAAAAAGGTGTGTTTAAATGTATTTAAAATGTTGATTTGAAATTTTTGTGTGGTTTAACCCTTGTGTGATGCATTATTGGATTGATTTAATTGGTTTTGTGGAAATGGTTGGTATGTTGGCCTTGTTTTTATTTTTAAATATATAGAACCTTGTTTAAGGGTAGAGTTCTATCATTTTAAAAGAAATGGGTGATTTCCTTGGACCTATTAAAATGTTTTAGGTGGTGTTTTATGAAAATTGAGATAGAAATAAAGTATTTTCCCATGATTTAGATTTTCGAAGAATAGAACCCTTGTTTAGGGGATATTTTTAAATGTTTTAAATTTTTGGGTGATTATTATCATTCTCAAAATTGTGTTTGGAAAGTATTTTATTAAATTTGAAAGGTCCTGGCATTATAAGCCATGTTTTGATATTGAAGGCCCATTTGGAATCTTGGTTTTTAAATTGGGTTTTTAAAGACACCCCTTGATTTCTCCTTGCTTGTGTACCCCTTGTGTGGGCTTGTTATCACTATGTAATGTTTATTATTCCCTTGGAGTGGGAATGTGCTTGTTATATACCTTGTGTGCATATTATGTGTATGGGTATTTTCATCATTGGGTGTTAAGGGTGGGGGTAGTTATGGTTATGCCTTGTGAGTAAATTTTTAATGTTTTCACTATGCCTCACTTCCTTTATTGTTTTTGGTATGTAGGGTACTAAGTGGAAGATATAACATGTTCCTCTAGATGGTTCACATGCCTCTAGTTTCCTATCAGCCGTTCTAAGAGCAAAGTTTATGTGGGGTTTGTCATTACAATGAGGCTTGTGTGGGATACTTGGATAATGGTATGGAAAAAGCATATGTTGAAATCTAGTTTGTGCGGTTATAACCATACAGTTATATGGTTGGAATGTTATTGAATTTGGGTACAACCACAAAAAATTAATTTTCTTGGTGAGTTATTAATTGATGAGATTTTGATCTAGTGCTTTATTGCATAATTCCCCCTTCTTTCTTTAATATGGAACATTCCTTTCTTAGGTTCCATTTTTATATTCCTTGTTATATATATGTGGTGACTACTTTTTTTTCTTAACCCATGTGAGTTGGGTTTTTTTCTTTGAAATTGAGCTTTCAAAGATGTTTTTGAAAACATATTTTGATTTTTTAAAGACTCTTGTGAGAGTAATTTAAGGTGGATTTCAAAATGGGTTTGGGTTTAATGATGTCTTTGGCTGGTAAAATGTTTTAATGTAACCCTTTTTATTTAGATAAAATAAGTGTGACTTATTTATAATAAATGTTACAGGTTTGTTGTTTTGAAATGGATTTTTATGATGACTTTACGTTCAAAATTCATGTTTTTGGTTTTGGGAAACAAAGGTAAGATGTTTTGAAAGTTTATTATGGAATTATTTTGATTTTCATGAATTTTATATATGTAAATATTACTTTCAATAATTATTTTCAAAGTAGAATTGATAAATTTCCTTATGAAATGAATTGTATAATTTTATTAGGTTTTGGTGACCTGCTAGGATTTTAATATTATGATTACAAAATTTTAGGTTCCAGATTATTAGTTGGATCGTTCTTGTTCATTATATTCAATATTGGGTGATTAGAATAGTGGTGAAAAACCATAGGTTGTATGTAACACCCCGAGATTTTATGAGAAGTATTATTTTTAATTTATTTGATGTCTTGTGTTGTATGATACACCAATATTATCTTGCGCTATACGCAACACCATATTAGCTTGCAGTATACGCAACACTATTCTGGGCTCGTGTTACACGCAATTTCAAGTTCGTTTTGTGAAAATTATTCTACGCAACATTAAGTAAAGATTTTGTTTAATGTATAAATGAAATAAGTTTTGATTATGTTATACGCAACACCAAACAGAACTTTCACTACACGCAGCCCTGACTTGGCTTGCATTACACGCAATCAAGACCATCTTTGATAGCGTGTGTAGTACGCAATACCAAGTTTCACTAAACGATATATTATTATAATATTATTATGAACTAGCCATTATGAATAATAATACCCACATTTTAAAATTTTATAAATTTTATCTTTCAAAATGGACTTCATTTTTGGATTCGGAATATCGAAATTAGCCTAGGGTGAATTTTTGGTATTTTTCTGAAAACTTTCAATTTTTGATGAATAGTGAAAACACTAGGTTACTATTTAAAAACCGACTTTTTATTTAAATAATTATTTATTTTATTTTTATTTTACGTCAAAATTGATACATAATACCTATATAAGTTCAATGTAATTCATTTGAGTCATTTTATAATAATTTTAGATATATAAAATTTTTATTGAACTTTTCACCGTCTTTTACCCACTATCTAGGAGAGTTTGGAAATTTACATAAAACTTAATTTTACCGCTTCTATGAGTGGAATTTAGAAAATCCAAGAGACACAGTTAATTTAAAGGAGTAAAAATTGGTTCAATAAGATAAAAATAATTTTTGGTGAATAGTAACTTTTGCTTTTATTTACCACGATTAAAAGTAAATAGGGTAATTAAGGGTAAATTTGATATTATTATTACCCTAACACATGTCATAATTCTATTTTATAACTTTATTTCGACCAAAAACAACCTTAGGGATAAAATATTACCCTTTAGGTCCACTTGTATTAGATTAGGACACTTATTATTATTTTATTTAAAGAAGAGTTAAAATAGTTAAAATCAAAGTTTAATAACTAAAATATTTTTAATATAAAGGTATACATAATATAAATTAGACTATAAATATTCATTATAAATACAAAAATAATTAATATATAATAATATTTTATTTATAATTTTTAGATATTAAATAATTTAATTTATGTATGACACAATGATGATGCAGTAATTACCTTATTAATGAAATATTAACATAATTGATGTTATAAATACATAAATAAATGTAATTTGAGACTTTTTATGAATTACACTAATTTTATAGGTTAATATGACATGTTATTATTGATTTAATTAACTTATTTTGAACTAATCATTCTATTATGATTTTTACAAAAATCAATTACCAAATAGTGACAAAATTGACATAAAATAGTTTTTAAAAAAATATTATATTATTAATTTTTATTATATTCATAAAAATCTAAGGGTAGGCCAAATGACTTAGATAAGGTTATATATATTAATAATGAACCACTTGGGGTTAGTTTGGATTGTTATAGTAAGTTTATTAACCATATAGTGTAAGTAAACAAGAAGACACGGTAAAGGTTAAATTATTTAACTTAGAGTTAAATCTAAATGATAAGGTTAAAATAGTAACCTAAACTTGTCTAAAACCTATTGGTTGAGATTATTTCTACCCATATCCACTTTAGATTCTAAATAAATCAATTTTTAGCTATTATAAACATAATATTACTTTATTATAAAATAATATTTTAAGTTTTTCCTAAAGTGCCCCTCTCCTCCCTTATAAAAAGGGAACCCCTTCCCTCTTCTCTTCACACCCTTTTGAGCCTTGAATATCGGCCAACCCCTACCCATTTCCCTTATCCTCTTTCCTAGAAACATTATAGAGGTTCCATTCTCCTAAAAAGACCAACCCTAGTGCCTTAAGAGGACGTTAAGAAGAGGCGTGTCAAAGAAGAGGTAATATCCTTTACCGATTCATTCCAATTTATTTCTTCTTCTACTTATTCTTATTTATTTGTTTCATAATAAATTAATAAAATCGGTATCAATAATATACTTATATGTCATTATAAATATGAAACAATCCAATTTTATCTTCTATCCATCCTACGGAAATGAAATCACCGCGCGTGCGTACGTACGGAATACTGTCTCCACACCGTGGTGTAATCTATTTTCCACCACCACCTTACATGGATGGGTATAATGGTGTAAATAAATAACTATATATTATTATTATAAATTTATATTTATTATTAAATATTATACATATACTTCAATACAATTCCAGGATCATGGGAATGATATCATCGCTCGTGCGTACGTACGGACTACCATCTCCACGAACGTGATGAGATTCATTTTCCATGATTAACCATTCAAGTATGATTATAAATTATATATAATAAATAATCATGAAATATATTACATAATAATGATATTTTATTTATTTAAATATATTTTTCATTTACTTAATTTCATTTAATTCAATAAGGAAACGAAAACAGCTTTCATGTGTACGTACGGCCTACCGTCTCCATGAACGGTGTATTTCATTTAATTTATATATCTATTATATATATATATATACTGAATATATATATGATATATAAATCATGATTTACATTCTAGAAGTAAGTAAATCAAGATATAAGTAATAATAATATCAAGAACAACAATTCCAAACACGTACGATAAATAAAACGATTTTACCCAAAACGCTGCTTTAACATGGAACTTACAAAAGAACGGGTAATATAAAGTCATAAGTGAACCGTATATGATATCATAACAATGAATATGATTCTTTAATAAGTCAATGAAATTATTTAAATCATTATACAGGAGGTTCGGATACGTACGAAGCATATCAGACCTAAGGTAAGGGATAACTATTCCAATCTCGTTCTTATCCGAGATTGTTATTCGTAAGTATTTACTGGGGTTATTGTTATCATTCATGCCCATGTTTTCTAAAAATGTTTTCATGTATTTTAAAATTCCTTTTTACCCATTTTTGAAATTTACCACATGTTATGAAAGGAATCTTACTTTTGTTTACCACACGGTGAACTTTTTGAATTTTCTGACAAAAGTACGAGAAGAATGTTATTTTTAACTTATATGGCGTGAACAGATTTTTATGGTTTCATAACGCATCATTTTCATGAAGCATACTCTACAAGATTTTATTTCTATTTTCAACAAAATACTTTTCTTTTAAAATTGCATGGACTTTTGTAAAAAGAAAATGATTTTGAAGAAGAAAGGATATTTTCCTCAAGAATTCATTTCAAGTGTTTTATCAAAACCATTTTCCATCTAAGATGACATTATTTCATATGTGTATGTTTCAAGTATAATGTCTCTATGATTTACATGGTTTAAATTTTCTTATGAAAATATCTATTTGTTTTATATGGATTATTTGATGATGGGATGATGTTTATGAAACCCATTTTATTCTTTGGGTTATGATGAATGTTTTAAGTTTATTTTGTGGCACAAGTAAGAATGATTTCATTATGAGATGGGTGGGACCTATATCTCCCTCCAATGCATTGGGTAAAGATTAATATCTCATGAGATAGACATGGCTAGAATGGTAAGTTAATCTAGTTTAGTGTTACAGGACTTGAATGAGGAGTGAACTCGATTCAGAAAGGGACTTTGTCCACTAAGATAGTCTTAGCAGCAATGCCTTGGCTACTATGGAAATCATATAATGTGATTAATGGTTTTCCACAATTACATGTTTTATTCCCATGATATCTTATCATTATTGATGATCTATTATGATCTATGCCTTAAGTACTATCATGTTTTATGTCATTTCTCAAGATTTTGATGTTTAAACATTATGTTCATGTTTTTATGTTCAAATGTATATGGTTTGTTTTATTTTCTCCATGCTTACCCTTACTGAGAATTTGAGATCACCCTTTATATTTTTCTTTTCCCCAAGATATAAAGAATGGTTTTAGGTAAGAAAAAAAGGGAAGATCTTTATGGGAGATGTTGAAGATCTTTCACCAAGATTAGAAGATTATGTTCCGAGTTTCCAAAGACAATAAACTATTACGGTCCTTGTGTGTTTGTTTTTGTTATGTATTAAGTATTCCACAAAAGTAATGTAATTTCCATGTACGTCAAGCTTTGGGTCACTACATTTGGTATCATAGGTTTGGTTTAGTCAACCTTTGGAAACTAGTATGCGAGAACTTTAGTGATATCCCTAGAGATATTTCTAAGGTATGTCTAGGGATGTCCCTAAGGTTAAGTATAAGTATAGGTTATAGTCCTAGAATTACGGTAACAATATTATAATTAAACCTAAGATGTTATATATTGAAGTTACTCCCCCTTGATTATGATTTTGGCCTCTCACACTATTCTTTTTGGGTTTTAGAAAATGGATGGAAACAGGAAGATTCACGATAATGGAGGATATGAGGGACAATGGAATGATATTCTTCATGGGCAACCAAATGAAATTGGATCTGGAAATCCACATATCGTTATTATGCCTAATCAGCAATCTCATAATATGATCAATAATCTCAAGTTTGGTAAGTTTCCCGACTCAGCTAATAAGAGAAAGATGGAGTTTTATGATGATCATAGAGGAAATAAAGTTCAATTTCACTCATGTAAATCATGTGGGAAGAGGCATCAGGGAGAATGATTCAAAGGAACTGGAAGATGATTTGGGTGTGGAAAAGAAGGACACAAAGCTAGTAATTGTAAAGGAAAAGGTTCAGTTAACACCATGGACAAGGATACTGGTATTTCTAAGACATCAACAATGGTTAAGTATTTTAAATGTAGAATGTACGGGCATTATGAAAACCAATTCCTTAAGGGAAAATCTCATAAAGAGAATCATCATGGTCATATGGGTAGTATTTATGTGGATGATGATGAAGAGACTACAAATGATATATGAGATGGAATAAATGGTGAAGCTCAGTCAGTGGTTTAATAAGGTAGTGTAATGATTGTATGTTTATCAAGAATAATGTATGGTAATATGGAATAAAGAAAAATCTAAGGATTGTTACACTGTTGCCTTTTCTTGAGTTTTGAAAGTATATGATGAATGGTACCGGTAACCATAAAAGGTTATTCAGATATTTTTGGAAAGCACCTAATATGAGCATAAATAAGGGATAAGGAGATAATGAAATTTTTGATAGTATTAATGAGCTCATGAATAATATAAGAAAAAAGTGATATCATGGTTTGAGTATATAGAATTTTTGGGATTTTGGTATGTGGAAATAGTTATCTTTTGATAGAATTCATGTTTTCACTAAGGTTCTATGGTAATTTATGTTTCAAGAGAATACATGATTAATGTATTCACATGTTTGGAATGTGACCAACAAGATATATCGTATGATATATGGGGGATAAATGATGGTATTCACATGCTCGGTAGATGACATTTCTAGTAATTTTTTTCCTTATACTATGAGCTTGAATAGAATTATTTTGGATAAGCCTAATGATTGGAATGAATTAAGTTAGACATAAGATAGTATTGTTTAAGGTTAGAACTTTTTTTATTTTATTGCAGGAATGTTATTATAATGTAGTTTTAGAAAAAGGGACAACTTGTAAGACGGGCAACAACCCATCACATAGGACAAGGCTGTGGGAATTAAACCCACAACCGAAGTGCGACAGGCCTTTATTTCCTACCACTGGCCTACAGGAAGTCCCTGGTTAGTAGAAACTAGTTTTTTTAAGAAGTATGATAGATGAATTATAAGTCCATTTTTGGAATCATATATGATTAACCTCACCATAGATGAACTTATGTATATTTGATAACTTTTGCTAACATTTTGTTTGATACATATGGAATGACCCATCATTCTATCACATGATCTGCTAACACTTCACGAATGAAAAATTCAACTTCATTTCTTTAAGAGATGAAGTGTAAATTGTTCAAGGCATGAACAACGGTGAGATTATACTAAAATAAAGTAAGTATTTATTCTAATTCAAATTATTCAACTTTAGGGAAATTATCTTGAAAACCAAAAATGTTGTCCTAGTGCCCTTATATCCGATGAATCAGATGGTACGTTAGATCATCACAAATTTATGGATTTGTGATTGTTGGATTTTTCATAGCCATGTTCTCTACCACTCTCCATCAGAACTTGATGGTTATATTTCTCTTCCATATCCATATTTTCACCTATGTTCTCCTATGTGGAAACCCAGTGATTAGTTAATTTGGGTAACCGCTATGTTTCATACTTTAGTTTCTAAAGATAAGTTTTCTTATTCCTTTTTACAATGTGGGTTTCTATGAAAGAAACTTTCAAGTAGTAAACCATTTATAACCCCAACAAATTTTGAGGGCGAAATTCATTTTAAGGGGGGTAGAATGTAACACCACGAGATTTTATGAGAAGTATTATTTTTAATTTATTTGATGTCTTGTGTTGTATGCTACACCAATATTATCTTTCTCTATATGCAACACCGTATCAGATTGTAGTATACACAACACTATTCTTGGCTCGTGTTACACGCAATTTCAAGTTTGTTTGTGTAAATTATTCTACGCAACATTAAGTAAAGACTTTTTTTAATGTATAAATGAAATAAGATTTAATTATGTTATACGCAACACTAAACGGAGCTTTCACTACACGTAGCCCTGACTTGGCTTGCATTACACGCAATCAAGACCTTCTTTGATAGCGTGTGTAGTACGCAATACCAAGTTTCACTAAACGAGATATTATTATAATATTATTATGAACTAGCCGTTATGAATAGTAATACCCACTTTTTGAAATATTATAAATTTTATCCTTCAAAATGGACTTCATTTTTGGATTCTGAATATCAAAATTAGCCTAGGTTGAATTTTTGGTATTTTTCTGAAAACTTTCAATTTTTGATGAATAGTGAAAACACTGGGTTACTATTTAAAAACCGTCTTTTTATTTAAATAATTATTTATTTTATTTTTATTTTAGGTCAAAATTGATACATAATACCTATATAAGTTCAATGTAATTCATTTGAGTCATTTTATAATAATTTTAGATATATAAAAACTTTATTAAACTTTTCACCGTCTTTTACCCACATCCAAGGAGAGTTTGAAAATTTACAAAAAAAATTAATTTTTCCGCTTCTGTGAGTGGAATTTAGAAAATATGAGAAACACGGTTAATATCAAGGAGTAAAATGTGGTTCAGTAAGATAAAAATAATTTTTGGTGAATAGTAACTTTTTATTTTTATTTACCACGGTTAAAAGTAAATAGGGTAATTAAGGGTAAAAATGATATTATTATTACCATAACACATGTCCTAATTCTATTGGATAAGTTTAGTTCAACCAAAAACAACCTTAGAGATAAAATGTTACCATTTAGTTCCACTTGGATTAGATTAGGAAACTTATTATTATTTAATTTAAAGAAGAGTTAAAATAGTTAAAATCAAATTTTAATAACTAAAACATTTTTAATATCATGTTATACATAAGATAAATTAAAATATTAATATTAATTAGAAATATAAAATGATTTACTACATAATGGTATTTTATTTATAATTTTTATACATTAAATAATTTAATTTATGTATGACACAATGATGATGTAGTAATTACCTGATTAATGAAATATTAACATATTTGATGTTATAAATACTCAAATAAATGTAATTTGAGACTTTTTATGAATACCACTAATTTTATAGGTTAATATGACATGTTAGTAATGATTTAATTAATGTTTTTTGAAATAATAATTCTTTTATAATTTTCACAAAAATCAATTACCAAATAGTGTCAAAATTGACATAAAATAGTTTTTAAAACAAATATTATATTATTAATTGTTATTATATTCCTAAAAATCTAAGTTTCGGCCAAATGACTTATATAAGGTTATATATATTCATAATGAACCATTTGTGGTTCGTTTGGCTTGTTATATTAAGTTTATTAACCATATAGTGTAAGTAAACAAGAAGACACAGTAAAGGTTAAATTATTTAACTTAGAGTTAAATCTAAATGATAAGGTTAAAATAGTAACCTAAACTTGTCTAAAAACTATTGGTTGAGAGGATTTAGACCCATCCCCACTTTATCTTAGAAATAAATCAATTTTAAGCTATTATAAACCGAATATGACTTTATTATAAAATAATATTTTAAGTTTTTTCTAAAGTGCCCCTCTCCTCCCTTATAAAAAGGGCACCACTTCCCTCTTCTCTTCACACCCTTTTGAGCCTTTAATCTAAGACAAACCCTGAAAATTTCCCTTCTCATCTTCCCTAGAAACATTATAGAGGTTCTTTTCTCCTCAAAAGACCAACCCTAGTGCCTTAAGAGGATGTTAAGAAGAGGTGCATCAAAGAAGAGGTAATATCCTTTACTGATTCTTTCCAATTTATTTCTTCTTCTACTTATTCTTATTTATTTGTTTAATCATAAATTAATAACATCAGTATCACTTATATACTGATATGTTATTATAAATATGAAACAACACAATTTCATCTTCTATCCATCCTACGTAAATGAAATCACCGCGCGTGTGTGCGTACGGAATACCGTCTCCACGTCGTGGTGTAATCTATTTTCCACCACTACCTTACTTGGATTGGTATAATGGTGTAAATAAATAAATATATATAATTATTGTAAAGTTATATTGATTATGAAATATTATACATACACTTTAATACAATTCCATGATCATGGGAATGATATCATCGCTCGTGCGTACGGACGGACTACCGTCTCCACGAACGCGATGAGATTCATTTTCCATGATTAACCATTAAAGTATGATTATAAGGTATATATAATAAATAATCATGAAATATATTAAATAATAATGATACTTTATTTATGTACATATATGTTTCATTTACTTAATTCCATTTAATTCAATAAGGAAACGAAAACAGTGTTCATGCGTACGTACGGCCTACCGTCTCCATGAACGGTGTATTTCATTTCATTTATATATATTATATATATATATATAATGAATATATATATATATATGATATATAAATCATGATTTAAATTCTATAAGTAATTAAATCAAGATATAAGTAATAATAATATCAAGAACAACAAGTCCGAACACGTACGATAAATAAAACGATTTTACCCAAAACGCTGCTTTAACATGGAACTTATAAAAGAACGGGTAATATAAAGTCATAAGTGAACCATATATGATATCATAACAATGAATATGATTCTTTAATAATTCAATGACATTATTTAAATCATTATACAAGAGGTTTGGATACATACGAAGCATATCGGACCTAAGGTAAGGGATAACTATTCCAATCTCGTTCTTATCTGAGATTGTTATTCGTAAGTATTTACTGGGGTTATTGTTATCATCCATGCCCATGTTTTTTAAAAACATTTTCATGTATTTTTAAATTCATTTTTACCCATTTTTGAAATTTACCACGTTTTATGAAAGTAATCTTACTTTTGTTTACCACACGGGGAACTTTTTGACTTTTCTGACAAAAGTACGAGAAGAATGTTATTTTTAACTTATACGGCGTGAACGGATTTTTACGGTTTCATAATGCCTCATTTTAATTAAGCTTACTCTACAATATTTTATGGATATTTTCAACAAAATAATTTTCTTTTAAAATTTCATGGAATTTTGTGAAAAGAAAATTATTTTGAAGAAGAAATGATATTTTCCTCAAGAATTCATTTCAAGTGTTTTATCAAAACCATTTTCCATATAAGATGAAATTATTTCATATGTGTATGTTTCAAGTATAATTTCTCTATTATTTACATGGTTTCACTTTTCTTATGATGAAATATCTATTTTTTTATATGGATTATGTGATGATAGGATGATGTTTATGAAACCCATTTTATTCTTTGGGTTATAATGAATGTTTTAAGTTTATTTTGTGGAACAAGTAAGAATGATTTCATTATGAGATGGTTTGGACCTATATATCCCTCCAATGCATTGGGTAAAGATTTATATATCATAATATAGACATGTATGGAATAGTAAGTTAATCCGGTTCAGTGTTGCAGGACTGGAACGAGGAGTGAACTCGATTCAGAAAGGGACTTTGTCAACTAAGATGGTCTTGGCAGTAATGCCTTGGATACTATGGAAATCATATCATGTGCTTAATGGTTTTCCACAATTTCATGTTTTATTCTCATTCTATCTTATCATTATTGATGATCCATTATGATCTATGCCTTACGTACTGCCATGTTTTATGTCATTGCTCAAGATTTCTATGATTAAACATTATGTTCATATTTTTATGTTCAAATGTATATGGTTTGTTTTATTTTCTCCATGATTACCCTTACTGAGCATTTGAGATCACCCTTTATATGTTTTCTTTTCCCCAGGATATAAAGAAAGGTTTTAGGTAAGAAAAAAAAGGGAAGATCTTTATGGGAGATGTTGAAGATCTTTCACCAAGATTAGAAGATTATGTTATGAGTTTCCAAATACACTAAACTATTACGGTCATTGTGTGTTTGTTTTTGTTATGTATTAAGTATTCCGAAAAAGCAATGTAATGTCCATGTACATTAAGATTTGGGTATCTACATTGTATACAGTTTTATTTGATCTCAGATCAAGTTGGTTGGTTTGTAGTAGTTTTATTTGTTGTTGTTTTTGTCCCTCTTTGACTTTAATATCTATTGCTATTTATTTATGGGTTTGATCATGTAAATTCAAATGGTTTGGATCATAATAGTTAGTTATGAATTATTTGGCATGCTATATATTTATTTTCCCTTTGGTATTATTGTATTCCACTGTTTTATATCTTTTTTGGGAAAAACCATTCCAAAAGGAGTTCCTTTGATTCACAGGTGTTTTTCAATATCCCATGGGGATCATGAACTCTCTTTGGGCCTTGTGGTGAGTCAGGTGGGTACTAGGTTGGATCGGATCCCTGACTACTTTGTTATGAAATGGTGTCAGAGGTTTGGTTTTCCTTTAGTATGAACCTAGGCTTCTTATGTATCCCTTTTTATTTGGGTATGTCTAGGTAGAAAAGAGATTAACATTTTTTAGGTCTTGAGAGGTATGGGTGGGGAGAGTCTAGCTAGATCTTGCCCATCCCAAACCTCAAGCTTATATGGGTTATTGGGTTTTAAATTATGAATTCATGGTTTTTTAGCTGTTTTTAGTATTTTTTTTATTTAAATGACATTTTTGGATCCCGTTTGACTATTGAATGATATTGGGGACCACTATTTGGATCTTGGGTGGAAGGGAACTCAATCTACAAAGTTATCTCATACATCCTAGGAAACCATGTGGTGCTCATGTGGTCAGGTCTTCCTTTTTTAAAAATTTGGGTTACATGGTTGATGTCTGGTCTCCCAAAATATGGTGGTCAAGGATTACATAACATTTTTCTCCTCGTATATACTTCTTATACTCCTCATGTAGTGAATATTTCTCCAAAATTATTTTTCACTTTTTTAAAGTGGAATGAGGATTTTTTTTGTTTCCATTTTTGGAGTGTGGTTCCCATGATCCCTATTTGTTGCTTGTGTAGTGCTTGTGTGCATTTGGTTTTTGAAACCTTGTTTTTGAAAATAAAGGGGTTTTGTAAAAAAAATATTTTCAAACATGGTTTTTTGAATAAATGGGGAGAGTGTATTCCAATTTTTTTATAAACAATTATGAAATTGGTGTTTCCCCATGTTGTGTTTAGAAAATTAAGTGTTTCAAAAAGAATTTTTTCTTTTTAAATAAGTTCGAAAAGTATTTTTAAAAATGGAAATAGTTTTCAAAAATAATTTTGGATGTTTGGTTTTCAAAGTGAAATGATATTTTTAATGGTATTTTTTTGTGGATTTCCTTGTTTGGGAAATGGGTGTGTTCTACCAAGTTTGGTTTTATTTTTAATGTTTAAATGGCTAATTTGATTAAAAACACCTTGGTGAAGGGTGATTTCAAAATTCCTTGGATAAATGGTAATTTTTAAAAGAAAATTTTCTTCTAATGTGTTTGTTTTGTGCCTCATTTGAGGGATTCTTTTTATTTGATTCCTAATTTATAAGGTAATCACTTGGTTTTTGTTTTAAAATATGACTTGAGGTAGCTCAGGTATGTGTTGTTGTTGTTCCCCTGAATGGTTGAAAGTGTTTATCTAGTTATGGTGCCTACCCAGACTTCAATTGGAGTGGTAGATGTGGAACCTTAATTTATCTTTTAATAAAAGTTGTGGTTCTATGTAATAGATGTGTCCCTAAATTCTCTTAGGATACCTAAATCCCCTTAGGTAAGAGATATTGAGAGTTTTTTGGTCAGTTATATCCAAGTTAGTGTGAGTTGATGGTTCCACCTATATTGCATGATGTAAGTTTTATAATCTTTTATTTAGGAATAGATCTATATTTTGATCCTTTTGAGGATATTTTGGTTATTTATGGAATTGTTTTTAGAGGTTTTGACCTTAGTTTCATGAGATTTAGTTATACTTGGTTTTTATGGTTGTTGTTATATTTTTAGGGAGTTATTTGTTGATGATTCAATTTAGGGATATTTTTATGGATGGTTTAAATGTTTCTTTATGTCATGTTTTATTCTATTGAGGAATGTTTCCCCTCTCTCCTACCATCTTGGGAGTTTTGTGGTTGGGTTGTGAGTGTCATTTCATTAAGCCTCACTGTTTGGGAATGCCTATTTTAGTAAAAGTGGGTTGTGATTTTCTTTGGTTTGAGACTATTAGTGATCATTTTTTAGAATTTATAGAGGCATTTGGGTTCTTTATTGGGTAACTATGGGTTATTTTACTAGTTGAGTGTGGTATATTTACTGGAGTATGGATTTGGTCCTTTTGTAAGATGCATTTTGTGAGGATGATCTAATATTTGACCCAAGGTTATCCTCATGTGTCGTGACCCATGGTGAGTTATTTTTTCATTCTTTTGATGATCTTTCATTTGTTCTACATTTTATTTAATTTTTAAGTGTTTTCAGTTGTGTTTGTGTTCCTCTCATGGTTGCTCAATTATTTGAGGATTCATTCCTAGTAGTGTTTCCTTTCTACCACCATGTTAGATAAACTCTAAATAGTGGGGATACCATTTCATTGGATCTATAAATAGTTGGGATACCATGTTAGATATCCAAAATTTCATTGTTATTCTTATTTGAGGTTCTATTTTAGTTATGTTTGGATATGTTTGGTTTTCTTATAGCTTATCTTCTTGATCATCTTGTGAGGTTCTTGGTGGTTGTCTTTGAGGTTAAACTATATTAAGTGGATTTTTTGGCCATTTACTTTTAGGATATTATATTTATATTGTATTTTATTTAGGATGAGAATTTATGGGGGAATAAAGTTCCATAAAGTGGATTTTGTGACACCCCCCATATCCCGGTGTGGTTATTTTGGTGTTTTTTGGATAAGTGGAGGTTCATTTTGAGTCTTTATGGAGTTATAGCTTGAAACTTGGGAATTTTTTAGGGTTTTAATTATATGAATGGTTAAGATGGATGGTTATAGGAAAATTGTGTGGACTCCATTTGTGAGTATCCTTTTTAGTTTATTTTGAACTATACATGGTTTTTCAGTATAAGATGTGCATGGTTGAGTCTAAACCGTGCAGCCCCTAGGAGAAACTATGTGGGTTACTTGGTGTGTATGAGGTGTGGTGCATGAATTTCACATAGTTTGGTAAACCGTGTGGAAATCATGTTTTTAGATCTATATTTTTTTAAATATCCATTTTCATGGATTTCGCATAATTTTCCAAACTGTATAGGGAACCGTAGAAGGCCATGAGAGGCTTGGGGTGGTTCTGGAGTGAAGCGCGTAGTTTTTTTAAATTGTGCAACCTCTTAGAGGTAATCATGTGGCTTAATTTTTTAGAGGAAGTGGCTCTTTATGGGTTGTCATGTGATTTTCTTAACCATACGGCTAAACCCACCCTAGCCTAGTGTTTAAAAATTGGGTTTTTTTTTCATTTTACCCCTTTCGATTTTAAGGGTTTTTTACCCCTATTATCCCCCACATGAGTCATCTTACCCTAAGGATCTTGTTAGGAGCTCCATTTTCTTCCTCCCCTTGGATTATTGAATTAATTTAGTGTTTTCCAAGATATTTAAGGTGAGTTATTCCTCTCTTTATTGATTATTCATTTTTTCCTCTATTCTTTCATGGTTTTGGCTTCCCCCATGAACCATATATATCATGTAGATTGATTATAGGGTTCTAAGTGGATCTTATATTAGTGATTTTTGTGTTTATGGGTTTTAGACATCATTTTTAGTCCTGTGGATGTGGTCTCCATTAAAGGAAACATGGTTTGGGATTTTTTGGCTTGGTTTCCACTTCTTTAAGGTAGGTGTTACTATAAAATTGTTTCAATTTGAAATTATAATGTGATTTTTATTGATAAATTATCCATCTATGAAAGTATAAATATATGTGATATACCTTATGGGATTTGAAACAATTTCTATATTTTTTGAGCTTGGCATAATTGGGTTTTCATGAAAATTCCATGTTTTCATGCTTGAAATGGAATATTTATAGATATTAATATTCTTGTTAAATGCCTTGTGGATTTTTTAAATGGTTTTCTTTTTTGAAATGTGATTTTACCTAGTTCTATTTCTCAGTGAGTGAAAACTATTTTAAAGGGATTTTTTTTGAAGTGAGGTGTTGAACTCTAAAAGGTTTGTAAAAAGGAGTGTTTTAATGTATTTCAAATAGTGATTTGAAATGTGTGTGTGGTTTACCCCTTGTCTAATGAATTTTTTGGATTTTTTTAATGTTTTTAGTGGAAATGGTTGGCCTTTTATCCTTGTTTTAGTTTTCAATGAGAAAGATCCATGTTCAAGTGTAGATTTGAATCATTTTATAATAAATTGGTGATTTCTTTAAAACTCTTAAAATGTTTTATGAGGTGTTTTATGAAAATTGTTATGGAAATAAAGTCTTTGTTCATGTTTTAGATTTTCAAAGAATATATCCCTTGTGTGGGGTGACTTTGAAATTTTTAAAATGTTTGGGTGATTTCAATCATTTTTTAAATGGTGTTTGGAAATTATTTTATGAAATATGAAATTTCTTAGCATTCCAAGCCATGTTTTGATGTTAATTTATGGTTTGGAACATTGGTTTTTAAATGGTGTTTTGAAAGAAACCCCTTGATTTCCCCTTACTTTTGTACCCCTTATGTGGTTTTTTGATCATTATGTGATGTTATTTACTCCCCTTGTGTGGGAATGTTATTATTATGACTTGTATGAATTTTATGTGTATAAGGATTTTCATTATTGGGTATTAAGGGTGAGGGTAGTTATGTTTATGCCTTATGGAAAGACTTGGCTGGTTTTTAATATGCCTCACTTTCTTTATTGGTCATGGGATGTCATTCCATAAGTAGAATATATATCTTTTTCTACTAGTTGGTTCACATGTCACCAGTTTCCCACTATTCATGCTATTCATAAGGGATAGGTAGGGTTTTTTCATCACAATAAGGATTTTATAGGATACTTGGATGATGATATAGACTTATCATATTCCAGTATCTAGTTTTGGTGGTTATACCCATATGGTTAGATGATTGGCACATTAGTGACTTTGGGTATGACTATAACACATTTATTTTCTCGATTGGTTGTTAATTGAGGGGAGTTTGATCTAGTGTTTGATTGTATCATTTCTCCTGATTTATTTGATATGGCACATTATTTGCTTATGTTTAATTTTTATATGCCTTTTGATATATATGTGGTGCCTAATTTTTGTTCTTAACCCATATGGGTTGGGTTTTTACCTTTGAAAATGAGTTTTCAAAGATGTTTGTGAAAACCTATTTTTAATTTTTAAAGTCTCTTTTGTGACTAATTTAAGGTTGATTTCAAAATGAGGTTGGGTTTAAAGACAAATTTGGGTAATTAAATATTTTAAATTAATTGATTTATTTTATATAAAACTAATTTTAGTTTTTTTTTAAAAAAATTAATAGTGTGTGTGGTTTTGAAACTGCTTTCACTGATGGATTTGTTTTCGAAATTCATGTGTTCAATTTTTGGAAACAAAATAAAAATGTTTTGAAAGTGTATTATGGAACTATTTTGATTTCCAGGTATTGTATATATGTAAATATTACTTTCTAACATTATTTTGAAACTAATATTAATGAATTTATTTATGAAATGTATTTCATATTTTTTGAAAGTTTTGGTGACCTGCTAGGATTTTTTGCTCACGTCTACAAAATTTCTTGTTCTAAGTTCTCAATTGGATCCTTTTTATTCATCATGGCCAACATGGAGTGAGTTTATAATTGGTAAGAAACTAGAGGTTGTGTGGATTTAGATTCATGATTTTCTCAATTTGGTTAGTTTTTAGTAGTTTTATATTCAGTTGGTTTTGTTCCTTCTTTGACTTGTCTATCTATTTCTCTTTATTTATGGATGTTGATCATGTATGTGATAATGGGTTGGATCATGATAGTTAGTTATGACCTGTCTCAAATTTTGTTTATTTATTTTCACTTCTATATTATTTTATTCCACTTTTGTATCTCTATTTTGAGAAAAATTCTCCCAATGGATTTCATATGATTCCCAATCACTTATTTCCATCCCATGGGGATCAAGAACACCCTTTTGGCCTTGTGGAGAGTTGATTCGAGTTCCCCGGTAGGTAAGAACCCTGAGATGATTCATTACAATATCATTGAACACACTCAAAAGGGTAGAGATCTATGAAGTTCTGGTAATAAAATTTATAAAGAAAATTAACAATAAGAAATTTGGGAAGTGAAATTGTTTTTACTAATTCTGGAGTGAGTCACACCCCTCATATTCATGTCAACCAAAGAGAAGCAATTTTCAGGATTTCCAAATGAACACATCGATGTCATCTCCATCATGTCCTTTTTTTATAATTCATCCTATACTTGACTTTATTATTTGTAATCATGTGATACCATTAGGTTGATATTCCTGTTTTCCTGAATATATTTAAGCTAATGTGGGAGAACACTCCATGGAACATCCCTTATTGTTTTCCTCAGGGCTTCTACAGTAATTTTTGAGTCTGACTCAATCTAGAGTTTATTCTATCCATGGTGAAGGAATGAATAATGTCATAGATCATAAATATTACCATTAATACCTCATTATAATATTTAATAAACATACCATTAAGGCCTCATGGTAATACTTTATAAATAATTGGACTATCATACATTGAATACTCAAGCTAGTTTGTATCATGATATCTACAGATGCATTGAGAGGATATTGTGGGATCTTCCCATCATTTAATAAGTACAATGCATTCACTATATGAAGGAAATGAATAATAATACAATATTTAATCCAATTTACATAGTAATATATAAAACTTTTTATTGTAATAATAAACAAATGATATGTCATTACTTTCCACAATCAATAAATGGAATAAGGAACCTCATAATGCTCTATAAGGAACCTCATATAAGCATGGATGAGTAGTAAATAGTTATCCATATAGAGTAGTAGATATTTGTATTATCAATATTTCCCCATTAAACAGAATAATGTGTCTAACTAGGTAAATATCAAACAATAGTAATATTTAAAATGCAATTTAAAGTACCCTTACCAAAGGAATGATAACAACGCAGTTGTGAAAAGTACTTTCATGGTGCGAGGATATAAATAGAAAATAATAATTCAAAAATAATATGATTAGTTCGAAATGTAAATATATTTAAATAAAATTGGACTTATAATTCTATAAAATCAAAGGATAAAGTAAATTTTCTTGGAAAATTTTCTTTCAAGAATAATCATTATAACTTAAATAAGTGAGATTGAGTAATGAAAATTCATTATAAATTTAGTAAAACATGAATACAAATTCCTTAAAATAGAGCTTAATATGTATTTTTAAACTCATTTAATTTCATGAAGTATGATAAAAACCCATATGGAAGTATATACACCATAGAAAAAATGTGGTGGATATGTAATAAGTCTTAAAGAACAAAAAATAAGATCATAAACCCCTTAAAAAATTTGTAATAGTTGAATCAAAAGAATTGAAAGAATTTACTCATTAATATGATTTCCGTGAAGGGAAAATTAATAATTATAATATAATAAAATTGGGTAGTATGTACACCATATAAAATAATAATATGTGCTAAACTTGAAAACATGTGTCAATAAATGGAAATTGAGATGGAAACCATTATGAATATCATAATATTTGAAGTAAAAATACATTGGAAAGGATTTCATGATAAAAAATTATAAATACATAGAAATGAAATTTAAAATAAATTTTTTTAAAATAATAGGATAAAATAATTCAACATTTAAGAATGGGGTTTATAATAATCATTTTAACTCAAAGAACGGAAATCGAGTTATGAAAAAATCCTTATGAATTTGGTAACTTTTAAATAAAATGATATCGAAAGAGAAATATTGAAAAAGAAATTAAAATACCATGAATATAAATTAAATAAATATATAATATATCTAATATTATTTATATAAACCATGTAATAGAAAATAGCTGCATAATACAAAATGTGTCTCAAGGGGTTGAAATTGAGACTAGAACTCTTACCTTAATTATTGACTTTTGTGAAAGCGCATTAACCTCCTGTATAATAAATATAAATATCTTAATAGTCTATTTTATAACCTTAATAATATATATAACCTTTTTTAACATTTTTTTATAATCATTTATTATACATTCATTAGTTAGTTATGGTTTATTTTCATCATCGGATGTTAGTAATTTTGTATGTTTCCTATGAGTTTATAATATTGATGTTGATAATTATTATTTTGGTTATAATTTCAAAATTACCATATAATTAAAATTACTAGAATATATGTTTTAAAATGATTTATAATGTTCCAATTTCATTTAATAAGTATTTTAATTATGATTCATGATGATGGAATCGATGAAGAGTTTGATTCAGTAATTTTTTACAAGAAAAAGATGCTATATTAATTACAAGTAAAATATAAGTATAAAACATCCAAAAACTTAATATTTTTATGTATATAATTTTAATTTAGTAAATATTTTGTTATAATCATCCATGTAGGGTGACAATTAAAAATAAAATACGTCATTGCATGGAGGCGGTACTCCACACGTATACACAGACAGTGTATTCATTTTCAATAGAATAGGAGGAAGGTAGGAAATGGTTTATCTTTTAGGAATCTTAATAATGATATAAATATAACATTTTTTTAATTAAATACCATCTTTTAACCATCCATGTGATGTTGTGAAGCAAAACGAGACATGTTTATTTATGGAGGTGGTAGTCAGCACGTGCGCATGAACAATGTTTTCATTTTTCTCAGTGAAAAGGGAAGAGGTGAATAATGTTTTTTCCATAAACATAAAAAAAATTATAAATAATACTAATTTATTTTTTTTAATATATAATATAGGTTTGGAGGAGAAAGATAGATAATGAGAAATATTATTGATAGATTAGTACTTGCATTCATAATTTGAACATTATCTTGAAATGCTTCTTGGAAATAGAGAACTTAATAAAAATAATTGAGAATTGAGGAATAGTTATGTGTAATATGAATATATTGAAACTAAAATGATTATATTTTCAAGGGTAATTATAATTAATAAGTGTGATTTAGAGTGGGGTAAGTGATCTCCTTTTATAAGTGAAGGGAATGACATTTTTATAGTAATATAAAAGGACAAGTCACTATGAAAATGTCAAGTGGATCCAATAATGGAAAATGATAAAGTGGGGTAAATTTTTAGTTCAATAAAACATAAAAAATACATTTTCACACATGTTTTTAAGTATTTTTCTCTTATATTTTTTACTTTTACCATTTTTTGTTTTTAATGTGATAACTAATTTTTACCTAAGTGATTTACTTTTAATGACTAAAAATAATATGAGCCTTAATATATAATTTGGAGCAAAATATAAAATCCATTTTTTTCAAATAAAATTTCTTTGGGTGATAAAAAAATAATTTCAATATTATCGCACATTACACGTAAAAACACATTTTTCAAAAAATTATATTTTTAACCATTAAAATTATATTAAGAATGAAATTATAAATGTAATTTATTTAAATGTAATTAATTTTTTTATTATTGACCAAATAAGATTTATGTGTCTTTAAAATAAATCCAAGATCGAATTCCACCTAGATGATACTTATTTAAAAGAAGAGAACTAAAAAACATTTTTATTAAAATAAATATTACTTAAGTTTCAAATTGTTAAAAATGAGTTTTATAAATTCAACATAGTATTTTTAAATGAATAATTTTAATCCTTAAATGAATTTTTTGTCATAAAAAATGTTTTTTAAGTTTTATAGTCATACTTAGATTATGATAATTTCATAAAATCTATGATATAGGTATAAAATATATATTTTACTATTCACCTAAAAAACAATTATTCTGAAAAAAATATCAAAAAATCATCTTAAGGTAATATTGAATTAATTAATCCAAAAATTATTTCCTTATTATCAAATTAAAATTCTAAAAGTAATATAAATTAATTTTAATATAAGAATGCATAACATGGGAAACAAAAAACAAAATAATTTTAATCATAAATTGACATTTGTTTTATTATACTTTTTTAAAAAGATTTTATAATGTGGTCACTACTATTTATACTTGATAATTTAATGGATATATTATAATGGTTATATATATTAATTTTATTATATTATATAGTTTTTCATTTTGGTTCAGTTTTGTGTGTGAAAAAAACTATTCAACATAGTTACACTATAAGAAAATTGATTAATCATGGTGGTAGGATTATAGAAATTTCCATTTAGAGGTTTCTATACTTTCTCAACCCCCCCCCCCAATTTTCATTCCCCGCATGAAACCATCCCCCTTGTAACCTCATACCTAACTCCCCACATACAACACCACCCACCTCACCTCGAAATCCTCTCCCACATCCATGACCCCCCCACCCCCGCCTTGATTCCTCCCATTCCCTCAAACCCTCACCCCTCTATGGGAAACTCCCTTATCCCTCTACACTTCCTCCAGCCTAACACTATTCCCTGTGTTCAAGTCCCACACTTACACCCCCTCTCTTTATGCCTATTGTGTGAGTCATATTTGGATATTGGTATGATTTTCAATATTTCAACTTAAATCATTTTTTAGATTGAATTTTTTTTATAAAATAGGATTTTATAGGAAATTAGGAAGTTAGGGTTATGGTAGACAATTTATAGAAATATAATTGTGGATAAAATCTAGAAATGAATCTCTTTTATCACTATAAATTTTTAAATACTCATTAATTTGAGTGTATTTGGAAAAAAATTTAGTTTAGAAGAATATTTCAATCTGTCTTCTCTGGGTGATTAATTTTTTCCTAATAAACATGTTCCATGAATACATATGTTTTTGGTTAATAGATAAATGTAGCATGTCTATTATAATTACATGTTCTATATAAGTAATTATTCTATGGATCTAAATAATTATTCTTTATCAATGAAATTTTCTTGTAGATATATCAACCTAAATATTGAAGTCAAATAAATTTTATTTGAGAAAAAAATATCAGTGGAGTATTTTTAAATGTTATATAGACATAAAAAAATAAAATCTTTTAATTATTATATTAATATATTTTCTATTTCAAATATGGTATTTTTTATAGGAATATATATTCTCTTTGTAAATGTATATGTCTCATTCTTACATTGACAAAAAAATTATAAACATAAGATATTTGAAATCACTACTATATAAAATGGAAGATGTGGAAATGGTAATTTGGAGACCTCCATTGGGGGTCACTATTTACACTAATAGTGTCTTCAAAATAGAAGTCGTTTCCTATAGCATCCCGCATTTTTATCACATAAACTTTCATTACATTATACAAAACTGAGGATCTTTAAGGTTTAGTGTCTTGGAAACCAGGAACTTATTACATGACAAAAAAACATTCTTCTTAAACACTTGAAAGGCTTCTTCATTTTTTCATCCTATGTTCATTATATAATCTCATAACCTGGGAGCATACATCAAAGGAAAGGGTGAGCAAAATGCCCAGTAAGGGAAACAAGGGAAACATTTTACATGATAACTTGAGATACATCAAAACTCATGAAAAATAACTTTAAGGCATGAGAAAGAGATCATGAGGTATATCATAATAAAAATAATGTGTTTCATAACTTGAAGATGTGGCTACAAAATTTAACATAGACAATCATTTATGTTTCACCAAGGTCCATCCCCAAGGTGTCATTAAAAATTACCAAGGTATCAGTCAAAATAGTCATCTCTAGAGATTAAGTCTTTACCCAATGCATTGGAGCGCTCTCAGGGTGCACCCTTAAATTTGCCTTTTTTATCATGTGATTCATATATATCATCATCAAAAATTTCATAAATAACCCATATAGCATAAAATAAATGGGTTTCATTTCATAATCATAACGTTTTAGAAACTGCTTTAAAGACGTGATCTTTATGTCACTTTAAACCCACGGAAAAGGAAAGCGGGTCTCATGTATGTAAATCCCAGAATTTAAAATAGAACATTTTGGTATATATTTTAATACCCCTTTAGAAGAAATAGATTTTATTATTCACTTAATAAAATAAAATAATTTGAGAAAAAGAGAGAGACATTTTGAGATGAAAATTCGGCAGCATAACGACTATGTTGTATGGTTTTAGAAAACATTGAAAAGAGAGGGGACATGGGTCACCCACTCATAAATGATAAATAAAATATTAGAGGTAAAAATATAATGGATATAATAACATGGTAATTCAATTTTAAAGACATACCATATGAAACTAAAAACATTGAATAAAGACAAAAATGAGATTTCTCTTATAAAAATTCGGCAGCCTAACGGTGTCTTTTAAAACATCAGAAAAATGAATTGACGAGATAAAATAGGTTCTATCATCATATGAACATAAAAGATCAGTATGATAGATATAGAGATCATACCCCAACATAAAAAAGTAACTTTAAAGACTTGGTATTAAAATAGATCTTGAAAAATGGGAAGGGTGTAAGAACCCCTTAAAAATTCGGCAGCCTAACGGCGCCACTTAAAACATCAAAAAAATGAATTGATTAGATCAAATAGGGTATATCATCATATGAACATAAAAGATCAGTATGATATATATATATATATATATATATATATATATATATATCATACCCCAACATAAAAAGGAACTTGAAAGACTTGGCAAGAAAATAGAACTTGAAAATGAAAAGGGTGAAAGAATCTGTTACAAAAATTTTGGCAGCCTAACGGCGCCAGTTAAACATTCATAAAAAGAAATGATGAGGGTAAGAGGGGATATCTTATAATATGAACATGAAAAGAGAAGTAATAGGAATATAAAAGAACATCCTCCAACATAAGAACATGGAGAAAAAAAGAAATGACTTAAAAGAGAGTATTTGAAAAGAAAGAGAGAGGTTGGATCCCTTACCTTAAAACGTAACTCTTAAAACTCGAAGGTTGGGACCTTGAGGGCTTGGGGGCACCTTGGGAGGACTCCTTGATAGGTAATGAGACCAGAGCTTCTTTGGGGGAGAGTTGGGAGTGAAAACTAAAGGAGGAAAGGGTGAGTATTTATAGGGGAAGTGAGGGGACAAGGCATTAATGGCCAAGGCACACCTCATTGGTGGTATTGGCAAAACCATGGGCTTGCCCATGGTATTTGCCCATGGTATTGGACACTTTGGACACCTCATACCTTATCTTACTATTCATAAGTCTACCATATTGATGACATACTTAATACATCATTTAATGATGTCATTAAACACCCGTAACTTAAAAACTGTATTTTCACTATTCATCGAAAATTCAACTTTCTCAGAAAAATCCAAAAATTTCACCTTAACCAAATATCGATGCTATAATTTCAAAAATGAACTCCATTTTATAAAAATAATTTTCTAGATATTTTTAATTTAATTTTTAAATAAATACACTATTCACCGAAAATTCATTTTTTTCATAAAAATCCCCAAAAATTACCTTAACATAATATCGATGCTCTGAGTTAAAAAATGAAATCCATTTTATAAAAATAATTTTCTAAATATTTTTAATTTAATTTTTAATTAAAAACACTATTCACCAAAAAAACTAATACTTGACTAATAATTTTTGAAACAGTTATTTACCTATTTTATTGAATCACATTACTTAATCAATGTGCCTAGATTATATTAATACTTTCTTTAAGTTAGATTACCAATCCATTTGGTCACATTGCTAATCCTAAGCATAAAATCACTATTCAAAATTTACTATTCATCAAAAATTATGTTGATCTTATTAGACTCTAAATTTCGTACGGAACATAATTGTAGACGACCATTTTTTGAAAATCATTACAAATTTTTAATTATTTAAGGTTTACATAAATATTTTTAAAATATCCTTTTTCTAAAATTCATCAAAAATATGCATACTATATTTATCCGGACATTTGAAAATTCACAAACTTCACCATAATAGGAGAACACAATTTGATTTATAACAAAGGATTACACAATGTAGTTATGGTCTCCTTACATATCCCCTTATAACTCCAGCATAGGACCTAAGTTTAAGGTGTGCTAAGGTGAGAGAATCTGAGGGCGGCTCGTACAACATCGCACGAGTAGTAATTTCTATCAGTTTGAACTTCTCACGAAGGCGATTCCGTTATAGCTTCACACGATGAAGTTCGACTTGGGTTTGGTCCAGAGCAAAGCCCAATGGTGCTACCTCCTTCCCAAGTTCTATTAGATGGGCTTCGATTGGCCCGAGAATACTGGGTGAGGCCATCGAATCTTCCTTCTATATTAATTAACCAAGATCACTTGTATTTAGAGATAATAATCGAAAGGTTTAGTTTCCAGTGGTCATATTGACCAATGATCATATAAAAGTCGAAACCCAACGGTCTCATTTTAATTATACTCATGTTATCAAATGAAACAGTTTTGTTGAGTATAAAATAACACACAAAATTAGGAAACAAGATTTATTCAAAATTTCAGATCGTTACAATCTTCCCCCTTAAGAAATTGTGTCCTCTCAATTTTTAAAATTGGGATTGGAAATTTCATTGAAAGTCTCACATCGGAAAAAGATTCAGTAACACTATTAATTTAAAAGAAATAAAGGTAAGTAAAATGGTCACCCGAGTTAACCCATACTAGGATTCCATGTAGGAAAACATGGATATGGAATAAAAAAAGGGTCAAGTTCTGAGGGAGAGTGATAGAAAACATGATTACGAGAAATTTAACCACCAGAAAATCACAAACTTATGATGTGTGTAAACGGTCATTGATTGCTTAGTGGGAAACTTAAACCAACAACGTTTTTGTTTTACGTTCCTTTTAATAATTTTGAGGAATTAATTTACTACATAGAATAAAAACATAAGGAAATATATTTACCTTCAAGTAGAGTTTCATCCCTTAATAAGTTTCTACCAAAACTAATCTTTTCTCCAAATGATAAGCATTCAAAAACACTTGGTCTCATCAAAACACAAGAATCATCTTCTATAGAATCACATAATCTACCAAAGATTAACTATCTATTTCTTCTAATATCCCAAAAATATAAAGGGTAAGATAAAACAACTCTTTAAAAATAAATAATCCCATAGGAAGGGAAACTTCTTTAAATATTCAAAATTCTATGGTACTACCCAAAGTTCATCATAGACCATTCCATAAATAAATGTCCTTAAAATTCCTCAAAATAAACCAAACTAATATTGAAACCTAAATATAAGAAGGATTTGATAAAATAATCTTCCAAGATAAACTTTATCTTTCATCTCCAAACAACATCAACCACTCCTAACATCTTATAACAAAAGTAGCTAAACTAAACATATTTTCCCCAAGATAGGTTAATCATTTCCATAAGTAACCTATATTACCATAAGTTCACCTTAAATTTTTCAATTCTTCAAAATATAAGTCAACCTTTACTCCTCAAAGTAAATACCGTAGTAATCTATTTACCTCAATCAAATAGGGTTCCCAAAATAGTGAACGTCTTACAAAATAATAATCATCTTTTAATCCCCTAATAATCTTTATCATATTAATACGGCAATCATCACATTTCATATCACATTGGTTGTTGGTACATGTTCTTCCATTTCCCACCATTAACTAAGAAAAGAAAGTACAATTAGAGGCTTAAATACTTAGCCAATAATCATGAAAAGGAACTTAAAGCATAGAAGGATAACTTGTAGAAGAAAAGTATACCCTAACTTGTGATACCCTAGGTTCCAAACTAGGTTATCCATGATCATATATTCTTATGTGAATCTTTATTTTATTTTATCTTTGTTCCTTTAATAGTGGTTCATACTAAGCTTATGAATTTACAAAAGCATATCCCTCGGGAGTGTCATAACCAAGAGTGCAGCAAGGCCTATTGTCGTGTACCAGTTCCCATTCGAGTCTAGCTCAAAGTGGTGTTTTCAGGTTTTACCCCTATGTACATCTATGCCAGATCCACCTCTAACTACTCGTATCTAGACAGGGATGTATTTTCTTGGCAACCCCTTACTCAATACTCACCAAAATACCAGGAAGATTTCCTATATTTAAACTTTTCTATAGGATTATTCCTAAAGTTTTCATATCCTAATTTCCACAAATAACTAAACCATCCTTTGATACCAACTATAGCATCCCACATTTTTATCACATAAACTTTCATTACATTATACAAAACCGAGGATCTTTAAGGTTTAGTGTCTTGGAAACCAGGAACTTATTACATGAGAAAAAAACATTCTTCTTAAAAACTTGAAAGGATTCTTCATTTGTTCATACTAAGTTCATTACAGCATCTCATAACCTAGGAGCATACATCAAAGGAAAGGGTGAGCAAAAGTCCCAGTAAGGGAAACAAGGGAAACATTTTACATGAGAACTTGAGATACATCAAAAGTCATGAAAAATAACTTTAAGGCATGAAAAAGAGATCATGAGGCATATCATAATAAAAATAACATGTTTCATAACTTGAAGATGTGTCTACAACATTTAACATAGACAATCATTTCTGTTTCATCGAGGTTCATCCCCAAGGTGTCATTAAAATTTACTAAGGTTATTCACCAAGGTATCAGTCAAAATGGTCATCTCTAGAGATTAAGTCTTTACTCAATGCATTGGAGCGCTATCAGGGCGCACCCTTAAATTTTCATTTTTTATAATGTGAGACACATATATAATCATCAAAAATTTCATAAATAACCCATATAACATAAAAGAAATGGGTTTCATTTCATAATCATAACGTTTTAAAAACTGATTTAAAGACATGATCTTTATGTCACTTTAAACCCACGGAAAAGGAAAGCGGGTCTCATGTATGTAAATCCCAAAATTTAAAATAGAAAATTTTGGTATATATGTGATTACCCCTTTAGAAGAAATATCTTTGAGTATTCACTTAATAAAATAAAAGAATTTGAGAAAAAGAGAGAGACATTTTGAGACGGAAATTCGGCAGCATAACGGCTATATTGTAGGGTTTTAGAAAACATTGAAAAGAGAGGGGAAATGGGTCACACACTCATAAATGATCTATAAAATAGTATAGGGACAAAATATAATGGATATAAGAACATGGTAATGAAATTTTAAAGACATACCATATGAAATGAAAAACATTGAAGGAAGAAAAAAATGAGATTTCTCTTATAAAAATTCGGCAGCCTAACGGCGTCTTTTAAAACATCAGAAAAATGAATTGACGAGATCAAATAGGGTCTCTCATCATATGAACATAAAAGATCAGTATGATAGATATAGAGATCAGACCCCAATATAAAAAAGGAACATGTAAGACTTGGCATGAAAATAGATCTTGAAAAACGAGAAGGGTGAAAGAACCCCTTAAAAATTCGGCAGCCTAACGGCGCCACTTAAAACTTCAAAAAAATGAATTGATGAGATAAAATAGGGTCTCTCATAATATGAACATAAAATATCATTATGATAAATATAGAGATCATACCCCAACATAAAAAAGGAACTTGAAATACTTGACAAGAAAATAGAACTTGAAAATGAGAAGGGTGAAAGAATCCGTTACAAAAATTTCAGCAGCCTAACGGCGCCACTTAAACATTCATAAAATGAAATGATGAGGTTAAGAGGGGATATATCATCATATGAACATGAAAAGGGCGGTAAGAGGAATATAAAAGAACATCCTCCAACGTAATAACATGTAGCATAAAAGAAATGACTTGAAAGAGAGTATTTGAAAAGAAAGAGAGAGGTTGGATCCCTTACCTTAAAACGTAACTCTTAAAACTCGAAGGTTGGGACCTTGAGGGATTGGGGGAACCTTGGAAGGACTCCTTGGGAGGTAATGAGACTAGAGATTCATTGGGGGAGAGTTGGGAGTGAAAACTAAAGGAGGAAAGGGTGGGTATTTATAGGGGAAGTGAGGCGACAAGGCATTAATGGCTAAGTCACACCTCATTGGTGGTATTGGCAAAACCATGGGCTTGCCCATGGTATTGGCCACTTGGGACACCTCATACCTTATATTACTATTCATAAGTCGACCATATTGATTACATACTTAATACATCATTTAATGATGTCATTAAACACCCATAACTTAAAAACTGTATTTTCATTATTCATCGAAAATTCAACTTTCTTAGAAAAATCCCAAAATTTCACCTTAACCAAATATCGATGCTATAAATTTAAAAATTAACTCCATTTTATAAAAATAATTTTCTAAATATTTTTTATTTAATTTTTAAATAAATACACTATTCACCAAAAATTCATTTTTTTCAGAAAAATCCCCAAAAATTACCTTAACATAATATCGATGCTCTGAGTTCAAAAATGAAATCCATTTTATAAAAATAATTTTCTAAATATTTTTAATTTAATTTTTAATTAAAAATTACTATTCACTAAAAAAACTAATACTTGACTAATAATTTCTGAAATAGTTATTTACCTATTTTATTGAATCACATTACCTAATCAAGGTGCCTAAATTATATTTATACTTTCTTTAAGTGAGATTACCAATCCATTTGGTCACATTACTAATCCTAAGCATAAATTCACTATTCATAATTTACTATTCATCAAAAATTATGTTGATCTTATTAGACTCTAAATTTTGTACTGAACATAATTGTAGAAGACCATTTTTTGAAAATCATTACACATTTTTAATTATTTAAGGTTTACAAAAGCATTTTTAAAATATCCTTTTTCTAAAATTCATCAAAAATATGCATACTATATTTATCCGGACATTTGAAAATTCACAAACTTCACCATAAGAAGATAACAAAATTTTATTTATAACAAAGGATTACACAATGTTTCTATGGTCTCCTTACATATCCACTTATAACCCCAGCATAGGACCTGAGTGTAAGGTGTGCTAAGGTGAGAGAATCTGAGGGCGGCTTGGCCAACATTGCACGAGTATTAATTTCTATCAGTTTGAACTTCTCATGAAGGCGATTCCATTCTAGCTTCACACGATGAAGTTCAGCTTGGGTTTGGTCCAGAGCAAAGCCTAGTGGTGCTACCTCCTTCCCAAGTTCTGTTAGATGGGCTTCGATTGGCCTGAGACTACTGGATGAGGCCATCGAATCTTCCTTCTATATTAATTAAACAAGATCACTTGTATTTAGAGACAATAATCGAAAAATTTAGTTTCCAGCGGTCATATTGACCAACGATCATATAACAGTCGAAACCCAACAGTCTCATTTTAATTATACCCATGTTATCAAATGAAACAGTTTTGTTGAGTATAAAATAACACACAAAATTAAGAAATAAGATTTATTCAAAATTTTGGGTCATTACATTTCCTTTCCCCATATTTCTTATAAAATCACCTCCTCCTATAAGAAAAATGGTGTTTGTTCCTTTGTTTATGAGTATGACATTTTAAAATTCTGTAGGAATATCTAAAAAGTGTATATCATGGGTATTCCTTTTTCAAATATTTTAAAATGGTGGTTGTTGCCTTTTTTTTGTTTTTCTCACTTACTGATCAAGTATACCCTCAACTTACTTTATATAATATGTTGGCTTATTTAAACTCATGGATTTTGAAGTGTGATCCTCTTGAACACATAGTTTAATACTTCTGAAAATCACCCAAATACATTACTTCAAAGATGATCGTTTTTTTATTACATAAAATTCTTTAAATTTATCTCATTTTTTTATGAACCGTATAAATACAATAATTCTTAAAATCACCCAATCACATTATTTCAATGATGTCCCAATTCTATTCCAACTATAAAAAAACATTTAAAAATGTGATATTACATATAATATTGTCAATTATGTAGATAAAATCGACCATTTGTATGTGTCTAGAGACATTATCACCATAATTTTATTCAAAAACTATTATGTTACATGTATTTTTATATTCATTGACTTCCTATTTTAAATTTTTGGTGCATGTATTGAATCAAGTTATTTATATACAAATTAAAAACCATACATTATAGATATGAATATATATTCATATAATGGATCCAATATAGAAAGATATAATTACTCATGATTATTAACTTTGCAACAAAATGGTTAATTTACTTTCCCATCATTAAGTTTTTTATTAATCACAACATTGATATTACTTATAAATAAGTTATATACATAACATGTATATATCTTTTTATTTTCTAACTAATTGATATTTTTATAAATACATAAAAATCATAATATTAAATATATAATCTATATTTCATTTCAGGTTTACCTATTATATGTATTGATAATATGGATCTAACCATTTTAAATGTAGTAACACTAGTAAGATATAACAATTCTCATTACAATGTCATGTTAAGAAATTAAGCATCACATTATTTTTCTAGAATATTTTTTTTATATACATATTATAAATTTTCTATGATAATTATTAAATTTTGGTTAATGATTTCTTAAAGCATAGGAACTAATTTGTAGGAAATATTATTCATAAGTTTAACTCAGTCAATACATGATTAAGATTACTTGTCATATTCAAATGATATCGGTATTACTTAATGTTGTATATGTGATTCATATAATTTTATTTTTCTTTTTCAATGTTTTTATCCTTTATAAAAATAAACCATACCGATTTTTATTTTTTAAATTATAGTTTATTTAGATATTGGTAACGACTCCAAAATATTCATTATGGTGTTCAATGGGTAATATTGAGTCATACCACATTAGTCACCGATATATTACTTACACAACATATTTTTTATAATTATTATGATAAAGAAAAAATTATGAGAACTTATACACATATGAAATAATGCACTCAGACACATTCGAAAAAAATGATGAGTTGGAAAAACTAAATTCATCTATATAAATTTATACAAATATATTATTATTCATTTTATTGAAATTTTATTGTAAATTTATATTCTATCAATATATTTCTATGATTTTTTATTTATATTATGTATTCAATCCTAATTCTTCATTGGTTTCTCTTTATTCAATTAAATATTATAAGTAAATTTCCTCCATTTAATTAAAATCCCTCACCTTCATTACCAAAACTATAAAGGGGTTTCTTAGGCTTATTTCATAGAGAATAAATTATCCAAAATTCCTACCTATTATTCTCCACTCTCACTCACAACTATTTTCATCAACAATGTTAGTATTAGGTTCACTCTACATGAGTTTCTTGAAAGGATCTACATGGGTTTCTATGTAAATAAATGGATAGTTTCTTTCTAAAATTTATGTTTGATAATGGATATATTTGATGAATTATGTATTCATCATTAATACTGAAAGAAAATAGAAATTGATAGATAAATATTCATTTTTTCCTTCTTAATTTGACCAAAATTACCTTTGTGATTTCATAGATTGGGACTGAAGGAATTGGAATTATTCAAATATCGGGGCTGCTATTGAAACCTAGGATGAATAATTCTAAAAGGTTACTATTTAATATCTTCCTTTTATGTATATTTCTATAAATGGAATTATTCCCTTCATTCTTCTAACTTCTTTTCTTGATTATTATTTCTTTATTTTTACATGGTAATTATTCTGATAAGGAAATAATAATGTTAATTGGCTAATGGATTCCTCTAACCATAAGAAATTGATGAGTTTTGACTGTTTCTATTTATTACTTACACTTTTAGTTTTATTTTTTGAATGGTAAAAAAGCATTGTCTTACTCTTCTACATTCTGTAAAAAAATCATCTCTATTGAAAAAATGAATGCTTTTGTAAAATCTAGAAGTAAGTTGTGTCCCAGTACATATATTCAGTCTTTATTGAAATACTAGGTATTGATTTTTTCACTTTAATCACAATTAATATTATTCAAAAAATATAAATAGGAATTATAAATAAGAGGTGAATATGAATAGGCCTCTAACCAGGTGTAAGCCCATATATTATGTTAACATGAATCATCCGTTAGTTCAAAAAGTAAAGGGTCATTCATGCATAATTACCCCACCAAAACTTTCCAATATGCCTTTCACCTAGTGTTATATTTCATATAAATTAATACTTTCCATAATTGTTCTTATTCATGTTTTCTCCTTCTCACTAGTCTTTGATTTTAATGATCACAACACTCTTAAAGTGTGTAATATTTTCTATTAAGTGATGTACAGCTAGTTTAATGTCATCACGAAATAACTCTTTAAATATTCCTTTTTAATTCATAGTATACCCCTTGAATAAGGACTATTGTGTATCAATGAGCACCATGCTGCAGAATAAGTATTATGATGTATCCCTAAGAACCACACTATAGAAATCCATGGAATAAGGAAAGACCATGCCATGGTTTATCCTAGTCAAAATTCTTCACTAATAATTACAAAAAATCATGATTCCACATCACAATGAAATTTCATTTCCTACAATCTCAATCAGCTCCACACTGCAAGTATTATCTATGCCACAATGTTTTCTTTGCAGGAGTTCCCCATGTCTCAACCAAAATGCTACACTACAATGACATATAATTTGGTAGAAACAACAAAAAACTTCATGCCACATCCCATGGTCTATACTGTAACTAATTTTATTTTAGAATAATCACAAAATCATCATTATATACTTCATTTCATAATATCTTTATAGATGCTATAAATCCCTCCTCCATGGTGCAGAATACTAGACTTTGTCGCAAGAATCTAGTTTGATCCATGCATTTATTATGGTTAAGATTCATTGAAATTGTATTTCTTCATATTTATAACCCATGGATGATTCAATAACTTTATCAAAGTATTTTTAACCTATAAAAAAGACCAATGGAGGCCTTGGAAAAAATAACAACTTGCCCTCCCAATCTCTAATGTGTTGAATTTCTCTTTGATCTTCAATGCTTTTAGAGATTTTAAAGATCTATTTTTATAAATCTTATTTATTTATATAATGTTTCATGCCTTACTGGTCCATTACATTGTATTATTTGGTCATTGTAAGTGTTTGGAGGATGATCGTAGAGAGTTTGGAGAAGTTTGGTTGTTAAAGGATGGAATAAGGGTAATTACACATCATGTAATTAGATTACACGATGTAAAAGTCAGTTTCATGGATTATCTTAGAGTCTTCACATCATAAAGAAATTCTACATAGTGTGTCGAATATTTTCATGGCTTGAAATATTTCGGGGTTATAAAAATAAAATAAAATGATGAGTTGATGCGTTTTTCAGTGAAAATCAAACTCCATGTATTACACGACATGGGAGGGGATTACACGTCGAGTAATACCCCGATCATGTGAATTTTTAAAATTATTTCTCAGCCGAAACCTCTTTCATTTGGGTGTGGTTTCCTTTTTCTTCTCATTTTGGGTGAACCCTAGGAATCTCAAAGTTTTCTTCAAGCCCTTTCCCTCCCTCTTTGATATATTGATCCCAATGTTTGTTTTTTTAGTGATCTTGATCGATTAGTGGTGATTTATCTTATATTTATCATCCATATTCTTCTATTATTCTCCTAGGGATCCACTATTTCAATGTTTCTTTGGTTTATGGTTCCATTAGGTAGTGTTTTGATGAATCCTTGGAGCATTATAGTTTAATCTACAGTCTTCGTGGTGTGGTTGTGATTTGCGGGCATTCTTCTTCGCTCTGTGGTGCATAGCAATTGGAAAGCTCCCTTGATGTAGGATTCCCTTAGTTTCTCTATATTTTACATCATACAGGAGGGGTTTTACTTATATTTATCTATGAATCATGTTTTTTCTAACCTAATTGAAGATAAATAATCGGTTAATTGAAATTGAGGGAAAAATGGTGTTTGATTCACATGTTTTTTAAAAGATTTGATATAGATTGTGATATTTTGATTGTTCAGGCTTGATGCTCTTCTAAACATTGTTTTCTTTGGTGTATTTTTTTTCTAGATACATCTTATGTGGTTTTTTCCTTATTTATATTTGTTTGGTATCACCCTAAAATTAAAAATTGGTTAATCGCATATATTCGGATAATGAGTGGATGCCCCAGGATCATACAGTTTCTGTGATAACCCCTGAATTAACAAGTATAATTAAATAAGGGATGCCTTGTTAAATCTGGAATTGTGTTTTTCTTGGTTCATGGGGTGATGTGATGTGTGGGTTTGTTCTGGTTTGTGTTATATTATGGTTGTGAGAACGGTTGTATGTTGTGGTATGGCTTGGGTGGTGTAATGGAATCTTAGGTTGAGAGATTGATTGTGGGATGGATGAGAAGTATTGTGAAGTAGGGTTGAGAAACTGGTTGTGCTATGTTATTTTTCTAGATGTGGTTGTGAATTGGGGGTTTGTTTTTTCTGGCATGGTGGTTTGGGAAGGATGACTTTAAAGAAGTATAGTAGTGTTTGGTATGGGTAAATCTCTTGGAGTTTCACTATGAGTAACATGTAGAAAGATTTTCCCTATATCTAGAGATTGATATATGATATATCATGAATGGGTGTTAAACATGGAGTTCATGGAACGATGTGTCTTTAATATGGGGCCGCCTTAATTTATTAGGGCTCCTAACTTTCTGAATTGACTATTTTTGTGTTGCTTGTTTTGTGTTGTGCTTAGTGGTTGACTGGGTAGTGAAGGAAATAATAAATATTGTTTAATAAAGTTTGGAATGGATTGGTTTGTTTTTTTTAATGGAATGGAAATGGTTAAATAAATTGGTTGGGAATGTGAAATGGGTTTTATGACTTGTTGTGTGGTGTTGTGTATTCAAAGGCAGCAATAAATGTGTCAATGTTGTGAGTTGGTTGTTTATTGAGAACCCATAGGTTGGGCATGAGTTTTTGATATCATATATGTATATACTTGTACTTCCTTATGATTTATATTTGTAACCCACACACATTAAGTACTATGTGTTGAACACCCGTATATTCACACGGGGGGTGTCTTTCCCAACATCCTGATGGGAGGATGGATGGCTGGCCACTCGCTCTTCCCTACTCCCTGTTTCAGGCAGTGACGGCCTAAGTTTCTTTAGGTAGGATGTGGTGAGGTGTGTTATCTCAGGTGTTTGTGGGTGAGGTGGTTTGTTTCTCAAGTTTCTTTGGGATGACTTGTGATGTTCTTTCCCAGGTGTCTTCTAGATGAGTTGTGATGTGCTTTCCCATGTGTCTTCGAGATGAGATGTGATGTGTTGTGAGGTCCAGGTGTGTGCAGGTGGGACATGTTGTAAGGCCCAGGTGTGTGCGGGTGGTATGTCTTGTGGGGATGAGGTGTGTAGGGCGGGATGTGTTGTGAGTCCTAGGTTTGTGCAGGTGGGATGTGTCGTGAGGCCCGGGTGTGTTTAGGTGGGATGTGATGTGGTATATTCGGAAGATATGGGAGCGCTGGGACATCTGTCATTAGGATGTGAGAGCGGAAAATCAATAGAAAAGTGGTATGGGTTACCTTATCATCGATGTGATTTATATTATATTACTTGACCTGCATTGATTGGTGAGTGTGCCTTGGTGAGTTTGGGTGGTTAGTATACCTTCTTAAGTGTTGTTTGGTTCTGTTGTTTTCTCACGAATGCATCAGTATGCCTCTTTCACATGTGCATAAGAGACTTTAGTTTTTCTACTGAGTATACCTGTATTCTCAACCTATGTCTATAAAAATATTTTTTAGGTTTCCAAGAGGATTTTTTGGAATGTGATATACCTTACTAACTCAGATCTTGATAGTTTTTGTGTTGCTGCTTAGCTTTACTTTTGGTTATTTACTTTAGAGACTTTTTTATTTGTACCAGTTATATTTTAATCATGCATGTGGGGTAGTTTTTTTAGCTTTATCTTATATATATCCTAGAGTTATTTTGGGGATGGACCATCTTATCTCCCAATATTGTTTCTTATAAAGGGTAATGTCTTCCATATTGTAATATTTGTACACCCTTGGTTCTAGTCGCCAACCCGAGGCCTACTGGAGGCAGGACTCAGGGGTCATTATCTCACGTTCTTCATCTCTATCCTAGAAGGGGTATCTTGGGAGGGATGGGTTATTAAATAATGGTATTAGAGGTAATGGTTGAGATATAAGATGGAGTTAAGAGTTAGGCGTGGTGATTATTGCATGGTATGGTATGGAAATAGTTCTAGTGACCTTGGTGAGTGACATATGCTAGAGAGACTGGATAAGAAATGGGATTTTAAGGCCTTCCATGATCTAGTGCATGAACTCTAAGCTTATTAAATAGACAAGTAAGATGGACCTACTTGCAGGGTAGAGACCAAGGAAAGGTACATGCATAATAGTGACTTGTTTTCTTATTTGAATTAGGTTCTTTTGGGAAGGTTAAAATGGATAAAATTAATTACATGAATTAAAAATAATAATAGAATTCCATACTACTCAGGCTTATGAAATTTTTATTTTCCTTTCAACTATTTCTTCTAGTAGTCATTCACTTGTGGCTCGGGTAGTGGAGGTTCAGTAGGCTGATCTAGTTAATCATCGTAGGGTTGATCTAACTGAGGAGGAGGATCAATGGCAGAGAATGTTTTTTACTTTCCAGTGGAATATTTTGGGAAAGTAAAAGGGTAGTGATTCATATATGGAAACAGAAATCTGGATCGAAGATCTTGAGATCACCTTCGGTTTGATCTGATCCCTGACGAAGTACTAGGTCCCTTTGGTAGTCAGTCTGATGTGGGGTGATTAGCGCTAGTTATGGATGCTTTATCAGGGGTAAGGGAATGAGTAATATATTTTTTGGGTCGACTTTAAGAAGGATTTATGACCAAAGTTCATTTCATCGAACATAAAGGTTAAGAAGAGGTAGAATATACTCTCCCTTCAGTATGGTAGTATGTTAGTGTAGGAGTTGGGGATCAATTTCATGGATATACTTTTTTCTTAGATCTCTTTCTAGAGGAGGAGTCTCATATGATATATCTTGAGAAGGAACTTTATCCTTCTATCTAGTATGCAATTACTCCTTTTACATTGCCAATGTATTTGGAGGTTCAGAAGAAGGAAGACGTGATTGAGTGGATGCACTGATGAGGAGGTCTAATGTGAGAGTAGAGCCAGCAGAGTTCTTTGAGAGGTAGAGTTTTTGGTGGAAGGTCTTAGGCACCAAGACCTCTAAGGTTTTGACCAGAGGGGAGAAAAATTCAGTAGATTCTTTTCTATCCATCTGGTTCCAACGGTCTCTATGACTTTCCTGTGGGCTTGGGACCAATGTGTTTCTTCTGTGGGGTTCACAACCATCTTTAGAACCAGTTCCTAGTGGCTACTCGAGATCAGTTTGGTGGAGGAGGATTGTTTCAGCATCATCCTCAATAGTAGATGTTGATGAGATAGTTTTAGCAGTGGGTTAAATGGTCTCATCCTCCACCGAGGGGAGATGGAGTAGGTAGAGGCCAACCTCAAGATGTTCCTCATGCTCAGGGACCTCAACCCGGGTGTGGTCATGGAAGTGGTCTTCAGTAGAGAGTCATAGGAGTTGGGCGTGGTCAATTGCGCATAGTGGAGCTAGCAGTTCCTAAGGGGCCTAAGATCATCAGAGGTCTGATCAGTTTGTTTAGTACCCTTGCTTGTTCTTTTTTTGATTCATAAGTTTCACACTCTTTTGTTGCATCCACTCTATACCATTCTTTGGGAATATAAATAGAGATGATTCTCATGCCCCTAGTGTTGAGTATTCCAATTGGAGGCTAGAACAGTTTGTTTGATGTCTTCCAGGGGTGTAGACTGATCATGGGACCACATCAGTCCTATGGAGACTTCTTCTTACTAGATATGCATCCATAAAATTTCATCATTTCCATCAACTAGTTGTATTCCGTAAATTCTATTATCTACTAATTCCAGAGGAGAGTTGGGTTTTTATATGTGGATGGATGGAGTGTATTTTTCATTGGAGAATAGGGTTTTTAGGTGGGTAGTTGGCATGTAGATCCCCTTATCACTTTGTTGGATGAGATTTCAGTGGAATCGGTAGATGTTGGTATGGTATAGGTTCCCAGAGACATTAGGGAGTTCCTGTATGTTTTCCCTGAGGATGTTCTGATGCTACCCCCTCGACATGATGTTAGGTTTGGGATAGACTTACTGCTCAGTGCTTCTCCAATTTTGATGGATCCTTATCAGATGGAACCTTCTGAGTTATGGGAGTTAAGGATTTAGATAGATGATCTGATGAAGAAGGGTTTTATCAATCCTAGATTGTTATCATGGGGGTGCTCCAGTGTTGTTCACAAGGAAGGAATATGGTGGTATGAGGTTTTGTATAGACTACTGGAGGTTGAACCAGGTGACAATAAATAACTGTTACCCCCTTTTAAGGATAGATTATTTTTTCAACCAGCTAAGAGGGGTGAGTTTGTTTTCTAAGATCAATCTATGGTCTTTATATCACCAGTTAAGGGTGAAGGAGGGTGATATCTTGATGTAGCGTCCTGAACCCAGATTCCACCCAACAGTGCTCTGATCCCAATTGGCCACATGGCCACAATAGAAACTCCACAAATTTTAGAGGCTACTGACTAGAATCTAGGTACTAGGTGTGATAGTGGGGAGACTATTCCATCATTAAAAGAGTGTAACATAGTGGAATACAATAACAATTCAATAGTGGAAGCAGTATTACCATACTATAGAAGTAAACAGCAGAAGACTGATAGTATAAATATTCTAGATTTCATATCATTAAAAAGATTGTGTTACATGTTACATGTTCTATAAAACATCAAAAATAGGTTACACTGTAGTAATATTCACTACAAATATCAAAAGTACAAAAAGGAAAAAAAGAATCTCAAAAGCATTACAAGCCTCATCTTAGTCCCATGCTCTCATGATCCTAAGTGGCATATCAATTACTTTTAGAAGGTTTTTTTCCCTTATCGACATCTGCAATCATATAATCTATTTGGTTAGAAAACATTACCCAAATAGGGTATGGGACTAAATCCTAGTAGGCAACCACCCAAGGTCTGTGCCAATCTATCAGTGAATATATATAACAGATAGTGTATAATAATGAAAGTAGTAAGCTAGGAAGTACTCAAAGGTAAACAACCTACAAACACTAATTTCCATTTACATTTCATTTCATTATCCATTTAACAATTCAATTATATTGAATTCATAAGTCTAAAAATTTGGATCAATCCCGACATCCCCTATATAACTGTAATCACAAAGAATGCCTCATAAGGCCATCTAAACAAGAACAAGTGAATATTGAATCCAAGCTTGTTCTTTGTCTTGGTAGACGCATCATAAATAATTTCATTTAAATATTCAATTATAACTCAATCCCATCCTTGACATTCCTAAGTTGGAATTAAAGTATCACTCTAGGTGTAATTTCCACCATCACCCTTCAATCCCGTTCTGATGATCCTCTCGGGGACCCTACATCACTCTAGGTGTGGATAAATCCATGTAAACTGAGCCTATCCTTAGTGGTCCTATAGGGATCCCCAAGTATCACTCATGAAATATAATCAATTCATCTTGATCCCATCCATGGAATCCCTCAATGGATTCATGATTCACTCAAAATTTAAGTATAACCTCTATGTGCTTGTCCATGGCATCTATGGTTTACTCACGGATTAAACATAACAAACCCTTTGATCCCATCCATGGAATTCTAAACTAAATCCATGGTTCCCTCAAGGAACAAGGTACATTATTCTATGATCCCATCTATGGAATTCTAATATGAATCCATGATTCACTCAAGGATATTTACAATTTCATCATTTAGTTCATTTAAACATTTTATTAGGCATGCTGAGGTTAAAAATCCTAAGCATCTAATATAACTCACCACCAAAGGGAGTCTCAAGAAAGGACCAACCTCGTAAGGCTTGACCTTTCATTTACTCACATGGGCACATTTATCATAACAAGACTTGCATGTAAATTAAACTATTACATGGATTTAACATTATTCAACTCACGAGGAAGGTCAACATAATAAGAAAATCAAGCTAGACATGATTTAACAAGAAATGGCATACTTAGGTTACAAGGCAAGTCAACCATCCCGTACCCAAATCAATTCAAATTCTTTCTAACAACCTGGAAATTCCATTAATAAAAAAAATCATTTTTAACAACCCGTGAAATGGAATTCAAGGCATGCCTCATCGGCATCCTAGGCCAAATGACCATAAAAGGTCTTCCAAGGTCACTCACCCATGGGGTGGCCCTTAATCAAGGTATACAACCTAATACAAGATTTGAAACACCTATTCAATTACCTAAAAATAATAAGAAAAACTGGGTTTGATTGTAAATTAAGGTGATGCCTCAAAAATGGGAACATGGCACTCTGACATATATAAATAGCTCGACAATTAACGAAAGGCATGAGACCACATACCTTAGGCTCATGCTAGATAGCTCATCCAGTATCAAGCTATGGTTCATCCCGGTTTGGAATAAATCTAAATAATGGATGAAGAATGGGATATTAAGCCATATGATCCTAAATCCTAAATAGAAAAATCAATGTCTAGAAGAATCAAGAAATACTACAAAAGAATTTAGGACTTACCATTGAATATCCAAGGAAACAAACCATGTTCAAATTGGATTTTGGATAGCGACAGAATATGAAAACCAAGAATAGGGTTGAAATAGGGATTTTCTAATAGAGGATCCACTGTCTATTTTAAGAAAACCCAAAAGGGGTTAATATAATATTTTAATTTAAAATTAATATATTTAAAAAAACTACACGGAAGGTATCACACGGTTTATCCACATGATTTTTCAAACCATGCAGAAATCGTGCGAGCATTCCTATAAGTCTAGGGCATAGTGCATGGTTACCCTACATGGTTTGCACTAATTGTGTGGTAACCGTTATCAAGCCTCTACCAAATTCTTCTAAAATTGTAGAGATACCACATGGGCATGAGACCCAACCCACACGGTTTTCACTAACTGTGCAGCCTCTTATTTTCACCCAAAACTCAGGTTCCAGGCTCCAGACCAACCTCGGACACCCCATAGACCTCCATAACCCTAATGGGTTCATAAAAGGTAATATTTAAGCAATTAAATTGATAATTGATGGAAAACACAAGATCTATACCTCAATGAAGAAACAGGTTCTTAAAAATTTCCCCCTTAAGGCAATTCATTCTCAAATTTACCTTCTAAGGGTGGTGAAGAAATATCTGAGAACAACTCCAGCCACTGTGATCATACATTGGCCTCCCTATCCCAAGTCTCATCCTTCACTCATTCATGTTTCCATGGCACCCATACTAATGGAATGGGCTAACCATATATAACCTTTATGTTGTGATACATAATTTGTATAGGATTCTCCTCAAAGGATGCATCTACCTGTAACTCAACCTCCTCAGGATGAAAATCATGAGCTGGTCCTGAATAATAACTTCACAGGTGAGAAACATGGAAGATGTTGGGAATAGACTGATCCCTTTGAGGTAAATATAACTGATAGGTTACCTGCCCGACCCTCTCCAAAATCTTGAATGGACCGACTTATCTTGGCGAAATCTTACCATGTCTCTTGATCCTCTTATGTCCCGACCATGGTGAAATGAGTAAGAATACCCAATACACAATCTCAAACTCTATAGGTCATTTGCGGTGATCGGTGTAATATTTCTAATGAGACTATGCAGTATCCATCCACTTTCAAATCAATTTCACATGTTTTGTAGTCTCCTGGAAAAAACAAGGTCCCAGCATAGCTGCCTCTCCTACCTACAGCCAACACAGGGGTGATCAGCATGTCCTACCATATAAAGCCTCATATGGAACCATATGAATAAATCTTGGAATCTATTATTATAGGCGAACTCAACCAGGGGTATATTCCTCTCTCAAGAACCCTCAAAATCTTGGACGTATGCCCACATCATGTCCTCAATCACCTTAATTGTGCGCTCTGACTGGCCATCTGTTTGGGGTTGGTAAGCTTTGTTTAGAAGCATATTTGTACCCAGTACCCTCTATAGCCCTTTCTAGAAATGATAAGTAAACTGAGAATCCCTATTTGAAATTATTGATTGAGGAACCCCATTTAGTTGTATAATATCACAAATGAACATCCTCTAAAGCTCATCAACACTAAAGGTTTCCTTGATTAGTAGGAAATGTGCAACCTTCGTGAGCTTGTCAACAACAAACCAAATGGAATTGTTTCCTCAAGGAAACCTTAGTAAACCCATCATGAAATCCATCGTGACATCATTCAATTTTCATTTAGGAATGGGTAGCTACTTTAAAATTTTTGGTTGGTTGTTGGTGTTCCTCTTTCACCAGCAGACAAGTGGAACATCTCATGAAAAAACCAGCTACATCTCTTTTCATAACCATCCAACAATATTGGCGATGTAAATATCGATAAATCTTAGTGACACCAGGATGCACTACCCATATAGAGGCATGAAAATCCTGCATAAAATCCCCACGTATGCCTAAAAAAACAATACGCGACCATGTAATCACATAACTTCATCCTCGCCTACGATCCATCCAGGAGTAGGGTCCTAACCTTCCACACTCTTCCATAGAACTAGGCCTTTGAAATTTGATAGTTGATTCATCCCACTTTATCCAATAGGGTATAGATAATAGATAAGGATGATAGAAACATATTCCCCTAACTATCGTGTACATCCAAGTGTATTTCAGAGAACAATTCCATAAGCTTCCACTTGCTACTGGCCTAGTAAACTTCCTATATATGAGTTCTCTAGATCAGTCCACCAACCACTGCATTTCCTTTACCAAGAATGTAGGCTAGGTCGAAGTAAAAATATTAAAGGTATTCCAACCACCTTCATTGCCTCATATTTAGATCACATTGTGTAAATATGTACTTGAGGCTATTATGGTCTATGAACACCACCAAATTCTCTCCTAGTAAGTAATGCATCCCCCGTCGTAATGCATGAAAAATCACGGCCAACTCGAGATCGTGTGTCAGGTAATTACTCTCATGTGGCCTTAACTTCCAAGACCCATACACAATGAATAATTCCCCCTATATAATAACTTCTCCTAGCCTGATACCCGATTCATCGTAGTACACAGTGTAACTCCTACCTGGATCTAGAAAAATCAGTATCATTGTTAAAGTCAATCTCAATTTCAACTCTTGAAAGGTTATCTCATAGGTTTATTTCCATACATAATTCACACCCTTCTAAGTCAAGCTTATCAATAACACCACTAAGTATGAGAAGTCCTATATGAAATTCTTGTAGTAATAAGTCATCCCTTTGAAACTCCACACCTCAAAGACATTCTTGGGATGCTCCTAGGAAACCACTACTCTCACCTTCTCTGGATCCACTGATACTCCTATCACTTAGATGATGTGACCCAGGAAGTGAATCTGATCCATCCAAAAGTGGAACATTGTGAGCTTATCATATAATTTATGCTCTCTTAGTGTAATCAATATGATCTCAAGATGTTTGTAATGGTCATTTCGATTATTATCATGCAAAAAGATATCATCCATGAAGACCAAAACAAACAATTCAAGATAAGTATAGAACAATCGGTTTATTAGTTCCATGAAAATAATTGGTGTATTTTTTAGACCAAATGGAATTACCAAGTACTCATATAGACCATACCTACTCTAAAAGTTTTTTAAATGTGTGTATGATGATATAACACACACCTAATGATAACTGGATCTCAAATCAATCTTTGAGAAAACCCAAGCACCTCAGAGCTAGACAAATAGATCATCTATTAGTAATAGAGGATACTAGTTCTTATCCTTCAACTAGTTCAATTTCTAATAATCCACACACAACCTAAGGGTATTGTATATCTTTTTCATGAAAAGGACCATTGAACCCCATAGAGAAGTACTTGGGTTGGATGAAACCATTTTCCTCTAAATCCTCTAGCTTCCTCTTAAGCTCTTCCAACTCCATTATATCCATCCTGTAAGGAGGAATGGATACCGATACAGCTCTTGGAACTATATTGATAGAGAACTATACCTCTCTCACTGAAGGTAAACCTAAAAATTCATCCAGGGAGACGTCCCTGAAATGATCAACTACTATAGGGAAATCCATTTGACTTTTTCCCTAATCATTCAGATACAAACTCACAATTTGGGATGTCATCCTTCCCAACCCACAATGCTCGGGTCTAGTTCAGATCACCTAGACATCCCATTCAACTTTGTATAGAAACCTTCCACCTTTTAGTGATGTCAAACTCATCCTAAGGTGATAGAAATCAACAAAGTTCTAAAAGAAAACCAACCAGCCCATCCTGAGAATGATATTAAAACCTGTCATCTCGATGATGTAGAGATCCCATAATAATTAACACCCACCAACCTCAAGGGGAACTCCCTACACTAATGCACACCTTCCATTCCAATCCCTAATTGAGTGTCTAGCATCATGACACCATCATAAGTAAAAACACAGATCCCAAGTCTCTCCACAAAGGGAACATATATGAAACTATGTGAATCCCCTATATCAAAAAGTGCAGATGCTAAAACATAGGCCACTAGAATAGTACCTCTGACAGTATAACATTTGGGAACCTTATCATAGTGGGTCTATTGCACTGTATATTCTTGAGTTTTACCATGTCCCTATGACACTACCTAGCTACCCTGAGATGATCCGCCCTATTGTTAATGAGAACCTAGGGTCTGACTACCACTACCACTACCACCAGCTCAGCTTGAATGGCCTGATGTACTCTATCTTCCTGTATAGTGAGAATTTATAGATCCCACTTCTGAATGTGGAGTCAGTGCACACCCTCTCTCACTAGCTACTGGTAGAAATGTATAGCAGAAGTGTTGTAAATGATTCATCTTGTCAAAATATCATCACTCAACTAGGTCCAGTGAACATTGTGGCCTCGTATTACCCAGCCTACCACAATGGTATCACCTCACTCGGCTACCTGAAGATACATTCTGACTAGTAGTATCACCGTGAGAAACCTCTAGATGATGCTTCCTACTATCATTCAAGACAGTACTAGATCTAGGTACTGAACTGCCCTGGCTCACACCTCCAGATTCCCTCAGGTTACTCTTTGTAATCAGTGTCTAATTCACTATAGAAGATACATTAGTCAACTTGAATACATTTACCTATTATCAGATATCATACATGATACCATCCTCAAATTACTTAGCTTTCGATACATCATCACCTATCAGAATAGGTGTGAAGCGTTGAAGATCAGTAAAACGAGCCGAATAGTCCATAACTGATGAAGCACCCAACTCCAGATGCATAAACTCCCAGGATCTATCAGCCCTTAGTGTCCTGGGATATAATTAATCATATAATACTATCTAAAAATATCCTCATTCCATATCCTGATAATGATCCTCCTGAGTGATAACATTTCACCACCTCTTGGAAGAATCACACAACATGTATGTAGCAAGATTTACCCTCCTCTCAGGAGGTGTCTCTAAATGCTCAAAGATTGTAAGCATGTCCTCTATCCATGAATCTATAGCCTATAGCCCACCATCCCCCATAAATATGGGCAGATTCTTCTACTATAACACTCACGTCAACTCTTCCGTAGACATGGCAGGTTGTGGTTCTCCTTGAAATGTTTTCATGAACCTCATAAAGCCTTCATGGAACTGTGCATCATTACCTTAACATGGTATAATAGCTGGTGCTTTAACTGGAACAACTAGAGGATCCATTAGTATCCCATGGTTAACCACCTTTAGGTATGATCATTTCCACCCTCTTAGAGTACAACTTAAGTTCATCGTGGTGGCATAAATCTACAAGTACAAACACACACCTCAGTTCCAAATCATCATCAAGGTGCACAAATCAAAAGTATAGATACAAAATAGGATAGTTCAAAACCTTCCTTTATGAACTCACCCCTCTGCCTACCCCATGGGTCAAGTCTAGGTTCCAAACAAACGAGATCCTACCAAAATCCCACTACTAAGGTTGGGTATGGTCTAGGTCTCTATCAAAATCCATTTCAATTTCACTTTCTTTTATATTCATTTGATTTAAAAATGATTTGACATTTACATTAACTAAATTGATACTCATTTAAAGTTTATCACATCTCTTTTTTAAGGTTAAACCAATGGTACACTGATTTATGATCCATGGGGGCCATACTCCCTAAGGATCAAAGCTAGGTGTCCACCTATGGAATATCATAACACAATATAATTTAAGTTCGAAGCATGATCCATTAAATTATGATCCAAGAGGGCCCATAAACTTCAAGGACCAAATCTTGGTGTCCAACCATTCTGTGCCATAACATTTACTAATATACATATCAAAACAGTAGGCATATCTATCATTAAATCTATCACAAAAACATGAAATCAGTAATTCTCTCTAAATGGAATGGAAATAATGCATGTAATGAGATTTCTAATAAGTTATTATATGATTCATGAGATTTCATACCCTCATCTCATCGGTTTTCAACATAATAGAACCCACAATCATATCAAAAATAATAGCATAATATAATTTTTCCACCCAATAGTGGAATCAAATCAAATGTAATAGCTCAAAATCCAAAAATCACAATTCAATTTGAGGTAATTGGGATTTTACCTTTACGTAGGGTAGCTACTCCTAGGAAAAGATTATTACCAAATTCCATTTTCTTCCTATCCCTATCTATTGTCTCCAAATAGTAAATCAAACTAGAAAAACCCTCTGATACCACTTTGTAATGTCCCGAACCCGGATGCCACCCAACAGTTCTCCAAGCCTAGTTGGCCACATAGCCTCAAGCACATCTCCCCAAATAACAAAGGTTTCCAAATAGAAGTGAGGTCCTATGTGTGATAGTGGGGAGATTATTCCCTCATTAACAGATTCCAGCATAGCATAATAAAATAGTAATTCAATAGCGGAAGTAGTAATACCATACTGTAGAAGTAAACAGCGGAAGACTAATAGTATAAATCATCTAGATGTCATACCATACAAAAGATTATTCTACATGCTACATTTTCTTGAAAATATATAAAATAGGTTGAACTTATAGTCATGTGAAATACAAGTATAAAAAGTACAAAAATTCCAAAAAGAATCTCAGAAGCATCACAAGCCATGGCTTGGTCCCATGCTCTCATACTCCTAAGAAGCATATCAAGTACCTGTAGGAGGTCTCTTTCTGTTATTGAAACCTACAATCATATAATCTTTTTGGTCCCAAAACATGACCCAAATAGGGTGTGAGACTAAATCCCAACAGGCAACCATGCAAGGTATGTGCCAATATATCAGTGAATATATATATATAGTAGGTATTGTATAATAATGAAAGCATTAATCTAGGAAGTACTCAAAAGTAAACAACCTACAAACACTGATTTCCATTTACATTTCATTTCATTGTCCATTTAACAATTAAATTACATTGAATTAATAAGTATTGAGATTTGGATCAAGCCCAAAATCACCCATATAACTGTAAACACAAATAATTCCTCAAAAGTCCATCTAAATAAGTACAAGTGAAGACTGAATCCAAGCTTGTGCTTTGGCTTGTCGGATGCATCATAAATCATTTCATTTCAATATTAAATTATAAACTAAGACCTTCCTTGACATTCCAAAGTTGTAATTCAAATATAAATCTAGGTGCAATTTCCACCATCACCCTTCAAGCTCATTCTAGAAAACCTCTTAGGAACCTAGAATCACTCTAGGTGTAGATAAATCCATGTCAACTGAGCCCATCCTTGGAAATCTTATAGGGATCCCCAGGTATCACTCATGACATATAATCAATTCCTCTTGATCTCGTCTATGGAATCCCTCAATGGATCCACGATTCACTTGGCATTTAAGTACATCCTTTATGAGCTTGTCCATTACATCTATGTTTCACTCATGGATTAAACATAATAAACCCTTTGAGCCCATGCATGGAATTCTAAATTGAATCCATGGTTCACTCAAGGAACAAGGTACATTATTCTATGATCCCATCCATGCAATTATAATCAGAATCCATGATTCACTCAAGGTTATTTACCATTTCATCATTCAATTCATTTAAACACTTCATTAGGCATGCTAAGGTCAAAACCCCTAAGCATCTAATATAACTGACCACCAAAGTCTATCTCAAGCATGAACCAACCTCACAAGGCTTGGAATTTCATTTACTCACATGGTCACATTTCTCGTAACAATCATCACATGTAAATTAAACTATTATAAGGATTTAACATTATTCAATTCATGAGGGCAGGTCGGTAGAATAAGAAAATCAATCCAGACATGATTTAACAAGCAATGGAATAATTAGGTCATAAAGAAATTCAACAAGCGCATACCCTAGCTAAGTAAAATTCCATCTAATAACATAAAAATTCCATTAATAAATAAATTCACATTTAACAACCCATGAAAAGGGATTTCAAGGCATGCATCATCGGCATCCTAGGCCAAACAGCCATAAAAGGTCATCCAAGGGAACTCACCCATGGGTTGGACCTTAATTAAGGAATAAAACCTAATAAATTCTTTGAAACACCTATCAATTACTTAAACAATAATGAGAAATAATAGGGTTTGATTGTAAATCAAGGTGACACCCCAAAAATGGGTGTACAACACTCTGGCATATATAAACAACTCGAAAATTAACGAAAGGCAAGAGGCCACATACCTTAGGCTTGTGCTAGATAGCTCATCCAGTATTAAGCACTGATTCATCCCAATTTGGAAGAAATACGAATAATTAATGAAGAATGGGATATTATGGAATATGATCCTAAATCCAAATAGCACAATCAATATCTAGAAGAATCAAGAAAGGCTAAAAAAATCAAGGAATTACCATTTTGAATCCAAGGAGATGAATCGTGTTCAAATCGTAGTTAGAATGATGAAGGAATTTGAAAACCAAGAATAGGATTGATAGAGAGATTTTCTAATGGAGGATCCACTGTTCGTTTGAAGAAAACCCAATGAGAGTTAATATAAGATTTTAATTTAAAATTAAAATATTAAAAAAACACAGCAAGGCTCACACAGTTTGTCAAATCGTGCAGAAACTATGGAAGGCTTCCTATGAGTCTGGGGCATAGCGCATGGTTACCCTGTATGGTTTTCACTAACTTTGTGGTAACCATTCTCAAGTCTCAGCCAAAGTATATTAAAATTGTAGAGATATTGCGCAGCCGTGTGACCCAACCCGCATGGTTTTCACTAACTGTGTGGCCTCTTATTTTCACCTAAAACTCGGGTTTTAGGCTCCAAACTAGCCCCAAACACCCTAGATACCTCCATGAACCCAAAGGGAATTAATAAAAGGACATATTTAATCAATTAAACTAAGAATTTATATAAAATATAAGATCCATACCTCAATGAAGAACTGGGTTCTTACATCCGAAGACTACTTTCAAATGCAGGTATGGGCACTTCAAGTTTGCATTCATTTCATTCGGTGTTATGAACACTGCAATCATGTTCATGGGTCTCATGAAATCTATATTCTTTGAGTTCTTGTATCGTTTTTTGTCATGTTAATCAATGACATCTTAATCTACTCAAAGTCATAGGAGTATAATTTTGAGCATCTCGGAACTATCTTGCAAGTTCTTCGACACCACAAACACTATGGAAAGTTATACAAGTGTAAGTTATAGACATGATAGGTGAATATTTTTGGGCATTTTATGTCTCATCAGGGTGTGGTAGTAGACCCATCAAAGGTTTAAGTAGTTGTTTCTTAGGAAACACCCAATAATGTGGTAGAGTTTCACAGTTTTCTTGGTCTCATGGGCTATTATCAGAGGTTTTTACCTGATTTCTCTTGAGTTGCATCTATGTTGATAGCTTTGACAAGGAAGGATCAAGATTTTGTGTAGAGTGGTTAGTGTCAGGAAACATTTGGCTATCTAGAGGGGAAGTTGGTTAGAGCTCTGGTGCTCTGGTTACCTGATGAAGGGGTGATGTTTCAGGTTTTTCTGTAATGCTTCCCATTTGGGTTTGGGATGCGTATTGATGAAAAAATAGGAAGTGATATCTTATGGGTCTAGTAATCTATGTCCCCGTGATTATAATTATGCCACCCATGATCTGGAGCTAGAAGCAGTCATGTTTTCACTGAAGTTGTGGTGACATTACCTCATTGGGGATCCCTTTATGGTCTTCATGGATCACAAGATTTTGAGGTATATATTTTCTCAGTGAGATCTAAACATGAAACAATGAATATGGATAGAGTTTATTTATGACTATGATTTTGAGATCTCATACACCTTAGAAAATGTAGATTTCATGGCTGATTATTTGAGTAGAAATTTGTGGAAGGAGGTTTTTTGGGAATCTATGGATGCTTAGAAAGCAATGGAGGAGTTGGAAGCCTTGCACTTAGATTCAAGAGTGGATGGTGGTAAAGGATATTTGTTACAGATGATGGTGTAGTCTTCTTTGATGTAGCTGGTGGAGGAGTCTCAGTGGGGAGAATCAAAGGCGAGGTGTTTCATGATCATGTTGTCCATGGTAATTCTCCTTAGGGGTGGTCAAAGGATGGTTAGAACCAAATATTGTTTCATGGAAAGTTGTTTGTTTCGATAGCAATGTGCAGTGGCATCCATCATGAGTTTCATAGCTCACCCTTGGTGGTACATACAAGATTTTCCAAAATGTACTATGACTTGAAGATGCAGTTTTGGTGGACCAAGATGAAATTGGGAGTGGTGAAGTTTGTGGCGAAGTGCTTGTTTTTTCAGCAGGTAGAGGCATATCACTGTGTTCCTGGTGGTTTTTTGCATCCTTTAGATGTTCTTGAGTGTAAATGGGATGAAATATCAATGGATTTTTTTATAGATTAACCTAGAGCTTAGGTAGGTTGAGATATTATATGGGTTATAGTGGATAGGTTGACAAAATCTACCCACTTCTTAGCAATCAAGGAGTCGAGTGTAGTGGATGCCTTGGCTAAAAGGTATGTAGATGAGGTGGTGCAGTTTCATGGAGTTACAAGGTCCATTGTCTCATATCAAGATTCACAGTTTTCCTCATAAGTCTAGAGGGGATTTTAGCATGATTTTATCACCCAATTATGCATTATCACTACATTTCACCCCTAGATATATGGGAAGACAGAGCAAACTATCCAAACATTGGAGGATATGTTGCGGGCGGGCGTCTTGGACTTTGGTGGATATTGGTTATGACACCTTCCTTAAGTTTATTTTTTTTATAATAATATATATCACTCTTCCATTGGCATGGGTCCATTTGAGGCTTTGTATAGGAGACCATATCATTTACTGTTCTATTGGACATAGGTTGGGTAAACATCTATTATTGGTCTCAATGCAGTGCAGAGCACGACAGAAAAGGTTCAGCTTATTCATGAGAGGATGAAAAAAGTGAAAGACCATTATAATTCATATTCCAGTCATAGAAGGAGGCCCTTGGAGTTTGAGTTTTGGGACCATGTTTTCTTGAAGGTTTCCCCATGACATGGGAAGCGGAGGTTTGGGAGAGGGAGTAAGCTTTCTCCTAGGTTCGTTGGACTCTTTGAGGTGTTGCAGTGAGTTGGCGATGTGTCATATCATTTGGTGTTTCCACCATGGTTGGAGAGGATCCACGACGTCTTCCACATCCCTCAGCTTTATTGGTGTCTACACTATGACTCTCATGTCATTGTTTGGGGAGATTTTGATATCGAGGATGACACGACGTTCATGGAGCATCCAATAGAGATCTGGGGTCATCATGATAAGGTGCTATGTGGATACTTCATTCCTTTAGTTCATGTGTTATGGAGGCATTGTGGTCAGGAGGATATTACTTGGGAGCTATAAATTCATATTCATACCAAGTAGTTGGATATTTTTTAGAGTTTTTTTTTTTTGCTCTATTTTTCTTTGAAATTTGATGTTTGAACCTTGTTGTTTTATGATATGAGTTGTTTTCTCTTGGTTTATGATTGTGTCTGGTGTGTTGTGTGATAAATTTTTGATGTGTAGAAATGGAAATACATGATTACTAATCGATATACATTAACTGTGATGTGATTAAACTCATGTGGTCGAGTCATTGCCTCCCAAAGCAGATAGTATCTTGACATGGAAGATGAAATTTCCTAATTTTTGTGTTAGGGATGGTGTAGTTTTTTGGTTTTAGTGGTTGTTGGCTTGGACTGCATGGAGGTTGAGATGGTTTTTTAGTGTGGTTGTGATTTTTTGGTTTGTTGTGTTTAGCCAGTGGTAGTGTTTGAGGTATGATGAGATCCTTGAGAGGTATCTCCTGGGGTGGTTGTTCAGACCCCTTTTTCCTCTAGGCTTGGTTTTGGATTCTTGAGACAGAGAATCATTTTAGAGGTATCTAATATAATTTTCCATGCCTTCCTAGTCTATTACTTTTTGGTTTTTGGTTGTTGTAAGTGTTTTGAGGAGGCTCAGAGAGAGTTTGGAGAAGTTTAGTTGCTAAAGGCCAGAAGAAGGGGGATTACATATTGTGTAACTAGATTGCACAACGTGAAATTCAGTTTCACATATTATCTTGGATTATTCACATCATACAGACATTTTACATAGTGTGAAGAAAAGTTTCATGGTGCAAAATATTTCAGGGTTAGAAAAATAAAATAAAATGAAGAGGTTATGCATTTTATAGAGAAAATTGAAACTTGGGTATTATATAACGTGAGAGGGGATTACACATCATGTAATACCCCAATCATGTGCAGTTTTAAAATTATTTTGTGGCTGAACCCTCATTCATTCGGTTGTGGTTTACTTTTTCCTCTTGTTTTGGGTGAACCCTAGGCACCTCAAAGTGTTCGTCAATCCCTTTCCCTCCCTCTTTGATCTGTTGATCCCAGTGGATGTTCTTTGGCGATCTGTGGTTGATCCGTGGTGAGATGTCTTATATTTCTCATCCATTTTCTTCCATTCTTCTCTCAGTGATCCATTGTGGTGGTGTTTCTTTGGTTGTTTGGTTGTTTGGGTTGTGTTTTGATGGATCCTTGGTGTGGTAAAGGTTGATCCATAGTCATCATGGTGTAGTTGTGATTCATGAGAATTCTTTTTCTCCTTCTAGTGTGCAGTAATTAGAAAGCTCCCTTGAGGTAGGATTCCCTTCATTTCTCTCTATTTTACATCATGTGGGAGGGTTTTTACTTCTATTTATCTATGAATAATGGTTTTTCTAGAATAATTGAAGATAAAGTGTTGGTTAATTAAAATTTAGGGGCAAATGGGGTTTGATTTTCATGTTTTTTTATAGCTTTGATATTGATTATGATATTGTGATTGTTTGGACTGCTAAAAATTATGATCATTGGTGGATTTTTTTCATTGGATACATATGTTTTGGTTATTTCCTTATTGATATTTGTTTTTTATCACCCTAAAATGAAAAATTAGTTAATCACGTATATCCAAATAATGAGTGGATACCCCAAGATTATATAGTTTTGATGATAACCCCTAAATTAACAAGTGGAATTAAATATGAGATTCCTTGTTAAATATAGAATTGTGTTTTTCCATGGTACATGGGTTGATGTGATGTGTGGGTTTGTTTTGGTTTCTATTTTAGTATGGTTGTGAGAACGATTGTGTGTTGCGGGATGGCTTGGGTGGTGTAATGGAATCTTAGGTTGAGATATTGATTGTAGGATTGATAAGAAGTATTGTGCAGTAGGGATGCAAAACTGGTTGTGCTATGTTATTTTTTTGTATGTGGTTGTGAGTTGGGGTGTTTTTTTTGGCTAGCATGGTGGTTTGGGTAGGATGAATTTAAAGAAGAACAGTAGTGTTTGGTATGGGTAATTCTCCTAGAGCTTCTCTATGAGTAGCATGATGAAATCTTCACCCCATATCTAGAGATCGATATATGATATATAATGAATGGGTTTTAAACATGGATGATGTGAAATTATGTGTCTTTAATGAGGGTCCACCTTAAATTATCAGTGATCCTCACTTTCTAAAGTGACTGTTTTTGTGTTTCTTGTTGTGTGTTGTGCTTAATAGTTTCTTAGGTAGTGATACAAAGAATAAATATTGTTTAATAAAGTTTGTAATGGCTTGGTTTGGTTTGGTTAATAGAATGTAAATGGTTAAATAAATTATTTGAGAATGTGAAATTTGTTTTATGACTATTTTTGTGGTGTTGTTCATTCAAAGGTGGCAACAAAGGTGGTCGTATTGTGAGTTGGTTTTCTTTGAGAACCCATAGGTTGGTCATGAGTGTTTGATATTATATTTGTATATACATTTATTTCCTTGTGATTTATATTCACACCTCACCCATGTTGAGTATTATGTTATGAACACCCACATTGTCAGGCAGGGGGTGTCTTTCCCAACATCCCAATGGGAGGATGGATGGTTGGCCGCCCACTCTTCCCTACTCCCTCTTATAGGTGGTTATGGCCCAAGTTTCTTTGGGTAGGATGTGGTGATGTTTGGTAGCCAAAGTGTCTATGGGATAATTTTTTTGTTTCCCAGGTGTCTTTGGGGTGATTTGTGATGTACTTTCCCAGGTGTCTTTAGGATGAGTTGTGATGTGCTTTCCAAGGTGTCTTCGGTATGAGATGTGATGTGATGTGTTGTGAGGCCCAGGTGTGTGTGGGTGGTATGTTTTGTGAGGCCTATGTGTGTGTGGGTGGGATGTTTTGTGAGGTCCAGGTGTGTGCAGGTGGGATGTGTTGTGAAGCCCATGTGTGTGTGGTTGGATGTGTCGTAAGGGCCAGGTGCATGTAGGTGGGGTGTGATGTGGTATATTCAGAAGAGTTGGGAGCACCAGGACGTCTACTGTTAGGGTGTGAGAGTGGATAATTGGTGGTAAAGTGGTGTAGGGTACCCTATCATCGATGTTCTTTATATTATATTACTTTACTTATGTTACTTAGTGAGCATTCCTTAGTGAGGTTTGGTGGTTAGTATACCTGCTTAGGTGTTGCTTGGTTCTGTTATTTTCTCATGGGTGTATTAGTATACCTCCTTCACTTGTGCACGAGAGACTTTGGTTTTCTAATTTAGTATACATGTATTCTCACCCTACATCTATAAAATTATTTTTCAGGTTTCCAAGAGTATTTTTCAGATCATGTTGGACCTTACTATCTCATATCTTGATAGTTTATGTGCCACTACTTAGCTTTACTTTTGGGTAATTACTTTGGATACTTTTGTATTTGTAATAGTTCTATTTTAAACATTCATGTGGGAAGTTTTTTTTGGATTTCTCTTATATATATCTTGGATTTGTTTTGGGGATGTATCATCTTATCTCTTGATCTTGTTTCTTATAAAGGGTAATTCCTTTCATATTGTGATATTTTTACACCATTGGTGCTAATCACCAACCTGGGGCCTACTGGTGGTGGGAATCGGGGGTCATTATCTCCCTTTCTTCATTGCCAATCTAGGAGGGGTATCTTTGGAGGTATGGGGTTGTGACACTTTCCCTCAAATAGTGTATTCCAAAAAAAATATCTTTATCACTGTAATTATTTTATCAATATCTCCTAGTGTTTCTTTATATTATTTAAAAGATTATAAACTAATCTACAGAGTCCTTATTCCTCATTTTTCTTCTTTTTGGATACTTACTATTATTAAAGTATGGGTTAGTGGTTATATTATCATTTTATTTAAAAAGTAAAGTGACTGATTCATTTTTGGTTTCTATCTTCACAGTTAAAGAGATAGGGTTTATTGTATCTGGTTTCTTACTATAACCTAAAAAGAAAGGGAGAGTTTTGGTATCTTATCTACCATTAAATCCAAGGAACTAACCCATTAAATTATCAAATTATTGAGGTGGGATATGTAGGGGTACCTTTGGGAACTATTTATGAACTTCCTTATCAAATATCTTGTCTCATTTACTTTTATTATTTTCAATTATTTATTAATTTCAATAATTATTTTATTAAATTATTTAATCCATCAATTAATGATTAATAATTTTTATTTTTTGAATCACTTAAGAATTTTCTTTTTCAAATCACTTAATAGAATTTCTCTTTGTTTTATTCTTCCACATATTTTATTTTATTTTATTATATTATTGCAACTTCAGGTAGATCTCGGGTCGTGATGGAGTTTCCCCTTTAACCTAAAGGCAATGGTTGTCATACCATTATCTCCCCCCATGGTAGAGTAGGGACCTTCTTCATCCTACAATGAGGCTCCACCTAGTTCCTTTTCCCCTTTCTCTAATCCTGACTTCATTCCCTCATTCCCATCAATTTCATTATGCCATAAAGTTCCATATCTATTCAAAAAATTCCCTCATCTCCTGATTTCATCTTCATAATTTAATAAAGCCTTGTCCATTTTGAATATAATATTGATTTCTCGATTTAAATAGTGATTCCCTTCGGTGGATTCTTTTGAAAAACATATCTTTGAATTTTGGGGTTTGAAATATCAAGAAATGAGAAAATGAGTGGACATTTTATGAAAAAAAATCACCCACACTTGGCATGAGGGGAATAAAGTTGCGGACTTCTTGGCATCCCAGGCTACCTCAAGACATAATGTTTCCCTCTTACTTAATTTAGGATCCTTTCCTCTTGAAGACATCAAATTTTTTATCAATTATGCTTTGGGGATTCATTATTTCCGACCTCCTTTATGTTTGTCTCCTTTTGTATGTTTATTTAAGCAATAAAAATGATAATTTTCAGTCAAATATCAAGAAATGGTTGGCCATCTTGATAGTAGGAATATCATGGTTTGGTTCACTTCTAAGAATGACTTGGTTAGGTCTTGGTCCATTTTCCCATGCTTCTACAAGGGCCTTTAGTTCTATATATTCAGGTGGACTTATGACTTCCACATGAACTGTGATACCCCAACTCTGGAAATTTGGGTAAGTTTCCCTGATCTCCCATTACCATTTCAAAATCCTTTGATTTTTCATGTGCTGTGAAATATTGTGGGTGGATTTATGTGCTCTAATATTAGGAACAAATTAGTTTGTCACTATGTCCTTCCCCAAATCTATGTGGAGGTTTATGTGTCAATACAATGATTAGATCTTGTTTAGATTATAGTTGGAGAAGAGTTCCACTGCAAACAACATGTGGTTTTCAAGTCGTTGATGGATTATTGTTCATATTATAATAAATTGGGTCATTAAATGATTTTTTATAGGCATGGGAGGAAAAACATCCCTCAGCAGTTGGGCACAGATGTAGGAGTTAACAGTCAAGGCTTGGGACTTGATTACATTAAAGGTTACATGAATATGTTGGGTGTTGTTATGGATCAAAGATAGGCGGAACTCATTCATAGTAGATTACATGAGGAAAAACCAATGGTGGAGGACATATTTAAACTCTCAACGTATGATTTATATGACCCTAAGTGTATTATGTAGGTTCCTTTAGATTTTTTGGGTACTGGGAAGGTGAATGTTGCTAGTGTTTGTCTCCTATTTCATGAAATTCATTTTCGAGATCCTATACAGGGGGTGTGCGCCATGGAAGTGGATATACCCCTAATATGGTAGCATAGTTGAAAAGGTAAGTAGGATCTAGGGGTTGTATGATATGATAGAAACCTTTGAAAATGTCTAAGGAGTGGGTGGAGGTTAATAAGGGATATAACTGAATATGGAGCATGTCCTTATTGAATCTAAGAAACATATTTGAAGGCCTGGGAGAAGAGGTTTGGGTTGAGAGCTCTAACTTCTTAGAGACTGAGTCAGGGGGATATTTATAGCAAAGTCTCAGATGATAGTACAAATTAAGGGCTCGGTAGAGGTTTTTACATACCTAGGAGGATGAAGGGTCAAAGAGGACTCAGGGATCTAGGGAGTTTCATTATAAGAAAGAATAAGATATCCAAGGGGTGTAAAGATTAGTCATACCTACTTAAAACAATGAAGAAATGTAACGACCCAAAGTTTTTCAATGGAAATTCCTTTCTTATAAATATGTCATAAAATCACATGAAAACACAACATAATGAACTACTAAGTGCTAAGTTACCTTTAAACATAAGTTTTTCACTTCTGTGTTTGGAATTTCGAAAATTCGACATCCACGGTTGTGTTCAAGATGATTTTTGGGGTCTAATAAGAAAAACTTAATTTTTTTGGTGAATAGTAACCTACCCTTATGAATAGTAACTGATCCTTATGAATAGTAATATGACCCTTATGAATATTAAATCATCCAAAATAATAGTAACCTTACCCTTGAATAATTAAATAAAATTAAGGTATCTTATAAGTGATAATTTGAACATAGTAAAAGTGTTGGTATTTTTGTAAGTCATAAATAATTAATTATAATTAATTAATTAATTTAAAAGAAAATGTATTTTCTTAAAAAAAAAATCATAAATTAAAAAATATATGTCTTCTAGATTTAAGATAAGTTTATAATACATAAAGTAATTTTTGAAAAGATTATAAAGTCAGTTTAAATTTTAAAAACTGTTTTTTTTCAAGTAAATTATGATTTTAATTAAATATTAAATTAATCAAATTTAGAAATTTATTTTTGAAAAATAGACTTCATTTTTGGATTCTACATGTTGAAAAAAAATTTGGGGTGAATTTCTGGGATCTTTCTGAGATATTTGAATTTTTTATGAATAGTTAAATACCATAATTTATAAAATAAGCTAAATAAGCTAATTATAGAGTGATGTATGATGCTCTGCTGATGTAAGACCACTTGGTTTGGGATAAAAAGATAAAATTACTATTCTTGGTCATGTAATACTCACTATTCCTTTTCTTGTGGGGGGATAATAAACTAATGAATTTTATATTGAGAAAACCTCTCTCCCCTCCACTATAAATACCACCCTTCACACCCTCATTTCCTCACACATCTCAAGCTTAAAGACTTGTCTAAAATCTGCCCAAGAATTTTCCTTTGCCCCTCACACATGTCCAAGAGCTTCTGGTATCATCAAAAGACCAAGCCTAGGACCCTTAAGGAGTATCTCAAGAGGAGGATTCAAGAGGTAATTTCTCTCCCTCTTCTCCTTTAATTCGCTTTCAATTTAAAGTTCTTTTCTTATTCTCTACCCACCTATATTTGTTCAAATGGTATGGTAACTCCAGTATCATACATATACTGGGATTTTATTATACTAATGGGATATTATACCATCCAACCCCCTTCCCCTCTTTCATTTATTTTATAAAAAAACATTGTTTGTGAGGTGTTAATTTATCACCTTCGAGAATGACATGTTATCTTTTTTTTCATTTCTACCTTCAGATCTGGTCATGAAACCATTTTAATTATTGAACCATAATATTTTATGTTTATTAAGTCCTATTTAAATTTATTTAACTAACTTATGTACATATTACTAAATTATTAATCAAAAAAAGTTTGTTGTGGTCGAAAAACCATCCAAATTAACTCAAACAATCATCATTTATTTATTATCTAATGATTCATACACATGGTATATAATGTAATTAATTAAAAGATCATTTTAAATTCTTAAATATAATTAATAATATGTAATATCACTTCTGGATGTTTACCCATGTTCTACCCGAACTTCAATTTATGAATACAAGTGAACCGCTCAAGAAAACCGTAAAAAAAACATTCTCGAACAATGTTTTTAAACCCTATAACTCATCAAAAGGCCTATAAAATAACATAATAAAACCAAAATCAACCCTTTTAATTTATAAAATTTTATTTAGTTTCTAATTAATTAATATAATGTCATTATACAGGACATTAAAGTGAAGGAAGCGTTCGGATATAAGGTAAGGGGAAATTCTCGAACCCAACTTTCATCCTCCAGGTTCTCCCTCTTTCACTCCTTTTTTATATGGTTACTCCTTAAAAATATTTTGTTCATTATTTTCTTTCCTTTTTTGGTATATAAATGTTTTCACTGGTATTTATTTCAAACCAAATGTTTTCCAAAATAACTCTTCTTTTAAGAACACACCTTTTACTTCTCATTCAAGATTAACGGTTCTTGTAACATGTATGTTATTCCCTCTTTCTTTTGGGAACCCAATGTTTATGAATGTGTTCTTATGAGATTAAACCCATTAATTTTCATGGGTTATTTATGTTCAATTTTTTTATATGTTCATTGTGGCATGCATGATAAATGATAATGTTATGATGTGATGGGTGCACCTGGAATTATATAGCACAATATGAATGTTTCAAGGTGACAGGTGCGCCTGGAATTATATAGAACTCTAATGAATTGGGTAAAGTGATGAATCTTATGAGTAAATATGAAATTATGTGTGAAAAATATTCTATCTTTGTTCACAAGTATGTGTGGTAGTTAACCACTAAGACATGATGTTTCCTTTTTTTATGCATTGCCACATTTCAAGTCTTATATTTATGCTTCCTCTTATGTTCATGATCCTTTGCCTATGTTATGATTATGATCACCCAATGATATATTGTTATTATTTATATCCTTACTGGGCTTCTATATTATCCTTTTTTATGTATATCCTCAGGTGACTACATTTACTAAGGATATGTCAAGTTCCAGTAAGAATCGTGATAAGAAGAAATTGAATAAATGTTTATGCTCGATGTTGTAATTGTTATGTACGATCCTAGTTTGCCCAAGACACTAAACTATTGGATCATCTATTTGTAATAATATTAAGTTATTTATATTTAAAATGATGTAATAGTAATGTAAGAAAATTCTGGGTCGTTATAGTTAGTATCAGAGGAAAGGTTTAGTTAATTTGGGAATTAGGATTAGTGAACCCTAGAGAAAACCTCTAGCATGAGACTAAGTAAAAATATGCACACAAGAATTTTTACATAGGGATCCCATATGTTATGATTTTAGTATAAATTTTTTAAATAAATAAGTTATTTGTGACTTTTTGACTTATGTTTTGTTCTAACCTTTTCTATATTAGAAAATGGTGGGAACCAGGAGAAACCAGGCCAACAACTCATGCGAGGGCCAATGCAACGATTGACCAAACGACATCCCCAATGATTTGGGAGGTGGATTTAAAAACTTCATGGAGATTCTTACCCAATTATCTCAAGTTATGAACAATAACCATAATAATTGGTAACGTCCTCCTTCACCAAAGAGAGAGAAACTGGATATCAAATTTTTTATGCGGCAATGACCACCGACGTTTAGTAGATCTTCTAATCCAATAGTTGCAGAACAGTGGGTCAACTCCATAGAGAAAATATTTTCTATTCTTTACTGTTCTGAGATGGAGAAGTTGACACTAGTCATTTATCATCTAGATGGAGAGTCTGATCAATGGTGGGCTTTGATTAAGAACACCAAGCCAAGGGAGGAAATTGAAGAGATGGAATGGGAAGACTTTAAGATAATGTTTCTTAACAAGTATTTACCAATAACTCTTTGCATGAAGATGGAGATAGAATTCATAGAGTTCAAAAAAAAAGAATTAGAATATGTCACAACCTATGAAGCGAATTTCACAAGGATTTCAAGGTACGCTTCGGGTTTTTTTATCAACAATGATAGCAAAATTGATAGATTCTTTAGAGAATTAAAACCAAACCTTCGAAAGGCTCTTTCAATTCGAGACTTTGGGAGTTATGAAGAAGTTGTTCGGTGTTCTCTCAAAGTGGAGATGGAGTTTAGAGAATGGTTCCATGGAAATGGTGATAAGAAATGAAAGATGGAGTTTCAAGCTGGAGGATCTAATGAAAAAGGTGGGAAGAAAACTCAACAACCCACATGCCAAAAATGTGGGAAGTTGTACCATGGGAACTGCCTCAAAGGGATGGGGGAGTGCTTCAAGTGTGGGAAAGAAAGACACCATGCACAAGAATGTCGAAAAGACATAAAAAGGAAGGAGAATGTAGCTGAAGAATGGAGAGAACCACCCATGGTTCAATGCTACAACTGTAGGGAGTTAGGGTACTATGAAATCCATTCCACTTGTTGGTACTTGGCATAACAGAATCTTGTGGTGGTATGTGATATATTAAAATTTCTTTTAATAATCATTTCCCGAAACTAGGAGTGAGGATATTACACATAAAATTTATAATTAATTTATTTAATATCTGAAGAAATAAATGCTTGGGCTTAGGAACTTTCTTCATTGATGATTTTTAATCGTCTGAAAAGGCCCTTCCATATTGTATTCATTATACCTATGAGGATCCAAGGGTAAAATCCCACTAGCGGTGATCTAAACATGCTTCAATGGTCTCAGGCCAATATCACCCATTCTTCAGGTGCTAGCATAGCGAATTGACTATCTTGTGTTGTTTGTTCTTGATCGCTCATTCTTTAGTCTTGAAGAAATTCTCTCTTTGTTTTCTCATTATTGACAGGGAGATAGGATGAGGATTTGAGAGAGAATTTGTTGTGTGCAACAATTCTCTATTCCCAAACTTGGAATTTGTTTTGAATGAATTACACAATAGATGTATCAATCTATTTATAGAAATGGGATTTTGGTTATAAAATTTAATTGCATAACAACCATTAAATATAATTATAACCATTAATTAAATCACATGCCACATAATAATAATAATAATGGTATTATTATTTTGTGGTGCGCCAACTTGTTCAAAATGGATAAATAATATTTATCGACTCGTAAATAATTATTTTATCACTAAACATGGTCTTGGTCTATTTTAACTCCTCTTATATTTATTGAACACTAGAATAAATATTTTATTCAAAAACTAGTAAATAAATATTTATTAAAAATTTAATAAAATAAATAAATATATTTTATTCACAATCTCGTGAATAAATATTTATGTGATCAATATAAATTAAATAAAATTATTCCTTGGTCTTGAGAATAATATTTATTCCATTAATTAAATTCAAATAGAATTTAATTGAGACCCCCAAAAACACTTAGTGTGTGATCCTCTAGGATTCTTTCTCGTTGGAATTAGGCAGACTTCCCTAAAGTCCAATATTACTATCTAGCAACAGTTTAAGGCACCCAAGAGAAAGAACTTAAAGTTGAAATGACAAAAACCACATACAAATGCTCACTATGTAATAAAATCCCTTTATAATAGAATCTCATCAAGTAGGTTGCATGATGGTGTCATCAACCTATATTCTTGATACATCATTCTTTGAATATCTGAAATAAACTCATCATTACACCATGGCCATAGAATTTAAGATAATGGTTATATTTCAATTAAAGGGTTGAGATATAAACTTCCATAAATATGGAAGGGAAAAATACTTTCTTGTCTTATCCATTAATAATATGTCATTCATGACACACCCAATGTACCCTACTTCTCGCCAAAAAATGGTGTGATGGTTTTCAACAGTAAATCTAATTGTGTAAGTCATGACATGCATTAATGATAATCTTAAAGACTAAGGACCATTATACACACTCACAGATAGGAATATCTGATGAAAAAAAAACATACAAAATTCCTACTAATGAGTCTTTTCTTATAATATCCCATCTTGGAGATTACCAAGTGTGAACTTCATGAGAAGAATTTACATATTATTACAAGTAATCACATCTAATGTTCTATATACTATGTGTCCCATAATAGTATGCAATCCAATCATAGAACTATATTAAGAATATTTTCATATAAATTCAAGGTTCTCATCATAACGGGTAAGTACTATGACCTTATCAATGTGAAAAACACTCAAATAAATTATTATATTGTTGTTGTAGGTTCTGAGTGTAGTAGAAGTGCGGTTAGGGAGGTTCCCAACTTTGAATTTTTCCATAATCGATGATCAATCTAGGATCAATATGATGATGAACGCCAATATCAACATAATTGAATCAAGGATTTAGTCAAAGAAGAATTTCCCTTAGAACCCAAGAGAGGAGATCAATATATTTTGTTTATAATTAATTTAATTCAATAGAATAACATCCAAGGTGATTCTTTCTTTGTTGATGTGTCTAACCACAAATCTGCAGAGTGCCTTCAATGCATTATAGAGATCAATGGTAAATATCCTCTAGCGGTAATCCACATGTGATCAATTAATCTTGGGATTTCGTCAAAGGAGTCTTTGGGTTCTAGAACATAATATATTTGTGCTTGAGTCATCTTCCTTAGATCACCTTGATAATCACTTACAAATCATTTTCCTTGATCTGGTGGAGGAGGATCGTTCTCATTCTTGAGAACGTTCTTGGAGAAGAAGGAACTCTCTAGGATCAGGAGTATTTCTCCAGATGTTGTGCGCAACCCAATTGGAGTTACTTAGGTTGCCCTTGTCTAATAAGAGAATAATATAATCAGGAATTTATTTCTCTAGGATAATAATAAATAATTTTCACAAGTGCCTTTAATTATTTAATTAATCCTAGTGAAACCCCATGTAAAATAATAACATCAATATTATTATTTCCTAACATGTTATTAACTTGCGAGTTATAATTAAATATGATTTAATCAAATAATATTCAATATTATTACTTCTCATTGGACTATTACACTTATTTCGCCAATCCTCCTCAATATATATTAATTATTCCTCCCACAATATATTCTCTTGAATAACTTGTGATGGAATAAATGCGATCAGGCATACAAGAGCAATTATTAAACCACAATTGGGAATAATATTTATTCAACTTGTTAAATAATAAATTATTTAAGTGAGATACTAGATACACTTAGTGTGTGACCCTCTAGGCCTCTTTCTCAGTGGCATTAGGGGAACCTCCCTAAATTCCAAGCTTAGAATCTAGAAACACACCAAGGAATCCATAGATAAATAATTTAATGCATCAACAACATTTCACCTCTTATGAACGCTTAACATGTAATATAATACCTTTATTAAAAAATCTCTTATTGAGCAGGTTGCATGCCAGTGCAATCAACCTATATGCTTGATATCTCTTTCTTTGACTTTTTTGGAAATAGAACTTGCCTATAGAATACCATGTCCATGGATTTATTTAGGGTATATCATTTCCATCAAAGGTCCTGACATATTAATTTCTGTTAGTGAACAGAAGGGATAAATCCTTTCTCAAACTATTCATTAATGAAATATTACTCATGACGCACCCGACGTATCCTACCTCGCCACGAACATCTATCATCACAGTTTTTTTCAATACATCAAAGTACGTGACTCATAATATGCACTAATAATAATCATATTTTCTAAGTACCAATACAGATGTTCGTAGATAGTAACATTCAATGACACTTATAAATATAGATTTCCAGCTATCGGGTCTCATTATCATAATATCCTACTGGATATTACCAAGGGCGTACACCATGAGAAGGTGCCTCAAAGTTCTATGAGTCTACACCCCTGATATCCTGTATCATTTTTGTCCCTCAAATGAAATCATCCATCCATAAAATATATATATTTAATAATAGTGTCATAGCACTTTTGGGTTCTCATCATAGTGGGGATCTCCTATGACCTTTTAGTGTGACTGCTACTCTTGAGGCATTATCATGTACAATGTTACACAGAAGAACAATCATGATGTTATAAGGAGTTTATTGATATTCAAGAACCATGAATATAAGTTATCATAAAGTACATAGAAGTTTGTTCTAGGGAACCAACTCAAAAATACTCCCACTTTCACTAGTGCCAACTAGTAACAACCTTCAGTCTGCTAGCTCTCACATGATACTCATGCTTCTGTTAAGATAGTCCTTTAGTCAAGGGTTATGCCACATTCTCTTCCATACATACTCTTCTCACTGTAACTTCACCCCTCTGATGAAAATCCCTCAATAGGTGATACTTTCAGAGTATGTTCTTTGTCTATTGGTGTGACCTTGGATATTTTTCAAGAGTCACCACTACAGTATTATCACAATAAAATGTGATAGGGTATTTACTATTAGGAACCATATAAAGATCCTAGATAAAGTTATGAATCCAAATTTCTTATTTGGATGCATCAAAAGCCTCTATATACTTGGACTCCACTATAAAATCAGCGACAACTGGATGCTTTGAACTCTTCCAGCTCACATCTCCTCCATTGAGATAGGAAACATATCCTTATTGCAGCTTCAGACCATTCTAATCTGTCTAAAAACCAACATTAGAATACCCACTTATGATAATCTCCTTGTCTCCTCCATACACCAAGAACATATCCTTAGTTCTTCTGAAATACTTAAAGATAGTCTTAACATTATTCCAATGTTGTTCCCTTGGATTTTATTGATATCTGTCTACCATGATCAATGCATAGGCAACATCAAGTCTAGTACATAACATGGAATAAATTATTGATCCTATCATCGAAGTGTATGGTATCTTACTCATTATATCTTTCTCTTGTTGTGTTTGGGGACACATTTTCTTAGAAAGATGTAAACCATGTGACACTAGAACCAATACCCTCTTGTATTTTTTCCATAGTAAATTTATTTAGTATCTGATCAATATATGTACCTTTTATTAGTCTAAGTATCCTCTTGGATCTATCATGAATGATCATGATATCTAGAATATAGGATGCTTTTCCTAATTCCTTCATGGATAAGCACTTGTTCAACCAGTCCTTAACAGATTTTAAGACCGGTATGTCATTTCCAATAAGTAATATATCATCAAAATATACTACTAGGATAATGACTGCATTCCCATTAAACCTTTTTTAAACACATAGCTCACATTCTTTCTTAATGAAACCAAATTCTCTTATTGATTCATAAAATCAAATGTTCCATGACCCGGATGCTTGCTTCAATCCATAAATGGATCTTTGCAACTTAGAAACCCTTTTGACATCACCTGGTGTCACAAAACCTTCTGGTTATGTCATATAGACATATTCCTAAAGGTTCATGTTAAGGAATTCAGTTTTGACATCCATCTTCAAAATCTCATATTCATGGTAAGCTTCTATAAAAAGTATGATTCTGATGGATTTAAACATGGAAACTAGTGAAAAGGTTTCATCATAGTCAATTACTTAACGTTGTTTAAAACCTTTAGCCACTATCCTTTATTTATAGGCACTAACTTTACCCTCCATCTCCAGTTTCTTCTTGAATACCCATTTACACCCAATAGGATTTACATCAACTGGCGCATCGACAAGAACCCAAACTTTGTTTTGATACATGGAATCCATCTCATAATTCATAGATTCTAACCATTTTGTAGCTTCTGATCTCTCTACTACCTCCTTATAAGAGAGAAGCTCATCATTTTCCAACAATAATGAGTTACCATCCTCAGTGACAAGAAAATCATATCTCTCTGGTTCCCTTACCTCTCTTGAGATATTATGTAGTACTTGTGTTTTAGGAACTACTTATTCTGTGGGGACCAATGGAACTTGTTCTTGTACCAACTCCTGTGTATCTTGAGCATCAACTTCATCGAAGTCAATCTTTTTATCTGAAAGATCAAAATTATGTGCATATTTTTTATCAAATAATGAGTATTTTTTAATGTTTCTAAATGATAAAACCCATTTATTTACTTTTTTTTATAAAAATAATGGGTAATTTGAATTTTATAATGAAAATGGTCTAAATTGGGGAATGTTCTTAATTATGGATTTTTGACAGATTTTTACATCAAGGGTATTTGGGTCATTTCTTAAAACATGTAATTCCAAATTGAGTGATTATTTTATTTAGAATACTTATTTTATCTCCTTAAACTTTGTCTTCTGAAATATGGGATGATCTAGGAATCTAGAGGCCTTAAAAATCAATGAAGTTAAATATTTTTCCGAGCGGACAGCATGGACCCCACCACCGTAACAGAACCACATCTCGGTCTACACACCTTCAATGGATTTTATTCTACCTAGAATAGTATTTTAACACATTTTATCACATATAAAATTAATTTTAGTGAGTTTTGGAGTCATTAAGGTTGCTATTGGATGTTATAATTTTGGAGGAAGCTTTGTGGAACCTTCATACAGAAACATAAACCACCAATGAAATAATCATAACTCATACATATGATGGACAAATGAGATTAAATTTGGAGGGTATATGGAAAACAATTTTATGAACAACTTTAATGAAGGGTTCCATGTGTGAATAGCCAATTTAATGGGACAACAACACACAAAGTTTTAGAGGAAGAATGTTGCCTATAAAAGGAGGCTCTCACCTCCTTCCCAAATCATCAGCTCGACACCCACAACCAAGGATGGATCCCATCGGGGAATGGGTCGTTGTTGATCCTCTATTCCCCCCTCATTTCATATTTTTATTTTTATTTTAGTTTTATTTTTGTCTTATTTTTCAATTGTGATTTAAATTTTAGTTTTATTAATCCATGAATTTTTGTTTCTCCATCCACTTTTCTTCATTTATTTCCCTCTCTCACTCTCCCCTCTTCCACTCACTCCACCAAGTAATCTATTAATCTTGAAAATGAGAGGCTGACCCCAAGACTTGGCTTGGGGAGAGGTGAAGGCGACCCTAAATGTTTTTAATTTTTAAGTGTGTAGATATAATTGAGTAGCATGCGCGGGTAATGAGAATTTCCCTGATGTTATGACTGCCTCAATGACATGCAAGTCAACCTATATCCATTCTTTTATTTAATCATTTTTCCTCTATCCATTGGTTAGTTCTTCACATGTTGGAGTTAATCTAATCAATAGATGAAATAGATTCGATTAAACTGGGTCCTAGAAGATGACACATCCAAGACAAAGGTGTGTCATCAACTTGGATTAAATGAGGAGGTGGAATTGAGAGTGCTCAGACATTCAATGATATTCCAAAATTTCTAAATAAATAATAGTAGTTCAAACATGATATTTCATGTTTGGATTGAAAAACTAAAATAAAACATATAAAGGAGAATAATGATTGAACATTAAACCAACCCCCAAAACCAAGTTCTTTCTTATTAACTCATTCTGTTTAGATTTACATGATGGTTTAAATTATCATTTTACATGTCATTATTTTAAATAATAAAAAACCCAAAAATATTTTCATCACATTCATTTAAATAAAAAACAAAAAAAATAATTATATTAGGTGAATTAGATAAAGTAAGTGAACTAAATTTAGAAGGCTCCTTAAGAGAGATGACCCTGGACAACCACTGTGCTGCACTAGAAAAATATAATTGCTTTTTTCCATACCCCGTGACAGGCATGCGTCAAAACTGGAGCCATTTCCAGGGAGCTAATTGGTTGTTTTGTTTACTTTTTCTATTTTTACATCTTAGGTATATTTCATTTCTTTTTATAAAAAAACTAAAAAAAGTCTTTCATGATGTATTCAAATTTAGATTATTATTCATGGATAAATTACTCATAGGTGTAGCAATAATAAGAAGAATATGAAGATTATAGAAGAGATCATGTGCAAGAACTTAGAGAAATCATTTAACATATAACGATAAAGGCTGATAGAGCATTTTATTATATTTGTACATTAATGGAGAAACCCAACCCTGACCTGGAGCAAGAACCTAAAAAGTTTCTGGAAGAAATTTCACCACCTATCTTTGAAATTGAAGAACCTGAGGAGGCAAGGGAGGAAGAATTACCTGATGTGATACAAGTGTGATATCAAGAAGGATTTGATGAATTCATAATTAAATGTGAGGAATTACATGATCTTTACATTCCATGCAACGAATAAGATCCATAACCATAGAAGTAAGACACCACCAAAGTGGTGGAATTTGAAGTGAAAATGGAGGATCCCAACTACCTTCCTCTATATACTAAGAGTCTACTCTAAGAGTCACTTACCACTGAGGTAGAGATTGAAGCTAAACCAACTCAGGGAGTGGAACCTTTCTTTGACCCTACCTCTTGATTTTATTTAATCTGAATTTTACTTCACTCCTTATTGTTTTGATTATAAATAATCATAAAATATTTGTTATGCCTTGTAGGATGAAGAATACAATGAACATGAACTTATTGAGAAACAAATAGAGCTCCCTGATTTCAATAAACATGCATTGGAGGAGCCCCATCAAAAGATCCAGGTATTTGAGCCTGGGGAAATCAGACAATAGGATTCTATTCATGCAGCCGCCATGAAGCCAATACTGGAAAGGAAAAAGGTTTCACAAGTAGAAACCAAGGAATAGGATGGTCCATACTTCATCCTACCCCCACCATGAAAGTTATACCTAATTGTGAAGGGGGTCTATTTTACTCTATCCGTGGATCATTCCTCACTAGAAAGGATAAAGAACAAGCTGATAAAATCCACATGTGGTGGTTTAAATAAAATAAGCTTCATCCTCCATCAAACTTTGGATAAAAACTGGTACTGCCCTCTGGAGTTCGTCAAAATTTAGATCCCACATGGGGGATCATTCCAAGATTTATCTTTACTTTTTTTCTAGTAATTTAGATGTCAATTGATTTTCTTATAAGTAGTGTATCATGCATCCCACTCCCTCTTTATTTTTTGAGATTAAATGACATGATCCTTATTCTTAATTGATTTGTTTACTTTTATAGGTTCATAATGGTAGGCATCCCTGATAGTGAATGGGAATGACTATGTTTCATGGAAAAAGGGAGTTCACTGTAGACACCATGAAATGTGTTTTCATGCAATTTTTTGTAGAGTGAAGATATGATTCTCAAATAGACAAAAAATGTCAAGTATGAGCAAATATATTTTCAACGTGAAGGAAGAATATGCAGGCTTTATTTTTATGTTCCAAAATACTACTCCATAACAATGGATAAGTGGAATTATTCCCCCTTCCAGGAGTAGGCAGTGGATTCCCAAGATCGATGATGAAAGGCGTTGACACATTAAATTCAATTTATGAGTTTCTTCCGAGAATACATAGTGTATTTAACATCTTAAGAAGTGTATATCTCTTCAATACCTTCGATTTGACTAGTCACGGAGCTCAAAAAGACTTACGGATCAAAAGTTATGGCACTTGAGAGATGGATAAATTACACAAAGGGACCTACACAGAGGACCTACGCAGAGGACCTATGCGGAGGACCTACGTGGAAAATGAATTTTTACACCCCTACGTGGAAGACCAATGTGAAGGACCTACATGGAGGACCTACACGGACAACTTCCCTTTGACCAGGTACCCTCCATGACTATAAATAGGACCCTTGGGATCCCCATTTCAAAGAGGGAAAAAGTTGGAAGACATCCCAAAGCTCCCATTGCATAGCTCTTTCACCAAGATCTCCAATTGTTCTCAGGTAGCTCTCTAAAACATGAGAGAAGAGAGAATTAAATGGGGAAACATGGTTCAAATTCCCATCAAGGTCTAGAGCACATGGAGCTGCACGCCGCACCTGCACGGAGCACTTGCGTGGAGCAGCGCGCCGCACCTGCGTGGAGCACCTGAGTGGAGTACCTACGTGGAGCACCTGTGCAGAGCACCTGCACCGAGAACCTATGAGGAGCACCTCTACAGAGCACCTGCACGGAGCACCCGCACGGAGCACCCGCACGGAGCACCCGCAGGGAGCACCCGCACAGAGCACCCGCACAGAGCACCTGCGCGGAGCACCTGCGCGACACACCTGCACGACGCACCTTCACGAATCACTTGCGAGATGCACATACGCGAGGCACCTTGTCAAAGCACCCGTGAAACACATCTGTGTGGATAACCTGTGCCCTGCTGGTCCATACCGCGGATGCTGCACCCCAGCACCCTGAGGAGAGTCGCACCACAAAATTTTTGGATCTGGTCGATGACATTTTCCATTACGCCCTTTATGTCGCCCAACTTCCAAACTTGTAATTCCATGATTTGAGACACTCCATCATACTCAATGAAGTGCCTTGAGTCTATTTTCTCTTCTTGGTTCCTTTCACATGTTACGAGTTTGGACTCTCCTTATGGTTTCCTCGAGTACCTTAAGTCGATACACTCCTCATGAAACTCCTAAAACCTCCCCACCTGACCCCTATTCCAGGTTAAATCTCAAATGGGAATCCTCCTTAGGAGTAAGCCCCATGAAACCACAAATGGGAATCCTCCTTAGGAGTAAGCCCCAACCAATATCAAATTGGCATCCTCCTTAGAAGTAAGCCCCAAAAAATCCCAAATGGGCATCCTCCTTAGGAGTAAGCCCCAACCTACCTCAAAGGGGCAGCCATCCTGGTGTAAGCCCCTAACCTCCATCCCTTCCTACTTTCATTGGACCCTTGTCCAATGTAAAGTGAACAGAGGGAAGGCTCGTCGCCTCGCCCTCTTCCTAAGTCGCCTTGACCTCTTTCACCTTGGCCGCCATAGGTGTGCCCTCTTCCACCAGTGGAGGAGGAAAATTTTGAAAGTGCCTTTGTTGAATCTTTGACATCCTCTTGTTTCTCAAACTGAGAATGACTCATGTGGGCTTAGAGATTTGTCATGGTCACAATATTTTCACAATTGAATGAACTAGAAAAACTCTGATTCCCACCATAATTGGGATATATAGTAAGCCTTCTCAGGGCCCGAGCTCACTGGACATCCTCTTCAGGAATCCAACCCTAATTCCCTTAATCTAGGCATCCTCCTTAGGAATAATCCCAAAATTAAATCCCTAAGTCATTTGGGCATAATTTTCAGGAAGTAATCCCAAACTCATTTCTCTCAAAGGACTATACTCTCCTATGATACTTATCAAACTATGTGGTCTTTGATTCCCATCTATATGGGATATGTAGGAATCCTCCTTGTGGTTCAAGCCCAGTACCTTAAATCAACCCTATTCTCCTTGGTCCATATTCCCAACAGGATCTGATCCTACTTGGAAACCCATATCCTTTCCAAGTTCCTTGGGCTGCTTCAGCATAAGTCCCGCACTATGTTTTGACTAATCACTGTCCTTTTAGATGTCCATACCACATGACATTAAATTATACGTCTAGGTCCTTATCACATGACCTTAAAAGGTATGATGTGTCCCATTCAGTGGCACCAAAATATAAGGGTTCTGATTCCTTTCATAAGGATATGTAGGTAGCCCATTTTATGGGAACGATCCCAAGATCAAACTAAACCTTCATCTCCCTAGATGACAATAAATTCCAGAGTTCCCCACTAAGTGGCTTAAAAACCATTATCATCATAATGATGATTAAAAGAATCTTGAAATAGTATATTAGAGGATACCATTTATGAAGAACCTTGAATATATACGAATATCTCCATTGATGAAGAACCTTGAATACATACTAATGATTCTAAATTTTACACATGTTAATAAGTGATTGAAAATTCCAAGGGAAACTTATGTAATACTTGGTGAATTAATAAGGATTCATGAAAATATCTTAAATTTACAAAGAGATTCATTTAGTAGACAATAATTCCACCCAAAAGGGTGTGATGATTCTGACCTCCCATCCTCTTGACCAATACACGTTCTTAAGTATCATGAAGTTCAAATATAACGAACCCCTACCTTTGGAAATCAGGTCCCCTTTGGATAAAGAATGGTTGAAAGTTTCTAGTTCCATAAATAAATCCAATGGAAACTGCTTAGAAGAAGTGATTATTAAAACTAGAATACATGTTTCAAGGAACTACGAAACATTCAATTTTAGTATTTTATCTTTTAAACTCTCTAAATTTTTTTCACATCATGTTTTGATCTTTAAAGATAAAATTACATGCCCACACTTGAATTATATTTTACTTGACTAATCTAGGATAAATGAGTTTCTTGGGAACACAGTGATTTCATGTCTTATATTTAAATGTTGATATGATTAAATTATTGAAATAGAGAATTTAATTTTTAAATATGAAGCATAGATATTGAAATAATGACCCATGATTTGATGGAATTAATTGATTAATATAAATGAAATTCCCTAACCATCTTACATGCTTTGAATTTATGAAATTCATGTGAATTGATTTATTATTGTTAATCATGTCATGAGTGATTATCCCAAATCATATGTCTCATTACCAATAGTATTTCTAGACCAAGTACTTTCTATTTATTTTGAGCATATTTCTTGAGTGATATTGGGACATGTAATCGACCAGAACTTGTATTAAAACTTTTCAAAGCTATTACTATGCGAAAACACATTTAAAATGATTGAGGCATCCTTTGAAAAGCTAATTTTTCTTAAAAGACCACCTTTACATCAAAATTTCTTTTAACCCATAGATACCAAGAATGAAATTTATTGGGATGATCCATGTTTCAATCCATTTTTATACATTCCTACCCTCCTTTTACACTACAAGAGAACCACCATTTAGCGGCAGTTTTTTTTGCATTTAGCGGTGGTTTAAACCGCTGCTAAATGGTTTGGCGGCGGTTTCTGTAAACCGCCGCCTAATACGGAATCGCCAATATATTAGTGGAAGTTATTTCCATTTCATGGCAGTTTATGGAAAGTGTCGTAGCTGCCTCATTTCGCGGTGGTTTTACTGAGTTTAGCGGTGGTGTTAACGAGTCCTGGACATCAGTTTATTCGCTGCGGTTATAACCGCCACGAATAAACTCAAATCTAACAGCAGTAAAACCACCTCTGAAGTCACCAGAACCACCACAGAATGAGCACCTACGATGAGAATATGTAGCGGTGGTTAAAACCACAGCGAAACATAATTGTTTTTTACATTTCGCGGCAATTATCATCATTTAGCGTCGGTTTAAACCGTCGCCAATGTACAGTTAGCGGCGGTTTAAACCTCTGTGAAAAGCTGACCAGAAAAAACAAAAAAAAATTGCTTCTGCTGCACCACTGCCCTGAAAGAAAAATCAAACCAGAAATACCATATTGTACATACCAACTAAAAACAAGAAACATCAACCTAGGAAATTGGTATATAATAAATTGAAAAAAAATAAGTAAACATTGACATGCTATATTAGAATAAACCATATTGTACATACCAACATACAACAAGAAACATCAACCTAAGAAATCAGTATAGAATAAATTGAAAAAAAATACATATATGATATAATCAACTATAAAACACAGGTCCATTATTTGACTACTCTATAAACATACATCTAGTCGATCCTTCTTGATCCCCCATAATATATATCACTTGAAAATGAAACATTAGATCTACATGTGTGTCAGTGTTCCCATATAGGGAGTGAGCGCAAAACACAGTTAGATTTACCATTTGTGGGCCTCCTACTTGGTTTAATACCCCAAATATACCATCACCAAACACATCTACTATACCAGGTGTATTAGAGAAGCTCATGTGTTAGTCTCACTCAATACTTTATTGTGCACTTTTATGTAACACAACTAATCTTCTATTAACTTATTTCTTAAAAAATCATGATACACAAAAAAATTATGTTCTATTTGATCATAATATAAAATAATTATTGAGATACATTATAGTAATCACCTTCTAAACCTGGTAGGATGACTCTAAAATTCATTACACATGTCATTTCAACACAATTTTAATCTACGGTTAATCATGTAACATTACCTTAAAATACATGCCTTCAATTATATTATATTTTATTCCTCCTAACTAGGATACAATATGTTCCCCTCTGAGGTTCTATCCCAACATCAAGAAACATGCTATTATTCTTATGCGATAAGAATAATATGAATCACTTTTACAAAATACCATAGTTAAAGACTCTAGTATTAGAATCTTTATATAGTCCTTAATTTTAGATACCCCTCCTAGTATCACAATATTATATCCAACTTTAAGTTGTATGCCGCAGCCTCTTAAGCATTCATCCATTATCATCATACCAACATATATGATATTGAAAACAATATATGGGCCCTCTAATGGGTGTAATCCACAACCATACATTCTCCAAATTAGTCATTGAATACAAATATGAAACTAAAATGGAAACTCATGATAAATTCAAACACTATCTATTTCTAGGTACCTTTCACAAAGTGTTCCCCTTCACAAAAAGTTAAGATTCTTGAAATATTTCTATATAAATTGAACATAAATGGTATGATGTATCCTACTAATAATTAATAAACTATGTGTGTTATGATTCTATTTATAGAGATTCATATGATTCTCATCGCATGGGCCTGATCCCAACAATGTAAACACCTACAACCTCTTTGTATGGAAAAAAATGAATAATTTCCTAATTATGTGGCCTTAAACAAATGAGTAATAAACATGTATTATATGTATGATTAACCTAAAAATAATATATTTTCAAATCTACATAGATTTAGAGAGATAATAGGAATAGGGGTAACTTGTTAAACACTAGTATTTTGATATTATTCATTAAAAAATCATAAATCTATAAGGGAATCCAATAATTCAAATGATTCCACCCAAAGAATATTTGATGATCCCAAAATCTCACACCTTTTACCAATACCTATTTTGAAGAATCTATAGTATATGAATCACTGGTGAACACCTTTCATTATAATTTAGTTCTAAAGGGACATCCATACCAAATATTCATATACATGGAAGCCCATTGGAGGTTCTCATCAAAAAATAGATAACCTAATGTGAATCCATTAACATGGAATTGGATTGATAAACTATAAACTCTTACATTTGATGATGTATTGATGGGTTTCTTCATTGTGTTTCCTTTTAAATACCTTCATCACATCCTTCAATTAAAATTGGATCACCAAATGCACCAATTATGTTCAAGACCAAAAACAAGATGATAGTACCCATAAGGAACACAATGGTGATGCATGAAACAATTGTTATGTCATACATAGGACTCAATTTCTATGAATATATGTTCCCCATACCCTGACATACATTGTCTCCTACCCTTTTAAAATGAGTGCATGATGGTTTACACTTTATTTCAGGAATACCATCTAAATGGATCTATCCTGACATTATATGACACTCATGGTAATCTATAGGGAATAATTCCCCACAGGTTGTCCAACTAAAAATATTCTAGGGCAAAACCATTGGTCCATAATTTCACATCCAACCTTTTTGTATCCTTTCAATAGATCATGAAAACACGTTCTTCTCTTATCATATTGATTTGGATAAATATGTCCACCATAAAGTAGAAATCACCTTAGAACTTCATTATGAGTATCATGTTCACTATAGTCATTTTTATTAACATGTGACCTTGAGTACTCAAGAAGATATATAGGGTGTTTTTCCCTATTTTCTATACTCAAGCATCTAAAAGTTGATCCCACTGGGGATATCCAACCACTGACACTCAAGAGTATATTTATACCCCTACTAGTTTAAACACCCTTGAGGCCCATTAGAATATCTAGATAATATAATAGGGATGGTTACAATGCTATAATATCTAAAAGCATCAGAATCTATCCGAAGTGGCGTTTGTGACTATAAAATTACAATGGAAAACATAACCTACATGGGTGGGGGAATTTTTTATCATTTTTTCCTCATGGTCATCTCCAATATCATTCATCCTATGGGATCACACCCAAATTAATAATATCCCTCTTACAATGTAAATATGTGTTTCCTATTGGTGGTAACACATTAGTATATTTCTTCAATGTTAACCCAATTGATGTTGGGAAACATGATTCTATTGAGTATTAAACAAGTGTGGATGAATCCACTACCCCCTCACCACTAAAAAATAGTAAAACCATCTCAACATAAGAGAATATTACTTAGTTCAAATTCAAAATAGTATAACATGTGAAATGACCCAATTTTTTCAACACATCAACAATGGGTTTAACTCCTAGTCATCCAAAATCTAGACTACCAATTCAAACACAGGCCTAAATGGAATGATGTATACCACACTCGAGAAATCAAAACATAAAAAGAAACATCATAAATCAATAAAACGCATAAAAGGAAACATGAGAAATCAAGGAAATTTTATGACATGAAAATGTTTGGTGGCAACTATGTGCCACAAATGTTACATATACAAACCAACTATTCCCATATTTGTTCAACACATGAACAATACAACTACTCATGGTCTGATGATGTATCGTCACCCTCTCCACCTTCATCACCACTTTCTACTGTCACCTGTAAGAACATTATATTGAAAATTAAATACGGTTGCATATTTATATTAAAACATAAAACCAATGAAAGTTAGAAAACTAAATAATTTTGATTTTTTGTGATTTACCTGCATACCACCAGTCGATGCACTACCACCGGGGGCATATCTGCTCATATGCTGACGTATTTCAATCAACTCTTTCTACAAAGAAGATATCTGATCCCCCTGCTGGTGAACTATATTTCGTAGAGAAAAAATCTCTTTCTGAGCATCTCTGGGTATGGGCTGACTAAATCCAGGAGTAGATGCAGCTGCCATCCCCGGTGGCCTGCTAAAAACCTCAGATGGTACGAGTCCCAAACCCATCCCACGCACTCTACCAGGATGCTCCTTCCCAAGGACTTTAGCAACCAGGTCATCCTGGGAGACTGAGTAGGACCGTGCAGAATTGGCATCCCATAGTTCTTTAATTTTGACCTATAAATAAAATATAAATATATATTAACACAGTAAAAACTGATAATAAGTTATTATAATAAAAAATTGACTTCATACCCCAACTTATTTAGTAGGCTCATTAACAAAACTTCCATCTGATTTCTTGTGAACATCCAACCACAGTTTAGTTCGGGATGCTTCATGCCCTAAAATCTGTAACTTCATTAAGCAAAGATAAATCAAAAATTCAAATAGATAATAATTTCCTATAAATATTTAAACTAATTAAAAGATTACCAATGTCGTTCTGATTCTATAAAAACTTTTTGAGCCCGCAGTGTGAGGGATGACTTGCTTAACCCAGTTTGAAGAATTCTTTCTTAAGAGATCCTGAAATAAATAAAATTAAATTTAATAGTAATGTATTCAATGTCATGTCCTTTTCATATACATGTATAAATGTAAAATGAGGATAATATAATAACATATATTTCAATACCATCCGCTTCTCATCACGATGTCTGTCAACAAAAACTTTCCACTGTTCTTTCGGTACCCCACTAGGTAGCTTCTCATACATTTGTTGCACAGTCAATGAGGTATCTTTGACATCACACCACAATTTCCATTTGAAATATTTCCATTTCTTACCTAGATTTTTCAACGTCCACTTTCGTGCTATCACATCAGCAACTGTAAAGTGGAAGAACATCTGTATACAGAAATTCATTTTGAACATATTAGTAACATGACATTCAAGTAAACCATAATGTAATAAATTTACCTTTATTTGAGAATCAAAAACTTCATTTTTTCAGCTTGGAGGCATATGTCTCCAATCATCATATGAAATAGTAAGGTAAATGGGATCCGCTGCCAGCTGGCCTAGAATCTGTCCAAGTAACCCCGCGACATCATCCATCGGGACCCCATAAGAATCAAATGGCACGAATATCTTTTCGCCAGTCATATTCCAAACATCTGCACTTTTAATGTTTTTCTCCACAGTTGTATTTTTTTCATATTCAATGAGAAAACAATTAGTATAAACAAAATTCAATAAATTTATTTAATTAAAATTTGTACATATGACAGTGACACTCCAGTACGCCCGTGATGAACTGGAATGGGCGTGTCGCTACCCCACTACTGAGTCTCCTGAAGGGGGAGTCGAAGAATAACCCTCTAATGGGACATCCAAAGATGGTGTGAGAGATGGTGCAGGGGGAGATGGTGTAGGAGAGTAGGCAGCTAGTGCCTCAGATGTCGTGGGGAGGAAGCTAGATGGATCGTCATCTGTCGCGGAACTAGATGAAATAGTATACCGCTTCTTCCTTGGAATTCCTGTCATTTAATCAAATAAAATTAAGTTCAGAATATATATTTCAAAAAAATTATGCAGAAAAAAAAATTAAAAATGATAATAGATACCCAGTACTAACAGACAAAATATATATAACAATGATAATGAATGACTGCAGAAATGAAACAAGTGGTTGCTGAATAAATAAATAATTGTACATAAAATCATTTTCCCCTTCAATCATGTTGGTTTCCTTCTCCATTGCTCCATCCACTTCATTTATCCTTTCTAGACTAATATTTTCAATATCATGATGGACAAATAATTCTGCTTTCTGTTGTTGATTAAATTAAATTTCAGAGGTCAAATTATCCACTTCATCACCCATATCATACAAATCTATTTGTATTACATGAGAAACTAAACTCCACCCTTCATTGACAACATCATTCACATAATATACCATTTTTTCTTGTGATGCTAATATATATGGATCATGTAGTTCACGATCACCAACATCCATCAACCGAGAGAAGTTCACAGAAGTAAATTGCAAGGAATCTCTTTTAACACCTCTGATAATATCGACCCATTTTCATTTGAATAAAACAATAGAAATATGTCCATGGTAGTTTAATTCAATAATATCATGCAGCTTTTCATAGTATTCCACTTCAGAAAATGTAAATATACCACTATTATGTGTTTTCAAACCCACTTCTCGATCGATTGTACGAAATTTAAATCCATTCACATTATAAGCGTCAAACTTTCTAACTTGTTTTAGAGGAACTCTAGCAAGAAACTTCATATATTCTGACACCTCTGCTCGAGTATCAGTATTCATGATCTAAAAAAAGAAATATAATTTATTATATTTACAAAATGTATGTTTCAAACTAATATTCATACTTATTGCAATATTTATGAACCTACACGTCGTGCAAACCATTCTGCAAGCTCTTTATTAACAGCTTTCGTTATATTTTTCTCATTTCGTGTTCGGCCTCTCATTCATATCTTTGTTTGTATCCTCAACTCTTCAATAAATGGATTTTCAATTTCACTATTTAGCATCACATATCTATGTGCCTGTAATAATTTCAATTCAGTCAGTGTCACATTTGAGCTCCTCCCAACTGATCGGCCAATAGCAGGAAATATTTTGGATTTCTGATGTATTTGAGATTGAGTAGATGTGTCGTCAACATGTCCAACTCGATTAAATATTGTCTCAATATCATCCAAGTATCAAGAAAAAAAGTTAAAACACTCCTCATCCAAATAGCCTTCAGCAATAGAGCCTTCTGGTTGAGCTTTATTTCTCACGTATGATTTCAAATTCCCAAGATATCTGTGAAATAAAATAAACATAATTATGCATTTAATTAAGTACCAAAAATTGTTTAATTAACTAAAAAACATATAAATAAAGTACCTCTCAATTGGATACATCCATCGATAATGAACAGGGCCTCCTAATTTAGCTTCCTCAACCAAATACACAGTTAAATGCATCATTACAGTAAAAAATGATGGAGGAAAGATCATCTCCATTGCACAAAGGTTCAATACAAATCTCTCTTAGAGGTTGTCAAGCTAAAATGGATGTAGAGATTTCTCACATAGTTTTCTGAAAAATGTGCAGAATTGGAGTACAATGGCAGTAATTTTTTCAGGTAATAATGTACACAATGCCAATGGTAATAACTGTTGTAACAAAATATGTGAATAGTGACTTTTCAATCCATGTAACTTACGATTATTCAAGTCAACACACCTCGATATATTACTTTAATACTTATCAGATACCTTAAAATTCTTTAAAATTTGAAGAAATGTATCTTTATCCCTATTTTTCATTGCAAAAATTGTCGGAGGATACTTTTCATTCTCATCTGGCCAGAGATCATGTTTTATGTTCATTTCTTATAATTCTTTACGAGCATTGAGATGATCCTTCGAATTTCCATGCTCATTAAGCAATATGAAAATCAAATTGTCACAGACATTCTTCTCAATATGCATCACATCAAAATTATGCCGCAACAAATTAAATTCCCAATACGGATGTTTGAAGAATATACTTTTTTTCTTCCATTGTTGCGTTCTGATTTGGCTTGACGATGCACTTCAGACCCATTTTCCACTATCATTCAAATGATGAACCTTCACAAATTATGTTTCAAAATTTTCAAGTTGTGTTAATATTTCAGAACCAGTTAACAACTTTGGAGGTGTTTTACAATCAATGGAACCATTAAATTTTGATATGTTCAGCCGAAATCTATGAGATGCATCGAGAAATATTTGATGGCACAAGAAGCACCATTTTCTACTATGAGGTATCCATTTGGGATCAAAATCAAAGTTACAAACTGGACAAGCCAAACCCGTGTAAGTGTTCCAACCAGATAAATTCCCATGCCCAAGGAAGCCACTAATGGTCCACATTAAAGCATCATGCATTTTGAACATTGTTTTAGAAGAAGCATCAAATGTCTCAACATCATTACTCCATAACTCCTGCAATTCGTCAATCAAAGGCTGCAAGTATACATCAATATCATTTCTAAGAATTTTTTATCTAAGAATAATCATCTAAAGGATAATAGATGTTTGTTTCATACACATCCACGGAGGCAGATTATAAGGGATCAAAACAACTGGTCAAATGTTATAACTAGTACTCAAAGTCCCAAATGGGTTGAATCCATCAGCAGCCAATCCCAATCGAACATTCCTAGGTTCAGCTAATAAATCTAGATGTAATGAATCAAATGTCTTCTAGGATTGGGAATCTCGTGGATGTCTCATTAACCCATCATTGTTATTATCTACAGAATGCCACTTCATGTATTCAGTGGTTTTCGATGACATGAATAATCTTTGCAATCAAGGCTTCAAAGGAAAGTAATGCAAAACCTTTGCAAGTGTGTTCCTTTTCTTCTTCTCCGTGAAATTATGTTCATTCAGGCTTCCAACATCACCCTTTGCCTGCCATCTAGAAGAAGGACATTTCTTGCAATTCTGTCTACTTGAATCCTCTCCCCAATAAAGCATAAAATCATTGGGACATGCATGTATTTTTGTATAATTCAGACCAAGATTGTTAACAACTTTTTTCATATCATAAAAAGATTCTGGGATTTTTGCTTCAGGAAATGCATCACGAATCAATTCCAATATCATGGAAATTGCCTTATTTGTAATTCCACATAGACATTTGATATGGTACAACTTCATTAGAAACGAAAGCTTTGAATATTTCAAACACCCACTATACATCTCTTGATTTCCATCGTCAACTAAATCATGAAACACATTTTCCTTAGTGAAGTTTTCTCTTACATTTGGCTCCACAGAATCAAGAGGAGGATCCAATGATATGTTACAATCTTGACCTGCCTGTGTTATAGTCTCAAAAACATCACTTGTCACGTTGCAATTTGTAGCACCCTCTTCTGGTTGTTCTGATATGTTTTGATGTTGATAGTGGTGTCTTACAGTGCTGAATGCATCATTTATGAGGTTTTTCATTTCATTTTCCATTTTCGACAAACTTGGGACCTCATTCTGTGGATTAACATCAGTGCTCAATCTTTTTGTAACGTTCGATTCTCCATGCCAAATCCAACACAAATATTGACCAGGGAATTGCTTCAGTATTAAATGTTTATAAAATTCATCTCTCTTAAACCATGTTCTGAATTTACATTTAGGATATGGACATTTTATTCTCCCTTCAACGGATCAATTAGAAATTGAAAAATCTAAAAACTCATTCAATCCATTAACATACTGAGGTGTGTTCCTCGGTAATGTGATCCAGATTTTATCCATGTATATCACAATGTGCCGACACAATAATAAAAAAAATTAAAACATATAGTTACTACTAAATAGAGAAAAATATTAATATATATGATAGTATAAGATTACAGAAACATAATATAATAAATATGATCCCATGAGTTAGATATGAACCCTCTAGTGTTTGGGATAGGGAAAGTTTCTTTAGTAAAGAGAAATAGTGTGCTAACAATGTGGTAGCTACTTTACCATGAAAACCAAAGAACATTGTTAATTTGGAATAACCCCATCCTAAGTTCTCTACAGATTCTTCATATAAAACTCTAATATCAAATAAATCTATTATAAATAATGTTTAGGGAAAACCTTATGATGCTTACAAAACTCAAAACATTGTTAATTTTGAGGGAAAAGAACCACGTGAGGGATTGTAGTCTTGAGGCATGATAAGTGGTGGTGTTCATGGAAATGCATGATGAAATAACTTGGGAGATTAGGTTTTGAGGTTCTACGAACCTTGTGTGGATTGAATTCCTAGACCTCTCTTTGGTGTATTCACATAGAAAAGAGTGGTGATGTGACTTGAGGGTGATTTGGATCATATATTTGTTAGTGCTCATGAATGGAGAATTATGGTTAAATGGGACGATCGAGGATCTGACCATGGATTTGAACTAAGAGTCATATTCAGAATTTGGTGTGGGCATTGAACATTTTTGTTATTCCTTTAGTTTTAAGGAATCGTGGTCGGGATATGATAGCGCATTGGTGGGTGGGATTGAGCGCCTTTGGTATAATTCATCTAGAGAAGGACTTACAAGTGTTGTTGCATAAAAATTGATGTGGTAAGGTGGAGACCACATCAGAAATGGCGTTCAAGATGTGGCTGATGTGTTTTGGGGATCAAACTAGGGTATTTGAAGAATAGTTGATGTGTCTGGGCTTGGTGTTTGGAGTTTCATAGTAGAATCATGTTGGGAATTTGGAGATGAAATGTGGGGTGTTGGTACTATCATCCAGGACAACATAATACTAAAAATGTCCCAAGAATCTCTTAAATTAACAAGGATATTATTGGTATTACATCTATTAATAATGATTATCAAAAAAAATAAAAATCCATAGTACCAAAACAATTTAAATTCATGGTATAATTACTATCTAGTATTTCATTGGTTGGATAATGAATGAACGAGCTAGTCACACGGTCCCAATACTTACCCTCATAAAAATTAAAACTAATAACCAGTTTCAATACAATCAAGAAAAATTTCATCATCCATTAGTATAATTACAGCAACCCATTCCTCAACCTAAATATTCTCTTGGGATAAACCTACTAGCTCAACACCTATCCTTTCAATTCCATAACCATTACTTGTGAAATTGTGAAATAAAATGGAAAAACTAAAATCAAATGTTTTATCCATAAAATCTCACTTCAAAAGCATAAAAAAGTAAGGAACTTATACCTAATTAGGTTTTCCATTCCTCATACTTTAGGGGATAATATTGTTATATTGAATCTTCTTAGGAAAAAATTAAAGTTGTGACTATATTATGGAGTAGGAAAACCATTAATAACCATAAACCAACTAGTCCCAAACTATTAAAGGGTTCCAAATATCAGGATAATTCTTGATAAAAAACCCATATAATCTAATAATTATGATGAGGATACAAAGGAACCCACACCTCCCAAAACAATCCAGTAGGTTTCTTTATTAACTCAAATAATGAGGGGAAATCCAAACCCAAAATAGTAAAAAAATCAAGGTAGATATTATCTCTTATTAAAATCAATATCTCCCTTCATGATATAATAAAAAACATAAAAACCAACTTAGATTACCTTACAAACTTGAGAACATTGAAAAGTACATTTCCTTATAAAAATTAATTTCTTTTGACTATTAATTTTAGAACTACCATCTAGGTAACCATGTATTCTATATTAAAGTAACTTTTTATCATTACATCAATGTTTAATTTGGGGATAATTTTTTCTAAATCCATATGTTATCTAGGAGCTATTTTTAACCTCGTTCCATGTGTTTAATATTATTATTTAGGGATTGAGGAACTAAAATCCTCAATTACCTCTCTCCAACTCACTGATCATAGTGGTCAGGTAAATAATTGGATCTCAATATTTTTTTAGGTAAAGGTTATAAATTTCATTAACAATGCCTTAATACACCATAATTAATCATAACTAGAAAATATATAAACATCAATATCACAACCCATAAATTTCAAAATTTTATAAAAAATCATACTACTCACCTAATTTTAAACCTTAGGGTTCGTATAGGTCGTTGAGGTCACGGGGGGGGGGGGGAAGCGGGGTTGCCGGGGTTGCAGGGTAGTCGGGGTCGCGGGGTCGTCGGGGTCGTAGGGGCCAGGGTCACCGGGGGAAGCGGGGTCGCCGAGGGAAGCAGGGTTGTCGGGGTTGCGGGGGTCCGGGGTCGCGGGGGAAGCGGGGTCGCGGGGTGCGGTCGGGATGGAGGGGAAGGGTCGGGGCTGTGAAAAAAAACATGTTTCCTGGAAATTTATTAAAAACCTCCAGGAAACCATTTTTAAAAAAGTTTTAGCATCGGTTCCCAGAACCACTGCTAGACACCATTTTTTTGTAGTGTTAGTATTTTCATGATATTTTAAAATTTAAGTGTGGGGGTAAAGGAAATCATGGTGAACAGGATGATATAAATTTTAAGGAAGAAGTGTGGGGGTATTATTGTGGTAATTTTAAAATATTGTGGAATCATTCATTATACTCTATATTTTCCCCTCTTGAATTAAAAAAAATTACAAAAATGACAAAAATATCGAAAAAAAGAAAAATGTGTTGTGATTTGGGAGAACCAAAAATCACCATTTTCCAAACCGAAGATCTTCTGATCTTATGTGGTTAGGTAATTGATGTGAGGTTTTATCTAATAATAACTTTTGAAAAAGAAAAAAAGTAAAAAAGTAAAAAAATATTCAATAGGGTGCACAAATCATTCATTATTCATAATTTGATCATGACCTTACTTTGAGTTTTGGGGAAGTGGGTGTTGCTACTTTGAAGGGGTAATTTCATTAAACTTTTTGATATCATGCATTGTACTTAAGAGATAAACCTCCTCCTTGAACCTTAATTTTTAAATCATTAAATCCTACCAACCTTAAGACTTAGAGTCATTTGAACCTTTATTGCAAGTCCTTATGATTTTATGTGTCTTTTGTCTTTACAAAGTGGAGAAAGTAGTTCATTTACAAGCCTACATATAAGGATCATGTTCTCATGATATGATCATAACTCTAATTGAATTTTATAATGAGTGATGAGAGAAAAGAATCAAAAGTGAGGTAAATAATGACTTGGCATGTTTAATAATAATGAATCAAGGAGCTTGAATGAATGAAAGGAGAAGTTCCATTAATTTTCAAAGGGGAAAAGTAAAATATGTGAATTATTTATTTCTTTAAAAAATGGGAAATCAATGTGATATTTTATGTGGATTTTTAAATGTTTGATTTGGCATTGGATTTCTTTTATTATATTGCATTGAAATTTGAATATTGATAACATTGGGGTCCTCTGCTTTTCATGTTGAGATTTTATGCTTGAGGACAAGCATAGTTTAAGTGTGGGGGTATTTAACAGAGAAAATTTATGTGCATATTTTCTATAAATAATGAGTATTTCTTAAAAAAAAATCAATGATAAAACCCATGTATTTAATTTTTTTATAAAAATAATGGTTAATTTGAATTTTAGAATGAAAATGGTCTAAATTGGGGAAAGTGCTTAATTTTTTATTTTTGATAGATTTTTACATCAAGGGTATTTTGGATATTTCTTAAAATATATAATTACAAATTTAGTTATTATATTTTTTTTAGAATACTTATTTTATTTCCTTCAACTTTTTCTTCTGAACCAAGGGCTGATTCGAGCATCTAGAGGCCTTAAAAATCAATGAAGTTTGAGATTTTTTTGGGTAGACAGCATGGACCCCACCACTGTAACGGAACCACATCTCAGCCTATACATCTTAAATAGATTTTATTTTACCTTTAATAGCACTAGGAAACATTTTCTAGCCTCGAAAATTAATTTTAGGGAGTTTTGAAGTCATTAAGGTTTCCATTGGATGTTATGATTTTGGAGGAAGCTTCCTGGAACCTTCTTCTAGAAAAATAAACCATCAATGAAAAACTCATAACTCATAAATTTGATGGTAAAATGAGCTGAAATTTGGAGGATGAACTCCCAATACATTTATTAACAACTTTCATGAAGGGTTAAATGCGTTAATTATCCATTTATTAGGCCAACAATGTGAAAAGTTTTAGAGTAATAATTCTACCTATAAAAAGATTCCCTCACCTCCTTTCCAAATCATCAATTCGACACCCACATCCAAGTAGGGATCCCACTGGGGAACGGGCCTCTACTGATCCTCTCTTACCCCCTCACCTATTCTTTTTATTTTATTTTTATTTTATTTTTGTCTTAGATTTCAATTTTAATTTAAATTTTAGTTATATTAATCCATGCATTTGTGTTTCTTTATCTACTTTTCTTCATTTCTTTCTCCCTCTCTCTCTATCCTCTTCCACCCACTCCACTAAGTAAACTCGTACTCTCAGAAATGAGATCTGAACCTCAAGACTTGTCCTAGGGGTAGGTGAAGTTGATCATGAATTTTCTTTAATATTTAATTTTAAGTCTGTAGATAGAATTGAGTAGCATGCACGGGTAAGGCGAATGGCCCCGATATCGTGACTACCCCTGATGAAATAAAACTCAAATTATCTTTATTATTTTATTTAATAATTTTTTCCTATCTCTATTGGTTAGTTCTTCAAAAATTTGAGTTTAGATAATCAATGGATGAAACATCTTCGATTGAACCGGGTCTTGGAAGATGACACATCCTAGACAAAGGTGTGTCATCAACTTGGATTAAAGGAGAAGGTGGAATTGAGAGTTCTTAGACATTAAATAATATTCCAAAATTTATAAATAAATAATATTAGTTTAAACATGAGATTTCATGTTTAGATTATCAAACTAAAGTAAAACAGATAAAGGATAATAATGATTGAACATTAAACCAACCCCCAAAACCAAGTTCTTTTTTATTAACTCATTCTGTTTAGATTTGCATGATAGTTTAAATTATCATTTTACATGTCATTATTTTAAAGAATAAAAAACCCAAAAATATTTTCATCACATTCATTTAAATAAAAAACAAAAAAAGAATTAGATTAGGTGAATTAGATAAAGTAAGTGAACTACATTGAGAAGGCTCTTCAAGATAGACGACCCTGGCCAGCCACTATACTGCACTAGGAAAAATATAATTTCTTTTGTTTATGCCCTATGATAAATGTGAATCACTCTCATTATCCTTGTTGAGGATGTGATCCCTCTCAAGAAATATGTCTTGTTTGGTGATAGTCACTTTCTTGTCTGAGGGGTTTTATAGGTAGTATCCCTTTATTTTCTTGGGATAGCCTATAAAGATGCACCTCATGCTTTGGGGTGCTAGTTTGTTTCCTGAGAAAGACTTAAAAAATGCCCTTCAACCTCATACATGTGTATGTGATAAAACGGGTTTCTTTCCACTCCATAGCTCTAAGGGGATTCCATTTTCTACTTTAGTTAGTACTCAGTTTAATGTGTATGCCACAGTTTGTAATAAATATCCCCAAAAGTATAACAGAAGATTTTTATGAATCATCATCAACCTTACCATGTCCAAAAAGGTATAGTTCCTCCTTTTAATAATACTATTTCACTATAGTGTATAAGGTGGGGTGAGTTGAGATAGAATCCCAAACTCCCATAAAAAGTCAATGAACTCTTGGTTAAGATATTCTCCACCTCAATTCAATCGAAGCTTCTTTATATTCTTACCAAAATGATTCTATAATTCATTATTGAATTATTTTAATTTCTCAAAGGACTCGGACTTATACCTCATTAAGTAAACATAGTAATATCTACTCAATTCATCAATAAAAGTTATGAAGTAAGAATATCCACCTCAAGATTCTAATGGAAATAATCTACACATGTTATTGTGTACCAATCCTAGAATTTTTGTGCCCCTTTTATCCTGTCCACAAAATGGTGGTTTAGTCATTTTCCCTTGTAAACAAGCATGACATCTATCAAGTGGTTTCAGCTCAGAAGATTCTAAATAACCATCTTGATAGAGCTTTGTCAAGTGCTTCTTGTTTATATGACCTAGACATTGATGCCATGACTGGGTGTTATATTAATCATGTGAACTTTATTTGTTATCGATTTCCAACACTTGGTTTTAGTAATTTAATACATATAGACTGTTATTTAAATGTGTCATACCATAACATATTTTTCCTTATAAAAGAAACAACTTTTATTTATGAATTTTAAAATAAACCCATATATATCTAAAATTGATATATAAATTATGTTCTTGGTAACACATGGTACATAATAATAGTCATGTAAAACTAAAATCATCTTGATCGGCAACGAAAGGTGGTAGTCACTAATGGAAAGAGCAGCTAGCCTTGATCCATTGGCATCTCATAGATCCACCTCTCCTATGGAAATCTTTATAAATATACTTAGTTCATGTATTTGAATACAGATGTGAGAACCACAAGCTGTATCTAATACCCAATGTTAGGAATGGAAATATTGCACTCGATAACGAACGCACCTTTGGGTTCCCCTTGCCTATGGGTGTAGTTCCTATTCTAGTGGCCTGACTTGCCACATGTTAGTCCCAAGTTGTGTTTTGGTTGTATTTGTTATCAATAGATAGGTATGTTGAAGAAATAAAGGATGTTCATGAATGAGAATTCATAATGAAAGGGATTGAAAGAATTGTTTTTTTTGTGGGTGATCGGTTTTTCTTGGAAAGAAGAAATGTATTATGATTCACTTTGTTTCTGAAAACAATTGTACTATTGGTGGTATTGATAGAAATAAGAATCACTATGAAAGTCCATTGTAATGAGAAGAACCAACTTTGAAAGTGAAAAGATATTACTGGAAGTATATGGTCATTAGATTCACTCTGAATATAATGAGAAAGAGGTATTTGTTTTTCTAGAGAATCAGAGTCACTATGACTACGATTGAATTAATTGTGATTATTCTTTGTTGATTCATATTTCATATAAATCATGAGTTGATGTGATAACTTGTGATGCAATCTTGATATAATAAAGGGGGAGTGAAATAGATTCTTCCAATTGAAAAAGAATCACATTTATATTTATCATATCCGAATGGAAGAGAGAAATAAGTGGTACTGATTGTTTCTCAAAACAATCATATCTAGTTTTAAGAGGCAATGTTGATTGAAGAAGTCGTGATGATAAGAAGAGAAAGAGACAGTATCGATTTTCTTTCAAAATAATTGGATACCGAGTGGAAGTAAAATATCTGGTACTGATTTGTATTCAGGTGGTTTCAATGAAAGGTGGTGCAGATGGAATAGGTGATATCGATTGAATAGGTGATGTCGATGAAAAGTGGTGCTAATGAAAACTGGTGCCAGTGAAAGGCGGTGCTGATTGGAAAGGGGCATTGATAGAAGAGTAAGATATGGTGTTGATTGTTTCTCGAAATGACTGTATCTGAGTGAAAGTAAAAGAGTGGACATGGTACTGATCAAAGATCATTTTTTTCATATTTTATCGCATTTTACTCAGGTGGATCATTACTTTCAAATTGTTTTGTATCGTATCCTGGAAGATTATCATTTTTAGATTGTATTTGATCATACCAAAAAAATGACCGTACCCAGGAAATGATCATACCCAGGAAATGATCATATCCAGAATGATCATATTCAGAATGATTGTATCCAGACTGATCATAACCAGACTAATCATAACCAAAATGATCCTACCCAGAAAATTATTGTAACTATAAATTATTGTAACCATAAATGATCATATCTATAAAGTTTCATACTCTAGTTTGTTTTCAAATGACTTCATTAAGTGGGGTAAGAGTTGAATTGTTCTGTTTTCTCTTCATGTGAAATTTCATTGGGGGACAAGTGCCATAAATATAAGAGGAGAAGAATAAGTTTGTATTTGAAGTGGATCAAGAGTTGTGTGAAGAAAAGAGTTTGCTGGAATGAATAAAAAGTTACAATAATTTTCAATTGATATCAGGCGATGCTAAATTTGATCCTCAATGAATTCAAATTCATGTAGTAATTCATGATATAAGCACATATTGCTGAATGAAGTATGGTTTCTCAAGTGGGTAAAGAGAAAATAAAATGGAAGGATATTTCTGAATGATTTTTCGAGGAGTTGAACTTTCAAATATAAGATTCCGATTCAAATTGGTTCTGAGAATCGTATTCAGTAATCATCATGAGGAATCATACTTAGTTGATTAGAACCATATATTCCTAAAAATTGAAATTGGTCTCAGTAATTGAAATGGGAGTCTGAAGAAGAATAGGTGAAGATTGTGGAAGTTTCGAGAAGAATCGAGAAGTGTTGATGAAGTTAGAATTGCTCTGATATTTCATGTGAAATTCAAATGTGGATGAATTCTTGTGAGCGGGAAACATTTTTGTATTCCCACCTAAACTCATTTTGGGTCACCTATAAAAGGGTAACAAGTACATTATACTTCCTGAATATGGGTATTGTTCACCACAGAAGTGGGAGAAGATATGAGTTTTCAGTGAGATAAAGTGATACTGTTTTGTTTTATATTGAATAAATTTGGACAATGATTGTATTCAGATGGGTTTAGTATCAGGATGAATTAATTAGAATGGTATTTTCCATATTGTGTATCACCATACTGAAAATTTTTGGACTGAGGAAGTATCATACTGAGTTTCGTCGTACTCAATGATTTAAGTGGTTCTGATTCATTTCCATTGTATTCTATTAGAAAATCAGATTGGTAGTATTGTTTTGTAAGAATCGAACTCGGAGGAATTGGACTCAGAAATGATCAGACTTAGTGTTTCACAACAAAGTCCATGTGGTTCTTACCTTTATTTTGGGTAAGGAATTGATGAATTATATTTCAATTGAATACATTTGTTGAATTGAAAATAAGTGCAGTTAACATGAGTTGTTACAAAACAATTGTATTACCTTATTTTTCTAAGAGGGTGCACATGAACTAGTGGGATTGTTTCATAGTGCTACATAATTGTAAGGGTACATCCTACTTGTTGTAATCAAATGATTTATTTCTAGTGAATTTTACGGTATTGGATCATTTCCAAACCATACCAAGGACATAGATATTCGTATTGAATAGTAAACCTTGTAAATCTTTGTGTTCCTTTGGATGTGTGTTGATTTTTTTATTAGTAGGGAATTGAAATATTTAATAGGATGTGAAGGTTGTTTCAATTTAAAATAAACATAAAAGAAAAAGGTTATCACTGATTCACCCCCTCCCCCTCTCATTTATACATTACTCCAACTGGGCACTTTTAATTGGTATTAGAGTAGGTTCCCTTTGCTATTCTTTTCTGATGGAGAATGTGAACTGTGTGAATAGTAAAGGTATTCCTATCTTTCATGAATATAACTATCATATCTATAAAGATATAATAATGTCATATCTTATTTCTATCATCTATGATGTTCTTGAAGTTGCAACAGTTGAGTTTCCTCCTATTGATGATAGTACTCCACTTACACATGTTGACAAGAAGTTTCTTTTGAATGATTTAAGGGACAAGAATGCTATATTATCATCACTTTATGAAAGTGAATTTTTGATAGTTAAAGTTTTTTCCATAGCTAAAGGTAAATGGGCTAAATTAAAAAACATATACGAAGGAAATAAAAAAGTAAAGAAGGAAAAGTTACAAATATGGAGATTGAAGTATGAAGATTTGAAGATGGGTGAGCATGAATCTGTTGGGTAATTCTTTACCAGGGTGAATGAAATTGTGAGTAATATCATATTTCTCGGTGAAAAGATGAAGGACTTTATATTTTTTGAAAAGATCTTAAGAATCCTACATGAAAAATTCGATGTAAAAGTTTCTTCATTAGAAGACAGAGATCCTAAAACATTATCTCTTGATGATTTACATAGCACTATTATCACCTATGAAATGAGAAGAGATAATTATATGAAGAGAAAAATAATGTTTTATAGATAAATTTATTTCAAGGCTATGAATAAAATTCAAAGAAGATTTTTATTGAAGATGAAGCTGGTGATTCTAACTCTAAAAATGAGGTATATAAAAATATCAATGAAATCATGTCCTTGTTTTCTAAGAATGTGAAAAGAGGTACAGGAAGGTATAAAGAGAAACTTCCCTTAAATTATTTTGGATTTGGATCCATTGGGAATTTTGTTGCCAATTTTCCCCAAAGAGTAAATGAAGAAGAAAGTGATGAAAAAGAAAGTGAAGATGAAGAAACAAGGCCAAGAAGATCTTGGAAGAAAAAGGGTGACAAAGAAAAATTCTATTCCAATAGGGAAGATAAGAGGTTCTCCAAATCCAAAAGGAGAATCTTTTTTTCTAAGAAATATTATAGTGAGGATGTTAAAAATGATGGTAAATACAACACGTTCATTGCAATAGTTAATGAATAGAGTTCTTTCAGTAATGAAAGTAGTTGTTCTAAAGAATAAGAAGAAGAAAGTGAAGCTGAATCTGAAAATTACATTAAGCATGCTGGAAAAAATAATTTTATCTCAACAATGAATAATGATGAATTCATAAGTAGAAATTTTTATTAATAATATACTCAACTTGAGATGCATTTGAAATAATAATTAAAATAATGCTTAAGAAAGATCAGAAGGCTTGAAAAGAAAAATAAAAAGTTGGAAGATGAATCTTCCTCAACAACTAATCAAGGATATTTTGTCAAAGAGAAAGAGAATATGGAGAAATATATTGATGATTTGAAGAAATATCTTAAATAAGAAAATAATTGTAATGAGAATCTGGAAGTGAAGTTGAAGTAAAAGGAAAAGGATTTGAGACTTATCAAACAAAAGTTGTCTGAAGCTGAATTGAGAAATACAAGTTTCCAAAACTCTATTAATAAAATTAGTGGATGTTCTCAGAACAAGAAACCTGATAAGGATCAACAAAAGTTACCTTAAAATTGTGATAAGAATAATGGAAGTGTTTTTGAAAAGAATAAATTTAGGAATGTTATGTATGTGGCCAAGACCAACAAGGATGGGAATTCAAAAGTCTCAAAGAACCCTAAGTCTGAAAATGTTTTGAAACATTATGAATCTGGAAATTTTTCCAATACTTCTATTTTTTATATTGAAAAAATGAATGGGAAGAATTTGATTGATAACAGAAAGGTTTTTGGATTAGAAAATAAAGAAAAATAGGTGGTTGATAAACACATTCACAATTATAGATAGTATTGAAGTTTCAGAGGCAAATACTCCTTTGATGGATATTTCTAGTATTATGGTGGATTTAGACATATAGAGAATATATGTTGGTTCAACCAACAACACTTATATTATTCCATAGGTTATGGAAGGCATGGTTTGAGGGGGAGTCAATTCTCTCAAAAGAAGAAGTCTGAGAAGGTTTTGTTGAAGAAATCTGAGAAGAATGAAGTAAAGATTAAAAATAGGTTATAACCATTGGAAACTATTTGTGAAAGGTATGAGAAACTTGGAAACCTTGTGAAAGGATGTATTGTTTTGTTACCAGCACAACAAAAGATTCTTAACAATTCTCATAATCCAGATGTTTTGGAAGTCAAGAAAGACACATCTGCTAAATTTCAAAAGAAATAGTGCTTAGTTGTTTGGCCAAAACACATTAACCAGGCTAGGAAATTGGAGTAATCACAAAAGAAAGTGAAATAAGAGAGGAAGAATAATACTTCTGAAGATGTGGTAAATGATGACAAAAATGTATCAACATATGGTGAAGATGGTCAAGAAGGGAATGATATCAAAAAATTGTTCAACTATCTTTCCAGAGAAAAAATATAGGAATAGACAATATGGAACAAATGGATTGTAACAAGGATGTTCCTAAAGATGAAAAAAAATTGTCTTCATCATCAAAAAATTTGACAGATAAGAAGAAAGTTGTTACAAAACTCGAGAAGGATAAACAGAAGGAAGAAAGCACATACAATAAAAAATCCAAGAAGAATAAGAAGAAGGAAATACTAAGAGAGGATTCTCCATCCAATTGTTGTTTCTAACAAACAATTGAGGTTCCTCCTTAATCACAATATCTTTTTATACTTATTCTAAAATGTATGGAATTTAAGGGGTGTCAATAAGGAAGATGGAATTGATGAGTCTCTTACTTTTCTTAAAAAATAAAGTAATGAGGATGTGAAAAGTTTGTTTTGATAAGTTGTGTTTTTATACATATAAATGTTTTGATGTGTTTGTTGAGATGGGTGAAGGTTACTTTTTTCTTATACAAATTCTTTCAACGTTTTTCCCCAGTCATATAAATATTTAAAGAATTATGGAAAAGGTATTACATGAAATTTGTGTGAAAGACAACATTGATCACCTTTATTATACACTCTTATTTTCTACACTGGGTTCTCCCATGTAGACTTAGAGTTGTTTAGTTAAAGTTTCTTTGTTTAGAAAATCATGTGATGCCCTTGTTAAAGAAATTTCCCAACCTATAGAAATATAGATCATTTACCTGTTGGATTTGGTGGCCTAGAACCAACTACTTTGTACTTTATTCATTAATAAATACCTTATCACATCTTGATTGTTCTTCTATGTGACAATGCATGTGATAATGTCCTAAGGATAGTTATTTCATTAAAGGGTCATAGCGAATCCCTGCTATGATGAGAACCCAAAAGTGCCATAACACTATTCTTGAATATATTTTCTATGGTCAGATGATGTTATTTGAGGGATACAAATAATATAGGCTATTAGGGGTGAGGACTCATAAAACTTTGAGTCACTTTATCATGGTGTTCTCCCTTGGTAATATCCAGGAGGATATTATGAGAACGAGAGCCACCAGTAAAAAATCCACATTTCATAGTGTCGTTGGATGTTCCTATCCGTGGATGTGTGTATTGGTTCTTAGACTTTAAGATTATTATTAATGGGTATTATAACTCGCGCACTTAGATGTATTGACGATAACTATGACGACACACTTTTCGCAGTGAGTTAGGATACATTGGGTGTGTCCCGAGTGATACTACATTAATAGATAATGCGAGAAAGTATTTTTTTCCTTCTATTCCATAATAGAAGTAGATATCTTAGGCCCTTTGATAGAATTGATATAACCTAAATAAATCCATGGCCATGGTGACGAATGGGAAAGTTCAATTCTGAAAATTCAAAGAAATAATAATCGAGTACATGGGTTGATGGCACTAGCATGCAACCCGCTTGATTCGAGATATCGAGACAAATATATTATATTACATAATAAGAATTCGTAGAAGGTGACACGTCATTACGGTATTAACTTATTTCTCTATGGGTGCCTTGGCATGTTGCTAGATGCTAACCTTAGACTTTAGGTAGGCTCCGTCTAATGCTACTAAGAAAGAGGCCTAGAGGGCCACACACTAAGTGTGTCCAAGTATCTTAGTTAAATATTAATTTAACAAGTTAAATAAAGATTATTCCTGATTGTGGTTTAATAATTATTTAAGGATGGATGATTGCATTTATTTCGACACTAGTTATTCGAGAGAATATATTATGGGTGAACTAATATATTTATTAGCGAGTAATGCAGTGATATTTATTTTAGAAATAAATAGTCATTATTCAAGGTCTAATAAATGTGGTGGAGGAAATAAAGAAAAATAGAAAAACAAAAGTACACATCGTGTATATTAAATATACACACTGTGTATTTTTTTCTATGAACTTATGAGAAATAATATTGTTTATTTAATTAAATAATATTAGGTGTAATTCATTGGGCGCATGTCAGGTAATAATAATAGTCAACTTTTATTATTAAACATGGGGTATTACTAATAATTAAATGAAATAAATAAATTCTTTCGGGTAATTAATTCATTTTATTATTCTATGTAATTAAAAATCTCAATTATATATTTCTCATTAGCCTAGCCATTTTTGGTGTGGTTATGCACAACAGAATTGGAAAATCTCTCAATCCAAGAGATAATTCCTTTTCCACCAAGAACGCTCTCAAGCTACGAGAGAGAGATCCACCTTCAGGCGATCAAAGGTGGACATCGCAAGCGAAGGCTCTTCCATGCTAGTAGCTGAAGATCCCTTTGGCGAAATCTAGAGATACATGGAGAACATGTGGATCACCTCTAGAGGAATCATACACTTGGATTCTATGACACAATGATGGATAACATCAGATCGTGATCAGAAACATAAACGAAGAAAGAATTCCATCAAGGTAATTCTTTTCAATTAATTAAATTAATTATAACCAACATATGATGATCCTATCTATGGTTCTGGGACTCCCCTCTTAATTTTTCATTCTTCTTTCTATTCTGAAGATTCAGCGTTTTATTATCGTGATGGATCTCGGATTGATCATTGTTAACACTAAAATTAAAGTTGGGTAAACCCAAAAACGCGCTTTCATTGTGCCCGGAACCTACAAGTGGTATCAAAGCCAAGTTATATCATTGGTTATAATTATTTAAGTTTTTCATTGGTGGTTTACGCATTTAATAATTTAATTATTTCAATTCAAGTTAATCATTCTTTAAAATATGAATCTCAAGATCTGTTCCTTCTCTCACATTTCTCATTCACCTTACAGAAACAGTTTTTTCTTTTAATTTTGATTAAAATAAAATTGAGGATCTCATCTGGATGTTCCAAATGTTCCTGTCCGTACAACACCAGAATACACGGCATGTATTCAAAAGTAAAAACCGTGTAGTCTAGGTTCAATGCATCAGACTGGTCTGCCAAATTAGGTCGTGTGTTGGATTATTCCTAAGTTATAAATGACACCATGTGTTGACTAGGAACAGGTGGCACATGGTTTCTGGATTACACGTCATGTGGTCCACTGAACACGATGTGTAGTCCCTTCAGGCTAGGGTTAGACCGTGTACCCCGTACACGGCTTTCCCAGCTGGAAACCGTGTAATGAGGATATTACACGGCGTGTGTCCCATTGAACATGCCATGTAATCCAAAAATTTCCAAAGTAAATGTACGTGCCATGTCCTCGGGCGTGTACTTCAGATGGAAGGTGAACAAAAGTACACACCATGCAGTCGAAACTACACACCGTGTACTCATCCAAATTATGTAGATTTATTAAATTTTATTATTATATTATACAAACCCTTGAGATGTATACCATAGTGCAGGCGTAAAGCTGAGGCACAACACGTGATAGGTGTTTTATATATATGTGTTTAATTTAACATTTGCGTAATGTTCATTTCTACTCATTAGGTAGTTATGAACGGGAATTCACTGGGTTTCCTCCAAGGTAAAAGTTACGTACAAATATAATTTTAAATAAATTTATTTGTTTAAAATTATGATGGATGAGAATCTCAAGGAAATTCAGAAAAGGGTTTAAGATAAAAGGATTTATTAATTAAAGATAATTAATTGATTCGAGCATGATTTATCTTAAAAAAGAACGATTGAAGAATTGAATGCTAGTTTTATTTATGCTTAAATATTGTTTCATGTATAGATGATCATGAGCTATACCAAGACCTTTGTATATGAATGGTTTCTTTTAATTTATTTATTTAAATTAAATTTGTTGGCCTGTGATCCTTCTCCTCATTAATATATAGGGCCTACGTGCCCAAGGTTTATTTTATGTAAAACCCCATTTTACCCCTTACCTGCATGTGAGATAAAAGTATATGTAATGGATGGAGGTCCCAAGATGGTGGTGGCAGCTCAAGTTAGGAGCCAAGGTGAAACCAATCCAAGGATATAAAAAGGTGGACAGGTGGAAAGCTGTAAACACGAACCCAAAAGGTTCAAGGTGTTTCTCCCCTAGGTCTTGGGTTAGTTTATCAACCACTAGATAAACTAACCAATAGAACAAGCTTATGATCATACCATTTATTTTATTTCTATCATTTTCATGGTTTATTTATTATGGGTGTGTTGTCACGATCACACAATTAATGAATTAAACAAACATGCAAGATAGAACTAAAATAAGACTGGCTTATGCATAAAATATTATCTTAGACATGGTTAATAACTTAAGTATATCCCGCTTAATATTAACAAGCATGTAATAAAATATAATAAAATGTAAATTTATGTATAAGGATAAAATCCCTCAAAGAAATATTAAGTTGGTATATCCTTCCATAATCTTGGTTATAATCGAACCATAGTTCAAAGTGCTTGACCAACCCTAGTTGGGGTGCTTTCAATTATCAGGGAATTCTAATTCAAGGTTTTGGGTTTAATTGACTTGGTTTACATCAAGGGTTGACTGCCACAGTAGGACTTGGTGTGACCAAGAGGCAAAGGTTAAGTAAATCCAAAAATAAAAGGTTTTTAGGATTGGGGAGTCCACTCAGCAGATCAAGGAGTTGTGAGTTAATACAGTTGGAATTTAGAATGCCAACCTAAAACCCTTCAAGTTTCTTGACCAACCCTAGTTGGGGTAATGCGATGGGCAATATAGATCTTTTTTCACTAGAATATTCAGGCAATAGAATATTTCTAAGTCAATGGTGAGGGCTATTGGATTTCGATAGAATAGTGGGAGACTAATAAGTATAAATTTATTTATTTATCTCGATTTTATCATAATAAATTACTAAACCTTTGCTCATCTTAATTTTTAGAAATGGAAAGAAAAATGAATTCAAACATATCATTGCGAACCATACTCGAGAAGGAAAACCTTCTCATCGACACCAATTTCCAAGAGTGGTATAGGCGTTTACGCGTCATCCTTCACCACGAGAGGAAATTGTATGTGCTGAAAGAGCCTATTCTAGTTGAACCTGGAAAATAGGCCAATGATGATGAACTATCTCTCTATATGAAACACATGGATGATGACATAGATGTCCAGTGTTTAATTTTGTCGACAATGTCTAATGATCTCTTGAAGCAACATGAAAACATGGACGCGCATAGCATGATGTCTCGCCTTAAGGATCTCTATCAAGAGAAGGCGAGATAGGAGAGATATGAGATCTCCAATGATTTATTTACAACTAAGTTTGGAGAGTCTACGCCAGCTAGGCCTTATGTAGTCAAGCTCATTGGCTACATTGAACGCTTGGACATATTAGGGATTAAGTTCCCAGATGATTTGCGTACAGATCTCATCCTATCATCACTGCCCAAGACCTTCTCTAGCTTTATTGTCAACTACAACATGAGAAACAATGATAAGATTATATCAGAACTTCTAAACTTAATTTTCTAGGTAGATAAGGACATGAGGTGTGACAACCCCGCAGTCCTTATGGTGAATAAGAAAAGGAAGAACAAGGAAAAGGGGCCAAAGACTTATAAACAGTCTAAAACCCCCCAAGTGTCGTCCCTCCAAGAAGGGGAAGATCTAGAGGTAGGGCAAGGAATGGGAGGTGGTATGTTTTTCATGTGGAAATCAAGGACACTGGAAGAGGAACTGCACCCAGAAGTGTGGGGACATTAAAGGTGTGTTCGTTATCAAGTGTAATCTTTCCATTTCTACACATTGGGTATTAGATACAGCTTGTGGGGCTCACATCTGTATTCAAATGCAAGAACCAAGTATATTTAGAAATATTTCCAGAGGAGAGGTGGATCTTTGAGCTGCCAATGGTGTGAGGCTGGCTGTGTTAGCCATTGGTGATTACCACCTCTCATTTCCAACTGGGATGATTTTGGTTTTACATAACTATTATTATGTGCCTAGTGTTACCAAGAACATAATTTCTATATCTTATTTCGAAATGGATGGATTTATTTTCAATTTTGGAAATAAGGGTTGTCTATTTTATAAGAACAACGTATATTATGGTATGGCACATTTAAATAATGGTTTGTATGTATTAAATTAAGAAAACCAAGTGTTGGAAATTGATAATGAAACAAACTCACATGACTCATACATCACCTAGTTGTGGCATCACCGTCTCAATCATGTAAATGAGAATCGATTGACAAATATCTGCCTAGATGGATATTTAGACTCTACTAAGATAAAACCACTTGATAGATTTCACACTTGTTTATAAGGAAAAATGACCAAGCCGCCTTTTGTTGGACAGGGTGAAAGGGCCATAGAGCTTCTAGGATTGGTGAACACGGATGTGTGTGGACTATTTCCAGTAGAAGCTAGAGGTGGATATTCTTACTTCATTACTTTTACTAATGATTTGAGTAGATATATCTATGTCTACTTAATGAGGTATAAGTCAGAATCCTTTGAGAAATTTAAGGGATTCAAGAATGAAGTGGAGAATCAGCTTGGTAAGAAGATAAAGAAGCTTCGATCGGATCAAGGTAGAGAATATATGAACCAATAGTTCATCAATCTTATATGGGAGTCTAGGATTCTATCCTAGCTCACTCCTCCTTATACACCACAGTGGAATGGTGTCAGTGAAAGGAGTAGTCGCACCTTGTTGGACATGGTGAGTTCGATGATGAGTCATGCAGATCTTCTATTATCCTTTTGGGGATATGCATTACAGACTGCAGCATACACATTAAACCAAGTACTAACCAAGGCGAAAAATGGAATTCCCTCTGAGTTATGGAATGGAAAGAAACCCATTTTGTTGCATACACGTGTATGGGGATGCGAGGAATTTGTTAAGGCCTTCTTAGGAAACAAACTTTCACCCCAAGACATGAAGTGTATCTTTATAGGATATCCCAAGGAAATGAAAGGATATTACCTATATAACCCTTCAAAAAATAAAGTGATTGTCACCAGAAAATCCTTCTTTCTTGAGAGGGAGCACATCCTCAAAAAGGATAGTGGGAGAAAGATTGACTTCGACGAAGTTGATTCTCAAGATACATAGGATTTTGTATAGGAACAAGTTCCATAGGTCCCTTTGGAATAGTTTCTAGAAACACAAGTACTGTGTAGGAGCTCAAGAGATGTAAGGGAACTAGAGATATTTGGTTTCCTAGTCACTGAGGATGGTGAATCATTATTATTGGACAATAATGAACCTATCTCATACAAGGAAGTAGTAGAAAGCTCAGAAGCTACAAGATGGATAGAATCTATGAATTTTGAGATGGATTCCATGTATCATAACTAAGTCTGGGTTCTGGTCGATGAGTTGGTTGATGTAAAGCTTGTTGGATGCAAATGGGTATTCAAGAGAAAACTGGACATGGAAGGTCAAGTTAGCACCTATAAAGCAAGGATAGTGGCTAAAGGATTTAGACAACATCAAGGAATTTACTATGATGAAACTTTCTCTCCAGTTTACATGTTTAAATCCATAATAATCATACTTTCCATAGCATCTTACCATGACTACGAGATTTGGAAAATGGATGTCAAAACAGCATTCCTTAACAGGAACCTTTAGGAAAATGTCTATATGACACAACCATAAGGGTTTGTGACACCAGGTGAATCCAAACGAGTTTTTAAATTGCAAAAATCTATTTATGGATTAAAACAAGCATCCAGGTCATGGAACATTCGATTTCATGAATCCATAAATGAATTTGGTTTCATTAATAATGAATATGAGCCATGTGTTTATAAGTGGTTTAATGGGAATGTGATTGTTATCCTAGTAGTATATATTGATGACATATTGCTTATTGGAAATGATGTACCAGTCTTATAGTCAGTTAAGGACTGGTTGAACAAGTGTTTCTTCATGAAGGACTTAGGTGAAGTAGCCTACATTCTAGGGATCAAGATCATTCGTGATAGATCCAAGAGGCTGCTTGGACTAAGTTAGGGTACATACATTGTCTAGATACTAAATAGATTTAGTATGGAACGATCCAAGAGGGGATTGGTTCCAGTGTCACATGGACTACATCTTTCTAAGAAAATGTGTCCTCAGACACAAAAAGAGAAAGATATAATGAGTAAGATCCCATATGCTTCGGCATAGGATCCATCATGTATGTCATGTTATGTACCATGCTTGATGTTGCCTATGCACTGAGCATGGTAGGTAGATATCAAGCAGATCCAGGAGAACAACATTGGACTATTATCAAGACTATCCTTAAGTATCTGAGAAGAACTAAGGATATGTTCCTGGTGTATGGAGGTGATGAGGATCTTGTCATCATAGGGTATGATGATACTAGTTTTTAGACAGATCAGAATGATCTAAAGTTGCAATATGGATATGTTTTCTGTCTCAATAGAGGAGATGTGAGCTAGAAGAGTTCAAAGAAGCCAGTTGTCGCCAACTCTACAGCAGAGTCTGAATATATAGCGGCTTTTGATGCATCCAAGGAAGCCATATGGATTGGTAAATTTGTCTAGGATCTTGATTTTGTGCCTAGCAGTAAAGATCCTATCACGTTTTATTGTGATAATACTGCATCAGTGGCTTTTGCAAAAGAACTAAGGTCACATCAATGGACAAAGCACATACTCTAGAAGTATCACTTCTTGAGGGATTTCTATCAAAGGGGTGAAGTTGTAGTGAGAAGAGTTTTCATGGAAGAGAACATGGTGGAACCCATGACTAAAGGCCTATCTCAGTAGAAGCATGAATATCATGTGAGATCTAGCGGGTTAAAGGTTGTTAGCAGTTGGCTCTAGTCTAAGTGGGAGTTTTTTGGAGTTGGTGGCCTAGAAACAACTACTTTGTACTTTATTCATTAATAAATACCTTACCACATCTTGATTGTTCTTCTACGTGAAAATTCATGTGATAATTTCCTAAAGATATTTATTTCATTAAAGGGTCATAGCGGATCCCTGCTATAATGAGAACCTAGAAGTGCCATAACACTGTTCTTGAGTATATGTTCTATGGTCGGATGATGTTATTTGAAGGAAAAAATAATACAAACCATTAGGGGTGAGGAATCATAAAACGTTGAGGCACCGTCTCATGGTGTGAGCCCTTGGTAATATCCAGGAGGATATTATAAGAACGAGACCTGCCAGTAGGAAATCCACATTTCATAGTGTCATTGGATGTTCCTATCTGTGGACATGTGTATTGGTCCTTAGACTTTAAGATTATTATTAATGGGTATTAAAACTCGTTCACATAGATGTATTGATGAAAACTATGATGACACACTGTTCACAGCGAGGTAGGATATGTTGGGTGAGTCACGAGTGATACTACATTAATAGATAATGTGAGAAAGGATTTGTCTATTTTGTTCCATAATGGAAGTATATATCTCAGGCCCTTTATGGAATTGATATATCCTAAATAAATCCATGTACATGGTGATGAATGGGAAAGTTCAATTCTAGAAAGTCAAAGAAAGAATGATCGAGCACATGGGTTGATGGCACTAGCATGCAACCCGCTTGATTCGAGATATTGAGACAGATGGATTATATTACACAGTAAGCATTCTTAGGAGGTGACACGTCATTGTGGTGTTAACTTCTTTCTCTATGGGTGCTTTGGCGTGTTTCTAGACGCTAACCTTAGACTTTAGGCAGACTCCGTCTAATGCCACTAAGAAAGAGGCCTAGAGGGTCATACACTAATTGTGTCCAAGTATCTCAGTTAAATATTAATTTAACAAGTTAAATAAAGATTATTCCTGATTTTGGTTTAATAATTATTTAAGGATGGATGATCGCATTTATTTCAACACTAGTTATTTGAGAGAATATATTATGGGTGAAATAATATATTTATTAGTGAGTAATGCAGTGATATTGATTTTGGAAATAAATAGCCATTATTCAAGGTCTAATAAATGTGGTGGAGGAAATAAAGAAAAATGGAAAAACAAAAGTACATGCTGTGTATATTAAATATACACGCTGTGTATTTTTTCTGGGAATTTATGAGAAATAATATTATTTATTTAATTAAATAATATTAGGTGTAATTCTCTGGGTTCATGTCAGGTAATAATAATAGTCAACTATTATTATTAGACATGGGGTATTACTAAGAATTAAATAAAATGAATAAATACTTTCAGGTAATTAATTCATTTTATTATTCTATGTAATTAAAAATCCAAGTTATATATTTCTCATTATCCTAGCCATTTTTTGTGTGGTTGTGCACAACAGATTTGGAAAAGTTCTCAAGCCAAAAGATAATTCCTTTTCCACCAAGAATGCTCTCAACCTATGAGAGAGAGATCCACCTCCACCGGATCAAGACGATCAAAGGAAGACATCACAAGTGAAGGCTCTTCTGTGCTAGCACCCAAAGATCCCATTGATGACGTCTAGAGATACGTGGATCATGTGTGTATCACCACTAGAGGAATCCTACACTTGGATTCTATGATGCAACGACAGATCACCTCAAATCATGACCGTAAACATCAATGAAGAAAGAATTACATCAAGGTAATTATTTTCAATTAATTAAATTAATTATAACCAACATATGATGATCTTATCTATGGTTATGGGAATACCCTCTTTCTTTTTCATTCTTCATTCTATTCTGAAGATCAGGCGTTTTATTATCATGAAGGATCTCTGATTGATCGTTTTTAATGCTAAAATTAAAGTTGGGTAAACCCACCAACGTGCTTCCGTTGTGCCCAGAACCTACATTACCAATAAGGGAGAAACTTATCATTATGTCCCCTTTGAATTTGGTTGTCAATAAGGGAGAGAGATAAGTTAAAGGGGAGAGACGAAATAAATAGGGGGAGAAATAAAGGAAACAATATAATTCATTTTTTTTATTGAAGTGTTTGAAGTTGGTATTGACAGAAAATACAAAGGGGGAGATTGTTAGGCCCAAGTTGTGTTTTGGTTTTATTTTTTGTCAATCGATAGGTATGTTGAATAAATAAAGGATGTTGATGAATGAGAATTCATAATAAAAGGGATTGAAATAAGTTTTTGTTTTTTGGGTGATAGGTTTTTCTTGGAAAGAGGAAATGTATTCTGATTCACTTTGTTTTTTGAAAACAATTGTACTATTGATGGTATTGATAGAAATAATAGTCACTGTGAAAGTCTATTGTAATGAGAATAAGTGGCTTTGAAAGAGAAAATATCTTGCTGGAAGTAGATGCTTATTACCTGAATGGACTGAAGGCCTTCTTTTTTTTATTTTTTATAAATCCCTTTCAAGGGATGAAGGGAAACCCTTACAAGACCTGTAGGATTAGAAATTACATGACCCATAGGTCTTAGGGAAATATTCAGACTATAATTACATGGAACTACTCCTCCCCAGCATTTTCATCATGATTTTATCTCTCCATCTTCACATAGATTGTTCGGCTAGGCTTCTCGTGCATACATAGGCTAGTCTCGATGGAAATTTCATACCCTCTCTTTCTGAAAAATCCGTTTAACTTCTGCTATGGTGAATGCGCCTACTTTGAATCCTCATATAGAGTCTACTTCTTATAGAGTTTTCCTGGTCATTTAAGCACAATTTCATGTGACTCGAAGGCCTTAAGGTGGCCTAAAGGCCTTGAGATGGACCAAAGGCCTTGAGGTGGACTAAAATCCTTACTAGCCTAAAGGCCTTAAGTGGCCCAAAGGCCTTAAAGGACCCGAGGCCCAAACCGGAGACCCGAAATCCCAAACAGATGAATAGTTTTAGGTTTTACAGTACTGAACAGTACCTACTATAGTGATGTTACAGTACCTACTACAGTCCCTACTGCATTACTACTATAGTAACCTAGAAATTATGTCTCCACCCGATTTTGAACTTGGGTCTCTTGGATGCACTTGTTGAGTCCTCGCTAACTGGTATGAGGCTCATATGCAAGTAGATGGTCATTGGATTCACTCTGAATATGATGAGAAAGAGGTGTTTGTTTTTTTGGAGAATCAGAGTCACTATGACTATGATTAAATTAATTTTGATTATGATTTTCTGATTTTCATTTCATATAAATCATGAGTTGATGTGAGAACTTGTGATGAAAGCTTGATAGAAGAAAGGGGAGTGAAAGAGATATTTCCAATTAGAAAAGAATCACATTCAAATTTAACATATCTGAATGGTAGATAGAAAGAAGTGGTACTGATTGTTTCTCAAAAAAATGTATCCAGTTTGAAGTGGTAGTGATGATTGAAGAAGTCATAATGATAAGAAGAGAAATTGATAGTATCAATTTTCTTTCAAAACAATTGGATACCAAGTGGAAGTAAAATATATGGTGTTGGTTTGTATTCAGGTGGTGCCAATGAAAGGTGATGTCAATGGAATAGGTGATGCTGATTGAATAGGTGATGCCGATGAAAAGTGGTGCTGATGAAAAGTGGTACCGATGAAAAGTGGGGCTGATGAAAAGTGGTGCCAGTGAAAGGTGGTGCTGATTGGAAAGGGGTGTTGATAGAAGAGTAAGAGATGGTGCTGATTATTTCTTAAAATGACCGTATATGGGTGAAAGTGAAAGAATATACATGGTGTTGATCAAATATCATTGTTTTCATATTGTATTGCATTATAATCAATTGAATCATTGCTTTCAGATTTTTTTGTATCATATCCTAGTATATCATCATTTTCAGATTGTATTTGATCGTACCTAGAAAATAACCATACCCAAGAAATGATCATACCTAGGAAATGATTGTAACCAGAATAATCATATTAATAATGATCATATCCAAAATAATTGTATCCAGAATGATCATAACCATACTGAACATAACCAAAATGATCGTACCCAGGAAATGATCGTAACCAGAAATGGTCGTAACCAGAAATGATCGTATCTAGAAAGTATCATACTCTGGTTTGTTTTCAAATGACTCCATCAAGTGGAGTAAGAGTTGAATTGTTCATTGTTCTCTTTATCTAAAATTTCAATGGGTTCCAAGTTCCATAAATAGAATAGGAGAAGAATAAGTTTTTATTTGAATTGGATCAAGAGTTGTGTGAAGAAAAGAGTTTGCTGGAATGAATGGAAAGTTACAATAATTTCCAATTGATATCAGGTGATGCTAAAGCTGATCATCAATGAATTTAAAGTCATGAATGAATTCATGATACAAGAACATGTTAGTAAATGAATTATGTTTTCTAAAATGGGTCAAGAGAAAATAAAATGGAAGGATATTTCTGAATGATTTTTCTAGGAGGAGCTGAACTTTCAAATATAATATTTTGATTCAAATCGGTTCTGAGAATCATATTCAGCAATCGGCATGAGTAATCAGACTCAATTAATCATACCCATGTATTCCTAAAAATTGAAATCAATCTCAGCAATTGAAATGGGAGTCTAAAGAAGAAGAGGTGAAGATTTTATAAGTTTCGAGAAGAATTGAGAAGCGTTGATGAAGTCAGAATTGTTCCGAGATTTCATGTGAAATTAAAATGTGGGTGAATTTGTGTGAGCGAGAAACATTTTTGGATTCCTATATAAACTCATTTTGGGTCACCCATAAAAGGTCAAATTTTAAATTGCAATTTCTAACTACGGGCATTGTTAATCTCAAAAGAGAGAGAAGATGTGAGTTTTCAATGAGAGAAAGTGATATCGTTTTGTTTTGTATTGAATACATTTCAACAGAGATTGTATTCGGATGGGTTTGGTATCAGGATAAATTAATCGGAATGGTATTTTCTGTACTGTGTATCACCATATTGAAAATTTATATACTTAGGAAGTATCATACTAAGTTTCATCGTACTCGGTGATTGAAGTGGTGCCAATTCATTTCTATTATATTCTACTAGCAAATAGTACTGGTAGTATTGTTTTGTAAGAATCAAAATCAGAGGAATCAGACTCAGAAATGATTGGACTAAGTGTTTCATAACAAAGTCCAGGTGGTTCTTACCTTTCTTCTGGGTAAGGAATTGATGAATTTTATTTCAATTGAATACATTTTTTGAATTGAAAATAAGCGTAGGTAACATGAGTTGTTACAAAACAATTGTATTACTTTTTTGTTCTAAGAGGTTGCACACGCACTGGTGGGTTGTTTCATAGTGCTACATGATTTTAAGGGTACAACCTACTCGTTGTAATCCAATGATTGATTTCTAGTGGATTTTATGGTATTGGATAATTTCCAAACCATACCAAGGATGTAGCTATTATTATTGAATAGTGAACCTTGTTAATCTTTGTGTTCCTTTAGATGTGTGTTGATTTGTTTCTCAATAGGGAATTGAAATATTTAATAGGAGGCGAAGGTTGTTTCAATTGAAAAAAAACATAAAAGAAAAATGGTATCAATGATTCACCCCCTCCCCCTCTTAGTGATACATTACTCAAACTGGGCACTTTCACCACCTGCAAAACACACTACCTCCCTTTCCTTTCCCTGCCTCTAGATATTCTTCTTCTTGGTTGGACGGTGCTCAGGGGCTTTAGATTGTTTATAAATCTTAGGCCCCTTTTCCTTGTCCTTCATCTTATTATTCACTATAATGATTGTGGGTTCATCACACCCCATTTCCTTATCCACTTAGTGAATCAAGGTTAGAAGTTCTGATAGACTCTTCTCATTATTGATCATAATATAACTAATAATAAAACTAGAGAATGTATTGAGAAGTGATGAAAGTATGAGATTTGTATGAAAATAATCTAGGAATTTAATCCCTAATATGTCCATATTCTCAATGTAGCCAATAATCTTGGCTGCATGAGTCCCATCTGGCATAGACTCTCTAAGATTAGTCATGAACAAAGCGTTGGAGATCTCATGCCTCTCTTGTATCACCTTCTCTTGATAGAGATCTTGAATGTGAGACATAGTGATATAAGAATCCATTTCCTCATGTTGCTTTAAGATATAATTGGATATAGATGATAGCATGAAGCACTAAACATATGTAGTGTCATTCAGATGTTTCTCATATATAGAGATCTCATCATCATTCTCCCCATTTCTAGGTGCAACTGGTAAAGGTTATTTCAATACATATAGTTTCCTTTAATGGTTAAGGATGAACCGTAGGCACCTTTTCTACTCCTGGAAATTAGTTATAGTGAGAAGGTTTTCCTTATTAAGTATGGATCACAATGATATGTTTGATGTCATTTTTTTAATTCCTTTTCTAAAAATAAGATGAGCAGAGATTTAGTACTTTATCTGATAAATTTAGATAAATAAAAAATATATATTTATTATTCTCCCACTATTTTTTTGAAACCCTATAACCCTCACTGTTGGCTTTAGAATATCATGTTTCTTGTACATTCAAGTGGAAAGGATCCATATTCCATTTTCATTACCCCAAATTTGGATGATAAAGCAATTTGAATGCTTTTAGGTAGGCATTACAAATGCCAACTGTATTAACTCATAGTTCCTTGATCTATTGAGTGTAATCCCCAAACCTAAAATCATTAATTTAGATTTCCTCAACGTTTTCCTCTTAGTTATACCAAGTCTTTCTTTAGCATTCAACCCTTGATGTCAACCAAGTTAAGTTAACCCAAAACCTCAAATTATAATTCCCTGATAATTGAAAGCACCCCAACTTTGGTTAGTCAATCACTTTGAACTATGGTTTGATTCTAAACGAAGTAATAGAAGGTTGTAACAACTTAATATTTTATTGCAGAGTTTTATCCTTTACATATAATTTTCTGATTATTATATTTTCACATGCTTTTTAATATTAAGTGGGATATAATTAAGTGATTAACCATGTCTTGATAATATTTACACATAAGCCAGTTTATTTTAGTTTCATCTTGCATGCTTGTAAATTCATAAATTATGTGATCACGAAAAAACATACATAATGAATAACCATGTAAATGATAGAAATAAAATAAAGGGTGTGATCATGATCTTTTATAATTGTTAGTTTATCTATCAGTTGATAAAATAACTGTTAGCCTATGGGAGAAACACCTCGAACCATTTATGGTTTATGTTTATAGATTTCCACTTGTCCACCTTTTTATCTCCTTGGATTGGTTTTGCCTCAACTCCTAACTTGAACCGCCTCCACTGGCTTGGTTGATCCATCCAATACATATGCTTTTACTCACATGCAGTTGAGGGGTAAAAGGGGGTTTACATAAAAGAAACCATGGGCATGTAGGCCCTACATATTAATAAGAAGAGAAGACACACAGGCCAATAATTTAATTTAATAATAAATTAAAATTAAAACAATCACATATAAAGGACGGGTCTAGCTCATGATTATCCACATACATGCAACGAATTACACATTTAATCAATCTAGCATTCAATTATTTAATTGTTATTATTTAAGATAAATCATGATCAAATCAATTAATTATTATCTTTAATTAATCAATCATTTTATCTTAATCCTTTTTCTGAATTCCTTGAGATTCTCATCCATAATAATTTAAAAAAATTAATAAATTCATTTAAAATTATCCATGTACATAAATGTACCTTGGAGGCAACATGGTGAATACCCGTCTGAATCTACCCAATATGTATTATACTCATATATTATTTTACTCTTGTGACATATGACATAAATGATTTAATTTCTACTATCACAATGTGTACTTCACATATAATTATATGAATCACATGATTTTTTCGGCCACGTGTTATGCTTCAATGCACTTGAGTAACAACATGTAATATGACTTATACATGATATGTAGTTTTGAACATTACAAAAATATTAATGTTTTAATTCTGTATAATTTGGTAAAGTACACTGCATGTATATCTGACTACACGACGTGTAATACCTTCATTTTCTATTTGAAGTACATGCCTAGGGTCTTAGTGTGTGAGGTGTACTTAGGAAATCTAAGAGTACATAGTGTGTCTAGTGGGCCACACGTCGTGTCTAATTAAAGTTACATGGTCACCGTTCGGCCGAGCCGTGTATGGGATACATGGTTTTTCCCTGGCCCTAAAGGGACTACAAATCATGTCCAGTGGGCCACACAGCATGTAATTTGGTAACCGTGTGTCTGTTTGTCCTAGTCAACACGCTGTGTAAGAATTAACTACACCATGTTTCATAAATGAACATTGCTTGAGTAATTTCTGAACTACTCCTGATTCACTGAACACAACTACATGGTGTATAGATATTAATACATGGTGTTCACTAATGTGTTACTTGAATAGAACCCTTGGAACCTCTAAATGAGTTCCCCAATTTAATTTTAATCATAAAATTAATCGTTTATGTTAGATATCTGAGAAAAGATAGAGGAAGAAATAGATCTCGTCATTCAGATTTAAAAAAGAATGATTAAACTTGAATTGAAAAGCTAAATTATAAGTGTGCAAATCACCAATGATTAATAAATAATTATAAACAATAATGTTCCCACTTTGATACCACTTGTAGGTTCCGGGTGCAATGGAAGTGCGGTAAGGGTGGTACCCAACTTTGAATTTTTTCCATAATCAATAATCAATCTGGGATCAATAAGACAATGAATGTTAGTATCCATGGAATTGAATCAAGGATTTAGACAAAAAATAATTTCCACCAAAACCCAAGATAGGATATCAATATATTTTATTTATAATTTATTTAATTAAATAGAATTACCTCCAAGGTGATTATTTCTTCATTGATGTGTCCGACCACAAATCTACAGTGCTCCCTCATTGAGTTGTAGAGATCAAGGGTAGATATCTTCTAGTGGTGATCCACACATGCTTCACAAATCTCTAGACTTCGTTGAAGGAGAATATGGGTTCTAGCACGGAAGATACTTATGCTTGTGTCATCCACCTTCAATCGTCTTGAGATTCACTTCCAAAGCATTCTTCTTAATCTGGTGGAGGAGGACCATTCTCATTCTTAAGAACATTCTTGGAGAAGAATGAACTCTCTAGGATCAAGAATATTTCTCCAAATATTGTGCACAACCTAGTAGGTGTCACTTATCTTGACCTTGAATAATAATAGAATAATATAACCAGACATTTATTTCACTAGGGTAATAATAAATAATTTTACACAAGTGCTTTTAATTATTTCATTAATCTTAGCGAAACCCCAATGTAAAATAATAACAGCAATATTATTATTTCCTGACACGTGCTTAACTTGTGAGTTGTAATTAAATATTATTTAATCAAATAATATTCAATATTATTATTTCTCATTTGACCATTAAACTCAGTCTTCCAATCCTCTTCAATATTTTTTAATTATTCTTCCCATAATATATTCTCTTGAATAACTAGTGACAGAATAAATGTGATCATACATACAAGAACAATTATTAAAACACAATTGGGAATAATATTTATTCAACTTGTTAAATAATAAATTATTTAACTAAGATACTGGATACACTCAGTGTGTGACCCTCTAGGCCTCTTTCTCAGTGGCATTAGGTGAACCTGCCTAAATTCCAAGGTTAGCGTCTAGCAACACGCCAAGGAAAACTTAGAGAAATAAGTTAATGTTGCAATGAAATGTCACCTCATACGAATTCTTACCGTGTAATATAATAAATTTATCACAATATCTCTAATTGAGCAGGTTTCATGTCAGTTCCATCAACCTATATGCTTGATATCTATTTCTTTGAATTTACAAAAATAGAACTTGTCTATAGAATACCATGGTCATAGATTTATTTAGGCTATATCATTTCCATCAAAGAGCCTAAGATATTAACTTCTGTCAGTGAACATAAGGGATAAATCCTTTCTCACATTATTTATTAATTCAATATTACTCGTGATGCACCCAATGTATCCTACCTCGCCATGAACATCTGTCATCACGGTTTTCGTCAATACATCAAAGTATGCGACTCATAATATCCATTAATAATAATATTAAATTCTACAGAACAGTACACATGTCTACATATAGGAACATCCAATGACACTTATAAATATGGATTTCCTATTGTTGGGTCTCATTCTCATAATATCCTACTGGAAATTACCAAGGGCGTACACCATGAGAAGGTGTCTTAAAGTCCTATGAGTCTCCACCCCTGATATCTTGTATCATTTTTGTCCCTCAAATGATATCATTCAGCCTTAGAACATATATCTAAGAATAGTGTCATAGTACTTCTGGGTTCTCATCATAGTGGGGATCTGATATGACCTTTTAGTGTGACAGCAACTCTTGGGACATTATCACATACAATGTTATAGAGAATAACAATCATGATGTGATAATGATTTTATTGATATTAAAAAACCATGAATATAAGTTATCATAAAGCACATATAAGTTGGTTCTAGGGTAGAAACTCCAACAATAGTCCTGCAGAATAATGAAAAATATGTAATAAGTTGTTTAATTAAATATTTAATACATCAAATATTCATGTAATCAAAGTAAAAATAGTTGGTTATATGAAACCAAATCTAAAACCATGATGTTCAATATTTTGGATATCTCATTAAGTCATCATTTTTACTATCATGATCATGTCACTTCCTATTGCATGCAGTCTTAGACTACATGAGTAATATTTGCAAGCATGGTTTCGGAGTAAAGTAATGCAATTCCTCTGTGGGAGTTTTCTTCTTTTGTTTCTTCATGGTGTTGTATTTATTTTTACTCTCATTATTGTTAATTTAATTTCATATGCTTGTATAACATCTTATGTGTTCTTATTTATCAGACTCTTCTCCCTAGTAAATCATGAAATCATTAAGGCATGCATGTATCATATATCTTTGTATAATCAAGTCCAAGTTTTTTGATTATTTTCTTTATCTCATAGAATTATATAGGGATCTTAGATTTACTAAATTCATCATGAATAAACTCTAAAACTATGGACATTTTTATTCCAGTAATTCCATAGAGACACTTGATATGATAAAACATAAGTAGAAAAGACAACTTTGAATACTTGACACACCCTTCATGTAGTTCTTGTTGTATGTCTTCAACTAATTCATAAAACTCATTTTTTTGTTATTGGAATTTTGAGTAAGATTAACCTGATCAGGATCAATTGAAGGTTATATTGGTCTATTAAAATATTGTACATTGTATCATAAAAATCCAAATACATCATTTATCAATTTTTGAACTAAATTCTCCTCTTTCAAGTCACTTTGTGTTTCATTGATAGGATAGTCATTATTTTGACTTTCCATAATATTCGATTCACCATTCCAAATCCAAAAAACATATCAAACAGCAAAACTATTTTAGTATCAATTTATCATATACTTTGTTTCTATTCAACCATCGCTTGAATTTATAGTCAGGATACAAAAATTTTATTCAAATATTCACTAATTGGTTTGGAATGGAATAATCTAAAAATTCTTCCAAACCCTTGGCATACTGAGGTGTGTTTCGAGGAAAATTAATCCAAAATTTTTCATCTTATAGATATTTTATTGTCGTTATTCTCCATGTAAATTCAGATATAAAGATATAAACGTTTAATCAAACAATTACAATCAATTTTTATCATCACCCAATTTCATCATTGACCAGGGTAGGGTCTTGATTCAACATAACACAAATATAACATGAAAATGATTTAATTAAACATGGAAAATATAAACATAAATGAAAAAATATTACCTCCCACAATAACAGGATCATTTGTTGTTAAAGGTTACTGAGGCAAGGAGAGGGAAACAGAAGGCATGGAGGTTGGAGATACGATCCCAGCAACGTCTGACTCGGAAATAATTAGGGAGAATCGTGGAGTAAAGTAGTAGTAAAATGTAGCGGGGAAGGGGTAAGGGCTTGGTGGCCATTGGGGGTGATGGTTGCTAAGAAATATGGAAGAGGGGTTGTCATCTCAGGTGAAGACTCGTCGGGGTACGCCGTCGCGGTTGGCGTTGAGAGAGGGAGGGATGGGGGTCGGTGGGGGTCGGTAGGGGTCGACTATTGTCAATGAGGGATGGGGCAGGGGGTTAGGGGTTAGTGTCAAGGAATAGGGGATCAACATCTGGTGGTCAGTGTTGAGGAGGGGGTGGCGTCAAAGGAGGTAGATTCGGTGGTCGAGGGAAAGGGGGTTAGCATCGAGGGAGGGGGAGTCAGCGGGGTGCTTGGGGGTGGGGGTGGGGGTGTCGGGGTCACAGGGGTTGGGGTGGGGTGGGGTGGGGGTAGAGTAAATTAAGTTTTTTTAAGTATTTAATCATTGGTAAATATAATTATTAACAGTGGTTTTATAAAACTGCCACTATATTTTAAATAATATACAATATAATAATTATTAGCGGTGGTTTCCAGAACCGTTGCTAATAAACTGAAGCTAAGACCCAATTGTTTTTGTAGTGATTAAATGACACACCAATTCAACTTGTGGTGTGCTTGACTAAATAACTAGTTTTAGATTAAAAAAATTACAAGAAGAAAGTGGTTTTGAAAAACAAACCACATGATGTTTATTGCACTAATTTTTAATTTAAATAATATATTGGGTTTTATTTTTTTATTTTTGTTATTTTTTATTATAATAACTTTTATTTTTAATTTATTTGATTTTCAATTATATGAGATGAAAAATGTGGATGTTGAAATATAATTCGATGTGGTTAGTTGTGAGTTTTTTAAACTTTATATTATGTAGACATATACTGAAGTAATGAATTATGGTCGTTTTTTGTTTTTTTTAGCATATCAATTGTGTAGTGTATTAGTAGTAATTTTTTTAAAAAAATTAATTTCCTATACTGGGTGCCATTTGGTGGTTTCTATAAGAGCTCGACAAATGGAGTATTGCATCTGCTAAATGGTGCTCACTATTGACCCTTCTAACCGACCTATAGCAAGCGTCAAATATTGGTCGCCATAGGCAATATCGACGGCCTAGAAGCGACCCCCATTTAGCGATCATTGGGTGGATGCTACAAGTCTTTGGCAACGATTTTGACAGTATCTAAATACCTCTTTTAGGGTAGTGTTATTTATTCATAGGGGAATTACATATTGGAATATGATCATAAATTTAGGGGGGAGTTTTATTTAATTATCATATCAAAATGTAATATCATAGGTTACATGATAAAATCAACTAACTATTTACATTGGTTCTTATCTTCCATTTCAATGGGAGATTCGATCATGAAATTGATATTTATGGAGGCATAAATTATGATGATGAGAGTTATATTACAAACGGTCAGAAAGGTAAACTACAAAGCTACAAATAAAACATGTAAACATATACATGCAGGAAGTTGAGGAGACTTGAACCCGAGACTTTTTTGACATCCCACTGGCTCTTTTTCCAATTGGATAAGCATTGGGGGCATGATGAGAGTTATAAAACACAAGGGTAATTATTATTACAATGTGAATTATTATAATAATGATAATTATGATGATCGAAGTTGAGAATTATTACTATGAGAGATATATATTTTAGAAAATCATGACATGGATATTTATTATTTAATAATAACCCAATGGTAATTATAATTTAGAAAATTATTGATTAAAACACTTAATTTTCCAATTATGTAATTAATGAGTAGTAATAATAATCATGGTAATCACTATAACAAATCATTCACATTAAAAATAATTACAATTAATAATTTTTTGTGCAATTGATCGAACACCGATTGGAATCGCAAAGCATTTCGAAACCAGAAATTTAAGATCGATCGTAGGCGAAGCGCATCATTTAGAAATTGAGTGTCAAATTTATGTATGATGATGAACATGAAAAATGGAAATACAAATATAAAATAAATACAAAAGGTAAATAATGAAATGTAGAGCTAAAATTCTATCTCATTTCATTAACATATCACTATATTTATAGAGTACATAAGATCTGATCCAACGGTTGAGATTAATCCCTAAAATATTTAATCCAATGGCTATAATACCAATGGTTTGAGAATATGTAAGGTTAGTCATTAAGAGGGAAATTAATTTGGAATTGAGGAGTCATCGTTATTGTCATAATTATGACATCCATTAATAATGTTTCATAACACTCCCCCTTGGGTGTCATAATTTCATGGAACCTTATTTAATCTTTTCTTAAAACCCCCTATGGAAAAAATAAGTGAAGCCAAAATAAAATAATTCCACGTCATGCTACCTCATTAAAAACCATATCAAGAAAAACCAGTGGAAAAAACCTGATGAAGGGAAAAAGAGTGCATCGTTCCCAACTCCCCCTGATTATGTCATTTAGTTATATCTTCAGGACATAAATTAATATTATTATTTAATTATTTCTTCAGGACATGGGAGGAAGACCATAGGTAATAATGAATGGTCTCATTAAAAATTAAAACTCATGGGTAAGACAAGCAATTTCCATTAATTGTAGATATTCATAATAATTTATAACATTCCCTTGGATGTCTGTTATTATGTATGATTGCCTCATTAAAACCTCATCAAGGAAAACCCCTTTAAGGGAAAACACTTGATTAGGTAATTAGATTACAATTACATCAAGTCCCCAGAGTGTTGCATCATTAAAAACCTTATCAAGAAAACCCAGTGGGAAACACTTGACTAAGTGAAAAATAGTACAGCAGTTACATCTCCCATTCATAATGATCATCATTTAACTCATAGAATGTCCATGATCAATTCATAACCAAAACATTAAGTTTTTAATTTTGGAATAATAATAACTTATACCCTTTAGATTTCAATTAATAGTTAAGAACATTACCTTGCATCATAATATGATTTACTGTTATTTGCAAGCTGCATATGCACATGTACATGTATATCCTTCGGGGAAAAATAAAATGTGAATTTATATTTGATCCTTCGAGGATAAGTATATTCTTTATCAACTCCTTATGTGTGAAATCTATCACTCTTGGAAGCAAGAGATTTAATTATTCATTAAGGATAAAACCATTCCAAAATTTAATATTTCATCTTTAGGATGATTAATTAAAAATACAAGTACATTCCATGTAATTTCATGATCAAATAATTCATTGATTTCAGAAAACTCTTCAAGAGTATAGATGTTTTTCAAAACACCTTAATAATATGATGAATACAATGATTCATACAAACCATGGGATGAAAAATCAATTTATATTCTTCCTTAACTTAATATGGATAAATCTTATTCATTTCACCACATAATTTATTATATTGGGTGAAACTTTCATAATTTTGAATATGCTTCAGGCATTTCTAACCCTTCTAGGGTTCATATAAATATAAAAATATACAAGGAAGAATATTTCTTATAATAAGATTATTGATATTCAATATTCTTGATAGTTTGTATAATCAATCCAAAACTTTATATGTTGAACATTTCATAAGTTCCATTAATAATTTTGGCCAATTATTAGGATATTGACATTCGTAAAAATCCATTGTCATCAATGAGTTTTAAAAGCATTCAAAGAAAATATATCATTGGAAATATTTGATAGATATCTAATAATTTTCTGGTACTAGTGTCACTTTAGGGACAATATCTAAAAAGATATAATGTTGTCGATATATTCATTTTCCTCATCAAGGGAAAATATATTTATTACTTTCTACTCATGATGAACAATGATTTTATACAATCAGTTCAACCACACTTCGGGTGTGTATAATCAGACTATTGATTTTCAACACTTTACATTCATGTATGTGTTGTGGGCATCATGTCAATGATTCTGCAGGACCATTTTGTAATATATACTCGTCAGCATCAAATAACACATGTGATCATTTAGTGGATGCATCTTTCATATAGATGGATCACATGGTAGATGGACGCACCTATATATACTTCTTCATAAGTATATGGGAAATTTATTTCCATAATAACTGCTAATGGTATAAATAATTTACCTCAAAAATGGGTACCTCAGGGTAAATTATTATACCGGGGGAATTCATAATAACTTAATGAGAATGAGTTCATTGATAATTTAGTAGACATGCATCTATTAAATAAATTCATCATTCTCCCCCTGATGGATGTCTACTATGTTATCAACAAATCGATGCTTTTGTATACATGAATCAATATATTTCATTATAATTGATCCTGGATGGCCTAAATCATCATGTCATATATTTGAAGTGATAGGATCAATAAAATTCTGGTTTACCATTATTGATTTGATTGTACATAAAAAATTCTTTATAATCACTTTTATGAATGCTTGTTACATATCGAGGTACCTCTTTTATCAAATGTCTCCATATGATATTCACTTTCAAGAATATCATTCATATATCTCATCGAGACTTCATATATAACAAAACATTAAGAATTTGTACTACCATGTAGGAATATATTCTCTCTTATAGAGTTGTTAATTAATTTTCTCTACCAGTAAATGTACTTATATGAGCATATATTAATTCATATATGAGTTCTTTTGAAGCATTTAATCAAAATAATATTTATAAATATTTTTCTTCAAGATCGACGCATATAAGATCTCCAGGATCTTTCATTGTGCAAACTCATATTTGTCGTTAAAATTTCCTCTTATGACAGTTGATGAATTAATAATATAATCATAAAGGGTTAGGTCTATCACCAAGCAGATTATTGCATAATTTAGAACTTCTGGACAAAATATTTTGGAACTTCATGCCCAAATATTATTTTATAATACATCTATCTGGGATAGAATCCCCCGTGACTTTTGAAGCTGGTGAATGTGGTAGTGAGAACCAATGTTGAAGAATCTTCTGGATTCACAACACACACTTTATCACCATCCAAAATTATAATTCATAAACAAAATTCACTTTATCAAATGAAGGATAAATCATTTGATCAAACCTCATCAACTCTCAAATATTCATGATATCACAAATCATATAAAAAATTTCATGAATAATTTCATTCGCTTCAAGGAATGAGATATAGTAATTAATACTACATTCACATTGGAAAATGATTCATTCATTGGATTTCATGATCCGTGAATGATAATTTATTTTTTATCAATAATGATCATCTTACATAAAATATAAATTTAATTGATTATGATGATCATTGCTTTAACCACTTCAGGTGGGTAAAATTATTTTCATAATATATACCGGATTATCAAAACCATGTAATTCAATCATTTCATTTATGAATTATATGAACAACAACATCCACTTCATGGGATAGATGAATTACATGAGATGATATTGATAATCTATAAAAATATGATAAATAATAATGTTTCCCTTGATAATGTTGTTGCAAGAATAATAAACGATAAATGAAGATATTCTTCAATATCACTACTACAAATACACCTTTTATCAGCGCTAAAAATGGCCTTTAACAGCGCTATAAAATCACTATTAAAGACGATGAAGATAAATGGGGGTCCCCTTTATTAGCGCTCCAAAAAGCGTTGATAAAGACCCCTTTTATCAGTGCTAAAAAAACGCTGATAAAAGGGGCCTTTTATCAGCGCTAAAAAAACACTGATAAAAGGGTCATTTATCAGCGCTTTCTTTTTAGCGTTGATAAAATACCCCTTTTATCAGTGTTTTTTTAGCGCTGATAAAAGTAAAAAAAATTAAAAAAAACCTACCAATCGGGGGGGCTTTTATAGCGCTTGAGCCCCCCTTTTAACAGCGCTTTCCAGCCCCTCTAGAACCGCACACACCCCCCCTCCACCCTATATTAGTGCTATACACACCCCCTTTATCAGTGCTAGCCCCCAAATCCACCCCCATGCGCACGCCCTTGCCTCCACCAAGATTTGATCTCGAGACCTCCCCCTTGCGCGCCTAAAGCCTTTACCACTATGCCATATTGATTTGTTCTCCAGTTAATGACATATCTATTTATTTATATATATATTTAGTTATATTTATTCATATAGTAGTATATAGTTATATTAATATATATATATAGTTATATTAATATATATATTTATAGTGATATTAATATATATATTTATAGTTATATCAATATATATGTAGTTATATTAATATATATATATATAGTTAGATTAATATATAGGTATATAAATATTTATATATTGGTATTTTAAATAAAATGGATATTAGTTATTATTTAGATAAAGCTAATATATTTTATATGTAAATGGTATATAAATATTTATATATTGGAAACTCAATGTGACCGTTTGAATGAGACTTCAGGACCCCTGTAGGTCAAGTGATATTTTCATTATTCCTAAAGGCTTCTCATGGATGATAAGTTCTAAGGGGGGAGGTTGTAATGACCCATGTTTTCAATACAAGGTATAATTCCATGGGAAATTGAAATTTTGGCATTTAGTGGATTGGTCATCCTTTTAACTGAGCTTCAAAACATAATATGTAGTTATATTAATATATATATAGTTAGATTAATATAGTTATATTATATATATATATAGTTATATTAATATATATATTTATAGTGATATTAATATATATATTTATAGTGATATTAATATATATATTTATAGTTATATCAATATATATGTAGTTATATTAATATATATATATAGTTAGATTAATATATAGTTATATAAATATTCATATATTGGTATTTTAAATAAAATGGATATTATTTATTATTTAGATAAAGCTAATATATTTTATATGTAAATATATTTTATTATTTATATTTATAATTAAATTTTTATGTGTGAATATATAAAAAATATGTATATATTGTTATATATTTGATTATAAATAGCAGTACATTATAAAAAACAATAAAATTTCAAATACATAATATCAATATGAATGTAATACTTTGGAATAAATTCAGTCCCCACCAAAAAAACTAATAATACTCCCTTAAACCCCCTTAAACGAGGCTGAAAATCCACAAAATGTTAAAAAATCGGGGTACCCCAACTAAAAACTCAGTTTTGGAAGCCTTTTGGGTTATTTTGGCCTCGAAAAAACCTTGACTGGGGACCCCCAAATCATAGGGGTGTAGAGCTCATCGCAGGCTTCGATTTAATATGTGGTAGAGCTCAAACGGACACCCGGATCAAAAGTTATGGTCGTTTGAAGTTCGAGTTACGTTTTCAACATATTTTGGATCTTTTTTTAATTTTTTTATTTTTTTAGTCTTTAAATTGTTATTAAATGACTATTACTCCATAATAATTAGAAAATTATTAATTAAAAATATTTTTTTAATTTTTTATAAGCCATTTTTGTAACGACCCAAAGTTTCATTAATAGAAAATCCCTCTTGATCCAGTTAAATGTTTCTTTATGAAAAATGTTTTTATAAGATGTCAACTTCTTTAGTTTTACGTTAAGATTTGTGACCGTTACTTTTATAGTCGTTGAACAGTGATCATCTGAGTAGTATAAATATAAGGCTTTAACGAACCCATTTCTACTCAGACAAAGGAAGTGACGGCCTCATCCAGTAGAATTGCCCCTTACGAAGCCCATTTGTCAGAGCTCGGAAAAGAGGTGGCGTCTTTGGGCTTTACCCTTGACCAAGCCCAAGCTGAGCTTCATCAAGTCAAGCTCGAACGTGATCGTCTACGGGAAAAGTGGAAGTTGATTGAAATTACCACTCGAGCGATGTTATCCGAGCCGCCACAAGAGTCTGTCACCATCGCACACCTTACCCTTAGGTCTTATGCGGCTATTTTAAGGGGTTATGTAACAAATAAGTAGCACCATGTTCATGTACATTATTTTTTTTATATAATAATGAATATAATTTCTAGTCATTTTTGATACATTGTAATTAGTTTTTAAAGTACAAATGGTGTTTTTAGTTATTATTTAATTAAGAATTATATTTTATTAAATTAAAGGATTTTTTAATTAAATAATATTTTAATAAAATATTATTATTAATATTAAATTAATTTTTTATTAAGTATAAAAGATCTTATAATTTTATGAATGCAATTAAAATTTTTATTAAGGTTTGAAAGTCATTTCTGTCAAAACCCGTGAATTTTTTTTATAAATGTCGGTTTTTATTTTAAAAGTGAAAATTCACATATTTAGAAAATTATTTAGATAAAATAAATATTATTTTTGGAATCAGGATTTCGAAATTATCCAACGGTGAATTTTTCATAATTTTCTGAGACAGTCAAATTTTTGGGTAAAAATTAAATACCATTTAAATATATAATGTGTTTTATGACATCATAATGACCCAATGGTGATGTAATAAAATAACATAATCCTTATGTTCGGCCAATATGTGTTTTATCATTAAAATAATGAGGTTTTGGGTTTGTTTGACTTACTTTTCAAAGCATTAATGGAGCCCTCAAGACTTATTCAACACTTTGCCTTTTTAAATTAATTTCCATGGGAGTGTGACTCACCTCCACATAAGCAACCCTAATTTTTTAATAAGTTCGGACCTTGGCCTTGTAAAATATTGTTTTCGTCTTTCCTTTTCCAGAAACCATGGGCAAATAACATGGGATGGTTTGTGGTTTGGATTATTTTAATATAAGGGGTCCCAAACCTAAATAATAAAGAATTCTCTCACCTTTCCTATATAAACCCACCCAAGATCCCACTTCCTCCTCACTAAAATCCCTTGGAGTTTGTCCAACCTATGCCCTACTCTCTCTAGAATCCTCCCAAGGTGCCCCAAGCTCCCAAGAATCCTCTCACAATCCTCTCTCTAACCTTTGGAAGCACACTTCCAAGTAAGGGTTTTTTCTTCCTTTCTCATTTTTGTCAATTTTCTTTAAGTTTTATTGCCCTTTTAATTTCAATTATGAATGTTGGGGTATGGTTTCGCACCTCCCCCATACTTCCCTCTTATTGTTTGAATGATGGGAGACCCCTTTCTCTCTCATTAAATGCCTCCCATGTACACCCGTTACTATGCTGAAATTCCGAAAGGAACTTTTTTCTCATCTTTTATATTCAAGCAATACTTTTGTATCATGAATCTAAATTCCTTTTCAATTGTTGGGACATGTATCTATATGACCTCCTTACTGTCTATTACATGTAAATATGATGAGTAACTCCTTTCTCTCTCATCAACCATTTTTATGAATTCTTATGTCACGCCGTTACGCTGCCGAAATCACACCGATTTTCTAAGCCAATATCATTGTGTAGTGAATACCATGCCCATTTCTCCATCAAGGGTATTCACCTTTATGCACATTTACTTATTGATTATAAAGTTTCATGTATGAATTCCACATTCCTTTATCGTGGAATAAATGATTATGTTTTATGAATCCATGTTTTATGATCCATGTGGCACACTTATGCATTAAATGAAATGTTTAAGAAGGGTGCACCCTTATAGTGCTCCAATGCATTGGGTAAAGTATAGTATCATGATACATCATGTGAAATTAGTGTTGACTCATGCTAATTCAAGTGCAACGAGGGTTTACTCATGCTTCAAGTGCAATGAGGGTTTACTCATGCTCCATGTGCAATGAGCCTTGGCTCATGCTAATTCAATGTTAAGTGTTGTTGCCACATTTCCATGTTATGGTTATCATGCTTTATCATGCCTTTATGTTCATGTTACTCTAATGCTCTATTGATGTTCCTATTTCCTAACATGTATTGTACTCCTCATGTTATTCATTGAGTACTCCCTTACTGGGCTTTATAGCTCACCCTTTTCTTATGCATGTCCTCAGGTTATCCCATGCAATGCTAAGTACGAAGGAATGTAGTGGTCATGTAAAGGAAGTTTTCAATAAAGATGTTGTATTTCAAGTTTAAAGTTTTTATGTAATGATCCTAATCCCCAAATACACTAAACCTCTCAATCTTCTTTGTTGTATCAAGTGAAGTTTTATGTAATAAAGCATTCTTAAGTTGTAATAAAAAGCAGGGTTGTCATAGTTGGTATCAGAGGATAGGTTTAGTTATTTTTGGGATTAGGAAACCCTAGTAAAGCCTTAGATACAAGAATAAGCATAATAAAAACATCCCTAAGTTTTGGTAAATACTAAGTAAGTGGTTTATCAAACAAATACATCCCTGTCTGGATATGGGCAGGTAGAGGCGGCTCTGGCACAGATGTATCCTAGGGGTAAAACCCGAAAACACCGCTTTGAGCTAGACTCGAATGGGAACTGGTGCACGACAACGGGCCTTGCTGCACTCTTGGTTACGACACTCCCAGGGGATATGTTTTTATAAATTCACAATCTTAGTATGAACCCTTATTAAGGGAAAAATGCCCCTAAGAATATATGTTACAAGGAAGATCGTGAAAAGCCTGGATTGAATCCTATAGACTCATGAGTTAAAGAGATTAAAGTTTATTTATAAGTCATCAACTTTTGTCTTTGGATTAACCTTTATGTGTTACCCCTAACTTTCCTTTTATTCCAGCCAATGGCCGGTAATAGGAGAACTCGGGCTAACAACCGTTGTGAAGATCAGTGTGATGATTGTACTAATGAGATGCCCAATCCAATGGGAGCGGGAATCGCGAACTTTGTCACGCTTCTCTCTCAGCTAACTCAAGTTTTGAATAGAAACACGGATCAAGAGGAACGTTCAACCCCCCCCCCCCCCCCCCTAAGAAAGAACAAGTCGCTATCGAGATCTTCATGAGACAAAGGCCTCCTACTTTTAGTGGATCATCTGATCCACGATCGCTGAGCAATGGATCAACTCCATTGAAAATATCTTCTCTATCCTTCAATGTTCTGAACAAGAGAAGGTTCTCCTGGCGGCTTATCGTATGGAGGGTGAAGCTGATCAATGGTGGACGTTGATCAAAAATACGAAGCCTGAGGAGAAGATCGAGGCTTTGGAATGGAAGGAATTCCAGAAGATATTTTTCGATAAATATTTTCCGCGCACCCTCTGTCTTAAGATGGAAAGGGACTTCCTTTCCCTCAAGTAGAAAGATGAAGAATCTGTGGGAGCATACGAGGAAAACTTCACAAGGCTTGCACGATACGCTTCTGGCTTTGTCGTTACCCCCGAATGCAAGGTTGAACGCTTATTTGGTGGGCTGAAGCCTAGCTTGCGGAAAGCATTAGCGATCCGTGACTTTGACAGCTATGAGGAAATTGTTCGATGTTCCCTCAAGGTTGAAATGGAGATCGGAGAATCACAGGGGTATCATGGGGACAAGAAGCGTAAGGTGTACTTCAATGCTGGTGGTCCGATGGATAAATCCAACGGTGCTAAGAAGTTCCAGCACCCCACTTTCCAAAAGTGCGGAAAGAAGCACCCTGGAAATTGCCTTAGGGGGACGAGAAAATGATTTAGGTGTGGAAGAGAAGGGCACCTACCTATTAACTGTCGGCAAGAAGGACCCGCAGCTGCGACAGAGGAGAGGAACGCTCCGTTCGAACCTCAACGCATTGTTCAATGCTACAAATGCATAGAACCGGGTCATTTTGCGAATCAGTGCCCTAATCCAAGGGTTATCGGAGGCAACCAACAACCTCCAAGACAGCAAGGAAGAGCTTTTGCCATCACTTCTACCGAAGTGAACCCCGACAACGAAGTGGTGACAGGTACGCTAGTTATTCATTCAAGAATAGCGAACATACTTTTTGATTCAGGTTCTACGCATTATTTTATATCTCGAATGTTTAGTAGAACAATCCCAGCACCACCACAAATCCTGGAAGTAAAGATGTCGGTGAGTACGGAAAATGGGGCAATCATTGAATCCCATGAATATAAGTCCTCCCCTGTTATAATCTGTGGATTGAATTTCCCGGCGAACCTCGTCATACTCCCTTTGGTGGAATTTGATGCAATTCTTGGCATGGATTGGCTTTCCTTATATAGAGCCAACATAAATTGTTGGGAGAGGGAAATCACACTCCATATGGAGAATCGACCCCCGATTCTTTACAAGTGTCAGGAGGAAGATGAATCTCCTTTAGCTCCATCATCTCAAGCATGGATATTACTACCTTATGAGCACGCATATCTGGCTCAGATGATTGAGTCCAAGGAAGAAACCACTCTTGAAGAAATGCCTATTGTGAGGGAATTCGCTGAAGTATTTCCCGAGGAACTTCCTGGTCTTCCTCCAAGAAGAGATGTTGAGTTCTCAATTGAACTTATACATGGGGCGCTACCAATATCCAAGACTCCATATAGAATGGCTGTTGTTGAGCTTGAAGAGCTGAAGAAACAACTACAGGAGAATCTGGATAAAGGGTTTATACGCCCAAGTGCATCATCATGGGGTGCACCAGTCCTCTTCGTCAAGAAGAAGGATGGGTCAATGCGGATTTGCATCGATTATCATGAACTTTACAAAATAACGATAAAGAACAAGTATCCTCTCCCAAGAATCGATGACTTGTTTGATCAGCTGCGTGGAGCACAATACTTCTCCAAGGTGGACTTGCGGTCGGGATATTATCAAGTAAGGGTGAAGAAGGAAGATATCCCCAAGACTGCTTTTCGTACAAGGTACGGGCACTATGAATTCATATTAATGCCTTTTGGACTCACCAATGCTCCAGAAATATTCATGGACTTGATGAATAGAGTCTTTAGAGATTACCTTGACAAATTTGTGGTAGTCTTTATAGATGATATTCTAATATACTCCAAAACCAAGGAGGACCATGAGGAGCATTTAAAAACTGTACTAGAGACTTTGCGCAAGGAGAAGCTCTATGCAAAGTACAGCAAGTGTGAGTTTTGGTTGAAGGAAGTCTCATTCTTGGGCCATATCATCACAAGCAATGGGATATCTGTGGACCCCTCCAAAATAGATGCAATTGAGGGATGGCCGAGGCCAACATCGGTAACTGATATCCGTAACTTCTTGGGGTCAGCTGAATATTATCGACGATTTGTGAGAAATTTCTCACGATTGTCCAACCCTCTTACCAAGATAACTCGAAAGGGAGTAAAGTTTTCTTGGAGTGATGAATGCGAAGAAAGCTTCAAGGAGTTGAAAAAGAGGCTTATCACTGCACCCGTGCTCACTTTACCCACAAGTGGGAAGATTTTGTGGTATTTAGTGATGCTTTGAAGAAGGGCTTAGGATGTGTGCTGATGCAGAATGATAAAGTGATATCCTATGCCTCGAGGAAGTTGAAAATCCATGAGCGAAACTATCCAACGCATGATCTGGAGTTGGCGGCGGTGATCTTTGCCTTGAAAATCTGGCGGCATTATCTCTATGGAGAGAAATGTGAGATATATACTGACCACAAGAGTCTTAAATATATATTCACACAGAAAGAGATTAATATGCTCCAGAGAAGATGGATAGAGCTCATCAAGGATTATGACTGTTCAATACATTACCACCCTGGGAAAGCGAACAAGGTGGAAGATTCCCTAAGTAGAAAGGATCCAGCGATTCTATCAATGATGAGAATTGAGAAGGATCCAATCTTCTTAGACTTAATGAAGATGGATGTGGGAATCATAAAGAAGGGAACATCATCAATCCTTTCACAAATGATTACGCAACCATCTCTTTTGTAAAGGTTAAAGGATGCTCAAAAGGATGATGCGGGAATCCAAGAAAAAGTGGAAGCTATCAAAAAGGGAAAATCCTCAGAGTTTAATGTTAATGAAGAAGGAATTGTGCGGTTTGGTAAAAGACTATGTGTTACATCAAGTTCGGAGCTGAAGAAGGAACTTTTGGATGATGCACATAGTTCAAATTTCTTTATTCACCCAGGGAGCACAAAGATGTATCGAGATCTTCGAGAAAACTTTTGGCGGGATAATATGAAGAAGGAGATCGCTGAATATACATCAAAGTGTCTGGTGTGTCAGAAAGTGAAGGCAGAGAGGTAGAAGTCTAAGGGGATGATGAAACCATTTCCCATACCAGAATGGAAATGGGAGAACATCACCATGGACTTTGTCACTAGACTTCCAAGGAAATCCAAAGGCAACAATGCAATCTGGGTTGTTGTGGATCGTCTTACAAAGATTGCATACTTCATTGCTATTCGAGAGGATTTCTCTTTGGATCAACTGGCACGGATATATATCAGGGAAGTGGTACGGTTTCATGGAGTACCACTATCTATTGTGTCTGACCGAGATCTAAGATTTACCTCTAAGTTTTGGAAGAGTCTTCAACATGCTCTGACTACTGAACTGAACTTCAGTACGGCCTATCATCCTCAAACTGATGGCCAATCTGAGCGGACTATCCAAACACTTGAGGATATGTTGAGAGCATGCTCAATGGACTTTAAAGGAGGATGGGATCAACATCTTCCTCTAGTTGAGTTCTCTTATAATAATAGTTTCCACTCGAGCATCCAAATGGAACCATATGAAGCCCTGTATGGGAAAAGGTGTAGAACACCAGTATGTTGGGATGAGGTCAGTGAACGTAAGCTGCTTGGACCAGAAATGGTCGAAGAAATGGTGGAGAAGGTGAAAACCATTCAGCAGCATATCAAGGCAGCCCAAAGTCGACAGAAGAGTTATGCAGATAATCGTCGATGAGACCTTGAGTTTAAAGTCAGAGACATGGTGTTTTTACGCATATCTCCGTGGAAGAAGGTCATGAGGTTTGGAAAGAAAGGGAAGTTAAGTCCAAGGTACATCGGCCCCTTTGAGATTCTTGATCGTGTTGGGGTTGTGGCCTATCGACTAGCACTTCCACCTACTATGGCCAAGGTGCATGATGTCTTTCATGTATCCCTCTTAAGGAAGTACATACCGGACCCTTCACATGTACTCTCTTCTGAGGTGGTACAATTGGAAGATGATCTTTCTTATGAGGAGCAACCAGTGAAGATCATAGATCATAGAGAAAAAGTTCTACGAAATAAGACAATGCCCCTCGTCAAGGTGTTGTGGAGAAACCACAAGTTTGAAGAAGCAACTTGGGAGTCGGAGGATATGATGAAGCTGAGTTACCCACATTTTTTTAGTGTGGGAAAAGGAAAATTTCGAGGGTGAAATTTCTTAAGGGGGGAATATTGTAACGACCCAAAGTTTCATTAATAGAAAATCCCTCTTGATCCAGTTAAATGTTTCTTTATGAAAAATGTTTTTATAAGATGTCAACTTCTTTAGTTTTACGTTAAGATTTGTGACCGTTAATTTTATAGTCGTTGAACAATGATCATCTGAGTAGTATAAATATAAGGCTTTAACGAACCCATTTCTACTCAGACAAAGGAAGCGATGGCCTCATCCAGTAGAATTTCCCCTTACGAAGCCCATTTGTCAGAGCTCGGAAAAGAGGTGGCTTCTTTGGGCTTTTCCCTTGACCAAGCCCAAGCTGAGCTTCATCAATTCAAGCTCGAACGTGATCGTCTACGGGAAAAGTGGAAGTTGATTGAAATTACCACTCGAGCGATGTTATCCGAGCCGCCCCAAGAGTCTGTCACCATCGCACACCTTACCCTTAGGTCTTATAAGGCTATTTTAAGGGGTTATGTAACAAATAAGTAGAACCAAGTTCATGTACATTATTTTTTTATATAATAATGAATATAATTTCTAGTCATTTTTGATACATTGTAATTAGTTTTTAAAGTACAAATGGTGTTTTTAGTTATTATTTAATTAAGAATTATATTTTATTAAATTAAAGGATTTTTTAATTAAATAATATTTTAATAAAATATTATTATTAATATTAAATTAATTTTTTATTAAGTATAAATGATCTTATAATTTTATGAATGCAATTAAAATTTTTATTAAGGTTTGAAAGCCATTTCTGTCAAAACCCGTGAATTTTTTTTATAAATGTCGGTTTTTATTTTAAAAGTGAAAATTCACATATTTAGAAAATTATTTAGATAAAATAAATATTATTTTTGGAATCAGGACGTCGAAATTATGCAACGGTGAATTTTTCATAATTTTCTGAGACAGTCAAATTTTTGGGTAAAAATTAAATACCATTTAAATATATAATGTGTTTTATGACATCATAATGACCCAATGGTGATGTAATAAAATAACATAATCCTTATGTTTGGCCAATATGTGTTTTATCATTAAAATAATGAGGTTTTGGGTTTGTTTGACTTACTTTTCAAAGCATTAATGGAGCCCTCAAGACTTATTCAACACTTTGCCTTTTTAAATTAATTTCCATGGGAGTGTGACTCACCTCCACATAAGCAACCCTAATTTTTTAATAAGTTCGGACCTTGGCCTTGTAAAATATTGTTTTCCTCTTTCCTTTTCCATAAACCATGGGCAAATACCATGGGATGGTTTGTGGTTTGGATTATTTTAATATAAGGGGTCCCAAACCTAAATAATAAAGAATTCTCTCACTTTTCCTATATAAACCCACCCAAGATCCCACTTCCTCCTCACTAAAATCCCTTGTAGTTCGTCCAACCTCTTCCCTACTCTCTCTAGAATCCTCCCAAGGTTCCCCAAGCTCCCAAGAATCCTCTCACAAGCCTCTCTCTAGCCTTTGGAAGCACACTTCCAAGTAAGGGTTTTTTCTTCCTTTCTCATTTTTGTCAATTTTCTTTAAGTTGTATTGCCCTTTTAATTTCAATTATGAATGTTGGGGTATGGTTTAGCACCTCCCCCATACTGCCCTCTTATTGTTTGAATGATGGGAGACCTCTTTCTCTCTCATTAAATGCCTCCCATGTACACCCGTTACTATGCTGAAATTCCGAAAGGAACTTTTTTCTCCTCTTTTATATTCAAGCAATACTTTTGTATCATGAATCTAAATTCCTTTTCAATTGTTGGGAAATGTATCTATATGACCTCCTTACTATCCATTACATGTAAATATGATGAGGAACTCCTTTCTCTCTCATCAACCATTTTTATGAATTCTTATGTCATGCCGTTACGCTGCCGAAATCACACCGATTTTCTGAGCCAATATCATTGTGTAGTGAATACCATGCCCATTTCTCCATCAAGGGTATTCACCTTTATGCACATTTACTTATTGATTATAAAGTTTCATTTATTAATTCCACATTCCTTTATCGTGGAATAAATGATTATGTTTTATGAATCCATGTTTTATGATCCATGTGGAACACTTATGCATTAAATGAAATGTTTAAGAAGGGTGCGCCCTTATAGCGCTCCAATGCATTGGGTAAAGTATAGTATCATGATACGTCATGTGCAATGAGTGTTGACTCATGCTAATTCAAGTGCAACGAGGGTTTACTCGTGCTTCAAGTGCAATGAGGGTTTACTCATGCTCCATGTGCAATGAGCCTTGGCTCATGCTAATTCAATGTTAAGTGTTGTTGCCACATTTCCATGTTATGGTTATCATGCTTTATCATGCCTTTATGTTCATGTTACTCTAATGCTCTATTGATGTTCCTATTTCCTAACATGTATTGTACTCCTCATGTTATTCATTGAGTACTCCCTTACTGGGCTTTATAGCTCACCCTTTTCTTATGCATGTCCTCAGGTTATCCCATGCAATGCTAAGTACGAAGGAATGTAGTGGTCATGTAAAGGAAGTTTTCAATAAAGATGTTGTATTTCAAGTTTAAAGTTTTTATGTAATGATCCTAATCCCCAAAGACACTAAACCTCTCGATCTTCTTTGTTGTATCAAGTGAAGTTTTATGTAATAAAGCATGCTTAAGTTGTAATAAAAAGCAGGGTTGTCATAATTTTCACTAAATATCTTATATATTAAGTATATTAAGTGTAAATGTATATTTATACTTATCTAAAATATATTTAAAAATTATATATTATATTTATATAAATATAACTATATAAATATATTTATATATTAATATATTTTTTTATTTTTTTTTTGAATTTGACCCTTTATCAGTGCTGCTAAAAAAAGCGCTGATAAAGGGGGTCCCTTTATCAGCGCTAAAAAAATGCTGATAAAGGGGTACGTTTATCAGTGCTTTTTTTAGTGCTTTTAAAGGTGTTGAGTCAATAAGGTTTTCCTTATGAATTTTCCATTATTTCTTGTTTTGAAAATCACAAACACCTTATACTTAAATAAAACTATATTTTACTTCTATAAGGAAAATTTCCTTCCTAAAGGAATTTACCCCTACCATATTTTCATTGCTCATATCAATATTTTTCATAAGTTTAAAACTCGGATTCATACCTAAAACCTTGGAATCTTATAATACTTAGATATGAAGCATTCTGTTTTTAGGATCTGAATTCTGGATATGAACTCTAATGAATTTCCACTCCGAATTCTGGATACGAACTCTAATGAAGTTCCACTCCGAATTCTGGATATGAACTCTAATGAAGTTCCACTCTGAATTCTGGATATGAACTCTCATAAAGTTCTACTTTGAATCCTGGATAGGAACTCACACAAAGTTCAACTCTAAATTATGGATACGAACTTCTACTAGTTCGACTCCGAAATTATACTAGTTCGACTCCAAACTTCTACTAGTTCGACTCCGAAATTCTATGAGTTCGACTCCGAACTTCTACTAGTTCGACTCTGAACTTCTATGAGTTCAACTATGAACTTCTACTAGTTCGACTCTGAACTTCTAGGAGTTCGAATCCGAACTTCTACAAGTTTGACTCCAAACTCTGTAAGTTCAGATTCTAAATTCTAGTGAAACCAGACTCTGAATTTCCTTAGAAATTCAGACTCCAAATTTCTACAGAATTCAGGTTCTGAAATCTTATAAAACAGAATTCGAATATCTCTTTATTATAGACTCCGAATTCCATTTTGGTTAGACTTATAACATTTGTTTTCTTACATTCCAAACTTCAGTTTTACTCATGCTTACACTTGTTTCATTACAAAACGATGTTGTGCTTTCAGTTATTGACGAATCGTTGGTTGAGTGACACGTGTACAGGTCCCTCCGAAATTCAAGTAGAAATATAACCGTTAGAGGAGGGAGCTAACCGTTGGAGCTTTTACTATAAATAGGAGCTCATTTTAAAGTCGAAAAACAACTTTGACACATATTTGAGATCTGTGATTACATGATGTTGAAGTAATTTCTAGAGAGAGGGGCTCTTATCAACTTTCAAAGCTTCATGCAGAAAGTTTGAATGGATTGTTCAAATTTTCCTTGTGCAGACTTGCTGCGTGTGACTCTGATTATTGTTGATTACAATCGAGGGCTTCCGGGGATAGGAAGACAGAGGTTCCAACACCTTGAAGTTGAGGGATTCCTTGCTGAGGAAGATAGAGGTTCCAACTACCTTATAGTTGAGGGCTTGCGGGGATATCAAGACAGACTCCAATCTTCGTATTGAGGGTTTAACCTGGTGTGGGTAAGACAGACTTGCTTGAAAGTATAAATCAAGGGACCTTTATCCAAGGTTGTTGTATACCCTTCTATTTGGGTTAAAAGAGTTATTGTTTACTACTTGTAGTTTTACTACTTGTTTTTTCGCTGCATTTTGTATTGTTAAGGAAAGTATAAATTTCTTATACTTCCTTACTTGTACTCTGATATAGTTAGATTCTATACTCTTTAAGGTAGAATCTTAATCCTTGTAACTTCTGTTAAGTTCCATTTTCGAAATAACTATTCCGAAATCTAGAAATTCTTTAGTACTCATAGAGGTATTTTGAATTATCTTGTTTAACTTTGTTAAACATAACCATTCTAAAATTTCCTAAAGGAATTTTTAAAAGGTACAATTCACCCCCCCCCCCCCTCTTGTATCTAAGAATATTATTCTTATTTCGATCCTAACAATTGGTATCAGAGCATTTGGTTCAATCTGAATTAATCTCACAATTAGATTCAGAGGAGAATTCTCGGATTTGATTTTTAAGATTCATATTTCTGGATTCATATTTTTTGGAATTTGTTTTTCGGACTCATAGTTCAGATTCTATCTTGCTTAGAGATTTTTTTCTGGCTTAGAATATCTTCTCTTGTTTACAAACTTTTACTTCTAACAAGTTTGTATGACAAAGATTTTCTTAAGGATGGAAGGTTTAAATGTTGGTTTTATCGACAACTTAAATCCTACTAGACCACCAATTTTTGATGGTAACGATTATGAATACTGGAGAGATTGTATGAAGACTTTCATTATCAATACCGGGGTAGATAATTTTGTTTTTCTTATTGGAGGATACAAAATTCCTGACAAGGAAGTAAGTGCTTTTACTAATCAAGAAAAGCATGAATACCAACTCAACTATAAGGTACGCAATATTTTACTGTGTTCAATGACTAGGAACATATATATCCAAATTTCTTCTTGTGAAACAGCTAACTGTATATGGAAGAAACTTGAAGTTACTCATTTTGGTACATCCAAAGTCATAGAGACAAGAAGAGCTATGTTGATAGCTAAGTATCATGGTTTCAATTTTCCTTATGGAGAACCAATTTGTAAGGTTCAACATAGATTCATGAACATCATGAATAGCTTACAATATATGGGAGATAAAGGTATAGATGATGAATCCCTTGTTGAAAAAATCATAGATATTATGCCCAATGATTGGGAATCAAAGAGAACTGTTATTGATGAAAATAGAAAGGTTACTCAAATTTCTCTTGATGAACTATTTGGAACTCTTCTTCAACATGAGAATAGAATGAAGAGAGATGCTGACAACATAAAGAAGAAGAATGGGAATGGTAGTGTTGATTTTACTACAAATTCAAATCACATGAAAGCTAAGACTCCTGAGAGAGTAACTAGATCCAAGTCTAAGAAGGTTACTATCCAATCAGAATCTAGTGAGAGTGAAGTCTCGGAAAATGAGTTAGCTAATCTTGCTCGAAGGATGAACAAGATAGCTGGATAGAGAAATTTCCAATCCAAGTATAAGAATAAGTAAGGGAAAGATAAGAAAGATTCATAGGTCACATGCTATGAATGCAAGAGAAGTGGACACATAAGACTGGATTATCCCTTGATCAAAAAGAAAGAAAGAAAAGAGAGTCATTTTGAAAGAAACAGAAAGAATTTTTACAAAGCTAAAGCTAAGAAAGTCATGAAAGCTAATACTACTTGGAGTGCTAACTGTGGAGAATATTCAGAAAGAGAATCTTCTGAATATGATTCATCAGCTCAGAAGAATATGGGATTCATTGCTACTACATCTTTCCCACATACATGTCTTATGGACAAGGTACGCTCTGCTGAGGCTTTAACAAATTTATCTCTTGATAAGAATTACTATTCTGAAAATAGTACTTCTAATGAAGATACTTCATCTTCATAAAATGAAGAACCTTCATATGAAGAAGTATCTAGATTTTCCAAGTTACTTGAAGCCAAAAATTGTAAAATTTCTAAGAAATTAGATAAGGCAAATACTAGGGAAGAAATTCTTACAAAAGAGATTTCAGATCTTACTACAAATCTTAGAGATAAAGAAGAGCTTTTAGAAAAACTTTCTAAAGACCTTGAGAAAGAAAATTATGATAAAGAAGAACTTTCTAAAGATCTTAAGAATGCTATTTTAGAGATGAAAATTTTTGAGGAAAAATCTAACTCTAAGGAAATGATTCCTGAGGATAGGAATTTAGTCATCAGACTAAAATCTGAAATATTTTCTCTTAAGAAGCTTCTAGAAAAATTTACCTCTGGGAAGGAAAATTTTGACAAGATGTATTCTCAAATTAAACCTCAAGGAAACACTATCGGAGTAGGTTATACTCACCAAAAACCGGTTTTCAAAAACAACTATTTTATTCCTTCTAGAGCCCCTTTTTGCACTAAGTGTCAAAGTAGTGGGCATTGGAAGAAAAACTGTTCCTTAAATAGAGTCCAATATCTTAGGTTTTATAAAGCATGTTTTTCTAAACAAATGTGGATACCCAAAATTTTGTTGTCAAAAAATTCAGGATCTAAGCAAGTCTGGATTCCGAAAACCTAATTTTTTTCTTATTTTCAGGAAAATATGGAAAGTACCAACAACAACATATGGTACATGGATAGTGGATATTCCCGGTATATGACTGGTAACAAAAGTTATTTCGAAAATATTATCAAGATAAAAGGAGGAAAAGTAACTTTCGGAGATAATTCTCAGGGAGAAATTATTGATATAAGTAACATCATTCTTCTTGGAAAAACTTTGATTTAAAATGTTTTTTTTTTGTTAAAGGTCTTAAGAACAACCTCGTCAGCATAAGTCAATTATGTGATGAAGGCTACCTTGTGAATTTTAGGAATGATAAGTTCTTAGTACACAATTACAAGGAAGAATTAATTCTTTCTGCCCATATGCAAGAGAATTTTTATACACTTAACTTAGAAGACCTTAGGAGTCAAGACTTACCTTGCCTTAGTGAAATGGAAGATCATTCTTGGTTGTGGCATAGAAGGTTAAGACACTGTAACCTTAGGAACCTATGCAAACTTTATAAGAAAGGTTTAGTTAAGGATCTACCAGATCTTAGATTTGATTCTTCAAAAGTTTTTGATCCTTATCAATATGGCAAGCAACATAAATCAAGTTTTAAATCAATTGGTGAAGTCTCAACTACTGATGCACTATAGTTGGTGCACATGGATCTTTTTGGTCCAACACAAACTGGAAGCATTAGAGGCAAGTATTATGTATTTTTCTTGGTTGATGATTACACTAGATTTACATGGGTTTATTTTCTAGCAAATAAGTCTGAAGCTTTTCCTTATTTCAAAAGTTTTAGAGCCCAAATTAAAAATGAGAAAAACCTTCCATTGAAAAATATTCATAGTGATCATGGAGGAGAATTCCAAAATTTTGATTTTGAAACTTTTTGTAGTAGAAAAGGTATTACTCACAACTTCTCAGCACCCAGAACACCTCAACAAAATGGTGTTTTTGAAAGAAGAAATAGAATTCTGAAAGAGATAACTAGAACCATGTTGAGTGAGTATTCTGTTGTCGAACATTTTTGGGCTGAACCTATAAGTATTTCTTGTTATACTATAAATCGAGTTTTGATTAGACCTTTTCTTAATAAAACTCCTTATGAGTTATGGAATGTTATAAAACCTATACTTTCCTATTTTAAGGTTTTAGTGCCAATTTGTGTAAGTTATCTTTATTATTCATGATGAATACTTTGGTTACTGGACCTTGGTTGAAAGACCTAAGTAAACTTCTATTATTGGAGTAAAATGGGTCTTCAGAAATAAGTGTGATGAAAATGGAATCATCGTAAGAAATAAATCTAGATTAGTTGCTAAAGGCTATAATCAACAAGAAGGAATAGACTATGAAGAAATCTATGCTCCAGTAGCTAGACTTAAATCTATTCGTATTTTACTTGCCTTTGCAGCATTCTTCAATTTCAATCTTTTTCAAATGGATGTGAAATGTTCTTTCCTTAATGGTTATGTTCAAGATGAAGTTTTTGTCGAACAACCTCCTGGCTTAGAAGATAAAAAACATCCTAATCATGTTTTTAGACTTACCAAAGCTTTGTATGGCCTTAAACAAGCCCCACGAGCTTGGTATGATAGATTTACAGGATTTTTGCTTCAAAATAACTATGTTAAGGAAAATGTAGATCTAACCCTTTTTATAAAGAAAGATAAGAAAAATGTTTTAATTGTTCAAATTTATGTTGATGACATTATATTTGGTTCAACTCAGCAATCTTTAACTGATTCCTTTGCGGATCTAATGAAATATGAGTTTGAAATGAGTATGATGGGTGAGTTAACATTTTTCCTTGGTTTTCAAATTTCTCAAAAACCAAAAGGAATCTACATATCCCAACATAAGTATATTAAAGATCTTCTTAAAAATTATGGGTATGACAACACTACGAGTATAAGTACTCCTATTGGTACCTCAAACACACTTGATCTCGATGAAGTTGGGAAACCAGTAGATCAAACATCTTTTAGAGGTATGATAGGAAGTCTACTTTACTTGATAGCTAGTCGACCAGACTTAATGTTTTTATTATGCTTATGTGCATGATATCAATCCAATCCTAAGGAATCTCATTTAAAGGCAGTGAAAAGAATTTTCGCTACTTAAAGAGAACCATAAATCTAGGACTATTTTATACTTCTAGAAATGATTTTGTTTTAAAAAGTTTTTCAGATGCTGACTTTGGTAGATGTAGTATGGATAGAAAGAGTACATCCAGAACTTGTCATTTCTTAGGAGATTAATTAGTTTTCTGGTCATGCAAGAAGTAACATTCTGTAGCACTCTCCACTGCTGAAGCTGAATATGTAGCAGTTGGAAGTTGTTGTGCTCAAGTCTTGTGGATGCAACACACACTCACAGATTATGGATTGAGTTTTACTAAGACTCAAATTTTGTATGATAATAAAAGTGTCATTTCCCTTAGTAAAAACCTTGTACATCACTCTCGTGCAAAACACATACATATTAGGCATCACTTTCTTAGGGATCACACACTGAAAGAAGATATCATTCTTCAGTTTATCGGAACACAAGATCAACTTGCTGACATTTTCACAAAATCTTTACCCTCCGATAGATTTGAATACATTAAACAGAAGTTAGGAATGATAACCATGAGGTAATCTTCCTTCATTAACTTCTTGTTGAACCATTCTCCTTACAATAATAAACTCCTTTTCATAGGGGGAGTACATTTGTTTGTTAGTCTTTCAAAAAAAATTTAATGACTCTTTCAAAAAATTTCATAATGAGTCTTTCAAAAAATTTCTTAATGAGTCTTTCAAAAAATTTCGTAATGAATTTTTCATACAGGAAATTTTCGTAATGAATTTTTCGTACTGGAAATTTTCGTAATGAAGTTTTCATACTGAAAATTTTCATAATAAAGATTCCGTACAGGAAATTTTTGTAATGAGAATTTTTGTAATGAGAATTTTTGTAATGAGAATTTCCGTAATGGGAATTTTCGTAATGGGAATTTCCGTACTCATTTTTTTTTTCGTAGTGAGTTTTTCGTAGTTTATTTTTCGTAGTGAGTTTTTTGTAATGAGTTTTTCATAGTCAAATTTTTTTCAAGAAGAATACTACATATTACGAATAAAATTCCTAGCCAATCCGAAAGGTATGCTTTCCTTACTCAAGTTTTCGTAGTCATTTTTAGTTGTTGGTAGTTTCTTTTTTTTTAAATTTCTCGGATTTTCTTCTTCAATCCTATTTTTTTTTAAACCCTCAAAAGATCGGATTCAAGATTTCTTTGTGGGTATGATTTCAACCGTTAGATCAGATCAGATAATTTTTCAACCATTATATTGTTTTTGGAAGTTCAAAGGTCAGCTCCATCGCCTATATAAATGGAACCCCCATTTGTGTCCCACATCATTTTCAAGCTCTCGCGTTCTGAAACTCTGCCTCTGTTCTTAAAGCTCATTCTGAATCTTTCAGTGCTCCTCCATTCCGAATGTCTGTAGAAGTCGTTTCCCAAGATATGTCTTCGATGAATCCAATCTCAAAATGGTTAGTCTACAGGGAAAGTTTGGTCCATCTAAACTTTTTAAGTGAGTATGATTCCTTAATTTCTAAGAATATCAAACTCAATGGTTGGGAATATTTTTGCGTATCCAAACCAGGGGATCAGGATGTTTTTTATACATATTTTCTTATAGAATTGTATGAGTCTGTTTCCTTCTATGAAGAAGATGGTAGAGAAAAATTTTCCTTTAAGAGTTATGGTAATACTTACAAGTTATCTTACACCAAGGCTACAAACTTGGTGGGGCTCTCATACGATGGTGAAGCAGAATTTTGTTCACATAAGTTACCAGATGTGCAAGGAAGTTTTATCAAAGTGAAGGCAATGGAATTCCTTGGACTTAAAGATGAAAAACAGTAAAGATTTCTCATCTTTCCACCAACAACTGGATTCTGCGGTTGTGGGTTCAAAGGTTTTTTGTTCCGAGAAGAGGAGATAAGGATAACCTAAAGAAAAGTGATATTTACATCTTGGATTTCTTGGTAAATCTAAGAAATATCAATTTGATGAGTCATGTTCGTATTATAGTTTAGAACATCAAGAATGGAACTTTGAAAGAACAAATTATTATGTATCCTTCTCTTACCTCCAAGTTTATTATTCGGTGTCTTGATTCATTCAAGGTTGTTTTCACTTCCAAGCCGAGAATTTGTAAGATGATGCTGATAAGTGATGATACTTTAAAGAGGATGAAAGATGGTTTTTCAAAAGAGTTAGGTGAGTTTTACGATCTTCCAGAGGAGGAGGCATAATCCATTCTGGAAAATATAGAGAAAGAAGAACCATCTAAGAGGCAGGGAAGAAGAGGAAGCTGAAGCAAGTGGTAACTGAAGACAAGACCCCTAAAGCTAAGGAAACCCAATCCACACCTCCCAAGCCGAAGAAACAGAAAATATATCTAGATGAGGTGGCTGATAAGTGAAGGTAAGATAAGTAGAAAAGGAAAGAAGGGGATCCTCAGTTCGGATTGGACCCTGCTGAGGCAAAGGCCTTAAGAGAAAAAGCTGCAGATGAGTTAGAGAAACAAGAAAAGGAGAAGAAGAAGAAGAAGAAGAAAATGTCTGAAGCTGAAGTTGTACAATCTCTTTTGAGAGACACTGAAATAGATTCTGAGAAGATTCTCATTCCGGAAACCTTTTCTGTTCAACCATTACCGGAGACCCCTGGAAAAAATTACTTCACTCCAGAAAATTCTAAAGGGAAATAGGTTGTTGAAGGAGTAGAGAAAGAAGTTGGTCAAGAAGTACAGGAAGAAGTTGTTGAATAAATAGAAGAAGAGGAGGAAGTAGAAGAAGAAGAAGAAGTATAGGAAGGAAGTGGTGATCTAGATGACTTGATTAAACAAGTTTAGGATTATCAATATAAGGAAAACCTATCAGAAAAACTACCACTCTGAACTTCTGAGGCCGAGTCCTCAAAGCTTGTCACTCTGGGAAAGGGAGGTGAGGAAGAAGGTCTGAAAGATGAAGACAAATAAGAATAAGAATAGAATGTTTTATCTGAGGAAGAAATCTATGAGAAACACTTTCTTGAAGAAGGAGAAAAGAAGGAGAAACTAGATGAAGATAAGATTGTTCAATTATCTGAAAGTGAGGAAGAATCTCCTAATGAGTTAGTTCTGAAAGTTGATAAGGGGAAGCAAGTGCTTATGGAAACCCCAAAAAAGATATCATTAGGAAGAAAGAAGTTGGTGGTTCTTCTAGAAGAAATCTGGTGGACATTGAATAAGAACAATCCCCAAGCAAGGTGTCTGATTCTGAATCATCAGCACTGGGTCATGATTTTGTTGTTGAGTCTTTGAATAAGTTGGTGGACACAATTCTGATATTTCCCACTATAGACTCCAGATGCCAGATGCTTCAACTTATTCTAAATTAGAAATCAGAATCCTTATTCATGGTGATGGACAAGTGTGTGAAGATTGAAATTGATCATAGAAACTTCCTTATCAATTATGATGTTCACAGAAAATCTTGCAGCAAAATCACTCTATAGTCAAAGAAAGTTGATGATGACTTGGCTGAGTTTGATCGTTTTCAGAATGATGTAAAAGATGTTTTTGATACCAAGGATGCCAAGATTAAGAATCTTCAGGATAAGCTGACCCTTGAGAAAAATTCTCGGAATCAACAGGTGAGATATTTGAATGGAAAGATTAACTCGGTTGCTCAAAACTGGAAAGGGGAAATAGATTTCTGGATTGAGTTTGAAGAGAAGCTGGAAAAGAAAGATGAGTTACTAAAGATGCAGGAAGAGTACATGAAGGCTTAGGCAGAGGTCCTGAAATCTCAAGATGAAAGGATAAAAGCTTTGGAGAATCAAGCTGAGGAGGACCAGAAAGACTTGAAGAAGCTGAAAACTCTGTTGAAGAAGTTAATCCCCAAGGAAAAGGAAGACAAATAGACAAATCCGATTTTTTGTTGTAATGTCTTTCCATGTAAAAATTCTTTCAACTCTAATGAAATCTTTGGTTGTATCTTGTGTTGTTATGTACTAATGTTTCACGTACTTTATTTCTTTTTTATTTCCTTAAATTCTTTTTGAAAATAACAAAGGGGGAGAAGGAAAAAGAACTACTCAAAGGGGGAGAAAGAAAAATCAAAAAGGGAGAAGAAAAATTTCTAAGAACTATCCTTATCTAAGGGGGGTTTCTCATTACGAAGTTTTTCATTCCCATTATAATAAAAACTCCATTCCAAAAATTCAGAATACAATCCTTAGAGTTCCTAAGCCTAAGGGGGAGTTAGTTGTATTCATCATCATCTATGAACAAAGGGAGATAAGTTTTAATTTCAAAGTCTAAAGAAATTTTTTATAAGTCCTTAAGTTCTTTTTTGAAAGGTTGTTTGTGCTTTCCAAAAAGGGGGAGATTGTTGATTCAATAAGGTTTTCCTTATGACTTTTCCATTCCTTCTTGCTTTGAAAATCACAAACACCTTATACTTAACCAAAACTACATTTTACTTCTATAAGGAAAATTTCCTTCCCAATGGAATTTACCCCTACCATATTTTTATTTCTCATATCAATATTTTTCTTAAGTCTAAAAATAGGATTCATACCTAAAACCTCGGAATCATATAATACTTACATATGAAGCATTCTGTTTTTAGGATACGAATTCTGGATACGAACTTTAATGAAGTTCCATTCCGAATTCTGGATACGAACTCTAATTATGTTCCACTCCAAATTCTGGATACGAACTCTAATGAAGTTCCACTCCGAATTCTGGATACGAACTCTCATAAAGTTCCACTCCGAATCCTAGATACAAACTCACACAAAGTTCAACTCCGAATTATGGATATGAACTTCTACTAGTTCGACTCCAAACTTCTACTAGTTCGACTACGAACTTCTACTAGTTCGACTCGGAACTTCTATGAGTTCGACTCCGAACTTCTACTAGTTTGACTTCGAACTTCTATGAGTTCGACTCCGAACTTCTAAGAGTTCAACTCCGAACTTCTACTAGTTCGACTCAGAACTTCCATGAGTTTGACTCCGAACTTCTACGAGTTTGACTCCGAACTTCTACTAGTTCGACTCAGAACTTCCATGAGTTCGACTCCAAACTTCTATGAGTTCGACTCTGAACTCTGTAAGTTCAGATTCTGAATTCTAGTGAAACCAGACTATGAATTTACTTAGAAATTTAGACTCCAGATTTCTACAGAATTCAGGTTCCGAATTCCTATAAAACAGAATCTGAATATCTCTTTATTATAGACTCCGAATTCCATTTTGGTTAGACTTCGAACCTTTGTTTTCTTACATTCTGAACTTCAATTTTGCTCATACTTACACTTGTTTCATTACAAAACGATGTTGTGCTTTCAGTTATTGACTAACTGTTGGTTGAGTGACACGTGTACACACTACTGGAAAAATAACTTATACCAACGGTTTGGAACCGTTGGTATAGGCCTCTAAACTGTTGGTATAACCTCTACCAATGGTTTGGAGAACCGTTGCGAAGTAAGCCATTGGGATAGGTCTATACCAACGGTTTTGGGAAAACTATTGGTATATACCTATTCCAATGGTTTTGAAAACCGTTGGTATAAGTAATATGAAAATCTATACCAACGGTTCCATAAAACCATTGGTATATATATTTCAAAAAAAAAACATTCGTTGGGATTTGATCCCACGACCCCTAGTTTATCATTGAACGACCTAACCACTAAACTAACATGACTTTTGTGAACATAATTGCATAAATATATATATATATGTATGTATTCTTATAATTATTTTAAATTTTGATTTATATATTGTTCTCGGTGAGAAGATCCGATAAAAAATCAAAGGACCTATGCCAAAAGTTGTCAAAACCGTTGGCATATGTATTTTGTTTCTGGGTGTGATGTTGGAATTTGTGGTCACTTTTCCCAACGTTTTGGTCAAACCATTGGGATAGGTACACCCTTTCCCAACGGTTTGGCCAAACCGTTGGGAAAGTGGCCTCAAACACACCTTTTCCCAACGTTTTGGCCAAACCGTTGGGAAAAGTTACCTCAAAGTGGGTTTTCCCAACGGTTTTTCCAAACCATTGGGAAAAGGGACCTATACCAACGGTTTTTACAAACCGTTGGTATAGAAGCGTTGGGAATGGTCAGATTTCCAGTAGTGACAGGTCCCTCTGAAATTCAAGGAGAAATACGTTGGAGGAGGGAGCCAACCGTTGGAGTTTCGCCTATAAATAGGAGCTCATTTGAAAGTCGAAAAACAACTTTGACACATCTTTGAGATCTGTGCTTACATGCTATTGAAGTAATTTTTAGAGAGATAGGCTCTTATCAACTCAAAGTTTCGTGCAGAAATTTTGAATGGCTTGTTCAAACTTTGCCTTGTGCAGACTTGCTTTGTGCGACTCTGATTGTTGCTGATTACAATCGAGGGCTTCCGGGGATAGGAAAATAGAAGTTCCAACACCTTGAAGTTGAGGGCTTCCTTGTTGAAGAAGATAGAGGTGCTGACTACCTTATAGTTGAGGGCTTGCGGGGATAGCAAGACAAACTCCGATCTTCGTATCGAGGGCTTACCCTGGTGTGGGTAAGACAGACTTGCTTGAAAGTATAAATCAAGGGACCTTTATCCAAGATTGTTGGATACTCTTCTCTTTGGGTTAAAAGAGTTATTGTTTGTTACTTGTAGTTTTACTACTTGTTTTTCTGCTGCATTTTGTATTGTTAAGGAAAGTATAATTTTCTTATATTTCCTTACTTGTACTTTGATATAGTTAGATTCTATACGTTTTAAGGTAGAATATTAATCCTTGTAACTTTTGTTAAATTCCATTTTCAGAATCACTATTCTGAAATCTAGTAAGTCTTTAGTACTCATAAAGGTCTTGTGAATTATCTTGTTTAACTTTGTTAAACATAACCATTCTAAAATTTCCTAAAGGAATTTTTAAAAGGTACAATTCACCCCCCCTCTTGTATCTGAGAATCTCATTCTTATTTCGATCCTAACAAAAGGTACCCCCTTTTTCAGCGAGAGATGCATTATTTTATAAATATTCATAAAATTTATTGTGTTCTGTAAATATTTATTGTCATCAAACTACTTCTTGTGGTTATATTATTATTTATTATAAAAAAATATAACACAATGATCATTTGCAAAACATCATATTCACTTTGAACTTGATTTAAAATAAAATCATGTATATTTGCATTCGCTTCAGGGAATGAAATGAATTATTTTCAATAAATATTATCATTCACTTCAGGGAAGAGAATAAAATTATTTGTGAGTTTTATAATATCTTTAAGACAATAGCATGGATATTCAATTCAACAATTTCATCAATTTCATCCACTACTGGGGGATGGATATATATAAAAAATATATTTACACTTGTTCGTTATGAACATTTAATTTCTCTCAAGCATTTTATGAGAAATAAAATGAAAATGAAAGAAATAAAACAATACAATATTTAAAAATATTCCAAGTAAATATCATCTCCATCATGAACCTTTATACAACATAATCAAACTTGACACCTTCAGGATGAACAAGAAATAAGAGAGATGGAATTTCATAGTTCATGGAATGATTAACGAACTTCGGATGGACATACGACATGTACACGATGATCAACAAACTTCGGCTCGACGTACGACGGGTATGCGATATTCAAACTTTGGCTCGATGTACAATGGGTATGTGATGTTCATCAAACTTTGGCTCGACGTACAACGGGTACACGTTGTTCATCAAACTTCAACTCGACGTACGATGGGTATGCGATGTTCATCAAACTTCGACTCGACGTACAAGGAGTACGCGATGATCAACAAATTTTGGCTCGACGTATGATCATGCTGATAACATGTTGTGAAATTGATCTAACGCCGATTAAAATCACAAAGCATTTCGAAACTGGAAATGTAAGTTCGATTGTAGGCAAAACGCGTCGTTGAGAAAGCGAGTGTCAAATTTGCGTATGATGATGATAATGACAGATGGAAATACAAATACAAGGAAAATACAAAAAGTGAGCCAAAAGTCAATCTCATTTCATTAACATATCACCATATTTATAGAGAACATGAGATCTGATCCAATGGTTGAGATTAATCCCTACAATATTTAATCCAACGGTTAGAATACCAATGATCTAAGAATATGTAAGGTTGATCATTAAGAGAAAAATTAATTGGGAATTGAGGAGTCGTCATTATTGTCATAATTATGACATCCATTAATAATGTTTCATAACAGAATTATTATAATAACAGACATAAAAACAGAAAGAATAATCAATAATAATTATTACTGTAATCGCTACAATAAATAATAATATAATTCTTATAATACCGAAATAATCATCAATGCTTATAAATAAAAATAATTATTGTTCATATCATATAATACTAACATGGATATTATAACAATAATTTGGGATTTAAAAAATTAATTCTGTTAATTGCAATTTATTTTTAAATTTATTTCAAACTTAATATAATATTATCGGCAACCGGAATGAAAATAATTAAATTAATTTGAAATTTCTCATTTTATTTGAACCGTAAATAAATAAATAAATAACTGCCTCTCCCGTCACTCCGCATCCCCGTATTTCCGCATGGAATCGGACACGTATTGACCGTATCCCGCGCCCTTCCCGGATAAGCCGTCATCGGAATAGCCTTGTACGCCCGCTGTCCCACCGCTGATCCTGTCGCCGCCGAAGCTCCGGGAGCCCCCGGAAGCGCTGTACCCATATCCGCCGGAGTTGCTGGATCCGGACCTCCACTCGCTCCGGACTGGGAACCGAAACGGAGGAGGAGGCCGAGATCCGGACCCAAATCCAGACCGGGTTCGACCCAATGGATCGAGAGAGCCGCTCCACAACGCTTTCCTGCCGTAGAAATCGTCATTTTCGGGGCGACGCCCATCGGTATCCAAGCGGTACCGGTCAGAGAAGGAAGAAAACGCCGTCGCCCCTGCCTTCGGGGTGTCCTGAACTACGCCGGTGAGCGCTCCGGCGAACATTCCGGCACCGACAACATTGGCCGCCGCCGCTCGTTTCTCGGCGGCGTAGAGGCGGCCGGGGCGCGCGATCTTGAAAGAGGGAGCCGGTGAGGGGGCGAGCTCGGGAGACGGAGCCGGGGAGGGAGCTGGGGAGAGGGGAAATAACTCGTCGTCGGTGCTGTCGACGGCGGTGCTTGTGCGAAGCATCTTGAAGAAGAACAGACTGTCTCTGGCCTGGGCTTGAAAGGAGAAGAGGAGAAGCACGGCATAGAGGGAGAGGAGCTGTGGAGAAGCCATGGGTACGTATCACCACTAAGCTATTGCGCAATGGTATTACTGTCGCCCTTAAATAGGCGGTATTCCTTGAAATGCAGTGATTTGAGGTTCTGATTTTTTTTCTTTTTTATTTTGACCAGTATACCATATTTATTACCTTAATCCTTTGTAATAAATATATTTTAAAATGTTCTAAAACGTTTTAGAATTTCCTATAATGATAGTTAATGAAATGTATTGAAATAACATGAACCCAAATTAAATTAAATTTTATGTTCATTTAATTATATGAATTTTGATTCCAATTTGTTTTTTTATATTTAAATATTTTCATCCATTTTTTAAGATTTTTGATATTTTATCATATTAAATCCATTATCCGTTATCTATAGACTCCAACAACACTTTTTTCACGCATTTCTTATTTTCATCTCATTCATATCATCGTCCCTTATGCCAGTCTACGTCACTCTAGACGTACACTGTCTCAAAATCGTCCTCCATCTCGATCTCTCTGTGGGTACACTTCTTCTCCATCACGACACCTTACATATTTCTTCGCTTTCGAATTGTACCTCTACAACTTAGGAGAATCTCTTCTTCACTACTACAGATAGTACTTTATGCACTAGTGACCTTTAACAACGATGAATAAAAAACCCTGATAAAGAGAGACTTTTATCAGTACTCACAAAAAACGATGATAAAGTTACCATTGAACATTGCTAACAAAATCAATGATAAAAGAGTATTATTTGTCATCACTTTTTTCTAACATTAATAAAGAATCTTTTTTTAGCGTTGATAAACATGGTACCTTTATCAACATTTTTTTGAATAAGATGTATATTACAATAAGTATATATGTGTAACTATTATATATAAATACGACTTATATAACTTTTAATAAAAAACGAATCGTATTTTCATAATTTTATATATAAAAAATTATCAAATTTATATTAGTCAAAATGTTTAATAGTTTATTTATACACATTAATTACAAAATGTGTATATAGTTAAAATAAATATAATATATTAATATTTTATTTAAACAATTATATAATATATAAATGAATATATATATATATATATATATATTGATATTAAATAATTTAAAGTATGTTTACATGTACAACTATATGTATGTATTTGCATGTGTGCATATATGTGTATATGTGTATGTGTACATATGTATATCTGTCATGTGTACATGTATGTGTGCGCGCAAGTCTAATTTATTGATTTAATATTATTTATTCTTTTTTAATATCTCTCCATTTTTAGTATTTTATGTTTTTATTCATTTTTAATATTTAATATTTTTTAATATTTATTCAATTTTAATACAAATTTATTTTAATCTATTCATCATGAATATATGTGCGTGTGTATTTAATTTAATTTAATTTAATTTATTTCGATTTAATTTAATAATTAATATTTTTGTGTAATTAATATAATTCATTTTTAATAATTTTATTATTTATATAATTAATATTATCTATTTATTCATTTTTCTTCATTTTTTGTGTCTGTAATTCATGTAAATGTGACAAATTTGTTTTTTAATAATTTTATAATTTATTTTATTTTATCTATTCATTTATTATTATATATTCATTAATAAGGTTAAAAATATATTTAATCATTTTGTAATATTTATTTATACATATTTTTATTTACTATACATGTAATATTTTCAATATGATTATAATTTATTTGAATAATATTTATTCTTTTTTGTTTATTATGTTTTAACATTCAAAATATGTTTAAAATTTATATAATTAACCTATTAAAATGAATTTTTTTAATAATTTTGTAATGCACATAGTTAATTATAAATTATAAATGTATATAATTATTTTTCAAAAGTATTTATAAAATTATAAATAAATAAATTTATATTTAAATATTTATAAAATTATAATAAATATATTTATTATATTTATAATTATATATATTTATATATTACTGTATATATATAATTATATAAATATATTTATAATAATATACAAATAGTTATAAATATATTTATTTATAGTTATAATTACAAATAAAGAAATAATTATAAAATTTGAATAAATATATTTATTATATTTATAATTATATACATTTATATATTAATAAATATACATATAATTATATATTTATAATTATATATAAATACATTTATAATTATATACATTTTAAATTTATTTATTTATAATTATAATTATAAATATATATATATATATGTATATATATTTATATAATTATAAAATTATAATAAATATACTTAAATAATAAATAGATTTATTATATTTCTAATTATATACAAATATGTTTATATATATATACATTTATTTATAATTTTAATTATAAATAACTAAATATATATTAAAATAATTATAAAATTATAATAAATAAATATATATAAACATATTTTTATATAATTATAAATTATTATAATAAATATATTATATTGATAATTATATATATATAATTATTTATATGTATATATAAATATATATATAATTATATAAATATATTTAGAATTATATACAAATATTTTAAAAAAAAATTTATCTATAATAATAACTATAAATAAATATATTTATTACATTTAAAAAATAAATATATTAATATATATAATTATATAATTACATAAATATATTTAGAATTATATAAAAATATTTTTAAATATATTTATTTATAATTATAGATATAAATAAATATATTTATTATATTTATAATTATATATATATAGTCAAGAAGGTTCAGGTATCGAGCGTGCTCGACCTTAAAAATTATTAATGAAAATAAAGTAGAAAGAAGAACCTAAAAAGTGTTGTGCAAAAAGTACCACCAAACTAGGAAAATGACAGACAACACAATCCAAAAGTACAAGAAAGTCCCAACGACCCATGAACCATGGTTCGTAGATCCACATATTAAGTAGCCCCACAAACCCACACCATTAAGGCCTGGAGGCCTAGAAACACCCACACCAACTCATGCGACCAAGATGTCAGCCCACAGTTACCAACCACGAAGGCCTCGAATACCGGACCACATCGATGAGGTTGACCGACAAACACCAACCGAGGTCATCAGCCAACAAAACGAACATCTGCAAACGACATTGTGCCCTTCAGCTTCGTCACACGCGTGATCGAGGTCACCCGATGCCCATCGCCAGAGGTGCTAGTCAGCACATCATCCACAAGAATTGCTCACCATATGCATCTCATACCACCAATAACCCTTGATACTCGAGAATGTTGTGCCTATCAGCGTCCCATACCACCACAGGTCGTTTCGCAACTGCTAGCATCAATTAGCACCCAGAAGAAAACTACACATAAAACAGCGTTGGTTCACGCCCAAATTTACCCAAGAGAAGAAGGGTAGAACGGTCCTTGTAGTGTAGCTTGGGTTGTCGATTCCACAGAGACCTAAGAAGATACCTAAGATACAAGACCTAAGGGATGGATTTTTGGCTATGAAGTGGCCAACTTGGATTGATTTTGGATGGGTTTTAATGATATCTAAAAGATTTAAGTGGATTCAATTTAAAAGAATGAGTTGATCCTAGGTTATCACTCGGGGTGGATTGGATGTATTTTCTTTTTAATGATTTCAATTTCTTAAATTTGAGATGGGTTCATTTAAGGAGATAAAACAATATCATCACTTACTGGTTTAATGCCTACACCCTCTAATACTAATCACCTATACACTTGAAGGATCAAAGTTTTGAGCACTTCAAGGTAAAGGATCGTATTAGTACTTGAAGTGTGTGGCCTTAAATTCAACAAGGACGATGGAGTTTAAAAATCATCAAATAAAAATCCCAATTAAAGAAGTGATTATACATTAATTAGGTGATAAATAACATCCAATCCAGCCCCTTGCTACTCCCTTGGATCAACCCATAAGTGGGTTAGCCCTCCATTGATCCCATGGTTTCAATGGAAGCGGAAAGTAGACTCATAAGGGAGGAATGAAGAAGTAAAGAAAACAACAAAAATAAAATGATCACTCCACCGTTGTGTGAATAATTTCACAAGGGTTGGTGTGAATAAATTCACACCTTAATCCAACGGTATCAAAGTGATATTAAGAACAACAGAATAAGAGTAGAAGAAGAACTTTTATTAAGAAACTAAAGTGAATTGAACAACTTACATGTGAAAGACAAAATTGAGGCAACAAAAATGCAGCATAACATTACAAGTAAACAAAGCATCCAAGATCTTCAACTCCTTCACCACCACTGCCTTAAATAGGCATTTTGGGAGCCTTGGGTCGAGCCTTCAACAGTACAAGTCATCCCACTTGAGTATGGTAGGCCTAGGGTGGTGGAAAGTTTGTGGAATTTGGAATTTTCCACATTTGACCCGAGGTGGCAGCCAGATTTCATCCACCGAACAGACGCGTTTGGATGACCTTCTAGATGGCCGAATCAGGGTGGGCCATAGAAGAAGAAAATGGAGCTCCGGATGTCTTCTAACCGCCTGTAAAATTTGGGCCCATTTGGAGTTGTGTATTCCGAGATATGATCAAAATGGTGGACTGTTTTTCTGGACCGCAGAATCTGGCCCAGAATTTTATCTCTAACTTGGGCCGCCTAAATGACCAACATGGAGGCCGAATTAGCATTAACTCCTGAAGAGTGATTTGTTTCTGTACATGTCTTCTATCATCCCACGAAATTTGGGATTAATTGGGCCTGTATGTTGGGCCCCAAAGTCTCATCAGTGGGCTGGTGTCCAATCTACCTTCTCCAGAATTGCTTCCTTTCATTGCCAAATATCTCCATCATCCTCCATAAATTCTCCATTGATCCCTGAATCAAACATGTTCATATTTAAGTGTAGATCAATTTCCAAAAATATCAAATTAAAATATGTAAAATTCAATTCCTTACAATCAGATGAATCATTGGGTACTTTAAATGATGTTCAAAAATGTACCACATAGTAGTGCATTTTAAGAAGGTATTACAAACATAATGTGAAATGATGTTCAAAGTGTAAAATGCACTAAAATGGTGTTTATGAATAACAAAGAACATGAAAATTATGTATATTAACAATGAATATTAGCCTCATTTAGTGGCTAATCACACCCCCCAACTTGAGTTTTGCTAGTCCCGAGCAAAATATATCTCATCAAAAATGAAATTCAAATTCCCTTTTCTAAAAACATTTTAATACAAAATGATCACCAAAAAACCTTATACCAAACAATCATGAAACCCATCAAAATATTTTAATACGAGATAGTTTCATAAGCAGATCCCAATCCCAAGCCCATTCCTTTGATCAAATCCATCATCATACTTCATCCAACTCAATTAGGTGTAATGATGTGTTGTGAATCACAATAGATATGGGGTTCATTTTCATTCAAGGGGGAAATCATGGAAGCGCTAGGTGGAATCACATTTAATCCTAATATGAGCATTCTTCATCCCTATTTTTTTTTTGATTTTTTTTTGCAATATTGCTATAGTAATTGAGATTGCAATTAATCAAATTAACCCATGTAGCAAGACTTTGCCGATGACTCCCAGACTCAAAAGGCCTTAGGGCACCAAGTGAAGCCCACATACTCGGGCATCGTCTCGAGTTAACTTAATCAAAAACAAAGTCATATTACCATAAATAGAGATAGATTGAAAAACTCAGGGCTAGACAACTCTGGAGTCACGATCCCCAAGTGCCGAAAGCCTCGCATTTTATCAATCCATTGCTCTACACGCAAATTTTTATTTTTATTTTTTATTTTTTATTTTTTAATAATTTTTTTTTTTTAATAATTTTTTTTTTTGAGTACTCATATTATTCATAAAAATAAAACCATCCTATGCTATTTATTATGGGACCCCAAAAATTCAAATTAGTACCCCACAGTCTAGAGGACGTGCATTGTGGCATTTTTTTTATTTGGATGAAAATATAAATGATGACATATCACATTGGACAGCCACACTTTCCAAAATCTATGCTCATGAAATTATACAAGGATTAAAATCAGAATCAGGGCATGCTAAATTATTTGATATTCAGTTTCAAAGTGTGCAATGTGTATTACCATGTTCGAAGTTAAAGGAATTTTTCCTTCCATTTACTTTTTTTTTTCAAATCATTCAATTTTTGTTTTTGACACAAAAGCATTTTTTTTTATTTTATCTCCCCCCCAACTTAAAACAACACTGTCCCCAGTGTTTAAAGAAAAGAAAATTTATAAGGGGGTAGAGGTAGAGAATTAAAGTTCAAAAATGAAATTGAAAATGAGGGTTATGGAATGAAGTCACCTGGTGGTTGAAGTTGGAAGTTCTTGCAGCTTGAATTTGTTCCTTTGATATCCATGTCTCTTGTAAAGTTCCCTAGTGGAAAAAGGAAAAAAAAAAACAAAACAAACAAAACAAACAATATATATATATATATATTTATATAATAAAGGAAGTAAAATATAAGAATATATATAAAAATTATAGAATAAGGTAGCACAAGAAGCCGCAGGTCAGTGGTAAGCGCGCGCCCCTGTCTCCCTTCGGTCCCGGGTTCGAGTCCCCGCGGCTTCGCCGGTTGTGACGGGGTTTGCCCCACGGCCTATGGCGTGGACTTTTTTTTTTTTGTATTATTATATATTTTTTTTTTAACCCATTGAATAATAAAAACAAAATAAACTGATGATACATTGTCTTCTTTTTAAATTTCTGGGTAAGGTATTACTCAAGGATCACACCACGTGACACGGATGAATATGGTGCTCCTCTTTCGTACCCATCCATACTCATAATAGAAGAACAGGTCAAAAGTCTATTTTTTTTTTTATTTTAAATATAAACATGATTAAGTAATCTTATTTGAAAAATAAAGATGATTCAGAAATATTAGAAACATAAAAACCACGGGTTGCCTCCCGTGCAGCGCTTTGTTTAACGTCGTTAGCTCGACTTAAACCCCTTATTGATTAATTGTTGTTTTTTTTTTCAAAGGTAGGTTCACTCAGGTCTTTATCAACTTCATGTTTTTGGAATGGTTCTATGAATGGTTTGACTCTATGACCATTAACTTTAAATATTTGACCATTGGTGGGATCTTGAATTTCAACAGCCCCATGGGGGTACACCTTATGCACTATGTATGGACCGGACCATCTAGACCTCAACTTTCCCGGGTGCAAATGAAGTTTAGAACTATACAAAAGCACAGGTTTCCCTGGTTCAATGTGTTTAGTTTTAAGATTCCTAGACTGGTAGGCTTGAACTCTAGCTTTATTGATCCTTGAATTTTCATAAGCCTCCATCCTAAGTTCCTCAAGCTCGTTTAGATCCAATTTCCTCTTTATTCCGGCCAAAGAAATGTCAAAGTTCATTTTTTTGATTGCCCAAAAGGCCTTATGCTCAATCTCCACTGGCAAATGGCATGCTTTACCATAAACCAACCTATATGGGGACATTCCTAGGATAGTTTTAAATGCTGTTCGATATGCCCAAAGAGCATCTAAGAGTTTGCTCGACCAATCTTTCCTAGATGGATTGACAGTTTTCTCAAGAATTTGTTTGATTTCTCGATTGGCTAACTCAGCTTGACCATTGGTTTGTGGGTGGTAAGCGGTGGACACTTTGTGAGAAATTCCATACTTCTCCATGAGCGATGAGAATGGGCGATTGCAGAAATGAGTTCCACGATCACTAATGATTGCCCTAGGAATCCCAAATCTAGAGAAGATGTTTTCTTTAAGGAATCTAATCACAGTTTGATGGTCATTGGATTTTGTAGGAATGGCCTCAACCCATTTTGAGACATAATCGACAGCCAAGAGAATGTAAAGATATCCCCTAGAGTTTGGGAAGGGACCCATGAAATCAATTCCCCAACAGTCAAAGATTTCAACCACTAATATTGGAGTGAGAGGCATTTGATTCCTTTTTGTGATGGACCCTACTTGTTGACACCTAGGACAGCTTTGACAAAATGTGTAGGAGTCCCTTGAGAGGGTGGGCCAAAAGAGACCACATTGAAGAACCTTTGCAGAAGTTTTCTTAGAGGAAAAGTGACCTCCACATGCCTCATTGTGACAGAATTTAAGGATGGACTCTTGTTCGGATTCTGGCACACACCTCCTAATGACTAGGTCAGGACAGAACTTATATAGGTATGGATCATCAAACACATAATGCTTGACATCAGAAAGAAATTTTCTTCTAGCTTGGGTCCCTAAGAATTTTGGAATGACCCCTGAAACTAAGAAGTTGGCTATGTCAGCATACCAAGGGCAGTCACTCACAGAATAGAGGTTCTCATCGGGAAATGAATCAGACACAGAAAGGTGATGTGATTTGTCCTTGAATTCCAACCTAGAGAGGTGATCAGCTACAACATTCTCTACACCTTTTTTATCCTTAATGGTTAAATCGAACTCTTGAAGAAGAAGGACCCACCTAATCAATCTAGCCTTTGCATCTTGTTTTTGGAAGAGATATTTTAGAGCTGAATGGTCGGTGAATACAATGATGGGTGATCCTAAGAGGTAGGACCTGAATTTCTCTAAGGCAAACACAATAGCAAGTAACTCCTTTTCAGTGGTGGTGTAATTGATTTGGGCATCATTTAAGGATTTGCTTGCATAAGAAATGACATATGGAGTTTTATCACACCGTTGTCCTAACACAGCTCCTACAGCAAAGTCACTGGCATCACACATGAGTTCGAAAGGAAGGTCCCAGTTTGGAGATTTCATAATGGGAGGAGAGGTGAGAGCGGATTTAAGGGTTGAAAATGAACCCTCACAGCTTTCTGTCCAAACAAATGGAGCATCCTTTACTAGGAGAGCACAAAGAGGGCGAGAGATTGAACTAAAGTCCTTAATGAATCTTCTATAGAAACCAGCATGTCCTAAGAAGGACCTCACTTCCTTAACAGTTCTGGGTGATGGAAGGTGACGAATGATGTCAACCTTTGCTTTATCAACTTCAATCCCCCTACTCGAGACCAGATGGCCTAGAACAAGTCCCTCTTTAACCATGAAATGGCATTTTTCCCAGTTTAGGACCAGATTTTTTTCTTCACATCTTGACAAGACTCTATCCACATTCTGCAGACATCCCTCAAAGGTATCCCCAAACACAGAGAAGTCATCCATGAAGACCTCAAGAAAATCCCCTACCATGTCTGAGAAGATTCCCATCATGCACCGCTGGAAGGTTCCAGGGGCATTGCATAACCCGAACGGCATGCGTTTAAAGGCAAAGGTACCGAAAGGACATGTGAATGTAGTCTTCCCTTGATCCTCTAGGGAGACCTCAATTTGATTGTAACCTGAGTACCCATCTAGGAAGCAATAGAATTGATGACCCGCCACTCGCTCGAGGACTTGATCAATAAAGGGCAAGGGAAAATGGTCCTTCTTGGTACAAGAGTTGAGCTTCCTATAGTCAATACAGACTCTCCAGCCACTACTCACCCTAGTTGGAAGAATTTCCCCATCCTTATTAGTGATCACAGTGATTCCAGCTTTCTTTGGGACAACTTGAATTGGGCTTACCCACTCACTCTCAGCTATGGGGTAGATGATACCAGCTTTCAACAACTTAAGAAGTTCTTTCCTTACCACATCCATAAGATTTGGATTGAGTCTCCTCTGAGGTTGACGACATGGTTTGGATTCAGATTCAAGAGTAATCCTATGAGTTCCAATAAGTGGGCTAATCCCAGGAATATCAGACAGGGTCCAACCAATGGCTTTCTTGTGTTTCCTAAGGACATCTAGAAGCATCCCCTCCTGATTGGCTTCAAGAGAAGAAGATATGACTATAGGATGTGTTTGATTTTCCCCTAGGAAGGCATACTTGAGGGAGGTAGGAAGTTCCTTCAATTCAAGATCTGGTTGGTTCAGAATTTCAGCAGAATATTGGGGCATTGGATCAAGATCAAATTTGTTTCCTAGATTTTCAGATTGAATTGATTCCCCATGTGTAGAGGTTTCAGCCACAAGATTGTATTGACCTGGGTTAGGGAAGGGAGTTTGAGTCGTCTCCATGAATGTGGTTTCCTGAAAGGTTTCACTGATTGTTGGTCCTAAGACATCATTATAGGAGCAATTTGAAAATGATTCGAGCCAAGGAGATAAACTTCCTTCATGTGAACAAAGGAAATCAATCTCATTCTGACTTAAACATCCATCAAATATTCCTTGATGTTCCATGGATTCATTATCAATACTTCCTATCATGTTTACTTCATGAATGTCCTCGTCATCTCCTATTTGTGAGCTTGCGTTATAGATGTTCAAGTCTAGACTCATGTTCCCAAAGGTGATGGTCATGTTCCCATTTCGGACTCGGATAACAGAGTTGATTGTTGCAAGGAAAGGACGACCAAGGATGATTGGGGTTTGTTCTTTATTTCCTAAATTTGGATGGTTGTCAAGGACAATGAAATCAGCAGGGTAGATGAAGTTTTCAACCTTTACCAGAACGTCCTTTAAAATCCCCTTTGGAACCCTAATGCTACGATCAGCAAGCTGAAGTGTGACAGATGTGGGTTGGAGCTCTTCTAGGCCTAACTGGCAGTACACAGCATATGGGATGAGATTGACACTAGCACCTAGGTCACACAAGGCCTTGACAACTTTGCTTTCTCCTAGTTCAACATTGATGTAAGGGCAACCTGGGTCTTTCAACTTAGGAGGAATGGTCCCTTGAATGGTGGTACTCACATTAGCAGCCAAAAGGACTTGGTTTTTATGTGAAAATTTTCTTTTAAAAGTGCACAAGTCCTTAAGGTACTTTGAGTAGGAAGGTATGGTTTGGATTGCATCGAGAAGAGGAATGTTCAACTTGACTTGTGAGAAGATTTCCCTCAATGTTTCACTCAGTTCAGGCTTGGATTTCCCCCTCATGCGTTGGGGAAATGGTGCAGGTTGTGGGGTTGTTTGTTGAAGAGTTGTTTCTTTCACATTGTTATCAGTTTCCTCAGTTTGATCTTGTGGTTCACTTGAATTCTCATCCAAGTTTGAATCTTCAGGTGGGTTCTGAATTAGTTGTTCAGGTTTCTCAATTGATTTCCCACTTCTTAAAACAGTCACAGCCTTTAGTTGTTCATGAGTTGTTTGAGCACAACTTGACTCTCCCCTTGAAGTTGAGGACGGCACCGCCTGAGTAGGCATGGGTGCCTTTCCAGTTTTGATGGTTTGAAGTTCTTGTTTTAGGGAAGAGACTTCTGAGTTCATCCTCTCCATTTGTTTGCACAATTGTTCTAGTAGGCTTTGTGGAACAGTTTGGGTTGGTGCTTGAGTAGGTTGGTTTATCCCAGGGGGATATTTTGGAGGTGGGATGGTTTGTTGAAAATGGACCGGTGGTTGTTGGTATTGGATAGGTTGGGTTTGGAACTGGTTATGGTTTTGGTAGTTCTGATGGGGGTAAGGATTTTGTCCCTGTGGTTGGCTAGGTTGTTGGTTATCCTTCCATCGGAAGCCAGGGTGGTCATTGTACCTTGGATTGAAGGTGTTTTGGTATTGAGGCTTTTGAAAGTTTAGGGCATTGACTTCCGCTGGGGGTCCTCCTAGAAGAACATCCTTGATGGATGGAATGGTTGGGCAGTTGTCTGTTTTATGGTCATGTTTGTCACAAATTGTGCAAACAAGGTCTACATTTTGGATTTCATGGACTTTCCTAAGGTCTATCTCTTCAACCTTCCTAGAGAGTGCTGCGAGTTTGGCCCTAAGGCTTTCCTCTTCTCTAAGTGTATGAATTCCTGTGGTTCTTTGTGGCTTTTCAGAATAGGGTGAAGTTCCCCAAGTTTGGTTTTGTTCAGCCAGACTTTCCAGATACTCGTAAGCATCATTTGGGGCTTTGTTTTTAAAGGTTCCATTACACATCATGTCAATGAACTGTTTGTTCCCCGGACCCAACCCTTCATAGAAAATTCTCACTTGTTCAGGTATGGAAAACCCATGGTGTGGAACCATGTTTAGGGTGTCTTTGAACCTCTCCCATGTTTCATAAAATGACTCTCCCTCTTTTTCAAAAAAGTTTTGGATGCTCTTTTTAAGTGCAATTGTTTTGTGATGAGGGAAGTATTTTTTGTAGAATTCTCTTTGCAGTTGGTCCCAAGAGTGGATTGATGCAGGTCTCAAGTTGTTTAGCCAATTTTTAGCTCGATCCTTTAATGAAAAAGGAAATAGCCTCATCTTAGCAGATTCTAGTTGATGTGGGGGACACATGGTTTCAACAATGTCGTTGAACTCTTTGACATGAAGGTATGGCATTTCTGACTCCATCCCATGAAAGGTTGGAAGGTGGTTTAGGACATGGGGTTTGAATATGTAGTTGGTGTCTCCTATGGAATTGTGTCTAATGCATGAGGGGGCATTGGTCCAAGCTGGAGTGAGGTAGTCGTTCATGGTTTGATCAACTACATTCCCTAAGTTTGGAGCTTCTTGGTTTTGGTTTCCCATTTGATTCCCCCCAGGGTTTACAATTTGATTTTGTGGATGACCCTCCATTGGACTTGTTTCAAGTTCTGACTTTGGGGTTTCAAGAATATTTGAATCTGATTTAAACAATCCCTTAGGTTCACTTGACTCCCCTATCCTAGAACTTTCCACCCTAACTAGTCTGTTTGAGAAATCGCGGGTGTAGGCGGACATGCGCCCAAAAAAAAAAGCGAGAAAGGGACAAGATAAGAGATCTTGGGTGAGAGTAGAAGAATGGAGGTGAGGAAAGAAGGTTTTTTTTTTTTTTGGATCTAAGGTACTTACTTGGTCCCCGGCAACGGCGCCAAAATTTGGTTCACGCCCAAATTTACCCAAGAGAAGAAGGGTAGAACGGTCCTTGTAGTGTAGCTTGGGTTGTCGATTCCACAGAGACCTAAGAAGATACCTAAGATACAAGACCTAAGGGATGGATTTTTGGCTATGAAGTGGCCAACTTGGATTGATTTTGGATGGGTTTTAATGATATCTAAAAGATTTAAGTGGATTCAATTTAAAAGAATGAGTTGATCCTAGGTTATCACTCGGGGTGGATTGGATGTATTTTCTTTTTAATGATTTCAATTTCTTAAATTTGAGATGGGTTCATTTAAGGAGATAAAACAATATCATCACTTACTGGTTTAATGCCTACACCCTCTAATACTAATCACCTATACACTTGAAGGATCAAAGTTTTGAGCACTTCAAGGTAAAGGATCGTATTAGTACTTGAAGTGTGTGGCCTTAAATTCAACAAGGACGATGGAGTTTAAAAATCATCAAATAAAAATCCCAATTAAAGAAGTGATTATACATTAATTAGGTGATAAATAACATCCAATCCAGCCCCTTGCTACTCCCTTGGATCAACCCATAAGTGGGTTAGCCCTCCATTGATCCCATGGTTTCAATGGAAGCGGAAAGTAGACTCATAAGGGAGGAATGAAGAAGTAAAGAAAACAACAAAAATAAAATGATCACTCCACCGTTGTGTGAATAATTTCACAAGGGTTGGTGTGAATAAATTCACACCTTAATCCAACGGTATCAAAGTGATATTAAGAACAACAGAATAAGAGTAGAAGAAGAACTTTTATTAAGAAACTAAAGTGAATTGAACAACTTACATGTGAAAGACAAAATTGAGGCAACAAAAATGCAGCATAACATTACAAGTAAACAAAGCATCCAAGATCTTCAACTCCTTCACCACCACTGCCTTAAATAGGCATTTTGGGAGCCTTGGGTCGAGCCTTCAACAGTACAAGTCATCCCACTTGAGTATGGTAGGCCTAGGGTGGTGGAAAGTTTGTGGAATTTGGAATTTTCCACATTTGACCCGAGGTGGCAGCCAGATTTCATCCACCGAACAGACGCGTTTGGATGACCTTCTAGATGGCCGAATCAGGGTGGGCCATAGAAGAAGAAAATGGAGCTCCGGATGTCTTCTAACCGCCTGTAAAATTTGGGCCCATTTGGAGTTGTGTATTCCGAGATATGATCAAAATGGTGGACTGTTTTTCTGGACCGCAGAATCTGGCCCAGAATTTTATCTCTAACTTGGGCCGCCTAAATGACCAACATGGAGGCCGAATTAGCATTAACTCCTGAAGAGTGATTTGTTTCTGTACATGTCTTCTATCATCCCACGAAATTTGGGATTAATTGGGCCTGTATGTTGGGCCCCAAAGTCTCATCAGTGGGCTGGTGTCCAATCTACCTTCTCCAGAATTGCTTCCTTTCATTGCCAAATATCTCCATCATCCTCCATAAATTCTCCATTGATCCCTGAATCAAACATGTTCATATTTAAGTGTAGATCAATTTCCAAAAATATCAAATTAAAATATGTAAAATTCAATTCCTTACAATCAGATGAATCATTGGGTACTTTAAATGATGTTCAAAAATGTACCACATAGTAGTGCATTTTAAGAAGGTATTACAAACATAATGTGAAATGATGTTCAAAGTGTAAAATGCACTAAAATGGTGTTTATGAATAACAAAGAACATGAAAATTATGTATATTAACAATGAATATTAGCCTCATTTAGTGGCTAATCAAGCGTCCAAAGCAGGCCCAACCACATAACAGGCCATCAGCATGGAGGCCTAGCAGGACCACCACAACACCCACATCACAAGGTCTCATCGTCGCCAGCCCATGCGTTCCAGCCTGTTCCTCAGCCGACAACCCGTAATCCACGGATAACACATCACCATCCCACTAAGAAAAACATCACATACCACATGCGCGCCAGCTTGTTTAGCTGACAACCCACAACATCACCATCCCTCCACCAGCAAAACTATGCACCATCGCCTGAATACACCTTCTCCACCAGGATACCACACGAAACTCCCCCCCATCGTCGTTGAAGAGCTACCGCTGGGATCCCAGAACAGTCGCACCCTCCTAGCTGTGTCCCAAAGTTTGCACCTCATCCGCATCCCGATGTCACACGAACGTCGTCACAACAACCGATCTTGGTTGCCATCGGAGTTGCTCCCTGCAACCTAATCACGCACGTGAAGAGTCGTCATTGATAAAACATATCTTTATCACTGCTAGAATTTTAGCATTGTTAAAGATAAGTTTTATAAGGGCTTACCATTTCCGCACTGATAAAACCACTCTTTATCAGTGTTTTTTTGAAAGCACTGATAAAGGTCTTTCCGATCTTTTAAAAAGAACCATAAGAAGGTCCTCCTGACTCATGCTGTTCAAGCTCTCACAGAACCAATTCACTATCATCACACTTCCTTAATCTTCTCGATGAATCGATCCTCTCAAAAACTAAGGTATGTGATTATTTCTACTCATCTTTAATCACGATCCTTAAACTTTCCCTTGTCGATTTATTTTGTTAGCGCTTGAAGATCTACTTCTCGTCGCATGCCACCACCCTAATCCCATCACACCATCAACCCAATCCAGATCCTCCCTTACAAGAGAGTGTACCACTTGGTCTACCACCAGTGTAGTGAGCCCCAAACACTATTGTAACAATCCCAACCCTAGTAGCCCATAGTCAGTGGTTATTTTATTACAATAACATAGATACAAGAGATCACATCGCCAAGGATCGACCAGTTTAGTAGTCTTGAAGAACTAGATACATATATTGTTATCTTATTACGTTGGTAATTAAACATAGAAAATAACAAAGGAAAATAAACTACTTCCTTGACACTTATTCTAAGATTTCATCCTCATAACCCGGGGAAGGAAAAAAAATAAAAGGGTGAGGTCAAACACTCAGTATGGGTTACATGAATCAATAATAAGTGAAGCAAAGTCAATAAGACAAAATCATTATGACAAGGTAAATAACTTAAAATCACATGTCATCAATAAACTGATAATGAAAATGCATCCATAGATTTTGTTACAGTGAAAATCTCAGGGAAAGTAATAACTGAATACTGAATGAAGAAAATGCCTAATTATTGGATGTCATATATCTGGCACATGAATCATTATACTTTCAAGACAGTTTAAGTCTATGGATAGAAACCCATCTTGGAAACAAATATGAAGGGGTTTCCACCAACTATTTTGTCTTATGAGACATGTCGATGCATCGAGGGACTATCTATAACCGGGCTCCACCCGTCACTGCAAGTCCAAAGCATTCTTCATGCATAGATTCAATTCAATAACAACATTAAAAGAAAACACCAAATATAAAAATGGTATAAGTCTAAGACAACAATTATATCCATGATACATGAAATATATATATTTAATGAAATCTTCAATGAATGGTGATCATAAATAAAAGGGAAGTATACATGCACCACACATAAGGAATAAGTGGTGAATAAGACATAACCAAAGCGAATATCATAATGGTGTCCACAAAAGAATGGATTTAAATCATACTTGGGAATTCATAGGGGGGTATAGGAATATATCATGATAAATGATGTCCAACTAAAGTGAAAAAATTTAAAAAGAGTGTTTAAGAAACTTTAAAAATGAGCCACTTTAGTGTGGTTTAAGGGAAAATATGAAAGAGTCTTTAAAATAGGCAGAGACATAATTGTTTGCATAAAACCAGAAATGAAAAAAGATAGTTTTTATGATAAAAAGAGTTATTTTAGAAAAATATTTATGGATTTAAACAGATTATAGAGTGTACTTGAAAATAAGAATGAAATTGGGAAGTTCTCTTAAACCGGGATTGCTTATTTAAAGGAATTGAAAATGAAACCTTAAAAACATGTATTTCCCCATCAAAGAAAAAAGAATTGTGCTAGGTACATATGTTTGGAACACACACATAGAATTTATGAGTATGTTGTCCTCCTCTAGTTTTAATACTCACAAATCATGCTTGACTATGCTAATTATGATTTACTAAGATACATTGTGTTTAATCATGTTCAACTATAATTTTAACCTATGGTGTTAGTGTTTACATCATAAGACAACATTACTGATTTTGGTTAAGTATGAGCTATCAATACTTGTCCTACCAATAGAAAAGTCACTGATACATGAGCTACTGATGACATAATCTATCGATAAGATAAGTCACTAATAGAACAAATCATAAATTTCACTAAGTATGAGTCACCAAAAGCTTGACTCACTGAAAGATTGAGTTACCAATGCCTGAACTACTGACACCTGACATACCAACGTCTAACCTACCGATAGATTGAATGACCTACACTTAGAATTTCACTAAGTATGAGATACCGACGGCCAATCTCTGACACATCATCTACTGACAACTCGATTGACCGATGTAAGTTTGATCTACCGACAAAATTGACCTACCTATGTGACTCACTGATGATGTCTCACCGACATGACTCACAGATGATGTCTCACCGACACGACTCACTAATGATGTCTCACCTACGTGACTCACTGATTATGTCTCACCGACATGACTCACCGATGGTTACTTATTGATGGCTTCACCGATGTGTCTCACCGACCAATATTTAATTATTTCTATGTCTAGAATTTGAAATGTCACTGGTTTACTTATTTTATTTTATTTTAACCCACATTTAGTATTTTATCTCTTCAAATACCTAAATGATAAAATTAAGGGTCAATCTAATACTTTTTACCCTCACAATCTTACTCTTGAACTCGTACCCTTAAACCTTACTCTCCCGAGCTGTTTATAGCATCCCGCCTTTTTATCACATAAACTTTCATTACATTTTACAAAAATGAGGATCTTTAAGGTTTAGTGTCTTGAAAACCAGGAACTTAAAACATGAAAACATAAAACATTATTCTTAAACACTTGAAAGGCTTATCCTCATGTTCATCCTAGGTTCATTACTGCATCTCATAACCTAGGGGAATACATCAAAAGAAAGGGTGAGCAGAAGGCCCAGTAAGGGAAACAAGGGGAAACATTTAACATGTGAACTTGATATACATCAACAATGTCATGAAAAAGAACTTTAAGGCATGAGAAATAAATGATGAAGCATATCATAATAAAAATAACATTTTTCATAACATTAAGATGTGGCTACATCATTTAACATAGACAATCATGAACATATCACCAAGGTCCATCCCCAAGGTGTCATTTGAAAATTACCAAGGTTATTCACCAAGATATCATGAAAATTGTAATCTCTAGTGGTTACATCATTACCCAATGCATTGGAGCGCTATCAGGGCGCACCCTTAAATTTGCCTTTATTATCATGTGAGACACATATATCATCATCAAAAATTTCATAAATAACCCATATAGCATAAAATAAATTGGTTTCATTTCATAATCATAACATTTTAAAAACTGCTTTAAAGACATGATCTTTACGTCACTTTAAACCCACAGAAGGGGAGAGCGGGTCTCATGTATGTAAATCCCAGAATTTAAAATATAACATTTTGATATATATGTGAATAAAAATGTAGAAATAAGATCTTTGAGTATTCACTTTATAACATAAAATAATTTTTAGAAAAGAGAGAGGCATTTTGAGACGAAAATTCTGCAGCATAACGGCTACGTTTCGGGGTTTTAGAAAACATTGAAAAGAGAGGGGACATGGGTCAAAAATTCATAAATGACCCATAAAACAGTAGAGAGACAGAATACGAAGGATATATAAACATGGTAATGAAATTTTAAAGACATACCATATGAAATGAAGAATGTGAAAGGAGGACAAAAATAAGATTTCTCTTATGAACATTCGGCAGCCTAACGACATCACTTAAACTTCAAAAAATGAATTGACGAGATCAAATAGGGTCTCTCATCATATGAACATAAAATTTCAGTATGATAGATATAGAGATAATACCCAAACATAATAAAAAGTAACTTTAAAGACTTGACATGAAAGTAGAACTTTGAAAAATGAGAAGGGTGAAAGAATCCCTTAAAAATTTGGCAGCCTAAGGCGTCACTTAAACTTCAACAAAAATGAATTGACGAGATCAAATAGGGTCTCTCATCATATGAACATAAAAGTTAAGTATTATAGATATAGAGATCATACCCCAACATAATAAAAAGGAACTTGCAATACTTGACATGGAATTAGAACTTTGAAAAAGGAGAAAGGTGAAAGAACCACTTAAAAATTCGGTAGCCTAACGGCGCCACTTAAAACTTCAAAATACTGAATTAAAGAGTTCAAATGGGGTCTCTCATCATATGATCATAAAAGATAAGTATGATAGATATAGATATCATACCCCAACATAATAAATAGTAACTTGAAAGACTTGACAAGAAAATAGAACTTGAAAACGAGAATGGTGAAAGAATCTCTTAAAAATTCGGCAGCCTAACGACGCCACTTAAACATTCTTAAAATGATTCGATAAGAGAAAGAGGGGGTTTCTAATAATATGAACATGAAAAGGTCAGTAATATGAATATAGAATAACATCCTCCAACATAAGAACATGGAGCATAAAATAAATGACATAAAAGAGATTACTTGAAAAGAAAGAGAGAGGTCGGATCCCTTACCTTAAAACGTAACTCTTAAAACTCAATGGTTTGGAACTTGAGGGCTTGGGGGCACCTTGGGAGGACTCCTTGGGAGGTAAGGAGACTAGAAATTCGATGAGAATGATTTTGGATTCCAAAGGATGAGATCATGACTTGGTATTTATAGGGAAAGTGAGGGGACAAGGCATTAATGGCCAAGGGACACCTCATAAGTGGGTTTCTCAAAACCATGTGCTCTCCCAAGATATTTCCCATGAAGTTAGGCCACATGGGGCCCCAATACAATAATTAATCACCTTTGGTCGGCCAACCCATAAAATATCTCATGACATTATCATGACACAGTTATGATGTCATTAAACATACCGAAACCCTAAAACTGTATTTTTACTATTCACTGAAAATTCAACTTTCTCAGAAAAATCCCAAAATTTAACCTTAACCAAACATAAATGCTCTGATTTCAAAAATGAACTCCATTTTATAAAAAATATTTTTCTAAATATTTTTAATTTATTTTTTAAATAAATACACTATTCACCGAAAATTCATTTTTTTTCAGAAAAATTCCCAAAAATTACCTTAACATAATATCAATGCTCTGAGTTCAAAAATGAAATCCATTTTATAAAAATAATTTTATAAATATTTTTAATTTAATTTTTAATTAAAAAACACTATTCACCCGAAAAAACTAATACTTGAATAATAATTTATGAAACCGTTATTTAACCATTTTATTGAATCACATTACTTAATCAAGGTACCTAGATTATATTAATACTTTCTTTAAGTGAGATTACTAATCCATTTAGACACATTACTAATCCTAATCATAAAATCACTATTCATAATTTACTATTCATCAAAAATCAAGTTGATCTTATTAGACTCTAAATTTCATACTGGACATAATTGTAGACGAACATTTTTTGAAAATCATTACACATTTTTAATTATTTAAGGTTTGCATAAACATTTTTTTAAAATATCCTTTCTCTAAAATTCACCAAAAATATGCATACTATATTTATCCGGAAATTTGAAAATTAATAAACTTCATCATAAGAAGAAATACCAATTTTTTATTAAAAAAAAGGATTACACAAGGCAGTTACGGTCTCCTTACATAGCCCCTTATCACACCAGCATAGGAACTAAGTGTAAGGTGTGCTAAGGTGAGAGAATCCGAAGGAGGCTCGGCCAACATCGCACGAGTAGTAATTTCTATCAGTTTGAACTTCTCGCAAAGGTGATCTCGTTCTAGCTTCACACGATGAAGTTCAGCTTGGGTTTGGTCCAAAACAAATCCCAGTGGTGCTACCTCCTTCCCAAGTTCTGTTAGATGGGCTTTGATCGGTCTAAGACTACTAGGTGAGGCCATCGAATCTTCTTTCTATATTAATTAACCAATATTACTTGTATTTAGATACAATAATCAAAACGTTTAGTTTCCAGTGGTCATATTGACCAATGGTCATATAACAGTCAAAACCCAACGGTCTCATTTTAATTATACTCATGTTATCAAATGAAAAAATTTTGTTGAGTATAAAAATAAAATAAAAAAACACACAAAATTAGGAAACAAGATTTATTCAAAATTTCGGGTCGTTACACTATTACCCTTCTCCCTCAAACCAAAACCTTCAAACCTCTCTCAATGGATTGTGTTAAGCACATCCTTTAAGGATCAGAGGATTAGTCACATCCATCCAAGAAGCGAATAGAAAAATCTAGTCGGCCTAAGACTAAACTTGAACCTATTCATACATAACTCATGAATCGTATTTTAACCCCTAAGAAGGAAGTACATTTAGAATGGCTGTTGTTGAGTAAGTATCTTATGATGAATATGCTACAAACCCAAGAGTGGTTGGAGTGGTTCACCAACAATGAGAGGCTGTATTATTCAAGGCTAGTACATGAGTTTTTCCAGAATGCTTAGTTTATGTTGGAAGGATCTGAGGTGTTTTGGATAAAGTTAATAGTGGATGGAAGGAGAGTGTATTTTTCATCCAAGAATTGGGAAGAATGTCTAAGGGTACCCCATGAGGGTGTTTATGATGACCATCAGGGGAGTTCTCCTCCCACAAGTGATCTTTTTAGTTATGAGGCATATTTGGCTAAGCTGACAGGCAATGGATAATATAGGAGACCCATTTCTATATAACTTGATGGTGAGAGAATAATTTTGTTCAAATTCATCTAGCATCAGTTATGTCTCAGGAAAGGGGACTTTTCTTTTATTAAGTACTAGGATGTGTTTTTGTTGTATCTGTTGAAGAAAGGCCATAAAGTAAACTTGTGAAAATATCTGATGCTTCATATCAGTGAGATGATTAAGCCCTATTACAAGAAAAAACCTTTATTTTATCCTATAATTATCTCTGCCATGTTAAATGATAAGGGATTTGTAAATGAATATGAAGATATAGTCTCTGCTTGTGATGGTTTGTATCTCAATAAAGCTATCTGTAAGAGGATAAAAATTAATTGGAATCCCTGGAAGAAGATGTGGGTTGAGGATAATGACAAGCTATATGAGAAATTGGATCCTGTTGAGTATCCCTCAAGGCCAAGGAACATGGTTGATCCTAGTCTAGGACCAGATGAAGTTGGTGAGTATTCTTATGAGGATGTGGTTGAGGAAGGTCAAGGAAACAAGTCTCCTATAGATGACAAGAGTGATCATGATATTATTGACAGTCCAGTGAGGATGTCTTATAGTCCTTCAACACCACCTAGACCTCTACCTTCTAAGGAACCACTTCTACCTGAGAATGATAGTGATGAGATAGAAGAGTCAGAAAATACTGAGTATGAGAGCAGATATAGTAGTGAAGAAAAATCTAGTGATGAAGAAGAAAATTGCAGTGAAGAAGAAGAAGTTGAGGTTGATTATAGAGTTGAGGAAGATGTCAAGTAATTTGATGGAAGTGATAGAGAAGATGAAAGTGAAGTAGAAGATGCAGAAAGTGATGATTCATATAGTGGATCAGACCATGGTGATGATGACCAAGGTCCCGGTGGAGATACTATTGATCTAACCCTAGATCCTGTTGAACATGATAATACTACTGGTCCTACATTAGTGGAACAAGAACCTATTGCGGAATCCCATGGGGCTACTGAATAGATTATGATTAAGGAAAGGGCTCCTGATGCTCATGTTGAACCAGATGTGGTTGAAGAGGGAGCTCCTACTGTCCATGTTCAGGAGGAATTTCAGGATATAAGGGATGTATATATGACTCCAGTGAGGGAGTTGGTTTATTCATGAAAGGGTCCATCAGCTAAGGTAGAGAGACAAGATAAAAAAGAAAAGGTTGATGCGATTTCTCCCTTGGATGGTATTTTGGTACCTATATGGAGGAGGGACCCAGGATATGTGACTCTTGGATTAGATTATCCTGATGTACAGGAGAGGACTTCTCCTACTCCTGTGGTTGGTTCAGGACCTATTGAATATGTCACCAAATCTGATATTAATGCCTTCAAGGAAGAGTTGTTGGCTATTGTTCGATCAACCAATTTACAACCACCTTCTTTATCTTCCAAAATTAGTGAAAGAGATGTTGTTTTTATTACTAAGAGAGTTGTATCTTAGGTTGATCCAAGATTTATCACTCTTGCAGAATCTATTGTTTCAGATAATCAGAAGACGAGGAATGAGTTATCTTCTATGGTTTCTATCATTAATAGTCTGACAATTGAGTATAAAACTTATTTAGAAAATGTTCTGAAGAGTCTTAGTGACACCAATTCTGAGTCTTATAAGGAAGATAATCTTTCTCAGAATCTAACTCTTGATCTAAATAAATTGAGATTAGATATCTGAGATATAGTGCAAGGTGATTTCAGCTCATCTTCTCTTGTTTCTTACCCTCCTAATGTTGAGATGGTAGAAATGTGATTAGAGAGGAACTTTAGACTATGATGGGTAGCACTGCCTAGAAGAGTATCTAAAAAATCAGGCATAATTGTGATCATATTTATGATATTATTAAGTTTTATTCCACTAGTGCTACAAAGGCTCAAGAGGAAATCACCAAGAAGATCAATTTCTATTTTAAGAGGATTTACACCAAGAATCAGCTAACCAGTAACTTCAAATATCTGGTTGAAAATTTGTGGCTACCTCCAGTGACTCAGGCATTCAAAGAGAAAGTTAGGCAGTTTAAAGAGTTTACTCCTACCCTTTAGAAGTTCATGGAAAATAAAAATGATTTTAAGAAGGCAATGACATATGGTAGCGAGGTCATCAGATACTTCATCAATCTTCTGAAACAATACCTACATCATCACAACACAACCATTTTTTCTCCAACTGCTGATCCTATTAGACCAGTTCTGCCTGCTTCTACCTCTTTTTATTCTACCATTTTCTCACAATTAACTATGACCCCTACTCAAGCTCTCAGCCAAATTAGACCTATCATCCAATAGGAACTCGTAGGTCCTGCTTCCTCTTCTAGACTGGTCCTTTCTCTATCTGTTTTTCAAGGAGTGCCTCTTCCTTCCCTCTCTATTGGCTCTGTCCCTTCCACCAATCCTACCTATAAAACTTCTCCTCCTCCCTACTCTTCTTATGATAAGGGAAAGGAAGTGATGGACTCGTATGTGACCAAGAAATTGTATCCCTTTTTGATAGGGATTTGATGTACTCTTTTTGTTGTATTATTTTTGTTATCCCTTGTACTGCTTGATTAATGAAATAACTTCTATGACTTCATCTTATTGTTAGTTCCTTATCTTTTTTTTTCATTCAGTTTTTCCTTTTTGATAATCCCAAAATGGGGAGAAATAATATGTCATCTCACTCAGGGAGAGATTAAGACTATGCTCGAGATTAAAAGGGAACATATAATTGACAAAGTCCATTTAATAAGTAATATGTACTTGTGTTTCTTTTAAATTTTCATCTCAATAATCTATGTAATATGTTAAATTTTTTTTTCTCTAATAATCATAAATCAATTCAATTATTGTGGTATATAATTCCATGATTTGTGATCATCAAAAAGGGGGTGATTTTTGGCCTCCTCTAGTTTTAATGCTCACAAATCATACTTAATTATTCTAATTATGATTTACTAAGATAGATTATGTTTAATCATGTTAAATTATAATTCTAACCTATGATGTTAATGTTTACATCATAAGACAAAATTATAGATTTTGGTTCAGTATGAGCTACTGATACTTGTCCTACTAATAGACAAGTCATCGATACATGAGCACCGATGATATAAGATATCGATAAGCTGAGTCATCGATATAACGACTCATAAATTTTGCTAAGTATGAATCACTGGAAGCTTGACTCATTGGCAGATTGACTTACCGATGTCTAACCTACCGACACCTAATCTACTGACGTATGAACTACCGATAGAGTGACTGAACTACACTCATAATTTCACTAAGTATGAGCTACTGAAAGTTAAGCTACCAACACATAATCTACCAATAGCTTGATTAACCAATACAAGTTTGATCTACTGATATAAATGATCTACTAATAGAATGAGTCACGGATGATCTGTCTCTTTATTTCAAAATTATCTCTAAAGGTCATATTTATGAAACTTAGTACTTATTATTATATTAATGATCCTATATGTATTTTGTAGACAACATTTAATGAAGTCAGAGACCAGTAAGAGGTATGAAGTACTAGAGAACATGCTGATTGTCTGTATAAAGGAAATATCTTCATCATAGCATGAAAGAGGCGACCCGGAAGAAATATACATATCTGTTCATTCACCTTAGAGAAAAACACAATATATACCTATTGTGATTACATGAAGGCACCATTTAGTACCAAAAAAAGCCACAAATCTCTGCAGCAATAACTTAGAAGATAAGAACACTTTGAGGAATCTTCAAGGATCATTGGGAATAGAAGACAGAAGCAAAAAAGACTCTCTATTTTTCTATCTGTTTCTGGAAAACGACGCTAAATTCAATTCTACTATCCTGAAGGAGTCTAGAAGATTCATAGAACATCACATAGAGCATTCTAAACTCTTCTTATCTTTTAGCTCTACCTGTGTACTTTATTTACATTTTGAGCAGTGTGTGTCTCTCTTTTATTAACACACACTGAATCTTGAGCTAAACTGAAAGATACTTAGATATATTCACAAACCTTAGAATTTACACTCCCACATATAATAGTGGAATATGTCCCCATTTAGTCGGTTTGTTTTTAGACTCCCACAAAAACTATAGAAGAGGTCTAGTTGACCTGAACAGTTTGTATACTGTTGTTACCTCGATCCAAGGTGTGGATCATGTTTATTTAATATAAACTGATTAGTGGAAAGTGATCACCAAGTGGAGAGGATTATTTCTTGGCTTGATACTAAACCTATTATTTACTTATGATGTTTGTTTTCATGTTTTTCTTTCATCGTCTTTGTAATTATTTCAGAAAACTTAACTTTTATTTGATATTTAATCTTAGATAGTGTTTATATTAGAATTTGTTTTAGTAGACTGTTTTAAAAAGTTAAAATAGCAATCCATATTATTTTAACTGAGAAATAATCAATCTCTTAGAAATCACTTAAATGATCAAATCTTTTATAAATATGCTACTTTGGTTAACTGGCCTGTATTTGTTTTGAGATTGGGGTTTTTTTTTAAATACATGTTTTAAGATAGAAATTTTTATAGGAAGTCAATTATCCCTCATCTTGAGTGTCTTACTCCAACCAAAAGAGTACATAAGAATAATTAATAATTAAATTAGGGTAAAGATAGATAAACTATAACCTTAAGGAAAAAATAGGAGTTTTGAGAGAATCCCTTACCTTATGTCTGAATGTTTTCAACACTTGCACTTAATGTCTTGGATAATGAAATTTTATTCATTAATAATTTAATTTAGAACCCATTAAACACATATTTTATTTATTATAATTTTATTAAGATCATTTATGACCTTTTTGAGGAGTTATAAGATTTAATTTTTTCATTTGGGAGTGTTTGTTTCCTTGGTTTTCATGATTGGTTCACTTGTATACATGTATGAAAGATCATGTAAAATGTGAATAGTAATCCAGAATTAAAATTATATATTATTAATGAAATTCCATAAGATTAAATGTTATTATTTATCATTTTATTTTCATATAGGAGGATAATTTTTTTTTAAAAAGGCTTTTTATTAATAAGCAAAAAGTTACAAGAGGCGAAAAGATGGAATTCTTTTACAATCTCTGTCAAACAGAGAATAAAACTCAGTAGGTAAGGAGGCCAGCCAAGTCAGGGACTGATGAATGCCTTTGTTGGCAAGAGCATCAGCAACAGAATTCGCTTCCCGATAGGCGTGAGTGGCTATGTATTCAATCCCATGTAAGGAGTTGAGACAATTCATCCAAAGAGTGGTGAGAGACCAAGCCAGATGAATGGTACCATTCCAGATGGCATGGATGATGGTAGTAGAGTCACTTTCAATCCAGAGTTTTTTCCAGCCTCTTTGATGGGCAAAATCAACGGCGTGGATGACACCCATCATCTCCGCTTCCAGGGAGGAGGAATGTCCACAGCCAGCATAGAAGCAACCCTGGCAAAGACCAGTCGAGTCGCGAAAAATAGCACCACAACCAGCCGGTCCTGGGTTACCCTTGGAGGCACCGTCAACATTTACCTTGATCCATCTTATGTATATATACTAGTTCTAGAACACTAACTATGCTGTAATATACATTTTAAAATCTGGTTTAACCGTTATAATGGGTTTATGTCCAGCCTTGAATGAAATATTAGAAAATAAAAAATCATCATCCATGAAGGTGGTGAATCAATACCTCTCAAACGATGTTTTCATTTTTATAATAAAAGGGAGAAGAGAAGGTGTTTGATGATGTATCTTCCATTAACTAATATAATTTTGGTATATATAATATTCTTGAGTTATCATTCCACTTGGATGATGGGAGGTGGGTATAGGATAATAAAATAAAAGAAATTTAAAAAAAAATAAAGGAAAATGAAAGAGGATTTTACCTCTCAAATTCTTCTCCTTGAGAACCCCCTTAAGAAACTTGGGTTTGGTATTTTGTTGATACCAAAGGCTCCTAGATGTGGGGTAGAGACTTTATAAGTGTATTTGTGATAAATTATACAAGCTTCAAGGTTTGGATGATGTGAGGAGAAGAGGTGGTGCAGGGTGATATTTATAGTGGAGGAGAGTGGTATTTTTTGATTATTTTATTCATTAGTTTATTATTTTGGATCAAGAATATGAATAGTATTGAATCATATCACTAAATATATTAAATAATTAAGGAGAGTTATAGATTATGTTTCTTACATCCCCAATGAATCAATAAATAGTGTATTTAACCTATAATGTTATATACCATAAATTACCATATTTCACTATTCACAAAAATTCAACTATGTTAGAAAAATCTAGAAAATTAACCCTAATCATTTTTTGATGTGTATAATTAAAAAATAAACTCCATTTTATGAAAATAATTTTCTAAATATGATAAATTTAATTCTTAATTAAAATCATCATTATTTGAAAAATACTGATTTTAAAATTATAACAATTTTTATGACACCTTGAAAAATTAATTAAGGTATAATAAAATTATATTATAATAATAAGACAATAAAATATTAATTTATGAATCTATTTTATGAAAATAAATTTTCTTTTAAATCATTATATTAATTATAAAAATTTAATTAAACATTTATGGTTTACAAAAATATAAATACTTAATTTATCAGTTTTAAAACATTTATTTACTTATTTCATGATATAAATATATTATATTTTCATTCATAGGATACCTAATTTTTATTTATGCATTCATAGGTGAGGTTAATATTCTATTTGTCACATTACTATTCTTAATGGTGACATTACTATTCTTAATGGTCACATTACTATTCCTAATGGGCATGTTAATATTTAATAGTATAGAACTATTCATTTAAGCTCGGTGTTGTGTGCAATGTAAGATATCAAATAAATTGAATTTATTTAAGAAGATACATACCATAGAATATTGGGGTGTTATAACTGTCATCCTTAGTGTCGAACTATCCTTCCATCACTACAACCACTCCACCATTTATGAGTGGTTTCAATAAACTACCATTATCGATGATACACAAATAATAATTTTCATGGTGTTTTTCTATTTTTCAATTTATGTTTCATGTCATGATTATAATCAGTAGTAATTTGAGTCAATGAATTGAATTAGTAGCATTTTGGCATGGAAATTTTGATTGCATTTATAGTTTTTAGGTGTTCACGCATGTCGAAAACATTCATAGTGGTTCCCATTAGCATATTTGTGATCAATGAGGTGATTCATTTGATTTAGTGTCCATTAGTCTAATTTATAAATATTTTTAACTGTAAATAACTTGTGTGTAAATATTTTTAAAATTTTTATGTAAATAATTTTGATAATTGTTGAAATTTAAAGGTTTAAAAATTAATTTATACTAATTATTATGTATAAATTTAAACTATATATTTTAAAATAAATAAAAATTTAGATTATGTAAATAATTTTAATGAATATGTGAAATTAGTTTTGTTTAAACAATTTTTTTAAATTTTTAAATTTGTATTAATATATTGTATTAGTTTAAAGTTTACTTAATTTTGTTGTATTGAAATTATAATGATATATTAAAATCATGGCATCTGATCAGTTGTGATCCATTTCTCCCCCTTGAAAATATTTGTTCATTTTTAATTTTCCCATATGGTTTGAACAACGCGCACAAGCGATCTTATTTTCCATTGATCTACCTTGTTTATTTTCCACCCAATATCTCTTGCCTTGATCCATTTTTGGTTCACCCTCTCCCTCAACTTCATTTTCATTTTCACTCATTCATCATTATTTATCACTGGGATTTGATGGAGCACCTAGCTATAAACTGCAAAAACCTTTCCCACTTATCATGTAAGGTGGTGACTGCAAAAGATAAGTATGTAGAGTTTTTTCGGTGCACATATAGTAATCAGATCCAACTATCAAGTTTCACTTATGCTATAATGGATTAAAATAAAAAAATTCTTCCCATTTACTTTCAATTATCCCGCCTACTACCATGGATTAAAACCACAATGTATTTTTAAAACATTTCATTACGTTGTGTATTTTATTTTTAGTGACCATTAGAGTATAATATTTCAATATTGTTTTTCCAATAAACCAAAATATAGAAATTATATTGTGACAAATGTTGAGAGAGAAAATTTTAAATCTGACCAATTTTAATTTTTGTATAAAAATAGTTATCAAGCATTGATATAGATAACTAGTTTTGAAGCTTTGTATTAAAGTCTACATGTTGATCACCTCTATGTTGGGTTTTGATAGGGGAGTGGTCTCTCTTGGGAGACAAATTAGTTAAAGATATGGTATATTAGGTTTATATAATATAAAAAAGATTAATTATAACTCACATTAGTAAAATAATAACCATTAATAAACCAATTTATGTATTTAAAATCACAATCTTACCTTACACTAATTTTTTAATCATAAGATGAATTTTTTATAGGAAATGGTTTTTATGCTTTATTTATTTTGTTAAATATTAATATTACCAAATGAAATAGGATGGATATGAATTAAAAATGGATGGATTCCAATTGTATGGCAAAAGAGTATGAGTCCGGGGGGAAATATTTCATCAAGTTTGCAAAAGATCATGCATATGAACCTTCTAAAATACTTTGTCTGTGTTTATGCTATTGTTATTCAAGATTAATTATTCTAGAGGAGTTTTAAGAACACTTGATAAGTCACTGGATATATTTATGTTATAAATATTGGACTAAACACGAGGAAAAAATGAATATAGCTAGTGTCTAGGATAAGATTTAATTTTATGGATCATCTGATATGATTACAAGTGTGGAAAATGATGAAGATCATATCAAGTATGTGATTATAGGAATGAAAAATGATGAAGATTTTATTGAGTAAATGATAATTATAGATGGAGATGAACTTCATTATTGCCCAATTTTTTTTGAGAATTTAAAGAGTTTTGTAAAGACACTATTGTATGCTGGTTGTACTAAATATAAAACATTGTCAGCCATACTAAAGATATATAATTTAAAAGCTAGAAACGAATTTAGTGACACTAATTTTACTAAACTACTTTTTATTTTGAATGATATGATCCCAGAAGATAATGAACTTCCTTTCTAAACATATGATGCTAAACGATTTCTATATTCAATGGGTATGATCTATGAAAGAATACATACCTATCCAAATGAATGTATACTATTCCAAAAGGACCACAAATCACTTAAAAAATTCCCAAAGTGTGGTGATTCTTCATACAAGAAATATGATTCGGTACCTATGAAATTTTTATGGTATTTAAAATCATCCCAAGGTTTAGGAACCTACATGAAAGTGAGAAGATGATAAGACAATAGATGTGGAACACATATATAATAAATAAATATGGGAAATTTTTTCACCTAGTAGACTCTCCTCAGTATAAGATAATTAAACATTAGTATCCTGAATTTAGAAATGAGTTGAGAAACCTTCATCTCACACTATCTACTAATGGAGTGAATCCTTTTGGTTTTCAAAGAAACACTCATAGTACATGGCCGGTTATGTTGGTAAATTATAACTTTACACCATGGTTATGCATGAAAAAATACATTATGTTATATTTGATTATATTAGGACCAAAACAACTGGGTAATGATATTGATGTTTATTTGGGTCCATTGATTGAAGATTTGAAATTATTGTGGGATTCAGGTGTCAGGTTGTATAAATATTACATAAATCAAGATTTAAAATTGAGATCCATATTATAAGGGATAATGAATGACTTTATTGATTATAGAAATATTTTAGGATATAAAATTAATGGAAATCAATGGTATCCCATTTGTGAATAAGGTACACAATCAATCAGGTCGAAACATTCATTGGAGACTATGTTTCTAGGAAATCATAGATTTCTACCCTAGCGACATAAGTACTGATCTTGGACGACATCATTCGGTGGTAGTTAAAAAAACATACAACACCATCTCCAATAATAGGTGATCAAATGTTTAAGAAAGTAAAAGATATGGACACTGTTTTTGGTAAATTTTTTAAAAAAAATGTTACAAAAACCAGTTGGGAAAAAAGACCATTTTTTTGAATTATCATTCTAGAATTATTTGTTCGGCAGACATTTTCTTGATGTTATGAATGTTGAAAAATATATATGTGATAGTGTCATTGGCACATTACTAAATTCACTTGAAAAAACAAAGTATGTAATTAAGGTGAGGTTGGATATGATTGATATGGGAATATGGGAAGAGTTGGTGTCAGTGAAGAGTGAAAAATAGACTTTTATTCCTCTAACTACTTTCAATCTTCCCAGGAAAGAGAGATATTAGTTTTATAAATTATTTAATGATGTAAAGGATACAAAGGGGTGTTCATAAAATATCAAGAATATTATTTCAATGACCAATTTAAAGTTAAAGGGTCTAAAATCACATAACTGTCATGTTTTGATGCCAGATATAATGCCTGTATATTTACATTGCATTTTTCCCAAGAATGTCCATCATACATTAATCAATCTATGTTTCTTTTTCAAAGATATATGTAACAAATTTATAGAATCGGTGAAATTTATAGCTATGGAAAAGGAAATTGGTATCATATTATGTGAATTAGAGATGTTCTTCCCACTAGAATTATTTGATATTATGGTTTACTTTATAATGCACTTGGTAAGAGAGATTGAAATATGTGGTCCTATAAATTATAGATGTATGTACCCCATTAAATGGTATATGATGATTTTTAAAGGGTATGTTAAAAATAAAAGTCATCCATAAGGTTGAATTATAGAGGGATATGTTGTTAAGGAAGCCATTGAATTATATACCAACTACCTATTTGATATGGAAAGTATTATTCTAACAAAATCTTATCACATTGAGATAGTTGTTGGTGAATTAATTTATGGAATATATGTTGTCATAATTACTATTACATATTGGGATCAGTCCCACCATTATGATTTTCATAAAAATTTAAAGGTATACCCATATGTTGATACCCACAAAGTAATTATTAGGCATTTGAATCCCTCAAGGGATATAATTTGGATATCAAATACACATTATCAAAATTTTATAGGATGGTTTCGAGCCCATATTTTTAAGGATTCAAATGAAAATTTGGATTAAATTTCAAAATGACTTTGATGGATAGCCATAGGACCAAGTGTGTATGTATTATTTTTAATGGTTATGTAATTAATGGTTATACATTCTATATAAATTAATATGATGAATACAGTATCATTAAAAATAGAAGAGTTAAACTTATGGCTGAAGTGATGTATGTATCTAGTACCAAGGATAAAAATCCAATTTATATGAATATTTCATACTTTGGCACCATCAAACAAATATGGGAGTTAGATTATACAAAATTCTAAGTACTGATTTTCAATGAAAGTGGATTGTTAATAAGAGTGATATTTAAATAAATGAATTTGGATTCATGAAATTAGATTTCAGTAAGGATATATACAAATAAGAACCATTTATAATGGAATCATAGTTAGTATGAGTATTTTATGTTCTATATACCACAAACCAAAAGTGGACAATTGTTTTATCATTGACCAAAACCATTGAAGGGTCAGATATAAATTCAACTAAGGACGAACCTTTCATTGGGATATTATAATGTTTTTACAGTGGTCCCAATGTAGACAGGGTATTGTATGTTAAAGGAGACCATAATGAAGAGATTTAGATTCTTGATAGAGGGGTTAAATCCATTCAACATTTAAAAATAATAGAGTTCAATAATCTGGTAATATTTTTTTTATAATATATATTACCTTACCTCACATTATTATCTATTCACTGCTGAATTTATGTAATATAAATTAAATGTTCAACTAATTATGTAGATAATGACTTCTGTACATGCTAATACACCTAATCCCGAGGAACAATAGGTTTCTCAACATGTTGGTGCTCCCAATACAGAGGAACAAAAACCATCTACATGTATCGATGCTACCAATCTAGAGGAACAATATATTGATGATGTTGAAGCTGAAGAAATGGTAGACGGTGAACAACCCATGTCCTAGAAAAAATAGGAGCACCATAGCATGATGGTGTTAGAAAAAATTATTAAGGTGAGAAACAAAGATATCAAATTCAAGGTTGGATGGAATGAATGTGGCCAACCTATTAACCCCAAAAAGGCCATGTTCAGTAGTTACATTAGGCTCACCACCTGCATGCATGTTCCAATTGATGTAGATTCATGGAATAATTTTTTTACCACTCTTAAGACACTAATTTGGAAGATATTTGGGTAGCATTACAATATAATTTCTTTATTTTACTAAAAATAATAATAATGAAATGCTAAATTACTCTTGATTATACCTTATAGAGTGCATTTATAGTATATGAATCCCTAATTAATTTTTTTAATGATCACTAGAAAGGAAAATATAAAATTTCTCACAACTCTTATAAAGTATCATCTCAAAGATACTTAAGGTAAAATAAACTTGCACCCAAAATAGATGTATTCACGCCTAATAAACCAACAATCATGGGATGCATTTATTGATCATCAAGATGAGACATCTTTTCAGGTATATTGTGATTGGTAATATATTTATTAGAAATATGTGTATTAATCACTTTGATTAAGAATTTTTAATTTATGAAATAGCAACAGAGTACTGAAAATAATCAATAAGTAGAAAAACCAACACACCCCTACCGTAAAACAAGGATGAGGTACGCTTCACTTGAAAAAATGGAACGTATTTTAAATATACCATAATAATTTTACGTGATATGAAATAATAAAATAATTATGTTACTCCATTTATATGTAGATTGATGAATCAAAATACAAATCCACTTCCATCCCATGTCATGTTCTATGGAAGGAGGAATGTGTAAATAAAGAGGGGATGATAATAGATGAAAACACACAACAAGTGTGATAAGCATGTGTAAGTATGACATAATAAAAAATTGTTTTGATTTAAATAATTATTACATAATAATGATTACTTATTTTCCTATATTTTTTATCCAACTTAGACAAACGAATCATCAAAAACTATACCTACTAAACAACTACTATCAGTGTCCTTGAAGCAGCCATAATATTATGGTTGTGTCATAGGTTCAGGATTTTGGGTGTCACCCTAAACATATTTTGATAAAATAAATGAACTGGGGGATAAAGATAATAAAATGGAAGAGTTACAGGGATGATTAGATTTTGTATAAGAAAAAATTAATTAGTAGTCAGATTTGTTATAAAATGCTATGGTAAGGAATCAAAGATAAGAAAAAACACAAGAACAAACACTATGTGAAGATCTACCCACCATCTTTGAGGTGATCCATTCCCCTCAAAGAGCCTTATTAGAAGAGCTAATCAATATTGTCATAATTTTTTATGTGAAATATAAATCAGGTAGACACCAAAACCTTTATTGTACTGATATTATACAGGGTGAAAATGATTGTGATTTATATCTATCAACACACACCCACCACCTTGTTGTTAGGAGTACCATTTATAATATCGAAGGAGATATTATACACAACAAACAACTTCTAATAGGTCATGTGAGAGTGGGTATTCATATAGCTTATGATCCAAGTGATGAGCTACATCTTCCAATCAATGATATAGATATTCATATGGTAGATCAAGATATTATAACTTTTTAGGATATTTTTTAGATTTTTTAAAAATACATGTTGATAAGGGGTAATCATTTAAAATTTATTTTTCATAAAAAACCTTTAACAATTAACAAAAAAATCCTGAACAAATGAATGTTATTATAGGAAAACAAAGGGAAGGGGGTGAAATGGAAGGTCAAATAAAAATGATCAAAATGATTAACCAACCAATAAAAAATTTCTTTACAAAGTAAATTTACCCTTCCCATTCAACTTCCTCATTTACTAACATTAAATTTTCACATGAATACAATGTTAGAAAGTGGCGATATGACCACAATTGATTTTGAAGAATATATATATATATATATATGGAGAGATAGAGAGATAAAGAGGCCATTACTGACTATATTGGTATTAATAATGTAAATGAAATCCTCACACATGAATAGAAATGAGTCTCAGTTGTAAATATATAAATGAGGTGTTATTTCATGATTTATTTGTCCAATATCTGATCTACTATATTAATTATGATTGAATATTATTCATAATTTTTGTAAGCATATATATAAAACTATTTGAAGGGGAAACCCTATGAACATAAATTTAGAATCATTTGTCCTCACATCAATTCTACAAAATAATTCTCATTGGAACTAAATAAACATAAAGGAATAGTGAAAAAACTAGCCATAATGTTTCAAAGAAAAATTATAGATGAAATACTCTTCTTAATACCCATGATGCAGGGGTAAAACTCTACAATTTGATAATATTAAATATATTTTCATTAATTTCATTAATTATTCCTTTTTAAGAATCATTGGTTACTCATTGTATTCAATTTGGATACTCTAAATGTTTATTTTCTGGATTCAATGCATAGATACCCAAAAAACCAACCACATGTGATTATGTTTATCAATTTTTAATATATTACATGCAACATTTTACAACTAAAATTAAAGTTATATATTTTATATTATGTTTCAATAAATATTCTATCATAATAGGGCTATGTTATAATATCATAAAAATCATGGAATGAGGACAATCTATGAGAATAAAGATCCTATCTAATTCTAAAAGTGGATAATTATTATGGTATATATAATTAGATTTCACTATCAAAAAATATATAAAAAATTACTTATTTTATCAATGTTTCTGTAGTGTTTGAAACAAAATAATGAAAAATATTGTGGTTATTATGTTTGAAAATTTATGAAATATATCATATACCATCAACAAACCAAAATCCACAAAGAGGTATTTTCAAAGATAATTAAAATTTGATTTAAAATATTTATTAATCCTTTGTTTATTTATATTTTTCTAATACTATCAGGACTGTCAATAGTAATCATATTTGTAAGAGGAAATATATTTGTTTATAAATAAATGGGAAACATACCCAGTGTTAGAATTTATAGAGACATCATGAAGAGGTGATTTCCTACTACTTATTTATTTTATTTTCTCATAATTTTATTTACATTTATAGTTAATTTACTAATAATTTTTATTTAATACTTTAGTGAAATGATCTATAATTTATTTTTAACACATAGGAATCAACCACACCTCAATATGATACACGATGTGTCTTATATGACTTAAAGTGAGTGTTTTCAGTTTAAAATTGGCATTTTATTTGTAAACACATTCCACATACTCAAAACTATGAAAACACATTTATATTATTTTATACTTTAGGAAAATTATCCATAAGTCATTTTTTATGTGTAGGAATTTACCACACCTCTATCTGATACATGGTGTGATCGGTATGACTCAAGGTGTTTGTTATCAGTTTAAAATTGATAATTTAGTTAAAAACATGTGCCACTCACTAAAAAATAATAAATTGAAATTATATTGTCTTTATACATTATAAAAAAATTATAAGTAATTTTTTATGTTTAGGAATTAGTATCATGTCAAAATGGCACATGATGTGACTGGTATGACTTAAAATTCATGTTTTTAGTTTAAATTTACATTTTAGTAAAAAAGATGCATGTCGTACTCAAAACCGAGATAAAAAATTCATATTGTGTTGATAATTTAGTAAAATAATATATAATTCATTTTTAATGTTTAGGAATAAAACTCACACCAATATGATGCACATTGTGACTGGTATGACTCTAAGTGTGTCCCTTTATTTAAAACTGACATTTTATTTCAAAACACACATTACATACTCAAAACTAAGAAAATTCATTCTAATTGTTTTTATAATTTAGGAAAATAATCCATAATTCATTTTTGACATGTAAGAATCATCCACACCTCAATCCGATACATAGTGTATCCAATATGACTCAAAGTGTCTGTTATTAGTTAACAATTGATAATTTAGTTCAAAATGAGCATCACTCACTAAAAACTAATAAAAAACACTTGGATTGTCTTGATACTACAATAAAATTATTAATAAGTCATTTATTATGTGTAGTAATTAGTCTCACATAAAACCAACACATGATGTGACCAATATGACTCAAAGTGCGTGTTTTCAGTTTAAATCAACATTTTAGTAAAAATGAAATGTGACATACTCAAAACCCAGAAAACATATTTGGATTATCTTGATAATTTAGAAAAATGATAAATAATTCGTTTTTGATAAGAAGGAATCAATATCACATCAAACTGATACGTGATGTGACTGGTATGACTCAAAGTTCATGTTTCCAATTTAAAATGAAATTTTAGTACAAAAAAAAGTGATATAATCAAAAACAAAGAAAAAATATTATAATTATTTTGATAATTTATAAAAATTATCCATAATTCATTTTTGATGTAGAGTAATTAACCTCACCTCAATATGATGCATGGTGTGACCGATATAACTCCAAGCATGTCTTTTTATTTAAAATTGTCATTTTAGTAAAAAAGACAAGTGACATACTCAAAACCAAGAAAAAAAAATTTGGATTATTTTTATACTTTATAAAAATAATCCATAAGTCATTTGTAATGTGTAGGAATAATACACACATCAATCAGATACATGGTGTTCCTGATATGACTCAAAGTGTATGTTATCAGTTTAAAATTGACATTTTAGTTCAAAACATGCATCACTCGCTAAAAACTAATAAAAAATATTGGATTACATTTATAATTTAGGAAAATGATTCATAATTAATTTTTTATGGGTAGGAATCAATCTCAAATCAAACTATCAATTGATGTGACCAGTATGAATCAAAGTGTATGTTTTCAGTTTAAAATAATATTTTAGTAAAAAAAGTGACATACTCAAAACTGAGCAAACACATTCAAATTATTTTGATACTTTAGGAAAATTATCCATAATTTATTTTTGATGTGTAGGAATCAGCTGCACCTCAATCTGATGCATGGTGTGACTGGTATGACTCCAAGTGTGTTTTTTATTTAAAATCAACATTTTAGTAAAAAAGACAAGTGACATACTCAAAATTGAGAAAAAACATTCAGATTATTTCAATAATTTTGGATAATGATCCACATGTCATTTTTGACATGTAGGAATCAACTGCACCTCAATCCAATACACAGTACTCTTGGTATGACTCAAAGTCTCTGTTATTAGTTAAAATTGTCATTTTAGATCAAAACATGTGTCACTCACTGAAAACTGAGAAAATGTGCATCAATTGTATTAATAATATAGGAAAACTATTAATAAGTCATTTTTTATGTATAGTAATCAATCTCATGTCAAAACAACATATGATATGACTGGTATGACTCAAAGTGCATGTTTTTAGTTTAAAATGAAATTTTAGTAAAAAAAGTGACATAATCAAAACTGTGAAAAAACATTCATATTATTTTGATACTTTAGGTAAAAGATCTATAAGTCACTTTTGATGCATAAGAATCAGTCTCAACTCAATCCAATGCACAATGTGACTTGTATGACTCAAAGTGTGCCTTTTTATTTTAAATCGACATTTTAGTAAAAAAGAAAAGTGACATACCCAAAACTGAGCAAATTAATTTGGATTATTTTAATACTTTAGAAAAATAATCCATAAGTCATTTATGATATGTAATAATTAATCACACCTCAATCCGATACACAATTTTCCCGATATGGCTCAAAGTGTATGTTATTGGTTTAAAATTGACATTTTAGTTCAAAACATGTGCCACTCACTGAAAACTAATAAAACATACTCGAATTGTCTTTATAATTTAGAAAAAAATTATTAATAATTCATTTTTATGTGTAGGAATTGGTATCACATCAAATTGAAACGTGATGTGATCAGTATGACTCAAAGTGTGTGTTTTCAGTTTAAAATGATATTTTAGTAAAAAAGAAACAAGTGACATACTCAAAACTAAGAAAACACATTCATATTGTTTTGATACTTTAAGAAAATGATAAAAAATTTATTTGTGATGTGTAAGAATCAGTCTCACATCAAACTGACGCATGATGTGACCGATATGACTCAAAGTGCATGTTTTTAGTTTAAAATGATATTTTAGTAAAAAAAAGTGACATAATAAAAACTAAGTAAATAAATTAGTATTGTTTTGATACTTTAGGAAAACTATCCATAATTCATTTATGAAGTGCATGAATTAGCTGCACCTCAATCTGATACACGGTGTGATCGGTATGACTCCAAGTGTGTCTTTTGATTTAAAATTGACATTTTAGTAAAAAATAAAAGTAACATACTCAAAACCAAGAAAACACATATATATTATTTAAATAATTTATAAAAATCATCTATAAGTCGTTTTTATGTATAGGAAATAGACACACCCCAATCAAACACATGGTGTGTCTGGTATGATTCCAAGTGTCCGTTATTAGTTTAAAATTGACATTTTAGTTCAAAACATGTGTTACTCACTAAAAACTAAAGAAAACATGCTCTGATTGTGTTGATAATTTAGGAAATTGATTCATAAGTCATTTTTGATGTGTGGTAATTAGTCTCACATAAAACTGACACATGATGTGACCGGTATGGATCAAAGTGTATGTATTTAGTTTAAAATGAAATTTTAGTAAAAAAACAAGTGACATACTCCAAACTAAGAAAAAAATTCATATTATTTTGATACTTTATAAAAACGATCCATAAGTTATTTTTGATGTGTAGGAATCATCCACACCTTAATCTGATGCATGATGTGACTGGTATTACTCTAAGTGTATTTTTTTTATTTAAAATCAAAATTTTTGTAAAAAACCAAGTTACATACTTAAAACTATGAAAACATATTCATATTGTTTTGATAATTTATTAAAATGATCAATAAGTCATTTTTGACATATAAGAATCAGTATCACCTCAATCTGATACACAGTGTGCCCGATATGACTCAAAGTGTCTGCTATCAGTTTAAAATTGATATTTTAATTCAAAATTTTTGTCACTCTTGAAAATTTAGAAAAACACTTGGACTGTCTTGATAATTTAGGAAAATGATTCATAATTCATTTTTGACATGTAGGTTTCAGTATCACATCAAACCGACACATGATGTGACTGGTATGACTCAAATTTCATGTTTTCAGTTTAAAATGAAATTTCAAAACTGATAAAACACATTCAGATTATTTTTATACCTTAATAAAACAATCCATAAGTCATTTTTGACATGTAGAAATCAACTGTACCACAATCCAACGCACGGTGTGACCGATATTACTCAAATTGTGTGGTTTTAGTTTAAAAATGACATTTTATTAATGTATTGTTTTATATTTATGTTTAATTTATTTCTTTATAGTATTTATTACATAAAAATTATTGTCTTATATAGGTGGATTACTTTTCTCAAGTAGGGGGGGTTTGTTCTACAATTGACACCATGATCATGCTTTATTGAGAGGGGGTCAAGTTCTAAAGATAATGAAACCATTGCTGTTTTTTAATATTTGTGATAAAATTTACTTGCTAATATAATTGTAAAAAAATGGTTGAAATGTATATAATAGTTTTTTATTGTATTTTTTATGTAATTTTTATTCCAGTTAAATTATGAATTTTCCATATCCTATATTTTCCTATATTTTCCTGTATTTGCTGTTGTAGTGTGCTGTAATTTTAACTGCACACTATGACAGTATGTCCTTTATAAGTGTTTTTTTTCTGATAAAGGCCCCCCTTTATCAGCACTTTTCTAGACCTGATAAAAGTGAACCCCTTTTAACAACACTTAGATCAAAAATTCTTTTTTAGAGTTGATAAATGATTTTTCTAGAACTATTAAAATCCCATTCTATAGTAGTGCTTCTAGGTTCCTCTAAATTTTAGGTTCCATACCCTACTTCGAAATCATCCTCTATCTCAATCTACCACAATATTTAAAATATTTTAGCACCTAAAAACCGTTATTCATCTTTGAATCAGAACTACAAAACCATACTCCAGATTCTCCTCCCTACCTTCATCTTATTCTATATTCTCCCATAGATGATTCTCCTTTCCCATGAGATCATACCTTCTATTTTCAATACTAGAATTTTACTTCTTCTTATATACTATATCATGAACTCTTAGTGATTTTATAATCTAAACATTATGGTTCAATATACCTAGTATGGTTTAATCAAATATCATGTTTACTTGAATCGTCATGTGTTCTATCACGTCCGGTACTGTTTCTTTGATTTTTGATTCATAACCTCCACATCAAATTTGGGATCCTTCACATCTGATTTGGGTTCTTCATTTTAAATTTTAATTCACCCTTATTAATTAATTTTGACATTACATTTTTTTAATATACTTTATTTATTCGAGAAAAAAGGTCTTAATAATTTCATTTCTCACTATTAGTTGTTGTAATATTTCTTCTATTTAACTTTACTGAAGATAATTTCATTTAAAATTATATAGTAATATGATATTATAAATGACTGAATACACAATTGGTATATTTTTTTTCATTACAACATTGATCTTAAATTCATCCAAAGTTCTATTTGTTGTTTTAGGCTGTTTTATTTTAGTTAATGTCTTTTCAGGGGCATAAATTTCTTTATTTTTTAATGTGTGATGGTGTTTGTTTTCATAACTATAAAAAAGTATATATGTGACATCTGAGGTCTAGTTCAATGATAATTAACCAAACCTACAGGTCACATGACCTCAAATGTGCCTCCCCATAAGCTATAGGCTACTAACTAACAGAGAGGGTTTGTGATGATATGGTTGGGTGGCTATACCCTAATGATTAGAGCTTATCACAATAGTGTAATAAATGAATAATAAGAGAAAATAAATAGTAAGCATCCATAAAATTAAACAAATAGGAATAATATAAAAAAATGGTGATTCCATGATGATATATAAAAAGAGAGTAAATAAATATGACAACATACATATATAGTACATGTTATACAATAATAATTAAAAGATCAAAAGTTATCTCTAATAGAATCTCAAGAACTAGCTTGGTTATCTACTCTTGTTCTCCATCCTAGTATAGAAAATTAATTTTCCATAGAAGGCAACTTCCCCTTGTCCCTATCCTCATCCATGAATTCTGTCAGGGTACCAAACAATGACCCAAATAGGGTGTGAGTAAAAATAAATAGCCTACCACCAACGATGTCTAGTGATATCCAGTCTATAAATATATAATGAATCACTATTCATGTAGTAATAATAAAGGAAATAAATAAAATACATAATTACCATGTTGGTTAGAGTTCCTAATGGGTCACCCATCCGATTCCACTTACTTTGGCCTAAATTGGAACATTTTGAATATTAATTAATTATGATTTAATTATATTATAGACTTGGGACCCAGGGTTTATATCCAAGGAATCCCTAGATGATGATATTTGTATAAGGGATGAATAAGTCCCATGGAATTTAAGATTCAATAGAGGAAGTAAATCAAGGCCTTCATGTATGTAAAGCATTGATTAAATCCAAGTATGTTCTCTAACTTGGTAGAGGCATCATTTAATTGGTTGGAATCCTAAGCCCATCCAAGGCATTCCACATAGGAAACCCATGTATTTATATGGGTATACTATAAACCCATCACCCGATGAGCTCATCCATGAAATTCCATACAGGAACCTAGGTATCACCCATGGCATTCTATAATGGCATTGCTATCTGAGCCTATCCTAGGCGTTCCACATAGGGAACCTGGGTATCCCTCATGGAATAATATAAATCCACTTTCCAGGTGAGCCCATTCAAGGCATTCCATATATAAATCCATGTATTTCCCGTAATGTGAGATAATATAAATCCATTTATAGTTCATTTTAATTAAATATTCCAATAATTCCATCCAAGGAATTTTGATTCAAAACCCTCATATCGTTCATGGAGTAATATACTGAATGTTCATAGACCCACAGACTTCCCATAAAATTTAAAAATTCAGTTATTTCAAATTTTCTATTTCATTTATAAGGCACATCATAAGGAAAGGTAATAATAAACAAGTTCAAAGGGACATGGACTTACCATTCACATTTTTTTCTTAATTAATTTAAGCATTTATTTTATAAGGGATAAGACTAACACACCTTAGGAGGTGTTTCAATTACGTAATAAGGCATAAAATTCATAGGAATTTAAGTCAATTTACCTAAAGAGGTGGTTATCATTGAGGTAATCAATCCCAATGAAGTAATTTGGATCACATAGACTAAATAACTTTATGTAATAACCCAGGTACTTATAAAATATATTTTTTTTCATTCTATAATTAAATAGTTAAATTCATTATAAAGGTATAATGAAATAAGTTGTATTTATAGAAATTAAGGAATCTGTAAAAATAGAATACTAAAATCACATATAAAATTATAAATAAAATTTATGTATCCTATAAGCAAAAATATGATATATTTATATCATGAAATAAGTAAATAAACTTTTTGAAAATTATAAATTAAGTGTTGGTATTTTTTTAATACATAAATTTTTATTTAATATTTTATAATTAATATAAAGATTTAAAAGAAAATTTTTCTTCATAAAATATATTCATAAATTAATATTTTGTTTTCTTATTATTATAAGATAATTTTATGAGACCTTAATTATTTTTTCAAAGTGTCATAAAATTAGTTATAATTTTAAAATCTGTATTTTTCGAATAAATGATGATTTCAATTAAAAATTAATTTTATCACATTTAGAAAATAATTTTCATAAAATATAGTTAATTTTTTAATTCTAAAAATTGAAAAATGGTCAGGCTTAATTTTTGGGATTATTCTAAAATAGTTTAATTTTTGGTGAATATTGAAATACGGTAATTTACCGTATTTAACAAATAAATGAATTATTGAGTCATATATGATGTATGAATGATGTAATCCCATAATATAGAACTCTCCTTCATTATTTTAATATATTTAGTGATAATATTCAAACTATTCACAGTCTTGATCCAAAATAAGAAACTAATGAATATAATAATAAAAAAACACCCCCTCATTCACTATAAATACCACCCCTCACCACCTCTTCTCCTCACACCTTCAAAGCCTTGTATCTTGTTTAATTTCCAAATAATTACCTTACATATACTCTTACCCATTTCCAAGACCTTATAGTCTCACCAAAATTCCAAAACCAAGTTCCTTAAGGAGGTTCTCAAGGAGAAGAAGTTCAAGAGGTAAAATCCTCTTTCGTTTTCTTTTAAATTTCTTTTAAATTTATTTTATTTTATTATTATCTCCTCAAATATCCTCATAAAAATGACATTATAACTCTATTATATTTAATATACTATAATTTTATTTTTCTAATGGAATATCCATCATCAAACCTCTCATCTTCTTCTCTTATTCTAAAAAATGAAAACATCATCCATAATGTGTTGATTTGACGTCATCATGGACGACATGTTATAATTTTGATTTACCACATTAAATTATGGTCATAAAACCATTATTATGGTTAAATAAGATTTTATTATACATATTATAAGTTATATAATGTTTTATAACCAATATATAAACATGATATTAAATAAAATGATATAAGTTTATGATGGTGCTAAAAACCACCAAAATAAATTAAATCATTTTGATTAATGTTTTATCTAATGAATCATTCTCACATTAGAAAAAAAATGATATATGGTATCATTTAAATTTTTTTAAACATATTAATACAATTTATTTCCACTTCTGGAGTTTTTTCTTCGATCCAACATGAAAATCCATAATGAACTAACCATGGAAACCATGCAATAAATACACCCGAAACATTATAAATAACAAAATATTATTAATAAATTGGTGGAAAGATGTTATAATAAGATCATATAATTAATTTTCCAAATATTAATATAGTTTTTTAATAAATTAATAAAACTATTTAAACCATTATACATGAGTTTTGAACATATTTTAATGAATTCAAACCTGAGTTAGGAGACTTTTATTTAAAAATCTTCTTTTAATTTCTTTTTTTTACAAAATTAAAAAGGATTTTTTTAACATATACAACATGAACTGATTTTTTTAATTTCATGAATATTTTTATTTCTAAGTATTATTTACAATATTTAATTATTATTTTCAAATAAAATGTTTTTTTTCATATGTGAAATATTATTTTAAAATAAGTGCTTTTCCTTAAGGAATTGTTTTTATGATGTAAGTATTCATATTTTATGATTATGTTTTGGTTCTTGGGAGTTATTTATGATGATGGTTGGTTCCATTATAACCCAAATATGGTTGGGTTTGTGATATACCTTCAATGAATTGGGTATGTTAGAAGTTGACTATAATGGTTATTCCAAGTGTAACTGTGATAATTATATTATAAGGTAGTCATGAGGGTTACATTGTAAGGTAGTTATGAGAGTTTCGAATCATAAGGTAGACATTAGGGTTGAAATCCTATATAGGTATAGTAAGAAAATGATTCCCAAGTTTTCTAATTGGTTTATTTATATTTTCTATGTTTCATGGAAATTTTATGTTCTCAAAAATTATATAATTCATTATGGGTGAAAATTATATCTTTGTGAAAATGATTTCATGGACTAACTATTTATTTCCTTCTTTTTTTGTCCCTCATCGAATCACAAGTTTTAAAATTTCTTTCACAGGGTTTAAGGATGGGTAAGAGAAAATAAGAATCCAAGATAAATGTTGTGAATATTTTTCTTAAAAATAATTCACATTTCATTAAAAAAATTTTTATTATGGAAGAAATGGAAACTATTTTAGTAGTATACACTTTGTATTATTATGTATTGTTATGTGTGAATTATAACCTAATTATCTAAAAATATAAACCTAAAAGATCTTTGAGAATGTAATAAGTGTATTCTAGTTGAATTAACTAGATTATGTATTTTTAAGGTCAGGTCCTTATAGTTGGTATTAGAGCATGGTTTAGATAACTTTAGGGGTTAGGACAACGTTAATAGAATATCATAAATGATTTTTTACCCTTACATGATATATCATTTATATATTACCATATTTCTCCATCTAAGATATGTTAGTTCATAATGGTTTTCCATAAAAGAAATAGGGAATCTGAAGTAGGAAGGCACAAAGAGGATGGTATCTTTATGACTACAAATCCAAGAATGAGGGGAATTGTAACTGAGTAGTTTATAATAGTAATGGATTAGTTGATGCAGGCCATAAGTGACATTGAAATCCATGTAAGAGAAAATCCAGATCCACCATAAAGGAACATGATGATAGTGAACATTTTATGAGGAAACAACCTCCTGCTTTTAGTGGATCTTCTGAATCAGTGGTGGTTTAAGGGTGGATTAAATACCTTGAAAAATTATTCTATGTCATGGGGGTTTTCAGATAATCAAAATTCTAGTCTTTCTATTTATCGTTTTGATGGTGAATCTGACCAATGGTGGTCAATGGTCAATAATATCAAGGAAAGAGAAGAGATTTATGCCTTGAAATGGGATGGATTTAATAATATTTTCCTTGAATTTTTTTTTCCTAGGGTAGTTCAACTTAGGATGTAAAATAAATTCCATTAATTGTAATAAAAGGAAGAAGATTTAGTGGCCATGTATGAAGAAAAATTAACCTGATTAGCAAGGTATGATTCAAATCTTATTTGAGATCTTGATAGTAAAATAAATAATTTTTTACTCAGGATTGAAGCCAAGATATCAAATGGAATTGTCTTCTTGTGAATTCGATAATTATGAGTAACTTGTTTGATGTGGTGAGAGGGTATAAATGTAGTTTTATGATGATCATATGTACTTTGAAAACAATAATAAGAAAAGGTCCAGATGGAGAAAAATGGGTAAGAATCAATCAAATAAATCCAAAGGTAAGAAAATTCAGTTTATAGTTTGTGGAAAGTGTGGTAAAAATCATGATGGAGAGTTCCTTAACAAATCTAGGAAGTGATTTTTATGTGTTAAGTTTGGACATATGATCCATGATTGTAATGAAAAAGATCATAGTGTTGATATGTTTAATTCTGATAAGAAAACTATAAAGTGTTTTAAATGTGGTGAGATGGGGCATTATGCATATACCTACCCAAAGAAGGATTTTAATGATGAGAATCAACTAGACTATAAGTATAAAGGTGAAATTAAATCCTTTATAACTAATTTAGTAGATGTTGGTCCATTCAATAAAGTGGTATCAGGTACATTATTTTTTTACTCAGATTTTTCTAATGTATTGTTTGATATGGGGTCTACACATTCCTTTATTTCTGAGAATGTTTTTAGTAAACTGGAAATTTGACCTCAAGAAATATAATCAAAACTTATGGTAAAAAAACCAGGGGAAATATTAAGGAAAAATAGAATTATAAGAATCTTCCTATTGTTTTATGTGGAAAGACATTACCAAAAAAACTTATTCTTTTTCCCTTAGTATATTTTGATGTTATTCTGGGCATGGAATGGATTTATTTTTATTATGATAAGATTGATTATATAGATAAAGATTTTTTTTTAGAAATAGTTTCAGTTTGTATATAAGAATGAACCCATACCATTGATAACATATCAAGAAGCCGAGAAACTATTAAAATATAGAAATTAAAGCCATCTTGCACATATTTTTGAAAACAAGGGAACTATTAAGAGTAATGATGTGCCAATGGAAAATGAATACATGGATTTTTTTCATAATGAGTTTCCCAGTGTTATGCCTGATCAAGAAGTTGAATTTATTATTTAATTAGTTCCTGATGGTAATACAATTTAAAACCCCCCATCGAATGGATCAAGTGAAACTTTTAGAATTGAAAAAGAAGTTACAAGAGTTCCTTGATAAAGGTTTCATTCATCCTAGCACTTCACCATGGGGTGCTCTTATTTTTTTCGTTAAAAAGAAAGATGGTTCCATGAGATTTTTCATTGATTATAGAGATTTGAATAACATTACTGTTAAGAATAAGTATCAATTTTCCTCATATCATTGAATTGTTTGATCAAATGTAGAGAGTTAATTATTTTTCCAAGATTGAATTGAGATCTGGGTACCATTAGCTGAAGGTGAAGGGGGATGACATTCCAAAAATAGTATTCCAAACTAGATATTGTAATTATGAGTTTGTTTTTATTATATTTGGTTTGAAAAATCCCCCTACTATATTCAGAGATCTTATGAATAGAATATTTTTTGAATATTTGGATAAGTATATTTTTGTTTTTATTGATGATATTTTGGTTTATTCAATTTTTTTTGATGAACATAAAAAACATATAAGGATTGTTCTACAAGACCTTAATGAAAATAAGTTATATAGAAAATTTATAAAATGCGTTTTTTAGTTGCAACTGATTTCTTTTCTCAGGAACATTTTAAATAAGGATTACATAATAGTTGATTCTATAAAAAAAGTGATTGATGAATTTACAAGGCCTAAAAATGTTATTGTGATTTATAGTTTTCTTGGATTAGTATACTATTAATAAAGATTTGTTAACAAATCTGCACAGTTATCTAGCCAGATAACTAAGTTAACTTGAAAAAGGGGTTAAATTTATTTGGATATAAGACTATGATGTTTTTTTTCAAGAACTAGAAATAATATTGGTGAATTCTTCTGTTTTGGTTCTACCTTCCAGAAATAGAGAGTTTTTTATCTACAGTGATGCTTCATTAAAGGGTCTTGGTTGTTTTATGATGAAAAATGATTAGGTAATTTCTTATACTTCAAGAAAAATGAAACCTCATGAGTTAAATTATCCCAAAAATGATTTGGAATTATTATTTTTGGTTTTCTCTTTAAAAATTTGGATACATCATTTATATGGATCCAAATGTGATATATATACTAACCATAAAATTTTGAAGTATATATTCACTCAGAAGCAATTGAACATGAGGAAAATAAGACAACTTGAACTGATAAAAGATTACAATTTCATAATCAACTACCACCTTAGAAAATCAAAAAATTGGTGGATGCCTTGAGTTGAAAACATCATGTTATATTAACCATGTTATATTTGTAACATGACCCCTTGGTTAATGATTTGATGAATTTTGGATTAGAAGTTGTTGGTGTAGGAAATTCCTCTATTTTGTTTCAGGTATTAGTAAAATCATCTATATCAGACAGAATTAAGAAAGCATAGAATGAAGATTGTGAGTTATAGAAAAAGGTATAATTGGTTAAAAAGGGTATGTTTCCAAAATTTACCATTGATAAAGATTTATTTTTGAGATTTGGTAAGATATTATGTGCACATTACAATTCATACTTGAAGAAATATTTATTAAGTAAAACTCATAGTTCTCTATTTTTAGTTCATCCTAGAAGCACTGAGATGTACAAAAACATTTGAGAGTAATACTGGTGGGATGAAATAAAAATAGAGATTGGTGATTTTATCATGAAATGTTTGACTTGTCAACAGGTTAAAGAATAGTGACAACTATAAAAGGAGATGCTTCATAATTTACTAATACTGTAGTGGAAATGAGAAAATATATCCATGGACTTAGTTGGGGGACTACCAAAGACATCTCAATGTAATAATGTGATTTGGGTTATTATTGATCGATTGGCAAAATTTTCACATTTTATTCCTATTTGAGATACTCTATATTTAGATAATATTTCTCAATTATACCTCAAATGGATAGTCAGGTTACATGGAGTTCCTCTCTCTATTGTATTTGACCGCAATACTAGGTTCACTTATAACTATTTTAAAGGTCTTCAGAAGTAATTGGGAACTAAATTAAAATTTAACACTACTTTTCATCCTCAATCTGATGGAAATCCAGAGATAACAATTCAGACATTAGAGTATATTATTTGAGCTTATTCAATAGATTACCAGGGAAATTGGGATCAACATCTTTCTTTATTTGAGTTTTCTTATAATAACATTTTTCATTCTAGTATAAAAATGGAACCTTTTGAGACATTATATGGAAATCAGTGTCAAACTCCAGCATTTTGGGATGTAGTTGGGGAAAGGAAGTTGATGGGGACAAAATTAGAAGAGGAAGTGGCTGAGAAAGTGAATATGACCAGAAACATATGAGGATAGCTCAAAGACGACAAAAAATTTATGAAGATAACTAGAGGAAGGATATTTATTTCAATATAGGAGATCATATTTTCTTTAAAATATCTCCCTAGAAAAGTGTTATACATTTTGGTAAGAAAGAAAGTCTAAGTCCATAGTTCATTGGACCTCTTGAAATCCTGGAGAAAGTTGGACCAGTTTCCCACTGAGTAGCCTTTCCTCTGAGTTTATATCTAGTACACAATGTTTTTCATGTTTTAATGATAAGAAAGTATGTACCAGATTTATCTCATGTTTTGAGTTGAGAAGTAGTTCAGTTGGAAGAGGACCTTTCTTATAAAGAGAAACCTCTTCAGATTCTTAATCATAGAGAGAAATTATTGTGGAATAAGGTAATTCAGTAGGTTAATATTTCTTGGAGAAACCACATGGTTGAAGAACCAACATGTGAATCTGAAAATGATATGAGGTAAAGGCATACTCACTTGTTTAATAAGTGAATGATAATTACGAGGACTCAATTTTTAGGGGGGTGAGAATGTAACAACCTAGGTACTTAATATTTTTTTCATTTTGGAATTAAATAGTTAAATTCATTATAAATGTATAATGAAATAAGTGGAATTTACAGAAATTAAGGAATCTAGATAAGTAGAATAGTAACTTCACCTATGAAAGTATAAATAAAATTTATGTATCCTATAAGTGAAAATATGATATATTTATATCATGGAATAAGTAAATTTTTTTTTTGAAAGTGATAAATCAAGTATTGGTATTTTTTTGACACATAAATTTTTATTTAAAATTTTATAATTAATATAATGATTTAAAAGAAAATTGATATTCATAAAATATATTCATAAATTAATATTTTGTTGTCTTATTATTATAATATAATTTTATGGGACTTTAGTTAATTTTTCAAAGTTTCAAAAAACAAATTATAATTTTAAAATCTGTATTTTTTGGATAAATGATGATTTTAATTAAAAATTCAGTTTTTCATATTTAGAAAAATATTTTCATAAAATAGAGTTCATTTTTTAATTATATATGTCTAAACCATATTTATTACATTAATAAATTATAATAAACATATTTCAAAATATTGTAAAATGTTTTATAATTTCCTCAAGTTTAATTAAATGTATTGAAATAACATAAAGGAAAAATTATATTAAATTCTATGTTCATTCCAAAGTTTTATAGTGGCATATAATTATATAATTATATGAAATTTTATTCCAAAATGTTAATATTTAATTATTTTTACCCATTTTATTTTTATTTTTATTTTTGATATTTTATAATATTAAATCCATTATCCATTACTATAATAACACATGCATCCCTCACTATTCACTTCCCCTATGTGTCGACCTCTTATGAGCTAGGAAACATTCTTTTTTAGAAATTTATAAATTTCATCTCATTCATACCCTCATCCCTCATGTTTATCTACATCACTCTATCCATAAACTATATCAAAACCATCCTTCATATTGATATGTCTCCATCAACTTAGGTATACTTACTTCTTCCAGCATACATATTCTCCATCATGGCACATTAAATATTTATTACCTTTCGAATTGTACCCCTAAAACCCTAGATGAATCCATTATTATTGGTTCTGCCAACTTCTAGGTTCCATACCGTATTTCGAAATCATCCTCCATCTTGATCTACCTCCATCTTAAAAATCTACCAGCACTTAAAAACCATTCTTCACCTTCAAATTGTAACTGTAAAAATTTAGTCCAAATTCTCCTTCCCTCCTTAATCTTATTCTATCTTCTCCTATTAAAAATCATCCTTTCCCATAGAATCATACCTGCTATTTTAATTATGGGTATTTTTCTTCTTCTTATCTACTGCATCATGAACTCTTAGTGATGGTATAATCTATCTAGTATGGTTTAATATAGTTGGTATGGTTTAATCAATGATCCTGTCTACTTACATCGGCATATGATCTGTCACATTAGGTAATGTTTCTTTGATTTGTGATTCATAACCTCTACATCACATTTGGGATCCTCCACATCTGATTTGGGATTTTTATTTTAAATTTTCATTCACCCTCATCAAGTAATTTTGACATTTAATTTGTGTTAATATGATTTATTTATTTAGGAAACAAGGTCTTACCAATTTCATTTCTCACTACCAGTTGTTTTAATATTTCTTATATTTTACTTTCTTGAAGATAATTTCATTTAAAATTACCATAGTTATATGATCTTATAAAGTATTGAATACACAATAGGTATATTGTTTCATTACAACATTGATCTTAAAATCCTTCTAAATTATCTTTTATTTTTTGTTTCAGGATATCGTCTTTTAGTTAATATCTTTTTAGGGGCATCAATTGCTTTATTTTTTCATGCGTGGTGGTGTTTATTTGAAAAACTGTAACAAATTATATATGTGATTCCTGGGGTTTGATTCACTAATAAGTAACTGAACTCGAGGGCTACATGGCCTCAAGCATGCCTTCCTGTATGCTAGAGTCTACTGACTAGTAGTGAGGGTATATTATGATATGGTAGAGTGACTATACCCTAATGATTAGAGATCAGAACAATAGTGTAATAAAAAAATAAGCAGCATAAATAAATGATAATAATCCATAAAAATAAATAGATAGGAATAACCAATATCCAGTAAAATATTCAAAAATGGTGACACCCTAATTCTATATAAAAGGGATAAAAGAAATAGGAAAACATACATATATAATACATGTTATACAAAAATGAACTGAATATAAAAATTTATCTCTAATAGCATTAAGAGAACTATCTCATATCTATTCTCTTGTTCTCTATACTAGTATATAAAATCAAGTGTCCATAGTATACTATTTACCCTTGTCCTTACCTACATATATGAAGTATGTTTGAGGACCAAACGATATCCCAAAAAGGGTGTGAGTAAAACTCAACAGGACACCACCAAAGGTGTCTAGTGCTATCTAGTATGTGAATATGCAATGAAGTAGTGTGCATATAGTAATAATAAAGGTAGTAAATAAAATACATAATACCCATGTTATTTTGGGTTACCAATTGGACACTTGTTCGATACCACATACTTCAGCCTAATCCTTAATGTCTCTAAATGTTCATTAATTATGATTTAATTATATTATAGGCTTGGGACCCAAGGCTCATCTCCAAGGCCTCCCCAGATTATGATATTCGTATAAGGGATGAATAAGTCCCATGGAATTTAAGATTCAATAAAGGAAGTAAATCAAGGTCGTCATATATGTAAAGAATTGATCGAATCCAAGTATGTTCTCTGAATTGGTTGACATGTCATTTAAAATGAAGGCATCCTGAGCCTGTCCAAGGAATTCCACATAGGGAACCCAAGTATCCCTATAGGTAGATGATATTTATATTTCATTTATACATTTTAGGGTATTTTAATGTCAATATTTTCATAATTTAATTTATTAATATTTCCAATATTGTGATCATTTGATTTGTTTTATGTTTTATGGAAGGAAACAATGAATCTTAGAAAGAGAATAAAAAGGGATGAATATTGGAGCTAAAATCATAGTGGGACATCAGATTTTTAAATGAAAATAAAGTTACAGAACTAGAAAAATACCATTTACATGTCATGTATTTGATTACATGGAATGAGATTCTGAAGAATCCATTTCCACTAAGGACAATTCGTGAAGTTATTACATGCAATGAAAAAAAATTACACATGCTATACACTATACATGATGTGAAAGTTCAAGATGAAGAAAAATATAGAAAATCTGATGCCAAGGTGTATTACATACCATGTAAATTTACACATCATGAATGTTTCAAGAAATATAAAAATAAATATACACAGACTATATCACACCACAAAAAAGCACTACTGCTATCGCTTTCTATAGGATTTTTATTTATTATTTTTCTGCACCCTCTCGTAGATAACATGAGGGATGATTTATTTATTCAGAGAAGTGCGTGATGAATGAGGATTTAATGTATGAGGTATTTTATTCTTGATTATAATTCATGTTAGGATTTCATGTTTATTATTTATTTATTTCTCTTTCTTAATTCTTATTGCATGACCATTATGAGAGGGGTTAGAAAAAGGGTTTAATTTATTTATTACTTTGAGCACGAACATCACATAAATTAATTGAATGAATTTGTTAAATATTATATCTAGTGAATAGACTTCCACTATGAATATTGGGTTTGTCTCTTTCCTATGTTTAAATCAGGTTTCAGGTTACCTATCCCTTATAATACTAAGTACCTGAACATGAGAAAATGAGAGTTTTTTATAGAGAGAGTTTACCATGACTATTGGAGTCTCTAATATCTGATTCCAATGACTTAATGACTGTTAATTAATCTTTATATACCTTATCATCCCACAAACTTGGATTCATTGATTCCTGACACCCTTTTCCTATTTTATTCTCCCACTTTCTCCACCAACCAAATGCTCAATATCATATATTCAATTTCTTTAAATCATAATTAGTTTAGGTTTATTTTATTAAATTAATATTTTATCTAACCCTGTCTCTATGAGTTCGACCTCATATTTTCATATCCTATACTACCCTATAGTTTAGTGGGTTGTTTGATTCATGTTATAAATTTCTAAATTCTATAACCCTGTGGGAATTAATGTCTCCCATAGGTCTATCAAATTTTTGGTGTTGTTGCTAGGGAAGAAGTCGATATTTTATTAATTTAATAATTTAGACAAAATATTTTATCATCTTTTTTATTTCTTGATTTTAGTATAGGATTTTTATTGTATTTTTATAACTATTTACCACACTGGGTATTTTTGGTTGTGATAGCAGAGATGCAAGGTAAAATTATTACTAAGGGAATGTTCACCTTCCTATTGGATGATATGGATCCGTTACTAAGTTAAGTTAAAATGATGAAAAATCAATCCAATGAGTGTCAAAAACCCTAACCAAGCATTGAATGAGTAACACCCCATATCTTGGAGCCAAAATTGTATGAGGACCATCATGATCAAATAATCATGGACAATAAAGTGGAGGTAAGTAGCACTTCTGATGTTGATATTTATTATAACCATGATACCCTATACTTTTTAGGTTTAGAGGGAGATGGAGACTATGATACAAAACTTGAGTAGGTTGAATCACACTTTAGAAAAAGTAGTAAGATAAATAATATGATAACAAAGATAAAGAATAATCTTTGGCTAATAGATTCTACAAACGTTTCTTTCAAAACTGAGACTGTAGCAAAAGGAAAAGGAAGAAGAATAAGAAGAAGAGGAGGAGATGACAGATTCCACATTTATCAATTTTTTTAGAAAATCTAAGTGAACTGAAGGAAGAGGAATAATAACCAACTTCACCCTGCACCGACTATGCAAAGGAGAAAAAAGTGTAAAAAAGAAGAATTTTATGTAGACTGGACAGATGATGAAATTCTGTTAGTTATACTCATACTATCTAGACCTTGTTCACCACCTCAGAATTCCATGCCAATTTCATTGAGTATAATTAAAGCCGAGTTGGGTAGATTTCAAAGACAAAATTGGATTAACATAATATTTTTAGCATTATAACACACTCCAATCAACTATCCTAGGTATGATCGAGCTAAATGATCATTAAAAAAAGAGTATCTTTTGGAAGGAAACCCATTTTTTACTACTTTCTAGGATTTTAGATTTATTTATTTCTTAGTATTTAATTTTATATTAGGATTTAATTTCAATTATCATTATATTTTTGAGCATATTTAAAGGAACTATAATTTCACTTGTTTATATTAATTTTTAGGCCAATCAAAGGTATTAAAAGTAGAAGTAGGAAAAAAGAAAGGAAGAGATGTTATAAGGCCACTACACACTGTGAATAACATAAAAAACACATCATGTAATCATTACATGTCATGAATCTAGTGTAGGGATAACCTTTACAATCATGGTTGAAGCACCAATTACAAGAAAAGTAAGCATTTCAATTATTTTTACTACATTCTCCATTTTTAACTATCTTAGAGATTTAACTTCCAATTGCATGCCCTCACTTGATTCAATCTTTAATCAACCAAACTAGGAGACATAATATACCTAGGAGAATTATCATGCCATGTATTTAAATTTCTTTTTCAATAATTTTGAATGAGAAAATAGGGAAATGATTTAGTAGAGATAAGCACATTGATTAGGATTTAAAAAATCTTGATTTAGGGGAGCATGTTAATAATTGTAAATTAATTTTTTCAACGATTTGTCCATGTTTAGAATTTATGATATTTTCATTAATTTATTTAATTATTTTTATGAATTTACTTGTTTGTTTGTCCCAACCATTTGTCTCATCACCAATACATCCTCTAAGCTAATATTTTCTATTCTTTATATAGTATATTTCTTATGAAACTGGGGAATGTTTTCTTCTATAAATTTCTCTACATCTTATCAAAGATATGACTGCACAAAATAACTTTTAAAATTATTGATGCATTCATTTTTATTATCCCTTTATCCATGGATCCAACTGACATTAATACTTTTTAAGCTCATAGAATCCATGAATTTCCTTATTAGAAAATGATCCAAGTTACAATCCTATCTTATCCACCACTACCTTCATCTAAATGATTTTCATGATATTTAAAATAATAAGTGTGGATGAGGGACTTTCCAAGGTGTTATGGGATATAATTTATTGAAGATATTTTTCTAAGGGATTTTACATTGAGATTTGGGGAGAGGCCATGTATTTTATATTGCATTTTCTTATTCATTTATCTTTCGAAAAAACATTTGATTTTTTATAAAAAAAGGTTATGTCTTGGGAAGATAAAAAATTACCATTTTCCAGACCGGTGATCTTTTGATCATATGTGGTTAGGTGGTGGATATGAGAATTGTATTAAGGAAAAATTTTAAAAAAGAAAAAAAGGAAAAGAAAAGAAAAAGAGCAAGACTGGTTGATTCATTCATTGTGCCTCATGAGACCAACTTGATCATTTTTGGGGGAAGAGAGAGATAACATTTATAGAGGGGTATTCATATTGATATTATGTTTTTATATAATAAAAATTTATTTAGTAACAAAACTCATTTTTGAGATTTATTTATTATATCATTTACCTACCTGCCCTAATCCTCAAATCCATTTGATCCTAAATGGTGAAGCCCTCATGATTACTTTTGATTTTATCTTTACATAGTGGAGATATTATATTCCTTAGAAGTATATATTATGTGACATTTTCTTGAGGTATGTGATGAATTATATTTACAATTCTATAATATATCTATCCTGAATTATCCTTTTCTCATGGTTAGGTACTTCAGATTATAAAGGATGGGTAACCCGAAACCTAATTTAAACATAGGGCGGAGACAAACCCAATAGTCATGTAGGAAGTATAAAACCTATATTTAACATTAAATAATGGTATTAAATCAAATCTAATAATGATAATGCTCAAAGTAAGAAATAAATTAAACCATCTTCCTAACCATACTCACAATAGTTATGAAAAAATGAATCAAGGAAGGGATAGAATTAAAGAACCAATATGAAACCCCAATATAAATTGAAATAAAAAATAAAATACCTCATAAATTCAATCCCCTTTAATAAAACATTATACAGAACAAATAAATAACCCCTCATCCTATTCATGAGAGGGTGTAGAAAAATAATAAAGAAAAATCCTGCAAAAAGTAGTAACAGCAAGGTTCTGTAGTGGTGAACTCCGGCATAACATTCCTTTCTCATAGAGGCATTGATAATTTTTGTAGGGTTACTAAATTTATAAATTTATAACATGAATAAAACAAACCACTAAACTATAAGGTAGAATAGGATATGTAAGTTTGAGGTCAAATCCACAAAGTTAGGGTTGGAGAAAAAAATAATTTAATAAAATAAACCAAAAATAATTACAATTTTATGAAATTGAATCTAAGATAATTAGCATGTGGTTGGTGGAGAATATAGGATAATAAAATAGGAAAATGGTGTTAGACAAAATGAATCTAGGATCATGTGATTAAAAGGTATCTAATAATTAATTAATAATCTTGTAGTTGTTAGAATTAGGTCTTAGCGAGTCCAATGGTCATGGTAAATACTCTCTATCTAAAAATCTCCTTTTCTAATGGTTAGGTATTATAATTATAAAGGACAGGTAAACCTAAACCTAATTTAAACATAGGTAATAGACAAACCCAATGGTCATGGGAGAAGTATAATCCCTAGATATTGTAAGGGTTGGTGTCCTTAGAACCAACTGTTTTGTACTTTGATTACATAAATGTTCACTTATTATATATTGTTCATTGTTCTGCATGACTATAATATAATAATGTCCTGGAATATTTGTTGCATTAATAAGGTCATAGCAGATCCCTGCTATGATGAGAACCTTGAAATGCTATAACAATATTCTTAAATAAAGTTCTGCGGTTGGATGACATACTATGATAGGACACATAGTATACAGACCGTCATGTGAGAGTACTCGTAAGAAGACGAGACTCTCTCTCATGGATTTCGCACTTGGTAATCTCCAAGATGGGAGATTATGAGAACAGACCCACCAATAGTAATTCCGCATGTCTTGGTGTCATTGGATATTGCTATCTGCGAGTGTGTGTAATGGTCCTTAGACTGGAAGATTATCATTAACTCATGTCATGACTCGTGCACTTAGGTTTACTGACGAAAACCGTCATGCAGACAGTTGGTGGGAAGTAGGGTACGTTGGGTGCATCACAAGTGACATGTTGTTAATGGATAAGTCGAGGAAGGATTTCTCCCTTCCATTTATGTAAGTTGATATCTCGGCCCTTTGATTGAAATAGAACCGTCGCATTAAATTCCATGGCCATGGTGTAAATGACGAGTTTATTTCAGGTAGTCAAAGAACGACATATCAAGCATATAGGTTTATGACACTGCCATGAAACCTGCTTGATGAGATATCTAGGAAAAGAGATTAAATTACACAGTAAGCATTTGTATGAGGTGATACGTCAATGCGGCGTCAACTTCTTCCTCTTGGGTGCCTTGACCCGTTGCTAGACAGTAATCTTGGACTTTAGGCAACCCTGCCTAATGCCAACGAGAAAGAGGCCTAGAGGGTCACACACTAAGTGTATCCAAGTATCTCAAGTTGAATAAAGATTATTCCCGTACGTGGTTTAATAATTATTCAAGGAAGCCTAAGTTGTTTTTAATGATGGAAGAAAAATAAAATAAAACAAGTACACACCATGTATTATTATTACACACCGTGTAGTTTTATTTTGGAAAGGAAATGAATAAATGAAAACACGATATACACGCCGTGTACATTTAATGTACACGCCGTGTACTTTTCAATGAAAAAACAAGTACATGCCGTGTATTTATTATTACACACCATGTAGTTTTTCCAGTTGGGATTTTGAGGATATAATATTGTTTTAAATGATATTTATTATAATCAGCGTGGGCAGATGTCAAGGAATTATTTATTCCACATGGGGTTTTAAATAAAGAGTCAATGAAATAAATAAAATGCGTAACATGTTTATTTATTTTCATAACTCTATAACCCCACACACCCGATTATAAATATCCTCACAACCCCAACTCTTTTCCGAAACAAGATAATCGTTGTGCACAACATTTCTGGAGAATTCTTTCAAGATCGAAAGAACCTCTTCCTCCAAGAACGCTCTCAAGACCGAGAGAGATCCTCTTCCATCGGATCAAGACGATCTAAGGCGGAAAACGCAAGAAAAGTCTTCTCCACGGTAGCACCCATAGAATCCTTTGGCGACATCCAGAGATACGAGGTACACGTGTGGATCAATTCTAGAGGGAGTCTACACTTGGCTTCTAGGACGCAACGACGGATCACATCGACAACGTAATCGAGAACATCAATGAAGAAAGAACGCCCAAAAGGTATTTCTTTATAATTAATTAAATTAATTATAATCATCTTGTAACGATCCTTGTTTGTGGTTCCGGGACAAACCATCTTCTTTGTCTTTTTCTGTGATTCGATCCGTGGAGACTGGTGTTTATCGTCGTATTGATCCCAGATTGATCATTGCTAATGACAAAAAGCCAAGTGGTAACATCCACCCACGCGCTTCCGCTACGCCCGAAACCTTAAAATGGTATCAGAGGGAGGTTATAATGTTGATTATAGTTATTTAATTTTCGTTGATAATTTATGATTTCATATTTGATTCAATTCAAAATAAATCGTTCTATAAATATGAATTAACGAGATCTATTCTTCCTCCTTCATTTCTCGATTCATATCATAGAAACGAACTTTTAATTTTAATTTTTGATTAAAATAAAAATGAGGAACACATCCGAAGGAGCCGCTCTTTCTGTCTGTACAACACGGGATTAAACGGCGTGTAATTAAAACTACAAGCCGTGTACTTAGGTTCAATGAACCGGCACTGGTCCACCAAACCACGCCATGTGAGTTGATTATGCCTAAGTTTTAATCACGTCGTGTTGACCATAATTGAACGGCACATGGAAACCGGAATACACGGCGTGTATGTTGGAGCAACATGCCGTGTAGTCCGTTCCGGCCCAGGTGAAACCGTGTACAAAGATAAGCTACGTACCGCGTACATGAGATCGCCAGGCCGGTTACCACGTAACAAGGAAGTACACGCCGTGTATGATTCATCTACACGTTGTGTACTCTAAAATTTCCAAAGTACAAAAAACACGCCAAAGCCCCGGTGTGTACTTTGGATAAATGGTGAAAAGAAAAATAGACGCTGTGTAATTATAAACTACACGCCGTGTACTTTCCAGAAATGGAATTTCACCAGGTTTCCTCTAATGTACAAAGACCCGTACAAGGAATATGGATGAGAAGAATCTCAAGGAAATTCAGAAAGGAATTTAAGATAAATAATTGATTAATTATAAGATCATAATTAATTGAATTCGAGCGTGTCTTATCTTAAATAAAAGAACGATTAAAAGATTTTGAATTCTAAATATGTGTAAATGTCGTTTCATACTATGGATGATCATGAGCTAGACCAAAGACCCTTTGTATGTGTATGGTTTCATTTAAATTTATTTAATTTAAATTTGTTGGCCTGTGAGCCTTCTTCCAATAAAATATAGGGCCTGTGTGCCCATGGTTTCTTTAATGTAAAACCATGTAATGGAGGATCTCCCAGGCCAGAGGAGATGGTTCAAATCCCGAAGCCGAGGCGAAACTGATGCAAGAAGATACAAAGGTGGATAGGTGGGAGCTGCAAAACACGAACCATCAGGTTCAAGGTGTTTTCCCCAGGTCAGGGTTAGCTTATCAAAACCGCTAGATAAGCTAACCAAATAGAAGCTCATGATCATGCCATCTTATTTTATTTCTGTCTGCTTGCATGGGTTATTTATTATGTATGTGTTGTCATGATCACATAATTAATAAAATGAACAAGCATGCAAAGATGGAATAAAATAAAAACCGGACTATGCGTAAACATTATCAGAACATGGTTAATCACTTAAGCAAGCATCAATTAATATTTACAAGCATGTGATAATGAAAAAGATATGCATAAAGAATAAAATCCCTCAAATACCATATTAAGTCAGACCAAGCCTTCCGTTACTTGATTAAGGGTAAGACTCAATAAAACTATGTGTTTGACCAACCCTTGTTGGGACACTTACTTTTATAAAGGAAGCCCTTATGAAATGTTTCAGGTTGACTTAACTATATTACATCAAGAGAAGTAGCCCTTGCTAGACTTGGTGTAATATTGGAGGCAAGAGTTGAGGAAATACAAGTCAGGATTTCAGGATTGGGTAGTCCACTCAACAGATCAAGGAACTGTAAGCTCACAGTTGGCAAAGACCCACCTACCTAAATACCTTCAAATAGCTTGACAAACCCTTATTGGGGTTATGCGAAGGGAAATATGGATCCTTGCCACTAGAATGTCAAAGAAAATGGACATTTCGAGTTCAATGGTGAGGGCCATTGAGACTTGATAAAATAGTGGGAGACTTAATAAAATTTATTATTTCTCATAAAATGTAATCAAGAAAGTACCGATGAATCTGCTCTTTTAATTTGTAGAATCAATATGAAAAACTCGTCAACCAAATTTTCTCTATAATCAATACTGGATAAAGACAATATCCTCACCGGAAGTAACTTTCAGGAATGGTTTAGGCACCTTCGGGTTATCCTACGCCATGAACAAAAGTTTTACATGCTGGAGTCCTCACTTCCTGATTCCCCTGCCCCAGGGGCGAGTGATGAAGATTTCCTGGTCTATGATCAACATTTGAACGATGCTCTCGACGTTCAATGTTTGATGCTGTCATCTATGTCTAGTGAGCTCATGAAGTCTCATGAATACATGGATGCCTACAACATGCTCGAGCACCTCCGTGGTCTATACCAAGAGAGAGCAAGACAGGAGAGGTTTGAGATCTCTAAGGCTCTATTTCAGAGCAAGCTTGGATAGAGTGCCCCAGCTGGGCCTCATGTAGTCAAGCTCATTGGCTACATTGAGCGCATGGAGGTTCTAGGGTTTAAACTCCCTGATGATCTGGGCACCAATCTCATTCTTGCATCACTTCCCCAGAGCTTCTCGAACTTTGTTGTGAACTTCAACATGAACAACATTGAGAAGTCTCTGTCTGATCTTCTTATCCTTATTCGCCAAGTGGAAAATGACATGAAGCGTGAAAAGCCTTCTGTCCTCATGGTGAATAAAAGGAAAGGGAAGGCGAAGAGCTTTAATCCCAAATCTTCTTCAAGGACTTCCAAGAAAAGGAAGATCAAATGGGAGGAAAAGGAACATGATGCTATTTGTTTCGCATGTGGCAAGAAGGTCCACTGGAAGAAAAACTACACCCAGCCAAGGAAGCAAGGGGAAGCTTCAGGTGCATTTGTTATCGAATGCAATCTATCTGTTTCTACTAATTAGGTATTAGATACTGATTGTGGTGCTCACATCTGTATCCAAATACAGGAACCAAGTAGATTCAGGAATATTGATCGAGGGGAGGTAAATCTACGAGCAGCCAACGGAGCCAGACTTTCTGCTGTTTCTGTCGGGGACTACCACCTCACATTGCCAACTAGAATGATCTTGGTGTTAAAGGGTTGTTATTATGTGCCTTCTGTTACTAAAAACATTATTTCAGTATCCAGATTAGATACTGATGGATTCATATTCAAGTTTGTAAATGAATTTTGCTACTTTTATAAAGATAGCATTTGTTTTGGTAGGGCACATTTATATAACGGACTTTATGTGTTAGACTACACAAACCAAGTAATGGCAATCGATAAAAAAGTTAATTCACATGACTCATACCACACCCAACTTTGGCATCACCGGCTAGGTCATGTCAATGAGAAACGTTTGAAAAAATTACATCAAGATGGGTATTTATATTCTTTCAAACTAAAACCACTTGGTGTATGCCATGCGTGTCTACAAGGCAAAATGACCAAAGCCCCATTTAGTGGGAAAGGTGAAAGAGCTAAAGAGCTTCTAGAATTAGTTCACACAGATGTGTGTGGACCATTTCCAGTTGAAGCAAGGGGTGGGTTCTCATACTTCATAAATTTTACTGATGATTTTAGTAGATATGGATATTTCTATTTAATGAGGTATAAGTCAGATTCTTTTGATCGGTTCAAAGAATACAAGAATGAAGTTGAGAACCATATTGGTAAGAATATTAAGAAACTCTACTCAGACAGAGGAGGAGAATATCTTAATCAAGACTTCATTGATTTCTTATGGGAGTTTGGGATTCTATCTCAACTCACTCCTCCTTACACACCGCAGTGGAATGGTGTAAGTGAAAGGAGAAATCGCACCCTGTTGGACATGGTGAGATCAATGATGAGTCATGTGAGTCTCCCATTATCCTTTTGGGGATATGCATTACAAACAGCAGCACACATACTAAACCAAGTACCAACTAAATCGATAAATGGTATTCCATACGAATTATGGAGTATATGCAAAGACATGTTATCAAATTTACATGTGTGGGGTAGCAAAGCATTTGTTAAGGCCTCTTCAGGTAACAATCTTGCACCCCGAGGCACAAAGTGTATATTTATAGGATATCCCAAGGAAACAAGGGGATATTACCTATACAACCCCTCAGACAAAAAGGTTACAGTGGCAAGACATGCCATATTCTTTGAGAGGGAGCACATCTCCAAAAGAGATAGTGGGAGCGAGATAGACTTTGATGAAGTTGAGGCTCAAGATACACAGAAGTTGGTACAAGAACAGATTCCAAAAAGCCCTGTGGAAGAACAATCTATTCCAAAGACACAAGAACTGCATAGGAGCACGAGATAGGTGAGAGAACCAGAACGATATGGTTTTCTTATCACCTAGGATGGTGACTCATTATTGGTTGACAATGATGATCCTCTTACCTATAAGGAAGCAGTTGAAGGTACAAACGTTGCCAAGTGGAAAAAAGCCATGAATTCTGAAATGGATTCCATGTACCAAAACCAAGTCTGTATTTTGGTAGATCCTCCAGTTGATGTAAAGCCTATTGGTAATAAATGGGTATTCAAGAAGAAACTGGACATGGAGGGGAAAGTCAGCACCTACAAGGCACGAATAGTTGAAAAAGGTTTTAGACAGCATCAAGGAATTGACTATGATGAAACCTTTTCACCGGTTGCAATGCTGAAGTCCATCAGAATCCTATTGGCCATTTCTTCTTACCATGACTATGAAATTTGGAAAATGGATGCAAAACATCTTTACTTAATGGGAACCTCCAGGAAGATGTCTACATGACACAACCTGAAGGGTTTGTGACTCCAAAGGATGCCAACAAGGTATGCAAGTTGCAGAAATCCATTTATGGATTAAAGCAAGCATCAAGGTCATGGAACATTCGTTTTGATGAAGCCGTTATAGAATTTGGATTTGTTAAGAACGAATGTGAGCCTTGTGTCTACAAAAGGTTTAGTGGAAGTGCAGTCGTTTTCCTAATAGTATATGTTGATGACATATTACTAATTGGAAACGAAGTACCTGTCTTACAGTCAGTTAAGTCATGGTTGCATAAATGCTTCTCCATGAAAGACTTGGGCGAGGCAGCATATATTCTTGGGATCAAGATCCATCGTGATAGATCCAAGAGAATGCTGGTCCTGAGTCAAATTATATACATTGACAAGATACTGAAGAGATTCAGTATGGAACAGTCCAAGAGGGTATTGTTTCTAGTGTCACATGGCATTCATCTTTCCAAGAAAATGTGTCCTCAGACACATGAGGAAAGAAAGAGGATGGCAAGGATCCCTTATGCATCCGTGATTGGGTCAGTCATGTATGCTATGCTATGTACGAGGCTAGATGTTGCTTATGCATTGAGTGCGGTAGGCAGATATCAAGCTGATCCAGGAGACCGCCATTGGATGGCAGTCAAGACTATCCTTAAGTATCTGAGGCATACTAAGGATATGTTCCTGGTTTATGGAGGAGATGAGGAACTAGTCATCAGAGGACATGTAGATGCTAGTTTCCAGACTGATCAAGACGACATGAAGTCGCAGACTGGATACATCTTCAGTTTGAATGGAGGTGCAGTGAGCTGGAAGAGCTCAAAACAAAGTGTGGTGGCAGATTCTATAGCAGAGTCCGAGTATATCGCAGCTTCTGAGGCAGCTAAAGAATAAGTATGAATGCAAAGCTTCATCCAAGAGCTGGATGTTGTACCGAGCAGTAAAGATCCTATCACACTCTATTGTGATAATACTGCAGCGGTGGCACTTGCAAAAGAGCCAAGGTCACATCAGCGGACAAAGCACATAATTCAGAAGTATCATCTCTTGAGGGATTTTTCTCAGATAGGTGAAGTTGTAGTGAGCAGTATTTCCATGGAAGACAACGTGGTAGACCCATTGACTAAAGCCTTGACTCAGCAGAATCATGATCATCATGTGAGGTCTAGCGGACTAAAATTCGTAGGCATTTGGCTCTAGTCCAAGTGGGAGTTTGTAAGGGTTGGTGTCCTTAGAACCAACTATTTTGTACTTTGATTACATAAATGTTCACTTATTATATATTGTTCATTGTTCTGCATGACTATAATATAATAATTTCCTAGAATATTTGTTGCATTAATAAGGTCATAACAGATCCCCGCTATGATGAGAACCTTGAAATGCTATAACGATATTCTTAAATAAAGTTCTACGGTTGGATGACATACTATGATAGGACACATAGTATACAGACCATCATGTGCGAGTACTCGTAAGAAGACGAGACTCTCTCTCATGGAGTTCGCACTTGGTAATCTCCAAGATGGGAGATTATGAGAACAGACCCGCCAGTAGTAATTCCGCATGTCTTGGTGTCATCAGATATTGCTATCTGCGAGCGTGTGTAATGGTCCTTAGACTGGAAGATTATCATTAACTCATGTCATGACTCGCGCACTTAGATGTACTGACGAAAACCGTCATAGAGACAGTTGGCAGGAAGTAGGGTACGTTGGGTGTGTCACGAGTGACATGTTGTTAATGGATAAGTCGAGGAAGGATTTGTCCCTTCCATTTATGGAAGTTGATATCTCGGCCCTTTGATTGAAATAGAACTGTCGCATTAAATTCCATGGACATGGTGTAAACGACGAGTTTATTTCAGGTAGTCAAAGAACGACATATCAAGCATATAGCTTTATGACACTGCCATGAAACCTTCTTGATGAGATATCGAGACAAAGGGATTAAATTACACAGTAATCATTCGTATGAGGTGATACATCAATGCAGCGTCAACTTCTTTCTCTTGGGTGCCTTGACCCATTTCTAGACAGTAATCTTGGACTTTAGGCAAGCCTACCTAATGCCAATGAGAAAGAGGCCTAGAGGGTCACACACTAAGTGTATCCAAGTAACTCAAGTTGAATAAAGATTATTACCGTACATGGTTTAATAATTATTCAAGGAAGCATAAGTTGTTTTTAATGATGGAAGAAAAATAAAATAAAACAAGTACACGCCGTGTATTATTATTACACGCCGTTTAGTTTTATTTTGTAAAGGAAATGAATAAATTAAAACAAGATATACACGCCGTGTACATTTAATGTACACTCCATGTAGTTTTCAATGAAAAAACAAGTACACGCCGTGTATTTATTATTATACGCCGTGTAGTTTTTCCAGTCGGGATTTTGAGGATATAATATTGTTTTAAATGATATTTATTATAATTAGCGTGGGTGTATGTCAAGGAATTATTTATTCAACATGGGGTTTTAAATAAAGAGTCAATGAAATAAATAAAACGCGTAACGCGTTTATTTATTGTCATAACTCTATAACCCCACACACCCGATTATAAATATCCTCACAACCCCGAATCTTTTCCGAAATAAGAGAATCGTTGTGCACAACATTTCTAGAGAATTATTTCAAGACCGAAAGAAACTCTTCCTCCAAGAACGCTCTCAAGACCGAGAGAGATCCTCTTCCATCGGATCAAGATGATCTAAGGCGGACAACGCAAGCAAAGGATTCTCCACGCAAGCAAAGGATTCTCTACGCTAGCACCCGGAGAATCCTTTGGCGACGTCCAGAGATACGAGGTACACGTGTGGATCACCGCCAGAGGGAGTCTACACTTGGCTTCTACAACACAACAATGGATCACATCGACAATGTGATCGAGAACATCAACAAAGAAAGAACGCCCAAAAGGTATTTCTTTATAATTAATTAAATTAATTATAATCAACCTGTAACGATCCTTGTTTGTGGTTCCGGGACAAACCATCTTCTTTGTCTTTTTCTGTGATTCGATCCGTGGAGACTGGCGTTTATCGTCGTATTGATCCCGGATTGATCATTGCTAATGACAAAAATCCAAGTGGGCACATCCACCCACGCGCTTCCGCTGCGCCCGAAACCTTCAGATATCACATTTAACAAATTCATTCAATCCCCGTTCATCATGCATGCTACGAAATAGAGAAATTTCCCCCTCATGTTAGCCATAAGAGGGCGTAGAAAAAGAATAAATAAAAATACTATAGAAAATGATAGTAGTAGGGATTCGGGGTGGTGCGCTCTAGTCCGACAGGTGTCTCTCGTTGAGGCCTGATTCCCATTCCCCTCAAAATAGTGGCTAAGGGGTGGTTTTATAAGGGTTTTGGTCAAACCCCCCAATCAACTGGCATATCCCATGCATCTTTATATTTCATGTTTCCCAAAAAATTCATGACGTGTAAATTTACATACAATGTAATACATGTTAGAAGTGGATTTTTCATATCTGTCTCCATCTCAAAATTTCACATCACGTATAGTGTACATGACATGTAATTTCTTTTCACAACGTATAATGAATTCATGACTTATCCTGAGCGGCAACAACTTCTCTAGAATCTCACATCATGTAATCAAATACATGATGTGTAAATGATATTTTTCTATTTCTCTATCTTTATCCACATTTAAAAATCCAATGTTGCGCCATGATCTTTTTTCTCCAACATTCATACTTTTTATTCTTTTTTCAAGATTCATTGTTTCCTGACATAAAATATAAAACAAATCAAACTATCCTAATCTTGGTGAGATTAATCAATCGAATTTTACAAATCACGACATTAAAATACCCTAAAATGTTTAAATGAAATACAAATATCAAATACCCCCACACTTGAATTCATACTTTTCCTCAAGGATGAAATCTCAACATACTTTAAATGAAATTAACTCTATCATGATTTAAATTCAATTTCAATAAACAAAATTTATTAAATGGAAAATTAAAAATTCAAGCATCACATAGGAAAATTAAAAAACACCTCATTTTTCAAAGAAACAAGCCAATTAAGTATTTTACTTTTCTCCTTTAAAAAATTATAATCCTTTTCAATCATCCATTTTCATTTTTTAATTCATTATTAATACACAATCCATTTTTAATTTACCTCACTTGAATTTTTCTTCTCATTAGTATACTATAAACCCATAACCCTATGATCCCATATATGGAATTCCACATAAGAACCCAGGTATCACTCATGGAATGGTATAATAGTATTTTTGTCTAATATTGTCAAAGGTATTCCATATAGGGAACCTAGGTATCACTCATGGAATAATATAAATTCACCTTCTAGGTGATCCCATCCAAGGAATTCCTTATAGAAATCCATGTATCTCCCATGGTGTGATATAAATCCATTTATAGTTTATTTTAATTCAATATTCCTACTGTGCCCATCCAAGGCATTCCGAGCCGGAACCCTCGTATCCCCCATGGTGTAACATATTGAATGGTTATGGACTCATAGAACTTCCATACCATTTAACAATTCTCTTATTTCAATTTGTACATTTCATTTATAAGGGATATATTACGATTAAGGTAATAAGAAATAAGGGCCAAGGGACCTGGACTTACCATTCTCCTTTTTTATTTTATTCATTTTAGTATTTCTTGTATAAGGGATAATTCCAAAACACCTCAATAAGTGATTCAATTATGTAAAAAGGAATAATATTCATAGACATTTAAGTCAACACACCTAAAGGGGTGGTTCTCATTGAGGTAAACAACCTCCAATGATGGAATTTGGATTGCAAGGACTAACCATATTTAGGTATTAGAAATTCATTTAATTAATTTCATATTTAAGGGATGATGCATGGAAGGACTGACACGTGGAACACAATTCAAGATATAATCAACCTAAACTTTAGGGAAAAGTACTATACCACTTACCTTATTCTAGTAGATGACTTCTCATCCTACATCAACTTTAGATTTGAACAAGACTGAAATAAATCAAAAAATCAAACAAACACGAAAATAGGGTATATGATCTCATATGGAAATAATGCTAAAGATGGAGAAATAAAATGATAAATGAATCAAGAGGAATCATAGTCTTATCAAGGGTGATCCAACCTGACTGACGATGCTTGAAACAGATACTATATGGAGGAGATATCTCAAAACCTAGGTGAAGAGGAGAGGAACTCCCCATCACTGTTGTTATGCATGAGAAATGAGGGAGGAGGAGGAAGAAATAATGTTAAAATAATAGAGGAAAAAAATAAATAAAATTTCACCCCTTTTATAACATATCTCACAATATTTATGGTTTAAATAGGGAATTTAAACCTTAAATTCCTATTTCATGGGGTCTACCTAAACTTACAAGGTCTGTTGAGGACAATTTATGTCTTAATTTTTTAATATATATATATTCTTGCTACTTCCTCATAGATATCTCCCAAATAGCCAAATAACCCTTTACTAAGGTCTAAACCAAATAACTAAACTCAATAAAGGTTTAACTAGAAACTAAAGAAGAACATACCTATACAAATATAGGATCTTACAAACCCCTCTTAAAATAACTCATCATTGAGTTTCCCTTTGAAGGGTGGTTGGACAAAATCTAAGAATAACCCTAGCCAACGAGCACGTACGCCGACCTCTCACACCCAAGTCTTGTCTTATACACAGATGTGCTTCCATAACACCATTATAGAGGAACTTTCCTACCTCATATAGCCTTCAAAGCATAATAAATAATATGAATCAGGTACTCCTCAAAAGAAGCATCAACATCCAACTCAACCTCATCAAGATGAAGGAAATGAATTGAGTCTGCATGATAAAGATGTAAGTGAAAAATGTGAAAAATGTTGTGAATATCTATGTATCTCTGATGAAGTGTTATCCTATAATCCAATAGTCTAAACCTCTCTAAAACCTCAAAAGATATGATGAATCTATCCATTAGCTTACCTTACTTCCAAATCTTGTGATGCCTCAATCTTGGTGAAACACGTAAAAATACCTAATCCACAACCTCAAACTCCAAAGGTCATCGATGAAGATCAATATAAAACTTCTACCTAGAATGAGATATAACCGTATGCTTCCTGGTAAGCTATACATACTTTGATATATCCTGAATGAGATATAGTCATAGTATAACTACCTCTCCCACCTTTAACTAGTATAGGGGTGAACAAAACAACCTAATATATAGGGACTCATAAGGACCCATCTAAACCATATAATGTAAATTATTATTTTAAGAAAAATCAGTAAGAGATAAGTGGTTATTCCAGGTACCTAAAAAATCAAGGACACATGCTTGGAGCATGTCCTCCAACACGTGTATCATATGTTCAGACTAACCGTCAGTCTAAGGGTGATAGGATGTACTCATAAGTACCTATGAACCAAAGTCCTTCTGCAACCCCTAATAGAACCATGATATAAAATGAGAATCTATGTTTGATATAATGGAACGTGGAACATTAGGAAGGCATATAATATCCCAGACATAAATTATCCTTATATCATCAACTAAGAAGTTCTCCCCGATAGGCAAGAAGTGTGTGACCTTCATCAGCCTTCCCACAACAACCCATATAGTGTCATTACCACTAGGGGATTTTTGTAAAACCATTACAAAATCTATAGTGACATAGTACCATTTACACTCAATAATGGGAAATGAATATAAAAGACCATCAAGACACTGATTCTCTAACTTCACCTATTGATAAGTGAAACATCAAGTGATAAAACCTACAATCTACCTCTTCACCCTCGACCACCAATATTGGTGGTGTAATCCATGGAACATATTGGTAATTCCGGGATGCACTACCTATTTGGAGGCATGATATTCTCACATAACTTCATCTCAAACATCCATAGGAACCTAGATGAACCCATGAATATATAAAATATCATCCTCATCCATGACCCAACCAGGCAGTGGGTCCTCAACTGATATGCTTTCCCTTAGAACTAATCCTTTACGATCAAAAAGATGTATCATATTCAATTGATCCAAAATTAATGAGGTCACTACTAAAGATATAATAATAGGTTGACAATGACACTCTTGAATCTCAAGATGCATCTCATAAAAGTAACCCATAAAATACCACTCACTACTATCTTCCTGAATCGCTTGTGTTCGAGTCTTCCTGATTAGAGAATCAACCACTGCATTTCATTTTATAGATGTATAGTCAAGTTCAAAATTAAAGGAATTAAGGTACTCAACCCATATTCACTATTATAGGATCAATTTATTCTATTTAAATATTTATTTGATACTTTTATGGTTTTATACACCATAAACCACTCTACCAAAAATTAATGTCTCTAGAAACACAAGGCATGGACCACTACTGCTAGATTGAGATCATTCTTTAAGTAATTATGCTCATAAGGCCTCAACTATAAATTCTCATATGCCATGAATAGATCCCATTAAAAATAACATCTCTCAACTCGATTCTTTATGTATCAAAATACACAGTGTAGCCCTTACCAGGTTCAGATAGAATTAGAATCAGTGCTAAGGTAAGTCTTCCTTTCAACTCCTGAAATGATTTTTCGAAAAATTCAAACCACGAGAATTTAACACCCTTACTTTTAAAGCCCATAATGTGTTCTATAAGGAATGACAAATTCTGAATGAAATACCTATAATATATCTCTATTCCTAAGAAACTATGAATATCAAATATATTCTTGGGATTCTCCCAATAAACCATGGCTCTTACCTTCTATGGATCCATAGATACCCTGGTTCTGATATAATGTGTCCCATGAATTGAACTTTTCCAATCCAAAATTTTCATTTTGTAAGTTTATAAAATATATGGTGTTTTCTCAGTGTATTTAATATTATTTTAAGTTTTTTGGCATGATTGTTCCAAGTTTGATAATACACCAAGATATCATCCAAAAAAACCACCACAAAGGAGTCCAAGTACATGTAGAAAACATAGTTCATCAAGGATATAAAAATTACAAGGACATTCCTAAGACCTAAAAACATAACCAAATACTCATACAAGCCATATCTACCACATAATACTACAAATGGTATGTATTAGGGCCTAAAATTTACTTGATGATAGACCAAACTCAAATCAATATTTGAGGAAACCTGATCCCCTTAAAGATAATCAAAGAGTTAAACTATTCAAGTTATTGGATACCAATTCTTAATTTTAAGATGATTCAACTACTAGAAATCCATGTAAATTCTGAGGGTCCCCATCCACCTTCTTAGAGAATAACATAGGTGAACACCAAGGTGTAGTACTGGGTTATATAAACCCTTTAACTTATAGGTTCTCTAACTATATTTTGAGCTTCTGAATCTATATAGAAGACATCCTATAAAGAGGTATATACACCAAAACCACTCTTAGAACTAGCTCAATAGTAAACTCTACCTATCTCTCAAGATGTAGCCTAGAAATTTTTTAGGTAATACGTCCCTAAAACGATCCACTACAAGAAGGAAAATAGTTTTTCATATTCCTTGATCATCTAGGAAAAGGGAGTCAATTCGGGCTAATAATCCACCAAACCCATGGTTCTTTAGTTCAAAATGACTATCCTGGGTGTCCCATAATCCCTTATAAACATAGCTATCACCCTCAGGTGATAAGAAAGTCAATCTCCAATGGTAACAATCCATATGGTAATGACAGGACACCAACCAATCCATACTAAGAATTACATCGAACCCCATCATATAAAAAAAAGGTCCCATATAGAATGATATCCACCTATCTCAAGTGGTAATTCCTTACATCTAAGTATACTCTTTGATAAAATTCCTAATGGAGCATCGAGAGTCATCACTCCATATAAATAATCAATCTCAAGATCAATACTTTCCATAATTTCCATAAATATGAATGAATGTGAAAAGTCTATATCAAATAAAGTAGGTACTAAAGTCAAGGATACTGAAATCAAAACCCAGACTATAGAAGTTATAACAATCTAATCTTCATGTATAAGATACAATGTATACAACTGGCCCTAACCGTGGCCCCGAGTGACAATCTAACTTCTCTGAGCAGGTCCGCCCAACTAGAACTACATATCCAATGTTTGGATTCCTTAACCATGACCACATCCTTGTTATGATTATCCTATATTAGTATAGATTCCTACCTAACACAAAGCTATATATCCATATCTAGTACCTGGAGTTGGTGCATAACCAATATCACTGGTGATTGGAGAAAAATTCATGCAAAACCATTGAATATACCCCACTTTTCTGAAAGCCCAATACTCAACAAGGTCTCAAATATACTAGGTATTTGTGTGACTTATCCTCCCAAACCTGTTGAATACCACACCACTAATAGATTGGTTACTATGATTTCCATAGACCCAATGAGAAAGATTTATGTGAAACTTCCTTATACTGTTGAAGCACTACCCGATCTAGAGTTTGAACTGGTCTAGCCTACACATTCAACTTCCCTTATATTTTTCTTGGTGATGAGGGTCTGGTTCACTATCTCAGATATGATAGTAAACTTAAAGATGTTCACCTGTGATCAGATTTCGTACCTAATTCTATCCTCAAATCGCATAGATCTGGAAAACTCATCGCCTATAATAATTGATTCAAAGTATTTAAGTTCAGTAGAATGAGCGAAGTAGTCTATATTGGATAATTTTTCCTATTGAAGGTGCATACATTACCTTGCTCGATCTGCTCTCAACATATTGAGATATAAGTAATCATATAATGTGGTCTAGATTCCCTCCAAACCATAACCCTATATTGATCTTCCTATGTGATAACATCCTAATATCACTTAGTGTATCCGCAAAGCATGTAATTATAAAGCTTCACTCTCTTTTAAGGGGGTGTATCAAGATGATCAAAGATGGATAACATGGATTAAAACCACGAATCAATATCATATGGACTGACTTCCCCTGATAAAGTAAGAGGGTGATGCTACTAGAATTCCTTAGGAAACTCTGCCATAAAAGGGGAAGGTCATGGGGCTACCTATATAGACTGCGTTATTTATAAGAAACCATCTCAAAACTAAGCAATGTTTCCCAGATTTGGGATAACATGAGTTGCTTCTAGTGGAATTACAAGAAGTAATACTAGTGGTGAAGATCCCACCACCTTCTAATTTTGGTTATCACCTCCTTCCTAGCATTCGACTTGAGGCAGTTCTGGTGGCATATATCTACAATGCCAAGAACACACCTCAAAATGAGATTTTATAGTAGAAAAGTTCACATAGGTAAAAGAATAGTATATGTACAAATAATTCCTATAACAAAGTCAATATCTATCCACATACTCCTAAACCTAGGTCTATGTAATCTAGAAGATCATTAGGGAATATGAGAGACACTCCCAAAACCCACTACTAAGGCCAAGTCTGGGTCAAGGCCTCATATCTTATAGTAAAAGTTCTGTTATATGGAGTGATAATTGAAAGTTATAGAGGAAAAAACTATTGAAGTTTAAATTGGAATCCCTATTTAAGAGATACCAATTAATTTAATAATTACAATTTAGTATCTTTATATATGTATATATCATGGTTCATTTAGATGTATCTGTCATTCCTATATTATAAAGTCCCTCACTTTATAAGTGAAATTGGAAATTTATGTAACTACAACTAGCCTTTTATGATGAAATATTTATATGGATCATATTTACTAATTTATATAGCTTCACACACTTTATAAATTTCAATTTATATCCATTTAATTTCAACAAATAATGTTTCATCCCATGAAATCAATGTTCTATGGCTCAAACATTCCATAATTGGTTAGTTAAGGCATCAATATCATGTTATGTGGGAAGATGCTATTTAGGTTGGTACATACACATTAAATAACCAATTATTTATCATTTTACTTGAATTCAACATTATATTAATTACAATTATATCAATCAAGGAACATAATAAATACTGCTGGAAATACACATAATAAGGTAAACATGGCATGACTTATGCATGACATATAATTATTAGGTTCCTATAATGATGTATAATCAAATAATTCATTACCATACCAAGACAAGGGTAAAAATACATAATCATAATAAATTTCATAAAACATGTGCATCACCCAATGGTGAAATAAACAATTGTAACTAGTGTAAACCAAAACATCAAGTCCCATCCCAAGAATCTTGGATTTTTCCTTGCATGTGGGTCAACTATTATTAGGAACAATCTCATTACCAAATTATGATATGTACCAGTCTCTTGTCAACCAACCCAAAACCAAAATAAAAATTAAGTGGGATATGATATCACTTTATGACATTTGGGGTATGGTTCACTGATAAGTAAGCGAGCTTGAGGGCCACATAGCCATAAGCATGCCTCTACATATGCCAGAGGCTGTTGACTAGTAGCAAGGGTCTGTGATGATACAGTAGGGGGACTATACCCTCATGATCATAGAACAACATGATACTATAATAATTGAACAAGTAGTGTAAATAAATTATAATAATATAGGAAATAAAATTTAAAATCATCACTAATATCCAGTAACATATAAAAAATAATTGATGCCATGATACTTTATAAAAATGGAGTAAAGGAATAGGGTAATATACATATAAAGTATACGTTATAAAAAAATTAATAAAATATAAAAAACCATCTCTAATATAATCATGATAACTAGCTTGGTCCTCTAATAAAGTTCTCAATCTTAGTATAGAAAATCAAGTGTACATAGTGGAAAATTTCACCTTGTCCCTACCTGCATCCATGAAGTCTATTAGAGTACCAAATAGAAACCTAAACTGGGTGTGAGAAAAACTCATTAGGCCACCACCAATGGTTTATAGTGCTATATAGTTCATGAATATAAAATGAAGTAGTGTACATGCATAAATAATAAATGCAGTAAATAAAATATATAATACCCATGTTTGTATAGGTTCCCAATGGGACACCCATTCTATAATACATTCTTTAGAATAAGATGGAATGTCTTTAAATGTTAATTAATTATGATTTTATTATATTATATGACTAGAACCTAAGTCTCATCACCAAGGTATCCCCATATGATGATATTTGTGTAAGGGATGAATAAGTCCCAAGACATTTAAGACTAAATAAAGAAATTAAATCAAGGATATCATGTATATAAATCATTGACCAAATCCATATATATTCTTAGACTAGGCAGGCGTGTCATTTAATTAGTAGGAATATAGATCCCATCCAAGTAATTCCACACATGGAACCCAAGTATCACTTTAGGTATACTATAAACCCATCACCCTAAAAGACCATCCATTGAATTACTTGTAGGAAACCAAGTATCACTCAAGGAATAGTATAATGGGATTTCCCTCTAAGATCATCCAAGGAGTTCCATATAGGGAACCCAAGTATCACTAGTGGAATAATATAAATCCACCTTCTAGGTGAGCCCATCCAATTCATTACATATAGGAATCCATGTATCACCCATGACATGAGATAAAATCCATTTTTAGTTCATTTTAATTCAATAATCCCAATGAGCCCATTCAAGGCATTCTAAGTCAGAACCCTCATATCACCCATGACATAACATACTAAATGGTCATGGACCCAGAGTATAGAGACCTATGAATTTCATATATAAATATCACAACTTTTTATATTAATATTAAATATATTTCATAAACACATTCCCAAGGACCATAATAGTTTAGTATATTTGGAGACTAGAAGCACAAACTTCTTATTTTGTGAAATTTATTCAAAATCTATCACAAGATTTTCTCACATAGTAATCCTATTAAGCATACCATACCTAAACCTTTCTTCATAACCTGAGGAAGGAATCGTAAGAAAGGGTGAGATTAGATTCTCAATAAGGGTAAAAATAGGATATATTAATCTATGATAATATGAAATCATAATATAAGTCTAAGGGTATGTGATCATGAAAATAACTTATGAAGTTCACAACCAACCTATCATAGATCATAAACATTATTCATGGCATACAAATTTATCATTTCAAAAAACATGGGTCATAAGAGTGATAAATAATTATAAATACATATTGAACCATAATCTCATGTCATAAAAGTGTGGTACTACCATAAATATAGAAAACCATTTTATATGTGAAGTAAAACTACCAAGGCCATCAACATAGTGGACCATAAATCATCACATATTTCCTATTATGGATTAAGATGCACCTATTTCCTATAGTGGATCAGGACTCACCTATTTCTCATAGTGGACCAAGATACACCTGTTTCCCATAGTGGATCAGGGCACACCTGTTTCCCATAGTGGACCATGAAACACCTATTTCCCATAGTGGATTAAGACACACCTATTTCCCATAGTGGATCAAGCCTATCTTGGGAACTGTCTAAAGTGAACCGGGAATTGCTTCAAATGTGGATAGTTGGGACATCTAGATAAGAACTACTGATGGGATATGAATAATCCCATTAATGTGGAAGAAGAAACGAAGGTTCATATCAACACATAGCCTGTATTACAGTGTTACAACTACAAGGATCATGGGAATTATGCAAACAATTTCCCGAAGATGAGGGTTGTCGGAGGCAATCAACAACAGCCTCTAAGGCAAAAAGGAAGGTCTTATTCTATCACTACTACTGAGGTGGAGCTAAAAAAATATGTGGTGATACGTACGCTAGTAATTCATTAAATAATAGATAATATACTATTTGATTCTAGTTTTACACATTCTTTTATATCTTTCAAGTTTAGTAGAACTATTCAAACACCACCTCAATATTTGGAGGATAAGTTATCTATGAGAACAAAGAATGGGGAAATCATTGCATCCATGGTTTATAAATCCTCCACAGTTAATTTTTGTGGACTAAATCTCCAAGAAAATATTGTTATACTTTTTTTAGTGGAGTTTGATGTTATCTTGGGCATGGATTGACTATCTTTATACAAAGTCAACATCAAATTTCATGAAAGATATATCACTCTTCACATCCCGATGCATCCTCAAAATCTATAAAAGTGTAAGGAGGAAGATGAATCTACTTTAGAATCATTGTCTCAATTGTGGATATTAATTACTTATGTTCAAGAATTTCTAGCTCAAATGATTGAGATGAAGAATAGAATCTTTCTCGAAGATATGCCCATTGTGAGGGATTACACTGATGTATTTCCCAAAGAGTTTCTTGGTCTTCCTCATAATTGATAGGTTGAGTTCTCAATTGAACTTATTCCTATATATCTACCTTTATCAAATACAACTTATAGAATAGTGACCATAGAACTGGAATAGCTGATGAAGCAGTTATAGGAGAATCCATAGAAGGGTTTTATACACCCGAGTGCTTCACTTTGGGGTGTGACAGTCCTCTTCATCAAGAAGAAGGATGGATCAATGAACCTCTACATTGATTATTGTGAGCTTAATAAAATCACAATAAAGAAAAATTATCTACTATCATAGATAGATGACTTGTTCGATCAGCTTTGTGAGGCCACTTATTTCTCTAAAGAGGACCTTCGGTTGGACATGAATATTGATGAGACCATTGTTCAGTGCATGATATAGAATACCGCTCCCTCTTGATTGGGGTCATGTTGGACTATGGATGCATAGATAATGAATCAGTGAGATCATTCTTCAATTGGGGAACATGATGAAACTTGATCTCAAAAAGGGAACTCTTCCATTTTCCCCTGATGTAGCCAATGAGAGGGTCCAGTTTGTCATTTTTGATGGAATATTTACCATTAATATACGTTATCACTAATTTTCAATCCCATTTGATATTCAGGTAGGCTATCTATTTATATCAAGATAGTTCCAGGAAAATGATGATGGCTTGGTATTCTACCTCATTATTTATGAATACTTTAGATAGTGATGCATAATATAAATTTTTTTTCATTGTGTAGAGAAAAAAATAAAATCCCTATTCCAACCCAATTAAGATTTGTATTTTCCATCCTCTTGCTATAGGACTTTAGTATGGCCATGAAAATACATCTCCCATGTCTGATTATTTTCATGGGAATATGAAACCTCCTCATCTATAATTTTGATTTACACTGGTGTACTTTCCCGATGGGGGGGGGGTATTCTGTGAGAAAATCAACCATAACATACCCTTTCAACACCTTCTATGACAAAAAATAAATGATGTATTATTGAAGAATGACTGCATATCGGGGTAGAAAACTGGTCAGTATGGGATGGACAACGATTTAATTGAATTTATCAATATGAGAGACTACATGGACTTCATGTCATTGCATGTAATGCATCATCATTTTCATTACAAGGATAAGTCTTAGGCAGTTATTCTCAACATAAAAATATTAGGACATAGTACTAAGAATCATTAAACTAAGGTATTAGAACATTTTATCACTCCATGAATCATTCTTCTATGTAAGGATAGTTAGAAGTGATAATTACATAGAGCACCCATATAAAATGAGTGTATTTCCTTCCACTGGTGGAAACCGAACCAGTGGGTACAACAAGTACTTCTTGATACATTCAAAGGATTATTGGAAATATATAGACCATTAATAGGTGATTAATTTCTTCATTATCTTGGTTAAAGGAAAGATTTTATATCTAGGTTGGATATAAAACACCAAATAAAGGAATGGTTCTCTTGGATCCCCCTTAGTTATTTGAAATTCATGGTGGGTGACATTTCTTAAACAACACTAGTATTTTTTGGGTCAAACTAGATAACACAGTGGCATAATAAAAATCCAAGAAACATGCCTAATGATACCCCAAAATTAAATTTTAGTGGATTAATTTGTATACTATGCTACCACATCTTATCAAATACTGTTTTAAGATCCATGAAATGATCACATCACTATTAGGATTTAACCACTGTTTCATCCACATAACATTCATATATTTTCCCATGAAGGAATTAATGATATGATTCAAGGAATTTTGGTAAGTTTATCAAGTTTTCATTAAGGAAAAGGTAATGAAATAATAGTAAAAGATCCCTTCAGGTGCTCTAAAGGCAGTGAATTACTCATCTTCAGTGGCTATTTTTATCTGATTATACCCTGAATACCCGTCCATGAAAGAAAAGGATTAAAAGCTATTAGATTCATCAATCTAGATTTTTGGGATTGGAAATAGGAAATAATACTTTATTTAGTGTTTATTAATGTCTTTTAACTCGATAAAGACCCTAATATTCCCATTCTTTTTCTTGGAAGGTGTGATATTGGAAATCCATATTGGGTATCAAAATTCTAGAACAAATTTGGATTTGATTAATTTTTCAACTTCCACATCTAAATTGGAATCAAGAGAGGGGAGTATCCTCTTGGATACCTTCCTGAAGTATCTATGGTCATTGGGTAAGTTGATATGGTCCATATCCTCATCTTGATTTAGTCCATAAATTTCTGTATAATTCTAAGAGAACACATATCAGTGTTGATTTAGAAATTCAATGTGCATATCATTCTCATTGAGAGGAATGGTGGAACTAATCAGTGTAGGCCATGGGACTTATTCAATTACATGATTTAAATTATTGATATCATCAATGGTGGTGGATAAACCTTCCTCAAATTCAGAGGGGTAATTCTTTACATCAACCTCTTCTTCTTCCACTTTGGAGTTTGTATTGGCATTTTTTGATAAAGTTGGAAATTTCAGGGAATCTCATTACTGTGAATGAGAGAGAGGGTATAAGAAAATAAATCATCATCTATAACTTATAGATTCATTGCATAGATATTATAGATCTGGGGATAACAAGGTCTTGGACATATAAGATCAAGTCTATTTCCTCAACTAGATATATGGGGAGTAAATAGTTGTTGTTGAGAAAAATCTAAGGATTCAAAAGGGTGGTCCGCAAGCCATTGGAGGATAAAACATGTATATCATCATCCAATATTTTTTGTTTTCTTTCCCTTTAGTAGAAACTTGTTTCATTATACATGGATTTGAAAGTCTCATAGTGGGAACTATCACTATGTGGTATTCTGACCTTTTTATCAATGGGGTATTTCAAAAATTGATAGAATGATGAGGGTACCACCTTGCTCCTATGCATCTAGGGACTTATAAGAAGAATATTATATGTGGTGTATTTATGTTTAATAATATACTCATTGTAAGATGTGAGTTCACCAAACTGGGTTTTGAGCTTGATCTTCTCAAGATGATTTTTTTTCATTCTTATCATAACCCTGAATAGTCATCTTTGTGGGATAAAAATCCCCTTCACTGTATCCAAAATTTCAGAGGGTTAAAATCATGACGAGGTTAATCTCAAATCCATTTTCAATCAGATCCATTAAAATTTAAAAATTATTGAGTTTACTCAAAACATAGGGTCTGATTTGTCATTGGATAACCTCTTCCTCATCTTGATTTGTGATTGATATGACAACATGGAATTCTGCTGGAATGGTTTTCACTCGATAGACTTTAGATGAAAATAATTCTATCTAGAAATCCTGTGGGATTTGGATATCCTCAAAGAGTGACTCCTTGAGTTATTTTGAAATATGGAGTGAATCCATTATTGATAGCTTGGTTGGGACAGCCACTAGTTGGTTCATAATGTCGTACATTTGTGCCAGGTTTTGATGATTCCTCAGGTGGGGTTTTCCCTTATTATGTTGATCAGGAGGTGAGGCATTCAAGGTAGAAAATATTGGTTCTTGTGCAAAGATCAAGGGATTATATTATTTTATTGGAATCAGTCATATTCTCCTTATGCATAGTCTAGGATGATCAGATAATCGCACCCCCACTAAGAATCCATGTAAGAAAACTAGGCATGAATGACCAGTAGTGGGTTTTGAGACAAATCCATATCTTTTTTGGGAAAGATGGAGTTATTTTCCACAAGTTTTAGCTACATATATATACTATAAGGGGATTTGAACAATGTATTGGGTTCGACTATGCCCGTTTTGTCCCTTGTATCCTCAATTCCTACAAATGCGACCTCTTATTCCCCGGTTATGTGTGGGTAACTCATAATAGGAGGAATACTCATCATCAGATAAGGGGTCTTCCAATTTTATCACGTTGAAAAAGAAATATATGATATCTTCATTTGATGGAGGGTTTCATTTGGTCGAGTGGTGCCCATTCTTCAGATGTTGTAGGGAAGAAATATGTAAGATCTATAGCTTTCATTAGAGAATAATATGACTCTTACTCTTCTATATCTTCTTATATTTGATAACCACATCCACCTTTGGGAGAAATTTCTGGTGTCACCTCCCTTGGTGGTGGTACTATTGTAGGTATGCAAAGCAGTTATCTTAGGGTGGAATGATATCAATGAACTTTATTATGAGTCATCCAATTGTTAAACATCTTTCCATGCCTCGCTAGATCATTCCATGAATTAAACATAAATTCATACTAGAAAAAATTTATGCAGGTCAACTGCTATAGGGAGTTATCCAACATCACCTACCTGAAATTGACCATGATTTGATGATCATCTTTGGAGATGAATCAGACATGGAATTTGGGACCTAGAACATTATGGAAAGGGTAATAGTAAGGACATTTAGTGAGGTTTTCCTCATTGGGTTTCCTGAGTTATTGTTGTTTGAGAAGGTCACAGTAAAATCTTATATGCTTCTAAGAGATAATTTTCCACATATTATTTAAATAAGTTCTTATTTTAACTAAAAATATTTACATTAGATATTTAGGTTCATCCATCCACTTATAGATAATCATAGGTCAATTTTGAATATAATATATGATTTATTTATTATATAAATATTCATGGAATCTATATAGGGAAGGATCATTAATGCCAAAAATCTCATCAAATTTCTCTAACGAATTAGATCTTCATAGAGCTTATTCATACATAAATAAATATAGATTCCCCGATTTTAGAGTAGAGGATAAGTGAGCACTAACTATCATAATTCACATTAAGTATCTTAGTCATAAAAAATTTCCCTATTTACTTGGACTTATGAGGTTATTTTATCTTAATATCTTTATTATCCCCTAGATTAGGTCATCGATTCTCATAATTCCCAAAATATTTTCATTATGGAACTAATGTTGGAGTTTCATATTCTATTGAGATATCCACATATTCATTTCTTCGTATGTCCTCTTTACATTACTTCAATTTTTTTATTTATAGAAAAAAATTCCACACTTGAAAAAAATTCTTATTTATTTTAGGAATTCATCGGAGTCATCCCACATTTTTTCCAAGTTAGAGGTTGAAAATTAATCTTTTATCTATATGAAAAACTAATAGAGCATCCATAAAGATCTATATTCTATTTCTTATCACCATATCCTTAAGGGTTTCCATCTTCTAATTTCACTTTCAGTGAAAATAAAATTATTTCACGATTGCTTCAGAGGTCCCATATAGATAATTTATTTAGATGGATTTGTTTCATACAACCAAATAATTGATCAATTTTTCTTTTAGGTTTGATTATTTATCCTAATTTTACTTTGAATGTCTTGTAAATATTTCCCTATTAGTACCAATGAATTCATCATCATTTTTTTTCACGATCAATGAATTACTTCTCTATTTTTTACATAGATTATAATAGATATAATCATTGAAAAATATTCCATTAAACTCATCCCATTCCATGGAGTTAATTTCCTACTCATTTATCATATTATTAATAATATTCCGACCAAGACCTACATCACCTTCAAAATGATAAATATACAAGGAAACATTTTCATGGTATTGGCATTGAAGAATGGAAAATATCTTTTCTAAATCATTGATCCTTTTCTCCAAAACTAATGGATCAGAAGACCTAGAGGAGGATAGTGGTCGTTGTCACATAAATGATTCAATAACGTGATTCTCTCTACATGGTGCATTGGAAAGTTCAACATGATCCCTGTTACCACTAATAACATGAGATAGTTGAGTTATTATAGTACCATGTTATTGAATCCCATATCTTAATACATTTGGTTGTTAATGAATTTGATCATTTCATTGTTCATAACATTTATTGTTCACATGATTCCTTTAGGTTCTAGACATTGTATAAAACAAAAAAAAACACAACTTAAGAAACAATAATAATAGTGTAAAACCACATAATAATGAAAAAAATATTCATTGTATATCTATACTAATTCACATTCTATTCAATCAATGATACCTTAGGTTTATCCTTGGTCATCCATGATCATTACCAAAAAATTAGGATGTTATCATATATATAGACCTATCCCCAATTTTCTCACTAATGTTTTCTCATCCTAGTTTCCAAAGGTTAACTAAACAACCCTATTATACCAAATATAGTGACCCAAACCATTGATAAATTTATATAACATATTAATAACTGAATATTAATTACATTACATCATTATCCATTACATAATCGTATAGGTATTGTGGCTCTAAAATTTTTGACACATAAACAACTAGTTCATCAATGATTTACATCATCTCCACCTAAGTTTTGTGTAAATATCAACCTTATTTTAAATAGAATTTAAAAAATATTTCTTAATAAACTAGGGAAATAAAACATATGAAAGGGTGAGATCATATTCTTACTAAGGGTAAAAAAAGAAGTTATCAATTATCACGTAATCATAACATAAGCATAAGGGTGTGATAACATGATCTTAACATCTGAAATCATCACCCAATATATCATAAATCACAATATTGAGTCATGTAATAAATATTTTTAGTTCATAATACTTGAATCTTGGATGAATCAAAGAATATGAGTAACAAGAGAATAACATTATAACATGACATGGAATTAAGTAATAAACATAAAATTATCACTTTGTGGACAAGTATAAATAGAAAAAGGTTCAATTAGTAAGATAAGGTCATGGAATAAAGTACTAGAATAAACTTATAGACATGAAACCCCGTTCATGCATGATCTTATTGACATGAAATCTTAGTCAGTGCATAAAAATATTGACATGAAAACTTGTTCCATGCATAATCTTATGGATATGAAATCCAGGTCCATGAATAATATTATGAACATGAATTTAGGTTCACACAAAACATATTTAACTCATGAGCTATCCATATTTACCTAATTAATTGGAGGAAGATATAGGTCTTACACATAACATAATGAAAATCATATATAAGTGTTCCCTAAGATCACAAATCATTCATTATATCATATCCCATGAACATAAATGGATTTCATAAACATTTCATCATAGTATAACTCAAGGAAAATGAAACACATTTCATAATCATTTTTTCATCATAACGATACGCTATGTGGAGAAATAGTAAGCATGGTATCCTTGTAACATATACCCATAAAGTATTATGTAACATAAAATGATGTCATCATATAAAGAAAATTATTTTGAAATACCACTTGGAATGTTTCTTTAGGAAAATAAAATTTTCATTTTGATGTCATTTCTATAAAAAACAATTTTTTTGAAAATATTATGGAAAAATTTTCTTTGAAAATAACCATGGAATCTTTTAAATGAATATTCATGTAATTTAGTAGTCCTGATGATATAAAATTTATTTTATGATGTATAATTAAAAAATAAATTTCTATTCATACTTTTTTAAAATGTCAAAAAGTAAATCATTCAGAAAATGGAAATAATATTATTTTTAAAACAAATTTTTAAAAATTAAAACATGATTAAAAACGAATTTAAATAATCATAGAATAATAGTAGAAATATATTTGTATATTTTTTAACAAATCATGGATATAGAAGAAAAAATAATTTTGAGCAAATAGGGAGATAAAGTAAACTTTACATTAAAACATATTTTTGGTATCATTAATATGTATGTTGAGGAAAATTAATTGAAAACATGTATTTTCAAGAAATAATTGGAGGATAAGAATATTAATTAGTTTAAATAGAAATAGATCATAATTGTTGATCATCATAACCATAATTATAAACATCACCAATAAATTCATGGTTGAAATGAGACGAATAAAAAAATAAATTCATGGGTATTATATTCACTACATAATATAAATTAGTGGTGAATATAGAATGTGCCCCACATGAATAAAAGTGAGATGAAAATTGATTACCTCAAGATTGACTTGGTTTAAATGTTCTGTAACCTCATATTTCATAAATTAAGATTTTTCATAATTATATAACTAGAATTGTATTCATGATTATTATATTATATACATTTATATATATATATATATATATATATATATAATTTTTTGTGTTATCCATAATGGTAGATATAGAAAAATGAATAACACTGTTCATGAAGATGGTAGGTCATACGTATGCATAAACACCGTTTTCCTTTTTCAACGGATGGAATGAAAGATAATTAAATTATAAATAACCTTTATAGAATAATTATTATATCATAAAAATCATACAAATTAATCAATTCATTAATTATTACCATTTAAGTAAAATGAAAAGGAAGAAACAAATCACATCACTTCATGGAGATGGTAATCCACATGTTTGCACGGTTGGCGCTAACCGATTACAAAAATATAAACTTTAGGAAGTTACATATGATATTACCATTAAAGAATTGTATTTAGTTAATAAATATCATATATATACCATTTAAACATCATAATACTTATCTATAAAATATGGTAATGAAAAATTAATTGTATCTCTATGTGAAGATAGTAAGTCATATGTACGCACGTGCGGTAATTTCACTTCTCATTTGATGAGAAAGAGGATCGATGATGGAGGTTTCATAATCAAAATAAAATTTTAGTAGATTTATTTTATATTATTTGATATTTTATGAATAATATAATATATTTATACGAGGTAAAATAATAATTTTAAAAAAATTGACCCGTTAAGATGATTACCTCTTCTTTGAAACAATTCATTCAGATCACCACTTAAGGATACTAGGGTTGCTATTTTGGGAGGATCAGTAAAACTATTATAAAGATTATTAAGTATATAATGGGATTTTTTTAGTATATGGTTGATCTATAAAGGTCAATGTGGTCCCCATAAGATAAATTAGGGGTTCTATTTTATAATTTAGGGGTGGGTACTTTTGAAATTTCATAAAATATTAATTTAATATAAATTAATTAATTTTATTGAAATAGATAAGAATTAATAATATTAGAATAAAAAATTATGATGAGTTTAAATAATACCATAAAATAAAATTTTATCATGTTTGGATCACATTTTTAACCTTATTAATTATTTCAACACTTCATTAACCCTTTTGACAATTGTAGGAACCCAGTTCTTATTCTTGAGGTACGGGTTTCTTCTTTTCTCTTTTCCTTAAGTATTTTTGAGAAAATAAGGAAAATGGGAGAAAATCCTAAATTTTGTGACTACACACCGTGTACTTTTCCACACGCCGTGTACTTTGGCCGTGTGGAAGGAGTACACAGGGCGTGTAGGCCGATCGACGATGATGGGTGTAAAAACCGACTACACACCGTGTAGTGGGTATTTACATGCCGTGTAGTTAGTCGGTAGGAAAATAGTAAGGAGATGGACAGCTGAGTGATAGTACATGCTGTGTAATCATGAGTACACACCGTGTACTCATGTTGACAGATGAATAGTGCCACACTAGCGAGAAGCCGTAGAAGGAACAATTAAAAAATGAAAACTACACGCCGAGTACCCAATAGTAAACGCCGTGTAGTCTGTTTTTTTTCGATTAAACTAGACAGTAGCCTCCCCTATTCACAGGGAAGGCTTAGAATTGAAAGCGAACTCGAGAGGGACGGCCGGAGCTTTAGAGATCACCCGATCAAGCACCAGGAATCCGATTCCGCCTCCGTCGATCTCGTTGGAACTGCACAGGTAAGTTCTTCCTTATCCTTGCGTAGCTATTTCCAATTATTCCTCTAAAAGAAGTTATTTACATTTGAACGAGTTTTATTTTACCCCAGATCTATGTAGTTCTCGGGCGTTTCGAGGAATGTCGTTCACGTATATCGATCAGGGGTGATCGAGGTAGGTGGTCTAGTGTTTATTTCCAACTGCTGTGGTGAATTTGTGTACGGTTGTGATACGCACCCATGAATGGGGTGTTGTATGGCTGAGTCCTTGCATAATTAAATACCTATAATTACATAGGTAGTTTAATAAACATGTATAATTGTTGTTTGGGATTGCTTCTTGGATCCAGGACCACCCCAGGGGTGTGTTCCTCTATTTAGCCATTTGGCCAGGTTACCCGAGGGTATACCATGTTTTTAGAATGTATTAAATTATCTTGAGAGGAATTGTATATAAATTGCTTGTTTATGTGTTGGGAATGGACCGATTACTTGTTTATCTTGAGGGAAGTGTTGTAATTAGCCTGTGGGCAGTGCTCTGTTCAGCCTGAGGGAAACTTCTTTCGTGCCTATGGGAAGTAGATTCTGTGCCTGTGGGCGACACCTCATACGCTTGTGGGAATTATTCGATATGCCTGTGGGAAGATTCCCATGGTTTTGGATTCTCTTTACCTGAGGGTAAGGGTTTATGTGCCTGAAGACACTGACTGTTTACTTAGAAATTCACTATGGTGGTTTCCTTATATTGAATGATTAAATGAATATTAAAATCGAAAAACAACTAGTAGAGTTAGTTACTTTTGATTACTGCTTAGCTTATTGCATTTTACTACTGCACACAACTGCAGCACATTTTCACTGATAGTTGGGCACAGGCCTTTGGTGGGTGCCTACTAGGATTTATTTCTCACACCCTGTTTGGGGTCATGTATTCGGCCCCAAACAGATTACATTTCTACAGGTTTGGATAAGGGCATGGGTCCCTATACAGGTACATGCATTTTGCTGAGTTGTGAGGGGAGCATGGGACCGAGCTTAGGCTCGCGATGCTTCCAGATGTTCTACTTTGTTTGTTGTACCTGTACTTTCCAGTGTATTGTACTAATGTGTAAAATGTTCTGTCTATTTTCATAGAATAGTGACATGCTGCATCTTGATATATATATGACTGCTGGTTCCTTTTTACTTTAGTTGCCCTTTTCAGTTGTATACTGTTTACTGCTTCCACTGTTGTATGTTGTTCTTGTATTCCACTGCACTACACTTTGACAAATGAGGGCATAGTTTCCCCACTATCAGACCTGGGCCCTCGCTGCTAGTCGAAAGCCTCTGGAATTTGGGGAAATGCACTTGAGGTCATGTGACCAACCAGGTTCGGGGCACCCATGGAGTGGTACCCAGATCCGGGACGTTACAAAGTTGTATTAGAGGCGTTTCTTTTCTTTTACTTACTATTTGGGGCCTTAGTCAGGGATAAGACAAAAATGGTAGTTGGTAATAAGTTGTGCCCGGGAGTAGATAAACCGTGTATAGGGAAAATCCAATTTACCTCGTATTTCAATTTTATTGATTTTTTAAATTACAGTTGATCTGATTTTCACCATTGGGTGACACACTTATGATTGTGCTGTTTATATGTTATCCATGGGTTCTATTTAGTTTCAACCCGATGAGATGAGGGTATTCCATCTCATGCATCATTTAGGCACATTCTAGAAATCACATGCCATGCATAGTTCCATGCCATGTAGGAGCATTAGAAGTTGCATGCTGTTGTGATAGTCATTGTGCTAGAAAAGCATGCTGTTGTGATAACTGCTTTGATAAATACCTACTATGTGATAGGGTATTTTTGTGATCCTGTTGATATAATGGACGCCAAACTTTGGTTATTGAGGAGTATGGTCCCTCATTGACTGGGATTTGGTGGATCATTGGCTGTTTACTGCATTTATAAACACATATGAGATGTCAAACTTTGATTCGTGGGGAGTATGGGCCCTCACGGATCAGAATTTGGCACTTAGGTGTTTTTTTTTCAGTATTTACTGGGTTTTGGAGTAGTATATGAGGCTTAATGTCCAGAAAACCTAGGATACACGCTGTTTAGTTCCTCAGACACACGCCGTGTGTTCCTCTGTTCGGGAAGAAATGGAAAAAATTTAAGTACATGCCATGTACCCTCAGTACATGCCATGTAGTCTCTTCCCATGTCATAGGCCGTGTGGGAGGGGGTATGGGGTAGGGAATGGTTTTGGGAAAAACACGCCGTGTACCGGATGTACACGCCATGTAGTGTTGACCTGGATTCCGCCCGTGTAACTAACAACATGGACGGAGTAGACCTTGAGACATATACGCCATGTCCACCATGGAACATGCCGTGTAGTCTAACCTGGGGACCCATCCGTGTAGATAACAAACATGGGTCAATGTTACCTCTTCTTGAACACGCCGTGTACCTGAGGGACATGCCATGTAGTACTTACCGGTGGAAGACCATGTGGACTTGGCCGTGTGGCTGGGAAATGGGGTAGTGTATATGCCGTGTGTGGGTGTCACACATCATGTGGTGTCAGCCGAGTAGTCGGCCATCTCACGAACGACACGGGCTGTTGGAAATTAAACCATACACGCCGTGTATATTCCATACATGCCATGTAGTTTTATTTAAGTGAGTCGTGTAGAAGGACTCGGGTAGGGAAGGAGGAATCAAGTACGCACCATGTATGTTGAAGGCATGTCGTGTGTTTGGGATTTTACACGGATAGTTTAAGCTGGGGTACATGCCCATGTGCATTCTTGCGTGAACATGCCATGTTGTTTTATACACGTCGTGTAGTCAAGTTTTGTAAATTTTGAAAACTTCCCTTCTCCGTCTCCTTGTTTTTGTACTTTGACAATCTTGATCTAAGGTGTGCGTTTGACCTTGTAGAGTCATGCTGCCGAGATGACCATGTGTTGTTCGCCAAGAGAGTGACAATGATTTTACTCCAGAGATGGTAGGCCATGGGCTACCAGTGGATTCTCCAGTTAAGCCAGATGCGGCGCCAACTGTTATAACGGACATAGGTGCGGAGGCAAAGTTCCATGAAGGCTTCATGCGGTTCATGCAGAACTTTCAGGGAGCACCGCTGGCTGCCACATCTATGGACGATCTGACACGTATCTTCCAACAGCATCATATACCTACATTTTCATAGGGTGGTGGACCACAGGCTGCGGAGTCTTGGCTGGATTAATTTCAGACTATTTTTGAGCATCTTGAGATGCCTCCAGGGTGGAGGGTCAAGCTCGCGACTTATATGCTGCGTGATTCCGCCAAGAGGTGGTGGGATGTTACCACTTAGTCAGAGCATCACAGATACATGGCGTGGAAAGATTTTTAGACAGCTTTCTATGAATTCTTTTTCCTAGAGACACCGAGGGAAGATAGAGCTCGAGAGTTCATGAATATGTAGTAAGGCGCTATGTCGGTGATTGCTTATTCTGCTCGTTTCACTGAGCTTCAGCATTTTTCACCTGTTCGGGTGGGTGATGAGACGTTGAGGGCTAGACGCTTTGACGATGGTCTTCTATATGACATCCGCACACTGGTGAATGTTTTCAGGTTGCCTACTGTACATGCTATTGTGAACCAGACCCTGATTACCGAGAGGAACCTGTGGGAAGCTAGTGGTGTGGGCCAGGGTAGTTCGACACCAGTTTCTGGTACTATGTCTTCCAGTAAGAGGAAGAGATATATGGAGTTCTCTCACATTGGCAGTACTAGATGGAAGAATGTTTCAGGTGGACAACTCATGTGCTACCAGTGTGGTAAGGAGGGGAACAAGAGATCGCAGTGTCCACGTGACCCAGTGGAATTCCGAGCTTGTGGAAGGATGGGTCATCTGCAGTGCTTTTTCAGGGAGTTTCCACCAGTGGCTAGTGAGAGGGGTTTTGTACAGACTCCACGTGTGGGAGAAGGACCAGTGGTTTCTTACCAGTCGGGAAACTAGAATACGTTAGGGCGTGCAGGCAGAGATGGTGGTCAAGGTCGTGGTAGCCAGACACCGGGATCTCAAAGGCAGCAGGGCAGGGCAGCTTAGGGTAGCCAGGCTGTGTCGCAGGGCCGCGACCCTGGGTAGGCATATGTAGTGTAACAGACCTAATAGAAGCAGGTTCTCGAACCTTCTACTGTCAGAGGTACTATTCTAGTAGCTTTTGTCTTATCTTCAGTACTTTTAGATACGGGTGCTACACAAAGATTTATATCTGTGCCTATTGTGGAGAGCCTTGGGATCTGTGTTTTTTCTTCTTCTGATGTGATGACGCTAGACACTCCGTTGGGGACTAGAACGGCTGGTGTGTGTCAGTGTAAGGAGTGCCCCCTTGAGGTTGGTGGGTGTCACTTTCTTTGGGACCTCTATATCTTAGAGATGAAGATCTATGATGTCATTCTCGGTATGGACCGGTTGGTTCCCTTTTGAGCCTTTGTAGACTGCTATCATCACAGGGTGCGTTTCACGTCACCAGAGGGAGGCGAGTTTCTATACAAAGGCGAGTGGGATGTTCAGGCGAGTCGAGCTAGACTAGAGCATAATGGGCGAGGTGGAGTCATAACCCAGATTGCAAGTTTATATCTGGATGATTAGGGGACTTTTCAGAAGGAATTCCCTCTAGTGGTTGATCATTTCAGGGATGTCTTCCTGGACGAATTTTCAGGTCTACCTCTAGAGCGTGATGTGGATTTCTCTCTTGAGCTTATGCTAGGAGCGGCACCGGTATCCATTCCTCCTTATAGGATGGCTACAACTGAGTTATAGGAGCTCAAGAGATAGTTAGAGTAGTTACAATCAAAGGGTTTTATCCAACCCAGTACTTCTCCTTGGGGTTCACTGGTCCTTTTTGAGAAGAAGGCGGACGGTAACCTCGGACTCTGTGTGGATTATCAGAAGCTGAACCATTTGACGGTCAAGAACCGATATCCCTTACCAAGGATTGATGATCTTTTTTATCAACCTTTAGGTTCACGAGTGTTATCGAAGATTAAATTGAGATTCAGATATCATCATTTGCGCGTTAGACCATATGATATACCTCTCATAGCCTTCAAGAGTAGGTATGGTCTATATGAGTACTTGGTTATGCCGTTCGGACTCACGAATGCGCCAACAGTTTTCATAGATCTGATGAATCGTGTGTTCCATCCTTATCTGGATTATTTTGTGGTAGTATTCGTGGACGATATCTTGGTGTACTCTCACACTCGACATGACCATGCCACCCATCTTGAGATCATATTGAGTACACTGAGAGAGCATAAGCTATATGCTAATCTCTCAAAGTGCCACTTTTGGATGGACTAGATTCACTTCCTAGGTCATATCATCTTAGAGGCAGGAGTTGCAGTAGACCCAGAGAAGGTGAGAGCAGTATTTTCCTGGGAGAATCCTAAGAACGTGTTTGAGATACATAGTTTCTTGGGGCTATCTGGTTACTATAGGTGTTTTATTCAGGACTTCTCCCGCTTAGCAGCGCCGTTGATTGGTTTGACTAAGAAGGGTGTGAAGTTTGTTTGGACTGAATCTTGCGAGACAACCTTCCACGATCTGAAGAAAAACTTGACATCATCACCAATCTTGATACTTCCAGAGCAAGGAAAGATCTATACAGTTTAATGTGATGCATCAAGTATTGGGATAGGAGCTGTGTTGATGCAGGGCGATCGAGTTGTTGCGTATGGGTCTCGGTAGTTGAGTCCACATGAGAGAAATTACCTGATGCATGACCTCGAGTTGGCCGTAGTTGTGCATGCATTACGCTGTTGGAGACATTATCTCTTGGGAGAGAATTTTGTGGTTTTCAATGACCAAAAAAGTATCAAGTATGTCTTCAATCAGCGTGACTTGAATCTGAGGCAGCGAAGGTGGGTTGAATACCTACAATCCTTCAATTTTGAGATTGCCTATACACCTGGTAAGGTTAATGTAGTTGTTGATGCACTGAGCAGGAAGACTCAAATATAGGCAGTTTATGAGGCCAGTGGTGAGTGGCAGCTTATGGCTTTGTTCTCTGAGATGCATTTGGAGGTTCACAACAGTCAGGGGAAAACCTATCTTTTATCTTTAGTTGTGACTTATACCCTCCTGGATAGAGTGAGGATGAGACAAATATCTGAATTAGAAGGCCTAGTTCTACGGGAGTCGGTGGCAAGTGAGGACCCTCATCCTGGGTGGATGATAGGTGGTTATGAGGTACTGCGTTTACATGGACGAGTGTGGGTTCCAAGGGATATACGTGAGGAGTTGATACGGGAGTTTCATGCTTTAGCTTGGGTAGTTCATCCTAGAGTTACCAAGATGTACCGTGACTTGAGACGTCAGTACTGGTGGCCGGGTATGAAGAGAGAAGTAGCTGGTTTTGTTACGAGATGTTCCACCTGTCAGTAGGTGAAGATGGAGCATCAGAGGCCATTCAGACTGTTACAGTAGTTACCCATTCTAGAGTGGAAATGGGATGATGTTGAGATTGACTTCGTGACTGGGTTGCTGAGGTCACCTCGAGACAATGATGCCGTGTGGGTTGTTGTGGACAGACTCATGAAGGTATCTCACTTTTTGCCGATCAAGGAGACCTTCAGTGTTGACGAGCTCGGGAAGTTGTATATCCGAGAGGTTGTACGTCTTCATGGGGTCCCTCGTTCTATCATTTAAGATAGGGATTCCCGTTTTACATCTCGTTTCTGGAAGAGTTTTCAGACGACATTGGGTACACAGGTGCTTCTGAGCACAACTTACCACCCTCAGACCGATGGTCAGTCAGAGCGTACGATATAGGTGCTAGAGGACATGCTACGTGCATGCATCCTAGACTTTGGGGGATCCTAGTAGAAGCATATACCCCTAGTCGATTTTTCCTATAATAATAGTTTTCAGGAGACTATTGAGATGACACCTTATGAGGCTTTATATGGTAGGCCATTCAAATCACATTTGTGCTGGGTGGAGGCAGGTGAGGCATATTTACTGGGACCACGTCTCGTGCAGGAGACTTCTGATCAGGTCTAGTTGATTCAGAAGCAGATGGCTACCGCACAGTCCGGACAGAAATCTTATGCTGATCGCCGCAGATGACCCTTAGAGTTTGTAGTCGGGGATCAGGTTTTCTTGCGTGTTTCACTGAGGTTGGGACACAAGCGGATCAGGAGATAGGGTAAAATTTCACCGAGGTATGTGGGGCCATTTGAGATTCTGGAGAGATTTGGACGGGTTGCCTATAGGTTGCAGTTACCACAGAGGTACCGGGCCATACACAACGTCTTCCATGTATCTCAGTTACACTGCTATCATTCGGACCCGTCTCAAGTCTTTCAGCCCGAGGAGGTTGAGCTTCATGTCGATGCATCTTTTGAGGAGCATCCGATTTGTATAGTGGATAGGAGCACGAAGGTTCTCCGAGGCTGGTCAGTTCCTCTCGTACGAGTGCTATGGAAGCATGGATGAGTGTAGGATAAAACTTGGGAGTGGGATACTGACATACATTCTCAGTGGCCAGAGTTGTTATGAGATTTATCTTCGCCACCCTTGGAAGGGCAATTCGGGGATGAATTGCTTTAAGGGGGGGGGGGGGAGTTTGTAAGAACCTGGTTCTTATTCTTGAGGTATGAGTTTCTTATTTTCTCTTTTCCTTAAGTGTTTTTGAGAAAATAAGGAAAATGAGAGAAAATCCTAAATTTTGTGACTACATGCCATGTAATTTTCCACACACCGTGTACTTTGGCCTTGTGGAAGGAGTACACAGGGCATGTAGGCCGGTCGATGATGATGGGTGTAAAAACCGACTACACACCGTGTAGTGGGTATTTACACGCCATGTAGTCAGTCGGCAGGCGAACAGTAAGGCGATTTCCATCTGAGTGACAGTACACGCCGTGTAATCATGAGTACATGCTGTGTACTCATGTCGATAGATGAACAATGTCACGCTGGCGAGAATCCGCCGAAGTAACAGTTAAAAAATGAAAACTACACACTGTGTACCCAATAGTACACGCCATGTAGTTTGTTTTTTCACTTAAAATGGGAAGTAGCCTCTCCTATTCACGGGGAAGGCTTAGAACCAGAAGAGAACTCGAGAGGGACGACTGGAGCTTTGCAGATCACCTAATCGAGCACCGGGAATCCAATTCCTCCTCCGTTGATCTTGTTGGAACTGCATGGGTGAGTTCTTCCTTCTCCTTGCATAGCTCTTTCCAATTATTCTTCTAAAGGAAGTTATTTACGTTTGAATGAGTTTTCTTTTACCTCAGATCTATGTCGTTCTCAGGCGTTTTGAGGAGCGTCATTCACATATATCGATCAGGGGCGATCAAGGTAGGTGATATAGTGTTTATTTCCAACTTCTTTGGTGAATTTGTGTACCATTGTGATATGCACCCATGAATGGGGTGTCATATGGCTGAGGCCATGCATAATTAAATACCTATAATTGCATAGGTAGTTTAATGAACATGTATAACTGTTGTTTGGGATCACTTCTTGGATCCAGGACCACCCCAGGGGTGTGTTCCTCTATTTAGCCGTTTGGCCAGGTTAGCCGAGGTTATAACATGTATTTAGCATGTATTAAATTACCTTGAGAGGAATTGTATATAAATTGCTTGTTTATGTGTTGGTCATGGCCCAATTAATTGTTTATCCTGAGGGTAGTGTTGTGATTAGCCTGTGGGCAGTGCTCTGTTCAGCCTGAGGTCAACTTCTTTCTTGCCTGTGAGTAGTAGATTCTGTGCCTGTGGGTGAAACCTCATATGCCTGTGGGAATTTTTCGATATTCCTATGGGCATATTCCTATGGTTTTGGATTCTATTTACCTGAGGGTAAGGGTTTACGTGCCTGAGGACACTGACTGTTTACTTAGAAATTCACTGTGGCAGTTTCCTTATATTGAATGATTAAATGAATATTAAAATGGAAATACGACTGGTAGAGTTAGTTACTTTTGAGTACTGCTTAGCTTATTGCATTTTACTACTTCACACTGCTGCTGCACATTTTTGCTGATAGTTAGGCACATGCCTTTTTTGGGTGCCTACTGGGATTTATTTCTCACACCCTATTTGGGGTCATGTCTTAAGACCCAAACAGATTACATTTCTATAGGTTTGGATAAGGGAAAGGGTCCTGATACTGGTACATGAGTTTTTCTGAGGTGTGAGGGGAGCATGGGACCGAGCTCAGGATCGCGATGTTGCCAGCTATTCTGCTTTGTTTTCTGTACCTATACTTTCCAGTGTATTGTACTGCTGTGTAACATGTTCTGGCTGTTTTCATATAATAGTGACATGATGCATCTTGATATATATATGACTGCTGGTTCCTTTTTACTTTAGTTGTCCTTTTCAGTTGTATACTGTTTACTACTTCCGCTGTTGTATGTTGTTCTTGTATTCTACTGCGCTACACTTTGACAGATGAGGGCATAGTTTCTCCACTATCAGACCTGGGCCCTCGCTGCTAGTCGGAAGCCTCTAGCGTTTGGGGAAATGCGATTGAGGTCATGTGACAAATCGGGTTCGGGGCACCCATGGAGTGGTACTCGGATCCAGGACGTTACAACAATTATCATAATATTAAAGCTCTTTTACTTTTAAAATTAAATAATGTAACTAAAAAAAGACACATAAATAGAACATTATTGGTGTTTAAAAAAATATAAAATTAATTTTTCTGAATATATTATTTTTATAAATTTTAAATCATTTAATAATATATTATTTATTATAAAATATCATTATTTTAATTTTTAACACTATACATTTAGTTTGACTTTAGATAAATCAAGAAAAAGGGGAATTAGAATATAATGATTTTAAACCACCCTAATATGTTAACTAGATATAGAAAATTCTTTGGAAACAATAAAAAAAAATTATGTCACTTTTAATATTTTGAATATCATTTATTTTATTTTTCTGTTAATTAAATAGATACCGTATTAGCCTTTCACAAGAATTTCATATTAATATATAATTTCAAAAAATTATAAATAAATTTATATCATGAAAATAAATTTATTAATCATAGAATATATCTTTATATTTATTCATAACTCAATTTTTTCCTTTTGTGGAAATATATATATATATATATATATTTTTTTTAAACTAAGAGAGTGGTATTTTTTATCTTTCCATGCTTTAAATATTAAATATGTTATTTTTATAGAAAAATTTCCATTAAACCAAAATAATTAGATCCAAAAATGTTAAAGGTCAATTTAAATTCATCCAATGATAATTATGATGAGAAATTATGACCATATTACTTTGTGTTAAACAATATTAACCTGATTTACCCATTATTGAGGTGATAAATTTGACAACAGTACTATTCATAATGGCTAACAATAAAAGGGATTTATTAACCAAATTTAAAACTCATAATTCAAAATATGGGATCAATTTTATCCAATTAAATTACAATAATTTGAAGAAATTATTTTAAAATTAAGTATTCAAAATGCGATGAATCCTCTTTTTAGAAAAATATAGTTTTTTTTGAAAAATGCATTTCTATGTATAAAAACGTTTTTATACAAATTGTGATAATAGAATTGATTTTAGTGAAACCAATTTTATATTAATAATATAATAGAACCAATTTTACTTTTAAAACATCATAAAATAGAATATAACTTCATATAAGCATGAAAGAAAAATATTATTTCTATTAAAAATCATCGATTTTATCTATTCACAAAAAATTAATCTGTTTTGAAAAATCCAAAAAATTAAATGTAAAATAATTTTGATATGATTATTTCAAATGTTATTTTATTTTTTTAAAATAAAATTTATAGATAATACAAATATTTATTTATTAAAAAAATAAATAAAAATCATTTTCGAAGAAAACATATATATGTATTAGAAAATAACTTTACTTAAAATTTATTACTCATTTATTAAGAATTAATCAATGATTTAACATTGAGTGTGTTATTTATATATTTATTTTCAATTTAGTTATTACTATTCATTCCTTCCAATTTAATAGCACGATTATAATGATTATATTTAAATAATAATATTTTGGGTTTCATTTATGCTAGATGTTTCATATCATATACACTATAAAATATAATTTTTTTAAATATTATATTGTTATAGTTTTACTCAAAAAACTAGTACCACCTATCAACCAAAATCTAGTGGATAGGTTGAGATCTCAAACAGAGAATTGAAATAGATTCTAGAGAAAAATATAAATAGTTCAAGAAATGATTGTTCATCAAATATGGATGAGGCATTATTGAATTTCACATATATTTATAAAACTACTATAGGGATGTCTCATTATAGACTTATCTTTGGTAAGACATTAAATTTTCTTGTAGAGCTCAATAATAAATCTTACTAGCTAGTGAAGGACTTCAAATATGATTTCTATTTTGTTGAAGATATGATATTGTTAGAGTTATATTTGATTAAAGAAATTAAAATAGAGTATTATGAGAATGAAAAAATTTAGAAATAAAGAAAAAAATATATTTTCATGACTCAATAATTAAAAATAGAAACTTTAATGTTGGGAAAATGGTCTTAATTTTTAATTCCATATTAATAATTTTCTAAGGGAAACTTAAAATGAAATGATCTAGGCCATTTACTATTCTGAGAGTTATTGTGAATGTGTATTTAAAATTAGTTATAGAGGATAATATAAAATTCTTAGTCAATGTTTACGAGAGTAAACCACTATTTTTAGGCATAGTTAAAGGGATTGTGTGTCATCTCTATTTTTGAATGTGATATAACCACTGATTCTAATTGAGTAAGTATACCTCAATTACTAATGGTATTAAACCAATAAACCATATTGTTTTTCTATTTTTCATTATCAGTAAAAATAATTTCATTTCATCTTCCTCATTCTAAACAATATACATAACTCATTGGAATTTTCATTCATTACCTAATTACTATAAGTGTTTGAATTATTATTATAGTAGGTAATTAGACTATGAGGTGGAACATAGATAATTTGGATGATACTTGAATTATTATTAATTATATTGGAGATACAGCCATGATATTTCATGATCCACTTCCATAAAATTCACATTTAGTTAATTACATTCTTAAACTCTACATTATTGAAAATTATGTTGAACTATTCTTCTATTTGGAGCATTAATATTCATGCCAGGAAACCCTAATCCAGACTTAAATGGGAATTTAATATTAATGAACTTAAATTAGTATATATTATTTTATCAGGGGAGTTTTTTATTTTTACTTATATAAATATGAATTTTTCATTGCTTCATTTTTCATGAAATTAATTGTTGAGTTTACACCCTAGTTTTTTTTTTCAAATTCCATTTAATTTGGGTTTGATATTAAATTCATAGATCTTTCCTTATATATTTTTTTTGATCGATAAATTTTAAGGGAATATTAAATATCTCTTAGTGCATTGAATTCCTAATTTAATTGCATATGAATATTTAGATATTTTTTATAAATTCACTTACCTTTTGAAATATTTGTTTAACATGATACGTTTTTGTTCTTTATTATAAATTATATGTGTTTTTTAGATGAATTTATTGGATATAGTAAATAAATTTATTTTAAAAAATGTAGAAAACATGATTGTTAAACTGTACTATGAACCTTGAATAAAAATTTGGACTACAGAATTGAAAACATTCTAAAATGTAAAAAAATAATTATTTCATTTCACATTTGAATTCATCTTTTAGGCAATAATTATTTTTTATGTGTGGGGTAGAGTGTCGTCATAAATGAACTAAACTATTATTTAATATATAACCCATCAAGAACCCCTTAAATTTTTATCAATATTGCATTTTTAATGATTTTACCTTAATTTTTATGTGAGGTAAATTTTTTATTTATTTTGAAACTTGTGATCCCATATTGAGGTGGTTAATCGATGATACTCCATGGATTTAATGGATAACTACATTTTCATTTCCTTATTAAAATAATTTCATTTTAATAAAATTTTGGATTAATTTTATAAAACTATCATTGGCTTTGAACTTTTTTTTTTAAAATTAAACTCCTAATTTATCCATCCAAATTATTTAGGAAATGAAAATCATATTCTAGGTTGAGTTAATTTTCTTTCATTATTAAATTCCTTATTCAATTGGATGAGTCATTTAGGATTCCTTGAAATTATTAATCTTTTTCATCCAAATAGAGAATCTATTTACTATGATTTTTTTATTATGTATGTTGGTTCAAATTCTAGTAAAGAGAAGTGTGGATGTTCTGGTTGGATAAAAATTATTATTTTTTAATTATTTTTAAAATTTTCAATTTCATTCATTTTTTTAAAATAGGAAACTTACTATGCACTAAAATTGTTTTATTTTAAGGGGAAAATAAATTTTCTAACATGAGAAACTCCATGGTAAAAAATTATTTGAAAACTATTTTTTATGGAATTTTAGTTTTTTTACTTTTGAGATTAATTATTTTTCAAAAATATTGATCAATAATTTCTTGAGGAAAATGAATATATAAGTGTGGAAAAATTTGATGTGGATCTTATTTGATGCATTTTCACACACATATTTTGATGTTTTAAATGTATATTTAATCCCATTTTTTATTAACGTGGTTAATTATATTTTAAATATTTATTTTTTGTTAATTATTAATTTTTTTTTGTATATGTTTTTTGAAATAATTTATAAATAATTTGAGTTATAAAATTTTAATTTTATGTCTTATAATTTAATATTTTTTATTAATAAATTTAATTTTTTTATAAAAATTAAAACTATTAATGTTTCATTTTTTATTTAAATTTATCCTGTTAATAATTTTTTTATTTTCAATTTTTATTTCCCATGATAATATATTTTTTAATTTTTATTTCTTTTTTTTAAATTGATTATTCGATTTTATTTTATTTTTTAGGATCTTTATAGGTTTATTTAGATAGATAATTCATGTAATATAAATTTAGAACTAGCATGATCGAATTCTAAATTGGCACTTGTAAGAAAATTTATTCATACGGGGTTATGAAAAGAATTTAAATCCATAAGATATTTTAAAATGACCCTAGAATTTAAAATTCCACCAGTTTTAGATAATTATCTTACATGGAAATAAATTTAAGTCAAAATGATTTGATTTGAGGATGAGCTTGAAGAATTATAAAGGGTACATAATTGAATAAAACTCAAGAATGAATTAAGTTTTAGAAAATTGTTTTCATTTCACTTCTATAGTGAATATATATTCAACTGGGAAGATAACTTATTAATGTGATTTGTTCCGATATAAAATAGTTCAGACATATTTTTTCTATATTATGATTACAAATTATTTATTTTTATGGATATTACCCATATGGGGATGAATTAAATATGTTAGTGACTTCATTTATATACAGTTTTTGGTATCAAATTTGGATATTGATGCATACAATCTTCTTATTGGAATTCCCAAATGAATTTCTTCTTGATCCCATCCTTGATTTTGTAAAATAAGATGAGTTTTCTACTTGTTTTCACTAATTAATTTCTTTAATGAAGAGTATAGATTAATTATAAATTATTATTTCAAGCCTCTGGTCTTTTTCACCTTCGTTGCATTAGTGTCAAAGATGAAAATAAGTACATGAGCTTCCAAGAGAAAAATAATCTTCGTACAAATGGGTTTATGTGTCATTATTGGATGATGGATGATTATAAGGAAATTTTTATGTCATGTGGGAAAAGTATCATCTTATATAAATTTTTTTTGTAGGTGGAATATTTGGTTAGAGAGATTTGATAAGGTTATATGGCATTATAATAAGGCCAAAGGAAAAATTTTATGCTAATGATGTATATAACATGACCCGATTAAATTAAATTTAGTGTGAAGACTAAAAATAAAAGTTGGAGAAGAAAATGTGGAAATGAATAATCCATTATATTGTTTATGCACATTTTTAGAGAGATAGAGAGATATGGAGCATGTAGGCACGAACCATGTCGTAGAACAATGACTTGAGTTAGAGGAAAAGATCCCAGATAGAAAATATTTCACTTTTTCTTTATCTTGATGTCTGTTACTACTGTCATAAATTTTACTGAAATTAAAAAACTAAACATATCTCCCATATAAAAGTTTTTATTGGAATAATATTTTCAGGTTAAAAATTTTACTTAATGCATAAATATTTTTTCTTAGATTACTTTTCCCTCAGAAATTTTTTTAAAGTATTTCAAATATTTTCTTTCCTAAAAAACCCAAATAATGTTTATGAATTAAATTCATTCAAATATTATTCTTCATTTTCAATCTTATAACAGGTATCATGAGAGTGAAATAATAAGATTAATTGACAAATTTAATACATTGAAAACTAATTATAATATTTTCATGAATGATTAATTATTATATTTATAAACTAGAGAATTATTTCCATAAAAAATTAACCAAAAAAAAGGATTTTTAAATTAAAAAATTCTAATTTCTAGAGAATTATATGTTCATGAAAAATGGAAAAATTATTAATCTAATAAATAAAGTTCCCTACCATAATAGCTCTTGTATTTCATTATCTATATCTAGTACATATCATGTTAATAACCCTTTAAACTACCACTTCTTTGAGTATTTTCTCTTTACAACTTGGTTTATTAAGTGTTTTTCTGCTTTTTTCTTAGTCACTCCACACAAAACTTACTTCTTTGTGGTTCCACTATATTCACACTACATGTACTAACATTAAATAGGTAAATAAATAATTAATTTTCACATAGTAAACATCTTAAGTATCACATAAATTCACTAACCCATGAGAAATAAAATTATATTCATAATTTAATTACTTAAGAACCATTTAATGCATCTTACCTTATCATGATTCATTTAATTACTAAATCCGTTAAATATATGTCATATGTTTGGAGGTTCTATTTTTAATATCATAAAAAATTTTCTAGTTTAACTATGGTCAAAGGGGTCATAATTTAATGATATATAAAATATTAAACTTCATATAATTATCTTTTTCATATATTTAATATAATTATTTAACCATCCATGTAAGTTTTTAATGAGAAATCAATTAAATGACTTTGTGGAGATGGTAGTCTATACAAATGCTTGAGTGATGTCTCCATTTCTCAAATGAATTGAATAAATGGAAGGAAAAATTAATGTATCTTTAAATAATAATAAATATATTATAATTATCATATATATTCATTAAAATTATCCTTATGACCAACCAAATGAGATGGTATTGAAAATTGAATCATATCACTTCATAGAGGTGGAAATCCACATGTACACATGAGTGAAATTATTTTTTTTAGAGGATGGGACAGAAAGAAGGTAGATAATATTTTATCCTTATATTATCATAATTTTTTCATAAATATCTTATATGTTCATTAATTCCATATTTATAACTATACTTGTGAGATAGTATTGAAAAATGAATCACATTACTTTGAGGAGGTGGTAGTCTACACGTACGCATGAGAAATATTTTCATTTTACATTGTTTAAAAAGGTGATAGAGAAGGGTTTTCATAATAACATAATAAAATTTATATGTGGTGGATATAATGATGTTGTTATATAATTAGGGGTATGATAGGTTTTAAGAAGGTAGGAGAGGATATAAACTTTAAAACATTTGCTAATACTTATACCTCCTCTATTGATATCCTCCCTTCGATTGAGATCCATGACTTTGAAGGAGTGGTTTAGGTTCACTCTAAAGTGTTGATGATATGGGAAATGGATATTTAAAGAGGTATTTTTGACGTTTTTTAGAACAAAAACTTTATTTGTGTTTGGTAAAGGATGACGTGAGTCCCATTTTATAAGAAAAAAAATTCAAACAATTTCTATCATTAATGGCCATGAAATAAATTATATTTTTTTCAGGTGGAAAATACATGAACCATTCAGGGTAATATTAATAATTTCTCATCCATTTTATTTAAGATATATTTTTTTATAATTTTAAAAATTTTATAATTACTTAAAAATTATTTTTAAGCATTAAAAATAATTTAATGTAATTTTAAAGACTGATAAATGTTTTTGACCTTAGACATATAATAAAATTGAATTAATATAAAATCAAAATCAAAATAACTTATACTTTATAAATATATATTAAATTATTATAACATATTATTTCATGAAAAAAATGTTACATGTTATAATACAACCGTTTATTTTTCAATAGATTTCACAAGTACAGACTGGACATTACATAATTATTAAAGGTAATTATAAAATTACTAAAAATTCAAAATAACATACTAAAAAAAAATAGTAATATAAAAAATATAAAACATTTAACTATTCATAATTTATTTTTATGTGGATGAATACAAAATAGATATATAAAAAGATGGAGAGTGAAATTTTGTAATTATTCTTTGATTAAAATAATAAAAAGGTCATAATCAAAGATAAATGGCACAAAATGTCTATAATTTTGAAGATAAGGTAATCAGATTCAAAATAATCCCATGAAATAATAATTAAGATGATATTTTTTGGCATTATGACGAATTTGGTAACTTAATTTACCCATTTTACCCCTTATCATGCTAAGAATATTTTACCATAGTTACAGTTCAATATGACAAAAAATGATATTAATATCATTATAAAATTTAAACCTATAGATTCCAAATATTAAATATATATTTCATGATTCAATTTCAATAAGTTCAATAAATTAATTTAAATATAATTTTACAATATTCATTAAAACTCCGTTTTTTAGAAAATTTCCTTTTATGAAAACAATAAACTTAAATCAAAATCAAACATAGTACTAATTACTATCAAATTAATTGTATTATTTCAAATAAAATGGATGTTATTTTACCTTAAAAACTTATACAAAATATAACGGGACTTTAAATTACTTTATTTAAATAAAATAACTGCATATTTTTCAAAAATTGAAAATTTTCATTATTCAGTGAAAAATCAATATTTCTAGAAAAAATCCCAAAATTCACTTAAAGATAATTTTTTCATGTTGATTTCAAAATTTATTTCCATTTTTTAAAACATAATTTCTAAAATTGATATATTATTATTATTATATTTACGTACAATATGCAATGAACATAACTTTTTAATAAAACATAATTTTTAAGCACAATATTAATTTATTCTAATTACTTTCCTTTTAACTATAATTATCTAAATGTTAATTAATTTTATTAGATATATATTGTAATAATTTAATTAGAATAATTTATTAATTATGGTAAATTTATTCTACTAAGATAAAAACACACAGTTCATATAAAAATAGTTTTACAAAAAATATATTTTACCTTCAAAATATTTTATGTTCATATATGACCATTTGATAACAAATGCCTAATTGATTAATATTTTTATCGAGGAATAAATTTATATATATATTTTATAATGAGGTTACTTCAATTCATACAAAAAAATTGAACATCTAGGTTATAATAGTTATATTTAAATAATAATAATTTTATAGTATATAACATTTTGTTTTAAAATTAATAATACATGTGGTTCATAAAATTGAACATTAAACTATTTAATGAATAATTATACATTGAAATATCAAGGAGTTAAATTCTTCCCTTCTTAAAATTTTTACCCACAATTTTAATTTGTTCTCATAAAAATGAATGTGTCTTGATGAAGATATAATACTAGATATATATTATATCATTATATGAAATTTCAATGTTACTAATCGGAAACTTCACATTTATAATTTTTTTATAAAACCATAAATGAACTATTATATGGATCATAGTTGTGGATAGGTTTCCAAAAGTACATCTTAATATATAAGTTCTATTTTCCACATTAGAATCACTAAATTTGTCATCCTCTTTTTTTAGTTAAGGAATTATTTTACAGTCAAGATATATATTTAGAAAACAAAATTACATGGTTTCATTCCATTTCATAAGCACAATGTTTTCCATCAGTTGTGTTTTTAGTATTTTCTAACCATTTCTATATACCATATGATAAATAATCTTGATTAATTTTTCATTTTTAAGCACCAAAATTAAATTTCAATGGATAAAATAATAAAAAAGGATGAAAACATATTTATTCAATTTTTATATGTTAACCAAAACTAGAAAAATAGTTAGTACAATATAATATAATATCCAATATAAATAAACCTCCATATAAAGAAATAATGTATTGAGCACCAATACCTGAACAATAACACCAAAACTCCAATATAATATTTTCCAAAAATTACTAACCTTAATTATATTAAAAAATATTTTAGAAAAAAATGAAACCCAAATATTAGAATATTTTTTTCACATATTCATCAAATAAAAATTTAAAATTAATCTCCAAACAACATTAATCACTCATAAAGATGCATCCAAAATGTATATTCCTCAATCATATATTTTTCAAATAATACTAATATTTTCATTAAAAAATATGAATCATTGTGATCTAAAACCAATAAAAATCATATATACTTCCAAAAGGTAACTCAATAATTATTCCTTAAATAATAACAATTGTTTTTGTAAGTAAGTTCCATATCATAAAAATATATTCCATTAAATTTAATCCTTTAATGTTTAAAAAAGGTTAATAACCCTTTATCACAAATAACCATAATTATCTTAACATAAAAGAACCTATTAACAATAAAAGTTATACATACCTATAAGCTTATGTCCCAATAATAACATTCTTCCTAAATAATGTTCAATGTAAATCACATGATTTACCTAAGGATAATATATAACTCAATCATGAATTAAAACCCAATATCAAGAACTTCTTCATAAATAACATTAACCACTACAAAATTAATTTATGTTTCAATTCCCATATTAATGATAACTTATATTATTAAAATTAATTTACTTATTTTTCAAACCACATATCAACCTAAATGGTTTTAATTATACGTTATTCCTAAAAATAAATAACCATGTCCCAAAAATTTCATTAGTCACCTTAGAATATAATAACATAAGTAAAAAATCCCAGTTAAGGTCAATATATTTAAATTTAATGTATTATTAATTATAAATAATAATATTTTATAGAAATATTGTAACGCCCCGACCCCAGCTACCCAGAGTCGGTGCATTACTTCGTAACATTGGCATGATCATAAAAGATCAAGTCTCGAAAGTCCGATTAGTTTAGTAGCCTTGGAAACACTAGATACATTCATAAATGTTACATTACATCACAAAGTGAAAAACTATAATAACATAGTCTCCATAGTCCACACTTCTATCCTCTTCGGACTATCCCTGCAGGTCATTTATAAAATACTTCTTCACATCCTGGAAAATATTAAAACATTGAAAGGGGTGAGCTCAGATGCTCAGTAAGGATAACAATATAGCGGAAGCTTTCATCAATAAACATAAACATTTAAGGAAATGTATAACTAAAACAAAAGCCTTTTAAACTTGAACATCAACATAATATGGCAAAAGTAAAATGAGATGATGCCATTTACTTCTTCACATGGATATTCTACTGGTCGAATAATCACATGCAATATCAATAACCACTTTCATAATGAGGGAATGTATAATGCCGGACATTCTGAAACATTTTGTCAAGGACTCGGCCAAGACGTCTAAAAGGATTAAGGCCTCGGCCAAAACCATAAATCATATTGGGAAAGGGCCTCGGCCAATTCCACGTCTAGTTGTCTCATGAGACCTACCGATGCATCGAGGAGCTATAGCGGGCTCCACCCGTCACTTATTAAGTCCAATACATTCCTCATATGAATAGGTTTAAACATATCATAAACCATAACATAATCGTATCACGTAAAACATGCATAAAGGAAACATAACATTTCCACATTTCAATCACAAGATATCAATACAACACATTGTTATAATAAAAACGCTTTCAAAACCATTTTCAATACCAAAATAAAATAAAGTTAAAACTTTGTATTTATTTTTCATTAAAAAAAGATGGCTTATAGAGGAAGCCGAAACTCAAATAATGGTCACGGCGGCGGAGAAGTCGTTGTCGCCGCATAAGTACGGAAAGAAAAACATTCCCTTTTGTCGTTTAGCAAAACACTTTGTATAAAAATATTCCTTTTGAATAACCGTAAAAGTCAAAGGGGTTTATACACCGTATAAAAGAAAATTGTGTATAAAACCAAATATGCCTCAATGAAAGGGGATTGAGATGAAGTCCTTAAAAAGATCATTTTTAAAATAAAATAGATCTATTATGTGTATTCACTATAGGTACACATGAAGAAAGTAAAAATACAAGATAGGACATAATAATATCATGACATAATTTGAAAGTAGGAGATTAACCCAAAGAATGGAAATTGGGTTAAGAAGTTCCCTTACCTTGTGTCCGACTTGACTCAACCGTTCTTTAACCTCCTGAATAATAAACTAGAGTTAATATCTACCTTATTAAGAACCATTTTCAATTTCATTATCCTTTTTATATCACTTATTACAATGTTATGAACATTATGTAATTATTTAAGTTAATAACGGTCGTTTTGTCGATCTTTGGTACTTGAGTCAACAATAAACTTCTTATAATTATAAGTTGTTCATGTGGTAGAATATCCATTATATCCAGAATTATATTCATGATTTAGATGTCATATATATCATATATATACAGTATATACATTCATTCATAATGTCACTTAACATTTAGAGGTAAGAAATGAAATGCACCGTTCATGGAGACGGTAAGCCGTACGTACGCATGAACGCTACTTTCATTTCTATTTCGTATTTAATGGAATGAAATCATAATGACATAAATTTATAATATAATTACAGTATAATATAGTGTATAATACCATTTACTCCATCCTTTATACATCCCACATATGGCATTAACGATTCAAATCACTTTGAGGGGGCGGTAGTCCGCACTTCCTAAAATGAAATTATCGCGTTTTACCCATAATGGAAATCATAAAGTATGCAATAAATGAGAAATACAGAAGCATAAGTAAAACATAAACATATTATGTATCATATATAAATATAGTGACATCTTAATGGCCACCTTTGAAGGTGTTATATGAGTGTTGAACAATCATCGTTTCGTGATGCAGAAATTCGCCATCCACAGAAACCGTATGTTCTTTAACCATTAGATGTAGGTGTGTGTAAGTGTATCTCGAATACTTCTTATAACAACATCCTTGTATATTGAGGATACTGGTGTTGTTACAAAATAAATGAATAAAAAGAGTTTAGGGGGTTGTAGAAGAAAAATAAAACAAAACAACATTAGAAAAGATATTACCTCAAAATCGGGTAACTCTTTTTTATTTGAGCCAAAGGCTTCCTTGGGAAGAGTTCTGCCCAAAGTAAGGCTTCTAGGAGTAAGAGGGGGAAGTTGGGAGAGTATTTGGGCAGAGGTTGGCCGAGCCAAATGGCTTGAAAGTGTAAATGAGGTGGGAGAGGTGGGGGCCTTTTATAAGTGGAGAGGAGGGGCACTTTTGGAAAGATTGAAATGTTACATTATTTCACAATGGTTTTCGGATTATAAAGGTCCCACACTTATATAATTCGAGGCTAAGGTGATAAGGTTTCGAAATCTCCTCATCCAATAGGCTTTGGACAAGTGTAAGCCTTGGATTTTGCATTATCTTCTCATTTTATTTAAATCGTTAAATAATGAGGTCATCGCTGCATCATAATGATGTCATAAATAATTTAATTTATTTAATGTCTAAAAATTATAAAAAAAATACTATGATTTAGAAAATATTTTTATATTTCTAATGAATATTTATAGTCAAAATTTGGACTTGTGTAACCCCACTTAAGAACTGTTTTAGTAAAACAACTCATGTTTGTGTCAATTTAATTTTAACATTAAATAAATATATATTAATGTCATTTTCCAACCAAAGTGGCTCCATGGGGTCCCCAAGTTGACCCATGGGTTGTATTGGTTGGACATGGCTCATACAATAGGAGTAGGACAAGTGTCAAGCTCATCTCATATTATTAAAACATTATTTTTACCTTAAACTACACTAATTACCTCTAATCGCGATTAAGAACTTAAAAGTTACTATTCACCAAAAAATTATTTTGATCTCATTGAACCACATTTTACTTCTTAATGACAACCATGTATGTCGGATTTTTGAAAATAAAATCACAGAAGTGGTAATATTTCATTTAAACGAAAAATCAGTTATTTAACTACCACTTAGTGGTTTCACTATTCATCAAAAATTGAAGTTTTTCAGAACAAGGCCAAAATTTCACCCTAAGCTATAATTGATATTCCGAATTCAAAAATGATGTCTATTTTACAAAATTCGAAACATATAAGTTGCATTAATTAATTTTATAATTAATTCCCGTTGTAACGACAAATAGCGTGTTTTTAAGAAACAATTTATATCAAAAGATTGGCAATTGTTTATGTCCAATTTCAATGTTAAATTAATTATAATGACCACCATTGGATAAAATGGTAAAAATATAATCTAATTATACCTTAAAACCACTAAATAGTATAACTTATCACTATAAATTATTTTGATTAAAAAAGTTGTTTTAAGTATTTTTCACTATTCATAAAAATTTGGAAGTTCTCAAAAAATTCAACATAGGCTAATTTCAATATTAGGAATACAAAAATGAAGTCCATTTTGAAATATAAAATTTCTATAAATTTAAAAGGTGGTTATTACTATTCATAACGGCTACTTTGATTAGTTGCGGTGTGTTAGAACTCGAACTTGCGTACAATGCAAGCTATTGCATTATTGAAAGAGAGGCGTATCGTGGAAGCTCGGGGTGTTACATTCTCCCCTCCTTCAATAAATTGCATCCTCGCAATTTGAAATTTTTCTTTGAAAATAAAAGGTTGAAAAGAGAAAATACCTTTGAGGAAAACCCACATCAGAAATAAGGTTAATAAATATATAACATTAAAAGAAAGCAAGATAAGTACAAAGGTCACCCGATATAGCCCATTCTAGGATTATATGAAAATATGGATATGGAGGAGAAACAAACCATCAAAGTCTGATGGAGAGTTATAGAAAACAGGATTAGGAGAAAGTTTAACCACAAGAAAATCACAAACTTGTGATTGGTTAAACGGTCATTGAATCCCCAGTTGGAAAAGTTAACCGACAACATTTTTGTTTTAAGTTACCTTTTATAATGTTGGGGAATTTATTTAGGAGATTTACTAAGAACGTAAGGGAATATACATACTTGTTATGTATACTTTCATTCGTTAATAAATTTTTACCACAAACCCATCTTTTACTCCAAATGGTAATGGAACTCAAAAATATTCTATTTATCCTAATTGTATAAAGTTCAAAATGTTAACACATACCATTTAGATTAGTAAAACTATTTTGTAATAACCAGGGACTTCCTGTAGGCTAGTGGTAGGAAATAAAGGCTTGTCGCACTATGGTTGTGGGTTCGATTCCTGCAGCTTTGTCCGACGCGACGAGTTATTCCCCACCCTGCAGGTTGTCCTTTTCCTAAAACTATAGCATTATAATATTCCAAAAATAATCTTCAGAAATTATTTAACCTTAAACAATACTATCCATGGTTCAACTTAATCCATTCCAACCTTAATAGTTATCCAAAATACATCCGTCTAGACTTTCTCTAAAAGGTCTCTAAATTCCAAAATCAATTGTAACATCAGATTCCCCAAACAAAGAAAAGTTTCTCTTATTGTCACATACTAAGAATATGATTACCTTAATCATATTAAAACCTTACTGAAATCAACAAGTACTGCAGTACAATCCTTATATATATATCACATTATTCTAATAACCAGAATATAATCCATGAGTCCAAAAGCACCAATACATTAGTTATTCTGCTTCAACTATAGTAACAACATAAGATTGTCCTTGATCCCTTGGCCTTTTCTGAGGTAAGTTTCTCTGACGCTTAGGACATTCATTTGCATAATGACCCATTTCTCTACAATTGTAGCATTCAACTTTGATAGCCTCTTTCTTTACCTTGCAATCACGATCCTGGTGACCCTTTTCTCCACATTTATAACAAACTCCCATTCCTTTTAGGCAAGTACCAGGGTGATTCTTCCCACAATTATCACATACTGGAAAATCCTTCTTTCCCTTTTTCCCTTTATCTGTCTCTTGTTCCACCGTTCTCTTCTTCTCTTGCTTTACTTTGTTGTCATAAGACTTAGAGAATTCCTTTTCTGTCTTGATAGCACACAAGACAATATCTTCGTATGATGAGAAGGATTGTGATACCAAAGCTCGACGGAGAAATGGTTTTAACCCATCAAAGAAACGATCAATCTTACTCCTTGGGTTACGTATATAATCGGCAGCATGCCTCGCTAACCTTGTAAAGTTAGCCTCATACTTTGCGACATTCTCATCCTCCTTCTGCCTCAGACTCAGAAATTGCCTTTCCATATCTGCTCGATGGTAACGAGGAAAGTATTTTTCTAAGAAAAGCTCTTTGAACTCCCTCCATTCCATATTCGATACGTCATCATCTTCCTTTGTGTTTTGAATCAGCGACCACCACTGATCGGCATCTCCAGTGAGGCGGTAAACTGCCATGACAACCTTCTCCCTTTCACTACTCCCCAAGGCATGGAATATTTTCTCTAAGGAATTTATCCATTGCTCAGCTACTATAGGATTTGTACTCCCATTGAAGGTTGGTGGTTGTTGCCTCATGAAGCGGTCTAACATTGGTCCTCCACGTTGCGGATCAGGGTGCTCCATACGAGTAAGGTTATTATTCATAACCTGAGTGAGTTTTCCCAGTATGGTAATAAGTTGATCAGCACCAGTTGTATCTCCAGATCCACAATAATTATCTTGAGCAGGAGGGCAATCCCTACACGGAGTTCGTGTATTGATACGGTTTCCATTCCTTCCACTAGGCGCCATTTCTAAACAATGGCATAAACTAGATTAGTTTATGAATCAAAATACATAATTCCATACTTGTTAAACACTTTACATAAATTGAACTATTTATGGATATAATCCATAATCATAAAAAGAAATGTTTTATTTGAGGAAGTATGTACTCATAACCCTTCATAGTGGTTTGTAAATAAAATGAGAATTATCCTAAGCATATCCCCCGGGAGTGTCGTAACCAAGAGTGCAGCAAGGACCGTTGTCGTGCACCAGTTCCCGTTCGAGTCTAGCTCAAAGCGGTGTTTTCAGGTTTTACCCCTAGGTACATCTGTGCCAGAGCCGCCTCTACCTGCTCGTATCCAGACAGGGATGTATTGCTCGGAAAACTCATAACATCTCTATAATACCAAAATTCTAGGAAGTTCTTCTATACTAATCCTCAAAGTCTATCTTTTGGCTATGTGCTCTAATCAGAGTTTATCTAAATCTATCTTCCAAGGTTAGTACTAAACTGCCTATGATACCAACTGTAACGCCCCGACCCCAGCTACCCAGAGTCGGTGCATTACTTCGTAACATTGGCATGATCATAAAAGATCAAGTCTCGAAAGACCGATTAGTTTAGTAGCCTTGGAAACACTAGATACATTCATAAATGTTACATTACATCACAAAGTGAAAAACTATAATAACATAGTCTCCATAGTCCACACTTCTATCCTCTTCGGACTATCCCTGCAGGTCATTCATAAAATACTTCTTCACATCCTGGAAAATATTAAAACATTGAAAGGGGTGAGCTCAGATGCTCAGTAAGGATAACAAGATAGCGGAAGCTTTCATCAATAAACATAAACATTTAAGGCAATGTATAACTAAAACAAAAGCCTTTTAAACTTGAACATCAACATAATATGGCAAAAGTAAAATGAGATGATGCCATTTACTTCTTCACATGCATATTCTAATGGTCGAATAATCACATGCAATATCAATAACCACTTTCATAATGAGGGAATGTATAATGCCGGATATTCTGAAACATTTTGTCAAGGCCTCGGCCAAGACGTCTAAAATGATTAAGGCCTCGGCCAAAACCATAAATCATATTGGGAAAGGGCCTCGACCAATTCCACGTCTAGTTGTCTCATGAGACCTACCGATCCATCGAGGAGCTATAGCAGGCTCCACCCGTCACTTATTAAGTCCAATACATTCCTCATATGAATAGGTTTAAACATATCATAAACCATAACATAATCGTATCACGTAAAACATGCATAAAGGAAACATAACATTTCCACATTTCAATCAAAAGATATCAATAAAACACATTGTTATAATAAAAACGCTTTCAAAACCATTTTCAATACCAAAATAAAAGAAAGTTAAAACTTTGTATTTATTTTTCATTAAAAAAAAGATGGCTTATAGAGGAAGCCGAAACTCAAATAATGGTCACGGCGGCGGAGAAGTCGTTGTCGCCGCATAAGTACGGAAAGAAAAACATTCCCTTTTATCGTTTAGCAAAACGCTTTGTATAAAAAGATTCCTTTTGAATAACCATAAAAGTCAAAGGGGTTTATACACCGTATAAAAGAAAATTGTGTATAAAACCAAATATGCCTCAATGAAAGGGGATTGAGATGAAGTCCTTAAAAAGATCATTTTTAAAATAAAATAGATCTATTATGTGTATTCACTATAGGTACACATGAAGAAAGTAAAAAATACAATATAGGACATAATAATATCATGACATAATTTGAAAGTAGGAGATTAACCCAAAGAATGGAAATTGGGTTAAGAAGTTCCCTTACCTTGTGTCCGACTTGACTCAACTATTCTTTAACCTCCTAAATAATAAACTAGAGTTAATATCTACCTTATTAAGAACCATTTTCAATTTCATTATCCTTTTTATATCACTTATTACAATGTTATGAACATTATGTAATTATTTAAGTTAATAACGGTCGTTTTGTCGATCTTTGGTACTTGAGTCAACAATAAACTTCTTATAATTATAAGTTGTTCATGTGGTAGAATATCCATTATATCCAGAATTATATTCATGATTTAGATGTCATATATATCATATATATACAGTATATACATTCATTCATAATGTCACGTAACATTTAGAGGTAAGAAATGAAATGCACCGTTCATGGAGACGGTAAGCCGTACGTACGCATGAACGCTACTTTCATTTCTATTTCGTATTTAATGGAATGAAATCATAATGATATAAATTTATAATATAATTATAGTATAATATAGTGTATAATACCATTTACTCCATCCTTTATACATCCCACATATGGCATTAACGATTCAAATCACTTTGAGGGGGCGGTAGTCCGTACTTCCTAAAATGAAATTATCGCGTTTTACCCATAATGGAAATCAAAAAGTATGCAATAAATGAGAAATACAGAAGCATAAGTAAAACATAAACATATTATGTATCATATATAAATATAGTGACATCTTAATGGCCACCTTTTAAGGTGTTATATGAGTGTTGAACAATCATCGTTTCGTGAGGCAGAAATTCACCATCCACAGAAACCGTATGTTCTTTAACCATTATATGTAGGTGTGTGTAAGTGTAGCTCGAATAATTCTTATAACAAAATCCTAGTATATTGAGGATACTGGTGTTATTACAAAATAAATGAATAAAAAGAGTTTAGGGGGTTGTAGAAGAAAAATAAAACAAAACAACATTAGAAAAGACATTACCTCAAAATCGGGTAACTCTTTTTTATTTGAGCCAAAGGCTTCCTTGGGAAGAGTTATGCCCAAAGTAAGGCTTCTAGGAGTAAGAGGGGGAAGTTGGGAGAGTATTTGGTCAGAGTTTGGCCGATCCAAATGGCTTGAAAGTGTAAATGAGGTGGGAGAGGTGGGGGCCTTTTATAAGTGGAGAGGAGGGGCACTTTTGGAAAGATTGAAATGTTACATTATTTCACAATGATTTTCGGATTCTAAAGGTCCCACACTTATATAATTCGAGGCTAAGGTGATAAGGTTTCTAAATCTACTCATCCAATAGGCTTTGTACAAGTGTAAGCCTTGGATTTTGCATTATCTTCTCATTTTATTTAAATAGTTAAATAATGAGGTTATCGCTGCATCATAATGATGTCATAAATAATTTAATTTATTTAATGTCTAAAAATTATAAAAAAAATACTATGATTTATAAAATCTTTTTAGCTTTCTAATGAATATTTATAGTCAAAATTTGGACTTGTGTAACCCCACTTAAGAACTATTTTAGTAAAACAACTCATGTTTGTGTCAATTTAATTTTAACATTAAATAAATATATATTAATGTCATTTTCCAACCAAAGTGGCTCCATGGGGTCCCCAAGTTGACCCATGGGTTGTCTTGGTCGGCCATGCCTCATCCAATAGGAGTAGGACAAGTGTCAAGCTCATCTCATATTATTAAAACATTATTTTTACCTTAAACTACACTAATTACCTCTAATCGCGATTAAGAACTTAAAAGTTACTATTCACCAAAAAATTATTTTGATCTCATTGAACCACATTTTACTTCTTAATGACAACCATGTATGTCGGATTTTTGAAAATCAAATCACAGAAGTGGTAATATTTCATTTAAACGAAAAATCAGTTATTTAACTACCACTTAGTGGTTTCACTATTCATCAAAAATTTAAGTTTTTCAGAACAAGGCCAAAATTTCACCCTAAGCTATAATTGATATTCCGAATTCAAAAATTATGTCTATTTTACAAAATTCGAAACATATAAGTTTCATTAATTAATTTTATAATTAATTCCCGCTGTTACGACAAATAGCGTGTTTTTAAGAAACAATTTATATCAAAAGATTGGCAATTGTTTATGTCCAATTTCAATGTTAAATTAATTATAATGACCACCATTAGATAAAATGGTAAAAATATATTCTAATTATACCTTAAAACCACTAAATAATATAACTTATCACTATAAATTATTTTGATTAAAAAAGTTGTTTTAAGTATTTTTCACTATTCATAAAAATTTGGAAGTTCTCAAAAAATTCAACATAGGCTAATTTCAATATTAGGAATACAAAAATGAAGTCCATTTTGAAATATAGAATTTCTATAAATTTAAAAGGTGGTTATTACTATTCATAACGGCTACTTTGATTAGTTGCGGTGTGTTAGAACTCGAACTTGCGTACAATGCAAGCTATTGCATTATTGAAAGAGAGGCGTATCGTGGAAGCTTGGGGTGTTACAAATATATTCATTATATTATTATTAGGTAATTTTTCAATGAAAAGTTAACAGGTTTATTTCTAACCGAATTATATTTTCATGAATCATATGGTTTTGTTTAGAAAAGTGATTTCCAAATTATAAAATTTGAATGCTAAGAAAATGAACACAATTTTTTAATTCAACTTGTCCAAATTTCATTAGGAAATTTTTTTCTTAATTTTCTAAAAATTTATAGTTGGTAATTAATAGCGAAAAATACCAGATTTTGTAAAACTATCATTTATCATTATTAAATTTATAAATTTAAAAGTCCCATTGTTATTTAATATTATTTAAATTTAAAATAAATATATTTTAGTAATATATAACTTTATTAATTACATTTTAATCATCATTATAGCCAATTTTGGTGTCAATTAATTTTTGGGCTTAAAAACACATTATTCTGGAAAAAATCATTTTCATTTCATTTTGTAGGTTTAATTTTAAATTTAATTATGAAAAATCTTAGAATTAAATTTAATAAAATTGATTCCATATTTTTAATCAGAATAATTTATTTTTGTTAATAAGGTTAACTTAATATTGGTCATAATGAATATTAAAAATGGTAAAAAACCTTTTACCATTGTTAATTTTAGAACTGGTGTACCAGGGGGATAAACTAAATATATAAGGGTTAGAATGACCAAAAAACTTTATAATGTATATTGGCAATACGAAAAAAAGGCATTTTGCGGCGGTTTAAACCGCCACGAAATCGTGCTTCGGGAAATTATTCGCGGCGGTTTTCAAAACCGTCAAAGAACGTTTCGCAGAGATTTTTTAGCGGCAGTTTAAACCGCCTCTAAATGATTTAGCGGCGATTTTTTTATTTTTTTTATTTTTTTTATTTTGTTATTTTTGTTATTTTTTGTTATTTTTTTAATTTTTTTATTTTTAATTTTATGTATTAATTTATATATATATATATATATATATATTTTTCGTATTTATTTATTTCGTATTTATTTTATTTTTTTTATTTTTCGTATTTTTTTATTTTATTTATTTATTTTTCATATTTATTTATTTATTTTTCATATTTATCTATTTTATTTATTTATTTAATTTTATTTATTTATTTATTTATTTAATTTAATTTATTAATTTATTTTATTTATTTATTTTATTTCGTATTTATTTTTTATTTTTTTATTTCGTATTTATTTTATTTATTTATTTATTTTATTTCATATTTATTTATTTATTTATTTATTTCATATTATTTTATTTATTTTATTTATCTATGCATGCACATCCCATGCACATGCACATGCATGCCCATGCAATATAAAGAAATTCTGCGTTTGATGAGATTTGAACCCCTAACCTCTTGCATATTTTCCAAAGATTTTACCACTCCAGCAAACTCGCCATGTGGTTAATAAAGAGAATTTAATATACTTATATATATTAATTGAAAAAACAAATAATACATAAATAATAGATATAAACTCAATAATAAAAAATAAAAAATAAAAAATAAAAAATAAAAAATAAAAAATAAAAAATGAGGAATAATAAATAATAAATAATAAATAAATATAAATAACAAATAATAATTAAATATAAATAAATAATAAATAATAAATAATAGATAATAAATAATAATTAATAAATAATAAATAATAAATAATAAATAATAAATAAAGATAAATAATAAATAATAAATAATAAATAATAAATAATAAATAAATATAAATAATAAATAAATATAAATAATAAATAATAAATAATAAATAATAAATAATAAATAATAAATAATAAATAATAAATAATAAATAATAAATAATAAATAATAAATAATAAATAATAAAAAACATAAATAATTAATAAATATAAATAGTAAATAATAAATATAAATAATAAATAATAAATAATAAATAATAAATAATAAATAATAAATAATAAATAAATATAAATAATAAATTATAAATAAATATAAATAATAAAGATTAAATAATAAATAAATATAAAGAATGAATAAATATAAATAATAAATAATAAATAATAAATAATAAATAATAAATAATAAATAATAAATAAATATAAATAATAAATAATAAATAATAAATAAACATAAATAATTAAAAAATATAAATAATAAATAATAAATAATAAATAATAAATAATAAATAATAAATAATAAATAATAAATAAATAATAGATATAAATAATAAATAAATGATAGATATAAATAATAAATAATAAATAATAAATAATAAATAAATAATAGATATAAATAATAAATAAATGATAGATATAAATAATAAATAATAAAAAATAAAAAATAAAAAATAGATAATAAAAAATAAATAATGAATAATAAATATTAAATAATAAATAATAAATAATACATAATAAATAAACAAATAAATAAATATAAATAATAAATAATAAATAATAAATACTAAATAAATAATAAATAATAAATAATAAATAATAAATAATAAATAATAAATAATAAACACTAAATAATAAATACTAAATAATAAATATAAATAATAAATATAAATAATAAATATAAATAATAAATATAAATAATAAATAAATAATAAATATAAATAATAAATAATAAATAAAGGGTTGAGTGGTCTCCCCTTGGTTTCGTTCTCGATGGATCGGCCGGTAGCGGTGTTAGAGACACCTAGTGATGGAACAGGCATTGAACCCCTTTTGGTGAGTTGTGCTGGAGTTGGGTGGTTGCGCGATACCCACTCCGTGTTCGGTTGACCAGTGTTATGCCCTCCAGTGGAGATGGCCAGGGCAGTTCTGAGTTTTACCCTCCAGTGGGGCTGGGCAGTGGGTTACTCATCAGCTTCTAGGGTCTACCCTCCAGCAGAAACTGGGCATTGGGTCACCCGATGCTCTTAGGGTCTACCCTCCAGCAGAGACTAGACAGTGGGTCACCCGACGACCTCTTAGGGTCTACCCTCCAGCAGAGACTGGGCAGTGGGTCACCCGACAACACTCTTAGGGTATACCCTCCAGTAAAGACAGGGCAGTAGGTCACCCGACGACCTCTTAGGGTCTACCCTCCAGCAGAGACTGGGCAGTGGGTCACCCGAAAACCTCTTAGGGTCTACCCTCCAGCAGGGCTTGGTAGTGGGTCTCCCGTCGTCTATTTCAGGTCTACCCTTCAGCAAGGATGGGCAGTGGGTCGTTTGTCGACTTATTCCAGGTCTACCCTCCAGCGGGGCTCGGCAGTGGGTCGCCTGATGATGTATTAAGGTCTACCATCCAGCGGGGCTGGGTAGTGGGTTTCCTGATTATGTATTATGGTTTACTCTCCAGCGGGGCTGGGCAGTGGGTCGCTTGATGGTGTATTATGGTTTACCCTCCAATAGGGCTGGACAGTGGGTCCCCCGATATCCTATTATGAATTACCCTCCAGCAGGGCTGGGCAGTGGGACACCGGTTGGCATTCCAGGCTTAGTCCTTTCTATTAGGCTAGTTTGAGGATTTCCTCCATGATTACCAGAGCGGGACCCTTGGTTATACGGGTCAGTGTTGTGACGACTTTGACTTTGAGGAGACCTCTCGACTGTGGGGCAGTGACGAGGCATGGTTTGACTTAACCCGAAACTCTCAAGTACGAGGGGCGCTTTCCCCCACCGAGACGCGTCCTTGTGACACGACCTAAAACCGTGCGGGCGAGTCAGTGCCGCCCAAAGCGGATAGTGTCGAGGTGCGGTGATTGAGCCCCTTGGCTTGCGGTTCAGGGCAGACGTACGGGATGCTGGGCATCGATGTGTTACTTCTGGGACTGTTGGCGACTCTTTCTTGGGCTGAGCTACGGGACAGAGATCCCCTTACGACATTGTTTGGGCTTCTTGATTGAGCATAAGGATATGTATATACCTTGTTTCCGGTACCCACTTCTTGGGTTTGGTTACTCTCCTTCCAGGAGAGGCGAAGACGCACGAGGTATGCCACGTGCTTTCCGTGTCTAGCTTCTCATGGTTGGATGAGTCTACTCTCCTGCTATAGGTAGCGATGACTCAATGAGAAGTTCATCTTCTCACCGTTTCCAGCTCCTTGTGCCTGGACGATTCTACCTTCTTTCCTCTTGTTGGGTTGAGTTGGACTCTTTACTGTACTCCTTATTGCCCTTTCGGTTGTACTCTTTACTGTTCCCTGTTCACTATACTTCTCACCCTTCGGTACCTCCTTTGTTGCTCCCTCGAGCCTTCGGGGTATCCTACTGAGTATTTTTATACTCACCCCTGCTTGGGCTTTGCCCGCACTTGGTGTGCCCTTGCAGACGACAGATAGGTTGGATGTGACTTCAGTGGAGATTAGGAGTTCAGGAGCTTGGACCGCGTGCGGTGGTCATGGTTAGGTCCCAGGTGGGGGACCCCTTCCGACTATTTTTCTTTTGTTTACCTATTACCGGGTTGTGGCACCTTTTCTGGTTGGGCGCATGTTTTTCCCCTTTTCTTTTTTCTATTTACCTTCAGCTTGTACTTTGTACTTTTAGAGGTCGATGCACATTGTGGTTTATTTATAGCAGTTACTCTCTTACTTTGCTTGTCTTTTCTTTTACTCTGCACTTTTGCATTGAGTGTGCTGCGTGTGTGTGTACAGGTGCTAAGACAAAGGCCTCCCCGAGTTGTTGTGCCTTCGGTGCTGGTCGCCAGCCCCTGGCCTATGGAGGTGGGCTTGGGGTAGTTGCGTCTCGAGCCCAGGTAGGGTCTGGTCGTGACAAGGCTGAACTGACACGCGGATCGAAAGTTTGGTCCGTTTGAAGACAAGTTCGACGGGACACCGGTGACAGAAACTGGGTTTTAGAAAATTTCTGAGGGGTTTTTGGGGTCAAAAAACACGACAAAAGCTTTCTTGTCCCAAATTGGTGCATAGCTCTCTTCACTGGCTTTGATTTGATATGTGGTAGAGCTTAAACGGACACTCAGAGCGAAAGTTATGGCCGTTTGAAGTTGGAGAACTTTTTTCAACTTTCCTATAACTCTAATATCTTCCGCATCTTAGACAATCTCACGGTTTTGATTATATTTGCCTCTAGATCTCTTCATGAGCTTTGATTTTACTGGTCGTGGCGCTTCAACGGATGCCCGGATCAAAAGTTATGGTCATTTTAGTGATTTTGGGGTTTTTCGTGTTTTTTTATTTTTTCATTTCATTTCGCGGCGGTTTTATTGAAACCGCTGCTATTTCCGAATGGTTTTTTTAAAAAACCGCCACTAATCCTAGATTAAAATTTAAAAAAAAAGAAAAAAAACCAAAATAATAATAATTTTTTTTGGCATTTCGTGGCGGTTTAAAAACCGCTGCGAAATGGCGGCCCGAAATGCGTTTAACGGTGGTTTTAAAAACCGCCACAAAAAAACCGCCGCTAAACGGCCATTTTCTTGTAGTGTGGATGGAAATATTTATATTCTATATCATCTTTTAATTGGGAATGGTTAATTTTGGAACTATTTTTATTGAGTAAGACATTAATATATTTTATTCTTTTTAAAACATCGAAAGCATGTACTCGGCCCCATTAATAAAAGGGAACTGAATCTCCTTACCTATCCAAACTTCATGATCATTTGGGTATGTCTAATAGAGAATAAAATTCATTAAGTACTTCCCAATAAATTTCATAGAGTACCTATTTTGATTATTAAACCAATATCGTTTTTTGGTATAATCCTAAAGAGGTTTTCCAATGAAGTTGTGTAGTTCTGAACCGAGCATTTTAATTTTATTTCATATTCCACCACCATAAAATATTCTTAATTTTTATTAAATAATATCACAATTATATTTGATAAAATAATATTTAATTATGTTAATTACATAACCTATATTTATCTCATATTCCATCAAATGTGAAATAAACCCATTACTCAGGTGTATGAAAAACTACTACCTAATGAAATGATGTAATGGGTTTTCTATCACCGCCTATAATTTTCAGATATAATGATGGATTTAATGTAAATATAAATTATATTATTTACACATTTATACAATAGTGCATAAAACATTTTTTACGTTGGTTATTTTTTATTTTTTATGTCGGTTTTTAGATGATGTTATTCAAGGAGATGTTTTAAATATTGTTTTTTTACATTGGTTATTTTAAAACTGATGTAAAAAACATATATCTGAAGTATTTTTCACGTGAGTTCTTAAATAACTAATGTGAAAAATTCTTCGGAGGCTCAAATTTTTTACATCGGTTATTAAATAACTGATGTGGTATATAGTTTATTACACCAGTTATTACATAACTGACATAATATATCGTGCTTCGAAAGCGTGTTTCACATAGTTTATTCAATAAACAATGTGGAAAATATTATACATCATCGGTTATTAAATAACAGACATAAAAAACCATTCTATTGGAATTTATTACATCAATAATTTCATAACCAACGTAAAAAACCACCCCTAGGAATTTATTACATCAGTTATAGAATAACCGATATAAAAAACAGTCTGAGAAGCGTTTTTATGTCAATTATACAATAACTGATGTGAAAAATGATATACAACATCATTTATTTAATAAATTATGTAAAAAACCATTCCCCAAGAATTTATTACACTCTTTATTAAATAACCAATGTAAAAAACCATTCCCTAGGAATTTATTATGTCGGTTATAAAATAACTGACGTAAAAACCAATTTTTTTTATAAAATGGTGAAACTATTACTATTCTCTGCCAAAGTAATCCTGAAACAAGCAATAACCAGACCAAAATTAGACCAAAACTAGACTAGAAGTCATACCAAAAAAGCATCAGAACTAGACCAAAACAAGAGGAACCATAACCAAATTAAACATTCACATTTATAACATTCGAAACTTACAATTCCAACTAAAAAATCCCAAATTCAACCAAAATAACTACCAAATACACAATTATAATTAAAATATTCAAAATTACATTTTACACTACAAAAAAACTAAAATCCAATCAAACCTGTAAAATAATTTTAGTATTCTACTTGTAAGTGTTTGACCTCTTGAGCACTATAGGGTTGAGGGCCATCAAATAGCTACAAGTTAAAAATAAATTATTTAACATATATAATGAATAAATCAAATGAAATATTATGTAAAAGTTTATAAGGAAATATAACCTATTAAAACTTTAAAAGTCTTCTAGTTTTAATTATTTCATACATATATCTTAATATATAATATCTACATTCATTGACTCTTTGTTTTTTATGACAATTCTATTTAAATTAGCGTCAATTAAAAATATCATTTTTTTTGTAATACATCGAAAAGTAAAAATTATAAATGGATATTTACCTTTACTTTTAAATATTTGATCTTGGAAGTCTTTCTATTTGTGTTTTTTGAAAGTAATCCCATACCCTATTAGAAAATAATATGAATGGGATAAATTTAAAATTCATTATAATATAAACAACTATTAAGAAATTAAAACTTACTTTTACAATATATTCTTAAAACTTCCCCGCACATCGCCTTGGACAAAGCATATCTAATAAGGTGTTTTCTCCCTTGAAAAAACACCTAACATCCAATTACGACTGATATAAAAGAAAATTTAATTTTAGTGATTTTTTATGTTAAAAGATAAAGAAAAATTTTCTAGATATATTTTTCATACCTCTTACAAAAAGGAATAATCTAACACTATGTGATTATATTCTGTTCAAATCTTTCAGTAATATATAGTGTTCTTTGTTCCTCATCTAATGCATGTGCATCAGGGAAAATCATATGTGGGTCCATGAATACATATACATCTGTCTGTTCATTCTTCTCACACATGTCATAAATATACCTAATACAAAACATACATAAGTATATATTTTTAATAAATATAACATAGGGGAAGGTGTTAAGGCTTACATGGAAAAAATATACACCACATTGATGCCCAACTTATCTCTAGTAACAAGATTCATGATACCATTTTCCCAATTCCCACATTTATTGCACATCCAAAAAAATGAGATTATATTAGAAACTAATAATGATCCGCCAAAAAATTTGAATATATCAAAAATCTATCAAGACTACTAGAATCTGTATATGATGTCATAGCCATTTGTATTTGTTTTTGTCTATACAATATTTATTTACCTTTTAAGTATTACTTTAAATAAGTAGAAAAATATATTAGTTTTTTATTGTTAAAAAAACTTTAATAAAAAATAAAATAAAAGATATAACATACATACCTCTATGGTAATGAGTTGCAGAATTCTGGATGGAAAAACTAAAAATTTACCAATACTATGTCCAACTGTCATCACCTCATCTATAGGTAATGGTACTCGATCTGATCTATCTATAATATCCTGTACAGTGACCCTATGATGCTCTACCTCTAACTGTTGATGATGAACTGTATCTCCTATATAATATACCAGCCCATATGCAACTATGTGATGGTGAGAATCATCAACATACAAATCACAATAATTAGAAAGCTATAACGGAAGAGTAGGATAAAAAATGGTGTCTGTAGGCTGAGGTGTGGGAGTGGGACCTACTGGTGGAGGTCAAGGATAAATAATGGGATCTGTATGGGGTGGTGGAGGAGTGAGAGCTGTACTCTAAAATTGTATTTTCACGTCTATAAACATAGAATATACCGACGCTCTAATATTTTCCTTTGTCATCACATTAATATTATGAACGTCATACTCTAAGGATTATATTTTTTTATAAACACCCTCAATGGAAGAATTTAGAGACACTTTTCTTATCGATACATCCGTTGGGTATCCTCTTACATGACTGGGGTGTTTGGGATTTTCCAATGCTGTAGATAAAATATCTTGGCTCCCAGTAGCTGTAAATACCCCCTGTGTGCTATACGCCTCAAGAGAATCCTATATTAATTAATTGAACGTTTCTGTAATGATTCAAAGTATATAAATAATATAATTAACTTAGATAAATAAAATAAATATCTTACAATCATCTTAGTTATGATTCTTGATTCTTCCAAAAGATATTACCCCTTTTTTCCCATCCGAGATCTCTTCCATTTTTTATGTCTAAATGGAGGAGATGGGGGAGAAACCTCTCTAGAGTTTGAATTCTTAGCTCTAAGTTTTTGTAATTTTTCCGCCATCATTTTTTCTTCCAATAAACTATACCCTCCATAAAATAAACTATGAGGGTATAAATTTTTATATTGGATCTCATGATGATATGTCCTTGTTTGCTGTAAATTAATAATAATAAATCATTAAAAAAACATTAATAAGATTATTTATATAAGAAAGATTATAAAAGTTTACATTTCCCTTACTAAAAATGATTCTTTTCTTCTACTTTCAACAAATTGTGTCCATGTGTTCATCTATAAAATTATATATATGACATGGATTGTAATGTTTCGTATGACCAAAAAATGAAATCTGATGTGAGGGTTGATTTGAAATCCCTCCATCTCCCAACATCCATCAATAAACATTTCCTCTTAACTGCTCTAGTGTCAGGAATATCAAATGTCATCTGATAAAGAAGAGGTAAACTATATTATACTATAAAAATTTGAATATTATTCAAACAATAGAAAAGATCTTACCAAAATTGTCTCCCACAACTGAGATATTATCTCTTTTTCTACACTTTTCTAATCATTTTACAAAATACTTACTTTTCTTTTAACCTGAGTTGATACAAAAATCTTAAAATATTTTTCATTTGGACCTCTTGGAATATCATTCGAATCAAAATCAATGAGTATCCTTTGGTCCTGGCTATAGACAAGTGATAATTTTGGTAAACGTGTGCATCCACGTTTACCAACTCTCAAACTCTTATTTGTCATTATGGGAGCACATGAGAAATATTGGGAAACATCAAGAGGATCATGTGAATATTCCTCCCCAAAGTTATGATTATGATGCTCATCTCTAGAATCACGTGGTTGATCAACTAATTGATATATCATTATCCTTCAAATCAAAAAAGCAAACATTAGTTCAGAAATATACAAATTCGAATATTATAATAATAATGTAAACCAAAAATGAAAAACTGAACTAAGTTATGTAATAGTAAACATGGTAAATATGGTAAGCATATTAAATAATGGTAAAGATGGTAAAAATGGTTGTGTAATTGTCATTTAAAAAAATCAATAAATATATAAGTTAGGTAAAGGTAAACTATGGTAAACTATGGTAAAAATGGTAAAAATGGTAAAATAACTGTCATTCAACAAAATAAATAGATATATAAGTTATATAATGGTAAAAATGATAAAATAAAGTAAAAAAAATTAAAATAAACAAACATTTTTACTTATTTGTTTTAATATGAATTTTAATAAAGAAAAAAATTACAATATCTAACATTTTATGAAAATAATAAATTTAAACAAGAAATAAACATATGTTATCTATAATTTTAGGAATGTACAAATGGATTGTTTTCCCTAATTCCTTCATCATGATAGTTACTTATGGTATAAACCATGTCTTCAACATGATCGTCATTATTTTCTACTAATATTTCCATGGAATTAGGGATCTCACATAAATCATCATCTTCATCAAGTTGATCCTCACCAATATATTGTTTTTTCCTTGTAAAACAATAGACCACTACATATATGATTGATCAACTACATAAAAAATCTGTTTTTCATGTGTTTTCATTATAAAAGAATCTGTTATGTCTTCTAATCTATTTAAATTAACAACCGTCATTTCAAATTCATCGTGTCTAAAACTGTTGTTATCGATAAACCATTTGTAGTTAAAAACAAGAAAATTAATTTTAAAGTAATAAACCTCCCATATTTCTTCAATGACTCAATAATATGCACTTAATGGAGAAATTGGGTATTGTCTTTAGAACTAGAAAAATGAATTGCTTCTACAAACAACAATACACCACTATTCTGAACCGCACTTCTGTTGTCCTGAGCTTTTGTGTGAAATGTATATCCATTAATGCCATACCTGGACCATGTTATTACATTTAAACTTAGAAAACCCACTAACCATCTTAATGTATCTGATACATCTGATCTACCAAGCAAGGTCTTTTTAAACCATGGAATTTTTTTTTGTTATGATCATTCAAAATCCATATTTCTTTCTTCTTTGGATGACAATGTTTCAACTTATTTATATGCAATTTGATATACAGCTGAGTATAAAATATGTTATTCAAGATGTAAAAATGTACCTTCTTCATCTATTCAGTTGACAATGATTTCAATTTCAAGCCAAAAATCCCCTTTCCCTCATTATTAACTAATTCATGGAGAGATGAAGGAAAACCAATGTACCATGTCACAACCAAGTAGCTCGTACAAAACTCCGCAACCTCCTCAAAAATATACTTTTTAATAATGGAGGCTTCAAGTCGATATGGTTTCTTAACATAACCCTTTAATTTTTTTATATAACTTTCAAAAGGATACATCCAATGAAGATATATAGGCCCATAAAACTTTATTTCTCAGTAGATATGAACCATTAAATGCACCATTATATAAAAAAAAGATAAAGTAAAATACATTTCCAATTGACAAAGTATAGAAATTGCATCCCCTTCCTAAATGTTCAAAGCATTCACATTAATCACCCTATTACAAATTGAATTGAAAAAATAACACACATTCATTATATTCTTTCTAAAAGGGATGGAAAATAATCCACTAAATGAAACTGGTAGAAGTTGTTGCATCATGATGTGACAATCATGAGATTTCATACCTATTAACTTCAAATCCTTCAAAGAGACAAAATTTTTTACATTTAAAGAATAAACTTTAGGCACTCTGATATCATGAAGACACTAAAAAAAACTAATTTTACCCCTCTTGAAAAATGTATGACAATATGGGGGAAGAAATGTTTGTCTTCCATTAGAAGTGGGAGATAACTCCAAACATTTTCCCATTGATAGTAAGTCTAATCTTACATTCAACCCATATTTAATCTTTTCTTTAATATCTAAATTTTTTTCAATCAAACTGTCACATATATTATTCTACACATACATGACATCAAAATTATGTTCCACTTCATGATATCTTCAATATAGTAGCTCAAAAAATATTGAAATTTTCTTCCAAATATGTCTATCATTACCAGATTTATTTTCCTTTCCCAATGTCACATCAAGGTTTTGCACCATCTAAAAATACACATCAGGGGAAAAAGGTTTTGGAGCAATATCAAATTCTTGCGATCCATTTAATTCCTTTTTTAGTCTTCTATAAGAGTGATCCATAGGCAAAAAATTTCAATGAAACATGTATATTGTTTTTCTCCCATGATGCAATTGACAATATGAAGTCTATTGTTCACAAATTGGACACGCTTTATGCCCCTTAAAACCGTATCAAGACAAATTTCCATATTCTAGGAAGTCATTTATAGTGAACATAAGCACTGCATTCAATTGAAAATATTTCATTTTATAAAAATCATACACCCTAATACCATCCCCCCATAGAAGTTTCAAATCATCAATCAATGGTGAAAATAAAACATTAATATCTTTTTCATGTTTCTTCAGACCAAAGATCATTATACTCAACATAACATATTTTTTCTTCATAAAAACATTAGGAGAGAGGTTTTAAATTACCAATAAAACAAGCCATGAACTATTTGTGCTACTAAGCCTTCGATATGGATTTATTTCATTTGTGCACAACCCAAGTCCAAGATTTCTAATTTCATTTCCGAATATAGGATACAACTCATCAATTTTCTTCTATTATAGACAATCAACTAGATAACATATTTTTCCATCACATATCCGCTCATCAACATGCCATCTTACCCTTTTTTCATCATGTGAATTATAAAATAAACGTTTCAAATGATGAATTATATGAAGATACCAAAATACCTTGGTAGGGATCTCTGTAATCTCTACATCAACCTGTGATTTTTCTTTCAAATTATACTGTGATGTCTCACATTTAGGAAACTCTGATAGAAATTCATATTCCTTCCTATATATCATACAATAATTCAGACAAACATATATTTTATTGTATTCCAATACCATTGGGAAGAATATTTTCTTGTCCCTATAATATGAATATGGAAGATTATTGTCTTTTGGAAGAATGTCTTTCAACAATTGTAGCATCTCTATAAAACTTCTGTCATTGTATCCATGTTTGTCTTTCAGGTTAATCAATCTTAACACCACCGAAAAAACTGTAAAATCCGTACAACTAGGATACAATGGTTTTTTAGCATCACCATATAGATTTTCAACTATCGGTTCTATATCAATTTGTTATGCTTCAATATCATGAATCATTTCTTCAATCCCATCAGAGTTACCATCTTAAAAATCATCATCGTCAGTAGATATAACATTCTGTTCTGTTTCACCATGCCAAATACAAGGGTTGTAACTTATATTAAAACCATGGAAAATCATATGATCTTTGATCTATCTAATTTTTAACTTCTTCATATTCAAACATTTTAGACATGGACAAAAAAATGTCGTTGCTTGGAACATTTCGTTTAGAAAATTCCTAAAAGGAATCCACACCTTAATCATATTCATTATTCATTCGATGTGCCATAATCCAACCTTGACTCATTATTACCTATAAAAAATATCAAAATTATACATCTTGTTAAGATAATCCAATTTTAGATTTATCTAAAAAATATCAGAATTTGAATGTAATTTTTTTAAATATAAAACAAATATATGCGTATTTGAAAAATATATTCATGGAAATAATTTTAAAAAGAAAATATAGTTAGATATATCAGTTTTTTATTTATATGAAATATTGACATAATTTAAAAGTAATTTTTTTTGAAAAAAACAATTAGTAATAGATGTGTTAGTAATCAGGAATTGGGGAACATTTAAAGGAAATATTATACTCAACTTCTATCGATATATAAAAGTTAGTCATCTCATAGAAAAGTTTCCAATGAAATTTTTATATGATGATGATAAAAAACCCATGAAAAATTGTCAAAGGGTGTGAAAGTAATGTTTAATTTAAAATGGAAATCCTTTAGAAAGAAGAACTTGATTTACCAAGAATATGTTATCTCCAAATAAGTTTAAGTGGAGAAATTTGAAAACTATAAAGAGTTCTAGTAATAATTTATTACCTCAATCATAATAATAAAACCTTTAAGAAATTAATTACGAAATCACTGACGTTGATGGAAGAGTAAACCTTATTGTTGAATTAGAATATTCTCTTGAATAGATCAATGTTTAAAGGGATAATATGAAAATCATTTTAGGATTACATATCTCTCTCATATATATCATGATATAACAATATAAATTCATCTTGGATCCTTTCTTCTTAAGGTATAAAAAGAATACATCCTGGTGCAACTTGATACCAAATTCACCCTTCTATAAACATGAAATATGAATTATAAATATTAAAATATGTATAAATTCAAAATATTGATCCAAATCAATAGGTATTCAAGGGTTAACATATCTAGTGATCTCTCTAAGAGCTTCGTCAATAAGAATCCTTGTATGTAAAATAAGGAAATAACTATGTAAATCTTTATATACTATTTAATTAGGAATTTAAAATCACTTAACCCATTCATTTGATGATATTATGAGCTCGTATCCACAAAAAATAAATTATTGAAGCCTTTTATTTCTCTAAACTCATATTCAATATGTAAATAGAATTAAAAAAAAGTCTAGGATAGAATGTGATATCATTATTAGAGAAAAATATACCTATTCTTACCACTGAATGACTACCCATATAAGAAATATTTACAATCATTCACCTTAAATTTTTTTATTTTTCAATAACTCCTAAAGACAATAAGAGAGGATTACATAGATCAATATGATGACTATATTCACCTCTATATATCTTGTGTCCAAACAAGTTTATTTTTAAAGAGAATGGTAAAGTAAGTTATCTTAGATTTAAACACTTAATAAAGAGTTTTATTATATAAGGAAAATAAAATATTTAATATAAAAGGAATTTAAATTTTAATATATTACCAAAATTAAGAATTAAAGAATGATATAATTATTGATGGTAAAAAAATGTATTGAATAACTATCTTGGTTGTAAGGTTATAGGGCAGAACTTGCACAATAATGATTTCATGGTAGAACACACATGGAAGTACATGCACACACACATGATAAAACACACATGGTAGCAAATGAAATTGCAAAACTTGCATGATATCACTCCCATGGTTTATTTTACCAGAAAAGAACTTGGAATGGTATAAAAGAACAATATGAAACATACCATGATAGTAAGAATAATGATAGAAAAATAATATCTCAAAATATAAATTTAGGGCATCTTGAAAAATAAAGAATGAAATTGAGGCGTTTGAGGCTTACTTGAGTGTTGCGAGTCAATCTGATAGATCCAGTGATAATAAAGATGATGAATGATGTTGAAAAAATGGGTTTAGAGGGCATGAATTCAAAGAATCATTTTTAGATTTTCTATGCATGAGAGATGAGTCACTTATCACCCGATCGATGAAAATAGAATGTCAGAATACGGGGCCTGATAAATCATTTAAAATATTTATCACATCATTTATTTAATAACCGACATGATAAACTATATTTTATGTTTATCACATCAATTATTAAATAACCAACATGATAAAATATTTTTTTATGTTTATCAGGTTGGTTATTTTATAACTGACATGATAAATCACTGATATTTGCTTTATCACGTTGGTTATAAAATAACCAACGTGATAAATTGCCGATATTTTATTTATCATGTCGGTTATTTTATAACTAATGTAATAAATCACTCATATTAGATTCTATCATATCACTTATAAAATAACCAATGTGATAAATCCCCAAGATTTCATTTATCATGTCGATTATTTTATAACCAACGTGATAAATCAAATCTCGGTATTTTTGAAGTCGGTTATTTTATAACCAATGTTATAAATCGATTCTCTACATTTATGACGTTGGTTAAAAAATAACCGACATGATAAACCAATTTTTAAAGATTTACATGTCAAATATATATAACTGACGTAAAAAACGCTAATGTGGTAACCATTTTCTACACTAGTGATAATTCCATAAAATTAATATATCATATATTTTATTACCTCTCCATTCATTTAAAAATGATAGAATCTTTTGTGTGTATGTGTGGACTACCACCTCCAAAAAGTAATGTGAATAATTTTTCACCACCGCATCACATGGATGGTATATATAAGTTTATTTATTTAAATAATTTAGTATTTTTAATAAAATTATAAGTATGGAATAATAAAATAATATATATATATTCTTTCAACTATGATTGTTGAAAAAAGGAAACGTTACTCTTGCGTATGTACGACTTACAGTTTCCATGATCATAAAATCATTCATTTTTAATAAAAATAATTCTTTGTTTGATTTTAAGTTATGACTTATGTATAAAAAATTCTAAATATTCCATGATTAGTACTCTATATATTAAATAACAATGACTTCTTTGACCATATTAAACCCACCAAAAATAATTTTGGACATATGGGTCAAATATCGTCAAAATGTTCGATGTGAACTTAATTAATTATATAATTGTCTATGATATGGAAAATATAAATAATAACAAAAATAATAATGAAAAAGTATCCTAATAAAGTAATTAATTTGCATAATTTTATTATTTTGGAGTATGATGAACGTACACGATGAGCTAGACTCGAGGCAAAAGACTTCCTTTTAAGAATCCTATATTAAAGTTTCCCTTCCAACTCCTTCATTCCATGCCCATGTTCTTATAAATGTTTCATGGAAATAATTATTTATGATTTAGTGGATTCTAAATACCATTTTTTCTATATTTTAATTTCTTTGCAATGTCTTAAAAATGAGTCTTTTTAAGGTTTTCCATAAGGGACAATTTACTTTAAAAACCCCATTTTAAATTCTTTAAAGGTTTATTTTCTATTTTTTTTCCTTGATATCCATAATAATTGTGTTATTTTATAGATTTATTTATATAGATATAAATTAATTATAAAGTTTAATTTATTCTACTTTTTAGTTTCTTTCATATTTTTTTTCAGAATTAATCTTTTTATGTGTTTTATACATAATGTTTTGACAAAAATTCCAAAGAACTATTCTATTATACTTTATAAGACGTTAATTTTTTTTTGTTAGCCATAAAAATTATTTTATTTTGGATTCCATTATAATATTAAATTTTTTATTAAAATAAAATCCCTCCTTACCTTTTTTATTGAAATTTTATTTTTGAAAATTATATTTCAATGGAAAGGTATATATCAATATTTAAAAATGTTTTCTTATCAGTATAATGAATTTTTCATGTATTTTTATTATGATACTATTCTTGGGAATTATTTATGATGAAATGATATTGTATTATCAAATGAATTTGGGTGACCCCATTATATCTCATTAATTTATTTTCTAAATAGATTGAGTTATCCGATTAAGTTTTTCCTAAGACATTATTCAAATTTATTATGAAAGTTATTCTAGTTGTAATAGAGTAGGTTTTTTTTCATTTGTTACCATGAAGGTTGTTTCACTTACAATAGTTATTGTAAGAGTGATATGAAAATGATAATTCATGGTATATATAGGATTTAGCTATTATTGATGTGATTTTTATAGAAATATCATTAATTCACATGGTAAGATAATTGTCATATGTTTAAAGGAAACAAACTTCTATTTTTAAAGAGTGAAATGTATAACTTTTTGGAAAGGATTTCATTTATATTTCATGATTTAAAATAATCCTTTATGAGTATTATTTTTCCTAGACGAATATATATGAATTTTTATGAAAATATCTCGATAGAGAATTTTATTTCTTTGGTATGAAAATATTTTTTTTGAGTTGAGTGATTCTTTTGAAAAATCAAATTTTTTATAATTATTCACAATATAATGTGTTTATTTCTTATTTTTATATACCTTACCATGATTTTTTTCTCATCCCATATTTGAAAAAAATCACAGTTTCTAAGGATGTGTAGGAATAAATATGAAGTCAAGTTGAAATTTGTGAAGATTTTTCATGAAAAAAACTTGTTTTATTTTAAAAGTTTTATTTTTTGGGGAATATTGATATTGAGTTGAAGTTTACACTTTGTAATATATAGGTATTTTATATAATATTTGAGAACTATTTATCTAAAACTATAAACTAAAAATATATTTGGAAATGAAATAAAGTGAACTCTAGTAGAAAGAAACTAGATTATATAATTATTATGGATGATTCCTTATAATAAGACCCCAGAGGTTATTTATTATATTAAACTAATGATCTTACATAAATATTTCAACAATTAAATTAAATACCACTACATGATAACTCCCCAAACCCTCTATGGATAAGATTTAATTATTAAAAATCCTTCATAAACCTTTATCAAAGCATCATAATTTTATTCCTTAATACATCTTTCCTACTATCAATAATATAACCCATTCCCTAAGATTCATTAATCTCAATCTATTCATGTTACTCACGTTAACAATAATAAAAATCTATTAATACCATTAATAACTTGTATAATATAGTAAAAATTTCTTTAATATCAATTGGATAACATATGATTTTTCTAAAAATTTATTAGTACATACTTGTTGGTCCCCTCCATGAGAGTCCCTCCTTAGGCATTGATTTTCATAATTCACATACTCACTACATTTAAGTTATTCTATTTATAACTTAATAAGAACCTTATTATCCCTTATCTTTCTAAATAAACCCTTACTTTTTCTCTAGGATCTTATTAACATATACCCCCATTTACCACATATAAAACATCTTTATATTCATTTAGGGAAATTACCAGTGTACTTATTCCTAAATTATTAACAAGTAAGATGTTGAATAATTTTACCTTCATGGTCTATATGACCAGAACTTCTATGAAATTATTTTCTATTTTTTTCATTATTAAAATCAACTAGGATTAAGCTGTTAATATAAAACTAATATTATTGGTTAAGAATAAATAGAATATTTTTCAATTAGGCTCCAATATTTTTTGGTTTCTCATTTAAAAAACCACCAAATTTTACTTCACACCCATTGTTAACTTGGTTCCTACAGGTTCTTGAAATTGAATAAAACAATAAATGCATAACATGAATAAATCTTATAATAATAAATCTTATGAAAAGAATAAATACTAATATATCCTTAACCTTGACCTCTTATATTTAACAATTTTGATTCAATAAAAATGTTAAATTCTTCAAAACATATATACATTTATGGTTATATAATAGTTCCAACTTATGATATTATAATATCATATTAATCCATGACGTTTTTCCATTAAAAAATATCCTAACATCTTATATTTTCTAAAACATCGTTTGATAATAAATATATAACCCAGGACCCATACCCCTAGATCTTGGGCTAAAATCATTCTCATTAGATAATGGATATCCTAAAAATTGAAGAAACTTAAATTTTAGATTATATACTTAAAAGGTAAAAAATATCGAGTCACATAAATCATGATGATTTTATTTCATTTAGTTTTTTATATAATCATAAAAAAATTATATATGATATGGAAATTTTAACTCAATGTTCATTTTTTTTCATAAAAAAAGTTTTTATATTTACACTCCTATTTTAATTCATGGCACCTTTTATTGGATTTAGACATGTCACAATTGGAAGTGATATAAACCCTAAATAGCCTTATAACCTATAAAAAATATTTAAAAATGTGGGGTGGTAAAACAAATCTCAATAAGGGTTATAAAAATAGAGGAAACCCATTAATCCATTTAAGATTCCTTAAAAACTATAAAGTACTTTTCCATTTCATAAAATAAACCTTGAGCATAAAAAATAATCTATATACCCTTAAAAACAATTAACCAAAATTTTTATAGAAACATTTTATATGAAATAATAAAGGAAAAATTATAATTAATCAGTCTTTCATAGAAAAAAAGGAAATCATTTCCTTGAAAATTAACTTATCACCCTTAGGAGATCATAAAGTTTTTTTAAATCATATGCTCATTTTCTTATCTTATTAAATCAAAATATTTTCATAAAAACTCATTATCAAGATAATCATAAAATATATAAAAGGATAAAATATATTTAATGAAAAGGATAAAAATAAATGATATCATAATGATACAATGAATAATGCTGGAAATCGTAATCTTTCTATCATGGTCTCATTCCAAGGAATCACACATAGAAAAATAAGGCATATTCCAAAATTACCAAGATATTATTTCTTAAGATACCTACCAATGATTTGAGGACCCATTTAATAATGGGATCCACTAATTCACATAAAATTTTTAATTCATTCATCCTATGAATTAAATCAATAATAATACAATACATATTCAACAGAAACATTCATATTGATCCACATGGATATGAAATATCAACTTTCTCCCCAGTAAAATATCTATAAAAAGAAGATAAAAATTCCTATACAAAAATAATTTGGATGGTATAATTAAGATAAATCTCTATTTAATCATAGGAATCAACAAATATTGTTTAAAGAGATAAAAAATACATTTATAAAGATATTATATTGTCTTTTTGATTATAAGATAAACTATCATATTCCTTTGAAATAATTTTAAAATTAAAAATTACAAGAATAATGGGAATAATATTTTATTTCAAAAAATGTAGAAAAAATTATAGAAATAATGATAATGAATATTTACTATTATTTTTGGAAAATTTGGTCACGTAGTGTTTGTTAAAAAACATTAATTTATACATTTATAACAAAAGGTCAAAATAATCTAATTGGGAAAAATTTAAAAAATTCATTTTGAATACATTAGAAAGAAATAAATAAATTTTCTATGATGAACTTTAACAATGTTTTCATCATAAATATTAAATAAAATGAAATATTTAAAAGAACATGGGTATATATAAAAAATATTTTGGAAGAGAAACATTAAAACATGGTTCTAAAGAAAAATACCTTACATCAAGTCTAGAATTGTTTCATAAATTACACAAGCCAGAAATAATATAGAAATAATAATAATTTAAATTATTAAGAAATTTTTTCAATATTATCATTATTCATTTTAATTTAATCATTCTAACATTTCATTACTTATAATATTGGTAAAATTTACAACAACTATTTTGATGTCGCTCATTTCCAAAATGGATTCAATAGGTTGACCATGGTAAAATGGTTTATGGTATAATAATATATATATTCTTACAAAATTATAAATTTCATTGTATATATATTTATTATAATTTCACAACAATCTATTTTATGTTTTCATATAAATTGATTACATCAATTCTTAGAGATAATTTTCCATACGCATACATGAGTGATGTTTTGTTTCTCCTTTGGTTGTAAAGTAATAATGGTAAAATATAATATATCATTAAAATATCCAAAATATATAATAATTTTTATATATATTCATTAAAATATTTTAAGATCAACCACGAGATATGGTAATTAAAAGAGAATCACATATCTTTGTTGTGGTGGTAGTCCACACATATGCATGAACGACATTATCATTTTCTAATGGATGATAAGGTAAAAAGGTAGATCATATTTTATCATTGAAGAAATAAAAAGATTTTAAAAAAAATATTTTCCATGAATTAATTACATATATATATGAAACCATTTTAGATGGTAATGAAAAATTAATCACATCGATTCATGGAAGTGGTAGTCCATACATATTCATGAGGGATGTGGTTATTTTCCTTTGGATGGAAAAGGTGATGGAACAATGGGTTATCATAAACAAAATAAAATTAATTATAGTTTAGATATTATTTTATTATATATTCTTTGTTAAAAAAGATTTTATGGAGGTATAAGAACAAATATACATAAAATAAATTAGTTAAGACATATATCTCTACTTTTGTTATTGTCCATTTTTTTGAGATTCAATAATTTTATGGAGATGTTTATATTCACTACAAGGGATTGGGGATGTGGTAGTGCAATTTTATGGAGGGATATTTTAAAATTATTTTCTGAAAACAGGATATGAATTATGTTTTAAAAATGTTGATGTGAGCCCCTTTTTAAAAGAAAAAATACATGGTATTTGTTTTTCCAATTTATTAATTTTTAAGCGCCATGAAAACAATTTTAAGTATTACTTGATGAAAATAAATAAGAAATGTATGATTGAATCAAATCCTTATCATAAAATTGAGCCAATATTGTATTTTATAGAATTTTTAATTATTTAACAATACATTTTAAAATTAAATACCATTTGTGGATATTTTTTAGACTATAAAGAAAATTTTTCTCTAAACATATCAATTAAATATTGAAATTATAATACAAAAAAATTCACCATCAATTTTAATTTTTAATTATCCATTAAATAATGGGACCATAAAAATTCATCCAAAACATATTATTGTAAATGTTTTTAAAATAATTTACTTGATTTTTATACAACATTTACAAGTGTGGTGTGAGTGTTTCATAAGAGTTTATATTAATTATAATGTTAATAAAAATTGAAAATAGATAAAAATAATAAAAATAATTTATTTATATTATAAAGAACTATTTATAACTATTTATAACTTATATTTATATAAGTGAAAAAATATTAGATTTTTTAAAAGAAAGAGAGTTACATTTTGTAATTATTATTTACTAAAGACAACATAAAAGTCATAATCAAAGGAAAGTGGAACCAAATTTCAATATTTTTGAAGAAAATTACATTAGGTTAAAAATAATACCATCCAATAAGAAATATGATGAGTTTTTTAAATTATGAAATTTTTTTAACCTCAATTAATTAGTTATACCCTTTCTAGTGGTAACAACCTTTCACTATAGTTACTATTAATTGTGACAAAAAATGATACTAACCTCATTAATAAATTCAAACCACCAAATTCCAAATATTAAAATACATATTTCATGATTAAATCTCCTAAATATACATAAATTACTTTTAATACAATAGATTTTTTTTTTATAAAAAGTGTTTTTAGAATAAAAATAAAGTTATAGAAAAACAAAATAAAATATTAACTCCTATAGAATTAATTATATTATGTTTAATAAATAATATAATATCTTACTTTGAAACAAAACTAAAACATAATAGGAAATTAATTTAACAAATTAAATGAAAAGGAATGATAAATTTGAAAAGATATTCATTTTCAATATTCATTCAAAAAGAATGTTTCTCGAGAAAATAGAACAATTTACTCTATTATTTTTTTTTTGTTTTTTTAAAAAAACCATCCATTATATTAAATAAAATATCTATAAGTTGTAGAAATTAATTTTTATATCTAAACAAAAAATTAAATAAAAATCACTTTTTAAGAGAATGAATTTTGGAAGCACAAAATGAGTTTATTCTGATTTATTGCCTAGTAAATATAGTCAAATGAATGTTGATTTGTTTTATTGGATATATAATATGCCAACTAAATAATAAATATTTATCAATAATGATTAATTTATTCTTTTAAGATAAAAATATACTATGAATGTGAAACTATTTTTTAATATTCATTTTACCTTCGAAATATTTTGTCTTTATTTCTATCAAATGGATAATCAATGTATGATTTATTATTAATTTCATAAATTAAAAACATTTGAAATAATTTTCATAATGTGTGTTAAAAACCAAGATTTTTTGAAATATTTTTATTCAAATAAATATAATATTTTTTATATTTTATGTTACATGAAATACCTATATTACCATGAGTTATATGAATTTCTAACTTTAGCTTACATTACACACAATACTGAGTTTAGCTTGCGCTACACACAACATTGAGTTTCAACGAACCATGAAATACTATTAAAATATTTTTATTTAATTAAATAGTAAATACCTATCATTTGGAATGGTGGGTATGAATATTATTAACTAAATTATGAAAATACATTGATTTAATTTATATATAAAATTAATTCTTATGTGAACAATTAATTACTAATAAAAATAAGAACCATTTTAAAATAAAGTAATTATTTTTCTGAAAAACTAATTTTATGCATAAAAAGGTGTTTTATATCATTAAATTACATAAATATAATTTGGTGAATGATATTAATGAAATTCATATCTTATATATTTAATATAATATTAAACATTTATCTTTTATTTTTTCTAAGAATGAGATAAAATTTATCTAATTTTAACCTTAAAAGTCTATCATTCAAAAAAGTAGTTTTGTCGCATATTGTTAACTATTTTAAAAATTAATTTTTTAATCTTTTAAAAAATTTATTTTTCAAAACTAAATTAGTTTTTTAAATCATAATTTCAAAATTTTATTAGGGTTAATTTTTTATAATTTTCTCAAAAGATAAGTTTTTTGATAAATAGGGAAAAATACTTGTTTTTTAAGAATTTTCATTTCTTATAAAACATTTTAAAAAATTAAAATTTATTTTAATATGGATTTAAAAGTAAGATAAGTTCAATTATATATATATTAATACAATTTAGGTTATTTTAATGAACTTAACATTGAATTTTTATATAAAATATTTTTACACTTTTGATCTTTTTATTTTTGGAAACCTAATTTCACGTCACGTCTAAGTGATTAATTTTAAATTAAAAATTTGTAGTTATATTAGAAAAATATGTAAAAATTGATTAAAAAATTGTAATAATAATATGTTATATTTTCTATTAAAGAAAAATCAGGTTTGGACCATTATGAATAGTAGAATCATTAAAAATTAATGATTATAGTTAAGGTGAAAATGAGTTTATTATGGGGTTAAACTAAAATGATAGTAGTTAAAAATGGCCGAAAACATATCTGAAACAAATTTTATAGAAATATTTAGATAATATCTCTTATTATCACTAAAATGGTCAATTTTTTAGAATTTTGGAATTTAAAAAATACGGGTAAACCTTATTATTTTCAAAAAGTTAAAGTGTTCTACTAACCTCACTTATAAAATTCCACCCACTCTCCTCTACTATTTTCACAATCAATAAAATTTGTATCATCCAATACCTAGAAAAATCACTTCCATATTTCCCTCATCTCATCCTATAAGACTTATGTTGGCCATAAATCTAACCTAGGAGTCCTTTTGGTGCAAACCAATATAAGTTTTTTGAAGAAGAGGTAACATCCCTAACTAGGCATTTTATTTTATTTATTTTCACACTACATTTAATTATTATTAAACCATGATATTATAATAAAATTATTATATACCATATACTGAGGTGTTATTATGTTAATTTAATAACCAAAACCATTCACCTTTTCCATCAAATGGGTTACAAAATCATTATTCATGTGTACGTTGGACTGTCACCATGTGAAGAAATGTGATTAATTATTCCATTACAACCATTCATGGATGGATAAAATTATGGATTAAATATGTATATATTATATTAATGATATTTTTATAATTATGGAATTATTATATCACATATAACTACTTACTTTCCAATTTTAGTATTACGATAAAATCCCTCGTGTGTATAACATACTACCACCTCACAAATTGATAAAATCCATCAAATATTTAAAAAGAGGGTAGTAAGGATGGTTTTAATGAAAAAATGTGATATAAATGAAATAAAAATAATTCTATAATGGTAATATTTTATTTTCCTTTATTTTTTTAAATCCATCAAGAAAATGGAAACAATGTTCATGCGTATGTATGACCTACCGTCTCCTCGAACAATTTATTTAAATTTACATATCTAATGTAAGATAAAAGACTTTACTGAGGATTCCAATCCCTTTTTCATGTAAAATTTTCAATTTATTTATTAATCCTATGGTTGGATATTTATTTAGGTGTGTTTGGGTGAATTTTTGATGATTTTTTTGGGGTGTTTTGGATAGTGTATGGTTGGTGCATGATTTTCCCTAACTGTTCTCCCATACCATAAAACTATATACCCATAAAATAGTGGGATTTTCATGGTTTTTACATTATTTAAAAAACCATGGTCCTCATGGAGATACCATTCACCCCTTAAAAAATAGGGGTACAAAATTTTGGAGAATATTTCATGTAAACTTGCAGCCCTTACAAGAAACTAGGCACACAATTATTAAAATCTTCAAAAATGTAATTAAAATTTTATAAATCACTAGTATATATACTTAATATCCCATAATTATCTAAATAAATTTCCCCCTACACTCAAAGGATCCTCATAGGATTCATAGTGTAAGATCCTAACCCTGAGATAGGGAACTTTTTAGTCTGATTTTTTGGGTTTTGGAATGTGTATGCTGAGTTGGAAAAGTCTTGAGGTTGGTCCAAGGGTCTGGTGTATGGAAAAGAGGAAAAGTGAGCTAATCTATGTTGAGATAATGGTTGGAACATGGTTAATAGAGACCAATATTTGTAACTGTGTGGCCTGCAGAAGGGGGTGCACAATTAAGAGAACTATTCAAGGTGGCCCATGAAATAGTTCATCCATCCCCCCTCGAGCATGGGCTAGAGCATGGGATTACAAATATTTTCAAACTGTGTAGGTGGATATCCAACTGTGAGCCCTTGTGCCCTACCTGATAGAGAGGGAACCACGATTGGTACACAATTTAGCCAACCGTGCTTCCAAATCATGCGACACTTAAAAAGTGGAGTTTTCCCATTTTCATTATCAAGATTAAATCCATATTCTCTGAATTTTCCTCCATTCGACCCCTCTACCATGGGTGATGGCCTAGTATGCCCCTACTACCCCATGGGTGATTCTACTTTGATTCATAGGTATTTGAAGTGTCTTTTAGTAATAATTAGAGATATGGGAAGGTCTTTAACTCTGTTTCACCCCATTTTATGGAAGATACTTGGTGTGTGGTTTACTGCCCTTATAAAGCCCCGAAACGCTAAATTTTCCATAAAATTCTATGTTGTTTCTTTTAATGTTGTTTGAGTTCAAATCAAGGGATAATATGAAGTGAGTGGTAGCCTATAAACATGAGGTAGGTGTTCTTAAATATTTTTCCCATAGTCTTGTTGTAGTTTAAGTGCATGCAGTTGTTCCAATTCAATCCCCTATTTTATTTTAATGTAATGTGGTATGGAAATTAATTTGGGTCTTTGATTGAGGTGAAATACCCTTTAAAAACCCTTCTAGGTATGTTGATATTGTGAAACCAGACCTAGGGCCACACATGGGGTATGCTGAAGCCTTGAAAATGGTGAAATGAGGTGGTGAAAATTTTGATACGGTAATTATGAAAATGAGTGTGATGTGAATAGTTAATTGGTTTGTGGTAATGGTTAAAGGGATAATTTAATTTATTATATGGTGGATCGAGTGAAATTTATAATAGTATTTTTAAATAGTTTAAATGATGTGTTTTGGTTTTTGATCCAATTATTACTTTAAATGAAGAATATGATGTTTTAAATTGAATAATGTCTTAAAAGGAGGAGTTGAACTAAATGTGATTTAGAAAGTGTTTTCATAATGGATATCAAATGATGGTATGAAATGATGTAATATAGACATTTTTATATAAACATGTTAATGATTATTTTGAATGGATGAAACTGAAAATGAAATTCTTCGGGAAAAGTTTAGTTTTTCAAAGAGGAAGACCCATGTTTTAGAGGGTCACTTCAAGGTGATTTTTAAATGAGTATTTTTTTTAGTGTTTCATGACATTATGGGATTTTCAAGGTCTATCGAGACCTTGTTAAAGTAAATGACTATTTGGGAAAATTTGATAAATGGGTTATGAAGAATTTCCATGTAAATAAATTGTCTGTATAGGTTATCAGACTGAGGATTTACCTCCATAGGTTGGGGTAAACTAGGGCCACAGGTCTCACCATCATATTACATGAGTTAGGATTTCATAACGAAACTCTACATTCCTAATTTAAGGATAAAGGATATTTATTTGGGTTGGGATAAATTGATGTCATAGGCCCCACTAATGTATTGTTTTGGTTTTGGGATATCAGGTGAAGGCACTATGCTCCCAGATATATGGACATAGATTGAATATTAGGATGAGGCTCCAAGTTATGTAATAATTTCTTTGACTAGTGATCTCCCCTTGTGAATAATTTTATATAACTCCATTAGGTGATAGATTAGGCTCCTAACATGAATGGATTTAGTGTTGTTGATTGGTAGTCAATAGGGAACTTAAAAGATAAAAAGGGATAATTAAAAATATTTTGGATACAACACATGCTTTATTTATTTCATTAATTATTTATTTCACTTTGATTACCTGTATACATAGTTTTACATACTAGATATTTCTTTAGACTCCATTTATGGTGGCCTGATGGGTTGTACTCACACCTTACTCAGGCCACCATAGAGCAAGAGTACCCAAGAAGAAGTTACTTTTTTTTCCAGTACAAGTTCGGGATAAGGACCTATTGTATGGTTCATCCATGGTTAGTTTGGTTGGATCATGGACGGTAGGGATTGGGCTAGGTATTGGGTCCGTATGTGGAATCTTTTGGTAGTTATGGTTTGGAATTTATTTGTATGAATGCATAAAAATTAGTGTATTCATCATATTTTTATAGAATGGTACTTGGTTACTTATTAAATTTTCTTTTTGTTTTCCATTTATAGTTTAGATTTATTCCTTTATCCATTGATATCATTTTTATTATGGTATTACTCTAATAATTTGGTAAGGTCTCCCCAACGTATCTCTATTGGCTCTCACTACTATTTAGTTTCATCTGGCTTACAAGGAGGCAGACTAGAGTTCATGTGAAGACCCAGATTAGGGCACCAAATATAGTGGCTATGGGGCCAATGATGTTACATTATGGAAATAGAGGTGGTTGTTTATTTTATCTTACTATTTGAGGCATGGTAGTCAGGATACTAGTATTGTGTATGGGCTTGGTAATGAGTTCATTATTAGGATCCTATATCCCCACGTATGAGGGTAAACCCATATTTCCATGGGCGGGAATTGATTTCTAGTTTTTTTATTTTATGGTCGATTGATAATTCCACCACATGTGGTGCTCTTGGAAGTGATGTTATTGATTTTTGAGTATTTTTATTTTTTCCTAGTATAGAAATTGAGGGTGTGTTAGTTCATGTATTATTATATTCATATAATAATGATATTCCATCCGTATGTTTCATGTGGTTGATAGTTCCTTGGGATTCATATGCTAGTAGTGTACTTTTCTATATGTAGTTTTTGCCTATTGACATTTCTTGGAAATGGTTGTTGATAAAAATTTCATGAAATATAAATTTGAATAAAGCATTTATTTTTAAAACTTTTGGTTAATAAAAAGTTTTTTTAGAGTGTGAATTCTTGGGTTTTGAAAATACTAAATTTCAAAATGTGGAACCTTAGGTATTAAATGGTAAAGTTTATTTAAGAAGGGAAATGGAAAATGATGAGATCTTTAGGGAAACTAGAGTGGGTATCCCTAGTGTTTTTCTCAGACCCTATGTATGGTTGGTTTGTGAATCTAGGTTGCCTTAGTTGAGACATGGCTATGAGTTGTGAGTAATTATTGGGTTTTGATGCGTGTTTAGAGGGTTCTCCCTTATTTTACCTTTGTAGGGATGTGATATTTGGGTAATTTGATGTTGTTTGGTAATGTGGGTGTGGTGATCCTTGGGGGATGAGACCATGTGAGTTATTTTTTTGACCCCAGAGTGGGTATTTAGATCATATTGCTGATGTATGTGTGTGGGTATCATTGGTGTGGACCCTTGAGTAAATGGGTTTTTGGTTTATTAGATGAAATGTTTTTGGAATATTGGTTGGATTTCTACCCATGAGCAATGAGTTTTTTTGAGGATTGATGTGTATGAATTAGAGAGGGATCGAATAGTATTTTTATGATTTGACTCCAGTTTAGGGAGTTGGTATTATTTGACTTTTGAGGTGTCCCATGAGAGAAATATATTGGGAAACTCATGTTTTTAGGGTGTATATGAAAAATATAGATGTCTTTGACTTTGAAAGTGGAACATAGAGAATGGTTCCTCATGTGGGTTTGGACTACAAGGTTAAGTAGGAAAGTCAATAGCTTGGGATATGATACTTGAGTTGTGATTATGAGTGGATTGTATTTGAAAATCGAGGGTATCCTCTATGAAGGTTGGCCTAATGTTTCAAGTGCCTTGGAATGTGAATCAAAATTTGTTACTTTAGAGGTGGAACCAATTCACGGTAGGTGCCATCAAAATTTGATAAAAGTGCATGGTTATACCATGAATTATTTCTCATGGAGGAACCTAGTTGCTTGTGGGTGGTAGTAAGGATGGTTTTAATGGGCATGATCATTGGGATACCTATACCAATGTTGTTGATAATGTTTACAAGGTAATCTAGTTGAGATTGAGTGGAAAAGACCAGGGTTACCAAAGAATGTATGTACACTTTTGATATGAAGGTGACACCTAGAGTAAGGTGTGGTTATGTGGTTGGTATTTTTTTGAAAATGGTTGGGTTATTGGATAATAATGTGGAGAATGACTTGGGACCAATGAGGATAATAGACCAAGAGGAATGTTTAGGTGTGCGCGTAGGTGTTGGGACCATTATTGGTGATGTACGACTCATTTGATCTATAGTCAGATTCAATGTGTGGACAAAAGAAAGTGAGATAATTTGAGGACTCTGATGAGGTCAAGATGTGAGGGCACATACTAGAGGCACATGAAGCCATTTGGGACATGTGAATAGGTGGATTAGGATGAGTGGCTATTGTTTTTTGTGTGAACATAGTGGAAAACACTGGTTATGCATGAGACTATTGGTTTTTGGATCAGTGTGGTGTTCATTGTGTTACCTTGTAAATCACCAGGGTTGTGAAAAATGAACTTGAGTTAGGTGATAGTTGTAGTTCCAAAGGGAATATTGGATAACATTCAATTATATGAGGTTTTTTAAGTGAAGGTGATTTTTTTTGGAAATTCTATTTGAGTTGGGGTGATATTGGTTTGATGAGATTTTGGTTGGTAGGGAAGCCCGAGACTTTCAAAAGGCCACAGTGTCCCTGTAGAGGGAGGTAATATTAGGGATTAATAATTTTCTGTGGTGTTCATCGATGACTTCTTAACATAATTTTATTTATTGATGATCATTCCCAATATTTATACATCATCTTAGGTACACTTAGAGAGATTTGGATTTATTCTGAGCTACTTAAATGTGTTTTGGTTGGATACGGGACCTCTTTGAGGATTAATTCATGGAGAGGTATGTGTGGAACAATATAGTGGGAAGTAAACCATCAACCATTAATAGGTGAGGTCATTGGGATAGACCCGATGTCTAATAATTATAGTTGGGCCAATCTTATAATCTATGAATGGGTAGGGGATATTGGTTTTTAATTATATTGGAATATAGACAACTGCGTCTATGTTTTGGGGCTCAGATTGTGATTGATGAATGATCCGTGGTGGTTGGGAATTTTTTAATGAAAGATGTGATAATGATACTTCTAAGGTGTGTAATGGTGCATAAGTCCTAGATGTATGGGTTAAAATATGGAGTTAACGTGGTGGAATTGGTATTCCAATGAGAAACATGGGAGGTTCATGTTTGGGTTCCTCAAGAAAGTCTAGGTGGGCCTTGGATGCGGTGGTTAATCGAGCCAGCCATTGTCTTGGGATGAGGATGGTTCCAAATGTAATTTTAGATGCCCATGTTAGATTCAGTGCTGGGTGTGATAAAGAATTTAAATTGTTCCTAGAAATTGAGGTTTGGTGTTAGAACTTCATTTGATGTCAAGAATAGAATTAGGTAGGTGTGTTTGGGTGAACTTGGAATATCTTTATATGTAAAAGCATCTTGGTAAAGTAATGTAGTGGCATGCCAACAAAGAATATGGGTGTTCTAAGAGGTGTCCTACATGGAAGGCTTGATATATGGAAGTATAGGTTCTTGTGTTTGGAATGATGATGAGTGTAGTAGAGCATGATGAGGATTAGAATAATGGTGAATTCCTTGATGGTGTATTTTTACTAGAAGTTATGGGATAACTCTAGTAGATGCATCAGATGGTGGTGGTATACCTTAAGTGAAAAGGAAAAATGGGTAGGTGAAAGGGTTATCATTTCAATAATGGAAGATATGTGTTTTGGGATAATATAGTTCAGGATGGTCGGACATGACATGTTAAAAGGAAAATACATGTTAATTTATAATCCAACACAAGTTTTTTATTTTAGTAGCAAGTTAATTTCGAAAATTAAAGAAGACTTGAGAGAGGTAAAGTTGTTTCTAGTCCAAAAATGAATGGTGTGTGTATTTACATATGGGTAGTTTCAATGGAAAATTTTGATTCCAATTTTGGATGGTGTTATTACGGTTGTTTGGGATCAGTGAGTTGGGAAACACATCTGGTATGTTGTAGATTTTTTTGGTCATGTTGTGGGTGTTTAGTAAAGAAATGAGGTCATTAGGCCTCGATTTGTAGACCGACATAGGTCCAGGAATGCATTTGGAAAATATCTGTATACCTACGGGTGAATTCAAGAACATGTTACCATTAGAATTTTGTAAATTTAGTGATAGAGAGATAGAAAAGTGATTTGGTCCATGATTTTTAGAGAGGATTATACCGAAAGTCTTTCGATTGGAATTCCAAGAGTAGTGTAGTGATTTTTCAATATCCTTTATTTGTGGTGGTTTAGTGATATTAAATGGATATTTATCTTGTGTTTATTTCTGGTAATAATGTGGTTGAGGTGGATACATCCTTTAAGGACCACCAGGTTCGTGATTAAAGATCACTGTTAGAAAATTTCTTCCTTATGAAAGGGCTATTATTAGATTGAGTGTGGTAAAGGCATGACCTTATTCTGGAGGAAACATGAGAGATGATAGTTGATAGGTGGGATCATGGAATGACCTTTTTTTTCTTGGAGGCTTGGTGATGCATGGTAATATATCTTAAGGTTGAGTTGTTATATGGTTAGGAGGATGTAAGATTCTAACCTTAAGATAGGTTGTGTCCAGGTTTGAATTTTTGGGGTATGGAATGTCTGCTGTGAGTGGGATAACTCTCAGGGGTGTTTTAGGGGTTTGATATATGGAAAAGAGAAAAAGTGGGCCAATATATGTTGATATAATAGTTGGAGCATGGTTAGTAGAAACAATGTGCCATAACTATGTGTCCTACAAAAGGGGGTGAACGGTTGGAATAACCATGCAAGGTTGGCCATGAATGTGTGAGATGAACACCACCCCTCATAAAGAGGCTGGACCATGGGGTCTATAATTTTTTTGAAGCCATTCATGTGGGTAGCCAATATGTGTATCCTGATCTCCTCTTGGATAGAGGGAGACACAAAATTTGTGCACAGTTTGACCAACCTTGCAGAAACATCATGCGCTATGTAAAAAGTGAAGTTTTAAAATTTTTCTCTATCAAGATTAAATCCTTATTCCCTGAATTTCTCCCCCATTTGACCCCTCCATCTTGGGTGACGAACCATCATGCCATTCTTATATATGGGTTATTCTCCTTAAATTATTAGGCATTTAGATTGTCGTTTTGTGTGAATCGAGGATCTGTATAAGTCTTCAACTCCATTTACATCCTTTTTATGGAAGAGGCTTGGTGTGTGGTTTCCTCTCCTTCCAGAGCCCTATAACCATCACATTTCTAGTAGATTAATTCTGTTCTTTTTAAGGTTGTTTTATTTAATATCAAGGGCCAATATTAAGTGATCATTTTCTAATAGATATGAGGTCGGTGGACTTAAATATTTTCCCCATAATATTAATATGGTATATATGTATGTTTTTGTGCCAATTTGATTCCTTATTTTATTTTAATGTCATTAAATATGGAAAGAATTTTTGGGTGTTATATTGAGGTGCTAGACCATTCACAGACCCCATTGGGTACATTGATGATGTGAGACTGAACATATGGCTACCCATGGGCTATGAAAAAACAATTAAAAATGTGAAATGAGGTGGTGAACATTTAGATAAGATAATTTTGAAAGTGAGTAGGCAGTGAACTATAAATTAGTATGTGATCATGGTTAAAGGGATAATTTAATTAATTATATGTTGTATTTTTTGAAATTCCTAAGGTGATTTTGAAAGGGTTTAAATGAAATATCTTTAATTTTGATCCAGTTATGTTTTTAAAGTATGTTTATGATGTTTTAATGTGAGAAATTTTTTAAAAGGCGGAGTAGAACTCAATGTGATTTAAAAGGGTATTTCATAATGGATTTCAAATGATGTTTTGAAATGGGGGAATGAACCCCTTTTAATGAAAATGTGTTAATGATTATTATGAATGGATAAAAATGTAAATTAAATCCTTGAGGAAATATTTTTTTTCAAAGATGAAGATCCATTTTTTAAAGCCCGGTTTCAACATGATTTTTAAATGTGTATTGTTTTGGTGTTTTATGCCATGATTTGATTATAATAGTCTATTGGGACCTTGGTAAATGGAACGAAAAAGTGGGAAAATGTGATAAATAGTTTGTGAAGCATGTCCATGTGAATAAGTGGTCTGTGGGGGGTATGAAACTAAATCTATACTCCTATGGTTTATGATAGAATGGGGATCTAGGTCCCACCCTTGTATTTCTCAAGTTAGGACAATAGACCAAGGTCGTATGCTCCAAAATTAAGGACATAGAAAATTAATTTGGTTTGGGTTATACTGATACTCTAGGACCCACTGATGTATAGTTTTGGTTTTGGATGTCAGACAAGGGATTTATAATCCCAAATGTATGGACATGGATCGACTACCAGACTAAGGCCGTGAGGTATCTAATAAATTTTTTTGATTAGTGTGTTACACTTATGAATAAATATAAGTATCCTTTTTAGGTGATGTATTACACTCCCAACAGGACCTGGGCTAGTTTCTTTGATAGGTTAACACCAGGGAACTTTAAAGATAAAAAGGGATAATTGACAACTATGTGGATATGAAACATGATTCGTTTTTTTATTTCATATTTATTACACATTGATTACCTACATACATTGTTGTAAATAATGGTTATTCCTTTAGACATCATTTGTAGTGCCCTAATAAGTTGAACTCTGACCCTACTCAGACCACCATGGTACTTGAGTCCCTAAGTAGAAGATACTTTTTTCCAAGAATAGGTTTAGTATTAAGACCTGGTGTATGGTTAATACATGGGTTGTTTTGTTAGGGTGTGGGAGGTGAAGACCGGGTTAGGGCTTAAGTCTATGTGTGAAATCTTTTGGTAGTTTTGGTTTTGAAATTTATTTGTATGACTACCTGACATGTTGTGTATTCAGTATATTGTTATATCATGGGATACATGGTTACTTATTGGTTTTTTATTTGTTGTCCATTTATGGTTCAAGTTGGTTCTTATTTCTATTGATATCATTTCTGTTGTAGTATTAATATGATAAGAAGGTATAGTCTCCCCAATATGTCTCTATAGACCAACATAACTAGTCTAAAGCCTATAGTTTATGGGGAGTTGTGACTAAGGTCATGTGACGACCAAGCTCAGGGCACCAAATATAGTGTCTACCAGGCTAGTGATGTTAGAAGTAGGCCTCTCAAACTCCTTCCATTGCGAATCGATGATCATGTAAAAGAATCCACTCTACTCAGGTATATGATCTCTTCCTTGATTAGTTTCCTCTCTCACCCATATTTCTATTCATTTTGAGAGTGATTAATTTCCACTATTGTTGATGGTGTAGATCTAGCTCTTAATGGATACTGTTTCATTAGATCTTGATCCTAGGTTTTGATCCTAGATCTTCTTCATTATTGTGAATTTGACTATTCTACCTTGATTTAAGGGCTATGGTTGGGAGAGTGTTCATTGAAGATCCTAAGTTAGGTTCTATAATTTATAATTCACATATTCATGATCACAATCTTTTTTTTAATTGTATTATTGAGTTTCTATGTCATTAAATTGAATTTGAATTTAAAAAGTGAATTAAATCCCCTAATATTGAAAGACCCTTCACGAATATTATTATAACTATTGGAGATTATGAGACTAGTATTGATGAAAAACCATGGTTTGTTCCAATATCATTGAAATAATGACTTATGGAATGTAAAAAAGGAATTAGTGGGTTTATGGAATTGAACTGAATCCATATTTTAAGGTTTGATAGTGGGATTTAAAGGGATCATTGGTATAACTTTTATGGGTAAATGAGTTGTATAATAATTGATGATAAATAGATTAATGTAGGAAACTGATCATGTTGTTCCTTACGATAAAATTAAGGAAACATGGTTATGTTTGATAAATGAAATGTTACACCGTGCTGTGAATGGTTGATAATATGTCATTGATGGAGAACCTTTATATATATCTATATGAAAATATTTACAATGATTTCTGGGTGATGAACTCATTCTTCAATTACCCATGGGGTGACATATTAATGCTCTAGGAACTCAATTCATTCATGTGAATTGGTGACAGATTGATTCTCTAAGTACCATATATTTTGGTGATAGACTGATGTTCTATGTACCTATGATATTTCAATTAGACTAATGCTCCAAGTTCTAGAGATAATGATGTTGGAGTGAAAATACAAATATCAGTGGTAATGGTACTTGGAAGGAAGCTATTAAGAACCAAAATTAATTTATAATTAAATTTAATAATTCCTCTGAATTGATAAAATAGTAATATCCCTATGGTGTATAGTTTATACTTACACATGGGCTAAATCATGAATTATTGGATTGTGTGTCACCTTGAACCTAAATTCCAATGTGGTTAGTTAAAGAATAATAAATGTTAAACTTATTATTATTTTTATCTTATTTACTATTTCTTTATTCAATTGAATACTCTATAATAGAATGGTTTCATTAGATGACATATGTGTGGCCTAATGAGTTGTAATCACATCTTACTTAGAACATTGTTTGGTACCCTAATAGACTTTAAATTTTTGAGGTAGTATAAGGGCAAGATAACTATGTTAGACAAAGGAGTTTCAATTTAGGATAAAGCATGGATGAGGGAACTTGAACTGATTTTAGGACAAAAATGGGAGTTTTTAGTGTTTTATTACTTTAGGTTTTAATTTTCCACTTGACAAATATATGACATGACATATCTACTGCTTTTATTTATGGTCATTTACCCTATTTTAGGATGATCATGTCATGCTTAGTTTTTTGGTCATTTTTATTGTATTATCTTTGTTGTTTTTCATATCGATTTTTGTTTGTTTCTTTCATGGATAAATATTGTATAGTCTCCCTACATGACATATTAGACTCATGCAGCTATTAGATTTGGTGTCATAGGGACAACAATTTTTTTACTTTGATTACATGAATATTTGATGTATTAAATATTAAATTATACATGTTATTACATATCGTTCATTATTCTGTATAACCATAATGTAATGATGTCCTAGAGTATTTTTCACACTGATAAAGTCATAGTAGTTCTCCTCTATGATGATAACCTTAATACACTATTATAATATTCTTAATATAATTGTGCATTTAGATAACATAGTATGATGGGACACATAGTATATAGACCATAAAGTGTGAGAACTCATAAGCAGACGAGACTTCTTCTCATGAAGCTTGCACTTGGTAATCTCCAAGATAGAAGATTATGAGAATAGACCCACTAGTAGGAATTCATCATGTTTTGGTGTCATCGGATATTCCTATATACGAGCATGTGTAATGGTCCTTAGACTTTAAGATTATCATTTAGGCATGTCATGAATCACACACTTAGATTTTCTAATTAAAACCATCACGCCATATGTTGGCAGGAATTATGGTACATCAGGCACATCACAAATGAAACTTTATTGGTGGATATGTCAAGAAAAGATTTTTCCATTCCATATTTATAGATTTCATATCTCATCCCTTTTATTGAAGTATAATTGTTTCCCTAAATTCCATTTCCATGGTGTAATGGTGAGGTAATTTCACATAGTCAAAGAATGATGTTTCAAGAATATAGGTTGATGACACCGTCACACAACCTGATTAATGAGATTACATGACAAAGAAATTGGATTACACAGTGAGAACTCATATGTGGTTATTGTCTTGGAGACATTAATTTCTCTCTCTTGGGTGCCTTGAACCATTTCTAGACAGTAATCTTAGACTTTTGGAAATCCCACCTAATGCAAATGGGAAAGAATCCTAAAGGGTCACACACTAAGTATTTCTGATGGTCTTGATTAAATTCTATTTGAATTTAAATAATGGAATAAATATTATTCTCAAGACCTAGGAATAATTTTTAAGTTATATTGATCGAATAAATTAGATAAATATTTATTCACCGAATTATGAGTAAAATATATATATTTATTTTATTAAATATTTAATAAACATTAATTTACTAGTTTTGGAATAAAATATTTATTTAATAGAATAAAATATTTATTCACATGTTCAATAAATACAAGAGGAGTTCTAATTGACCAAGACCATATCCGGTGATAAAATAATGATTTACGAATCAGTAAATATTATTTATCCATTTTTCAAAAGTTAGAACAACAAAAAATAATACCACTATTATTATTATATAGAATTGGATTTCATTTATGGTTATAATTATATTTAATGGATATTATGAAATTAAATTTTGTAACTGAAATCCAACTCAATAAATAAATGGATACGTCTATTGTGTAATTCATTCATAACCAATTCCATGTTGGGGAATAGAGAATTATTGCGCACAAAGAATTATCTCTTGAATCCTCCTCCTCTCTCCCTCTCAATAATGAGAAACCAAAGAGAGGGTTTCTTCAACACTGAAGAATGATCGATCAAGAACAAACAACACAAGACATTTGATTCACCGCGCTAGCACTCAGAGAATGAGTGACATTGCTTGGAGACCATTGGAGCATGCGTGGATCACTGCTAGATGGATTATACCCTTGGATCCTCCCAAGCACAATGAAGGAAATCCGGAAGGGCTATTTTTGATGATCATCAATCATCAATGAATGATGTTCCTAAGCCAAGGTATTTATTTTTTAAGATATTAAGTAAATTATGTATAAATTTGACATGCAATATCCTCACTCCTAGTTTCTATAAATGATTATTAAAAGAAATTTTAATATATCACCCACCAACACATGCTTCTATTGTGCCCAAAACCAACAAGTGATATCAGAGAAGACATGTTTAAATTTATAATTATTTATTTGACATTGATCTATGAACAATTTTGGTTAGATTTTATTTTATGTTATTCATTCTTTAATCCAATTTGAATTAACATGTTATCGACATATTAATCATTTTTGTTCAGTGTTTCATTTTATTAAAGGTTTAAGAACAAATGAAGAACAACTAGAGATTCTATTGGGAATTTCCAAATCATTGGTTGGTTAAACTGAGTTAAACTATGTGTGTCCATAGCACATGATGTATACCCATTCACATTGTATCTAGATTCACAATGTAATTTATTACATGCAATGCTTTTATTGCACACTGTGTGTTGACCGAGCCAACCAGGCACCCGACAAGCCAATACAGGGTGTTTAATTGGAATGTACACACCATGTAGTCTGGCCGAGTTAACACACCAAATCCCCAGGTGTGTGACATGGATATATGGAAACCGAGGTACATGCTGTGTAGCTGCATGTACATGCCGTGTAGTCTCCCATTAATGGAAAAAATTAAAATTACATTAAATTTAAAATTGTAGCATTAAAAAAATTTATTTATTAGCACAATATTGAATGTTTGACAATATAATAATGGTTTTAATTAATATTAAATGCTTAATTAATTTATTGTAATTAATGTGTCATTATTGGATCTGTTGTTTGGTTTCCATGAATTCCATTAATGATGGGTATCTCCAAATAATATCAGATTATCATTGAGATTAAAGGGGATTGATTAATGAATTTAATATTTAATTAATGAAAGGGTGTTTATCATAAATAATAAAAATAAAGAATAATGAAATGATTGATATCCATTTACTTTTGATTATTCAATGAATGTGTGACCATTCATGAGATTGATAAAGACCTATTTATGTGTTGGAATTTATTTAATTAAATTTATTAAATGGTTTTGTGATTATTTAACATTAAATTAAAAGATTTCCTACGAGTGATCCCTCCCTACATTATTATGTAGGACCTGTGTGTCTAAGGATATTTTTGTAATTCCATTTAAATAATACTTTGGTTCCCCTCGCCTATGTGTGAGTAATAAGTATTTGTAATTAATGGATCATCCCAAGGCATGTGGGGATGGTTCAAGATGGCACTATAATGATGCTAACTTGGAGATACATTGGTGGGACATGGAATACTATAACTCATACCAAGTCCGACATAAGGAGTTATTTCCCCTAAGTGATGCGTTTATTTAATATCCTCTTATTAAATCAACCATTAGATAAGCTCATGATTGATTCATTTAGTTTTTTATTTATTTTATGTCTAAGGAAATAAAATTATATTTATTGATACAAGACCATGATAATATAAATGAATGAATTAATATACAAACGTAGAATTTAAATAAAATTGATTATGCCTAAATGTTTTATCCAAATGTAGTTAATTAATTAAGTAAACATCCACTTAAATATTAACAAGACATTTAAATTATAAAAAAGCTAAAAATGTATGCATAATAAAATAAATTCATCAATCTAATATTATATCAGACTAAATCTTCCATTACTTGATTAAAACAAAACTCAATAGAACTACATGTTTGACAAAACATTTTTTGGACATTTATTTTTATAAGTGGATTTATTATGAATGTTTTAGGATAACATAACCATTTTACATCAAGATAAGTAGCCCTTTCTAGACTTGGTGTAATTTGGAGGGAAGTGTTTAGAAAATCCATGTCCTGATTTCTGGAATGGGGAGTCCACTCAATAGATCAAGGAGATGCAAGCCCACAGTTGGATAATACTTGCCTACCTAAATACCTTCAAAATAGTTTGACTAACTCTCGTTGTGGTTATGCGAAGGGGAATATGGATCCTTGACACTATAATGACCTAGAAACTATACATTATGAGTTTAATGGTGAGGTCTATTGGGACATGATAAAATAGTGTGAGGTTTAATAAAATCAATTAATGTATTATTTCCCATAAAATTTGTAATCAAGAAAAGTATTAATAATTTTATCTTTTTAATTTTAGAATAAATTTAAAAACTCATTATAAAAACTATCCCTATGATCAATATTAGATAAATACAATATCATCACTGGTAGTAACTTCCAAGATTGGTTTAGATGCCTTCGGGTTGTTCTGTGCCATGAATAGAATTCTTATATACTGGAATCCTCAATGCCTGATCCACCTACTCAAGAGGTGAGTGATTAAGAGTTACTAGTCTACAAAAAACATATGAACAATGTGGTTGGCGTTTAATGTTTTATGATTTCATATATGTACAGTTAACTCATGAAGTCTCATGAAAACAAGGATGTGTATAGAATTCCTAAGCATCGCCATGGTCTTTAACAGGAGAGATCTAGACAGGAACAATTTGAGATTTCCAAGGCACTATTTCAGAGTAAGCTTGGAGAGGGTTCCCTAACTAGGACCCATGTAGTAAAGCTCATTGGATACATTGAGCACCTATAGGTTATTGGATTTAAACTTCTAAAAATCTAGGCAATAATCTCATTCTGGAATCAATCCCTCAGTGCTTCTCCAGTTTTGTTTTGAATTTTAATATAAAAAACATTGAGAAGTCACTGTCAGATCTTCTTATCTTCCTTATCCATGTGGATAAATATATGAAGTGCGAAAAGACTTATGTCCTAATAGTGAACAAACGGAAAGGGAAAGTAAAGATCTTCAATCCCAAAGCTTCTTCACACCCTTACAAGAAGAAGAAGATCAAAGGAAAAACAAGGGAATATGATGCTGTTTGTTTCACATGTGGCAAGAAGGACCACTAGAAGAAAAACTACACCCAGATAAAGAAGCAAGGGGAGGTTTGAGGTGAGTTTTTCATCAAGTGAAATTTATCTATTTCTATAAATTGGGTATTATATTGAGCTTGTGGAAATCATATGTGTATTAAAATACAGGAATCGAGTAGATTTAGAAATATTGAAAATGGGGAGGTAGATCTATGAGCATCCAACAGAGGTAAACATGCTATTGTAACTATTAGTGACTACCACCTCACATTACTGACCAGAATGATCTTGGTTTTGAAGAATTTCTATTATGTGACTTCAGTTTCCAGAAACATTATTTTTAGTATCCAGACTAGATACATATGGATTCATTTTCAAATATAGACACAAATTTTTCTTCTTTTATAAAAATATAAATTGTTATGGTAAGGAACATTTACATAATGGTCTTTATGTGTTGTATTACATGAATCAAGTAATGGAAATTGATAATGAAGTTACTTCACATGACTCATACCACAATAAACTTTGGCATCACTCATTAGGCCCTAAAAAAATCACTTGACAAAATTACATGAAGATCAATATTTATATTCATTCGAACTAAAAATACTTGGTGTATATGACACATGTTTACAAGGAAAAATGACCAAGTCCCCATTTAGCAGGAAAGGTGTATGGGCAAAAGATATTCTTGAATTAGTTCATAATGATGTGTGTGGACAATTTCATATTGAAGAAAGGGGTGGATACTCATAATTAAAAACTTCTACTGATGATTTTAGTAGATATGGATATATTTACTTAATGAGGTATAAGTCATAATATTTTGATAAATTCAAGGAATACAATAATAAATTTTAGAATCGACTTGGTGGAAATAGTAAGAAACTCTACTCAGACCAATGTGGAGAATATCTTAATCAATACTTCATTGATTATTTATGGGAGTTTGGTATCTTATCCCAAATAACTCCTCCTTACACGCCTCAATGAAACGGTGTAAGTGAAATGAGAAACCAAACCTTGTTAGACATAGTGATATCAATGATGAATCATGTAAGTATTCCACTATCCTTTTGGGGATATTAATTACAAGTAGTGGAACACATACTAAGAAAAGTACCAACTAAATAGATAAATGATATTCCATATGAATTTTGGAATGGAAGAAAAACCAAGTCATCAAATTTTCATGTGTGGGGAAGTGAAGCATTTATTAAGGCCTCTTAAGGTAACAAACTTACACAACGGGGGAAAAATTATACCTTTATAGGATACCCTAAAAAAACAAGGGGATATTACTTATATGACCCCACAGACAAAATGGTTATAGTTGAAATACACTCTATATTCCTTGAGAGGTATTCCATCTAAAAAAGAGATAGTGGGGGGAGATAAACTTTGATGAAGTTGAGGCTCAAGGCACAAAAGAGTTGGCAGAGGATCAGATTACATAAATCCATATGGAAGAAGAAATTATTCCAGATACACAAGAACTTTGTAGGAGTACAAGGGAGGTTAGAGAACCAGAATGGTATGGTTTTTTAGTTACTAAGGATGGTAACTCATTATTAGTTGATAATAATGATCCTCTAACCTAAAAAGAAGTATTAAGTGGCACTGATGTCACCAAGTGTCAAGAAAACATGATTTCTGAAATGGATTCCATGTGCCAAAACCAAGTTGGGATTTTTGTAGATCCTTAAGTTGATGTAAATCATTTTGGTTGAAAATTGGTATTCAAGAAGAAACTTGACATGGATGGAAAATTTAGTACCTATAAGGTGTGACTGGTTTCAAAAGGGTTTAAACAGTGTCAAGGTATTGACTACGATGAAAACTTACCACCAATTTCAATGCTGAAATCCATCATAATTATTCTTGCCATTGCAGATAAACATGACTATGAGAATTAGAAAATGGATTTAAAAACATCCTTACTTAATGGGAACCTTCAGGAAGATGTCTACTTGACACAACCTGAAGGGTTTGTGACTCCAAAGGATGAAAATAAGATATGAACGTTTCAAAATACATTTATGGATTAAAGTAAGCATCATGGTCATGTAACATTCATTTTGATAAATCCATAACAGAATTTGGTTTTATAAATATAAAATGTGGGCCTTGTGTCTAAAAACAATTTAGTGGGTGTGTAGTCATTTTATTAATAGTATATGTTGATGACATATCACTCACTGGAAATGAAATACTAGTCTTACAATCTATTAAGGCATGGTTGAATACATGATTTTCCATAAAAGACTTGGGTGTGGTAGCATATATTCTTGAGATCAAAATCCATCGTGATATATCTAAGAAGTTTCTTGGCTTAAGTCAAAGTACGTACATTGACAATACACTGAAAAAATTTATTATGGAACAATCCAAGATGGGATTGTTTCTAGTGTCCCATGGCATTCATCTTTCCATGAAAATGTGTCGTTAGACCCATGGGGAAAGAAATAGGATGACTAGGATTTCATATACATCAACATTTGGGTCAGTGATGTATGATATACTATGAACTAGGCTAGATGTTGCCTACACATTAAGTGCAGTAGGTATACATCCAGATGATTCTAGTGGCTGCCATTGGATGACAATCAAGACTATCCTTAATTATCTGAGGCATACTAATGATATGTTCATAGTTTATGGAGGAGATGAGAAACTAGTCATCAGAGGATATGTAGATGATAGATTCTAGATTAATCAAGATGACATAAAGTCACAAAATGGATACATCTTTACTTTGAATGGATGTGTTGTGAGACGGAAGAGCTCAAAGGAGGCTGTGGTCATAGATTATACAGTGGAGTTTGAGTATATTGCAACTTCTAAGGAAGTTAAAGAAGAAGTTTTGATGTGTAATTTATTCCAAGATCTTGATGTGGTACCTAGCCTTAAAGATCTCATCACACTCTATTTGTGATAATACTGTAGCGGTGACTCTCAAACAAGAGGCATGGTCACATTATTGAATGAAACACATACTTCAGAAGTATCATCTCTTGAGTGTTTATTCTCAGAGAGGTGAAGTTGTAGTGAGAAGTATTTAAATGGAAGACAATGTGGTGGAACCCTAGAATAAATCCTTGAATCTACAGAAACATGATTATCATGTGAGGTCTAGCAGACTGAAAGTTGTAGGTAGTTGGATCTAGTCCAAGTGGGAGTTTGTTAGAGTTGGTGTCCTAGAACTAACTGTTTATACTTTGATTAAATGATTATTTGTTGTATTAAATATTAAATTAAACATGTTATAACATATTGTTCATTGTTTTGCATGACTATAATATAATAATGTCTTAGAATATTTGTCACATTGATAAGTTCATAGTAGTTCCCCACTATAATGAGAACCTTAAAGTGCTATGAAAATATTCTTAATATAGTTATGTGGTTGGATAACATATTATGATGGGACACATAGTATATGAACCATCATGTGTGAGTTCTCATAAGAAAATTAGACTTTTTATCCTGAAATTTTCACTTGGTAATCTCCCAGACGGGATATTATGAGAACAGACTAGCTAGTAAGAATTCATATGTTTTGGTGTCAAAATATATTCCTATATGCGAGTGTGTGTAATGGTTCTTAGAATTTAATATTATCATTAATGAATGTCATGACTTGCAAACTTGAATTTATTGATGAAATCCATCACACCATATGTTGGGGGGAAGTAGGGTACATTGGGTGCATCACGAATTACCTGTTATTGATGGATAAGTCAAGAAAGGATTTGTACCTTTCATATTTATGGAAGTTGATATCTCAACCATTTGATTGAAATAGAACTGTCACCCTAAATTCCATGTCCATGGTGTAATGCCAATTTTATTTGAGATAGTCAAAGAATGATGTATCAAGTATATAGGTTGATGACACCATCATGCAACAAGCTTGATTAGATTATGTGACAAAGGGATTTTATTACACATTGAGAATTCATATGTAGTTGTCATTATTGAGACTTTAAGTTCTTTCTCTTGGGTGTCTTGACCCGTTACTTGACAGTAATCTTGGACTTTAGGCAATCCCACCTAATGCCAACGAGAAAGAATCCTAGAGGGTCACCCACTAAGTGTTTATGGTGGTCTCGATTAAATTCTATTTAAATTTAATTGAGGGAATAAATATTATTCTCAATACTAGGAATAATGTTTTTAAAGTTATATTGATAACATAAATTAAATAAATATTTATTCACCGAATTGTAAATAAAACATATTTATTTATTTTAATGAATATTTAATAAATATTTATTTACTATTTTGTGAATAAAATATTTATTTAAGAGAATAAAATATTTATTCACATGTTAAATAAATACAAGAGGAGTTCAAATAGACCAAGACCATGTCTAGTGATTAAATAATTATTTATGAGTCGGTAAGTATTATTTATCCATTTTGTGTAAGTTGGTGCACCAAAAAATAATAATACTATTATTATTATTATGTGGCATGAGATTTCATTTATGGTATTAATTATACGTAAAAGATGTTATGTAATTATTTTTTGTAACTGAAATCCAAGCTCTATAAATAGATGGCTACGTCTATTATGCAATTCATTCGAAACCAATTCCAAATTTGTGAATAGAGAATTGTTGTTCACAACAAATTCTATCTCGACTCCTCCTCCCCTATCTCTCTTAAGAATGAGAAACCCAAGATAGGATTTCTTCAACACTAAAGAATGATCAATCAAGAATGAATAATTCAAGACATTCGATTCACTGTGCTAGCACCTGAAGAATGAGTGGCATTGCTTAGAGACCATTACATCACATGTGTATTATTATGGGAAAAAGGAATATTTACGATAAGAATTGGGTCTCCGTCGCAAAAGTTTTGGTGTGAGTTGTGCTCAAAATTAAAGGAAGGGTATTTTTGATGGGTTTTTATACCCATTGCAAATAACTATCTGTGTTTTTTAGTATTTGAGACAGAAGTAAACCCCCATCACAAATACTATGTCAGCATGAGGATATTTGCGACGGGACCCATTGCAAATACCTTTTTTACCGTAGTCTCTAATTAAAGGGGGGGGGGGGAGGGGGTAGTATTTGCAAAGGATCACACCACAAATAATCTAACCTATATATACCATCATCCGATTTTTTCCATTTCCACTCCTTTCTCCACCCCTCCCTCCCTCTCTACTTACATTTTCCTTCTCAATTTTTTTAAAGTTTATGATTCAACACCGGGTCAATATTCAAGTCATGCATCCTACGAAAGATACAGTTTTAAGGTATTTATCTTCTTCTTTTATTTTTTAGTTAATTAATTTTATTTTATATTAGTTATAATTATTGTTAATTAGGTGCAATTAAATTAAATTAGAACAACATCATTTTATTTTGCATTATTTTTTTACAAAAAATTATGCATGATTGGTATTAATTAGTATTAATTAATTATTATTATATTAGTTATTATTAATTTGCAGTCATTAGTATTATTTAGAAAAATTATTAATAATTATTAATAATTAGTTATAATTAGTAATAATTAGAGATAATTTGTAAAAATTAGCATTAATAAGTAGTAAATTGAAATAAACATTTATAAATTGTAATAATTATTAATAATTAGTGATAATTAGAAATAATTAGTAATAATTAGCAGTAACTATTAATAATTAGTAATAATTAGCTGGAATAATTAATAATTAGTGGTAATTAGTAATAAACTGTAATAATTAGTTATAATTAGTAATAAATTGTAATAATTAGTAATAAATATGAACAATTAGTAATAAATATGAATAATTAGTAATAAATATGAATAATTAGTAATAAATATGAATAATTAGTACTAGATATGAATAATTAGTAATAAATATGAATAATTAGTAATAATTAATAATAAATAAGAATAATTAGTTATAATTAGTAATAATTAAGAATAATTAGAAATAATTAGGAATAATTAGGAATAATTAGTAATATTTAGGAATAATTAGTAATAATTTGGAATCATTAGGAATAAATATGAATAATTAGGAATAAATAAGAAAAATTAGGAATAAATATGAACAATTAGAAATAATTTGTAATAAGTAGTAAAAATTTGTAATAATTAGTAATAATTAGTAATAATCAATAATAATTAGTAATAAATATAAATAATTAGTAATAATTACTAATAAATATGAAAAATTAGTAAAAATTATTAGTAAATAGTAATAAATATGAATAATTTGTAATAATTAGTAATTATTAATAATACTTATTAATAAATATGATTAATTATGAATAATAAGGAATATTTAGAAAAATAATATGAATAATTAGAAAAAATTAGTAATAAATAGTAATAAATATTAATAATTAGTAATAATTAGTAATAATTAGTGATAAATATGATTAATTAGGAATAATTAGGAATAATTAGTAATAATTAGTAATAAATATGATTAATTAGTAATAAATATGATTAATTAGTATGAATTACTAATAATCAGTAATAATTAGTAATAATTAGTAAGAAATAGAAATAAATAGTATTAAATAGTAATAAATAGTACTAAATTGTAATAAATAGTAATAAATATTAATAAAGAGTAACAAATAGTAATAAATATTAATAATTAGTAATAATTAGAAATAATTAGAAATAATTAGTAATAATTAGTAATAAATAGAAATAAATAATAATAAATAGTAACAAATAGCAATAAATAGTAACCAATAGTAATAAATAATAATAAATACCAATAATTATTAATAATTAGTAATAATTAGTAATAATTAGTAATAAATAGTTATAATTAGTAATGATTAGTAATAAATAGTAACAAATAGTAAGAAATAGTAGGAAATAGTAATACATAGTAATAAATAGGAATAATTAGGAATAATTAGGAATAATTAGCAATAATTAGCATTGATTAGAAATAATTAGCAATAAATAGAAGTAATTAGCAATAATTAGCTATACATAGAAATAAATAGTAATAAATAGAAATAAATAGTAATAAATCAGCACAATTTCCACTGAAGTAAAAATTAATAATAAATTGGCCTAATTTTCATCAGATTGGTGGCATCCCTTTTGCCCGATGGATCATCTCATTACAAATTTCTCTCACTATAATTACTATGAAAAATATTCTCTAATGTATAGATATCCATTTTCGTAAGCATGGGAATGGAGAGAAATATAGTAAGGCCTCCCTGATCTCCATTCTCGTGCTTAAAAAAATAGATCTGCGTATGTCGGAGTAGATTTTTCATACTGATTTTAGGCTGAGAAAGTTGCAAATAAATGACCCATCAGGAAAAAGAGGATCTTTTTCCCAATGACTCATCTACTTGAAACTTTATCCTACGGAAATAACTATGAAAAATTTTCTACGACATACAAATATCCATTTTTGTATGCATAAGAATAGAGAACAATTCAATGAGTCCTCCCTTCTCTAATTCTCTTTCATATGAAAATGAATATTAGTACATTGGATTAAATTTTTCATAGTGATTTTAGTTGGAGAAAGTTTCAAGGAGATGAGCCATCGGGAAAAAGTGTTGCTACCATTCTGCTAGAAATTATGCCACTCATAATTAGGAGTAATTAGTATAAATTACTTGTAATTACTAATAATTTATGGTAATTAGTATAAATTATTATAAATTAACTTAGATTAGTATTACTTTTAATAATAACACTATAAATAAATATGAAGTAATAGAAATTATTATAAATTTCCATAAAAGTAAATTTAAATTTCTTATGTTTTTTGGATAGTGTTTTTATTATATTAAATTATTCAAAAAAAACTAATTATTTGATATTTTTTACAGAAATATGGAAAAAGGAAGTCGAAAACCATCATTATTAGATGACTGCGCTTTGAAAAATAATCATAAGAATCCAAACTTATTTAGTTTAAATCCTATATATATTGAGGGTGTTGAAGATTTCTTATCATTTGCATCATCAAAACCAGAATTAGTTTCAAAAGGAAAAATTAAATTTCTTTGTAAAAAATGTGCTCTGAGGATGTTTGACACATTTGACAATGTTGGGGGTCATCTATTAAGTTTTGGGTTTCAACCAGATTATGTTTTTTGGTATCAATATAGTGAACACAATTCTAGATAAGATACTAATAATTTGGTTCTAGATCCATCACAATTTCCAAATTTAGTACATGATTTGGCAGGTCCACATTTTCAACAAACTAAAACTCAAGATGATATTTATTTAACTCATGAGTTAGAACCATCTCAATTTTATGAGTTATTGAGGTTCACTAAGGATGCCTTATATCCTGGTTGCAAGATAAGAAAATTTGAAGCAGTTGTAAAATTTATGGCTATTAAATCAAATAATGGAATTTCAAATATTTATTTTCATCAGATATTCTATTTTTTTTAAAACATCATTACCTGAAAGAAATGTCTTTCATATAAACTTATATGAGAGAAAGAGGCCGGTTCATAATCAGGGTTTTGGTTATCAGAATATTCATGCATGATTAATTGATTTTATCTTATATTATGGTGAAAATGATTCATTAGATAGTTTTCCCACATGTGGACAATTGATTTATAAAGAGGCTCAGTTGAGATATTTACCACTTACACCCTGATTATAGTGTTTAATTATGTCTCAGAACACAATGGAATTAATTTCATGGAATAAAACCAATATTTTAACTAGTAAAAGCTTAAATCATCCCTATGATGGTGATTCATATAAAAATTTTGTGTAAGTGCATCTGTCTTTTTATTTAGAAGCCCAAAACGTGCGATTGGGTCTTTTTATTGATGGTTTTTGTCCATTTGGTTATTAAAGTTGTCAGTATTCATGTTGGCATGTCTTTATAACTCTGTACAATTTACCTATTCGGATGTTGATAAAGGATCCATATATCTTTTAGACCTTATTAATTCAAGGACATGAGAAAAAGGATATTGATGTTTATTTGAAACCATTAATTGATGAGTTAAATTCACTGTGAAGTAATGGTGTCAATAAATATGATGTTTCTTGGAAAAAAATTTCCTAATTAAAGATGAATTGATGTAGAAAATTAGTGACTTCACAGCATATTGAATGTTATCTGGATGGAGTGCACATGGTCCAAAATCATGTTCATACTATATGAGAGTCATTAAAGAATTTATAATCATTAATGAAAAACAAATTGTTTTCTCAACTGTCATTGATGATTCATTCCAACCAATCATCATTTTCAGAGGAACAAATATCATTTCAGAAAAGGAAAAATTGAAAGATATGAATCTAAAACAATGATCTCAGGTACAGAGTTAAAATAAATTTTCTATCCATTACCTCCTATCACATTTAGACCAACAATAAACTAATAGAAAATTGATGGCTTTGGTAATGAACATAATTCGATAAAGCAGATAATTTTTGGGATCTTTCATATTGGTCTGATTTGTTGGTCCATCACATTTTGGATGCCATGCATATTGATAAGAACTATTTTGATAATTTATTTCATACAGTTTTGGATACACTAGGTAAGACCAATGATAATGTAAAGGAATGATTAGATCTTGCCTAAATTTGGAGGCGACTAGAACTTGAACTGTTTGAAAATTTTTTATCACAAAATTTAATTAATCCAAAATCATCTTATACACTGTCCAAAGAAAATATATTATTTTTTCAATGTATTTCATATTTGAGACTTCCAGATGGTTATGCTTGCAATTTGGGAAAATGTGTCAGAAATGGTCATATTAACAGATTAAAAATTCATGACTATTATGTTATAATGGAAATAATTATACCGATTTGATTAATAGGTTTTTTGAATTCTATGATTTCAGGTGCAATAACTGACATATTATATTTTTTTGAGATGTTTCTATGGAAAAAATAGACTATGATGCACTATAAACATTATAAGAAGATGTTGTTTTAATTTTATGAAAACTGGAAAAAATATTCCCACCATCTTTCTTTAACTCAATGGAACATTTGATATTATATTTTTTGTATGAAGTAAAATGTGGAGGTTTAGTAATGTTTTGAAGGATGTACCCATTCGAGAGATGAATATATAAATTGATGAAAAATGTACGCAATAAAGCATTGGTTAAAGGATCAATTTCATAATCTTATTTATAGGAGGATATTTATTTTATTATGATCTAATTATTTTCAATATGAATATCCCTCAAAACACAACTAAATGGGATTTAATGAGAGAAATGTTGATGATGAAATGAGCAATCGATTTTCATTTTTATCAGACTAAGCATGGCTTCCGTGGATTTCATGAATAATGGCTTTCAGATGATAAACATCACAGTTCTCATACACATGTTCTTCTCAAATGTGAAGAAATAACACCATTTGTAAAATGAGCGATCCTACCACATATCCTATAATCTTTATTACAGTAAATTAAATTAAATTCATTTTTATGTTATATGATAATCATATCAAGAAACAAATTTCACAAATTAATGTATCTTCTATTAAATAACATCAATAAAATAATTTTTCTTACTGATTTCAAAAATTGGTAACATAATTTTTTATGGTTTAACATATATAGTCAATTTATTACTTATTATATTGATAATTGTTTTACAAATTTTTAATTATCTCAACATGTTGATAAAATTTTTAATCGATTGTGTGTATCGTGTAATCCAACATCCAAAATGGTTAAATCTTATAAAGCACATGTTGTGAATGGTTTTTGGTTTCATATATGTGAATATGGGTAATAACAAAATGAATAGTGGTGTTTTCTTAAAAGGATCTCATTATAGAGAAAATGAAGTTGACTTTTATGACATACTGAAATAAATTATTGAACTGTGTTATCTAGGACAAAATTACAAAATAATGTTTAAATGTTAGTGGTTGGATACTGATAGAGGACTGCATGTTAATCTGAGCCATGGAATTATTGATATTAAATATAAAAGTCTTCTTCAAGTAATTGAACCATTTTTATTATCACATCAGGTGCATCAAATTTATTATGAAAATTACAATGTAACTTAAAGAGAGTTGTGTGATTTTTGGAGCATAATAAAATATAAATCTTAGGAAAATCCGTTTACTCAAAGTTAATGTAGTTATTTTGAAGTGCGAAGAATTAAAGTTTTTGACAAGGCTACTCCAAATCCGTATTTTTTATGAAGATACATGAATATAAATTATGACACCATGAAATTAAGGGTTGATGATGATGATGATGTTAATGATGTTACAAATTAATTTGAAATGATAAGAGATGATGAAACTAAAACTCATATAGAAATTGATGATGTTGAGGAGGAATATAAAGACATTGACACTGTTGGATATGAATATGAGGTTGAAGAAAAAGATTGAAATAGTTAAATAGTGGTTATAATCATATAAAAAATATATCTATATATAACATTTGCTTTCAATAGTTTACTAACAGCAACCATTTCATGTTTTAGATGGCTGAGGATCCATTTCATCAGTTGCAAGAGGATAAACTACCTGATGATGAGCATAATAATGGATCCTAAGACATCTGGAAATTTAGGGAGGACTTAGAGGGGGCTTGGCCTTGAATTATTGTTGATTTTTGACCTTATTCTTGAGTGATTTCCATATCTTGGATTTGATCCATGCATAAAAAGGTATGTTTAATTGGGTATTTTAGTTAATTTTCATTAATTGTCATTAACTTGTTATTATACTATTTTTTTTTATTTTTTATCATAGATTTACACATATTTATATTGGACATGGGAGTTTTGTATTGTGAAATTATTTTTCTGAGGCATGGGTTACATGGGATTATATTATTATAGATGTTTTGAACCACATGTTCGATCATTGGCTGGTATGTAAATAGATAATATTTATTTTGAAATTTATTTAATTAATAACTTGATATTATAAATTGTTTGTTGGGTTTATGGTATCCCATCGATGAGAGTATGAATGAATCTATCTGGCGGGTATGGGAGGGTTGTATGCATGATAATTTTTGTTAGTTTTTAAATAATTTGAGGAGGAAAACAATAAAGAAAGGAGTCACATAGTTTGATCAGTTCTGCTGCGCCCACCAAACTGATTACATTTCATCTCAAGTTTGGGATAGATTATGTTTACACTGGATGGGTGGTTTTTTTAGATGATATAATCAGTAAGTCGACAAAACTGGAAGAGACAGGAGTTGACACATTGAGCTATTAGTTATACATTCAGTATGCATAAGAATATATGGTAAGTACATTTTTTAATTAATTTATATAACTTTAAATGTAATCTATTTATTTTATATTCATATACGCAGTCGTATAGCCCAATATTACAGAGTTTTACATTTATAGGAGGATGTGAACAGATCCTGTCACTAGATATATTAGAGGTGATCGCCTATGTCAGATTATTATCATTATAATTTTTTTTGAGTTTTAGAATTATCTGCAAATAATATTTTAACTATTTTAATTTGAAATTTCAATTGAAGGAGTCATATGATTCCACAATGTCTTAGAAGTAGATTGAGAGTCATGCTTCAACTGATGATCAGACAAGTGAAACTATATTTAATGAGGCGACATGGATATACATGACCCAATATACCGTTGAGAAATGCTGAGTTGTTGGTATCGACTCTCAATTGATGCCTAGGAGTTATTATGGTGCTGTTGCGATGTCAGCGTCCAGCTCAAGAGGAGCCTGTGGAGGGACATCATAATATACTACATAGTATTAGGAGAAGATGTGAGCTCAGGGTGATCATATAAAGAGTATGCATAGGAAGTAGGAATAGCTCCAACGTCAGCAACAATGATAGTAGTAAGTGATCCGATGACAGCAACAACAACAGTATGAGGAGATGCATCGATGGTAGCAGTAGTAGCATGATCAAACGATGAAGTACATGTGATTTTTGACTTATGAATTAGAGATGGATTTCCCTTCCACCATCTCCTCGAGCTCTTCTAGAAGACCCTCCCCCTCAAGGATGTATTTATTTTTTTATGGTAAAACATTTGAGTGTAATTTTTTTTGCAATATTAACTATTTATATTTCTATATAGTGTGTTTTTATATTATTGTGAATATTTCACTTATTATTATTTATTTATTTATTTTTTATTTGATTACATTATTTATTTATTTATTTATTTTTCTTTATTATTATCATTATTATTTATTATATTTTTTTATATATTGAGTTTTTTATTATTTTATTATTTTATATTATTTTATTAATATTAATATTAATATTTCATTAATATTAATATTATATTATTATTATTAAATTAATATTATTATTTCATTAATATTAATATTATATTATTAATATTATATTAATATTAATAATAATATAATGATTTTATGTTTTTTTGATTTTTTTATTTTACTAATATTAATATTATTATTTCATTAATAATAATAATAATAATAATATTATTATTAATATAAATATTAATAATAATAATAATATTATAATAATTTTCTAATATTATTTTATTATTATTAATAATATTATTTGATTCAATTTTATTTTTTTTATTTATTGTGCTATTTATGATGGGCTCGTCGCAAATACTATTTGTGAAGGGCCGTCTCAATAGTTTTTTTGAGAAATCTCAGGGAATCTATTTGTGATGACCTTTTCTACAATGGGGAATTTGCGTCACAAAAGGTCATTTGAAATGGGACCCTGTCACAAATTCCCCATCACAAATAAACCAATTTCCAGTATTGGATCACCGTTAGAGAGATTTTACCCTTGGATCCTCACAAGCATAATAAGGGAAATCCATAAGGGTTATTTCGGATGATCAACAATCATCAAGAAAAAAAGTTCCTATATCCATGTATTTATTTCTTTAGATGTTAAATAAATTAATTATAAATTTTACATGCAAGATCTTCGCTCTTGGTTTAGAGAAATGATTATTAAAATAAATTTTAATATATCACCCATGAATGCATGCTTCCACTGTGCTTGGAACCAACATATGCTATTTAGAAAAATCTTGATTATGGGTGGGTATGTCGAGGTCAGGTAATGAACCAACTCGATGCACCATTATGTGGCACCTAGGTCAGGACATTATAAATTTGTATCAAACTGGGTTTTTTACTATTTAGAAAAGGTAGACAAGATACTAGGATAAATCAATCCTTGGTTATGAGTATTTTCATGGGGGGTAGCTAACCCATGTGTGGGAGAAAACCCAAGTACTCAACACATGATTTTTGATCTTAATTTTTTATATTAAATTTTTATGTTATTTCACCTTGGGGGAGGAAATTTTTATGTAATGTTATTTAATTATGATATTTTACTCATGGCTCGATATAAAACAATAGTTTATTAGACCTAACTCATTCTAGGTACTATGGGATTTATGTGACATATGTCATATTAGGAACACACAGAAATGAATTTCATGATTTGGTTTTGGGGAATGAAAATTCTAATCATTATTTGAGTATTTTAAAATTAATGGTGCCTAATAATGAAATTAAAATGGTTAAAAGATGTTTCACATGGTAATTTTAAATTTATAAAAAGAGGCATCTAATGTGAAAACATCAAATTTGAAATTTTGTTACCCTGTGTTAGGTATGACCTAGGTTAGGGATGTTTGAGGGTTATGATAATGCCTCAGTTTTGACCGCAGGGTGGTGTTTTTAGAATGAATTTCTAAGAACATAGGTGAATATTTTTTGTTCAAATATGTTAATGATTTGTTTTGTGTCATAGTATGTGTGTTTGGAATTGTAGATTCATGCCTCCATGATCAAATTTTTTTGTTGGATTACTTGAGGACATTGTAGGAAATATGCCTCCTGTAGTGGGACAAGAGGCCCCAATAATTTTAGATTAAGGGGCCGGAGGGAAGATTCATGAGAACACTATTTCCTTTATGAATTTTATTGATAAATATCCCTCTAAGTATGTGTGGAATATGTATTATCTTACCCCAAAGCTCCAATTGCAGCTTGATCCAACCATCAATAGAGAGGGTGGACCTGAGGCACCTGAGTTCTAGATTGAATCTATGTAGAAAAGTCTATACCATTTAGCGACTCTTATATATAAGAGAGTCTAGTTGGATACTTATATGTTACAATTTCAAGAGAATCATTGGTGTTATATTTAAGATTAATATGGGTAGTTTAAGGGAATGGAATATAAGGTCTTCCACGAGAATTTATAAGAGGTATTTTACCTAGAGACGCTGAGATAGGAGTGTGTGGCCAAGTTTATGTGGTTGTTCTAGGGAATCATGTCAGTGATGGACTATGATAGATGATTTACAAACCTACAATTCTTTCCCATCACTTGTATGCTATATGGAAACATTAGTGAGATGTTTATAGGATGGAATTAAATGTGAGATTATGTCCCAAGTTAACATCTTATGATTGAAGAAGTTTGCTGAGGTAGTGAATCAAGCTCTCATGTATGAGGAGAAACCAAAGGTGGATTCCAATGGAGGATAGGTGGTTTCTTCTAGAAGTCCATGAGGTATGCCTTCCAAGTGTAGGAATAATCTTTATGATAAATTTATCCAGGGAATTGGAAAATAGAGTAGCTATATAGAAGGAGTTCTATAATTTAATGTTCTACTATTAGTGTGGTAGGCAAGGTTTCATTCATAGTTAGTGTCCCTGACCACTAGTGAAGTAATGAGCTTGTGGAAGTATGGGACACTTGAAGAGGTATTACAGGAACCCTTAGCTGATGATTAGTGATGGATTACCTATGATGAACCAGAGCACTGAAAGGGGGTCATCTACCCCATATCAGTAGAGAAGATAGAGTTATATTGGTCATGGCTACAGAGGTGGTGGATGTGGTACCAAAGTGAAATATCACCCATATTATCATAGTAGTAAAGCATAGGAAAATCCTATGGGAGAACATGTCTGAGGGACATGTCTGTTTCATGTAGTTCAACCTACACTTGTGTATAGTGAGGCTTAGTCATCCATAGTAAGAGGTAATATTCTCGTAGATTATATGATTGATAGTTCTTTATTTGATAAATAAGCCTAAAAAACATTTATATCTGAAAAAATTATGAATTATTTGAGTTTGAAGTTCGTGTTTTTAATTGGGATTATGAAAATAGACACTCTGCTGGATATACAGTCAAAGTGAATTCTTATATGAAAAGGGTGTTCCCTTAAGGTTGGTGAGTATATTTTCCTTTGGGATTCTTAATTACATTATATGTCAGGTTTTGACTTTGTTTTTTATGGATTAGTTGGTATAATACTGAGACCACATTGATTGTTTCCATAGGATATTAGCCTTTACATCTCTTAAGTATGACATATATGTTCATCATGGAGAATGGGATATCTAGGCAGGTCATGTAGAGACACTTAATCAGTAGCTAGAGTAGATCACTACCCAGGTTGTGAGTCTTTTATTGGTTTATGGGGTTGTGAATCATAATGTATTTTCACTCATGGTGGATCATTTTTCAAACAAGTTTATGAAAGACTTTGTAAGGATTCCACCTAGGAGAGATAATGATTTTACAATTGAGTTAATTCCAAGATTTGTACCAATTTCCATTTCACCGTATCAAGTGGAACTTGTAGAGAAATAATATATTAATACTCAGGTGTAGAAATTGTCGAAGAAGGGATTTATCCATCCATGAATTTCACCTTGGGGTTCTCCAGTATTATTTTCTAACTAGGCTAATGATATGTTGCATTTATGTTTCAATTACTGGATGTTAAACCCAATGATATTTAAGAACTGATATCCCCTTCTAGTTATCAATTTTACCAACTAAGGGGTTCTTGTGCATTATCCAATATTGATATAATGATAGGGTATAATACATCTAGAGTGAATCCTTCTACCATATAATTGACTACTTTCATCAGTAGGTTTATCCTGTATGAGTTCATTGTAATGCCCTTGGGATTGAAAAAAATTCTTTCAAAGTTTATGGATTTGATGAGAAAAATATTCATCCCATTTTAGGCTAGTTAGTGTTTGTATTTTTTGATGACATATAGGTGTACTCCCAAACTCATGATGATCATTCCAAACATATTGACATCATTCTAAGTACACTAAGAGAGAATATGCTATATGATAAGCTATATAAGTGCCAATTTTTGGATTAAAAAGTTAAATTTCATGGGTCACAACATATTTGATGAACATGTTATAGTGGACCCATATAATGTCTAGGTAGTTTCTTCTTTGGAGGATCCCAATAATGTTTTTGATATATAATGTTTTTTGGGTATCGTGAGATATTATCAAAGATTCATCCTAGAATTTTCTCTCCCTGTAGTATGGATTTTGGGCTTGACCAAGAAGGATATTAGGTTTAAATGGTATGTAAAATGTGATATTTCCATCCAATAGTTAATTAAACATTATACCATTGCACAAATTTTGATCCTTCCCAAGCTGGTGAGGTTTATTGTTTATTTTGTGATGCTTTTGGGATTAGAATTGGGGTAATGTTAATGGGGAGTGATCTATTCCTGGTATATGGATAATGATAGTGAATAAAACATGGAAAAAATAATCCTACATAAAACCATGAGTTATATGCGATGGTTTCAACCTTAAAATATTCACCGAATTACTTGCTGGGTGAAAGTTACATTTTGTATATTGGTATAAAAAATATAAAGTGCATACTTTCTAAACAATATTTGAATATATAGTAGTGGAGATGGGTTGATTATATGTATTCATTTGACATTGATATAGCCTATACACATGGGAAATGAAATAGTGTTGTTGGAGCTATGATACAAAAGAAAAATACTCAGGAAGTTCTAGAGTGAAACTATTATTGGAAAATGATGGTTTTGTTTACTAAGATTCATATAATTATTCTGGAGGGATAGGGGTAAATGGACCTTATTTCTTCTTATATTTAGTCCAAAATTCTGAGCTAGATCAAGGAGAGGAAGTATGAGGATCAAGAGTGTTTTGACATGTGGTAAATCCTTGAAGGTGGGGAGTCACCTTCCGATTGGACTATAGATGAAGATGAGATCATCTTTCTAGAACAATGTTGTTGTGGAAACATGTATGTGAGAGAATTTGATATGTGAGTTTAATTAATTTAAGTTTTAAGTGCTCCCTAGTTTTAATAAAATTTACTACAACCTTAGTAGGAAATATTGGTGGCAAGAAATAAATAATGTGATTTCATGTTTCATGACATGATGCTACACCTGTCAGTAGGTGATGATTGAGAATCAACGACCTAGTGGTATGATATAGGAGTTTCCAATTCTATAATGGAAGTGGGATTAAATTAACATGTATTTTATGGTTTTTATTCTAAGGAATCATCATATGAATGATTCAATATGGGTGACTATGGAAGGTGGCCCATTTCTTTCTAGTTAGGGAGACCTTCATGGGGAGGTAATCTTGAAGGTTGCAGAATACAGGGAAATGGGTTGATGGAGAATGTGACACTCAATATTAGTGACCCCAATCCTTTTATGGTGATCCTTTATTCTAATAATAATGTGAGTAAGCCTTATCTAGTGATTTTAGGTAGTGATTCTTTCACCTAGGATCCATGAGGGTTGCATCCTATAAAGATGTGCCAAGAGGTCAATCAGTTTCGGATTTCAGGGTTGGATTGCCCAAATTTTTTCTGATTTTAATTATTCCTCGATGATATAATATTCTTTATAGCTTCCCTATGGTGTATTTATTGGTGGATGAGATCAAGGATTCCTTAGAATATCATAAGTTTTTATTGGTAGAGGGATTTGTTAATGAGAATAAATCCATCTTGTTTTTTAGATTATTTGGGAAATCATGGGGAATCAACTAGCAAAAAATAGTCTTAGTCCTCTCTAGAATCACTTTTCAAATACTTATTTTTTCAAGGGATGATTTCATGAAGGCATGGTCCAGAATGGATCTTCATTGTGGTGAATGGGGTTTTTGTATTTATAGTTTTCCATGGAATTATCATTATGGGAATGAATCTAGTATGGAAGCAGTCCAAGTTAGGTTAATAGGGCACACTCTATATCTTTATAACCTGAATATTCTTTAATATATGGGTAAGAAACTGGAGTCTTATACTTGTGATCTGATTAAGATACTCAGTTCTTGGTGTCTGTGGTGAACCCTCACATTTTTGTTGAACTTGATATATCTTCAACTCATGCTTCCATAATTATAATTAGGGATGGTGAAAGATTTTTGTTGTAGGAATGTGTGTTATATCATTTGTTTAACCATTTTTATATAGAATTTAATCTCCAGGTCCATTAATTGGATGCTTGTAGATGAAACATATGGGGTTTGTGGAGTGAAACCCAATAGTCAGTTCTATTTCGGGTGACACATCCATTGAAGAAGTGTTTCTTGACCCAAGGGATTATGATACTGTTTCTATGAAGATTCCAAATATGGATATGGTTACACTCATATCCACAACAGAATTAGGTATTAATATTCAAAAATAGGTGTGATTTTGTTATGTGGAGGATACTCCTCATGTGCCTATCACAACCTATGATTCCCTAGTCTCTGAATTGTCATGGGCCATTGTCCCATCTTCTCTGACTCCTTAGGTGGATTCGATGATACCTTCTAATCATGATTTAGGATTCTAGGATATTATTTTGTCTCCTAATCAATTTTATATGATAGTTTTTCATCATGGATGCAATTAATCTGTTTTTTACCCTCATTCAGATCTGACAGAATTTCTTCTCAAAAACAAAATGATAGGTGGTGCGATGTAGGAGATTTGTACTTCTTGGAGCTCATTAGAGATACTATTTATTGTATATATTTTCTAGAATGGGGTTGAAATGGAGAATTGGCTGAAAAATGATTATTATTCCTACATATTTAAAGTTTTAGGAGAGGTATAAGACACATTGAAGGGACACATTTCTACAGGTGAAAGGAATTAGAGAAAATTGAAACTTGATTTTTTGATAGTTAACAGTGGACACATCTCTTGGTCCATGATGAGAGAAGCTATAGTCATTAGCTCAGCTTTGAAGGTAGGTTATGTAGGCCATATTTCCTTTTTTATCTATCATTTAATGGTTTCTATTATCATATGGAATGCCCAGGGTTTGGGAGTACGAGTTAAGAAATCCTACCTAGCTAATGAGTCTCGTCGTCAACATGCATCTTTAGTCATGGTTTTAAAACCCAAACAAGGTACTAAACATAAATTTTCATTATATAAGAGTATGGGTATTTTTGGATTATATTCATTCATGTACTTATAATATCCATATCTAGGTTTTTTTGGATTCATGATATATCAGTTGATATTGTTGAGGCATCCACACATCATATTACTATCAAAATCAATGAGAGGGGTAACAAGTTCATTTTATTCTCCTTCGTATATATGAAATTTAATTTCTATGAGATAATGGATTTAGGGAATATATTATCTTTGTTTTAAATAGTTTTCTCACCATGGTTCATAGGGGATGACTTTAATAATATTTAGACACCTCAAAAAAAAGGAGGAACATATTTTTCTATAACTCTATGTAGTACTTCATGGAGTTCATGATAGTAAAGGGACTTATAGATTTGGTTTTCATAGGAAGTAAATATAATAAATATAATAATAGTAAAGGAATAAAAATATTTAAAGAAGACGCGATTAGTGTCTCACTAATCTCTATGGGTTAGATTCTTTTTCATTGGCCACAGTGAATCACCTCACCATTTTTATATCCAATCATGAACCTATGTTATTAAATTTAATGAAGGAGAATATGAGGTTAATTTTTTTTTATTCTACAAACTATAATAAAATTTATGGTTTTATGTAGATGGATAGAATGTACTCGGAGAAACTAGAGAGGGGAACTACTTGGGCCGGTCTTGTTAAGAGGATGCATTATTTGAAAAATGACATATGGACTTGGTTTAATAATATAAATTATGGGGATTTAAACCTATAATGGATTATAGAGGACATAAAAATGATGAAGGAGAGTCTCCAGTGTAGTTCCAAAATAGGACTAAGACTATTGAGATTGGGGGGGGGGGGTGAGCCAGTGGTTCCCTTTTCTTTTATAAGAATGTTTCTTAACTTCTTCAGTAAAATTATTATCCTCTAAAACTTGATATAGTTAATATACACTCAAGTATAAATTATCAACCTCACCTTTATTATGAGTCAAGTATAGATAAAATATGTCACATGATATTTACAAGGATTGGTACAATGTCTTACTCCTTTGCATGTTGGAAAGTCCCACCAACATGGATTCTTTCATTATCTTATTTTTAAAATACAAAGGCACAAGAAGTGAGAAATTCTACAATCCTACTATCAAGATTCCTAAAACAATTTATTATACCCCCAAATATTCTTTTTGGGATCCAATTTTCCATAGCTGGTTATAGACCCCAGTAAGACAATCATTTTCAGAAACTATTATGTATCCAAAGTTACAAGATTTACTTTCCTTCTTTTCTAATCCAATTAATAAATAATTTTCTTCCACCACAATTAATTTGAATCAAAATATAAATAGATACAATATTCATGAGCATCAACAATTATCTATGGAACATGTTGGTCTTGAAAAATTATCTATAAATTCAGTCTAAAAAAATTCCTCTGAAAAAGTCAGAATGATCTGCTTGATTCTGGTAAACACTATCTAATGGCCTCTATTTGATTGGTCTCATTCAAATATCCTTTCTTATATTCCTTCTTCAATTGAGTATAATTTCAATCAGTATCTTACAATTCCTCAATTTTTTGGAACTTAGTCTCATGAAACTTACTATAATGTATGTCACTCTAATGGGCATCCTCTGATGTACTTTCTTTGATGAAGCATCATTTTTTGGAACTCACTTTGATGAAGAGTCATCCATTGGAACTCACTCTGATGATTGGATTGAACCTCACTATGATGATCTTCCTTGGATTCAACCTAAAAAACAATGTTTTTTTGAGAACTCAATACTAGTTCCATAATTTTTAGAGCTCTAGTGCACGAGAATAGTTCAATTTGGCTAAGTACAGATGTATTGAGCTCTCCTTTTATAGAAACCTCAGAATGGTAAAGGAGGGATAATCAATTTCACTTCTCAATCAATGAAATTCATAATTCCAAAATTGCTCATTAATTTATGTCTTCATATTTTACTTCTCCAACTCTTCATAATACTTCTAAGAGCTTCTCAAATCTACTCAAATATTCAGACTTCTTCAAGTTTATAGAAATTTCTTCAATATGATTCATCATTATGATTTGTGATTATGATTCATCCTTATGATGAAGGCATAGAACTTATTATTCATTAAATTTCCTCATACTAAATGATCACTTATGAAAACCATATGAATTCTCATTATAATAAAATAATATACAATACTGAAGATATCCCATTATGATGATCTCTTACAAACACTAAAAGTCTTCCAATATGAATTCTCTATATCAACTCTTTATCATCACATATAAAATTTCATAAAATTATTTATCATTTTCTTAAATTACTTTGACTGGTGGTTCCATATTCAATAAAGTTTAGTATCTAATGAATTCACTGGTTTCAGCATGCATTTGATGGATTAGTCTCTATTTCACTCCAATAAACATTATCAGCACCATTCTGATGAGTCTTTCACCTCTTCTTGAGAAACAATCAATACATTTTTTTATTTTTCTCTTGAACCAATTATATGAGAAAAAGTTAAGAGTAATTATTTTCTCGACCAAATTGAAATACAATTCAACCTGATGAATATGGTTGACTACACTATTAATAATTATTTGGTTGACCGATCTTCAAATACTTATAATGGAACATCATTTCCAACAATCCAAAATTTCTAAATCGTTATGACTTTGATAAAACACTACATCAGATATTTAAAGGATACAAAAAATATGAATTAGTGTTAAAATCCACAACTATGGATCGGTGTCATACCATGTCCAATGAAATGATATTGGGAGTAACTTATTTTCTTTAGTATGATTAATATTTTAGCCTTATGATATTGTTAGGATGATGATTCTCATATTGATGATCTCTATCTTTCTATGTCTGGTGTTCCTCACACTGATGAGATACAACTATAATACTTCAGCTTATATTATCCTATATTCCACAAGCTCCATATTATAATCATGACTCCCTCATGAAATTAAGAATTTTTATAATCAACATAACATATTCTAACATATAATGAAAAGTATTATTTCTTAACATTATTCATTTTTATGGAAACATATTTCATTCCATCCAAACTCTAATATGATTGAAAACACTAAATCTACTAATTTCCTTCATAAGGCTTGCATCTCAAGTTTATTAATATAATTTATGGCTTCTATAAAATACAAAACAATAATGTATTATTAGGTTTTAATGTATCGAATTCTGAATTTTATACATAATATCATTTTGAATAAATCTGGCATTCTAGAATCAATATGTTTTTCATAATTTTCTAACATTATTTCAAAATACCAATCTAATAATTTATATTTAATAACTCATGCTTATGATTAGAGTCAGATAGTCTAGATCCAATTATCATGCTACTAGTTCTATATTTTATTGAAAACAACACACACACTCCATTCTTCAATTAATATTTTAATTACCTTCACAAAAAACATTATTTCTTCATCATAATCCATATATTGATCTATGGACAAAAAATAAAACTAAAACACAACTTGGTCCTAATAATGCCCCCTATTTTTTTCAATTACCACTTCAATCACTTCAAAATAATACCACCTTTTGTTTTATTTTCTCACATTTTCATTTATTTCTCTGCTATTTCTTATCTCTTTACTATTCATTTTCTATACCACTTTTCCTTACCTTTCCCCCTGATTGACAATAAAATTCAAATGGTCCATCATGACAAATTTCCACCTTATCGACAAATAATCTTATTTCATAGGGTCTTAACTTTTCATCTCAAAATCATGAAAATCATTTTCAGGAGAATATAGTTATCACATGAGTTTCTTAATAAAGAACCATTAACAAAACATCTCTAAGTTTATGTAAGAGAACCCAATATGGAAATTAAATAGAGTGTAATCAAGGTTATCACTTTTTTTCCACACACAACTTTCATATAATACATTTTTTTTGTTTCTTTCAACATTATTATAACTAGGGAAATATATAAAAGATTTGTTAAAATTAGAATAACCTTCACCCATATCAACAAACATATCAGAATGTTTAGGTAAAAAACATTAAAAAACTCATATTTTTTTAACCTCGTTACTTTATTTTGAAAGAAAAGTAAGAGAATAAATAATATCATCTTCTTTATTTCAACTCCATAAATTCTCTACGAGTTAGTAAAATAAAAATATTCTTGAAATAATGAGGAACCTCAATAGTTTGTTAGAAAAATTCCTTCAAACTGAGAGTCTTCACTCAGTCTTTACTTTTTATTCTTCTTCTTTATTTTTTTATTGGATATACTATCTTCTATCTATTCATCCTTCTCAAATTTTAATGGAATTTTATTTTTATCTGTAGATTCGTTTGATAAGGACGTCATCATTAATTATTATTTTTTAATATTTTTGTAATAATGAGTTTTTAATAATGATTGTATGAATTCCTCTTATTTTGGAAGGATAGTTAAACAACTTTTAGTAACATTACCTTCTTAACCATAACTTTTTCACATTTTCATAATTTTTAAATCACCATCTATTGAGAACTTTTTATCAACTTTCCCCTCAACTTCAGAAACATTGTTCTTTCCCTTTCCTTCAACTGATATTTGTGATTCTTCTACTTTTATATGGTTACTTTTTTATATAGATTACTAATAATTCAATATTTGTTTTCTCATCCTATTTAATTTTCTTAGTTTTTTTAATATACATAGATTTATTCATCTTCTGAATTTCCCTTTTCTATTCCAAAATTTTTTAGGAACATTTGATCTTATTTTCTTATCATTTCTCACCCTTTATTCATACCTATTTCTCACTAGATACATATTATACCTGCATGAATAATATCTATATACAAAAACCCCACAGAACTAATAGTGACCTCTAAATCATTATTTTTTTGACTATTAGTGAATTTGTTTAGAATTTGTTTGTTCTTTCATCCAAAACTGTGGAACACTTTTCTTTGGAGGATAAATTCATGATGAAGTCCTATATTTCTTGTTGAATTTTTTTCTCTCAACCATAATTTAATTTTTTTACAGGTTATTTATAAGTTTCAACATTAACATAAACTTCCATGGTGAATTTTCCTCTGCCTTTTCTTATCTCACATTGCATTGTAAGAAACATTGATTGTTTTTCAAATAACACCTCTTCTTTTTCATCCAGAATAACTTTCGAAGCATCTATCATCTTTTTAGATTAATATATCATCAACTTATTCTGATTATTTTATTAAAAGGAATATATTCTTTCATGTTGGGGTTCTTATTACCACATGATATTTATTCATAGAGTTTCATATTTTTTCAATATCACAAATCTTCATATTATGAGATTTAATAAAATTGATATTTTTTTTCATATTTCTTTACCTAATCATTATTCTAAAAAGACATATCCTTTAAATATTTATTCAACTTCATTCTTTCTTTCTTGATTCGAGTATTTTTATCAATTAGTTTTTTCAATTTTTTTAATAATCAATTCCATTTATATAATATCTTCACCAACATCATCATTGTTCGAAGATTTATTTCCATTTCTAACTTGATAAATGTAGTTGAGTTGATGATCTAATTCATCACTAGATATGGAATCATTATTATTTATTCTTCTTAGATAAAATTTCTTCTTCATGTCATAGGGATAATTTTCCTAACATTTGTTCCATTTTTGTTTATGAGATTTGTTATCATACTCTTCAGACTCATACTCCAACTTTCATCCTTGTAAAATTCTATGTAAAATTTACCTTTCCATCATAATTCCGAAAATTGAGAGTTTTAATTTTCCATTTTCACTTACTGTATTTGTTTTAAAGGAGTGAAACAATTGTGTTGAAATATTTATATTCTTTCTCTACCTCTGAATCACTTGATTCTTATTTAGGTTCCTTTTATTTTTTCCCTTTTAACAATGATTTAAAACCCATTTATCTTTCATATTTATTCTTAAAAGCATGAGATTTTCTCGTTTTACATTCTATAAGAATATTTTATGTTCATTGAAGCATAAATATTTATGACCTTCTAAATATGAAACATTGGAAAAAAATATATCTATAAATTTTATCATAAAATTCTTAATAATTTTTGATGTTTCCAGTTTTTTCATTAAAACTTATTATGTTACCCGTAATTTCGTATACCCTTTTAATGTTATAATAAAAAATTTCATAATAATCCATTTTAAAATATTCAAATATACTTATCTTTATTTGTAACTTGGATTCTTTATCTTTCTCAATCCCTTCATAGCTATTTATCAACTTATCCAGTATTTTATTTACTGTTGAAAATTCCATAATAATTATGTTTACATTACCTGTAAGATACATAAAAATATAATTCTATGAACTTACATTAGATTCAATATTTTTCTTATCATAAGAAATCATATAAGATTCATTAATGGGAGGAAATTCCACTATTTCTATATCTATAACATCAAGTAAAAGTGACAGAAGTTAGGGTTACATACTAATATTCTAACCATGATAGTTTGAGAAATTAAAAATAGAAACAAACATATTATTCAATGAATTTAAATTATCCATTCATAGAGATATATCATTCTAAGGTAACCTTATTTAATAACATTTTTTGTTCCAAAACAAGATCAATACCATGGGGGGTGGGGGTGAATTAGTTGATCATTTTTAATTTATAATAATGTTTCATAATTTATTAAGTATGATTTCTTAAGCATTGAAATTTGTTGATGTTATGATCAACTTAATTATACATTCTCAACCACAAATTTGATTTGAGAAAAATATGAAGAGAAGGTTGAAATCCATATTTAAAAGTTTCTATATGAAGACATAATCCTTGAAATATTGTTTAGTCCCACCAACAAGGATTCTTTCACTATATTTATTTCAGAATACAAAGGCACACGTAGTGAACAATTATAAAATCCCAGTAAAAACCTTCCCACTATAGTTGGTTGTACCCCTAAACTATCATTTTGAGTTTCCTCTTTCCCAAAACTATTTATACACCCTAGAAAGACATACCTTTTCTAGAACATGTATGTATCTATAATTATAATCTTCACTTTTTTTATTCTCTAATCCACTTCAAAAAGTATTCAATTAATCCAAAATTAATTTGAATCAAAATTTACATATGTAAAATCTTTAATAATATCAATGATTCCATAAATAAATTGTTGGTTTTGAAACATTATCTAGAAACATTATTTGGAAAAGAATTTCTGAAAAAGTCAGTCTGATCAACCATAGTACGATAACCTTTGTCTGTTGGTCTCTATCTGATGGGCCTTGTTCCAATTTCCTTTCATCTCTTCCTTCTTTAGTTGAGTGGAAAATAAATTGGTAGCTCATAATTACTCCATCCAATGGAACACAATACGATTCCCCTTTCTCTGATGGAAATCACTCTAATGGGATCACTATGATGGATTTGATTCATTGAATCTTCATTTTCTAGAACTTTTTCCAATGAAGCATAATCCATTGGAACAAGATCTAATGATCAGATTGAACCTCAATATGATAATCTTCCTTATATTAAACCTAAAAAAATTATATTTGAGAACTCAAAAATTATTCAAAAATTGTTGGAGCTCTAGCGCATGAGAGAAGTTCATGTTGTTAAATTAATTATGTATTGAGATCTCAATTTATAGACACTACAGAATGGTAAAGGTGGGAAAACTAATTTTACATCCCGCTCAATGATATTTATAAATATAAAATTTCTAATTCACTTACATATTCAAATTTTAATTGCTAAACTATTCATAATAGTTTTAGGAGCTTCCTGAATACTCTCATATATAATAAAATTTTTGGACATATTCATATTTAAAACCTATATTCTATCCAATTCTTTAATATGATTCTTTATTACGACTGCTCATTATGATGGAGTAACACAACATATTATTTATTATGATTCCCCATAATAAATGATCAAATATGAAAACAAGATGTCTTCTCATTATGATAAAAACATGTGAAATACTGAAGAGAACCCATTATTATGATCTGCTGTAAACACTGAATGTATTCTCATTCAGATTCTTTGTACCAAATCACTATCAACACATCTAAAATTTCTTCAAATTATTTCCCCTATTATTTAATTTTATAGAACAATGATTACACATCCAATGAATTTCATCATCCAATGAATTCATTGGTGTCATCATTATTTTGGTGGATTAGTGTATGATTCACTCTTATGAACTTTATCAATGCTAGTTAAATAATTCTTCACCTCTTATTGAGAAACATTCAATAATTTTGTTATGTTTTTCTTGACCAAATTGTAATTGAAAAATGTATGACTTCTTTTTTTATTATCCCAATATAAATAAAATTAAACTTGATGAACATGGTTGACTACATCCTTGATCATCATTTGGTTCATTGTTATTTTAATCGTTCTGATAAATTATCATTTATATTAATTGAAATGTTCTCAATAATTCTACCTCCAATGAAACACTACATACAATAATCAATGTATATGAACAATATGAATCAGTGTCAGAATCCATTATGATGGATCAGTGGCATACTACGTTAGATGGACTGATGTTGGAAATGACTAATTTTCATCAATACGATCAATATCCCACCCATCAGATATTTTTATACTGATGAATCTCATAATGATGATCTTCATCCTTCTATGTATGGTGTTACTCACACATATGAGAAGTATCTAGAATAATTTACATCATATTCTCTTCTATTCAAAAATACTATAGCTTGTAATCATGACCCCCTCATGAATTTAAGAATGTTTAAGATTGGAATTTCATCATTTGACTTATAATGGAAAGTATTATTTGTTCCCATTATTCATTCTACCTATAAAATCTTTCTTTCCATCCAAACTCCAATATGATTGACAACACAAGATCTCCCCCTTTCTTTCATATGTATTTAATCACAAGTTTCTTTAGATAACTTATGAATTATATGAAATAAAAAGTATTAAAGCATCACTATGTTTTAAATTATTGAATAAAGACTTTGAAAAATATTCTCATTTTGATTAATCCTTTCATTCCAGACTCAATATAATTTTTAGTATCTTCTGAATTTCTATAAAAATCATAATATTATGGATCATATTTAATGACCCATTCCTATGGTATGAGTCCAACAGTCTGGATCCAATTGTCATGCAAATGGTTTTGAATCTATTTGATAACATCACACACACTCTCTTCTTAAATTATGATTTCCATTGCCTATACTAGATACTTTATTTAATCAACATTATAAAAATATTGATCTATTGAAAACAATACAACATAAAATCAACTTGGGACTAACATATAGTACAAGTGGAATAAGGACATCTTTATTTATTTACTAGAGATACAAAATTTGTTAACTGAGAAACTTTTGTATGTTGAGAGGTATTTTAGGGAAAAATTAAGAGCTCTATGGATCCAATAGGGGGAGCGTAATTCTGGATACTTCTAGTTATGTTTGAAGGATATGTAAGTGATTAAAAGAATTAATTTATAAATTGAGGATGTATATTTTACATTGGATGTGGAGGTGGTAGGGAAAAGAGTATTAAAACACTTTAAAAGTATTTTAAAATTCCATAATTGTGGATTGGGTGCTTATCTTAGTAGGTCTGATAAAGAATAAAATTTCATGAGATGCATTCCATGGCTAGTGTAAGATAAAGTGAATGGGGTTTTAGAAGCTCCTCTAGAGGAAGAAGAAATAATAGACACAATGTTTAGCATGAAACAGAAAATAGAACCTTATTTTAATGAATTTTTAGGTGAATTTTATGTGGAATAATGGGATTTTGTAAAGAACTGGGTGAGAAAGGCAGTGCATGACTACTTAAAAGGTAGAGCACTGACCAGATCTATCTATGTCTCAAGGGTAGTTTTGATTCCCAAAGTAAAATATCCAACTTCCTAATTCATTATAGACTAATTTATTTATGTAATTTTATCAACAAAATGATTTGTAGCCTTATTAAATTGATGATTAGTGGTGTTATCCCAAGTCTTATATCATATGAGGAACATGGTTATGTAAAAGGTATGAGAGTCCATGGGGCCTTGTTATTGGAAAATAAACTTTGGATCATTTTAATAAATTTAAAATTGGATCTAATGTAATTATCAAGGTGGATATAGACAAATTTTATGATTGATTGGAATAGAGTTTTATTTGAAGGTTACTATGGAATTTTGGATTTAGTGATTGTTTTTTCAACTTATGCTTAAGTTGTTATGCCTCTCCAAGGATCATGATCTCCCTAATAGGAGGGTGATTTGACTTCTTTAAATTGGTATGTGGTGTATATCAAGGAGATCCTTTATCCCTTATAATTTTTATCTTTTCCTTGGAATATCTCATAGTGAATATCAAATGAGTTCTATAGGATAAGAAGATCATTCCTTTCATAAATTGGTTTGTAAGTGGAATAGATTCCCACCTAATGTATACTTATGATAAGTTATTTTTTCTTACGGTAAGTAAAAATCCAGTTAATGGGTTTAAAAAATTCATGAAAATTTATGTAAATTTGAGTGTCCAATGTGTCAATAAAAGGAAGAGAATATTTTTTATCTCCAAAAAAATTTTAAGGAGGGGAAGAAGTATAATTCCAGAAAAAATGGAATATAGAGGTGGAAATTTCCAATAGTGTGTCATAGAGTTCCGATATATAATGGAAGAATCAAAAAGAATTATTTTATGATATTATCAAATAGACCAAAAGGAGTATTTACAATTGGGAAAATAAATTCCTATCATTTACAGAACATATTACTCCCATTAATAATGTTCTTAACTCCTTACCAATTAACATTATCTCTATCATAAAACCACCAAAGGGGAAAATCTCATTTATTTATATATTTCCAAATGCATTCCCAGGGGATGAAAATATGATTAGGATAATCCAATAAGCATCTAGGAAATGTATATAAAGGCCAATTTTAGAAGGTGGGATTTATTTATAAAATATAGAGGAATCCATATATTCCATATAGGCAAAATCCAGGTGGGATATTATTGAAGGGAATTAATTATGGGATAAATTTATGAGGCATAAATATTGGAAAAAATGGGAGGATTTTCCATGATATGTCAAAAAGATTTCTAGTATTTCACACTACATGTTAGATCATTTGGATGGTTTTCAAGGCAAGGCTCAATGGGTATCAGTATAAGGGATATCAATTTTTGAAAGGAAAACCTATTGGGAGAATGGTTGTTTTTTGGGATGTCTAGTCCCAAAATTATCCTTTAGAGAGGTCCCCACATATTTTGATTTTATCTATGCTATTTTAAATCAAGAAAAAAAATAAATTTTTTGAAAATATTTTCATGGATGATAAGCTAAATAACTTCATTTTTTTGGATTGACTTTAGGGAAATATAATGGTAGGTTATAATGAAACTTGGTGCATAGTATAAGTGAGATGTAAAACTGGTAACCATAACTATGGTGCAAATAGATACAAATAAAGATGAAATTTTTGGTTTGGATATTGAGTAATAAGCTGCAAATTATAGATTAGAATACTTAGAAAAGTGGTTTTATATTGGTTTTTAAATGCCACTGTTGTGTTATGGAACAAGAAGAATCATCATATCACTTATTTATTAAGGGTGATTAGGAAAAGGGTATATAATGGTTTATAGGACATAGGTTTCATATTCATGATGATGTAGATACAATACATGAGTATATAAATACCTGGTTTTATAGTGTTGGTGCGCAAGGGGAGAAGGTGAAGGTTCATGCAATTACTTTTTCAGTGGTATATCAGACACTCTTGGAGGATCAAATAAAGGCATGAGAATATAAAAGTTTTCTAATATTTTCATTAAAGTATGGGATAAGGTGTTGGTAGTGGAGTTAGGAACCCTTATTCACTATGGGTTATTATCTATTTATTTATAAGGCTTCTACCAAAACTCTATTCTAATTTGGAAACAAGAATATGAAATCAAGGTATATGTATCCAATGGAAATAACCAATCATAGGTAAGAAGCTAATTGTGGATGGATTGAGACTTTAAAGGCATATGAGAGGTGGAAGATTAGTGAGAGATAAAAGGGTTTCATTAATGTTGGGTTTTACTTCCTTTTATGGTGTATGGAATTCCATTAAAGAGAAGGAAAGTTATTTGTTAACTAGTATTATTATATGTTGTATGTATAATATTCAGACCACAAAAGTTGAATATTATTACTCTATGTTAGTGGTGTTTCTTTATGAGAAGGACATGTACCATTGGAAGCTTTCTTATGTTATCATGAATTGTAGAATGTTGGTCGGCTAAGTAATCCCTGTCAGTCACACTTGAAGAGAAGAAAATTTTGAGGTCGATTCAATAACTAGTAAAGGGAGTCCACTTGGGAATATAATATTATATATTGGGCTATATACATTACCTAATGACTATAAGCTCATAGAAAATGGTGATTACCTCAGCCTTTATCATTTCAGGCCCCTGTTAGAGGAGGGGTGTTTAATTTGTATATTTTGAAATAATAAAAATATAATATTTACTGAGTTTGGGAGAAATTCATGGTTGATAAATTGGGGGATTTTTATGTTTTATGGATAGTATGTATTGAATTTTATATCCCATTTATTATTTTTGGATATTATATAGATTATTTTTGGAGTTAGGTGTTTAGATGACATGAGATTTTGGGGCCCGATGTGCATGGAATTAATTTTTAAAATATGTTAAATTTATTAATATCAGAGGTGTAAAATTTTCCGAAAAAGTTTAATAACTCCCAAATAGTGGCATGGATTAGAAATATGAGGGCATTTTTTTGTTCATTTAATGTGTTTTACCCAAGGAATAACATAATCTATGTCGTTGATGGGTGTTGGGATTAAGAACCTTTATGGGATAACAATTAAAAAAATTAAATTTTATTTATTCAGTTATTAAATTAAAACAATAAAGATAATGGTATCCTATTAATAAGATCAAATGGATGATTTTCAGATTTAGATATATAACCCTACAAATCAATAAGATCCATTGGATAGCATTATAGGAGCTTATATTATAGAATTATGACCAGATTGTGGATAATCAATTAGTGTATAATGGAACATGTTTATATCACCAAAGATACTTATATGTGATCATTATTTATCATTTATCGATCCAAAATCTAGTTATTATCATTGATTTGTTTAATTCCATCTGATACATTTATCTTGATCGATTGAGGATCAATTCCTATGAACAAGAATTTATTCTCACATTGAAAATAGATTTAATTGATCAATTTATTCTTAATCATTGATTTTTATCACCCCTTATTCATCTAAATCTATAGAAACATATCAAATCCAAATGAACAAAGATTGAGGTTTTCTCTTCATAAATTACAGTTTATGGATTTCTCCCAAGTTTCTATTCACATTGCATGTTTTCATTTTATTTGGCCCATGTTTTGATGATTACACTTTAATTGATCATTGTGTGACCATTTATTGGTTCAATAGATCAATACGATGTGTTTGGTTTGTGATTGAGGGTATGATTGAGGTACGATGACAATGCAGGATGATTGTAGGTGGATTATAATGGATTAATGATTCCCATTATTCCCTATATCAATTTTTTAGTAACATAAGGTACATGAGTGCCTTTACTAAGTGGATTTGAAGGATATAATACCAATATTTGAAAATGGGAGTCTTGAATAACCCTAGATATATCATATCTAGTGATGAAAGTGGATATGGGGACTCTTAGGATGATGTGGAATAAATCTTAATAGATCTAGAAATTTATGGATTACATAATGTGTAATATGGGATGACATGCCGTGTGAGACCCTCAATCTACGACACTAGGGTTTCTCTATAGAGTTAAATAGAAAAATTCATTTTGATATATCACATTACATGTGAGACATCCTCATAAAATTAGTGTGTAACTCAAAGGTTACATAGGCATGGACGTGACTAGAGTACACATACATCGCCAAAGTAGACCAACATGGTCTAGTGTACACGAGCACTACCAGATGACATGAGAAGAGTGATAGGTGATCTCTAAATAGAATTTAATATTCCTAAATTCCATGTATATAATTATTTATATTATTTTTGAGGAAATACCACCTAGAAAAATCAAGGGTTGGTTGAACACATCATGTACCCCCTGTAAATGCGGTGCACCCACTTTGAGGTTGTTTTGAGCCCTTTATTTCTTCAGTCTAGACAAGTATAAGTTTAGTGTGATCCATTGGTCCATCCCCTCAAGGTTATAATTTATAATTATGTCCAAATATTTGGATTTTGATACCCTCTATTATATGTCATTTAGATATAGCTTATGGGTTCCTTCTGTGAGACTAAAGTGTTATCCTTTTATAAATTTTTACCCTATATAAAGTTTTTTAAAATCATTGTGACCACAATGTGTAGGGTGTTGATCCTCCATCTAGAAGGTCCTTTTAGTAGGGTTTTTTTATTAATTGGAGTACAATCCCCTACATAACGAGTTGATTTAGATTGGGTTTGTGGTGTCCCCCAGTAGTCCTATGTGTTATCCTCTATCTGGGAATCAAGGTCTTCTAAGACCAATAAGAATTATTGGGTGGGGACCAATGATATTGACCTATTGAATGAGTGTATTATATGGTTCCATGTCTCATGGAGTGTACTCTCCTAGAACAATCATTTCTTTGAGAAGTATCATGTGGTAGGAAATTTCATTATGACTATCGTGATGCACAATGTCCTTTTTATGTATATATAGGGTTTTCTTTTTTATGCCTTGATTAATATATCATAGTTATGAGCTAAATATTATTGATGATTTGTTTTTAGTTTTTTTAGGGTGACCTACCAGGTATTGTAATACTCAACCCTTCACGGGCTCTGCCTGCACGTGTTGTGTCTTATATAGACAAAAACCCATTTGACAGTGTCCTTGGAGGATATGGATCTAGTGGTGCATATATTGATCTTGAAAAACCAATGAATTTTTATTGTAGTTTAATTTGATCATAACCCCCCTTGGAGAAGGTTGCAATCTCTGTATTTTTTTGTTGTGCTTATATTTTCCCCCATAATGGCTTTCAGTAGTTTTTTTCCAGTACCATGATTTTAGGATTGAATATATATGTATTCATTAGTTTTAGTTGTTTTAAATAAAATAATTTTATGGTCTTGGAGATCTTTGAGTGTGTGTCAGTATATTATCCTAATGATTCCTATGCGTGAGACATGTCTACTCAGCACTGGTCACCAACCCCTAGCCAATTTTATACCAGACAGGGTTAGTCACAGTTCAGGTCCCATTGGGTTGGGTCATGACAGAGTTGTATTAGAGAAGTTGGTTCTAACATATGAGTAGAGTCAATGAGAATTTTTTGTGGAAATATTGTTAAGTTCTTCAAGTTTATATTTCAATTTAGGGATTCCACTGTTGGTACAATGGATGACATATCCATACCCCATGAATCTGATAACCTTCCTTTTAACTTGGTACAAGTAGACATTTGTTGTAAGGAAAACATTGTTAAATTCATCTCATAGGGATGGTTTATTATTTAAATTCTCTTTTTGAGTCTGATCCCCTGATATACTCTTTGATAATGTTACATATTTTTTATTTTAGGATTCTTCAATGAAGATATCCTACCATGATTCCACCATGAGTTCATGGGGATGATATAATGTGTGAATGGGATTTAGTATATGGTCTTGTACCAGATTTAACACATTCGGGTGGTTTAAAAACTATACCACCACCCATTGAGATGTATATAGCATAGGAAGTTCTAGATAAAGATGTACATAGGTTGAGTACACTACATGAGTTTCATAGAACGTGAACTACCTAGTTTTTGGGATATCAATAACCCTAAGTGGTTGAGGATTAGATATAGGTAGTTACTCAAGCTTATACCTTACGAGAATGACTTCATATTAGATCGAGGTCCTTATAGTGTGTCTTCTCATCGGATCTTCTAGATGGTGGTGGAGTTTAGTGACTCAATTATATGATGAGAAAAATCTTTTATGGGAATAATTTGAGAATCTCTTTAAGTAGGAGTTTTATCCAACCATGTTGGGATTAGTGTGTATCCAGAAGATTCTTCATATGTAGCAGGGAATTTTGATAATGGCGGAGTATTCAGAGAGATTTAATAATATCTCAGGATATTTCATGGGTATTCTGTTGGATCTAATGATCAGATAACTGAAATTTTAGTAGGGATTACATTGGTATATCAGGGCCTTAGTGATATCTCTATGCATTACAACCTATGTTGGAGTTATTGAGATTTACTTGGTGGTGGAAAACTTTCTGGGAGTGCAGGCATTGAAAGTGGGTGATGGTAGTGGGATCCCCAGATTAGAGACCTTGGAGGTAGGTTACCGATGGTAGTTTTATGGATTTGGGTTTTCCAGATGCTTCATGAGATGATACCAGGTCTAGGATAAGTTATTAATGGCTCTCAGGATGGATCAAATTTGATGAGGCATAGGCAGTGTCTCTCCTGAGATGGTTAAGGACATGTTGCACAAGATTTTCCAACCCATCATATAACAGATCTGAATATTATTGAGGGATAACTGAGGTAGATAAAGTGGTAGGATAAGGGTGTTCCCCAAAGTTATGGAAAAGGAAAAGTGAATAGTAGAGTATTATGAGGTGGTATGTGTTTTAACATATTACCACCACCACCCCTATGTATTCTAAGACAGGCTTTTGGAGCTATTCATAAATAATTAGGATAACTGCATGCTATAAAATACCATAACCCAAAGGCTCTAGGTTTGATTTGAGTTACATTATGTGCCTTTTATTCTATAGTTGTAGTATAGATAGGAACATGTCTGAGTCATTCCTTTATACAAAATTCTTTGTTTTGAGACTTAGATATTCCTATTATGACTTTGGATAGAAACTTTCACTTGGAGACTCGGACAGGAGGTGACTTAACAATTGTTTATTTATCTAAAAGTGAGATCCAATGTTTAGAGGTGATATCTTTGCATGGGATCTCTTTGTTGTAACGCTGAGTCCTTTTGACATAATATTAATATTAGACTGGATTTCCATTGTTCATTATTATATTTATTATTTTAGGTATAGTATATGTTATTTCCATAGTAATGGGTTGAGGTTTTCCATTCAATTAGAAAAGGAAGTCACGGGTGAGCAGGATAGGCTTAGTCATATGAGAGTGCAGTCGATTACTCACTAGTTGTCTAGCATGACTCTTAGAGTAGTGGAATCAATGGGTTACTTGTTCCCTATGGTGGTGGAGTATGAGGATGTCATTCTTGATGATGTGAAATGTTTACCTCACCACTGAGATCTAGAATTATACATTGAATTAAACCCATAAACAATCCTGATATCTATTCCAGTATATCTGATGGCTCCAATAGAGCTTCATGAGTTGAGGGTGCAATTAGAGGGCTTACATGAGAAGGGATTTTTGAGACCTAATTTTTCCCTTGGGTAACTATATTGTTATTCTATAATAAGGAGTATAAGAGTTTGAGGTTATGTGTGGATTACCGGTGCTTAAACTAGGTGTCTGTGAAGAATAATAATCTACTACCAAGGATCTATGACCTATTTGTTCAGTTGAGAGGGGTTACACGGTCTTTTATTGTTGACCTCAGATCTGGATATCACCAATAGTGAGTATGGAAGGAAGATATACCTAAGATTACATTCATATGTCTCCATATAATTTATGAATAATTAGTTATTCTATTTGGCATGAAGAATGCCACAACTGTGTTCATGGAACTTATTAACTAGATCATTAATCCTTTCTTATACTAATTTGTGGTGTTCCTCATCTATGATATCCTAATGTACGATTCACATGAGGTGTAGAATGAGAGACACATGAGGATTAACCTAGACACACTCTGAGAGCACTATCTTTTTAGAAAACTCTCAAAGTTTTAGTTTTGGATTTAAGAGGTCTATTTCTAGGGGCATATCATCTCATATGTAGGAGAGGATGTGGACCCAAAAAAGGTTGAGGAAGTGCTATTTTGGGATCCACCCAAGGGTGTTACCAAGGTTTCAAGTTTCCTTGGGTTGTATGGGTTCTATAGGAGGATTGTACCCAATTTCTCTTGAGTGGAAACACCCTTTAAAACTTTGAATCGAAAGGGTATTCCTTTCATGTGGATGGAAAGGTTCTAGAATTGATTTCATATATTGAGGCTGAGGTTAATGAGAACTGCAATATTGATATTTCAATAGTAGGGTATTGGTTCATAGTGTTTTAAGATGCATTAGGGACTAAGATTGGTGATGTTTTGATGAAGGGGAATGCAATGATCTCTTAAGGTTCACGTTAGTTGTGACAACATGTGAAGAACTACATGACCCACTATTTTGATTTATCAGTGAAATTATTCACATTGATGATTTAGAAATAGAACCTAATGGGAAAAATAGTTTATTGTCTACTCTGACCATAAGAGTCTCAAGAATATCTTTTAATAGAGGGATATCAACTTGAGACAGTGGTTATAGCTAGAGTTCCTCCAGGAATATGACTTAAAATTTGTCTATACTAATCTTAAGAGGAATTTTGTGGCATACACTCTTAGTAGGGGTAATTATTCTCAGTTTTTGGCTGAGGCGTTGGAGTAGTTACCCCTATTGTATTTATCCTTAGTGTAAAAGGATGGTGCATCATATATTCAGTTTATGGATGTTACCACACCTATCTTACAGTGTGTTAGGAATTATCGGTGTGGAGATATTGTTTGTGAGACCTTAAATAATTAGGTATTAACTAGATGTGCTTTTGATGGTTATTTTGAAGGTAGGAAGAATGCTATCATTTTTAGAGGATGGATGATAGTACCATTTAAATTGAAGGAGGAGGTGATGTGGGAGTTTAATACACCCATTTATTGGTATAAACATTTGTGAAAGATATGTTATAGGACCTCTGATGTTAGTTTGGGTGACCAATGGTGAAGATTTGTGTTGCTGAGTTTGTCTCTCAATGCCTTACATGTCAAAAAGTGAAAGTTGAGCACCAAGTTCTAGCGAGTTTGGCTCATCCCCTTGGGGTTACAAAGTTGAACCAAGAAAGGATATCCATAGACTTCATGACAAGGTTACAAAATTCATGTAGGGGAAAAAATTATATCTAGTTGATCATATACCAGCTCACCAAGTTGGCCCACATCACAGCTATTTGATAGTAGAGATTAATAGAGATATTGGGATTCAAGTATGTACATGAGATAGTCTGGCTCAATGGATTTCCATTGAAAATCATTTTTTACCATGATGTTCATTTCACATCATGATTATTAGGATAATTAGAGGAGTTCGTTGGGACTTATTTGTTCTTGAGAATGGTGTTTCACCCCTAAAATAGAGGCCAAATTGAGTAGACCATTCAGGAATTAGAGAAAATTCAATTGGCTTGAATGTTGGATTTTGTCCATAGTTAGGAGGATCACCTTCCCCTAGGGGGGGGGGGTCACACTATGTTTACTTTTCGTTTTTTGAGATTTTTGCATATGTATATAATTAAATGAAAATATCTTCCCTTTTTGGGATATACCTATTCGGTGCTAGTTGCTAGCCCCTGGCCTATGGAAGGCAGTATTGGGGAAGTAATGCCATGGGCCTTGGGGAACGAGATGTAAAAAAGTGGTATTAGAGGTAGGTAGGTTCTACCAGAAGAACTAAGATTCTAGAATTTTTTATGGGGAAACAATCTTTAGTGTCTCAAGTATGACTTTCAGGCCCGGGAGTCCAGTGTTGGTGCGGTGGCCGACATATCCATACACCAAGAAAATGAATTATTCTTTACAACTTGGTACATGAAAATAATAGTTGCATGTATCCTTGAATGTTTTCTCATGATCTTTATGAGTTAGAGTCAGCTCACTGAGTATAATCTATTAATCTTGGTTCATCTTGACACCCTTTAGGATGCCTCCACGCAAATAGTCATCCAAGATTCCAGTGCATGACCATGAGGATGGTCGAAAGAGTGATGAGGCTTGATAACATGGACCGTTTCCCGAGATGGCACCTTCAGGTGGTGTCCCATATTTACCACCACCCATTGGTCATCATTTACTACCGACAATACCGATAAAGGATTTATGTAGGCTCAATGCCTTACATGAGTTTCAGCGATAGAGACCCCTCGTGTTCTGAGGTGAGCCCAACTCCCAGGTGGATAAGGGCTGGCTTTAGGTGGCGATTGAGTTTTCCATCTAGCCAAGGAACCATTAGAATAGATGGTGGTCCTGAAAGAAAGCCTTTTATGTGGCTTAGTAGGGAGATGGTGAGGTTTAGAATACCAAATCATATGATGATGTGACTTTTCCATGGATATATCTTGAGAACCTTTCTTAGAGAAGGGGATCTTTCCATAAAATATAAGGGATTTGTGTGCCCAAGAGCTTATACATATTCAGTAAGACGACATGTTAGTAGCTGAGTATTCATCAAGGCATACCGAAATTTCTAGGTACATGATGAATACGATATGATCTGTGCTTTAGGACCTAGACCTCCGAGTGAGATGTTTTTAGAGACATCCGATCTAACACTATTACTCTATGCATTCCTACTTATGCTATAATTATAGAAATAACCTTTGTAGTTGAAATTCCTTTAGATTAGCAGATAAAACTAGTGGATGTTAGTAGTGGGAAATCAGGAAGCCGACATTAGTCTCAGAGACTTGGACATGAGAGACATTCCGAGAAGAGGTCCCAAGATAGGGGATTTACAGATCAAGGCTCATAGGGTGAGTCCAGTCAGCCTAGAAATTTGTAATTATTTTCAAGAGATGGTATGGGAAATCTCACTATATGTTTTCTATCCTGTCATGCTGATAGTGAAATGGTGGATGGTCCACCAAGGAAGAGACACTGACAGGAACTGATTAATTTGCATGACGAATGATATGGCATAGTAGTTGGGAGAGCAGTAGGAGGTGGTATAAATTTCATCACATTAAAAACACCACCCTAATGTGGTACACACAAGGATGAAGGAGCTGGAGGAAAGCGGAAGGGGGTAGCTGCATGTGACCATCCTTACCCACATAATAGTGGATGTTTTGAGTTTTTAGTTCTCTATAGTGGTGGATGAGTATGGGGATGTCTTTCCAGAGGTTTTTATAGGAATTAATCCTCATAGAGAGTTAGAATTATGCATTAATATATATCATGGGATGACACTAATTTCTACAACTACATCTTGGATGGCTTCTGAAGAGATTTGGGAGTTGAGGGTACAATCGAAATACTTACAGAGGAAGGGGTTCGTAAGGTCCATCGTTTCACCACAGGGAAACCTCAAAGTTGTTTTCCAAGAAGGAATACATAATCTTGAGGTAATGCATGGACTTCTTGTGCTTGAACCAGGTGACCGTAAAGAACAAGTACCCTCTAGTGAGGATTAATAACCTCTTAGATCAGCTGAAGTGAGAGAGATGGTTCCCGAAGATAAAATTCAGATCAGGCTATCACCAGCCCTGAGTATGAGATGAGGAAATCTTGAAGACATATTTTAGATGTCTCTATGGCCACTACATGTACTTAGTGATTCCGTTTGGCGTGACAAATGACCAAAAAGTGTTCATGGGACTCATGGACAGGATCTTCCAGCCAAACTTAGACCGGTTTGTAGTGGTCATAATTGATGTCATCTAAGTGTATTCAACAACTAAGGAGGAGCACACAATATACATGAGGATGGTTCTGGGCACACTCTGAGAGAACTATCTTTACGAAGATCTCTCAATGTTTTAGTTCTGGATACAAAATGTCCCTTTCTTGGGACATGTTATCTCAGAGGCTGGAGTTTCAGTGGATCCAGTGAAGATCGAGGTGGTGCTTGCATGTGAGCCAACCAAGAGAATTACTGAGGTGAAAAGTTTCCTTGGGTTGGATGGGTACTATCAGAGGTTTTTACCCAAATTCTATAGAGTGTAAGAACCCATGATAGTGTTGATGAAGAAGAGATAACCCTTCGTGTAGACAAAATAATTCTAGCAGAGCTTTCAACAGCTGTGGAAGAGCTTGATGAGTGATCCAATCTTGAGGGTGCTAGAGTAGGGCACCAACTAAATTGTGTACTATGAAACATCAAGAACTGGGTTTGGTTGTGTCCTAATATAGGGGAAAGTAGTGATTGCTTATATCTCATGATGGTTGAGACAGAATGATCAGAACTATATGACTCACAACCTTGAGTTGGCAGTTTTAGTCTTCAAACTGAAGATGTGGATACACTAACTTATGAGATAATGATTCATCATCTTCTCTGACCACAAGAGTCTCAAGTGCATATTTTCTTAGAAGGATCTGAATCTAATATAATGCCGTTGGATAGAGTTCATCCAGGACTATGACTTCGAGATAGTCCATACTCCTCGGAAGGGGAATATGGTGGAAGATGCTCTTAGCAGGAGATCAAGTTCACAACTACTAAATGAGGCCTCAAGTAGTTGGCCTTACTTCAGATATCCTTCATGGATAGAAATGAGACAAATTTTCTTTCTTTTATAGTAATTACCACTCTCCTCTTATAGCGAGTCTGGGAGGTTCAACTCGTAGATTCCATCTGTGAGACTACATGTGCCTAGATGTCCATAGGGCATGAACCTAATGGATATTCAAAAGGTGAGGAGCATGTAATCCTTTTTAGAGGAAGCACCATAATATGAGTGGAATTGTGGGTGAATGTGTTGAGAGAGTTCCATACATCCCCTATGAAGGTACATCCAGGTGTGGAGATGATATACCAGGGCCTCCGATGTTAGTACCAGTGGCTGGGGTTGAAGAAGGTATCGACAAAGTTTGTCTCAAGATGCCTTACTCGTCAGTAAGTGAAGGTTGAGTACCAGGTTATAGTAGGTTCTACATAACCCATTTAGGTACCAGAGTGTTAGTGAGAGGGGATATTAATGGACTTCGTGACAGGTTTACCACATACATCTAGGAGACACAATACCATCTGGGTGATCTTTGACCGAATCACCAAGTTGACCCACTTCCTAACTACTCAAGAGCATAGTTTAGTAGAGGGAACATGATGCCTCTATGTGCTGAAGATTTGATAATGAGACGACATTCAAATATTAATTGGTGAAGATAGAGGATTGATAAGAGGGGAACCTTTATGGATGGTCGATTCCTCTGGTGCATTTTTGTTGGCAGTATAGGAATCTTTAGGAGAGCACGTGGGAGTGGGAGGCTCAGATTCATGCTCAGTACCCCATTTTATTTTATTATCCCTTGTTTTGACTTACAAGGACATAATAACCTAAAGGGGGGATTAATGAAAAATCTTGGAATTCCTTGTTGTTTTTTTAAATTACATGGGATTATTTCGGGACCAATAATTGAGACGTCATGCGATTCCAAGGCCCAGAGTTCCCAGAATGGTCAGTCAAAAAATGTTATGTTTTTAAATAGCACACACATGCAATTTTCCTGAAAAAGAAGAATAAATCTTAAAAGAGTACCCATATCATAAATCTAAGGGTACTGTTGCGTTCATGATGGTGGGTTTACCCAAGACGCGACTTAAGTTTATTCGGTGCAGGCCTCTAGTTAGATGACTAAAAATAGAATAACTGTAAATAAAATAATTAAATAAGAATTATTTTATTTTTCAAATCCTTATAACACATGAATAGTGACTTGGATTGAAAATATGAGACCACCATTGAGATCATGATAGCGTTCTTTCCTTAGGTAGATCCTAACATTGGTCAGCATGGGACAATAGTGGAAAGTATTTTTTGGCCATAAATAAAATAATTAAATGAAGATTATTTTGTTTTAAAATCTTTATAACTCATAAATGATAACTCAGATTGGAAATCCGAGAGTACCATTGAGCTTGTGAGGGTGTGATTCCATTATGTGGAGCCTAAAATTGGCCGATGTAGATCATCTGTCAAAGTTGATTTTTGGGATGTAACTATAAATTAAATAATTTAAATAAGTGTTATTTTATTTTCGAATCCTCATAACTCACAAACGGTAACTCAGATTAAAAATCTGATACCATCATTGAGTTTGTAATGAGATGTTCTCCTTAATCAGGACCTAACCTTGACAGACACAGGTCAAGGGTGAAAGTTAATTTTCATACTTCTCAGAAGAAAAATAAAATAACTTAAAAAGTTATTTTATTATACTTTCTTCTTTGTTATGTAGCAAATCATCAGCTCTACGGTGAATTGATGGGGAGATTCTAAATCCCATTAATGAACCCCATTAATGGAGCATCATAAATATGATTCAACACAACATAAAAGAAACAATGATTCACATTTCTTCAATTAATAGCCTAAAAAGCAACGAGGGATTGTTGTCACAATCCTAGTATTGCTATGAGGATTTAGTGGGTGGTGATGAGGAATGAAGAACACACTTTATTCCACCCTTCGAAGAATCACTAGTGATGGTGGGTTGGAGATCAAGAAAGAAGAACAGATGCGTGTGATCCCATACTTCCTTGACCAAAAATCCTATCCTAGGCAGGGGTTTGATACATTTGTGTGTGAATTATTTCCCCTTAGTTCTTGCAGTTAAACGATGAATGTGAGTTATCTTAGGAAGAAATTAAAAGGCAGATCGATTGTTCATGCAGGATATTCTTGGAGAACTGATCCATGTTTAAATTGAATCAATTTTAATTTCTCCATTAAATCCTTCTAAAGTAAGCAGATCAATTCTATGATGAACCATAATAGAGTTTCGTTCCTCAAATTTATTATGTGGATATATCCCCCTATTTTTATCACACATTCTTCGCATTCTTCACGAAGTTATGAATGATAGATCATTGAATTCCTGTTACTTGGTGCAACGATCCAAAAACATTGACCTACCATCGTGAGGATCCAACTAATGCCTGGAAATGAAGGAAACAGATCTTAGTAGCCGCATGTAGAACACAACATAGTCCGATGGCATGCCGAAGAGGAGGAGGCCACGACCAGTGGGCCGCGACAGTGTAGAGGTGGAACATTGTGGAGGCGGAGCCTGTGACCAGTAGGGATCATGGTGGGGCAGGGTGGAAGCATAGGTCAGGCACCATGTCAGGTGGATGAGGCTACTAAAAGGCTCCCATAGGCGGTGCAGAATTGCGGCGCTAGCAAGGCACCACGTTAGGCTGGGAGGCCGTGGTGGTGAAGGACTACAGCGCCGTCAATGTTCCGCGTCAGTTCATGAGACATGCAGTCGGGAAATGGTTTGTTGTGAGCACAAGGTATGTGGGACCATGTACGGAGGGGATGTCACCGGCCTAAGCTGGCTGTGTGCAGTATGAACCAGACGTCGTTAGGGCATCTGTGTTGGAGTGAACTGGCCTTCTATTGCAGTAAACCGGGCTGTCGGGTGGCCCGGGCTGGAGAAGAGCCGGATCGTAGATGCAGGCTAGGAAATATAGGAAACCGGGCCACTATGCAACCTATATAGAAATAAACCGGTCCAACTAAGTCAAAAAAGGCTAGAAAATGTGGACTGGGTTGTTGGGCGACCTGGAAGACAGGACCCACGACCAAACCAGGCCAGGTCTAGTAAGATCCAATGAGCTTGGCTACTAGGCCAGGCTAGACCGAGTTGTCCTAGACCCAACCATGTCAGTTCGTCTAAAAAATGTCATGTCATGCGGGAACCCTGGGATGGGTTGGTTGGGTCAGTCTGAAAAAGTTGTACGGGGCCAAGACGCAACCAACCCCTATTTACAAAAACACCAATATCTTTTATACCGTACATCCGTTTGATGCGACATCAGTGGAGTTGTGACCCTTACGACGAGAACACTCTTTTGGTATAGTCTAAGTGAGTTTTCATGGTAGTATAGATATGAACGATGGCTTGAGGATTAGATTCTACAGTAATCAAGCGCACTGGAGAGTAGGAATACTACAATTGGTTGTGAGATGAAGGATATGATGAGAAGACCTATGTGATCCAGCAGACTATCAGACCTTAGGGGTGCAGCAGATGAGCATACCTCAATAGTCTAGCAGAAGAGAAGACCTCAGTGGTCCAACAGACAAGCGGACCTTAGAGGTACAACAGACGAGCATACCTTAGTGATCTAGTTGTCTAAGAGATAAGTGGGTTTTAGTGATCCAACTGACCAAGAGACGAGAGGGTCAAAGTGATCCAACATGCACCAGAGATGAGCGGGTCTATGTGATCCAAGTAGCCAAGAGATGAGATAGTATATGTGATCCATCTGGTTAAGAGATGATTTAGTCTAAGTGATATAAATGGCCCTAGATATGAGCGGGTCTCAGTGATCCAGCTAGCCCCATAGATGATCAGGTCTCAATGATACAACTGCACTAGGTGATGAGTAGGACCATATGATAAAACCCTTAGCAGAATGAATGTTTATATTTACAATTGATAATCTTACTACCTATACCTTGAGTTACACCTGGTGTGAGCTGTCTTTACTGTGTAGTCTTTGTTGTGTGGTCTTTCTGTGTGGTCTTATTGTGTGGAATTTCTTTGTGATCTTTCCTTTAGAGTTTGGGGTCCCTACTAAGTATTGTGTTACTCACCCCTTCATGGGATTCACCCACACGTGTCGTGTCCCATACCGGTGATCGACGCTTCAACAGATACCATGGTGGTCCAAGACCAGGTGGTGCTCAGCGAGACGAGACAGATGAGTGTAATTCTATGGCTACAAGTAGCTACCCTTCTCCTACCCTTCAGGTGGGATCTTAAGTGTACGGGCTGTGATAGTTGTACTTTCTTATGTGGTTTTGTGCTTGTATTCTGGCCCCTTTGTAATTTCACTTTGTACTATACTCTTTTTAGTGGTCTCAGCGAGAATGGTGGTTTACATTGTGTTTACTTTAAACAATTTTATATTTGTGTGTGTGTATAGGTTTAATGGGAAATGCCTTCCCTTTTTGGGATATTCCTATTCAGTACTAGTTGCCAACCTCTGGCCTATGGAAGGTGGGATTTTGATAGTCATGACATGGGCCCTAGGTAACGGGTTGTGACAGATTACCCATCATCTAATCCATGAAGGATGGAATCACCAAAAAATACATCACCTTTTTATTAACAACATTTTTTTCATTACACATTGTGAAACCAATAAATGGAATGAAAACCTTTCATTCCACAAACACGTCTCATGAAATATTCTTGGTGACCATTAAACATTGTGTAAACCCTTTACATAGAACCTAATTGACCTGAAGAGAAAAACCCTCTAGAATCTAGTATAAAAACTTCCATAAACTAAGGATTTCCTCTAAACATGGGGAACTCCTCAAATCCATTGAAAAATTTATATTAGGGATCTATTAATTCAAAAAAACATACCTCCATAAAATTTAGGACATTCTCTGTAGAAAATTCTCTTTATCCCTAAGAATCCTCAAAAGGCACCCACACCAGGATGTTAAAAAATCAAAAACAAGGGACTAGCTAAAAAGAATAATTGGTTGTTACAATCATCCTAACATAACTTTTGTATTCCCCCATAAATATCTTAGATTCATGGACTCACAAAAACTGAATATCACTCCTACCTCATCAATAATTCCATCTCCTACATCTCGTGGCTATATCGTCTGCAATTCCATAGTACCCGGACTGAAGGAAACATTTTATCGCATCATACCTTATATAATCAATATATAATATGATCTTGTTGCTCAACTAAAGTGTTTTCAGTATTAGGATCAACATCCTCCCATACAATCACATGCGAATGATCTAGTATATGCCTCCTAATATTCAAAACACGAAACATGTCATCGATAAAAGTCAAACTAGAAGTAATTTCCAAATTATTGGCCACCATTATTATTCGTCCAATAATCTTAAATGGACACAAAAACCTCAATTATAACATACCCTACTTACCCAATTGATGATTTCCCAATAGTGGTTAAATTCTAAGAAAAACCTAGTTACAAAACTCAAACTGTAGTGTCTAACAATGATGGTCCACATAAGATTTATGATTACTTTGTGTAGTGATCAATCTCATTTCGATCAACTAGACAATATTCATCATCAATTAAGAAAGACTCAACACAACCAAGGACCACTCTCCCAACCCTTCCCTACACAAGGGAGATATACCTAGCTACCCATAAGAAGCCTTAGTGGGAACCATCTAAATAGAGGCCTGATAACTATTGTTATAGGAAAAATGGACTAGAGGAAAATTATTTTCCCAATATACACCAAAATAAAGCACACAAGCCTAGAGAACCCTCTTTGATTGTCCGTCCAACTGTAGATGATAATCCACAATCAATCTAATCTTAGAACACATCACATCTAGTAAAACTTTCTATACCATTGATGTAAACCTCAAGTACCTTTGAAATACAACCATAGAGGGAACCCCATGAAGTCTCACAATATCTTATACATACATATCCTCAAGCTGTTCCACTATTTTCATCTTTCTAATAGGGAGGAAATGTACTGATTTCATGAGTCAATTAATCATCACCCAAATTTCATCCTTCCCACTATGATCCTATAGACAACCAATGATAAAATACATGGAAATATCATCCCACTTCCATAGAAGAATGGTTAAGGGTAGTACTAAACCAATAGGTCTGTTGTGTTTCACCTCAATTATTGGACAACTAAGACTATGTGATATCAAATCTACAATCGACCACCATATACATAGCCTATAATACCACCGTCTCAATTCATGATACATCTTGGTATCTCTAGAGAGCATTGAACGACAAGACCAGTGTCCAATGTCCATTAACTTAGGCCTTAGATAAAATAGAACAAATAACCTACAACACTAGAACAAAGAACCATCGGGAGACCAAGATGACTCACCAGAGGTCTCTCGCTATAAAGGATTTCACTAAAGCATTGACATATAGTTTTTGTCAACTTATTGATCTAAACTCACCCATCCAATGATGAGAAAGATTTTATCAAAGCAAAGAAGACCTATCCACCAACTGGTTTCATTACAAATCTCATATCAGTAAACCAACTCATCAAACACCACTCCTCAACTTATTCCTTCTTAAGTTTTGTTGGTAATTTTATTCTCCACATATCTACTACAACATTTCTCTTCAAAAGGGTGTACTCAATATGAAAATCAAATGTCTGAAGGTATTCCCTTCAATGTCTCTATTTCTGTTCATATCCATATGAGTAAAGATTTCTTTCAGGAACTTATGACCAAAATATATAGTAAACTACTCCCTAAAGATATTTTACTACCACATTTTGAGTGCATGAATGAACTCTCCTAACTCATGATCATGGACATGTTAGTTCTTATCATGCGGGAATAAATAGCATAGGAAATAGGCTAATAATAATTTCCCCTATAGGAATACTCAACCCAAACTCCTACCAGAATAATTTATGAAAACATCAAAACCCAACCCTAATTATGAAAGAATCAAAATTAATACCGAATTAAACTTCATCTTCAAGAGATATCTGACACAATTCATTCCACTAAAACTTTACACACTTACTAGATGAAGAATCCATAAAATATGCGATCTTGGAGAAATCCTGAACAACCATCCATAGTAACTAGCCATACCCAAGAATATCTTGATCTAAAACACATATCTAGGATAATTCTAGGAAATAAAACCTATATCATCTTAGGATCCAATGAGAGGCCCCTCTCAGATATCACTTTCCCTATAAATTTCAATTCCTAGATCCAAACCAACAATTTGAAATATTAATATATTAATGAATTTTTTTCAACGTTTGAAGAATTATATAAAATTCACTCATATATACTCCTCTTTCATTTAGTAAAGTAAAATATAATCTATAAACACAACACTAAAAGAGTCCAAGAACTGATGAATTATCTAGTTCATCAGATCTATAAAAACCAAATGAGAGTAAGTCAGACTGAATGGAATAACCAAAAACTGAAAACACCCTTACCAGCTCCTAAATGATATCTTATGTATATCCTATTATCAGAACATCAAATAGTGGTACCTAACACATAGTTAAATATTTAAAAATAAACATTCCCCTTGAAGATGGCGAAGAAGCTCATAAATCATAGGAAAAAAATATGTGTTTGTAATGGTCCCATGATTCAACTTCCGATAGTCAATACAAATTATGAGGCTACATTGTGACTTTTTAGCAAAGAGAATATGTAAATCCAATGGTGACATGCTAGGATTAATGAACTATTTGTATTCTAGGTCCCCAATATGAACCTTATGTTCCTTCAAATCGAAAGGTTTCATTTTTTTAAAATGGAATAGTGAAGAGGATCATACCAAGGTGTATTTCAATAGTAAAATCGACCTCTTTATAGGGTGGTAAACCATAAAAATAATCTAAAATACCTCAGGGTATGCACCCACCATTTAATCAATTCAAAAATTCAAACAACGGTCAGATGCATCTAGAAACATCTATAAACAATTCTCTGAGATTGCCTATTTATAAAGAACAACATGCCATTCCATTACCGATATAGAGACCGAATCACCCTGAAATACATGAGTTCCCCCATAATAAGATAAAAATATCATGGGGAAGTGATAAAATTATATATAGGCCTTAACACTGATCATTTAATTGATGCTGATAATCTAAAAAAATATGTCAAGATCGAGCACTAAGAAATACCATACCACATAATAGCCACCTATCATCAGCTTAAACATGGGACACTTGAAACATTATTTGGTCATCTTTCCCAAATGTTTGGAAACATCCAACAAGAATGATATAAGTTTCAAATGAAATCCCAACACATCAAATAACTTTTATAATATAATAGAGTGATTAGAACCTATATAAAAAATGATAACACCATATCAGATGAAATAATCACCATACCTCTAATAGTATATTACCCTTATTTAGATTCTGGTGGTTCATACCCCACTATATATATACTTATGTTCTCAGCTCCTTATTGAGATTTCTTAGACTTGTACTCACCCCTAGCTCGAGGATAGAATCCACCACCCATGGAAGCATCCTCAAAAACCTACAAATGCTTGGTTAATGTGGATCATGCCTTACTTAGCTTGGATATATGGGCAAAAAATTATTTCAAATGCCCAAATATTCAACAAAGATGGAAAATATTGGGAGCCTTCACATAATTTATCTTTGTATGAACATACTTCCCACATTAATAGTAATCCGTCTACTATTTTCCTCATGAAGCCCTAAAAATAATTCAAATGAAAACTTGAAACTTTTTTGGTTCATTTTATGGCTTGGGGACACAATCTATCAAATAACTACACTAATTGAAGATCCACCCAAAACCGTCTTTCCAGCAATGTAAGCCTCATCCAAACCTTCTTTTTCAACTACTTTTACAATGATCAGAAGGCATATGAGAGTCAAAATAAATAAAATATTAGGCCTTAGTTACAACTCAAACCTAAAAACCTTTAGGTACCCATTAGTGACAAGATCTGAGGCCAGATACACCAACTCATAAAAATTGGTAGAATAATCCATAACAGTATTCTCTTTCTATTCCATGGTTAGAAAATCCTGGGTCTTTATCATTTGAAAGGACTAAAAGGTAAAATATTGAATAAATATTTTATTAAATGAATCCTTCATAAGGTCCTAGTAAAACTTATCTTTTCAGAATAGTGTCCCACTATCTTCTCCCAATCCCTCAAACATGTACACATAAAACCCTACTTTGAGTCTGAATGAGACTTAAAGAAGATGAAGATCCTCTCAATCTTATCAATCCACTATTTATATTCATAGATAAATTTTTCACCTTAGAAGATGGGTGGATGATTATTTGTAAACATAGAGCCATGATCGACCACACATCCTGGGTTCCCAACACCAACTTGACCTAATGTCTTAATTATGCAGATTACAGCTTATACTAAAGAAGGCTCCACTAGAGGATTCACATACAGAACAAGGATCATAGTTTCCTCTCTCATATTTGGAAGATATATTCTCAGAGACACATTATAATAAACACAATAAAATAACCAATTAGATAATGTGAATATTCAAAAATTTTAGGACCACTTTCATAATTCAACCTAATTCTTTAATATAATAAGAGTATAAATCAATTAAGAATTATTTTTGGGAAAGAAATTTCAAAAATTAATAGACCAATTTAAAAAACATCCAATATATTTATTTCAAATTAACCCTAAACCAATTTATCAAACATGTTAAAAGTCTCTAAACAGCCATGATAACTCAGATTTAGTAATGGGAGTGAGCTAGCAAGGCCCCTTTTCTGAACATACTTTTATAATTACAATGGTCCACAATCCTGTCCACCCAAGACAAAAAAACTCATATAGTGTTAAAAAACATCAGGATTAGACTTACCTCTCATATAAAATTCTAACAGACTAATCCAGGTCAAATAAACCATACACCTAGGCCATCCTTCACATGGTAAGGTGAAACAAGAAAATAGAACAAGTATTTAATATAAAAAAAAGATATATAACTAGAGAACTATGTGGATGAAAAATATTTTACCCAATCCATATAATCCAATACAAACTAGCTAAAACAGAATGTATGAATAAATAATGACCAATAAGTCCTCATTTAACCAATAGTCACCTCAAAACCAAGAAGAATCGAAGGCAACAACAATAAGAGAAGATATAATTATAGAAGGTTCCCATAAATTTACATAAATCCTACAATATATCATCTATAACCACATAATGGAAAATGTATGGTGTAAGAAAAAGGCTCAATAGTATACAACCAAAGATTCTATATATTGTCTAATATCATTAATGAAACATTTTTAGATTTTAGAACAAAAAATAGTTTTACCAAGAGTTTTAATAAAGACAATTAATTGATAAATCATTTTACCTTTGGTTTTCATAAAATCCATTTATATTGTCAATAAAAATATATTAAATGTATAAGTGATAAAACATGAAAGCACATCCATGCATCATAAGGTATGAAAGTAAATACATATTCATGATTTACCATCTTGTGATGTCAAGTGATAAACCACCACATAAAAACTCATTAGAAAACAATCCATGATCAAAAACACATATTCATTTTACTATAGTTTTGTGAGGGTGATACAAAGAAATGGATAAATATACCATGAATACAAGTACTTAGGGAGACTCGAACCTGAGACCTCCCATGAGACTCTTCAAAGGCATAACAACATATCCTCCAATGGCCCGAAGGCCTTCATTTTTTATTGATTTTGATAATCCACCTTTCAAGGGGTGAGGTGGAACCCTTACAAGGCCTGTAGGCATAAGTATTACATGGCCCGTAGGCCTTAGAGGAATAAATTTTCCTGTAGGCTTCAAACATTACATACAAACTAGACTAACTACTTGGAACTTCTCCTCCTTAGCATCTTCATCATGAAATCAGTTCTGCACCTTCACATTGCTGTTCGGCTAGGCATTCCCATGCATGCACAGGCTTGTCCCGATGACAGGTGCCATACCCTCTCATTCTTGAAATCTGTTTAGCTTCTGCTGTGGTGAAAGCTCCTTGCTCATCCTCCTTGTAGAGCTTGTTCCTCGTATGTCGTCTGGTTTCCATCTGTACTTAAGGTGGCCCGGAGGCGTTGAGGTGGCCCGAAGGCCTTACTGATCTGAAGGCCTGGGTGGCCCGAAGGCCTTAAAGGACTCTGGGACCAAATAGGTGGCCCGAAGGCCCAAACGAGGGCATATTTCTGGATGCTACAGTGCCAAACAGTACATGCTACAGTTTCTACTACAGGAATGGTGATAAATTCATCAAATTAACCAATTTTATAGAAACACTGAGTAATAAATGTAGAAACCTAGATGCCATCGACAGCGGTGAATGTGAATTAAGAGAAAATCCTTTGAAATACATGGAGAAAAAAGAAACATCAATGTATCGATAACAAACAATATGATCAAAAATCCAAACAAAAAACACACAACCAATGGTATAACCACAATTAAAGGAATGAAGAACTAGATGTAACACATACCCAATGAGTCATACTGAAACAACCCTGATGATATATTTCCAAATAAAGGTATCCAAAAGGGAGGTAACCACCCAAAATCAACTAGGGAGAGCTCTGGTTTGAGATAGGGAAGTCTGTAGATAGAAAAAAATGAAAATTGTAACAAACTAAATTTTTGAAAGAATAAAATTTTACTCAATAATGTACATGACACACAATATTAAGTTTATATTTAATTACATAAAACACTATGTTTATCTTTCTTTACATGAAACAACGATTTTATCATATGTTATATTAAATAATAAGTTTCTTTGATAGCTTTCATTACACACATGGTTATGTTTTATCAAACAATAATATATTATTAATATTATTATTTCATATGAAAATTTTCACCTTGGTGCTAGAATGGAGAGTAAGAATAGGATTAAATAACATATTAAAATATATATTTTACACATGTTTATTAGGTATCTATTGATTAAAAATAAAACAATAACAGTTTAAAAAATAATATTTTTTTTGGAAAAACTGTATTTTTGTGTAAAAGACAGTTTAATCATGTTTAGTGCACAAAATGTAAAATTAATTTTTACTAATAGTATAAAATTCAGTAAATAAAATAAATAGTGTTTTTTAAATTGTAATAAAAAGAATCTATTAGGGTCAATTTTTTGTATTTTTATGAGAACATTCATTTTTTGATTAACATTTAAAAATATTAGATTTTAATTGAAAAATGGATTTTTGTCTACAAAATTTATAATGTTAAAAAATATTTTTATTTGATTTTAAAGAAAAAATATATAAATTATACATATATTTATCATATTTAGTTCATTGTATTCATTTTTATATTTAATATTTATATAAAAATATTCTAAACATTTGAACATTTTCACTTTAAAAACCCACTTTCTTGCCACGTCTACATGATTAATTATAAATTAAATTCTGAGACTTTTGTGAGTTGAATTTAAAAAAAATTGATTCAATATTTGGAATAAAAATAATTTATACTATATAATATGTTAAAATTAATTTTTTACCATAATTATTTTTGAAAATAGTTAAAATTAATTATAGAGATTCTGAAAAAATGAGTCCAATTAGTGGTTAAACATAGAATATAAGGTGTAATAATGACCCAAAACATTTATAAAACACATTTTATGGAAATATTGAGACCTTATATGTTTTCTTATTGAGAATGAAAAATTATTGGGTCTTTTTGAAATGAAAAAAATGTGGTTTGAATTCACTCATTCAAAAAAATTACAAGAATGCCACCCACTGAACTTATAAAAGGCAACCACCCATCCTCTCCATTTTACAACATCAGACCACATTTTCCATAAAATAATAAGACATATATCTTCATAAAATCCCACCCCTCATCCTATAGGACTTATTTTTGGAATAAATCTAATCATTAAAGGATTTAACACAAACCTAAGGAGGATAATCAAAGAAGAGGTAATGTTCTTCAACAAGTGTATTTATTTAACTTATTTGTCAAACTCTTTCAATTTTTATTAATTATTTTTATATAATAACATTAATAGATTAAAAATACTGGGATGTTCTTATAATAATGGTAGTACCTATAACCTCACACACATCCACAAAATTGCTTACGAAATCATCGTTCATGTGTATGACGGACTACTACCTCCTGAACCTATGTTCTTCATTTTCCCACTACCAACTCTCACGGTTGGGTATAAATATGGATATAAATTATAAATTATATTTATAATATAAGTATATATTTTGAGTCACTATAAAATATACATCTTTTTACCTTCTATTAAGTAGGAGATATAATTACGTCACTCATGTGTACAACATACTTCTGCCTTGCAATGCAATGTAATTCATCTTTCACTAACTCTTCATATGGAAGGTGATAAATAACTTTTTAATGATTATATGATATATAAATGAAATATTTATGATATAATGAAATATTTATCATTTTTAAATATAATATATATCATTTTGTTTCTTTCATTATCACTATGGTAAAGTTGATAACATCATTTGTGTACATGTGAACTACCATGTTCACGAAGAGATGTAACACTATTTTCATTACCTCACCACATGAATGAAATATATAAGTATATAATTTTGTATATATTATACAATTATCTCTATATAGAGTTAATATATTACTTAACTCCTTTCCATAACGATCGATGAGTAATAGAAATGTTACTCTTGCGTACGTATGACCTAGCATCTCCATGAGCGTAACATAATTCATTTTTGACAAAAAATTTTCATGATTGGTTTTAAAAGTAAAAATAATGTAAAAAATGTATTATTATGTAATATTTATTATTTAGGACATGATATTACTTTATAATATGTTAAAAAACATGATATTCCATGATGAAACACACTTGATTAAACAAGGAAATTATCACCCGAAATAAGGAAAACAATGAAGGAAAACTAATGAATGAGTGATAAGATATTATAAAAGGATAATATATGATGTTATAAATATTAATATGGTTCCTTTATAAGGTAAAAAAATGTTTAAAACCATTGTATTGGAGGTTAATGAGAGTTTAAACAAAAGGAAAACTAAGGTATAGATTTTCACATCAATTTCATTTTGTTGAGGCATATTGTATTGTTATGCACTTAATTTAATTTATTTGGTTTTTATACTACCCATTTGAAATGTAATATCATTAAAAATTAATTATTCATGATATTTTAAGTTTTAATTTGAATCATTTCATCCATGTGGACTTGAATTAATGGTTACCATGTGTAAGTGACTTCTTAACTCAATTTATACTCATTGGGATAAACTTATAATTCGTTGGTTATGTATTTCTAATATTATGTGTTCAATTAATTTTGATTAATTTATTTTTTATTTATAATTTTTTATGTTTATTTTTAGTTGGTACAAAAAATTTATTCATTGAATAATCCTCACTAAAATGTTATGATAATTTTAAGAGTGTATTTTACAATCTCATTTAATCAAAATTGTTTATTCTTGAATATCAATTGAAGAAAATTAATCAATAATTTCATAACAAACCCTTTAATTTTATTCTCTTATTTTTTTTCATTATATTATAAATTAATATTAAAATTTCCCACTTTTTGGTAGTTAAAATATTTTATAATATGTTTTCATGAAAAACTCACTTCATTTCTCTCTTGGGTAGGAAATATGTTCTATTCAAAAACCATGTTTTATAAAAATGTTTTCATTTTTATTTATATTTTAAAAATGTTTTATCTAAGTAATTCTCAGCCATTTTTAAAATTTAAAACATTATTGAAAAGTATTGTTTTTTTGTTCTAAAGATAAATCTAATTTTGCTTTTATCAAAAATGTGAAATTAATATTATTATCATTTTATGAATAAGGAACCTTCTTAAACATTTTATAGAGAAAAAATAATGTTATTTTTTTACTTTTTTTTGCATTATGGTATTACCCACCTTAATAAACATCATTATTTAGAATATGTTTTTTCATGTTTATGATGATATTTTAATGAATATGTTTTGGAAAGTGATTTTTAAAGAAAAGGTTGTTCATTTTTTTAATTTGAAAATGATATCATCCTCAAGAATTTTCTAAAGATATTTTTATGGTATTACAAATAATCAATTACAATAACCCTTTATTATTATTTCAATGGGTGTATGCTGATACCCTAATTATTATTTCACTAGATGGTTTATGATTATTTTATCCAAAGAATGTATTGGAATTCACTTGATTGTTTTTTTGTCATTAAATTTTCCTTAAACTATTCAATTTACGTTGGGAATTAAATTTTCACTTGAATGTCAATATTATTTATCATGGATATGTGTATTTCCTAAACTACATACCGTTTTATATATGGTTTTTACTTTGTAATTTATTTGATTTACTGTAAAAATATTGATAAATCTGTATCCCTTACCCTATACATATATTTCATGATAAGGCATGTTTCTTATGAATTAAATTGATTATTCAATATATGAATAATTTTTTTGGACATCTAATAGATTAGGTGGGGATTTTTTAACATATGACTATAAATGCATCAGTAGGCTCATGGGATGAATCAGTTGGATAGTCTCAGCTAAGTGGGTTTACACCTCGTATGTTTTAAACTATCTTGAGGATAGATCTTGACAGTAAAGTTATCATGTTCCTAGGAAAAGTGACATTTGGTAGTAAATATTTTTTTTATTAAGAATTTAGTTATTATTAACCAGGATATTTTCACTAGGTTTTAATCTATTTATGTATTTTATTCTCATATTATTGATTGAATGACATGTGTTCTAAATTATTTACCTTGACATAATGATTATTACTTATCTTATCATGATAGTAAAATCATTTAAATGAAACATATGTTCATTTATTTATTTTTTCATATTGATTCTTCATTATCTTACTATGATAGTAAAGTTACTTAATTGTATTGTGTGTTTATTTATTTACCCTTACATATTAATTATTATTTATTGATTGATGATAGCTTCCTATACACTTAACCCTTCCTGATAATTTTATTTCCCCCTTATTTTTTTCCATTACCAAGGATTACATGAAGAATACTATGTTTAATATGAAAGGATATTATAGAGGTAATAATTTTATTCTAGAAAAAAATTTATGTTTTAATTATTGTATTCAAATCTAATTAAATACTCATGTATGTGTCTACTTTACCAAGACTACTAAAATATTCATTATTTTTGGATGCGGTCTCTCATCTCTTATAAAAATATATTGGTATAAGGAACTGGATCCAAACTACTGGGGTTGGGGTCACTACCATTAGTATCATAGGAAGTTTAGTATATTACTTAGGAACTATATTTAAGAAAATATATATTAGGGATCATAACCCTAGGATAGAATTTAAGGATATGTATAGAAAAATATCCTAATGTTTTTGGTAAGGTAGAGATTATGTGGTACTTTTCTTGAAATAAATCAATGTGTAGATACTATATGTGGATGTGATTCTAGAACGGATGTACCTAGGGGTAATAACTCTGAAAAGGGCGCGTTCAGATTGACTCGAGTATTACCTAATACACAACAACATGCCTTACTGCACACAAGATTTGACACTCTTAGGTGATATGGTTTTAATAATTTAAATTTTATTTATAAAACACTATAAATGATTTTAATAGATAATCAAAATGAATAACATATGTTAAAACTTATACCAATGAAGGACCAAGGTTGAAAAAAATACTGAAGTATTTATGTATTGGTATTCAAGATTTAAATTGTAGAAGTATTTTTACAAATGGTATTTTGTTATAAGAATTATTAAACATCTATGGATTGTGTAAAATATATAAAGAATATACATCTTAATTATCTTAAAAGTTATGTATACCATCATGGGATATTTATTTTATGATTGAAAAAAAGTTAAAAATCCTGAACATCCCTTTAAAAATATTTAGTGGTAGGAATGTGACATGGTTATTTATATTTTGGAAGAAATTTATGGGCATACAACCTATTAGAAAGTATATGTTTTAGTGGAAAAATTATTTGAGGAATAATTAATTTTCATTTAATTGACATAATTTTAAATTTATTGATATTATTTATGGTTAGTATGATCATTAAGGACATTTTAATTATTAGACTTTCTAAAAAAATGTTGTATTGAAACCACTAAAAAAATGTTATTTAATGATTAATATTATTTCATAAATTTCCATCATATTTTAGGGTACATTATATGAATTATATTAATATTATATCTGAAAAAGGGCACACCACATGTCTTGTGAAAACCCATCATTTAAAGAAAATCGGTGGGGCTTGAACCCATATCCCAAGGATGATAAGGATTTCACACCTACCATTGGCCTATATGAAGTCCAAGTTAATATGTCATTGTTTTTAGAATAAATAATAATGATGTAACATTAGGTTTAATTTTGAGGATTAGAAATTATTGTATTATATTGGATAACTTATGCTAAACATATTGGTTTGGGATAAAAGTTAAAGACAAGATGAAAATAGTTTCTCACCTTTATGGATCTTACGATCTCTAAAAAGTGATATTTAGTTCTTAAGAAAGAAATGCATTTTTAGATATTCATTTCTTGGAGTAAGGGATGAATTAGAAATTTATATATGAAAAATTTGATCAAATTTTCATTATGAAATGGAAACATATCAAGTAATTATATTTCCGTAAATTCATAGATATTAAAATAATTCCTCATCTTTAGAAAAAATATTTTGAAACAAAATTTTTACTGATTATGTTAATATATGATGAATCATATTGTCACTTAAATAATAAAGGATTTATGGTTTTGAGGCCATTAACATTTCATTGATCAATCAATTTATTGTGATCAATGAACTAAATAATTTTCTATAATTATTTATGATTTTCTTCATGTCAATATATTTAATTTACACTAATTTTATCCTACTTAGAAACCTAGTTATATGTTATTCCATATGAACTTGTTACATACCTTTATCTCTTATCAATAGGATATTATAATATATCTTTTTATAATTTTGAGTTTTTAATAATGTTATTTTCAAATATCAAATCCTTGATTACCAAGATCAAGTTTAAACTTATAGGACACAATTTATTTTTTGTGGGGTGAATTTAACACAATAAAATTATAAAAGAATACAATTTTACTAAATATATTACGAGACATGAAATATTGAATTTATATTTGTTTACAAAAAACAATAATTTTATCATTAAATATATAAAACATCGATTTTAACATTTTTTACACACACCAATGAGTTTCTTCGATAGCTTGTATTACACTCAATGTTGAGTTTTACCAAAAAATAGTATATTATTAGTATTATTATTTACTATAAATATTATTGATTAGACATTGTAATAGAGGTTATGAATATGAAAAACTAACTTATGAAATTATATAGTTTATAAATTTTTATAATCTATTAATTGATTATAAATAAAATATGAATCATTTAAAAGAAAAATAAATGTTTGTAGAAAAACTATATTTTTTTTTCAAAAATATGGTTTAATCCTTAACGAAAGATAAAATTTAAAAATAACTTTTACAACCTTCAGAAAATTTATATAAAAAAATCTGAAATATTTTTAAAGTGTTAAACAAAAATTATCTTATGGTGATTTGTTATTTGTTTGAGAAGTTTTATTTTTTATTAAATAATTAAAAATACTGGATTTTAATTGAAAACAACATTTGCATCGAAATAATTTAAAATAATAAACTATATTTTTAAGTGTTTTTAAAGATAAAAAAGTTCAATTATAACTCTACTAATCCAATTTATGTCATTTAAATCATTTTCATATTGATTTTTGATATAAAAATACTATAATATTTTGATCATTTTCATTTTAAAAACCACTTTCTCATTGTGCATGTGAGATAATTTTAAATAAAACTATAAAAATTATGTGAGTTTAAATTAGAAAAATTAATTATGTATTATTAATCAGTATAATTTACTTTATATAAAAATGTCAAATTATTTTTTTTACCACAATGATATTTAAAAACAATTTAAATTAATTACAGTGATTGAGGTAAAAACGAGTATACTTAGGGGGTTAAACATAGAATATAAGGTGTAAGAATGAACCAAAAATTTCAATTTACCATTATATGGACATATTTAAATATAATAAATTCTATTATAGATAATGGATAGTTATTGGGGTCTGTTTAGATGAAACAATGTGTATGGAAATCACACTTTCAAAAAAATTACAAGTGCTCCACTCACCCCAACTATAAAAGGCCACCCATACACCCTCCACTTCACACCTTCAATCCACTTTTTTTTTATAAAATACCTTCCCAAATAAATTCCAAACTTCCATAAACTCATCATACATGTATTATTGTTTTCATAAATCTATCCATTAAAAGCTTTAGCAAAAACCTAAGGAGGATACCTGAAGAAGATGTAATGTTCTTCAATGTGCGTCTTTATCTTGTTTCTTTCTCCACCTCCTTCAATTTTTTATTAAAACATTCAGATATTAAGACCTATGTTTGTTTAATATAATGATATGTATTTTTAGTAATGTTAATATTTACAACCACACACACATCCATAAAGTGTGTCATGAAATCATCATTCATGTGTACATCAGACTACCGCCAGAAGAACTGATGTTGTTCATTTTTCCATTACCACCTCTCAAGGTTGGGTAAGGAGATGAATATAAATTATATATATGATATTTATAAAATAAGTACCCTATAAAGTCACTATATCATATATATATATTTTCACCTTCTATTCCATAGGAGATATGATAATGTCGGTCATGTGTATGGTGGACTACCGCCATACGAAGCTATGTGATTCATCTTTTAGTAACGCTTAACATGGAAAGTGATAACGAAACATTTAATTATTATATGAGATATAAATCAACTAATTTTAATATTCATGAAATATTTATCATTTATTAAATATCATATATATCATTTTCTTTCTTTCCATTTCACCAATGTAAATATGATAACATCGTTCATGTATGTGTGGACTACCTCCTTCACAAAGAGATGTGAAACTATTTTCATCACAACACCACTTGGATAACATATATAAGTATAAAATATGGTATATATTATGTTATTATCATTTTTTAAAGTTAATATATTACTTTCATTATTTCTATGATGATAATTGAAAAATTGAAATATTACTCATGAGTACGTATGACATACCGCCTCCACGATCATAACATGATTAATTTTTTCACAATGATCATTAATGATTGTTTTTAAAAGTAAAATTTCCATAAATATATTATAATTATATACTTATTATATTATGTAGATGATATAACTATTTAACATTTGGAATAACCTGATATTTCATGGTGAAACATGCATGATAAAAAATCCAATTAACTCAAGAAAGGATGAAAATAATGATATATCATTAATGAACGATTGAAAATATATTATAAAAGGATCATATATTATATAATAAATATTAATATGGTTCTGGTATAAAAAAAATTAAAAGTTTGAAACAAGTATACAAGAGTTTTAATCATGCTTTACCAAAAGGAATCATAAGGTAATAGTTTTTGTCTCAATTTAATTTCATTGAGGCATATTGTATTGGTTTTCACCTAATTTATATTAAAAGGTTTATATACTTACCATTTTAAATTTATTAACACTAATAATTAAATAATAATCATAATTTAAGTTTTAATTTTAAATAATTCACATTAGGGGACTTAAATTAAAATTTACAAACTTATAAGGGGTTTCTGAACTCAATTTACACTGATTATGTTAAACTTATGCTTCATAGATTATTCCATGCTAATGTTATGTGTGTAATTAATTATTATTATATTATGTTTCATTTCCAATTTTTATGTGGATTTATAGTTGTTATATATAATATATCCATTGATTAATTCTAACTTCAAATTTATGATCATTTTAATATTTTCTTTTCTAATGTCATTCTCATCAAGATTTTTTATTGTTGAATATTAGTTGAAGAAAATTACATTAAAATTTCTTAATAAACACTCAAATTTTATTATAATGTAGTTATTCATGAAATTATCAAGTAAATTATCTATCTTCCCACTCTTTGGTGCTTAAAATGTTTTTAAAATTACTTTTAAGAAAATCAGACTTCATTTCACTCTTTGGTATAAAATATATTTTCTTCAAAAAACATGTTCTCTAAAAATGTTTTCAAAAATGTTTTTAACATTTTAAAAATGATTTATAAAAGGAATTTTCACCCATTTTACACTTTAAAAAGGGTTTTCAAAATAATATTATGTCATTTTCAAAACAATTCCCATTTTTGTTTTACTAAAAATGTGAGAGGAATCTTGTTTTCATTTTATGCATAAGGAACTATTGTAATATTTTTATAGTGAAAAAGGAATGATTTTTTTAATTTTACGGCATGTATCAAATTAAACTCTACCATGACTATAATTTCTTTGAAAATATCTTTTCATGTTTAAGAGGATAATTTTAAATAATTTTTTAAGAGTGATTTTTTAAATTAAATGGATATTTTACCCAAGAATGTTTTTAAAGATCTTTTTATGGTATTTATATTCATCAATTACAAAAAAATATATTCTTACTTGAATAGGTATATGTTGATACCATCCTTATTATTCCCAGAGGTGGTTTATGATTATTTTAACCATAGAATTTATTGATGTTTACTTCCTTGATTCATTATTATAGTGTAACACCCCAAGCTTCTATGGTACGTTTCCCTTCGAATAATGCGATAGCGTGTGTTGTACGCAACCTCGAGTTCTAACACACACCACAACTAATTAAACTAGCCGTTGTGAATAGTAATACCTAATTTTTGAAATCATATATATTCAATATTTCAAAATGGACTTCATTTTTAGACTCGGAATATCGAATTTATCCTAAGGTGAAATTTTGGTACTTTTCGGATAACTTTCATATTTTGATGAATAGTGAAAATTACTAAATTTTATTTAAAAACAACTTTTTTAATCAAAATAATTAATAGTGATAAATTATGAATTTTAGTAGTTTTAAAGTATATTTAGAATATATTTTTACCATTTAATATAATGTTGGTCATTGGACATAATTTTACAATTAAACCGAACATAAACAAGTGTCAATCTTTTGATAGTTATTATCTCTTAAAAACACGCTTTTTGTTTTGACAGCGGGAATTAATTTTAAATTAATTTCTGCCACTTCTGTGTTTTGAATTTAGGAAAATGGATTCCATATTTTGAATCAGGATGTTCAAATTGTGTAAATAGGTAACTTTTATTTTTAGACATTTTGAATAATTACTGCGGTAAATATTTTATTTACCATGGTTAAGGGTAAATCCGGTAAATAAGGGTTAAAAAAATAATATTATAATAATACTAAATTACCCTAAAAACGTGTCTTAACCCTATTGGTTGATAGATGGTCGACCATGGGCATCTTTGTGTCAATTTTGGGACCCCATGGATCCACTTGTAAGTGATAATGACACTTTATTTTAATTTAGTTAAAATGAATACAAAAATGACACAAGCATATATCTTTTAGAACAACAATTTTTACATAGGGTTATATATGTTGGATTTTAGATTATAAATATTCATTAGAAAGCTAAAAAGATTTCCTACATAATGATATTTTCTTTATAATTTTTAGACATTAAATAAGTTATTTTATTTATGACACAATGATGATGCAGTAATTACTATTATAGTGAAAAATTAAAATAATTGATATTATAAATACCCAAATAAATATAATATGAAACTTTTAATGAATTAAACTAATTTTATAGGATAATATGATATATTAGGATTTATTTAATTGACTTTGTTCTAAGTAATCAATCTGTTATGAGTTTCACAAAAATCAACTATTGAATAGTGTCAAAATTGACATAAAAGAGTTCTTAAAACAAATATTATATTATTAATTGATATTAAATTCCTAAAAATATAAGGTTCGGCCAAGAGAATTATATTATGATAGGTTAATCATTAATGGACCACTTGGGGGTCGCTTGGATGTATATAGTAAGTTTATTAACCATATTATATAAAAATACAAAGAGACATTGTAAAAGTGAAACTAATTAACTTAGAGTTAATACTTAAAGATAAGGTTAATATAAGTACCCAAACATGTCTAAATTATATTGGTTGAGTGTTTTTCGACCTATCCCCACCTTAACCTTTGAATAATCAACTTTGGAGCCATTAGAAACCGAATATGAATTTATTATAAATTAATATTTCTAGCTTTTCCAAAGGTGCCCCTCACCCCTCTTATAAAAGGGCACTCCTCCTTCTCATTTCTTCACACCTTCAAAGCCTTTTGGTTCGGCCAAACTCTGCCCAAATACTCTCCCAACATCCCTCACTACAACCTAGAGGACTTAGTTTGATCAGAAAGCCAACCTAAGGAGCCCTTTTGATCAAATCAAAAGGAAGAACCCGAAGAAGAGGTAATGATTTCACCACCCTTTTCTAAGTTCATTTCTTCTTCCACTTCTTCTTCCTTTGTTCTTACCATTATAAAATAATAACTCCAGTATCTCACATATACTGTGATGTTATTATAAGTATGGTACAACCATATTCAGTATTCTATCCACCCTTTGAATAACATGTCACCATACGTGCGTACGTACGGCTTACCGTCTCCACGTCGTGGTGTAATTGTTATTCAATATAATATTATTTGGATGGGTATAATAATGATGTGTAACTCATGTAAATAATAAATATAACATGTTAATGATTCTTTATATATGATATACCATTCATTTATATATTATTTTAATATCAAAAGAATGATATTGTCGCTCGTGCGTACGTACGGACTACCGTCTCCACGAACACGATGAGATTCATTCTCCATCGTATCCATTCAAGTATAATTATCATTTTATGATTTAAAAATGAGTTTTAAGGACTTGATATCATTCTGGATATGAATAAGATACAACAAACATGGCTTATGTAACAAAACATATAAAAGAAAATGAGTAAGTTAACACCCGAAACGATGATAATTCTAAGATATTATTAATAAATCAATGTTAAAAGATCATATATGATATCATATTAATATATATGATTCTTGTATAATTTAATAACAATTATTTCACCATTATACAGGAGGTTAACCTACCCCAACCAAGGAAAAGTAAAAGGTAAGGGTTATTTCACAATCTCTTCATTATCCGAGGTTGTTTATATGTAATAATCTACTGGGATCTCTTTATCATCCACATCCATGTTTCTTAAAAATGTATTTCAAAACATTTTTACTATTTACAAGAATATGGGTTAAAGTCATTTATACCTTTTTTTGACTTTTTATAAGAGGTTTATAAAGGAATCTTTCCGTCGTTTTCAAAACAAGGTCCTTTTTAACCTTTTCGACAGAATTGAGGTAAGAATGTTTTTTTAACTTATACGGCGGGTGCGGTTATTTTACGCCGTTATAAAATCTTCAAAGCTTTCCTTACAAGCTTATAAGAATATTTTCAAAGAAAATGTTTTATTTTATATGGATCTTAAATGATTTCAAAATAAAAGGAGATATTTCTTTAAAAAGAATTTTGATTTCATCTATGTCAACATCCTTTGATGGATTTTAAGATTATTTGAAGTTGATTTATTATGATACAAAACTTCTATATTGTATTGAAGGTTTTGTGATATGTTTGACTGTGGATGTGCTATTTTTATACCATTCATAGTTTATTGTGAAAGTATTGACATTTCGTATGCTAGTTTTAATACGAATGTTTATGTTATGTTTAAACCTTTTCATATGGGAATGCATTGGACTTAATAAGTGACGGGTGGAGCCCGCTATAGCTCCTCGATGCATCGGTAGGTCTCATGAGACAAAATAGTGTCTTGGCACAAGGCCTTGACAAAATATTATTTGTAGTCTTGGCACGAGGCCTTGGCTATGTGGTTATGATAGTCTGGCATTATGCATTCCAACATTATGAAAGTGGTTAGTGATTTTTGCATGTGATTATTCGATTAGTAGAATATCCATGTGAATGAGTAAATGACATTATTTCATTTTACTTTTGCCATATTATGTTGATGTTCAAGTTTAAAAGGCTTTTGTTTTAGTTATACATTGCCTTAAATGTTTATTCTTATTTATGAAAGTTTCTGCTATATTGTTATCCTTACTGGGCATTTGAGCTCACCCCTTTTCTATGTTTTATTTTTCCCAGGAAGTGAAGAAGTAAATTATGAATGACCTGCAGGGATTTTTATGAGGGGATAATAGTGTGGTCTATTGAGACATTACGTTGTTGTAGTAGTTTTTCATTTTATGATGTAATGTAAAACTTATAAATATATCTAGTGTTTCCAAGGCTACTAAACCAATCGGTCTTTCGAGATTTGATCTTTCTTGTGATCATGCCAATGTTATGTAATTAATGCACCGACTCTGGGTAACTGGGGTCGGGGCGTTACAGTTGGTATCAGAGGAAGTTTAGTACAAACCTTGGAAGCTAGATTTAGATAAACTCTGATTAGAGCACATAGACCTAAGATGAACTTTGAGGATTAGTATAGAAGAACTTCCTAGAATTTTGGTATTGTAGAGATTTTGTGAGCTTTCCGAGCAATACATCCCTGTCTAGATACGAGCAGGTAGAGGCGGCTCTGGCACAGATGTACCTAGGGGTAAAACCCGAAAACACCGCTTTGAGCTAGACTCGAACGGGAACTGGTGCACGACAACGGGCCTTGCTGCACTCTTGGTTACGACACTCCCGGGGGATATGCTTAGGATAACTCTCACTTTCTTTACAAATCATTATGAAGGGTTTATGAGTATATACTTCCTCAAAGAAAACATTTTTATGATTATGGATTATATCCATAAATAGTTCAATTTATGTTAAGTGTTTTATAAGTATGGGATTATGTATTTTGATTCATAAACTGATCTAGTTTATGCCATTGTTTAGAAATGGCGCCTAGTGGAAGAAATGGAAACCGTATCAATGCACGCACTCCATGTAGGGATTGCCCTCCTGCTCAAGATAATTATAGTGGGACTGGTGATGCAACTGGTGCTGATCAGCTAATCACCATACTGGGACAACTTACTCAGGTTATGAATAATAACCTTACCCGTATGGAGCACCCTGATCCGCAGCGTGGAGGATCAATGTTAGATCGATTCATGAGACAACAACCACCAACGTTCAATGGGAGTACAAATCCCTTAGTAGCTGAGCAATGGATATTTTCCCTAGAGAAAATATTTCAGGCTTTGGGGAGTAGTGAAAGGGAAAAAGTTACCATGGCAGTTTACCGCCTCACTGGAGATGCTGATCAATGGTGGTCATTGATTCAAAACATGAAGGAAGATGATGAAGTATCAAACATGGAATGGAGGGAGTTCAAAGATCTGTTTTTAGAAAAATACATTCCTCGCGACCATCGAGCAGATATGGAAAGACAATTTCTGAGTCTGAGACAAAAGGAGGATGAGAATGTCACAAAGTATGAGGCTAACTTTACAAGGTTAGCGAGGTATGCTGGAGATTATATTCGCAACCCAAGAAGTAAGATTGATCGTTTATTTGATGGGTTAAAACCATTTCTCCGTCGAGCATTAGTCTCACAATCCTTTTCATCGTACGAAGACATTGTCTCATGTGCTATAAAGACCGAAAAGGAATTCTCTAAGTCTTATGAATTTAAAGCAAAGCAAGAGAAGAAGAGACCTGCTGATCAATCTGGGAATGGAAATAAGGGGAAGAAGGGAAAGGTTGAATATCCATCTTGTGGTAAGTGCGGGAAGAAACACCCCGGTGCTTGCCTGAAGGGAATGGGAGTCTGTTACAAGTGTGGTGAAAAAGGCCACCAAGCTCATGATTGCAAGGGGAAGAAGTAAGCTACCAACGTTCAGTGCTACAATTGCAGGGAGATGGGGCATTATGCAAATGCATGTCCTAAGCGTCAGGAGAACTTACCTCAGAAAAGGCCAAGGGATCAAGGCCAGGCTTATGCTATCACTACTGCTGAGGTAGAAGCTCCGAAAGACGTGGTGGCAGGTAATTTAATGGTTTCCTCAAGTTTAGCAAATGCATTATTTGATTCTGGATCATCGCATTGTTTCATATCTTCCCAGTTTGCTAAGAAAATTAGATATTTCCAATTTGATTTAATAAGGGAGTTGTCAGTTAAAACTCCTAAGGGAAGTATCATTGCAACAAAGTTTTGTGAATCAGTCCCCATTAGAGCACATAAATTTTCTTTATCTGCTGATCTCATCGTCATACCTATGATTGAGTTTGATATAATCCTCGGTATGGACTGGCTTTCGGACTATGATGCGAAGATTTATTTTAAGAAGAAAGAGGTTACGATTCTTGATGATAATGATAAGGAGCACCTTATTTTTAGAGCAGAATCGTCACCACCTAATTCTTATTTAGATCCACCCCCAGTAGCTCAACTTAATTCAATTATTGGGGAGGAAGAGAATGAAATAACTATCGGTGAGGAAAGGAATGTTCAAATAGAGGATGTACCTGTTGTGAAAGAATTTGTAGATGTATTTCCGGAAGATTTACCTGGACATCCTCCAGAACGAGAAGTAGAGTTTTCCATTGATTTAATTCCTGGATCAAGGCCTATATCGAAGACCCCTTATAGAATGGCCACTGTAGAGCTAGTCGAACTAAAGAAACTACTAGAGGAATTGAGTAATAAGGGATTTATTCGCCCTAGTGTTTCTCCATGGGGAGCCCCTGTTCTTTTTGTTAAAAAGAAAGATGGATCTATGAGGTTATGTATCGACTACAGGGAGATCAATGCTATAACGATAAAGAACAAGTATCCCCTACCTCGTATTGATGATTTATTTGACCAACTGCATGGAGCTCAATACTTTTCAAAGATTGACCTTCGATCTGGATACCATCAGTTGTGTGTAAAGAAGGAAGACATTCCGAAAACAGCATTTCGAACCAGGTACGGGCATTACGAGTTTACTGTAATGCCGTTTGGATTGACTAATGCACCCTCTGTATTCATGGATCTAATGAATAGAGTTTTCAAGGAGTATCTCGATGAATTTTTGGTGGTATTTATTGATGATATCTTGGTATACTCCAAAACCTACGAAGATCATGAAAATCACTTGCGCATTATCTTGAAGACTCTGAGGAGGCATGAATTATATGGGAAGTTTAGCAAGTGTGAATTCTGGCTTCAGGAGATTTCTTTTCTTGGCCATATTGTCTCTAAAGATGGAATCTCTGTTGATCCTTCTAAGACCAAGGCAATCCAAGAATGGCCAGCACCTACGAGTATAACTGAGGTACGTAGTTTTATTGGTTTGGCAGGTTATTATCGACGTTTCGTCCAGAATTTTGCCCGATTGGCTAACCCATTAAGGAAGCTCACACGTAAAGGGGTTAAATTTGTTTGGACAAAAGAGTGTGAAGAATGTTTCGAAGAACTGAAGAGAAGATTAGTCAATGCTCCTATATTGACTCTACCATCGGGGAATGATGGGTTCGTTATTTATAGTGATGCATCGAAGAAAGGACTTGGCTGTGTCCTTATGCAGAATGATAGAGTTATTGCCTATGCATCACGACAGTTGAAAATTCATGAACAAAACTATCCTACTCATGATCTCGAATTAGCAGCAGTGATCTTTTCTTTGAAAATATGGAGGCACTACCTCTATGGTGAAAAATGTGAGATTTATACTGATCACAAGAGTTTGAAGTATATTTTCTCACAAAAAGAACTCAACATGAGGCAAAGGAGATGGCTTGAATTACTCAAGGATTATGATTGTACGATACACTACCACCCAGGGAAGGCAAACAAGGTGGCAGATGCTTTGAGTAGAAAAGACCATGGAGTTTTGAACAATATGAGAATTGAAAGGGATCCAATTTTCATGGAGCTAGTGAAGATGGACATGGGAATAACCAGGGAAGGTGAAACATCAATGCTTTTTCAAATGGTTGCCAAACCATCTTTACTAGAAAGGATTAAGAGTTCTCAGACTGATGATGAAGAATTCCAAAAGAAGATTAAAGCTGTGAATGATGGGAGTTTGAGAGACTTTGCGTATGAAGGTGGAATTTTGAAATTCGGGAAGAGACTTTGTGTTCCCAATATACCTGATCTAAAAAGGGAATTGCTGGATGATGCTCATAGTTCCAATTTCTCTATACACCCTGGGAGCACCAAAATGTATAGATATTTGAAGGAACATTTTTGGTGGGACAACATGAAGAGGGAGATTGCTGATTTTGTGTCAAGATGTATGGTTTGTCAACAAGTGAAAGCTGGAAGGCAACAGCCTGGAGGAGTCATGCAACCTCTTCCCATACCGGAGTGGAAATGGGACAATATTACGATGGACTTTGTCATGGGGATACCAAAGACTCCTAGAAGGAACGATGCAATATGGGTTATTGTTGATCGTCTTACCAAGTCAGCACATTTTCTTGCTATAAGAGAAGATCTACCCCTGGAACGTCTAGCAAGACTATACATTAATGAAGTTGTGAGACTTCATGGAGTACCCCTATCGATTTTTTCTGATCGTGATCCCCGTTTTACTTCAAGATTTTGGAAAAGTCTTCAGAAATCCCTGGATACTGAACTTCATTTGAGCACTGCTTACCACCCTCAGACAGACGGACAATCAGAACGGACTATTCAGACCTTAGAAGACATGTTGAGATCTTGCTCACTTGATTTTCAGGGTATGTGGGATCAATATTTACCACTAGTAGAATTTTCCTATAACAATAGCTTCCATTCGAGTATTCAGATGGCACCATATGAAGCGTTATACGGAAAGAGATGTCGTACACCAACCTGTTGGGATGACGTTGGTGAAAGAAAACTTGTAGGCCCAGAACTGGTGGAGGAAACAGTGGAAAAGGTGAAGGTAATCCAAAATCACATTAAAGCAGCTCAAAGTAGGCAGAAGAGCTATGCCGATAATCGAAGGAAGGATTTGGAATTTCAAGTCGGTGATCATGTTTTCCTGAAGGTATCTCTATGGAAGGGAGTCATACGTTTTGGTAAGAAAGGTAAATTAAGTCCCAGGTACATCGGACCTTTCGAAATTCTAGAACGAATTGGGGTTGTAGCTTACCGATTGGCAATGCCGCCAAGTCTCTCCAAAGTTCACGATGTGTTCCACGTATCTCTGTTGAGAAAATACATGCCTGACCCAACGCATGTACTCACCTATGAAGATTTAGAACTGGAACCCGATCTGTCTTATTGCGAAGAGCCCATCAAGATTCTTGATACGAGAGAACAAGTGCTGAGAAACCGGACGACGCGTCTGGTAAAAGTTTTGTGGAGGAATCATAAGATGGAAGAGGCAACGTGGGAACCCGAGGAACTTATGATGAAGAACCACCGGAGTCTTTTTATGCAGTAATACCCTAGAAATTGCGAGGACGCAATTATTTGAAGGAGGGGAGAATGTAACACCCCAAGCTTCTATGGTACGTTTCCCTTCGAATAATGCGATAGCGTGTGTTGTACGCAACCTCGAGTTCTAACACACACCACAACTAATTAAACTAGACGTTGTGAATAGTAATACATAATTTTTGAAATCATATATATTCAATATTTCAAAATGGACTTCATTTTTAGACTCGGAATATCGAATTTAGCCTAAGGTGAAATTTTGGTACTTTTCGGATAACTTTCATATTTTGATGAATAGTGAAAATTACTAAATTTTATTTAAAAACAACTTTTTTAATCAAAATAATTAATAGTGATAAATTATGAATTTTAGTAGTTTTAAAGTATATTTAGAATATATTTTTACCATTTAATATAATGTTGGTCATTGGACATAATTTTACAATTAAACCGAACATAAACAAGTGTCAATCTTTTGATAGTTATTATCTCTTAAAAACACGCTTTTTGTTTTGACAGCGGGAATTAATTTTAAATTAATTTCTGACACTTCTGTGTTTTGAATTTAGGAAAATGGATTCCATATTTGGAATCAGGATGTTCAAATTGTGTAAATAGGTAACTTTTATTTTTAGACATTTTGAATAATTACTGCGGTAAATATTTTATTTACCATGGTTAAGGGTAAATCCGGTAAATAAGGGTTAAAAAAATAATATTATAATAATACTAAATTACCCTAAAAACGTGTCTTAACCCTATTGGTTGATAGATGGTCGACCATGGGCATCTTTGTGTCAATTTTGGGACCCCATGGATCCACTTGTAAGTGATAATGACACTTTATTTTAATTTAGTTAAAATGAATACAAAAATGACACAAGCATATATCTTTTAGAACAACAATTTTTACATAGGGTTATATATGTTGGATTTTAGATTATAAATATTCATTAGAAAGCTAACAAGATGTCCTACATAATGATATTTTCTTTATAATTTTTAGACATTAAATAAGTTATTTTATTTATGACACAATGATGATGCAGTAATTACTATTATAGTGAAAAATTAAAATAATTGATATTATAAATACCCAAATAAATATAATATGAAACTTTTAATGAATTAAACTAATTTTATAGGATAATATGATATATTAGGATTGATTTAATTGACTTTTTTCTAAGTAATCAATCTGTTATGAGTTTCACAAAAATCAACTATTGAATAGTGTCAAAATTGACATAAAAGAGTTCTTAAAACAAATATTATATTATTAATTGATATTAAATTCCTAAAAATATAAGGTTCGGCCAAGAGACTTATATTATGATAGGTTAATCATTAATGGACCACTTGGGGGTCGCTTGGATGTATATAGTAAGTTTATTAACCATATTATATAAAAATACAAAGAGACATTGTAAAAGTGAAACTAATTAACTTAGAGTTAATACTTAAAGATAAGGTTAATATAAGTACCCAAACATGTCTAAATTCTATTGGTTGAGTGTTTTTCGACCTATCCCCACCTTAACCTTTTAATAATCAACTTTGGAGCCATTAGAAACCGAATATGAATTTATTATAAATTAATATTTCTAGCTTTTCCAAAGGTGCCCCTCACCCCTCTTATAAAAGGGCACTCCTCCTTCTCATTTATTCACACCTTCAAAGCCTTTTGGTTCGGCCAAACTCTGCCCAAATACTCTCCCAACATCCCTCACTACAACCTAGAGGACTTAGTTTGATCAGAAAGCCAACCTAAGGAGCCCTTTTGATCAAATCAAAAGGAAGAACCCGAAGAAGAGGTAATGATTTCACCACCCTTTTCTAAGTTCATTTCTTCTTCCACTTCTTCTTCCTTTGTTCTTACCATTCTAAAATAATAACTCCAGTATCTCACATATACTGTGATGTTATTATAAGTTTGGTACAACCATATTCAGTATTCTATCCACCCTTTGAATAACATGTCACCATACGTGCGTACGTACGGCTTACCGTCTCCACGTCGTGGTGTAATTGTTATTCAATATAATATTATTTGGATGGGTATAATAATGATGTGTAACTCATGTAAATAATAAATATAACATGTTAATGATTCTGTATATATGATATACCATTCATTTATATATTATTTTAATATCAAAAGAATGATATTGTCGCTCGTGCGTACGTACGGACTACCGTCTCCACGAACGCGATGAGATTCATTCTCCATCGTATCCATTCAAGTATAATTATCATTTTATGATTTAAAAATGATTTTTAAGGACTTGATATCATTCTGGATATGAATAAGATACAACAAACATGGCTTATGTAACAAAACATATAAAAGAAAACGAGTAAGTTAACACCCGAAACGATGATAATTCTAAGATATTATTAATAAATCAATGTTAAAAGATCATATATGATATCATATTAATATATATGATTCTTGTATAATTTAATAACAATTATTTCACCATTATACAGGAGGTTAACCTACCCCAACCAAGGAAAAGTAAAAGTTAAGGGTTATTTCACAATCTCTTCATTATCCGAGGTTGTTTATATGTAATAATCTACTGGGATCTCTTTATCATCCACATCCATGTTTCTTAAAAATGTATTTCAAAACATTTTTACTATTTACAAGAATATGGGTTAAAGTCATTTATACCTTTTTTTGACTTTTTATAAGAGGTTTATAAAGGAATCTTTCCGTCGTTTTCAAAACAAGGTCCTTTTTAACCTTTTCGACAGAATTGAGGTAAGAATGTTTTTTTTAACTTATACGGCGGGTGCGGTTATTTTACGCCGTTATAAAATCTTCAAAGCTTTCCTTACAAGCTTATAAGAATATTTTCAAAGAAAATGTTTTATTTTATATGGATCTTAAATGATTTCAAAATAAAAGGAGATATTTCTTTAAAAATAATTTTGATTTCATCTATGTCAACATCCTTTGATGGATTTTAAGATTATTTGAAGTTGATTTATTATGATACAAAACTTCTATATTGTATTGAAGGTTTTGTGATATGTTTGACTGTGGATGTGCTATTTTTATACCATTCATAGTTTATTGTGAAAGTATTGACATTTCGTATGCTAGTTTTAATACGAATGTTTATGTTATGTTTAAACCTTTTCATATGGGAATGCATTGGACTTAATAAGTGACGGGTGGAGCCCGCTATAGCTCCTCGATGCATCGGTAGGTCTCATGAGACAAACTAGTGTCTTGGCACAAGGCCTTGACAAAATCTTATTTGTAGTCTTGGCACGAGGCCTTGGCTATGTGGTTATGATAGTCTGGCATTATGCATTCCAACATTATGAAAGTGGTTAGTGATTTTTGCATGTGATTATTCGATTAGTAGAATATCCATGTGAATGAGTAAATGGCATTATTTCATTTTACTTTTGCCATATTATGTTGATGTTCAAGTTTAAAAGGCTTTTGTTTTAGTTATACATTGCCTTAAACGTTTATTCTTATTTATGAAAGTTTCTGCTATATTGTTATCCTTACTGGGCATTTGAGCTCACCCCTTTTCTATGTTTTATTTTTCCCAGGAAGTGAAGAAGTAAATTATGAATGACCTGCAGGCATTTTTATGAGGGGATAATAGTGTGGTCTATTGAGACATTACGTTGTTGTAGTAGTTTTTCATTTTATGATGTAATGTAAAACTTATAAATATATCTAGTGTTTCCAAGGCTACTAAACTAATCGGTCTTTCGAGATTTGATCTTTCTTGTGATCATGCCAATGTTATGTAATTAATGAACCGACTCTGGGTAACTGGGGTCGGGGCGTTACATATAGTCATTAAATTTTCCTCGAATTACTCACTTTCTGCTGGACATTAAATTTCACCTAAAAGCTAATATTATTTTTGATGTACATCTTTTTTAACTAAACCGTATACCATTTTTACATACAATATTTAAATTTAAATTTATTTGATTATGTAGGGATATATTGATAAATATACTTTAATAAATATATATTTTTTTATGGTAAGGAATGTTGTTTATGAATTCAATCGATTATTCAATATATGAGGAATTATTTGGAAATTTAATACATGGGGTTAAGACCAATTAATGTAACCCCTCGATGAGTCGATAGTCTCATGGGATTAATTATTTGGTATTCTTGACTAAATTGGTTTTATACCCAATTTGTTTTAATATATTATGAGGATAGATATTGACAGTAATGATATCACATTTTTGAGAATCATAATGCCCAATAATTAGGGATTGTCTTCATTTAGAATTATGTTTTTATTATCCATGATATTTTACCTATGTTATAATCCATGGATTCATTTAATTCTCAGATTATTGTTTAAATATAACAAATTATTAGTTATTTACCTTTCTAGAGTGATTCTTCCTTATCCTACCATGATAGCCATGCCATATAAGTGGCATGTATAGTTTTTTTACCTTTCCATACTCCTTATCTTACCATGATAGTAAATTTATTTAAATTTTATGTATATTCAGTTATTTTACTTTTCATATTGATTATTAATTATTGACTCATGGTAGATTATTCTATACTTAACCCTTAATATGAATTTGAGCTCACTCTTATTATTTTTCCTTTTATAAAGATTTCATGAAGAATACGATGTTTGATATGAAATAATATACTAGAGGGAATAATGTATTTCATGAAAAAAATTATGTTGTAATTTTTGTATTCAATTTTAATTCAATATTGATATATATATATATAGTTTACCTAGACTAGAAACCTGTCCGGTCCTTTAGGTTTTAATTCAATGCATATTCTACCAATGTAATGCTAACATGAACCATCTCCAGGCTGCTTTGGTTGAGTTCAATACAAAAATCATCAGTGTACTTCCCAAAAAACAAAAAATTGTGACATTTACATTGTATAAAATCCCATTACATGTTAAGAAATCCATGTAGGCTAAAATTTCTAGAAAAGTATTTCATACTATGTAAACCTAGTACTTGGTGTGTAAACTATTCACGCCCTAAACCTATTTCATGGAATTTTCCTAGTGACCATTATATACTAGGAAATCAATTTACATGTTTTATTATCCCTTTAAATGGTGTGTAACCACTTTACTGAGTGCGTAATCACCAATAAAATATAAAACAATACAGTTTCAAGAATAAAAACACCCAATCACCCACAACATCCACTAAACATGGAGAGAACCCCTCAAATCCATTAAAAAAATTATACCAAGACTCTATTCATTATAATAAACATACATCCCTGAACATTCAATCATTTTTTATAGAAAATACTCTCCATCCATGAGAAGCCCACAAACCCACCCAAACATGACTTATAAATAAATCATAAACAAGTGAGTAACTGAAAAGAATAATAAGGTATTACAAGGTTAATCAGTGTTCCCTTTTTACCATAATGTTTTACCAATTCAAAATTCCCTATCAATATTCAAAGATAAAATATTTGATACGTTATATATGGGTCTACATATAAATTTCTTCAAATCATTCATACTTAATACATGATAGAATGTATAGAAGTGAGATAAAAATTATTTTTTTACAGGGCTCAATCTTGATTGGTCTCTTCATCCTATCTCCCTCCGATGTATAAAGGGAACCTCACAAAAAACTCAGGAACAAAATTTTTATTTTTCTTTGGTATTTAACAACATCAAATGATTAGATCTTATTGATAAATAATATTCATTAAAAGATAAAGGGGTTTCTTATATAATTTCATTTAGGAAAATATCATTATGTAATCATGGTTCTAAAAAATATTCATTATTGGGAACACTCCTTGTAAAGACCCAAAATTCTTATACATAAAAATTAAATCTTTTAAATGAATATTAAATTCATTACACAAATACACACATGATTATAATAAAGTTATAATTCCACATGAATGTTGAAAACATAAACAACTTGTTCAAAATAGTTCTACATCATCACCAACATATCTCATCATAAAAAAACCTTTCTAAAAAAGATCACATTTAATACCTATAATCATAAAATGGGGGATGGAAATATAATAAAGGATGATCTTAGAGTCCTAGTAAAGGTAAAAAAGGTAAATACATATACATTATTTGAAAATAAGGGTATGATATTTTGATCACAATATATAAAAACCATACCTTGTAGTTCAACCATCGAAATCATGTGTCCAGTAATAAATATTGGTATATCATAAGACATGAATAATAGGGAAATAAAATAACATGAGATATGAGAACATAATATTGACATAATAAATGGAGTTGTGGATACATATTATCATAGAGAATCATTTAATTAGTAGTTAAGGCTCATTTCAAAAACTATCACAGGGGAATGATTTTACTTGACAAACCATCATAGTAGTCTTGGTTCACTCTCAAGACTATTATATTAGATATTTTCCCATAATAAATTGGATTTAGTAATCATTTCAGTCCTATTTATATAATGAGATATCAATCGTGACCAAATTAATTAGAGAGAGATATTGGTGCCACCCATCACAAAATAAAAAACATACATATGTGTGGACTAAGATCATATAACATTAATCATATCAAAAACCATTAAAATAAACATTTTTCATAAAACTTTTAGCATAACATAACTTGTAAAAAATAAACATGTTTCATAATCATTTCATTATATCATCAAGTCAAGAACCATGAAAAATAATCTGGTTTCATATGTATGTTATCATGGTATAACTTATAAAAGAAAAATGGGTTTTAAAAATATCTTTCCATTATAAACATAAAAAATCTAGAGAAATAATAATAATTTTATCATGGGATCATATCCCCACTAATGAATAAATCACAAAAAAATATTTCATCTTATATGGAAAATGATTTTTAAATATCACTTTGAGTTTTTTTGAGGAAAATAACTTTTACTTTAAAATAAAATTTTAAAACATAAAATTAATAAAATATTTTGGAAATAATTTTATTTGAAAATAAAATTGAAAATATATAAAGGCTACTTTAAAGAAAATTTAAAACATTTCTTGAGGAAAATATCATTTTCACTTTGAAAACTACTTTTTAAAACATAAAATACTTTGAAAATAAATTTCATTGATAATGAAATTGAAATAATATAATGGAATCCTCAAAAAATAATCTAAAAAATTTCTTAAGGAAAATAAAATTTCTTATTTGAAAAAATAATTTTAAAAAATAAAACATTTTCCTTTCAATATAACCTTGGAAACATATAAATAATGCATTAAAAATTATTTAAAACATATGTTGATTGAAATAATATTTCTGCATTGATTTTTGTAAGACAAATTTTTTTTGAAAATTAATTTCATTTAAGAACATTTAAAACATATAATTGAAGCTTAAAATTATGTAATTATCATGATGGTGGAAAATTCCATTCCTTTCATACACATTAAAATAATACTCCTTTCATATTTTCGGTAAAATCCAAATGGGATTTTTCATAAAATGACATGAATATTTGTTTAAAAACATTTTGTAAAAATTAAAAAAATGAGAATAAATATAATTAATTAATAATTTTTAAAATGATAAAAATAATTTTTAAAATATGTTTAGAAAAAATGGTTTTATATGAAACTAGTTTTCGACTGAAAAGAGAAATACATATGTTCTTTCATAAAAACATTCTTTTGAAATATTGAGTACATAAATAGATGAAAACAGATTGAAAATATTTATTCCCATCAAATAAAAAGAGGATAAGACAATTCATTAATTTCTTGAGCGAAATATCATAATATTTCATCATTTGAATCATAATTATAAAGAATCCTGTTAAAGAACGACATTATAACAAAAAACTATTACCACTTTGTATCTTTGAATCATAATCACCATGAAATAATAAAATTAAATGAAATTAATAATATGTTAAAAATAAGTATATTCATGATATAAAATGTAAAAGGGAAAGTATATAAACTTCAAATAATAATATAAATTCAAAGCATATCCTATGTACCAATGAAGGTAATAGAGACATAAAACCCCATACCACTTTAGGAACATTTGAACCATAACCCCCTTGAAATTTCGATCTTAATGGTCTTGTAAATCCTAAAAAAATTTATGTTTAAGTATCCTAAAATATATTTATGTTCAATATATACCCCACATAAAAGAAACACATGGTGAATATGTAATGTGTATTATAAGAAAATTTGAATGTGGCAAAAACCTCATACCATAAGTCTCAACATAATTCATACACTATTAAAAATACTGTATAAAAAATATATGTATATTATACATCTATTAAATAACCATACATAAACAAAAAATCACACACATATATATATATATATATATCTTACCAAATATGATTTACATATAACTAGTTATTATCCATTTATTAAAAATTCCATGTTAAAGTCACAATTTGAGCAATATCTACTTTGTGTTTCATGCATGTTTGGATTTTTTTTTTATTTTTTTCCTCTTAATTTGATCATGGTTTCATAATATACACAATGATAAACACGATATTAATATCATATATTTTAATTATAAATTTATTTATAGTGATATATATAAGTTAGGGATAGAAAATAAAATGAATAGTTCATGGAGACGGTATGTTATATGTACACAGGAACAATGTTTCAATTTCCCAACATAATGAATGAAATATATTTAAATAATATATTACCATTTTAGAATTTTTTTCATATATTTAAAATATTTTAATTAAACTTATCCTTATTACCTTCCATTTAATGTGTTAAAAAATCAAAATGCTTCACAAGGCAGAAGTCCACTATACACATGAATAACATTATCATATTCTTATAGAAAATAACCTAAGAATAAGCATGTTATATCATTTTAATATAAGTAAAATTGTATCATAAATATCATATATAAATAATAAATCCATAATTATATTCATATATGAAACGCGATAATGGAAAACAAACTACATTGGTTTACGAGGCTATAGTCACCCATACACATGAATAATGATTTCATAAGCCGTTTTATGGAATAGAAGAAGGATTTAGGTCATTAAATTAAAATATTAATATATTAGTATGCTATATATACTAATTTTTTTATATCAAAATGATTTAATAATAATTTAAATATGTGGATAAATAAATAGAATAAGTTTTTTTCTTAGGGATGCCCCCAGTTCCTCAGACAACTTCTTTTGGTTTGCACCGAAAGGATTACTAGGTTGAATTTCTGAATAAAATAATGATTTTAGGATTATAGGTGGAAATTAATGAATTTATTCCTGAAATAATTGGATGAAAAAAGGTTTTTTTATGTTTTTTAGGAGAGAATAAGGGGTGACCATTTATAATTTATGTATATTGTACACTTGTAATTTTTGTAAAGTAAAATGTGTAGCTACATTTTTTATATAATGAAAGGATCCCTAATGTGAAATTATCAAAAATAAAAGATATATGGTATCAATATGGTCATATAATGTTTTTTGGAAAAGTTTTGGGTCATTTTTAACCCTTATCTTTTCGGTTTAACAACCCGGTAAACCCTTTTTTACCGTCATCATGGTAAATATTTTTTAATATATCTGTATATTAATTATGGTAAAAAAAATTAGTAACCTTATTAGATAATTTAAATTACTATGGTTTCAAATATTGAATCCATTTTTCCAAATTCAACTCCTAGAAGTGGAAAAATTTACTTTAATATTAATCCCAAAGACGTGATGAGAATGCAGATTACCAAAGAGAAAATATTCAAATGTTTAAATAGTTTTTATATAAAAATTAATTATAATTTTTTTAAATAACCTAAATTGTATGAATAGATATAAATTTAATCTAATTTTTCTTTTAAAACATTTTAAAAAATATTTTCTATTTTTTAAAATTATTTGAAAGAAACTACAAATCACAATAAAGACCAATATTTTTCACTATTCATCAAAAACTTTATATTTTCAAAAAATTATAAAAAATTTAGTCTAATATAATTTTGACATGATTATTTTAAAAAATAATTTTAATTTTGAAATAATTTTTTAAATATGGAAAAGTTAATTTGAAAATAAGTCCAAAAAGGTTACAAAATCACTTTTTTGGAAAAATACATTTTTAAGCGTAAAATTGAATTTATTCTTATCTCTTGTCTTAAAAATAGATAAGTTAAATTTTTGGAATTTAATTGAATATATAATATATAAATTTCATGAAAATAATTCAAAATAATTTATTTTTTTTCTTTTTTATGTTAAAACACATTGGTGTGCATAAAAAAAGTTCTTTATAAAAATTTCCTCAAATTTAAAATTATATTTATTTTCATTTATAATTATTTGGTCACCAAAGAGTTCATTACATATATATACATTTATAAACCATAAATTTTAACAATATAGTTAATCTTATTCATGTCCACCATTCCAATGGATATCTTATAAGTATCAAATAAAATAATAATATTCTAATTGTATGTCATGTTTCTTTTAAACTTGACATTGCATGTAATACAAGATACACTCAATGTTTCATGGAATGAAAGATAAAATAAGTATTTCATGAAACTAAAGAAAAAACTGGTGTTTTATTTAATGAAAAATATCAAGAATATTTACTTTATTTGAAAAAATACTTTCTAATTTTTTATCTATTACATTATACCCTTGTTAAATAATTTGATTCCTCGAAATTTTAACTTGTACTTAGAAAATAAGGGTTTAACATTTGAAAGCACCTAATTGGGAAATAAACATTGTAAAAAGGGTTAATAAAAACTCATATTCAAAACAGGAAAAGGGATATGCGATGGTAATATAAAATAACACATAAATTGGTTTTCATATAGGAGAACAGTGCTGGGAAGTGGAATGATGAATACAAAAGAGAAAAATAGCACCCAAATACTGATGGAGAGCAATATAGAACCTGGCCAATAGTAATTTAAAGGCCAAAAATCCATAAACCAAAGTGGTTTGAAAATTTTCATTGATATCTTAAAAAATTATAATAATATAAAAAAATTTTATTTCAAGATTATTTTTGTAAATTTAGATTTTTTTAAAAGAATATATACTTACTTAATTTGATTCTATTTCATAAGAATAATATCATCCTTTTGTTTTTATTTGATTAATTTCCACTTCATCTATTTAATCTAAGAGTTGATTTTTTTAGGCTTGGATCACTAAAGTATAATAAGATCCATAAATTAATGATAACTCATTCCTTCTTTCTCTATTTAAAAAATCATGTTGGCACATGTCATAAAATAACATACATAGTTAAACATAATACATTACATTAATAGTTAACCATAAGGATCCTCCTTACCAGGCCAAAATTGAAATGAATTTTTTTTAAAATAAGGACACTAAATTCCTAAAATAAACTAATGATTAATCACCTCAAAAAAATTAATTAGGATATAATGTCACAAATCGAATATGTGAATACAGTGATCATATATTCTTATGAAACATTGTAATATCCTAAATTACTATAAAACCTCAATGAAAACCTACATTCTTTAAAAAATTAACTCTATCCTAATTACATATATAAAATCACTAATTATTGAATATATTCCATAAATCCAAAAATGTTCTAAACTCCACCAATGATAACATATGACACATTTTCATGAAATAATTAAATAGTTCCAAGGTATTAAATAATATCCGATTTACATTATCCATATCAATCATCTCTTTATTCAGAATAAATACCATTTTATCACCATCAATAACATAGTAAGGGTTATGTTCCCTATAAAAAATACCACCTTTCTATTAAATCAATTTTTTAATAAATCAATACCATTTAAAATATTATTAAAAATCATTAATGAGAAACTACTATGGGAAAATAAATTAATTTTTTATGATTCTAATAAAAAAATACCATTGATAAATATATAATTCTTTGAATCCTAATATATAAAAACATCAATCATTAGACATTATTCATACATCATTAACTATGCTTCATGATCATACTCCTTAACACTTTTTTTCTTTTCAAATGTTATTTTTTGTTACTTCATCCTCAATAATATAAACATTACCTTTACAAATTTGATGATTCACTTCATGGGATTTCCATTTACGAATTCAGTTTTCATTATACGCATAATTTCCATATTTTATACATTCAACCATCGATTAAATATTTGGGAGGTGATTATTCTCATCTATTATATCAACTAAAAGTTTCATTTTCCACTGAAATTACTTTCATTGTGTTCTTATTTTACACACTCAAAACATCACCCCATTCTTCTAAGATATTAAATTGGTTGCTTCTTTCTAAATTATCTAAATATAGGAAAAAATATTCTTTCCTCCATGGTCTCCACTAAATAAACTCTCAATGAACATTATCCTTATATTTTTTTGTGAGTTTAAGAGTTGGTTAAGGTGTGCGTTGTTAATTATATATCATGATAACTGATTTGACATAGTAACAATATCATTAACTCTAATCATTATCCCATTTAGTTTCTCATCAAAATATTTCTTGTCACATTAAAATTTAATCAAGTTTCTTCTAGTTCCCTCCATTAACTGAAGAAAAACAATCATAGTGTGAGAAAAAATATTCATATTGGGAAACCACATAATCATGGAAATCACTTATATAATGAATAAATCATGACACCTTCTTTAAAATCTATGGAACCTGGGGTTAAAACTAGATCACCCATGTCCATTATTTAAATCCTTCATGATGGTTCATAAGTAGAGTGTGAATTTCAAAATAATATCCCCTAGTAGTGTCAAACCCGGTGTGCAGTAGTACCCATTTTCATCCCCTAGGTGATGATATAGTCTAGATTAATGTGAAATCTTCAGAGTTATTACACATAGGTAACCCTATTATAGATCTACAACCATGTTTAGTATCCATAAAGGGATGTAAATTATTTGATAAAACTAACTCTATACTTTACCAAAATTCCTAGAAAATTTCCTTTATTTCACTCATTATTAGATTTATCTGAAGATGTATCCATGAAATAACCTTAGACATATCATTTGGGATACAAGTTTCAATAGGTTAAATAAAAATTTCATTCCATAAAATTGTAAATGAATAAAATTATTATTAATAAATATTACATCTTTTAGGTTATTATTCATTACATTACACAAACACACACCTAATTATCATAAAGGTATAATGAAAATGTAAGATTAGAATCATAAGAAATTGGTTCATAAGAGTTCTACATAGTGTCCCACTTAGTTCATCATAATTATAACCCTTATTATACATGTCAAACATAATACCTATCATCATAAATTGAGAAAAAAAACATAATAAATGGTTATCTCTGATGCTGACTAATGGAAAACAAGGGAAATATTAAAAAAATGTGATCATAAGGGTATGTGAACTTGATCAGAATATATTAAAATTGTACTCTTCATATCGAATATCAAAATATGGAGTCATGTAATAAATATTGGAATATAATAAGACATGAATGATATGGAAATAAAATAACAAGATCCATGAGACCATAATATTGACAAGATACATGGAATTTTTTAATATACATAAGAAAATAAAATCATTTCCTTAGTTGTCATGGATAATTTGAAAAACAATCATGGTTGAATGGATTTACTCCTAAAACCATTTTAGTATTTAAGTTTTACAATCAAGACAATCATGGTGGACATAGTCCATTACCAAACCGGGTTCACTCTCTATTCCAGTCCTATTAATCTTGTGATATATCAATAATTACCCAATTCATTGGAGGAAGATATAGGTCTCACCCATCAGAAAATTAAAATGATACTTATGTGTTCCATAAGATCATAAACTATTCAATATACCAAAAAACATTATTTGAAATGGGTTTCATAAAAATTTCATCATAACTAGACTTATAGAAAGGAAATAGGGTTTGTAATAATTTAATCATTTCATCAAAGAATGACATGTGGAAAAAGAATCGGGTTTCATAAGCAATTTATCATGCTATAACCCAGGGAAGATAAATGGGTTTTTTAAACATCTAGTCATCATATAGGGAAACAATATAGAGAAAGAATAAAAATATTATCCTTGAATCACATCACTAGTAGAGCATAACTATCAACATAGTATTTTTTATTAGATTAAAAATTATTTTGAAATATCAATTTGAATAATTTTACAGAAAATAAAATTTCATTGAAAATAAATTTTTAAAACAAAAAAATTATAAAATTAATTTTTAAATCATTTTAATTAAAAATATCCATGAAACATTATTAATAAGTCTTTAAAAATAATTTTTAATATTTCATGGGTAAAATACCATTTCCACTTTGAAGAAAACTTTTTAAAGCATGAAAAAAATTTAAAAATCCATTTTGTTGAAAATTACATTAAAAAAAACAATGAAATATTTCAAAATTATTTAAAACATTTCTTGTGGAAAATAAAATTTATTTCTAAAAGAAACTGTTAAAAATGTAAATCATTTTCAAAATCCTTTTATTTGAAAACATCCTTGAAAACTTATATATAATTTTTTAAAAATAATTTAAATCGTCTCTTGAGGAAGATACCTTTCTGTATTGAATTTTTTTTTTAAAACAAAAAAAATTAATATCATTTTTCTTTAAAATAGCATGGAAAATTTATAAATTAATTCAAAATGAAAATAATGATCATGATAGAGGGATTTGTTTTTCATCTTGTACATGATAAAAATAATATACCATTCATATTTTTAGTAAAATCCAAACAAGAATTGTTTGGAAAACAACATGAAGATTCCTTTAATTTTTTTATAAAAATTGAAAAATTGTTAAAATTTAATTTAATAAATCATTTGAAAATTTTTTAAAACATTTTTGGAATTTTTTTAGAAAACATCATTTTAGAAGAAAAAGGGTTTTCAACCGAAGAGAGAAATAATGATGATTTTTCATTACAATACTCATTAAAAATACTGAGTAAATAATGATAAGAAAATTAATTGAAATCATTTAATATAATAAAAATTACTATTTTATATGATGTTTAATGAGTTTATTAAGAGATAGATCATAATATTGCATTCTTAGATGCATACTTATAAATAATTTTGATAAATGCTGATATTTTAACATATAACTCATACCACTTTGGTACCATTGAATCATAATATCCATAATATAATAAAATTTAACTAAAATTATAAAATTAAATTAAGTATATTTATGATAAAACCTGTAAAAAGGTTTGTATATACACCTCATATAAAATATAGGTTTATAACATAACTTATGTCCCAAAGAATGAAATTTGAGACAGAAAATACCCCCCTTATTTGGTAAAATTTGTACTGTAAAGACCATGAAAGAGGAATCATAAAATGGATATTTAAATTGGAAAAAATTACAGTTAATAATCATAAAGTAAAATTCTTGAGAATTATATAAACCACATAAAAGTAATATGTGGTGAATATGGCATCTGTTTCACAAAAAAAATTAAAAGTGCGATGGAAATCCATTACCATAAGTCTTTTCACGCTTCATACATGTTAGATCCTACTTTATAATAAATATATGATTATTATAAATCTATAAAGTATCTATACATATATAAATATAGATTATAACATATATTATTTACTTATGACCTTTTATTACCTGTTTATTAAAAATTACATGTTTGCATCAAATTTCAGAAAATAAATGCTTTGTTTTTCACATATGATTTGATTTGTTATTTTGGGTCCTCTTAAATTGATCATAGTTTATTAATATATATATTTTTATTAATTATATAAAAATCACATATCTTTATTATACATGTATTTATAATGATCCATAAAATTTAGAGATTGAAAATGAAATGCACCATTCATGGTGACAGTGGGCCGTATTTACATATGAACTCTGTTTCCATTTATCATAAGGAAAAAAGAATGATATTTATATAATATATTACCATTAAAATATCATTTTTATGTCTTATATATCACATATATTCCTTTAACCCGTCCTTATTACCTTTCATGTAAAGCATGAATTAATCACATCACTTTGTGAGATGGTAGTCCTCCGTACACATGAACAACATTATCACATTCCCATAGAATGGAAATTAAGAAGGTAAATGTGATATCATGATTACATAATAATAAGAATATTATAAATATAATATTAAAATAAAAATTACATCATTATATCTATCCGCGAGAGGCGGTGATGGAAAATGTATGACATCCGTTAGTGATTCAGTAGTCCACCGTACAGATGAATGAAGATTTCATGACCATTTTGATTTAATATGAGAAGGATTAAGGTTATTACACTGAAAAAATAACATATCATTATATTAAAAACGAAAATTTTATTATATCATAATGGTTTAATAATAATCGGAGGATGTGAAATAAGAAGTAAAATGAAACTATTAGTTTGGGATTATATATTTTCATCAGAAAACTTTTGGTTTTCACAAAAAGTATTATTAAATGGGATTTGGTAACAATATAATTATTATATAATGATATTATGGAATTAAAAATGTTATCGGGTCTGGTATTATCTGATCGAAAGGGTTTAGGAACTGTGAAGTGGAGATGGAAGGGGTGGCCTTTTATAAGTGAGGTGAGTGACACACTTATAATGTTTGAAATTAAAAATGTGTTCCCACTTTTTTAAAATTTAAAAATGCCACAAAATGGAATATTATAGATACTAGAATATATAAGGTATATATATGGACATTAAATGTGTGTTGGAAGTTTTTTGGTTCATTTTTATCTCTTATCTTTTTAGTTTAACCCATAATATACCTAATTTTAGCATAACCATGGTTAATGGTTTTTACAATTTTTACAATTAATTTTGGTAAAAAATTATGTTGAACATATAATATAATATAATTTATTCTTATTCAAAATATTTAGTTCATTTTTCAAAACATCAGTGGAAAATATTAATTTAAAATTAATCCCATAGACTTGACGAGAAGCTATTTTCCAAATAGAAAATGTTGAAATGTTTCGAATGCTTTTATATAAAAATTCAATATGAAATTAAATAAAATGACCTAAATTTTATTAATTTAAATATAATTTAAATAATTTTACTTTTAAAACCATTTTAAAATATGTTGGATGTTTTTAAAATATTTAATTGAAATGAAAATTCATAATGAAAACCAGAATTTTCACTATTCATCAACAAATTTATTGTTTCAAAAAATTATAGTACATTATCTCAATGATAATTTAAAAATTATCATTTCAAAAATTATTTATATATTTTCCAATAAATTTTCTAAATGTATAAAAAATAATTTTTAAATAAGTTCACAAAAAGAAACAAAACTACTTTTTAGAATAATACACTTATAAGTGAAAAATTGGATTTATTCTTATCTATTATATAAAAAAAATAAAATGAATGTCAAAATTTTATTGAATTTATTAAATATAAATTTAATTAAAATGAATCACTAAAATTTATTTTTTAACTTATTGAGGGAAAACACATTTGTGAGCATAAATATTTTTTCCAGAAAATGATTTTCTTTATTTTAAAATGGTTTTTAATTTAATTTATAATTAATTGGTAAAAAATAATTAATTATAAACACATTTTTAAAACATATATATTCATAATTTAGTTTATTCTATTTATACCCTCCATTATAAAGTCTTGGAGATACCTAATGTTGGCATCAATTTCTACACCGATCCACAAATGATTATCTTTAAGTAAACCAAAGACACCATCCCACTCAACGAATCATATCCACGAGACATAGTATTGCACAATAATGTTTTGAGGCATGAACACAAGATTTAGAATCTCACATAAATCCCTTGCGCATCATATGCGATGTCAACCGATCATCTTTAACTCCGGCTATCTTCAAATGGCTATGTAAGGTGCGTATATGTGGTCTGTCTTGAATGTAAGAATTTTAATCCATGAACAAGTTCCTTAAAAGTCCAATGTGATGTCAAATAAATTTATTAAAAACCCAAAATCTTGTTCTCCATCATGTAATTCCTCATCTATATATTTAAGTGAACCCCCTTCTTCAAGGTGATCCTCCAAAAGTCCAAATGTCACTCTATTGTGCATAAGACAAATCTTCAGTTACCGTGACAAGGAATAATGGACTCAAGGTGTAATATATATCACGACTAGTTCTCTGGGGGTCATCCTTTAAGTTGGACCACATTATATTGACCCTCTCCCATTTCTTTTAATCTTAAGGCAAAGTGTGTGAAAAAGTATCCTCTTGTGCGCACCTACTGGTCTTCATCATATCCAAATATTGCACTCAACACTTCCTTTTGTGTGCAAGACCCCAGTATTGCATGAACCCCACCATTTATTTTCCATCGGTTTCCTTAACCCTAAATCAATATTTTGATCACTTATTTTATAAAATAATCATCTCTTATACGAACCTCTTTCACACAAACCTCTAGGATTTTACTTTTTGATTTCTTGGTCCCTCGCAAGGCTTTCCCTATTTCATTTCCTTACCACTTTATACTCATCGTAAGTACACTAATGGATTTTTATATTTATCATAACTATGATAACATGTTCCTCATGAGTGACCACTCCTCCACACACTCTTCATCAAGAATTTCTAATTCCTTCATTTCCCTAAGGATTGATTGGTGGAAGATATGTAATCCCAAGGGGTGAGGAGTGAGTCCCCCTTGTTTGAGCTATAGGATGTAAATAAACCTAGCACCAATGACCATGACTCATGATGTTAAACTATGATCCAAAACTATGTGGAAATACTAAGATGTCACTATGTATGGGTGACATGGCATGAGGTCCTCCTTGTACGGAGTGACATCCTCCAAACATGATCAGAGAGGGGATGGGCACCTATGAACTCTCACTTCCCATACTCTCAATCATCCATCCCTCTCCATTTGGAAATTTTCACTATGTGTACCTCAGTAAGTCTCCACACATAACCCCTATAATACCTTTGGTAGGATTCTCTATGTACAACTAACATTGAATGATATATTCCTAAAATGGAATAGAATCTTCATTGCATGGAATGAATTGCTCCATAGGAAGTGTCTATGAATAAGCACCAGATCATTTATTGTTTCCACATCTATTGTGACACAAATATCATGTTAACTTCTTCCTATTATTTCTCACACTAATCAAGACTCATGTGGGCTTAGAGGTTAGTGGTGACCAAGACATATATCCATCTTCTTGGGTCATTCCTCCCTGTATAACCCAACATGTCCCATCCAATGGGAATCCTCCTTAGGTATAAGACCCAATCATGTTACTTGGTTTTCTTCTATGCGTAATCCCCAACCATATGCTCAATGATCATCCTCATTAGAGTTAAGATCAAAATTCCCCTCAAAAACTACATGAACATTGATTCCCAACTAACTGGGATACATAGTAATCCTCTTTTAGGTTCAAGCCCAACACCTTCAACAATCCCTCCAATCAATATATATCATAAAATCCATACATAATCCATCCTGATTATCTGCTATGCCACTAAATCTCCATATGATCATTCCACCCATATGGGATTCCCCTACGTGTAACCCTCGTCCACTTCCATGCTCGTTGTTCTTAAAAGCACTTAGGAATCTCCCATGAGTAACCCCTTTACATAAATTGAAATAAATGGGTTTTGATACTTATATTATAAAAATGGTATGTAGGATACATCTTTGAGGTTTAATATCAGCAAACAATAATCCTTTTTGTACCCCCCATAGGGGAGCACCTTTATGATCTTCCCTTAGTGGTGTCCAGATCAGCCTTCCAGGTGTGACATCTTCCCTTTATGGGACACACCACCCATGGTACACTATCATTGTTAATTCTAACCCATCCATCTAGTAAACCATGGTGCATCCCACCTAGGGATGTATCCCTTCATAGTGTGACATCTTCCCTTAATGGGGCACACTACCCCAATTCCTCTCTTATTAGGTTTTTTCTGATCCATCCATCTAGAAAACCTTTTAGGTGCCCCCACTAAGGGATTCACCCTCTTTGATTTGCATCCATAGGTAATTTTTACTAGCTTAACTCCATCTCTTTAGAATGTTAAAATCATGAAATACCATGTTTTAAACATGGGTTGCCTAAGGAAAACTCCTAAGAAATGACTATAGCATAATATACCTCATAATCAAGGTGGGATTCCTCTAGTTCAATGACCTTGTGAAGACCTTATATGAGGAAGAATACATGTGACCAATGTTCTATCATCTATACATGCTAGTGAAGTACAATGTGACTACTCCCCTGACCAAAGTTTTTCTCCCTATCAAGACCCATGAAATGTCAAGACAAAATCAGTGTAATTAAACAGATTCCACCAAGAGATGGCACCAAGAATGTATTTCATGGACCACATATTAACCTATGAGGGAGACCCGAACTAGGTGAAGAGTTATATGGAGAAATACATGGATGGAGGACCTAACATTACATCATCCCATTTTGATCATTGAGTAGAGATCACTGAGAAAGTGATGAATGCTTCTCACATTCGGCCTCCTCCCTGTATTGTTATTTGGCTGGAAAGCATCCGTCTTGTTCCCCTGGCCCAATGCTGACTAGCGTTTGGGTTTGATGGACCCCATATAGTGGATTTAAACTAAATACTGATGGTTCTTGCAGACATGGGATAATGGGGGGGGGGGGGGGGTGGAGTGGTTCACTACTGGGATGGCTCAGTTTTTCTCACATTCAGTACATATTATGGGATTGGGGATTCTTTTCTATCTTAGGCGAGGGCCATGCTTGATGGCTTATAAATTTTCATTTCTAGAAACATTACCCTCAATATGGTGGAGACTGATTCTAAAATTATTTGGAGTTCTCTTAAGGGTGACGTCTCCCCTCCTTGGCACATCATGTACCTCATCCGCAAGTGCAGGGCTCTCCTCTCTAATGGCATTGATATTTCTCAAACATGGAGTGAGGGAAACCGATTGGCAGACTTTCTAGCCTCTAGTGCTTCCCAGTTATTTCCTATTATGGTTTTTGACTGTCTTGGATCCCTCCCCCCCGTGTGGAATGGAAGTGTCTATTGTAGATGCTCTCAGTCTCCACTTCTTTAGACCTCCTTGAGTTTTGATCTTCATCTTTCACCTTTCCCCTTTCTCTTTATATTTAATAAAATAAATTGATTGTTTTTGTTAAAAAAAAAATAACACGTGAGGTGGCCATGCCTTAGTTAAAGTGTCAGAAATATAAATGGTGAGTCTGACATGAATTTATTATCCTTAATGTGGGGATTAGTAGCATTTGAGTCATTAGATCAATAGATAAGCATGTTAACAAATCTAGCTATCTAGCACTAGATCTTACTACGAAAGATAGTGGACTTGGAGTGGAACTCATTAGTAATGGAGGTAGTTAAATTTTGGGAATCCCATTCCATGTCATCATTGGAGTGGATCTATCTCTAGCCATGAATGATTGGATTAAACTAGGGAATTGGCCACTGCTTTCTTGTCACTTTTACTAATATCTAAATATTCCTTCTTTTCAGGACCCAAGATGTAGGAACCCACTCACCCAATGCCCACCAATGTAGGGAAAATAAAATTGTATATACAGTGATCCCTCATGGCCCCTCATTTTCCAGTATGTTTGCTACACAATCATCTACTGGGAACCCATTTCCCAAATAAACTAATGAAATATTACAAAGGAGGGTGATGGAAACTCCCATATGATGGTAAGAAAAGGAGGGAGTCTTCCCCACAAGGGATGTGTATTTCTAGGACATGGAGTATTGCGTGCCTTGCTGTCACTACCACACCCAAGGGCCACATAAATAGCCCATGATTCTTACTCAAATGATAAAATACTTTGGGAGCCTCTACCTGGAGTGATCGTTTGACTTGTTCCCCATTGTTGAGGTGGTAGGTGATGCTTGAGTCACCCCAGGAATGAAAACCACCTTGGATTCAGCTTGGAGGGCTCCCAAAAGTTCACATCAATTCCACAAATGATTAATCTTCTAGGTTGAGGAATATAAGGATCATTGACCCACTCTACCGGACTTAGTATGTCTCACCCAATTCCAACATCGGGCCTATGATTATGAGGATTCTCATCAGGGGCCATCATCTTCCACAACTTTAATGTCCCCTAACACCATTAGAATATTCCACCATGTCCTTGCTACTGGAAAGCAGGGACACCTAGATTCCCAGTTGGGATCAAGCCCTAAACAAAATCATAGGAATGTTTGGTGGACTATTTAAATCATTGGTGTGTCTAGTAGCCGTTACATTCTAGTATTTGATGATGAGAATTAGTAATGAGGCCCTCCACATATAGTCTCTAGTCAGAGTGGAGATCATATATGCTCTCACACCCCACATGGATATCCACCCCATGTTACAAACATCGTTCAATGTGGAGGCCCTCCCCACTTCATCGACATATAGTGTAGAGTTTTTCCTTATGATTATGGTTATTAATATAGAGGTCCTCCCAATGTATCCGACTAGTGATGTGAAGGTCCTCCTCATATCCTCTCTATCTCTAGTAGAGGTCCTCCCTGCTCGAGTTTCTACCAAATAAGAGGTACTCCCTACTTAATCAAATATCAATAAAAATTTTCTCTTTAGGCACTCTTCACTATTCAATAGGAAGGTCCTCATCATGCCACAACCAACAAGAGTGGAGGTCCTACCCACTCCCAAAAAGGTTCTCATTATGGATCCAGTAACCAATATGGAGGTACTACCTATAATCATACAGCCTAACATGGAGTTCCTTCACATGTTTTTGATGACCAAAAAAGTGATCCTCCCTACTTTGTCAACAACCAAAGAATAGGTCCTCTCTAATCCAACAAAAAATGAAACGATGGTCCTCCCCATATCTAGAAATATCAATACGGAGGTCCACCCCATGAGATCCACCCACAACATGAGGGTCCTCATGATAAAAAAATTCCATACCCAAAAGAACCATCCTGCAAGATAATGGAGAATCATTTACACTAAAGGAATAACTCTGGGAAGTTCCAGGTCATTGTCAATCATGTTTGACTCTCAGATTCTGATGTTGAGTTTTAATCAATAATGGAGAATTCCCCCATTATTATGCATCTAAGTCTAGTAAAGGAGGTCGGTAGGTCAGATTCATTATCTTGAAAGGTTAAGTTAAAAAGATACCTAAATTTCATCATAGGTATATATAGCAGGAAGAAGACTTGACTCCCATCCAGGGTCTTGTGGTGTAGTTATCTCTTTCATCCCCAACTTTATTCTCTTCCTCTACACGATGTCAAAGAGAATATTTCTAGGAAATGATAGACCATGAGAACCCAATGGATCCATATATGAACATCTCTTCCCTTACACATGATTAAATGGTTGGAACCCCATCCTACATTGATGTGATGATGCAGTGGGAAATACCTCTAAGAGACGACCCAACGTGAAGTGACCAGTCACTCAATGTAATGATTTCTCCATAGTCTATTCCACCACCAAGATGGTATACATTAGTGACATTTCTAGTTTCTCAGCCAGTGCTGATTATAGTCTGTGGAAGTTAGGAGATGGGTTCCACTTCTGAGTAAGGAATCTTGTGGGTCACCCCTTCCATAGACCATCTTTTTTGAAGCTTTCTATCAGAATGAAGTTATCGAATTTCACATTCCGAAGACCCTCACTCACGATGAGATTTAATTCTTTTTCCAAACCATTTGGGTAATTCAATTTAGCCTTTGTGACTATTAGTTGGTTTACTTGAAGAGTAGATAACACTTCAATGAAATCTTCCTAAAATACTTTATGGTTGAGTGGTCACCACTTCCTGTGGTGCATCATCCTACATCACCTAATTATCACCATACCATTCAACACTGATGTGTTTGACCTTCAAATTTATCTACATAATTATTGAATAAGAATATCCAAATGTAAAGATTTTTGGTTGGGGACGGTATGATACCCTCCACTTCATCCCTATAAAGAATCATCCTGATTTTCCTGGTGTCATCGAAGACATTCCAGGTGTTTATAATGTGAACATGGATGAACTCACACTACCCAAGGATGGGGACATCAACACATGATCTAAAAGAGAGAATCAATCTACTAGGGTAGCATAGTACATGGATCCCACATGTGTTCCCATTCCTCAATAGAGGTAGACCCTTGGTCTAGGGGAACCTTTTTCATAATTTCCCATCGACTCAAATTTCAACAAGTCTAAGGGACAACTTGATGAATAAGATTCACCTTACCCCACATAGAGGATATAGTATTACCCTGCAATAGCCGCTATATGCCAACAGATTGATGATAAACACTAAATAATCAATGATCCCCTTTCTGAACAATATCCAGATTATGGTGATCCTTAGTAGAACCATGTTCTTCTTCTATTGGGATAGTAGGAGCTTCCACAATTCATCCTCATCCAGTTTCTCCCAATCAAACCTTATGATCCTACAGAGCCAAGTAGAGCAGAAGTAGATCTTATGTAATGAAACCATGGTATACATCACACAATATTCCTAAGAAGAATGAGAATCTCCCTCAAGACCTATATTGTTATGTTATTCTAGTATCTCTACAAGCCTCCCTATAGATCGATCTGTAACCCAATGAGCTAGCCTATGATGTTTATGTGACCATAAATTTTCTGGTGGTAAAGAATCCTCACCAATTTAGTAATCCCTTCGAGGATGATCTTCTAGATGCTCTCACTTCCCACCTCGAAGTCTTGAAAATTCAATAGGTGGATATCCCAACCGATGTCAAGCCGTATTCTTTATGGGTGGAATACATGTGAGTGACCCTATTATTAGTTAATATATCCTTTTCCTCTTAATTGGGATGAGTGAGACACTATAGAATCTGTCTCACTTTATCTCAAGGTGAGATCCTATGTTATGATCCCCAGAGTAGTAAGAAGAATCTATGCTTTGATGTTTCATTCATACATTGGAATGGCCTGCGGTCATCAGGTATATGCTGTTAACAATTGGGTATATCACCAACTGTGAATACATCCATAGGAAATTTTTCTACCAATTAAGATATAGTACATTAAAGAGAAATATTTATGACCACTTCAAGTGCAAGTAGTTTCTAGATGAGTGTTTCGAAAACTTCATCGTCAGGTTGAAAGTCTTCATATACTTGATCTACATGCCAATGACTCATGAGAAACTATTGAAAATGTGAATAGTGAATGTCAAGACTGAATTTACACCCTCCCTCATCACTCAGAATTTCCCTGGTGGATTATGATATTTGTCTGAAAAGGAACAACACCTTGAGTAACCCTTACAACAATTCAACAAGGAACTTACTTTATCTCATCCATCTCCTTCAATAAGAGACACCAAGGTAGATACTTCCAGCATAGTATAGTTGGGGGATACAGAGCTATTAGAGTTGTTTTTCATAGAGACTCACTAGTAACTAACTCATTGAAGATATTATCCTCAAAAAGATCCACCTCATCCAACCTCTAATCGGGAGGCACCTCCTCAGTAGGCACCACTACCCAGATGTTAGAATGTGGCTTCATCCCCTCATTCACCTATGGTGCCTTATTATTGATAGACTATAAGAGTTTCCCTTACAAATATGAGAAACCAAACCTACTACTTCCAAGATCCTAGGTTCCCTGTTATTTTTATAGTGATCTAGAGAAAGGGATTAGGAAGCTTCTAGAATGAAGAAATCCTCCTGAAAATGAGCTCACTGATCTCACTGATCACTATTATTACAAAAGTATCCATGGAAATACCATCAAGATGTAATATATGTTCAAGGATTGGCCGTAAGACTAGGAGAATAATGGAATAGTTAGGCTGGGTGAAGTCCCAACATAGGTTTCACGCATCGCATCTAATACCAACACTAATAGTGAAGGTTTCAGTGAGTGGAAGCCTATATCCAGTCATGGGTCATAGAAGTATGATAATTGGTTGGATCACAAGGTACTCTCTCATTCCCACTACAGCATATTTTCTCATGTAGGCTAGATCAAACCTCCAAAAGTCATTTCACCTTCCCTAGATACTGATTCTGCATCCACATCTCATCCTTCAACATCATGGAGGAGTAGGAACTGATGAAGCAAGGGAAAGAAAGTTTACCCTATAGCATTGGGGCCATCTCGTACTCTAAGTGATTTCATGATTATGGATATGGGAATCACAACCAGAGTTTTCCCAAATTCAGAAGACTCTTCAGAATGTGATTGAGAGTATGGGTTTGTGAATTCCACAGAATTGGTGGACCCTATTGATCACCGACAATGGGGAGTATCAGGCAATCCCCACCCCCAATATCCCAAGTCAACGCAATAAAATTAGAACGCATTGAAATATAATCCACTAGAATGATCAATCTAGTGCTTCAAGACAGAAAATGCATACCACTAAGACCAAACAATAGGCGTTGCATAGAGCATAGCTATATAAATTATTTTATTCCACTTCATCAGATTCACTACTGATACTGATTGTGCTAACTGATATAGATGAACCACCACAGTTACAAAATGTTTGAAAACATCCATTAGGGACTCATTTAGAAGAAATTGAGACAGTAATAGTTCTCAGTAGTTTTACCAATGCACTACAGGATGTTTCTAGCACCATTTGGAATCTCATTGTTCCGCCACTAGTTCCTATCCTACTTCCCTCCACAGAGAAACCCCCTACAGGTAGAAATGTGAACCTATCATAGAAGTACCATATTATGAATAAACTATCCAAAATTCCCACAAATATCTCGATCCTTAAAGCCCTCTGTCTATTTGAAGAGTTACAAGAGGCCCACACAGAACCCTTTTCTATCCCCCTCTAGTTCATAATAGAGGTTACAGTAACTGAGAAATTATATGCATAGAAATTTGAGAAATCAGAATACTAAGACATAATCTATTTCTATGAAGAATTTTAGAGTTATCTCATCCCGGGGAACATGCACCCATTATACATCACTAGCCAGTTCAATGGTGTGGAGGTATGTCACTGTCTATTTGACATAGGTTCTTGGATCAATCGCATCCCAACCCAGATGCTCAGTAGGATGGGACACTCTAAAGCATATTTGAGCCCCTATAAGATGAATAATTTGGGATATCATAGGAACAAAAAAAGACCGTGTAGTAGGATCTATTTGAAGCCCCATTTCTACAGTTTGGTAGTAGACACTAAATTAATGGTTTTCTCACAAGACACCACTTAGAATGTGTTGATGGGTAGGTGTTAAATCCATCTATATCCATAAGTCCCCTCCATGTATCACGTGTTCCTCAAGTACTCTCTCAATGGTCATGTTGTCATTATTAAATATGAAACTTCTCCCTTTTCCTCTTGTGAATGATTCTATATGGATGTGGCCTATTATCAAAGAAAGGATAAACATGATTAGACCAATGAGGTTGAGATTACATTCATCGTAGCTAATCCATTGATAGATCTGGGGGACACATTCATTTTATAGATCCACTTTTTGGAGCCTATGATGTCTGAATTGGGGAAATTATTTTTCACTTCTAAGATAATAGGGTGACACATCCCTAGGTTCAAGGAACACTAGAAGATTACCTCATATTCTTACATGGGTCAGGCCTGAGTGATACCATAAACCCCTAATCCAGTCAGGTATTGAGATGTTCTCCCCATGGATACAGTTGTTCACTATACATTCTTGTTCCACATAACTGGGTTGAACCATCAAAAACCAACCCATAAAAATTTCTTTGAAATAAATCATGGACCTCTTGGTTGAATTCCTGATGGAATCAGTACGACAACCTCTACCACCCTGATTTCAGTAGTGCATGAGTCTCTTGAAGAAAATTCTGCCACCACCCAAGACGGTACTAGTGTTCCTGTAGAATCAGTTTAACTCTAAAGAATAACCTCTTACCAATGATCACTCTTCCTCATATGATGAATAATATCTTTAACATGATCCTCTTACATTTGAGTAAGGAATATCCACCACCATATATAAGTTGATTTAGGTTAATCTCGATACTAAGGTGGATCCAAGGCCAACACCGATCAGTTCAGCCATGCTTGTAGAGGAACAAAAATAGTATGTGGACTTCTTAATGTATCCCCATGATGTATTCACCTGTATCTATTTTAAAATTTAAGACTATACCCTTAGGTCACTATCCACCATCTTGGTCTTCCAATTAATCATCACCAATTGAAGTAGCCTCCCATAATGATGCACCCATACGACAATGCCAAGGTTGAGGTCAAAGTTGAAAAGCTCTTCCAAACCAACTTCATCATGGAAGTTCAGTACCCCTTGTTGGTAGCCAATATCATCCTAGTCAGGAAGAAAATAAGGCATATCAAAGTCTGTATTGAATTCCATGACATCAACTGCCATTATCCAAAGGATGATTTTCCTCTTCGAGTGATAGGGTTGTCGATCAATCCCACAATAGGGTTATATGATCTTTCATTCATGTATGGGTAATAGAGGTATAATACGATTCATATAGCCCCCAAGGATGTGGAATATATCACCATAAGATAACTATAAGGAACCTTCTTATTTTAAGTTATTCCATTCGATCTGAATAATGTAGAAGCTACTCATTCTCAAGACAAGAAACAAATCTTCAAACCTATCCTTGTCACATTAGTGGAATTCTACATAGACGATTTTTTGGTCAAATGCCTCCATCATCATGAGAATATTAGTGATATTGAGAAAGTTTTCAACTTCATCTATTCTTGGAAGTTGAAGATGAACCCCTTGAGAAGTACTTTTGGGGATACCTCTAGAAAATTGCTCAGTCTCATTATCAGGTACATAAGAATCAAGATCGACCTAGAGAAGATCAAGGCCATGATCTAGATACCACCTCTGTGAAACCTTTATGATCTTTGAGGCTTTCAAGAAAACATATCCTATATACACCAATTAATTGAGAATATTGATGGAAAGTGAAAGACCTTTTCTAGGCCCATGAAGAAAGGTTCCTTCTACCAGTGGGATAAAGAGTGATGAACCACATTTGAGAAGATTAATCAATATCTACTAGAACCTCTGGTTCTAATTACACCAATATCATGGAACCTATTAGTCTTTAATATGATTACCCTATAAGTATCCCTAATGTACCTACTCACTTAGATGAAAAAAAGAGAGAGAGAGAACAATTTATACAATCTCAGTCACCTGATCCCCAACATAGAGTCCAGATACTATCCTATTGAAAAGATCTTCCTCACACTGGTTTTCACAGTGAAGAAGTTGTGGAAATATTTACATCATCAAGTGATACAACTGGTATCCAATTAGGATCTTATAAATAATATCTTGAACCATCCTATGTTGACAGGACAACTACCATGCTGGGAAGTGATCCTCTAGCAGTTCAACACCATGTTTGTTCTATAGAAGGCCATCAAGGGCCGGGCTTTGGAAGAATTTTTGACCATCCATCTGAACCCACATAGTAGTCCCTCAATATTGATTTCCCAGATGAGGTGATCCTATCACTGGATCAGGATATTCCATGTTGGAAAATTCATTTCGATAGTGCCTCCCAGAGTCCAACTGATAGAAGGCTCAATGATCATACTGTCAACATAGTGCGTCTAGGAATCATCTTCATCACCTAGAAATGGGCTATCCTACCATATTTTATCTTTCTATTAGAAGGATTCACAAAAAATTAGGTATTTTATCAGGGTCTCATTACTGGTCTCGATATAGAACTTAATATTGATTTTTCCAACCTACACGTCAAAGGGGACTCCGAGTTAGTCAGCAAGAAGATCAATGGTGATTATGTCATTAGAAAGCCATAACTAATACCATTTCTTAAGCATACTTTCTAGTTGATATCCCAATTATATTTTCAACCAGACATGAACCATTTCCCCTAGTCATAGAATGGTTGAGTTGATTTCTTGGAAAGCTAGCCACTTCTCATGCAAAGCCCAACAAGGATGAATTGTTCATTCATGTGGCACATCGAAGGGTTATCAATCCCATCATCCAATATGATAATGAAAACCTATAGGTAAACCACATGACCATTGGTGCATCAACATTGGGACCTCTATATCTCCTCATGGATGAATAAACATAAAATTTGATGACTCCCTTCATCGAGTATCTCCAGTTTCACACTTTTTTGCCTGATATATCCAAACATGAGTGAATCTATTGAAATGAAGTACAGTTCATCCTATATAATGGTCCCAAACTTGATCAGGCTCTCTAAAAATGTAGTCTTGATGTAATTATTCTCAATTAAATTTAAGGAGCTGAGATTCCCTAGGTTATACAAGATTTTCATGCCGGTTCTTGTGGTGATCATCGGACAGGGTTCAAACTCCACCATTAGATTCAAAGGATGGGATACTTCTCACCCACCATGGTCTATGGATATATAGAGTTCTCCATGATGTTATATCCATGTAATATACCTAAAGAATTCATGCATCAACTACCTAATGCCCCATACTACACATGATTCTTGGCCCTTTGTAGTATAGGGGCTTAATGTTGTGGGAAAGTATCCACATGGAAATAATTTCCAATGAACATTCATTATGACCATGCTAGATCTCTTCTCTAAGGGTGTAGAAGAGATCCATCTCAAAGAAGCAAAACAATGATCTGTCATTGAAATTTTCAGCTCTAACATAATTTATCAGTTAGGAGTCCCTCAAGCTATTTTCACTAATAACAGAACCATATTTCGTATAACTGAGAAAAAGAGGTTGTACTCCAAGTAAAACATTCTGTCCAACCATACTTCCCACTATCATGTGTAGGAAAATGGGAAGAACATGGGATTTAAAAAAACCCTCTCCAACATTCTACAAAATGCAGTTGGATATTATAATAAAATTTTATCAGAAAAGATCCCCAAAACCCTCTAGGATTATCAGAAGAAAAATCAGAATTCCACCAAACTGACCCCATATTCCTTGGTGTATGGAATAGAGGAATTACTACCCATCTAGATTCAGCTACCTACACTCTTAATAGCTATCTATGATAAAAAAATGAAAATATATCTAAAGTCAATCTAGATGAACTGGAATCCCTTAACAAGAACATTATTTAGGCGTTGTATAATCTATAGAGGCACCATAATAAGATAGTAAAATCTTTCAATAACAAGGTTAAACTCCACACTTTCCTCCATGGTCATACATTTTTGGCTCTCTGAATGCTAATGACATCTGATAGGAATCTAACAAACTTGGATCCCAAGTGGGAAGGACCATACATCATTCACATGTTCTATCTCAATGGTGAATATACTTTGGTCACCATGGATGGGGATCACATTACTACTCCAACCAATTCCAATTCTCTCAAGAAATAAATTTAATGAGGATATATTATTCCCAAGAAAATGATGATAAATGGGCATTATTTCTTGAATTCTATGACCCTAAACTAAGAACCCTATAATCTAATTTGTACAAATTTAAATTATATAGCATCAGCATCCTGGCATCATGATATTAAAATACACATCATTGATGTTTCTTTCCACATGAACATAAAAGTAAATTACCCAAATCCCCAAACACACAATATTAAACTAGGAACTTGAGTCCAAATAACATGAATTTAAACTATGTGTGGGTGTTCCTTGGGAGTGTGTTGTGTGGTGTGGACCTCTTTTGTCCTCATTCAAATTGGGTTATATCTATTGCACCATACACTTACCTTTGGAACAACTATCTCACCAAAATCCTTGTTTCATGATGATAAACCTTTTTTCAATAATAATCCTTACTATGATTTTAAAATTCATAGGCTAGTCCTTTCTCATGAACTTAAACCAAGCCATCATTGTCTGGTCCACACGATGAAAAAATGACACAACATTTTGGCGTTCTTACCTGAGAGGAAAAAACCTATGGTACTATTCATATACCATTCTTACTATGAAGAACTATGTATGACTTGATTCCCATCTTCATGGGATACATAGATTCCCAGGGTTTCAATCCTGGTTCATCCACTTAAAAAAACAAAAAAAAAAACAAAAAAAAATGACTGCTCTTTGTGTATGGGTTAGACCTTATCATGGATGTTTCTCCTCAATAAATATATTTGGATTTATTCCTATCCTCATGTGATTTGTAGTGATGCATGGATCATCAATCTCAGGTCCATCTGCAACATTCTCCCCTTTCATTTTGGGTCACCTACATCCTTACCATATGATGTTAAACTGCACAGAATCATATTACTATTTGTGTCTTGATTATCATCATCATGAGATATAGATAAACAACCAGACACTTCACCTTTGGGACTAGTCCCAAATTCACCCCCCCTTTTTACATCACCCTTAAGTTCCATTTATGGAACACATTCATCCTTGGATCACTCACATTAGATCTTCCTTTCATCCATGCCATATTGATATCATTAGAGTCAATCTCAAAAGTATCCCCTGTAATAAAATGTGGTTTTTCATCAAGAATCCTAGGTTATCCTTCACATTGGATTCATTACTTCACTAAAACACACATATCTATTATTTGGTGCCTCCACCCCCAGGATCGAACTCCATGACCTTGAACTAGGATCCTATAGTCCAGTCATCATTAAATTAAACTGTATATAGGTCTCTTTAGGGGGGTTTTGTGTGGAGTTGGACCTCCTTGGACCTCATTAACATTAGGTTTGTCAAAACACCACACTAAAAATACCCATTTGAGATACCACCCCTCATGGTATAAGTTATATTACCTTAAAATAAGATCTTCCGACCTCAACATATGATAATAAAATGAAACCATGCCCTGAGAAACTTCAAGATGCCTCACAATAATCATGGGATTCCTTATTTCCATCTTTAGAGTGTTTTTTCCCTAATAGTGTTGGACTTACACCACACAATTATAAAGAACTACATGTGGCTTGATTCTTACTGTAATAATATATGTAGGGACGTCCATATCATCAATATCAGTTCCAGCCGTGATGTTTTCTTCTTTCACAGTGGTTAGTCTTTGTGCTTGCCTCATGATGTTAAACTTCATGGGATATCTAGAATTATTTATGGAATTATTTAAATCCTCATGAGATATGTAGTGACAACTAGACATTTTTTACTTTGTCCCTTGATGAAAAATCCTTCAAACCCTCATCCCCTTATCCTTGATTTCAAACCATGATCCATGTACCTAAAATATATTTATTTTTTGTTACAATATCTATCTGATTTTTGGGATCCAAATCCTTTATTCACATCCAGTAATATCTATTTAGTTCCACATATACATACCCTTAAAATGAAAATTACTCTTATAGTTTATGCAACATGAATTTAAACTGTCTGCCACAATGCATGCAATATGAATTAGAACTATTTTCGAATCCCATGTTTGATTCCCACTTCAGGATACTACCATTACACACTTCATGTATTACCATTTTCAGATCGCCACCATATTTCATATCCAAACTGACCCCTAATGGTGATGGTCTCATACCACCTTTGGCTCACCTTCAATCAAGGACCAATTTCCTAACAGATCTCTAGCAACAAATAACAGATAATGTGTTTCAAATTTGGTCAACTATTCATCCTGTATTTTCATTCCCCACTCTTGATTAGTATTGTTATGATCCCTATATTTTGAAAATAGTCAATAGTTTTTCCTTACCCTCCAGTCGCCTCTTAATTCAAACCTTGAAAGTATTGATATACCTCTTTTCCATGTTCTTGTATAGTAGTGGTATTACACTCTTGATTTTTACCCTAATGCACGCTCTGACATGTTTGGTAAACTCCCCTGCAGTCTTTATTGTTTCCCACATCAATAATAGATCACATGGACTTAAGAGTTATTGTAGGGTGTGTAATGATGTGGTCAATCCACACTGAGGATTCTTGGTCTAAAATCTATGGCCTCAAACTAGGGTCCTAAATGGTATATGTATTGTTGGGTTAAACTTTATTGGACCTCCTTCACGTCATGTTTTTTCTCACTATATCACATATTCCTCCTCCTCGTTTGTTCCTCGGTACTTGTGTGATGAAAAATTCTTCTTTGGTTTGTTCATTTTATGTTTATTTCCTCTATTCCACATAAATAATCATAGAAAAAACATTCATAGTCTACGTAACATGACCTTAAACTATTGTCCATGTTCTAGGTAGTATGAATTTAAACTATGTGCAATGTCTTGGTAACATCACATTAAACTATGGGATGCATTCTAATCACATGATGTTAAACTTTACCATGAATTTTCCTTATCGTATGATGTTAAACTATGTGTTCATCATCCTCATCCCCATGACCTAAATCTATAAGCTGTCCCTGGACATCACCTAATAGGTACTCTCCCCCAGTGCTGACCATCTACCGTATTGTTTGCAACTATTATTATCACTTGACATCTAAGATGAAAATCCCCTAGAAGATACTTTGTATATCTCTCCAACCAATATTCTTACCCCAATGTGTTATAATCCATGGCAGGGTAATTCTGAAAGTATTGGAATACATTTGAACATTTCATCACTCCACTCCCATGCTTCATGTTCCCATCATTTGGATCCTCATCCTCCTTCACATTGGAAGGGACCCCCTAACAGAATAGTGTTTGGCTAAGCCTCAACTACTATCCTGGGCCAATTTTCCTGAGGAATTCAGATGAAACCATGAGACATGTATCATGTTTTTAACATGGTCAGTGGTTGAATATCATTTGTTTTCCCCAACTCCTAGATAATTGATATGGATACAGTGTCTCGAACATGATCAACAGTTTTCAAATATCATGAAACCACCCCCATTGTGTTCCGAATTTTGGGAATTGTTATTCACACTTTCCATTCCCCTTTGTTATGGTTGAATCTTGCACTCCTAACGTTAATCTATTCATGCACTAGTGCACGCTGGGAAAGAAAATTTGCAATTCCAATAGCCCCCTTCTCTATCCACAACCTCTCTCATCCCGAACACTCCAGGAGGTCAATCAATAATATTAGACCCTGAGTGTTCAATGGTTATCTAGAACACTCATAAAAAAATGGATGATCATATGATAATCCCTTATTTATAAAACCGAGCATGACCCACATGAGCTTTGGGATTGGGTATTGGTTGTATCACAAGTATGGTTGATGTGATAAGTAAGGAAAAATAATGTGTCCATTGACATAGATGTTTTAATGAAACAAGAAAGTCATATTCATGAGTTTGGTAAAATATCCCCATAATCTATATTACAGTGATAGAGCACTTCATCTTGTCTAGTATTTATCATATATCCTCTAAGAGTCATTGTGTCTTCTTGATTCATTCCTCCTCATCCCTAGCCATGAAATGAAGCTAATAATCTCTCACCAATTCTCATACCCATTCAGTATAGAGATCAGTTATTTGAGAAGATTCCTTCCTCATTTGGTTGTCATCCTCCTACAATCAATCCTTCAAATTACTGATTATCTTAGCATGGGTCCTTAGGAAGGGAGTGCACTATATCGATTGATCCTCCAGCTGTTGGATCTTCTTGTTGACCTTTGGAGATTCTATATGGTATCAGACTTCTCCTAGAGCTAGAAAACTTCTAGGTTTTGGATACCTTCCCACATCTTATTAGAAAGGTAATCACATATTAGCATGTGAATATATTGAGAATTAGACCCTCCTATGCACATATTTCACAGAAAATAGTGAAGAGACCCCATGTTGATTAGTTTTTGTGGCTTTGTATTCTTGATTAATAATTGAATAAACCTCCATCCCCCACATTGAATGATAAAGTTCTCTTTAGTTACCTTAGGATTAGAGTCATTCACGTCCTTAGGGTCTGCAGGATCAGATGCCTTGAAGGTAGCTAGGAATTAAGAAGTAGGGTCCTCCTCCAGTATCCTTTATGAAGGACTAGTATATATGATATGTGGACAAATATATTCAATTGTTTCTTCCTCTACTATAACCTCACTCATGGTATCCTCAGTCTATGTATCACTAATGACACCACTAGTGGCTGTAACCACCTATTCTCCTGAGACCATAGATTGATCATCCTATATGACCAGCTCCTCATGGATAGTTGCAGCTATCCAAAGTCTCATGGATTCCCTAACCTTATCAGGTTGTTAGTCTTGCAGTCTTTAGAGTACTGCTTCTAATATCACTTCAAACAAACTATTAAGTAAATGATAGGCACAATTTTATCATGTCAAGACTTATAGGAGTTGATCACCACTAGGTTGATATCTTTCATTGCTGTAGGGTCTTGTACAAAATAATATACTTCCTTCTATAGTATTTTGATGACTGATGTTGGTTCTCCTTGTGTAATTAGGCTGGGAGCTACATGAGATAGGAAAACACATTAACAATAAAGATCTATGATAAACCATGTGTAACTTTGTTGTCCAAGATTCACTCTTACATGGAGGTGGAGGGATCTCAATGATAATCTATCTTGGGTGTGCTATCTCACTGACATTCGTCACCACTGCAAGGATGCCAGAGTGATACCCCCATAAATAACTAGAAGGGAATGCAACTTGGAAGATAGATCCATAGAAGATTTAGTTTCATCTTCCCCACCACATGCTTCAACCCAAATAATTGGCTCCAGAACATGCTCTTTTGTGTCCATTGTCATACCTTAACCCACTATGATAGTGGTCTCCTAGTTACCATTGTGGGAAACCGGTTCAAGAAATTATTTGGATAATAAGCATCAATGGTGTGGAAATGATCAATTAATGATGTAATATAAGGAAAACCTTGAGATATTTACCATGTTCCTCTAAAATGTATTTGATATCACCACTTTCTCTAGGACTGTCTTAATGAGTGGGTTTCCCCAAGGATTACCCATCACCAAACTCCTCCACTTCTTCTTCTTCCTTTATGGAATCTTCCACAAATAACATTTATTCTGAATCTGGATCTTGACCGATCATCAAAATCACCAGGACATGTAGTTATTCATATTTTTCACATTTTCACATGTATATATCCATGGAAGTTGGGTATGTATTCCACCGACGAAAGTTTACAATGTCTGCCACCTGGATGCATCCAATTTCTGGCATCTTGACTCTACCCCACTTCAGCTTCATCTATTGGTCCTCTATCATCAATGATGTATCAAATGTACTCTAGGTAGACCACTTGGATGAGAATTTGGAATAAGATAGTGGTTGTAAAAAGTATCTCAATTTCTTCCTAACATCCTCTCTCATTGGCCTTGAGTATACATTCTATACCACCTATCTTTGGGAGGCAGTGGCGCAACAACATGCTCTGATGTCCCCACCATCATAGTTCTAGCCTGAGTTGGCCCCAGATTTTGGATATCCCCTTGAGATGCAACCTTCCTTCTTCCCCACTGATGAATCTCCATCATCACCGGTTCAATTAGTCGAATGCTCGTCCACTTAATCACATTTTGACATGATGCCACCTAGTTGTCAGAATATCCCATCAACATCCCAAAATGAAGTCCATTTGGCAACCACATAATGAATTAGCCAGAGCTTATAATCATCATTAGTCACCAAATCTGAAAAAATATGCAGGGGATCCTTGTTGAATGGACTTAGGTATATACTTTTTTCATATCCTTTCAAATGCATTAAAATTTATTGAGAAATCTAGATGGCACATATGGATCATAGGAGATTTTTCTATCAATAAATTCCACAGGGACTCCACATTAGAAGCTTAGAAGGTATTCAATTTTCTCCCATGAATGTCACATGTTGTCCAACATAAGAAAAATTAGTGTCATGAAGGGGTAAAAGTTAATGTTTTTATGGTATTTGATTCATAGCTTCACCCCAGCATCATCAATTTTTGTTTTCCAGACCTCGAAATTTGTCAGCAATAATAAATACAGACCATCATTTTATGGGATAATGGAATTTGGGAATTCATATCGCATAAAATGTTCTGTGATCCATCCATGTTGAATATATAATGACCCACATGTTCTCCTTAGTGTTCTTCCCCTTGTGATTCATCTCAGGATGTTGTATATCCTAACTAGTACAGGTACTCCCAGGTTGACCCGGCTCCCATCCGCTAGGATAACTTCCATCACCACTATTCTGGGGTGAAGTCCCATCTCATTTCCCTCAATGGGGGGATCCAACCTTTTAGGAAGTTAGTGAGGAAGGCTGTGTAGAGTACCATGAGGTACCAATCTCATACAATGTTGTTCCACCACTTTTGATATTCTCCTACCTCCTGGATGAACTAGTACAAGCTCTCCTTCCCCCTCAGAGACATGTTCATACAATACTTTCCATGGCCGTAATTTACACCCTCTCATACTTCTCAAAGAATATAATGAACTATATTTATTAGGGGAAATCCAAATGAATTAATTTGATTTTTAACTTTTCCTTCAGCACTTCCAAGATGTTTTGTGTCGAGATTGGGGTCAGCTCGTGATCCACCCACGTATTCTGGGGTGGATGGAATTAATCCTATAGAAATACATCCAGTTGGATTATTCTTATAAAATGGATATCCCACAAGATGATTCCAACATCCCCATGGTGGAGGTGGAATGCGTTTGTATTTGGGGACAACCGACTGAGGAGTTCTGGCAGGATCTCTTATTGATTATAGAATTGGAAAACTACGATGTCCACACCGCTTTGTAAAGACTGATGATGTGAAGTTCCTCTCCATACATCTAACATTCAAAGAACACTATGTATGGCCACACCCATTCACTTGTAAATTTTCTCCTAGATCATAGATCCCATTCCTTTTTCCACCCATTACTGTCATCCCTAATTCTCATCTGAAAAGTAGTGGAGTAGTGATCTGGGAACTACTTTGCTACTACTTCATTCCCATCGAATGTTTGGGTCCTCCCATTGAGGTCATAAAAAACAAGGTATCTATGATCTTGAGTGATGTGTATATTCCCATTGGTGAAATAGATTGGTATATCATCTTCCCAAGTGAACCATGATCATGGAACATCAACTGCAGATGCTGGGGTAGTTACGTCATCCAAAATTCCAAAGTTCCATTGTGATAAAGAGTCTGTAAATGTATAATCTTTCCATGAAATTTTCAGTATCCACATTAACATATAATTGTATAATACAACCCTTTGAGGGTGAAGTATTTGTGTATTTTCCCCATCTCATCCCTCTGAGCAGTGATAAAATCCTTAATCTGAGAAACTTCTTATTGGTTGGAAATTTTAGATGATTATAAAATTCCTTAGGTTGATGAACATTAGTTTCAAATAGTTTCATGAATAAAATTAGGTTTCACTCATGTTCTAAGAATGTTCACACAAAATTCCCATGATTTAGCAATAAAAAGAGCACAGAATAGAAAAGAACTTCACGAAACAATTGGAAGAAACTTGTTTTTTTCAAGGAAATACGATATTATGCATATTAAAGAGAATATCCTATCATGTGAAATGTCAATGTGTCATAGATAGGGTCCCCCTTTTATATTTATAGGTGTTGACCAGAGTTCTGGTTAACACACAAGATGTCTCGCTCTCCTATCAATGGATTTTGTGTACACAACCAGAAATAAATCTCTGTATTTAGTGTTTTCATTGGATCCCGACCTTTTGGTTCCCATTAGATCAGATTCTGATCGGGGTATATGTTGTCATCGATTTATACATAGTTCAAAAAATAATCATATTTAAGTGAACCAAATACATCATCTAAATTGAAGAAGCATCCTGAAGGCATATAAGAAGGTGCACACAAGTTTTGAGATAAGCAGGCAAGATTTAAATCCACAAGAATATTCCTTGCATGTCCAATTTGATGTCAGCTGACCATCTTCCACTCAGGACATCATCAATGGTCTATGTAAGGTGCACATAAGTGGTGTGTCTTGTGTGTATTAATTTTTATTCCCACGCAAGATCTTTGAGAGAAAAATACAACATCAACTGATTTTATTCTGTAGTGGAAATCTTCTATGCCATCATGAAGGTCCCTATCAATATATTTAAGGGAACCCCCCTTCTCCACGGTGATCCTCTATAAGTCCAAACGAATCTCTGTTTTACATAAGATGGATCTTCTTTTATGGAACGAAAGAATTATTGAATCAAGGTATAAGATATTTCATGAAAACTTCTTCAGGGTCCTATTTTGTGTGGGCCCATAGTAGCTTGAAACTCTCCCATTTCCTTCAACCCTAAAGAAAGTGCACGTAAATTTCTCCTCCTTCATGCACCTCCTAGTCTTGGGTGCATCATAATATTTTACTTAACCCTGCCTTTTTCATGATATCCACCAATATTGAGTGCACACCTCCTTTGATGCTCAATGGGTTTCCTTTACCCTAAACCACTATGTTCAAGATCTTCTTTCTTGAAATCCTCATATATTGAATGCACCTACTATGCAATGCCATCCAGGCTTGCATGTTGTGATTTCTTGGTATCCCACAAGGTTTCCGCTATTTCATTTCCTTACTTATTTCTTTTCAACATAGGTACGCTAATGGATTTTTCTTTTCAATATATCTATGATAATATGGGCCTCATGAGTGACCAATACTTAACTCCCTCACCTTCTAGAATTTCTGATTCCTTCCAATCACCAAGGGTCAATAAGTAGTGGTTATGTAAACCCATAGGCTGATGAGTGAGTCCCCCCATGTCCGAGCTAAAAGATCCAAAACTACTTAGCAACAAAATCCTCAACACATGACGTCAAACTATGATCCTACCCTACATGGAAAGCCAAAGATGTGACTATGCATGTGTGATATAGATTGATATCCTCCTCATATAGACCAAAGTCCTCTATACAGTACTAGAGAGGGGATTGGCACTGGGGACCTCTCACTTCACATACTCAAAATTTTCAATCCCTCTCTCTTTATTCTTTGTCACCATATACATGTCAGGTAGTCTCTACACGTAAGCCTCACCACACCCTTGGTAAGATTCTCTATGTATAAATGAAATTAAATGAGATCTTCCTTATAATAAATAGAATCCTCCCCATCCGGAATGATGTCCTCCATGGGTAGGTTTTATGCACAAGCCCCACATCATCTCCCGTTGCCACATCTTTCACAACATGACTATAAGGTAAACTAATACTTCTTGTTTTTCACACAGAGTATGAATCACATGGGCATAGAGTATATTAGTGACCATGACACCTATCCATCTTCTTGGGCCATTCCGACAAGTAATAATAAACATGTCCCATCAAACATGCCTCCTTATTAAGTATAATCCCCAATCATGCTCTAAGGGCCCCTTCCAAGCGAAATCCCCAACCATATGATCCACAAGCATCCTCTTTAGATGCAATCCCGAAATTCCCCTCTAGAAATTTGTGGATTTTGATTCCCAACTAACTAGGATATGTAGGAAGCCTTCTTCAGGTTCAAGAAGAACACTCTAAAAAATTCATTCATTCTATATATTTCATGAAATCCATCCATAATATATCTTGATTCTCACATGGGATACCAAATCTCAGTAGGATCATTAAACCCATATGAGGATTCCCTATATGCCAGCCCCATCAACTTCATTGCTCGCTTCTCTTAGCATCCCTTGAGCAGTTACCTTGCACAAGCCCCATTCTGTCAATCAAACTACATGGGTTTTGATCCCTGTCTATTAAAAATGTTATATAGGATGCCTCTTTGAGTTTCAATTCCATAAAACGATAAACCTTGGTTTCCCCCTCATAGGGGTACACCTCTCTAATCCACCCTTAATGGAGTCCAGACCAGCCTTCATAGTGTGACATATCCCCTTTATGGGATATACCACCACATGTCCGCCCTTATTGAGTGTTAGTAACTAGCCATATAGTAAACCTTGGTTCCTAAATCTTACAAACATATCAATTTATGGTGTGACATATTAACTTAATGGGACCCAACACCATAAGTCCACTATCATTGGACATTCTAATTCAGAAATATGGTAAATCTTCCAGGTGCTCCCTCCTAAGGATGCACCCTCTCTGACCTACCTTCATGGGTTTTTATGATCAGCCTCTCTCTGTCTGTAGGATGTTAAACTCATGGTGAACCTTGTGTTAAATATGGGGTTCCTAAAGAAACCCTCAAAATACATGCCTATGGAATAAGGTCCCTTGGGATCAATGTTTTATGCCTTGGGTTCCATGCCTTTCAGAAGACCTCCTAAGAGGGAGAATACAAGTGACCAATTTTCCAATGTACAGACAATCCAATGATGCCAAACATGAATAGCACCCTGAAATAATGTTACTTCCCTAGAAAGACCCCTTGGAATTTCAAGAATAAAGCAGAATGATTAACCAACAACCACAAAGAGATAGAACATGGAATGTGTTTCCTGAACCACATCTTAATCTTAGAGGGACAACCAGAGTAGGTGAAGAGTTACAAGGAGAAATCACTAAAAGGAGGTACCCACATCCCATTATCCTATTTCGATCAAGGAGTAGACATCACTAAGAATGTGATGAATTATTCCCACCTTTGGAAAGTAGGAATTTAGGTCACAATGCCACATCAGCGAACAATAACACATGAGGCGACCATAGCCTGGAGGAAGCATCAGAAATATTTATCATATTAAATAATAATATTTTAATATTATGTAAAATTTAATTTAAACTATGTTCTTCATGTGATTAAAGTTACTCTCAATATTACATTTAACACAATATAAAATAAACATTACATGTATCAAAATCTAAACTAAATGTTAAAGGTAAAAATATCAAAATAAGAAAATTTATTTGAAAATAAATATTTCAAAAAAATCTTTTGGTGTCACATAGTCCTTACTCAAATTCATATTCATTGACCCTTCTAGTATATTCATTCATTTTATCTCAAAAACTATTACTAATCTTAACATAGGTAATGAAAAATAGTAATAGTGTGGGTTTATCTCTCACTCAAATATTCTTCTTATTATTATCAATTATATTTAATACTACAATGATTTCATTGGAATTTCTCTTCTACTTCTTCTATTGATAATTGTCTTGGATTTATAGGTTATCAATTACCAAACACCACTGTCTTCTCTCCCTTTAATACCCAACTTCTTCTTCTAGAATTCAATATCAATTTTTCTTCACCAAAAATTTCTTGCTTTCTTCTTCGAAATTTTATTCTAGGAATCACATGAATATATTTACCATAATTTAATGTTGTAAAATAATTCAACCACGGACATGAAAATATAATTTAATTTGGTGGATAATATCCTCATTAAATCCTTAAAATCATTATTTTCATTAAATCCATAGTCTAATATATAAACATTTAATCTTTAATGAGACTCATGATCATCCTTCATTATTGAAAAATATTTCAAATCTATACTAATTTTCATTTATTTTTTTGTATGAAAATATATATAGAACTTCATAGTGAAATAAATTATACAGGGTATGAGAGAACTCTCACTATTCCCATGATACCATGGTTGTGATTTGGATTATCATATGAAATAATAACTATACTTATTGATTCTCATTACACATATCATTATGGTGTGGCTATATCTTCATGTAAGGAATGTAATTCAATTAACATAACCTTATTTGAATAAAAGTTCATTATTTGATAGGTTCATAATGTGATACATCTCTTCATGATATGAAAATAATCATCAAAACATTGTATTCTACTTCATAGAATGAGATTATTCTCCATTATAAAATGATAATTTTATCAATTCTTAGTTTTAATAATTATGTGGTTTTGAATCATTTTGATAATTAACTCATCCATGCACATATTCAGTATCGATTGAAGAAACTTCTAGATCTACATTTAATAAAATACTAAACTACTAAAATTATTTTAATTGGTAGACCATTATATATAATATTTTTATCCTTTATAAATGAAATTATTACTCTTATATATTATAGTGGGGTACCCAACAATTTTCCAAATTTCTGGCTAGAAACCCCTACATAAGGATTTTAACTCTTACATACTATGTAATGTTTTTCCACTATACATTCTCTATAATTTATGACTATTACATGAGTCATTATTATCTGTATGCATTATATATGGGTTTTTATTCTTAGTATTTATGATTATTGGTTACCCTTATATAATATTTGTTTTACCCTTATTTATTGCATAAGGTTTCATATTTTTTCACATTTTAGTTTGATCCATGAAAGAAAATATTACGCATCATCTAAATCATTATGTATTGAATTATAATTTTTTACTTTTCCAATTTTTTAGTATATATCTTCTAGAATTAAAATATAATATATAACCTATAGTGTATTAATTATGTGAGGGTTTCTCATTTTTTTAAATCTTTATTTTTCTTATAAATTTTGAATACTTTACCTTTTAAATTTTTCTATCTTATAGAATACATTGATTCTAGACTTATGACCTTTTTTTATTATGGAATACCCAATTTCTAAACATTTGGATTTTGTTCAATTCAAATGTATTCTAGAAATAGGGCTTCTGAGCATCATCTATTGATATTAGTAACATCAATACATTTATAAAAATTCTTATGGATTATTAAACATCTTTAAATCATTTGAATTTTTTTCAAATGCTTTGGAATAACTTAAAATCATGTTCAATCAGTCACAAAAATAATTCCAATGTTAAAAAAACATATAAATACATTTATTTTTTATTTAAATGTACAATTAGTACCTAAAAAAATATTAATATTTCTTAGGAATCATTCTAGTATATTTTTATATGATATAACACTCTTTATTCGAGATAATTACAATGATGGGGAACTACTCTTCCACTATACTTCATACTACTTTAATCACAACTCCATGAGTTTTTTAATAGTGAGCATCCTCTTCCTCCATAAATCTAATTAATATGATAAAATACACATATATCAACACTTGTATTTTATTCTTATACATTTCCATTTATACAAATGTCAGATGTGAAGGTTTCATGATAAATAGTTTCATTTTAGTCTTCTTTTCCAACTTTTGAATGAAACTTTATTAACATAACAATTTGCAAGAAACCCATACATTAAATGTATAAAATCTAAGGTGAATCTAAAAACTAAAAAATCATTAATTAATATATTTAAAATCCTATATATTTATATATTAAATTTATATCTTACTAACATATTGAAAAAACTAAATCCAATGAAACATTACCTTTCAAAATCCAATAAGAAACTTCAGTAACTCTAATGGTAAATCCTAGGAAAAATGGATGAGAGAAACACTAGATAGATTCTCATAGGATGAAAAAGTGATAAATATTTCTGAAAAATATATCTAGAAAACTAAAATAAACATATTATTTTTATTAAATTAGAGTGAATGTTACACCCCTTTCATGATAATTTATATGAAGAGGTTTATTAAATATCATCCAAGTTATCATATCACATATCACACATAAATATGTCAAATTAAGTGTCTCTAAAGGTCTTTTGAATAATTAAAAAACATTTAAAAGTGCCTAAATTTATAAAACACCTTAAAAGGTTCATTAATAAGGCTCAAAAAGTGCTAAAGCTAACAATGAAGGTGCATAAATGACAAATTTAGTAAGTTAAATGAGATTATCATATGTAATTGGAATTAAAATAACATTACATTAATCCCAATACCAAATCCCTTTTGGGAAATAAAAATTACTATCATTTATGTTTTTATAATTTATATAACTAATTTTTTATGTTACTAAACCAAATTAAATAATTAAATAATTAAATAATACTCAATAAAATATTTCAAATGTGAAAGAAATGAATTTTATATGTGTTTATTTGAAACATAGTAATTTTAAACATATTATAGTAATATTAAAACAAAAATAATAACATGTATTTTCTTTTGTGAAACCCCAAAATAACCTTTGAAAATTTGTTGGCGATTATAATTATTATTCATTATCATAAGAAATTACTAGTATCTATAAAAATGTCATAAATATAAAAATTATTACGAGGATTTGGTGTGATCTAATCCAACACATGACCATTAGAAATTTTCCTTTATACATGGTATCATTATTAAACATGATACATGGATAGTGTCAACCACATATATCTTATTTATTTTTCTTAATTTTAGAGATTAATAAAAATTTATATATTTTCATCTTAGGTAATTAATAAATAATTCTAGAAACATAGATATTACTTAATTGAGGACCACGATCTAATATAACCACCATATGTGTATAAATATCCTATATAGGTTAATAAAATATATTTTCCTGATTAATATCATACCTAATAAATCTCTTAAAAGAAAAATTATCATTTTACTTAAACCATGAATAAAATATTCAAAACTATAATGTATGAAAACAAAATTAAAATCAAAATTTTAAGGTTCAATCAACATTGTTCAAATTAGTGACACCATTAAAATATATATGATAATTAACAAGATATAATTTATTATTTTAATTCAAATACAAGTTCACTATCTTATCTCCCATAAGTGATTTACTGTATCTATTTAAATTTGATCGAAATCATAATAACTTTAACATATCATCAAAATCAAATATGATGATCATAAATTAAGATAACCAAGAACTACAAGTATTCTATGGTTTATAGAATTATCATTTTCAATGTTTTATGAAAAAAATTTATAGAAAATATTTTTATTAATACACTTTAAAAGATACATAATGTCTATAATCTAGTAACACATGACTAACTTTCAAGAGGAAAAATAATAATCTATCTCATTCCCTGAATATAGTCACCCATGTCACTAATATCTAGAGAGATAATTTGGTTTATATAATTTATTTATGTAAAGTGTTCAGTGGATCCTTTCCATTTTTCATTTATGCTTTGATGATTACATATCCTATCTCACATTTCTATATTTTTGATAATTACTATTCTACTTATTTATTTATTATTGTAAAATTATATACTATTATTAATTATTAATTAGTAATTATTATTGTCCTTATTATGGAAATACTAATATAGATTTTTCATATTTCATATTGATTTTTTTATAATTATATGATGTTGTACATAAATGAATATTTCATATATATATTCAGAAGCAACTAGAAGAAAAAATTACATTATAAAATTTTAAAACTAAAAATAATTACTTATTTAGATGATAAATAAATCATTATGTATTCAATGTTTGGGTATTGTTATAAGTATTAACCAAAAATTTAAATATTTATAATCTTACCTGGGTTATTTATAAGTGAATTTAACACAATTTTTTCCAATGTGTTAAAATTTTATGTATTGTAAGATCCTTATATATGGTGGAAGTGTTGGAAATATTATTTATTGGAGGACCCATATGTTTTATGGTAGAGTTGGAAGCGATAAAAAATGAAATAACTTTTACATATACAATGGATGTTGAAACAACATATATATTATAAATATTACTAAGGAAAATATCTTATGTATAAAGACACTATTACGTATTATCAGAATGATATATGAATAATTATCAATCATGATTTATGTTATATTATTAATCACACTCTATAATAGAAAATTTTGGAAACAATGCTTATACTATAAATTCAATTGTTTATAATTTGAAAGGAAATATTTCACGTGATTATGAGTATTATTAAATTATTAAATTATAATTTTAAATTTATATTTTTGAATGTGCATTGATGGGAAATTTACATGGGATAATTTAATTTTTAATTTTATATAGAAGTGAAAACTTCTCAATCATACTCTACAAATGAAAAAAGGGAATGTTATGACTGATGCAATATGAAAAAAATTGTGAGAATTATGTGTAATGATATTATTTCCATATATTATAATATTTATAATTGGTTATAATTTATTGGTTTCTATAGTTCTATATATATAAATAAGACTAAAAAAATTGAATATAAACTATGAAAGATTGAATTCAAATACATGTATAGTGTTCTATAAAAAAGTGATATAATCTTGAATGAAAAAAATTTCTCTACGCACTATATGAGGAGGCTTCTTAGATTTTAGATAGATTAATAATTCAATATTTAATTTATAAGGTAGAATATATTTTTTTTATCACTTAAAAAAATATTATACAAATTTTATGGTTTAACTATTTGGTATTTCATTATAATATAATGTATGTATTATAATATTTTATTGAGTTATAATCACTAAATTCAAAAAGTTGATACATATATATTAAAAGGTACATTTCAAGTTATTCTTAACAAATATCAAGAAAATATAACTTCTTGTCCCTTTTCCCTATAAATGGGAGGTGTATGGGATGTTCTTATTAGTGTGAAAAATGAAGGAGGTTTGGTTGTTCCCTAGTTTGGTGAATGTCAGGTTTTAAGAGAATTGTTAGTATATTTAAAAAGTGATATACATCATAGTGAATTTTCACACTCATGGTCTAAGAGTATTATTAAAATACATAAGATTATTTTGATTCAAATTTCTATAAAATTCAATTTCTCTCTCTTATTACTCATTATTATACAAACACTATTCACTCATCAACTAAACCATTTATCTATGATTAAATTGTTTAATCATATTATCTACCATATTTTTTAATATCGTATTGATCTCATAGATAATTTTATGAAATAAAAGTCACAACCACTTTCCTTCTAATATATAAATTTTATATCCTAACATATGAAGATTTGTTATCAGGTCCATGATATTATCCAATTTTGGATCATGATATATATTAGTATTATATCTATAAAAAATCTATCAATTGAGAAGAAATTTATGAATCATACATTAAGATATCTGGTGAAATATGAGATCCCTTTCTTGTGGGACCACTATAAAGAGATAATGTCGGTTGAGTGACACTAAGGGGGGGGGGGTGAATTAGTGATACAATATTTATGAATTATTCCCTTTTAAATCAATCTTTTAAACTGGTTAAGATATCTATATTCTATATGTGTTTCACATAGGCTTATCCAAATATTTTATAAATTAAATAGCATATAAAAACAATTGTTCTAATAAGGTTTATCCTTGTTCTGAGAGCTTACCCATAATTAAGATTGGTTATATCATACAACCAAAAATTCTCCACTGTAAGCGTAAGTTATTACACAAATAATATTAATGATATCCTCATTATCATCATCATGTAAATTTTTATTAAGGGAAAAGAGGAAAAAACATGACATCCTCATTATATATTTTCACATTTCTAGTCTATAGTCCCAATAGAAAATATATATTCTCACAAATTTCATTACCTTACAATGTTATTGAATGGTTTTACATTGAATAGACTAATTGTACATAGAATACAACTTCTTAAGGGGTTGTAAGTGCGCTGACCTTGCTCTTTCTTCTCAATATTTATTTTTAGTCTTTTCTATAATATTACAATATCAAGTATTAGGATTATGATCCTGATTCCCAGTTTCTTCAAAAACTTTAGAAAATAAATAATGGTGTTTTCTTCCTTTTTAATTACTTAAATTCCCATTAACATTAATTTCATAACATAAATCTATGATAACATTCAACTCCAATGTTCTTATTATTTATCTTTGATACTATATAGTATAAAATTTATAAAATCCCTATTATATAGATTTATGAGTATTTAGTGTCGTTATAGTGTCAAAGGGTTTCTCTATATCCCATACTATAAGAAATGTAATAAATTCCAAATGCTATTAGTGGTGGTCTATTGAAAATTGATGTTAAATATAGATTTATGTTATTCATAAATTTTTTAGAATATCTTTGAAAATGTTTTGGTATTGAATCTAGTTTAAACCAAATCACCACTAAATAAATTTAAAAGTAATTTTTCAGTGATTTTTATTAAAACCTCCAATAAACATTTTAAAAAAACCCTCCTAGCCCCACTCCCTTTACACTCAACCTCACAAACCCTAAAGCTGTAATCTAGATCCCCTCACTCAATAAACTCACTCACCCCACCACTAGATGCCACCTATTTAGATTCCACCTAAAATATGTTCAATATTAGACTCACTTCTACTTTCCCTTCAATGTTTCTCAACACCAAAACCCTTCTTGGATGCCCACCACCTCGACATGTATCGGTGCCAGACTGCTTACATAGTTTGATTGGACACTAGATCCCCCACTTAGACTTCCTATCTACCAATATAAAACCACTCCCTAACTATTATTTAGTTTGAGCTTTATCATTTTTTACTTAATCAGATGATGTTTATTATATTCTCTATTTAGTGTTGAATATTTCAACAGATTATATCAGCCTCTTCTCTATTTGTAGATACGTTTAAGGTTACTAATTGCCGAACTCATTTTGATTTTGAAAGGTTGATAAGGATATGATATGATTTGAAAGTTACTCAGCAAGACATGTATCCAAAGATGTGTGAATGGATGTTGGGTCCAATGGGAACCTCCGCTTGGTGGTCTGAAACTTAATGTCGAAGGATCATGTAGGAACAGAGTTATGAGGGGTGGTGGGATTCTCAGAGACTTTAGGGGTTCAGTGATGTTGGGGTTTAGTGAATATTATGGTCTGGGAAACTCCTTGGGTGCCGAGGCACATGCGCTCCTTTCAGGGATTCTGTTTTGCAGGGGCCACGGTCCTCTGGTAGTAGAGATTAAGTATGATTCAGAGATCCTAGTTAGCACAGTCCAGGGGAGTCACACGTTTCCATGGAACTTGAGATATATCATCCGTAGATGTGCTAGGGAAACCAAGAATGGACAAATTCTCCATCACAGCAGGAGGGAATCAAACATTACAACAGACTCTCTAACACATAGGGGAAATCAGGAGGAAGACTTGATGGTTTACAAAAATATATGTTCTCTTCCAGATGAATGTAATTCGATCATTCATAGAGATTCCTTGGGTCTTCACTAATTTCCCCACTATGAGGGATCATGTTGGGTTGTTTATTTGTTTGGTCCAACTTCTATCCTTAATAAAATAAAATAATTTGGCCCATATGAATGACTAAATTATGTGTCTTGGTATGTTTATCCAAATTTAGTAAATTTTTGTTGTCTTTCATTTTTAAATTTATATTATTTTGTTTTTATTTATAGTAATATAATTATATTTTAAATTTTATAGTGTAGGAAATCATTTATATATGGAGATTTTTGTTTTGTGTAGGTATTTTGTGCCATAAGAGGTTTAGTGAGACTACCCACTCTACATCACAAGATTCTAATCCTCCCTCTATAACATAAGATAAAATCCATCACATACCTTCCACAATATTTTGATACCATGTCATTTTATCATAGTATGATTTACTCTATAGGAATTATTTATGGTGAAGAAGTGAATGTATCATATATGATACCTATGAATGATCCATCTAGAAATACGGTAGACTACTAGTTTCCATCATGCGTTCTTTGGAAGGTCATAGTCATCAACATGTAATTCAATGTGAAAATATTACTTTTTTTAAATATGAATATGAATTTTTTATTTAATATATAAAATTTATGAAAAAAATAAAATAAGGGAGACAAACATAAATAGTCACAATTTTTTGAATTTACTAACATAATTTTAGCCTTAGATTTTTATGAATATGGGTTACCCATTGAGGCTACAACATGAATTTGTATATAGTTCCTAGGGTATTCATCATGTGAAGAGACATATACCCTTATTCATTATTTATATTAGAGACACATTCTACTATCATAAAAAATGAATTTATTTTTGTTCTCAAATAAAGGTTCTATCATTATTTTTTATTCATATATGATTAAATTAAATATTTTTACTAAATGTGAAAATAATTTAATGCATTTATATTTATTTATTTTTAGATTATATTCCATTTTCACATCCATTATCTCATTTCACATCTCTAGACATTAAAAATTTTAGGAAAAAACTAAAAAGATTTCAATTTTCAATTATGGCATGAATCTAATGATACATATCTAACATTATCAAGAAGGCTTGTGAAGGTCCCCAAAGTAATTCCTAGGGACAAATAGAAAATATTCATTTAACACCATCACATTGAAACTCATAAGGTATTTTATTTAATGTTATTATTTTATTAATAATGTTTCAATTATATTTCATGTTTTATTGATATATGAATTCTTCAGCTTAGATGTATGGTAAATTTTGTTAATCAAAAGAAGAAATAGGTTCCACACACTATTGAAAAAATGAGTTTAATGAGTAAAGAAAATTAAAATGTTTCATTAAATTTATTAATATATATATATATAAATATATAAGTAATTTAATTTTTTAAAAATTAGTTATTTAATTTTTTAAAATAGGGGAAGGATTTGGGTAATTCTATTATAAGGATAAAATTTTTGTATGATGTTCTAAAGAAACATTAATTATGTCAATAAAAATGCATAAAAAATATGTGTAAATGATTTTTTTATTATTTATTATCACTAAATTTATTTATAATTTAATTTTATTCAATTTATTGTGTAAACTCACAGAAGCATGAGATGCCATCCTAGCCTTGTTAGTTTCAGTATCCTCAAAGGATGCCATGGCTCAGGTTCATGAAAAAGATAATTCTGGTCAGGTCATGATTAATATTTATTAAGGGTGTTTCATAGGGTACATATATCTACACCAACGTTGTCTTTAGGAGGTGAGAATTCAAGTGTTGTTTCTCATAGTGAACAAATGGAAATTGATGCATTGAAGAATTCTGTTAGAGAATTTGAACAACTTTTTAACTCACAAAATGATCATGTCCTACCATTAGAGATTGTGTTGTATATTATGTTTTAGAATATGACTAGAATTATTCTAGAAGAAATAAAAATAGACATATAGGGTGTAAGCTCATAAAATCTTATTTAGATTATCATAAAATATACAAGTTATAAGATAATATATAGAAGAAGAAAAAAAAAAGTTATATTCCATGTATTTTCTATTTTCTATATCTCGTTCATTTTTTACAAGGGTTGGTTACTAAATAATTTCTCAAGGATCATAGATTTGAGATGATGGTTTAATAATTTATTTTTTCTAGGATTAAATTATTTAATTTATTGACCAATGTGGAGGTTGTTATGATGGATACAATAATAGAGTATTAAATCACATAACATTATATAACCTTTTTAATTTAATCATCATTTCCTTCCTATAAAATCCACAAAATCTCCACAATAACACACACTTTAAAACACATCCTATACTACAAAAAAACTAGAAACAACTGTAGAATTACAATTCATTTGTTTTATTATATTATTATTCTATTCTGAACTATTATTCCATCATCAAAACACAACTAATATATAATATAAATCATAACAACAATATTTTATGAAACAATGATAAAGAGACATAAATCACAAATAACGTCATAATTTATAAAAACAGATGTGAATCACCCATTCCCATTAATTTATTTTTATAACAATTAATTATGTTTATTAGGTTAATATTTAACACCCCCTATAATAATAAAAATAATGTAACAATTAAATTTTTTAAATTTTTTTTTTAATTTCATACAATTGGAAAATCATAAAAAAATGTGGCGTGAAACAAAGGTAGAAATGATTTGATCATAAGGACCTAACCATGAATAAACATACAAATAACTAGAATACATCTATCCCTATAAATATGAAAACCCACGTATACAAAAACTAACACAAAATCATTAAGAAAACCATCCACTTGACGAAGATGATATAAGAAAACAAGAATAAAATCATATAAACTCAAATCCAATCTCAAATTTTCTATATATTGAGGCCAATCAACAAATAAAATCATAAATCATATTGATGTACTAATGGATTCACCTATGGTAGCCTATGTCTCATGGAGTGTTTATTAAATAGATTAATTTTGTTGGTATTTTGAACTTATACTAATACTATAAATTATATTATCTAGGTGTGATAGATCATGGCTACCTCAGGAAGAGGCTATTTACATATAACCACTAGTTGTGTCATAAATAATTATAAATCCATGAATTACCAATAAATATAATCACCTTAAATTGAAGTAAAAAAATGACATCATGGTTAAATCACAATCACCATTCAATAAAATATAATCTCTTGAATTTATGAAAGCACATAAAATTCAAAAATCTAAAAAAATTATCCATAGGACCATATTAAAACCCATTAACCTATTCCATTATTTAAAATTAGTTTGATTTTATATTTTGACTCAACTAAGTGTTTAAATGACCATATTTATTCAATAACATAATCATTTGGAGTAGGGGGTGAGAAAAGTTTTAACTACCCATTATGTTGTATTATGAGAGGTGATCTTGAAATATTATTGTATTTTATAATCCTTTAGATGAAAATAGGTTACCATATCATCATAATGAAATGGTTTTTGAGATAAAAATATATTATGAACTATAATATGTATTTTTTTTATTTTATATATCTATAGAGAATTATTTAAACATTCAAAGATGAGTGAAACTCAGGTTTAACTTGGAATGGACAAATTTTTTATTATATTAGTTCTTAATCAAGTTTTTTATTGATATCGATTTTTTAATCAACTGAGGTAATCAATAATAATTTGAAATTAATAATTTACTTTAAATTAACAATTTTCAATTGACCTTTTACCTTGAAGTATAAAAATATGTATACCTTCTTATATAATGAAATTGATATAGTTATGATAATTGGGTTATAATTAGATGATCTTGAGAGAAATCGATTTATTTAAATGTGTATTTGTCAACAAAAAATTACACTATTATTTTACAATAATCCCAATGATATAATTGTATTTATAGATTTGATAAAATAATATATCTTGACCTAAATAAGACTATTAATTATTACACCACTTCTTAAACTAAATTTAGAGAAAATCGTATATTCTTTAAATTTTAAATTATTTATTATTAATTGAATATGGTCATTACTAATTTTTCATTAACTATATTAAATGCAGGTAGCTGAGTGGGGAAATAGTTAAAAAGGTGATGGGTAACAACATGTCTAACCAATGTAAGAGGATGAATGTATATCTCAAAAATATGTTTCATGACTGATATTTGTATTGATATTCTATAATCTTTAAAATTATTTAATGATGTATTATATATAATATAATTTTATTGTATAATATATAATGATTTTTTATAAACAATTAAATTATTTATATTTTTTTTTATAATTTTCTTATTAGATATTTTATAGAAGAGGGGGATCCAAACAATATCCTATTTTTTAATATATTAATATTGTGGTAGTGTTAAACAATTTTAATAAATTCGATATTGTTTTAATTGGAAAAAACAATTTCAAGGAAATTTAAACCACCACTAATTATCAACTCTTTTGATATCAAGAGGTAGTTCAAACCACATCTATATATTTTATAAATAAAAAAACTATGGGTAAATATTTTCTAAAATTAATAACCACCACTATTTAGATAATCCTCTATAAAAATTTTAACTGTAAAAAAATTACCTCTAATTAATCCAAAACCAATGGATAATATATATTTTATTAGTGGGGAAATCTATGATAGAAAAAAACTGTCAATAAATTATTAATGAAAGACTATTTAGAAGTTGTTTTAAAAAACTATTTCATAACCATTGAGAGGTGGTTAAAACCACCTCTAAATATAAAAATAACCACCACTATTTTTTATCCTATAGTGATAGTTTCTATTAACATTCATAATTTTTATTCATTTTTTACAACAAATTTATATCTATTGAATAATATTTTAAATATTTATTTCTATAATAGAATTATGAAAAGATAATTAATTTCAATTGTATGATATTTTCTTGATTTCCATCTTAGTAAATCCCAATAAAGTTCTTCCCTAAAATCCTACTTAAGACTTAGGTTTTATTCCTCACATGGTATTTGAATATTGAAATACTATTATTCATATAATATATGAATTTATATCTTTTTATATTTTCCATAAGTACATGAAAAAAGTACATCATTACATGGACAAGAAACTCACACCACATATCTAATCTCAACATTAAATTAATAATACCAAGGAATGATACCACAAGAGAAAAAAATCACATGGAAGAAGGAATATGTTCTCTTGAATAGAAAAAAAACATTTATTGAGAAAATAAAATCAAGATAATTCCTCATCAAAAATATGAATAAATAATGATGTTTATTTTTTGGATCATGTTTTAAATATTTCTAATACCTTAATAAGTGATAAAAGTTAAGGGTAATAAATAGATCAAGACTATATGTTGAATAATGAGTTGAAATATTATATTGAGTAGAACAAATTTCTTGTAAAACCCCTGGTTTTAAGTACAATAATTTTTAATTTTATATTTTGATCATATAAAACACTCATTTTGTGTTTTCAGAGATTATAGATAGGTTTTAAGTGTTTTAGAAGTTTTTTTATGGAGTAACCATTAAATAAGGGGTTTTGGAAACCATTCAATATCTTTGGAAAACTGTACTTGGTGATGTTGGGTTTCATTATGAAGATGCACAACTAGTGCATGGATTGTCTAAAATATGTGCATACTATGGGAAACTATATAGATATATTTAGTGGGAGAAGCATGGTTGGAACATGATTTCTCAAGTCATGACAAAAAACTATGTGAGTATGTGGTCTTCATACATTATCACCAAAATTTTTTCTAATAGTTTTCCAAACCATGTGGCACAATCCATACAGATCCATAAATGTTTTCCAGTAGCTTGAACACACTTGGGGAATGGTATAATAAACCATTCATCACAACCATGTGATTTTATTTTAATGATATAAAATTTAATCTTTAATTTAGAATAAGGAAACATGACCCTAAATTTTCTCCAATTATATCTAGATCTCTAACTCACCTCCTCTCTTAGGTTCCCTTGGAAATTATATTTCTTCCATATGAAACTTTTGATGAATCAATATCCACAGGTGATCTAAAATCAATGATAATTCATTATTTTCTCTATTTTTTTAATTATATATCCTTATATTATCAAATCTATAATTTTATATCTATTATTTTGTAGATATATCTATGATATATGTTTTGTTTAGATGTGATTTTGTTTGGATATATTTAAGGACAAATGAATCAAAGATATATCTAGTGGTTTCACATATAGTTTTATGTTTTTTTCTCATCTTTTGTAAGGGTATATGATTCTATTTGATTCTAATCATTTTATAAAATAGAAGAAAATCATTTAAAATATATTCCATTTTGATTTAATTAGAAAATTACCTTGTTATTATTATTGAAATCTCTAGTTTTGGATCAACAAACAGGAGTTGTTTAATGAAATTATTGAAAAAAATTAGTTTTCAGAAGAAATATTTTATCAAGAATAATTTATTATGAGAACATGGAATTGATGGCTGCATGTGTTCATGTAATTTTTTTATGGATCATGGTCATGATGATATATTATCAAAACGGGATATAGTATGGTTGTGAATTACCACCATCAATGATAATTAGTATGTTATGACATGGTGACTCCATGATCCACCACTTCTGGGTATATGGAGATCCTTGGATTTCATGAATGTGTATGTAATTGTGAGTGTGATCATGATATAGTTATAATAAGTTTTATGAAATGGAAATGAACATGTCTAATTTTTTTGAATATGGAACTTATTTATGGATTTATAATAAACTGTTTATTTGTTTCTTTGTTTCTTTATAAAATTTTTGGTAACATGTTCTTACCTTAGTGGAATGCATTGGGAAATATTTTGCGAATTTCAAATTATTTTTTACTCACACCCTTCTTAGGAATCTTTTTATTTTTTAGATATTTTACACTATGATATATGTAAAGGAAAGGAATCAAATTTATCAAGTTTTTCATCATGATGGTTCTTCATTAGTTGGTGTTTGAATCTTAGATATGTCTCTTGGTCTCATTGGAGTGATGGTTCTTTGGTGTTACTATGTTTGGATGTATCTAGGTTTCTTGTATTGTATTTTCTTACTTTGTTAGTATTACTCAGATTTTATTATTTAATGGTGTCTGTTTCTATTTTACTTTTTTACTTATGAATCATATAGGTGGTTTGATTGACTATATTTTTTATTCTCTGTATATTTTTGTTCTTATGGATAAATCATCCAATAATGGTATGATATGACATTTTGTATTTATTTCTAGCCACTAGTGTCTTGGGGATTTATCTTAGGGCTAGTTGAACCTTCATCCCTTCCCAAAACAATGGGTAAGGGGCGAGATGTTACATAGATAAAAATGTGAAGAAGAAGCCTATGATAAAAAAGGAAAATAAGGATTAAAGAATAGAGAAGTATATCAAGAAAAAATCAGCTTAAAATTTTAAAATTAATAAAGTAAGACTAATAGATTATATGTATTGAAAAAACCCACAGATCCTCCCTTGGCTAGTAGTAAGCTGATAGTGGTACCCCTAGCTAGCCTCAAATAGGGAAAGGGTTCAAAACTGTCACTGAGTTGTCATATCAGAGACTTGGTATGCCTTTTCCAAATTTTCCTACACACACACATTTCCATAGACCAATATAATTAATTAGGTAAATAACTGATACCAGAAATACATGAATAACATATAATCCCACATTAGAGTTTTAAAAAAGGGTACAGAGAAAGAAAATCACCCAGACAATCCTAAAAATACTAAAAATATGTCTGACATGCTATCAAAAGTTGAAAACTACCAAAAATAAACTCCCAGATATTTCTATAGTCCTTCTATCCCAGAAAATATCCACATACTATTGGTCCACCAAGTACTCCATTAAAACGATGGGTGTCAGTATAGGACATGTATTGTTCAGGAAGACACCACTCATGTGTGTGTATAAAGATACATAGTATGATACCACTAAAATCGACATAGATAAATAATAAAAGGGGAATTCACCTATTATAAAAACAAGGAGAATAAATATGATAAATATTATATTCTTATAGATATACTCCATTAATTAATGTTAATGTTAACCTTACTTCCAACCGAATGATTTTTTAGGGATCTAAGGCAACACACTTCCAAGGGAACTGACTCCTTAGTACCTACTAGAACTAGTGCAAGCAATATAATATGTTCCATTATTTTTCTATTTCCATGTTGAATAAAAAACTTCAATGCATAAGGTGTCGATACATAGGTAGGGGATAAAACTCGAAGCCTATGTGGTATACATGACCCTATAAGTAAAAAATCACTTAGAAGGGGATCAAACACCCTAAATATTAGATATTGGATACCTAAACCTACCATGGGAAGAATTTGATAGAGGATCACACCCGATGACATGTGGAGGGTACCTTACATTATCTAGATATAACTCACATAGGGGGTCAATCATTCTATACCCATGATAGAATACCACACTATATCCTCATAGGGATGGATGAAGGGAATGTACTCAAGCATAACTAAAACTAGATTGAGGAAAAAGGGGCTCTATCCTATCATTCGAAGAGTACATAACATGTTTAAGGGGTAAACAATGTGTTTCTATAATCTTGGGAATACCCATGTATTTATATCTCCCAATATTTTTTATTATCAATACACGATGTGTTATAGTGAAAAATGATGTTTATAGGTCATATCAGGCACTTGGTTATGTACCACCTCCCTTCATTCATATACACATCTAAGTACATGGGGTGTGCCTCGAAATGGAGATGACATGTAGTGTTAACTAGATTATGTGAATATACCTTATGTATATACCAATCTAGAAAACTAAGGATCACATGGTGTGTGATCCTAAATGTTATGTATAAAAACTTTCCAATGCACATAATAGGTCTAGATGGTGTTTGTTTTTACAAACTATATTCTATGTAGATCATAATTTTCTTGAATCTATAGATCATTCATGAATGACCATGAAGAAGTCTATATTCTCTGATAAATCCATTGACCTATTCCATAATTATTATAACCACATTGACTAAGTCTGTGTCATCACCAGTGGCTGGATTTTGTCCAACCCTTTCTTAGTGATTCTTTCCCCATCGCACCACATGTAACTTGAATACATAGACTAGTGAAACTGAAATAACTTAATACATCATCAAACTCCCAGATTTTTTTTCAATACTCCATCAAGTTATACTTATTTTTTTTGATTCCACAACAACTATTGGTGGAACCTAAAAATTAAATCAAACAATAAAATTAGTTACTTGATAAATTCAAACCACCAAACAATTGAAGGACCAATGATAAATGTTTGAAGAATTAAGTAAGGAATACATGGAACAACAAATTTAGCATCAAATGAGGTATGAGTTTAGTTGTCCATTAATGACGAAATATAAATAATGGAGAGTATAACAAAACTATCAAATCCAAAAATATTATCAAATAACTAATTCTTGGAAAATGAAAAAATCAATGGACTTATAAAAAAGGAATGATTCATGTTTTAATTTCTAATGTCCTTAATTAATTTTCCTCAAAAAATCACAAACATGGATTAAAATAGAAAAAAATCACTATCTCAGATAAGATTAATCGTTGATGATGAATTAATATGTACTGAGAAAAATGAATTTCTCTATCAAATTTTGATTGTTGTTCCAAATATTTATAGTCATCTATTAATTCCATTGCAGTAGAATCCTCCTATGTTCTGCTGAATCTCTACTATTTATTTTTATAAACTAAATAATTATATAGAGATAGTTCTAAATAGAAATTTTAATTGTTAAATAAATTTATTAGATATTTAATAAATAATTAAAGTAATTTTATTTATTTTACATAACATTATATCTTCAACTAAACAAAAACAAAACACCCAAAAAAATAAAAATATTTTTTCAAACCTTGGGTATAACACATAGTATAGAATAACTCTTGTAATAGTTTTCCCATCTAAGACTCCATTTGGGAAATATTTCACAATTTTAAAAAAACTAAATTATTGTAATATATTAAATTTATTATTTTTCATATATCAATGTGAAGGATAAATGGGGCCCTAAATTTCATGGCTACAGCATATATTACTCCCATAATAATGTATAAAATATTTTAATGTATCATACAAAAAAACAGGGTCATTACATTCCCAAACATTCATGTATTTAAATCCTAAAAAGAAAAAACCTAATTAAATGGAATATGAAACCCATATTGGATAAGATTCTCCCACTGTGAGGTGATCTTTTGAAGGTTTAGGTGTTACTAAAGAACCTAAACTAAGGGAATTAGTAACACATAAAGGATATTATGCTTCATATTCTCAATGATTAACTGATACTTTGAAAAGGCAACACCATCCTCAATGTACTACTTTTCCCTGTCAATAACATGTGGATGATCATGCAAGTATCTTCTAAAAAATTGAAACATATGAAATTTTATTATCATACTCTTATTGTGGTGGTTTATATAAGAGATATTTCAAATATATAACCCTATGATGTATATGGAAATGGATAACTAATCTTAGTGATATTTTACTTCCTCAGAACAATTTTATTAGTTCTCGTAAAGGTGAGCCATTTAAGAACACATAACATCCCTCAGTGAACTCCAATTGATTTCATCATCGATTCAAATAGGGTATCTGATGAATCTAGGTATTCCTTATATAATACTAGATATTCATTAACATATCATTTATTACTTGTAAAAACTATGGGCCCATAATCACTATGTCTCTTCGTGCCATCCACCGCAACAGATACCTATAGGGTCTCCCTTACAAGGCTTAAAATTGTACCATGTCAAGGGCAGAATTGTAATAATTTTTGTATGAATCCTCCCCCAATCATATGATATCTTTCTATCTATATCCAAAATACAACACACAATCCCACAACATGTCCTATAAAACCCGAATGTATCACTTTGTCTAGCCATCTGTCTTGGGGAGGATTTTCATGTTCATCCATAGATAAGTCCCAAAAAATTCATGTAACCCTCTTCACTATAATGATTATAAGAGAGAATAATAGCCTAAAATAATCATCAAGGGAAATTAAAGTATCTAAAATATATATTTCAGGTATAGAAATAAAAAAATATATAATGAAACATCCTCTTAGAGTGTTAGGAAGTGAAAATACTTAGCGATTTAACTTATGATGACATATATGGAATTGTTTCCAATTGAAGATTATAGATTTCCTATCAATAAATATATGGAGATAATATCTCCCTTCCACTCCACCAGTTGTCCAGGTGAGACTAAACCTAATAGTACCTGATCCTTAACCTTCACCAGCTAAAAAGTTATGCATTAAGAGATAAACTCAACTACTCTATGCATCATCCATGCCCATAAAAACTGACCCCAATGGTCCATGTAAATCTTCCCCACACATGGATTTACAAATAAGGGGGATATATGAAACTCAATAAAATAATTAATTCATTGCATAACTGGAACCATATTCCATATTCGAGAAAATATTATGTTCTCCCTGTATTCATAAAATCAACCACAATCATATCTAATGAATGTATGGTCATACCATACATCATAGTAGATATGTTTAAACAGATCTTCCATAACATTCTAAATAAGTTGTTTGGTTACAACCATAGACTATAGATACACCTACCACCCTCATACACATGAATTAACTACAAATAGGGAAACAACTATGTTTCCTCTCTCAACAACTGTGAATGTTATTTTTTACTAAGAGAATATTACAAAACCTTCCCTTTCATATGATTATAAATTACATATAAATTAGTGACTTTCAAGATCTACAAAAAAAATTTATGATTTAGGATATGATAATTAAATAATATGTTAAACAATATAAACTTATTTTCAAAAGTGATGACGAATCAATCACCCAAAAGATATTATCTCCAAGACTTTAGGGTAAAAAATACTACCACCATATCTAAATATTGGGTTACATAATCCCTCTCACGGGGTCACACCCACCAAAAAATATAAGAAATTACCATCAACATATACATCATAACTCATCCAAGACCAAATATCAAGGCATCACAAAACACCATGTCTACAACACTCTCCTATTTTAGTATCAATATGGAGGCCCTTGTCAACCAAAACTTCCGAGGATCCCGAAACACTTTACTATCCGCATGAACGGACACCCATTTCAGGTTAAGGAAGTCAGATGTGACACTATAAAGGATAAATTAATCTTAAATATATGATAATATCCTACTAACCTAATCAAGTTCCACACATCAACCCCACACTTGGGTGGCTTCCAAGATAGTACCGTCTAGATATATAATGGGTCCAATTCCACTCCTTCCTCTAAAATGTAATGATCTAGGAAGTAGAACTCTAAAATTCTTAACATCTCTTTTAGAGATTATTATAAAGTAGGATTATGTATAGTACCGTTATCAATTTTTTCTCATGTTACTATGATAATAAATACATGAGGATTTCATTTATCAAGAGTATAATGAGATTGTCTAAGTTGAATTGAATGATCTAGTTCATGAACCCTATAATAATTGGTGGGGACATAATCATGCTGAAAGGAATAAACATTTTTTCCAGGTGACTATAGTGGAATCAAAATTACATATTTTTTTTATCATCCTATAAAAATCAAAGCTAGTGATAACCTGACCAGAGGTCAAACTTTGAGAACCAATTATCCTATTTCATCTTGTTCAAAAGTTTGTCTATTATCAGAAGTGGATACTTATTCCTGATAGTTGCCTCATTAATGTAATGATAATATATGAATGAAATCAATATCCCTTATTCATTATTCATGAACAACACTACAACTACCAAGGGGGACACACTAGGTCTAACAAATCCCTTCCTATATAGATCCATGAACTTTAACTTTATCTCTTGAAGCTATATGATGTACATATAATAATATAAAAATGATATTAGGGTAGTCCATGGGTTATTTTATATAAAATTTCAGTTACTTTATTGTGATGTAGTACTAAAATGTCCTTAGGGGATATGTCTATATACTTCTCCACTATTGAAATAAATTAATGGACCATAGTGACCTCTACTCCAAAGGTCATACTAGATAACGGATGAGAAATCCGCCATATCATCCCACATAAAATCCCAAATGACTCTCTATTAGATTATTTTTCATAAAAAAATTAAAATATCATCCCATATTCCTAGAAGCACCATATCATGTGCTAGATATAGTTAATTTATGTATGAAATTTAGGGAGATAATACATACCAATATGACCACACAAGGCCTCATCGTGGCTAAGAAGTGACCCCCAAAAAGATATGTCCTCCATGATCCCGGTTAAAAGGTCTTATAACTATGTGATCACTAGGGACCCCCTATTGGAGTCTCTAAAAAATGATCAAGCTAATGGCTTCAATAAAGTATCCAGGTCTTGAATAAGGTATACGTTAAGGATAGAGTGTCTTTTACCCGTGCCTATCAAAATCTTATCTAAATTAGTGATGACACAGGTCAAACATCAAATAATAATCAAAACCTCTGGTTCATATGCCTCCACTTCTTAAAGATGTACGAGTCCCTATAATTCAACACCATGATCCAACTATAGACCACCATTGGGTGATAATTGTGGAAATTTTACACAATGTGATCTGCCTTCTAAATACATCCATGATCCTCTACCCTACCTACTACAATGACCTGATATTACATTGTATATCACCATTAAATAAATAATAAATTATATAGAATATTTCCCATATAATACTAAACTAAATTTTAAAAACATTAAATATTTTAAATATTAAATATCGTTGTTGAGACATAGATGATAAATTAGTAGGTATAGATTGAAGTAACCATATCAAAAAATCAATAAAAAATGTTGGATGAAAGAAAATCTAAAAGAATAGTTTTCCTTTAAAATACTATTTGTATAATATTATATGGGAGTTAGGGGGTTTCCATGGAATAATTCAAAGAATATATCGATCAATTACAGTTTGTGGAAAAATTGTTTTTAGGAGAAGTTTAATCTTGATGAATTCACTATAAAATTCATGATAGATGGATCACCAACCATGACATATGATACTTGTTATATTAGCCTCAAATATTATACCTAGGTTATATAGGGTTTTATGTAGAAATTAATGTGATTTCAATATGTAATTATTATCTATAGAATCAAATGAAAGAATATATATAAGTAATTTTATCATTAATATTTTTTTTCTAAGTTATGCATTTCTATATAAAAATTAACACATATAACTTTTAGATTTTAATTTAATAATGTTAAAATTTATTTATCATCCATACAATATATATTTCATGTCATAAAATAATAATAAAGTGACATTAAACTTAAAAAATTCAATTTTATAAAAATAGTTTATAGCAACTTGTGAATATATATTTAAAAAAATATTCTATTCATTTTATAATTTTAAATTATTTAAATGATCATAATTTTATGAATTCAAAATATTTAAAGTTTATTAGTTTTAATTTTTATAATTTTTTGAAATAATTCATTTTTATTTGAATAGTGAAAAAATACCTTTTTTTTAATTCCATCACTTTTATATGACTTATATGTTTCTAAAAAGCATTATATATAAAAATATATTTTTCATGTGAAATAACAAATTTTAATGTACTATATTAAATTTCTAAAATCTTTGAAAATAATTTTAAGAGAATATGAACTATATTGTTATAACTATTTTTCTACTGTTTCATTAATTAAAAATAAGAAAGAGAAAATTAGGTTTTGGTTTTATTGTAATTTAAAATAAATTTTATTTGAACAAAAATAATCTTATTAATATCATTATAACTAATAAAATTTATAATTATTTGGTACACATAATATTTATGCTTAAAAATATTTTTTTTCCAAAAATGGGGTTTTATACATTATAAACATTGACATTAAAATTAATATTCCTACATAAAAAAAATAATTTGATAAAATGGTTATAATCTTTCTTATCTCCTTGTTAATATTTTTTCATAATGAAAATTTAATTTTATACATAAAAAATATATTTCTATGTTTAATGTTATTTACCACATTAATGGTCAAAATGTTACTGTTGAATTTTTTAATGATGGAATATAATTTTCATATAATAAATTATGTTTATATATTTTAAATGGTGAGTGTAATATTATTTTTATGCCTAAATATATTTATATTAATGCTAATTTAGTGGTTCATCAATAATAAGTTTGATTAAGAAAACTTAAGGGTCCAAACAACCTTTTTAAACAAAAATAGTTTTTCTATATATAATATATTTTAATATAAAATTTAATTTTCTATAATTTAGATATAAAATTTTACTATTTTGATACATAATTTTTATTTAAAATTTAAAATTTAGTTATTGGGGTTCCATTTTATATATAATTAGATATAAAATCACCTAGTGAAAAACTAGTTACTATTGTAAAAGTTAATTTTTTGTAAAAGAATAATTATAAAAATAAAATCACCAAATAATTCTTACCTTGCATCTAAATGAATTAATGAGATTATTTGTGAGAAATTATTTTTTAAAACTTTCTCATTAACTACTTCTTATCCATCTAACCTTCGACAATGTCATGACATTATTGAAAAATAATGAGTGTTTCCAAAAGTCCCCTATTCTTGACTTATACATGGATACAACTTCCAACCATTAAAAGTTACAAATAAACTTATAAATAATTCTTTAAACTATAATATTTTTACCCTAATATATCCCCAAATATAAATAAATACAATTTTTTCTCTAAGTTAACGCTATCCCTTGAATTCTAATGTGTATTCCAACGATAAAGTCTTTAACATTAGTATAATTAACTTCTAAAGATTTTATTTTTTAATGTTACTTTAAAAAAATATTATGTCACCATAATAATATGATAAATTAATTATAATTATTATAATGATATATTTATAGTATTAGTAATATCCTTATTTATTTAGTTCAATCTACTTAGAAAATTCATAGAACATCCTTAACGTGCGTGCATGAACTACTAAATCCATAAAGAAATGTTTTTTCATACATATTTAAATTATTTTTTCAAAAAATATTAAAATTTGTTTCAAAATATTAAAAAATAAAAAAAATCATTACACTTATTTTATAATTGTTATATGTTAAAAAACACCTCATTAGGTATACTCACCCATCAAGGTAAAGAGTGTTCATGTTTCGGTCAGTTTAACCACCAACATGGACAACATAATAAAACTCTATTATGGATGAAAATAAGAAAATAAATAGTAATTTTATTATTATGTAATAGGAAAATAATTTTTTATATGGTTCTGCAAATTTTATATAATTTATTTATATATTTATCAATGTATCAATTTCATTCACTAAACCATAGAAACAGTAAAAAAACTAATTTTATTTTAACAACATTTATAATTAAATATAATTTATATATTAAAGGATATTAAGTGTCATATAAATGATGAAATTTTTTATAAATTAATGGGTAACAATATCACATTATAAAATATTCATAGATAGTTAAATTTATTAATACTACACGGTTGAAATAATAAAAAACTGACTAGTATACCGATAATAAATAATTGTAAATGTGGGATAAAATAGGAAACATATTTGAAAAATGTTGTGAAATATATTATTATTGCATCTATATTTTTTTTCATGAGGTTATAGTTTCATCATAGAAAAAAGATATATGGTAAGGGCTTTTTGTCTCAACATCTCTTCATTGAGACAAGTTTTAATTTTATTCACAAATTTCATATTTCAATGCTATATGTAACACCAAATAATATATTTTTTAAATGAAACATGATTTTATTTATAGGATTTAAAAAACCATAATATATTCATTATTTCAATAAATTTTGATTCATAAATTGCAATAGCTATAAGGGGTTCATTGTCACAAATTTGAGTTCCTTGAGGTTGGATATTCTATACACCATGTTTTAATTTTTATAGTTAAAATAAATCCCATGAAAATATAATTTCAGGAATCCATTTTATTTTTGGATATTAAAAGTTCAATTTCATTTTAATTATCTCATGAGGCTTTGAATCAATGATTACCCTAGCTAAAATGTATTTTGGAATTAATTTCATTCATTGAGACATAATTCATATTTATATAATTTTTTTTATTTTTGTGGTGTTTATGCTACCTATTTGATGTATTAAAATATAAAATAATTTTAATAATAGTATTATAAGTTCAACATAGTTCTCGTTATCCTTCATGTATTTTTATTAAAATGTTACTCAATACATATGAATTAATTTTGAAAATTTTTAGGAAAAATAATGATATCTAAAATGTGATATTCCAACCATGTGATTTTAATTGATCATTAATTATAAAGAATCTATGATTTTATTAATTTATAGATAGAATTTTTGAACATTGATTTATACTTTCTTAATTTCAAATTGGTTACTCTAAAATCTCTTATGTGATGTGATTTTCAACAAATGTATTCTTAAAGAATAATGTTCAAAAATATTTTTATCTTTGACTCCAAATTTTGTGGATATTTCATTAATTTTTTCCAAAAATTGGTAATGGTTATTTGGTATTATGTTTAATTTATTAATAAATTATTTTATGTATAACAATTTAAAATTTTACATATGGTTCATTGATGACAATAAGAGTATATTATTAATGTCACAGTGCGCACAAATCATTAATCCACCTTTGTTATTTTCATTAAAACTTCTGCTATGTTTTATGGATTTATAATGAAAATTATTTTTATTCATGTTTTGTAAAATTATTATTCTAAAATACATTTTATGAGATCAATAATATTTATTTGTTTCAAATTTTTTCTGTAATTCCCCCTATTTTTAATTTATGTCAACACATTTTAATATATCTGATGCCTAATGAAGGATATTATTGATAAGATACCATCAAATTTACTTTTCTGGATAGATTATGTAATTTTAAATATTTTTTAAAATATGGGTAAGTTCAATTATTTTTCCTAATCAACCACTCTCTATAGACATGATTTTTCTTCCATTTTCTATGCTCTAGGAATACACAATTCTAGACTCTATAGTTTGAAGGGAGTTCACCAAGTTACTTATACGTCAATATATTAGGTAAATAATTGACTAAAATATATAATAATTACCTAAATGGTGTAAATACCATGAATTATATTTTTTTTGAGGATATTTACCTTAAGTGTTTCTTAATGTTATTATATACCCATTTATTTTTCTTGGATTAATATGTAAGGATTATTGAGAAAATTATGAATTATTTCCTTATGAAAATACAACTGAAAAGGTTATGAAAATTAATTTTTCTCAATGGATTCTTTATGACGTGTCTATTACAATAAATTTCATTTCTATTGGATCATAATGAAATGGTAAAAGATTTATTTACTTCTAGAACTCATATGTATGAGTGATGTTGGGTGGGTTTATATATATACCTCCAATTCATCATTTTAATATTTATATTGAATGATATAAGTACTCTAGAATAAATTTTACTTTCTCGTAAGCATGGGAAATAATGGTGTGGTTCATGAATATAATTTTCCCTATACTAATGTTTGGGAGAATTTATAATGATATTTTACAGACTTATTATTATTATCATTAGTGTCACGTTCTCATGAAATTTTTTTATTGAGTTTTATATCCCAAATGGCCCGAAGGCCTTCATTTTTATTGAGTTCTATTTCAAAAATCATTGGATTAATTAATTATATCATGATGAGTCATATGGTCTGATTTATGATCCATTATTTGATTTATGTGAATTTGCTTATGATTTTAACCATATTACTATCATATTTTCAATTATTATATTCAATTTTTATTGCTTTTATTTACCCTTACTAATAATACGAGCTCACTCCTTTCTTAAGTTTCAATTTCCCCAGTCATAAGGAATTGTAATATGTAAAATGTGACTATAAGGGTATCTTATGAGAATAAATTATTAAATATATTTAAGACTTGTTATGTATTATGTAGTTATTTATATAAGGGGAAAATTACAATTAGTTGAAAAAGAAACCAATTTCATTAGTTAATGGTTTATCCTAATTATGAAAAATTATAATATTGAAAGGTCTTAGGAATATATTGTAATGAATTAATTTTTTTAGTTAGGTAATTAATATAATATAAGGTTTGGGTTTTCATAGACTGAATTAGTTTAGGGTTTTGATAGATTTAGTGTAACATCTTGGTTTATGCTATGTAAAGCTTTATAAAAAATAAAATAATATTTTTTAAGCTAGGTGGTGTGTACTTGTTAGATACTGAGGATCGATGAGACTTGATTTTGATATATTAAAAATATTAAATTTATTATATCATGCACATGTTGTTTTTATTAAAATATGGAATAACCCTATAATTGAGTTGTGGATTAAAAATTTGAGACAAAAATTGAATATGGAATGTGGGTTTTAACCTTGGCGAGACATAATATTTTTTCACTTGGGGTGTTCAGATAGAGAACCATCATGTGTGAAATAATAATGATATATATATATATATATATTTATTTAATTATTTTATTTGTAACATAATAATACTCTTTATAAACCCGTTTATGGAAAATACCTAGGGTTATTCACATAACCATAGGGATTGAGAGAGATCCATTGGAGGAAGATTTCCGGGAGATTGAAGAATGGTCATAGGTTAGAAATTATCATGCCCATTGGAGATTGATGATCTCCAAACGACTGTGATGTGAAACTTTTATTCATTAGTGAGTGATCTAATAAAAAAAGGAATTTTTTTCCATTTCTTTATTCCCTATTTGGTAATCAGTTGATAATGCGAATAAAATTCGCTAAAAGATTTATTCATAGGGTGTTCATGTTTTTGGGAATGATTTTATCTATTGTGGATTTAGGGAATTGATATTATTTTGTTTTGTTTCTTTGTTCATTATTTTAACTACAACATATCTTGGAAAACTTTAATGATAGTTGATTTTCAATATTATTATTGTTTTTGTATTTTTCTACCCCATTATTCACAAAAATTCATCAAAATATATTTCTTTTTCTATAATATTAATAAATAATTGATAATAAATAATTGTGAAATCATTATTTGGAAAAACAGATTGATAGTGTGGGTTCGGGTTAATGATCGATGGTGTGACCAGGGTGTGATGATGAAAATTAGTGATCAGGAATGGATTAGAATTTGCGGTATGTTTATTCACAAATGTGATGTAACTATGTGATTTGAGGAATTTCCACAAATTATTAGGTTGTTGGAATCTAGAAACTAGGAATGAAATTGTCTACTCATCCCTAGATCTAGGATCAAGAGGCGTTATAGATAGTGTATCCACTTGTAGAATCATAGGAGAATATGTAGAGAAACATCTATATTTTTTTGAGATAATATTGAATACACAATGTTTACTCTAGAAGAACATAAGCTATGGTTTCCACTCATATAACATTGGGGTTTCCACATAATAGAAAATATAACATGTCGTCTGACACATACCACAAACTGTGTGACCCACTGCTGGGAGCTCGAGGTAGTTAATTAGGGTACACTAGAATGGCCACTTCTATATATATAGGAAAAACTGGATTACCTAGGCCTAACCTAGTTCTCATACATGGATAGAGTAATCCAACATTGTTAGGTACACAAAAATTTCCAGAGTTTGGACATCACCCGATGTACAAGGTAACAAGATGTGGTACATAGGTAGACCCATGGTAAATAAGAAACAACATGTATTCCCTGACACACATTGTTTACATTCTCAAGGGCATGTTGGGTCCTTCCATATATTCAATGAAGAACAATATCAGTGGGGTGTAATTACATGGTCTATCCACATGAGTGTATAGTGTGGAATTACAACCTAAGAGTAATATTGTGATCCTCACTCCGAGATTGGTATCATATAATGTTCGGGAATCCCTAAATATTTCCTAGAATGATTTACTCTATAATTTATTCCAATCCTCAGGTGGGGTTTGATTAATCATCATGACCTACTTAAATAGGAATACGATCCCCAAAATAGCATGCTATATCAGGTAGGGTCCAGTATACCCCATATGAATAGTGTGAGATCCCCAATGTGTGTATCAATATAATCTGTGTTTTAGTGAGTTTTTCTTTATGGTGATATTTAATAGAAACAAAATCCCGTAAAGATTTCATTGGTGCTATCAGACTTTTGAAAAGAGTTCTCTAGGATGAGTGTTACCTTGAATCCTACAGAAGAATCCTAGGGATTTTCGTTGTTTATACCTCTTGAAACATGGTTCATATTATGAGTATACTTGTGTCATTATTTTATTGTTATATCTCAAATCCTAATTGACATACCACCATGTTGATGATTAGAAAACTCTATTGATGCTTTTTTGTTTGGTGATTTTCAAGGGGTCCTACTGGGAATTGTTATACTCACCCTTACATGGACTCTACCCCCACATGTCATGTCTAATACAGATAACATAAATTTTTAAGGATTTATAGGAGGAAATATTAAGTAATAACCTAGTGATATAGATATAATATGGTTCATACGATGTGTTTCATTTGATAAAAATACCCTTCTTTTAATAGGTTGTGGTCTTTTATAATTTTAGTGGTATTTTATTTAGAGATTTTAGTTTTCCAGTAAATTTTTCATGTTATTATTGTAGGATAAAGATGTATGAAAGAATGATAATTATTTATACATTTTGTTTCATTATTTTATTGGTATTTAGAGATGTGTTTTTGAATACAGGTACCATAGGCCAAGGCCTCGCATGTGTGTGTTGTGCCAACTTGGTGCTGTCATCAACCACTAGGTTATTGGATGCAGTCTTGGGGTGTCTCACTCAGCTTATGCCATCTTGGAGGGCCCCATTTGGTTTGGTCAAGAATGAGTAGTGTTATAATGGTTATTTATTTAAGGTTTGGATTTTAAAGATTTTTCTATAATCGAGGTTTAGTTTGGGAAATAAGGAAAAAATGTTAAACTGAGTTCATATCTTAGGCCACAGACTCAAATGTTGGTGTGGGGAAAGACATGACTAATAAATAAGTCTTTGAGATCATTTTTGTCAACATGGTACATGTACAAAATGGTTCTTTGGAAAAATTATTGGTATATGAACCAAATATGAATGATTTTTGGATTCCATTTCCTTCTTGAGTCGACACCTAGGATATACTCTTTGACCGTGATGGATCACGTCTAATTAATGATTCCTATACCTTGATATCCATACATAATTATATAGTATTATTATTAGGATGATCTACTTAGTGATGAGGATTTAATACAGGGACACGTTTAGGAGGTTGTACCTTCGACTGATGTGTAGTTTTATCTCCACCTATCGAGTAGAAGGTTGTGATGATTGTACCAGATTGCAATGTGTATAGTCTGAGTGAAATCTATGTATTTCATAGGTAGTGACCTCCTAGGATTCAAGGTGATATATACCCCAACCTATTGAGTAATGTTTAGTGGTAAGTACCCATGTTTTATTCTTTCTAAGGACACCTCTAAATTAGTTGATGGACATAGTGGAATGTCTTCTTCTGCTCTCTGGAGGTTGATGCTGGAGTCTAGTGACTCAAACACATGATGATATGGATCTCTATTTGATTTTTTTTAAAGTATCTTTGAGGAGGTGTTATATATATCTATATTTAGATTAGTTCATATCTAAGAGCTCCTATAACTTCAATAGGGTAGCATATCCATCAAAGATCATCCATCGAGGTTCCCCAACCTCTCGTGATATTCTCTAGATATTCTATAGATATTGGTCAATGTCATTTATTACAAGAAATTATTTTTGAGTGGGGAATACACTATGATATTTGGGCAGGAGTGATATATCTTTTTTTTACTACATATGTTGGGGGTCCCTAAGTGGGATTTGGTGGTGGAGATACTTCTTATAGAGCATATGCCGATACTTAGTGTCGATAGTGAGCACATGGGAGATGAGATCTATAACAACCAAAGCTTCAAGTACATGGACATTACAATAATTTTGCAGAATATAAGCATACATGACACAAAAATATTCCCAAATACCATATTATTTTAGTGTTTTTGGAAACTAGAACAAACATAAACAACTAGTTCATAAAACATTTACATCACATACTTATTTTTTCCTTCATAACTAGAACCCCTTTTTGAAAAATATTACTTAATACACTTCTTCATCTCCTAGAGAAAAGAAAACATAAGAATGTGTCAGATTAGATTCTCAATAAGTGAAAAAAAGTGTGACATGTAAACATAAACATTATAATAAATGGTATGAGAATGTGACCATAACATTGTAAGATTATGCCCTACAAATCAATGGTAAACTTGAATCATAAGGAAATAAAGATCATAATCCATTAGATATTAATATTGACATAAGGTATGAAATTATGGCCTAAAAATAAACTTGTATATTTGTGGACATGTATAAATAGTAATAATTTAACTCATTAAGAACATGAAATTAAGCCCTTGCATGAAAATATTGGCATGAAAACCAGGTACAATCATAAAATTATAGACATGAAACCTTGGTCCATGAATAGAATTTTGAACATGAATTCAGTTTCATGCTTAACATATATACCTCATGAGTTATCCATCCTTACCCAATGCATTGTAGGGAGATACTGGTCCCACCCATATCATAATGAAAATCATACATATGTGTTTGACAAAAATGGAAGTCATTCATCATATTAGAATACATGAAATAAAATGGGTTTCCTAAACATGATTTCATCTGAAAATAGTAAATAGAAAATTAATGGACTTCATAAATATATTTCAATCATAAAAATAATCAATAATAGTAATAATAGGTATAAATTACATGAAACATATCCTTATTAATGGATTTCATCTTATATGAAAAATAAGTTTTATAAATCACTTGAAATTGATTCTTGAGGAAAATAACATTTCTTTTAAAAAAGTTTTTTTTCTTCATAAAAATACATGAAATATTAAAAGAAAAGAATTTATTTTAAAATAAACTTGAAATCCTATAAGGGAATATTCATGTAAATATGGTGTTATAAAATCATAAAAATTCATTCTTGATTTATATTTAAAAAAACATTCTTCTCATACTTTTTTTGAATAAGTCAAAAAAATGCCTCGTACCGAAAATGAAAAATTTTTCCTTTCATAACTTTTAATAAAAATTCAAGAATGGGTAAAATTTAATTTAAACAATTTAATAATAATATATTCAATTTTTTTTTGAATAAATATTATAAAACTTGGAAATGGATGATAAATATAACCCAATAAATATTTCTGTATAAAAAATCATGAATAATAATGAGATGGAGAAATTATCCCTTACCTTAGATCAGGGATCAATATTTCATGTCATAACTCCAAATATAAGGGTTTAAATAATATAATTAAATTTTTATAGAATCATATTCATTTTTATGATATCATAAGTGATCATACTATTACCTTTTTGTTAATAAAATTATTACTTATCCTTCGGGTATTAACTACTTTATTTTATTAAGCATATTTTGTCAGATAAGTTCACATTCCAATTATTAATTTATAGTTATATCATTTTAAAAATTATATTAATATAATATATATAATATTTATTCATTATAAACATTTATATAATCATGATTTAATATAGATCATGTAGAATGAATCAAATCACATTATAGAGATGGTAGGTCATACGTACGCATGAGCGACGATATCACTCCCTTAATTTTAGAACGGTATGGAAGTTGATGGTATATATATTGATCCAAAAAAACATGTTGTTACAATAATAATATATATTTATTATTTAAATCATTAAACTCATCCATGTAATCTGGTGGTGAAAAACAGATTACACCACGACGTGGAGACGGTAAACCATACATACACACACGTGGTGATTTCATTTTTTATAGGATGGATATAATGTGGAATATTGTTGTTACCTAATCATAATAATATATTAGAATATAGTTTATTCTATATTTATTACTTTATAATGGATAAAACTCATGAAGATGAAGTAGAAGAAGAAATAAGTTTGAAAGAATCGATAAAGGAGATTACCTCTTCTTCGACGATCTTCCTCTAGATCTCTACTTAAAGGGACCAGAGTTGGTATTTTAAGAATACCATAACATCTAGAATGTAAATAACTAAGTTTATAAGGGAAATGGGAAGGGTATATCTTAACTTTAAGTCTCAATGTAAAGTAAAGTTGTGAAGAAGAATGTTCCCTTTTATAATTGAGGTGAGGGGCACATTTAGAATCTTCAAAAATATTAATATATAATAAAATTAAACCACATCCATAGACCTAAAAAATGTCATATTTTAGAATATTAGACGAGATATGGTTTTAATACCATCATACAATAAATTTTAGATATGTTTGTTATCAATTTATACATTATCATTTTAATTAACCTCTAGTTTTTGTATTTTAAATGTAACTAAAGTAACATATATTTCAATATTAAAAGTGTGTTGTTTTTAAAATTTTTATGAAAATTAGACCATAAATAAAATATGAAGAATATTTTGAACTATATAATAATTGTTTTATATTTTTAAAAATATTTTCTGATTTTTAAATAATTTAATAAAACATTATTTTGAAAAAATATCAATTGTTTAAATTTTGACACTATTCATTTCATGTTTTTTAAAAGATATCAATACAATATGTTATTATAGAACAAATATTTTATTATATCCCTAAGGGATCAAGGTAATATATAAAATTCCTAGGATATATTAATCATCCAAACTTATATATATTTTAATATTTTTAATAACATTTATTTTATATTTTCATTAATATTATAATTATTACATCAATTTTGTGTAATTATTTAATATATTTATTTTTTACGTAAAAATTAAAAATAAAATTCTATGAAAAACATCAACCCTCTATATTTCATAATAATACTTATAGTTTAATAAATCTCATGGAAAATCCTACATTAAAAATGTTATATTTATTAAAACAAAAATGTGACAACTTCAACATCAATTTAAAAAAATATTATAACTTTCATAATCCTTTATATATAGATCCAAGTGGTAAATAACTCTAAATTTGGATGATTATGGTAAATATATACTTGAAAAATAAGATTTGGTCATGTTTTTTGGTCTTTTAATAGTTATTATCTTTTAAAAATAAATTAATTTATTAAATACACTAATCTAATCCAAGTCCCAAGGATAATTTAGGTCGAAAATAACTCATCCAGTTATATTATTACAAGTGTTAGAGTAATTTTTTAATATTATATTTACCCTTAATTATCCTATTTACCTTTTTACCATATTAAAAAAATTACTGAAGTTACTATTCATAATTCCCAAAAAATAAAAGAAATCTATTTACATAATTTAGACCCAATGATTCCAAATACAGAATCAATTCTTAAAAATTTAAAACACAAAATTTGAAATAATTAATTTAAAATTAATCCTGTTTTTGGAATGAAATATGATTTTTAAAAGATAAAACATTCCAAAAGATTGAAATGTTTTTACTTCTAAAATAATGTTCAAATTAATGACTTTGACTAACATTATATTAAATATTAAAAATATAGTATATATATAAATGAAAACAATTCCAACAATATAATTTAACCATATAAATTATATCGATGATTTTTTTCAATTATTAGTATATTTTTACCATTCACCAAAATATGAAATTTATTAGAAAAATATAAAAAATTCATCAAAAGTAAATTTTTATATCCTGCTTCCAAATAAGAAATTTACTTCTTCAAATAGAATATATAAAAGTTTCAAATACTAGATTTGAAATGTGTTCTCCATCAAAAGGCGATAAATCAATATTTTCTAAAAAGTACTTATTTTATTTAAAAAATTGATTTAATTCTTATATCATGTCTAGAAAACAAATGAGTTGAATTTTAAATATTATAATATATATATTAGATATATATTTAATTAATTAAATCCATAAAAATTGATTTTATTATTTTATAAAACTGTTTATTTTTTTTAATTTTTTTCTAGAAAAACATATCCTATTATTTAAAAAGGGTTTTATTTTTATTAATAATTAATTGATCACCAAATAATTAATTATATATATGTGTAAACCAGACTTTCATAGTAATAATATTTTTTTGTTCACTTAAACTCAGTATTACATGAAATAAATTATGTAAAAATAACTTGAAATTATGTGTAACACAAGCCAAACATAGTGTTGCATACACAGTAAGCTAATCCAGTGTTTCGTGTAGCGTATAATTATATTGGTGTCTCATACATCACAATAAATAAGAGAAATTTTAAAAAAATTATATCACATAGAAATATCAAGGTGTTTCATTATAACCCACTTAAAATAAATTTTTTCCTTGAAATTCATTTGGGTTATAGAAGGATCAATACATGAAAGTTTCCTTTATTGAACCCCATATCATAAAAACAAAGAATGAAACTTCCTCTTAAAAGGGAATTTTAGAAAAACAATGGTTACCCAAAGTAACTCATCACTAGGTTTCCACATAGTATAACATATGTGGGAAGTGAAAACATGGATATAGAAGAGAAATATAACAATAATGTTCTGATGAAGAGTGATAGAGAACAAGGTTAGGAGAAAGTTAGAAACCAAAAATCCAAAAATCTGATATTATTTAAGGGGACATGGGATTCATTGGAAACAAAGGTACTATGATAAATTTTTTGGTTTCAATATATTTTCCATATAGTTAAATAATGTGAATAAGTACTAACTTTATTAAGTATAATCTAATCTATTCCTTAGGCCTTGATCAATTTACACTTCAACTATTATTCAAAGAAATGAAGTTGAATTAGTCATTCCGGAAGTGTTAATATATCATGTGATCTATAAATAAAATGATAGTTCATTCCATAAGTATTCATGATAAAAAAAGTTTAGTAAAAGTAATCTAATATGAAAAAGTCCACCTATGTGATATATTAATTTATTATAACAAAATTCAATAGATGTTTAACTTAAAATTTTTATAAATTGATAACATAAGAATCCTTTTAAAATATGAAAATCCCAAACATTAGAAAGAGTTTCATTAAATCATCTTAAAATTTTTCTCTCATATATAATAAGGTATATCTTTCTAGTCACATTATAAAATTGTGAACACCTTCATCATATATTCTATTGAGTCATGGTAATAACCTGAATTACCATATGTCTTTATTGAAAACATGCATGTTTCCTTATTTCAAATTATATTGGATACATTCCTTAATTTTCCAAAAGTTATATACTTTATACATGATATCATAATCCTCTTGAAAACAAATACATAATTAATTTACAAGAAACTAGTTTCATCTAATTTAATTATTCATATCCAGTATATCATTATCCAAACATCATTTATCTTAACATAAGAGATATATTAAGGTTTACATTTACCTAAATAATTTGTTCTCCAAATATATCAAATTACCCTTAAATAACTTCTCCTAGTGTTCATTACAATTCAATATATCCTTTTTAATCATTATTGAAAAACTTATGCAGAAAATACTTATACATAATCCTTAAATTCCAAAAAAGATACACTTTAATCATCCAACTTTATTATTAACCCCTTAATCATAATTCATTATATTATTCATTATAATAATATGTAATTTTAATCTTGTAGTAAGTTTCCTCAACATTATTATAATCATACTTATTATTTTTATGGTAAATAATATGGTTAGATCATCCCATACGTTTCACATGATATTTGTAGTCGCTTTAACCTTAGTAGTATAACCAATACACGTACCACTCTCATGATTTTCTTCATGATATTTACACCTTGGAAATAAATTTTCATAGTTCCCATACTTTCCAAATCTGAAACATTAAATTTTAACCATGTTCTATCTAGTATTTTCTATTTACTAAAACCAGAAAGTAATGTGTGAGAAACAATTATCATAGATGAAAATGACCAAACCAAGGGAAATTACTTATCATATTTTAATCTATGAAATGTTAGGTATAATCTTATGTAATTCGTGATTTTTACCAAAATTCTAGGATTTTACCTATAATTAGACTTATCCTTATTCAAATCCCTTGAAATATCCTTAAAAATATATATAGGGATCTCCCTAAAGTATTCATATCCTAGTTTCCAAAGGTAAACTAAACCTTCGCTTTGATACCAACTCTAACAACCCAATAAATAATTTCAAGGAAATTACATTACTTTTGTGGAATATAAGAATACATGACACAAACAGATTCCTAATGACTGTATTAGTTTAGTGTATTTGGAAACTGGGAAAAATATAAACAACTGGTTCATAAAACATCTACACCATTTCCTGCCTTTTCCTTCATAACTAGAACCCCTTTCTGAAAAATACTAATTAATACCATTTTTCATATCTTGGGGAAACGAAAACATAAGAATGAGTGAGCCCAAATTCTTATTAAGGGTAAAAAACGATGAATTATAATAAAAAATATGATCATAAAAGTTATAAGAATGTGATCATAACATTATAAGACCATTCCCTATATATCAAAGGTAAACTTGAATCATAAGGAAATCAAAGAAGATAATCCATAATATATTAAAATCTACATAAGGTATGAAATTGGGGCATGAAAATCAACTTGTAACTTTTCTAATGTGTTTCAATATTAATAGGTTCACTCATTAAGGACAATAAATCATGCCCTTGCCAAAAAATATTGACATTTAAACCAGGTCCACTCATAAAATTATGGACATGAAAACTAGGTCCACACATTGAATTGTGAACATGAAATCAGGTTCACACATAACATACATGCCTCATGAGTTATCAATACTTACCAAATTCATTGGAGGGAGATATATGTCCCACCCATATCATAATGAAATCCAACATATGTGTGCCAAAAAATAGAAATCATTCATCATATCAAAATCCAAGGAATAAAATTGGATTCATAAACATCATTCAATCATTAAATAATACGTATAAAATGAATGGATTATATATATATATTTATCATAAACATAAGAAAATATAGTAATAATAGTGATAATACCATTGAAACATATCCTTATTAAATAATTTCATCTTATATGGAAAATTATTTTGATAAAACAACTGAAATTGATTCTTGAGTAAAATATCCTTTTTTATTCAATTTTTTTTCTTTTATTAAACTTTAATGAAATTTTAGAAGAAATAGATTTCTTGGAAAGTAACCTTGAAATCATGTGAGGTAATATTCATGGAAATAAGGTGTTATTAAAGCATAAAAATCCATTATTTCTATACAAGTTAAAAAATTATTCTTCTTATACTTTTCTCAAATAAGTCAAAAAGTACCTCGAATCGAAAATAAAAAAATATTCCTTTCATAAAATTTAATAAAAATTAACTAGTGGGTAAATTTAACATTAAAAAATTTTAGAAGAATAGAAATAATATTTTTAAAACATAACTAGGTAACGTGGATATGGATGATAAATATACCCGAGTAAATAATTAAATATAAACACTCTCAGATAATAATGAGACAGTGAAATTATCCATTAACTTAGGTATGGGTTCCTTTATATTTTTTCAAACCTCCTATATAAGATTTTAAAAAATTTCATTAATTTTTTCAATAATCATATTAATTTTTATGATATCATAAGTGAGCATATTATTATTTATTTGTTAATAACATTATTACTCGTCCTTCAGGTATTGACTACTTCATTTTATTACACATGTTTTGTCAGATAAGTTCAAGTTATTATTTTTATATCAAAGTTTTATAATATATAAAATCATATTAATATAATAAATATCATATTTATTCATTATATACATTTATATAATCATGATTTAATGAAGATCAGGTAGAATGAATAACATCACATCGTGGATATTATAGGCTATACGTAAGTATGAGCGACAATATCATTCCCCAAATTGTGAAATGTTACAAAAGTGGATGGTATATATATTTTCCTAGAATAAAAATATTTTTCTAATAATCATATATAGTTATTATTTCCATCATCATACCCATCCATATAAGGTGGTGGTGAAAAATCGATTACACCATGACATGGAGATGACAAGTCATACGTACACACGTGTGGGGATTTCATTTTCAATAGGATGGATAGAAGGTGAAATATGGTTGTTAAATAATCATAAAAACAACTAATAATATATTTTATACTGAATTTATTAATTTATAACGGACACAACTCACGAAGACGTAGTAGAAGAAGAAAATTTCTGAAATAATCGGTAGAGGAGACCACCTCTTCTTCGACAAGCTTACTTTAGATCTCCTCTTAAAGGCATTAGAGTTGGTCTTATAAGAAAATCATAACCTCTATAATATAAATAAGAATGTTTATAAAGAAAATAGTCTAGGTATGGTCTATCTTGAAGGTTTAATGTGATGTGAAGTTGTGAGGGAGGATGTTCTCTTTTATAATTGAGGCGAGGGGAAAATTTAGAATCTCCAAAAATATTAATTTATAATAAAATAAAACCACATCTAAAAACCTCAAAAATTTTATATTTTATAATATTATATGATATTGGGTTTCAATATAATCATCCAACAAATTTTAGAAAAGTTTTTATATCAGTGTATACCTTATCATTTAAATTAACCTTTAGTTATTTTTTTTAATTTTAACTAAGGTAAAAATGTTTCAATATTTAAAAAGTGTAGTTTTTAAAAATTTTATGTAAATTAGTCCATTAATGAAAAATTTAGTATATTTTAAAACATATAGTAATTATTTTATATTTTTAAATATATTTTCTGAATTTTATATAATTTAATAAAACATTATTTTGACAAAATATTAATAGTGTCAATTTTTACACTATTCATTTCATGTATTTTAAAAAATACAATGATAAGATTTTAACCTAGAAAAAAATAATTTATTATATCCATAAGGTCTCAATGGAATCATGAAAATTCATTTTATATATTAATAATCCCAAATTATATTTATTTTAATATTTTTAATAACATTAATTAGATATTTCTATTAATAAAATAATTGCTACATAAGTTTGGTGTAATTATATAATATAATTATTTTTGAGTAAAAATTAAAAATTAAATACTACAATGATGATAAATTCCTTATATTTTATAAGAATACTTATTGTCAAATATATCACTTTAAAAATCCTATAGTAAAAATGTTATATTTATTAAAACATGAATGGGAAAACTTTGAAATCACTTTAATTAAAATATTATAAGTGTCATAATAATTCCCATATGAATAAAAATGGTAAATAAATCTACCCGTTGATGATTATGGTAGATATATACTCTAAAAATAATATTTCTTCACGTTTTTTCATCTTTTAATGTTTATTATCATTTTAATAAAAATTATTTTATTGACTTTTAATCAATTAAATAATTTCCATGTCATCAATGTATAAGTCCGTAAAGTAATTATTTATTTCATAAAAATTAAAAATAAATTACCATGGTAAAAAAAATTTATATTTAAAATGATTATTTATAGTCGAATTTAACTTCTATGTAACCTTATTTTAAAAAGTTAAATTTACTAATATTTGAGAATGTCATATTTAACTTTTCTTTAAATAAAATATATTAAATGTCCCAATCAAATAAAATTTGCATTAAAAGAGTATAATTTCGACACAATACTGATTTAGTTAAAAATAACCCATCTAATTATATTAGTACAAGTTTTATAGTAATTTTATAATATTATATTTACCCTTAATTACCCAATTTACTTTCATACCGTATTAATAAAAATTACTAATGTTACTGTTAATAATGCCCTAAAATAATATAAATATATTAAAATTATTTATACCCACTCATTCCAAATATGAAATCCATTTTCAAAATTTAAAACTCATAATTTTCTGTCATTGGAATGAAAAGTAGGTTTTAAAAGTTAAAACATTACAAAATATTGAAACAATTTTACATCTGAATTCATCGTAAAATTAATTCCAATGAAAAAAATTTATATTAAATGATAAAATATATTTTATTTTTAAATTTAAACCACTATATAATATAATTTAACCTTATCAATTATTTTTATGGAATTTTTTTTTTTCAATTAAATTTTTTCATATTTTTAGAATTCACCATAACAAGAAACATATCATAAAAATAACAAATATTCTTCAAAAGTAAATATTTATGTTCTCCTTCCAAAGAAGAAGTTTATTTTGTTAAATATAATATATAAAAGTGTCAAAAACTATATTTAAAATGGGTTCTTCATCAAAAGTCAGTAAAACTGTATTTTTTGAAAAATACTTCTTTTATCCGAAAAATAGAATTCTTTCTTATATCATGACTGGATAACATAAAATATGAATTTTAAACATTTTATTGGATATATTTCATAAATATTTCATTAATAAAATTCATCAAGAGTGATTTTATTATTTGATAAACTAACTTATTATCATTTAATTTTTTTTTCAGTAAATCATTTCCTTTTAGTTAGTTGAGAGTGTAGTGGTGTTTCTTTTATGATGGTCCAAGACACTCACATGAGATTCTCTGACACACCATACAGCTGAAATATATATAGTTTAAGTATGAACCAAGAATATATATTATCCAATACATGGATGTACATATGCCTTTAGATGTGACAGAGGAAAAGAGAGAGCATTGGAAGGTGGTAGATGGTTTGACCTATTTCCACCACCACCATCTGGGGGTACATGCCTGGCTCAATGAGATCATGGATTAGGAATAGGTTATCTACAATCCCTAGAGTCCTATGACCTAGAGGCTAAATTTATAAATATAGGTATGATATTTTTCTTCTCTATATTATCTGTAGTATAGATATACATATGTTTGATCCACTATTTTCTTTCCACTTATTTGGTTTTGACTTATAGATTCTTATTAAGCCTTGATGATATTGTGATATCATTATTTGTGGTGAAAAATTCATATATGATATACTTTTTTTAGCGATTATCCTTTATAACATTATCTTAGGTATAGAATTATTGTCCATAGTTTGTGCCCAAATAGACTATTTTAGGTGGAGGATGCGGTGTGTCCATAGTGATGGGATAAGGTTTTCCTTTGTGGGTGATAATAAAACCTGTGTAGAGAAGGATACATTCATATTTAGGATGATGAAGCTGATTACTCACCATTTGTATAGTATTACCATCCGGTAATCAGATGTTATGAGCTCTAAATCCTCTATAGAGGTGGCGTAGTATAAGAATGTATTTCCTGAGGACGTTTTGAGATAAAATCCCCACCAAGAGAGAGAATTATAAATATTTTTTCATCCACATAATACCCTAATTTATACACTATTATATTGGATGGATTCCATTGATCTATGTGAGTCGAAGGTGAAATTAGAGTATTTGAAGAGGAAAGGATTTTTCAGACCTAGTATGCTACCCTAAGAAGCCCATGTGTTGTTCTTGAAGAAGCATAATGAGAGTTGAAGGTTGTTTTTGGATCAATATCACCTAAATTGGGTGAATGTGAAGAATAAGTAAAAACTATCAAGGATCATTTACCTCTTTAACACTTTAAGAGGGGTGAGTTGGATCTTGAAGATTTACCTCAGATTATGCTATCAATAGCCCCCAGTTTTGGATGAGGATATACCGAACATGGAATTATGATGTAACTATAGTTAATACATTTAATCGGAAATGAAATATGAACTAACATACACCCCATAAATGCTCATGGTACTCATTACTAGGATCTTCTATCCCTTTTTATATATATTCATGGTAGCCTTTTTATATGGAAGCCTAGAGTACTCAGTGTTATAAGAGGAGCACATGAGAAACTTGAGGAAATCCCTAGGCTTTATATGAGTGAATAATATTTATATTAAGCTCTCAATGTGTCATTTATGAATTCAAGAGATCAAGTTTCTATGATATTTTATCTTAATAGAGGTTTTTGAGGTTGACCTAGTGATGGTTGAGGTAGTGATGACTTGGGATCCACACAAGGGTGTGCTGGTGGTGTGAATCCTCATCAAGATGACATAACACTATATGAGATTCATGTGTGATTAAAACATGATATTGGTACCCTTGAATACCTTGAATACAAAGGTAAGTATTTATCTGAATGTCCTGAAGGGTTTATAATTTTTATTCATATGAACAAATAGGTTCTATCTGGATAATTAAGAGTTTCTATATAGTTTGAAAATCACCCACATTTTGGGACTTCTAGAGGAGGGTGTTGAGAACATAATGTTCTGAGATGGGTTAAGGAACAAGATTATTTGGGTTTTGATGAATTGGATAGAGATGATTTTTTCTGGATTCTGACAGCTAAGAACTCATGAGATGAATTTTTTGACCGATGATCTAGTGATGGTAGTAGTGGTATTTTCCCTAAATTTTTGGTGATACTAACTTATGTGTGACAGACTGAAAACTACCATTTGTATTGGAATAAAATCCATATTACAAAAGAAACACAAAAAACACACCAAGGAAGTCGAAACTAATGCAAACCCATAGCATAATTGGCCAAAAATTTCATCCTCTCCTTAGGAAACGCACTAAAGAAAAAGAAATATAATATCCTCTGATATGAGGAAGCCATGGATGACAGATAATCCACCACCATATTCCCCTCCTGCCATGTGTGAGACACCATCATATTGCTACCCCTGAATGCGTTGCATTTTCTAATGGGGTATGAGATATGCCAAGGGATATTACCCTTTCCAAGCATTGCATTACAAAGAAGAAAAGAGTCAGACTCCACCATTTGAACCTCAAGATGACTTTAACTACACATTTCTAGCCCCGTGACCATGGCCAGAGCCTCTACCTGCAGCACATCACCTCGCCCAAAGAAAGCCACAAACGCTGCAACAACAGAACCCCTATGATCTCTTATAACCCCACCCCCACACATCTCCCCACAAATTAGAGACCCATCCATGTTGAGTTTCAAACCCTGTTGAGGGGGAATACAACATATCCAGGATCCCTATTTGGGAAAGCCAGACCGAGGTGCGGTTGGAAGAAAAGTAACAAATGAACTCACAGAAGGAGCATGATGACAGTCCGGGCAGAGGCGTAGTAGATTGATTTGGGTATTCTTCATTTTGAAATGAATGATTACTTGAGATAATGATGCATCATTGTGTCCCGCCTTATTCCTAGCCTTTTAGATCGTCCATCAGCCTGTAATAAGAATAAAATATCTGATCTTCCTCTCCACACCATGGGAGCCTTCTCCTCTAAACCACGACAATAAGAATTCCTCCTACTCCCCTCTAGGCGGAACCCAGCCTAAGAAATCCCCAAAAAACTTCTAGATACCGATAGCACATTCACTCATGTAAAAAAGATGATCCACTATTTCTTGGTTTGGGAGCCTCCAGCACCAGCACCTAGAAGCCAGATTCATGCCCATCCGCGTCAAATTTTCATCAGTTAGCAGCACCTTATTCCTCACTCACCATAAGAGGAAATTGAATTTAGATGTAATCTCCTTGCACCACAGTTGAGTCCCCCACTAATCTTCACCTGAAATATCCCTCATGATGTGTATAAAATCTTTTATAGAGAAGATACCTGACATAGAACCTATGAAAATAAGTTTATCTAGGACATCACTGGAGACAATGCTATTGAAGATATCAATTTGATCCTCATCAATAATAGCCTGAATAAATCTGGGATGACCACTTGCCTCTCTAAAGGACATGTTCAGGGTGGGGCATCCTGGGAAGTAAAGTCTCCCTGCCCCCCAATCTTGTTGCCAGAAATTGAGATTCCCTTTACCCACTAACCACCTAGAATGATGTTGCAGAATCTTCATGTAGGGTTGAATCACCTTCCAGATCCAGGAGGGTCTTGATCTCTGGGAAAAGATATCCTTCCCATACATATCCCGCATAGTTCTACCCCAAAGGGACCTGCCTTCCCTAGCCACCCATTATAGCTTGGCATGAAGTCCCCTCATGGTTGAGAGAGCACTCCTCAGATTAACACCCCCTTTAGCAAGAGGCCTTGTAAGACATTTCCTTGATACCCAATGATGCTTTCCTTTCATCTGACCATCCCATACAAATGAAATCAAAATATTATACAAATTGGAAGTTACAGTCTTGGGAACCTTCAGGGTGGAAAGAATATGCATAGTAATGGAAACCAGGATGCTGTTAACTAAAGTTATATGACCTCTAAAGGATAAAAATCTGTTTTTCCAGTTGAGAATACGACCCAAAATTTTGTTGATGAGATTATCAAAATGCTATACCCTTAGGGAATAAGGACTAACCGGAGCCCCGAGATATTCCATGGGAAATAATCCTCACTCCATATTCAAAATATTCCCCACATCCCTCACCCTTCTTTCCGACACATTCCTTGATATGTAAAAGGTACTTTTCTCTTTATTGACAACCTGCCCACTCCACTTGCAGTATTCCCATAAAAGATCATTCAAACCTTTCATTGACCGACTGCTTCCATTAAAAAAAATTATGGTTTCATCTGCAAAAATAAAATGTGAGATCCCCCTGGTGGCCGACCTATTATGATAGTGGAGGATTTTCCCCGTGTTAAGACCTTGATTGATAAATCCGCTGAGCACATTTTGGGAGATAATTAAAAGAGTGGGAGATAAGGGATCTCCTTGCCTAAGACCATGAAAAGCTTTGAAAAATCCAAATTGGTTACCCATAAATGAAGAAGAAATCCAAGTTGAGCTAAAGCACCAAAAGAGTAAGTCAGAAGTCCATATTGAAAACCCCATGAAATTCAAGACTCTGAGCACAAAACCCCATTCCACTCTATCATAGGCCTTGCTCATATCTAACTTAACCACCACATTTCCCCCGAATGACTTGTTATTAATTCCACTTACCATTTCTTGGGCTACTCTAATATCACCTGGTATAGACCTCCCTTTATTAAATCCATGTTGTTTCGAGGCCATCCAGGAATCCAAATGAGGGGCTAGACGTTTGTTGAGAATGCTAGCCAGAGTCTTGTACGGGATGTTACACATGCTAATGGGCCGGTAATGGTTAACAGACTGAGGATTACACAACTTAGGTAGATGAGGTAGAGATGATACCCATATTTCCTCTTAGTTTAATTTTTAGGGATAGTCTATAAACTTACGAAGGGGAACACTGTGGATGATACACTTAGTAATAGATATTTTTTTGTAGTTGCTGAGAGAGGTGTCAGATTATTTGGTCACATTGTAGTTGTCTTTAGTGGATGTGGATAAAGGAATTTACCTATATTTGATGGTTGTTACCCCTGAACAAATAAAAAGTGTTAGGGATGAAAAGATTACATATACAACCTGTGTGACCATGCATACTCAGATATCAAATAGACAAACCCAGAGTGGATTTTCTGAAGCTTGGGAGCATGCCAATTTTTTTCAAAGTATGGATGATGGTACCAATGATGTTTAATGAGGTGGTTTTTTATAGAATTTTATACATTACCCTAGTTTGTACATAAATACATGATGAAAATGTACAATTTCTATAGACATCATTTTTGGTTGCTTGAAAAGAAGAAGTGTGTAGTAGGGTTTGTATTTTGATACATTAATTCTCAGTAGGTGAAGGAAAACCGCCAATTTCCAATATGTTTTTCTCAACCCCTTGTGGTTCCAAAGTAAAAGTGGGATTCTTTATCTAGTGAATTGATGATGGGGATACCATGAACATCCATAGGAAAAAATTTCCTCTAGGTAATTGTATATCGACTCAACATGTTGGCCCACTCCCTAGCCATATGAGAGTAGAGTTAAACTAAGAACCTAAGATGCCTTTATACAAATATGATAGATGGAATTCATAGATTTACCTTTAAAATAATTTCTCATTATGATGATCACTTCATGTCACATTTAAAGAAGAGTATTGTATACGATCTTCTAGAATTAATTGTGTTTAAGCACATTGTTCTACCCCAAGATAGGCATCCAAAATGAGTGGACCATTCTTGATTTAGAGGACATATTTTGGTATTTTAGGTTTTATTTTGTCTATAGTTGGTTGTATCACCTACCCTTTAAGTATTTCTCATACAAAAATATCTACCATTAAACCGTCAGTATGACATCATTTGAAGCCTTTCATGTTAGACAAGAAATATCACCACTATTCTAGACTAACCAAGGAGAGTCAGCACTAAAGGGACCATAGTTAGTGTGAGAAATGAAAAAAATAAGGTAAAGATAATCCATGAAAAGTTTAGTACTACATAGATCAACAATTTTTTCTATACATACAAATTATGGCAGCATTTGGAGTTAGAGGAGGGTCACTATATGTCCCTGAAGTTCTCACATTGACATCGATTGAGAAGATTTGGTTAGGGTTCAATGCTATCTTTGAAATTCATTAACCCTTTCCATACACTATGTAGGGTTGGTGAGGTGGTGTACCTATTATACCAACTGTCATAGTTAGACTTGGTATATGATGACTTCCATGTGTTTTAGTGGAGGAGATATGTGCATAACCCATCACAAGACATCAATTTGGGAAATATAGACATAAAGGATGGATCTACCATTAAAATTTACAATATATAGATAAAGGATATGTAGGATAAGATCTTATGTGGGTTAGTGATTCACTTGTTTTGTGTTAGGTGAATGAATAAGATTCTCCAAGAGAGAAAATTATAGTGGGAGACCCATATGTGAGCCTAACACCCTCTTCTATTTGAGAAGGTTTTTTTACTTTTAGGAATTAAATCCCTAAGTTTCGGGAGAATGTAAGGAAGTTTTTTAATTAATTCTTTGTAAAATTTTAAATAATAATTTGGAGGCTTGATGCATAGTCTACTTGATATTATAGGGAATGGGAAGGATCAATATTGATATCAAAAGGTTAAATATATTATATAACACATGCTTAATTTTCCTGAAATGATGGAATAAATCTAAAAATGAGTCTTGGTTTGAAAATATAATAACACTGTTGAATCTAAAATGTGTGACATACCCTAGGCGTGACATAAAAATTTTGTGCACTAGGTTTTTGGAAGGATCATCATCATAGAAAAAATTATAATTAGATAAAATTATATATTTATTTAATTATTGTATTAAAATCATAAACCAATAATACTATCCATTAGAATGGTTATGAAAAACCCATATATTTATCCCTATATCCCTATGGAATGAGAGAGAGTCATTAGGGGGAGATTTTTGGGCGGTCGATGATGGATTTTAGATTTAAATTTTTCATTCCAATCGGTGCATGTGGATGTCAAAAATGGCAATGACATGTGGCCATTATTTATTAGTGATTGATCTAATCCTGAGGTAAGGAATTTGTTTTGTTTTGGTTCATTCACAGTTTGATCACCCATCGATGAACACAAATCATATACACCAATAGATTGATTCTTTGGTCGATCGTGTCAGATGTTATGGGTTTATCTTACATGGATTTGAGAAATTGATATTATTTGATTTTTGTTCTTATATCATCATTATAATGTAAAATGATATATGAAAACAAATAAATTGACACGGTTCGTTCCTCTTGTTATTTTTAGTGATATTCCTCCCCTATTCATCATACACATTCATTATCATCATTTTATTTAGATCTTGGTTTGAAAAATACATATAAATTGATCATTGGAATTATTTTATTTAGTGAAATAGATATATATTCTGGGTTTTGGTTCAAAATCAATGGTGTGATCCTGGGGAGATTATGGTTGTGTTTAGTAGGGAATTTATTATAATTGGTAGTTTATGGATTCAGCATGGAAATGTATTGGAGTGAAGGGAGATGTTTCCTTGAATGATTGGGTGTATGGAATCTAACCACCAATGATAGAAATATTCTATTGGGAATAGAATTTGTATTTTTGGGTATGATGGACAAAATATCCACTAGAGGAAGTGTGGGAGAAGATGTGTATAATAGTATTAATTTTCTAGGAAAATCCCAACTATACAATTTGTAATATAGAATAAAAAACATTGTTAGGTCCCCTCCCATGTCACTAGGGTTTATGCACATGAAAAAATATCACAAGTACTATAACACATGTCATACACCTTGTGAATCAAGGTGGGTGGCTCAATGTGTACACTTATGGTACACTAGGGAGGACATGACCATGTACATAGGCATGACCAAAGTAGACAATAATGACATGATACTTGAACACAACTACACAACCCAGACATTACAAAGTACATAGGCATCATGAAAGTACACATACATGACCTAATTTATATGGGTAAGGTAAAAGTTACCTAAAAAACATGGTTTTGGGAATACCTGCTTTGTATTACCCTATACTCATTTTGTAATTTATACTAGGTGGGGTGAGGCTCTATATTTCTTCAATGATGACCAGTATCAGTTCGGTGTATTCCCTTGATCCATCCCCATGAGGGTACAGTGTTTCATTAAATTATAACCATGGAATTGTCATCCCCTACATGGTATTGATTTCAAATTGAATTTGGAAGACACTCTATTTAATACAAAATGTGGTCCTCTATACATAATTTATTATCCCTAGGTGGGTTTTGATAATAATCATGATCAATATATATAGTCATAAAATCCCTCTACATATTGGGTTATTCTAGGCAGGGTCAGATATACGACAGAGTAAAACAACATAATTTTTCATACATAGATAATATATCTTTTAGATGAATATTTAATAAATTAAAAAAAACACACTCATGAAGATTGTAAAGATATAATGCCTTTGGAAACACAGAATCATAAACTATTGGTTTATATGTGAACTAAATCATCTCAAACTATATTAATTATAACTAGAACACATCATAGAAATCCCATGCATAATAAATTTCTTTAAAACCTAGGTAATAGAAACATAAGAACGGGTGAGATTAGATGATTATTTAGGGTAAACAAGGGATAAGTGTTGGAATAACATAAGAATAAGGGTATGATAAAATGTAACAGTATTTGAAAACCATACCCTACATATCAAAGACCATAATCTTGAGTCATGGCATCAATTTTGGATGTTTACAAAACATGAATCCTAATAAAATAAAAGAGCATGATCAATGAGATCATAAAATTAGCATTATACATAGACTTTTGGCATTTAGAGAATCATATAAAATCATTTACATAGTAGTATATGATAAATATCAATGATATCCTAGTGGGAGGGTTTCACTCCCCAAACTATCATTGTTGTCATGGTCCATTCCCAAGACTATCATTGTGGAAAAAGTCCCATACTGTACTAGGTTCACTTCCCAATCCCATCTTTCTATCTCACTAGATTTAAATCATTACCTAATGCATTAGAGGGAGATATAGGTCCCAATAGTCATATAATGAAAAGGATTTGTATTTGTTTTAAAATATCATAAAACTTTCATCATATCACGATAAATTAAATGAAATGGGTATCATTAAAATTTCATTATATAAAATACATTATAAAATAGATTGGTTTATTTATCATCTCCTTAGTTCATCATAGCATAACCCATGGAAGGAAATGGTTTTCATAAGCATTTACTAATAGTGTAACCTATGTAAGGGATATAGGTTTCTTAAACATACATCAATCATAAACAAAAACCATTCATATAAATAATAAGAATTTTATTTGTGTATAATATCCCTCGTAAGTCAAAGGTCACATAAATAGATGTAATCTTACAAGGAAATTTATTTTGAATGATAATTTAAATCAATTATTAAAAAAATATTGATTCTACATTAAATGAAACTTTCTAAAACAAAAAAAACTTTTCCATATATATTTATTTGTAAATAAAATTAGAATATTATAAAGAAAGTTTCAAATCAATGACTGGTCATGAAGGTGGATACTATGTTCTTGTCATACATATTAAAATAAAGGTTCCTTTCACATTTTCAGTAAAATACAAATGAGAATTCCTTGGAAAATGACGTGATTAGTTCATTTAAAATATTTTGTAAAAAATTAAAAAATGTGTAAATTTTTTATTAATAAATCATTTGTAGAATTTTAAAATTTTATCTGAAAACACTTTTAAAAAATATGATTTTTGAAGGAAAATATTTTTTCGACTGAAGAAAGAAATGTAACGACCCAAATTTTATTAATAAAAATTCCACTTGATTGAATTAAATGTCATATTATGTAAAATGGTTCTGTAAAACATATACACTTCATTAGTTTTATGTTTTTGGTTTTTAAAATACTGTTAAAATTTTTTATCATTGCTAATATCCATTGAACAGTGATCACAAGATTAGTATAAATATTGGGCTTTAACAAATCCAATTTACTCAGATAAAGGAAGAGATGCCCTCATACAATAGAATTTCTACAAAAAATCCCATTTTTTGGAGCATGGAAATGAGGTAGCATCATTGAGATTCTCTCTTAACCAATCCCAAACCGAGCTTCAACACATTAAGCTTGAACGGAACCACCTATGGGACAAGTGGATGTTAATAGATATTATCACTCGAGTGATTTTATCCGAGCCACCCCAAACTTATGACACCATCACACACCTTACCCTTAGGTCTTATGAGGGTGTTATAAGGGGTTATGTAACAAGACCTTAGAACTATGGTTATGTGCATTATTTTTGTATAAATAATATACATTCATTTTATTATTGTTAGTTTGTAAATGGTTTTTATAGAACAAATAGTATTTTTAGATAATATTAAATTAAGAAATATTTTTTATAAATTAATGGATTTTTAATTAAATAATATTTTAATAAAATATTATTACTAAATTATTTTTTTATTAAATATAAATGATCGTATAATTTTTATGAATACAATTGTAATTTTTATTATGGTTTGAAAACTATTTTGGTCAAATCCCATGAATTTTAGATAAATGAGGTTTTTATTTTAAAACTAAAAAATAAAATACTTTCAAAATTATTTAAATAAAATAAATATCATTTTTGGAATCAAGACATCGAAATTCTCTAACGGTGGATTTTTTATAATTTTCCGAGAGAGTCGAATTTTTGGCTAAGAATTAAATACCGTTTTAATATATAATGTGTTTTATGATATCATAATGACCCAATAGTGATTTAATAAAATACTATAAAAGGATTATTCGCCCAATATATGTTTTAATTTTAAAATAATGTGATTTTAGATATTTTTTATTTATTTTACAATGCCTTAGTTAACCATCCAAGACTTATAAAACATTTTAACATTTTAAAATGTTTTCCTTGAGAGTGTGACTCACCTCCACATAAGAAAGCCTAATATTTTATTATTTTCATCCATTTTCCTTATAAAATAATTTTATACACTTACATTTTTCAAAAACCATGGGTAAAAACCATGGTTTGGTTTGTGGTTTTGATTAGTTTAATGTGTAGTGTCCAAAACCCAAATAATAAGGAATTCCCTCTCCTTTCCTATATAAACCCACTCAATATCCCATTACTATTCACTCAAATTTTTTTTAGATCAACTAACACCTTCCCTAATATATATAAAATACCCCCAATGTACCCCAGGCTCCCAATAAGCCTCTCTCAATTCTCTCCCAAACATTTGGGATCACATTTTTAAGTAAAGGATTTCTTCCTTTCTCATTTTGTCCAAATTTATTTATATTGTTAGGCCATTTTATTTTTAGTTAAAAATGTTGGAGTATGATTTCACACCTACACTATACTTATATCCTTATGTTTTAATGCTTATATACCCCTTTTTTATCTCATTAATTCCTACCATGTACACCCGTTACCATGCCGAAATTCCGTAAGGGATTTCTCTCTCTTCATTTACATTCAAGAAATTATTTTATATTATGCATCTAAATTCCATTACATATAATGGGATATTATTTTTATGGACCCCCTTACTGTCCATTTAATTTATAAATTATGAGAAACCACTTTCTCTCTCATCAACCCATTTTAGGATTTTTATTTGACGTCGTTATGCTACTGAAGTTACACCAAAATATCTATGACAAAATCATTTTGTAAGTGAATACCATACCCATTTCTATATAATGGGTATTCAAATTTATGCACATGTACTTTTTGATTTAGGACTTACATTTATGTATTCATTGTATCTTATTCATGGAATAAATTATGATTTTTAATGAATCTATGTTGAATGATCTATAGGGCACACTTATGCATGAAATGAAATGATTAAGAAGGGTGCACCCTGATAGAACTCCAATACATTGTGTAAAGAGTACTATAATGATATGTCAAGTTCAATGAGGGTTTACTCATTCTAATTCAAGTGCAATGAGGGTTTAATCATTCTCCATGTGCAATGATCCTTGGATAATGCTAATATTAGGTTAAATGTTGTTTCCACATTTCAATATTATGAAAATCATGCTATATCATGCCTTTATGTTCATGTTTCTCTTGTGCTCCATTGATGTTCCTATTTCCTAACATGTACTATATTTTTCATGTTATACCTTTCTTACTCCCTTACTAGGCTTTATATCTCACCCTTTTGTTAGGAGTTTCCTCAGGTTATCCATTGCCATGCTAAGTACAAAGGAATGTTATGGTCATGTAAAAGAAGTTTCCAATATAGATATTGTGTTTATGTCTTAAGTTGTCATGTAATGTTCCTAATATCCCAAGAAAATAGTCCTCTCAATCCTCAGATGTGTCTTAAGTGAATTTTTATGTAGTAAATCATGTTTATGTGTACAATAAAGAGTAGGGTTGTTATAGTTGGTATCAGAGAAAAGGTTTAGTTATTTTTGGGATTAGGATTATAAAACCGTTATAAAAGCCTTAGGGATAAGACTAAGTATAAGAATAACATAAATAAATTTTGGTGAGTATATATTAAGTGGTTTATTAAGAAAATACATTCCTTTATAGATATTAACAAGTAGATGCGGCTCTGGAACATATGTATCTAGGGGTAAAACCTGAAAACACCACTTTGATCTAGACTCGAACGAGAACTGGTGCACTACAACGGGCCTTACTGCACTCTTGGTTGTGAAAATCCTAGGTGATATGATTTGGTAAATTCATAAGCTTAGTATGAACCATTATTAAGGGAGAAAAAAATCCCATAAGAATATACGTTAAGAGAATGATCATGGATAACATAAATTAAAGCCTATAAATTCATAAGTTAAGGAAATAAATGTAATTTATAAGTTATCCCTTTTTGTCACTAGATTCCCCTTTATGCGTTACCCCTAACATTCCTTTTATTCCATCTAATGGACGGTAATTGGAGGACTTGGTCTAACAACTGATATGAAGATCAATGTGATGACTATTTTAACGAGATGCCCAATTAAATGGGAGTAAGAATCACAAACTTTATCACGATACTCTCTCAATTAACTCAAGTTTTGAATAAAAACATGGGTTAAGAGGAACGTTCAACCCCCCCCCCCAAGAAATAAAAAGTTGCAATTGAGAGATTCATGAGACAAATGCCTCTTACTTTAATTGGACCATTTGATCCCTTATCATCAAATAATGGATTAATTCTATTGAAAATATCTTCTCCATCTTTCAATGTTCCGAAAAAGAGAAGATTCTTCTTTCTGCTAATCGTATAGAGGGTGAAGCTAATGAATGGTGGAAAATTATCAAAAATAAAAATAATGAGGAAGAGATCGAGGCATTAGAACGAAAGGATTTCAAGAAAATGTTTTTTTTGATAAGTATCTTCCTCCCACCATCCTACGTAAGATGAAAATAGATTTATTTTTCTCAAGAAAAAAGACGACGAGTCCATCAAAGTGTATGAGGAAATCTTCCAAAGGCTTGAACGATATGCCTCTAGCTTTTTCATTACCCCGAAAATGAAAGGATGAAAACTTATTTGGTGGGATAAAACCTAGAATACAGAAATCAATAGTGATCCGTGACATCGACAACTATGAAGAAATTTCCCAATGTGCCCTCAATGTTGAAATGGAGATCAACGAATCTTAGGGGTATCATGGGGATAAGAATATTAAGATGGACTTTAATTATGGTTATCTTATGGATAAATCCAATGGTTCTAAGAAATTCTAGTACCCCACTTTATAAAGGTGCAGAATGAAGCACCTCGAAAGTTTCTTGAATGGGATGACGAAATGCTTTAGGTGTGGAAGAGAAGGGAAGCTAGCCATTAATTGTAGACAAGAAAGAACCACTCCTATGAAAGAGGAGAGGAATTATCTATTTGACCCCCAACACATTTTTTATTTCTTCAAATACAAAGAACCAGGGAACTTTTCTATCTAGTGCCCTAATCCAAGGGTTTTCAGAGGCAACCAAAACCCTACAAGGCAGCAAGGGTGATATTTATGCCATCACTACTACTAAAGTAAACACTAACAATGAAGTAGTGACATGTACACTATTTATTCATTAAATAATAGCAAATTTAATTTTTGATTTTGGTTCTATGCATTCTTTTATATCCTAAAAGACTAGTAGAACAATACCAAACCACCAAAAAACATGGAAGTATAGATTTTCCTGAGAACGAAAAATGGGTCAATCAATGAATCCCATGAATATAACTCCTCCCCTATCGCAATCTCTGGATTGAACTTCCAAGTGAACCATGTCATAATCCCTCTTGTGAAATTTGAGGCAATTCATGGAATGGATTAGATTTTCCTATATAGATCCAATAAAAATTTCCGTGAGAGGGAAATCACTCTCCATATAAAAAATCAACCCCCGATTCTGTACAAGTGCAAGGAGGATGAAAAATCATCTCTTGATCCAACATCTCAAGCATGGATATTAATTCCATATTAGCATGTGTATCCTTCTCAGATGATTTAGTCTAAGGAAGAAATCATCCTTGACAACATGCCTATTGTGAGGGAATTTGATGAAGTGTTTCCTAAGGAATTTCTTGGTCTTCCTCCTAGAAAAGATGTTTAATTACCAATTGATCTTATACCTATAGAATTTCCAATATCCAAGACTTCGTATAGAATAAATATTTTGTATCTTGAGGATCTAAAGAAAAAACTACCAGAGAAACTAGATAAAGGGTTTATACGCCCAAGTCCTTCACCATAGGGTGCACCAGTCCTCTTCATCAAGAAGAAGGATGTGTTAATGCACATTTCAATAATTATCGTGGGCTCAACAAAATCATGATAAAGAAAAAGTATCATATTCCATGAATTTATGACTTGTTCAATCAGATTCGTGGAGAAAAATACTTCTACAAGGTGGATTTGTAGTGAAGATATTATCAAGTAAGGGTGAAGAAAGAGGATATCCCCAAGACTGATTTTAGTACAGGGTATATGCATTATAAATTCTTAGAAATGCCTTCCAGAATCACTAATTATCCAAAAATCTTTATGGAATTTATTAATAGAGTATTTATAGATTTCCTTAACAAAGTTTTGGTAGTCTTTATCAATGATATTATAATATAATCTAAAACTGAGGAGGAACATGAGGAGTATCTAAGAACTGTAATAATGACCTTGCAAAAGGAGAAACTATATGATAAGTACAAAAAGTGTGAAATATGGTTGAAGGAGGTCCCATTATTGGGTCATATCATCACAAGCAATGGGATATGTGTGGATCTCTCTAAGACAACTGCAATTGAAGGATGTACAAGTCCATCATCGATGACATATATTCATATATTCTTGGGGTTAGCTGGATATTATCACCGATTTCTGAGAAATATTTCATTATTGTCCAAACCTTTTATTAAGATAACCTAGAAGGGATTAATGTTTGCTTGGAGTGATGAATGTGAAGATAGATTTAAGGAGTAGAAAAATAGGCTTATCACAACACCTATTCTCATATTACCCACAAGTGGAGAACTTTTTGTGGTATTCAGTGATGATTCGAAGAAGGGCCTGGGTTGTGTGTTGATGGAAAATGACAAAGTCATTTCCTATACTTCAAGGCAATTGAAATATTAGGACAAAAACTATCCAACACATGATCTGGAGTTGGCTGCAGTAATCTTCACTTTAAAATTTTTACATTAATACCTTTTTGGGGAGAAGTGTAAAATATATACAAATCATAAAATACTCAAGTATATATTCACAAAGAAAGAGTTGAATATGTGCCCATTAAGATGGTTAGAGATGATCAAAGACTATAATTTCTCAATCAATTACCACTATGGGAAAGAGAACAAGGAGGAGTATTATCTAAGCATAAAAGACCCATCAATTCTTTCGTTAATGAGAATTGAAAAGGATACAATATTCTTGGATTTGATGAATATGGACATGGGAATCATAAAGAAGGGAACATCATCAATCCTTTAAAAAATTATTTCTCAAACGTCTCTGTTGGAAAGGTTAAAGGGTGCTCAAAAGGATAATGTGTCAATTTAGAAAAATGTGGAAACTTTCAAAAAAGGGAAATCCTCATAGTTCAATGTTAATGGAAAAGGAATTGAGAGATTTGGGTCAAGAATATGTGTTACATCAAAATTGGAGTTAAAGAAGGAACTTTTGGATGATGCACATAGTTTAAATTTCTCCATTCACCCAAAAAACACAAATATGTATCGAGATCTCTGAGAGATTTATTGGTGGGATAAAATTAAGAAGGAGATTGCTGAGTATACATCAAAGTGCCAGGTATGTCAGAAAGTGAAGGATGAGAGGTATAAGTTTAAGGAGATGATGAAACCATTACCAATACCAACATGGAAATGGGAGAACATCACCTAGTAATTTGCCATCGGATATCCGAATAAATTCAAAGGAAACAATTCTATCTGGGTTATTGTGTATCGCCTTACAAATAATGATCACTTCATTGAAATTTGAGAGGATTTCTCATTGGATCATCTTGAAAATATATACATAAGAGAAGTTATAAGGCTTCATAGAGTACCACTATCGATTGTATCCGACCGAGATCCAAGATTCATATCTATGTTCTGGAAGAGTCTCTAACACACTCGGAATATTGAGCTGAACTTCGGTACGACTTATCACCCTCAAACTGATGGCCAATCTGAGCGTACTATCCAAACACTTGAAGACATTTCATGAGAATTCTCAATGGAATTCAAAGGAGGATAGGATCAACATCTTCCTCTCATTGAGTTCTCCTACAATAACAGTTTCCAATCAAGAATACAAATGGCTCTTTATGAAGACCTTTATGGGAAGAGGTGCATAACACCAACATGTTGAGATAAAGGTGGGGATCAAAAAATCCTAGGTCTATAAATGGTTAAATAAATGGTGGAGAATGTTAAGACCATCCAACAACACATTAAATCTACTCAGAGTTGGAAAAAGATATTTGTTGATAATCATTGAAAAGACCATGATTTTGATGTCGGAGACATAGTATTCCTCCGCATATCACAGCGGAAGAGATTTATGAGATTTGGGAAGAAGGGAATGGTTTTTACAAGGTAAATCATCCCTTTTGAGATACTTGATTGCATTGGAGTAGTGTCCTATATTATAGAACTCACATCAAACATGTCTCAAGTACATGATGTATTCCTTGTATCACTCTTTAAGAAGTACATTCCTGACCCATCGCATGTTCTCAATATAGATGTGGTACCATCGAAGAATGACCTATTATATGAATACAAGTCGGTGAATATCTTATATTGTAGGAAAAAATATCTATGAAATAAGACAATTCCCCTCATCAATGAGTTATGGAGAAACGAAAAGTTTGAAGAAGTAATGCGGGAATCAGAGGAAGTGATGAAGCAGAGTTACCCTCATATTTTTTAGTGTGGGAAAAGGAAATTTTGAGGGAGAAATTTCTTAAGGGGGAAGATTGTAATGAACCAAACTTTTATTAATGAAAATTCATCTTAATATAATTAAATGTATTATTATGTAAAATGGTTGTGTAAAACATATGAACTTACTTGGTTTTATGTTTTTGTATTTTAAAATAACGTTAAAATTTTTTACAGTTGCTAATAGACATTGAACAGTGATCACATGATTAGTATAAATATAGGGCATTAACAAACCCAATTTACTCAGACAAAGGAAACAGTGGTCTCATCCAGTAAAATTGCTTCATAAAAAGCCCATTTTTCGGAGCTCATAAAGGAGGTATCAACATTGGTCTTCTCTTTTAAACAATCCCAAGGTGTGCATCAACATGTTAAGCTTGAACAGAACCACTTACAGAATAAGTGGAAGTTAATAGAGATTACCACCCAAGTGATGTTATTCGATCAACCCCAAGAGTATATCACCATTACCCAACTTACCATTAGGTATTTTGAAGGTTTTATAAGGGTTTATGTAAAAACACCTTAGCACTATGGTTATGTGCATTAGTTTTGTATAAATAATATACATTCATTTTATTATTGTTACTTTATAAATGGGTTTTAAAGCACAAATAGTATTTTTGGTTACTATTCAATTAAGAAATCTGTTTTTATAAATTAATGGGTTTTTTAATTAAATAATATTTTAATAAAATATTATTACTAAATTAAGTTTTTATCATATATAAATGATCGTATAATTTTTATGAATATAATTGTAATTTTTATTAAGTTTTGAAAACAGTTTTTTTTAAAACCCATGTATTTTTGATAAATGTCTGTTTTTATTTTGAATGTAAAAATTCACATATTTAGAAATTTTTTTAAATAAAATGAATATAATTTTTGGATTCAGGATGTTGAAATTATCTAATGGTGAATTTTTCATTATTTTTTGAGACAGTCGAATTTTTGGGTAAAAATTAAATACCATTTTAATATATAATGTGTTTTATGACAACATAATGACTCAATAGTGATGTAATAAAATTATATAAATGGCATATTCTTCCAATATATGTTTTAAATTTTAATAATGTTATTTAAGAAATTTTTTATTAATTTTACAATGCCTTAGTGGACCCTCCAAGGCTTATAACAAATTTTAACATTTCAAAATGATTTCCTTGAGAGTGTGACTCACCTCCACATATGAAAGCCTAATATTTTATTATTTTTGGACATTAGAATTATAAAATAATTTTCACACTCCCCTTTTGAAAAAACCAAATTAAAAAACCATAGTTGGTTTTTGGTTTTGATTAGTTTAATGTTTAGTGTCCAAAACCTAAATAATAATGAATTCCCTCTCATTTCCTATATAAACTCACTCAATCTCCCATTATTCTTCACTAAAATAATTTTGTGCTCTATAAACCCCCTAAATACTCTCTCTAAAATCCCCAAAGGTTCCACAAGCTCCAAAGAAGCCTCTCTCAAGCCTCTCCCAAGCCTTTGGGATCACATTTCCATGTAAGGGATTTCTTCCTTTCTCATTTTCGTCCAAATTATTTTATACTATTATGACCTTTTATTTCCAATTAAAAATGTTGGGGTATGACTTTTCACCTCCCCTATACATCCACACTTATGTTTTAATGATCATATAACCCTTTCTGTCTCATTAATTCTTCCCATGTACACTTATTACCATGCCAAAATTCTGTCAGGGATTTCTCTCTCCTCATTTACATTCAAGCAATTATTTTATATTATGCATAAAAATTCCATTACATATGTTGGGATATTATGTTCCATGAACCCCCTTATAGTCCATTTTACTTATAAATGATGATATACCCCCTTCTATCCCATCAACCCATTTTGGGATTTTGATTTGACGTCGTTATGCTGCTGAAGTTACACCAAAATTTCAATGCCAAAATCATTGTGTAAGTGAATTCCATACCCATTTATCTATCACGACTATTAAATTTTATGAACATGTACTTTTTGATTGATTAATTACATTTATTTTGTCTAAATATATTATTTTTTGAATAAATTATGATGTTTAATGAATCCATGTTGTTTTATCTATGTGGTACACTTATATATGAAATAAAATGATTCAGAAGGGTGCGCCCTGATAGCACTCCAAAGAACTGGGTAAAGATTAGTATCATGATACATCAAGTGAAATGAGGTTTTATTCATTCTAATTCAAGTGAAATGAGGTTTTACTCATAATCCATATGCAATGATTCTTGGATCATGCTAATATCATATTAAATGTTATTAGCCACATTTCTATGTTTGGATAATCATGCTATATCAGGTCTTTATGTTCATGTTTCTATTTTACTTCATTAATGTGCCTATTTTCTAACATGTACTATATTATTAATGTTATGAATTTCTTACTCCCTTACTAGGATTTATATCTCACCCTTTTCATAAGCATGTTCTCAGGTTATCCCATGCAATGCTATGTATGAATAAATGTTGTAGTAATGTAAGAGAAGTTTTCAATAAAGATGTTGTGTTTTATGTCTTAAGTAGTCATGTAATGTTTCTAATTTCCCAAGACACTAGATTTATTGCTCCTACAAGTTTTATTAAGTGAAGTTTTATGTAATAAATCATGTCTAGGAGTGCAATAATTATCAGAGTTATTATAAGAAAGAAAGGTAATTTTTAATAAAAATATTATTTTGAACTATTGAGTATATACTGAGAGGAAAATGAAGGGGAAACATTTACTCTCATAAAATAAATATTGGATAAAAAAGTAAATTGTTTCTTTATATATGTATCATATGATTTTATCATCAGAAATATAATCATAAACAATACTGATAACTAATGAGATTGTAACATAAAATATCTACCACATTAGTAACCTTGATGTGTAATCTCCTTGAACGAATAAAACTTAATGAAAGAAAAAAATTATGATAATTAATAAATTCATGATATCACATGAAAATTAGACAATATATAAACCTTATTAAATAATTTAGGTTCATGTCATAACATATGTATCAAGGAAAGAAAATTGAGGCAGAAATCCATTACTATAAGTCGTGAATTCATTCATAAATGTTCAAAAAATTGTAATAAATATAATATTATTAAAAATATATTATAGGAGAATATATATAAAAATTTAATGAATCATTTTTTCTAGTAGTGATCAGTGGTGATAGAAATAAAATATCATCAGTTCGTGAGGTTGTAGTCCGCTATACACATGAATGATGATTTCATATACCATTTGATAGAAGATGAGATGGTTGTAGGTCATGAACCTAAATAAAAAATATAAGTATATGTGGTATAATAATTTTATTATATCATTTTGTTTTCACCAAAATTATTATTAGGTTGGATTCAAGATTAAAATTAGTCTTCTAGGATTGGATAATGGATGTAAGTAACTAATTGCAGAAGGTATTGTCTGATTCAATGGTTTTTTAAATTATGAATTGTAAGGATAAACGATGGCCTTTTATTAATGAGGTGAGTGGAAACCTTGAAATTTTTTAATAGAAAAGGTGTACCCATGTTTTTATCTTGACATAAAAATAAAAATTGGGAAATTATAGAACCCAGTAGGGATATATTCAAAAAAAAAATTATCCAATGAGAATTATATGTTTTTTGGTAATTTTTAACCCTTTTAATTTTTCTTTAACACCCGAGTAAACCCATTTTTACCATTAGTGGTAAATATTTTTTTGATTTTTTACTATAAAGTTTGGTAAAAAACTAATTAGAAAATGTTAGATAATATAAATTATTTAGATCCCAATTATAGAATAATTTTTTCAAAATTTCATTCACATAATTTGTAATATTTAATTTATATTTAAACTCATTGACATGATGAGAAAGCGATTATCCCAAGAGAAAATGATCAAATGTATAAAAATATTTATATCGAAATTAAATTTTAAAATGATTCAAATGACATAAATTGGAATAATTGATAAATAATTTATGTTAATATACTTTTAGACACATTTTATATTAAAAATTTACCTTATAAATTATATAAAGAAAAATGTGGTTTCAAATAAATACTATTTATTTTAACTATTCTTTAGAAAATAATGTTTTCAGAAAATTAAAACAAAATCACCCTATATGCTCTTGAAATTATGATTTAAAATTGAATTTCATTTTATTAATTTAATTTAATAATAGTTTAAATAAATTAATTTTAGTAGTTTTCAAAAAAAAGAATTGTTTTTAGAAAATAGTATTTTGGAAACATATAAAAAATTTTCTAAAAATTATGTATTTTTCCTATCAATATATTTTATTTATATAAAACCATTATAATTATTATTTAAAATTTATATATTACTATTAATATCTCTATTTTTAACATCTATGTCATAACAGTAGCATTTAAATATTAATATTAACAACATATCGTGGTCGATAAAAACTATGTATTGTGTGAAATACAAGCTATCTAAGAAATTTAATTTATTTGAAAAAAATATAATTCATAAACTATTTGGGTGTTACATTCTAAGCCCTTTAAAATACAGTTCACGCTTGAAAATTTTCAATTTGATAAAAACAACCATGGAAACTTCTTCCTCATCATCTCCTCAGGTTCCCACATAGATTATATAAATTTATGGCTTTTCCACAAAACATTAACAAGGGGAGTGGTCTTGTTTCACATCACATTATATTTATGATAAACAATATCAATTTGATATTCCTCATAATGAGTATCCTACTATATCTATAGGGAATATGAGTTTATTACATTTTAAGGATCATGTATTATCTTTCTCATGAGAGAACATAGAATACATCATAAACACGAAAGAGGTTTGGTGGAAGCACTAACCGATAGGATAATATCCTATTGTGATCAAGAATTTAAAAGGGAATGATATAACTAGGTCTTAGTTTTCCTTTATTTATTAATCTCATTAACTTATTCTATAGATAAATTCATATAAAAATTATGTTACTATCTTCAATTTCTGGATCACATTGTTTATTTTTAACATAACATTTATGCTGATTCTAAGTTTCCTTGTTGTGTTATTGAATGGATCTAACCATCTCTACCATTAAATAAGGTATATGAAGTCCCAATATATTTGATTATCCAACTTCGTTTTAGAATATTTTATCTCTACACTTCATTCCATAACTTGATTCATAAGGATACATATGAATTACTGATTGAAAGATATTTTTTATATAAAGTCTGAACTCGAGGAAGGTGTTGATCCTAACCTTCATTACAATTCATAGAACATGATCTCAGAATACTATATAATGTTTGAATTTTTATCTCATACATACCATATTTATGAATATGATATACTGTACTAAAATATAACTATATCAATATCAAATTTAAGAAATTGGATTAACATCACGGTTAACCTTGTAACCTAATCAGAAATAATTTAATGTAGTACTTTATAAAAATTAACCACATCCTTAATGAAAATTCTTGAATACTGATCAGGGGAGATGTCTTCTTAGATAGTGATGAAGTGTGATGACTTTGTAATGAGATTGACTAAAATCCATATAAAATTATACCCTTTAGTTATTTTGGGTAGTTCAATGAAAAAATCTAGGGTGATGTTTTCCCATTTTTAATATTGTATGGGTAATTGATGTAATATCCCCTTATACTGTTGTCTCTTAGCCTAAAATTTCTTATATATCAAGAAAAAATATATAAATTCGGTAATACTACTCTTCATCCCATCCCACTAAAAAACTCTTTCAAATATATATACATTTTAAACATCTAGGATGAATTGAGAATAAATAACCGTGAGCTTCCACTAATAACTCCTTCAAATATAGTAAGGACAGAACAAATACATGTTTATTTAATATTATCATTTCATCATGATCATGGTTAAACCTATAAATATTTATAACCTTCTTTTTCAACTCTACAACTTACTTCTACATATATTTAATCCTCACATAGATAGTGGTTGAACATTAAATTTACAAAGATAAGACTCCTGCCCATCATTTAGGATTTATAGTTCATTCCATTGAAAATTCATAAATATTCGATCTTTGGTCATTTTCATCATAGATAATCTAGGATGATCCAATCGACTCAAAGTATAAACCAAATTGTTTACTTTCTTATAGTGGTAATTTATTGAGTAGTCATAATCTATAATTATCTATAACCACATTCTCTAGAAGATATTAAACTTCATATTTGTGAATATATTTTTTAAATATTCTGTATCAGAATATATATCAAAATTTTCTCCATAAAGACAATTCTTCCATATACTTAATGAAAAAATACCATGAAAACTCCAAATCATTAGTTGGGTAATTTTTATCATGAATCCTCACGTTTCATGAGCCATAAGCTAGAACTGTTTCAATATTCATAAGAAAACATCCTAATATCTCCTTGTATAGATTAGTAAAGATTAAAAACCCTTCTACACTATAGGGTAATGTCAGAATTGGTGTGCTAAATAATATTCTCTTCAGTCACTTGAGATTTTACTCATATTTATAATCTAGTAGAACATGGCTCCCTCATGAGTTTACATGGTTATTGGATTAGATAGTTTTGATCAATTATCCCAAATATGTTGATAATATACAAGAAAAATATATATATCATTCACCACAGTAGGTATTGGCCAACACTCAATAGATTCCATCGTTATTGGATCTACCTATATACCCTCTCTTGAGATTATATAATCCAAAATGAATCCTTTTCCATTGAAATACAATCCTTCAAATGTTTCATACAGTTTCTCCTTCCTTATAGTTTATATTAAAATTCTAAAGAGATCTTCATTATTTTCAATTCCATTTGAATGGATAAAAAAAATTATATGTAAATAATACTGAAAACATAATGAAATTACTTTCTAAAGAATCTATTCATTTAATCCACAAATATAGTGGGTGAATTAGTAATATTGAATGACATAACAATATATTCATAATTTCCATACCATGTACCTAATGTTTTCTTTGGTATATATTCCTTCTTGAAACTCAATTGATGATATCCATAATAAAGTCCAATCTTGTAGTAGAGTTGATCTCTTCACAGTTGTTCAAATATTTCATTAATAGAGGGTAGAGGATATTTGTTCTTGTTTATTATCATGTTCAGCTTACAATAATCAATATAGTGTTTTCTTGACCTTTATTTTTTTATCCAAAAGAATAGGTTCACACCATGTTGACACACTTTTATGAATAAATCCCTTATCAAGGTTCTCCTAGAGTTTCATTTTCAATTCTTGAAACCCAATCAGGTCTATTCTATAGGAAGTCTTTGAATTTTTTGTGGCACTAGGTATGAGGTCTATTGAGAAATCAACATTAGATTTTTATGGGAGGCTATAAAACACTTTAGGAATGACATAAAAAACATCCACACTATAGGTGTGTCATCAAGGTTCAGTTTCTCCCCAACCACATGAGACAAATGACCCTCTTTAATATTAATCAAAACCCATATAATAGTTGTGATATCTATCGTATGTTTATATTTATCAACCAATTTATTTTTAATTATAGGATGTATTAATATATCAAACGTGACTTCCCCTATTCAAAAATAGATGTGGGGTTAGTGTATAGAAATAAGATATAAGTCTAATATAATATTAAATTTAACTAGATGAAGAATGAAATGAATTTCATGAAGCACATTACCCTAAAAATCAACCATAGATGGATCATATATTTGAGAAGCGATCATCAAAACACTACAGGTTTATATTGATAATTATAAATATAATCATTTGGGTGGAATATTTATACCCATATAAAATTTATCAGATATTAATGGATGGATAGATACCAAGTCAAATAATGAATTAATAGTTCTATATTGGATGGAAAGTGTATCCTTGACCACATCACTATGACATCCCTCATAAGAAATGGAAATCTTATAAGATTCACATTTCTATAATAGCTTAAGAGATTGATGATATTGAAAATTTTCATTGACCTTCATATTTGGTCAATGTTAAGAATAATACCCATACTCATGAATTTGAAACATTATAGTGTGGGTGATACATTCTATCGAAATTTCGCTCTATTTTCATAATTTCTTAACATCATCCCATCACTTCAGCATTTGATTTCTCGATGAACTCACCTTCTATACGTAAAACATTTATTAGTCCCTATAAGACAATTTCTTCCATGTTTCATCCCAAACTATTATTATAAAGTAAATATAATCTTCTTCCCTACATGGTCTTATATTTTACATGGAATTCCATTTTTGTATTATTTTCAAAACCATGAGATTTGTATTTAACTCAAACCTCCATTTCCACATTGATTTCACATAAAAAAAATATATTTATTGATATTAATGATTATTATGGATAACTCTATTTAAATATTTAGTTTTAGAACCTAAATGATTCGATCGATCTTACATTCAGGTTGGATGGTAGTACCAGCTGTGTAACTCACAAGCCTTGGAAAAGTTTCCACATAGGTTCTAGTGAATTCATCATCCTTTATCATTATCTAAAGGAACTCATTCTCTATATTTTTATGAAGAATATGAAAAATATACATTTTGAAAAATATGTTCTTGAAGTTTTACCAAACCATGGAGTAAATTTCATCATATTCCCTTGAAATCTTGATGAAATTCCACCATTAAACCTCTTTTTCTTTCAAATAATAGACAATAAAGATTAAATTTTCATGTTCCAAACACTGGAGAATGGAAAATATAATTTTAGTGGAATTAACCTATTTTAGAAAACTATAAGATCATCAGATAAAATAAAGGAATATAGACATTTACCCTTGATAGAATTAATAGAAAATTGTTCCCTCCTTTTCACATCTACATGTTTATCATGATTAATGGATTAAGAAAGTTGCATGATCATAATAATAATATTTATCATTATAGATCCCATAAAGTTTGGCTACTCATGATGAAAATCATTAAACTTTCCATCACACTCAGTATTAAAACAATTACTTAAGTTTAAATCCATTTACTGAAACATAAAAATCATATTTTAAGAAACAATAATCATTGTGGGGAACCATATAATCACAAATAATCAATTATAATTTTTCTATGACACCATAGGTTTGTCCTAGTTCATTCACAGTAATCATCTATTTAAATCCTTAATGATTTTTCACAAAGAGATTGTAGATTTACAAAAGATATACCCCAGGAGTGATAAACTTGGTTTTTAATAAGGAAAATTATTATGCACCAGTTGATGATAATGTCCTACTCAATAAAATAATTTTAATGTTATTACACCAAGGTATATCTATGCTAGATTCACAACCACACATAATATCTTGATAGGGATATAATTTCATGGAAACCACACTCTCTATCATTTACCAAAATTCCAGGAAAATCTCATATACATTGACTCATACATAGACTTATATTTAGACATGTATATAGGGAACTCACTAATGATTTCCCATCCTAGTTTCTAAAGGTTAACTAAACCTATCCTCTTATACTAAATATAAAAACCCTGGATTTTCATATATAGATATCATATATTTTTTATTAATATTCATTAAATTACGCAAAAACATGTGTATGGATTGTAGAAGTATAGTTCCTTAGGATACATGGAAAAATATACAATAGATTAATTTTTGAAGTACCTCATCTCCCACTATGTTCTTCATAATATTCTCCCTTATTAGACATATCATACAAAATTCATTTATGCATAACATGGGGAATGGAGACATAATAAAAGGTGATATCAAATGCTCAGTAAGGTTAAAAAATGGATTTATTAAGGAATAAAATGAATATAAGTGTATAAGAGAATGAAAATAACATTGAAAACTATACCCTTCATAACAAATATCATAATCATTAATCATGGGATAAATATTAGAAGGTCATAATAAATGAATCATAAGTAAATCAATGAAAATGAGCCATGAGCGATTAAAATTGGAAAAATAAAAATACTTGTGTCTTATAAATAAGCATAGAAAATCATATCCATAGTAGTCAAGGATCACTTCCAAGTATATTATGGTGGAATGAGTTGAATCACTAAACCATCATTTTAGTAAAGGTTCACTCTAAAGACCTTCATAGCTGAAAAATTACCTTACTGAACCGGGTTCACACCCCATTTTAGTACTATATATCTCATGAGATATATGTCTTTACTTATTTATTTGGTGGGATATTTCAGTACAACTATTCATGTAACATTCTGAATTTTTAAGAATCAAATGCTATGTTCGATAGGGTAAATGATACACCAAATCAAGATTATGTGATTGACTAGATATTATTATTTAAATTTTATCGTTATAACCTAGCTATAATAATGTTTGGTATAACGAAGATTAATTGAATTAGGAAAATATTATTTACACTTGTATATATATTGAATTATTTTTTGACCAAATAATTATAAATGAAAATAAAACCCTTTAAAACAGAAAAGGAAATCTGTTTGAAAAAAACTATTTAAATAAACATAACTATTTTTGATAACAATAAAATAAAAAAACACGCTTGTTGTATTATATTATTTAAAATCATGTTTATATAATTTATTCAATCCAATAATCATCCTATGTGTTATTTATTCATGATATATAAATAAACCCAATTTTATTCAAAAAGATTTATTTTTCTAAAGGCAGTTTCCCAACTTCTAATAAAACAATTTTTTGAATCTTAATGTTTAAAAATTTACCAAAAAAATTCAAAAAACCAAATTCATTTTTTAAAAATTAATACAAAAATTTACTTTGGTTTATTTTTTTATTTTTCTGAAAAGTTTAATTTTTTGTTGAATATTAAAAATACTGAATTGTAATTGAAAACTAACTTTTCATATATATAATTTATAATTTTAAGTTATATTTTAAATTAGTTTTAAAGTAAAATTAGATAATTAATACAACTATTAATCTAATTTATTTAGCTAAAAAAATTTATCTTGAATTAATATAAGAAAACACAATAAACTTTGGAATATTTTTACGCTAAAAACCTACTTTATCACCCATTTACATGATTAATTTTAATATAATTTTAGCTAAATAAATGTTTATAATTTTGAACAATGTATTAAATAATTAAAATAATAGGGTCCAAATTTAGTAAATATTACCCACTTATTTTTGGATAATATGAATAGCAAACTTAGTAATTTTTATTACCAAAATAATGGGTAAATCAAGAAATTGAGGGAAAAAATTTTTATGATAAGGATCAGAAAATTACCCTAACACATGTACTAATTTTATTTGATGAGTTATTATTGATAGAAATTCATCCATGGGTAAAATTTAAAACCTATTGGATCTACATCGATGGAAATAGAGAATCATCATCCTTATTTTGTTTTTAGACTTTTTTCTTTCAATATCTGGTTAGGTAAAATATAACGGCTTGAGTTGATTTTATTCCAAAAAACATCCATAATTCATACGATTTTATTACATAGAAAAAAATTATAGGATATATATAAATAATATATCATATATAATGATGTTATACATTGAATCTTGGTAGATCCATTTTTTCAAACAATGGATTTATGTTAAATGTGTAGTAACAAATGGATTGATTTTTTTTTTGAAAATTTGATACATAGAAAAAGTGCTATTTAAATCCATCCCATATTTCTAATTATTAAATCAATGTGTGAGTATATTTAAGAATACTATGTAACATACAATATTTTATCAAAGGTATATACCATTTTTTCCTCGTCAAGTTTTTATTTTTTACCTTTTAATGTTTCTTAATAGAGTCATAGAGTCCATGAGGGCATCCAGGGATCGTTCAGAGCCCAAACCCTCAAAATCTATAAAATATGACTCAACCACATGTTTAGGAGAAATTATGCTTCCAGAAAAACATAGTTTCTCTAACAGTGGGGTGAGAGATATTGGGGAGTAGGGATCCACCTGTTTTCTCTAGAACAATGCAAGTAGGCCCAAATGCCCGTGAAATATATTTCAGAAAAATTATAGAGGTTTTTCTTGGGTTGTGCATGGTTATCAAAACTATTCACCAATACTATTAGGGTACCTCTTTGGGTAGTGGTATGGTGGATGGTTGGCCCACATTTTTTCTAACCATGTGGCCAAACCATGCACCCCTATATGGATAGGTGAATTTACACTTTATACCTTAACGAATTAGAAAACTTAACCCACATTTTCCCAAATTTTATCTCGTGTATGAACTATCCTCTACCATTACATGGTTTTATACCTTTCCTAATATAGGGATCACAATTTATTTTCTATATTTCATCCAAAATTTTCACTATTATAAACATCATAAATTTTGAGGTAAACTCCACACTTAACTCTATTCCATTTTTATTTTCTCTTATACTCTATTGCATTATTTAGGTACAACCTCATTTTACCCATTTTTAGGGAACATTAAAATTTATCAAATATAATCTAATATAGATTTATTTAATGGCATAAAATAGATGAGTTGTCTTCTATGAACAATAGGTAGGTGGTTTTTGACACTCTATTCCATCACATCGATGAAAAAGTGACTAAGGGAAATTCCTTAGAAAAATAGGAGAAAATACATGGAAAATTTAATGTTTTGAAAAGGGTCATGTTTGAAATCACCCCAGTTGAGCCAAGTCACCATCAATGCACAACCTATTTTACGCCACCATGTTGGCATACAACCCACATTAACAACTAAAATCCTTTTCCTAGGGTCACCTATTTTCTTATAAATATACCCCGGGGTGTTTATTTGTGACTAATGAATTTCCATAAAGCCCAATTGATGATCTGGTCACCCTAGTACTTCTCCCTAGTCTTATAAAGCATTCAAGGTTGTTATTTAACACATAAGGTAGAGGAATAAAAAGAGGATCATGGGACTTAAGTCCCTTCAGTGTTTGAAATCCATAACACTTGCACGACTAAAGATCCCAACTTCACTAAATCCAAAACACTTATGTGCCATCTATTCTTCTAAAAGGAACCTGAGATCCCCCCTTCCGGGAATACATATGAATACTCTTTAAGGCTTGAGTTAAGTCTCTCCCAAGTTTTAACATCCATGTTGTTCATAACTTAAGTAAACATTAGGTATCCCAAGCCTACCTACACATCATATACCTACTTGGGCACCCCTCTTTGATTCACCTTATCCATTTAGCCTATAAAATACTGTCATAAAGCCTTATTCAAAGTCATTCATGGAATGGATTCCTCTTCGTTGGCTTCCATGTTTGAAATGGATTATGTTGAAACCTCCACCAAAACCTCCAGACATATCAAACCTTTGAAAAAGTCACATTAGTTTGTCTCCTATTTGGATTTGTATATCTAGAGTTAGAGATTTCCCACATTAAACTTATAAAGGATTAAGGATACTAGTAATTTTTTTAGGTTTTTATATCTAAAGTCACATGGATACTTACCCTAGAGAAATAAGCTCTCAATATTGGATTTTGGGGATGTGACTCTTTCCTCCACTATTCGTCTCAAAGATCTAGAGACTTTGGTTCCCAATAGAGATAGTGATGGTCACACATGATTTTCCAGTCAACAAAAGAAAATTCTCCCTCCTCTCCTGGGATCCACTAAGGGAATCCCTCCTGGAGTAAGACCCTAATCTTTCTGGTTAGACCCTACGGAATTCAATTTCATTTTACATTAAAAGGATCATTTCTCTCCACCCTCTCCCACTATCTCCTCGACTTATTTTGCCATAGACCCTCTATCTTCTATCAGGGGAAGGAAAAGTGTGTGGTTTATTGAATCTTTAACATCCTCTTGTTTCTCACACCGAGCATGACTTAAGATACGCTTTTTATCTGAGGAAGATTTAATTTCTTCTTGGTCCCGAGCTCCTCGACGCTACAATGGATGTCGATTTTTCCTTCTTCGATGGAATTTTGACCTATGCATGAACCGAGACTCACCCTCCATTTCAACTTGTGTAAGATTTCCCCATCTTACTTTTCCCTTTCAAAATCTAGCGATCATCCACATTTTAGGGAACTTAGTAGGGCAGTTTCTCTACGCTAATGCCCGCACTGCGTCGGTTAGTAACCCAGTTAATCCATGCCTCTGCATTGAGGTGGATTCTCTAGAGGTGCCCGTGGAGTGGATTTGGATCATGATAGGTGAGGAGTACCACTGGATGCAACCAGTGGTGTTTGAGTCCTGGATTGATTTCTGTCCAGGGTGTCATCGTCTGGGTCATGAGAAGGAACAATGCCAAAGTGTAATTTTATCAGTCCAAGGGGGAAAAATGGCAGAGCAGTGGATCAGGGGAAGAAGATTCACGGTGCTACGAAGAGTAGAAATGGCATGGGTGATCCAGTCTTGGGTAATCCTTCTATTGATGCGGTGTTTGAGAGGCTGAAGCAGTATCTAAGGGCTGGGCCCTCTGGAAATGGTGTTGTGCAGGATTCTGTGGTGGCACAGACTATAGGTGGGGCTGTTTCTATCGATCCGCATGGGGAGAATGGAGTCAGACAAGGTGTTGATGATGCTGCTGTCAACTATGATGGTACGACAGAGGGGGGAAAGCCTTCGAACTCAGCAGGGTCTGTTGCTATTGCTTCGAATGGGGAGAGTGATACTGTCAAATGTGATGGTCCGTATGAGGGGGGAAGCCTTTGAACTCAGCAGGCCGTGGACAAATGGCATATGCAAGTCCATGTTTGGACAGTAAAATGCACCAGGTGCAATCTGCTATCCTAGGGAGTTATGCTGCTACCTAAAACCGGTTCCAAGTGTTGGAGGCTGAAGAAGGATGTAAAATAGTGATGGGTGACTCAGTGGAATATGGAAACAATATGTAGTGTGTCTTATTTGATGCAGTGAAGGAGGTGGATACTGGCCAGATGTTTGAAGGAAAGTATGAAGAGATTGGTTCATTTAATGCTGCAAAGGTGGTGGATGTCAGCCAAGCGATGGAATGGCATCAACAATGTTTGGCTGTGATTAACTTCAATGGAGGTAATGAACAGAGCCGAGGGGTGAACGATGGTTTCAATGATGACAAGACAATTGGAAATTGGGGGGGGGGACGTCTCGGACAATGACAAGGAAAATCATAATATAGTGGTTATACCTTCCTATTCTGAGGTTCTCAGGGACGGGAAGGGGAAATCTGGACAAGAGGTGGCCACCACAGCAAAAATAAGGATGGGGAAGGACTCCTCTGATTTTCTGAAGCCTCTGTCTACTAGGTCTTCTTTCAAACAATATCCACATGACTTGATATCTTTGGAGAAATTGAATCTTAGGAAGAAGTATGCCATGATCCGAAAGCATTATGAAAGCTTGGAATGGGATACGACCACATTAGAAGGAGGATCTTATGGGGGTTGTGATGGTTTTGAAACTTATGATATGTAATCATTCTTCCTTGTTCTTGTCATACTTTTCTTTTTATTTAATAAATAGTCAGAGGCCTACCTCTGACTGAATTTCCTGGTATATTTGTGATGATTGAAACATTCACCCAATTCACCTCAACTCTTGAACTATGAGAAATCTAATTCCCACCATAATTGGGATACATAGGAAGCCTTCACCTAGGGCCCAGGATAATTGTATATCTTCTTTAGGAATTCAACCCTAATTACCATAATGTAAGAATCATACTTAAAATTAAGACCTGAATGAAGCCCCTATAAATCTATATGAGTTAATATATTTCTCATTGACCTTAGTACAAGGGAATCCTCTTTAGGAGTACCCCAACTTATTCCTATCAAAGGGACATACACCCCTATGAGATTTAACAAACTACGAGGGATTTGATTCCCATCAGAGTGGGATACGTAGGAAGCCTCCATAAGGTTCAAACCCAACACACTAAATCAAGATTGTTCTTCATAGTTCATATCCTTGACCGGGTCTTATTCAACTTGGAAGCTCATATTCCTTCTAGGTTCCTTGGCCTGCTTGGGTATTAGTCCAACACCAAGCTTTGACTAAGCACCTTCTACTTAGATGTCTTTACCACATGACAATAAACTATACAGTGTGGTCTATATCACCCGACTTTAAAAGGTATGATATGTCCCATTAAACAACACTAAATTACAATTGTTCTGAATCATTTCAGAACGATATGTAGGTAGCCCATTTATGGGTATGATCCCAAAATAAAAACCAACTTCTCTCTCCCTGGATGATAATAAATTATAGAGTGACCCATTGAGTGTCTTTAAAATCAGTATTATTGTTGGTGCCGAAATATGATTGGGGCTGAAAATGGTCATTGGGGAACAACCTAAAGGTATATTTTGACTTAATTAACAACCCCATTACCCATAGGAAAGGTGCCTAAAAAATGCAAGATGTGCGGTAAAACAAGGCATTTTGGCATGAAATTGCGCACCTAGGGAGAATATTGAATGCCAGGCTCCCAAGATGGCCATTTCTTGTGCGCACAAAAGGCTTAGGTTAGCGCAAAATAGTCCCTCACTTTATTCCATGAGATCCTCATTATCCCAAAAACACTTCCAGAAATTGTCTATATATAGAAGTGCACCCCCTCACTTCAGGATGATTGGATAATTAGACATGTGTCTTGTGCACAAAATACAACTCCTCCCATGTAAAAAACATGGCTTCGAGGTACTATATTTCGCGTGATGGGTCTCCCAGTGGTCTACCTTCGGTGGGGGGGGGCACTAGGCTTTTATTCTCTACCATTTATGTTTAAGTCTAAAGAAATTTCATGTTACGCCTGTCCTTTGTGCGCAAGACACGCCTTTTTCATGCAATTATCCTCATTTGAATGTGATTTTTTCGTTTTTACAACATACATTTCCATCATGCACACACCTACCCCATTTCCCTGAATCATATCCTATTGGGCGCAATCCTATCATTTATCCCTGCAGCCCTCCAAATTTGCGTACAATCGATACCTTTTGCACACGACACCCAAATATTTCATGAAATCGATCCCTCTTGCCAAATACCTCTATTATTCCATCAATATATTTCCCTTCCATCATAGAATCATGTTTATACCTTCAATCTAATGCACAAAACCAATGGTTTGTATACACCCCTTTCGTGCGGCCCTCTAGGCTTGTGCAAAGTGAATTTAAGTGTAATGGCTCGGGTTTTTGGGGTCCATTACTTTGTGAAAATCTCATGTTGGGTTTTCTGGTCTGGGAATCTTGGTGAAGTTTGGCCTAATGGTAGGTCTACCGGTAGCCTTAGCCTACCGGTAGCAGGCTTACTGGTAGCTCGGTCTACCGGTAGCCGCAGCCTACCGGTAGCTCTGTCTATCGGTACATCGGTCTACCGGTAGTTGCAGCTACCAGTAGCTCTGTCTACCGGTAGCTCAGTCTATTGGTGGCTGAAACATACCGGTAGCTTGGTCTACTAGTGGTTGCATCCTACCGGTAGCTCAGCTACCGGTGTCTCTCGCCTACCCCCACGAGGTCTTTCCAATAATGCTCCTTTTTGCGCAAATTGGATTTTAAAACCTATTTCGACCCCCCTAATATTGTTTTAAAGACCAATAATTCCCATAAATGGCATCTAATTAAATTAAATTTTTGTCAGGTGTCCGTCGGTTTAAACCACAGGGACCATTAATGATGTGACCGCGTGGTCAACCCATGACCCCGCGCCTTATGCAGCTTCGAGTTCCTTTTTCTCCATATCTTAACAGCCCGGGGCATGCTGTATCTCGCCCTTTATAACCTAAGGGTTCTCCCTAGGTTTATTTTCTCGATCACCCTGCTCTAGGAGTAACCTTAATTCCGACTAGCCGTTTTTCATTTAGATTAGCCGCATCGCTATCTGTGAAGTTCCGCGCCCGGACTTAGCGTCGATCGTTGATCAACAGGTAGGGGTTTACCTTCGACTCTCCATTCTGTACATCTTGCGGGGTGGGCGTGATTTTGATTCTGTAGAATTGGATGGACCAAACCTTAATAAAGATAATAAAACGATTATAAAGAATGAAGGGGGAGGGGTGTGATTGATGATGCTTTGATTTATGATCTTCGATGATTTATGATTCCTGAGTTGTGCGGGCTTACGCCTTCTAAAAATCATGGTCGTTGGTGGTCTCTCTCTGTGCACTAACGAACCCTTGCTTCAGGTGATGTTTAAATGAATTGTATTTTGGTGGATAACCCTTACTGTGTAAAGGAATTTGGTTAATTACATATATTCGACTAAATAAACTAGAAGCACCAGGATCAATCCTTCTGTGATAACCCCGGTTAAGGTAGACAATTTGAAAATCATGGAGTGTGTTAAATCTTATAAATCTGAAAATACAGGCATGGCCCTGGTTTGTGTTGGTGGTAGTGGATTGGTTATATCCTTTCACGGGCCGATTGCTGGGTGATGTGGGTGGGGATGAGATCCCCTTTTGTTATGGATTCAGTGGTTGTGACTTTTAAGACCGGGTGATTACCTTGTTTATGTCACGAATTCGGGTGGGATTCTCTACTGTTGAGAAACCCTTTTGTCTCTTGTATGTTGGACATGGGGCTGTATCTTGGGGTTTTCTTTGGTTGTTGTGGATTTACGAGAGAATCAGGTGTGGATGTTGTAGTTAATGCTTGACTTTTTTCTTTCCTTTTCTTGTGCTTATGCTTGCTAGTTTCCCAAGTAGGTGAAGAACTTAGTTAAACATCATTATTGAACATTGAAACAAATGGTACAAATGGGTTTTGTTGGCGAGAGTTGTGACTCGGACTTGAGTGCTGTTTGTGTTCTTTAGGCTGGCTGAAGGAAAAACCTAAACTTGGGAGAGTGCCTGTTACCTATATATATATACTGGTAGTTTTTGTGTTTCTTATTCGCGCCCCACCCAAGTTGAGAACTTAGTTCCGAACACCCCCATTTCATGGGGGAGGGTGTTTTTTCCAACACTTCTATTAGTGGATGGTTATTAGATCCTTTTTGATCCCTTTCCTGGATAGCCCAAGTATCTTTAGGTAGGCTGTGATGGCCTGAAATCCATTATTAGCCTAAGAACCTTCAGGCGGGGTAGTGTGGTGATTGGCCCAGGTGTGTGCGGTCAGGTTTTTTCCCAAGTGTCTTCGAGATGAGGCCCAGGTGTCTTCGAGCGTGGTAGTGGATCTTCTAGCCCAGGTGTCTTCAGGCATGGCGGTGGTTGTTCTGGACTAGGTGTTTGCAGGCGTGGTTATGTTTGACGGTTGTGGCCCAGGTGTGTGCGGGCGGGGTTTGGCAGTGGGACTGCATGAGGTTGTGGCCCAGGTGTGTGCCGGTGGGGTTTGGCAGTGGGACTACGGTGATAGAATGGCGGTATTGGTTCGATGTGTAGGATGTCTCCAATAACCAATGGGAATGTGGCGCGAGGTACCCAAACAACGATGTGCTCTTATTTTATATATTACTTTCTTGCGTTATTTGGTGAGTGTAGCCAGTGAGTGGGATGGATGAACTCCTTGATAGTGTTGGTTGTCTGCTTCTCACAGGACTTTAGCACATTCCCCCACTTGTGCATGAGAGTCTTTGGTTTTCCCTACTAAGTGTACTTGTATGCTCACCCTACGTATATAAAACTGCTTTCAGGTTTCCAGGAGGACTTCAGGGATCGTGCGGGACCATACTAGCTCGGACCTTTGGGGCAGTTGCAGTTGCTGTTTTTCTTTCTTTGGTACTTTACCCTTGTAGTCACTTTAAACCTTGTGTTTTTTTACTTTTGTAACATGTATTGAGAATGGTTCTTGGATTTACATTTACTTTCTGCTTTTGGTGTTGTTGGGATTTACCATCTTATCTCTCGATCCTATTAAAAGAAAAAGGGTAATGCCTTCTATTTAGTATGTGATTCTTTACCCTTGGTGCTATTCGCTACTCCAGGACCTATTGAAGGCGGGTTTCGGGGGCCATTATCTCTCCTTCAACTTAAAGAAGGAATGGCCTATCAATTGCCGACCCTTCCCTCCTTTTGGTGAAGGTGGGTCGTGACAGAATGGTATCAGAGGAGGGTTGAGAGATAGGATGGAGTCTGGATTTAGGCATAATGAGGATTGCATGGGATGGTAGGGAAACAGTGTTGGGTGACCTTGGTGCGTGAATTAGGCCAGGGAAGACCGGCTAGGACATGGGATTTTAGTGCCCCCTGTGATCTGAGGCAATGACTCTGGACCTACCGAACGACCAAGTGAGGACACGCTGCTTATAGGGTAGAGAGACTAGTTAAGGTACATGCATCATAATGACTTGTGTTCTCATGTTTCTGGGGTGTCTTGGGAATTTAGAATAAATAAAAAGTTTATGAAATTTTAAGAACACTATTCTACACTACTTGGGCTTAGGCATTCCTTGTTTACCTTGAAGCTATGGCACCTGGAAGGCGACCACATTTGGTGTGGGTGATCGAGGCCCCAGAGACTACCTTGGCCGATCAACAGAGAGATGATCGAGAGGAGGAGGATGACCAGTGGCAGAAGACACTTCGGGTCTTCCAGCGACAGACCCTCGAGAAGTATGAGGGCAACACCTCTGACATGAAGACGAAGATCTGGCTAGAGGAGCTGGTGATAGCCTTCGTCCAGAGCCGGGATCCGACTGAATACTGGGTTCTTCTGGCTGTCAACTAGATGCGGGGGGAAACACGTCAGTGGTGGACGCTCTACCTGGGAGAGAAGAGAGAGGCTGAGGTGGCATGGGCTGATTTTGAGAGGGAGTTCCGTGCAGAATTCCTCTCTTCGACGATGAAGGCGGAAAAGAGACAGAAGCTGCTCTCCCTCCAGGAGGGGAGTTTGTCAGTGAGGGATCTAGGAATCATGTTTAAGGACCTCCCACTTTTTTCTCTGGACCTCTTTCCCAACGAGGAGTCTCGGGCAAGACGTTTGGAGGAGGTGCTCCAACCCTCCCTCCAGTATGCTGTTACCCCCTTTACCCTGCTGATGTACTTGGAGGTCCAGAAGAAGGCCTAAGTGGTGGAGAGGATGCACACTATAGGAGGTGTGTCAAGATAGGGTATCCAACTGGGACTATCGAAGGGGAAGGCCGTCAGCACCAAGCCTCCAGCGTCAGGACCCTCCAGGTTCCGACCAGCAGGGAGAAGGCTGCAACCGTTTCAGTTTCGACCCCCTGGTCCTCGCACTTTTCCTTCAGTCCCAGGACTGCGGTGCTTCGTCTATGGGAGCCATGGGAATCTCTGGAGTTAGTGCCTGGACCGGGTACAGTACGGCGGTGGCGAACAGCCCCATCACCTTCCCCAGCAGTAGCTTCCACCTAGGCCTTTCCAGCAGCAGCAGTAGGGACAACGAGCTCCCACTCCTCTGAGGGCAGACATTTCAGGAGGAGGCCGCCCTCAGGGAGCTCCTTAGGGAGCTTGACCGGGCTGTGGTCGGGGAGGTGGCCGACAGATGAGGGGCAGAGGAGCTAGGTTTTGACAGTTACATGCCGCAGATGCATCAGTTCCAGCAGGGTCGGAGGTCGTTCGAGGTACAATCAGTTTGTTTAGCACCCTTGCTTATGCATTGTTTGATACCGAAGCTTCGCACTCCTTCTTCGCACCTATTCTAGCCCGTTATTTGGGTCTAGATGCCGAGAGACATCTAGTTCCCCTGGTGCTGAGCACACTAGTCGATGGTCAGACCGACTTGTTATATGTTTTTCGGGGATGCAGACTGATGATAGGGCCACATCAGTCAGTCAGGGATCTTCTTCTGCTACAAATACAACCATACGATGTCATCCTAGGAATCGACTGGATGTTCTCTGTGTGTTCCATCATCGACTGCTTATGAGGAAGGGTTGTGATCTCATACTTGGGCAGCTGGTGTGTTACTTTCACCGGCGAGCGGAGTAGTCAGAAGGGCAGCAGGTGAGAGGAACACCTCCTCTCCTTGTTAGCCGAGCTGTTGGAGGAGTCAGTAGATGCTGAGATGGTGGAGGTGCGAGAGATCATCCACGAGTTTATGGACGTCTTCCCTAAGGAGGTGATGACTCTACCCCCTTGACATGATATCGAGTTCGGGATAGACCTGTAGCCTGGCGCTCAGTTGATTTCGATGGCTCCTTACCGGATGGCACCTTCAGTGCTACGAGAGTTGTGGATTCAGATTGACGATCTGATGAAGAGGGGTTATTTTCAACCAAGTGCATCACCTTGGGGTGCTCCAGTCTTGTTCGCAAAGAAGTCAGATGGTGGTCTCAGGTTGTACATAGACTACAGGTGGTTGAATCAGGTGACGATCAAGAATCGCTACCCTCTTCCAAGGATATATGATCTTTTCGACCAGCTGAAAGGGGCAGGATGGTTATCGAAGATAGACCTGTGGTCTGGGTACCACCAGCTGAGAGTGAAGGAGGGTGACATCCTGAAGACGGCTTTCAGGTAAAGATATGGACACTTTGAGTTCTTAGTACATCCCTTCAGTGTTACGAATGCCCCGGTTGTGTTCATGGGCCTTATGAACTCCATCTTCAGGGAGTACCTGGATCGGTTCGTAGTTGTGTTCATCGATGACATACTGATCTATTAGATATCAGAGGAGGACCATGTGGGGCACGTGAGGATGGTTTTGGAAGTCCTTCGACAACATCATCTCTATGGGAAGTTGTCAAAATGCATGTTCTGGACATGAGAAGTGCTCTTCCTCAGGCACGTGGTGTCCGAGCGGGGGGGGGGGGGGGGGTTGTGGTGGACCCATCAAGGGTAAAGGTAGTTGTTTCTTGGGAAGAACCCAAGAATGTGGCAGAGGGTCATAGTTTCCTCTGGCTGGTAGGTTACTACCGGAGGTTTGTACCCAAATTCTCTCGATTTGAAGCCCCTTTGACAACCTTGACCAAGAATGACCTGGTTTTCATGTGGAGTGAGCAGTGTGAGGCAGCCTTCAGCTATCTAAAGGAGAAGTTGGTTAGTGCCCCAGTGATAAGGCTTCCAGAAGAAGGGGCGACCTATGAGGTTTTCTGTGATGCTTCAGGACAAGGCCTCAGATGTGTTTTGATGCGGCAACAAGGAGTGATCTCTTACGGGTCTAGGCAGCCATGCCCTCATGAGCGTAATTATTCCACCCAAGACCTAGATCTTGCAGTGGTCATTTTTGAGCTAAAATTATGGCGGCATTACCTCATCTGATAACGCTTTGTGGTCTTTAAAGATCACAAAAGTTTGAGGTATGTCTTCTCCCAGCAGGACCAAAACCTGCGACAACAAAGGTGTATAGAGTTCCTCTAGGATTACAACTTCGAGGTTTCCTACTCTTCAGGGAAGGGGAATGTAGTGTACGATGCCTTGAGCAGGAGGATGCAAAAGGATGCGGTCTGAGAGTTGGCAGATGCCTGGAAGGCGATGGAGGAGTTGGCTGCCTTACACTTGGAAGCGAGGATGGATAGCGGTAGAGGTTGCCTGTATCGGATGACAATGCAGTCTTCTCTATTGTAGTAAGTGGAGGAGTCTCAGTGGGGAGACCCATAGTGCAAAGTGATGCGTGACCGAGTTGACTAGAGGAATGCTCTGGAAGGGTGGATGGAGGATGGTTAGAACCAGATTATTTTCTAGGGAAGGTTGTTTATTCCAGAAGTGACGCGCGGCAAGGTTCTCAGTGAGTTCCATAACTCACTCTTGGCGGTACACCCAGGAGTTTCCAAGATGTACCAGGGACTGAAGAGACAATTTTGGGGGCCCAGAGTGAAGCGAGCAGTGGCAGATTTTGTGGCCATGTGCTTAGTGTGTCAGTAAGTGAAGGTTGAACACCGAGTTCCCGGCGGCCTAATGTAGTCTCTAGATGTCCCCGAGTGGAAGTGGGATGACATATTGATGGATTTCATCATGGGAATACCCAAGGTACAAGGGGGATTCGAGGCCATCTGGGTGGTAGTAGACCAGTTGACGAAATCGGCTCACTTTCTGGTGATTAGAGAGTCGAGTGCAGTGGATGCTTTGGAACGAAGTTATGTGGATGAGGTGGTGAGATTGCATGGAGTTACAAGGTCTATAGTCTCGGATAGGGATGCACGGTTTACCTCACAAGTCTGGAGAGGATTGTAGCATGCTTTTGGCACCCAGCTACGCCTTAGCACTGCTTTCTACCCCCAGACAGATGGGAAGATAGAGCGCACCATCCAGACCATGGAGGATATGTTGCGGGCATGAATTCTAGACTCAGGAGGATCATGGGTGTGACACTTTCCTCTGGTAAAGTTCGCTTAAAATAATAGCCATCACTCTACCATTGGCATGGCCCCATTTTAAGCCTTGTACTGAAGGCCATGCCGCTCACCTGTGTGTTGGACCGAAGGTGGAGAGGCGGGCATCCTTGGCCCAGAGGTGGTGTAGAGCATGACAGAGAAAGTTCAGCTTATACGGGAAAGGATGAAGGTGGCCCAGGATCGACAGAAGTCATATGCTGATACCAGGAGGAGGACCTTAGAGTTTGAGGTTGGAGACCACGTGTTCTTGAAGGTCTCCCCTCGGCGTGGACAATGGAGGTTCGACAAGGGGAGTAAGCTTTCTCCTAGGTTCATTGGGCCCTTCGAAGTCTTGTGGCGGGTCGACGAAGTGGATTATCAGCTAGCGTTACCACCACCGCTACTGAGGATACATGATGTCTTCCATGTGTCCCAGATTCTTCGGTATCTTCACGACGATTCACACATCCTCGGCTGGGGAGAGATGGACATCGAGGACGCCGTGAATTTTTTGGAGAGACCAGTGATGATCTAGGATCATAAGGAGAATGTGCTTCGTGGTCAAACCATTCCCTTGGTTCATGTGTTATGGAGACATGGTGGGCTTGAGGAGAGTACGTGGGAGAGGGAAGCACAGATGCATGCCCAATACCCAGAGTTGTTTTGAGTTTTGTGATGTTCTGTTATACCTGTTGTGGTAGAATTTTTTATCATGTTGGTTATAAAATAGGTGGGTTTCTTTCCTCTGAATGTGTGTGAGAGTCCTGGCTACGGGGAGGGAAGTACCCAACCCTTAATCAAGACGCATTAAGGAGGATGCGATTAAACCCGTGCGGGCGAGTCAGTGTCGCCGAAAGCAGATAATATCTTGAAATGAGGGAAGGAGACTCCCCAACTCACATGGATGGGAAGTTGGCATGGTATATTGCTTGGTTCTTGACAAGAAATTATTCTTAGTTAACAATTAGGTTCACTCCTAAGAGGTATATTTCGAGGTGGTTGTTAGGATCCTATATCTCCTTCTGGGTTGTTTTGATTCTCGAGGATGAGAATCGTTTCAAAGGAATCTGATGTAATGGCCCGTGTTTTTGGGGTCCATTACTTTGTGAAAATATCATGTTGGGTTTTCGGGTCTGGGAATCTCGGTGAAGTTTGGCTTAACGGTAGGCCTACCGGTAGCCTTTGCCAACTGGTAGTCGCACCCTACCGATAGCTCTATCTACCGGTAGCATGATCTACCGGTAGCTATAGCTACCGGTAGCTCTATCTACTAGTATCTCGGTCTACCGGTAGCTGCAGCTTACCGGTAGCTTGGTCTACTGGTGGCTGCAGCTGACCGGTAACTCTCAGCTACCGGTGGCTCTCACCTTCCCCCATGGGGTCTTTCCAGTAGTGCTTTTTTTTGTGAAAATTGGGTTTTAAACCCTATTTAGACCCCCTAATCTTGTCTTAAATCCCAGTAATTCCCATAAATGGCGTCTAATTAAATTAAATATTTGTGAGGTGTGCGTCGGTTTAAACCGTGGGGACCATTAATGACGTGACCGCATGGTCAACCCATGACCCCGCGCCTTACGCGGCTTCGAGTTCCTTTTTCTCCATATCTTAACGGCCCGGGGCATGCTGTACATCACCCTTTATAACCTAAGGGTTCTCCCTAGGTTTCTTTTCTCGATCACCCTGCACTAGGAGTACCCTTCGTTCAGACGAGCCGCATCACTATCCGTGAAGTTCCGCGCCCGTCCTTAGTGTCAATCGTTGATCAACAGGTAGGGTTTTACCTTCGAATCTGCATTCTGTGCATCTTACGAGGTGGTCGTGCTTTTGATTCTGTATAATTGGATGGACCAAACCTTAATGAAGATAATAAAATGATTCTAAAGAATGAAGGGGGAGGGGTGTGATCAATGATGCTTTGATTTATGATCTTCCATGATTTATGATTCCTGAATTGTGTGGGCTTACACCTTCTGAGAATCATGGCCGTTGGTGTTCTATCTCTCTGCACTAAGGAATCCTTGCTTCTGGTGATGTTTAAATGGATTGTATTGGGGTGGATAACCCTTAATGTGTAAAGGAATTTGGTTAATTACGTATATTCGGCTAAATAAACTGGAAACACCAGGATCAATCCTTCTGTGATAACCCCGGTTAAGGCAATGAATTTGAAAATCATGGAGTGTGTTAAATCTTATAAATCTAAAAATACCGGCATGGCCCTGCCTTGTTTTGGTGGTAGTGTTTTGGTTATATCCTTTCACGGGCCGATTGTTGGGTGATGAGGGTGGGGATGAGATCCCTTGTTGTTATGGATTCAGTGGTTGTGAATTTTAAGATCAAGTGATTACCTTGTTTATATCACGAATTGGGGTGGGATCCTCTGTTGTTGAGAAACCCTTTTGGCTTCTGGATGTTGTACATGGGGCTGTATCTTGGGGTTTTCATTGGTTGTTGTGGATTTACTAGAGAATTAGGTGTGGATGTTGTAGTAAATGCTTGACTGTTTGATTTCCTTGGCTTGTGCTTATGCTTTCTGGTTTCCCAAGTAGGTGTAGAACTTAGTTAAACATCATTATTGAACATGAAAACAAATGGGACAAATGAGTTTTGTTGGCGAGAGTTGTGACTTGCACTTGATTGCTGTTTTTTTTCTTTAGGCTGGCTGAAGGAAAAACCTAAACTTGGGAGAGTTCTTGTTACCTATATATATATACTTGTAGTTTTTGTGTTTCTTATTAAATCCCTACCCAAGTTGAACACTTAGTGCCGAACACCCCCATTTCATGGGGGGGGGGGATGTTTTTCCCAACACTTCTATTAGTGGCTGGTTATTAGCTCCTTGCTGCTCCCTTTCTCGGATATCCCAAGTATCATCGGGCAGCCTGTGATGGCCTTAAGTCCATTATTAGCCCAAGAACCTTTGGGTGGGGTAGTGTGGTGATTGAGCCCGATGTGTACGGGCAGGTGGTTTCCCAAGTGTCTTCGGGATGAGGCCCAGGTGTCTTCGGGCATGGCACTGCATCTTCTAGCCCATGTGTTTTCGAGCGTGGTGGTGGTTGTTCTGGACTAGGTGTTTGCAGGCGTGGTTACGTGTGACATTTGTGGCCCAGGTGTGTGCGGGCGGGGTTTTCTAGTGGGACTGCGTGAGGTTGTGGCCCGGGTGTGTGCGGGCGGGGTTTGGCAGTGGGACTGCGGTGATAGAATGGTGGGATTGGTTTGATGCGTAGTATGTCTTCAATAACTAGTGGGAAAGTGGCACGAGGTACCCAAACATTGATGTGCTCTTATTATATATGTTAATTGCTTGCGTTATTTGGTGAGTGTGGCCGGTGAGTGGGATAGATGAACTCCTTGATAGTGTTGGTTGTCTGCTTCTCACGGGACTTTAGCACGTTCCCCCACTTGTGCACAAGAGTCTTTGGTTTTCCCTACTGAGTGTACTTGTATGCTCACCCTACGTATATAAAACTGCTTTCAGGTTTCCAGGATGACTTCGGGGATTGTGCGGGACCATAGTAGCTCGGACCTTTGGGGCAGTTGCAGTTGCTATTTTTTTCTTTGGTACTTTACCCTTGTAGTCACTTTGTACCTTGTGGTTTTTTACTTTTGTAACATGCATTAGGAATGGTTCTTGGCATTACTTTTACTTTCCACTTTTGTTGTGGTTGGGATTTACCATCTTATCTCCTGATCCTATTAAAAGAAAAAGGGAAATGCCTTCCATTTAGTATGTGATTCTGTAACCTTGGTTCTAGTCGCCACTCCGGGACCTATTGAAGGTGAGTTTCTGGGGTCATTATCTCTCCTTCAACTTAAAGAAGGAAGGACTGGGAAATCAGCTAACCCTTCCCTCCTTTGGGTGAAGGCAGGCTATGACATGAAGTTCCCTATAGCTTTGTTTCATGTTGCATTGCCCTGCCTCATGCTTCTTCACATAGGTACGCTAATGGATATTGCTCTTTCTCCTAGCCACACTAATGTGATCCCTTCAATGGATCACTCCACATCCCCATCTCACCATGGCATTGCTGGTGCCTTCCCTTCACTAAGGGTTTAAGTGTGCCAGTTATGTAAGTCCTAGGGGTGAAGAGTGGATCCTCACCGTCCGAGATACATGACGTTAAAATACCAAGAACCCGTGTCCTCAATACAAGACATTAAACTATGATGGATGCATGTGTGGTAGGTCCACAAGGATCTGAGAGGGGATGGGCATAGGTTCCCTCCCACTCTCTCTTTCCCTTAAGCTGTTTCACCATGCACACCTCGGGAAGTCTCCACGTATTCCCTGACACCCATTGACCGGATGATTTAGGTATGATGACCACATCCTCCTCATACACCTGGACCCCCTCTTTTCTCATCGGGCTGCTAGCCAAGCGTATTCCCCTGTTTCCTCTTTGGGCCGCTAACCACGCATAATCCCCACTACATTCCTCACGAATGCACATTTCATGGCATGATCAGTAGGTCTTTGTTGACTCTTGTTTCTCACACTGAGAATGAATCACGTGGGCTTAGAGTAAGCATCGAAAGTGATACCCTCTACAGGCTGGTAACCATGCGTAAGACCTAAACCAATCCAAACTACATGGACATTGATCTTTTCCTTTTCCAGGAAAGGTACAAAGGAAGCCTGACCAAGGTTCAATCCCACCATCCATCGATCCCGACCACTTCACATTGGCTCACCCTTTTCATATGGCATGATGTTAAACTATATGACCCTTTCATCCCGCATAACTTTAAATTGTATGCTTTCGAACTATGTTAGTTTTGATCCCTATATCCTAGACAGGTTATGTAGGAAGCCTCCCGTAGGTCAAACCCCAAACACTAGTAAACATTTTCTTACCCTTTGTTGGGACCCACATCCTTGGTCCAAACATTAATGGTGTTAGGACAATTATTGAGCAGCTAACCATGCATAATCCTCACACACAGTCTATAATCATCGAACCAAGAGTGTCCCTATTATGATGGGCTGCTATCCATGCCTAAGAACCATCATGAATTTGGGTTATTTTTCATTGTGTATACCCCAATACCATGATTCACTCTCTCAAACAACATGGGTTTTGATCCCTATCTACTACACAAGGTACATAGGAAACCCTCATGAGGTTCAATCCACACCAATGGAAAACCATGGTGTTCCCATTGCCCAGACCCAATCATCCTTGGGTACATCCTCATTAGGTGTCTTGATCCACCCATCTAGTAAGCTTCCTAGGTGATCCCTCCTAGGGATATACCTATCTGATCCAACCCCATTAGTGCTCCGATCAGTTCGATCTATCTTCTCTATACATTAAAATAGTTGCATACCCAGTGCTAAACATGGTAAGGTGGGGAAAAACTTGGAGACATGAATGCAACATTCAATTCCACGCACTCTATATGGTATGCCTCGGGCTTCCATGCCCTTCAAAAGCCCTATCATAAGTGGATGATATCCATGTGTATTAGTGTTTCAGTGCCCAGACATGCTAGTAATTCCCAACATGACTACTCCCCCGACTGAAGTTTGCTGGTCTGACTTGTCCCCATGAAATTTATAGATAGAATTAGTGCAATTAAGTGGCGTCCATGAAGAGGTGGCACTAAGAAGAGTTTTAAAAAAACATTATAATATACAAGGGAGACCCAAAATGAGTGATGAATTTTGAGGAGGAATCCATATAAGGATAAAATGAAATCCCATAATCCCATTTCGATCAAGGAAAAAATGTTGAAAGCATCAGAAACAAAAATGGTGAACCTGACCTCCCATCATCCCAAGTTAAAGCGTCAGAAACAAAAATGGTGAACCCAAAATGAATTATTATTAATATAGATCAGTAGTATTCTAGAAATCATCCAATAAGCATGTCACCAGATCCAGAAATTTGGCATTAGGTCCTGGAATGAAAATAGTGGGCATGGTGTGAAACTCACCAAAGTTTGGTGTAGTTAATTGTTGGGAATCTCGGTTTATAACACTGTCAGTGTGAATCTTCCTATACAACCATGGAAGATTGAATAGTGCTGGGGCACTATGAACCAATTTTTTATTGCCTGTACTGATGAGTGAATCTTCCTTTTCTATAGGACCCAAGATCAAGCTATAGGAAACCAATCACCTCTATCCTGCAGACTCATGGGAAGGGGTAGTACGAATGTAGAAATTCCCCATGGATTTATCTCCTCTATGATGAATCCCACACCTATAGCTACTGGGTTCCCATTCCCCCTCTCACCCTCTAAATTTATTCAGATGAGGGAGATTGATATTCTTGTATGATGATATGAATAGGAATGGGTCATCCTAACAAGGTAAATGGCCCGCTAAGGCATGGAGGCCTCAGTACCCCATCAACACTGCCACCCCAAGGGTTTCACAGGGAGTTGTTGCTCCCCACTCAGACCTTAAATAACATTAGGATCCTATTATTGGAGCGCTCTTATGAATCACTCCCTTATGTAGGCAAAGAAAGGGAAGTTTGATTCCACCCAACTAGGACTTCAGCTAAGGAGCTACAGAGGAAGGATCCCACCCAACCATATTAGTGTCATCAGCCAGTCCTACAGACTGAAGAGTAGGTGGTCCCTACCCCTACAAAGCCGACTCCAGTTCACCTGACCCGATGTCAAAGTCGGGTGAAAACTCATGAAGATTCCCACCAAGGGGAGTCATCTTTTATGGCTCCTGTGACTCGAGAAACAACTAGTGCATGATATTGGCCCATGCTGTTGTCCTAGAGTAGGAGAACTTCCCTATCCTAGAGTACGGATGCTTCCAAGCTCGATCCAGAGCTAGGAACCAACCACCTCACAAGTAGGTTGATTTTACCTCAATGGTCACCAGGGCGAGAAAAAAATATCATGGGATGATACACAACGATGATATAAAATATGTAGAACCTCCCCACTCCATCATCATATATAATGGTGGTACTCCCAGCACCCACATCCATCATGGAGGTTCTCCCCATGCCGCCATCATCAGCTTCTGCGGGGGCCCTCCCTGCCTCATCGATCATCTACATGGAGGTCATAACCATTCTTCTAGCCTCATGTATGAGAATTTATATTTCCTACCAGGTTATCAATGCAAGGAATCTCCTTTCCTAGTCACCCAATAACATGTAGGCCCTCCCCATGTGATCATCGATTTCGGCAGAGGTCATCCTCATGATAGAAGTCACCAAATTTGAGGTCCTCCCCGCTTCATCAATGAAAAACACAAAGGCCCTTATCATGCCCATTATAATCAGTATTAAGTCCCTCTTTGCACCACTATTACTAGGTCCGACTGACACGAAGGTCATCCTCGCACTACGGATAACCACCATGGAGGTCCTTCCCATGTGTTTACTAGTTATAGTGGAGTCCCTCCTACTCCTGCACTATCAGACATAGTGGTCATCCTCGTGTTCCATTCGACATTTTTTTATGTTTCCCTTGAGCCCTAGATCATCATAAAAGAGGTCCTCCCCATGTCAGGAATATCCGATATAAAGGACCTCCTTATATCCCATCAAGTGTGGGTAAATGTCCACCCCGATCTAGCACAAATACACATAGAGGATCTCCCCATGTAAAAAACCTACCTTTTTTCTAAAAAACCATCCCTAGGTAGGAGGGAGGGTTGCCTAAACCAATGGAACAATCCTGAAAATCTTCAAATCACAATCAAACTTATTTGACTTTTAGATTTTGAAGCGGGGTGTGATTTGGTGATGAAGTCCTCACCCTAATCTTCTACGTCGGGGATTGGGGCAGGAACAAAGTGGATAAACATCATCCTTACATAAAGTGAGGTTCACCAGATCCTTGAATCCCTCCGAAGATACATATAGGTGGAGTAAGATTTGGCCCCTTTCCAGAGCCTGGCCACGCAATACTCTATATCATCAACATGATCATTCTCCACTTCAATAAGAGATAATAAAGAGTTGTTCAGGGTACTGATAGAGGATGAGAAACATCTTGACCTACCACTAAGAACTGTATCCTCTACTCTAGAAGTTGTGGTTTTTAGTCCATCTTATAGTGATGTGGTGGCATAATTAGTGAATTCTTTGGAAGACATCTCAAGATGTGCTAGCTTGTCAGCTCGCATGCCGTACTCTGAACTGACCAGTCTATAGTTGCAACAGTCCAATTTAGTGTCACTATCAATCCCTCAACTAACCCCAGTCAATGAATGGGGCAACCAAGGGCCAAATCCCGAGTTTATACCGAGTAGTTTGTGGAACCTGCTCATCGTGAATCATATCCCTGAGTTGTTCTAGCCCATTGTAACAACATATTTCAGAATTCCGAAATATCTCACCTAGGAGGAGGTATTGTGCTTCCACCAAACGCTTTGGGAAATGCACTTCTATCTCTATCATCGAAAGGTATCTTACTGCAAGAGAAAAAAAACTTCGACGACATCATCCAGTAATGCCACATGGTTGAATTGGCTATGATCCCCATGGACCAGTACCCTGAGTCTCCCAATCATCATTGTACCCTCCAACAATGATGAATCCAGAGCTTTATAGAGATCCAAAAAATTATTAAGGAGGATTCCCCCCACATTATATCCAAGGTTTTGGGTAGTATTTCACCCTCATTTTGGTCATATCCTCTTCCTGCCTGACTTTCTAGGTAATATTGAGGATATGCCTCCAGTTACAGTCATAATTAAAATGGACAACCCATCATATGAAGAGAACGAGCTAGGAATAATTGAAAAGAACATACCCTATGGGGTGGTTTCCCACTTGTTGGATTGTTTGGGAAGGGTCAATCATCAGAAAATAAATTTACTGGGCCTTCCTACACCTTCTGAGTCATTGTTCTTCGGTCAGGACCTCAATAAAGGCAATGAGCATGCTGAGACTGTCAGACCCTCTAACCTATCTTTCTTAGTAAAAAAGATGAAATATGACCCTGAAAAGGCTGCTTTGCATCAACAGATTGTGGAACATAAAAAGATGGTCGACGCTCTTCTCAACAAATGTGTCATGGAAGAGAGACCATATTACGGTAATCCTCAACATGGGTGGCAGTGGTAGGTATAGCCTCCCCCAGCAGGTTTCCTCCTAAAAATCTTGACCATCCTACCAATATAGATAGAGTAGAGGCCAGTGTTTATGGAAAGAGAGCATGATATGCATCACCAAATCCACCTGAGTTTCCTTATAACCCCCCTCTCAGCCCAACATAGGTTCCCTTAGCTGCTCTATAGGTTATTCCCCCAGTAGTCCTGTATATCATCACACCAGCTGCTCCACGAGCTACCAGGCATGCTTACCATGTTGAAGATCCTACTAATGCACTGGTGGTAAGAGATTCTCTTCAAGATTCGAATCCTCATCCCAATGATCCGATGGAAGTGGTCATTGCTCACCTCAAGGCCCTAGAAACTCGACAAGTGGAAATCCCACCTGATGGAAATCCATATCTGGTATGGGTGGATGATATACCAGAACCCCTCCGTTTTGGAAATCATACTTTATCTCCCTTTAACGGGACAAGAAACCCGCTAAAACATTATTCCCGCTTCATTTCACTATGTGGACCCATATTCAGAAATCTAGCATAGTAGGAGGCCACCAAAAATCTGTGTTGCATTCAGACACTGAAAGGGACAAAGTTTTTCTAGTACAACTAGCTACTCATTGGGTCACTAGCTAGTTGGGAGGAACTTAATATGTAGTTTCTCTTCTAGTTCTGTTCCACCATCTTGAAGAAAAGAGTTGCTGACCACTTTAGATGCAATCAAAGTCCTGATTATCATTTCACAAACATTATTTCTAGTTGGTTGGGCCTAACATATTCCCTTGATATTCCATTAACCCAGGAGAAACAACTGATGATGTACGTGGGTAATGTGAAGACCGAACTGGTCCCTTATCTCATCACTCAAAACTACCCAGGGGGATTTCAAGATTTCTCTACTGAAACACAATTTTTAGAAGAATCCTTGCTGAAAGACAAGAAGGCATTTCCATTAACTCCTGTGGTTCCCATAAGAAGAGCCAATAAGGCTGAGTCTACCATGGTAGCACAAATAGTGGTCCCCTCGACAGCTGGAATTGTTATTGGCAGAGCCACTTCCATATCTTTGTCTAGGCCCAACACCTCAGGTGCAACCTTTGTCCCAGTAGTGCCCGCCTCAGAATTAGAAGGATCCCCCACATAACTTGTGACCACCACATAGGCGAGATAACCAGTTACCACCTCTCCATCAGGCTCTGCCAACCCCTCATCAGGGCCAGGATCCCATAGATCCTTTCCTGGATCAGAGGAACTATACCTATTAATTTTAAAAAACATTGGTCCCTTTTTATTTCCAAAGTGAAATGGATATGGGGATCCTACGGTTTCCAAAATAAAAGAAGGATGAAGAAGTGAATCTCATTGATCGCCTCAATTACTGCCCTTATCACCAGTCCTGTAGGCACACCCTCAGGTAGTGATATGTATTTAAAGACTATCTCCAAGACCAGGTCAATAACAACATAGTCAAGTTGGATCTATCCACAAAACCGGCGGCATTTGAGTCTATAAAACCCGATAGTGACAATGAGGGTGAATGGCAGTAGGTTTCTAACAACAGGTCTCAAAAATATGATGACCGAATGGCTCGTAAAGCAGTCACCCATTCCCATGGTATTATTTTTGCACATTTGAATTGACCCAATACTTCAAAAGACACCACATTACCTTTAACCACTACTTTTTCAACAACATCTCAACCTTCCTCTTCCCAAAAGGGTATGCATCAGTAACAAAATGGAAAGAATATCCCCCCACCGATGTCATTTTCATCCCGTACCCTTAGCGATTTCATGCCCCTGGAGATTGTGATTTCCCCCAGAATTTTTTCAAGGATGGAAGAATATTTATGTGATGATCAGGGGTACACTTCAGTCAACATCATCGAGCTGGTAAACCCTTACATGGTTCCTGACAAAGAAGAATGCAAGGAAGACCCTCCCATCGTCCCCAGCTAATGCCAATGTCGGTGGAGTTGTGGGTATGTGAATCACAAGAATGAATTGGTTAGTGCTTCTAACCATGATGTGCATGCAACTAAGACTAGAAAGTAGGCCCAACATAGACCTCAGAACATGAAACCTTCTCATCTCATTTCATCAAATCCTCCTCTATTTCCATTTGTGCTACTTGACCAGGAAGAGCCACCATGACAGTATTATGTTAAATCACATTATTTTGTGGATATAGATCATTAATTTGTCCCTCATTTGGTAGTCACTCTATATGGTTTGAATTATGAGAAATGAGACATTACCAGCACCAGCCAGAATCCACCAGTTCAACTAGGAGTGCCTGTCAGACCCCCTACCACAGAGAGACCTTGTGTCATTAGAAGTGGATACCTTGCACAGAAGTATGATATCCTCAAGCATCTTTACAACATTCCTACAAATATTTCTATCCTTGAGGCTCTCTATCAGTAACCAGATATACAAAAAGCCTTTATGAATGCTTTAAGAAGCCCCCACCATTTTGAGACAGAAGTAGCAGCCGTGGAATCCCTTCATGTTAAGATAGTTGATCATGAATAATATCACACCATCATCTCTTTCTATGGAGAATATGAAAGTTATCCTATACAAGGGAACATTAACCCATTTCACATCACTAAAAATTTCAATAGTGTGGAGGTCTTCCACTATCTTGTCAAAATGGGATTTTGGATCAACCTTATCCTGACCTGGATGCTCTACAAGATGGGGTAGTCTGAAACTGATATCTATTCCTATGACTTAAAAATTAAAAGTTATGATAGGATGGTGTAGAAACTAGTTGGAAAGATTCTCTTGAAGAACCAATTATGTGTCCTAGTTATCATCACCAAGTTCATGGTTTTCTCACAAGACACCACTTACAACACATTGATGGGTATACCGTGGCTCCACCTGTGTGTGGCAGTCCCTTTCTCATATCTCCAAATACTTAAGTACTCCCTTAATAGTCGAGTGGGCATACTATAAGAAGATGCATATCCCTTTGAATCTTGTGAAGCCTGCTACTTGGATGTTGACTATTACAAGAACAAGTATAAGAAGATTTAGAAAAATTAGGTTGAACATTATATAACTATGACTGGCCCATGGAAAGACCTGGATGACACCTATGTTTTTCCGATTCACCGATTGGAGGCCACGACCCCAAACTTGGGAAATTACTTTTTGTCTCTGAAATGAGGGGACGAACATTACCAAGTCTAATAAATTCCATAATATCACCTCAAATTCTTAAAAAAATCAGGCTTGAGTGATCCCATAGCCTCTACTCTTATAATGTATAGAGATGTCCTCCCCATGTAAACAACAACAAGTCATAAATTATTTTTCTTTGGGCTAAGACAAACCGACCCAATTTGAAGTGCCACTATTACTTTAATATCATAAAATGTGTCCCCTTTTTTCAAAGGCCATATGATATTGGTTTGATGGATTTCGTCACCATGGTTTAAGCAGTGCTTGAGTTCTCTGATGAGGTTTCCACTACCGCTCAGGCTGGGACCAATGTCTCGCCAAGATCTTTCGACTCTAATGAGTTGTCTCCTGAATATGATCCTCTAACCCTGGATTAATAAGAGGATTTTGAAGATTACCCTCCCAAATTTGAAGAGGGTGTCTCCACTACGGTCGATGAATTCGTACTGGTGAACCTTGGTATGGAGACAGATTTGAAACCAATACTGATCAGTACTGATATGCCTGTAGAAGAGCAATAGTGACACATGGATTTCTTGAGGCAGCATCATGATGTATTTTCTTGGGGTTATGATGAGATTCTAGGACTATATCCTTAGGTCTCTATCCACCATCTCAATCTCCCAGCAAACCATCACGGGTTCGAACAAACTCACAGAAAGATGCACCTTTCTCAAGGTGCCATGGTTGAGGCTAAGGTTGATAGGATCATCAAATACATCTTCATCAAGGAGGTATAGTAACCTAGGTGGTTATCCAAATTTGTGCCTATCAGTATGATGAACAGATATATCGAAGTCTTTATCCATTTCTGGGATCTCAACCATTATTGTAAAAAGTATGATTTTCCCCATCCTGCAACAAAACTATTGATTGACGCCACCGCTGGATTCCAGGATCTCTCCTTTATGTATGGGTATTTAGAGTATAATTAAATTCAAATGGACCATGATGATGAAGTTTCCAATGCATTCTAGGTAAAAAATATAATTTTTTCTATCAAGTAATGCCTTTTAGTCTAAATAATGCAGGGCCACCTATCTGCGTGTTATGCACCGCATATTCAAGCCAATCCTCAAGACATTAGTGGAATGCTACAGGGATGACCTAGTGGTTAAATCCTTCCAGCATTAGAACCATCTTAGAGATCTTAAAAAAGTGTTAGGCTTCCTCCATTCTCATTATCTGAAGATGAACCCCTTGAAGTGTGCCTTTGGGGCCACATTCGGAAAGTTTCTCAGCTTCGTTGTTAGATATAGAGTCATTGAAATCGATTCTGAAAAGATCAAGTCCATCAGTCAGATGTCTCCCTCAAGTAACATTCAAGAGATCTGAGGCTTTTAAGGCCACTTATCTTATGTATTCAAATTAATATTAATTCTGGTTGGAAAGTGTAATCTCTTATACCATCTCATGAAGAAAGTTTCCGATTATTAGTGGGATGAGGAGTGTTAGACTGTTTTTGAGGAAATAAAATAGTAACTTCTATAGACTTCGATTCTGATTCCACACATTTCGGGAAGGACACTGGTCCTCTATGTTACCGCTCTAGAACGGTCCCTTGGTTCTCTTCTCACCCAAAAAAATAATGATGGAAAAGATAAAAATTTATACTATCTTTGCCTCATCATCCTCAACGCAGAAACCAGATATTAATCTTTCGAGAGGAGCTTCCTCGCAATGATATTAATAGTATAGAAATTGAGACATTAATTGTAGCACCATGAGATACAACTAGTGTCTTGAGTGGATCTTCGGAAGTACATTGTGAACCAACCCATGTTGAAAAGAGGTCTAGCTTTGTGGGTAGTGATCCTTCAATATTTTGACATCAAGATTGTACCCCATAAGGCTATTAAGGGACAAAAATTGGTAGACTTTCATGTCGCTCATCCACCCCTGTAGAGCAGTCTTTGGATCTTAATTTTCCAGATGAGGCAATCCTCTTAGTGGATCAATCCATTTTGTGTTGGATAATGCACTTTGATGGAACTTCCCTAATCCCTACTGACAAAAGACTCAACGATCCCAGAGTTAACAGAGTGGGTTGGGTTATTGTGTTCATCATGCCTGCATAAGCTGTCCTACCCTATTCAATCCAATTTCTAGACAGCTGTACCAACAACAAGTCAGAGTACCAAGACGTCATCACTGGTCTCGAGATAGCTCTTGAGATTGACATTCCCCACCTGCATGTGAAAGGGGACTCCGAAATATTCGCCAAGCAGATCAATAATAACTACATTGTCAGGAAGCCGGAGCTCATACCATTTTTTGAGCATACTCGCCAGCTGATAGACCAGTTCCCTTCCTGTCGAGAAGTTACTCATGTCCCATGATCATTTAATAGTCAATACTATGCCTTAGATAGCTTGGGAACATAAATTCCAGAGCCTAAATAGGATGATTTGATTATCCATGAGGCTCATTGAAGAGTAATCACTCCAGTCACACCAGACGATGATGATATCCCACATGTAAGCCACATTACTACTAGTTCCTCCATGTCGGGACCTATAAGCCCCCCCTACCACAATATTAGAAGGGACCCATGACTAGATGAGTCCCTTCATCGAGTATCTCAGTCACAGTAATCTTCCGACAGACTGAGCCAAATGTGAGCGAGTCCATTGGCACACAATCCAGTTTACCCTCCAGAGTGGTTCCAATCGTGAATGTATCCTCTACAGACACAAGTTTGATGGGATTATCCTCAGTTTTATTCCATGAGGTGAGATTTTTCAGTTCATGTGGGAAGTTCATGTCAGTTCTTATAGGGATCATCAGAAAGGGCTAAAACTCTCTCATCAGACCCGAAGATTAGGGTATTTTTGGCCCACCATGATCTGTGATTGTATCAAGTTTTCCATGAGGTTCCAGCATTCCATATCCATTCTATTTTTTTGCATCGGCTGCCACATCCTCTCCATACTACCAATAACTCTAGGACCTTTGTGGTCTTCAGACCCGATGTCGTGAGACCATATCCACTAGCAAAAGCTCACCAGTTCAGGTTCATCCTGACCGCTACAGATTTCATTTACAAGTGGCAGAGGAAATTCCACTCAAGGAAGTCAAGAACCGTTCTATCATTATGTTCATGAGCTAAAATATCATCTACCTATTTGGAGTCCCTTATGTTATCCTAATTGATAACAAAACCAACTTCTGAGCAGCTGAACTGAAGAAATTTTACTTAAGTACAATATTCGTTCTAACCATACCTGTCACTATCATGTGAAAGAAAATGGAACGATCGATGCATTCAACAAAAAACTCTCTAAAATATTATAGAATATGGTTTGTTAGAATAAGAAGAGTTGGAAAATAAACTCCCCAATACCCTCTGGGATTACCGGATGATGACTCATAATTCCACTCAGGTGACTCCATATTCTCTAGTGTATGAAAAAGAGGCAGTCCTACCCATTGAGATCCAGTTACCCTCATTACACACTACCATCAATGATCAACAGGTACTAGAAAAAGTATCCGAAATCCATATAACTGAACTGGAATTACTTGATGAGAATAATATTCATGCCCTGCCAAATATGGAGAGGCATCATAACAAGTTATCCAGACATTTCAATAAGAAATTTTGCGTCTGCTATTTCTTACACGGTGACACGATGTTGGCCCTAAGAATGCCAATGATACTAGGAAGTAATCCACCAATGTTGGATCCCAAATGAGAGGGACATTATATCATTCAAAAGGTTTATCCCAATGGTGCATACTCTCTGGTTACTATGGATGGTGAGCATGTTACTCCTCCCACCAATAACAAATTCATCAAGTAGTACTTTGCATGAGGGAATCATGTTCTGCATGACGTTAAACTATATTATCATTCCACATGACATTAAACTTTATTACCATCCAGGAGGACGTTAAAATACTCATCGCTATCCTTCAAGATGTTAAACTACCTATACCCATCCAGCAAGACATTAAACTGTAAATGGTTTGATCTCTACAACCTTAAACTAAGATCCCATACGTCCTTGTTTCCTGATGTTAAACTCCACAACATATTCAGAACTACATATTCCACGATTCCCATCCTTATTTGATATATAATAACATCGAGACCTTTCATCTCTGGCCCAACCCCAAGTCCCTCGACCTTTTCGGCCTCTTGGTATAAGTTCTCACTTAGGATTATGCAGTTTGGTACATACTCTATGTCCTCATTCACATCATTCCATTTTTTACATGCCACAAACATTACCTTGAGACACCCCTCCTTCATCCTCCAATCCTTACCACATGAAGTTAAACTGAAGGCTAATTTCATATACTATGTCTAGCTTGATTCCCATCCTCATGGGATACGTAGGAACACCTAAACATTTTTTGGGGTCTATCCCAGGTTTATCTATTATTTATCTCGACCACATGGCCTGAGTTCTCTCTATGAATCATGAATGATATGGAATATGAGGGATTATGTACTGTTTAATTTTAGGTTATTTGACCATGATATATACAATCCTGTTTGAGATACCTCTTTCCATACATCCTTACCACATGACTTTAAACTACACGGTAGTTTCAGAACTACGTGTGGGTTGATTCGCATCCTTATGGGATATGTAGGAACGCCTGAACATTTTATTTTCGAGTCTAGCTGTGTTGTTTTTTGAAACCTCATCTTCCTTTTGTCCCTATTTCCTATGTTCTCTGGGTGGTGTGTGGTGTGATGTTGACTTATGTACTCATTCATATCGGGTTTGAAATAACCACGCCCCATATTTCTTTCTAAATATCTCTCCACACCCTTTTATTCATCATCTCCTTGAGTCGTCTACTTTCAATTAGGACCCTTGAAATCTATTATTCCTCACTGACGTGCTCATATGCACTGTGGTTTAGGACCTAGAGTGTTGGATTCCACATGGACATGCTTTCATCCAATTCCATGCTTCACGTCTCCCTTTATTTGGGATTCCATCATCTTTCTCATATAAAATTACCCCTAAATGGTATATATGATCAGCCTATGGATTACCTACCATTTTGGGAAAATGTACCAGAAGATTTTGAATGACATTATGTGACAAGTTCTACATTTCGAATATGATTAGTGGTCAACCCACATTTGTTGTTCCCATTTTAGGTCTCATGATATGGATGTTGTGTTTCAAATATAGTCAACAGCTATCCTCCATCATTGTTCCAACCCTATTTAACCCTAAATATTTTTCTTATGATTCACATCCCTTTCCAATCAACCACGTTCAAGTGGAATTTTTAAAACCTTGGTGTTATCCCTCCATGCATGTTTGTGCGTTAAGAGGATTAATCAATGTTGTGGTGTCATCCTTGAATCCACACTTTTTCCCCTTACTATATAGGCCATGCATTGTGAAGATATTATCTGACCTTGTTTTCCACATCGTGCATAGATCACGCAGTCTTAGGGACTTGGTCAAGGTTTACACCTGCTTGTTGGAATCTCACTTCTTTCAGTCTGAGTTCTACGACCATAAAATAAGACCCCCATCTTCCTTACGCATGATGTTAAATTGCTTGAATTTTGACAACTACATTTGGCTTGATTCGCATCGTCATGGGATTCGTAATAATGACCAAACATCTCTTATTTGGGTCTATACCCATGTATTCAATTCCTTCTTCCCCCCATTAGCCTGAGGTACCCCTCTTGGGATTTCACATGGTGCGATATAGACTTATGTCCTCATTCACATCGGGTATGCTTTACCATTCCATGCACATTCCCCTAAGAACAACATTTTTCCATATTCATCCAAAATACATGATGTTACACTATGATTCTTTGTCCCACATGACTTTAAACTAGTTCATATTTGTCTCACTATGTAAAAACACATGGTTTGGTCCTATTATATAACCCTAAACTGTGACTCTATCATCCTGGACACATGAAAAAAATGGAACTACATTGTATTGGTCCTATCATCCACCATGCCATTTTTCAAGGCCAACATATCGATTGATTCCTATGGCGATGCCCAGATTCTCTATCCTGGGTTTGCTTTTTAAAAAAAAAACACACACATCAATACTAAAGAACAAACAAGATCTATCAAATTCAGCTTCTTTTGGTACATGAGCCAGACCAACATGACAATATTTCCCCTGTAATTAGTACTCTATGATTCCATATTCAATAACTATATGTTTCTTGATTCCCATCCTCATGGTATATATAGGAACTCCTATAGATTTCATCTTCGAGTCCAGCCCCAAGTACCTCAATCCCTACCTCTTTTCTGAACCCCTTGGCCCAAACTATGTCGGAAGCACATGGTGTTGTGAGGACCTCATGGGTCATAATTCGCATCAGGTTTATAATAGCCATGAAATGTACTTCCCTTTGGGGATATTCCTTCCTTCTGCTTACATCCTTGTCACATGATGAAAAACTACACAACATTTTCAGGGCCTAAGTATAGCTTGATTCCCATCCATATGGGATATGTATGAGCGCTTGGGAATTTTTCCTCGGGTCCAACCCCAAGTCCCTTGACCTTACTGGATATTAGGACCTATCCTATGGTCCGGGTTCTTTGACATTGAACTAAGAACACTTCTATCCTATATGAAGTTGAACTATACGACATCTTGTCAAAGTCCCTTTCCTTTGGCCCCTAGGCCTAACCCCTTTCCTGGGATGCATGGTGTGGTATAGACTTTTTTGGTCCTCATTCATGTTGGAGTTTACCATGCCATTCACCTCCCCCTTAGGACCCCCCTCTTCCTTATCACATGATGTTAAACTGCATAATACTTTAGAACTATGAGTGTCTTGATTCCCATCCTTGTGGGATACATAGGAACACCCATACATTTTTTGAGTCCAGCCCCATGTTCATAAATCCATTTTATCACATTCCTCCACTCGTCTCTTCGAGTCATACACCTCTAATTGGACCTCTCAACTGCTATAATTCATCACCAATGTGCTCAGATGCATTGTGGTTTCATTTTTAGGGTGTTGGATTCTGCATGGACATGATTTATTTCTATTTCCACACTTCACATGTCCTTTTATTTAGTATTCCATAACCATTAACATCCGAAGGGACCCCTTAATGGTATGGATTCTCAGACTTATGGCTCGCCTTCCATTTTGGGACAAAGACCTAGAGGATTTTTAACGACATTTTGAGATAGTTCCTATGTAGTGAATTTGGTTACCGTCAAACCCTTATTTGTTTTCCTCATGTCAGGGCACCAGATATGGATGCTGTGTCTTGAATATGAAAAACAGTTATCCTCCATAGTTACACCACCCCCATTATTCCTTAAATATTGGTCATGTGATTCATTTCCCTTTCCACTCCATCATGTTCAAGTGGAATTTTGACACCCTTGGAGTCATTCCTCTATTCAGCTATGTGCATTAAAGTGGGAAAATCATCATTGTGAGGGTCATCTTTGACCCCACACCATCTCCCCCAGCTATGAATTTCCTATGTTGAAAATATATTCTCCTCCCTTATTTCCCACATATATCATAACTCACATGGGCTTAGGGATATGGGTAAGGTTTTTACATACATGGAAAAACCAAACTTATTTTGTTCCAAACTCTATGACCATAAACTAAGATCTTCAGTCCTTTAGTCTGGGCATCATGACCTTAAACTGTGTGCATTATTATATAAATTTGTGGTGTGGTGTGGACAAGTTTTTCCTCATTCATGTAGGGTCATTTTATGGAACCACATCACATATTTCTTCTTCAAAAATCTTTCCATTTTTAGTCCAAGCTCTATGAGCATGAACTTAGATCTCTTAAGTCCTTATCTTATGGTTTTAAACTACATATTCTGCACCCAGGCTGTGTAATGATATATTACCTAGAAATTCGATGTATTCACTTGAGAATACATTTCCCCTTTTTGGTATTGGCCATCTCTGATACCACCTTTAAGAACTTAGTATGACTTGATTCCCATCATCATGGGATACATAGTAATGCCCATACATTTATCCTTAGGCCCAGCCCCAAGACCATTAACTTTACTATTTCCTATTGATAAAACTCTATGAACATAATCTAGGGGTTCCCAGTCCATGAAACATGAATTTAAACTGTTGTGTAGGGTCTAGGTAGTATGAACATAAAATACATACAACGTCTGAATCATACAATCTAAAATTATTCCATGCGTCGTCCTTAAAATATGATTCTAAACTGCATTATTATCATCCATTTGTATGAAATAAAACTGAAATCCATTCTAGTTCCTCATCGTAGAGTCCCCCTAGAAATAAGTGTGGTCCCAATTCAGATCGATATGCTCAATCGATGTGATTTTGTCATGGAGGTGTAATTTCAAGAGTGTTGGACTACATTCGAACAACCCATCAATTCATCTATATTCTTTGCAAGCCCTTATTCATATTATCATCATTTTTCATATCTAAAGGGACCCTATAAAATCCTGGTTTCATGCCACTTTCTCTCACCTTCAATTCTGGGTCAATGTTCTTAAAGACATCAGATGACTTTTTGAGTTTGGTCCTACGTTTCCAAATTCAGTCAGTGGTTGAACCTCAATTGTTTGTTACCATTTGAGGATAATGTGATATGGATTCTATGTTTCAAACATGTTCAACATTTTTCCTCCATCATCATACCATCCATCACCATGTTCTATATTTGAGGCCTTGTGATTCACACCTCTTAGTGCCCTCTGTTCGAATTAATTCCAACATCCCTAGAATTACCCTGCCCGTGCACTAAAGCATATTGGGAAAAGGGTGATTCAACAATTCTAAGAACCCTATAATCCAATTATATCTGCCTCATAGTTTTTGAGTATCTTGGATGGTCATCTGTACCCTGAGCATCTGACTGCCATCTAGCACTCTGATAGGGAAAGTGTGTAACTATGTGGGCATTCATTGTTTCTCACACTGGGTGTCACCCATGTGATCTTAGGGATTAGTCATTGGTTATTTCACATAGATATGATTGAGATTTATTATAATGGAAAAACAATAATTCCGGACATCTGATTCAAAAGAAGAAAAAAAAAGAAAATATGTGTTCTATAGTTTGACCAAAATAGGGCCCTTATGGACCATCTCCTTCAATGGACCACATAAACTCCTACACCCTTCGGCATTTAGCTTCCAGGGACGCCTCTCTCTCTCTAAGTCTTATCTTCTTACTAGAAGTTATAGAGCATAATGCATTGTTCATGACTTGTAGTCACTCCTACTTAGTTTTTAACTCATCCATTTGAATGTTTGCCTTAACTACTTTCTCCCAAGCATATTCCATCTAGACTTCCAAACTTTGAAGAACCACAGATTGGATCGCAACTGATGTGGCATGCTCACCCACATTCTTGTCTAGGTAGTGTATCTCTTGCTCATCCTCATGAAGTTTTTGAACATTTTTAGACTCTTCCCAAAGCTGGGAGACATCTCAATCTTGGATTCTCTCCCACATCTTCTTGACAAGGTAATCATGGATTGTCATATGAATATGACATAAATCCACCCCTCTAGTGTATAGGAAGCACAATCAGATTCATAGTGACCCCATCCAGGTTATCCATTTGGACTTTTTATGTTTAAGGAAGTGTTCGATACACTTACACCCCTTAAACCATGTAATTTGGCTATCCACATCTAATTTAGGGTTTGAATCATCTATTTCTTTAGGTTCTGTAGGCCGATACATAGGAATGGCAGTTAGAAATTTAGTTGTAGGGTCCTCCTCTGGCATACATCCCTCTTTTCTTGCCTCCACCTCGATGACTTTGCCTCAGATATCTTCTGACACCACCCTGGTATTGATGTCACCTAGAACCACAACTCCCTAGTCACTTGGTATTGAGGCTAGATTAGTCTGAAGTGCTGGATCTACCAGTCACTGGTAGGTTGCCCACATGTGTTCTAAATTCAATAGATTTTTGAGTCTCTGGTATTGTGATTACTGCATGGGGAAGTTGTACCATGGTCATTCGAGTTATCCGATGAAGGGTGTAGGTATTTAAAGATTTATATTTACAAGTGATTAATAAGAAAACCTTCAGTGCTTTGGACACTACAGGAGCTACTACCATATGAGATCACTCAACACTTGTTAGTTCAATAATAGGTGTAGGATCCTTTTAGGATGTGGGGACAACTTGAGATATGGAGGTGGACACTATAGCCCATCCGGTCGGCCGGCCACTAGAAACTCCAGCTGTGGTTGATCTTCTACATTGTTCCACCCCAGTTCTAGGTTCAAGGGAAGGATCACCAGCATCAATGTGTGCATGAAGAAATAATAGGTTGGCCAGTTAACATAAATATGGAAAGAGAAAGGACTAGGATAAGGATTTAGGCCAACATGGAGTCATTCAGCCATTTCTTCATCAGAGTCAGCAATATCACCACTCTCATAAGGACACTTACAGTGGGATGCTATTCCCTGGGGCCAATATCCTTTAGACTCCCCTTCTTCCTATATTCATTCCTACTCTTCCCATTCTTCTTATTCTTCCTACCCATCGTCATCATCATCATCAGATGACAGTTTTTCCATGTCATGCTCCTGGTTGAGAAACACTTTCACCAAAAGATGTGGTTCCCAAAGCTGTCCCTACAGGTTCACATATACATATATGGATGTTAGATATGAGATTCATCGGTGAAATCTCACCCAATAATCAATATGGATGAGCCTGACATCTAGAAGTTAGATCCCGTCTCATGTAAATTTTTTCCTTAAGGCTCCAGTGCTCAGTGACTACCGTAAGGTCATTCAGGCAGAACAAAGTGTAGGGAAGACTACATCATTAAAAGGCTAGAGGGGGTACCCTGTCTTCTTTCCTGGGAGATCCGTGGCTACTGTATGAGGCTATCCACCAGAACCCATCCCTTCAAATGGTATAGGCACAACCACACCACGTGACACTCCTGATGCCGAGGTACCAGATTGTGTTATCCCATCCCCTTGAATTGTTCGTAGCCTTATTTCCCTAGGATAACCTTTCCTTCTTTCTCACTGTACATATCTCAAACTCACTACTTTGACCCACCGAATGCGTTTCCATAAAATCACGTCCGAATATGTCACCACCCTATGTTCAACATACTTTGTTGAGAGGCCATAATTAACATCAGAAGGGGAAGGGTAGTTACTAGACCAAAGCCCGAGGTTGTGAATATTTTCCCTAATTGGAGAAGGATACTAGGATGAATATATTCCCATACCTCTGTGTACACCTTCTAGGAAATCCATTCCATGCACCTGAACTGCCTGCCAAACCTTGATGAAATGTAGGGTTTGCAAAAGATCTTCCCATAGATGTGGGATACAAACACCCCACCCCTGATACTTTTTAGGTACTCCCTTTGTTCCAATGGGCCTCACCTGTCATCCACTATCTAGACGACAAGGGTTTGGAATAGGATAAAGATAAAATTATTATGGTTTCTGATCCTGAGCTTTATCCCAATCTCATCGAGAATTAGCGGTGTAATATCAACAATTTTCAATAAATATGGTCTCAAGCCATCACCTAGGGGAAGACCAATGTTTGGAAAACCATATATTCTACAATGAGTCGCGACCTACCTGTGAATAATTTTGAAGGGGCCACAGATCATCCAGGGTGTGCCTCTTCTTGAAATATGCCCCAGAATTGCATACAGTCGGGATAAAACGTGTACCCTAGGTTAAACCTGTGATTGGCCGCTATAATTCCAGCCATCAATAGCTTCCATTTATGGAATCCCATACTCGTGTCCCACACTAGTAGTATCCATCCACTCTGAAATGATGCCAGAAATCTAAAATATCATACATTCGAGTCTCGACATTCATTCATACTAAATCCCTAGGATTGATATTCACCTATCTCCAAGATCCACCATTATGACCCAATATTTCATCTATGCTACATATTCAGGCACTTATTTCCTTGACCTAGAATATTTATACCCATATATTGACTTAAAAAAAAAGATAAACCCCTTTGAGTAATCAATTTCTTTCAAAATGTCTTTGATTCCCAGCCTCTTCTTGGCCAGTTTCAATAGATTCCATGTCAGAATGGGAGTCTAGAACCTGTCCTCCAAGGTGTTCATTGTGGGTAAAAACTTTTTATACTAGTATCTTTCCAAGGGGATGCCTCTGATATAATGAATTTCTTAATGTCTGATACCAACCACCCCATGGTGGAGATGGAATGTGTTAGTATTGGGGGACAATCATCTAAATAGCTCCGAAAATAGCTTTTATTGATGGTAGAAATGGAACTGTGATGTCCACAAATCCTCCGAAAAACTGATGTGTCACATCTCTACTCCAAACAGCTCACATGTTTGGTATAAACAATACACACATGCCCAATTTATGATCAAATTGCCTCAAAACATCAGATACCAGTCTTCCCCTAACCCTTGGTCTCATCAATAATTCTACTTTTGGAGGTGCTTGTGTAATGGGCTGGAGAGTCCTTGGAAATCGGCTCACTCCCCATTTCTATCTTGGTCTTTGAATTCATGATGTAAATGGCCATATGTGTGGTTTCCTGGGTAGGGAAACCATTGTTCATGATATTATACTATGGGATATCATCCTCACGTATCAACCACAACTGTGGCATATCAGTCTCATAGCCCGGAAACTGCACTTCATCTAGAATTTTGAAATTCCATATCTGCATGTGGTCTCATAGTAGATAGTCCCCTTGAGATTCAATTAGCATACCAAAGAGCATCTGGTTATTAGATTTATCTCTATTTTTACCAAAAATCTATGGGTTTGAAATCATCTCTGACCTCCGAGCAGCATAGGTAGCCTCCCACTCAGCGTCAATCTGATCAACGTCTATTTGGGAAAGTTTTGAATTTCAGAAGGTGTGAATGAAAAAAAGGGATTCCACACGGAAAAGAAGTTCACAAAAAAAGGAACAACCTCAGGAAAGTGCACTAAAATATTGGGACTGGGCACAAAAAAACTGATAGGCATGTGAAAAATAGTAATGAAACCAAGGGTTTTTCTGCGAGACAGAGGAAATTTCATGTGCGAGAGCACTGGGTCTTTTTGTGGGAGAAACACCAAATAGAGCATGGGAACCCTGGGAATTTATATGTTTATATCAGAATTTTCACGCGCATGAAAAGAAGTTTTGAGACAGAGGCCCCTTTTTGAGTGCACCACCTGCAATCAGTCGGCCTTTTCAATGCTTCCCTCAGAATCTGACCATTTCACCCTCTACAACTCAGATATCAGGGGGGAATTTGTTGGCACCAAAATCTTATTGGGGTGGAAAACATGCATTGTGGAATAACCCAAAGGCATATTTTGAATCAACATATGGACCTATTACCCACCAGGAAGGTGTGTGGAAAATGAAAGATGTGTAAGTAAAACATGACATTTTGGAACACAATATTTCATGCCCAGGGAGAATATTGCATGTCGGGCACCCGAGATGGCTACCACCCGTGAATGCAAAACTATTGGGTCAACATGGAATAATGCCTTGCATCTTGCTGTTTTATTCCAATTCTCATGCCACCACTACCAGAAATCATCTATAAATAGAGGTGAACCCCCTCTCTTTATGATGGTTGAAGAATTATTCATGTGTCTTGTACACGAAATACAACTCCTCTTTCACAAAAAACATGACTTCAAGGTACTTGATTTCACGTGACAGGTCTCCCAATGGTCTTCTTGGGGGGGGGGGGGAACTACAGTTTTATCCTCTCCCATTTATATTTGAGTCTAAAGAAATTGTGCGCCAAGACTATACTTTTCACACAAACCATGTATTTTATACAAAATTCACCTCTATTTCACACAAAGTTTCTATTTTTACAACATAACTTCCCATCGCGCGCACACCTACACTATTTCATGAAATCATACCCTATTGTACGAAACTCTTCCCCTTTTTTCATGTATCCCTCCAAATTTGTGATCAATTGATCCCTTTTGCATGCGACCCTCCAAATTTGCATTCAATCAATCCCTCTTGCAGAACACCTTTAATATGAATTAAATATATTGCCCTTACTTCATAGCACCATGTTTAAACTATCAATATAATGTGAAAAACCCATGTTCTGTAGACACCCCTCTTATGTGGCCCTCCAGGCTTTGGCAAAGTGAATTCAAGTTCCCTCAAGTGGTGCTTCATTTTAACTTTCCCCACCTCATGCTTCTTCTCATTGGCATGCTAATGACTATTTCTTCTTCTCATAACCACACTTATGCGAGCCCTTCAAGGGACCACTTCGCAACGCCATCCCACCATGGCATTTCTAGTGCCTTCCCTTCACCAAGGGTTGAAGTGCGCTGATTATGTAAGTCATAGGGGTGAGGAGAGGATACTCACCATCCAAGCTGGAGGACATTAAACTACTAAGCTCCCGCATCCTCGATATAAGACATTAAACTGTGATGGCCACATGTGTGGTAGGTCCAAGAGGATCAGAGAGGTTATGGGCATGAGTTCCCTCCCACTCTTTCTTTCCCTCTAGGATTTTTTACCATGCACACATTGATATGTCTACACTTAAGCCCCGACACCCTTTGATGGGATAATTCTGGTATGATGACCATATCCTCCTCACATTCCTTGACACCCTCCTTTCTCATCAGGTCTCTATCCAAGCATAATCCCATGTTTCCTCATTGGGATGCTAACTACACGTAATCCCCACTCCATTCCACATGAAAACACCCTTTACAATGTAATTTTTAGGTCTTTGTTGACTCTTGTTTCTCACACCAAGCATGAATCACATGGGAATAGAGTATGCATTTACCAAGACGCCCTCTATGAGTTGCTAACCATGCATAATATCCAAACCACTCTGAACTACATGGACATTGATCTTTTCCATTTCTAAGAAAGGTATGTAGGAAGCCTTCTCCAAGGTTCAATCTGATCATCCATTAGTCCCGACCACATCACATCAACTCACCCTTTACATCTCGCATGATGTTAAAATATATGTTCCTTTCGTCTCACATGAAATTAAACTATATTATTTAAAACAACATAGGTTTTGATCCCTATCTCCTAGATAGGGTACGTTAGATGCCTCCCTTAGGTTCAACCCCAAACACTGGTAAACTTTGGAATCCTCTTTTTTGGGACCCATATTCTTGTTATACCCTTTAGTGGTTCTAGAACAGTTCTCTAGAATCTAACCATGCATAATCCCCACACAGAAACCATAATCATCTAACAAATAGTGTCCCTCTTATGATGGGACACTATCCATGTGTAAGCCCCATCATGCCTTTGGGTTATTGTCCATCATGTACACCCTGATCCCATGATTCACTCTCTCGAACTACATTTATTTTGATCCATGTCTTCTACAAAAAGTAACGTAGGAAACCTACATAAGGTTCAATTCCAGCCAATGGTAATACTTGGTGTCCCCTTTTCTAGGACCCAATCAACCTTGGGTCTGTCCTTATTGAGCATCTTGATCCACCCCCATCAGTGTTCTAGTTAGTCTGATCTGTCTCTGCTATATGTTAAACTCTCAGCATACCCTATGTTAAACATGGTAAGTTGATGAAAACCTTCAAGACATGCCAATGGCATATAATTCCCCTCACTTGACATGGGATACCTCAGGCTTCTGCACTCTCATGAATCCCTATCATAATGGAAATAAATCAATGTGTACTAATGTTTCATCACCCAGACACGCCATAAATGCCCAACATGACTACCCCCCCTTGACCGAAGGTTGATGCTCTAACCTGACCCCATGGAATGTCCTGATAGAAGTAGTGTAATTATCAATCATCCACAAATAGGTGGCATGAAGAAGAGTTCCATGAACAATGTCTTAATCTAAAAGGGACACTCAGAATAGGTAAAAAATTTCAAGGAGGAATCCATGAAATGGAAAATTGTCATCCCATCATCTAGTTTCAATCAAGGAGAAGACATCACTGAAGAAGCGATGGATACCATCCACCTTTGGAGAGAGGGAATGTGGGGCAACAGCCAGTGCATCCCCATGGACAGATGTGGTCCCCAGTGAAATCATTAGAAACAGTTATCATAACATTGGTTAAATGAATATACAAATAGTATATTAGAGGATACCATTTATGGATAACCTCGAATACATATGGACATCTCCATTAAAAAATAAACTCGATTAAATAAAAATGATTCAAAATTTCACACATGCTAATAATTGATTGCAAAATTCCAAGGAAACCATACAGTATACATGGTAAATTAACAAGAAATCATTAATATATTTTAAATTTATAATAGAGTCCCAGAGTAAGCAATAATTCCCCCCAAAAGGGTGTGATGAGCCCAACCTTCCATCCTATCAACCAATGTGAGTTCTTAAGTATTGTAGGTCCAAACCTAACAAATGAATGAATTTAGAAAGAAAGTCCCTTTGGATACATAACCACTGGATCATTTTAGTTCTATAAATAAATCCGATGGAAACTATATAAGAGTAGTGATCCATAACTAAGACACATGTTCTGGGTGAAACAAAAAATGGTGAACCTAACGTGAATCCTTAACCAAGTTGATAGTATTATCCATCAGTCAGGCCCCTATCAATTGATAAAGGAAGGTTGGACAAAGGAATCAATCATGAATGTGTCCATATAATTTGTTTTCTTTAATGGAGTTCATTATTTGTATTAATAAAATTTTCTCAGAACTCCCTTCATTCCAAATGACTTCCTTCAAGTTTGCACCCATGAATGCCCCAGATGCTACTCAAGATGCATCCTCGTCTTCTCTAATAATGTAATAACTAACTCAGAGTCTTCAATGGTATGTCTCAAATTCATTGGTTTGGGAATACCATCAACATAGTATTATCCCAACTCTGGAGGCTATCTGATAGGATCTCCAAGTTAACAAAAACCCTTTATCGTCCAGTCACTGAAGACTGGTGGTTAAGAAACATATGGTTCCAACCACCATCATCAACCGTTTCATGTCCTTATCTTAAAAAAATAACAAACAGTCCCACTCATACTATAGGGAGGTGGATCAAAAGGTCACTCATGGCCTCAACTAGAAGACACAGCGGTCCTTCCCGAGGGCCCCCACCAAAAATCACCACCAAAAAAATAGTGCGACAGTGAACCCAAAACATGATGGGGGTGTTTCCTTCGACTGTTCGGGCCAGGTACCTCAAACCCGAGCATGTAAGATGAAACACTAGGGACAATATCTGGCCAATTGGGAGTAGGTTCTTACCTTTTCCCCTTCAGAGAAGTCCATCAACCTAACTTTGTGGAAAACAATGAACATGAACATACACCCATCCACCCTAATTTATCCAATCAAAAAACTCATTTGGAAGCACCCAACCAATCTCTCCATTAAAATATCATGGAGTACCATGATCAGGCACATATACCAGCTTTCAAACTATCATCTAGTTAGTTGACTTTTCTGGATGCATTCAAAGAAGCTGCCAATCAAATATAGTGGAAACATGTAAGCAAGAACATACAACTACATGCACTCAACAATATTTCCATAAATATTGTATATTAGAATTGAAAGAAGTATGGCGAACATGATTTACTATAAACATGCAGTAGGCACATACACCAACCAACATTTATCATGCCTGCCAACAGTCTCATTTGGAAGCACTTGGAGAAGTCAGTTAGAAAGCTCCGATGAAAAACTTGGGGAAGTCTAAACTCTATTCCCCATACACGAGTATTATAAAAATCCAATGAAAATAAAGGGAGGAAGAGAGCTATTACATTCTCATACTCTAGATACAGAATGGACATATATTATAATTCTAGCCACTAAAGTCACCAAACTCATTTTAGCAATGGTTAATGGGAAGAACCACATTCCTTCACATATTCTGGAATCCTGTTCGAATATAATAACAAAAACATCATTAGTACTAGAGGGATTGTCACATAATTCTATCCCCACACCTAGGATAACTCATCATCATGCTATCCTAGAGTAGACACACACCTCTATTCTAGTCCACGAGGGTTATAGGGCATACTACCCTATATCATATAGATAACCGAATCCATAACATACACCCTTTCCAATTGGAGATAATTGTATTATTCTGATAGCCAATCCAAGACAGTCATATAAAAAATCCGATGATAACCACTTCTCTTATCAAGTGGCTCCAACTACGAGTAAAAGAGAATCTAATAAAAAGTATATCCAAATAGCGTTGGAAAATCAAGAGTCAATTTGTGATATGACTCCTCTTAATTATAGAGTTCTTAAAGCCCTCATACATTCATCCATTGCAAATCTAGATCCTACCACCATTACCATTATGGGGGTAGTAGCAGTTATTATGATATTCCCCATTGTACACTTCATCATGAAGTATTTCTTCCTGATAATTTGGTCAATTTAGAGAACCTCTCTATGGGTGAGATCCACAACAAGACTCTATATGTCCTGATGACCAAGGAGTAAGAGGATTTATACATTACTATAATTCACCATGGTGGTCCTCCCCATGTTGAAATTTTCTATGAAATATCTCTCTAAAATAGTGTTTTGAATTGTCAAGATAATTCTTCAATTAACAATATAGTGATGAGAAAACCCTCTTATCTCGAAGAACTTTCCAACATAAGGCTAGTCTTGTCTGATGCCTTGTTATTAAAAAGTAAAATAAATTCCCAACCAGAAGATATTGTAAGATGATATTCATTATCCAAACATCCCTTTGGTCATTTTCCTTCTAATATAGCAGAGGAAAAAAAATATTCCTATTGTTTGTGAAAAAACAATTGATAAGTGTCCACTCTAGTCGAACTATGTTGAGAAACCTCTAGTAGGATATGATGAAGATATGTTGAATACGAGAAAAAAACTAGCCAATGGTGAAATTCCAGTCATGTTATGGCCTTTGGAAACCTCTCAATACAACATTGCATAATTGATATCAAAAGATTTAATTCATGATATTTGCCTCAACATATAGAAACCTCTTCATCATCTGAAAGCCATTGTATTACCTTCTACAAAATATCAAAGTCATGTAAAGGTAATAGAAGGGTTGTAACCCCAAATTGACTTGGAATCTCTCTCATTTTCTCAACATCCAAAGGTTGAGAAGCAGGAGGGATCCATTTAGTGTTCATGACTCAATGCACTGAAGAGGCTATGCCAGTTAATTACAGATAACACATATGGTGCTCATATTAGAGGATGGAGTGTCTATGGATCATTTCATTTCACTGCACTCTCCAGCAAGTAAAGCCCACAAAATGTGGTCTAATGCAATGTTATTTCCCATGGCCGGATAAAATCAAAAAAATTTGTGTGTAATCAAAGATATGGTCAAGAATAAGTCTTGACTAGCTTTCATCAATGTCAGGCCCAAATAGGGAAAGATTTCAAAATAAATTTTCATCTAGCATATGAGAGCATTAAGAATACCTTACAATTAAAGGATTCCATCCATCCGATTTTGAAAATTTCTGAAATTGAATAATGGTCTTCCAAAACACGCGACTTATGTGGTTGTTGTATAATTCAGCCAGCCAATTTTTGGATCAAAATTCATAAAATAAAAAAAAACTACTTTAATATTATCCATAATAGTTCAGGAACCACCCCAGATTATAGAGTTGGGGGATTTTTTTAACCCATCCTTTGAATTCAAAAAATAAAGTTGGAAGCTTTGAAGAGGAAGATCAGGAAAAACCATAGCCGAAGACATTGGGAGTTTCTTCACATCCACAATCCCCTCCTCAGAAGAAGTCAGTTTTATCCAGATTAGGGAAGAAGCCTCAAAGTTAATGAACAACCAAAATATCCCAAGATTCCTTTCAGGTTATTGTTTTTCAAATATTTCTCGGAAAATTAGTATATAGGAGAACATGGACTCATGGGGGGACATAAAAAAAGATCTTACAGCGATACTGACAGAATTCCATCAATTCATTATGCATCAGTGAATACTATTAACAATATTATGTAAGATCCTCCAAAAAATGAGTCTAGATTAGGGGAGTCAGAGGATGAAGTTCTTATTAATAATACGTTATAAACTAAAGAAAAATAAAGGAGGTGTACATACCTAAAATCAAAGGCTTCCCCAAATTCAAGGTATTCCTTGAAGATACCAACTGTCACCTATTTGAAAGGAATATAACATGCGGAAAGGTATAGGGTAGATCATGTAAGTCTTTTACATTGGATAAGGTCGATCTATTTTGTTTGAAGAAAGATTTTCCTAGAAAGAGGAGGAGATTAAGGAGTTGAAAAGACTCAATGTAGAGTTACTATGAAACAACATTACCTCCAGACATGCTCCATAAGAAGATCCTCAGCTAGCATATCCTATAGGAATACCTCATCAAAGAGGGTTTTTTACAACTACAGGCATGGATAATGAATTCCATCCATTAGGTAGACATCCAAGATATGATCCAACACATACTTACATGCATATCCCCAAGAGTTATCTATGAAAAATACCATCATCACCTCCACCAGTGGGTTTTAAAGTCATCGTGCTAGTTCAAGCTTCAGCTGCTATACCTGTATTGGTCCCATCTCATCCAAATATTCCCCAAATGTTTATGAATGAAATTGAGGCATTAAAAACTCAATTTTAAGCTATGTAAAATTGGTGTGAACCAGTATAACCCAAAAAAATCCTACCTCAAATGGTTAGATATGACCCCTCCCCCAACAAAATTTGTGAATACCACATTTCCAATCATTAATGGTTCGGGAGATCTGGAGAAGCACTTAACACATTTTTTTCTCACTGTGATCCCATGATGGGGACCCCTCTATAAAAAGAATAAGTAAATCTTAGATTTTGTGTGTAATAATTATAGTGAACATCCATTTTCTGGTATACAAGTTTATAGTCTCAATCAATTACTTGATGGGAAGACCTCTGTTAGAAATTCCTTTTCCAATTCTGCTCAATTTTGGTGAAGAAAACATTATTTGATCTTACAATTTGCAAATAAAGTTAGAAAGAAAAAGTTTTAGATTTCATTGTTCAATGGAAAGGATTAACATATTCCATAAATCTACAACTCCCTCCAGAAGGGTTTCTTCCAATTTGCATGACAAATATGCATGATGAGTTAGATACACCACTAATCCCTATGAAATACACATGAGTTCTCAAGACCTTTCTTTAATTTCCCAAGAAGTGGAGGATTCCATTTTTGAAACCGAAGATAAATCTCATGTAATCCCATCCGCTCTAGGAAGGAGAATAAGGAAATCATAGTCTGCTACAATCACACTCAAACAAGCACCTTTACCTGCTTCTACTTCAAAAATTTCATCATAATGAAGGGATACACCTCCCGAGCATCAGAAAAAATGACCACAATGTCAAGATGATAAAAAATATTGAAAATAGAGAATGTTAGAGGTATTAAAGAATAGAGTTTATTCTTTTAATAATGAATAGATTCCATTTTACTTCATTTCATATTTGGAAAACAATTTATTTTAGTTACCAAGGCTGAAGAAATTGAAAAATTAAAGAGATAAATATATCACAAATTATTTTCCCTTTTATCAAATTTTGGGGAATCCCATTCAGGATTGTTTTGTTTTCAAAGATATCCTACAAAAATGATACTCTCGAAAAGTGAAATTAAAAGTTTCATCATGCCAAATAGCATGTGTTACTCCTACTAATACAGAGAAAGAAGGCAGATGAAAGGAAGTCAAAAGAAAAAATGGGTAGAAGTATAATGATTGGATGGATCAGGAGTCAACCTCATTCTCATCCGTAAACTTTGTCAATTGGGTATCACTTAATATGACTTATCTCCACCCATTATGATGTTTTAAGGATATGATAAGAATTAACAAGAACCTATAGGAAAGATTAAGCTCAGAAATTAGTTTGGGGATATTGTATCTAATTCAGATTTCATGGTTGTCTAACAAGACCAAGCTTTCAACATTGTTCTTGGAAGGCCTTGTATACATCAATATGTGGTCATTCCTTCTTCATATCACAAATGTGTCAAGTATTGATTCAATGGTCATATTGGGACATTTCATGGTGACAAGTAACCGTTTAAAACATGTTAATCTCAATATATTGAGGCATAATTATATCACATAGAGAGAATAAATTCTATAGGAAAATATGTAACAAGAGTCAATGCTCTGAATGTTATAGAATGGATCCCAACTAACCCATTCAAACATCTGAGTATAGAATACATGTTACCTATCAATAAAATTTAAAGGATAGACCCAAATTTTAGAACTAATCCAGTGACTTCCATAATTTCAGCTGTGGAAATCCAGCCTGAAAACATGGGAGAACTTGTTAATAGTGAAATTTTAAATGGAGTATCTTCATCTCATCCACCAAACTTCAGAAAGTATTTTCTTAATCTGAAATGATAGAATAAGTTGTCTCATTAATAAATGAAGACAAATATTTTGATTCCAAACCCATCATTCTTTCTTAAATACTCCATGAAGATCCTTCATCATCTGTAGGGTCCCAAATGGTTGCCTATTCTTCAGGATTTCCAAATAATGACTCCTCTCCTAGCATTGAAATTTTTTCTTCATCACCTGATCTTAATGAAGAAATAGAAGAAGTGACAAATGAAGAATAAGAAGAAGAATATCTTAAGGATGCCCCTCCAAAATTTGAGGAAGGCATCTCCACCACTATGGATGAGCTCAGAGAAATAAATCATGGTACAAAATAAGATCCACGCTCAACTCTAATTAGTGAAACCATGACTTCTGAAGAGAAAGAGATGTATAATTAATTTATAAAGAGACATCGAGATGTATTCTCTTAGAACTATAATAAATTATATGCCTTAATTATAACTTAGATACCCATCATTTGGGTTTTCCCGAAGAGCATTGTGGATTTAAGTAGGCTGCAATAATAACACACCCAAATCATGCGTCTAAAATTTAAATTGAAGTTGAAAAGAATTTCAAAGATGACTTCATCAAAGAGAAGAAATATCCCAAATGGATAGAAAATATTGTCCCAGTGAAAAATAAGAATGGTCCAATCAGTGTTTTCATTGATTTCATAGATAATAACCAGCATTGTCCCATGGATGACTTTTTTGGTTCTGATCACAGAACTTTTGATTGATGAAATAACGGGCTATGAAGCTCTCTCTTTCAGGGATGGATACTATGGGTATAACAAAATTTAAATGGCCTTATAAGATTAGTAATATATATCTTTTAAATCCCCTCAAGGTGTATATTTCTATCATGTAATTCCCTTTGGCTTGAAAAATGCTGGTTAAACATATCAACATGTCACGCACCATATCTTCAAACCATTTCTAGGAAAAAATTTCGAATGTTACGTGGATGATTTAGTAATAAAATCCAAAAAATTTCCTAATTACATTTCCAATATAGATACCATATTTAGTAAAATTTGGCAACATAATCTATAGATGAATCCTGTAAAATGTGTTTTCGGGGTTACCTTAATAAAATTCCTCAGCTTCATTGTATGCCATCATGGAATCGTTGTTGATCCCGAGAAGAAAAAAGTTATCATTGGAATGTAAACCCCTTAAAATTTGAAAGAATTAAAAGGTCTTCAAGGACAATTGGATTATATTTTATAAATAATAGCTATTTTTTCAGGTAAGTGTTTACCATTCACCAAATTATGGAAGAAGGGATATACTTATCAATGGACCAAAGATTGCCAAGAAGCATTTGATACCCTCATTAAATATCTCTTGAGCCCATTGATATTATTGGTATCTATTGAAGGAAAGTTTTTCATTCTCTATGTTTCATCTTTTGAATGATCACAGGGTGGCTTCCTTGCACAAAAGAATGATTCTAGGAATGAAAATAACTTATATTATCTTAGTCAAACAATGATTGACATAGATACTTGATATTAGAGTATCGAGAAGTTCTTCCCAGAATTAATCTTTATAGTTTATAAACTAAGGTAATACTTGAAGCATCACGAGGTCCACTTTGTATCTTGCAATATCCCGCTCAAATTTATCCTCAATCGTCCTAGGCTTACAAGAAGTTTGGCACGATGGCCAGTTATTTTGCAATAGTTCGATATTTAATTTGTTCCCTAGAAAGAAATAAAAGGCAAAGCCTTGGAATAATTCATTACTAAACATCCATCTGCATAAGATACATCTTTGAATATTGAATTTTCTGATGAAGAAATCTACTCTATTCAAGATAGTCCCCAAATATGGGAGAACTTTGATGGTGCATACATCCAATAGGGAAGAGAAGGGAAGATCCTAAACTCAACAAATTTGGGTTTGAAATTGTGATTATCTCCCCAGAAAAGTAGTATTACCAGATTACTTCCTGTTATTAGAATGAGGTACTAACAATGATATAAAATACCACCTTTTTATTACATAAAGTTTCATTACATTATACAAAACCGAGGATCTTTAAAGTTTAGTGTCTTGGAAACCAGGAACTTAATACATGACAACATAAAAAAATCTTCTTAAAAACTTGAAAGGCTTATTCATTGTTCATCCTAAGTTCATTATAGCATCTCATAATCTGGGAGAATACATCAAAGGAAAGGGTGAGTAGAAGGCCTAGTAAGGGAAACAAGAGAAACATTTTACATGTGAACTTGAGATACATCAAGAAAGTCATGATAAATAACTTTAAAGCATGAGAAAGAGATAATTAAGAATATCATAATAAAAATAACGTGTTTCATAACTTGAAGATGTGACTACAACATTTAAATTAGACAATAATTTACATATCACCAAGGTACATCCCCAATGTTGCATTAAAAAATTACCAAGTTTATTCACCAAGGTATCGTTAAAATGGCCATGTCTAGAGATTAAGTCTTCACCGAATGCATTGAAGCGCTATCCGAGCACACACTTAATTTGTATTTATTATCATGTGAGCCACATATATAATCATCAATCATTTCACAAATAACCCATATAACATAAAATAAATGGGTTTCATTTCATAGTTATAACATTTTAAAAACTGCTTTAAAGACGCGATCCTTATGTCACTTTAAACCCACAGAAAAGGAAAGCAGGTCTCATGTATGTAAATACCAGACTTTAAAATAGAAAATTTTGATAGATATGTTAATACACATATAGAAGAAATATATTTGAGTATTCACTTAATAAAATAAAAGAATTTGAGAAAAAGAGAGAGACATTTTGAGATGAAAATTCTGCAGCATAACAGCTATGTTACAGGGTTTTAGAAAACAATGAAAAGAGAGGGGACATAGGTTACCCACTCATAAATGATCCAAAAAACAGTATAGAGACAGAATATAAAGAATATAAGAACATGGTAATGAAATTTTAAATACATACCATATGAAATGAAAAACCTGAAAGGAAGACAAAAATAAGATTTCTCTTATAAAAATTCAGCAGGCTAACATCGTCACTTAAAACTTCTAAAAAATGAATTGATGAGATAAAATAGGGTCTATCATAATATGAACATAAAAGAACAATATTATGGATATAGAGATCATAACCCAACATAAGAAGAAAGAAATTGAAAGACTTGACATGAAAATAGAACTTTGAAAATGAGAAGGGTGAAAGAATCCCTTATAAAAATTCGGAAGCCTAACGACGCCACTTAAAAATTCATAAAATGAATTGACGAGAGTAAGAGGGGGTCTCTCATCATATGAAAATAAAAATTACTGTATGTTGAATATAAAATAACATCCTCCAACATAAGAACATGGAGCATAAAATAAATGACATAAAATAGAGTTCTTGAAAAGAAAGAGAGATGTAGGATCCCTTACCTTAAAATGTAACTCTTAAAACTTGAAGGTCGGGACCTTGAGGGCTTGGGGGAACAATGGGAGGACTCCTTGGGAGGTAATATGACCATAGATTTGTTGAGGGGGGAGTTGGGAGTCAAAACTAAAGGAGGAGAGGGTGGGTATTTATAGGAAAGGGAGGTGATACTTTAATAATTCCAAAGGAAACCTCACAAGTGGTTTTCAGAAAACCGTGGGCTTGCCCATGGTATTTGCCCATAGTGATTGGAAACATGGGACCCCTCATACAATAATTCATCCCCTTTGGTCGACCAACCCTAAAAAAAACTCATGACATTATCACGATGTAGTCATGATTTCATTAAACATATCGAAACTCAAAAACTGTATTTTCACTATTCACCGAAAATTCAACTTTCTCAAAAAAATCCCAAAGTTTCACCTTAACCAAATATCGATGCTCTGATTTAAAAAATGAACTCCATTTTATGAAAATAATTTTCTACATATTCTGAATTTAATTTTTAAATAAAAACACTATTTACTGAAAATTCAACTGTTTTAGAAAAATCCAAAAAACTCACCTTAACCAAATATCGATGCTCTGATTTCAAAAATGAACTCCATTTTATGAAAATAATTTTCTAAATATTTTGAATTTTATTTTTAAATAAAAAACACTATTCACCCGAAAAATACTAATACTTAACCAATAATTTCTGAAATAGTTATTTACCTATTTTATTGGATCACATTACTTAATCAAGGTGCATAAATTATTTTAATACTTTCTTAAGTGAAGTTAGTTAATCCATTTGTTCACATTACTAATCATAAGCATAAAATCACTATTCATAATTTATTATTCATAAAAAATTAAGTTGATCTTATTAGACTCTAAATTTCTTACTGAACATAACTGTAGAAGACCATTTTTTGAAAATCATTACACATTATTAATTATTAATGGTTTACATAAATATTTTTAAAATATCCTTTTTCTAAAATTCATCAATAATATGCATACTATATTTATCCAGACATTTGAAAATTCACAAACATCACCATAAGAAGAAATCACATTTTTTTTATTTAAATCAAAGGATTACACAAGGCTGTTATGGTCTCGTTACATAGACCCTTATAACACCACCATAGGACTTAAGAGTAAGGTGTGCTAGGGTGATAGAATCTTGGGGCAGCTCAGCTAATTTTGCCCGAGTACTGATTTCTATCAGCTTGAACTTCTCGCGAAGGCAATTCTGTTCTAGCTTCACACGATGAAGTTCAGATTGGGTTTGGTCCATAGAAATGCCCAAAGGTGCTACCTCCATCCCAAGTTCCGCCAGATGGGGTTTGATTGGCCCGAGACTACTGGAAGGGGCCATTGAATCTTCTTTCTATATAAATTAATCAAGATCCTTTGTATTTATAGACAATAATCACAACATCTAGTTTCCAAAGGTCTTATTGACCAACAGTCATATAACAATCGAAACCCAACGGTCTTAGTTTAATTATACTCATTTTATTAAATGAAATTGTTTTGTCGAGTATAAATTAACACCTAAAGTTAGGAAACAAAAAAAGAGAATCAAAATTTTGGGTCGTTACAAATGAGGCAGAATATCAAGCTCTCACTATAGGCCTAGAATTGGCACTCCAGGTACTATTGAACCACCTGAAAGGGAAAGTTCATTCATAATTGGTAATCAAAGAGATCAATGAGGATTATAATATTAGAAAGGAAGATTTAATCCCTTTGTTTGATTATGTTTGAACGTTAATGGTTGAATTTCCCCTAGATCTAATATTGTCTTATACCCCAAAATCACAAAATGCCATGGCTAATGTATTGGATAATGCAGTCACAACCCTATAAAATCCATATCGATATGAGACAATCAGCAGTATTGCCCATCGCCAAGTGGTTTCACATTTTTTTCAAACTAGAATGGATGAAATTAAGGAAATAATCCCTATTTCTAAGCCATATGGTCACAATATAGGATGAATGAATCATATCATGGAATTCCTTCAAAATGGAATACATCCACTTATTAGATCTAGGAAAGAGAAAATCCATCAACTAGTGGTCAATTTAACTCCTTATGATAGCCCATATCACTAGAATACCCTCTACAAACGTGGATTTTATGGATCCCACTTCATGTGTATTGATGGAGAAGAAACTATAGTTATCATGAGAGAAGTACATGCAGAATATTTTGGTGCTCATCAGTCTGGGAATAGTCTTTCTAACAAAATTTGAAGGCCTGGATACTTCTGGCCTTCAATGATGCAGAAATGAACAGATTTCACCAAGAAGTGTCACCCATTCCAAGTACATGAAAACATCATTCATCAACCCCCAGAGTTGGTACACACAGCTAAATACTCCTTGCCATTTTCTATATAGGGAATAGATGTTGTAGGACCTTTTCCTCTAGCTATGGCTAAGTAGTTCAAGTATATTCTTACTTCTACTGATTTCTTCTCCAAAAGGGCTGATGTAAAACATATCAAAGAACTTAGGGACAAAAGCATTGTTAGCTTTTTTGAAGCTAATATCATTACTAGATTTGGTGTCCCTCATACCATATTAATAGATAACGACACCAATTTCTATTCTCTTAAGGTAAAGAAGTTATATCAGGAGCACAATATCAAATCCAACCATCCATCTCATTATCTTGTAGGGACCAATGGATAGATATTGGACTTCAACAAGACCCTATCAAAGATACCCTATAAAATGGGGGATAAAAATAATAAATCTTATCCTGATAATATTTTTCATGCTTTATGGGATTATTGTACTACTACCCATACTGCCGCTTAGGAAACTCCATACTTGTTGGTTTATGGAACAGAATTAGTTTTTCCTATTGAAATTAAATTTCCTTTACTCCGAGATTCCATTTATGACCAGTTATCTACAAATGACCAGTCTCAAAAATGATTTGATGAGCCAAATCGATTAGGTGAATATAGATTGCATACTTTTCATCATTTAAAATACTATCAGAAAATAATAGAATGATATTTAAATAAGAAAGTTTTCCTTCTCTCATTTCTTCAAGGATAGTTGGTATTAGTCCTCAAGACTCTGATGATACGAGGAAAGAAACCTCCAAAGCTTGAGCCAATGTGGGTAAGACCTTATTCCATACATAATGTATACTCAAATTGAGCTTATTACCTAATCTAAATGGATTGACAACTTATTACAACTCCAATCAATGCATGATTCTTGAATAAGTAATTTGTGTAATCGCACATAATAATGTCCTCACTGTATGACTTGAAACTGTACAACATAATGTCCTCACTGCATGACTTGAAATTACATAGCATAATGTCCTTGATACATGACTCCAAACTGAACAACGTAATGTCCTATTTTAAAGACATTAAACTACATAACAACCATATGAATCCATACAACATGACGTTAAAATACACAACATAATTTTTCTTTTCTACACGACATTAAACTATACGGTTAATGTATTCTTCATTTTACATTAAAAAATCCCACAAGACACCTCAAATTGGTATTCATTGTGGTTATTTTAAAAAATATTAGTAGATTACATGCACACGAATTACTCACATAATTGATACTTCATAGTGGGAAATGAGTTCCATTTCTCCCTATATTTGAATTAGTTCTTCATAGATACCTCATTTCAAGAGCTACGTCTAGCTTGATTCTCATTCCAATGAGATATGTAGAGATGCATGGATCCCCAATCTTGGGCCCAACACAAACATAATGAAATTTATTTCCTTTTTTCTTGTTTATGAACCAAATCTATACAGAGTAGACTTCCAGAATATATGGTTTGATCCTCATACCATATCTTGTATTAAATTTAACCATTATTCTGGAATGTGATAGAAGCCGTCATATCTCACTTCAAACTCAATTGGTGTGGGGAACAATTTTCTCAAGAACTAAGTATATCTTGATTCTCATTTCAGTGGGATACGTAGAGATGCCTAGATCTCCAATCTTGGTCCCTAACACAACAAAAAAAATACATCTTCCCCAATTGAAAACATGATTGATATGGGGAATAACCTAAAGAACTATGTGTGGCTTGATTATTTCTACAACAAGATACATAGTGAAACCTAAGTTTTATACCATAGTCCATATTAAATATTCATTTTCACATTAGAATCACTTAACTTCCTCTCTACATGACAATAAACTAATAGGACCTATAAGAACTACATGTAGTTTTATTCTCATCTATATGTGATACGTAGTAACGTTTAGATTTACAATCCTTGACTTAGATACAATATGATATGAAAAATCATATTTTATCCTATATACAATCCATATCTACATGAAAAGATTCAATTTCTATTCATATCAAATCCTCCAATGTCTTTGTTGAATGACATAAAACTACACAGTACTCAAAGAACTACGTATGGATTGAATGTCATCCCATTGAGATACATAGAGAAGATTAGGCCTTCACCCTTAGTCCCAGCCATGTGATAAAATAAAATTATATCTCTCCCTCATATAATTTAAAACATACTTAGGATCTCTTATGTTTTGTCCTATCCTTAGGGAGCCCATCAAGGAAACAAGAAAGGTATACATTTTACATATGAGTTAAATCTGTGTAAGAAAATCCAAATTTATGGAAAATATCATTCCAATTATTTTCCTCGTGCATTGGAAATTACCCCTTTCACATTTCAAACACCTTATATTGAGTAATTTTAGACCTTCATAATCTTACTTCGGAATCTAGTGATAGAATATCTAATAAATAAGAGCTATTTTACCAGATTATGCAGTACGTGGCCTTATGTGGCCTTGCATAAAACTTGACTATATAACGGTCTTTTGAGTTAAAATATGCCACAATTTGGATATGAAGCACATTCACCAGTTTTCCATACATAATACAACCACCATAATGGGTTTCTTAAATAGTGGTAATTTCATTCCTAGGGGAAGCATCTTTTGTCTCTTTAAACTTCAATGACGGTATGCAGGAACCCATAATTTAAAGTGGTCATCCTTTGTATACTTGTCTCATATCCTTTTTCTTGACCTGAAGGTTTCCTAGACTATGGTTTACACATTTCCCCTCTCAATCTGTTCAAAGAATCTTGAAATAACCTTGGATCATTTGACCACATATCATACATTGTTTCCGTAATATTTCGGTTCTAATTGGATGAACTAAAACTACAAACACCATACATCCTATGTTTGAGTCAAAAATTCATAGAAATAATATTTTTCTAATTCTTTGGAAATCATGATTAGAAATACTCTTTCTGTATTCAGGTACATTTATCCATAAACTAAAATTTGTGTTGTGGAAAATCTAGATCTCTATAAACTTTTTCAGTTTTTAGTAATAAAATATTTGATACCCAATAACTCTTTTTCTTGACTATGTAGTTCATTCCCCTAGGTGGTCTTGCATAAATTTACTACATAATAGGCCTGTTAGTTATAATATTCCATAATTTTGCTATATAGCACATCCCCTAGTTGGCCCTGAATAATACATCCTCCACAGTGAGTTCATCAAATAATGGTAACTTCATTCTTGGAAAAGACTTCCTCTAATTACTTTGGCCCTTTTTCCATGCCTTTCTCTAGATCTAGAAATTTTCAAATCACAGTTGAAATTTCTTCCTTCCCATACTTGAAAATGGGAGCATGTTTCCAGGAAAATTATCAGGAAATTGGAGACTCATAAACCATCGGTCAAAGATAAAGAAATTAAATTAAATCCCTCCAATGTCCTTGCAACATGATTCAAAACTGCACAACATATTGTCCTTTCAACATGATTCTAAACTATACAGTACAATGTTAGAAATTCCCATTATGAACAAATTTTTACCATTATTCTCACAAACCAAATTTGTGCAGTAGTGGTTACCCCATTCATGGCTTCTGTCATCATAGATGTTCCATTATTCTTAGATCTATTTCCTTGAAAAATCCACCCACTGTGGTATTTAGTCACCCGAATTTTAATATCCATTTTCTATCAACAATAAAATGTCAAATATTTCAGATCTCTTTTTTTCTAACTATTATTTTTATTCCCTTAGGTGGAATTCTACAAAATTTTCCTATATAACAGGCCTGTCAGCCAAAGGATACCACTATTTGGCTATGCAGCACATTCCCCTATTGACCTAGAATAATACAGCCCCCATAATGGGTTTTTCATGTAATGGTAACTTTGTTCTTAGAAAAGACCTCTTATATGTTTACAATCCACGTTTTGGATTTGGTGACCATAAAAATTAAGACTCAAGATTCCCCTTAGATGTAGATAAAGAATATTGGATCAATTTCTAACCCCTAAGCCTTGTTTGGGATATAATTTCAAAATTTATGGTCAAAGATATTCAACATTAAACACTATACTTATTAGTCCAATATGCATGACTCTAAACTGCCCTTAAAAAAGACACGGTACTCACCAGATTGAAAACTCAAAAAGGGAACTCTGGAAAAAATTCAATGTCTTAGCTTGTTAGACCTACATTTTATAAGGTTTTGGAAATATTGGGCAATAAAAAGTCAGAATATACAAATTTTTTGGGGTTGTATGTATAACCCTAGTAAAAATAAAACTATTCTCACTAGGCCCATTGGCTTAGGTAAAAAAGTGCACTTTTCATACTTTTCATTATAATTATGGTTATCCCGTATGAAAATATTATATTATTGAAGCCACCTTTAACATTACAATTAAAAGGAATAAAGGATGAAGACATAGATGATTAGAGACACAATAATTTTCATTAGTGAGAAAAAAATCCCCAGAGGAACATAAAAAAATTGGAGTCTCTCTATCAAAAATCAAAATCGGTTTTCTATATAACTTACCATTTTTCAAATGGCCTCCTAAGATCCATTAGCTGCCTGTTGAAGTTCAGTTATCCAACTAGTCTCATTATCTTATGCTTTATGAAGTGATTCTTTAGCATCCCCAATGGTATTTCACCATCTTTATAAAATTATTCTATTGAATCATAATGTTGGTCAAGATCCCCTATAAAAATATCCAACTCTTATTGAAGATGATACTGTTGAACAATATTTTATTTAACTTTCTACTTGAGTCCTTTCAACTTTACAGTATGATTGGTCTCATTTTGGGATAATGATGCTTGGAATTAATTTTTTTTTTGGAAAATAGTTTATCTTTTATCAGATCTTGTTGAATATTCTACTCTTGCTCCTTTTTTCAGATTATTTATTTCACTGCAGTATAGATTTCAGGGTATTCAAAACCACCAAATCCCAAAAAATTGAACAGAGATGAAAGCCATGGAATTTTTGAGGATAGTTCCTCAAGGGGAATTTTAAATATTATTTTCCATATGTTTTTCCATTCCAAGTGACATGCAAGGTGAAGAGGATTTTGCTTCTCTATATTTGATTCAAAATCACTATCTTAAGGGGGAATGTATTCTGGGATTATTGCACTTAAATTAGTTCCCTATTATTCTTCTTCCTTGATAGTAGTTGTTTCACTTCCTAATTATATTTGAGAAAATGAATAATATTATCCTCCAAACCTGTCCATTAAAGTTGATAATCCTATATGATTAATTAAAGTTATGGTTAGTTTCAAAAGAATAACAAGATTGATCAAAATCAATATATCAGTAACACTTACCAAGAAATTGTTTAGAAACATGATTAGACTCCTCTCCAATATTCCCAAATTTAGTATGTTTGCTTTATATCTTGTAGTAGTTAATTCTTTCTTTATTCTTCTCAGGATTCTCCAAATTAATATCATGAAGATTTTCTATTTCAAAGTTCACCTGAGCCAACATCTCGGAAAAAGTGATATTTACAGTGATATAGATGCATCCTTCAAGAATCATCACTGTATAAGTTTCTATAGATGGATCTTTATATTTCAACTGATCATGGTTAAACAATTAATCACAAGAAGATTGATTGGATGAACAATAAAAAAACTCACATCCATTTGGTTCTACATATGGAACTTCAAAATCTTAAAAAGTATTTGGCATATTAATGTTCTCTAATAATGCTTCAAAAGACATGACAATATTGATAAATTTTGACCCTGAATAGATTCCTCAGTAATAGTAGTGGGGTTAGCATCAGTTGTCACATGATTTTCAGGTGCATGTGATGAACCTAAAGTATCACAGAGTGGAATTTAGTTGTTGTTTCACATATTTTATCATTAATCACTTAAAATATACCATAGGTCTCCTCTCTCCTAGTATTAGGAACATGAGCAGTTCCTGGAATAGATGTTGACTCCTCTTTCCTAAAATCCCCTTCAGTCAAAGGAGCCACTTGGTTGGCTAGAATTTGTGCTTGCCTGGAAGCACCCTACATGGTTCCTAGAGGCTTATCGGTAATTTCTATACAATAATAAATAGAATAATTTCCTATAGTTCCAAGAAGTTTAAACACTTTTAATGAAAAAATCTAAAATTCTTGCAGTCAAAAATGCTTAACACTGTTGAGAAAATGTTTAACAAATTTTTTTTCTTCAATGTTTCTGTTTATTTTCTTCCATGGGAGGACCTGCATTATCATCTCTAAAAATAGGTACTGGAGACCAAAATCCACCTACCATCTCATCCTCCATAGACTATTATCCCGGAGATATCTCTCCTAACTCATGGGATGATCCAACAGCTCCAAGTGTAGTACCACTAAGGCTATTCTATAGAGGTGGAACTTTAGTCAATTTTTCTTTAGTCAACTCTAAGTTAAATTGGTATTTCCCCTGAGCAATAATTATTTTACTAAATTGCAATTTCAAAGTATAAATTAATTTGAGAAAAATAAAACTTATATCTTCAAGATCAAAAAAATCATGCCATTATTCATCAAATAAATGGTCAACACCTTTATCTACACCACGATCAATCCTCTCTTCCACTCATTTTGTGGTGGGAATTGATTAATTAGTTTCGTTTGTGAGAATATTTAGTTTCTGGTTATAAGTTTTTACTTCATCAGGGTTGTTCATAAAAATAATATCGAAAGAGGCTTATAGATCCACTATTTCTAGAATATGCAACCCTTCACATAAACTTATCCATGTGTTTTCATCATCACAAAGAATCCTTTTCAATTTTTGAACTGACTTTGGTCATATATATTCAGAGTACATTCCAATAGGTTGTTAAAATGATCCCATAGTTTTATATTTGAGTTTCTACCCAATTCCTACTATCACAGATAGTAGATGAGAAAATGGGACCCACTGATCTTATGAACGATGGTGACTAGAATGCCTCTGTACAAATTTAGTTGTAACTGATAGTGTTGCTCTCTTGAATTTGAAAGGTGGATTGTATCTTTCATGAGGTTACTTTGGTGATCTTAGAGCCTCATCACCCCCACCCTCTTACTTCGATGAATCAACCTCTCATGACGATGAATTACCTTCCAAAAGAGAGGGTTCCTTTCTGCCTCTCTTTACCCAAACGCAAAGGACAACATGGTTTAGAACTCTTTCAGAGTATGATGAAACCCATATCTAAGAATACCAGAGATTCAATCTACTTGTTGTATCAGCGTTAGGTAAGTTTAATATTGCTCTGAATTTCTCTACATCCGTCAGCAACTATAGTTTTTGGGCCACCATCGGATGTTTCTATAATATGACATACACTAGAGGAGATAAGATCATTTTTTTCAGACATTTCAATTTATTTATGAATCTGTAAGGATAATAAGACTTGAATATGATTTCCCCATCAATCATGATGGTCTATATTCCATCACTACAAGCTAACATATACACCGATAGATCTAATCTGGACAACCCATCATCAAAAAATCACCCCGTAGGTGGATTACCATAAGTGAAAAGATCAAATTACTTGTACATAATTAAGCTAGTATTATTTTCATAATAATTCATAGTAAGAGGTGAAATACCAGAAAAATATTGAACAGATTATCAGAACAAACTTCCAAGGACCTGAACCCCACTCCACAAAAAATAAGTTCTATAATGAGTGGTGATCCACCCCCATAAAACATTGAATGGTACTGCTATTCTGAAAGTATACTTACCTCTATAAATATAAAAAATGATCCTACATATATTTTCTATAATAGGGGTAGCCAACCCTACCATCCTCTTCTCTACCATCTTGGATGATATGAAAAAAGTTTCCAAACTTACGCCGCCCTTGGGATCTCGAACGGGCAGTAGATATACACTGAGCCACATGGACAGGAAACCCTCAAGACCTATCATTGAAGGAATGTTGGAGTTAACTACATAACCCCACTTTTCAAACTCATCCTTCTATAATTTTGGCCAGAAAGTGTCAGGTGTACCTCTCTTTTCTGCCATTATAAATATTATTGGATGAGTTTAGGTGGGACCTTTCTCATTCTTCTTCATCAAGAATATTTCCATCCACTCCTATGGGTAAATATATCTTTTTATGTGGGACTTTTTTGTTTTTATATTGTTTAGATTACAAAATATCTTTATTAACTCATGAACCAAGGTAGGGGTCCTTTACATGTAATTCCATAATTCAATTGGATTAATAAATTCATCATACATGTCTCCAAGTATTGGAGCTTCAGATATCTTGCAGACATCTTAAAAAATAATCCCTACTTCACCACGTGTCATGTAGATGTAATGGTCTTTGGACTCCATCAGCTCATCAAATATGGCACAAAATAATCATTCATATATACATAGGATTTCCCGACCCATACAACCTCACAAATTCCGATTCCTTTTAAGTCATCCATAAACTCTGAACATTTCTTACACACCCAATATGCCCTCATCCATGAGGGGTTAACACCCATCCTAGGTGAAAATAACAACTTTTATTCTAGACCTTTGATAGATATATATGAGAATACTGAAAAATGGAAGAATAGCAATGCAACTATAGCTCAGGTGTATGTACTTTCGAATCTGGAGTACACAGGCTCTGATGTATGAAATGGGCCTTAGCTGCCATCCTAGCATTGATATATGTGTCCAAAATAGAAATATTAGCAGCTGAGAAATTGGTTTGGTCTTGAAACAAAAAAAGTGGAAAATAAATCTTTGGATATGGTATGTTGGCATCCTACAGATGGCCATAACCATACAGAGACAAATAAATACACCTTAGAAAATCGAGTTGATATTTCCTTAGATGTTTTTCCAAATCTGGGAGATTAGTGTCACATATGTCAATGTAATCATGCCTGAAAATATTCATCATATCATAAATTCTCTTGATAGACAATTCATGAGCATTTCTAATTCTCCTCGTACCCTTTGAGCGTGAAAACTATATAAAAAATCATCTTAAATTGAGCTCATTTTGGATTTTTTGACAAAGGCATTAAGAAAATTTGAAAAAGGCATAAAGGTGAGAAAGTATGGATTCAGTGTTTATGTATAAATCCATCATTCAAGTATATAACTCAATTGGTGGCATGAAAATAAAAAATGAATATAAGAAGCGCGTCCAAGATTTTTAGCCGGAGAGTCTGAATGAAAAAACATGCCCATTGAGAGAAATATTTCCAGAATTCTTTGTAATTTTCACTGAAGTGAATAAACAATATATAAACGATGAAGACTACCCTGTGCACCATAACCATGGGTTCTTGTACCTTACAAACTATCAGTTTTTACATCACATCAAAATATTTGACCTTTTTCTAACTTTACCTCATGATAAGACCCTCTCTTCATTTCAGATCTAATTATTAGGGGTGGGAGAGTGGGGTTGTTGAAACTCTTTTACATCACATCAATGAAAAAGTGACAAAGGGAAATGCCTTAGAAAATAGAGGATAAAATGAATATATAATTTCATGATTTATAAGGGGTCAATTTTTAAATCTCCCCAGTTGAGACAATTCACCATTAGTGCACAACCACTTGCACACCACAATGTTGGCACCCAACCCACATGCACGACAAAACTCCTTCACCCAGGGTCACCTATTTTCCTATAAATAGACCCTTGGGGTATTCATTCGTGACATATGAACTTCCCTGAAGCCCAATTTCTGCTCTGGTCTCCCGAGTGCTTCAACCTAGTTTTCTAAAAAAAATCAAGGCAGTTATTTAACACCTAAGGTGGGGGGAATTAAAGGAGGATTATAGGAATTAAGTCCCTTCTATGTTTGAAATACATAAAAATTGCGCACCTAAATTTCCAAAACTACCTAAATAAAAAACACTTGCACGCTACCTATTCCTCTCAAAGGAACTTGAGGGCCCCACTTCTGGGAATACCTGTGAATAGTCTTGAAGGCTTGAGTCAAGTCTCGCTCATGTTTTAATGTCCAGTTTATTCGTCACTTAATTAAACATCAGGTAACCCAAGCCTACCTGCATGCCCATAACTGTGTGCCAGATACCTACTTTGGTTCCCCACTTTGATTCACCTAATCCCTTAATCCTATACAATCCTTTCATCAAGCCTTATTCAAATTCCTTTCTGGAAACAAATATTCTTCATTAGATCCCTTTTCTGAAATAAATTTTGTTGAAACCTCCACCAAAACCTCCTAACATATCAAATGATTAGGAAAGGAACATCAATATGTCTCCTATTTGGGTTTGTATATCTATAGTTAGAGGTTTCCCACATTCATCTTTTAAGGGATTCAGAATCCTTATGATGTTTATAGGTTTGTATATCTATAGAAACATGGATCCTTACCCTAGAGACAGTGTTGGGAAGTTCTTGATCTTGGATTCTAGGGATGGGAATCTATCCTACCATTTTCATATCTAAGATCTGGATCAACCATTTCCCAATAGGGAGTGTGAGGTTCACACATGATTTTATATTCAATAAAGGAAAAGTCTCCCCCATATCCTAGGACCCACTAAAGGCATCCCTCATGGAGTAATCCTATAATATTTCTGAAAAAACCCAATTCACTTTAATTTCATTTAACATTAAAAGGTTAATTACTCTACAAACTCTCCCACCATTACCTAAACTTATTTTCTTGTAGGCCCACCCTCTTCCATCAGTTGAAGACAACATGTGTGATTTTTTGAATCTATCTAATCCTCTTGTTTCTCACACTAAGCATAACTTAGGTGGTTTTAAAGATTTGTGATGATCACAACATTCACACAATACACCTCAACTTTTGAATTATGAGAACTCTAATTCCCCCCATAATTGGGATATGTATGAATCCTTCACACATGGCCCGATCTCACTGGATATCTTCTTCAGGAATACAACCCTAATTCCACTAATCTGGGCATCCTCCTTAAGAGTTATCCACGAATTAATCCCCCCTAAATCTCTATGAGTTAATAAATTTCTCATGTACCTTGTTACATGGGAATCCTATTTAGGAGTAGACCCAACTTATTCCTCTCAAAGGTCCATACAACCCTACGTAATTTAATGATCTACATGGTCTTTGAGTCCCATCCGAGTGGGATACATAGGAAGCCTCCCCAAGGTTCAAAAACAATCGACCAAATCAGCCCTGTTATTCCGAGGCCATATCCTTTGTAGGATCTAATGCAACTTGGAAGTTCATATTCCTTCTAGGTTCCTTGGGATATTAGATATAAGTCCCATACCAAGCTTTGACTAAAAACATTCTACATAGATGTCTTTACCACATGACAATAAACTATATGGTTAGGTCCTTATTACACAACCTTAAAATGTATGATGTGTCCCATTTAGTGGTACCGAACTATGAGGGTTCTAATTCCTTTCACAAGGATACGTAGGTATCCCATTTATGTATACAATCCCAATATCAAAATAAACTTATGTCTCCTGGGATGATAATAATTTCCAGAGTGCCCCACTGAGTGGCTTAAAAACCACTAGTATTATAACTATGGATAAAATAATCTCTAAATAATATATGATAGGCTATCAATGACAGAGAACCTCAAATACATATGAATATCTCTATTAATGAACAACATCAAATACATTCATATTATTATAAATTCCCCACATTCGAATAATTGATTGAAAGACTCCAAGGGAAATATACATTATACTTGGTAAATTAATAAGGATTCATAAATATATATTAAATTTATAATAGAGTCCCTGATTAGGAAATACCCCCACCAAAAGGGTGTGATGATCCCAACCTCCCATCCTCTTGATCAATGTGAGTTCTTAAGTATCGTTGGTCCAAACCTAATGAATGGATGCCTTTGGAAAGAAAATACTTTGGAATATATAACCATTGGATGTTTCTGGTACAATAAATAAATCTGATGGAAACCATCTGAGGGTAGTGATCCATAACAAAGACACACATTTCAGGTGGAACAATGGTATATCTCATTTCCCTATGTTTCACCACATTATATAACTTTCAAAATTGTGCCACACACCAGAACCTTTCGATTATTCTTGTAACTTGTTAAATTAATTAAATTAAATGCTTAATCATTCCTAGGGAGACCTTATAATTTGGAGAACCAATCCCTTGGGATGATTTCCTTAACTTATTTTTCTCTAATGGGTGTGATCCACCTTTAAGGAATAATTTCCACTTTGTATTTAATTTTCTAAATAGCCTTGAGGGGTGTTTCTTTATAGTAAATTCCTTGACATTATGGTTTGAATTAAAATGAATGGTAGGACCAGAGTTAGGTCCTACCCTTCATGATAAAATAAAAGGCCTTTCCCAACATTATAATCATTTAATAAATTTTTAATTTGTTAAATTACATTTTTATGGTATCCAAATAATTCCTCTTACTTAGTATCAAAGGTCATACAAGGGTTTCTAAATAAAAAACCCTTGAATGTCCCCATCATTCCTTATGGTTAATTTTTTTAATTGAAATTTTAAATATATTGGGGGGGGGGTACTAGATATCATGGGATGAGATCACACTTTATTTTCTATTTTATATACTGATGTCTAACACCGATTACCCATGTGAGACTTGTAGATGGGATCTGTGGAAAGATGGTTTTACCATTCCATGTGAGAGACTCTGACCCGTACATTTGATACTAGAGATAGACTTAGAGGTTAGTTATTTTCATCTTCACGCCATTACAAGAATGGAAAATGGGATCTAATTAATGTATCTCCTCAGAAAAACTCCTACATCATTTTATATATTTAGATCCCCTATAGAAATACCTTGGATTCAATTTGGGTCACCTTGGATGGGGTCAGGGTGCTTCTTATAATTTATAAAGATTTTAATGGAAAAAAGAATAAGATCGTGGACTTTAATCTCCTAGGACACACCCACCAAGCCAAATCAAATGCTTTGGAATGGTCCATCCATTAACAATTTACTTATATAATATCTTACCATATTTCAATGTTTTTTAGGTTACCTCTATTCAAAGATATCCAGCAAAGGCTGAAACTGATAGTGACTAGAAGAGTTACCCAAGTGGAACCTATTCTATTGTATGTTATTATTTATTTCCTTGCAATTATTATCTTATTACACATTGTTCACTTTATAAAAATGTATTGGATTGATGTAGACACCATTGGTGGTGGCCTACTAAGTATATATCTCACCCTTCTTGGGCCTCCTTTGGTACTCATGTAGACTTCATGGTTGTAGTTATTTATAAGGGGATGTGATCAACAACCTATCTATGATTTTGATTCTTAGGATGGAGTATGGGATAAAGGGAACAATACTATGATCATGATTCTAGTAGTTATATTTTTTGGCCTTTATATTCTTATTATATAGCATGTGGTATACGTACGTCGCTCTTGTAACCCTTATTCCTTAAATATTTACCACTAAATGAAATGGTAATCATCACCACCTTTTGTATCTATTTATCATTTATCATCATCTTGTTCATTATTATTTTTTATTCTTTTATGTATTACTTCTTATGCTAATGTGGGTTACTAGTCAAGTTATTATCATCTCTACCTCCATTGGTTCTTATTTATTACACCCTATTATGATTCATCATGATATATATGGTAATAGTGTCCCCACGTACAAAACCAATACCTTTAATGCTAGTTCCAAAACTCTTGCGTACAAAAAGGCATGTTTGAGGTCTTGTGGCCGCCAACTCTGGGCACATTTATGTGGAACACGAGGTGGGATTCTATAAAGCGGTACTCAATACCCTTCCCTCTTTTTATTATTTTTTTCAGTATTATATGGGAGAATAGGATATTGGAATTTGTTAATGTGCTTTTATGTTGGATTAGCTAACCCATGTATAAGGAAAACACAAACTACTAAGAATGGGTGAATGATATCATTTCATACACTTGTTACTATTTCAAGGATATTAATATTGGGTGATATACTTCTTTTGTGTTGTTATTATTATTGATACAATTATTAATATATGGGTTACTTTACCCTATACCATGGATATGATGGGAACTTAAAAATCATGATTCATACAAGGAACTATAGGATCTAATATGCTATACATTATTCCATTCCATAACTAATTTATTTTTGCATTTCTAGTCGCATGTTATTAGTTCCTTGATGAATATATACATAAAAGTGTTGAAATTTCTTATTTTAATGTGAAAAGGTAATTGATATTTCATGTTTATACCATAAGTTAAATGTGTATTCATATGTTGGTTAAAGTAGACACCTTAAGTAGTCAGTAGTGGCATGTTCAGATATAGACCAATGGTCTCATGGTATAGAACATGTTATGGTTATGTTTAAGTGGATGCGACCTTAAAATTTATAAGGTGTATGGTATATTATAAATTTTAAATGGTGATACATCTAGTTCAACGATTTAAATAGGTTTTAATACATAAGTAAGTACAAATATAAAATTAATATAACCTTTAAAATGAAATGGTCGTCCTATATGTGTGATACAAGACCTTGTCCCTAACCTGACCATAGTAGTGGGGAGTAGGATGTTTCTCCTGTGATCTATATGACTCCTTATTACCACCTAGGCATGGATTTAGAAGCAGGCAGAGAGGTGGGGTTCTTTATAAAATGGACTTGTGCACGTCCTTTCTCATTATCAATTTTCCTATGTGTTATATATCATAACCGAGGAGCACTCTTATAAATAATTGATATATGTCACCATGAAGTCCTCAGGACGTTCTTTAAGAGATTGGTAATGAGATCACTCTGTAGGTGGTGGGCCTTGAGACACCATTGATACCTCATATGGTTCCACCTGAGGAATCTCTTTGAGATATCCCATTGGGAGCTAATTCTCAGTTACATGACAGATTATTCCATTTCATGTAGTCAGTATAAGGTGCTTCTCAACCTGTCCCTAACATGGAATAATAGACCTTTGAATTCCAGCAGCTGCATACTTTCAAATTTTTAGGGGGATAGTGGACCATAGGCATCTTAGTCATGGATATAGGCTATGCTTTCAGTCCTTGAGGATATAGAGATGCCCACATAGTAGAGAGCCTAACTAATACTTATATGCTAAGAAACACCACCAAGCATTGGTTGGATATCCTTACTCAGGATTTTTGACATGAGGGAATGCTTTTTTAAGACTTCCAAATAGACTTTATCAACAATTTCATTCCTCAATCCTTAAGAATAGACCAGTATTGGGGGTTCATGCGCCTTCAGAATGTTGAGATGTTTGAGAAGGAGCATTCATCTAATTTCATATAATTACGGAATTTTTCACAAACACTGACTATTGAAGAGCATAGTCTAGAGAGATATTTTGAGGATGGGATTTCTTATGACATTAGTTCATTGGTGAATGTTTTCTATAGTACCACCATTTTTGAGATAGCGAACCAAGACCTTATCAATTTGAGAAACCTGATGAAATTTGACCATGTAAGCTTGGGGGTTCAGCTTCCAGGTAGGGAAGTGGTTTATAAAATTAAAGGAAAATATGTTTTGAGGGTATACTATGGGTAAGTTCTATCCAGGTGGCATGGACAAACAACTCCTTGGTGTTTCACTAGTGTGGAAGGCCAGGCTATAAGAATAAACAGTGTATGAAAAACTTTATCAAGTGATGTTCTTGAAATAGGATGTGTAACAACCATTCTTTCTACTGAGTTTTTCCTCTAGTACCTAGTGAAAGGAGATATGTGCAAAAACTAATTTCATGTGCATGTTTAAAAAATCCATATAAGGATAGAAGCTAGTCTTCCACCAGTCGATCGGGCCGAGTTAGTGGTCTTGGCTTAGGCAGTAAAACATCATATGTTCATCAAAAATAGAATGTAAATACTCTAGCTATTCAGGATACATATCAAGGCCACCGTTCATACCATATCTATGTAGTAAAGCATACCCCATGTGGATCAGAGTCCAGATGCATCTATAGTTAGAGGTTCTATTCTGGTAGCCTCTACTTTAGACTCTTACCTATCTGATACAGGTGAATAAAACTCCATTATATCTCCTACTATTGTTGAAGGTATGGACATAGAAATAAAATATTTCTATGATGTTATATCTCTCTATATATCGTTAGGGGTCTAATTGGATGGAATACACCAGTTCTAGGAAAAAACACTTAAGATATGTGGGTATGATTTCTTATGGAAATTCTTCATCCTCAAGATGTATGGCATCAATTTCATTCTTGTAATGGAATATCTCATTTTTTATCATGCCAATGTGGATTTATATCACCGGTGGGTTTCTTTTACATCACCAATGGGTGTCAGTACATTAATAATGGTGAATAAGATACCCAAGATAGATGAGATGGACCTAAGCATCATGGGATGTGTAGGGTGATATCTTAGAAGGAAAATCTTTTCATAAGAGAGAATGAAATATAACTAGTGGATTTACCCCATATTGTGGATCCTTTCAGGGACATATTTCAAAATAATTTCATCAGCTTGCCTCTAAATAGATAATTTTAGTTCAACATTTAGATTGTTCTAGGTGCTGAATCAATTTTTATTTATCCCTATAGGATGGAACCTATAGATATTCAATAACTCTACAAGTAAACTAAAGATAATTTGGGAAAAGGATTTATTCAAACCATCAATTTTAATAGAAGTTAACCTATCATTTTTTCCATGATGGTAGATGATAACCTCTATTTTTCTGAGGTTTACAGAAGGTCAAACAAGCTTATGGTGAAGAATCAATATCCATTTCCTCAAATAGAGAACCTATTTGACCAACTCTAATGATTTAAAACTTTTCTAAGATCGATTTGAGGACCAGTTACCATCAGATGCATGTGAGGAAACAAAAAATTGCACATATAGTGTTCCTATACTGGTAAAACTGGTATGATTATCCGGTTATGAAGTTCAGCTTTAGTAAAAAACAGAAAGTATTTATGGCTCAGAAGAATCTTGTTTTCCACGTGTACATAGATTCATTTGTGGTGGTCTTTATAAACAACATCTTAGTGTATTCATGCACAGTAAATGAGCTTGAAAATGATCTAGTGAAGTTTTTGAATACACTGAGAGAGAACCATCTATTCAAAAATCTCATCAAATTCTACTTTGGGATCTTTAAGGTTTACTTCTTGGGCCATCTCATCTCATAGGCTAGCGTATCTATTGACCTCGAGAAGGTGAGTACAATGGTTTCTATCAGGAAGACCATGAATGTGTTTGATATACATATATTCTTACATTTTGTTGGTAATTATAAGTGACTAATTTAGTACTTCTACTAACTAGAAGTTTATCTTACAGTCCTACATAAGAAGGGTGTGAAGTTCATTTTGTCAGATGCTTGTGAGACATCTTTCTATTAGTTAATTGAAATATTAAATTTAGTAACAATATTGATTCTACTAGAGCTAGTCAGAGGGTAAACTATTCACTTGTTTCCTTAAGGTATCGATTAAAGAGAAATTTTAAAGTAGGGTGACCAGGTTGTATCATATGGGTCCCACTAGTTGAGAGCTAATGAGTGGAAGTACCCTAGATATGAACTTGAGATAGAATCTATGTTTTATGTCTTACACTATTGGAGGAAATATTTATTAGGATAATATTCAATTGTTTACATGGATAAAAAAGTTTCAAATACATCTTCACATAGTTATAATTGAATCTGAGGTAGCGCATGTGTCTTGAATACATTATTTCTTTGATTTTTAGCATTATTATATACTTGGGAAGGGTAATGTAGTAACATATTCCTTAAGCTAGAAGACTGAGGAACATTCCATCTAAGAGGATATCAGTGATTGGAAGATGACAGATATGTTTTATAAGATGCACCAAGAGGTTCAGGTGCATCATGGGAAGCCTATTTTTTAAGATATAATAGTGACATCATCCCTTCGAGAGTAAGTTAAGATGAGGTAGCTATATGATTCCTATGGCCTTGTATTGAAGGATAGTGTCATAGGTGAGAACCAAAATCTTGATTGGGTTGTCAACTAGAATGTGATTCTTCTCTTTCATGAGAATATGTTGGTTACTTATTATATATGAGAAGAGATGTTGAAGGAGTTTCATACCTCTATTTTGGAAGTTAACCTTGTATTAAAAAGACGTACCAAGATATTTATTTTTCATTATTTATGGATATGTATGAAGAGGAAGGTTATAGGATTCATGAAGAGGTGCTCAACCTATCAATAGGTGATTGTGGAACACTAATGACCTTTTGGGATCCTACAACCTCTATACATTACTAAGCGAAAATGGAATGATGTCACTATTGATATAATGATTGGTTTTTCCAAGATCCTCTAAAGGCTGTGATGCAGTATGGGTGATCATCTATTGGTTGAAAAATGTTTCACACATTCTACCAATTTGGGAGACTTTCTCAATTTATGGGCATGGTATGATTTACATCCATGAGATCGTGTGCCTTAATGGTTTCCTTATTCTATCATATTGGGTTGAGATTCCTGATTTACCTCATTGATTAGGAAATAGTTGTAGAAGGCACTGGGTTTGTAGGTTATCTTACGTACAACATATCATCCTTAGACTGATGGATAGTCTGAACAGACTATTAATGTTGTAGAGGACATTCTCTTGGATTATATACATGATTTTGGAGGTTCATGGGAAATGAACATATCAATTATTGAGTTTTCCTATAGAAAAATCTTTTAGGAAATAATTAAGATGGATCTATAAGAATCACATTATGGTAGTACATAAAATTCAACTTTATTCTAGTTAGAGATGGGTGAGGTAACACTACTGGTTCCTCATCCTAATCTAGAGACTTCATAAAAAGTATATCAGATTCAGAATTGTACTGATATAGCTCAATCTAGGCATAAATCTTATAATGATCATCTCAATCACCCTCTTAAGTCAGAAATATGAGATCAAGTCTTTCAGCAGGTTTCACCTAGATTAGGTTATAGGGGAATTCAAAGACCGACTATGTTTTCACCTCATTACATTTGGCCTTTTAATATAGGGGAGAGGGTTGGGCCAATAGCTTATTTGTTTAAGTTACCTTATAAGTACCATTCCATGGATGACGTCTTCCACATATCACAAATTTTATGGGATTATCATGATCCATATAATTAATTTAATAGTGAGGATATAGATCTATAGGCCGATGAATCATTTCAAGAAAATATGGTACATATCATTGATCCAAGCATGACAGATCTACGAGGTTGGTCAGTTACACTATTTGGAGAGCTATAAAAGCATGATCATGTATAATATTATACTTAGGAGTGAGAATATGATTGTAACACACCGACCCTAGTTACCTAGAGGAAAGTTCATTATTTTAATACATTGGCATGATTACAAGGAATCACATCCCGAAGGACCAATTAGTTTAGTTTTCTTAGAAAAAAGTTACATACATAAGTTCAACATTACAATGTGAAAAGAAAAACAACACTAATTTACTCCATTAAAAACATCCAAGCCTCCAAGATTATTCCTACAAGTCACTCATAACTAAATCCTTCATATCCTGGGAAAATGAAACATAAGAAAGGGGTGATCTCAAACACTCCGTAAGGGTATGAAATGCAACAGAAGATAACATAAATATTAACCATAGTGAATAATTGAAAACACATTCCTTAAAGAATAATAAACCTGAGAACATTATGGTAAGAATATGAGATGAGTAAAAAATGATATAATAAAACATAGTCATGGGTGTTCTACTAGTCAAATAAGCACATGGAATATCAATATATAATATCTTAAAGATGGATTTAATAATTCTGGACATCATAACCACATAGTCAAGGCCTCATGCCATGACTACAAATAAAATTTTGTTAAGGCCTTGTGCCAAGACACTAGTTTGTCTCAAGAGACCTACCAATGCATCAAAGAGCTATAGTGGGCTCTATCTGTCACTTACTAAGTCCAATTCAATCCTCATATGAGAATTATGAAACATAACATAAACATTCATATTAAACTATCATATAAAATGTCAATACTTTAACCATAAATCATGAATGGTATAAAAATTGCACATCTATAGTTAAAAATAACTCATTCAATACAATATTGAAGATTGTGTTATAATAAATTAACCTCAATCGATAATAATTAAGGATATTGACATATATTAAAATAATCATCAATGCTATTTTAGAGAAATATCCCCCTTTTTCTTGAAAACCTTTAAAAGTCAAATTATTTATCAAGAAGCCATTTAAAATAGATTTTTGAATCAAAGTGTCCCAAATCACTTTGAAAATTTTGAAAGGAATTAACATTTTAAAAAAATAATTTCCAAATAAACAAATCCTTAAAACCATTTTTAAAACATGGACATTAATGAGAAATATTTAGAAGAATAAATTTTTAAACATTTAAAATGATATTTTAGTTAGAGTTCCTAACCAAATGAGAGACAACTGAATACAAAACATTGAGGTAATAAAAACTTAATAATATCATGAGAATAAATATATTCATTATATATAATGTCAAAGTGCAATATATACACCATATAAATGTGAATTGACACATAAAAACAAAGAAGTATCAATGGAATGTAAGTTGAGATGAAATCAATTATAAAGACTGTATCCTTAGGTTAAGGATAAATCAATGAAATAATTATGTGTGAAAAATATAAATAAAATAAATATGGTTGGATATTCCCTGTAAATAAATCATAGGACATTTACACATATTCTTGTAAAAACAATACCAATGACTTGGATGTTTAACACAATGAATGGAAATTGAGTTAAGATTATTCTTATCACGTTCATATCAATGACTTGAGAAATAATAAATTGAGTGATTATGTGTATCAAAATTATATCCACACAAAGGGGAGTGAAAATTACTACATAAATAATAAATAGTATTTCCACACATAATCTTGGAGTAAAATAATCAATGTAGTATGCATAAAGCACAATGAGTGGAAATTGAAATTTGAAATTCCCTTTCCAATTTGGTAACTCATGAAACATAAACCCCATGAAAAAATAATAATTCAATGAAGTTTTAAATATCCATATATTAAATTATATTACACAAGGAATACAATCAAGGCCAGTACATACACCACACAAAAGGAAATATTGGCAATACATCATGAATCTCACAAGAATAATAAGTGAGATGAAATCCCCTTACCACGTTGTAATAAATAAAGTCGTATGAAAAAAATTTAAAAATCACCAAATGATTCACATAATACCATAAATATAAAGATAATCATGGAAATATATAAGAATTTTAGTACACAATATAGCACATCAAATAACTCAGTAGCGAACAATGAAAATCTCATGAAATTAAGAGTGAGATAAGAAACCCCTTAATTTGTACATTTCCTTGGTCGAGGGTAGGTTAAAATCCTGTATAATGGTGAAATAATAATTATTAAATTATAAAATAACCATATAAATTAATATGATATCATATATGATCTTCTAATATTGCTTTGTAAATGATATTTTTGTAGTACCATCGTTTCGGTTGTTAACTAATTCGTTTTATTTTATAAGATTTGTTACGTAATTATTGTTTGTTATGGATAGGATGTATCTTATTCAAATTCAGAATGATATTAAGTCTTTACACAATATTTTTAATCATCAAATAAAAATTAGTCTTGAATGGATACGATGGGGAATGAATCTCATCGCGTTCGTGGAAACTGTAATCCGTACGTACGCACGAGCGACAATATCGTTATTTTGATATTAAAATCATTTATAATGGGATTTTTTATCATATAAAGTAAATATTTATCATGTTATATTTATTATTTACATCATTTATACTCATTATTATACCCATTCAAAGGATTAAGTATTTGAATAACAAACCACACCATGACGTGGAGACGGTAATCCGTACGTACGTACGTATGGTGACATTGTCATTTATAGGATGGATATAATAATGAATATAGTTGTAATATTTTTATAATAATATCATAGTATATATAAGATAATCTATTTATTATTTTATAATGTGAACAATAAATAATTAGGAAGTGGAAGAAGAAAATAACTTTAAAGAGGTGATGAAATATTTACCTCATTTTCGGGTTCTTCATTTTGATTTGATCAAAAGGGCTCCTTATGTTGGCTTTATGACTAAAGTAATGCCTCTAAGATTAAGGGAGGATATTTTTTAGGATATTTTGGTAGGGTTTGTCCAATAAAAATGGCTTTGAATGTGTGAATTTGAGAGAAAGGGAAGTGCCCTTTTATAAGAGGGGTGAGGGGCACCTTAAGAAAAGATTGAAATATTATTTTATAATAAAATTATTTTCGGTTTATAATGGATAAAAATGAATTATTTAAATTATAAGGTGGTGATGGGTCTAGAAACACTCAACCAATAGGTTTTAGACAGGATTGGGTTACTATATTATCATTATCTTTTAGATTTATCTCAGAGTTAAATAGTTTGAGATTTACCATGCGTCTTTGTATTTTTATATTATATGGTTATAAAACTTAATATAAACTTCCATGAAAACCCCAAGTGGTTCATAAATGATAAAAATTTCATTATATAAGTCTTCTTAAAAAACCATATATTTTTATGATTATTATATCGACCAATAATATTATCTTTGTTGTAAAAACCCTTTTATGTCAATTTTGACATTATTTAATAAATGATTTTTTTAAAGTCCTAAAAACTTTATTAATTAGAAATAAATACATTTAATAAACCCTAAAATGTCATAGCAACCTATAAAATTTGTGGATGACATCAAAAATTTCAAATTATATTCATTTTAGTATTTATAATATCATTTATTTGATTGTTTCATTAATAAGGAAAATACTGCATCATTATTCTGTAATATATAAATATATTTATTTTATGTCTAAAATTTTTAAATAAAATATCTAGAGGTATTAAATATTTTTTATAATTCTAATGACTATTTATAGTCGATTAGATCAATTATATAACCTCATATAAAAATTGTTTTACTAAAAGGTAATTGCTTTTGTTATTTTTTCCTTTAGATTATTTAATATAAAATGTCATTATCACTCCCAAGTTGATCCATGGGGTGCCAAAATCAACCCAAGTATGAACATGGTCAGAAATGTATTATCCAATAGGGTTAGGACATGTGTTAGGGTAACTTAAGATTATTATAATATTATTTTTTAAATCTTATTTACTGGATTTAGCCCTTTAACCACGACAAATAAAATATTTACTAAAGTAAATATGCCTAATGTCTAAAAATAAAATTTACATATTTAAAAAATTTGGAACCTCTCCATTTTTCCAAAATTCAAAACATATAAGTGGCAGAAATTAATTTGAAATTAAATCCAGTTGTCAAAATAAAAAACATGTTTTTATGAAATAATAACTATCAAAAGATTAACACTTGTTTATTTACAGTTTAATCATGAGATTACATCCAATGACTTAAATTTTGTTAAATGCTAAAAATATAATCTAATTATAGTTAAAAACCATTCAAATGTATAATTTAACACTATAAATTATTTCGATTAAAATTGATGTTTTTAATTAAAATTTAGTAATTTCACTATTCATCAAAAATTGAAAGTTTTCAGAAAAATACCAAAAACTCACCCTATGCTAATTTTGATATTCTGAATCCAAAAATGAAGTCCATTTTGAAAGATAAAATTTATAAAATTTCAAAAAGAGGGTATTACTATTCATAACGTCTAGTTTTATTTGTCGCGGTGTGTTATAAGCTTGAAGTTGCGTACAATTAAAGCTATTAAATTATTCAAAGGGAAACGTATCGTGGAAGCTTGGGGTGTTACATTCATCCCCCCTTTTGGAAATTGAGTCCTTAAAATTTTTAATATTGGGCTTGGGAACATAATTGAAAGTCCCTAATCAGAAAAAGAGTCGATAAAACTATCACTTTAAAAGAAAGAAAGAGAAGTACAAAGGTCACATGAGGTAACCCATACTAGGATTCTATATAGGAAAACATGGATATGTAAGATAAACTAAGTGTTATGTTCTGATGGAGAGGGATATAAAACATGATCAGGAGAAAGTTAATCAAGAAAACCACAAACTTGTGATGGGACAAACAGTCATTAGTTTCCTAGTAGGAAAAGTAAATGGAAAACGTTTTTTTTGTTTTAAGTTACATTTCATAAAGATGTGGAATTTATTTATGAGATTGACTAAGAACATAAAGATATATACTTACTTTTTAAGTAGAGTTTCATTCTTTAATAAATTTCTACCACTAAATCATTTTTTTTCAAACGATGAGTATTCAAGATGACTTGGTCACACCAGAAGAGCTAGAATCAGCTTCTAGAGAATCACATGATCCACAAAGGATAAACTATATATTTACCTTATCTTTAGAGATTAATCAAAACCAAAAAAGTTATTCCAAGATCAGATGATCTCCCAAAAGGATAATCCTTTAGAGAAAGAAACACTAATCTTAATTTCGAAAATTTAACTAAAAGTACGCCAAAGTTAAATAAATACCATTCAATAAAAAATTGTACTTAAAATCATTAAATATAATCCAAACTAATATTGAAACCCAAAACATAGATGAATTTGGTTATGTAGTCTTCCACGTTAAATTGTATCTTCAAATGATATCGACTACTCTTAAAGTCACATACTTAAAATTAATTTACCTAATCACATATTCTATATTATAGGTTAATAATTTCCATAAATAACCCAAATCACTATAAGTCCACAATAAAAAAATATATAAAAATCCACCATTACTCCTCAAATGAAATCCCATTGTATTTTATTCTCCTTAGGCATATAGTGTTCCCAAAAGAGCGAATGTCTTCCAAAATAACATGTATCACTTAATCACCAAATAATTTTCCTATACTAAGGGTATTAATTGGATAAGAAAAAAGATACCAAATCAACTTATTATTGGTCAATAAAATCATTTAACTAAAAATAATTCGTCACACTAACCAGGGCCTTCACTTAGTCTTACGGAAGGTGATAAATCCCAATCGCACTCTGGTTATGGGTTCAATTCCCATAGCTTTGTTTGATACGACAGGTTGTCACACAATATGAATGTTGTACCTTTTCAAAAACTATATTTTATAACATTACCAAAATGAGATAAATTTTTCAAAATAACCATAACATAATTTTACCACAAATTTTATCTAATAAATTGCATTTTTATCCCAATATATAATAACTTCTAATTGCTTCATACTCAATGATCATATAAAACCAATTGGTTATTTATAACTATATCCACAAGGGAAAAGATAATTCTTCCTCAAATATCATTTTCATATGAAAAACTATAGGGTTACAAATACAAGAGAAAATTATTCCAAAGTAATCCCATCAACAAAGAGCACTAATACTTTAAGACATTTCTCTAACCATTTAATTCCACATAGATTCTTATTTGACAAAGAAAATATCCTATAGAGTAGGGAATTCACTTGGGTAATGGACAGGTCCCCTACATTTATGAAAAATGATTTTAAATGGATTCTTGGAAACATTTTTATTTTCTTCCATAGTACTCTTCATTTTTCCTTAGCAATTCTTTACTTTATGTCCTTCTTTCCCACACTTAAAGAATTTCTTTGTTCCATTTAGTCATTTTCTTGGGTGTCTCTTTCCACGTTTCCTACATGATGGAAATTGAGGATTATTTTCTCCATTGTATCCATAGATGGAGCTCTTATCATTCATCACCTTTCTCTTCTTTGTTGAGTCTGAGAGTTGGTTAATATATATGTTGTTGATCGTATTTTTGGAAAACTTATTTGGCATGAACAAGATATCTTTTACGCCTATCAAAATTCCATTTTTTTGCTCTTTTCCACCACCGTTTATACCTTGTACATCATTCTCAATGTTACTATTAATTCATTGGAATCCATCCGTTGACTAAAATCAGAAAGAATCGTGTAAGTAACAAAAGTCATAAAATCATTTAGAGAATATAATGACACCATATTTTCAATTTTAAACACCTTTGGATTAACCAAGGCCATTTATTCTAATATTATATTAAAATCCGTCAAATTGAGTTGTAAAGAAAATGTAAATGATCCTAAGTATATCCCCCGAGAGTGTTGTAACCAAGAGTGAAGCAAGACCCATTATCATTCACCAGTTCCCATTTGAGTCTAGATCAAAGCTATGTTTTCAGGTTTTACCCCTAGGTACATCTGTGCTAGAGCCGCCTCTACCTGCTCATATCTAGACAGGGATGTTTTTCTTGGAAAACTCACAAAATCTCCACAGTACAAAAATTCTAAGAAGTTCTTATATAATAATCCTCAATGTCTATCTTAGGGTAGTGTGCTCAAATCATAGTTTATCTAAATCTAGTTTCCAAGGTTTGTAATAAATTTTCTCTAATACCAACTGTAACGCCCCAACCCTAGTTACCCAGAGGCTGATGCATTATTTTAATACATTGACATGATTCCAAGGAATCAATTCCCAAAGGACCGATCAGTTTAGTAGTCTTGGAAACAAGATACATACATAAGTTCAACATTGCAACTTGAAAAGAAAAACAACACTTATTTACCCCTTTAGAAACATCCAAGCATCCTAGATTATGCCTACAAGTCACTCATAACTAACTCCTTCATATCCTAGGAAAATGAAACATAAGAAAGGGGTGAGATCAAACACTATGTAAGGGTTAGAAATATAGATGAATATAACATAAAAATTAATCATGGTGAATAATTGAAAACACATGCCTTAACAAATGATAAACACGAGAAATTTATGGCAGGAATATGAGCTGAGTAAATAATTCCATAATAAAACATAGTTATGGGTGTTCTACTAATCGAATAACCACATAAAATATCAATAACGTATCTCATAATGATGGAATTCATAATACCAGACATCATAACCACATAGTCAAGGCCTCATGCTAAGACTACAAATAAGATTTTGTCAAGGCCTTGTGCCAAGACACTAGTTTGTCTCATGAGACCTACCGATGCATCGAGGAGCTATAATGGGCTCCACCTATCACTTACTAAGTCCAATGCATTTCTCATTTGAAAACAATGAAACATAACATAAACATTCACATTAAACTAGCATACGAAATGTCAATACTTTAACCATAAACCATGAATGGTATAAAAATAACACATCCATAGTTAAACATAACTCATTAAATAAAATATGTAAGATTGTAATATAATAAATTAACCTCAATCGAGAATAATGAAGGGTATTGACCTAGATGAAAATAATCAAGTCTATTTGAGAGAAATATCCTCCTTTTTCTTGAAGACATTTAAAAGTAACAATATTTATCAAGAATCCATTTAAAATAGATTTTTGAATAAAAGTGTACCATACCACTTTGAAACTTTTGAAAGATATTTAAATTTTAAAACATTAATGTCCAAATAAATAAATCCTTAAAACCATTTTAAAAACATGGATATTAATGAGAAAGATTTAGAAGAATATAATTTTTAAACATTTAAAATAATATTTTAGTTAGAGCTCCTAACCAAATGAGAGATTCTTGAATACAAATAATTGAGGTAATAAAAACATAATAATATCATGAGAATAAATGGATTCATGATATATTATGTAAAAGTACAATATATACACCAAATAAAAGTGAATTGGTGCATAAAAACATATAAGTCTCAATGGAATGTAGGTTGAGATGAAATCACTTATAAAGACCGTATCCTTAGGATAGGGATAAATCAATGAAATAATTATGTGTGAAAAATATAAATACACTAAATATGGTTGGATATACAGTGTAAGTAAATCAGAGGACATTCAAACATATTCTTATAAAAACAACACCAATTATTTGGATGTTTAACTAAATGAATAGAAATTGAATTAAGATTACTCTTATCAAGTTCATATCAATGACATGAGAAATTATCAATGGAGTGATTATGTGTATCAAAAGTATATCCAAAAAAAGGGGAGTTGAAATTAATAAATAAATAATAAATAGTGATTCCATACATAATATTGGAGTAAAATAATTAATGAAGTATTCGTAAAGCACAATGAGTGGAAATTGAAAATTGAAATTCCCTTTCCGATTTGGTAACTCACAAAACATACCCCCACGAAAAAAGGATTATTAAATGAAGTTTTAAATACCCATAGATTAAATTATATTACACAAGGAATAAAATCATGTCCAGTACATACACCACACAAAAGGAAATAGTGGCAATACATCATGAATCTAATGGGAATAAGAAGTGAGATGAAATCCCCATATGACGTTGTAATCAATCGAGTCGTATGAAAAAAAGTTAATAACCACAAAATGATTCATATAATACCATGAATATAAATATAATTATGACAATATATACCAAATGGTAGTACACAATACACCACAATCAATAAATAAGTAGCGAACAATGGAAATCTCAAGAAATTAAGAGTGAGATAAGAAACCCCTTACTTTTTACTTTTCCTTGGTAGAGGGTAGGTTAAACTAATTTATAATGGTGAAATAATTATTATTAAATAATAAAAAACCATATAAATTAATATTATATCATATATATTCTTCTAATATTTCATTGTTAATGATATTTCAGTAGTATCATCGTTTCAGGTGTTAACTGATTCATTTTCCTTTATATGATTTGTTATGTAAGTATTGTTTTTTATGAATAGGATGTATCTTATTCATATTAATAATAATATCAAGTCTTTATAAATTACTTTTAATCATAAAATTAAAATTATTCTTGAATGGATATGATGGGGAATGAATCTCATCGCGTTCGTGGAGATGGTAATCCATATGTACGTACGAGCAACAATATCATTATTTTGATATTTAAATCATATATAATTGGATGATATATCATATAAAAAGAATAATTATCATGTTATATTTATTATTTACAATATTTATACTAATTATTATACCCATCCAAATAATGAAGTATTTGAATAACAAACCACACCATGATGTGGTGATAGTAATCCGTACTTACGCACATATGGTGACTTAGTCATTTATAGGATGAATAGAATAATGAATATGGTTGTAAAAATTTTATAATAACATCACATTATATATAAGATACTGTATTTATTATTTTATAATGGAAAAAAAATAAAGAAATAGGAAGTGGAAGAAGAAAAGATCTTGAAAGAGGTGATGAAATATTTACCTCTTTTTCAGGTTCTTCCTTTTGATTTGATCAAAAGGGATCTATATGTTGGATTTCTGACTAAATTAATTCTTATAAGATTAAGGGAGGATATTTGGGTATGGGTTGTCCAATCCAAATGTTTTTGAAGGTGTGAATTTGAGAGAAGGGTAAGTGCAATTTTATAAGAGGGGTGAGGGGCACCTTAGTAAAAGATTGAAATATTATTTTATAATAAAATTATTTTCAGTTTCTAATGGCTCAAAAACAATTATTTAAAGTATAAGTAGGTAATGAGTCTAAAACCACTCAACAAATAGGTTCTATACAGGTTTTTGTCACAATATTAACCTTATCTTTTAGATTTAACTCTTAGTTAAATAGTTTGACATTTATCATGCCTCATTGTATTTTTATATTATATGGTTAATAAACACACTATAAACTTCCATGAGAACACCAAGTGGTTAATTAATGATAAAAATATTATTATATAAGTCTTTTGGCCAGACATTAGATTTTTTGTATTATTATATTAACCAATAATATTGTATTTGTTTTAAAAACTCATTTATGTCAATTTTGACATTATTTAATAATTTATTTTTGTTAAAGTCCTAGAAACTTAATTAATTCCAAATAAATACATTGACTAAACCCTAACTTGTCATAGTGAACTATATAATTTGTGTATGACATAAAAACTTTCAAATTATATTCATTTTAGTATTTATAATATCATTTATTAGATTGTTTCATTAATAAAGAAAATATTGTATCATTATTGTGTCATATATAAATATATTTATTTTATGTCTAAAAATTTTAAATAAAATATCACGAGGTAGAAAATATTTTTATATTTATAATGAATATTTATTGTTTAATATATATATTATATAACCTCATATAAAATTTTTTTTACAAAAAGATATTTTCTATTGTTATTTTTGTCTTTACTTTAGATTATTTAATATAAAATGTCATTATCACTACCAAGTGGCTCCATGGGGTCCCCAAATCGACCCAAGGATGTAAATAGTTGGAAATGTATCATCCAATAGGTTTAGGACACATGTTAGGGAAATTTAATAATATTATAATATTATTTTTTAACCTTATTTACGGGATTTACCCCTTTAACCATGGTAAATAAAATATTTACTGAAATAAATATTTCTAATGTTTAAAAATAAACTTTACCTATTTACACAATTTTGACCTCCTAATTCCAAATATGAAATCCATTTTTCCAAATTCAAAACACAAAATTGGAAAAAATTAATTTGAAATTAATTCCCGTTGTCAAAACAAAAAGCGTGTTTTTATAAAATAATAACTATCAAAAGATTGACACTTGTTTATATCCAGTCTAATTGTGAGATTACATCCAATGACTTAAATTATATTAAATGATAAAAATATAATCTAATGATACTTAAAAACCATTAAAATGTATAATTTAACACTATAAATTATTTTGATTAAAAATGTTTTTTTAATTAAAATTTATTATCCTCACTATTCTTCAAAAATTAAAAGTTTTCAGAAAAATACCAAATATTCACCCTAAGCTAATTTCAATATTCTGAATCCAAAAATGAAGTCCATTTTGAAAGATAAAATTTTTAAAATTTCAAAAAGTGGGTATCACTATTCATATCGACTAGTTTGATTGGTCATGGTGTATTAGAATCTCAAAGTTGCTTACAATTAAAGCTATTACATTATTTTAAGGGAAACATACCATAAAATCTTGGGGTGTTACACTGATGTTCATGAATAGTATATAAAACTCTTCCCAGATGACATGCTTCCACCCTAGAATAAAAAACTGAAGACATAATTGTCTTATGAAGGGGAGCTTGTAACATCCCAACTTTTCTCAAAGTCATAGACAATTTTTTTATTCTTCAATTGCCTATTTTTTATCTTATAATTTTCATAATAGTGTCATGGAAGGAACAATGGTGTTGGGGCTTGACCAAATTCTGAAGCATTGCAATGTTAGAAAACTAACTTGGAATCATGGTTAAGAGAAACCATATAGACCTTCACAGAGAGTTTTTTTAACTATGCGATGTGAGATAGTGGGTAGAAAGGATCTACATAGTTTCTATGAAACCATTAATGGAGGCCTAAATGCATGTGCAAATTTTCCTTGAAAAATAGAATACTATTTTTTTCCTGGTCTACACATGGTTAGCCAAATTGCGCATCTAGAATATGTGGGGGTTCTCTTTGGTTAGTGTTATGACTAATGGATGGGGCATAGTTTAGATAACAATGCAGCCAAACCATGTGCCCAGGTCTGGTTGGGTGAATGTATACTTTTTCCCTTAATGAATTTAAAACCATAACCCTTATTTATCTCTTCTTTTGTCTAGTGGATGAACTCTACTCCCTTATCTCTTGAGTTTCTCACTTTTATAATCTAGTGATCACCATTTCGTTTCCATTCATCATCTATATCCTTTACCGTTGAAAGCATAAAAAAGATTGAGGTATGCTCTATACTCCTTTCACTTCAATTATTTGTTTCTCTTATCCACTATTTCACTATTTAGGTGTGACCTCATTTCCCCCATTTTCCAGGAATTTGACTATTTGTCTTACACAATATTTTATAGCTTCATTAAACTGATTAAAATTATTGTGTGGTCTTATACACACTAGATCTAGGTGGTATAGCTCCTTTACCAAAGTTTTTTAACATTCTATAACTTGCACTATTATTTTGTGCACAGGACCCTTCTAGGGATGCTTTCTAACACCCCAAGATTTCATAGTAACTAATTTTTTTAAAGTAATTCAATTGCTTGCGCTACACGCAACATCGAGTTCGAGCGCACCATGACTTACCAAACTAGCCATTCAATAGAGTTTTTGAATAGTATTATCTAAATATAGATTTTATATACTCAATATAATTTTATAATCCATATTATTTATTTCTTAGACATAATATAAGAACAAATTCATTTTTTCAGATAAAGGAAGTATTTTTCAAAAAATGAAATTTTACCACCTTTTAATGGAAAACCATTTTTAAAACCAATATTTGACACCTTTATATATTCAATTTAATGAAATTAAATTCTTATTTATAATCAGGACATAAAAATTTATTTTGGATAAATTTTTGGTACTTTTCTGATAACTTTCATATTTGGATGAATACTGAAAAATACTAAATTTTAATTGAAAATAATTTTTTTAATTGAAATAATTTATAGTGTCAAATTATGCATTTGAATAGTTTGGAAGTATAATTAGATTATATTTTTATAATTTAATACAATTTATGTAATTATAAGTAATTTTACATTTAAATTTGACAAAAACAAATGTCAATATTTCGATAGTTTTTACTTTTTAAAAACCCGCTTTTCATTTTTGACAACAGAAATTAATTTTAAATTAATTAATGGAATTTATATGTTTTTAATTGTAAATTATAATTAATTTTTTAATTTTAAATTTCAAAATTATCTTATGGTAATTTTTTTTTCTAAAAACATTCAATTTTCGATGAATAGTGAAAAATACTTCGTTATAGTTTAAAACCGACTTTTTATATAAATAATTATTTATTTTATTTAAGTTTCTTTTATGTAAAAATAGATATATAATACCTATATATGTTCAATGTAATTCGTTGGAGTCATTTTATAATAAAATTAGATGTATAAAATTTTATTGAACTTTTTACCATCTTTTACCCACCTTCTAGGAGCATTTACAAATTTTCCTAAAACTTAATTTTAACGCTTATGTGAGTTAAATTTCAAAAATCTGAGAGACACAGTAAAAGTCAGTAAGTAAAATGTGGTTCAATAAGAGAAACATAATTTTTGGTGAATAATAACTTTTGACTTTTATTTACCGCAGTTCAAAGTAAATAGGGTAATTAAGGGTAAAAATGAAATTATAATTACCCTAAAACATGTCCTAATTCTATTAGATAAGTTTAATTCGATCAGAAAAAACCATAGGAATATAATATGATCCTTTTGGTCCACATAGATAATATTTGGATATTTATGATAATTTCATTTAAAGAAGTGTTAAAAGTGTTAAATTCAACGTTTATTAAATAAACCATTTTTAATATGGGGTTTTACAAAATAAAAACTTGATTATAAATATTCATTCAAAATATAAAAAGATTTACTACATAATGGTATTTTATTTATAATTTTTAGACATTAAATAATTAAATTAATTTAGGACACAATAATGATGAAGTAATTACCTTATTAATGAAAGATTAAAATAATTGATATTTAAAATATCCAAATAAATGTAATTTGAGACTTTTGATGAATTACACTAATTTTATAGGTTAATATGACATTTTAGGGTTGATTAAATAATTTTTTTTCGATGTAACCATGCTTTTTTAATTTTTACAATAACCAAGTACTAAATAGTGTCAAAATTGACAAAATTGAGTTTTTAAAACCAATACGATATTATTAATTGATATAATATTCCTAAAAATATAAGATTCATCCAAAGGACTAATATAAATTTATACATATTATTAATGAATTACATGGGGTTCTGTTGTCTTATTATTGTATGTTTATTCACCATACAATATAAAAATACAAAGAGAAATAATAAATGTCAAACTATTTAACTAAGAGTTAAATCTAAATGATATGGTTAATATGGTGACCTAAATCTGTATAAAACCTATTGGTTGATAGTTTTTCTACCAATACGCACCTTTTCCTAGAAATAAATAATTTTTAAGCCATTAGAAACTGAATATGATTTTATTATAAAATAACATTTCAAGCTTTTCCTAAAGTGACCCTCACCTCTCTTATAAAAAGGTACTTCCCCTTCTCTTAATTTCACACCCTCAAAGCCATTTTGATAGGAAAAACCCGGCCCAAATATCCTCCCAAATTTCCTTCCATCATTCTAGAGTCCTTACTTTTGTGACAACTGGACCCTGGTGACAGCACAACCACCCCGCCTTAACACGGACGTCGGGTCCTGGCCCACCAAGTACCACCAGTTGCCCCCGCAGACACGTGGGGCCCACCCTAGGGTCCATCCACATGCCCGAACGGGTCATCTAACAAATGATAGTTCCCACAGGCCAACACAAGTCCTTTCTAGTGTGCTTTGTCCTCACTTACACACACCCTGAGAAACTTCCCATGAGGTCTCCCATCCTGATCACTACTCTAGGCCAAGCACGCTTAACTGTGGAGTTCTAATCAGGTAGGCTCCCAAAAAGGAAGGTGCACCTTGTTGACATGAGTCCTATCATTAAGTCATTTAACCCTTTATCATTCTGGGATGTTACAATCACCCCACCTTTAGAGCACAACGCCCTCGTTGTGAGCCCTACATCTCAACCCAGGCAGTGCACCACACTTAAGGCTGGGTACCACCTCTGATATCAAATGTGAAAACTGGGCCCTGGTGACAGCACAACCACCCCGCCTTAACATGGCCGTCGGGTCCTGGCCCACCAAGTACCACCAGGTGCCCCCGCAGACATGTGGGGCCCACCCCAGGGTCCACCCACATGCCCGAACGGGTCATCTGACAAATGATAGTTCCCACAGGCCAACACAAGCCCTTTCTAGTGTGCTTTGTCCTCACTCACACACACCCTGAGAAACTTCCCAGGAGGTCACCAATCCTGATCACTACTCCGGGCCAAGCACGCTTAACTGTGGAGTTCTAATCAGGTAGGCTCCCGAAAAGGAAGGTTCACCTTGTTGACATGAATCATATCATTTAGTCATTTAACCCTTTATCATTCTGGGATGTTACAACTTTGGTCAGAAAGCCAACTTAAGGAGCCATTTTTATCAAATCAAAAGGAAGAACCTGAAGAAGAGGTAAATAATTTATCACCTCTTTTAAGTTCTTCTCCTTTTCCACTTCCTCTTTATTTGATAATTCCATTATAAAATAATAACAATATTATTTTATATATACTATGATGTTATTATAAAATGGAACAACCATATTTATTATTATATCCATCATATGAATGACAAAGTCACCATACGTGCGTACGTACGGCTTACCGTCTCCACGTCATGGTGTAGTCTGTTATTCAAACACTTCATTATTTGGATGTGTATAATAATGAGTATAATCAATGTAAATAATAAATATAGCATGTTAATTATTCTTTATATATAATATACCATCTAATTACATACGATTTCACCATCAGTATAATGATATTGTCACTCATGCGTATGTAGGGATTACCGTCTCCAAAAACGCGATGAGGTTCGTTCCCCATCATAATCATTCAAGAATAATTTTTATTTTATGATTAAAAATAATTTTTAATAACTGAATATCATTATAGACATGTATAAAATACACCCTATCCGCAATAAACATGTCTTACATAATCGAGCATATAAAGGAAAATAGACCAGTTAACACCCAAAATGACGATACTACTAAAATATTATTAACAAAGCAATATTAGAGGATCATATATGATATAATATTTATGTATATAGTTCTTTTATAATTTAATATGAATTATTTAACTATTTTATATAAGTATAACATACCATCGACCAAGGAAAAGTACAAGGTAAGGGGTTTTAATCTCACTTCTTATTCCCATGAGATTCATGCTATATTTCCACTATTTCCTTTTGTGTGATGTATATACTTCCCATGATTGTATTATTTATGTAATATAATTTAATTTATGGGTATTTACATCTTCATGGTATGATACTTCTTGCATGGGGTGTATGTTTCGTAAGATACCAAATTGGTAAGGGAATTTCAAATTTCTATTTCCACTCATTGGGCTTTACACATACTTCGTTGATTATTTTAATCCAAGATTATGTGTGGAATCACTATTTATTATTTATGTGGTAATTTTCACTCCCCTTTACGTGGATATACCTTTGATACACATAATCAATCCATTGATAAATTCACATTTCATTGATATGAACCTTTTAAGGATAATCTTAACTCAATTTCCATTCATTGAGTTAAACATCCATGTCATTGGTTTTGTTTTTATAAGAATATGTATGAATGTAATATGAAATATTTACAATTAATATCCAATTATATTGAGTGTATTTATATTTTTCACACATAATTATTTCACTGATGCATTTTTAATATAAGGATACAGTCTTTATAAGGAATTTCGTCTCAATTTACATTCCTTTGAGACCTCTTTGTCGTTATGCACAAATTCACTTTTATATGGTGTATATACTGTATTTTGACATATTATATCATAAATTACATTATTTTAATGATATTATATTGTTTTTATTAATTTTATTCCTCAATTACTTGTATTCAAGCGTCTTTTATTTTGTTAGGAACTCTTTAACTAAAATATTGTTTTAAATGTTTTAAATATTCATTCTTCTAAATATTTCTCATTGATATCAATGTTTTAAAAATGGTTTTAAGTATTTATTTATATGGGAATAAATGTTTTTAAATTAAAATTCATTTTAAAATTTTAAAAGTGGAATGGGACACTTTGATTCAAAAATCTATTTTAAATGACTTCATTGATAAATTCTGCGACATTTAAATGTTTTCAATAAAAAGAGGATATTTCTCTCAAAAAGTATTAATGACTATTTTCATCTATGTTAATATACTTCATTTTAATTTACTCTGGATTGAGGTTGATTTTTCATAATACAATCATCCATATTGTATTGAATGAGTTATGTTCGACTGTGGAAGTGCTATTTTTATGCCATTCATGGTTTTTGGTTAAAATATTGGCATTTCGTTTACTAGTTTTAATACAAATGTTTAGATTATGCTCTATACTTTTATTTGAGGAATGTATCTAACTTACTAAGTGATGGGTGGAGACCGCTCTATCTCCTCGATGCATCGGTTGGTCTCATGAGACAAACTAGTGTCTTGGCACAAGGCCTTGAAAAACTCTTATTTGTAGTCTTGGCACAAGGCCTTGACTATGTGGTTATGAAGTCTGGCATTATGCATTCCATAATTATGAAATTGGATATTGATATTAAATGTGATTTTTTTTCTATTATGATATCCATGTGAATAAGTAAATACAATTTTTTGATTTATCATTTCCATATTATGCCGATGTTTAAGTTTAAAAGGCTTGTGTTCTACTCTTATACATTACCTTAAATGTTTATTCTTATTTATGACAGTCTCTGCTATATTGTTATCCTTACTGAGCATTTGAGATCACCCATTTCTTATGTTTTATTTTTCTTAGGTTTCAAATAAGTATATTACGATTAACTTTTAGGAACATGCTAATGGATATAAGAGTATTCAAAGGGGAAACAATGTTATTTTTTATTTCATGATGTGATGTAAAACTTATGTATGTATCTAGTAATTCAAAGGATAATACACTGATCGATCTTTCGGGACATGGTTTTTTGTATCATTCCAATGTTATGTAATAATGCACTGATTCTGGTTAACTGGGATCAGGGCATTACATTTGGTATTAGAGGAAGTTTAGTACAATCCTTTGAAGCTAGATTTAGAAAAATATCTGATTTGGAAACACTACCGTAAGATAGAAATTGAGTATTAGTATAGAAGAATATCCAAAAATTTTGGTAACGTAAATATTATGTGGGTTTTCCAAGCAATACATCCCTGTCTGGATACGAGTAGGTAGAGACGGCTCTGGCACAGATGTATCTAGGAGTGAAAACACCAACAAGGAGTTTCAAGTTTGACCTGAGGTATCCTGGTACACGGCAACAGGCCTTTCTGCACTCTTCGTTACAACACTCCTAGGGGATATGCTTAGGATAATTCACATTCTCTTTACAAACCGATTTGAAGGATTTTAATATAAGAAGTGAATAAATAATCTTGGATAATCCTAATGGGTTTTAGATTGAAAATAAGTTGTTATGATATTATCTAAATGATATTATGACTCACACTTTTCTTTCTTGTGTTAGTTAATGGATGGATTCCAAGGAAGTCATAGTAACATTGAACATGATGTACAAGGTGGAAACATTAGTGAAAATGAGCCACCAAATGGAATTTTGATAGGTGTAAAAGATATCGTGTTCATGCCGAATTCGTTTTCCAAAAATATGGTTAACAACATATATATTAACCAAATCCTAGAATCAACAAAGAAGAGAAAAGAGGTGAATGATAAGAGCTCCATCAGTGGAGAACATGGAGAAAAGAAATCTCAATTTCCATCATGAAAGAAACGTGGATGGAGACACCTAGGAAAGTGTCTCAATTGAATAAAGAAATGATTTATGTGTGGGAAATAAGGATATAAAGTAAAGATTTTCTGAGGAAAAATGAAGAGTACTGTGGAAGAAAATAAAAATGAGCCCAAGAATCCATTTATAGTCATTTTCTGTAAATTTAGGGGACCTGAGCATTACCCGAGTGAATTCTCTATTATATAGGATAACCTCTTGGTCAAGGATGAAACTATGTGGAAATAAATGGATGATGAAATATTTAAAAGTATAAGTGCTCTTTGTTGATGGGATTACTTTGGAAGACTTTTCCCTTGTATGTGTAACTCTGCAGTTTGTTTTGTGAAAATGCTATTTTAGGAAGAATTATATTTTTTATTGTTGATATAGTTATAAATAACCATTTGGGGTTATATGATACTTGAATTTGAGGCAATTATAGGTTATTAAATTTTTGGGATGAAAATGCGAGGTATGAGATATCATTTGTGATGAAATTATGTTATGGTTATTTTGAGTAATTTATCTCATTCTTGGAATGTTATAAAATATATTTTTTAAAAAAGGACAACACACAGACCGTGTGAAAACCCGTCGTGTTAGAAAAACCTGCAGGAATCGAACCCACAACCAGAGTGCGATTGAGATTTATTGCCAACCACTGGACTACGTGAAGTCCCTGGTTAGTGTGGCTAATTATTTTTAGTTAAATGATTTTATCAATCAATAATAAGTTGATTTTTCATCTTATGTCTCATAAAATTGATATCCTTAGTATAAGAAAATGATTCAATGATTAAGTGATAAATGTTATTTTGGAATACATTTTCTCTTTTGGGAACACTACATGTCTAAGGAAGATTAAGTACTATGGGATTTTATTTGAGGAGTAATGGTGGATTCTTATGTGTGATTTTATTGTGAATTTATAGCAATTTGGGTTATTTATGGATATTATTAACATATCATAGAGAATATGTGATTAGGTTAATTACTTTTATGTATGCGACATTAAGATTAGTCAAGTTTATTTAGAGATACAATTTAATGTGGAAGACTACATAATCAAATTCTTCTAGGTTTTGGGTTTCAATATTAGTTTGGATTATATTGAAGGATTTTAAGGACAATTGTTTATTGAATTATATTTATTTAACTTTGGTATTATTGTTTTAATTTTAGAAATTTAGATTAGTATTTCTTTCTCTGAAGGATTATCCTTTTTGGAGATCATCTGATCTTGTATTAACCATTTTTGTTTTGGTTAATCTCTGAAGACAAGGTAAATATATATAGTTTATCCTTTGCAGATAAAGTGATTCTCTAGATGTTGATTCTAGTGCTTCAGGTGTGACCATGTCATTTTGAATACTCATAATTTGAAAAAAAGATGAGTTCGTGGTAGAAATTTATTAAAGGATGAAACTCTACTTAAAAAGTAAGTATATCTCTTTATATTCTTAGTAAATCTAATTAAAAGATTCCTCAAATTTATGAAATAGAACTTAAAACAAAAAATGTTGTCCATTTACTTTTCCTACTAGGAAACTAAAGACTATTTATCTGATAACAAGTTTGTGGTTTTCTTATTATTAAATTTTTCCTGATCATGTTTTCTATCACTCTCCACCAAAACTTGACACATAGTTTATCTTCCATATCCATGTTTTCCAACATTAAATCCTAGTATGTGTTATGTCAGGTGACCTTTGTACTTCTCATTATTTCTTTCAAAGTGGTAGTTTTATTGACTCTTTCTCTGATGTGGGACTTTCAATGAAGTTTTCAGACCCAATTTTTAAATTTAGAGGACGTAATTTCCAAAACGGGGGAAGAATTTAACACCCCAATATTTCATAGTAAGTTATTTTCTTTAAAGTAATTCAATAGCTTGTGCTACATGCAATTCTGAGTTTAAGCGCACCACGACTTACCAAACTAGCTGTTTAAAAGCAGTTATGAATAGTATTAACTGAATTTGAATTTTATATACTCCATATAATTTTAGAGTCCATATTATGTGTTTCTTGGACATAATATAATAACAAATTCATTTGTTTTAGATAAAAGAAGTATTTTTCAAAAAAATTCAATTTTAGCACCTTATAATGGAAAATATTTTTTAAAACCAATTTTTTACACATTTATATATTCACTTTAATGAAAATAAATTCTTCTTTAGAATCGGGACATAAAAATGTATTTTTGGATAAATTTTTGGTACTTTTCTGATAACTTTTATATTTTTATTAATACTGAAAAATACTAAATTTTAATTGAAATTTTTTTAATCGAAATAATTTATAGTGTCAAATTATAAATTTGAATGGTTTGGAAGTATAATTAGATTATATTTTTATCATTTAATAAAATTTAGGTCATTATAAGTAATTTTACATTTAAATTTGACATAAACACATGTCAATCTGTTGGTAGTTTATACGTTTTAAAATGCCACTTTTTAGTTTTGACAACGGGAATTAATTATAAATTAATTAATTAAACTTATATGTTTTGAATTTGGTAAAATAGAATTCAATTTTGAATTTGTAATATCAAAATTATCTTAGGGTATTTTTTTAATTTTATGAAAACATTCAATTTTTGATGAATAGTGAAAAACACAGCATTATAGTTCAAAATAGTCTTTTTATTTTATAAATTATTTATTTCATTTAAATTTATTTTAAGTAAAAATAGATATATAATACCTATATAAGTTCCATGTAATTCATTAGTGTCATTTTATAATAAAAATAGATGTATAAAATTTTATTGAACTATTTACCGTCTTTTACCCACCTTCTAGGAGCATTTTCAAATTTACATAAAATATTATTTTACCACTTCTGTGAGTTAAATTCAAAAAATTCGAGAGACCCGATCGACATCAGTAAGTAAAATGTGGTCAATAAGATGAACATAATTTTTTATAAGTAGTAACTTTTCAGTTTTATTTACCCCGGTTAAAAGTAAATAGGGCAATTAAGGGTAAAAATGATACTATAATTACCCTAACACGTGTTCTAATTCTATTGGATAAGTGTAATTTGACCAAAACAAACCTTAGGAATAGAATATTACTGTTTCAGTCACTTGTATTAGATTAGGAAATTTATTATTATTTTATTTAAAGAAGAGTTAAAAGTGTTAAATTCAAAGTTTAATAAATAAACCATTTTTAATATAGGGTTATAAAAAAGATAAATTAGACAATAAATATTTATTATAAATTAAAAAATATTTCTACATAATGTTATTTTATTTATAAATTTTATACATTAAATAACTAAATTTATTTATGACACAATGATGATGCAGTAATTACCTTATTAATGAATGATTAAAATAATTAATATTTAAAATATCCAGATAAATGTAATTTGAGACATTTGATAAATTAAACTAATTTTATAGGTTAATATGACATTCTAGGATGGATTAAATAATTTTTTTCGAAGTAATCATGCTGTGATGATTTTTCACAAAAAGAAAATACAAAATAGTGTCAAAATTGACATAATTGAGTTTTTAAAAAAAATACTATATTATTAATTGATATAATATTCATAAAAATCTAAGGTTTATCCAAAGGACTTAGATAAGGTTATATATTTTAATAATGAACCACTTGGGGTTCGTTTGTCTTGTTATTGTAACTTTATTAACCATATAATATAAAAATACAAAGAGACATGGTAAATGTCAAACTATTTAACTAAGAGATAATTCTAAATTATAAGGTTAATATGGCAACCTAAAACTATCTAAAACTTCTTATTTGAGAGGGTTTCGACCCATACCCACATTATACATGGAATAAATCATTTTGGATCCATTAAAAACTGGAAATGATTTTATTATAAAATAATATTTCAAGATTTTTCTAAAGTGACCATCACCTCTCTTATAAAAGGGTAATTTTACTTATCTTAATTTTATAACTCCAATGCCATTTGGATCTACCAAAACCTGCCCAAATATCCTCCCAAATTTCCTCCCTTAAACCTAGAGGCCTTACTTTGGTCAGAAAGCCATCCTAAAGAGCCCTTTTGATCAAATCAAAAGGAAGAACCCGAAGAAGAGGTAAATATTTCATCACTTCTTTCAAGTTCTTTTCTTATTCAACTTCCTCTTTCTTTGTTGTTTCCAATATAAAATAATAACTCTAGTATATTATATATACTGTGATGTTATTATAAAAATGTCACAACCATATTTATTATTCTATCCATCATATGGATGACAAAGTCACCATATGTGTGTATGTACGGCTTACCCTCTCCACGTCGTGGTGTTGTTTGTTATTCAAACACTTCATAATTTGGATGTGTATAATAATGAGTATAAATGGTGTAAATAATAAATATTACATGTTAATTATTCTGTATATATTATATATCATCCAATTACATACAATTTCACCATTAATATAATGATATTGTCGCTCGTGCGTACTTACGGATTACCGTCTCCACAAACGCGATGAGATTCATTCTCCATCATAATAATTCACAAATAATTTTCATTATTTGATTAAAAATAATGTTTAAGAACTTAATATCATTCTGTATATGAATAAAATACATCCTATCCATAAAAAACATGGCTTATGTAACCGAGCATATAAAGGAAAACAGATCAGTTAACACCTAAAATGATGATACTACTAAAATGTTATTAACAAAAAAATATTAGAAGATCATATATGATATCATATTTAAGTATATAGTTCTTGTATAATTTAATATAAATTATTTAACTATTATAAATGAGGTTAATGTACCATCTACCAAGGAAAAGTACAAGTTAAGGGGTTTTCATCTCACTTCTTATTCCCGTGAGATTCATGCTATATTTTCACTAATTTATTTTGTGTGGTGTATGTACTGCCCATTATTGTATTATTTGTGTAATATAATTTAATTTATGGGTATTTAAATCTTCATTGTATTATAATTATTGAATGGTGTGTATTTTTTGGAAGGTACCAAATTGGTAAGGGAATTTCAAATTTCGATTTCCACTCATTGGGCTTTACGCATAATTCATTGATTATTTTACTCCAAGATTATGTGTGGAATCACTGTTTATTATTTATGTTGTAATTTCCACTCCCCTTTATATGGATATACCTTTTACACACATAATAAAACCATTTATAAATTCACATTCCATTAATATGAACTTTTTAAGGGTAATCTTAACTCAATTTCCATTCATTGAGTTAAACATCCAAGTCACTGGTTTTGTTTTTACAAGAATATGTGTGAATGTAATCTGATTTATTTACACTGAATATCCAATTATATTGAGTGTATTTATATTTTCACACATAATTATTTTATTGATTTATCTTTAATCTCTAGATATAGTCTTTATAAGGCATTTTATCTCAATTTACATTCCTTTGATACCTCTTTGTTATTATGCACCAATTAACTTTTATATGGTGTATATACTATCCTTTTAAATACTATATCATTAATACCTTTATTCTCATGATATTATAATGTTTTGATTTATTTTAATTATAAATTACTTGTATTCAAGCATCTCTTATTTGATAAATAACTCTTTAACTAAAATATTGTTTTAAATGTTTGAAATATTTATTCTTCTAAATATTTCTCATTAATGTCCATGTTTTCAAAATGGTTTTATATATTTATTTATATGTACATAAATGTTTTGAAAATAAAATTCCTTTTAAATGTTTCAAAGTTGTATGGGAAACTTTGATTCAAAAATCTATTTTAAACGACTTCTTTGATAAATAGTGCACCATTTAAATGTTTTCAAGAAAAAGGGATATTTATCTAAAATAGTTTTAATGACTATTTTCATCTATATCAATATAATTCATTTTATTTTTTCTTTATTGAGGTTGATTTCTTATTATACAATCATTCATATTGTATTTAATGAGATATGTTTGACGGTAGATGTGCTATTTTTATGCCATTCATGGTTTGTGGTTAAAATATTGACATTTTGTATGCTAGTTTTAATACGAATGTTTAGATTTTGTTTCTACCTTTATTATGAGGAATGAACTGGACTTATTAAGTGACAGGTGGATCCCACTATAGCTCCTCGATGCATCGGTAGGTCTCAAGAGACAAACTAGTGTCTTGGCACATGGCCTTGACAGAATCTTATTTGTAGTCTTGGAACAAAGCTTTGACTATGTGGTTATGAAGTTTGGAATTATGCATTTCATCATTATAAAATTGGCTATTGATATTACATGTGATAATTATACAAGTAGAATATCCATGTGAATAATTAAATGGCATTATTTGATTTATTTATTCCATATTATGCTGAAGTTTACATTTAAAAGGCTTGTGTTCTAGTCTTATACATTGACTTAAATGTTTATTCTTATTTATGATTTTTTATGCTATATTTTTATCCTTACTGATAATTTGAGATCAACCCTTTATTATGTTTTATTTTTCCCATGATGTAAATAATTATATTACTATTAACCTATAGGAATAGGCTAAGGTATATAAGAGAGTTCAAAGGAGGCAGAATGTTGTTTTTTATTTCATGATGTAATGTAAAACTTATGTATGTATATAGTACTTCCAAGGATACTAAATAGATTGGTATTTCGGGACATGATTCCTTGTATCATGCCAAGGTAATGTAATAATGCACCGATTCTGGGTAACTGTAGTTGGGGTATTACCTACTTAAACCATGTTAAATAAATAAAATTTAATGGTTAATCTTTCCCAATAAGAACCTATCTTATGGTGAATCAACCCCTTGGGTTTATCGCCTTAATATATGTCATCCTAATAGCTATAGTCTACTTTTGTGGCCAAATAACCCCTTGGTCATAAATTGTTTAGACATCTATTAAAGAGTGCCCCCTTATAGTTAACACCTAGACATAATGTTTCAAATTACACAGAATGGTAGGCCATGTGTTTGAAATTATACTTCATGATATAATTTGTTTTTTTAATAAAAATACTTTCACAACATGATAATCATGTCATAAAGGATTTATTTTTTAAACTGTATGTTCATGGTAGTGAAATCATTCCTTATTCTTAGTGCCAATTGAGACACAAGGGGTTCCAACTGAAGGACCCCTTGAACAAGCCTACTGTATCATGTGGATAGTTTTGGTAAATGAAATTTTAAATACATTAGGGTAACTAGCTAATCCCGGGAAGGGATTCCCATTCATTTTATGTTTTACCTTTAGATAAGTAACACCAGTTCCCTAAGAGAGAACCTGGGGATGGGATATATGGTACATTGGTTGTATCATGCCATGAGAGAGACTTGGATTCCTAAGTGCGATATGTGGGATAAAATCAATGGTTATATATTTTTGTCTTTACACCATTCATAGAGTGGAACTTGGGATCTCATTCTTGGGTAGCCTTGTATGGACTCCCAAAACATTGGATGTATTTATAGCCTCCAAGAGTGATACATAGAATTCCTTTGGGATTAACAAGAAAGGTATCAAAGTGCTTCTTATAATTTATAAAGATGTTAATGGAATTAAATAATAAGAGAGTGGACTTGAATCTCATATGACGCACCTACCAATCCCAGTAACTTGCTTGGGGATGGTCAATCATTTAACACATTATTTATAGAAGATATTACTATATTTTACACTCATGTAGGTTAACTTAGTTTAGATATATTAAACAAAGTCCAAATCAGGTAGTGATTGGATAGTTGACCCAAGTGGAATCTAGTACACTTTCTCTTATTTATTTATTACCTTTCATTTATTATCTATTTGCAGAATGATCATTTTATATGCATGTACTAGATTGATGTAGACACTTTTGGGGTGGCCTACTGAGTATTTCTCACACCCTTATTCGACCTCCATTAGAACCCAAGAATATGGTATTTGGTATTGATAAAGGGAAGTGTCCAATTTCTAATGTATGAATCTGATTCTTAGTATAGATTCTGATAGAAAGTGACTAAACCTATGATCATGATAACAGTAGTTATGTTTTTGGCCAATTTTTACTTATTATATTGCATGTGGTATATTCATATCTCCCTTGTATCCCTTGTGCCTTATATTTTTACCACTTTAAAACATGATAATCCTCATGAAAGTTTGTATTTATTTATCATTTATCTTCTACATCATCATTATTATTCAATAGTATATTCCTTATTACTTCTTCTTCTATGATAAGTTTTTGGTCTAGTTATTATAGTGTTTTATTCGGCTGTTTTTTATTTCTTATACACTATTTTATTCACTCTAATCTATGAAGGAATATTATCCCAATTAACATACCCTATTCTCTCAAAAAATAATCAAAGGCCTATAACATATGGGGAGGCATAGTTGAGATATTTTGGCAGCCATCTCAGGGCACCATTAAGTGGAACTTGGGGCGGTATTCTACAAACTTCAAGAGGAGAAATTGTTTCATTTTTAGTGTTTTTCAATTAAGGGTAATTTTAGAGATATATAGGGAGATAAAAAATATTTGAAGAATCAATGAAGAAGAAAAAATATTTCATGAAAAAAAATAAGCGAGTCCATGATTTTGAATTTAATAGTATGAGTTTTTATGAAATTAACGCAACAATTTCTCATCTCACATTTACTTATGTGTGATATATTCCTTATTAACCAGTTATTTATTATGTTTGGGGTATATAAGTACATTTTATATATCATATCATTAATCTCAATATCTTCATAGTATAAAATGTTTCATTTATTAATTATTACTTTTATAGGGAATACAATTTTATTGATTATAATTGGAAAGGGGATTTAATAACTCATTTTTATTTCATTGGGTTAAACATATATTTCATTGATTATGTCATGTTATGGTTATGTGTGAAATGAAATTTTGTTATATTATGTTTTATTTAATCTTCTTATGTTCATTTATAGTAGATAACCATAATCAATCCATTTGATTAATGACATGATATTTGTATGGGACTTCATCTAAATTTTACTTCATTATAGCATATTTTTGATATTATGAACCTATATTATTTTATGAGGTCTAAATTAATCTATAATGACCTTTTATATACTTAATTTATTATTTCCATGATATTTAAATTTTTGGGAAATTTTTCTCTATCATTTGGCATAAGATTTGATTGAATAAAATGTTACTATGATGATTACTTATTATGTTGTCGAGAGAGATATAGTAGCTATGAGGGATACATAATATGTAATTGTGATTTAAAAATGATTCCACAAGTTATATTTATAAGTTATGATAGAAATTTATTATATATAGAACCTATTATTTCATAAGGTAAGATAATGATATTATGTTTTATATGTGAAAAGTATATTTTTCCAAAATGATTTCATCGGATTGTAAGTATTCATAGAATAATGGTTGATATCATTATTTTTTTCCCATACTAATATTTTGGTTCACATTAAATGTTTGAAAATGTTTTTAAATATATTAAAATTTTTTAAAGAGAAAGATAATTTAAAGATAAATGGTACAAATATTTTTCATGAAAAGAAATCATGTTTTATTTTAAAAGTAGTTCCCTTAGTTAAAAAATATATAATGAGTATAAGTGTAAACATATAATGTATTGGGTTACTATGTAAGATTTTTTTTATAATTATATAAAATTATAAAACAAAAATATACTTGGGATTTTATGTAAGTGTATTCTAGTTCAAAAACACACGAATATGTAATGTTTAAGGTTGGTTCCTAAAATATTTTATTAAGGGAGGGTTTAGAAAACATTAGTGATTTGGATTCTTCTTAAGAGTTATAGATATCATTATGTGTTTATAATTTTTAGATTTATCATAAGATCATTGTCTTATAAACCCATTTCTGGTATTAAATTTATGATATTTAAATGTTATTAATGGTAATTTTGGAGACATTCATTTTTTATATAATTATGGGTTATTAAATTTTTGGATGAAAAATGAAAGGTATGAGATAAACATTGAGTTTAAAACATATTAAGGTCCATTTGGATAATTTTATCCTATTTTTCATAATTTCATAATAATTATGATGTTCTAGAAAAAGGAAAACTTATAGACCATGAGATAACCTATAGGGTCTGGAAAGGTACGAGAATTAAATCCACGATAGAAGGGAATCAAAGGTGAATCACCTACCATTTTGCTACAAAATTTATTGTTTAGTAAGAAATTTCTCATAGTTAATTTATATGATTGAAAAATGATATGTAATTTTGGGATAATATGTTTTATGAAATAGATAACCATAAGATTGGATCATGATTTTTGGATTATGTGATTAGTGTAATATTTTAACACATTCACTATTTTGATAACTATACATATTTTAGACAAAAAAAATACTATATAATTTAATTTGATGAATAAAAATTTTATTATATTTTGGAAGAATATATGATTTTATTTTGGATATAAGGTTATTTAGGTTATATATTGAAATGGTTATATATCTTGGTGATTATGTGATTTGAGAAATTAATTTTTTGGTATAAGACTTTAAGAGTAATAGATGTTATTTGGTTATAAAGGTTAGTAGTATATTGGAAGACTATGTGACAAAAAGTATTCAATTTTTTTTTCAGTATTAATAAAGAATAATTTTGGGGAATGTTTTATGTTAATTATTTTTGGAATAACCTATGTTGAACTTTGGGTATTACAGTTGAATTTTGGTTATTAATGTCATTTTTCATCATATAAAGGTTTATTATTTTTATGGAATTATATTATATTATCCTATAAATATTGGTTTTGGTTAATGTATAAATGCATGAGTAATAGTTTGTTATACTTTTGTACATTTAGTAATCATTAGAGTTGATTGTAATGGTTCAAGGATTAAAAACTCATTATAAATACTCATTATTTTAAGAAAAAGTTGATATTGTAGTGGAAATGTAATAAATGATGAAACAATAATTTTAAAATAAGTTTATTTCCATATGTTTTTAGTCTAAGTAGTAAAAAGTTCCTCAAACCTATGAAAATGGTCTCGAAACATAAACATTAGCAATATATTTTTATTAATAAAAATCAATGAACTTCTAACCCATCACAGATTTATGGTTTTATAATGGAAATTTATAATGAAGATGTTCTTTATCAATCTCCATTAGAACATGAGTGTTATTTTTTATCTACCATTTCCATGTTTTTCTACACTCAATCTTATTATGTGTTATCTTAAGTGACCTTTGTGCTTTGTCTTCTCTCTTTTTAAATGGATGTTTTATTAACCCTTATTCTGATGTGGGATTTCAAAAAAGGTATTATAAAATTATACAATCCTAGTTATAGAGCCCACATTCAAAATTTGAGGCCAAAATTTATAAAATGGTGAGGGGGATAATGTAACATCCTTATTTTTGAAGAAGGGAACACATTGTTCGATAACGTATATGATATGCCACAACGAGTTTAAATAAACTAAATATTATTATTTAAATAGTGCCTTTATAATGTAGACATTAGAATAGAGGGTATGAATGTTATAAAATAAAATATGAAAATATATTTTACACATGTATATATAATAAATTCTTTAGTGACTAAATAATTATAAATGAAAATAAAACACATATGATAATAAAAGGCACTCTTTTTCTAAAAATTATATAAATCAAAAGAAGTGTGTTTTATACCAAAAAAATAAATAAATCACCCTCTTCAGATTATAATAATAATAATATATATAATATATTCAGTCTAATTTTCATCCTATGTGTTATCTATACATGATACAAAAATAAATCAAATTTTATGCATAAAGATATATTTTTGTAATGGTTGTTTTGCTGCCTTTTAATGGCGAACTTGTTTGAAAAAAATATTTTGAAAATTTAAAAATTTTAATTGAAAAATAATCATCATTTTTGAAATAATAATATGAAATTTAAATTTAATTTTTTTTATTTTTCTAATAAGTTTAATTTTTTCATAAATAGTAAGAAATAATAAATTTTAATTTTAAAATTACTTTTCATCTAAATAATTTAAAATGAAAAAATTTTATTTTAAAATGGTTTGAAATTAAAATTAGAATAATTTTACAACAATTAGTTCAATTTTGTTCATTTTAATATTTTTAAATTTAATTTAGATATAAAAACAAAGTAATTTTTTGAACATTTGTAACTTAAAAAACCCATTTTCTCATACCATCTATGGGATTGATTTTGAAATTATTTTATCCAAATCTATCATCTAAATATTTAATAATGGATTTGATATTTGGAATCATGAGGTAAAATTTTATAATTAAGTCCCTTTTATTTTTGGACAATTTGAATAATAAACATAGTATTTTGTATTACGATAGTGAATAGTAAATTGTGTAATTAAGAGTAAAAATAAATACGGGAAAGATTATAAAATTACCCTAACAGTTGTAATTATTATTTTGGATGAGTGAGTGTTAACTAAAGTCATTCATTGGATTAATTTATGAGATATTGGAGCTACATGGATTCCCTTGCGGAATCATAATCTTTTTTTTTGTTTTCATATTTTTTTCTATCTATACAAGGTGAAGTAAAATATAACTATTAGAGTTGTTTTTTTTCCAAAAAACATCCTTCTTCAATAATATTTAAATTCAATGAAAAAAATTATACGATATATATAAATTTTATATTCTATATCATATAGGAATACACTGATTCTGGGTAGCTCTATTTTAACAAAAATTGGATTTTGTTTTGATATGAAGCTACAACTAAATTTATTTTTGAAGTGAAAACTGTATACAAAAAAGATGCACTATTTTATGTCTTCTATTATATATAATTTCATACTCTATGTGTGATTCTAGTGTGGAAGATTTTAAGAGGGATTTTATTTTTTCTATATTTTCCAAATTGTGGGAATTTGAGAGATAGTGAGAAAGATATAGAGAGGTATAAAGTAAAATAAGAAATGAAGTATAAGAAAAACTAGTTCCTCTGAGAATATAAGTGACTCCAAGATTTGGTAGTAGGAAGTTTGAATTCATTTTCAAATATGGTAATGGTTTCTTGTCTAACTTTTACTTTTATGAGATATATTTAGTATTCATTACTTATTATGTCGTGAGTGGTTTATATAACTCTCTTTAATATATTATTCTATAAATCTCATTTTCCTTTTGGTAATAAATATTTCATTTTATAATTATTATTTTTATATGGGATAAGGTTCGACCAATTACAAGTGGTAAGAGGATTTATTAAATGATTTTTCATTCATTGGGTCAATATTCTATTTAATTTACTAAATCTTGTTATGATTTTATGAGAAATGACTTTTTATTATCTTATTTATTATTTTTACTATTTTTATGTGGATTTACATCCGATGAACATAATAGATTCATTTTATTAATGATATGTTCATTGTAAGGGACTTTATCTCAGTTTTCTTTCTTTGAGGAAAGTTTTTGATGTTATGCACATATATTATTTTTTGACGTGTTTATAACTCCCTTTTGATATGTTATATCATGATTTTTTATTCTCATAATATTTAATTTCTTGTAAAATTTTATGATTTAATGTGACCTAATATTTATTGATTAAAACAAATTAAGGGATTTGTTAACACAATTACAATTTATTGGGTTAAAATTCTATTTCATCGAGTATGACATGCTGAGATTATGTGTGAAAATAATTTTAATTATCTTATGTAATATTTCCAATTTATTTATTTGGATTTGTTATTGATAAACTTAATAAAATAATTTGATTAACACTCAATTAAATGATATGATCATTTCCAGATACATAATTTTTAAGAATCCACTTATAATGATTATTTTTATAAAATCAAAAAATGAATATTTTTTAACCTATACAGAATGAATAGATTTAACCACTTTTCTAGCGCTTGAATGTTTTGAAGTTTAATTTACAAATTTAAAATTTTATTTTCAAATAAATTTTTTTCATTTATGTGTGCATGAATTTTTAAAAATGAAAATTGATTTCCATGAGGAAACTTTGTTTTCATCAAGAATTTTTCTTTAGGATTGTTTTATGTGATACACTTATGTTTTGGTTCTTGGGAATTATTTATGAGTATGCGAGGCTCCATTAAAAAATTTGTTTGTTGAGTCTATTATAGCTCTATAATTATTATGCTTATGGTATATATTTAACCAATTAGGTTTCTTCTAATATATTATAGTAATATACTACAGTGGTTATTTTAAACTTTTCTATGATGATTTCTCCCTATGTAGCCGAGAGAGATACAATATCTGCGGGAGGAACAATATATGTAATAGTTATTTGAAAATTATGACACCAAATACAATTGTGATTTATTATTTCTATTTATTTTATAGTAAACATATGATATCATAAGGTAAATAAAGTGATTTTGATTTATGGTTCAAAGTATAGTTTCATGAAAAAGTTTTCATGGGTTTATAAGTATTCATTGACTAATAGTTCCTTTATTTTTTTTATGCCCTTACTGATATTTTTGTCTTCATACAATATTTTAAATTTTTTATAGGTAGTATTGGTAAGGAAAAATAATATTTCACCTCAAAATTATTGAATATTTTTCATGAAAAAAATCATGTTTTATTTTAAAAGGGTTTACTTTGGTGAAAAAATGGATGCTGAGTACAAGTTTCCACTGGTAATGTATTGGTTTACTATTTAACATATTTTCCTAATTATATATAATAGTATACCAAAAATATCCCTAGAACATTTTGTCAGTGGATTATAGTTTACAAACATTATAATATGTAATGTTTAAGGTAGGGTCCTGAAAATTAAAATAATGAAAATCATACATATATACTCAAAAGATCATAATAAATACATTATATAATAAACAATGAAATTAAATGAGTTTCATAAAAATTTCATTACATCCAATCCTTTGGAAAATATATCTATTTCATACTCATTTCGTTATTTCATCATAGAATAACCCATGAAATGAATTGGATTACAAAAGTATTTACAAATAATATTACACATGGAAGAGAAAAGGGTTTCATAAACACCATTCCATTATAAACATAAAATAATCATAGAAATAAGTAGAATGGTATACTTGGATCATATCCTCATTAAGGAATAAGTGACACCAATGGATGTCATCTTGGTTGGAAAATTATTTTTAATGATCACTTATAAAATATCATGATTAAAATATCCTTTACACTTTGAAAAACACTTTTTAAAAGAAAAGAGTTTTAAAAAAACTTTCTTTCAAAACAACATTAGAATATTATAAAGTAATATTAAAATAAATTATTTTTAATTATGACATATAATTATTTTGTTTTCATTCACATTAAAATTAATATTCCATTCACATTTTTGGTAAAATCCACACGAGTATTTTTTGGAAAATGACATGAAAATTACATTTAGTTTTTAAAAAAAAAAATAAAACTTGTGTAAAAATATCTTTACTAAATTATATGGATAATTTTAAAAACATTGTGAAACTATTTTTAGAAATGATGTGTTTGGATGAAAAATTTGTTTTCGAAGGAAGAGAGAAATAAATGCGGGTTTTATTAAAATAATTGTCTAGAAATTTTGAGTGCATAAAGAGAGTAAAATGAAAGGGGAACATGTATTATAATTAAATAACTATATTATATAAAAATTCACGTTTTTTTGAATAATTAATCTTATTATATTATAATTGGAAACTTAATAAAAAAAATTCAGATAAATAATGAGACTATAACATAAAATAATTACAACTTTGGTAACATTTAATTTTAAGACCCATGAAACAATTACATTAAATTAATCATAAAATATAATTTTAATAAATAAATTCATGATACTAAATGTAAAATATGCAGTATATACCCATCTTAAGAAGAGATAGGTTCATAAAATAACATATATCTTGAGGAAAGAAAATTGAGGAAGAAATCCCTTACCTTAAGTCTAGAGTTCCTTTGTAAATCTTAAATCCTCCATTATAATAAATATAAGTTTATTAATCATCTATTAATGATCCATGATTAAATATGTCATATAATATATTATATTATTAGGAACATTTATTACAATTTTAGTATCATTTCCATGTTAAAGGCATGTTTAAAACCAGAATTGAATTGTTTTTTGTGTATGATTTGATTTTTTATTTTTGGTCATTTTACATTGATCATGGTTATATAATCCCATTTTTTATCCATGATATAAATATCATATATAATCATTATTTTTGGTTTTAGAGAAATCCATATGCGTTAGAGATTGAAAATTGTGTACTCTGTTCATGGAGATGGTAGGTCGTACGTAGGCATGAACACTATTTATATTTTCATAATTAATTGAATGAAATAAAGTAAAATAATATATGAAAATTATATAAGTATTTTTATTTCATATATATCAAATATTTTCATTAAAACCATACTTATTACCTTCAATTTAAAGCTTGAATGAATTACATCACTTCGTGAGGTGGTAGTCCACTGTACACTTGAGCGACATTATCGTATTCCCATAGAATAGATTGTATTATAGTGTAGGAGTTATAATATTTTAAAAATAATAAAAATATTATAAATATAATATATAAACATTTATTCCATAATTATATACACCCATGAGAGGTTGTTATGGAAAACAAATAACATCTGTTCATGAGACGGTAGTTTGCAATACACAGGAATGATGATTTCATTTCCCATTTGATGGAATAAGAGATGATTATAATATATTAACTTAAAATAAGAAAATACTAGTATATTAAATATAATATTTCTATTATATAATTTTTTTAATAATAATTTTAGGAGTTGGAGTAAGAAATAAAATAAAATTCTTGGAAAATCGTGTCACCTCATCTTCAGAAAACTTCTTTTGGTTTTCATTAAAAAGATTTATAGGTTGTATTTATGACCAAAATATGGATTATATAATGTGATTATGGAAGTAAGTATATAATTTGGTAAGGTATTGTCCATAAAAATTGGTTTAGAAGTGTAATTTGAAGAGGCGTAGTGGTGTCCTTTTATAAGTGTGTTAAGTGGTACACTTGTAATTGTTTGAAAATATAATGGTGTACACGCATTTTTATCAATCCAAAAGGATACAAAATTGTCCGTTATAAATAAAATATGATACATGGTTGATATATTTCTTAAAAATGTGTTGTTTACTTGTTTTTTCATTTAAAACCATATTTTAGTTAATTTAACACACCGATTAACCCATATTTACTAAAACACTGGTAAATAATTTTTTAAATATTTTTAGAATTAATTATTTTATAAAATTATTTTAACCTCATTAGACAGTATAAATTATTAAATTTTCAAATATTTTATCCATTTTCCCTAATTTCATTAATATAATTTGAAAATTCTAATTTAATATTAAGTCCGTAGACACAATGAGAATGTAGTTTTCTAAAAAACAAAATGTTTAAAAGATTAAAACTTTTTAATTTCAAAAAAATATATTAAAATGACTATAATAAGTCAAGTTGGATTAATTGATATATAATTTATGTAAGTTTACTTTCAAAACCATTTTAAAAAAATGTAACCCTATTATTTCATTAAAATAATAGTCAGTTTTCAATAAAAAATGGGGTTTTTGTCTCTTCACTTGAAAAATAACAATTTTAGTAAAATATAATAAATTCATCCTCAGATAATTATGATACAATAATTATAAAAATTATGTTTATATTATAAAATATTTTTCTAATGATTTAATGAATCAATATGATTTCTGATAGAAAATATAATATTTTTTGAGAAAATATTATTTTTGATACATATAAATATTTTTATTTAAATTAAGTAGTTTTATTATAAAAATGATTTCATTATATTAAACCATAGTAATTAATATTTATAAATTAATTTTACCTATTCATATCTCTATGTTTAAAATTTATTTCATTAGCGTCACGTTTAAATAAAAATATTAATAATATATCAAGGTTTGTTAAAATTCAGTGTTTCGTGCAACAGAAAAAGTAAAAGAAATTTAATTTATTAAAAAACACAATTCATAAAAACTAATTTGGTTATATAGAGGAAATTAGTGATATCCTCTATCTATGTATCATTATATTTTGAGTTGAAATGAAAACATTCTCAGGGAGAGAGCTGAGAAGAATTACTTCTCAAATGGACATCATCAGTGTGATCAAACTCATGGAGTGAGTTCTCCAAGTGGAGTGTTAACTTGAAACATCAAGAATAATCCTATGTTTGGTAGTGTATGATACCTATTGAGATGTGTTTTCTATTATTATTATATCTAGGTTATTTTATTATTATAATGTCTCATATCCTTATTGACATATGTGTTAATGAACTGAAAAATATCTTGATGTTTTATTGTTTGTTAATTTTTGTGCAGTTCTAATGGGTATTTTTATACTTACTCCTACTTGGGATTATCCTACACTTTTCCTATATAATATAGAATATATCTTTTTTATGGAGTAAAAGGAGGACCAGGAGTAGGTGAATTAAAGTAAGCTAGATAAAACATGCTATGTTGTAGGTGTTGCATTTGACATTAGTCCCCTCCTTCGAGAAAGTTTGATTCTTTTTCTATTCTTGGTGGGATTATGTTTATAAATTTTAATTCATATTACTTTTTCATATTTTTATTGTAGAATATATATGATATCAAGCATTGGTATCAGTTTTAGATAACTATTAAGACTTGTATAAGCATTTGAGGATTCATGAAATCATATAAGTACCTTAGGATATGTCACCTAATGTGTGTCTTATGCCTAAATGGCGTCTGTATTCCTCCACCTACTTAACGAAGGTAGTATTAGGTTGTGTCACCCATCTTATCGAAATATAAGTGGTGTAACAACCACAAAATTCAAAAATTAGAACCTTATATTTGATAGTGTGCATGACATGTGACACCAAGTTTGTAAGGCGATATAATACCACAATACATTAATATATATTTACTATTTTAAATAGATTTTATATATTCTATATTTGGTAATGAAATGAACACTAAGTTAAGTTTCAATACACATATGCGAGACTTTTTTGGGAAGCTTACATTACAAACAATACCGAGTTTTAACCATACAATATCAAAATATTATTATTTCATCTAATAAGACTTAACGTAGCCATTAAATTAGATGTTCTGAATAGTATTAACTAACTTATGAAATATTTTTTTATAGTAATATAAAATTAATTTATAGGTAAAACATTAATTACAAATGAATATTGGAACTAATTGAATATAAATATAATGTTTTTATATAAAACCATTTTTATGCTCACAATTATGTTTTATCATAATAAATAAAGGTAATAATAATTAGTGAAATATTTTTATTAAATATATATTTTATATTCAATATAATATTTTTTATGTTAATCCCATGGATTTTATAATCATATGATCAGAACAACCCCATTTTTTTTGCACAAAATACTATTTTTTTATTAAGGTATTTTTACCACCTTTTATAGAGAACCCATTTTAACTCATAAATTTAAACAATTTAATTTAATTAATATTACAGAATAAACTATTTTTTTGAAATATAAACATATTAATTAAGTTAGGGTGAATTTTTTATGTTTTTATGAAACGTTTAAATTTTTAATGAATAGTTAAAATTACTACATTTTAGTTCAAAATTTCTTTTCCATCTTTTTTAATTATAAAGTAATATTATATTTTATATATTTTTTAATGTTTAATTAGATAATATTTTTATCAATTAATCAAATTTATGTTATTAGAATAAAATTTACTTTGAAATTGAATATAAAACAAACGAAACTTTTGGACATTTTTACTTAAATAACCAACGTTGTCGTCCTGCTTTCCAGACAAATTTTAAATTTATTTCAGCCACTTTTGTGATTGTAATTTGAGAATAAGGGATAAATATTTTTAATAACCATAATTTATTTTGTCTAATAAGTTCAACTTAGTTTTTGACCAGAAATATTAGTGAAAGTAATAAAAATCAAATACAATTATTAAGGGAAAATTAAGCATAATAAAGGACTGGACCATTAAATTCAGGGCCCAAATGACCTAGAAAGTTGTAAAAAGACTATTTTATGGAAATATATTGGCTATGAAAATTTCATTATATAGATTTTATGGTTTTTTATGACTTCATTTAGGTAATAACATTTGTGCACCTAACTTGTACCCAAAATTCCAAGTGAGTCCTTTTCCTTCCATTTAAACGACCACCACCTCTCCCCATTTATCACACATATAAAACAGATTATGATTGAAAATTATATAAATAAATAAATTCCCAATGTACCTCTCATCGACCTTGAATAATTCCTTTAGGCAGTAAGCCTTCCAAGGATGATTTTTGGTACAAACAAAAAGAAGTTATCCGATTAAGAGGTAACATCTTATCTCAAGATCTGAAGTTTCATTTGAATTCTCCACCACATAAAATATTATAATTATATTATTATATAATATAACTAGTATCTTAAAAATACAAGTATGTATTTATATAATTATTTTTAGCTACACATACACACACCTCTATCTAATGGGTAATTAACATACAATTTCTGTGTTCGGCGAACTACTTCCTCACATAATGATGGTTGTTCATTTCTCCTTTACCACCTATCATATGGTTCATTATGATGAAAACTATGTTTATATATATTATATATGATATATATAATCTCTTTATTCTTATGTGATTTTTTAGTTAAAAAATACATTTATTCTCCATATCTTGTGTAAATATGCAAATATCATTTGAGAAAGTGTGGACTACCACCCCTTCAAAGTAATATGAATCCTTCATACCATACATGGAACATATAAAGGATGGTTTTAATAAACCTATGTAACATATATATGATTATTTAATTTTAATTTACATATATATATTATTTATTTTTAATTATTTTAATACAATAAATAAATTAATGTACATTCATGTGTATATACGACCTACCGTCTCCATGATCAGTGCACTTCATTTCTAATCTCCAAATATAATAAACTACTATAATTTTATATATACTGATTATATATCATAATTAATCCATTTTTTACGTTATTTATAGGATTAAACCATGATCTAGTTAATGATAACCACAAAAAAGTAAAAATTTACTCGATAAAACTAGAAATTTACACCCAAAATAGTGAAATTAATGAAAATGTGTTCACAAAGAGGTAATAAAATATCATAAAGAATTAATATATGATATTATAAACATTACTAGTGTTTTGGTATAAGTTATTAATATATTTTAAACCAATATCTAGATGGATAAAGACCACACAATAAAATAAATTTTAAGGTAATAGAATTTTGTCTCAGTTTACATTCCACTTAGACTTACTAGTGATTATGCGCCAATTAAATTTTATTGGGTGCATATACTTCATATTTCATTTTAAATCATGAATATAATTATTATCATGATATTGTAAGTGTCATTTAATATCATTTTATTTTGGTTTTTACGACTCAAATGTTTTAATGTGGTATGGGACACTTGGAACTGTTTAAAGACCAGTCTCTTCAAGAATATTCTTGATGATTATCTTTGAAATATCCCTTAATTTTGTGAATGTTAGATTTATATTTAAAAAAATATTTTAATATAATAATTTTTCAATATAAATTTCATTTAATATCCATATTTTTATATGATGTATATTATTATTTCCTAAACCGTATAAAATTTTACTTACAGTGTTAATTTTGATAGTTATTTGATCAATTTGGGAGTTATTGATAAATTAATATATTTTATTCAATATGAATATTTAGTAAGGAAAATTTTCTATTGATTAAATTTGTTATTTAATATAATTAATTATTTGGAGATTTAATTAGGGGTGTATCATAGAACTTTTAAATCTCCTAAGTGCATCGATAGGTTCTCATGAGACGATTTAGTTGACCAAGTTAAACTGGTTTCTACATGTAGTTTTAAACTATCTCGAGGATGGATTTGGATAGTATAGTGGCTCATGTTCCAAATAAATTATGTCTAATAATTAATAATTTCCTTCATTTATATTTTAGTTATTATCCATCTGTGAGATTTTGAATTGACATATCTTAGGATACATTTCATTTTAGTTCATTTATTAAATTACTTGTATTTTAGTGACTAACCTTGTTATATAGGTTTTGACTTATTTAGTTATTTTAATGGAAAGTGTTATCATTTATTTACCTTAAATGTTAATTTATTCTCATTTTTCATTAGTTCTTTCTCTTTATTTACCCTTAATAAGTATTTGAGCTCTCCATTATTATGTTTCCTTTCCAAAGGTTATGGAGACAAAATATTTGAATAAGAATTCAAGGATGCAGTTTATTTAATTTTATTTTGTATAATATTTTTATTTCCTATTTACCAATGTATTATGGGTATAATTTATACAATATGGATTTCCATGAGTGCTAAACTGTTCAGTGATATGTTATTTCATTCTTTATAATCATGACATTGTATGAAAATAATCCACGGACTCTAGAATTCTGGGGATGAGGAATTATAGTTGGAATTAGGGGAAGTTTAGTAGAAATCTTTGAAAATATATTTAGAAATAATAGATTATAAAGAACAACCATAAGATAGAAATTGATGATAAGTATATAATAACATCCTAGAATTTTGATACAGTTGTGATTATTTGGGTATTCCTAGAAATATATACCTATCTGGATACTAAAAGTGGATGTAGTTCTGGAAAAGATTTATCTAGGAGTAATAACTCTAAAAATGTGTTATGGGAGTGATTTGAGGTAACCTAGTACAAAAAATGGTCCTTACAATACACATGGTTTGACAATCTCTTGGGATACACTTAAGATGGTTCATATTTTATTTACCCACCAAAATAAAGGATTTAAAAGTAAAGATGCCAAAATGTAACCAAAGATTATGATTCAAGGATTCATGATGTATAAATTTATGTTATGTGTGACCCAATATTTAGATTTATAATTTTTTTTCAACTTTATGAGATAATACAGGGTATTATATTGTTTAGAAATGAACTCTAGAAGGAAGAATGGTATATGTACTTGTGAAAAATTAATAGGTTTACCTTTTAAGGAAACATATATACTTGGTTTTATATCTATGAATGTTTTGGATATATTAAGGCATCATAGTCAAGTTATGACAAATAACCTTTCCCGAATTGAGTAACCTATTCTTTGAAAGTAATCTCTTATGTTGGATCAATTTAAGAAGCATAATCCCTCATCATTTATTAAGATTACTAATCCAATTAAAGATGAGAAATGGATTAAATAATTGGAGAAGATATTTCCTGGCATGGAATGCTGTGAAAATGAAAAGGTTACACTTGTGGTATATTATCATCAAGGTGACACTGAACAATGGTAGTCTTTGATCAAGAATACAGAAGATGAAGAAGAAATTGAACTAATAGAATGTATACCATTTAAGGATACATTCTTCAATAAATACATTACTTGTTATAAAAAAATGACATAAATAGGTAATTACATAGTTTAAATAAAATGGAGGAATAAATTATTGTAGAGTATGAAGAAATTGTTACCAAGTTATAATGTACACCAAATATTTCATACACAACATAGAATGTAATATTTATAATTTCTTTTAAGGACTTAAGAAAAATATCCGAAGGGCACTGGTGTCTTAAAATTTTTATTCATATGATGAAATTGTTTTATGTGCTATAAAAATAGGGATATAATTCTAAAATTCCTTTGGATTTAAGAGAAACCATGAGAATAAGGGGTCTTCTGAACACTATTAATAGAGAAATAAGTTAATTAAGATAAAGGGAATGAATAATTTTCTAAAATGTGATAACAATTTAATGAATCACCCTAGTAAATACATGAAATTATATGGAGATTTTAATAAGTTTGGAGAAAAGTTTCAATAGAAAAAATAATGAAAAGGAAATAAGGAAAATACTATTATTTAATGTTACAAATACAAGGATATGGGGAACTACACAAACAAATTCCCCAACCATCAAGAGATTATACCTTAAAGGAAGCTAAGATATTAAGGTCCATCTTTTTTTTGTTGACAAACATTAAGGGGAATGATTAATATACTTATCATTTTGGATCTAATAAATGTGTTTTAAAAGTATTTATTTATGATTTTCTCATAATATGGTTTATAAAATATGTAAGGATTGTGTTGTATTAATTTTTTTAAAGGAATTTAGATCATAAAATTAATGGTACCAAGACATGTTATTTAGTATAAAGTTAAAATTTTCAAAAAACACATGATTAAGGGAATGAAAACCCTTAATATGTTCCTAATATTGATGTAATGATGAAGAAATGATTTATTTGGAAAAGTGATGAATAAATTAGAGTTTATAAATTACTTTTAGACAAGTGGTATATGCTATTATTTAAGGAATTTACAAAACATTTCAATTAAATGAATATATCCAATAACCTATGTCTTACTTAAGAAATATGGAATAATTTATATTTTCAAGGATTTTTTATTTTGAGACTTTTTTCACCATATTTTAAAAGGATACATGATGAAGTTATTCACATGTTTGGAATGTGAAAATTTAGAGCTAATTCAAGTTTATTAAAGGATACTGATGAGTTCATTTGGAAAATTCAGTGACCCTCCTTCAAAAGTGATTGGATATTAATTTTTTGGAAAATTTAACCATTTATAAAATTGTTTAAGAAGATAATTTGATGTGATTTTAGAGGTTAATGTATTACTTCACAATATGATGCATCATGTACTAAAATATGAGGTTGAAATAGTCCAAGGAATAATAAATGTAAAATATTATGTTTATGGAAATTTATTTTTACGTATATTCATATAGAGTGAATCAATTACTTATCTATAGAAAAAATTGGGGTGAAAAAAATGATGTCATGTAATCATCATTTTTTATAATACCAATGAACTATATTCACACCTATGGTTTATGGTCTTATGGTTAAAAAAATTCATTTGAACTTGTTCTCTATAACAATATACCATAAATTGAATGTTGGGATTTTTATTTCATATCCATGTTTCAATTTCCCAACTTTTTTATCCCACTAGGGAACCTAGTTACATGAACAATGTACTTTCTTTTCTCTACTATTAAGAATACATGATATAAACCCTTTTTATGATTCTGATCTTTCAAAAATAGTCTATTTATAATACCTCTATCCCTGAGATCATGTTTAAATTGTAGGAAAAAATTTAATTAAAGTGGGGAGAATGTAACACCTTGGAATTCTAAAATAAGAACCTTATATTCGATAGCGTGCATGTCACACAACACCCAACATGTAAGGGGATATAATACCATTATACATTAAAATATATTTTATATTTTAAATATATTTGATATATTCTATATTTCATAATGAACTTGACATCGAGTTATCTTGAATTACATGTAAGAGTGACTTTCTTTGAAAGCTAACATTACACACAAGACCATTTTTAACCATACAATTTTAAAATATTATTATTTAAAAAAATTATACTTAACCTAGACATTAAATAATTAGTTTTAAATATTATTAACTAAATTATGAAATATATTTTTATAATAATATAAGATTAATTTATTGGTTAAAAAATAATCGTAAATGAATATAGAAACCAATTGAATATAAACAGAATGTTTTTATATAAAATTATTTTCTTTATTAGAAACCTATTTTATCCTTATATATTTATATAGTAATAGTTAGAAAATTATTTTAAGGAAATATATATTTTATATATTCAATAAAATATTTTTGATGTTAAACCCATGGATTTGATAAGCCTAATATCACAACATACCTAATTTTATTCATAAAATACTATATTTTTATTAAGGCATTTTTACCGATTTTTAATGGAAAACCCATTTTAAAGAATAATTTTGAAAATTTAATTTATTTATGTAACATCCATGAATTATTTTAAAGGTCTTTTTCACGAAATTTCTATTATTTCTTTGTTTAAGGGGGGTTTCAAGGCATTTTTTGAGAAATGGGCGGTTTCATCATGATTTGGGCCAAATCGTAAGCCCATTTCAGGATTTAAAAAAAATGTTTATTTTATAAATCCTTTGTTTTTAAAAATTTTCACCCAATACTCTTCCCAATTTCTCCCAAATTAGCTATTAAAACCACCATATCTATTTCAATCCCTTAATAACTCATAATCATGGTGGATTTAGGTGATTTATTCAGGAATTGGGCAAACTTGTGACCATATTTATATTTTTCTAAAAAATAATTTGTTTCTTTTATATCTCATTAATTTGTTAAAATTTTACAGTCATTCTACTTCTCACTCGATCCCAAAAACCTTAGGCCTACTCCAATATTAAATTTTACCTCTTTGGAGATCATATTTTTTGGGTATTTGGGAAAACTTTCTCAAGGTTTCTTAAATCATTATGATTTGAAAAGGAAATTTTTTTACTTAATAAATCATTCATTTTTTACACTCTTCCTCCCATTTTAGTCCCCAATGTACCTTATAAGCCTTATTAGAACCCCTCTTTCAATTTTGGATGCTTGGAGATTCAACTAATGGTGTATTTGGGACGATTTCTACATTTTCTTCATGTAAATGAGTTCCCTCTATTGTTCCTTCCATTTCCATAGGGTTTATTCCATTGATATTGAAGCTCAAAATTTCCAGAAGTTAGGGCTTTATACCTAGGGTTTTTTTAAATTTATTTGTCCAATATTTTGGTTTTAGATTCGTTTTCAGTCCCTTATGGTGTGGCAGTGGTGTAGTTGATGTTCTGCAAACATATTTGAGGGTTTTGACATATATGGTTGGTGATTCCATGTGTAATCATTGTGGAATGAGTTATATTACTATATTTTTCTTCTTTTTATGTTTCTATTTCATTGTTTTTAGTGATGAAACTATTTTTGGTATAATTTATAAGGCGATTGATTTTAAAGAGACAATATTGAATGAAAATGGGTGTTTTAATTGTGAATTACATGTTTTAATCAATTCTTATTGTTTTATAGTTAATGTAATGACTTTATAAAAATGTTTTAGTTATTAAAATTCTAGTTTTGTTTAATATTTTTATGTATGTAGTGTAAAAAGAGGGGGATTAAATGGGTTGTATGTGAATTTTTTTATAACATGTGAAATTGTTTTATGGAAATTATAAGTGTTTATTTAGGTTATACTAATAGTGAAAATAATTTTTAGCTACCTTTTTGAATGATTATGACAATAAATGGTTTTTATGTGTAAATTTAATTTGGTAGCTTGTGGAACTTGTTTGAGCACAATGCGGGAAACCCGGGTATCTAGGTAGGTGGACATGTACTAGCATGATAGTGAAATGGAGTGGTTTTGTCCCTATTTCACATAGCATGTTTGATGTTGAAAACACTAAAAAAACTATAATGGGGATGACTAAGGACCACTAGGTTATGGGTATATTCCCTACTAGTGGCTCACGCATGAGAACCGATATTTTATGGTTACTTTCACCCTGAGATGTGAGGTACCTAGGGCTCACAACTAACTAGTTCCTAGGGGTGTTTCTATGTTTGGTGCTCATTGAATATTTGGTATTTATATTTTTTATAGTGTATTTGGATGAAAAATTCAGTATATCACATGTTTTATTTAAATTTACTCATTCTTTATAGTCACCCACTTCGAAAACTATTTTCATTTAAAAGTTATGCCTTTAGAAATTATTGCTAAAATTTCTTGTTTATAACAGTTGCAAGATTTTTATCATATAATTCTTGTTTGATGGAGCCTTTGGGTGGTATCCTATTGGGATTTGGATCACACCCTAATTACACCTTTGGGTGTAAGTGGACATCATTATGTTTGATATAGCTAAGGGAAAGGTCTTTGGGGATGGTGGTTCGGGTTGTTAGTTACTTCCCTGGTGTGGTGTTGTGGAGATGTCTTGTAGGTGATGTACCATTATCGTGTGTTGGTATTTGGGTTATTTATCTACAAATTTTGTAGTTTCAGACCACTTATGTCTTTTTTTAAAACTTTTATTTAGTTCTAAATTTTTATTAAGGATTGTTTGGAATGAAAAATCAGATTTTATTTATTGATTGTTTTTATTTTTTTATGTATCCAAACATAGGTAAATCATTACCATCAATTTTTTAAGATATCTGTGCACTTGTGCCAGCCCGTGGGGATAGGGAATGCCCTTTGGGCCATGTCAGGGGATGGTTTTTGTGCCAGTTTTGATGGAAAATGGATCTAGTTCATGAGAAAATGGTATCATAGGATGTTTTATTTTTTTGGGTTATATTATTGTTTTTGGATGAGTCTTCTTATACATGAGCTTGGACTATTGGGGTTAGTGTTTATGAAAGGAGTAGGGATCCTTGACCGCACCTCTCATGATAGTCCTTAGGTCACCATGGGATGTTGGGATTGTTTGTTTAACTTCCCTTTTAGGTGGGATATACGAGATGTAAACTACACGTAGACATTGAGTGGGAGTGAATCAGTTGTTTATTTTATTGTTGTGATGAGTTTTATTTATTTATATTTGATGTTTTTGATGAAAATTTTCAGAATTATTGTACAAATGATTTCTCTTGTGACTGTTGCCTTTTGTAGAAACATGCATCCCTGGAAATCTTCTATTCACCCACGGGAGGAATCCTGAGAGAGTTATCCAGCTATAATTGATCAAAAGTATGTGGAATATATGGTGTAGACTGTCCAAGATATAGGAAAGGGAGAAGATCCTATTACTTCTCCAGTTAGAGGAGAGAAACTTGGTCCTTGGAAGGAAAAAACCTAGGACTTCCTGAAGAACAAGCCTCTAACTTTTCGAGGTATCACATAGCCACATGAAGTAGAGGTTTGGATTGTGAATATCTAAAACATGTTTGACTTACTTGACATTCCAGAGGAGGTCATGGTGAAATGTGCTTCTTTTCTGTTAGAGGTTTCCACCCGAAAGTGGTGGGAATCTATGCTTCAAGCTGAAAAGCATAAACATATGAGCTGGAAGGACTTCAAGGTGGTCTTCAATGACCAATACTTCACTGAAGTCCTAGTATATGCTATATCCCTAGAGTTTATGGAGCTTTTTTAGTGGGATATATCAGTGATGGAGTACTCAAACCGTTTTCCAAGATGGTCCGGTATACACCTGAAATTGTCTCCAATGAGCAGATGAAGGCCCATAAGTTCGAAAAGGGATTGTGGATGGAGATTTATTATCAGGTGTCCATGTTTAATCTAAAGACCTATGTTAAGGTGGATTAACAAGGGTGTATGGTGGAGATTTATAGCAAGTGGAGGTCTAGTTTCAATGGGACAGTATCATTGATGGGTAGTGGTACTTCATCTTAGAAGAAAATAAAGTGAGAGGAGCAGAGGAAGAAATGAGGTGGCAGTTCAAGACACTCCTCCAGGAAGCTTTCATCTATGGCTTTTGATGCAAGGTCCATCATGTTCCACCAGTGTGGGAGGCCAGGGGACATCCCACCAGCATTCACATCTCTTATGAAGCCCAGTTATTAGTATGAAGGTATGGGACACTTGTATCACTTTTGCAGGATGACACTTCAAATTCAAATTGAGGTAGAATCAAAGGATTACTTAGGGAACTAGCTTAGTCAGAGCCATAAAGGATGGGTGGATCTCAGTTTGGTGGTCATGGAAGTAGGTCTGGATCATCTTTTGGGTAGATCCAGTTCAGGTAATTGTAATGGGAAAGCAGTCATTATCAGGCAGAGATGAGGCATCTTCATGTCATGGAGTTGGCACCAACGGGATCAGATGCAGGGCCATCAACTATTTGAGGTACCATTTTTATTGCATCTTTTATAGATTCTACTCTTTTCAATACTATCTCATCTATTTCATTTATCTCTTCCTGTATTGTGATCTGGATGAATTCTCCAACTGAGTTTTTTGTCTTTCACAATGGAGTTGGTGGCGCTATTGTGAAAGAATAAAGAGCAGGGCATCATGTGCCCCATCACGTGTGGTTTCTATGTTAGGGGATGAAATTGAGTGGGACCTCTTGGTCTTGGTTATGGATCTTTTGGATGTAATCCTTGCAATTAATTGGATGGTGTACTTTCTGGCGCACATCGATTACTATAGGAGGCATGTGAGTTTCACTGATCCTGATGGAAGTCCACAAGTTTTTCATGGGGAATGGGATCCTCAGTTGGGTCATGTGGGACCTACAATCCCAGAGTTGGGTAATCTTATGTTACAATTATCATAACTCACACTAGAGGATGATGGTAGTGCTCCTAAGGGTGGATTACCTTGTGCAGTAGTTGATTTCCTGCAGGTATTTCTTGAATATTTTTCAAGATTTTCCTCAGAGTGGGCCGTGTAGTTATCGATTGATTTGGCACCAGGAACATAGCCAATATCCATTCCCTCATATCATATACCCCCTACCGAGATATGGTAATTAAAGACACCTTTGTATGATTTAGATTCAAATGGATTCATTTGATTGAGCATATCTCCTTAGGCCGGTCCAGTTCTTTTTACGAAGAAGGATAACCGATACATCCAATTGTGTATTTATTACCATAAGTTGAACAAGGTAACTATCCAGAATAAATATCATTTAGCATGAATATATGACTTTTTCATTAGTTGAAGGGGGAAATTGGTTTTATAAAATAGACTTGGATTCAGGTTACCATCAACTCAGGGTGAAAGAGGTAGATTTTCTGAAGACAGCCTTTCAGAGCATATACGACCACTTGGAGTACCTGGTCATGGAATTCATATTGACTAATGCTCCAATGGTCTTTATGACTCTCATGAATAGGGTGTTCCACTAATATCTTGAGTCTTTCATTGTGGTATTCATGGATGAAATCCTAGTTTACTTTCGATCCAAGGAAGAGCATGAGAATCAATTGTAGATCATGTTGTGCACTTTGTGGGATCACCACCTTTTTGCAATGTTGTCCAAGTGAACCTTCTAGATAAGGGGGGTGAAGTATTTGGGGCATGTTATCTTAGAGCAAGGAGTTTCATTGGATCCCAAGAAGATCTGTGCAGGGATTTCATGGGAGTATATCCAAAGAGCATATTTGAGACCAGAAGTTTCCTCAGGTTGGCAGGATACTTCAACCGGTTTGTTTGGGATTTATCTCAAATTTCTTTTAACTTGGCCACGCTCACCCAGAAAGGGGTGAAGTTTATTTAGGTACCAAAATCACAGGAATACTTCGATGAGCTGATGTAATGGATGACTACCACCCCCCAGGTTGACCTTTCTAGAATATGTAAAGGACTATGTGGTGTAGTGTGATTCTTCAGGTATGTATCTAAGGTGTGTGCTTATATAGGATGCTCATGTGGTGATGTATAGCTCCTACCAACTCTAAAAAAAAAATCCCTACCCATGACTTGGAGCTAGCGACTATGATGAATGCTTAGAAATCATGGTATCACTACCTATTTAGGGAGACGTTTGTGATCTCTTCTGATCAAAAGTGCTTATCCGAAATCTTCTCACCTAAGGATCTTAATATGAGGAAACAATATTGGATTGATTACTTAGAGGCGATTCAAATTAGATATCATTTACACCCTAAGAAAAGGTAATTTGGTGTATGATGCCTTGATTAGAAAATTACCCATTCAGGCTTTGGATAAGTCCGTTGATGAGTAGAATTTGATGGGACTATTTGATCTGATGCACATGGATATCAAGGAGCATAGTGGAGGTGAATTATTAGAGAGAATTAAGTTAAATACTTCCCTTTTTAGAGCTAATTCAGCAGGAGTTGACGAGTGATGAGTTGTGTCAGCGGTCTCATTAGTTTCTTCAAGGCATGGATACTTCTTCTGATTGGTCTCTATCTTCCAAGGAGATATGGTACTTCAAACGCCTTACAATTATACCATTTTCTATGTAGAATGTGGTGATGCAGGATGGTAACCAGTATCAATGGTCCATCCATCCTGGTGCTACCAAGATGTATTATGATGTTCGTCGCTAGTTCTAGTGTCTAGGCATGAGACGAGACATAGATGACTTCGTATCGAGATGTTATACTTGTCAGTAGGTGAAAACAATGTATCAAAGGCCCTATGAATTTCTTAAATCATTACATATTCCTACTAGGAAGTGGGATGATATTTCCATGGATTTCATTGTTGTATTTCTTCATACACCTCATGGTAAGAATTCTATATGGTTAGTAATTGATCGTCTAACCAAAGCAGCCCACTTCATTATGATCAAAGATACAACTAATGTTAATGAGTTGGGGAGATTGTATCTTCATGAGGTGGTAAGGCTTCATGGTGTTCTATATGTAGTATTACTAGATAAAGAACCACATTTTACTTCTCAATCTTGGTAAGGAATTTATAAGACCTTGGGATCTCAGATTAAAATGAGCACGACATACCATCCTCAAATGGATAGTCAGACAGAGCGGGTGAATCAGATTTCTAAGGACACGCTCTATGCATGTATTTTGGGAATTTTACGTTCTTGGGAGAACCATTTGGGATTGGTTGATTTCTATTATAATAATAGTTACTAATCCACAATCTATATGGCTCCATTTTAGGCGCTCTATGGTCAGCCTTGTTGGTCCCCCTGTATTGGGCTTAGGTAGGTGAGACCTCACTATTGGGGATGAGTCATGTGAAGGAAAAATTTGAGAAATTCATGTCGATTAGGAAGAATTTATTAATAGTTTAGAGTCTCCATAAATTATATACTGATTATAGGTGTCTAGATATAGAGTTTTTTGGTGGGTGATTGGGTGTTTTTGAATGTGGCCCCTCATCCAGGTCATCATTGTTTGGGAAAGCTGGGAAAGCTAACACCGAGGTATGTTAATAATTTTGAGATTATTGAGAGGATTAGAAGGGTGGAATACATTTTATCTTTAAATTCTTAGTTTACATCTATCCATGACATCTTCCATGTCTCACAACTAAAAAAATACAACCCAGATCTATCCAATGTGCTGAATTGGGAAGAGTTGGATATAGAGCCTGATATATCTGTTGTTGAGTGATTAGTGTGTGTTGTGGAATCCCAAGAAAAATTTATTCATGGAAATAATATTCCTCTTGTTCAATTCGACTGGCATCATGGGACTAATGAGCACGAGACATGGGAGTGGAAGTCTTGGGCAGAAGGGAAGTTTCTGTTTCTTTTATCTGATCAGGATTCAAGAAGACTTTTTGAGGGAGGAAAGTTTATTTTGGTCAGGTTAATTGTCACATACATGACTTTTTTTAAAGGTATTTTTTCATTTAATTTATATTATTTCTTTCTTTGAGAGGTTTTCCAAGGCATTTTTGGAGAAAGGGGTGGTTTCATCATGATTTGGGCCAAACTGTGATCCCATTTCCAAATTTAAAAAAATTGTTTTTTATAACTCCTTTGTAATTTAACATTTTCACCCATTCCTCTTCCCACTTGGCCTACACTAATGTATTCATCCCACCATATCCATTTGTACCCCTTATGAATTCATAAACTTGGTGTATCTGGGTTATTTATTCAGGCATTGGGCCAACCCGTGAGCCCATTTCCATTTTTTTTAAAAATATATTTTTTCTTTTATATCTAATTAATTTTTTAATCTTTTTCAGTCATAAACCTCTCACATGAGACCAAAAACCCTAGGCACACCTCCAAGTTTCATTTCATCTCTTTGAAGCTCATATTTATAAAGGATTAGGGCAAACTTCTTCAAGGTTTCATAAATCATTCAGATTGGAAAAGGTAAATTATTTCTTTCAAAAATCATTTAATGTTTTCTCTTTTCCACCAATTTCAATCCACACTTGACATCATCATCCTTATTTTAACCCAAATTTCTACTTTGGAGGCTTGGATATTCAACTACCAGTGTATTTGGAGTGATTTTATCAATGTTTCTCAACTAAGTGAGTTTCCTTTCTTGTTCCTTCCATTTCCTTGGGGGTTCTTCCACTTTTATTGAAGCACCAAATTTCCAGATGATAGTTCTTTATAAATAGGGTTTTTATTTCAGTTTCATGGCCACATATTTTTATTTTAGGTTCATTTTATCTCCCTTATAGTGCGGCGATGGTGTGGTTGAAGTTCCACACAAGGATTCAGGGGTTTTGACATATATGGTAGGTGATTCCATGTGTAAGATTTATAGAATGAGTTATCATGATGGATTTATATACTATTTATGTTCTTATTTCATTTTTTAGTGTGTAAAATATTTTTGGTAGCATTTGTAAAGCGGTTGATTTTAAGTACCAATATTGTAAGAAAATGGATGTTTTACTTGTGAATTTTGTGTTGTACCAATTGGTGTCATTTTATAGTTCATGGAATGACATTATAAAAATATTTCAGTGTAAAAAATTATGGTTTGTTGTAATTTTGGTAAGAATTTGGTGTTGAAATAGGGGTTTTAAATGGATTTTATGTGGATAGATTTGCTATAATTGGTGAAATTGTTTTATGGAAATCTTTTGTGTTTATTTGAGTTTTACAAATGTTTAAAAGAATGTTTAGATACTATTTTGAATTATTATTACCAAAACTATAGTTTTTATATGTAAATGGAACATGGTAGCATGTGGAACTTGTTTGATCATAAAGAGGGAAACCCGGGTTTATAGGTGGGCAGATGTGTAATAGCATTCAAGTGATCTAGAGTGGTTTTGTCCCTATTTCACATAGCAAGTTTGATGTTGAAAACACTAAAAAACTATAATGGTGATGATTGGGGACCACTAGGTTATGTGTGTGATCTCTACTAGTGGCTCATGCATAAGAATAGATATTATTTTGGTTACTTTCATACTAAGATGCGTGGTGCCTGGGGATCACAACTAACTCGTGGATAGGGGTGTTCCATTATTTCTTGATCATTAAATATTTGTTATTTATCATTATCATATGGAATGTTTGGATGAAAAATTCAGTAGATCATATGTTTTATTTAAATTTATTAATTACTTAAACATACCCACATTGAAAACTATTTTCATTTAACAGTTTCTCCTTTAGAAATTATTGCTACCATTTCTTATTTATAACACTTGCAATCTCATTATCTTATAATGATTTTCACGTGGAGTCATTGTGTGGAATCATATTGGGATTAGGATCACACCCTAATTACACCTTTAGGTGTATATAGACTTGATTATGTTTGACATCGGTAATGGAAAGGCCTTTAGAGATAGAAGTTCAAGTTGTTAGTTCTTCTATGATGCAGTGTTGTGGAGACAACTTGTGTGTGATGACCCCTTGTCGTGTGGTGGTATTTGGGATGTTTTGATACTACATTTCTAGATTCACACCACTTGTTTCATTTTTATAACCATTTATTCTATTCTGAGTTTTAATTATGGTATTTTGGGCATGAATTTTCAGATTCGATTTTTTGATTGTTTTTTTGTTTCTTTATGTATACTAACTCAGGTAAATCATTCTCAAACCATTTTTTGAGATTCTCGTGCACTTGTTCCGGCCTGTTGGAATATGGAACACACTTCAGGCCTTATGACGGGACAATTTTGGTTTCGGTTTTGATAGAGACCAAATTTTGATCTTGATTATTAAAGTTTTCAATATAATCTTAATATTTGAAATAGAAACATAATAATTTGGTTAGGGTGAGTGTTCAATGTTTTTCTAAAACATTAAATTTTTTATTAATAGTAAAAAACACTTCATTTTAGTTCGAAACTAATTTTCCTTATGATTTATTTATAAGAATAAATTATGGTTAGTATTTAATTTAAAGCATCATTATATAATATTTTTATCAATTAAACCAAATTAGTTTATTAGAATCAATATCAGTTTTAAATCATGTATAAATATATAGCAAAATATTTGATGTTTTTCACTTTAAAATCCTATCTGATCGTCCTGATTACATGATGAAATTTAAATTCATTTCAGCCAATTTTATGATTAGAATTTAGAAAAATGTAATCAATATTTTAACTAGATTTTTTATTAATTTCTTATATGTTAAACTTATTTTTTGGCCAATAAAAATAGTGAAATTATTTTAAATAAATTACAAATATTAAGGCAAAATTAATCTTAATAATTGAATAACCATTAACTTAAGTTCCCAAATAACCTATCCACTTGTAAAAATCTTATTTTATTGAAATATTTCATATATAAAACTTCCATTCAAGATTTTGGTTACTATGATTTGAATTTTTTAGGTAAGAACATGTGTACACCGAACTTGATTCCAAAAAATACCAAGTGAGTCCTTTTTCTTCCCTATAAAAGGCTACAAAATCTTACCCATTACTCACACCTCCCAAACCACATTGGTTCAGATATGATCTGAAAAAACTCCTTCCCAAAATCACCCTATACCTTTAATCCTCACTTAGGGAATTATACCTCCCAAAAAATCCTTTCGTTACAAAGCAAAATAATTTACTCAATTAAGAGGCAACGTCTTCTATCAAGATCTTGAGTTTCATTTCCATTATACAAAACCTAAAATATCATTATTTTGTTCTTATACAATAGAAATATTATCCTAATTATACAATTATTTTTATATAAAAGTTCATACTTACACATACATTCACCCCCATATAATGGGTTACAAACATACCGTTTCTGTGTACAACGAACTACTGCCTCATGAAATGATGATTGTTCATTTTTACTTTAAAACCCATTGTGTTATAAATTATGATGGAAAATATATTTAAATATTATATATATTATATTTATAATGTCTTTATGCATTTTTAATTTTTATCTAGAAGATACCTTTATGTTTTCCATCTTGTGTAAATACGATTCTTTCGTTTGAAGAAGAGTAGCCTACCACCCCTCAAAGAAAGATGACTCGTTCATACCGTACATGGAACATAAAAAGGATGATATTAATAAAAATATTTAACATATATAACATAGATATAATTCTATAATTATTATAAACATATGTATCATTTATTTTTCATTATTTAAAAAAAAACAATGAAATGAACGTAACATTCATGCGTACGTATGACCAACCGTCTCCATGAACAGTGCAATTCATTTGTAATCTATGAATATAATTGACTAATATAAATACATATATAAAAATTATATATTATAATTAATCATTTATTTACATTTTTTAGATGATGAAACCGTGATATAATTAATGATTACAACAAATAACAAGTTAGAACTTACTTGAGCAAAATAGGAATTAACACCCAAAATAGTGTAATTAATAAAAGAGTGTACAAAAATGGGTTATTAAATATTATAATGAATTAATATATTATATTATAAAAATGAGTTTATTTAGGCTATATGTTAGTAACTTATTTTAAACCACTATACTGGAGGATTAATACTACACAACAAAAGGAAGGTTAAGGTTATGGGATTTCATTACAGTTTAACATCCATTAAGACTTACTTGTTATTATGCACTAATTAAATTTTTTCTTGGTCTATATAATGCCTCCATCATGTTACAATGAATCCTCTAATTATCATGATATTATATGTTTTTTTTGATTTCACACCTTTATGGATATTATGATGGAATTGTTTCAATGTGGTATGGGACACTTTTGAATGTTTAAAGATTATTCTCCTCAAGAATCACTATAGGAAATTTAGGATACAACCATAGTTTTAAACTATGGCTATAAGTCCTCAAACTATTTCTATAGGTAATATCCTCGGGTTAAGATACTATGTCTACGTTTGGCGTGGCTATATGACTAGTCTTATAGCCACAATTTGGAACTGTGGCTATTGGTCTGAAGCCACGGTTCAAACCGTGGCTCTAGGTATACATCTATGGTTTTAAACAGTCGTAAAATCACTATATCCACAGTTTATAACCATGGATATACTAGAGTATGTACACAGTCTATTTCTATGGTTAGAAACTGTGGAATTAGACCTATAGCCACGGTTAAAAACCATGGAAATAGACCTATATCCAAGATTAGAAACTATGGCTATAAGGTCTGAAAAGCCCTAATCAATATCCCCCCCACCCCCCTACAGTAGACCACCCCCTGGACAACCCCCTCCCCCATTAAACCCACCCGGGGCAGCCAACCCCCTACAAAGCCCCCCTAGACCACCCCCTGTAGACCCCTCCCTCTGGACACCCTATTCCCTCCCCTGGATTGCCCCCTCCCCCTGCAAAGCCCCCCTCATGGACAACCTAGTTCGCATACCTCTCTCTCCCTTATGGACACCCCCTACCCCTACCACCTAGACACTGGACACCCCCACCCTACATAAACCCCCACCCCCTCCCCTGGACAGCCCCTTCCCCCTACAAAGCCCCCTGCAGACCCCTCCCTTTTGGACACCCCCTACAACCCCCTCCCTCTTGGACCCCCCCCACAACCCCTCGCTCTTGGACACTGAAAACCCTAATCCTATATAAACTCCCATCACCTGGACAACCCCCTTCCCCTACTAAGATCCCACCCTTGAAAACCCACCCCCTCCATCTTGGAAACCCCCATGCAGACCCCTCCCTCCTGGACACAGGACAACGCCACCCTACATAAACCCCTCTTCCCCTAGATAGCCCCCTACCCCTGCAAAGCCCCCTGGAAAACCCCCCATGCAAAGCATCCTCCTGGAATGACCCTGGAAACCCCCCAGACAGACCTTGGACACCCCCTAGATAGACCCTGGATAGCCCCCCCCCCCGGACAGACCCTGGACACCCCCCCGACCCTGGACCCCCCACCAGATAGACCTTGGACAGAACCCCCCCAGGGCAGACCCCCCAGACCCTGGACACCCCCCCCCCCCTAGACAGACCCTGGACACCCCCTAGAACCTGGACACCCCCCACACCTCGGACATCCCAGACCTCCACTCCCATGGACAACCACCTTCCACCCTCCTGGACAGACCCTGGAACCCCCCCCCCCAGAACGTAGACACCCCCAGACCCGCCAATCCCCTGGAAAGACCCCTACTAGACCCTAGACACCCCAGACCCTAGACATATTCCCATGGACAGCCTATACCCCCAATCTCTTGGAAACCCCCCTTGGACAGACCTTGTAACCCTCCCTATATAATATCCTCACCTTATAGTAGTACCCACATCCTCTATATAAGAGAAAAAGAAACACCACCTTACAAATAAAACTGAACTCAAGTATAATACAATATATATCATAATAATTCAAACTCTCTCCAATATAAACAATATAAAATTTCAATATATATATCATAATAATAAAAAGAACTATTTGATAAAATTAAATATAGAAACCAAGAAAAAAATTTACATTTGAAATGTAACTCAAAATCAACATTACCAGAACTATCACGACTGTCATAATCTCTTATAGAAACACCAACATCATTATCACCTCCTCTCAGACCACCAACAGCACCACCACCACCATCATGATCATTGAAATATTCATTGGTTTATTCATTTAAATTAGTATATGGAGCAAAGAATCCTGATAAACCTAATGCATACAAATGAGAACACTTTTAATTAATGAAAACATTCAATGTTTATATAGTGATTTATATAATATCATTAATGTTTCCAAAAAATACTCTGATAAAAATAATTCATACAAATGAGAAGACAAATAATTAATTAAAACATTTAAATATTCTTGTTTATGATGATTTGTGAACCCCCTACGCCCTCCACCCTCCCCCTCCACCCCTTGCACACCCTACCCCCACCACCTGCCCCCGGGAACCCCACATGCACCCCCCTACGCCCTCCCCCTCCCCCTCCCCCTGCCCTCCCCCCTTGCACCCCACCTGCACCCCCTGCACCCCACTCCACCTTCACCCTCCCAACTTCCCTCCCCCCTTGCACCCCACCTACACCCCACCCCGCACCCTCATCCCACTACCCCTTGCACCCCACCTACACCCCCTGAACCTACCCCCACTACCCCTCCCCTCACCGCCCCCTAGCACCCCACCTTCACCCCACTTCCCAACCCCCTCCCCCTTGACCACACCTGCACCCTTACCCCCCTTGCCCTCCTTACAAACCACCTGCACCCCCTACCCCCTCCCCCCTTGCACCCAACCTGCACCCCCCTGCACCCCACTCCACCTGCACCCTCCCCACTGTCCTTCCCCCATTGCACCCCACCTACACCCCCATGTACCCCCACTGCACCCCCTTCACCTCACTCCACCTATACCCTCCCCAATGCCATACAAACCCCCACTCTACACCCCACCTACACCCCATGCACCCTCCACCCACTGCCCTCTTCCACCCCCCGACACCCTCCCCACTGCCCCGAAGACCCCTACCCTCTCCCCCTTCCAGTTTTCCCTCCCCCCACTGCCCCCTTGCACCCCACCTGAACCCTCCCCACTGCCCTGTAGACCCCCCATGCACCCCCCTGATGGGTAAAATTACAGAGAAAAATAATTATTTTGGATGATGTAAGGATGTTAACCACACTCTAATAAATTAATGACATTATTACCTAGGTATGAGGAACTGATAAGTAAAAAATTATTTTTTAATAAGATATGAAGGTTACTGTGAAAGAAAAATAACAATTTAAGAAGAAAAATAAACATATTCCGAAGGTTTTCATGGATGTATAGATAGAAAAATTTGAGGAATAAATGAGGTTGGATGAAAAAGAAAATAAGGATGAATGTTTATTTCTAGAGTATGTGAGGAAGAAAACCCCAGATACAAAAAAATAAAACATATAAAAAGAAGTCTATGAAGAGTAAGAAGATTAATTACAGAAAAATCAAGTGTGGTCAAATGAAGAAAGATTATGATAACATGAAAATTAATTTTTTATTGAGATAATACTCTCAATTAATCCCTTGTGAACATGTAGGGATCACATATTATTTTTTCAAATGTTGAATTCATTATCACCATAAATGTTTTCGATTTAGAACCTAGTTTGTGAAACATTTACAAGAATATTAGTTGTCTAGTTCTTGCATACAACTCTATATGTACACCCCTAAAATCTGACCAATCTCAAGAATAAAATATGTTTATCAAAATAGAATTAAAATGAAGAGGAATTGTGAATATAAAATTGGATCTAACCAAATATATTAGATAAATAGAGGTAATTTATGAAGTGATCACGATGCAGAAATACACAAAATCAATTACTGACAAAAGAAATGGGTTTGATAGAAAAGGAAAACATGTCTGGATCTGGTACACCTTTGTGAGGGGTAATGGTGAAAATACAAAAATAAATAACATACAAACACCTAAGGACAAATATGGGGCTTTGAAAGTAGCAGTCCAATAAAGCAGAATCTAAATATTCAAGATGCAATAATTTATTGAAAAAAGTAAGGAACACATAATTTTTTCTATTTAGTCCCTTTAGACCCTACGTGCATAGTAATAACACCACCCAGACTCACATATTCAAATAATATCAAAATAAGAAAAAATTATAGTATAAAATGATGAAGAAACATCAACATGATAAAAAAAAACTACAACTTTAAAATAAGATTCAAAGGCTTACAATACCGAACACAAAGAGGGATGATTGTCCTGATCACACACCTCCCCCTACCCCCTCCACCTGCACACCCCCCTACCCACCACCTGCACACCCCCTCTCTTTCCCCCCTGCCCCCACCTGCACACCCCTTCCCCCTCCCCTGCCCCACCTACACATCCCTCCCCCAGCAACCCCCTTTCCCTATACCCCCACCTGCACACCCCCTACCCTACCCCCAGCACACCCCCTACCCCCTGCCACCCTGCCCCCCACCTCCACACCCCCTCTCCTGGCTCCCCCCACCTGCACACCCCCTACCCCTAACCTGCCCTCACCTGCACACCCCTCCCTCAACAACCCCCTGTCCCCTACCCCCCCCATATACACACCCCCTACCCCTCCCCTGCCCCCCTCGTCCACCCCACACCCCTACCCACCCCATGCACCCCCTAACCACCGTCCAAATTCCATTCCACTTCAACAACATAATGAAATATGTGTATAAAGGAGAATTCATGATGTTTTTTCAGAAAAAAAATATTTTTCTCTTGATCAAGATGATGGATGATTTCTAGGAATCCAATATTGAATTTTGAATGATTATTTGTTTCCATTATGATTAATAAATCTTGATTTGTTGGATAATCCAGAATACATTCCAAGGATGTGTATCCATTTCATGTGGAGTTTATAATTACCTATATCGTTATGAGTCCGAGAATTCAAATGAAATTGAATTTTTATTCTCCAAGTAGTGAGAGTTTCACAAAGTGGTATTTAGAAAAACAATTTGTGTTTTTGGATATCTCTTGGGGATTTTTATGCCTATTTAGGTGTTCCGGTGGTTCATGGGGTAATCTAGTAGCAGATAGATGGTTTCTAGTCCATTCCACTAAATTTTAAGACCCATCAATTACCATGTCAAGGTACACTACATACCAAGTATAATAAAGGCAAACATAGTTGATTATGAGTTTTATAGTGGGGTATCCTCTATTGGGGAACTAGGAATGGCTTACTTGATAGCTATGTCCTAGGTTTATTGATGCGTTCTCTATGTATTTCATACTCCCTCACTGTATTCATATAGGCCGTGTCTTGAATGAGATAGTGGTTGTACATGATATGATAAGAGACCTGGCCTAAAGAATAGATTGGTGATATGAGATGAGATATGGGACCTCAAACTATGTGAGTGGGTGATATAATGAGATGAGAATAAATACCTCAACCTGAGTGAGATGTTTATGGTATAAGATAATATACAAGACCTCACCCAAAGTGAGATGGTTTCCATTTGATAGGGTCTATGTGAAGTCACTCTGAGTGAGTGAGAGGTGTTATTAGATAAGTTATGAGACCTAAAATTAAGTAATTGGGTGGAAGTATGAAATAAAACATGAGATAATAACTTATTATGGGACCCCTCCTAGAGTGAGAGGGTTTTGGTCCAAAAAATTAGTGGAAAATATGTGACCCAGGCTGTACAGTTTGTTTAAACAATGCAGCTACAAATATGGGAACAACACAGTCCAAATGATTTGTCTACAACCGTGCAGGCTTAGATGCACAACCATGTGGCCTCTTGCATACGAGGGGAATATACATTTGTCATAGTTTTCACATAGTTTTTGAACCATGTGCAAAAACCATGTGAATTGGGGTTTTGGGGAAAAATAGCTTTTCCCCTTCTCTTTAATTCTAAAAAATAGTTATCATTTTCTCTTACGTACAATGGATATTCAAGGGGTTCATACTTTCGTAGAGATTCCTCGTTCTCCATGCTTGGATATTCTACTAATCTTTCTAGAATCAATTTTCAATTCCTTCAGAAGAATTGTATAACACAATTTAAGACTACCATCATGTTTATACTACCAAGTATGAGTTCAATGATCTTGGTGTTATGTTTTTATCTCAAAGGTACATGTTACAAAATCTCCCAATGGTGAAATTAGACATGTCTCAAGATGTTCTTCATGTGGTTAAGTTTTTCAGGACTGAAATGAAGGGAATCCTACACACTTTATAAAGTAATGTATTAAGCTAGTTTTAGTTCATTAAAAAGATTCAACCCTATATAACTTCCACCTCAAAGCAAATTTATTCCAGGTTTTTAGAGTGGAGTTGATCAATTTTTCTCAAAATGTGCTAAAAAAATATAAGGAACCCAAAAATAAAAAAAATCTCTAATTGAAATTTGGCCAAAGAATAAAAATGGAATAATCCTTACCCAAATACAATGTTTAACTCACTGTCTTTGATGGTGGTGGATAAAAAAGACCTCACCATAAGAATCCAACAATAAGAAAATAGTGGAAAAAATGAGATATAATGAGTTATTATATATATGTGATTATTGTATCAATGATACATGATAAATGATACATGAATCCATAAAAACAATGAACAAATTATATTTAGATTTATTTTTACATACCAATACTAAAAAACATGATCATTAATAAAGGTCTTTATTTTTCAAACATCACTCATTCAGCTGAAATCCCAAGGATTGAAGTTGTGACGAATAACCCAAGCATCGAATCAATATAATCTATATTATTCTTAAAAAGTCATGATGATTTTTTTATCAAGAAGATATTTTACCCCCTGCCCCTACACTAGCACCTCATGCCTCCCTCTTTCACCCCTACTCCTACACCAATGCCCCTTCCCCACCCCTGCCCCCTACCCCACCCCCTGCCCCCCTTTCACCCCTACCCGTAACATACCCCTCACTCCCTTGAACCCCTCCCTATTCCCATTTGACCCCCACTGCCCCCCTCCCCACTACTCACCCCCTCCCCCTGAGAATTTCATGATATCATGCCAACCATATAAATATCAGATCTTGGTGTAACCCAGGCATACCAAATTCTCAAGTTCAAACACCCAACTACTCATCATGAATGGCTCCGTGAATATATTCAAATCATCATGAGAATTTCTATAAAATCTAATAAAATCAATGGATTGAGGATGATTCCTAGGCACCTCGAGTAATAACTGAATCAAAAACATCCCCCAAGTCACCATGCCAAATGGTCGGATCCCATGCATCCTGATCAAGAATAACTAAAATCATCAGGATTGATCGGATAATATTAGGGATAATATAGTGATATTCTAATAATAATTATATTGAATAAAAATAAATAATCATTTAATCCAAATCATTTGGATCCTAGTTAGGTTGGGCATCATAGGGACTAGTGGCATCCAAATAATCCCATATAGACTTGAGGTCGAATCTTAACATCCCAAGACTTATTCACATGATTCAACAGCCAAATCCCAGGATAGATGTCAGGAATACATGATGACATCATCATGAATGATTTGTCTCACAACCATACCAAATAATGCCCATGGTCGGATCCAAGGAAACACTCTTAGGAAACCACCATACCATAGTCACATCAGGCCCATAGGTCAGGTCCCAAGAAGTACATCTAGGCACCATGGTTGCATCTATAATAAACATATGAAGTTATAAACAAATGTTAAGGGTTTTAAAAATTTCCAAACTGATCACTAAAATTAATAACCCAATGAGAATATACATTTGATGTGAGTTTTAAGGTGACACCCACTACTATCTCTACCAGGTCTTGGTTCAAGAAGTGATGCTCAAAGTAATATTATTTTTCTTAGCAACATAATCAATAGAGCACAATCTTTTTTACTACACAAGATTTGTCATGTTGAAAAGACTCAAGAGAAGGAACATGAATAATTATAGTTTTTAAGGTCTCACAAGGTCTATCTGATCACCCAACCCAAGTCCATAACCTAGGATAAGTGTGTCTCATGTTAAGGCCTAGACTAATTGTGTCCCAGGTAAACCAGCTAGTACCAATGTCCATCAAGGCCTTAGAAATTTATAAATCATAATCAATTAATTTCAATTTAATGATCTAAAAAATTTAATTAATTTAAACCAATTAATTTATATATTGGTTATGGAATTAATTTAATTTAAATAAATTGATCACTTCATTAGAAAGATTGCAATCCACAAGAATAAACTAAAAGCATAAATACGACATGGTAAAGTATGTATACCACCTATCATTATTAAAATATTCTATAATTATTTCCGAAAGGTAGGAAGAAGATTCCAAGGCACACCAAGGTCGTTCCATGCTCAGTACCATCCCACATCACTATGCAAGATCCCAACTCTCTCTAAGAATCTTAAAACAATTATCTAAAACATTTAAAAATAATTTATCAGTTTAATTATAAAAGGTAATAATCATCAAAAATGAAACTAGATAAATTATTACAATGGAACCAAGTCCATCGACATCCTAAGGGTCCGTCTCATATCCCCAGAGCTACATAAAGAAATCCCCCAAAAAATAATGCAAATAAAATTGTAAATTTACTTTAACATTTAGTGAAAGAATAAGAAAATCCATAATGATAACATAACTTTACAAATAGCTATGAAAACAGGTGTAGATGGCATATTGGGATATCCTCATCCTAGGTTATATGAAAGACCCTTGATAAATGCAATCTGGTTTCATCTTAAGACATTTTCACATTCTTGTTAATACTCTCACGTCATAAAGCACTTAAAACTCATATAAATTGAAGAAGAAACTTATGGACCACCTACCACATAGTTATATGTTACTCTACATCCGATATTGATGGATGGGACAATCTAAATCAATATGATTCCTCAAAGAAGATAAAATTCCCCATGTTATAGATTTAGAATGAAATTCCAAGAAATGGTGAGAGAGGTCGAAATGGTTACCATCGGTGTTGGAGGGTCGTGCGTAGAGGGTATCCGGGAGGAGGGCAACGCTTTGATATAGGTTGAGGGTGGAGGGTCACAGATCAGGGGAGGATGGAGAAGGATGGCGTCACCATGAGAGTGTTTTATGGCGGAGGATTTCGGATCGGGGGAGGATGGAGGAGGAGGGAGCCTCCGTGAGAGAGAGGTCGATGTTGGAGGGTCACTGATTGGGAGAAGATGGAGGAGGATGACACAATGGGTTGCATATCGAGGGAGAAAAGAGGAGGATCCCAACAAATTTTGGGGGAAAAAAGGGGGAAGACAAATGGATTGGGTGAGAACATAGGAGCCCAAAAAATTATGGGAAAAGGGGGGATGGAAAATTTTAGCCACGAGTTTTTAATTAAACCATGGCTATAAACTAGCTATATCAACTAACCTATAAAACCATGGCTATTGGTCTGTGGTTATAAACTAAATTTGTAGTAGTGAATGTTCTTAATGATTATATTTTCATCTCACTTTATTTTGTGATTGTTGACTTTATATTGAAAAACTCATTTTACTATAATTATTTTTCATTAGAAATTTATTTTAATATCATTATTTTTTATATTGAATATTATTGTTACATAAACCATATATCATTTTACATTTAGGGTTTATTTTGATAGTAATTTGATTAAATAGGAAATTATTGATAAATACATATTTTTTATTCAATATAGATATTTAACAATTCATATTACATATTTATTAAATCATGTATTCTATATGAAGAATTCATTGGACATGCAGTGAAGGATGGATCCGGGACATTATATAGTTCCTTGTTGCATCAATATCTTCTTAGGAAATGATTAAAGTTTCCAAATTAAAAAGGTTTCTACCTATATTTTTAAAATGTTTGGAGGATGGACCTTGATAGTACAGGTCCTCATGTTCCTAATACATGAAATCCAATAATTAATAATTTATTTCATAGATATTTTAATTATTATTCATCAATATGATTTTGCATCAACATATCAATGGATAAATTTTATTTTAGTTCATTGATTTAATGAAATGTATTTTAGTTTCACACTTCTATATTAATTTCACCTTATCTAGTAATTTTAATGGAACATGTTATAAGTTATTTACCATAACACATTAATTTATTAGCATCGATTAATAATTGATTCAACTTTAATTACCCTTACTAAACATTTGAGTTCACCCTTATTATGTTTCATTTCCCTAGGTTATGAAGAATAAATCCTCAAATAATCTTTCAAGGATGAAATTTAGTTCATTTTATTATGTATCATGTTTATATTTCCTATTACCCAATGTATTATTTGTATCTTGTATGTAATTTGGATTTCAAAAACTATTAAATTGATCAGTCCAACAAGACTTAATTCTTTATAATCATGCTAATGTAATAAAATAATGCATCGACTTTGGGTATCTGTGGTCGGAGCATTATAGGTGGGCCCCAATGGGGTGAGTCACGACACTTAGAGATTAGGATGCTATCGATTGTAGATAAAAAGGAGTTGAAATGTCACAAAATTTTAAATATTTATGGTATATCCCAATTTAAATGTTATAGATAACCCTTTAGGTTTAATGAGGTAATATTCTAGGGAATATTATAATAAAAACTTATGTTAGTCTCTTGGAATAAGTTTATGGGATATGTTTATGTATTTCATAAAATCCTAAAATTTTTGTAAAGTACTTATTGTTTAGTTTTCCGAGAAAATATAGCTAGTTCAAGATATATTCAAGTGGATGCAAGTTATTTCCTGTTTTTAAATTAGGGAAATAACCATATAGATAGCTTGTTGTGTATTTACTCTGCTATAACATAATGTTTGATAATGAGTCCTAACTACACATCTGGACTGACACCCTGTGGGAATATCCTATGGTTGATCATATTACCTTTACAAACTACAATGAAAGATTGATATCATTTTTACATTAAGATATTAGTTTAATAATTATATGGTATAGCAAATAAAATTAATATAGGTAGAACAAGGAGAGTTATATGATTAACCAAGTATGAATTTTATGAACGGAATATATCATATGTTGAAATGAATGTATAAATATAGATGGAATATTTTGATTAAAATTTCACACTTATATAATCTGTTTCTTTTAGATGTTATCAAAAATAGTTTGGTTTTAGAATTTGGTTGAAACTGGATCATTGGGATGAAGTTAAGAAAGGTTTATGTCAAAAAACCTCTATGTATTATAACAAAATAAGGGAGAGTAAATAAATGGGTTTCCGTATTTGTATAATCTGATTTCGATATAAAGGTGAGTTTCATAGTATTACATAATTTAGTGATGTTGATACCATAATATAATTTAATATTTTATAATCATATCGATTTTCATTAGTGAGCAATATTCATCAATGGAATTCTGGAATATTCCATTTTTTATGAGGTCTATGTTAAACATATATGTATTGATCTTTAGTATTTATGATTTAAGAATTCTTAAATACAAAATAAATGATGTAAAAAATGTTGAAAAGTGATTTTATGTAAACATTACATTTTTTGGGGGAAAATATTGAAGAACACATCATTGAGGTATTTATAAATCATATGATTTATATATGCTTTTTGTTTATGTAATAATGGGTTGATTGATTTTTAAAAGGTAGTTATATATTCTTTAAATTGATTGTGGATTTAAAAAATTTGATCTATCTTATTTTTATTGATGATTATATCAATTTTAAGAAAATTATATATATTGACTAGTTTTTGAATTTATGAACTTGTGGTTAATAACATTTTATAGTTATTGTTAGAGTTAATTATTGAAGGAAAATCTGATGAGTTAATGGTTTAATGTCTTGAAGATCCTAATGGTTTTGGGAAAGGTATATAATGGAGAATATTTGATAAAGGTTTATACAAACTGGGTTGTAATATTATATGAATGGTTTTTTCTTATGAAGGATAAGTAAAAAAGTATCTCAAAAAAGGTAATATATATTTCATATTATATTTTATACCCCAAATGATTAATATGTTAATTATACCCTCATATACATTCATTATATATGAGTAATTAAAATACCAAAGATGAAATTTACTTTGGAGGGGATTGTAACAACTAAAATTTATCTTCATATTCTCCTTTAATTAAAAATATATTTTATAGATTGTTTCTCAAAATATAAAAAACTAAAAATTAAAAAACATGACATATTTTGAATATTAAATATGATCATTGAAACATCACCATTAAATTAGATTTTATAAATTTAAGTAAAAATATATTAAAATTATAAAATAAATTTGGATGAAATAGATTCTAGAAGTGGAATAATTTTTTATGAAGGCCATTTTTATCAGCTTGGATGGGAGGTATATTCTCTAGAGTTTTTCATAGACCAATCCCAAGCCTTAATTGAGTAATTATGTCTTGATAGAACTCCTTTGTGAGGAAATAATAAGCTTGTAGGACACACTATGAAATCCATTCTAGTTGAAACACCAACCTTGAATTTGACTATCAATTTTTTTACACTTAGATCTTTTTTGGAAGAGATAAGGGGTATTGTAAGTAGAAATTTGTTTGATAACAATACCTAATTATTATATGACAAATGAATGGAGTGTATCAATATAAAATCAATTATAAACATAATAGAATTTATAATCAATGTTATGCATTCTTATATTCGAATGAACATGAATCACTTTAAGATATTAATTTATTATATATAAAATTAATTTGAATAATAGATATTTATTTACATTAAAAAACAATACATTCAAATTACAATTAAATAATACCTTTTATAAATATTATTATTTCGAAACATTTGATAGGATACTGTATAAATTTTATATAAATTTTACTATTCAAAATTAATAAAATGAACTTATTTTTTGAATTCATTATATCCAAATTTAATGAGATTGATTTTTGTGGGATTTTTATAAAATAGGGAATTTTTAGTTGAATTGTGAAAAAATAAAAATTTTCCAACACCACCACTTTAAATAAATTGATTTTTTTGAAACCATATTGATATAAATACTGAATATTTTTATATTAAAATAAATCATTTTAGAACACTATGGGGAATTTATAGTACCCATGAATTTCATTTTATAAAGTCATGTAATATTTTTGAAAACAATTTTTTGTCTATTTATTAATTAAATTTATTCATGGAATGAATAGGTTCTGGATTTATTTTAATCTCACATAAGTATTATTTTTACAATAAAACTCTTTTAAAAATAATTATAATCAATAGAATTGATTATTTATTCATATACAAAATTTTTATATTAAAAAATATATATTTTATGTAAACGCGTTGTTATGTGTTTCATGTGTTCAAATTAAAATTAATTTAAAAAATTAAGAAATGTAACTTTAAAAAATTGATATAATATCTTAGATCATCATTTTAATTCTCTTTAACAAGGAATATTTCTTTATTCGGTAAAAAAATTGGTTACCATTGTTAATGTTATTTATCACATTAATGGTGAAAATTATAATTTTGATTTGTTTTAATGATGAAAGATATTTTTTATTAGATATATTATTGTAATAAATTTTAAATTATAATTATAATATAATTTTTAAATATATATATATATATATATAATAAATCATTTTATGGGTTTCCAATACAAAATAAGAGAAATAACACGTAGTGGTGAAAAGAACCATTTTTCAAAAAATGGATTTTTTATATATTATATATTTTAATTTAATATTTTCCTTATTTATAAATCCAATTTTATATAATAAAGAATAAATTTAGTTTCAGAATAAAAAATTTACATAATTGTGTTTATATTTAGTGTTTTATATTATATAAAATTACATAATTAAGAAGTAGTTACTATAGTTAAACTGAATTTGGGTAAAAGGATAAAAGTCAAAATAAAATCTTTATCAATCATTCTTTATCTAAAAATGAATGTATGAGATGATTTTAGACCTTATATTGTTCCATGCCCCCCTTTTTTTAATTATGATACATTTACCCTTACTTAGAGACATATAATTATGGAAAATTAAAGTGTGATTCCAAAATTATCTGTTTCATCCCTTATAAGAGGAAACCATATCCTCCCTTTCAATGTTATACTCTATAATTAATTTACTCTTATATGATATGATATATTTCTCCCACTATAACTCAAACCAACTTCATAAAGGCCCTGATCACTCTATGTTTCCTTATGAACTTTAATCCCCAGGAGTATTACAAGGAAGGATAAGGTCTCAAATGTAAATATTATCTCCTTCGTAAGTTCTTGAAGCTTTTTTTTTGAATTATCTCAAAAATATTTATAAATAAGGGCATTATGGGGGCTCACCTATGTCATTTTCTTGAAGAGATTTTGTGGTCAATCAACCTCTACATAAAATTAATTTTTTTAATATTTGTTTTTTTATTAAATAAGATAAAAATAAATGGACGTTTTATAATAAAATATTTATTAATAATATTAAACATTTATATGAAATAAAATCATAATGATTGAAAATATAATGGATATATAAAAAAGGAGACATTCCTAAGAGAAATGCCGATATTAAACCATAATTGTAATATTTTTAGTCTCAAATTTACTTAATAAAAACACTCCATCATATGTGTGAGAATAATCATATGTATATGGCTATGAATATATTTTATACTCAACAATCACCAAGAGGCCACACATCCACCTCATAGATTGAGAGATAATTCTATAGAAGTGAAAGCTAAGCCTTAGATGTCTTATGGAGACACAAATGCGCCTTACCCACTAAGATGAACCTAATCCTAACTCTAAGAAAATATAAAATATTTATAATTATAGATGAAAAACTTGGTTTCAAAACTAGATTTCTCCCCCATGAAGTTCCATAGTTTCGTTTCTCATGATCATGCATATAAAAGATCCCAATAGAGAAGAAAATAAGGTGGAAACACAAATGATAAAAATATGAGAATGATATGGAGAACAATAATAACATATACTAAAAACACTTAATACTATTAAAAAAATGAATCTACATAACTATAGAAAATTTCCAACAAAGGCTACCCATAAGATTCCAACCATTTGAAATTATGAAGAAACATGTTTTTTAGAGAAATGTGGTGAGATTTTGGCTCTAAAATCATCCTATGAATGTTTAGGGGTAGAAACATAATTAATAATATAATTTTGAAAATTTGGATGATTTAAAGTTGTTAGTATATATATATATCCTACTTCTACCTTCTTAAATTGAACTTAATTAGAGAAGTTTTGAGAGATATAAATCCAATTTTTGTTGAGAATTGTTTTTGATAGGTGAATGTTTGTATTCCAATTTAGAAAAATTACCATACCTTTACTGCCTTGAAAATTAATGAATAATGTGTATAAACCTTAATAAAAGTTTTCCCTTATAATTTACACTTTTCCATTCTTAATTTCATCCCATATCAATCTTAAATTTAAAATATATGGACCCATACTTAAAAATATTCTGATCTATGAACAATTTTCGAAGATGAACTTAAGAGATTGTTTTGGGCTTTCAAATTCCTTATTGAGTTATTTTTGAAGAATGATAAAATAAATCCCATCGAACATTGAAACATTTAAAATAATATTTTTTCTATTTGTATTAGAGAAGAAAACCTAATGGTAAAAATATAAAAATAAATTAAAAGCTTTAAAATCCAGATTATGCCATTTTAGAAATTTAGATGAAAATACTTCAAAAATAATAAAATGTGAAAAAAACCCATAAAATAAAACTTTAGTGGGATTAAAACAAAAATTTCAATGTAAAATTAAGGAAAATATTTTCTCTTTCAGTTCATCTTTATGATCATACTCCACCAAATATGTTATTGAAAAAATAGTATGATTACTTCAGTACAATTTGTATAATGATATGTATTTATAATAACTAGTACCCCGCCTATGAAAATTCATGGGACTATTAAAATTTCATTGAAATCATCTGGTTCTACATCATTAAAAAAAGTAATGTCATTATACTCAACGTAATGAATTTTTTTTTCATGTTACGAAAAATTCAATATTGTAGTAAAAATTAGAAATTATATATGAAAAGGAATGGTAATATATTGTCAACATAGAGAAATAAAATATATTAAGTGTAATTTAGATCAAATAAGAAAAAGTAATAGAGAAAGTGATACATTAAAATTGAAACAGTAGTTGTGTCAGAGTTTATTTTGAGTTGAACACATGGAAATAAAAACAAATTTTTTGGAATGATGGTTTATTTAGCAAAAATCTGGGTGAAAATATTACCGATTCTGAATACTTTAATAGCAGATAGTGTCCCTCTTATTGTCAAACTAAATTCAAAAAACCGTGCTAGTAAAAATCCTCAAGAAGTGGGTTCATGTGGCGCTACAATGGACACGTACTGGTGGTTTCTGGTTGATATTAATCTGGTAGCTGCACACATTACTAAAGTTGATAATTAAACTTCACAATTTATACCTACTGAAAAAAATAGGAATGTTTTATTCATTATAACAAAACCTAGAATGGAGCGTCCAAACATCATCTCCACCTATTCAATGAAAACAAATAAACTTATGGTGTTTAAAACAGTAAGCATTTATGTGGATATTCTGGAAATAGGGGAGATGTATAAATAAATTTATTATAAATTGGATCCACAAGTGGATGAAATGATATAAAAACTGAATCATGGATGGAGAAAAGTATGAATATTGTTTTTCCAGAAATAATCTTGGAATAAATTGAAATCCAAATCAAGAAAAAAATTAAGAAATGCAGATAATTTTTTTTCTCATGCAGCATAAATACACTGCAACAAATTTGTTTAAAAGAAAATAGAAAATAAAATCAGAAACTGATCACTTATGAATATGAAATAAAATATTATTTTTCTACCAGAAGTTCCTCAAAACCAGAGGAAGCTTCACACAAGAGAAAAAAACTGCAGAGAGTAATAATAATGCAATATGATTACTGTATAAACATACTCTTGTCAAAATTCAGATGACATTCCCATAAATTATGAATAAATAGTATAAAAACAACAATAAAAAATGAATCCGATCAGAAAAAAATATAATGAACTGTTATAGAGGTTATAAAAACAATTTATTAATAATATAAAAAAAATCAAAATAGAATTCGATCGAAACTCATTAGGCCAAAACAGAATTGTGCAATCAATGTAGGGGTATACGCTTGTACCAATAAACAATAATATAATAAAAACAGAATCTGATCCACATAATATATAAAAACCTTTTACAGAGAGATTATTACAATAAGTCATGAGCATCAAATATCTCCCACCAGCAACATTCTGAAGATACACGAGCAATTTAAAAGTTTAATATATAGTAATGATATAAAATAAAAATTTTATGTTATATAGTCAGTCAATTAAAAAATGTTTTGCAATAAGTCATGATCTTGAATGAAATGAATTGAAAATAACGTTTCAATGATAAAAATAAATAATCACTTTCATTTAAGTTTTTTTCATCCGTTCCCAAATAAACCCAAAGAAAGTATTTTTCTAAATACCAGAGTAAAAAAACTCATACAATTTAATATACCAAAATTGGTAAATTCATTTGGATTTTTTCAGTTTTTCCAATATGTAAATAAAGAGGAGCTACATAATACAAAAAACAAACGATCTCTATATTGAAGAATGTTTAAATATCTCTAGGTGACAGAGAGTTCATCTACTCAAGAGTATTCATCAAAATGAAAAGCTAGTAAAAGAAAGAATATAAAATAGGGATGGATGTACCATTTCAAGAAAGAAAAGATTTGAGGAGACACCTATCAAAATTCCAAATAAAACCCATGTGGAAGTTATAACAATCTCATTTGATTTTCTGAAAATTGAAATCCACAATAAATAAAAACTTAAAGCATATATAGATTGGTTTTTTTTGTTAAAATTTCAAAACTATAAAGGAAGGAATTTATGTTCAGAATATTACATCCAAGTATTCTTTTCATGGTTCCATAGTATACTGTCATACAGTTTTGTTGAGTATCTTCCCTATAAGGAACCTGTTTATGAATAGTAAGAAGAGTGTACTGAAGATACATCAATAAATAATTAGATCATTAAAGAATTATAGAAAGGAAAATAACAAACCAAAAACAACATATGAAACATCTAAATCAGTCAGTCAACTTATGATATTCATATAATATTCAGATCACATACCAATAAGATGAAGAGGAAGGTTATCCTGACTGTACTCCAAATAATCCAGAAAGCAACATTACCCACTCCTTTTGTTCTGCTCATTATTATCTGGGAACCTCTCTATATCAGCGTCTTGGTCATCTAAAGGGAAAATAACAGCGAAGGATATAAATATGAAGTTGGTGACATTGAATTTCTTAGTTACTTATAACAAATCAAAAAAATAACTAACTTATTCCTTCATGTCAACTATGAAAAGATAACATAGGGAATAATATGTAGTTGAATTGAATGCATCGAATAAGAGAATGAAAGTACCATTAATAGTAATAATGTTTTTAAAATATAATCTATTCAGAAGTAAAAAATATACATGAAATAGTATTAATTTAAGAAAAATTAAACTGTAGGAAATGAAGAGAAAACTGGATAGGTATCATTAGATGTGTATCTAGTTCAAAAATTTTGTTACCTAGGAATGACATTGAAGAAAAAAACTTATTTCTCACACCTCACCCTCCTTCCCATGTTGGAGAAAACAAAATTGAGGTAATGATAGTGGAAATGGGGACAATGTGTTGGGTTTTGCCTCCCGAAACTGGGCATCTTGGCTTAATGGGTCATCACACCTTCTGTGGGGTGACCCATGAATATTTTTTTCGAAAGGGATTGCTCTTTTCCATTGTCCTCCTACAGTTAATTTACTAAAACTGTGGAATGGTGTAGAACACAATCAAGAATACAATATAGCATACTAACATCACAACAACTTAATAAGTGCATATATATACAAAATATGCTTCCAATGAATACAATATTCAATATTTGAATGGAAACACATATATAACATACCAACCTCATATATTATTAATACCATAAATACAACATACTAACATTGAATGGAATCGAAGGTACAATATTATAGCATATATGATTTCATACTAAGAGCATATACTAACATAATAGTAACATATATGACATCATAAATATATATATAGGAAACACATACAGTCAATACAATAGACTAATAATGAAGACAATATACAAATAGTTAATGGGAATAGATATTGGTGAAATAAGATAGAGAGTTAATATATTATGAAAACATTATGTGATACTGCTTATTAGATAATAATTAATTCAGGAGTATTCAGGATTCTCTATGAAACTCCCATGAAATTAATTTAAATGTGATATATTAAGTGCTTTGTACTCTCATTGATTTGATTGATATCCTGGTATCCTTGCTGGTGAAAAGTTTATAGTTCACTTTGAACCAAAACCATAAATTCTTCAATGGTTATATGAAAACAACTATAAAAAATTTTGAATAGAGAAAATAGAGGTATAGAAACATAGGAACCTGTAGTTGATCTTCAATTGCTGAAGGTACACATATCATTATTGGACTGTCATTCTCATTTACATACAAAAAAATTGAATGTATTAGTTTTAGTGATGCAAGGGAATGTAAAAATGTTAAGTACAATAAAAAACTAATTACATATAATTTGTAACATCCATTAATTTTGAGAAAATAAATATAAATAAAACAAACTCACTATTCGAATGTATTAGTTCTACTGATACAAGGGAATGTTAAATGTAAGAATAATATAATACAAATATGTATGAAAAAATAGACCTGATTTAAAAAAATATGAACAAATTAGAAAAAAATAAGAACCTACTAAAAATTTGAATCTATAAAAAACCAAACTCACCATTTCAATAGAACATAAACTCCTCCACCATGAGATGTGACACGAGTGTTTTGAAGCCCAGATTGACAACACCTAGAGCCAAAAACATACATAAATTCATCATATTTTAAGAATACTTAATCTTCCATTGAATCTATTCATACCCAATTGTATTATCACCGCTATATGTCATAGAGGAAACCATATTTGAATTTTTTTCCACCAAAACCTATATAAATAACCATCAATTAGATTATATACATCGATCATTAAAAAAAATTCTTAGCAATGAGGCTCAAAGAATCTCTTGAAAAATTTACACAGTATAACTATGGTTTAACCAAAACCCTCTTCATCCATGTAGAATTTGTACATAATGCTCAAAAAATTATTTAATGAACATGAACAAACATATTTTTGTCAACATTCAAACTATAATCTAATAAATTATGGAGAAACAATATAAAAACAACAATAAAAAACGAATCCAATCAGTAGAGTATATAAAAATATGTTATAGAGAGTATAAAAAAATCAATAAAATCTGATCAGAAAAATATATAAAAATCTGTTACAGAGGATAAAAACATTCAATGAAGAATATAAAAAAAATAAAAACAGAATCTGATCTGAACTTGTTAGGTCAAAATAGAATTATGCAATCAATACTAGGGTATACTCATGTACCGACATACAAAATTATAAAAAAAAACTGAATCCAATAAAAAGAAGGAATAAAAACTTGTTACAAAGAGAGTATAAAAAGAGAATTGTATCACTGTATTACTGTTTGATACTAATCAAAATTGTACAAAAATAAGGTAGGAAAATGGATATTAAACAATAAAAAATTGTTGACTAAAATATGTAAGGTTTTTTTGAAACTAGATTTGAATGTAATTGAACATAAAAAGTATAATATGTTGGAGATGTAGTAATCCAAGAAATTCATTAAATCTTCATAACTATTTAATGTAACAATACAGTAAAATCGATTCAAAATTTTATGAATCTTTATATGAAAACATTAATCTATTTTCCCGCAGCATTGATGCACATTACATTAACTTCTTAACCTAAGACGTGACTTCCACTCTACATTATTTCAACTGCTTGACATAACGACAAGTGGTTCTCTTGACATTTCTTAATCGTATAACATAATATCAAGAGGGGAAAGATTGTTAGGATTCATAAAATGAGTTCTTAAAATATAGTGGATTAAATATTGAAAAAAAAACCAATAGTGAATGAAAACATGTATACCGTTAAAATATATATAACACGGGAAACATATATGCAGTATAAACAAAACATATTAATAATGAAAAAACTAACGGATTATGAGGCGTGCACCAATGGTCCAAAAATATCATAAAATACAATAAACTATATGTTATAAAATGAAAACTATAAAAAAAATGGATAGAATAAAAAACATGAAATTATCCTTATTATAATGAAAATGAAAATGAATCGGAAGTAACCTTCAAGTGGTGGTACACTCCACCCATTCTGATGGCCTCTTTGAATAACAAAGCTTCTATTATAGTAGTAATACAGGTTAATATATATCAAATAAAAAATGAAATAGTCAAACCATGGACAACAATAATAAGAACAATTCGAGGAAATTCTCTTATAAGGGTATCATTAATTAAAATTTATGTGTTATGAGCAGTTAAAAAAGAAGAATTCAGATTCATGTTACACAAGATGAGTTCACGTGCATACAGTAAACCACATGTTGATGGAGCTAATATTTTTCAAAATGCAGTTCAATCAAAATGATTCATATAATATATATGTGCATTCATAGAAAATATTCCTAGGTATGGATTTTATCATAAAGAAAATTCGACGCAAAGCAGTCCTTCAGACACCAAGGTTATTGGGAAACAACAAATCAACTTCAATTTTCAAAATAAATGCCATCTTCCAGACAACCAAGATCTTTTCTTAATGAAATTTGAACTCATATTATGTGCTTGTGTTTGTAATCCTTCTCTATAGTACACACACAAGCCTAGTTACATGAACAAATAGATATGTGATGAACCCTTATTTTACATTTGAACATATACCTTATAGTTGCTGAATTTTAATACATGTATATGGTTGAAACTCTTCCACAGATGTTCTATTTGGAGATCTGTCACACTGAATTAGAATTTAGATTCAGAGACCCATAATCCACGATAAAGAATACAGATTAATCATTTAATAAAAACACCATAAAAAACAAATACATTGAGATATGAAGATATTTGACACTGGTTTAAACATTTGAAATTGGTTTATACATTTTCTTACTCGGTGCGTGGTTGAGGGCTCGAGAACCCTAGGTGGATTGAAGAAACCGAATGTGGGAGTGCCAAAGTGGGGGTCACCGGTTATAGAGAAGGCATAGTCAGAGAATCCGAAGTTGGAGGAGCCGAAGCTGGAGGAGTGGAAGAGTGGAAGTCGGAGGAGTGGTAGTAGGAGGAGCAGAAGCCAGAGGAGACGAAGTTAGAGGAACTGAAGTCGGAGGAGCCGAAGTCGGAGGAGTCGAAGTCGGAGGAGCCGATGTCAGAGGAGTGAAAGATGGAGGAGATGAAGTCCAAGGAGCCGATGGCAGATCAAGCACAGGTGGAGCCGCAACTGGAGAGGGGATTCGAGAAGGGGAGCAGATATGGGGGAGGGGGAATCGGGAAAGGGTGCAGGAAAACTAGATAATGGAGTGACAGGAAATCCCGATCAGGTTTGAGGTCATGGGCAGTATTTTTTAGTTTGGAGGGTATGGTGAGGAATTTGTGGTGATGTGGAGGCATGGTAAGTTGACACGACAACAGAAAAAATCCAACTTTAGAAGATATATAGATGGTAAAACCATTATTGATTCATTTTATTCCACTTTGAGAAAAGGAATGTCAATCACGCATGTGTATGGACTATCGCCTCCATAAAGAAAATGTTTTCTTTTGTTTTAATATATCAGTTAATTATTTATAAAAAAATATTAAACTATGTTTCACCATTATGATAAAACAAAAAATAACATTATACTTATATTAAAATTATATTATGTTAAATGAAAACCTCATAACCTTTACTCACCTATAGAGTTAATGTGTTTTGAAATTTGGGTCGGCTTAACCCCCTACATGAACAATACTATAAAACACTATAATTGAAGACTGTGGGGAAAAATAATAATAATATCATATTATAATAATAAAATAATGATTGTCATATCATTTTGGAAATTATATATTAGTTTTTTTAACTAATTATAAAAGTGTCATATACATTAGATAAAATCATAAAAATAAATGGAAACCAATTTCATTTTCGTGCAACATAAATACAAAAATTTGGAATTATATAATAGAACTATAATTCAATATTACATCTATATTAAATTATATTAAATTATATATTAATGATATAATTATTATGGTATAATCGGTAATAATATGAACACTATAAAATGTGTGCAAACATGCAATGATTATAACTTTAAATGGTTTAAATTAGTTAAAACTAACAAATATACCGATAATAAATAATCTAAAATAAAATATATAAATAGTAAGATATATTAATAAGGTTATGATATATATAATTTAGGTATCTATGTTTATTTTACATGATGTTTGGAGTTCATAAACCAAGTAAGGAATGAAGGTAAGGGGTTTTCCTCAACATCTATTTATTGAGATATGTTTTAATGGTAATCCCCATATACATATTTTTTTGGTGTAGATAATATCCAAAAAATTATTTATTGAAAATAAATGATTTAGTTCATTTGAGTTATAAAACTATAATATTTTTATAGTTATAAGTAATTTTGAATAAAAAATTACTAAAAACATACGAGGTTCTTTGTCTCGAATTTTAGTTCTGGGAGACATGTTTATGTTATAAAACACATTTTCTTTTTCATGGTGAAATAAATTCCCTAATAATTTATTTTCATGAATCACTTTTATTTAATGATTTTTAATTTTTATCTCATGGTCATTCTCTCTTGGGGTTTGAATCAAATATTACAAAATTATTATGAGATTTTTTTCTCAATTTCCCTTCATTAAGATATATTTTTTAATTATACACATAATTTTATTTAATTGGTGTCTATATTTATTATTTTATATATTTTATCCATAAAAAAATTTCATTGTATTTTAATATTTATTTCATGATTTTTTACTTATTTTTTTAAATGTTACACAAATCCTAAGGATTTATTTTCAACTTATTCCTAAAAAAGGAGATCTCTTAAATTTGATAATCCATCAAGGGAATTGGAATGATAAATTTTTATGAATTATATATAAATTTTATATCCTCTAGATATGTTTGGTGAAAATAAATTTAAAATTACCTAATTTTAAATTGTATTTTTTTGAATCTTTTAAGAGATGTTGTTTTTGACCCTGGTATTTTTACAACATAATTTTAATGTGTATTTTTATATTGAACTGTATAGTTTTTTCATATTAAAATAGTTTGTTTTAAAAAATATAATAAATTTTAATTACAGTTAAATTGAATTTATTTTATAATTATTTTTAATTATATATATTAACTTATATTATATGGGTCATTTTTACAGAAAAAAATCTCTTTTAAATGCTACCATGTGAACAAATATTTATGCATCCATTATCATTTTATCTGAATCTTTGACCCAATGGTTTCATTATTTATAAATTAAATCATTTCAATTAAATTATATGAAAAATTAATCTTTAAAAATATTTTCTGAGATCAAGTATATTTAATTTTTTTCCAAATTTGTTTCGCTAATTCCATCAAAATGTGTATTTCATATGTTTATTCCAATTTTATGATATATTATACACAATAATAGATATTTTGAGAATGTTTATATCAAAATTAATTCTATATAACTCTTATGTATAATTCTATTATTTCAAATGATTATTTTTCCAAATCATCCACTATATATGAGCATGATTTTTTTTCATTTCCTATCCTTAATGATACTAAATTCTTGATTCCTTTGATTAAAGGGTATTCACCTAGTTACCTATACATATATTTATGTGGATAATTATTGAATAAACCATATACCCATTACCCATATATTTTAAATTGAATATATTTTATTATTTGGAGTGTATTTACTAAGAATGCTTCTTCATTTCAATGGATACCCATTTATTTTAAATGGTTTTATCATGTTATAATAATTAATGTAATCATGAATGATTTACTTATTACTAATATTTTAATATATATATATATATATTAAAACATGTTTTATTCCTAGTGTTTTTATGATATTTTGAGAGAAATCCATTTTATTTCAGTGGGTGCCTAAATATATGATGGATGATTTATTTTCTTATGGGACTCATATTTAGGGATAATGATGGGTGGGGTCTTATTTCTATAAAAAATTCATTAGATTGAGGTGTATATCACATGACATAAATATTCATTAGTAAATTTTAGTCTTTTTAGGAATGTAATATAATGGTGGGTCTTATGAATGCAATGTTCCCTACTGTAATGCATGTGTCAATGATAAATGATGGACTGAAAATTAATTTTTTATTTGGTTTTCCAAAAAACCACATTATGGATGAGTTGTAACCATCACACCTAGTGGGATAAAACATTAGAGGAAACCCAATTTGAAATTAAAAACTCAAAAAATTACCCATTTTGAAATTTAGAATTCAAAATAAATACTGGGTTCACATAAGTTAGGAGGATCACAATCCATGATTACTCACATCAATCGAGTCACATAACCTGTAATAATCATTTTGAACCACTCTATAATCACAAAATTATAATAAACACTAACATAATCATTATTAAAATACACACTAGTAATCCAGAGACCATTGGAGACCATCATACCTCATTGAAACAACAACACCATGTCATCGACTTTGAATCAAATAGAAAACCATAACCAAAACCACCTTTAAAAATCAAACCATATTAGAAAAACACCTTCCCCAAAACTCAAAATTCCTTCATCATTTTCAACACCAGTTGTGTTAGCTTCATCATCATAAAAGAATAAAACTCAACAACCTACAATAAGAAAAAACTAAAAAATACATAGTAAAAACTTATGAACAACATCAGAATAATCAGAAAGGAAACCAACTAAAATGAGATATGTCACTAGAAAGAAATACCAATGAAGCCAAAGAAAGGGAAGAAACACAAAAAATAAGAAAAGAAACCATAAACTTGAAAAATCAACAATACCACCACCACCCCCACCAAAAACATTCTATGAAGTCCTAAAAACTCTAATCAATACCGACCAAATGGGGTGGATCCTGATGGGTTGGATAAAAAGAGAATAAGAGAGTAAGAACATAGACTTCCACTACTATCACTGAAAGAAATAATCTATAATAACATCACATAGACCCATCATAGATGTATGATCTTTATGGTAATTTTGAAAGTGGGGTGGTGAGAGGAAAATACTATCCCATTACTGAACAATACCATAAAACCAGGGAATTGAGAACATAGTAGACACACCGTCGATCTATAGAGAAGGGTTTTAGGAGGAAAACCTATGAGGAGTATAGGGTAGGTATAGAGGAGGATAACCGAGAGAGAATGGGTCCATTTCCAATGTTAAATGAAATTTCATGGTTTTATAATTATTATCATGACTATGTTAATATCTCATTGATTTGTTAATGGACTCATGTTTCCATAATATTTTTATTAATGTGTTATGTTATGAAAATTCATATTCCATGATTTTTGATCCAATATTTTTTGGAATTAATATTCTTATGATTATACTTATATTATTATCATATATTAACTTATGATGTTTGATTTTTATATCACATTTTTTAACCCTCACTAAGAATCAAAGATCCCTCATTTCTTATGTTTCTATTTCTATATGTTATAAAAAAGAAAAACCTATTATATTTATAGAAGGGTATATTTTTAGGGGAATATTTTGGAGATTATTATGACTATTTACATATTATGTATTTATTTATATAATGGTAAAAAATCAATTTTTGTAAAAATATAGGGGTTTTTAGTCGATTATTTTTTATAATTATCCAAAACTACAAATATAAATGGTTTTTATAATGTATTAAAATGACTAATTTTCATTAAGTCATTTATTTACTTGATTATTAGGTCTATAATTTCATGTAAGCCACCTTATAGGCCTCATTGGTTATGTTGGTTCCCTAAAAATGGAATCCCATTAACTATCTTCATATCATCAACATGGTAGGCTAGGAAACCCAGCATGATATGGATTCGACTATTACTATATAACATATATCTATCCCTCAAATAACTTGAACCATATTGAGTGTTATTGTATGCAGAACCTCTATCATGGAAATACCTTCAAATCCACCTCACACATATGAATCCCTGAGTTTGATGTCAAAAACTAGCTACAAAGATATTATCTTCAAGTTGTGAAATGACATAACAAAGTCATAATTTGATCTACTAATAATTCCACCTCAACCAAAGAAAGATCTAGCACCCAAAAGTAATAAAGTATGCAAAGAGTTACTACTATAGATCAAATATCTCAATGACGGAAATTCTAAAATATCCATGCTCGATGGTATTCATCATAAACTAGATAAAAAAATATAGATAGAGGTTAGTGAACCTTAACACATATTTTGGAACTGTGAAACTACCCTTTTAGAGATCGATAGGCTTCTGGAAACTCATTGAGTACCACATCACAGGATAAAATTTATCTCTAAATATGTACTCGTACTCAGTCCAAGTGAGATTTTCCTCATCATGCTTCCGGATTATTAAGTTACACTATAATTATACTAGACCATGGAGATGTATCACCTCTAGGTTAAAAATATTTACATGAGTGGTATTGATTGTAAATAAAACACTCTCTACTACATTGATCCAATACTCTATTTCCTAGGGTTTGGGATTTCTACAAAACCAGTGTAATGTCAACCATTGAAACTTGAAAAGCATGCTAAAAAATCACACCATAAGTGAATACATTAAAAACATTCTCCTCTTGTTGGATGGATTTATTATTGAAAATAAATTTGGAAGAACCAATTATTTTATAGGTCCCTGGATAGAGGCTTCACCCCTAAGTGGATCATTATATAGATCCTACTATGAAATCATTATTAGATATCATCATGGAAGAGTCCCACAATAGTTAAGATTCACCATATTCATGAGTTAATATTTGGGTAGATGACTAAATAAGGATATTGAATCCCGAACCCATTCCTATATAATTCATGTACCAGTGTTTTCCCTATAATAAGTTCCTATATTCACCAAGTAAACATGTAGGTTATCAAGGGCTTGATGAATGGATATGTTATCCACCACATCATCATTGAGTACCCTAGTTTAATATCTAAACTCGACACACATTAACAATATTTTCCTATTTCTCAAAACAATCCTTATAGCTAGGGTATCTATAAAATGTATTATTAATATCAATTACACTTTTATACCACTCTACCATTAAATGATTCACCAGGTCCCTCTTAGACAATATTTAACTAATACTGACACTCCAATTCCTTCTATAATTGGATAGGGTAAATCAACTAGCATAATATAGGAATATGACCCACATGGGAGGCCTTAATCAAATTTACCTACAAACATACACATATCTATACAGTAGTATAATATATAAGGTAAATAACTAATATTGAAAATGAATCAATGAAATAAAATCCCATATCATTGTATAGAAAATGATTATAAAAAAATTGTCCAAATATAATCCCACAAATAATTTAAAGATCTCTAACCTACTCTAGAAATGGGAAAACTTTTAAAAGGGAACTCCATGATATATTTTAACAAAATATTATCCACCTAATCCTAACACACCTAGAATACATTAAATTGTTTTTCATTTTTTTAAGAGATGACATGCATGGTAGGAGAACATGAATGTGTGAATATAAATATAAATAGTAGGACAACCTGAAATAACCAAACATGGAGTACCAACCAAATAGAAATCAGCTCTCAATCAGAAAACCTAAGAGTTTAATATAGATAACCCTGATATACATATAGACTGGTTCCAAGTCCAATGGTGAGGTATAACCTTCCTGCTATCTCAGGGATTCAACTTGAGGGTCTATGGCATCACTCCTCTGAGGGATCGTAGATTGCAGGTCCCACTATCATAGATCCCACTCATTAAATATGTTTCACTCATTTGGCCTTGAAATTTTGAAGAAAAAATATAAAAAACTTTATATATTGATTTATAAAAAATGGATAACACCTAGAGATTATGGGGGATAGATTAACCTATAATAAATATCCCACTAGGATGGGGATCTCCAAACATGAATGTGGTATATGATATACCGATCATTTAATGGGGAAGAATTTCCATGATGACCAAACCAAGAGCCTCATAATGTGATAATTGTATCTATCAAGAACTGACCTATAGAAGGGATTCCTCATTCTAGGGTAAGGATGTGACTCCACACTATAAACTCATTGAGATAGGGCAAGGGTATCTACCCATGCAGAATAAAAACATGATTGAGGAAAAAGTTCTCTAACCTATATTGGAAGTAGTACATGACGTATCCATGGGTACATGATTTGTATATGTAAGCCCAGGTCTATCCAGGTCATTATATCATACATGAAATTTTATTCTCAATTGATTAAATGTTTTGGTGACATATAGAGTTAGAGTACAGATAGAGTACTCAGTCATGTGTTGTCTTCCCGTGTTCATGTACACTTCAAATTACAAGTGGTGTACCTTGACACCGGTAGGGTTAGTGAGGTTATCTGGATTCTTTCCATATACCATAAAAAAATTTGGATCAAACTAGTTAAATAACATATAGTGTGTGGTTCAAACACATTTAATGCAATATTTTTCATAAACCCTATCCACTATAGAATATAGGAGTACATGGTGTGTGTACAAAAAAAATACACACCGTACCAATCAGAATATTATAGAAACTCTTACTCATTCATGTTTATACTCATATGAAAAATGTATACTCTGATTAAAACTATAATTTTGACCATAATTATTTGAATTATATTAACTAAGTCTATTTAGTCATTAGTGACTAGATTCTGACCAACGTTGATCGATGGTTCATTCTCAGTGCTCAGAGTGACACCTATAGACTAAATCCCATGAAATAATATTCCCTCAATTCGTTATTACTCTATCATCGTAATCATAAATGCCCCATCATGATGAAACATAGGGTGTTTATTATGAAAAAATTATATATAAAAACAAATAATGAAATCCTATGATGAAACATGTTCCTATATAAATTTGTACCATTGACCAATAAAAATACCAAAAGACGAACAATTAATGAATGGAGTGATAAAATAATGGAACACAAAAGTGTGTATCAAAGTAGGGTCCTTTTCAATTTTCAATCATTAAAAAAAATCTAAATACTGAATATTATAATAAAATTATATAAAATATAATTAATATAAAATTATAAATACTAGGAAAATAAATATTCAATGGTATAATCAATAAATAACCATCAATAAATTAACTTTTGATAGTTTTTTTAATCACAATAGTAATTAATGGGGATTAATCCCATAAAACAATTTCACAGCTATGATCGGATTAATCATTAATAATGAAAGAATTTGTGTCAAAGATGAATATGATCTTATTTGAATTATAATCTTCAATCCACTAAGTTACACTCTCCCCTATTTCCAATGCATCAAGCGCCTCCTCTTTTTATTTTAATACATATGGTGTACAAGGATAACCCTAATGAATATACATTATGGGTTCCATATTATAATTTTATATGTTAATTTTTTGTTGAATCATAAAAAATAAATAATTTTATTTATTTATTTTAACAAATGTTCTTCTAAGTACTATAATAAAATGAGACACATGACACACAATTTTTTTTACGACTAGGGAAAAACCCACATTCTTGAATAAATATGAGTCTCAATTTTAGCAAACAAGATTCTACCTGGGATATATTCCATTATTTATTAAATAATAGTGGACTAATTATATATTAAAATTATTATTTTTCTTATATCAATGTTGATGATCCATGGACCAATGAATTCATCATCGATTCCATGACTTATACATGAATATTATTTATAATATTCTGAAGAATCATATAAGAAAATAGACTCGATCCAAGAAGAAAAAGAGTAGATAACAATAGATATTGATAAAAAATTGGTTGTTATAGATGGAGAGATGTACGAGGCATAACATACATGTTTTAAAATTTAAAATTATTTTAAATGGATTCAATAATATTTAATAGGTAAATATAGTTTTTAGTTAATTCTTGTAAATCAAGTGAGAAGAAGGGTACCAATAGGAGTTTTCCAATCATTTTTAAAGATAACATTTTATTTATAAAATTAATGGTTTCAAGAACAATTATGAAGTAGTATGACACAATAATACAATTGAAAGAAACTCTTCAAAAAATAATAAATGGTAAACTATAATAATAATACCACTATATAATATGAAAATACTGAATTTATTTATTAGAGGGAAACATCAATAGGTTTCAAAATACATTTATCATCAAAGTTTAAGATTATAGTTCATGGTAATAACTAGTGTTATGGGGTGTTGTGAAAAAAATCATACACTTTATAGATTAATATCTCTTTCCCAAGGTAATGGAAATAATTAAGGGGTTTATATTCAAAATAAAATAAAGAATATTATCAATGGAGGAAGTTTTTGAATATTAATTTCTCAAAAATTCCAATGAAAAAATGATTTAGATCATTTTATGGAGCGTATATATTGTGTGGGAAGTGTGTTCATATTGTTGAGGAATACATTAATAAATTTCATGGAGATATTTTTTATGATAGCAAAGGGATGTAAATGTAAAAATGAAAAGAATTAAATATATTTTATTTTGAGTCTTAAAAGAAAACATGTGAAAACACTCCAAATCCTAAAAAAGAATGGATGATTATATCGTTTACTCATATCCAAATGGGAAATAATATGGATAAAAATAAATTTAATTATATTAATAATGAAAAGTAAACTATTTCATATAATGAATAACCAAAATTTCAAGAGAGGTTTTCTAATAGTAAAAAAACTAAAGATTTAAGATATTTTTTGTTGAAGGTGTGAACATGAAATACATTATATTAAATATTAAATGACTATTTAATAATTTCAATAACAATGAATTACATAGATGATTCAAGATCAAGTTAATACATTTTTGATGAAATAATATTATAATAAAAATACCATGAAAAATGAAACAACTCATAGGAATGGAATTTCCATGTAATCTATTATGTCTCATGATATGATATGAAGATTTAGGAATACATGAAATTATGTTAATGGAATAAATATGGGGTATTTGTTTAAATGAAGATATAAAAATTTTAATTGACACTAAAACACTTATTGTTTTCTCCTTATTCTCATATTGATGTGTTTAATTATTATAAAAAATAAGGAATTAAAGGTGTCATTTTAAGTGAAGGATAATGGGTGACGTAAGAACTATATAAAGTACGAATGAATTTTTAGTTATGGATTATTATTGATTATAAAAACTAATGGTTAAGATTAAATGATTATATCCATTGATGTTGATAAAAATGGAGATTCTATCAAAATATATCTCAATTTATATGATTTTGAAATGTGGAAGGTAGCAAAGAAATACTAAATTATGTATAGATTTTATATAGAAAAATAAATACTAAAACCTATAAATTAGTTAAATTAAGTGGAATAACATTCATAAACATGTTATGGACAAACTTTATTTTTATTTTTACTTAATAATATGTTTTACTCTAGTTTATACTATATAGACATGATTTTTACACCTGATGGATAATGGATATAAAAGAAGTGGTATTTCTTTTCACTCAAAGATTTGAAGCATGATGCAATTATAAGTAAACTATGTTAGGATAATTTATTTTTAAAAATAATTGAAGAAGGATCAATATATGATGACTAAAACCCTACCCATATATTCCATTAATTTTTTTTCAATAAGGGGGAGAATATAACATTGAATTATGTATGAAATTTGAATGAAATTGGGTATTGAAAAATAATTAAAATGGAGAGATTGATGTTACCAAATGGATTTGTGGAGAATATGTTGAATATTTTGATAATGTGGATAAGATAAGAGTAGTAAATGTGTCATTAAGATATGATAATGTTTCTATTTCTGAAAGGACTTAGTGAAAACTAATTCAAGTCATATTATTATACATGTGATAATTTATGAATTGTCCCACAAGAATATTCTAGGTACTGATAAGTGATAAGTAGTATAGTATAAAGTAGTTTTTTTAATAATATAATATAGTAATGTGTAAATAATTTACAATATAATGGTTAATCAAGAAGAAAATATATAATAATCTATAGATAATCCATTCAGGCATCCTCAATTATGTAAGCTTTTATATTAGGTGATAGAGGATTTTAGGTATTTTTTGAACTGATTTGTTGTTTTTGAGAAAGCCTTATGATTATATGAGGAGGTTTTGAATTTATTATATAAAATATAGGATTCTTGGTAGTCATTATAAAACAAAGCCTCTCATAATACATATTCATATAATAATACATTCATGTTCTATAAGATATTATCTAGTAACACCCTGATATTTTAAATAAGAAATATATTTTTTGACAGTGTATATAAAAAGAAACAAAAAGAATATAAGATAATGTGATCAATTGTGAGTTGACGATATATTTATCTCTAAATAAATTCTATCTCTTTGATATTTTGTGATGCATGCAACATCGTTTTTGAATGAAATGTGTTATCATATTAAAATATTATTATTTAAAAATGACCATTATAACATATCCGTTATGTTGGAGGATATGAATATGAATAAATAAATAATGAAAATTATATGTTTTATATATTTATATAACAAATTCAACGGTAATATATTAATTATAATTAATCTAAGAACCATTTGAAATAAATAAAAAACATTTAAAAAAAGTATTTCTGAAAAGGCGGTATATTCAACCTTTGCATGAATAATTTAATTTTTTTTAAATTTATTATAAACTGTTTAAGAAAAATTAAATTTATATGAGAACCCTATATGTTAAAATAATACTATGTTGAATTTTTTAGAATTTTTTGAAAAGAATAACTGTTTTTATAAATACTGATTTTTTTTATTTCTATTGAAAATAAACTTTTAATTTAAATTACTTTAAAATTTAAAGTATATTTTAAATTGGGTTTAAAGTTACATAAGTAAAATATTACTACAATTGTACTAATTATGGTCAATTAAATCAATATTATATCTGATTCTCATATAAAAACATTTTAAAATTCTTGATGTTTCCCATTGGAGAAGACGTTCTTCCAACAAGTCTGTGAGATTAATTTTAAATTGAATTTAAACACTTATGTGAATTGAATTTTTAAAAATGTATACATACATGGAATCATTATAATTTATTATATATAATAAGGTCACCCCCTCTTCTATCCACATTTTGTTTTCAAATCCCTTTTTTTCTTCCAATACCTACACAAATATCCTCTATACATCCCTCAAAACATATTAGAGGGATTAGTATGATTATAAATATCTTCTATGAAGGAATTCAGTACAAAACTAAAGAGTCTCTCCAAAGAAGAGGAAAACTTCTTAAACGTGGTTATTTGGTTTATTTATTTTTCTACCTGATTCAAAAATCATCAACTATGATAATATTATAAAAACAATATCCCATATATATATATATATATTATTATATAAAGGTAATAACTAATATCTATACCAACTTCTATTAAATGGGAAACAAAACTGTCGATTATGTGTACAACGTACTACCACGTCATGAATGGATGTAATTTTTTTCCATAAAAACCTTTAAAGGCATGATATAATGGTGAATTTAAAATATTTATATGTTTTTTTGACATTATTGTATTTCTTGAGTTATTATATCACATATACATTCTTACTTTCCATCTAATGGGGACACCATAACGTTTATCGTGTGTATGGAAAACTACCGTCAAACGAAGAGATGCGATTCATTTATTTCCTAAAAATTACATGCAATTTATTAAGGATAAATTTAATAAATATATGTGATATTTATGACCAAAAAATTCTTCTTGAAATATAATATCACCTATAACATCTTATTATACTTCATGTTTTTAAACAATAAGGTCTCATGTGTATACATGTGGACTACTTCCTCCATGGAGTGATATACAATGATGTGGAATTTATTTTTTCATGAATAATAATAAGGATGGATTAGATTAATATAAATTATATATATATAACAAAATAATTATTTTTAAGGCAAATTAACATTTTTTCCATTAATTTGATCCATTGAAAAAAATGGAAACAACATTCATGTGTAGGTACGACTTTCCATCTCTATGAAATATGTAATAAATTTCTATCTCTAACTTTTATACAATAAAATAATTACATATATAATGAATATATATGATATTTAATGACTGGATAAAATTATTGCGATATTTTATCCATGAAAAAAGTAATAGGTATGAAATTATCAAACCAAAACATACTTAAAAAAAGAAATTATCATTTGAATCAATGAATATAACAAAAAATGTTATTAAATGAGTGTCAAAACAATATAAATAAATCATATATTGTATTAAATATATAATTCATTATTTATAATAGATTTATAATAAGCCTGTATTTATTATACAGAAGGTTTGAACATGTATGTTGGAAATTGGACCTAAGAAATGAGTTTATTTTCTCAATTTTACATTAATGAGATTTTTTCTATATTCACAGATTAGTTCTTTTTTATTATGTATATTGTAACCCTTTGATATAAAATATTATTAAATAATTTATATTCAATGTATTAAATGTATCGTTTTTATTTTATTTCTTTCATCATGCTTAGTATTTAAAAGTAACTAATGTGGTAATGATTTATTTTACAATCTCATCATTTATTGGGATTCTTAATAATTAAATATATCATGATGAAATATTACGATATGTCACTAAATCAACTCAAATATTGTCTTATCTTATATATTTTTATGAAAATTTTATGAAACATTACAATTTACCTCTCTTTGGTACACAAAATTATTGAGAAAATATTTTTTAGAAAATTGAACATTATTTCTCTCATCAGTCAAAAATCATTTTTCTTCCAAACACATGTTTTTTTAAAATGTTTTACAAAAATTATTTAAAAATCTAAAAATTATATTTTAAATTTATTTTTTTACATTTTTTTATTTTTACAATAATTATTTAATTAAATATTTATGTCATTTTCCAAAAAAATATATTGGTCTTTTATCAATAATTTGATAGTAATATTTGTTTTAACATTTATGACATGTATATGATCTTAAAATTTCATGAAAATAAATGCTTCAATGTTTCTTTTATACATATAAAATTTTATTTTCCAAATATTTGGTAATCTTTTAGTTTAAAAAATATTTTCAAAATGAAAAGCAAATTTTCCTAATGAATGTTTTAGATGGAATTTGTATGGATTTTCTATTAAACAAAAAAATAAAATCTTTATTATAATTATGATCTATTGTAGATGTGTTGTATTAATATAATAATTATTCACTATTTGGGTGGCTAATGATCATTATAACTAATTATATAAATTTTTTTTACCATTATCCACATTACGATGAATGTTTTATGATTTCAATTATCGATTAGGATAACAATTAAAATTTCATATGATAGTTTTTCAATACTAATTTTATGTTGATTATGTTTCATGATTTTCATACGTGTAATGGATTAGACTTAGTAGATTATGTGTGGTCCCAATATATCCCCTTGAAGCATCATTTTTTCTCATGAGAAAAAATTAACTAGGTATTTGGACGAGGCCATATCCATTTTTGTTAGATGTCCTAGTATGAGGCCTTGAAGGTATGGTTATGATGTCAATAATTATGAATTCTATAATTAAAATATTTTTTTATTGATTTACATGTGATTATTATTTTAGTTATAATATCCATGTAAATGTTTCATTCTCATGCGATTCTCTCTATGTCACTCTTTGATTATTATTTATTCTTACCATATTATATTAAAGTAATTGATTAAATGACATAGTTTTTAGTTATTTTCCTTTAAATACTAATTATTAATTATTTATTCATAACCTATAATTTAATCATATCCTTACTGAGCATTTTACCTCACCTCTTTCATCTGTTTTATTTTCCCAAGATACTGGGAAGTATTTTTAAATTGACAAGATGGGATATGTTAAGGGGAAATATAGAGCTCCCAATGAAAACACTATTTTTATCTTATTATCTCAATTATAATGTGAATTTATTTTATCTATATTATTCTCTAAGAAAATTAAACTATTTTATCTTTCAGGAATTGATTCCATATATTATGTAATAATGTAATAATGTTTCCACATACTCTAGGGTATTGAGGTCGAGGTATATACAATTGTTATCAAAGGAATATTTACTAGATACCATAGGAATTATATTTTGGAAAACATAGATTAGGAAACATAATCCTATAATAGACTATGCAGATAAGTATATAAGAACAACCAAAACTTTTTCTTGATTTTTTTTGTTTTTCTAACAAATAAGTCCCTTTATGGCTTCTACTAGTCGACGAGGTTCTATGAAGATGTACAAAATGGTAATAACTATGAAAAAGGTTCATCAGTCATGAAATGAGCGTTACCTCATACATGAAAAAGGAATTAACACAGACCTGATTTGACACTCTTAGGGGATATGAATAAGATTATTCACATTTTAAAGAAAAACAATTCTGATGTATTTGAGAAAATAATTTTATGATATGAAAACATTCCCCAGAAATAATGTCTATGATTATAAAAAAATTTTCATGCATTAAATTTTAAATTTATATTCTGTAAATGACTATTTTATTATTATACATTAGGTTTCATAATGTTATGATCTAATATATAGTATACCAATGTTTATATATAGTTCCTAATAGAAGGAATATGAAACATATCAATAAAAAACTCAATATGGGCATTTCTTTCCTAGGAATGATAATGAGTTTGGTGTGAGAGATGCAATTAAATCTGATCAAATTATAAACAATTTGGGGAATATGACATGTGTTATAAGAAATAACCTTGACCAAATATATTATCCTATTGACCCACTATGTGGTTTAACAATGTTATACTTCTTCATGCTTCTGAAAACCCATCCTTCAGTGAGACAAAAGATGAATTTATGATGGAGAAATGGATAAAATCCTTAGAGAATATATTTTTCACTCATGGAAGTGATGAATGCGATATTTTTAAATGTAATATTATTATCTCTATGGAGATATGGATCAATGGTGGTTGTTGAATCAAAACACTAAGGATGAAGAAGAAATATAATGTATGGGATATAAGAATTTTAGGTTTCTATTCTTAGAAAATGATTTTATACCTTAATAATTAGAATACATGGATTGAAAACACCCATATTTATGAAAAAGGATAATAAAAAAATTTCCATGTATGAAGAAAACTTTATAAGGCTTGAAAGGCCTGCTACAAACTACGTACAAAATCCAAAGATAAATATTGAAGGGTTTTTCTTTATGATAAAAACAATTCATTAAAATGAACTAGACTCCCAAACTTTCCATCATATGAGGACACAATATCATATGCCATCAATAACAATAAAAAAATATGCAAGCCTTATGGATTAAAAGGGAAGAAATTAAAGAATAGGAAGACATATAAAAATATAGAAAAAGTGAGAATGGAAAGAATGATTTCCCCCATGTGATAATTTTTGATTGATACACCTTACTACTTTATTGAATGGAATGTGAGTTTTCTATATGTGTGGAAAGAAAGTTCACCATGATCATGACTGAAAAATAATGAAAGAATTTTGCAATGTTTAATGATCCAATTTTAATGATATGGGGAACTACAAAAAATATATTCCCTAAGCATGAAAGGAATATACCTAAAAAGAAGCCAAGAGATTCGGGGTATGATTATACTATTAATAAAAAGGTGGACTGATTAATGTGGTTGTGTTTATATTTAATAATTATTATATAGAGCTATTTTATCGATGATATTTTGGTTATAATTTTTTTGAAATATATAATAATTCCACTTCAGTAATTTTTATTTAAATATTTTAGAACATATGTTTAATGGTATCGATAAATAGAAAAGTGATTCAATGGAAAGACAAACATATTTGAAAACACATGATTATGGGCGGATAACACTAAATAAGATCCATATATTGAGATTGTAATGATAAATATGAATTATTGAAGGTATTTGTAATCCTTAGGTTTTTTCATACATTTGATTTTGAGGTAAATATGGGTTAATGATATTTTAAAAAATTATTGGAATTATATTAATAATGTTTTGGGAAAAGGACAACCCACACACTATGTGACAACTCACAAAATATGACAAGGTCAAGTGGCTTGAACCCACAACTAAAGGGTGATAAGGTTGAAGCACCTACCACTAGACTATGTGATGTTTGGGTCAAAATGTCAATTTTATTAATTAAAATATTTTATGTGTAAATAGTAATGTTGATCTAATGGTTTTACTATTGAGGTTTATAGATTAGTGTATTATATTGGTTAACTTATTTCAAGAATACTAGTTTTGGAAAAATTTTAGAGATAGTTGGAAATACATGTCACTCATTTATTGATCTTATGATCCATTAAATGTTAAATTTAGGGATTTGAGATAAGATATTAATTTTGGGATATTAATTTCCTAGAGTAAATGATAAAGTGTAAATTGATCAAAGAGTAATGAAAGCATGAAGTTGTTTTTATAGAATAAATTAACATCAAGTAATTATATTTCCTTATATTCAAAGAGAGTAAAATAATTCATCAATATTATAAAAAGTATATTAAAAAAATGTTATCAAATTACATGAATATTCAAAGAAAAATTATCTTTTAATGCATTATATTTTTATGGGTTTACGGTGGTTATCTTTCTCATGAACGTGGTCTTTATAACTCTCTATTAATCCTTGGTTGTTAGTATTTTTTTCTTTGTCCATTTTTTCATTTATTACCAATTCTATTCTACTTGGAAACATAGTAATGTGTTATTATAGATGTAGTTTTTTACTTCCCTATATCTATAATCAAGATGATATTTTATTAACCCTTATCACAATTTAGTATTTCAATAAGCGTTTTTGAAATTCCAAACCATTGATTGGTGAGATCAAGAATAAATTGATATAATGCAATTTATATAAGGGGTAGAATGTAACACCTTGATATTTTAAAATAAAAACATCATATTTGATAGTTCATATAAAGTAATGAACCCATCATAACAGATAATGTAACAACCCAAGACTTTAAGAAATATATATTTTTAAATAAATTTAATCTCTTCTATTTTTTGAAATGCGAACAATCTCGGGTTTAAATAAAATGTGATACATTATTAATATATTATTATTTAAATATAATCATTAAAAACAACCCATTAATATGGAAGGTATTAAAATGGAATATTATATTTAAAATATTATGTGGGTTACACATGTTTAAAATAAATTTCATCATTAAATGTTTCTTAGAAATTAAATAAGAACCATTTGAATTAAAAATAAATGTGTTATTGGAAAAATAATGTATTTCTATAAGGTGGTTCAATTATGCTTTAGAATTATACTTTAAAATTATTATTATTTTCTAATTTTATAAAAATTATATTAAAAAATAAAACTTATTTTAGAAATATACATTTTAAAATTATCCTTTTGATAATGTTTGGTAAATTATTCAATAGATTAATTTCTTCGATTAGTAGTAAAAAATAACAATTTTTTTTGAAAGTTTAATTTTATTATAAATTTCATAGATTGTTAAATAATACTTTAAATTGGGTTTAAAATAAAATTTGTTCAATTATAATAATATTTAACATAGTTTGGTCATCATAATAAATATTATATTGAATTCTGATATAAAAACATTTTAGACATTTGGATGTTTTGTTTGGAAAGCCAAATTTTGACATAAATGTTTGTTTAATGTTTTATTGAATTACTTTTCTTATAAGATTTGAAATTATAATAATGGATTACACATATATAATAAAAATAATTTATATTAAATAAATTTTCCAACTTATTTTTTTCTATAATGAATAGTGTAAATTAATTACCATGGTTAAGGTGAAAACGAGTTTCATGGGTGTTTAAAATATAGAGATAATGGATAAAAATGACCTAAAATTTATCAATAAACTATGTATATAAATATATAAACCTTATAATATCTATGGTTTGATAATGACCCATATTTGAGGCTTCTGGTTTGAAAAAATGTGGATATCACTTTATCTTTTCAAATTTTCCATGTGCGTCATCTCCCTCGCTTATAAAAGGACACCCCTATCATCTCTTATTCATACATACAAAATTATTTTATTATAATACATATCATAATATATAACTTAATTCACATCCCCCATCCTATATGAATAATTTTTTTAGGAATATCTCATAATAAAGCATTATGTATATACATAAAGAGGCTCTCTGAAGTAGAGGTAAATTTTTTAAAGATTCATATTTCTTTTATTTATTCTAAAACATCCTTCAAATCATCTTCAAAAGTGATAAAAAAATGAAAAAAATTACACCATATACTGAGATTTTTATTTTAATTTAATAACATAGATCAATCTCCAGTTCCATCAAACAAGAAATGAAATTGTCAGTTGGGTGTATGGTAGACTATGACATTGTGAACCGATGTCCTTCATTTCCAATCATAACCTTTATAGGATGGGTATAATGATGAATTTAACATGTTTATATGATATTTATGAAATTATTATGACTATATGATTATTATATCAGATATAAATCTTCACTTTACAATCCATGGGTATATGATAATGTTGCATGTGCGTATGGCCGACTACCGCCTTAAAAGGCGATGTGATTCATTTTTAACTTTTGATTTACATGGAAGGTGGTAATAATAATTTTAATTAATATATGTGATATTTATGACCCAAAAATACTTATTTAAATATAATATCACAAATAACAACTTAATTTTCCATCCATTTTAAAACAAAAATGTCACTCATGCGTACATGCGGACAACCGTCTCCACAAAGCGATGTGAAATTTTTTTCCATTTAATTTTACATGAATGATAATAAGGATGGATTTTATTAATTTAAATTATATATATAAAATATTAATTATTATATATTTTTTAATTTGTTTTTATTTTCATTTCATTTTATCTGTTGAGAAAAATGGAAACAACGTTCATGGGTACATACAGATTACTGTCTCCATGGATATTGTAATCCATTTCATATATATATATATATATATATATATATATTTTATTGATTTTACTAATTAAAAATATAAAGAATGAATATAAAATTTAAATCATGTTTAAAATTTCGGATGTTATGTAACCATGATGAAATTATATTGTGTAAAATTATAGAACAAAAATATACATTAAAAAAGAAATAATTATCACCCAAAACTAAGATTTTAAGAATGAAAAGTTAATAAATGGGTGATAAAATATTACAAATAAATCATTTATTATATGAAATATTTTATAATGGTAACATTATATATATATATATAATAAACTTATATTTATTATACAAGAGGTTCAAACATTTATAATTGAAATCAGACATACGATAAGGGTTTCTCCACTCACTAATACTTCTGTGAGATGCATGCCATATTCCCAACATAGTTCATTCATGTGGTTGATATACTGAACCTTATATATTTTATTTTATTAAAAACATTATATTATATGTATAATTTCATTTTAAGTTATTTATTTCATGGGTATTCTGATTCAAATGATTCAAAAGTTGCTATGGTTTATTTTACAATCTCATCATTTACTGGGATTGTTTATGATTAAATTTACAATTATAATTTTTTTTGATCTATATCTCAAGAAACAAATGAAATATCCCAAATTTACCAAATATTGAATGCATTATTTTATAATATATGTGTTTTTGGGAATAATTTGTGTAATAATATCATTTTATTATGTTGTTTACATAAAATTGTTGTTATTTTTTATTTAAGAAAATATAAATTTATTTATCTCTTCAATAAAAAATCATTTTTATTCCAAAAAAATGTACTCAAAAAATGTTTTTATATTTGTAAAAATTATCAAAACGATATATTAGATACATTTTTATCAATGTTTCAATTTTTAGAAATCTTTTCTGAAAGAATATTTATGTCATTTACCAAAGAATACCTATTTGTTGTTTAATGAAAATGTGAATGGGATATTTGTTTTTTAATATAAAACATGTATAGAATTTTCAACCATCCTGAGAATAATTTTTTTTAATATCTATTTACAAGTGTAAAAGGATATTTTCCATAAAAATTATTATTAAATTTATTTATTAAATTTTATTTTTAAAAATAGTTTCATTGTTTCAATTAAATTTTCCTAAATAAATATTTTAGTAGAATTTTTATAGTATTTCTATTCATCAACAACATTAAAAATTCACTGTATTTATGATCCATTTGGGATATATTTTATTTATATGATCCTTATTAATTATTTATATGTTTTATGATCAATTTTACTAATGATGTGAAATTTTATTACTATTCTACATATTATTTTGAATGGTTTATGACTACATTTATTGATTGGGTGTATTAACATTTTTTATGTTAGTCTTTCAATAAAAAAGTTTATATTTATTATGTTTCACAATTTTCCTATGCGTAATTCAATAGTCTTTGTATGTGATGAGTGGGACCCACTATATCCCCTTAATTCATCATTAGGTTTATTTAGACAAACTAGATTAGATTTATGATTGTGGAATATAAGATATCTTGGCATGAGGACTTCATTGTATGCTTATTCTATTAGATAGAATATTCAAGGAAATATTTTTAATCTCATTTCATTAGGTATATGGAATTATATAATCATTATTTGTTAGCACCATGTTATGCTAGATTTATTTATTAAATTACATGTATTTTAGTTACATAACTTTGGAGAAAAAGTTTCTCTCGCTAATCACGTGGTGTGCTCCTCGTTTGGGTTTTCTTCATTTGAGATTTTGAATGGTGAGGAGTTTCCACTTCGACCATCATGGATTTAAAGTGGTAAATATACTCTTGTGGCTTGTGGCTCATTGGGAAAGCCACCTCCGGTGAGAAAAAAATTTCTCATGGTGGAAATTTGTTATTTTACAGTCCTTGCCCAGATTTTGTATGGAATTCCACTTAAAGGGGAACTCAGTGGAGATGTGGAGAAGGCATTGCATGATTGGAAAATGGATTATTTCATATGATTTGTCAGTGGAGGTTTGGGAATGTGCCCCTTATTCTTATCTGAATAGCTGTGGAATGTTGTCATCTGGGGTAGGATTTTCAAATTTTAAAAATGAAGTCCAAATGCCAGTCAGGTCCCCTTCAACCCCAGCAGGTACGATGCTCTCGATTTTTAGTCCGTCCTATGAGAAGAATGGTTCTTACCTTATATTCTCTGATGCAGAATCCTGGTGTGCACATGTCTCCCTAGAAATGAGGCTATGTTCCATGGACCCTCCTCCTGTTTCTGACACCTGGTCTACACATATCTCTTTTTCTATGTCACTGAGGTCACCAACCCCCTCCATCCATGATAATTCTTTCACTCTACTTGCATAACCTTCTTCTGAAATCTTTATTTATCTATCTAGGTTCTCGATTTTGGTGAGACTAGATGAGGAAATATGAGTATCAAGATGTTTTCAAGGGATGTTGATCATCGATTCTCCTTTTCTAGAGATGGAGCCTTCATCTCTACATCTAGCTTTGCATGGTCTGGGTAGGAAACTGGTGTTACTTGAGGCCATGGATGGTCTAACATCAGAACTTGTTCCCTCCTGTTAGTGTCAAGGATTTAATATCCCCTCCATCTCTCTTTATATCTTCTCCAACTCTCCTGTCTAGAACCTGGTCTCAGGGTATTTGGATATTGTCCTAACTAATAAGTCCACCCCACGTTCTAAGTTTGGTTCAAAGATAAAATTTAATTGGGACAAGGTGGAGAATGGCCCCATTATGAGATCAATATCTCAGGAGTCTTATTAAACTAAATCAAATTCCAAACTAGGTACTTCTGGCTTAAAGTCCATCCCATATTGTTTACTATGATTTATCTTCTTATCTGGAATTTCCAAGGGATGGGGTCCCATATGAAAATGGCCTTACTTTCTAGAGAATCATGTTTCCTTCAAGCTTCGGTATTGGCTATTTTAAATCTAAAACCCATAGTGAAACTAATTTATTCCTTTTCCAGAATTATGGGGTTTGGTAACTGGCTCCATGACAATCCTCACAATATGTTTGTTTGGGTAGTTTGGAAGCAAGGGGTATTAGTGTAACTTTTTTCAGATTTGTCTCAACATGTCCCCACTAAAATTATCTTTGGAGGTAGTGAGATCCCATTATCTTTTGTTTATGTGAGATGTGAGGCATTTTACAAGATCAATTGGTAGTAGAATCATTCAACCATTAACCCATATAATATTCCATGGTTTATCGGTGGTGACTTTAACACAATCTTATAAATCTCTATGAAAAGAGGGGGATCTAAGTTCTCTAGTAATTATATGCATGATTTTAAGGAGTTTATAGTAGAAAATAGATTAATTGACTTGGTATTTGAAGGAAATAAATTCACCAAGAGTAACAATTGGAAGGGGAGTAGGATAATTTGAAGTATGTTAGATAGGTGATTAGATAATATGCAAGAACTAGATTATTTTCTATAGTCCACTGTCACACATATTTCTAGAGGTCTTCTAGATCATTCTAGGATTTTGGTTGTCCTTAATAAGGATGATCTATTTTAAAGAAATTCTATTATTCTTGTAGTTGGAATATGGTGGATGGTTTCATTAAGACGGAGAGATAGTCATGGGAGAAGCCAGAGCATGGTGCTTCTTGTGAGGCTCTTATACATTGCCTCTAGAGACAGAAAAGGGAAAAATAGTTCATGAGTTCTAATCATTTGGTTAGTGATTTTTACCTAGATGTTCTCAACAAGAAAATAATCCATCTCGGGGAAAGTCTATTTGTAAACATAGATGATGAAACCTTTGGTATTCTTGTTGAAAATAAATGCTTGATGTTATAAAATCTTCTAGAGACCGAATGAGTATGAAAAGAGAAATCAAGGTCTTTATAGCTCAAGGAAGGGGACCGTAGTACCATGTTTTTACTTTCAACTTGAAGGGAAAAAATTATGTTTAGAAGAATAATTTAAAACATGAGGATGGTTCCTACCCAACTGATGTCAATATTGATATAAGTTCAGAGCTTGAGTATTTTGAGGACATATTGGCAGGATCCAACTCATACATTGGGACTATGGAATATTGGGATTGACTAGAGGAGAGATTTATGGGTTTATTACCATGTATTTTGGAGGTTAGGGACCATGGCCTCTTGGAATTAATCCCAGAGGATATGGGAATTAAAATAAATTTTTTAAGGATGAATCAAGAAACCAAACTAGTTCCTAGTGGGTTCCCATGAGATTTATATACTTTTTCTTAGGATGTTATTATGGTTTAGGTTGGATATAAAGTGTGTGATTGTTGGGTGGTGGTGCAATCAATAGGGCAGTTAGTGATTCCAAGTTGATCATAGTTCCCAAGGTGAAGAAACCCTCACGGATAAATAAATAGATTCATATCTTCTTCTAAAACTATTCTAATAAATCATTTCACTCCTCATTAATAGGAGACACTAAAATTTTATCACAAGGATGGTTATAGATGAACAACATGTTTTTTTCATGGGAGGAATATCCATGGGTGATTTGAATCACATGTGAAATGGTTTAGGATCTCAAGAAAAGAGATATTGGATTTAATTTGATGATTAAGGTGGATATCGACAATTCCTATGACTGGTTTGAATGGAGTCCCATTTTAATATTCATGGAGTATTTTGGCATTGTTTCATGGTTCTATGATCTCTAATTTTATTGTTATTATTCTTTATAGTTCTCAATCTCTATAATGGAAAGGGGTTTTGGATTCATCAAGATGGTGTAGTGTGTTAAGAAAGGAGATCCATTATCCCCAAGTCTCTTCATTCTTACTGAGGAAGCACTAATGAGAAATTTCAAACTACTTTTTTAGGAGGGGAAGATCAAGACCTTTTCTAACAGGTTAGTGTAAATATGGTATATGTTCTCATTTTTTCTAATGATATCCTATTTTTCATCAGTGGTATTTTAATATATCTAAATGGTTTTAATAGAGTTATGGAACATTATTTAATTTTATGTGGTTAGTGGATTAACCAAAGAAATTTTATTTGTGTTCATATCAAACAAATTCTCAAGCCAGCATAGTCAAGCCATCCAAAAAATGCTTGGAATGCAGAGGAGAAAACATCATATGACAGATCATGGAGCTTCTACTTCTAATGGTCAGATTAAAATGAATATATTTTAATAATATCACTAAACAAATCACCACTAATATTTAAAATTGTAATAATAGATTAATTTCCTTCATAGGTAAGATTAAATTAATCAATTGTGTTCTTACCTCAATTTTGATGAATGTGTTTTCAAGTATTAAATCACCAAAATATAGAATCAGAAGGCTAAAAAACCTACTGAATTCTTGTTAATGGGAAGCTAACTAGGATGGTATTTTTCTCTATGAATCATGGATGATATTGGCCCGTCCGATCAATGAAAGTGGAAATTCCTCATGGGGTGTGTCAGATTCCATGTGGGCTATTCAGAAAAATTTGGCATGAGATAGTATTGTAGGTAACTCAGTTGGGGAAATATTTATGAGGAATAGATATGGTTAATATAGTATGGATTATAAAAACCAATATGGTAATGAATATAACCTTATGTAGTGGATGTATGATCATTTGGAGGCACTATCACCAGAGTCCCAATGAGTTGTTTGTCGAGGAAATATTATATTAGGGAAGGATAATTGGGTGGGGACCCCACTGTTTTTCCTAGGCTGCCTGGTTCCAATTCTCCTGTACAGAGAGGATTTCCTTTTTCCTAAGTTCCATGGAACTATCTTGAATCACAACCAACTATAGGTCTATTGAAATATTTTATTATCAGATGAGGCAGATAGGTGTGTTTATTTGGGGTCGATGTTAGGAAGAATCATCAACAGTGTGTTCTTGAACATGAGACATGTGACCATCAAGGCTGATATCTGGGTGAAAATTCTCGGGTGAAAATATATCCAAGATAGAATGATTTTTTGGGTATGGGTATTGAAGAAATAGTCCACTTCTTATTACTACAATGTAAAAAAGAGTGGGGTGGGGGTCTTGGAATCAAAAATCAATTATAGTTCTCAACCGTAGTAGGAGACAGTTTTGAATATCTTCCTCCAAAGTGAGTGATCTATATAAATCTGGAATCATATAGAAATTTTCATGGGATTTAGTGTGGGATGATTTTATTTTTTATAGTTCATTGCAAACTGGTTTTAGGTAGCTGAACAGAAAGGTGCAGAGATGAATATTAGAAGTATGATCTTCACTGAAATGTGTTGGTAATTATGGGAGGTGATAAATAAGGTCTATGAGTACTGGAATCTACCATCTCTATTATTCTAGGTTTGGGTGAAATCTTTAGTGGTGGAATTTTTTGTTTCTATCAAAGGTGGGAAATCAGTGGTCTCCTTATGAAGAAATTTTCCAAGGATTAATGCTTGTTTGAATAAATGAGGTAGTACTAATAATGGTAGATGAGCTAAATAGAAACAACCAACCTATATTATTAAGATAAAAGTGTATCAATTGTGTATTTGTGGTGTCATTCATATAGGTGTATTAGTTATGGAAAACAGGGGGTAATTTGTTCTAGGTTTCATTTATTTTTTCAGGGATGGAACATCTATTGGGAATGAAACTAGACCAATGGTCATATGACTCTTTATGTGTAACATTTTCAACATATGAATTGAGAAGTCTTTTTTAGATTCAAGATTTCTGATTACGTTACTCTAAGGTAAGCTTAATCCACCATTTGATCTTGCTTATCTCATCTAGAATTCAAGGAGTACTCTCAACTAGTCTATTTGTGTGGTTCACCCATGGAGAGAAGGTAACAGAGTGGTGGATGTGTTGGCCAAAAAGGGGATTCCAAATGAGTAGCTTATTTTTTATACATGTAAGGGGTCCCTCCCTAATTATTGTAAGATTATTTCCAGGGGTTATTCCCTCAGTCGTCATAATTTTCACCAGCCATGATGTGGGTGGCGTGGTTACTGGTATGTTTATTCATATTTCAATATTAATTAACCATTAAATCCGTTGGTTACATACCTTTCCATATTGATTATGATTTATTTATTGATATCTTCCACTATAAAAATAGAATGGGTAATCATTTAATATTTCCACTTTTTGTTACTTCATTTTCCCTAGGATACTCAGAAGTGATTCGAGATTGAAATGTTCAGATATGCTAAGGGGAAATATGGATTTCACAAAGAAAACACTTTGAGTATTTTATATTCTCAATTTTAATGCTAATTTCATGTATGTATCTATTTTATTAAGACTAAAAAATAATGAATTGGGTTGGGATGTTATTCCCTCTATCTTATGATAATGTAATAATTTAACCACTTATTCTGTGATACTAGGGTTGTGGTAATTAAATTTTTACCATATAAGATATTGAAATGTCATAATATATTTTATCAAGAATATTAAACATAAAAAAATAAATTATTATAAATATCCCACAATATATAATAAACTTTTATGATAATTTGATTTTTTAAGACATGTTGGGTCTTATGGAATAACCTTATTTGATTATAATGATATTTGATAAGATTTTAATTTTGTACTAAGTAATTTTTTAGATGTTTTAATAGTTCTATAATATGGGAATTTCTATAAGTTACAAATCAGTGCATATGATACATGAATTTTGAAGGGGTGTAATTTCATAAGGCATTTAATCTTTATAAGGTTCAATTAGGACTTTGAAATCAATATGAATCTAAAAATGTTATGATGGATATTTATAAATTTAAAGGAACATCCTAAGGTTCCTATTACAAGGAAATGTTCAATATTAGAATGGAAAACTATTAAAAAGAAAATGATATAATATAAATAGTGAATATTCATAAATTAAACCATTCTTTTTCTAGTCTTCATTGTTTTTTCTATACAGTTAATTAAATGTCTAATTTTTTTTATCTCAAATAAAAGGGGAAAACTCCCAATTCAAAGATCTTCAAACAATTTTGTGAAAGCATAGTTGATATTAGTTACATAATTTTTGATATTTTTCTCTATCATAATGTATTCTTTAAAACACACTTGGTGAATTTTGAATAATATAAATACCGGTAGATTTTTAAGATTAATATATTTATATTTAAATATCATGTAAGGAAGATCAACCCGATCTTTAATAAGGATTTGATAGATTAACATCACTATGATATTATTATAATAAAATAGAGAGGATCTACTTCCACTAAATATCTTAATATTTCAATACTTTTATTATACAAATAAATATTAACAATTTTATTCTATAAATATAAATGTTTAGGTAAAATAAAAAATAAGGAACTAATATGAGTGTATAGATAAATAGGGAGGAAAACATCTATGTTCATATAAATTTTAAGAGACCTGATCTAATAAAGAGAAATTATAACAGACTGATACTCTATTATATTAAAATAATAATATAAGGAAACTATGTTCGAGAGTTTATACAGATAAATGATAATACATTCAAGTTCCCAATTATTTATTAAATTTAAGGGGAGGATAATAATACTAATCCAATATTGAGTCTCTTAAATGATTTTATAAGAAGTATTTTAATTAGGTCTGAAAATATTGAAATATTGTGGATAAGATGTGGAAGCATATTGATAAGAAATATGAATACTGTTATTCTTGAAAAACCAAAAGGAGAAATCTATTTCCTACTTGGTGGTTTGAATTTTGAACCATTCATGAACAATGTGGGGAATATACAGTAGTGATACATTTTTTTCTATTATAACAAAAGAATTTTAATATTTATGTTTATCAAAGACTTTTACAAACATTAGTATATTTTTGAATCATAAATATCTAATAAGTACATACCAAATATTATGAGGCCATTTTTTTTGTAAAAACATGTTAAAATTATATCGAAGTAAAATAAACAATGATAAATTTATTTTATTCAACATAATGATCCCCTACATTCATTTGAGATCATAAAACTATATCGGATAACTAGGTGAATACATAAATGAAGGGAGTGATCTAAAAAACATGGTAAGGTAATATACATGATAAGGAAACATAACATGTTATTTAACGGTATAACATGATAACATAAATGATTGTGTTCATGAGAAATCCCATTGAAGAATAACATAATGAATATGGTATCATAAGATCATTTTATAATATGAAATGTGTCATTAACATATAATATGACATAAACATGAGTTAATGGTAACTTCATAGACAATATCATATGGTGAATAAAGTCCCATAAATGGTTTACTCCATAATCTCTAACATGATGTCTCAAGAGACAAAACAATTATCTGTTATATTATAGTGATATCTAGGAACACAGATCATAAAATTTTAGGGTTTTTGTATTCTATATAATAGAAATTATTCATGAGGCATAAAAATAATAATCACCTATGAAATGAAATTGGGTTTCAATATCTTATCCCATATTAAAATCATAGGAAATTTAAAAAAGAAGGAATTTCAGAAATGATCATAATGAATTTATTAATACATAAAATGAAAAATTATTAAGCTAATTATATATGTGATATAAAAAAATAGATAATTTATAAGTATTACATGAAATTAAATATATATATTATGTTATTTATATAGATAATTGTTAGAACCAAAAAGAAAGGGTGTTTCGGAGAGAAATCCCTTTCCTCGAGTCCAGACTTTTTCGTGTATATATTTTACCACCTATATAATAAAAATATATAAAATATATTTTTTTCTTAAGAAAATTTTAATGGTTTAATTCCTTATAAAAACAATATTTACATCATTTATTTTACTTAAATAGTTGAGTACTTACTTAGGTATGACTGCATCAGGTGTTTTGAGGATGATTGGTTCCTATTTTTAAAACAAAATCATTGTGTAGAGTACAATAAAATGGGTCTTTATTCCATTATTTAAAGGATAATAATTAAAAAATAATTATCATTTTTATACATCAATTATACATTTAAAACGATCCTAAAAATATGGTTTTAAAAAATGAACTACGTCACAATCATGGAGATGACAGGTCTAACATATTCATATGTAATGTTATCATTTTTCATTGATGATAATTAAAATAAGTCAAGTGTTTTTATATTTAAATAATTATAATTATATCATAAATATCATATTATTTATTTTAATACACTTACATATACTATCCATGTGATACAGTAATAAAAAAATGAATCACATGACATCGTGAGGCGGTAGTGAGCTGTACACACGAACTATGTTATCATTATTAAATGGAACATTTTATAAGAAGGTATATGACATTTTAATCTTAAATAATGAGTAATGTTTCATATCTTTCATATATAGAAATTATTTTAATAATTTTTATTTTCTAGGATTGTCGAGGGTAGAAAAATAATTCCATCAATTTAGATGGTGGTAGTCTGTCATACACTTGAATGACGGTTTTGTTTCCAATTTTATAGAACAAAAGATGGATAAATATTATTACATAATAATAATAATAATATATATCTATAAGTGATATAATGGAATTATTATATTATAACTATTAATATAAAATTGGAGGTGTAAAAGAATAAGTAAAATGAAGGGGCTTGATGAAGATGATTACCACCACTAAAAAAACATCATTTAGATCTCTTATTATAGACCTTATGGTCATTATTTTAGGAAAAAACAACCTTTATAATGTCTATATACTTTTTGGGGAGATAGTTCTTGATTTTTTGGTAGAGAAAAATGTCGTAATAGGTGAGAATATGTGAGGGAAGAGGGTTCCATTTTAAAATTGAGGAGATTTGTTTTTTAAAATTACCAAAAACTATTAAATAATGAGATGTTACTCTCAAGAAAAGTGCCTTAAAATGAAAAATAATATATTTCAGTGGTGATATTGTCATGAAAATATAAAAACATTGATTATTAATATGGTTTTAGACAATTTATTCAATTTATATCTAAGGATACTCAATTTTACCATTTTAACTCTTCTAAATGGATTTTTTTATACTGTTTTTACTATTCCACTAGAACAAAATTATGCTGGAATTATTAAAAATATTAATAATACTATTTTAAAATATGTAATCCCTTTTATAAAATTCAAAACATATATGTGAAAAAATTCAATTTAAGAAAATTAACCCACAAAACGTGTTGAAAGTCTCTTTTTAAAGTAATGCATTTTTCATGTAGTAGATTCACATTTATTTAATATATGAAAAATAATAAAAATTAAATTATTATAAATTAATATTTATAGGTATATAATCTAAAAATATCATTTAAATAATTTCTTATTATTGGGTATTTTAATTAATTATTTTGGATACACATTATGTATTTTAAAACCGTTTATAGAAAAATTGGGTTTTAAACCTAAAAATAAACTTATAAAAAATTTTATTTAAAGATGATTGAAATGTAATTTATTTGATAAAATAAAAACAAAATAATACTTTTATCAATTTTAAATATAACTAAAATAATAATTTGACATTTAAATATCTTAATTTTTTGAATGGAAATGAAAGGTTAATAAAAATGATTATTTTGCACTATTGACAGAAAATAAATATCTTCAAAAATGTCCCAAAATTACACCCTATGTAAATTTTTATATGTTTAATTAAAAAATGATAATAGTTATAAAAAATAAACATTCTAAAACTTTATAAAATTAATTGTAATATTTTTTCCCAAAAAAGTAATAAAATAGTTTTTGAAGAAAACATATATTAAAAGTATAAAATGACTTTACTAAAATTTGAGTATCTATGGATTGGAATAAATAAATAAATCTAAAATTTATAATAAAATTAATTATATTTTCATAGTATGGTTATTCATATTAATAATTCCAATTTAGATATCCAGGTTATAAAATTCATGTTTAAAAAAAATATTTTAATAATACATCAATGTTTGTTTAATCTCAATGTTCTATGTTGTAGATGATATAAAAATAGAGTTATTTTAAAATCATATAGTGTGACATTGTATCCCCTTAAATAAATTTCTCCCAAAAAAATATACCATGTTATCATTTTGAAATTTGAATTCTTTTAGAATTCCCACATCATAAAAGGGGTTAATAAAAGTTCCTCTTAAAAGAGAGAAATGGAAATACGTAGATAATATGCAATAACACATAACTGTGATTCCATATTTGATAAAATTATTGTAATGTTAAAATATGGACATAGAAAAATGTCTAAATAAGTTAGTAGATCTATGGAGATGATTGATCACAAGAAATTGAATGGTAGAGAGATAGTTAATGATGAAAAAAACCATAATCATTGATGAATTAATAGAGTATGGAATCATCAAATATGAAGCTAATATGATAATATTTTTATTCCAATATCCTTGTCCTATTGTTGAGGCTTTATTTTACTATAAATATAATGATAAATAAAAAATATACTTACATGAAATTTTTTTATTTTAAAATCACAATTTTATCCTTTGGTTGTGCTTCTATCGCATTACAATTCACCTCATACACTGTGGAATTTTAATCCAATATGTATTTTTTATTCATTATGCACTAAAATTAACATTTAACAGATCATAAGATCCATTAAAGAATAATAAAATAGTACCCATATCATTATTAAAAGCAAAATCATTATAAATGGTAATATAATACCCAAAATTAATATATATATATATACTAATCTAAAATATTCTATAATAAAACCAAAGGTTTAACAAAGATAATTCCATAAATATATTTCATATATCCCAAATAACATCAATAACCTCAACTTTAAATAATGTTTTAATCTCAATTTGTATTTCACACCCCTCAAATTATATCTCCAGAAAAATAATAATTTTTTCCCACATAATCCATAATGTTAAACCTAATGGTTATATATATCTCATCCAAATAAAACATTTAAAACAACATCACTACTCACCTAAAAATCAGAAAAATTACAAAATATTTTATCATGTAATATGTTTCCCAAAATAAAAAAAATATTTATCCACCAAATAATTTAACAATAAAAATTAATACTAACCAGTATATTGTGTAGGCTAGTGTTAGGAGGTGCGCTCTAAGAACTTTTCAGTTATAGGGTCCATCCCCACAACCATTACAAATGTAATTGGTTGTTACCCAAAATATAGGATGTCTTTTTTCTAGGAAAATAATTATATAATTATAATAAAATTACTAAAAATATGACTAATATCCAGAAAATATTATTAATTATAAAATAAATTTTTAACAACTATATTCTTTTATACAAATTATTTTTTACCATAATATTATATAATCATAATTTATAATAATTACATAAACTATTAGTACTCATGAAAGATTTTATTTTCCCAAATAATGTTTTTTTCAATAAAAGGTCACCTTAAAATTAAATCACATTTCTAGGATATTAAATATATTATTTAAAATAAATAAATAAAAATTTTATAAAATGATCATTAGATGTATCATAATTCTTATAACCATAAAAAAATTAATAAAAACTCACCAATAAATTGATTATATAATTCAAAAACCTAAAGTATATAATCATTACACTTCAAATATTTCATATCGTTGACCCTTAGGAATCAATCCTTAGATTAGGTAATTGACAAATATAATGACCAATTTATCCAAATCAATTAAATTGAACTATTAGTGGTTATTTAGGTTGATCTTTATTTCCCTATGTCTTGTTAATTAAACCCTTAATTTTTATTATATAAAAATTTATTTTCTGGCATCCTTTATGAAAAAGCATATTGGAGTCCCTTTAAAAAAATTCCATTGTTCCTCTTTCAAAAATTTTGACATAAAAGAAATTTGATCTTCTTTTTCTATCATATATAGCACTTAAACATTAATTATACACCATCCTTCTCTTCTTTTATGTGTTTTTAAATTAAACTATGTTTCACCTATTAATTTTTATTTGAGATATCTCATTTTGAATGATCACAATATTTCTTAATAATATTCCCATTTGGTTATCCATATCATTAGTATACTTATTACACTAAATATCACTTTGGTTTTTGGAATGATTTCTCTTATTTCCCACAACTAACTAAAAAGATTAAAGAAGAAGAATAGAATGAATTAACATAGAAATGGGAAGCTTATAAACATCAAAGTAATAACTTATTAATTATATTTATTTTCAAAGTTATGTGTCTCTTTGTTTCAATTTTTCTTATCCATGGTAATTTTTACTATTAGGGTTTTTGACCCAAAAAAATGTTTAAGTCCATCACATGGGTTTGTGAAGATTTTTCAAATTTCTAAAACATATATCCTAGGAGTGTCAAAACTGGTATATAACAAGGTACTTTGTCAGGAACCATGTGATGATCGAGATAATAACCAATGATCAATTTATAGATTAATTACCTATAATTACAACTATTCTCTAGCCACATTCATTTATAGTATCCAAATGTGGATGTAAATAATTGGAAACCCCTCACTCTAAACATCACCAAAATTATAATATATTTTACTATATTTATTTTTGACCTTATACATGCCTATAATTATCTCAAAATTTTATTATAAACATAATCCTAAAATATAATTAGGTATCTCTATGATCACATTTATAGTGACCCAATCCTTTTACAAATAATAGTGCATTTTATTAATCAACATTACAAAATAAGTATATCCCAATGATCATGAAAACTAGTATCTTTTGAAGGATAAGTTCATATTACATTAAAGGAAACTGGAACATTAAATATTTATATCATTCTCCATAATGTTCTCCTAAATGCATTTGAGCTCCAAAAACTAAATTGCATAACTTGAGGTATACATAAAATAAATTGGTAAGCTAAAAATCCCATTATATGAATACACATGATAAGGAAACATAAAAAATGTGTAAATGGTATTGCATGATATCATAAAAGAAAAGTATCATGATTAATCACATGGGATCATATCATAAAGAACATGGAACCGAAATATCTTGTTAATTTAAAAAATGTTGAAACAAAACATTACATGATAAAAAGATTAGTTAAGTATGACTTCTAAGAAAATATCAATTGGTGAAAAATTCTCCATAAACGATTGCTTTAACTCCAAAATCCCATAAATGATATCTCATTATATAAAAACATTAATAATTAATTAGATCACTATTTGGATGAATAAATTAGAAAATTTTAGTGATTTATGTGTGAAAAATGGCCATAAATCATAACACATAAAAATATGAATTTCACAAGTAATGAAAATGGGTTCCATAATATTGCCTCGTATAAAGGTCGAAGGAAATTTTATGATGAAGGAATTTATGAAATGAGAGTATTACATGCATTACCTGTCACGACCTGACCCGTACCGGGATCAAGTCGCAACTACCCCAAGCCTGCCTCCATAGGCCAGGGGCTAGCGACTAGCTCCGAAGGCAAAAAAAACTAGGGGAGGGCTTTGCCTATGAAACTGTACACACACACGCATCCAAATCATTGGAAAAGTACAGAGAAAGGAAAGCAATATATAAAACTGCTACAAAAAGGGAAACCAATATACATGCATTGACCTCTAACCAGTACAAGTAAAGTGCTGAAAAGTAATGATGAGTAACTGAACAGAAAAAAGTGAAAAACACATGCCCAACCAGAAAGGTGCTACAACCTAGTAATAGGTAAAATTAAAGTAAAACGATGGTGAGTCACACCTAGAAAGGCCTACTATGGCCACTGAATGAAGCCCATGCTCCTGTATCCTCTACGCTCCTACATAGTCTTGACCAACCTATCTGTCGTCTTCAAGGGCACACCAAGTGCGGGCAAAGCCCAAGCAGGGGTGAATATAAAGATACTCAGTAGGATGCCCCTAATGCTCGAGGGAGAAACAAAAGAGGTACTAAAACGGTGAAAAGTAGACAGATCAAGAAGAATGTAAGAGTACAATAGAGTGAGTGTATCTCAACCCAACAAGAGAAAGGATGCAGACTCATCCAGATGAAAGGAGATAGAAACTGTGAGAAGCCAAACTTCTCATCGAGTCTTCGCTGCCTATAGGAGGAGAGTAGACTTGTCCAACCAAGAGGAGCTAGACATAGAAATCACGTGGCATTCCCCGCGCGTCCTCGCCCCTCCTAGAAGGAGAGTAACCAAACCCATGGAGTGGGAAAAAAAGTAGGGTGTATATATATAAGATCAATAAGAACCCCGAACGAGTGTGTAAGGGGATCTCTATCTCGAAGCTCATCCCAAGAGAAATTTCCAATAGTTCTAAGGGTAGCCATCACTGATGCCCAAAAATCTTGCACGCCACAACTACCTCATCACTGAACCGTACAACCAAAGGTCCCTCTCTGGTAAACACAGAGAAAAGTCACTGACTAGCTTCATAGAAAAGACCGAGTCTGAAATAAGTCTTTGGGTAACCCACTGCCCATCCTCGCTGGAGGGTAAACCCTAATAAGCCAACGACGACCCACTGCCCAGCTCCACTGGAGGGTAGACCGTAATAAATCATCTGGTGACCCACTTCCCAGCCCTCCTAGAGGGTAAACCCTAAATAATTTGATGTTGAAACACTACCTATCCCCACTGGATGGTAAACCATAATAAACATATGGTGACCCACTACCTAGCCCTATTGGATGGTAATTCCTAATTAAGTTGACGGTGACCCACTGACCAGCCCCGTTGGAGGGTAAACCATAATAAACATCAGGTGACCCACTGCCCAACACTGTTGGAGGGTCGACCCTAAATAAGTTGACGGTGAACCACTGCCCAGCCCCGCTGGAGGGTAGACCGTAATAAATCATCAGGTGACCCACTGCCCATCCCTGATGGAGGTCAAACCCTAAATAAGTTGATGAAGACCCACTACCCAGCCCCACTGGATGGTAAACCATAAGGTCAACATGTATTCCACTGCCCAGCCTTGCTGGAGGGTAAACCCTAAGGTCAACATGTATCCCAATGCCTAGCCTCGCTGGAGGGTAAACCCTAAGGTCAACAGGTATCCCACTGCCTAGCCTCGCTGGAGGGAAAACTCGGAAGTGGTCAGATATCTCCGCACTACCCGTGCCATCACTGGGTGTCACAAATAATGCTATCATGCATAGGTTCGGAGTGCTTCAAGGTACCTTCGGCCAACACCCTCTTCATGTTTCCACATTTAATGAGATCTCGAAAGAGGCTCTACACACCCAAACATATTACACCGTTGTAATCCTCACGAAAAAACACTGGGGATAGACTACTTACTCACTGGAAACAGTCTCCCGGTGGAAAAGTCATTCTACACCACTTTATACCCATAAGATGTCTCATGGGGCCCACACCATGGCCCTGAAAGAGGTCAAGCGAACTATTCCACCGTGATGATCTCAGAAAAACACACCGAAATGACTATTCATATGCCCCAAACGGACGCCTGATGAAAAGTCGTAGTACACTGCACACATCATAAGAGACGGCCCATGGGGCTCCCACCTCAACTCCAACTTTAATGCCTGAAACCACCCCGGACAATTTCGCCTCGATGCCAGGGTCACAACACCGCTGACAACGCCTAAAACGGAATCCTGATGTAGAAGCTATAACTCCCCGCGCTATACGCAAATGGGTCCGTGTGGGGCACACACCATGACCCCGAAACACGTCACACAAATCTTACCATTACGTTCCTTGCTGATAACCAAGTGGGATAGGCTATTCATCTGCCCTGAACGGACTTATGAAGCATAAGTCTTAAAAACGTAGCATACTTCTGGAATCCACCTCATGGGGCCCACACCTCGGGCCAGAAGTTAGGCGGGAATATTGCGTCGTTGCAATCCCCTCAGAGAAACACTCAGAAATGAGTACTCAGACACCCCACACAGATGTTGGGTGAAAAAGTGGCGTTTCACCATAAAATGTGTGAACTAGGCCCTGTGGAGACCGCACCTTGTCTCATACCTGAACTCTTCAGAAAGCATCTCAAAATGTCCGCACCAGGACCGAGGTCACCCTATCACTAATGGCGCGTCAATCGAACATACCAAGCAGGAGTTAGGTCCGATGCACCAATTAATTAATTAAAATAATTAATTAATTACTCGTATAAAGTGTTTCGTGCCACCGAGCAACGAAACCTAACCTCAAGTGATCCAAACAAACCATAAAAGGACCATCTCAGCTCTGGGGCCACCGTGCCTGTGACGGAACGTCAAACGGACGTCCGGCTCGTGAGCCACGTTCGTCGCAACTTTAATAATAATTTAATATTATTAAAATAACGCATTTTGGGGAATCCGTCTTCGGGCACAGAATCCAAAATCCCCAGAACCCACATCAAACAGTTCAACTCACTGATACAAACACGTAGCTGCAGACATCGTGCCAAATGGATGCGCCGTTTGGAAGTTACGACCCCCCAAATGTAAGGGGGCCCAATCGGGCCGGTTCATCCTGGTCGGCTCGGACCGAACCGTTGTGGCCTGCTGGCTGCGGCCCACTCTAGTTGTACCGGAGTCCCTCGGGTTCGGTTCTCTAATGTAGACCGGCATTTTGTCCAGTCTTCGTCACGTCATGCAGGACCCGCAAAATGTGTGCCCTTGTTTCCTCCGCACCCCCGAGGTCGCCGCCTTGGGGTCCTCCTCTACTGGCCGTGACCGGATGATGCCAGTGCCCTCGGATCCTCCGCCTTCCACAGCACACCATCGTGCGACCCCATTAGAGAATGCCTCACACCTGACGCCCCGTGACGCTGCCCTCCCTGGCTCCCCGCTCTGCTCCTGGCTTTTCTTGGACACCACGCGGCTCGCTCTACCGAACGCCACCACCCTGCTCGGCCGCACCCACTAGAGCCCGCAACTCTGGCTCCACCTGGCTAGCCGCCAGCATCTCATCTGAAGCCACATTCCCAGCCCCGCATGCCAGGCTAGCCGATCCTCCTACTCGTTGCCCATGCCTAATCTGAACCCCCGGCCGGACCTCGCCGGAGTACCACACTGCTGGCCGCACCTACTGCGCCTCCTCGACCTCCGACCACTGCCCTTGCCAGAGCCGGGGCTTCCGACAGCCGCCACCACCACTACGGTGGCTTGATTCTAAAACCGAAAAAATATTCAGGACCCTTAGGGTGAGTCCTTCACAACGCCTACCCCCGATCGATGATCCAACCATATTTGACGTGTCCGAAAATTGGGATGAAGAATGCCCAAGAACGAAAAGTGGAAATGGGGATCGGACGACGGTCGTGTTTGTTTGACCATCATTCCAATTACAAAATTTTATAAAGTAAACCAAAAAATTAACAGTGGTTCGGAATAATTAACAATAATCCTACCTCGATCCCTCCGTTCGTCGTTAGTGATGCACCCACTCGATCCGGCTTCGATCTGCCGGAGTCCGCTCCTCAATCCGGCAAAGAACATCGAAGAACACCGAAGGACGATGAAGAACGCTCGAGAGAGAGAGAGAGAGAGAGGGAGGGAGAGAGAGAGAGAGATAGGTAGAGAGAGAGAGAGAATATGTTATCCCCTCCCAACACTTAGGCGAATTTATTAAAATTCACTTGAACTATCTCAACGGGAATAGATTCCGAAATAACCGCGCCCACTCATTTTATATCATGCCTAGGAAAAACACCCCATTTCGAAGACCATAGAAGTATCATATTTTCATTCCAAGGCTCCTTTTGAAAGTTATTAAATAAGCATTCCAGTGATAAAAATCACTAATCCATTAGTTTAAAAAGATGGTTTTCCCCTGAGTGACATCTCTCACAGCAGGCCTGCGCCCGCCACTTTTACACCCCGCCTACGGTAAACGACCCGCTCCGGACTCAAACGATGCCCCCGGTTTTCCCATCTGAGAAACATTTTAGGAGTTATTCAGTTTTGAGCTATTAAATGAACAATTTGATAATTTAATTATCCATTTAACACACCACCAACGAGCGATGGGTCTGAACGTCCCGCACCAACTCATTTTATGTCGTTCCTTGGGTAAACACCGCGTTACAGACCCAACCGTGGTCTCAGATTTCTGATCCGATCAACCTTTTAAGAGATATCACATTTTCATTAGTTAACCATGAGTGCATAATATAAGAACACTTAAAATTTTTATATAATTAATTCCAGCCACACCGGGCTTTGGAATTGCATGCCGTCTGAACGCCCTGCTCTGGAATGACATCAAGAAATTTTTCGAAGTCTCAGAGTCCCAAAACCTGGGTTCTTACATCATTCCCTCTTCAAGATTTTCTTCTCGGAAAAGAAAAACTAGGAAAACAACTTGGGATACATAGATCACACCATGCTCTCCTGCACCCAAGAAAACTTGCACAACACCATTCTCACACAATACACGAACCAAAGGGAAAGTTCGTACTTATAAGGTCTAATTTTCTCGAGGACATGCGTAAGAATACACACGCACCCCATCAGCTACGACACGTGGAAGACATAGTGCGCCTAATCTTACTATTGGGATAATAGGGAAAGATGGTAGGAGACCTCTCAACTGCTTGCACGATTCCCAAATGACCCAAAGAAACCCAGGGGACTTCCCCGGACAGACCTCTACTTTCCATGTCGTGACAGAAATCACGATTTGTTCTTGTAACATTGTCTCGTGATTCCATCCTTCAAAATACCCATCTGTTGAAACACCCAAGGATATCTGGTCACACAAGTTTCCACTTTTGGTGCACACAACTGAGGCTCTCTACTGAGGGAACCTACCATAACACTGCCATCTTCCAGAACATAGACTACCTCGAAGTCATAGTCCTATAGAAATCTAAACCAGCACTGTCGCCTCAGGTAAATATCTCTCTGGGTGAGGGCGCACCTGAGACACTAGTGGTGTGAGCAAACCACAAAGTGCTCTCCCATAAGATAGCGTCTCCGCGTTCTCAGTGCAAGGACCACCATTACCAGTAACACATAGTGAAGCACATAGTTCTATTTATGGGGTGTCCATCACCTCAACCTGTACTTGATAATGGTATCAATATTGACGTTGGGAACACAAGGTACCAATGTACTGGGCAGGCAAGCGAACTCATCCAACCGCTAGAGGATAGACACAGAAAGCACATGGCATACCCCACATGTCTTTTCCCCTCTCGGAAGGAGAGTTATCTCCGAAACATGCACTCTACCAAACCCACTAGTGGCACCTCAAGTAAAGGGAGGTCAAGCAGAAAAGTCCCACTGGTAAACCTAGAACCTGTTCTGAAACTCCACCGCACAACCCTGCCATGACTGCACCTGTCAGCGGTTCTCGTCCACCACACCTCAATACTATCCTCTTTGGGTGGTACTGAATCTCCCTCACAGTTTTGATCACATCAAAAAAATGCGTCTCAGTGGGGGAAGAACCCCTCTTTCCCGGGAATTCAAAGCTATGTCATACAACACCAACACAAGGTTACACCAACAACCTGTGTCACCCTCGGTAACCCTTAAAACAATGAGTTAGATGAAAAGAGTACCTCATGAAGCATATAACAAGTTATATTGAGAAAAATAGAAAAATACACAGAGCATACCTCTTATCATCTCATGCGTTGCCGAATTGTAGACATCCATAGAACACAGCCGCCCGCGGCCTCATCCGTCAGCTCCCTGATCCTGACATGGGCCGCCTAGTGGTGGTGGAAGGACAAAGAAATGTCATCCACCAACAAAAATTCTTCCTACTTTTCTTCCAACACCGTCTCCCTAGGTACCACCCTATCCTCACCAAGGAGTTATTTGATCACGACACTGCCTCTGTCGTGGCAGTGCATCTACCAACTATCTGGGAGACTCGACACATTTGGTCATGTAGTATCACGCCACGTGACCTTGCACATCACAAACATAGAACTAGTACTCCCTGGTCTATCTTAGTGCTCTACGCTATCCCTGACCATGTGCCTGAGTCTCATCAAGGGAAGACCTCTAGTGTCGAGGCCCCGCCAATCGACGTCCCTCTACCAGAAATTTTTCTATCACCAGTGCCTGCTCCAACACCATGAGATAGGTGAGAATGCACAAGGGCACTATGCTGGCGCGAATATCCTTTATATATACCTTGCTAAAATTTCTGTGCTCGGAACTTTCCGTCATGGACCACATCCAAAGAGTACCGAGTAAGGTCTGTGAACCCAGTCGCGTACTCAGCCACCACCATCACTCTCCGCTAAAGCCCCCGAAGCACCAGAAACTATATAAAGCGTAAGTGGGAGGGGTAGTACTCCTCACAAAACAACTGCTAGATGCCATCCTATGAGATTACCAAATCATTGTGCATCTGAGTTACCCTGACTCTACTAATGCCAATTGCTTGGTGGAAAAGACTGGCTTTCAACGCCACTATCCAACCTGCCAGTATCCAAACAAGTCTGAAGAGGCGAACCACCGACTCTCGCCAACCCTTCCCTGTTTGAGGGTATGGCCCACCGTGGAACCTCTACGGTCTCTGATGATGGAACACATGTAGTTCGCTCAGCTTAAGCTCATCATCGGCCCTCGCTGCCGTTACTATCCGCTACTCCACAGGTGGAGGTGCTACTGCCTGTCCTCCTGGAGAAAGGGTAATCATATGATGGATCTTGAACTGAGGCCTTGTCACTCATAGAGTCATCGTCACAAACTAGATCTAGTATCCTGGATGGATATCATCATAGAGACATCCTGAATCCGATCAAGGAGTACCAAAATCAAATGAGAATATATATATCAACAACGATGTGGAGCTGACTAAAGAAGGATAGTCAAAGACTCAATCCTATATGATGCATGTACCAAATTACCTAAAACAACTGTCTCAGTGTTCTGAGTCAACAAGAGGGTTATTAAGGTCCTGGGTAATGGATACGTCGACCTACACACCATCACTAGGCTCTCGGGCTAGAGAGATGCTCTTGAGACACATTGACACTATTGCCTCAAAACTCAACCAATTCATTTTTAGGGATGTTTGAACAACGCCACAAGGAACGAACTACCACTGATACCACTTTGTCACGACCCGACCCATACCAGGATCAAGTCACAACTACCCTAAGACCACCTCCATAGGCCAGGGGCTAGCGACCAGTGTCGAAGGCACAAAAAACTTGGGGATGCCTTTGCCTATGAAACTGTACACACACACATGCAGCCAACTCAATGGAAAAGTGCAGAGAAAGGAAAGCAAGATACAACACTACTAAAAAAGGGAAACCAACATACATGCATCAAAATCCAACCAGCACAAGTAATGTTCTAAAACTTATTGACAAGTAACTGAACAGAAAAAGGGGAAAAACACGTACCCTACCAGAAAAGTGCCACAACCCGACAACAGGTAAAATGAAAGTAAACTGCTGGTGAGTCACACCCATAAAGTCCTGCTATGGCCACTCAATGCAGCCCAGGCTCTTGTATCCTCTACGCTTATACGTAGTCTTGACCGACCTGTCTGTCATCTGCAAGGGCACACCAAGTGAGGGCAAATCCCAAGTAGGGGTGAGTATAAAGATACTCAGTAGGATGACCTGAAAGCTCGAGGGAGAAACAAAGGAGGTACTAAAACGGTCAGCAGTAGATAGATCAAGAATAGTGTAAAAGTTCAATAGAGAGAGTGCATCACAACCCAATAAGATAAAGGAAGCAGACTCATCCAGACGCAAGGAGCTATAAACAGTGAGAAGATGAATTTCTCATCGAGTCTTCGCTGTCTATAGTAGAAGATTAGACTCATCCAACCAAGAGGATCTAGGCACGGAAACCACATGGAATACACTACACGTCTTCTCCCCTCCTAGGAGAGTAACCGAACCCATGGAGTGGGAAAAAAATTAGGGTATATATATATATTCTCAAAAAGAAACCCGAACAAGTGTGTAAGGGGATATCTATCTCTAAGCTCAGCCCAAGAAAAATTTCCCACAATTCTATGGGTAGCCATCACTGATGCCCAACAATCCCACACGTCACAGCTGCCTCATCATTGAACCGTACAACCAAAGGTCCCGCTCAGGTAATCATGGAGAAAAGTCACTGACTAGACTCATAGAAAGAACCGATTCTGAAATAAGTCGTCGGGTAACCCACTGCCCAGCCCCGCTGGAGGGTAAACCCCAATAAGTCAATGGTGACCCACTTCCTATCCCCACTGGAGGGTAGACAGTAATAAATAATCAGGTGACCCACTGACCAGCTCTACCAGAGGCTAAACACTAAATAAGTCAACAGTGACCCACTGCCCAGCCCCGTTGGAGGGTAAACCATAATAAACCTCATGTGACCCACTGCCCATCCCTACTGGAGGGAAAACCCTAAATAAGTCAACGGTGACCTACTTCCCAGCCCCACCGGAGGGTAAACCGTAATAAATATCAGGTGACCCACTGCACAGCCCTACTGAAGAGTAAACCATAAATAAGTCATCAATGACCCACTACCCAGCCCCAATGGAGGGTATAACATAATAAATCATCGGGTGACACACTTCCCAACCCTGTGGGAGGGTAAACCCTAAATAAGTCAACGATGACCCACTGCCTAGCACTGATGGAGGGTAAACCATAAGGTGAACGGGTATCCCACTGCCTAGCCTCACTCGAGGGTAAAACCTAAGGTTAATAGGTTTCTAAATTCCCAGCCTTGTTAGAGGGTAAACCGTAAGTTCAACGGGTATCCCACTGCCCAGCCTCACTGGAGGGTAAACCCAGAACTGGTCCAATATCTCTGCACTAACTGTTCCATCACTAGGTGTCACAAACACCGATACCGTGCATAGGTTTGGATTACATCAAAGGAACCTCCAACCAACACCCTTTTCATGTTTCCACATTTAATGAGATCTAGAAAGAGGCTATGCACGCCCAAAAAGATTACACCACTGTAATCCTCACGAAAAAACACATGAGATAGACTACTTACTCGCTGGAAATGGGCTCCCGATGGAAATGTCATTCAACACTGCTTTATGCCCATAAGAGGTCTCTTGGGGCCCACACCTCGATCCTGAAAGAGGTCAGGCGAACTAAGCCACCATGATTCTCTTGAAAAAACACACAGAAAAGACTATTCATACACCCCAAATAGACGCCTGATGAAAAGTAGCACTATGTTGCACACAACTTAAGAGATGGCCGGTGGGGCACACACCTCAACTCTGGCTTCAATGCCTAAAACCACCCCCATAAATTTTGCATCGATTCCAGAGTCACAACACCACAGACGACACCTAAAACAGACTCCGGATGTAGAACCAGAAACTCCCCGCATTATACGCAAATGGGGCCCTATGGGGCTCACACCTCGACCCCGAAACAGGTCACAGAAATCGTACCATTGCATTCCTTGCTGTTAACTATGAGGGATACGCTATTAATTTTTCCTGAATGGACTTATGAAGCCTAAGTCATAAAAACACAACATACATCCAAAAGCCGCCACATGGGGCCCACGCCACGGGCCCGAATTTAGGCAGGCGGATCACGCTGTTGTAATCCCCTCAGAAAAAACACTCAGAAATTAGTACTCAAACACCTCAAATAGAAATTCGGTGAAAAAGTGGCATTTCACCGTAAAATGAGAGAACTAGGACCTGTGGGGCCCACCCTTTGTCTCAAACCTGAACACTTTGGAAAGCATCTCAAAAAGTTCGCACGAGGACCAGGGTCACGCTACCACTAACGACACATCAGTCGGACTTCCCAATCAAGAGTTAGGTTTGATGAAACAATTAATTAATTAAAATAATTAATTAATTACTTGTATAAAGTGTTTCGTGCCACCGAGAAAAAAACCTAATAGAAAGGGCGCTAAACTGACCTTGGAATGACCGTCTTAGCTCCGATGCCACCGCACATCTGACGACACGTTAAACAGACGTCCGGCTCGTGAGCCACGTCTGTACCAAATTTAATAATAATTTAATATTATTAAATTAATGCATTGTGGGGCGTACGTCTTTGGGTAAAGAACCCAAAATCCCTAGAACCAATTCAAACAGTCTTCCTCACCAATATGAACTCGCATCCGCAGACAGTGCGTCAAAATGACACACTGTTTGGAAGTTATGACCCCCCGAATGTAAGGGGGCCCAATCGGGCCAGTTCACCCCAGCCGGCCCGGACCGAACCACCGCGGCCCACTGGCCGTGGCCCACTCCAGCCGCACAAGACCCCATCGGGTCCGGTTCTCCAAATCAAACCAGCCTTTTGGATGGTCTTCGTCGCATCGCGCAGGACCCGCAAAATGTGGGTCCTTGTTTCCTCCGCACCCTCGAGGTCGCTGCCTCGGGGTTCTCCTCCGCTCACTGCGACCGGAAGGCTTCGTTATCCTTGGCTCCTCCGCCATCCGCAGCACACCGCCACACTACACTGGTCAATGCCGACTCACACCAGACACCCCCCTAAGCCACCCTCTCCGGCTCCCCACTACGCTTCCGGCTCCACCTGGACACCCTGCGGCTCTCTCCGCTGAACGCCACCGCCCAGCTCGGCCGCACCCACAAGAGCCCAAAACTCCGGCTCCTGCCGGCTCGCCGCCACCATCTCGTCCGAATCCGTACGCCCATCCCTGCATGCCAGGCTGGCCGCTCTTCCTTCTCACTGCTCGCGCCTAATCCGAACCCCCAGCCGGACCTCACCGGAGCACCGTGCTCCCGGCCGCACCTGTTGCGCCTCCCCAACCTCCGGCCACCACCCTTGCTGGAGCCGGGGCTTTTGATGTTCACCGACACCACTCCGGTGGCCCAATTCCAAAACCAAAAGAAGATTCGGGACTCTCGGGGTAAGGCATTCACAACGCCTTCCCCCGATCCACGATCCGACCAGATTTGACGCGTTCGAAAATTGGGACGAAGAACACCCAAGAACGAGAAGTGGAAATGGGGATCAGATGATGGCCGTGTTCATTTGGACATCATCCTAATTCTGAAATTTTAGAAATTAAATGACAAAATTGAAAATGGTGCAAAAAATTAACAAGAATCCTACCTTAATCCCTTTGTTCGTCATTGGCGACGTGCTCACTCGATCCTACTTCGATCCGCCGGAGTCCGCTCCTCAATCCGGAAAATAACAGCGAAGAACGCCGAAGGACGGAAAAAAAGGCTCTAGAGAGAGAGAGAGAGATAGAATAGGTTGTCCCCTCCCAAAAATTAAGCGAATTTATAAAACTTTCCTGAAACTCTCTCAACAGGCATAGATTCCGAAATCATCGCGCCCTCTCATTTTATATCACACCCAGGAAAAACACCCCATTTCAAACTCAAGAGGAGTCTAAAATTTCCATTGCAAGACTCCGTTCGAAGGTCATTCAAAAAGGACTCCAGTGATAATAATCACTGAGCGATTAATTTAAAAATACAGTTTTGCCCCTGGGTGACATCTCTCACAGCAGGCCCGCGCCCTCCATTTTTACACCCTGCCTAGGTTAAGAGGCCCACACCGGACTCAACGATGCCCTTAGTTTTTCTATCCGAGAAACTGTTTAGGATTTATTTAGGTTTGAGATATTAAATGAACAATTTGATAATTTATTTATCCATTTAACACACCGCCAACGAGCGAGGGGTCCGAACGTCCCACGCCGACTCATTTTATGTCACGCCTAAGGTAAACACCACATTCCGGAGCAAACCGTGGTCTCAGATTTCCGATCCGATCAACCATCTAAGAGATATCAAATTTTCTTAAATTAACCACGTGTGCGTAATATAAAAACACTTAAGATTTTTATATAATTAATTCCGGGCACACTGGGCCTCAGAATTGCACGCCGTCTGAAAGCCCTGCTCTGGAATGACATCAAGATATTTTTCAAAGTCTCAGAGTTTGAAAACCTGGTTTCTTACATTACCCCATAAAATGAAGGGAGTATATTCCAGGTATATATGTGAGTAATATATATACATAATTTATATGTAATTAATAACATTAATGAGATAGATAAAATGGGACAAGGAGAGAATGGCCATAACCCAATGGAAAGTGTGTTTTAGAGTGATACCCCTTCCTCGAGTCCATAACTTTTCGTGTATGTATTTTATATCATATATATATATATAATATAATTTCTTTTTCTTCATTATAAAATTTTCCAATATTTATTCTATATAATTAAACAATTTTTATCATTTAGTTTAATTCCATATTTAATTTCTTAGTTAAGTGTTTTGAGGATTTTTTCTTCATAATTTCAAAATTGAATCATTGTGTTATATGTGTGAAAATGTTCCATTTTTCAGTTATCACTAGTATATAAATAATTAAATAATTAAAATTTTAATACATAAATTATATATTTAAACCAATATATATATATATATATATTTATGGAACACGATCAACGTTCCAATCATGGAGATTGTATTCCACATGTAGGAATGTGTAAAATTTCTATTTTTTAATGATCAAATTAGAAAGATGGTAAGAGTTATTTATATTTATAAAATGATAATTATTTCAAAAATATCATATTATTCTTCTAAATACACTTAAATATAAAATCCATGTGCTGTGGTAGTATAAACAGTAATCACAACACCTGACAAGGCGGTTGTCTTCATACACATAAACGATGTTATCATTTTTAAATGAATGGTAATGAAATATGGTATATGATATTTTAAACATAAAAAATTATTAATATTTCATAAATATCATATAAAAAAATTAAATATAACATAATTAACATCTATGATAGGTGATGATGGAATTAACTAACATCTATTTATGAGGTGGTAGTTCAATATACAAGGTAATGATGGTTTTTCTTAACATTTTATAGAAGAGGATAATGATAAATATTATTCTAGAAAAAATAAATATATGTATATAAGATATAAAATTTTTATTATACGGAAATTTTAATACATAATTTATTATGTAAAAAGATGAATTATAAATGAAGGATATCCATGAAGATGATTACCTTCACTTTGAGGAACCTATACTGGATCACTTATTATGGATTCTAAGGTTGGTCTTCTTGGAATACCAAAAGATCTAGAAATAGGGCACTAATTTTTTATAGAGGTTTTTGTTAGTTTTTTTTATCCAAATTTCATTATAGGATTAAATAGGTGTGGGGAGGGGGTTCCCTTTTATAATTGATGAGGAGTGTCATTTTTTGTAAATACTAAAGACTACTCAGTATTGTGAAGTCAATCTCAATACAAGCACAATAGAAATAGATAAATAATCAATTTTAGGAATGATATGGTTGAATAAAACCAACGCCATTAAAAAATTAACATGCTTCAAAAATTTTATTCTATTTACTATTGTGGTAACTCACTTTTAGCACTAGTTTTTTTCACCAGGTTAACTTTTTTTTACCATTTTTACTATCTATTATGATAGAATTTAAGTTTTCATTATTACGTAATATTAATTTATATGATTAAAAATATTTTCTGAATTTTTTTAAATTAAAGAAATAGATATGGAAGAATTCAATTTAACAATATAAATAAAAAATTTATCGAGAAACTAGTTCTCAAGAAATTCATTTCTCTAGTAATATATGATATTTTATTAAACATAAGACCAATAATAAAAATTAATTAGATTTAAATTAATTTTTCAGATATAAAATATATAAATTTCATCTAAATAATTCCATATTCATATTTTTTTTATTAATTAAAATTGATAGACATCATGGACTTTAAAATGGTTTTCATAAAAATGAGTTTTAAGCCCAAAAATAATCATATAAAAAAATACTTTATATAAATGATTTTAATGTAAATAATTGGAAGAACTATTAACTAATGAATACTTATGTTAATTTTAAAGAAGTTAAAATTAAAAATTTTAATTTTAAATTACTTATTCTATTTAATATAAATTAAATTTTTATAAAATATTGGTATTTTTTTACTATTCATTGAAAAATCAATATTTTCTAGAAAATCACCAAATTTTACCATAATGAAATATTTAAACACTCACATAAATAATTAATATAATTTTATTACAAATATTTTTTAATATTTCAACACATTTTTTATAATATCCATTCACAATAATCCATAAAATAATTTTTTAAGAAAACATATTATTGAAACAAAAAATAAATTTGCAGAAATTTGAGTAATATTTATTATGAATTATTAAATAAATTTATATTATGGAAAAAATTAAATATATATTTACAAATATAGTGATAGCTATTCATAGACTCAATTTAATGTAATTTTTACGAATTTTTTTCAATAATATTTTTTTGATAATATTTAATTATCCGTTTAATCTCAATGTTACATGTTGTAAATGCTATCAAACATAGTGTTATTTTATGATCTCAGGGTGTTAAGATTTTGAAACACTATAATGATGGGATTGGGATGATTCTTGGTGTATCAAATTTAATTTATGATAAAAAATATGCGATTAGAGGATTTGAAAAATCAAAATAATCAATTGGATGACACAAGAAGGGAAAAAGTTAAAGAAATTATTATTCCATTTCACTTTTAATTTTTTAAATGCTTGTGTGATGATGTGAGAAAAACATAGAGATAATTATGATCTAAACTGGTTTAATTTATTTAATTAAAAATAAAAAAAATCATAAATAGAGTACCACTGATTCATCTCTCCATGTAGTGGTAATTAATAGTGAAGTGCTTTCATGTTATATTATTATCAATTTAGAGTCCAATTAGATTAATGATTCATGGGAACAACCAATGTATTGTAAAAAAACTATTTATATTTTGAAATTATTAATTTTTCATACTAAATTGATATATATTTATTTTTATTATTGATTTATAAATAATCATTTTCATAAAATTTCACCACATTAAGACTTTATCATTTTGCAAATAAATCCTAACTAAGACCTTAAGTATTATTTTATAATTTAAAAAATAATTTTTAAATTCTATTATAATTACCTTTTTCATTCCACCAAAACTAAATAATACATCCATGATTTTATCATAAAAATGAATGGAAACGAATTCTTTTTCACATGGACATCATAGATATCTACTCATCATACATATTTTAGAAGATACTCCAGAATTTTTATATAACACAATATACATGATTGATTGAATAAAAAATTTATTTGGAATATTACTCATGGGTTCTAATTCATAAAACATTGTCAAAAATTATGTTATTTAAATACTCCTTCATGAATAACTGGAAATGAATTTATTTGAATTTTCTATTTTAATAAACTTTAACACTTTTCCATTGTATGTGTTTTTATAAGAGACACTAATTCATTCATATCTATTTATACATATCATTATAGTTAGAATATTTTTTTTGTGATAATGATTAATTTCTACCAGAAAAAGTCTTAATCAATTTTTCATTGATCATAAAATATATTTTCAATTTTTTATTATAAGTATATCATTAGAGAAGTATTGTTTTAGAATAACTATGATCCCACTAACAAATTTATTAAAACATATTCCAACAAAAAAAATTATTCAGTTAAACTATTTTATTTAATTTTAAAATTGAATATTGAATACACATAATCATGTCTCAACTCATGAATGGATCATTACTTCTTATAAATCATAAAAAAAACATTCATAGGCCTTCAGATTTTTGGCAATATCATGTATATAATTGTATATATTCATTTAACAGAATTAATATTTAAAATTAATTTTATATATATCAAAATATGAATTTTTTTATGTGGATAAAATAATTTTAATGGACATTATCATATCCACCAGAGAAAATGTATCTTCACATTCAATAACTTTTACTCTTGAAAAACCTTAGAGATATTTGTATATAGACACTCAAATATCTATTCCAGTATTCTTAAAAAAGTACTAATTGTACTCAAAATATTTTATCACATTGTGTGGATATAAAAGGTCCCAAATATAATTGGTTACATTGATTATATTTTATAATGCACTAAAATTATCTATTTTTTTGAGTTTTAACTATATATGGGCTCTTTGTATGATATTATGTAATATTTTATATCCATTTCATTACAATAATTTTAAACGATATTTTTATATCACCCTTATTAATGAGTTATTTTACAACTTGGTGGTCCTTATGTATATTGATTCGATTCATATTACAGAAATCATTGTGTTTCATAATAATTCATATGAGGAATGAAATTATATTGTGGGTGTTGAAATACATCATGTTCACAGTTTTTTATAAAATATTTTCAAATAATTTACTTTTATAGAAAGAAATTATGATGATAAGATTTTCCCCCTAAAGGATAATAATAATAACAACCCTCTATCACAATGGGATAACCCAAAATATGAATTTAAAATATTTTTATTCTTTTCCGGATGATATAATACATTATATAAATTATTCATATCCTGAAATATTTATAAAATAAATATTATGATTCTCCCAAGACCACATTTAAGGTGGTCCCTTTTGAATAATCTTTTTTAGATTATAAAATAGTTTAAATGAACTATTATATAGAGTATATTTATAAAAGTAAATATCTTGTTATATAGGACACATAAGAAATGGAAGCATGAAAAATAAATTCCTTTTCTTATTTTTATATACACCATCCATGAAATGTGAAAAAAATTTATTAGAAATGGGGTAAGTCCCAAAAAGGTCAAGGGATTCTAAAATAACGATGAACCAATTCTTCTCCTCTAACTAGACTAACACATATTCAGGAAGGTACACATAGACAGTGAGGTGGTACATGAACTCTTGGTGGTGGACTTGGAGACAATAAATCCCTCACCCTATTTTCCCACACTCTATGTAGGAGAAAACATCCTAATTTTATTGTGGCGATATTTTCATTTGTGAACTTGGTAGGTGATCACCCATGGAATGCATATTTATACTCGATTGGACTTGGGAATATCAGATTATTTAGTTTCCATATAGTCAAGATATACGTCATGAGAGTGGAAAAACTCTATCCCATTGAGTAAGGATGGTTCCTTCTGTTTAGATACACTAATTATCATTGTTGTACCAAATTGTGCGAGTTGTGATACTATCCAAGGATCCCCTAAATAATCATGAAATACCTAGAATAAATATTAATTACCTCTATAATTTTTTATTAATAACTATTCAAAGTGAAATCTATGTACCATTTTTAAATAAATTTTATATTTTAGAGGATTTATATATAGATTCAATAAGAATCATATAACCATTCCAATTTAACTCATTAGTAATGGATATGATGTACAAAAATATACTTTTATCTTCAGTACTTATAGAATCACATATATTAGTATATATGAGTTTTAATATACCATTATCTAAATTAAATATATCATTAAAAGTATAAATTTATCATTCCACTGAGTTAAAAAGATTCATATAAATTGAATGCATCATAATCATTTAAATTTAATAATCCATATTTATTGATTCATTGGATACAAATCTTTTTTATATGCCCTTGGTGACACTAAAATGGAATGTGTAATTCAAATAACTAATTATATTTTACTATTTATTATATAATTGATAATATCTTCAACATCATATATATATATATCATTAAACATGTTAGTATAACCATATTATATTACATTCATATAAGATGAATGACATTGGTTATTTATTTGAGATGAGATATACGCCCAATATAATAAATATAATAATATTGATTTTATATTTATTAATAATACTAAAAATCATATATATGACTGGAATAAAAGTGGAATAAGTAGATTCTATATCTTCGCAGATAATGAAACAACTCTTTCCCAATTCCTACATCATATTTGTTTACTTTATCCTCACTCTATTTTCTCCATTACATGAGATGTTTTTTATAACCATAACTTCAAAATTCACATCTCGTATCTAATAACATGAATAAAATTTTAATAATTAAAATTGAAAACACATATTTTTTCAAACTTATGATTATTTGATGTCTTTATATTCAATTTAATTACATATAATGAGTCTATTTTTTCCTAAATACATTATCCATATAAGCTAAGGATAATATTATGAAATATATTTTTTATATGTATCCCTATCACATATTTCATAAGAATCCTTTCCCTATTGAATATAACATTCAATTATCACATAAGGTGTGAGCTCCCTTAGAATATGTAGTTTACCTTAATTTTTTTTAAAATAATTATAAAATTTTCATACCACATAATAAAATTAATTCCATTATTGTTTTCATTATGGTATGATATCAATGATAAATTTGAGTTTATTTTGTGTCTTACGAATGTGTATAAATAATGTGTTTTTTAATATCATATATATTATAATTCAATATGGTTTTTATTGAATATAATACCACTAAAAATTACCCTCACTATTGTACAATGATAATATAGTAGGAAAAGATAAACATTTATATATGCCTTAAATCATCTAAGATGGTCACTTAAAACAAATATATTAATGTAGAAAACACCTATCAATCGAATCAAATAAAAATAAGGGAATATTGATAGAACAAATTCTGTTAAAATTAATCATATGAATTTTATCAATGCGATGAATCTATAATATAATGTAATTGGGACTCATAGTCATGTTTCCCAAAATATTCCCCATTGGGTAAATATTTTCTTTCTTTATCCAACATAATATACGGAAATTGTTATTGATAATGCAGACCCATCTATTTGATCGATCAATGTCTTGATAAATTTGATTCAAATTGCAAGGCACAAAAAACCTATTTTAAAGGAAGGATTTTTTATTTTTCCATACCACTAAAACTATATATTTCATATAAATATACAACCTGAAAATCTTTATAATAATTAAATATTCTATATCTTATTTATTAGAGATACATCATATAACATTGTAATTAACTATATAAATATGTTTTTTTGTTTTATATATCATGGAATATTTTTGAGTTAATCATGTTAAATAAAACAACTATTTATATACACATAGAACCAATTTTTTTTTTGTAAAAATATTGGATTTATAATAGATATGGCGGATAATAGGACATGACTTGTGATATTCAACCTATGGGCTATTATGAAACATACATACTTAAATTAATATTAAGTAGTGTGTTCTAAGAATAAAAAATTGCATCAATGTTTCATAAGATTCTTTAATATAATTTATATAATTTAAATATATATGGGAAAATAAAATATTCTAAGTATTTAAAATTTTCATTAATCTTGTGATGATATTATTAGACTATATTGTTTTTTTAATAAACACAACACTAAAAACTCAACAAAAAAGATAAGAAAACCCATCCAAAATTATAATTCAGAAATAAAAATAAAACAATAAATTCATAAAATCAGTAAACCCCTTTTAATTTCTTTTGAATATTTTTATTAAGAACCAATTTTGAAATTAATTCCTCTTTAAGTGTCTATATATTAAGATAATTTCCAATACTATAGTGATATAGTTTTTTATCCAAGTGATTCTCTTGAGAGTAAAGGTAATGAATTTATGAACGGTTGAAAAAAACACGATTTAAATTCTCAGATATATAAAAAAATTAACCCACTTAGAGAAGAAAATATGGGGAACTCTAAGAACCACATATTCTTTTTCACACTTGAATGAAGAGTATTACCATACTCCTTAATATTTATAATGTGTGAATAATTAATTATTAACTATGGAATATAATCCATTAAATAAATAATGGTGTTGTAATAATTATTCTCAAAATAAAATTTAGAATATTGAATAAACTAAAAACATTGATTAAGTGAAAAGACACCTTAAAAGGTGGGTTAATATGCCTCAAAATATGTATAAATAAAAAAAAGCTGATTAAATAGAAACTTTATGTAGGTCTATGTGATTAACTCATGTAATGGTCCTTATAATCCAATTACATCATTCCTATGACCAAATTAAAAAATTTATTACTAATTAATAATAAATATTTATTAATATTATAATGAACTGATTATTTTTATCAGAACAAATCAATCAATCAATCAATAAATTATTTTTTAAATATATATTTAATAAAATAAAAGAAAAAATAATTTTTTCCCTATAATAAACATTTAAAAGTTTATACATTGAATAAACCAGTAGATCAGAAATCTAGATTACAATTATATTACATGTGTCCCCAACAACCCTTCATTTGGATGGAAATGATTGTTAATATTGTTAATTATCAAAATTTAATAGTAGTATCTATTAATATTCAATAAATAATATAATTAAAAATTGGTTTGGAGTGATTGAATCTTAAACATTTCTAGCAGAAAGGATACATTGACCTCAATATAAAGATTAATAATAATTATAGACATCACCGACCCCATATAACTTATATAATATTATCAATACCCATGATGACTAAAAAATATATATAATTATATTGATACGTTTTGGAAAATAATTTTTCATTAAAAAATATAGGGCTGCGATGTTATAAACATTTCGTATGGGTAGAAACATCTAATATTAGTTAATCAAAATCCTCTTTTTTAATATCATATAAAATTAAATTTTATTAATGTAAATTCTCAAAAAAATATGAATTATATCAATGTAAAAAACATACCATTTTTGGAAAATATATTACAACCTCAGCTTGAATGATCTATAGGGAATGTTCACCTAAGTAGTACTAATTCTATATATATATATATAAATCCATGTGATTTATATTAATTGGGGAATAATGATTTTATCTTCACTATGTTTTTATATAGAATATATTCAAAATCTAATAAATTTTTGTGGTTGTGTAAAAAATGTACTGGATTGTGCCCCTATAAACCATGAAAACATTTAAGTTTCTATGTTATGGTACAATGAAAGAAAATTATTTTGTAATGATATGATACCTGAATTTGTAGGACTGTTACTTCCATGACATTCTAATTAGTCAATAACATCGATTGAAAAAAATGGAGAGTTTCTAAAATTTCCAATATAACTCTTTAAATATAATGCAATCAATATAGGAATTGAATGTTATATTACAATGGGTTTTAATAGTTTTAGATAATGTATAATTGATTTATTAATTTAAAATTATTTGTAAAATGTTTTGAATATCAATGTCTATTATTTGATGCTATAAATTTTTTTCCAAACATTTTAAATGTTCTTTTGTATTAATTTCATTGGATAATGAATTGAAATTCCTAAAAGGAAATTATCTCTCTCTCACACTCTCTCACACTCTCTATAATTCTCGAAATTTTTTGTAATAGACCTTTGGAAAGAGTTGATCCTTCCCTTGTATTTGAAGAATTATATAGATCATTGATACCAAATGAAGACAAATTATGTTTTCTACCCCATAGTGATTCCTATTTTTCTCATCGGGTAGATTCACCGAACAATAAAGGTATCAAATAAATAAACACATTATTCATTTAAATTTTTTTATATTAAAATTTATGGATAAATATTAGGAAAAGGGTACTTTTGGTAGATTGTTTCCATAGTGTCTATAAAAAAATTCTTCTCTAGAACCCTTTAGTAGTATCAGTTCTACATCCATTATTTTTAGACTAAGTTTATATATGGATAAAGAAATAAAAGAAGGTGTTTCCAAAATCACTAAATTTTATTTAAAATGAATCATTAGTTTGCATGTTAACCATAATGTTTTAATAATAAAACTGGAAAATATAAGTGGTTTTAAATTTTTTTCCAAAAAAATCCATCTCTTACAAGAAATAAGGGAATAAGAATGTTTCTAAAAAACACATCATCATGAAAATTATTTTATTATAAAATAGCTTTAAAAACCAAATCTTGGTTACAAAAGTATTACTTATAATGAATTTTCAAAAAAGAATTTCAAATGTTAAACTATATGTTTTACATTGGAATGTTTTTAAATTTTTGACAAAACACACATGATTTAAATTAATATTGTAAATTTTCTATTAATTATACAAATTTTTTTTTAATTCCTAAAATTTTCTACCACATATATCAACATGGGTATAACCAGTTCAATTTTTTATGGAATATGTGATCTAGTTTTAATGAAAATTAAAATTTTTGATAATTTTTTAAAGAGTTAATAAAATTTTAAACGTGGAAAATATATAAAATATATATTAATTTATTAATGTTTCATAAATAATAATATAAAATTATCCCGTTAAAAGTATTTATTTTATAATATGTGATATTTTATGTAATTCTTTTAAATATAATATGAAATGTTTATACTTTTAAAAATATAATTTATCGTTTTCATATATTTAGACCATGAAGGAGTTTATATTAAATATCATATAAATTGAAAATATAAAATAATTATGACTGAAATAAATATGAAATTATCATGATTATTAAATTTTTAAAGTTTTTACAATATCATGAATAATTTTAATGCTCATGTAATTATATTTTGATAAAATATTTATAAATATTTATATATATACATTTATAAAATGATCATTTATAGGTTTATTCCATTATCAATTAATTCATATTTAAAATTTTTATATATTTTTAATGAATATATAACTTTGTTTAAAGTTTTAATCTATAGTGACCTAAACCTTAATTATAGAAAAATGAAATAATTTCATATATAAAGATACATATAATTTTATAAAAAATTGATATGATTTATTATCCTGGAGAAAATATGTTCATGAAATATGAATACATATGAAACAGAAAAAATTAATTACCAAATCCTTTATAGACATTAATAAAGTATTTAAAAATATTCTTTTTTTACTTGTAATCACATGAGGAAATAATGATTCTAATTATATTTTTTATTCAAGTAAAGTTGAAAGGGGAAACTGGGGGAAATTAAAAGAGGGAGATAATGATGAATCCTAAGGGGATCCCCTCATGAAATAAATATTATATATATTGTTATAGAACCAAACATGAATAGAAAATCAATACCTCTACATAATAAAATTTAAAATAAATAAAATCAAAAACCATATTTCCTCTTTACAAGTGTCTATAATCATCCCATTTGAAAGAATATGTAACATAGAGGCTCTAATAGAACAATCTATGGTCTAGTGGGGGATAGATAACCCCATTAATCCAATGATCACCATGATAGAGTTAGATAATATATCATAGATATTGATGTAGTTAATCTTATACAGTGTGATACTATTGTATATTTAATGAGTGTCAGATTAAATAATGTCTCACTCCATAAATAAAGAGGAGAATGAAAGAATGGCTAAACTCCCATTGAACATGAACTATACCACCACTCTGTAATATATATTAGATGTAGGATCCATCCATATTATGTTCGAAACCAAAACATAGTGACATCTCTCTCAACCAAGAACCCAAACTCCCACGTTGAAAATATGTAACTGAAGGTAGTTAGATTGATGCATAGACATAAAAAATAGGAAAAAGGATATTCTTTATATTGTAATCCAAGATAAGAAACGATATGGATAAATCTAATTTTATTGTAAATTTTAGTATGTTTAATACCATGATGACACATTACATTTTCGAATTAAATAATCACTAAACACACATAAATCAATATAATGATTCTTACATGGAGAATATAAGTCATAAAATTCAGAAATTAGAAGAAGTTTGAATGAATTCACCTATTGAACCATTACACTCTCTAGTTCTTGAGAGAAATTTTATAAATGACTATATGAACATTTCATAGTCAATTTAAAAAAATATGTGACACCAATTCAATTATTTAGTTCTAACAACACTTATACATAGAGACATTCTAGAATCATTTTCCTTAGATGTTTTCATTCAATAAAATGTCATGATTGAGTATCCTCCAAAAGAGAAATTTTATTTTGAATGGAAAGAGTATACACTAGGGAATACAAACTAGGGAACCTGAGACATGATGAGGATGAAGAACTCTAGGATATCCTAGTAGTTGAAGAAACTCGAGGGGGAAAAATTTATTACATTTATATATTGTTACTCCATCATATAAATGCTACAATATAAAACTATTTGATAATCATTTTGAATATAATTAATAAATAATTAGTCTGAAATAACACTTCTAAAGATAATATCAAGTGTAAGACAACATGGAATGAAGAGATTCATACCAACCCAGTTATCCATAAAAAATGATATGTTTCACTTTTCAATAACCCCTTAATATTTACCATGAATAAGTTTAGTTTTACCTAGATGAACACACCAATTATGGTAACCAATTTAACTATCAGACCATATATAATGATAGAAACAATTTTTATTCTTGATAAATGTTGATGAAAGAGAATTTCAAGAAATCACATCAAATAACTATTTATATGAAATTACCACATGTTCCCATAAATACTATTGAGATAATTACCAGATTCATGTTCTAGTATGGAATTTCTAGAAAAGCATGCTAATATTACCTTTCATATTATTATGTGTTATAGATTAACATATTGGTGATTCTTTCAACCTATTTCATATTGGTATTGGTATTTGTGTACACATATAGAAAATTTGTGGTTGTAAAAGAAATAATGGTGTTCACTATTATGATCCATCCGATAAAAAAGATAAATCTAAACATATAAGTTTGAATTATACTCATGATAATTTTAAAAATTCAATCAAATTGGAGGATTTAAATTCTCCCATTAGATAAGATATATCCTTAATATTCTTTAGTATTTTTTTCTAGATTCCATATATTTGGTAAATATGTCCATCCATTATTTTATATACTTGTTATGGATATTAATACTAATTTCTGGGGATATTTATGAACTGTACACTCTTGTTTATATAGGTAGTACAAATCAATTTGACCTTTAGGATTGAGTTACAACAACCATGAGTTTGGAAGAGCACATCATATATAACAAATAGATGAGAGATACTATATAAGTTGTACGACCTCTAAAGGGATGATGCATAACCTCAATACTTTCCTGAATAATTTTTTTCTAAGGAAATACTTAGGAATAATAAAAGTAATTGATTTAATATGATCCCCTTGAATAAGTACCATATTTAATATGATGAAATTAAACCTGCTACCATTGAGTGAGATGGTTAATTAAGGTAAAGATAAGGTCCAATAGAATTGGTGATAAACTCATTAAAGAATACATAATTTCTATGAACATTGAGAATTAATCTAAATTACATTTTATCATATGACTTTTCTATATCAATTTTTAATATATTATTGGTGTTAAAAAATATCATATTAATGTAAGAGATCATCTCTTAAGAAAAAATAATAGTCTATGTATCTTTATGAATTTGAGAAAACCATGCTTTAGTTTGATGTTGGGAATTCAATGTGAATGTAAAATATTTTGGTTAAAATATATGAAAAAAAAACATATGATAAATTAAAATTTCTTATGGTTTGAAATTAATCAAATACATTTTGTTGAAGGACCCCATGATTGAGGAAAATAATGGTAGAAGTGGTTTATTTTGGAATAGCCCCTCCTTTAAAGTAATCATTCATTACTTCAGTAACCTCATTCCTATTGTTTCCATATGTAACCATGTATAAGGATATAAGGATTCTATTAGGGCTAGAAGAACTATCTAGATTAAGGATTTTGATAAAATTCATTATTCTATATTCATCTAGGATAAAATTTAATTTACCATTAATCTAATGATTTCTTTATATGTGGATATTTTAAAAATTATTATCATCCTCCTCAACATCATATTTTCCTCCACTATATGAATGAAGAGTTGTTGAATGTAAATCAAAGAAGAACAACACTATATAAGAACCCGTATGATCAAAATCATTAGCGTGATATCAATATTTATATTTCACACATAGTTTCCAAACAATTTTTTCTTCAATGAATCATTATTTAATGTCATCTATATTATATCCTCCATCCCTTAATCATTTAATTTTTTATTTATCTAGGACATCTATTTGGATGAAAAAAACTCCTCATTTATTTTTTGGTTCTTGAAATATAAGATCATCAAGGTATCATCATCCCATTAAACTTGTAAACTACTATTAAACTACCCAATTTCATCTGAATGATCATTTAATAAAAATATATGTCTTTTTTATCTCATAATATAGTAAACAATATCACCATTATATCATTTGAACATTATCTATAGCACCTTCCAAGAATGGACCATAGTAGGAGACAACATTGATGTACATACCACGTCATTGAAATCATACTGATCTATCAATTGGGTAGAATAGATAAATATCTTATCTCAATTACCTGGACAATTTATGTAGAGAATATTATGGGAATTACCAGATATATTTCTTTCTAATTGATTGAATTTTATGCTGAAGAAATTATACATGGATGGAAGGTTTCCCATATAACCTTCCAATACGTTCCATAGCCTATTGCTACCTATTTTATTATTCCACTAGGTAAACTTTTCACATGATTATCACAAGTCTAGTAGGTTTATTTCTGAATTGAAATTTTTAAATTTTTATATTTAACTATTGGGTTAGATTCCACCATTATTTATCTATAAATGATCAGGGATGGATTTAAATTCACCACCTATGAAAAAATATTTAGTTACAAGATTAAAGGAAAAAATAATCTCTTATAGTTCCATTATTTTACTAAACATGAATTTTGAATAAAAAATAGTCCGAAAAAATGTGGTTTCTATTTCATTGTCCTCAACAGTGATGGTTTGAGTGGAATAAACAATATAAATAACATCAAGTTTATTTTTTTAAAATAAAAATATTTGTATTGATTATGGTTCTATTAATTTAATTGGATATATTAATCATACAAGAAATAACATTAATGGATGTCACCTTGAGTTTGGGTTCAATGATCTCTAGCATGGAAATATGACCACTATTATGAAATTTAATGAGGTAGTCACTATTTTATGGGGATTACACTACCCTTTTGTCCATAAAATATATGAGATTATAGGGATAGGGTGAAGGAAGGAATGATTCATGAGATATCCTAAAACGTTGAGTGTAATGAACTAGACTAGTTTATGTTATTTGAATGATTCACCACCCTACTAGGATGAGGTAATGTTTCTTTTATTTTTTTAATTATTCAAGATTAATGATAATGATTATATCAACTTATAAATAAAAATGAATCACAAAATGGCTATGAGGTAAATGATATTACAATATTGTAGAAATATGATTAAATTTATCTAGGTAACCTAAAATATAATTTATCAATTTAATTAGAAAAGTAGGAGTGAGACTAATTTTATATTGATCCAAATTCACAATGATATAAGTATCACATTCTTTAGGAGATCTCGATAGAGAATAATGTATCATGGGAATACATGGAGCCATAGGGTGTGTGATGTTAGAATCGAACACATATTTAAAAATTAAAAATTGAGGTTCAGAGTGATTGTCCTTGATACAGGCTTCTTGATCCACAATAGTGATAATTATTTTTATATTGGGGTCCAAGAATGGATTGATGTAGTCCACAATGTGCACTATCAATATATTTTGGGTTGATACTAAACCTAGGGAGTCTGAAGGATAACATTATTTTGGAATGGACCACCAATCATAGATATCAATACCCATAAATTACCTTATGTGTTTCTTAATAGGGCCATGAGAATCATATTTTGGGGTATTAATTAAGAAGGGAGTCCTCATGGGAGTATCATGGATGGAGAAATAATAGGACGAAAGATGCAACCTTATTTTTTTTAATTGTGTCTAAGTGTCATTGAATGTTTTAGAAAGAACCGAATCCAAGAGGTTATGAGTAGAAAATAATTTCATAGAATTATATGTCATTCCCTTTTTGAAGAATGATTTTTTGAAGAAGTGGGAGGCCAAATATTTTTCAATTTATTTGGGAGACTATAGTAATTTCCATTTGAATGGAATCATTTTCAACACATAAAAAAGGCTTGATATCATCACATATAATTTTAAGGATGTATAGATTTTTATGGGATTAGTGGGGGCATGAAGATAAATACATAAAACATCTAGTGATGAATCATTACACTGATGGAAATCAATATACTATCAATAGGTAATGACTCTATTACATTAAATGGATTGAACTTTCCTTTCCCTGGTCTTGATGAATTCTAGCTCTGGTAAGTGATGAATGTTGAAAGATTTTTTGTTTTGGAGGTAAATTTAAATGGAACCAAAAATGTTTCAGGATATAATAAAGTGATTAAATATTAGTATAGTAGGAAAATATATAAAAAATATATTGATCAACAACCGTGGTTGTACTGTGAAGCTAAATTGAGTTCTCCCTTGAAAATCAAGACAATAGGGTAGCCTTATTCCGTTTCAAAAATGCTTACCTACATGCAGATCATAGATCCACGAGTATTAGAGCATGATGTGGATGATGGGGAAAGTCACATGAGAGAACCAAATTTGATTTAGAGTGATAACATGTAAATACACAATTGTATATGTTTTTAATAGTAAGGAAGGCGATGGAGAAGGATCATGGGAAATTCCACTTCTATGAATAGATATTCTATTAATATTGGAGTGTGGTGAGAAAATATTAGGAATGAAACCAACCTATGGATCACTATAGTAGTTTCACTATCAACATTTTGAATATTTATACCAGGTGGTGGCATGTATTAGATGTTCAAAAACTCTATGAGCATCATCATATCAATCACCTGAGGGAATAAAAAATGGATATTTTTAATGAAATATTTGTATGGGTTGAAACATTAGAGGAGAAATTAGATAAAAATCAACCCATGTACACTAAAAAAACTAAATTGTTTTATTTTATGAAAACGGGTTAACATTTTATAGGTGAATCCTCAAAAAATTGGAAACATATAATTGAATAATTACAACATATTTGAAAACTGTTTAATATCCAAACATATAAATTAAAAAAAGAAAAATATAAAAATTAATAATATCAAAATTGAAATCAATGAAAATTCCTGATCATCCCTTACAACACGGGGAGATGAGTTTCAAATCCTAAATACTCGATATCAATCAGAATCCTTTTAGATGTTCGATAATTTTAACTCATTCCATGAAAAAGATTTGTATGAATTTATTAATGTCACAAAAATCAATCCAATAATAGTCACCGTCACTTATTTCTATGAAAACATTACTATCTCTAAGATAATATCACTAATATACATTAGTAGAGAGAATCCCACTTAATCTATTCATATTAATTCAATGTACAAGATAATTCCAATTAAAAACCAGAATCATTCATGTGAACCATTTAGAGTCACTAGAGAATTTTGATAGTTCACTATAAATAAAATGACTATCCATTGAACATGAACTAACATACATCGAACAAGAGAATAAAAAATAGTATATATTCAAGAAAAAAATGACAATAAACACTAAAAAACTAACATAACCCACATTGGAAAAACTATAATACCAATAATAGAAAAATCATTATACAAAAATCCACCATAATCAAAACCCAAGCCTAAAAGATTATGAAAACCCAAAACTACACTTCAACCACCAAAAAATTCCCAAAATAAGTTTTACTCGATATAAAATGATACATTTTCTAATAGATAACTTTGATAATACAAACCACGAAACTACCTTAAGAGTAGAATGGAGGTCCAGAATCAAAAAACCGCACCATATAAGGAGAGAAAAATGGTAGGTGAAAATGAAATTTAGTCCAACAAAACATGGAAGGAAGAAGTAAGCCAAACCCATAGAAGAAGAAGATAACAAAGAATTTTTTTTGAGAGAAACCAGAAAAAAATAATGTAGATAAAGGGAAAAAATACCAATGCATGAACTAGAACCAATTTTACCCCTAACACCATCACATTCCTCTACTTCCACCCCCACTCCAAGTCAAAGTGAGGTTTTACATGGATTATCATGATTTATGGGATGATTATGAGTGTGATGAGACATGATAAACCTTAATAAGGGACCCCTAATGTGAGATATGATCACCAGAGTCACCCGTACTCATTATATGAAATCCAATGTATGATCCATAATAAATAACCAGTAATGGGGTATATTGTGATGTGTTTTTCGAATAGGGTAGAAGATAATGATAAAAAATTACCCTATAGTTCCAATAACACAATAATCAGAAAAAATAAAAAAGGATATGATAAAAATAAAAAAAAAATTCACAGGTATGAGAAAACAAATTCAAGAAAGACCACACACAAAGGGAGTGCATAGGAACAATAGGGAAACTAATAATGAAAAATAAATGAATAAATTAATTATAATATTCCATGAATAATATATTGAAGGTACATGACACTCAGAGGTGATATCAATTCTATATTACATTATTTTAGGGAAAAAAACACAGAGATTCATTCATAGATATAATAAGAGGTAGAGAGTGAGATGATATATCATGGGAGAGTGGAGGAATGTCTCATAAAATCAATATAACTACATGACTGAGAATAATAAAAATCTTTTTTTCATAAATGTGAGAATAATAATAATCATTTTTTCATAAATGTGAGAATACAATCATAAGCACAATTAAAAATATAAAATTATTCATGGAATTTGTTACATGAATAATACAGACACATCACAAAATTTTGGATCTATATAACTATATTATTCTCATGCATATAATTTAAACAAATATGACGTCATGTTTACATATAAGATGTGTATAGAGACAATTGATACATGTGAGCATATAAGGCATCATGTTAACATATGATAGTCTCATGATATAGATCACAATACCCATTGGATTGGAGGGATGAAAAATTTTAGGAACACTAATGACATTATAATATTCACATAATTGTGCTATGCACGTAGTGATAAATACATGCATCAATCATAAATAAATACATGAGATGAGAGTGGGTCTCAATGTGGTATTATAAATAATATTCTATCTAATGAGAATGTTGTTCCCAAAAGAATACAAAAAATTATTTCGATCATTAGAGGATGAAATCTAAAAAGAAAACAATATATTAGATTCAGTGTAGATGAATAAATTTAAGAAGAATCAGTGAGATATTTTTGAGGAAATTTAATTATCAAAAAACATGAAAATGGATAAGAATGAATCCAAATAAAATAATAACCATAATATCCCTAGTAAATTTAATGTAATTTGACAATAAATACTTTTATAAAATATTTTATAATAATTATAGGAGAATGTGGGATAAATATGGTGTAAACCCAAAGGAAGAAAGGCAGAGTTTATAATTCCCCTATCTTTAGTATCATTTAATTTTTTCATATATAAACATCGTATAATTTCAAAAAATGACTATAAAAACACGAATATTGAAATTTATAATATTAATTTAGGTTATTTTTGAACATTTATATATGTTATGTTTTTTTATTAATTGATTTAATTAATGATAAATGATCAAGGATATGATTATTTGAATTATTCTATTCGATTTCAACTTCATTTCATCAAATAATTTTTATTTATCCATTAGTAAAATATATTTTAAAATACTTAAAATATAATATATTTTATTTAAATTATTGAAATAAATTATTACAATAGTAAATAAATTCATTGATATGTAAATAATTGGAAATTACCATGTATGTAATTAATAAAAAATTAATGAGATATTTTGAAAAAGAGTTAGTGGGAGTGATTATATATACATATATTATAAATAAAATTTTATAGTAGATTAATATGGTTAATACCATGATAATATAGTAATTAAATGATCTTTGGTGGTTTTTTTATTATAGGTGAAAGTGTGTTGATGCCCAAAAAATGAGAGTCAACAATATCATAAAGGATGAAATATCTAAATATGGGTAATATTTTACTCACAAAATAAAAGGGAGAATAAAGTGGCTAAGACCTGCAGATTGCGTGATACTTCAAATGAATCAAGATACTGTTACCATTAAAATGTCACAAAAAGAAATATGTGCAACAAATAATCTCTAGTGGGCCCCATGAAGACTCTTTAGACATTTCATTATACTATCACAAAGGCACCTCAGACACCCAATGATCATGCGACAGAAGCCTAATAAACTCCCCCAGTCCATACAGGTTGTTTGTAGTAAGTGCCTGACTACCTATTTAGAATTCCTTCGAAAACGGGTGAAAAAAATGTCCAAAATGAGGAGTCCCCTAGTGGTTGTAAAGACAAAGTGATGCATCAGTGATGGGAAGAGTGATTGTCTATAAAAACATCCAAGAAAACCCACAATATCCCCAAGACTTTGTAAAATGAAATAGAAGAAATAAATGGATGGGATGTGGAGAATAATTATGGTCATTAAATATCATGCGATGGACCCCTGAAGATTAGTGAGACACTGGTGTTCCTGGTGATGTAACTTATTTTTCTTAAGAAAACCCTTTGAGTGGTCAGCCTCATTGCATAAAAGGCCTCATAACCTATATTTTTCATGTGACACACCATCAATAGGTTATATTAAATATTACTCATGTATTTTATTGTGACGATATAACTTTGGAGAAAAAAATGTAAATAAAATAGATAGGAGGTGGAAGCCTCTTGAAGTCTTAAAAATGCTTGCAACATGCTAAGGATGTTTGTATCATAGTCCCACGGGACTCCTCGACAAGACACCCTAATCGTACATAGACCCCTATACAAGCCATCCTTACCTCGTGAAATGTCTCAAACAAGGAATCAAGATTCTCATGAATGCCTTTCAATAGGTACTCTAATATCACAAAATCCTTTTATCTTGTCAGCCTCATCGCATGAATGGCCTTGGGAACAATATTTGTTGTGCGGTGCACCATTAAGAGGTAGAGTAGTTGTCTTAGAAATTACTCATGTTATTTCACATGACCCTTGACCATTAGAGAATAAAACTAACTAAATAAATTTTGGTGATTGAGGAAAAATATCACGGTCATAAAACGCTAGTGATGCACTAAGGAAGTCCGCAGTGTGGTCCTGTGGAACTACTGGACAAGAAAACCTAATCGTGTGGAGACCCCCAGACAAGCCATCATTTCTTCATCAATTCTCCCAGGCTAGGCATCGAGCTTCTTGTGAACTTCTTTCCATTGGAACTATGATCTTGATAAATCCCTCAAACATGTAAATATAATAATATGGAAGTACATTAGAATAACCAAATGATAAAACAATTCCCCATTAATTGGAAATAATCTAATAATGGAAGGTTTGAGGATAGGGACTTGCGGTTGCTGAAATGTAAGTGATGTCAACATAGAAATCCATAGAAAAGGCTTGTGAAGACACATGTTTCCGGACCCCATTGACGACTCCATCCTAGATCAATGCTAGAATCATTATTTAAACTGGAAAAAACTTGTTTGGAAAGGAATATAAATTCCCTACACAACAAGAAAAATGGACAATACTGCTACCTATTGTGACAAATAGAACAAACTATAAGAATATTGTTATTAGAAAGTATTCTATCACATAATATACCTGTGTATAGATGGAGAAATCATGCACTATGGATAAATAATTTCATGTGATCATTCATAGATCGTGTAAAGGGATCTTGGAAGGACATATGAATAACCTCCCACATGTCTTCTAGTTCATGTGAGACTTAAAAAAACTCACAATGTATAACTATAAGTAATTCTCAATATAAGTGATATAACAAAGAATATAGGTGAAATAACTAAACATAAACATGCCTTCTTACCCTCACTCGCTTCACGTGGCCCATCCATGACACACAACAGCATGGGATCATGTCACTTAGATCTCGAGATTCTCCTTAGGTATGCCACCCAGGTCATGCAAAGTCTTTTCTACATGACATAGAATGTCTCATGCTAGGTGGGCATGCCAATTTAATCTCTTGAATCCCTATGGGCCTATCACCCAAGCCTCACGATGTCCTTCATATACATTTCCGGACTCATATAATAGCACTAACTCATGTCAGTCAAGTCTTGTAGCCATCTCTGAGAATTTCAAATATTCTCTCATGATACCCTCTAGGAAAGTAAATTGAGGCTCGTGACGCCCTCTTGACATGTTGGCCAGGACTCTTAATGCCCCCCAAGAATTCCACCCTAGAGATGAAAAGGCCTCTAATATTAGTTTTATTGACTCTCATAACACCCTTCATTCATGTCATCCAACTATTTCCATGATACCATGGAAATTTAGCTAGATTATAAGACACCCCCTTGACATGTCAACCATGTTATGTGATGGATTACAGAACAAACCATATGTATATTGATATATCGTCCAGACAAGTAAACTAGGTCATGTGAATCCCTCCACAAAAGTTGGTCATTCTATAAGGTCCTCCTGGGACTTGATAACATTGTACATCCTCATTGAGTAAGCACTGATCAATAGTTACACCTCATAGTGAAAGCCCTGATCAAATTAAATACAAGAACTATGATTCCCTCCATATTCAGCATATGTGGAACGACATTATAAGGTTCTAGATCCATATAAAATCTTTAATGGTCGATGGAATTGATCATTTTCTACACCTTTTTTCCCATACCGATCATAGATCATGTAGAATTATGGAGGTTAAATTGTAATTTCATGTGCATCATGAGCCCTTAGAATCCAAGGGAAAATCAATATGTAAGCCCCAACAAGTGGCATGTCACATTATCCTCAACATAAGGGTATCTAACTTGGGGCCAATCCTAAGGGAGAGATTGAACTATGAGAACTCTGATTCCTATAAAAACTAGGATATATCAGATGCCTTCCTAAGGCCTAAGCTCAAAAACATTTCCATTTTATTGTAAATATTATGCCAATTCCATTTCAACCATCAGGACCAAATCATTACCATGGGATGATGACTCTAACTCACCCATCAACAGACTAAGAAGTTAACCGAACTATGATGAATCACATTCATTCCATAAAAAATATACACATGATGTCTATTTAAGGTTTGAGATCTATAATAAATCATATTTAAATCATCCCAGTACATAAGTCCCACACCATGAACAATGAAAAATGTTAATTTTACATTCCTTGTTTCTCACAGTTAGAATAGATCACATGGGATTAGGGAACTACAACAATCATGTCATTTTCATCATGACTCTTCACAATGATAAGGGAAACCCTAGTTTATAATCCATAAAAAATTAAACTATGAAAGTTTTGATTCTTTCTATAATCAGGATAAGTAGAATGTCAATCCCAGACTCGATCTAGAACACTTGGTGTCTTAGATAACCTATATAAGTCCTCTCCTCATGATGTTAAACTGTACGTTTCCAATGAACTAAATGGGTTTAGATTCCTGTAATAACCAAGATATATTGGAAACCTCATAGTGGGTCAGTCCCCTCCTCAGAATGTTAATGACCTGTTCATGTGGTAGCAAACCATGAAGTAATTGGTTATATGGATTCAACACATAATCAACTGTCTATTATTGGAAATTGATGGAGAGCCTCTAATACATGCATATGGATTCCCTAATGAGACTCAATCTTTTTCACAAGAAAGAAAATTAACCCTTGATGGTTTTTAGGTTGACCTGTCCCATATCAAGATTACAAAGATATTCATTAATATATTTTAAATCTATAAGAGTGTCCCAAGTAGGTAAAAATTCCTCCCAAAAGGGTGTGATGATCCCTACCTCCCATCATTTCAACTAATGTGAGTCCCCAAGAGTCACTGGGTGTGAAATCCTAGATGACTTCCGAACATTGGAAAGAATGTATGTACCTAGCTTCGACTGAAAAAACCATTTTTAGTTTCAAATAAAATCGAAAATGGTAACTAATGCTCATGATTGTGCACAATATAAACACCCCCCAAAATTAAATTTCATGCCAAACCAAACACACTTCAATGAGGGTTTACCAATAGTGCATTAAATCCCAATAGAAAAAATTATGAATCTAATAGTAAAATGATCAGGTTATAATCCATCAAACCATTTTTTTCACCTCATATAAAAAAAACTAACATTCCCTATATGAATCTCTCAAATGATAGGATGATTGAATAATAATTATTTAGGACACTTTGTTATGTAAACCCTATATAAACCAAGTAGATATATCTAAATGATCTTATAGATGATCCTTGTAACTAGGGTTCTTATGAAATAAGTCCATCCCATCATTGATAAGTCCGTGTGAGAAGAATAGATGAATCAGGAATGAATGAATAATTTTGTTAACTATGAATATCTAATTGAGCATATTACGCCTATGATACTGTACAAATTAATAACCTTATTATTTGTCTTATATAAAACTATATACACTTATCATAGCATCTTGATTTGAGACGATGTCTTCCTCATCTTGTAATTACTCTAATAAATAACCTATGGATTCATCCTTAGCTATTCAAAAAACTATATCACAAGCACATGACCTACAACATTAGGTGGTGAACATGATGGTATATGAGTACCACATACTCAGTAAAATCCCAACAATTGATGATTCCCACCAATCTCTCCAAGCATGACAACCAGCGAGTCTGTAGTGAACTAGGAAATATGATTCTAAGCTAGTAGAACCTATCACTATAAACAAACTTTTCGGGATATTATCTTAATGAAACAAAAACTACCTCCTTCAGTCTTTGATGAAGTTAGATCAGGAATCAGAAAAACTACTTCCTTTCGGTTAAAGTGCTACTGAGGAGGTAACCTCTCAACCTCCACCGCCTACCCCACCTCAATTGTACCCACCAATCACCTACTTAGGGTACCATCTAAAACACTACCACCTTTGATGAAAATGCATGGGAAACACATAAGGCTCATATGAGGAGGAATACATTAAATACATAAGAGGTGGATTATATCCCCAATTTAGTTGGCGATGCTTATTGGAATATTATAGTAGGAACTAGTGAGGAGGATCATATTTGTGCTTACTCATAATATGTCTGTGGAAATATCCTTATAATAGGCTTGCCTGAGGTGCATATCCTAACCCTTGCGAATGAATTCCACTAAAATATTCTAATGGCACCAGTATAAAAAACGTGGGCACATATTCCTACTTCTATAGATGAAATCTACCAATCTATAGTTGTGATGGAAAATGTGCATTCATATATCCCTTTACACACTATTATAACATTAAAATATATTTTAGCATCAACTGAATAAAACCTACAACATATTTTGGCACTATTGCAGATAAAGGGACATTCACATACTTTTATCCCAACAACCATGACCACTCCACCCTATGATCATTGAGAAAAAGTGGTTGTACCAAATAAAGCACACATTCTTATTCTATTAAAGGAGGATTATTAGAAAATTTCAACAATGGATAAGTTGTTTGGAACATACACCCATTCCAATAGAAGCTCACTAGGTGAGACTGGCACATGCCTCGGGACATGGGCACATGCCTGTAAAAAATCATTGTGGAATATTCTAATGGCTTGGGATCTGGATCATATCCCCATTCTATCCAGGGTTCACCATGTGAGTAGGGAGAAATCCTTAGAACATGATTATATTCTAATCAAAGAAGTATAGTGACATACATCAAATGTTTAGGATCAAGTATATATCCCTCTTCTGGATGGGGCTGATCATGTGAGATTAGAACATGCCTCCAGATAGACTCATATTATTATTAGTGAATCTTCCTAGCATACTCTTGCAGATCAAAGAAGCTATACATATATTTATAATTCTTCTGATGAAAGGATGTACCATCATCATTCCAAGGAAATATAAAAGGATGCACAAATCCCTTCACCCAATCTGGAGGTATGTCATCATATTATGAAAAGGAATGAATATTCGAACCATTATTATATTATCTTTTCCAACTGGGGCTCTGTAGGTCATAGCTTCACATGCATCTATGGAGGCTCATACTTCTACGATGAAAGACCAGTCACATATCCCAAAGGGTCAGGAACATACTCATATTCTCATCTTGACTGAGGATAACCATGTGATAACGGATCATGCATTAGGATAGACCCATATTCCTATCAATAATGACTTAGATTAATGGAATATTACAATATCCTTTCTATAGTGGGCACATATTCCGACAGCACTAGATAGTAATATACATGTTTTGGAAAATGTCATACAACATGCGCATATCCTTGCAGAATCCTCAAATGCAAGTAATCATATTATAACCACAACATAGAACACATATCTTTCTCTTAATATGATCAATGCCAGTGTACTTCAGGTTGTTAGAGACCCATGCTCAACACCATGATGGTTTATCGACTCTTCTATGGATTTAGAAGAATAAGACATTCATTACCATGATATTCCTCCTTGTCGAAGTATGGAGATTAATCATAGAGATAGAACTCCTGATATCCACTATGGTCAACCTGCCCACAAAGATATCCCCCATGAATAAGGAAATCCAATCCCTGCCTAGACACCTCCATATAGAGTGGTGTAAAAAACTTAAATGCCTTTATATACCCAGGTTCTCGAAACTTCTGTGTCAAATGAAAATGGTTCCTTATAAACTTCTATCAATACTCCACTCCTGCTAGTAGGTGACCATCCGAGCCATATTCTAGAGTCATACTGGATGGATTCACGTATGTTTGATGATGAGGAGACCAAAATTGATATATATAGAAGGTTATTTGGAAACAACCACCCCTTCATGTTCATTCCCTCAGATACTTCAAACTATGTGATCGAAGATGGGTTAGAAAATGAGTGAAAGCCTCATCTGTTATAGAATATATGGGACACTCATCAGTGACTGAGGGATTGACATCTCCCTTATCAAGGATACACGTGTCACTTTCTTAAAGTCAATAAGCTATATTTTAATCTAATAATTTCCACTATATTCATGGCCAATAATCCTAAATAGGGAAAGCACACTGCAAATGTAGAACACCATTGAAGCAATTGCATCATGAAACTTCTGTAGTGGATATATAATGCCATGTTATGTATCTGTATTCATGGATGACGATAGTGTAGGTAATTACACTTCTTCACACCCTTAGGACAATATAACCCCTCATATTCAACATCCCGTAATGTTATAGTCTTTGAAGAAATCAGGGGACCCGGTAACGCTTGGGAGACTTGGTCACTACAATGGAATTCCCCCACTTTAATGATGTCGATACATCATTTGAGGAGGTATAGGATAACCCAAATTAAATCAAAATGTGCCCCTTGAATCAATGAGAATGTGTTTCAAAAATAGATACCGATGTTGATCCATCAGTCACCTTCCCATGAGGAATGGTTCTCATCATTGATTGCCATCACCCCTATATCCCATGCAAGCATATATGTGACACCTCAAAAGGGATGAAGTATGAGTTTTCATTGTAGTTATCTTGGAGAGGACCATTCCCTATCCGTTAGAGGAATTTATTCACCACCTCCACCCCTAAGATCGCTAATTACTAAGAGGATTTAAGACATAACCTTTGTAGCTGTGAGTGAACCCTATCCCGCTAGGATAAGAATTAATATCTCAATCACTGCCTATAGGTTCATCATCACTTGAGAGGGAATTAGGGGAATTAGTTCTTATTCTAGATCTCCCCACCAACCAAGATTGGGGTTATTTATATATAAATTTCTATCTTGTTAGTCATCAAGTCCCCAACTATAAGTGTTGGATGTTAAAAAATAAGGCCATTCAATTCCAATAGAGAACCCAGATAGACCCCACCCTATAGTGCTGAGAGATTTTCAATTATCATCATCACCATAGAGGGAATCTTCCATATCTGATTTGGGAGGAAAATAGAAAATGTCCCACCTGTTTATGTCACCGAAAGGAAAACCTATTCTGGTTGGGGCCCATTTGGTAGTCATGATTAGAAACTCCCTAAAATGCACTATTCATATACCAAGATTGGATGAGCAATCGAAAAAGGAGATCATACCTCATTGGTATCAATTTACAAAATGACCCAAGATGTCTAAGGGTTTAAATAAAAACCCTAATGAAAAAATTGTAGAAATATCTTTTTGAGGTGAATTTAATTGAAAAACCAAAATTACCTGATATTATTATGTGAATGTAATCACTGCAAACATGGGAAACAATGATCAAGAAAAAAATTAAGAGGGACACAACATGGAAAATTTATCTGGAGAAGGCGGTGATTTGGATTCATCAACTGAGGCTATATGCACTCAGAAATAGAGAGGGATCCAAAATCTTCCCCTCCAAATAATGAGTTTCCACCTCTCTAGAGGAACCCTCCCAACAAAAAAGGGAAAGGTGCATGTACTTCAAGATCACCAACAAGAAGAGTTGAGATTCCCCCCATAGAGAAAAAAAAGTCACAATAGGAGAGTGAAATACAAACTCTATGATAAGTCAATGTATAGATATTCATGGGAAATATTTCCACTAGGTATCATCTTCTGCCAGAGGAAAATATTCTCCCTCCCATAGCAAATCCCAAAACAAGAGTGGAATCTAAGCATCATACTAGCTCTGGATCTGGGAATCCAGTCTACCAAAATGAAGAATATGTAAAATATCATGAATTACTTTATTCATAGTGAAATAATCTTAATTTATAGGGAAATCATTCAGTTATAATTGAGAATCAATGGGAGATAAAGGAGGGACCAACTCATCTACCCTTGCTTTCTCCCAATGGATGGGAGACAACACAGACATCAATGTACCTAGAGTTACATGACATCGTCAAGTCCATAGACAATCGAATAGAAGCCATAGAAGGGGGAAGTGTACCCTTTCATCCTTAGAAGAATCCATATCTCTAATGGGTGGATGAACTCCACCTCTACACAACATAAAAAATCCATCCTTATCTACCTTTGACTTTGTATGAAACCCAGAAAAATACCTCACAAACTTTATATTCTGATGTGGTCCTATAATGGGACTTTAATATTCACCTGAGACAACAAAGATGAGGTGTTTTGTATTGACTATAATAGGGATATCCATTGTTAGGTATAGAAACATACCTGTATGATTTTTTCCCAGACTAGAAGACCTTCATTGTTGGTTCCTTTATTAGTTGGCTCCAAGATGAGGAAAATGATGTTCATTGACTGAAAAAAATAAATCCAATTGGAAAACATGAGGGTGTATTTATTTATAAATAGTTGGAGAGTCTTAACCTATTCTCTCAGCATCTATCTCCCACAAGATAAATTTCTATAATTCTGTGATGAAAATCTCACTGATGAGTTATAGAGACATCTGATCCCCATGAGTTATCTAGGTGGGTTCTGTGAGTTGAAGAGAATTAAACAACATCATGAGAAGTCTATTTAGTGAAAATTATGCTAAACCTGACTCTTGACCATATAACAAGGGAAAATTCTAGGTAGCATAAAAGCTATAGGTGTCACTCTCAATCAAACAATAGCTCCCATTAGCACACCTAGGTATGTTCTGAACTGCCCAACACCTCCTATCAAGAGGTGAAATCCACAAAATCTCTCTAGACCTAAAGCATAGTGAAATCAAGTTTGATCAGGATTTTAGGAGAGGATGAAAACGTATACTCCTACGAAAATGAACAATTTACCAATTATTTCTTGGCAGTCATGGGAAATAACCAACTTACGATAACATAGCCTAGTAAGACTGATGAGGTCAACCTGAATGACTATCCAAACTACTGAACATACCATAAAAGGATATTTTATAACATACAATTCTTATTTATATTGAAATACATCCTTCGAAGCATACTATTTTCTTAATAGGTGGATTTAGACAACTTCCCAGAGTAGGTTTCATGCATAACCATTGTCTGAATAGAAGAAGATGACAGATGGAATAAATTTCTGGCCAATAATATTCAAAATAATTGACAATTGGATGAATAAAAAAATAGTTGTTAGAACTCACTCCACTCTAAAATCATATTTTCACAAATTCACAATAGATCCCCCACCTAATTGCTGAAGAGCACATACTTGGTTCTGTCAATGTGATACACATGACATCCCCCTTCTCTGATGACAAATTTCCCCACAAATATGAATTTCCATCATATAACCAGGGGACTGGAGGATTAATTCACTAATACCAAGGGTATAGGGGACTACATGGATATAGGCAGACATAATATTCTATATGTATCCTTATAGGGGACTTATATGTAGATGCAATAGATGGGAAAGTTCTATAATAGGCCCAAAGAGGTTGTTAGGTGCCACTGAGCCCCCTCTTAGTCACCCACATCAGATTATCTTGTGTAATAACCTAGCAGGGGTTAAATCTAATGAACCTATGAAATACGAAAGGAAAACATGACCTGAACCACTAGTAGCAGCAATTCCCTCTACTTCTATAAAATCCCTAGTTCTTCCCACCTCAAATTCCTTGGCTTATAAACCACATTCCCAGGAGAATAAAAATATAAATAATTACCAAAATTTGGAACAAAAGTATTTTTTTGAAATAGATAGACATTTTCCTATCCATTATATCTATTTTTGATGTGTTCCATATTTTAAAATAACTCTGGGAGATAATTTTCGAATCCCTATGGAGCCCACAGGAGTGCGAGAAAAAAGTCATTGTAGCCATGGTCAATCGAGTTGAAAACATGTCCTTTGAATGACATGTCTCCATATCATTCACTGATCAAGATCAGAAAGAGGCCATTCAAGGATGTATCAGACCCCTATATGTCTCTGGTAGAATAAATAATTTTAATGTCTAAATGAATCTAATTTTTAATGGTTATGAGATAAATCTCATCATAGTTCAAACCTTATGGTGTGTGGGATATGGTAAAGGGTACCTATACCCTATAGAGATTGTCTTTCAAGTGTATGATATGCATGATAAAAGACCTATTGGGAAGATCAAACTCAAATTCCTATCTGGGGAACTGACATCTGATGATGAGTTCATGGTTATCCAGTAAGACACTTCATAAAAAGTTATGGTCATAAGGACCTAGTCTGTATCCACTTAGTGGTACCGTCAATATTCCATAAGTGTTTTAAGTACCCCTTCAATGAAAAAATAGACATATACATGGTGAAAATTACCCCTTCAAAACATTTGGAGCTGTATATGATAATAATGTGTCTACACAAAGGGATGTAGTAAACCAATGGCGAATGATGATATATAGGTTACAACTCCCAATGTCTTGAGGGCCGCCCCTACGAATCCATGGAGTGTGATAAAAAATTACTATGTGATATCCATAAGTATGTTAGAGGTATTAAATCTAATCCTAGAGCTCCAAACCTCCCCAGTCCCCAGTGATAGTGGAAAACCCCATCTTTGAAATCTCTCTACAATGACTCAGGTCGTAGGGGATGATAATGTCACTTTTCATGTGCTTCCTCATCTTGACAGGGATAGAGAATCTTCCATATTTACATATTCACATTATAATGTTCCCACAGACTTAGATATAGAAGAGTATGTGGTTGAAATTAAGAATTCCCCCCCCCCACATTCTTGGAATATGTCTTGACCACCATAGATGAGCTTCGACAAATATATATAGGAATAGAAGAAGACCCACAAAATACTCTTATTAGTAACTCTATGCCTATATAATAGTAATAGATGTGCATTTCATTTATAAAGTATCATTGATATGTGTTCTCTTAAAACTATACTTAAATTCCCTAAATGAATCTAGATGTGTCTATGCACCATCTTAGACCACCTGATGAGAATCAAAGCTTCATGCAGGTATCCTAGAGGATGCACCATATCATGTCACCAATATTGAGGCATAAGTTAACAAGTTGATCAAATAAATATTTTTATGAGAAGTGCAGTACGTAATATGTCTTAGAAAAATCATCCATATTAATAAATATAATAGGAATATTAGGTTCTATAATTACTTTATAGACTATAAAAGGAATTTCCCAAAGGATGATTTACCATTTCCAATCACATAACTCTTGATCAATGTAATTGATGGATTACAAGACATTTCCGTCACGGATGGGTAATCAGGGTACAGTCGAATCAATATTTACCAAAAAAATGAACAATACACTACCCTAATAGAAAATTAGGGAATATTCTACAATCAGTTCATGCCCATTGTATTATAGAATGACATCACAACACATCATAACATTCTACGTCACATAATTAGTCCATTCTTGGAAGGATAAAAGAGTGGTATGTTGATGACCTAGTTATTAAATACTAATAATGATGTGCTCACTTTATAGATCTCTAGAATAACTTCAAAATGATGCGACAACACAATTTAAATATGAATCCACTGAAATGAGCTTTTATGTTAACATTAAGAGTTTTTATAATCTTTTGGGTATGGAAACACGACATTAATGTTGATACAAAGAGGACACGTTATATTTATGAAATATCACCACTATAAATTTCAAATATCTAAGAAGAATACAAGGAAACCTCACAAATATTCCTGCATTAAATGCCAACCAGGTTGGAAAAGATCTCCCATTTACCTAGATAATGAAGAAGGGAATCATCTATCAATAGGATGACAGTATCAAAAATCTTTCAAAAGACTCAAGCAGTAGTTGCTGCACCCACATGTTCTGATGCCTATGGTGGAAGGGAGGCCACTTATCTAATATGTGTCCTCCACGGAATGCTCACCCAACACCATCCTCATAAATAAAAATGATACAGTATATGGGAATAGTCTATACTACCTTATCTAGATGATGACATGTATTGAAACTAGATATTATGATGTGGAGAAGAACTACCTTGCACTCATCATTGCAGTGAAAAAGCCGATGCATTACATGTAGTACCAAGAAGTATATATGGCCTATCCTATTTATCTGTCAAAGTACACCCTTATCCACTCTATGTTGAATAGGTGCTCAGCCTCATGGGAGGTAATTTTACGAAAATATGACATTCAATTCATAGAAAAGAAGTTAGTAAAATTTCCTGACCTAAGTGATTTCCTTACTGAACATCCTACCCAAAAAAATTCACTAGAAGACACTGACCTCCTAGAAAAGAAGGTAATCTATTCCCATGAAACTCCCCGGACATGGGTGATATATTTTTATGGAGCCTCCCAGAGTCTCATATGCACAAGGATAGAAAACCCAAATCTCAATATGGCTGGTTTATGGATTTAATTTTTCTCTCCAAACGAAGTAGGTTTTCCAAACTCTTTCTCATTATCAGAAGTCTGCAAAAAACTATACGGTAGAATACAGAGACCTCATTAATGGATTGGAAAAAGCACTACACCTAGACATATCCACATGAATATAAAAGGGGAATCATAATTGGTGATAAATAAGATAAATAGAGAATAAGCCATCTATGAGGAAGAGCTATTCCCCCTCAATTCCTATGTTAAGGGATTGATGTCAGAGTTCCCTTTATATCCTATATTGTGTCATATTCCATGATCACATAATGCTTTCACCAATGCATTGGATAATGCATCCACCATCATGACAACCAAAAGAAATTTGGAAGTAATATTCCCTATCACACATCGATGAACGATCCCATCAATATTTTTTTCCAATATAGAAGAAATAAATTAGGTCAACACTACCACAATTTAGGATGAACCAATGAGAATACCATGATGGATGGATCTAATAATCACTTATCTAAAAAATGAGATTCTCTAAATATATTGTGCCAGATGGAAATGGATTTGATGTTGGGAAGTAAATTTCACTATCTAGGATGGTTCAAATGAGGTGAAATCCCCTACAAATGAGGATTTGAGGGTATCATTATCAAATGAATAGTAGAAGGAGAGATTCTCACCATCATGGAAGATGTTAATGTAGGATCTTGTAACACTTATCAATACTAGACTAGGTTCTGTAAAAGAATCATAAGGCAAAGAAGTCACTCAAAAACAATGATACAAGAATGCATGAAGATCACTATGAAATGTCATATGTTCTATAACCATGAAAACATCATCCATAAGAACCTAGAATTTCTACATAGGAAGAAATATTCCTAGTCATTTTACAATTGGAAAATGGATGTTGGGGTCCATATCCCCCATCCATAGCTAATAAGTTCAAGTAAAACCTTATTGTAATTGACTTATTTTCCAAATGGGAAGAGGTGATACACCACAAGGATGTCGAGATGATGAATATCATCAAATTCATAAAGTACCATATCATCACTATGTTTAGGATCCCTTACACAATATTTATGGCAAAAATACAAAATTCTATTCTACATATTTGAATAGACTATACCAGGAGTAAAATATCGAGTCCAATCACTTATCTCACTATCATACAACATCAAATCGACAGATAGAGGCCTTCAAAAAGACTATATGAGATATAATCCAAATGATGGTAAATAAGGATAATAATTCATGGCCAGAGAATCTCCTCTATGCATTATAGGCGAATCGTACAACCACACGTACAACTTAAAATTTGACACAATTCTCATTAGTGTGTAGTAAAAAGGTAGTGTTACCCATAGTGGTATACTTTCCTTCTTTATGAGTAGACATTTGTGAAAAGAATGTAAGATAATGAAAAATCATGAAATCATCTAGACGAATTGGAACAAAACTTTCAAAATGGGTTACACATACTACACAACCTGGGGGTTCACCAGAATCAAAATGTTTGGGACATTAATAAAAGGGTTCACCACCATTCATTCTTATGAGGAGAACTGGTTCTAGATCGACGAACCCTAATGATACTGAGAAATAATACCCAGAATATATAAATAATATGGGGAGGGCCATACATCATATGTAAGGTATATTATAATAGAACATAATCACTAGCCACCATGGATGGGGAGCGTATCACACCACCGACCAAGGAGAGTTTTCTCAAGAAATATCATGCATAATAATCCTCAGATGGGAATCAACATTATTGTATTTCTCTCAATTAGTCCTAACAATATATTGTTAAACTTTATGGATTTCCTCCTAACCACATGAACATAAAAAATACAGAGTTCATCCTAACCACATAGAATTAAATTGTACGGGGTTCATCATAATTACATGAAGTTAAACTGTATAGATTTTGTCATAACAACATGAAATCAAACTATATAGTGTTTATAAAAACCAAATGATGTTAAAATTTATGGAGTTACTCTTAACCACATGACAATAAAATAGAAAGATATTTTCTTAACAAAATGAAATTAATTTATATAGAGTTTGTACTAACAACATGATGTTAAAATTTTTGGAGTTAGTCCTAAACACATGAGGTTAAACTATATAGAGTTACTCCTAACCACATGATGTTAAAATTTTTGGTTTTCATCCTAACCACATGATATTAAAATATAAAAAGTTCACTATGACAACATGAAGTTAAATATTTCATAGCTTTTCCTTTTTACATGACATTAAAATATATAAATACATCCTAAAATCAAGACATCAAACTACCTGGAATCTCGAATACTTACAATAAGCTGTAAAACTGCATGGATACATAAAATCCATCTTCATTCACTTCAAGTAATCCACATCATTATTGCAAGATGATATAAAACATGGGTTTTCTAGAACTATGTTTGAGTTTAATCTCATTTCCAATGTCATACATAGATATTATTCTACCTTATATCATAGTATAGAAACCACATGATACAAAATTTCATTGTCTTGATCTTAAATACTTATCCATGGAGAGAGGAACCCTTTTTGTTCCCTGTTTCTCAAACTCAACATAGCCCACATGGTATTAGGAGTCTTGATAAGGGATTCCATTCACAAAAAATCCAAATATCTTTAGACAAGGCCTTCCATTTTCTGAATGCAAGACTATAAAGGGAATACCATGAGTCCTCACCACATTATGTAAAACTACATAGTTAATGTTATCTATATGTCATGAAACTACAAAATCCTTTAGAACATTCCCAGTAGTACCACTATAGTTGTTTTTGACCTTCTACCACACATCCAACCACTATATCCCTCTTCATATCAAGGATCTGTCATCCTTACCACATTATAGTAAACTACACAATTTCTCAAGAACTATGTGTGGATTGATTATAATTTTCATGAGATACGTAGTGATACCAAGACTTCCATACCTAGTCTCAACTACAACCCCACCACTTTTTCAAGTGAGTCCATAATTTTCTTTTGCTCATGACATTAAATTGTGTGGTTCATTATGAAAAATGTGTGGCTTGACTCCTATCATCACATGATATATAGTGGAACTAGGGTCTTCAATCCTAGGCCTGATTACAATAAATAATAGAAATAATTTCAACCAATATTGATTGGTCAGACCTTCATAGAGTATTTCCCACACAATAACTACATGTGACTTGATTCTTATCCTCATAAGATACATAGAGATGTCAATATTTTAAACATCAGGCCCAGTCATAGAAAATAAATGTAAATATTCCCCCATGACTTCCTATAGGTTAGACCTATATAGATAACTTCTCCAATAACTAAGTGTGGAATGAATCTCAATTTCATGAGATACGTAGTGAAACCTAGACATATATCCATGATACCATCCAAAAAAACACCATGTTTTTATGTTTGTCTATCTTTTTCCTTTCTTCATGACATTAAACTACACAGTTCTATAATAACTGTCTTTGTCTTGATTCCAGTGAACATACGATACATAGTGACACATGGATTTTAATCTTGGGCCCAACTACAATAATTAATGGAGACAATTCCCACCTATACCTGTGGTTCAGAAATGTGAAGTGTATTACCCTTTCAATAACTTTGTGTGATTTTATTTGTTTTCTCACAGGATACATAACGATGTATATATTTCCAACACTAGGCCTAGTCACAAAAAATAAATAGAAATTTCCTCTATTTGTGTTCAGTTCAGAACTGTATAGTGAACTTCATTAAGAACATCACGTGGCAGGATTCCCATCACCATGGGATACGTAATGATACCCATAATTCCATTCATGATACCAAATAAAGTACCATAATTTCATGTTAAGTGATCCTCATCCTCACCGCATGATTTTAAACATCACATCTCTTCCAAACTATGTGTGTTTTGATTCTCATTATCATGACATATGTATTGATGCATGGACTTCCACCATTGGGCACAAAAAACATTTCTATCCATTCATAGAAGATCATCTCCATCTTCATCAGATGATGTTAAATTGTATAGAATTTCAAGAACAACATGTGTCTTGATTCCCATCATCATGTGATATGACATGAGGTCTGAAACTCTTATCACGAGCACATATACAACAAATGATAAGAAATGAACCATTAATGCATATATACCAAGTCACACAAGCTCATTATGATTATGTATAAGACATATATTCATATATATTTCTTGTGTACATAATATATAATGCACAAAGTTTTCATGTTGGTTCTCACGTCATTACCAAAAGATGATAAACTGAACAAATTTCCATCCATTTCATTTGATGTTAAACTGAAAGGAAATCATCTTGGTCAAAAAAAAAATTAACTGTAGAAAAAATAAATCCCTACAACATGAATATAAACTACATAGAAAACGTCATTACCTCATTAAGTTAAACAATATAGAAAAAATCCCCACTACGTGATGATAAACTGTGTAGGCCATCTCCGAATATGATTCCTTATTAAGGGACCACAAGATCCTTACCTCATTCATTTAGGGTATTTCATGATTCCACCATATTTTAAAATAACCTCAATTCACATGAAAAACTTCATGTATTGAGTACCGTAGGTTTCCAAAAACCTTTTATTTCACTTGTAAAAGAAAATAGATCTCTTGGTTTGACCATGATACTGACGCAAATGGGATTTATACCCTCCCACTGGTGACATATTTGCCCAATATAAATGGCCATCTTATTCTTATGAGCCTGATGTTATCGAGCCATAACTCAAAAAAATTGTTATCTGAACCTATCTCTGTATGACTGTCCCATATCATTACTCACGACTTGAGAACATTGATTCATAATTTAAAACATCTCCATCTCTCACTTAGAAGGATGTTGGAGTTCCATTGACCTTGGGTATCCTAATTAAGCTATTGTGAAACATCTCCCATATTATGTCAATATGATTCATAACATTAATATTCCTAAAATTTGGTCAAAGTAGTATGACCTGAAACTCTAGCCAACAATTTTCCAAATTGAACGACCTTAAACATATAGAAAAAGAGATGAAAAACATTCCAGATTAAAAACCCATAAAGGGAGGCCTAAGAAAACGTCCTATCTACTTTTTCTAAACTCTTGATGACCGTATTTTTGAAAAAATTTAAGGGATAAATGAATAGGATATAAATCTAATATGTTATACTTTTTATCCCTATTAAAAGACAATTGATACACTTTGAAATCCCTAGTTTAGGAAAAAGGTGGATTAATGATTTTCTATGTCTCCTCACTATGAGAATAAGTTTTTAGTAATGTAAAACAACCTTTTGGGTGTTCAAACACTTTTTGTATATTATAGTTTCTACAAATCCTACTTCATGATTTGGGTACCTCGCATCACCGTAAATGTTTGAATGGCCCATGTAAAAGATATATGGCTTTAAGAGACCCTTTTTTTGACTATAAATTTATACATATAAATAATGAATATGATCTTATGGATGCTAACCAAATTCATCACTCTACAAAATGACATTCCAATCCTTATGATCCCTGAAATCATCACATCAGTACTCAACACCTCTGTGTGTCTGAACTACTTCTAGTATGGATGTCCCATATCATCTACCTAACCTGAGTACATTGGACCATGATTTACAATACTAATGTTAATATAACCAATTGGATTCAATATTATCTATGATACATCAACATATTTATTACCCTTTATCAAAGTACCAATACGACAGCTAATTATTGAACATATGATGGCCCATAAAATGTGATTTAAATCCACATAGCGTAGGGATTGAGCTTCAAAATCAAAAGCTGAACTTCCATAGGGGCCCAGAACCCCTCACCGATAGCTTTCCTCCCATATCTAACCCCATATTATAGAAATTTTACCCTTCACTAATATTTCATTTCCCTTGGAAATATGTGGAGATCATATTTTTCCTTTCTGTATGACCAATGGATAAGAAACATGGTGTAACACCCCATGGTTTTGAAAAAAAATATAGAATGCAATTTAATATTCTATCCATTAAACACAACTTTGCCTCTTCTATGTTTTGAATTTTGAAAAATGGTTATCTAGAGTTGTGTTCAGTAAGTCATTTGGAGTCTGATAGAAAAAACATGATTTTTGGTGAATAGTAATATACCATTATGAATAGTAATGTGACCCTTTTGAATAGTAAATAATATGATTATTTTATTTTCTTAAGGCAATAATATAATGAGATCTTAATTAGGTTTTCAATGATAAATAAAACTAATTTCACTTTAAGATTGTTATTTTTAGATTTAATTATGTTCTTATTTAAAAATAAAATTAATAATATTTTGAATCTCTGGTGGTTTTACCTCTCTAGGAGTCCTCCCATGGTGTCCCTAAGCCTCCAAGGTCCCATCCTTCAAGATCTAGGAGTTATTCTACCAGGTAAGGGAATCCTTCATTCTCTTCTTTAAGTCGACACTTCTTTTATGTCATCTATTTGAAATTCCTTTATCATATGTTGAGGTTTGATTTTATTCATTCTTCATACTATAATTTTGATTTCTATATGATGATATAACCAATTGTTCTCATCATTTGATTTTATGAAATTTTTAGTGACTCCGTTAGGCCGCTGAATTTTCATAAGGGATCTCTTAACTTTTCTTTTATTTTCAAGTTCATCTCTTTTATTTTTTTCCCTCTTCACCTACTCTGTCCAAATGATCATGATAACTCTAGTATCATATATATAATGTAATTATATCATGTGAATGGAAGAACCATCATAAATATTCTTACTCCCTCTCTTTTATTTTTTCTAAACGAAATCAACGTCCATGAGGTTCTAATTTATAGCCTTCGTGGATGACGATGTTTCGTTCTTAAATTTCTTCTTCATTACTAGTTATAAAACCATATTTATGTTTGAACCATACTATAACATATTTATTATAACATAATTAATATTCATGAACCAGAATATGTACATATAATTAAGTTATATGACAAAACTAGTTCATAATAATCCAAATACCGCCGAATAATTTAAGTGGTTGTCATCTAAGGATTCTTCCTCATTCCATGTAACAAAATGATAGAAATTAACATTACCAATTACTTATGTTTATAAATAATATATAATTAAAATATTGTAGATTTATAACCTTTCCACATGAACTCCATTACTTAAAAATGAGTGAACTGAATATGAAAATAAAGGAAACGAACACTAAAGAACGACGAAATTCAATACAATAACTTGTCAATAAATACATAAATGAACCAACCAAAAATATGGTTAAAAAATTTAATCTCTAATAGGTTATGAAATAAGTTATTAACATGAATAATTTCATATTCCTGGAGCTTAATTACAAGAGTGGAACACGTTGGGAGTTAAGGTAAGGGCTTTCCACCCGAACTTCCATTTTCATTTGGGTTACTATTATTGTCTAATATCCTTGATTAAATTATTATTTATTATTATATAGTCCTCATAAATTCTGTTTGAGTATTATATATGTGTAAAAAAACCATAATCCTTCCCTATTTTCTGGATATTTACATGTTTTAAAAGGAGCTCTCAAAACTGTTTCCAAAGACACGAGCCCGATACAAGGGAATTTCTCAAATTCGTATCTATTTTCAAGGGAAATATATAATATATATTTGGAAACCATCATACTTATAAAAACACTCATTTTATCATAAAATACTATCTTACTTTACTTCTAGTTTTATACAAAGATTTTTCCCAAAAGAACTCTTCTTTTGAAAATAGAAGAGTATTTATCACAAGAATAAATTAATGATTCTAGAAGATTATTCTATTTTGATTCAACACTCTTATTGATTAATATGTATTGTTGGGGTTAATAATTTGTGATTTCATATACCATATTTTATTTAATATTTTATGACTAACTTTATTTTGGATGATCTATCCTAAAACCATTCACCATATTATTCTTAATGGTTAGTGTTTGAGTTCAATAATTGGGGAAAGTTATTTACATTTCATATGATAGTATAAATATGAATATATATGTTTTTTATGTTTATCCCCTATCATATGAGTAATGCATTGAACTTATTATGTGATGGGTGGGGCCTTCTAGATCCCCTCTATGCATCGTAGGTCTCATGAGACAACTATATGAGGAATTGGCTGAGGCCTCTCCCAATGTGATATGGACTTTAGCCGAGGCCTTAATCATTATACGTCTTGGCCGAGGCCTTGAAAAAATGTTTTAGAATGACTGGCATTATGAATTTCATCATTATGAGTTTAGCTATTGATATTTCATGTGGTTATTCGATTAGTAGAATACCCATGATTATGTTTTATTATGGCATTATTTACCCAGCTCATATTCCATCCATAATGTGTTCAAGTTTATTATTAAAGGCATATGTTTTCAATTATTCACCACATCTAATGTTTATATTATCTTCCGTGGTATTGCCTAATCTTACTGAGCGTTTGAGATCTCCCCTTTATTATGTTTCATTTTCTCAGGACAAGAAGAATTCTATTATGAATGACATGCTAAAATAACCAAGGAGTTATGGATGTTTTCTATAGAGTTTCTATGTTTTTTTTCATTTCATGTTGTAATGATGAACTTTTTTATGTAACTTGTTTACAATATTAATAAAATACTCAGTCCTTTGGGATTTTTCTTCCTTGTTTGTATTCCAATGTAATCTAATAAGGAACCAGCTCCAGGAAACTTGGGTCAGGTCCTTATAGTTGGTATCAGAGTAAGTTTAGTAGAATACTTGGAAACTAGATTTTGAAAACTTAGAATTAGGGAAGAGTCCCTAAGTAATTATTTGAGGATAAACATATAATAACGTCCTGGTATTTTGGTAAGGAATAGATTATGTGAATATTTTATGCAATACATCCCTGTCTAGATACGAGCAGGTAGAGGTGGCTCTGGAACATATGTATCTAGGGGTAAAACCCGAAAACACTTCTTTGAGATAGACTCGAATGGGAACTGGTGCAAGACAACGAGCCTTGTTGCACTATTGGTTACGACACTCCCGAGGGATATGCTTATGATAATTCATAGTTTTTTACAATCCATTAGGAAGGATTAAAATGTAAAATATATCTCAATGAAACCATTTTTGTGAATATGAGATTAGCCATGTGTATGATCTCAATTTTATTGAGTATTTTTAAGTTAAGATTATAAATTATGATTCATAAACTAATATAGTGTATGCCATTATATAGATATGGTGCCTAGTAGAAGGAATGGAAATTGCAGGAATGCACGTGTCCCATGTAGGTATTTTTCTCCGATACAAGATAATGATGTTGGATCTGGCATTGTGACTTGTGCTGAGAAACTCATAACTATACTAGAAAAACTTACTCACGTTATAAATAACAACCTTACCCATATGGAGCATCCGGATCCACCATCTGGAGGTGCCATGCTAGATCGCTTTATATGACAACATACTCCATCATTCAATGGGACTACAAAACCATTTGTAGCTGAGCAGTGGATAAGTTCCCTAGAGAAGATATTTCATGCGTTGGGATGTAATGAAGGAGAGAATGTTGTCATGGTAGTATATCGTCTATCAGGAGATGTGGATCAGTGGTGGTCATTAATCCAAAACACAAAGGAGGATGAATAGATACAAGAGATGTAATGGAGGGATTTTAAGGAAATATTCTTAGAAAAATATTACCCTCGTGTGTAGCGAGCAGATATTGATAGACAATTCTTTAATCTGAGGAAGAAAGAAGATGAGAATGCTTCAAGGTATGAAGATAACTTCACAAGATTAGCAAAATATGCTGTAGACTACATACAATGTCCAAGGAGAAAACTTTATCAATTATTTGATGGCCTAAACCCATTCCTTTGGTGGGTACTGGTCTCCCAAAGTTTTTCATCATATGAGGATATAGTTTCATGTGGAATCAAGGTAGAAAAATAATTCTCTAAGTATTATGATTTTAAGGGAAAGCAAGAAAAGAAGAGGGATGCTGAAAACCCTGGGAAAGGAAATACGGAAACAAGGAAGAAGGGAAGAGTTGAATTTCCACCATGTGACAATTGTGGATGGAAACACCCCAGTGCGTGCTTAAAAGGAAAAGGAGTATGCTACAAATGTGGTCAGAAAGTCTATCTTGCTGGTGATTGTAAAGGAAAGAAGGAATCCAATGATGTTCAATGCTATAATTTTCATGAGATGGGGAACTATGATAATTATGGTCCAAAAGTTCAATGAAATATGCAACAGAAGAGGCAAGGGAGTAAGGACAAGCATATGTGATCACAACTGCAGAAGTTGAAGTTCTGCGTGACATGGTGGCAGGTACTTTGAACGTTTCATCAAACATAGCCAATGATTTATTTGATTTTGGATCATGGAATTGTTTTATATATTCCTAGTTTCCTAAGAAAATTAGATATTTCCAATTTTATTTAACAAGGGAGTTGTCAGTAAAAACTCCTAAGGGAAGTATCATTGCTACAAGGTTCTGTGAATCAGTTCCCATTAGGGAATATAAATGTTCATTATCTGCTGATCTCATCATCATACTCATGATTGAATTTGATATAATCCTCAGTTTGGATTGGATTTCAGACCATGATGAAAAAAATTTATTGTAAGAAGAAGAAGGTTACGATTTTTGATGACGATGATAACGAACACCTTATCATTAGAGCAAAATCATCACCACCCGATTATTATCTAGATCCACCACCAGTAGCTCAACTAAATTAAATTATTGGGGATGAAGAGAATGAAATAACTTTGGGTGAGGAAAGGAATGTTCAAATAGAGGATGTACCTATTGTGAGATAATATGTTGATGTGTTTCTAGAATATTTAACTGGGCATCCTCCAGAATGATAAATTGAGTTTTTCATTGATTTAATTACTAGTTAAAGGCCCATATCGAAGACCCCTTATAGAATGGACACTGAGGAATTAGTGGAACTAAAAAAACAACTTGAGGAATTGAGTAATAAGGAATTTATTCTCCCTAGTGTTTCTCCTTAGGGAGCCCCTGTCCTCTTTGTTAAGAAGAAATATGGATCCATGAGGATGTGCATTGATTATAGGGAAATAAATGCTATTTAAATAAAGAATAAGTATCCTCCGCCAAGAATTTATGATTTATTCAATCAACTTCTTGGAGACCAATATGATTCAAAGATTGATCTTCGATCTGGATACCATCAGTTACATGAGAGGAAGGAATACATTTCTAAAACAACATTTCAAACTAGGTACGGGCATTACAAGTTTACAGTGATGCCTTTTGGATTGACTAATGCACCCTCTGTCTTCATGGATCTAATGTACAGAGTTTTCAAGGAATATCTTAATGATTTTTAGTGGTATTTATTGATTCTATCTTGGTATAATATAAAAGCTACTAAGATCATGAAAATAACTTGTGAATTATCCTGAAGACTCATAGAAGACATGAATTATATGGGAAGTTTAGTAAATGAGAATTCTGTCTTCAAGAGATTTCTTTTCTTGGCCATATTATCTCTAAGGATAGAATCTTAGTTGATAATGTGAATAAAAAGGCAATCCAAGATTGCCCCATGCCAACAAACATAACTGAGGTATGCAGTTTTATTAGATAGCAGGTTATTATCGACGTTTTGTGCAGAATTTTTCCCGACTGGCTAAACTACTAACAAATATCACACGTAAATGGGATAAATTTGTTTAGAAAAAATATTTTTAAGAATGTCTCAATGAACTTAATATAAGATTAGTCAATTCTCCTATATTGACTCTACAATCGAGTAATTACGAGTTTGTTATTTATAGTGATGCTTCAAAGAAAGGACTTGGTTGTGTCCTTATGAAAAATGATAGGGTTATTGCATATGAATCACAACAACTAAACATTCATGATAAAAACTATTCTAATCATGATCTAGAGTTAGTTTCTGTAATATTTGCTTTAAAGATATGAAGAAAGTATCTCTATGGTGTAAAATGTGAGATTTATACTGATCACAAGCATTTGAAATATATTTTCTCACAGAAAGAACTCAACACAAGGAAAAGGAGATGGCTTGAAATACTAAAGGATTATGATTGAACAATAAAATACCACTTGTGGAAGGAAAATAAGGTGGAATATTACTTGAGGAGAACAGATCATGGAGTTTTGAATAAGATGAGAGTTGAATGGGATCATATTTTCATGGATATAGTAATGATGGATATGGGAATAACCATGGAAGGTGAAACATCAATGCTTTTTCAAATGGTTTCCAAACCATCTATACTAGAGATGATAAAATGTTTTCAGGATGATGATGAGGAGTTTCGAAAGAAGATTAAATCTGTGAATGATGGAAGATTGAGTGACTTCATATATGAATATGAAAATTTGAAATTTGTGAAGAGACATTGTGTTCCTGATATACCTAATCTAAAAAGAGAATTGTTGGATGATGATCATACTTCCAATTTCTCTATACAGCCTGGTAGCCCAAAGAATTATAGATATTTGAAGGAACATTTTTGGTGGGACAACATGAAGAGATATATTGCTGATTTTGTGTCAATATGTATGGTTTGTCAATAAGTGAAAGCTGGAAGGCAATAACCTGGAGGAGTATTGCAACCTCTTCCCATACCTGAGTGGAAAAGGGATAATATCATGATGGAGTTTGTCATGGGACTACCAAAGACTCCTAGAAGGAATGATGCAATATGGGTCAATATTGATCGTCTTACCAAGTCATCCCATTTTAATGCTATAAGAGAAGATCTACCACTTGAACGTCTAGCAAGAATTTATATTAATGAGGTTGTGAGACTTCATGGAGTACCCCTATCAATTGTTTCAGATCGTGATCCACATTTTACATCATGATTCTGGAAAAGTCTTCAGAAGGCCCTAGATACTGATCTTCGTTTGAGCACCGCCTACCATCCACAAACTGATGGAAAATCAGAACGGACTACTAAAACATTGGAAGACATGTTGAGGTCTTGTTCACTTGATTTTCAAGGCATGTGGGATCAGTATTTACCTCTCGTAGAATTTTCCTACAACAGTAGCTTGCATTCAAGTATTCAGATGACACACTATGAAGCATTATATGGGAGGTGATGTCATACACCAACATGCTGGGATGATGTCGGTGAAAGAAAGCTCGTGGGCCTAGAACATGTAGAAGAAACAATGGAAAAGGTGAAGATTATCTAGAACCATATCAAAATAGCTCAAATTAGGAAATAGAGCTGTGCAGATAACCAAAGGAAGGATTTAGAGTTTCAAGTAGGTGATCATGTTTTCTTGAAGGCATCTCCATGGACAGGTATTATATGATTCGGTAAGAAGGGAAAATTAAGTCCTAGGAACATCGAAACTTTTGAAATTCTGGGCAGAATTTGAGCTGTAGCTTACTGTTTGGAAATGCCGCCAAGTCTCTCCAAGGTTCACAATGTGTTCCACGTGTCAATGTTAAGAAAGTACATGCTAGACCTAACACATGTACTCACTTATGAAGAACTTTAACTTGAGCCCGATCTATCTTACTGTGAAGAGCCTATCAAGATTCATGATTCCAGAGAACAAGAATTGAGAAATCGGACAACTCGTTTGGTAAAGGTTCTATGGAGGAACCATAAGATGGAGGAAGCAACATGGGAGCCTAAGGAGCTTATGGTAAAGACATACCCGAATCTTTTTAGGAAATATTTTGTGAATTTCAAGGAAGAAATTTTTGTAACGATGGGAGAATGTAACACCCAAAGGTTTTGAAAATAAATATATAATCCAATTTTATATTCTATCCATTAAACACAAATTTTCCTCTTCTATGTTTTGAATATTGAATAATGGTCATCTAGAGTTGTGTTTATTAAGTCATTTGGAGTCTAATAGAACAAACTTGTTTTTTGGTGAATAGTAGAATACCCTTTTGAATAGTAATATGAATAGTAATATGACCCTTATGAATAGTAAATAAAAATAATATTTTATTTTCTTAAGGAAATAAGATAATGAGATCTTAATTAGTTTTTCAATGAGAAATAAAACTAATTACACTTTAAGATTGTTATTTTTCGAATTAACTATTACCTTATTTAAAAATTAAATTAATAATTTATAGAAAATTATTTTTGAAAAATGTATTTCACTTTTGAATTCTACATGTTGAAAAATGGTAGGGGTGGATTTTGGGGTTTTTTCTAAAATATATGAATTTTCCATGAATGGTAAAAATACAGTTTTGAGTTTTCGGTAGTTCAATGACATCATAATGATGTAATAATTAAATATAAAAGTATGGTCGACTTGTGTATAGTAACTTATGACATTAGGTGTCCCAAGTGGCTAAAATTATAGGCAAATACCATGGTCAGGCCCATGGTTTGGCAAAAACCACTAATGAGGTGTCCCTTTGAAATTATTAAAAAATTACCTCTCTTTTTCTATAAATACCCACTCATCCATTCATTTTCTTTCATTAAAAATCCATCATCCTCAAAGATCTGGTGGATTTACCTCTCTAAGAGTCCTCTCCAGGTGCCTCTATTCCCACAAGGTCCCATCCATCAAGATCTAGGAGTTATTATACAAGGTAAGGGAATCCTTCATTCTATTCTTTAAGTCGGCACTTCTTTTATGCTATCTATTTGAAATTACTTTCTCATATGTTGATGTTTTATTTTATTCATTCTTCCTAGTGTAATATTTAATTAAATATGATGAGATACCCTTTTTTTCTTATTATTTTATTTTATGAAATTTTAGGTGACGTGGTTAGGCTGCTGAATTTTCATAAGGGATCTCTTAACTTTTCTTTTATTATGAAGTTCATCTCTTTTATTTTTTCCTCTCTTCACCTCCTCTGAAAAAATGATCATGATAACTCCAGTATTATATATATACTAGAATTATATCATGTTAATGGAAGAACCATCATAAATATTCTTACTCCTTCCCTTTTATTTTTTCTAAACGAAATCAACGTCCATGAGGTTCTAATTTATAGCCTTTGTGGATGATGAAGTTTCACTCTTCAATTTATTCTTAATCACTGGTCATGAAACCATATATATGGTTGAACCGGACTATAACATATGAATTATAACATAATTAATATTCAGGAACCAGAATATGTACATATAATTAAGTTATATGACAAAACTAGTTCATAATAATCCAAATACCGTAGAATAATCGAAGTGGTTTTCATCTAAGGATTCTTCCTCATTCCATGCAACCAAATGATATAAATGACAATTAAAAATTATTTATGTTCATAATTAATGTATAATTCCAATCCTGTAGATTTATAACCTTTCCACATGAACTCCATTACTTAAAAACAAGTGAACCGAATATGAAAATAAAGGAAACGAACACTCCAGAACGACGAAATTCAATAAAATAACTTGTCAATAAATACATAAATGAACTAACCATAACTATGGTAAACTAAATACATGTCTAATAGTTTCTGAAATAATTTATTAACAAGAATAATTTCATATTCCATGAGCTTAAGTACAAGAGCGGAACACATTTGTAGTTAAGGTAAGGGTTTTCCACCCGAATATCCATTTTCATTCAGGTTACTATTATTTTCTAATTTCCTTGATGAAATTATTATGTATTGTTATGTACTCCTCATAAATTCTGCGTGAGTATTCTATATATTTAAACCAACCAGAATCCTTCCCTATTTTCGAGATAGTTACATGTTTTAAAAGGATCTCTTAAAACTGTTTCCAAAGATACGATCCTGATACAGGGGAATTTCTCAAATTCATATCTATTTTCATGGGTAAGATATAATCTATTTTTGGAAACCATCATCCTTATAGAAAAACTAATTTTATCATAAAATACTATAATACTTTACTTCTGGTTTTATACAATGATTTTTCCAAAATGAACTCTTCTTTTGAAAATAGAAGATTATTTATCACAAGAATTGCTTAATGATTCTAGAAGATTATTCTCGTTTGATTCAACACTCTTATTGATTCTCATGTATTGTCCGGTTTAATCATTTCTGATTTCATTAACCATATTTTATGGAGTGGTTTATGGCTAACATTATTTTGGATTATCTATCCTAAAACCATTCACCATATTATTCTGAATTGTTAGTGTTTGAGTTCAATAATTGGGGAAAGTTAGATACAACTCCTATGATAGTTTCAATATGAATATATATTTTGTTTATGTTTAGAACCACTCATATGAGGAATGCATTGGACTTATTATGTGATGGGTGGGGCCCTCTATATCCCCTCCATGCGTTGTAGGTCTCATGAGACAACTAGACGAGGAATTGGCCACGGCCTTTCCTAGTGTGATATGGATTTTGGACGAGGCCTTACTCATTAGACGTCTTGGCCGAGTCCTTGAAAAAATGTTTCAGAATGTCCGGAATTATGAATTCCATCATTATCTATTTAGATATTGATATTTCATGTGGTTATTCGATTAGTAGAATACCCACGATTATGTTTTTTATGGAATTATTTACTCAGCTCATATTCCTTCCATAATCTGTTCAAGTTTATTATTAAAGGCACGTGTTTTAAATTATTCACCATGTCTAATGTTTATATTATCTTCCGCGGTATTGCTTACTCTTACTAAGCATTTGAGATCACCCCTTTATTACGTTTCATTTTCTCAGGACAAGACGAATTTTATGATGAATGACATTCTGAAATAAACTAGGAGTTATGGATGTTTTCTACGAGTTTCTATGTTGTTTTTCATTTCATGTTGTAATGATGAACTTATATATGTATCATGATTCCAATAATACTAAACTACTCAGTCCTTTGGGATATGTATTCCTGGTTTTTATTCCAATGTAATCAAATAAGGCACCGGCTCTGGGCAACTAGGGTCGGGTCCTTACACATGGCCCCCGAATAAAAAAATCTCCTCCTTGTCGGAATGGATCATAAATAATTGTGAGCCTTGGAAACACCAAGGAAAACCTGAAATCTCATAGTGTAAAGAGACACACCTAAAATGACTTCCCCATCTCATATTCAGTTGTCAAACATTTGGGTTATGATTTACATCACCCATGATCCAACTAACCAAGAGGACTTAGTATCTCTAGTATTTTTCCCTCAACTGATACTACCTCTATATATCTTCCACATCACCTAGATATTATATATGGATTTAAGAGACCCTTTCATGATGATTAACACATGGATATCTCTTCTGAATATTCACCTATTCTCTTCAACCAAATGTTTCACTCTTCAAAATTAGATTTCAGATCTTCGAGAGGCTCAACGACACCATAATCGAACCCAACACATCAATGTGTTGTAGGTCATTACTAGCATGTCTTTACCAAATCCCATGATCATCTATAAGGTTTGACTAGAAATAACTTAAACAAAATAAATATAATGTTTTAACTAAGGACCATAAACTAATGAAATATCCAATACATGCTAAAAGAACCCAAAACAAAGAAGTCTAAGCTCATGCTACAAGACCGTAAACTATAGTACATTAAGGTCTAACCTAATATACCCTAAACTAAAGTGATATAATTTACATGCTAAAAGACCATAATCTACAACATGATAGTCATTTAGAATAAAAAATTTATATGTCAAAATACACAGCCTTAACACAATCATGTGACTCCAGCCAAACCTACCTTCTTTGGGTAAATATAGATAACTCTCCCCTAGGAAATGTATCCTACCCATGAATCCTTATGAAAATATGGTGATATCATAAAAAATAGAAAATATCATCACTAGGGAACCTCATGTGGATGGGAATTAATGATAAATTCTTGAAAGAAATATTTTATGATTTAAATATTCAAATCCATAAATTCACATTTTCTTGGTGATATACAAAGGATTAGTAGCATTGTGAATTTTATTAATACCAGAGCTATGAAATTTTATGCACATCATTAATAAAATATAATCGAACAGTAATAAGTAATGTTTAAAAAATGAATTCATTCATTTCATGAAAACAGAGGGAGTAATATTCAAATTTTGGAGTCTCTCCAAAGTCTCAAAAATAGAATGAATTTTAGGGTTTAAACTAAGTTAAAAGTCAACCATATGTGTATAAAAGTTCTATAAGATTTGTATAGGATTCATCGATGGAATTATTGAGTTCTTCTCACCCTGATTATCAAGCTTCTATTCCAAGAAAAAGAGTCTTGGCCAACTCCATCAACTCCTCAACCATATTTTGAGTAGTTTCCAAGGAAGACGACAATGATGAACGGTCCAACCAGAGATGAGCTATTCTTTCATTGAGTCTCCATATATGTACAATAAAATCATCCATTTGGGAATGTAATTTGGATATAAACTGATTACCTTTCTCTATTAACTTTGAAATATCCTTTAACTACATATAATGATGATCCTCATCTACAAGGTTGTGAAAATATCAGTCAGTGGTAGCAAGAGCTTTCTATGTCAAAATAATTCATTTCTTAATTTCATACAGGGGCTATCATTCCAAACCAACATCCCAAAAGTCATGAAATAACTAGTGAAGTAATTAACCTAGGTCACAAAATACTTATAAGTGGGTGTAAGTGATCAAGGCATGAATATATTTCCATATTAATCTACATTGCACCTAATCCTATATGACCGACGGAGTAGGAACAGAAGGAGTACTAACTAGTTGAACTAATTAAAAAGGTGGAAGAAGCCCCATATTCCCCTATATCAATAGGAATATCATCTATGGAATATTATAGAGGGTTAATTTAAATAACATAATCTGTTTCTCCATCATAATGGTCATCAATCGAACAAGTTATCTTTTAGGACAGATCGCCTTGATCTTAAATCAACAATATCGTTACCACTAACAACAGGGTTGGGGAGTGAAGGGTCTCATCCAAATGATTATCCAACTATTTTAGTACACCACGAGGGTAATATGCTACCCAATGCTAAGCATAATCCAAGGTAATAAATATTAAAGCATCACCTGGAAGATGTATGATCTCATCCTATGTATTTTCACATAACATATTCTTCTAAAATTAGTGGAAGACTCCAATATGTCACTCCCCTAAAATGTAGACCAAATGGGGAGGGGATAACTTTTTAATGAAGCCAAAATGAAGATAAAATCTAGGATGTTCCTAAGGTTCAAATAAAACTGTCTCTTCCACTATATCTGTGAGAACCCAATCCTAGGTAGAGATGTTATACAACATTTCATCATCACAACCACTTCCATTTACAAAAATGTATCCAGACAGTGCACAGAATAGTGTAAAATCAAAGATGTAATATTGAATCGATGCATATTTAAACTCAAAGAGGCTTAGATAAATTCCCCCAAACCTCGATGTTTTCAATGATATGAGGTGGATAGAGCATTGGCGATCCAAGTGGTGTTCTAATATTCATAGCAATAAAAAGTTTCCAATTCAAACCAAATAGAATCTGGATAGCACCAATGATTCTATAATGGGTTCTACCATGTTGAATATAAAATAGAAGTTGGTAATGTAGTAATAGGACATCCACATCCAAATTGAGGATCCATCCATCTACATGTTTCACCTCCATCACTAATGTGCTAACTCAAATCCTTGACCACACATCCCCATCCAAGAAAAGTTACCCATTCAAAAACCATTGCTATAATGAATGCTAACCTAATTTTTAGAGAGATATTAGAATTCATTCGGTTTCACCATGAGGTATAATCTATGACATCCAAGATAACCCAATACAATCTAGTTCTTTCATAGAATTTCTAACAAGGTAACTAATGAGGAAGTATAAAAGTTAGGCTGTATCCACTTGAGAAAACGAAAATTTTGATCTAATCATTGAAATAAATTAAAGAAATTTTTTTATCTACATCCTAAAATTCTCATTAATGATAATAGGAATCTCCATCACCAAAATTGGGGTATGGAAGTGATCATCCCAAACATCCGATGTAAGAAGGAATTCATCAAAAATCTCAATAAAAGTGGTAATTACACCCTCTTTCTAGATGTACTATAAGATGATTATCACTTTACCGTTGGATATCTGGACTGCGTTTTTTCTAGTACACCAAAGAATGATCATATCTCAAAGAATATTGGGTTAGAGGTAAATGATGAACTATGAAATCCACACAGATTTATAAATATGAACTCTGTATAGATGATCATGAAACTCTATGAAGATTTCATAACACAGAAGGTCTATTCCCATTCATCTTAAAAATTACCATCAATATGGAGATCCATATTCAAACCCCATATTACAATAGTTTGGTTAAAAGAAAAATAAAATATACTCTAATTGATCTAAGAAATGGGTTTATGAAAAATTATAAACCCTCTGGACCTAAGAGGGAGTTTTCCAATATATATGATAGGTCATGGGATTCATCTATGATCAGTCAAAAATCCTAGTGAATAGTCATTTGGAAACAATCAGGAGAAGAAAACACCAAATGAAATAGTAAATTAATGTCTGGATGGGTGATTGTAGAATCATCCTATAGACCAAACCAATATAGAGGGATTCATTGAGATAAAGGATTAATCTGAAGCTCATATGAGAGGAATATATTCATAGTATCATTATCATTATATACATGATATTTATAAGGAGTGTTGTGATTCCTAGAAATCATGCCCTATTGGATTTCCATAGATTGGGAAGATCAACATGAATTGAAATCTATCTGGATTAGTGTACATGGAATTGTTCAGACATAGAAGATATAAATTCATGGTAAAAGGAAAATACATAATGAACTGGAATCATCATGCACATCACATGAATCATTAAGGTATTCCAGAACCGTATAATAATTTTGAGAATCTCCAAAAACCAAAAGGCCTCATTGATTTTATAATACCATATGGAATCGTGAAATTGCGTGACAACTTAGAGACTCACTATCACATGACCTAGACATGGTGACATGAATCATTCTATAATCAGACGATTGAATGATTGAGCCAACATATCTCATGAGACCCTTAAGGAAATCACAATACTTATGAACGATGTTTAATATGTTACCTAAGTATGGTAGGTATTTATACTGGACAAGCTCCTGACTAATTGCAGTAATGTGGGAGATTTATCATTAAATGGACTCACAATAAATGATCATGAATATGTCTCATGATTGGGACTCATTGAACATTATTTCAATAGAGTGAAAGAAAAAAGTGAAGTAAGAGATCACTCTAAAGAATGGGTGGCTAGTGAAAGAATGGCCCTCTATCCCCACATATATTTGGGGTTTCCTAGAATACCATGTACCTCTTGATAGACCAAACATCCCCCTAGACACTGATTTTTGACACCACCAAATACCCATGATATAATTCACATTCCTTAGAAATGATCCCTTTTCCCCATAGATACCACTCTGGGGGGGGGGCATTTTTGGATGCCTTCCATATGAGAATCAATATAAAAGGTATAAATATATGAATATGGGGATTATTTTCCCTAAAATAGAAATGAAATAAGAAGGTGGTTAGGAGCTGTAGTTCGTATAAGTCTTCAAGGGACTCATGATCATGTGACTATTATAATGACATGTGAAAGAACCATGTGTGTCACATAACCTATAGTTGATTTTATAGATACTATTTTGAAAAGTCCTAATGCTATGAAAATGACACCTTGGGAACCTGAATTTCATGAGGTGTAAGCCATATAAACTCCCCCAACCCACACTAGTTGTCACCAACATGCACCAAACAACCAATGTACATGTCCTTAAGAAATGAGAGGAAAAATGTCCAAAATTTTGATGTATTGGTTTTTGTAAACATAATGTAAAGAATAAATGATGGGAAGAGTGATTTTCATTAGAAACATTCAAGAAAACATTATAGACTTCCAAGACTATGCAAAATAAAAAAATAGAAGGAGGGGTGGAGGAGATAACTCATAGTTGTTGAACTTCATGAAACACACCTCTGATGACTCACGAGACACGACGAGACCCTAGTGACATGTCTTACTCATCTCACTAAATCCCTTTTTCTTGATAATTTCATCATGTGAAAGGTATCGTGAAATATATTAGTCTTGTAACACACCATCACGAGGTAGATTAATTGTATTACATATTAATCATATCATTTATCATGACCTCCGACATTTGAAAAATAAAAAAATTAAATAAAATAAAGAATATATAGAAGAATATCATGGTTGTAAAATTATTGTGACACACTAAAGAAGTCTACAGTTTGGTCCCACATGACTCTTTATCAATCCACCATGATCTCATAGAGTCCCTCAGACATGCAATCTTTGTCTCACAAAATTTCATAGGTAAGACATCATGCATCTCTTGGTCACCTTTAGATATAAAATTTTATATCACATAAGCCATTTGGCTTGTTAGCCTCATACCATGGAAGGGATTTGGACTTAAATTGGATGTGTGATGCACCATCAATAAGTAGAGTAATTTTCATATACATTACTCATTAATTTTCACATGACCCTTAATCTTTGGGGAGTAAAACAGTGGAAATAAAGGAGGGGGGAGGTGGAAGCCTCTTGCTATTGTAAAATGATTTTGATATAGTAATTATATACACTAAATGGTCCCATAATACTCTTATATAATCCTAAAAAATATCATGCATACCCCCAAAGAACCCATTTGTACCACATGAAATGTCCTCGAAAAAAATTAAGAATCTCACTAATGCTGTTCAATAGGCACTCTGATATTGTAAAATCCCTTAGAAATGTAAATATGACAATATAAAAGTCCTTATACATAACCACATGATCAACCAAGTCCCCATTTATCCGAAATAAAACCATAATGGAGGAATTTATGAGAGGGAATCATGGTAATTGAAAATCAGGTGATGCCCTCGGAGCAATCCATGACAAAGGATTGTGAAGATACATGTCGCCAAACCCCTTCACCAACTCCATCCAAGATCTATTCTCGATACACCACACAAAACAATGAACTACTGAGGATACAAGGCCCATAAATTCCCCAAACCATCATTTAAAATAGATTGGACCATTAACTATTTCATCCATGAGAATAAAATCTTCAAATATCATGAATGAAAAGTCTTTCATCTTGTAATATACTGATGAATATCCAGAGTAATCATGAAACATGAATAAAGAACATTGGTTGATCATTTATATATCACGTGAAGGGATCCAATAAGGGCATACGAATAATCTCACAGAAGTCTTCTAGATAAAATGAGACCTAAAATAAACTGATATTGAATAAATTTTAGTTATTCAAAATACAAGGTATTGAACAAATACTAAAGGTGAATGAATTAAACAAAAACATGTTCACTGACACTCATACGCTTCTTGCGAGCCATCAAAGAAATGTGAAAAAACATGGAAATGTCACCCAGATCTCACGATTGTCCTTAAGTATGCCACCTAGGTCCTAAAAAGTCTTCAAGACATGCTAGACAAAGTAAAATGGTCCCCCATAGGCATGTCACTTTAGTCTCAAGAATCGATATGGGCCAATTGACCAAGTCTTATGATGTCCTTAAGATACATCAAATGCCATATATAATAGTTCCAACTCATGTTATCCATGTCTCATGGTTGAATCAGGGAATCTAAACTAATCTATCACTATACCCTATGGGAATGTCAGCCAAGGCTCATGAAACCCTCCATACATGTTGTCCAAGACTTGCAATGACCTCCAAGAATATCATCCAATCCATGAGACACCCTCTAAGACAAGCCGTAATGACCCTAGTGATAATCTTCAGGAATGTAAGATATCATTTACAATGATACTTGTGAATATCAACTGGATCATGTGATACCCCATGGAAATATCAACCAGGTTATGCGATTTCATCTCGAACAAACAATATGGATCTTATGATATCCTATGGATAATTCAAATGGGTCACACAACACCCTATAGACAAGTATCCTAGGTCATAAGGGCCACCTAGGACTTGATAACATTATTTTTCCTCAGTGTGTAATCCCTTGATAATCAGGATACATAGGATTCCCTTTGAAGGTTCGAGCTCCATATAAAAAATCCAAAGGGAAATGAAATTGATAATTGGTGACCCATTGTTTTTACAGTGAGCGTAGATCATGTGGTCTTAGGGACATGTAATAGTAAGATCATTCACATAATGAGTCTCCACCTGCTAGGGGAACATACATATGTATGCCCCAATAGTGGAATGACAAATTCACAACAACAAAAGGGATTCTACCTTGGGACCAATCACATGGTCAATATTGAACTATGTGAACTCTTATTCTTGAAATAACCCGGATATATATGATGATTTGCTTTGTCCCGAACTAAAACAAACATTTATTGTGATGTAAGAATTTTCTCAATTATGTTTCAACTATCAAGACCCATTAATTCCCCTGAGTTTATCACTCTACCACATCCATGATCAGATTGAGAAATTAACCAAACTACAATAACTCTAATTCATTCTATAACTAAGATATAAAGGATTTCTCCCTGAGGCCTGAGATGTATAATAAATCATATTACGATTATCCTAGTGCATAAGTACTAAATCATGATAAATGTAAAATGATCATTTACCATCACATTTTTCTCACAATAAGGATATCTCACGTGGTCTTTGGGAACTACAATAATCATGTCATATCCACCAAGTTCTATATAGTTTCAAGGGAAAACATAGTTTATAATCCTCAAAAAACCAAACTATAATAGAAATGATTCTCAAAATAATCGAGATATATAGGATATCCCTATCGTACTAAATATCTAACAATTATTGTCCCAAGAACATATATATATATCCTCTCTGCCTGACATTAAACTGCATGGGTCCAAGAAACTATGTGGTTTCTAAATCCTAAAATAACCAAAATATGTAGAATGCATCATAATGGTTATATCCCCTCCTCGAAATATGTTATGCCTCTTCATGTGGCAGCGAATCTATAAGAACATGGTCATATAGCTTCATCACATATGAAACCACCTATTACTTGAAAATTATGGGGATCCTCCTATACATACATATGGATTAAATAAAGAGACCCTAGTATTTTCAAATGAAAGAGACTTAAACCATGATCATTATTTTAGGTTAAACATACCTGTATCAGGATTAGGAAGAGATTATCTAACATATAGAAAAAATATATGAGAGTCTCGAATTTGGAAACAATTCTCTCTAAAAGGTTGTGATGATCCAAACCACCCTTTTTCTCAACCAATGGGAGTCCCAATGAGTCATTGAGTCTGAAAACCCAGATGAACAATTGAATTTGGAAATTTTGTTTGTACCCATCTATGGGTGATGGAATCATTTGGAGTGTCCAGTAAGAGTGAAAAAGGTAACCCAATGTTCATGATTGTGCACAACACAGACAAGTCCTAAAATCAACCAATGGGTCCAACTAAACCCACTTCAATGAGGGATTTCTGACAACACCTTGAATCCTAATGAAACAATGGGAATAAAATTTTAGATGAAGTGAATTGAATGGAAAAGAATAAAATAATGTTACATATTCATTCATGAATATTGTTTTTCTATGAGACTAATTAATTGAGGAAATGTAGTTGTATAATAAAAAAATATATGGATCCTATGGGGATTAAGAGTTTTTAATTTGGTTGATCATGAAAAATTAAATGAATTTGGGAAGTTATTTTCCAATACGGATAAGATAAATTATATATTTTTTATTGTGATGGATATTTTTGGTAAAAAAAATTAATTAACTATTATATCAAGATTAAGAATTGTTGAAATGTTAATAATTCGTAATAATAATTACATTTATGACAAATTATATGTATTTATGATATTATAAACCATAAAAATATAAATTTTTTTCTATGTATAATTGATGATTAAAAAATGAAAAGTTATTTTTAATGGAATAAATTATGTGTTTTGTTTTTGGAAATTGATTTTTCGGAGTGGAAATATATTTTATTATATTTTAATTTATTAGTTGTCTTCTAAAATATATTTTGGGTATATACATGCATTTTATCATTTTTAGGTCATTTTTAAATCTTTATTATTCACTAAAAAACCATATTTTAAAAACTATATCTTTACTATTAAATAGAAATTTCATTTATTTTGATAAATTACATTGAAATCACTCTCATATAATTTCAATGTTTCTATCGAAAAATGAAATTTAATTTATGAAAATAATTTTATTTTTCAACACATTACTATTTATTTATTAAAACAATCACAATTTTTATGTATTTAGAAGGAATAAAATATTAATAATATAACCTTATAATTTATTTTATATTTTATATTTTATATTTTATATTTATATTTAATGAATTTACAGTATTTACTTTCATATATATTATTCAGATAAAATTATATTTTCTTGATATTTTACTTTTTTAATGGTCAATATTAAATTATAACGCCCATGTTACTATTAAAATGGATTGGTTATTGTCGTAACATTCATAATACTTTCCTAATTGTAATAATGATTATATATACCATATTAATTGATTTTATTAACATCATAAATAATTCACATAGTTTTATATTGATTCTTTATTCCTAAGTTACATAAATTCCAATAATATTTCTATTTTTTTTCTCATGTTTGAAGTATAGTTTACAAGAGTGATATTTCTAGGTGATGATAACCTAATGGATTTAAAAATACAATATAAACTATTTATTTATATTGTTATACAATTAATTTTTTTAAATTTATGTGTTGTATTTTTTTGTATGTAATGTTATAAATAAATTAATTATGATTGGGTAATTTTTATTATATGGTGCCTGGGTTTCTTACAGTACCATATTTAATTATAAGGAAAAATAGATATTTAGAAGAAAAATTTCATATGAAAATGTTTTGGAATTTATGTTCATCCACCTTTATAAATTTCATCATTAAAATTACATATTATATCACTTGTCAATATTAAATGTAGTATTTTTGTTTTATTATAACCTAAGGTTCATAGGTTTCCTATAAATTCCTATAGTTTCACCAAATAAATTATACATGGTATGTTGTATTGCTACATATAATTATGTATATATAATTCAACATCTGATTTGGTTTTCCCTCAAATTATAGGCCACATTCATTTTATTACACTTATGATTTAATTAAATGTGAAGGGTCAGACATATACTCCCTTAAATTAGATATGAAGATTAAATCATGAACTTAAGTCATGTTTTATGAGTGTTCATATCAATAGGTTGTAACTACTATGAAATCATAGATCTAAAGGATATTAATATACATAGGACTCAATTTTACCCTCTTCTTAAAACACATTAATCTATTCATGGGTGATATATGAAGGAATACATTGTCTCTAACATCAACGTTTTATTCTTTTTGATAATTTTTTTAACAAATCCCTTAAAAAATCTATTCCAACTTTATGTGTGGTTTAATGGATTGAATATAGGGACCAATAAGTTTTACACATGGATATTAAATCTTAATAGAATAATGTGTAATATCATTTACAAATACACAACTGAGGAGAATAAATGATTAATATATTTAGCTATTAGATACAGAATATTATTATTTCAGGAAATATATTCAACATATCATAGAATCATATTCCCATATACAAGTCCTCTTATAAATACCCTTCGTAAAATAAATCTACACGCCTTGAGGAATAGAAACATAAGAAAGGTAGAGCTCAGATGCTCAAAATTTGTAAAAAAGAAGATACCAGTGATCATATATCCATGACATGAGAATAAGGGTATGATAACATGATATTAACATTTTAAAATTCATTTTTAGTATATCATAGTTCAATGTCATGAATAATGGAATAATCCATACTAGTTTATAAGAAATGTATCATAATAGAATCAAACCACCTGATCAATGAGAGAATAATTTTGGTTGCATACAAAAGTTTGTGGAATACAAATAATCATAGAAAATTAATTACTTAGTCATGCCTCACTTCCAATATTATCATAGAAGATTATGAATAAAACTTATTCTATCATATTCTCAGTCAAGGATCACACCGAATACTATCCTAGTAGATTGTGTCCCATGCTGAACTGAGATCACTCACTATCTTGTTTTTATTATATCATGACATATACATCGTCACCCAATGCATTATTGGTCTATATAACTCTGATTCCACCCATAAACTAATCATTATATATTCATGTGTTCTATATAGTATCATAAATCATTCATCATATATCATAACTCATTGATTGGAAATGGGTTTCATAAATATTTCAACATTTAATCATAAAATAACCCCAGGAAGGTAAATGCATTTCATAAATAGCTCATCTCCAAAATCAAAAATTATCCATAGAAAAAGTGAGGATAGTTTCATGGGATCTTATCCCTAGTATAATAATTAACATTTAAGGATGTTATCATATAATAAAAATTCCTTAAAAAATTAAGTGAATATTTTTTGGGGGGAAATACCCATTTAAATTTGAAATCACTTATTTAAATTGCAAATATTACAAAAATATTAAGAAAATATATTTCTATGAAATAAAATCAGAAACATAAAATGGATGATTCAACGCACTGAGTTGTTATTAAAATAAGAATAATTATTCCTTCCATGTATGTGAAAACAAAGGTTCCATTAAAAATGTTAGTTGTACCTCATTTATAAATAGATTATAATATTCCTTTCAACCCATTTTCTAAAACATCGTACATCGGAGAAAAATAAATTTAATAAATATTTGTATAATAATAAAAAAAATTATTTAGAATTTTTTTATAAACATTGACATGGATGAAAATGGTTTTTTGATCGAAGATATAAACTAAATCATATTTCCTTAAATATCTTCTTTCATCCTCTCAAGTAAATTACTAGAGAATCCAGTATCCGGGTGAATCCTTCCCCAATTTTTTTCATAAAAGTTAAAGATACATAAGTTAGGAATTACCAGGGTATTTTAAAATCTTGGAGTGAACCACCCTATAATGTCATCATCAACCAATAAAATTCAATATTCATGTTCTCTAAATTCCCACATCGTTCTTTCTTATATGATCACTCTATTTTAAAAAGAATCTACCACATTGTCAGATTCCCCATGTGAATGTGAAATAATAAAATTTGTTTGAGTAAAATGATTCATGTAGACAACATGTTTGATCACATAAATCATTGACCATAATTCACCTTCATATATAGTTCCTATTATAATATTGTGGTGAAGAAATCCTTTATAAAAAAATTATGGGGGGGAGGGGTCGTAAAATAAATTAATATCCAAAGGGTCATGGTGAACTAGAGGTCTCACTATCATGATTTAATTTAATCCATGAGCCAATCAGAGGAATCCACATCATAGATTTGAGAATAGGTAGATTATTCGGGCTACCTACAACTTCCAAAAATTATAGTATTTTTGGATCATTCATAATATGGTGAATTTCTCCCACCTATACCTTTTTAGCCCTATAGACCTACCAATTCATAGAAAATATTCAAACATGAATGAAGGGATCTAGATCATCAAATAGATTACCTCAAGTAATATTTTTTTTTGAAATTTCATTATACAGATCTATAATAAATTGATATTTTTTATTATTTTATAATATAACCTTTTACATACATATAATTTTATTTATGAATCACTTAAAACATTTCAAAAATTATTTATTTGTAGTTTTTATTATAATAATAATTTTTGGGTATTAACTAGTTCAGTTTTAATAATAATTTTAGTCATATAGTTCTAGTAATTGTATTATGATCATAGTTATATCATATATATAATGTTACAAATTATATAAATATCTTATATACTCATTATATTTATATTTAGTGTGATCCATAAAAAATATAAATAAAAAAAATAAATTCATCGTTCATGGAGAGAGTAGGTTAAACGTTCATATGAACACATGTTTCCCATTTTGAGGGATGGAACAAAAGAAATATAAATAAAATTTCACATTTAAAAAATTATTATTATATCATATATTCATTAAATATATAATAATTAACATCAATATAATATTGTAAATAAATAATTAATCATATCACTTTATGGAGGTGTCAGTCCATACATACACATAACTGACATTAACATTTTATGAAAATTAGAATTTAAAAAGGTAGATATGATATTATAAATAAATAATCATAATTATATGATAAATATAATTAAAAAAATGAAACTCATTATAATAACCATCGATTAATGGTGGTTATATAAAATGAATTTTATCACTACATGAAGGCAGTAGTCCACACGAATGCATATATGATACTTTCACATCCAATTTTAGGGAAAATAAAGTGAATAATGGTGGTGAAAAATACTATATTATTTTAGTATATATTTTATGTTAATTATATTACTTTATTTTTAATATTATATAATTATAAGATGTAGAAGAAGAAACTATATAAATGTGTTCTGGTAGGATGATTACATCTCCTTCAGTTGACCTATTTTATATCATTTTTAAGGACCCTAGGAATTTAATTTTAAAGAGAAAAAAAAATAAAATTAATCAATATTAATATTTTAAGATAATTGGGTAGGTTTTACTAATATATATGGATCACTGTGGTATAAATAAGAGAAAAGAGGGTGTCCTTTTATATGTTGGGGAGAAGACACTTTTTGGATTTTACAAAATATTGTAATATTATACAGACATTATCAATAAAATGTCTTCAAAAAGAAATATATTCAATTAGGAGATCGTATTAGATATAAATATTTCTATAAAAAATTATTCATACATGTTTAGTTATTAAAAATTTAATTATATACTGGTTTAACTCCATATAAACATGTTTTATCTTTAAGTGTGATGAAATGTTTTTTATTTCAATTACTATTAATTTTGAAAAAAATATAGGTGACATAATTAAAAAATTTGGAAATTATAAATCCAAATAAATAATCAATTTTCTCTATTTCATTCCACTTAATTGTAAGAATATAAATTAAAATTGGACGTATAGAGCGCGACAAAAATCCATTTATAGGGAAAGTGGTTTCTTAATTATAAAATATTTTTTTACCAAAATCCTACAAAAATTCTAAATTTACCACAATTTTATTATAAATAATATTAATTAACTAATTTTAACTTTAAAATCAGTTTTAAAAAATATAAAAATTTAAATGATTTAACATAAAAGACAATTTTCTATAAAATTAAAAAATTTATCTATTAATCCAAAAATATTTCTTCTTGAAAATTAGTATATATTTCACTATAAGATACCCAAGAATTGTTGACTTGAATAATGATGTTCTATTTTTATTATAAATTTTTTAATATTGTAAAAAATTAATTACATTGTTTTCTCACAAAAATAAATAAAAAATCATTATTGAGGGAAATTGTATTTTTGAAGCATATATAGTCATTATATAAATTCATATCTATATATAAATATATATGATTTAAATAAAACATTTATAAATTTTTTTAGATTTTTTTGATATTAATTGTTCCAAATTAATTGATATATTATTATGGTATACTATATTATTGTTTATTTGGAATTAGGGTTGTATGTGTCATAAGAAAACAAAGAAATTAATTTATTTAAAGATAAATATATCATAAAATACTAGGGTTTTTTTTGTTATGAATCTATTATAAATAATTTACCACATGATATTATATATTTATAATAAAAAAAATTTATGATATCTCTTTTTCATCACATCCTTGAGTTCCAAAGTAGCTTCTTCGAATATCTGATTCATAGAGAGAACATTAACCAATTGAGTAGTCTTATTCTATAGAAATTTACATTTATGATCAAATATTTAATTTTTTTCATCATAGGATGGTTTATTGGGCAGTGTTATATCCTTTATATTTATTATTTATATAGTATCAAGTATATAATTCCTCAGGAAAGATACACAGAACACATAATTATATTGAGATAGGATCAAGGGATGTTTAAAGTGGAAAGTTAATGTCCCTACTCATGTAATGACATAGACAATAATAATATAACTTGGGATCATATTTCCATTATATAACGTCCATGTCCCAGTGGCCACTATCTAGTGCCTAGATCTGGGATATCACATGACCTCAGGAGCACCTCCTTAGACACCAGAGGCTACCAAATAGAGGAAAGAGTATATGGGGAAATGTTGGGGGAGACTATACCCACATTTCAAAGTAATTAAACAATATAAATAATATCAATAGATATAGTTACCTATGGAATTTAAAAAATGGACTACATGAGACAATTATATCAAGGAGCTAAGTAGCACATTGTATAACAACAATATAAATACACTATATGTGAGGAATTAAAACAGGAAATATCCAAAACCAAAACCACCTGAAAGATCCTGAACATGGACCTCAGTCCCAATGCCTTCCAAATATCCCATCATAAAACCAAACAACCCCTTCATAAACCACACATCATGTCCTGGGCTTGAATTTGTACATGAAAACATATTACATATTCTCAAGCATTGAAGTTCTAGGTTATCCCTAGTAGGCTGTGAGTACAACATAGTAGGCCACCAAAAATAGTGTCTAAAGAAACAACCTCTTTGTTCAATAGTGTATAAAGACATGTAAGTGAAAAAATTAAACAATGTAATAAATAAATCATTGATTTAATTAACTAATATCAATTTTTCAATAAGTTCCCTTGAGTCAACAAATAATCAAAACTTACTCATGTCACACTGGGAGGCCTAGGAAAAGGAAAAGGGGTTTACACATTGTTTTAACTCCAAAATATTTATCTAATCATAAAACATAATAACCTAATAATTAAACTATTCACTTAATCCATTTTCATCTTTTTTTCAATTCCAACACTTATGCTATCTTCATTACTAAATTATTCTTCATAAAAAACTCTATGGGTTAGGAATTTACATCATATATACTATAGCATTAGCTGGTTAATTACCAATCATAAGAGGAATATGTCATGTTAGCTATCTCAATAGGGATAAACACATCATAACAAATACTAAAAACTATCCTTGAATCCTTAGTCAAGGTGGTCTCATCAAATGATACCAATTGAGGAATAAAACTCTGTACCCTTCCCTAACATGATAATTGTGGAGTGGATTTTATAGCCTCAGTTTAACTCCAAATGAGGGCATAGAACCTTAAGTAAATACCGCACACTAACAAGTCATGTGCACATTCTTAATTTTCATTACCACATAAATCGTATCAAAACCAAAAACAAATATTTAACGTAATATTTACAATTCAAATTTCATTTAACACATAAACCATCTTTATTAATTAACTCATTAACACATTTTACATTTTCTTGGAGTATAACATTTAACCCATTTCTATTTTCCAAGCCATATCCTATTTAGAATATTCATCAATTAACATGAATTAACCAATTTATTCATTTCAATAACTAACACAAATGTATTTTGACACATTTAATTTATTTTGTTTAACCCTTTTCACATAATTCCAAACCCCACTATGAAATATCTTTAACTATGTACATTCATCACATAATTCATTCATAATCATGTTAATATTCCAATACAATTATTATGGGTTCTATATCACAAACTATTACATCCATTCAGTTACTATTGTCACATAAACCCTTTTTAACCACGTTATGGAAATCAATACAATTCAAATTAATCCTTCAAAATAATTTTAAACCACCCTTGAATACATAGGTACTTTTCTTTGAAAACTAAGACATTCCCCAAATGTTTCATTTCTATTTTCAACCATGAAAAAATTCATAAATAATATTCCCAAGGAAAGGGCCAAAACACAATTACAAATATTCATTCAAAATTATTTAATGAAATCCATTTTAAAACCATTTGAGGATAACACCTTGTTTCAAAACATTTCTCCCATTTAAACATCAATTTTACCATTGAAAACCTTGGTTGGGTCAAACCACCAAAAAAGTTCTTAAAACCATTTCAAATGACCTTTTCAACACATCACAAATTCAATGAAACAATCAAACCAATTTTTCTTTTTAAACATTCCCACATACCAGATTATAATTTACAACCCATAGGCCCCACATTTACCTTATCTCAAAATTTCCTCGCATATTTTACTATTTAAATGTTTTAACATACATCATGGGTAGTTTTAGGTTCGGTCTCAAATTGTCAAAAACCTTACAGGGTCTTTGAACAGTTTTACACATTAATATAAGGTCTAACTCACTTTCTGTAACCAAATATATAGAAACACAACAAGTAAACCCATTGTTACAAAAAACACATATAAAACATCAAGACCAAGGGTGAAGCCTTAATGAAAACAAACATCATGCTCATATATGATTACTATCCCAAACATATCCATTGATTTGAAATGAAACACCCTTTAAAGACCCAACATAGAATCTTCTGGAAAAGTGCGGGTTTTTGGAATTCTGAAGGAGATGAGAGATTATACAAGACCTAATCCATAAAATTTAGAAATAGTGAGTGTTATAGTCACCTAGATCTTTGATTCACACCAACAGACAGTCCAAACACCGTAGACTAGAAGGAGAAACACCTATTGGATGTATTGGAGGGTTTGGTACATCACCCATACTATAGAGGGATGAAATGGGAGAAAAACTGGGGATGAACGAATTAGGATCAGAATAAAAAAATTGTAATTTCCAACTTTTTAGAGGCTGCATGGTTAAACCACATGGTCTTACAATCAATTCTTCAACTGTGTTGCTCACTCAATCCATGAGGGACCGAGATTCACGATTTCACTGGAGCACATGTATGGTTTGAAAAACCTGGTGGTAACTGTGAGCCAGACAATATTTGAAAGTGTCTATAAGTCACATTATTTCCTCGTTCAGGCAAATTGTTTTATCTAACCATGTTCCAAACATCTTCTTTACACATTTGGACCATTTTTCACTTATTTCATGTTGCGAACCCCTAGAAAACCCCCACAACTTCTCATACACCCAATAGCCATTTCATTATAAAAAAAGTGTTTAAAAAAAATTAAACAAAGATTCACTTTCAAGAAAGGATAGAATTTTGTAACATCACCACCTTATAATGCCATATACTTGAGTCATACATAAAAACCTTACTGATCCTCCTTGAACAAAAGTTGATCCATGGAGACCACCTTCCAACTTTTATATCCTGATATTTATCCCATAAATGGACACGACATTATCACACTCAGGCCAAGGAAACTATTATACCCAAAGAAACTTCCTCCATCATACTCCACAAATATGAGTTAACAACCCTAAAATATTCAACTACCTTAAACATATCATTAAAAACATCAAAAAAGGGAATGTATTGGTAATATCACTAAACCATGTCACAAAAGGATACTAACTTGGCCTACATTAACCCGAGGGATCAAACCGGAACACCCTTAGTCTATTCTTATCCACATTTCATGGTCTAAACACTTGGGACCCTCCCACCTAACTTTTAATGAAAAATATGACCCAAAATTAGTGTTACTAATGGGATATGTAGAATACAACCACAATCTTCGACCAACTATGCTCCAAAACTCAAGGTCTAATGGCCCACTCTATTTCTAAACATCTGATGTGCATCCAAGCATAACCATAATATCAAGAAATATATCTGTTAAAAACCAAGCCAATTATCATCACAAATAATAGATCCCCTGGAATTCGTTGATATATAGCTAATCTAAAGAACTTTTTCAGAAAGGGTCTATGGAGTTCTCCCCAACACATGACTCCACCCATGCCGTGTAACATCCCAGGTAAATAAAGAAATATAAAATTTTCACATTTTTTAATATCTGTGAATTAAATATTAATTTTACTTTAATGGGTATTGCTATGTTCGATGGCGTACCCAATACACAGTAACATGTTTCTTTGAAATCTATCATTGCACACTAATAACATAATATTTAATATTTTAAATGGTAGTTAACACCTAGATTTTGTATTGGAAAGAATGAATAAAACTAAATAAAATATGATTATAATTTTTTTAAATGTTTTTTAAATTTATCCAATAAATATTAGTGTCTTAAAATAAGCAATAATCTGATTTTAAGCATAAATACTCAAATATTCAATAAAAGGTCAATTTATTGCCATTTGATGGAGAACCCTCTTTAAATATATTTTTTGGTCACCTTTTTATGTTCTATTTGACAAAATAAAACTATTATATATAATTGGGACATAAAAAATTTACATTGGATGAAACTTTGGTATTTTTATGAAAAAATTCATTTTTAACGAATAGTAGAAAAGTACTGTATTTTAATTCGAAACTGCCTTTTAGTATAATTTATTTATAAGGTTATATTATCTTTTAAATTGATTTTAAAAATTATTTATATTATTTTTTACTCTTTAATCTAATTTTGGTCATTGTAAGTAATTTCACTATGAAATTGGACATAAATATGTGTCAATATTTTGATAGTTAATATTTCATAAAAACACGCCTTTTGTTTGGAAAGCTGTAATTAATTTTAAATTAATTTCTTCCAGTTCATTGTTTTTAATAAGGAAAAATGGATTCAATATTTATAATCAGGAGGAACAAATTTTGTAAATATATAACTTTTAATTATAGACATTATGAATATTATTTTAGCATAAAATTTATTTACCATGGTTAAAGGGTAAATATAGTAAATAAGGGTAATAAAATATTATTATAATAAAATATAATTATTCTAAAAAATGTACTAATCGAATTTTTTGATACATATTAGACCATTGAAATCCTTGGGTTTATTTTGGGACCCCATAAATCCACTTGAGGGTGATAATGACACTTTTTTAACTAACTGAAAGTAAAGGAAAAAATGGCATAATCAAATATCTTTTAGTAAATTAATTTTTACATGGGGTTATATAAGTTATCTCTTAGAATATAAATATTAATTATAAATATAAAAATATTCCCTACATTATTTTATTTCTTTTAAAATATTTAGACATCAAATAAATTAAATTATTTATAACACAATAATGATGCAGTGTTTGCCTCTCTGTAAATGATTTAAATAAATAAGATTATAAATATTAAAATAATATTCAAAGCCTTTAAAATTATAATTGGATGATTTCATTTTGACCATTAGTCATCTTTTCTTTGACTTTAATGATTTCTGGACCTTTTGAAACTGAATATAAGTTTATAATAAAATAATTGTTGCAATGTTTCCTAAAGATACCCCCTTAAAAAAGAACACCACTTTTAACCCATTACATACACCTCTCGAGCCCCTTGGCTCATCCAAACCCTGCCCAAATAAGAACTCTAGATCCCTCTATTCCACCTTGAAGCCTTAACCTAGGAAGAAATAATTTCAACAAACCCTTTTGGTTCAAACCAAAGGGAGTTACCTGAATTAAGGGCATCATATTCTCTTAAGTTCTTTTGTTTAATTTTACTTCTCCAAACCCATAAACTCTTTTTATTCCTTTCATTTATAACAAAATATGTATCCTAAATATACTAGGATATTTTTATGTTAAGGATTCAAACTAAACTTACACACACCTCCGACTAATGGGTAAAGAATATATTGTTTCTATGGACGGTGAACTACTGCCTCACGAAAAGATGATTGTTCAAATATGTCAAACTATCCATCATGGAGGCCATTATGATGACACTGTATTTATATATGATATATGATATATTTATAATATTTATATGATTCTTTATTTTTCATTTATATAATTCCTTTTTGGTTTCCATAGTGGGTAAATACGATAATCTCATTTGAGGAAGTGCCGACTACCACCCCCTAAAAGTGATATGACTCATTCATTCCTTATGCAGAACATATAAAGGATGGAGTTAATGATATTAGTTATGATATTGTACTGGAATTATAATATACTTATTTATCCTTATGTTTTAATTCCATTATAATACAAAATAGAATTTTAAGTAAAGTTCATGCGTATGTACGACTTACCGTCTCTGTGAATGGTGCATTTCATTTATTATCTCCAAAAGTTATGTACTATTATATATACATTTATATACGAGATATATATGATATATATGATATCTAAATCATGAATATCATTATGCATATAATGAACTATTGACCAAATGATCAACTTGTAATTATAAGAAGTCCATTTTTGACTCAAGTACCAAATATCGACAACCTAACAATTATTAAATAAAATGATTAAATAATGTTTATAAGATGGTAATAATTGATATAAAATGAATAATAAACTTGAAAAAGGATTTTATGAAAGTATACATTAACTTTATTTTATTATTTAGGATATTATAGAACAGACTGGTCAAATAGGACATGAGTTAAGGGAACTTCTTAACCCAAATTCCATTCATTGGGTTTATCTTATAATTATTATTTATGTCATGATATGATTATGTGTGAAATTAATTTTGATATCTAATCCTACATTTACACTTTTTTTTGTGTATTTACAGTGAATACACATAATATATCTATTTTATTTATAAAATGATCTTTGTAAGGGAATTCATCTCAATCTCCATTCATTGAGGCATATTTTGTTTTAATGCATGACTTTATTTTATATTCATTATAAACACCTTTTAATTTTAATTTCATTCAAAGAGAATATTTTTATATGAAGCGTTTTACTAAATGACAAAAAAATGTTTCCATTAACGTAAGTGGTGACAATGACCATTCCGCCGCCGCGAGTATTATTTGATATTTGTCTTCCGTAAAAATCCGTAATGTTTTTAAAAAGAAAATAAATACAATATACTCTTTTATATATTTTGGTATTGAAAATGGCTCTAATAATGGATTTGTTATGTAAATATATTTTGGTGATATATTATGATTGAAATGTTGAAATGTTTTCTTCCCTATATATTTGTTGTATGTGTTATGATTTTATAGTTGTACTTGGAAATTTGATGGGTGGTAATGTGTTTAACCAAATGACAGGTGGTGTCGTGATAAACTAGGATGGGTGGTTATGATATAACCTCTAATGCATTAGGTTTGGAATTTATCCGTATGGCTATTCCATTTAGTGATATGTGTGGACGTCGACAGTATGGTTATTACATTTATGTATGTTTATGTCCTAAGTTACCTTTATATGTTATGTGTTCTTTATATGGGTTTTATGGTAATAATTTGGATACAAAAGGTTAAGCAATGATATTTTATTCAGTGAAGAGTATTCACTACTTCATAAAGGTGAAAGGTATTACTTATTATAAAGTATTCAAGGTTTACTTGTTGTTTTGAAAAACTAATAGTTTTCTTTATTTGTGTATCCCTTACTGAGCTTTTTATGCTCATCCCTTGTTTTTGAAATGTTTTTCATAGGACATAAAGTGGAATAGGGTAAAGGATGTGATTAAGAAAAAGTCATGTTTTCTAAAACATGGAACAAAACATGACTCTTTTTTTTCTAGAATTTTTATTTTGTGAAAAATAATGGGAATTAAGTAGAAGTGTCTAAATTGTATCTTTTGGGATGTAATGTAACATTTATGACCTAATTCTATAAAACTATAAACCTGAAAAGATCCTCAATGTGAATTATTGACTTAATTCAAGAATATGCAATGTTTATGACTGGGTCCTTATAGTTCGTATCACATGTCATTTTAGATACCATTAGAAGTTATAATATTGTTTAATTAATATCAATAATTTATTTTTGGTAATATTTAAGTGATATAGAATTTTCAGATTACCATGTTGCTTCACCTACAATATTTTTGTGCTCATAATGGTTTTCTATAGAAGAAACAAGGCATCTATGTTGGGATGACATTAGGAGGAAGAGAAACATACAAATCAGTAAATTGAGATGGACGGAATTGGAACTGAATAGTTTGTTGCAGTAATGCCACAATTGAATCTAGCTATAAATGGTGGTGTATCCATGGACAAGATCAGCCATATCAACCACAGAAGAACATGTCACTAGTGGAGCATTTCATGTGGCAACATCCCCCATCATTTAGAGGACCATTTGACCCTATGCTAGTTGAAGGGTGGATTAAATCACTGGATAAAAGTTTTGATGTCATGGGGTGTTTGGAACATCAAACGGTTAGTCTCATTGTTTACCATTTTGAAGGTGAATATGGTCAGTGGTTGTTGATGGTGAAAAATATCAGGGATAGTGAGGATATTTATTCTCTTTATTGGGATGAATTCAAAGGTATGTTCCTTGGGAAATATTCTATTAAGGTGGTTCAACATAGGATAGAAAAACAATTCTTATAATTGAAGTAGGATAATGACTCAGTGGATGTTTACGACGGAAAGTTCACTTGACTATCAATGTATGCTCCAAATTTCATCCGAGATCTTGATAGTAAGATAAATCGATTTTACTCAGTAATGAAGCCACAATATCGAAGAGAATTAGCCTCTCATGAGTTCAAAAGTTTTGAAAAACTTGTTTGATGTGCAGAGAAGGTGGAATTGGAGTTTTTCGATGATCAAGTGTTCTTTGACAAACAACAGAATAAGAGGTCCAGTTGGCAGGCAAAGGGAAATAATTCATCAAAGAAGCTTGGAGGTAATAAAAATAAATATCAATCTTTTGAGAAGTGTGGTAAAAAGAATCCGGGATAATGTTTATCAAATTTTGGAAAGTGCTTCCGATGTGGTAAGTCTGGTCATATTTCTCCTAACTATAAAAAATATAATCATGCATGAAACGAAAAGCCAGTAGTAAGATGTTTTAAGTGTAATGAAATGGTTCATTATGAAAATGAGTGTCCAGAGAAAAACTCAACTGAGGGAAAGCAACCAAACTACAAGAAAAAAGGGGTGGTGAAGTCCTTTGCAACTACTTCAGCAGATGTTGGGACATCAAATGAAGTAGTATCAAGAACACTGTTTGTTTGTTCATATTATGCCAATGTGTTGTTTGAATCAGTTTCTACACATTAGTTTATTTATGAGAAGTTTTCTAGTAAATTGGGAATTCCATCTCAAGATATAAATCCTGAAATTATGGTAAAAACACCTTGAGGAAATGTTGAAACAAAATGAAATTATTAGAACCTTTCTATCTGTGTGTGCGGAAAGAATCTACCTTCAAACCTTATTTTTTTCCTCTAGTAGAGTTTGATGTTATTTTGGGCATAGATTGAATGTCTGTTTATCATGATAAGATTGACTACAGAGATAATGAGTTTTATTTTCAAAATGGGTATTTGTTTGTGTACAAAAATGAACCCTTGCTTTTTATAACATATCAGGAAGCTGAGAAACTATTAAAAGTTGGAAATGAATGTTACCTTGCACATATTATTGAAAACAAAGGAACTATTCATATTAATGGTGTGACAATGGTAAATGAGTATCTTGATTTTTTTCCTGATGAGTTGCCTGGTATTATACCTGATTGGGAAGTTGAATTTATTATTGACTTAGTTCCTAATGATAATCCAATTAAAAAAACCCCTTATCGAATGGATCAAATTGAACTTTTAGAGTTAAATAAGCAATTTCAAAAGTTATTAGATAAAGATTTAATTTGACCTAGCACATCAACACTGGGTTCTCTGGTGTTGGTTGTTAAAAAGAAATATGGTTCAATGAGACTATGCATTGATTATAGGGCATTGAATAATATCACTATTAAGAACCAATATCCTTTGCCTTATATCGATGATTTGTTTGATCATCTCCAGGGAGATTAGTATTTTTTGAAGACTTACTTGAGGTTTTTGTACCATTAGTTGAATGTAAAGGAATCAGATATTCCAAAGACCGTGTATCATACTAGATATAGCCATTATAAATGTGTAGTTATGCCTTTTGGTTTAGTTAATGCACATGTTGTATTCATGAATCTTATGAATAAAATTTTCTGCGAGTTCTTGGATAATTTTGTTGTTGTGTTCATTGATGATATTTTGTTTTATTCTAAAATTAAAGTGGGGAATGAAAGTCATTTAAGGGTTTTATTGAAAACCTTAAAAGAAAAGAAACTATTTGGGAAATTCAGGATGTTTTAGTTTTGGTTATAAAAGATTTCATTCCATGGTCACACTGTATCAGAAAAAATGGAATAACTATTAATCCTGATAAAACGAAATTTGTTGAAGAATGCTCAAGACCCACAAATATAACTGAGATCTATAGTTTTCTTGGTTTTCAGGTTACCACCAGAGGTTTGTTGATAATTTTTAATGGTTATCTATTCCAATGACTAAGTTAACTTGAAAAGGTGTTAAGTTCATTTGGATAAAAGAATGTGAATATTGTTTTCAGGAATTGAAAAGAATATTGGTGAATGATCCAGTTTTGGAACTAACTACTAGAAAAGTGATTTTTTTATTTACATTGATGCTTCGTTTAAAGGACATGGTTGTGTCCTTATGTAGAATGATTAGGTAATTGCTTATGCTTCACATCAGTTGAATCCTCATGAGTTAAATTACCCTACACATGATTTTGAATTTGCTACTGTGGGTTTTGCTTTAAAAAATTGATGGAATTATTTGTATGGATTAAAATGTTAAATATATTCTAACCAAAAAATATTAAAGTATATATTAACTCAAAATGAATTGAACATGATATAGAGGAGATGGTTGGAATTAATCAAGGATTATGATTTCACAGTCTTTTATCATCCGGGAAAAGCAAATAAAGCGTATGATGCTTTGAGTCAGAAAATTAATACTCAATTAACCATGCTAAATTTGGAACGATATCCTTTGGTTTTTTATTTGATGAACTTTGGCATAGATTTTGTTGGTGCAAAAAATTATTCTGTTTTGTTTTAGGTGTGAGTGAGATCATCTCTTTCAAAAATAATTAAGCAAGCACAGAAAGAAGATAGTGAGTTGCAGGAAAAGACAGAGTTGGTTCAGAAGGGTAAGTTTCCTAATTTTAATGTTGATAATGATTGTGTTTTGAAGTTTAGGAAACGATTATTTGTCCCTTGTGATTCGCTGTTGAAGAATGATTTGTTCTGTGATGCTCATAGTTCCCCATTTTTAGTTCATCCGGGTAGTACTATGATGTAAAGAGTTCTTTGAGAGTATTACTGGTGGTATGGAATGAAAAGGGATATTGTTGATTTTACTGTGAAGTGTTTGACTTGTTAGTAGGTTAAAGCAGAGTGAAGGTTACCAAAAGGGATGCTTCAGTCTTTACCGGTGCCAGAATGAAAATGTGAAAATATATCCATGGAATTCGTTGTGGGATCACCGAAGATATAACAAGGTAACAATGCAATCTAGGTTATTGTTGATCGATTGACTAAGTCTGCTCATTTTCTTCCTATTCAAGATACTTTTTCTCTAGATTAGGTTTATCAGTTGTATATTAAAGAGATAGTCAGGTTGCATGGTGTTCCCCCCTCTATTGTATCTGATTGTGATCCCAAGTTTATTTCTATATTTGGGAAAGGACTTCAGAATTAATTGTGTACTGAATTAAATTTTATTATAGATTTTCATCCGCAATTAGATGGGCATTCAGAACAAACAATTCATACCTTGGAGGATATTCTACATGATTTTTCACTTGATTAACAGGGAATTTTGGAACAATTTATTTATTTGGTTGAATTTTTTTATAATAATATATTTCATTCTAGTACACAGATGGTTCTGTTTTAAGCATTATATGGAAATCTTTGTCAAACTCCATCTTTTTTGGGATGAAGTAGGCAAAAGGAAGCTGATGGGACTATAATTGTTAGAAGAGATAGCAGAGAAAGATTAATTGATTCAGAAGAATATTAGAACAGCTTAGAGCAGGTAGAAAAGTTATTCGGATAACCGGAGGAAGGATCTCTCCTTTGAGGTAGGTGATCATGTCTTTTTCAAAGTTTCTCCATGGAAAAGTGTGATGCGTTTTGATACGAAAAGAAAGTTGAGTCCAAGGTTCATTGGACCTTATGAAATCCTAGAGAAAGTGGGATCTATTGCCTACAGAGTGGCTTTACCTTCATGTTTTTCCCTGGTACACAATATTTTTCATGTTTCAATTTTGAGAAAGTATATTCCAGACCCCTCTCATGTTTTGAGCCTAGAGGTAGTTTAGTTGGAAGACAATCTCTCTTATGAGGACCGACCAGTCCAGATTCTTGACCGAAGAGAGCAAGTGTTATAGAATAAGGTATTTCACCAGGTAATGTTTTTATGAAAAAACCATATAGTTGATGAGGCAACTTGGAAATCTAAAAATTCTATTATGGATAAATACCTCCATTTATTTGATAAGTGATTAAAATTATGAGGATGCAATTTCCAAAAGGGGGGAAGGATGTAACATCCTAGGTAAATAATGAAATAAAACATTTTAATATTTAGTAATATTTTTTAATTAAATATTAATTTTACTTTAAAGGGTATTTTATGTTCAATGGCGTAACCGATACACAACAATAGGTTTCATTGAAATCTTATGTTGCACACAAATAATATAATATTATTATTTTAAATGGTGGTTAACGCCTTGTAGTTGTATTAGAGGGAATGAATATAACTAACTAAAATATTATTATACATTTTTTATATGTTTTTACATTTATCCAATAAATATTAGAGCCCTAAAATAAAGAATAATTCGTTTTATTCATAAATACTGAAATATTCCTTAAATGGTCGATTTAATGCCTTTTGAAGGCGAACTCTATTTAAATATAGTTTTGATCAATTTTATATGTTCAATTTGACAAAATTAAATTATTATTTATAATTGGGACATCAAAATTTACATTAGATGAAATTTTGGTATTTTTCTGATAAAATTCATTTTTAATGAATAGTGAAAAAATACTATATTTTAATTCAAAACTACCTTTTAATCTATGTTATTTATAAGGTGATATTATATTTTTTAAATGTTTTTAAAGTTTAATTAGATTTTTTTACTGTTTAATACTATGTTGGTCATTGGATGTAATTTCACTATGAAATTGGACATAAATAGATTTCAATCTTTTGATGGTTAATAATTTTTAAAAACACGCCTTTTGTTTTGATAATGGGAATTAATTTTAAATTAATTTCTGCCACTTATGTGTTTTGAATTTGGAAAAATTGATTCCGTATTTGGAATCAGGATGTCCAAATTGTGTAAATAGATAACATTTATTTGTAGACATTGTGAATATTTACTTTAAATTTTTTTTTATTTACCATGGTTAAAGGGTAAATCTGGTAAATAAGGGTAAACAAATATTATTATAGTAACATAAAACTACCCTAACATTTTTCCTAATCCTACTGGATGATAAATATCCAACTGTGGGCTTCATTGGGTCAATTTTCGGGCCCCATTGTTCCACTTGATGGTGACAATGACTCTTTATTTTAATTAACTTAAAATAAAGGCAAAAATGGCATAAAAAATATCTTTTAGTAAATTATTTTTTACATGGGGTTATATAAGTTATCTCTCAAACTATAAATATTAATTTTAAATATAAACATATTTCCTACATTATGGTATTTTTTTTTAATTTTTATACATCAAATAAATTAAATTATTTATGACACAATAATGATGCAGTGTTTACCTCATTAATAAATGATTTAAATAAATAAGTTTATAAAGATTAAAATAATATCCAAAAACCTTCCAATTCTTATTGGATGATTTTATTTCTACTATGAGACATATTATCTTCTTTGTTAATAATTTTTGGACCTTTTTAAACTAACGATAAGTTTATAATAAAATAATTGTTTCAAACATTCATAAAGAGTCCCTCCCCCCATTATAAAAGGACACTACTTCTAACCCATTACTCACACCTATCAAGAATATTGATTGTCCAAACCCTGCACAAATAATTTCACAAGACCACTCTCTTCCACCTGTAAGCCTTACCTTTGGCATAAGGAACTTCAACAAACCCTTTTGGTTCAAAACAAAGGGAGTTACCCAAATTAAAGGTATCGTCCTCTCTTAAGTTCCTTTGATTTATTTTACTTCTCCAACCCCTTTAATATTTTTATTCCTTTCTTTTATAAAAACACCGGTATCCTAAATATACTGGGATATTTTTAAAGATTATTCTAAATACACTTACCCACACCTCCGTCTAATTGGAAAAGAACCTATTATTTATGTGGATGACGAACTACTGCCTCACGAAACGATGATTGTTCAAATATCTCCAACTGCCTCTCATGGGGCCATTATGATGGAGATTTATTTATATATGATATTTGATATATTTATATTTTTTCTATGATTCTGTATTTTTCCTTTATAAAATATCATTATTGTTTCCATAGTGGGTAAATATGTTAATCTCATTTGAGGAAGTGCGGACAACCGCCCCCTCAAAGTGATATGAATCATTCATGACTTATGTGGAATGTATAAAGGATGGAGTTATGATTTTATGTATGATATTATATTTCAATTATAATATAATTATTTTTCATTAATTTTTCATTCCATTACAATACAAAATATAAATCAAAGAAGCGTTCATGCGTACACATGGCTTACTATCTCCATGAACGTTTCATTTCATTTCTTATCTCCAAATGTTATGTACTATTATAAAAACATGTATATACTGGATATATATGATATATATAAAATCTAAATCATGAATATCATCATGGATATAATGAAATTTTGACCACATGAAAAAAATGGTAATTATAAGATTTCCATTTTTGACACAAGTACCCAATATCGACAATATAACCATTATTAACATAAATGATTACATAATGTTTATAACATGGTAATAATTGATATAAAAGAAATAATATACTTGAAAAAGGTTCTTAAGCAAGTATAAATTAAATTTATTTTATTATTTAGGAGATTAAAGAACTAACGGTTGGAGTTGGACATGAGGTAAGTGAACTTTTTAACCCAAATTACTTTCTTTGGGTTGATCTTCTAATTCTTGTTTATGTCATGATATGACTATGATTGAAATTAATTTTAATATATAATCTTTTATTTGTACTTCTTTTACGTGTACTTATAGTGAATACACTTAATAGATCTATTTTATTTACAAAATGATCTTTGTAAGGGACATCATCTCAATCTCCTTTCACTGAGGCATATTTTATTTTTATACATGACTTTATTTTATAATCTATTTAAACACCTTTGAATTTTAATTTCATTCAAAGGGAATATATTTCTATGAAGCGTTTTACTAAATTATAAAAAAGAATGTTTATTTTAACATAAGTAGTGACAACAACCTTTCCTCCTCCATGGGTATTATTTGATATTTGGATTCCTTAACAAAGAGTAATGTTTTTAAAAAGAAAATAAATACCATATTCTCTTTTTTGTATTTTGGTATTGAAAATGGTTTTGAAAATGGAATTGTTATGTAAATATATTTATGTGATATATTGTTATTGAAATGTGGAAATGTTTTCTTTCCTTTATATTTGGGGTATATGTTATGATTTTATAATGTTACTTGGACATTGGACGAGTGGTTACATGATAAACCAAATGACAGGTGGGGTCACGATAAACTAGGATAGGTGGTTAAGTTATAACCTTCAATGCATTGGGTATGGAAGTCGACCATATGGATATTCCATTTTGTGATATGTGTGGATGTCGACCATATGGTTATTGCATTTAAGTATGTTTATGTCCCAAGTTACCTTTATACATTTTGTGTTATTTATATGGGTTTTATGGTAATATTTTGGTTACAAAATGGTAAGAAACGATCTTTCATTCTGTGAAGAGTATTTACTAGTTCATAAAGGTGAAAAGTATAACATATGATAAAGTATTCTTGGTTTACTTGTTGTTTTAAAAAACTAATAGTTTTCTTTCTTTGTGTATCCCTTAATGAGATTTTTATGGTAATCCCAAGTTTTGGAAATGTTTTTCACAGGACATAAAGTGGAATAGGGTCAAGGATGGGATCATGAAAAGGTCATTCTTTCTAAAACATGGAACTAGACATGACAATTTTTTTCAAAAATTTTTATTTTGTGAAAAATAATGGGAATTGAGTTGAAGTGTTTACTTTGTATCTTTTGGGATGTAATGTAACATTTATGACCTAATTCTCTAAAACTCTAAACTTTAAAAAATCCTCAATGTGAATTATTGTTTTAATCCAAGAATTTTCAAGGTTTAAGGCTGAGTCCTTATATGCCTCCCCAAGAGCATAGCCTATAAGATGTCCCATATGCTACTAAAACACATTCATGTCACTAGGAGTAACTCCATGGCCTTCTTAGCATACCAAGGATTCTGTAAGGATATTTGACATGATCATCACTAATAAATGTTAATAGAATAAGTTGTCTCAAAACACCACCAAAAACTAATCATCACCGATGTCACCTCACAGTACGTGGAAATCGTAACCTTATACAAGACTCAGCTTCCATGTATTCCAATATCCCATTCCCATTCCATCCCCAAAACCCAAAAATGGTCTTCTATCCAAAAATAAACTACAAAATTACAACCTTATGACGAACATTTTGAACCCAAAATTTTCCTTTGAATGATTTTCATTTCCCCAATCGAGTTCTTCTTGAATGACCTTAGTGATGTTCATGGAACACATTGACGAAAACACTGAATAAAAACTTAAAAAACATTGAATATTACCCACACCTCCCACTGTGATCACACAGAAATTTTAAAAGCATTTATCCCTTTCAACCTGATTATTCATCTTAAATACAAATCCTCATTCCAAAGTAATCACGCATATGGATCTCCTCATAGTCACAATGGTATCACACTCTTATATGACCACACTGAACCCAGCTCTAGATCAAACAAGTAACACATTACTAGAGGTATGTCCAATTCCTACGCACTCAACTAACCAAGAATCCGGGCCTTTTAGCCTCACTGGGATTAAGGCATTTTCAAAATTCTCAAATAACCATCCGAACAACTTAAAATCACTACCAAACATGTGACAACCACCAATCATAGTGTCACTTCCATAACAAAATATTCTAACCACTACTTGGTCAGCCCTATCTTTATTTCCAAGGTCAAAATTAATTTTCACCTCAACCACCATCATGGTCATAGAGAAAGAATACTAACAACTTTTCAAATTCCCAAAACTAACATTACAAAAAACCATAAACACTAAAAAAAATTTCAATATTGGGACTAAGGAATAAACATACACTCTTAACACACATTGTGAAACCAAAAATGTATTGATTTTACTTCTAAATCAACAAATCATTCTTCACTTCTCAGGGAACATTCATCCCTAGGCCCACCATCCTCGAGGATACCCTCTATATATAAAACTCTCATCTCATAACCACCACTAATGTCAAATTCCCAAAAACCATTTACTTTTCAACCTAGACCTCTAGGACAAACCAACACAAGGGAACAATTTCTGCATGCAACTACCAAGGTCCAAAATCTATTATTGTGTATTACACACCCAAAAGAATTGGAAACTCAGAAAACCTCTCTCAGAGGAAGGGAACACTTTCTGCATGCAACTAACAAGTTTCAAAATCTATTATTGTGTATTACACAACCAAAAGAATTGAAAAATCATAAAACCTCTCTCAGAGGTCATTATCGAAGATTAAATATTACCAGATCTCAAAAATGAAGTCTTGTCAAGAAAAGATCACCGAATCTCTCTCACTAATTGATACACATCTAAACGCTACCAACTCCCTACCCGTGACAGATCTCCTACCTTTAATTCAAATAATACTATATATAACTCACCCCAGTAGTCATTAACTCTAGTCCTCATTCCATGAACACTCGCACACATACATCGAAACCACGATAAAATCACCCACCCTATGATTCAAAATAAAAATTGCATGATTACCACCCCTATGAGTTACCACATCTACATTACCAAACAAAAAATCATGTCTCGAGATCATAAAATCATTAAGGGTACAACTAGAACATCCCTTTTAACATTCAATGAAACCCAACAATGAATTATGTCCAAAAACTAAGGTCTGAAACTATCCCACTCCCACTATCCAAACTACCCATAAACATGATCTGATCACAACACTAGGGAGACCCATTTCCAAATTTTCTACTCGATCTATCATGTTTCACCCCCATACTTTTTAAACATTACTAATTAAAACCAATAGTATATCATTTAAAAAAAATTCAATTTTTAAAATCCCAAGGATTTACACATAAAACAACCTTTTATTAAACCCAAAATTTCAAAAATGTAAGATTTATTCAAATTCAAAATTCAAAAAATTTATTTTATAAAACATTTAAATGTAAAAAAACCAATAAAAATTGAAAAAAAGAAAAGTAAACTACTAGATCATGAATCCCAAGGTACTATCAATGACAAGCAACATAAAGAAGACCTACCAACCTTATGTGCCAGGAATTATGCATGAATTCATAGACACTCTATACCATGCCAAGATATAAACTTCAAAAATCAATAGAATTATTTCCAAATGTGCCACTCGAGGTGGAAATAAAAATAAACTATAAAATAAAAAAAATTAAACAACAATTACCACCCTAGAACATAGATTTTCCCACACACATGGGGGTTCAGAAACCTAGTCCTGAGCTCATTACCAGGTCCCAAAAATAGCTTATACTCTGATAAACTATTCCCTAAATGGTAATATAGAATACATTCTCTGATACCACTTTGTAACATCCCGATCCTGGTGTCCACTATATAGTGCCCCAATCAAGGTCATCACATGACCTCAGGCACACCTTAAAATACATTGGGGGCTTTTAACTAGTAGCACTTCTCTCTGGAGAAATTTTTGGGAGACTATAAACTCTTTTTAGATTACTTCTACATCATAAATAATATAAATAAATATTGAAACAGGTTGAAACAAATAAATGGACAACATTTGACAATGAAAACAAGTAACCAAATAGAACATGCTATGATGACATGATGAATACACTACATGTTATGAGGTAAAAAAAGAAATATCAAAAACCAAAACCACCTAAAAGAGATCAAAAATGTAAATGAGTTCCAACCCAGTCATGACATATGAAACTCGAAAAAAATATCCCATGAATAAACCATGCATTAAGTCCCTGTTATGAATATGAACCTGAAAACAAGTAGCATCAGATTGGGTACCCAAGTGCTATGGAATCCCAAACAGGGTGTGAGTACAACTCAGTCGGGCACCACCAATGCTATCTAAATTTTAATCCAATTTAAAAAATAGTTTATGAATATATAAAAGTTCTACAAGTAAACATTGTAATAAGAAAATAATTTATGTAATTTGAAAATATCTGTGTTATTCATTAAGTTATGTAGAGACAACCAATCAAAGAAACTAACATTGGTCACACTAGGAGACTAATACATTGAACAATGGGGTTATAGACACATTTATTTTACTAATCATAAAACATCACAACCCATTAGTTACAATATTCACTAAACCCATTTTCATTATTATTACCATTTCAACACTTATGCTATCATCAATACTAAATTCATCTTCATCACATGCCATATGGACGAGGAATTTACATCATTTAGACTGCATCATATGACAGTCAATGACTATAAATATAGGGAATAATCCATGTTCCCTATCTCACATGGGATAAATGCATCATAAGAAATAATACACAGTCACCATGATGCCTCAGTCTAGGTGGTCTCATCAAATGCAACCATTTGGGGAATAGAACCATTTCTCCTTCCCTAACATATTCATTGTGGGGTGGAGATTATATCCTCATTCTAACTCAACCAATAGGTTTGAAACCTAATTCTAGTACCCTACACAACCAAGACATGTTCACTTGATTATATGTCAATCTACCATATAAACCATATGAAAACCATAAAAAACTATTTCACTTAGTATTCACATTTCACATTTCATTTAGCATATAGACAATATTTATGCCTTAACCCATTTACACATTTTCTAAATACTTATTATATCCCATTTAACCTATTTCTATTTTTCATACTTTAGTACATTTATCATATTTATCAGATCGAATGCATTAACCCATGTATGCATTTGAATAATTAACTCAAAAGTCATTTGACACATTCAATTTATTCCTTGTAACCCCTTTTCACATCATAGAAATATAACCTTATTCTATATCTTTAACTACACACATTCATCATTTAATTCATTCATAATCATGTTATCATGCCAAAAAATTGTTATGGGATCTATCTCACTAACCATTACATTCCATCAAATATAATTGTCCCATCGAACCTTTTTAACTACATTATTGAAATCAATAAAATTCAAATTACATATTGAAACTTATTTGAAACCACCCTTTAATATAAGAGTCTTTACATTTGAAAGCTAAAAAATTCACCAAGTCTGCCATTTCCATTTTCAACCATTCAATAATTTAGTAAGCATGTTCAAAAGGAAGGGGGCTACACCCCCATATAAAATCAACCTTATAAATTAATTAAAACCCCCTTTTCAAATCATTTGAGTTAAAAAAATCCTTTCAAAACATTCCTCACATTACAACATCAATATCTTTATTGAAATCCATAGTTGGGTCAAAGCCCAATTTCTTTTAAAACCTTTTCATAATCAACTTTAGAACTTCCAAAATTCAAAAAAACAATCAATCCAATTTACCTTTTTTAGAAAATACCACATACTTTATTATAATTTACAACCCCTTACTCCCACATTTCCCTTGTATAAATGTTTCCATAGTTATTTTACCATTTCAAGGTTTGAAACAACTCATGGGTATCCATACGTGGGGGCTCACATCATCAACAAACCCAATGGGGTTCATAAAAGATTTTACACCTCAATCTACAGTCCAAATCACTTTCTATAACCAATGATAATTAAACTAAATAAGGAAACACTTTGGTACAACCTCATACACATATAAAACATCAGACTGTGGGTGAAATCTTAAATACCACCTACCACATTCTCAAAGATGATTACTCACCCAAATGCATCCCTTGATTCTAAGTCAAAAAACCTTTAAATCCCAAATATAGAATCTACTGTAAAAGTGAGGGTTTTAGGACATCAGATGTTATAGAGATATTCTATAAGACCTTATCCACAAAATATATCAAAGAGGAGTGTTAGAATCCCCAGAATAATTAATTCACAAAAAATAACCCTCTAAACAGCTAAGAAAAAAAGGGGAACACTTCTTCCAATTATTGGAGGATTTGGTTTATTATCCATAATATAGAAGGTAAAAATGATTGAAAAACAAGGAAATAAAGAAGTATATTTTAGAGGGAAATCATGAAATTTACCACTTCTTAATGTTCATATGGTGTAGAAAGATAGTTTGTCAAAATGTGTGCCAACTGTGTGGCTCCCTCTTCCAAAGACGGTCCATACCTCACGGTTTCCTTAGAGCACCGACATAGACTTCCAAACCATGTGGGAAAAATGTACAAGATTATTTATAAAAGTTTCCTAAATCCATTCCATTTTTTTGTCTAGGAATATAGCTTTCTCTAACCTTGCATCGTTAGTGCGCTTCACATGGTTGGGCCTATATCCCCATCCTTTTCATGTCCCAAACCCTCAAGATACCCCCCGAAACTTCTCTTACACACAATAACTATTTCATTAGCCAAAATGAAAGCCTTTTCACCCAAATTTAAACAAGGGAACACTTTTATGAAATGTTGGAATATTACACCTTATATTTGAATATCATAAACTACTTCAATAGAGAAATTCATAATAATACTTTCATAGAAACCTCAAATGAAATATTTCATTGATAATTTTCAAAATAAATTTTTTTTTTGAAAAAGAGATTACTTAACATGATGGTGAATGGATATAAAATTCTATACTATTTACTCACCTCATTTGGGCCCAAATAGATATAATCCTCCAACTTCATTATAGAATGTTGAATTTATATAATTTTTTTCTATAGAAGGATTTTTAATGTGGAATAAACATGCCTGAGTGAAATATATTATTGTATGAAAACTCAACTAGATGAAGTAGTTGATCCAAAATAAATTCTATTCTAATAGAAAAATATCTCATCATATTCTCCAAGGTTTAATGTTTCTCTCTAACTAACCTCTTTACAAGTACTATAAGAATTATTGACGTAGAACAATGAATCCAGATCTTTCTAATTTATTTACCAAAATTGTAAGGTAAGACTCAAATACTTAATAGATAAAATATTTTATAGTACTCTATGAATAATTAAACCTTATTTGATGTATATAATTTCTAGAAAATAGGGAAAGAAACATTATATAATAGAAATGAGGAGTGATGAATTCTTAATATGATCTACAATAACTCAAATATCTTGTTGGAATTTATTTGTTTGAGGAGTCTCATGAAAAAACCCATTGTGTTGTCTTCCAATTTCTATATTGGTATATATAATAGTTGTAACATACGATTAGAAAACTATCTCCCCACCTTAAATTTACTATTTAACAGGCATTAAGATACATAATCTACAATAAATATTTTTGTGTTGTACAAAATTATATATATATATAAATATAAATTTATATGTATATAAATCTCTATATTTCACTGACTAATAGATAATGATGAACTATGAGATTCAACAAATAGATCCTTATTAATGTATATTATTTAAGTTCCACAAACACAGTTCCCAAACAGTTGTAGGATCGAAATATAGAATGAGATGCTCAATATACAAGAGGGGGGGTGAATTGTATACTTTAAAAATTCATTTGGAACCTTTAAAGTTAGTTATGAATAACTAAAGTTTCCTTAAGAAAAGGAAAGGGATAAGTTTAACAAAGATTAAACTAAGCAAATTCACAACACCTCTAACAAAGAACTAAAATTGGAAAGATATTCGGAAAGTAGGTTCCAGAAATATGGTTCCGTAAATTGAATCTTAACAAATGATTACAATATGAGATTCTACCTTAAAGCATATAGAATCTAAATTAATCAGAGTAAAAGTAAGGAAGTATAAGAAAGTTATACTTTCCTTATAATACAAAATGCAGCGGAATAAGAACAAGTAGTTAAACTACAAGTAACAAGATATAAGTCTTTTAACCCAAATAGAAGGGTATCCAACAACCTTGGATAAAGGTCCCTTGATTTATACTTTCAAGCAAGTCTGTCTTACCCACACCAGGGTAAGACCTCGATACGAAGATCAGAGTCTCTGTCTTGCTATCCCCACAAGCCCTCAACTTCAAGGTAGTTGGCAACCTCTATCTTCCTCAGCAAGAAAGCCCTCGAACTTTAAGGTAGTCGGCACCTCTGTCTTCCTATCCCCGGAATCCCTCGAATGTAATCACCAACATTCAGAGTCGCACGAAGCTTTGAGAGTTAATAAGAGCCTCTCTCTCTAGAAATCACTTCAAGAAAATTAGTCAGACTTTCAGTACTTTCATCAGCCATCAACTTCGAGCTTTTTCAAATGAGATCCTATTTATAGGTAAGGTCGGCTCCTTCTCCAACGGTCATATTTTCCTTAAAGATCGGAGGGACCTGTACACGTGTCACTTAGACAACGGTTAGTTTATAACAAAATGGACGACATCATTTTATAAAAAAACAAGTGTAACAGAATGTACGACATCGTTTTAAACTCTAACATAAATGTTCAGAATGAAAACTTCGGAGTGAAGGTTCGGAGTATAAGGGACAATAGAAAGAGAAGACAAATTTTAGAAGTGTATGTAATATAAAAATTCAGAGTCTAACAAAGATATTTTTCAGAGTCTGAATTAATTCAGAGTGTATAAAACAAAGATACTCAAATTCTGTTTAATAGGTGAATTCGGAATGAAAATTCAGAATAGGAATTCGTCATCAGAAATCGTAATGAGAATTCTTCATCAGGATTCGTAATGAGAATTCTTCATCAGAATTCGTAATGGGAATTCAGAATGAGATTTCTTCATTAGAATTCGTAATGAGAATTCTTCGTTAGAATTCGTAATGGGAATTCAGAATAATATTTCTTCATTATAATTCGTAATGAGAATTCTTCATTAGAATTCGTATCCTGATTCTGGAATAGAACTTAGTCAGAGTTCATATCCGGAATTAGGAATGAGACTTCTTTATAGTTCTTATCCAGAATCCGAATCCTAAAACAGAATGCTTTATATCAAAGTTTTAATGATTCTGAGATAATGAATCTGAATCTCATACTTAAGAAGAATATGGATGAATATATGATAAGGATAATTTTTCTTATAAAAGCGATTTTCCTTAAGAAAGTAATTTTCCTTATAAAAGCAATTTTCATTAAGAAAGCAATTTTCCTTATAAAAGCGATTTTCCTTAAGAGAGAAATTTTCTTAAAGATAAGGTGTTTGTGATTTTCAAAACAAGCAGGAATGGAAAAGTCATAAGGAAAACCTTATTGACTCAACAATATCCCCCTTTTTGGAAAGCACAAACATCCTTACGAAAAAGCTATTCTAAGAAGAAAGAAATTTTTTTTATGGCTTATCTCCCTTTCCTTTAAGGATATTGATGAATACGACTAACTCCCCCTTAGGCTTTGAAACTCTAAGGATCGTATTCAGATTTCCAGAGTGAAAAATAAGAAAGTCTTCTTTAATGAAAAAGCTTCCCCTTAAACAAACTCTTATTAGAGTTTTTCTTTTTCTTAAAGATCTTTTTCTTCTCCCCCTTTGATAAACTCTTATTAGAGTTCTTCTTTTTCTTAAGGATCTTTTCCTTCTCCCCCTTTGTGATTTTCAAAAAGAATTGGAGGGAATGGAAAAACTTAACAAAGTACCTGAGATATTAGTAATGACAACAAAAGAAAAAAGAAGCACAACTTTCATTAAAATTGTAATCTCGACAAGAAAGAAAAAAAATTACAACAAAAAGATCGGATTTGATTATTTCGGATCTTTTTCCTTTGACATGAGCCCATTTAGAATAGTCTTGATCTTCTTTAGGTCCTTATGATCTTCTTCAGCTTGCTTCTCTAAGGCAACTATTCTTTCGGATTGAGCTTCAATTTTTTCTTCCTGAGCCTTCAGCTTTTCTTCCTGAGCTTTTATCTTCTCTTCCTGAGCCTTCATCCTTTCTTCAAAATCGATCCGATGATCCCTTTCAAATTTCCAATTTTGAGAAACGGAATTGAGCTTCCCATTCAGATCTCTCACTTCCTGAATCCAAAAGTTCTTTTCCTCTGTCAACTTTTCTTCAAAGGAGGAAGTCAGCTCGTTTATCTTCTTTTCCTCGGTCTCAAAGGCATCTTTAACATTATCTTGAAATTCATCGAACAACCTCATTTCTTCCAGAATTTTCTTTGACCAACTTGTCATCCTCTTGCAAGACCTTTTATGAGCTTCGTAACCAACAAAGAAGGTTTTGAACTGAGCTTCAATATCAACGCACTTATCCATAACCATGGACATGGAGTCTGTTTTCTGATTCAACGCATGTTGGAGCATCTGTCATCTTGAGTCGATACTAGAGAAGGTTGGAATGGTTCCCACCAACTTCTTCAAAGACTGGACAACACAATCATGCCCCAACGAAGATGACTCCGAATTTGAAATCTTGCTTGGATAGTTTTCGTCCTAAATAAGCTCAAACTTTCTCTTTGAAGAACTACCAGCTTCCTTTATCTTCCTTTCTTCTGAACTCAGAGTATCAATAAGAATTTTCTTCCCCTTATCTTTTTTCGGAATTGATTCATGTTCCGGAGTTCTCTTCTCACTATCAGAAACTTGAACGACATTATCTTCATCAGTGACTTCCTTATCCCCTACGATTTCCTTCTGAGCAACATCAAGTAAAAGATGTTCTTCATCTCCATGATAAGAAACTTCTTCTTCTCCTTTCTCTTCTTCCATCGCTGGAGTAACTAGCTTCGAAGATTCAGCTTCAGAAGTTCGGAGTGATAAGTGTTCCGAAGGTGTTCCTTTGTAATCATCTACTTGTTTCAGCACATCTCCGGTTTCACCACTTCCTTCAGCACCCTCTTCTTCTTGTTCCACTTGCTCAACTTCCTCAGTGTTCGTAGAAATAGCTTCTTCCGGAGCAACAAGATTTCTTCCTGGAGTCTCAGGTAGAGATTCCAGGGAGAAAGATCTCGGAACTGGGATGCTTCCGGATACCATTTCATTAAACTTCAACAATTCTTGGACTGCCTCTACTTATGACATCTTTTTTTTAATCTTCTTTTCCTTTGCTTGTTTTTCAAGATCATCAGCAGTTCTCTCCTTCAAAGCCTTAGCCTCCTCAGGGTCCAATCCGAACTGTGGATCCCCTTCTTTCCTCTTCTCTTTATCTGCTCTCCACTTTGTAACAACCTCATCAGGATAGGCTTTCTTCTTCTTTTGCTTTGGAGGTGTGGAGTGGACTTCCTTATACTTAGGATTCTCTGCTTCGACTACCACTTCTTTCAGCTTTCTCTTCCTTACCAGCTTAGATGATTCCGGATCAGCAGCTTTCGGAACGGTTTCTTCTTGAGCGGGTAGGTCAATAAACTTTCCAGACTTCTTGTCAAAAGCTACATCCTTTCTTTTAAGAGTGTCATCACTAACCAACAAAATTTTTCATACCCTCGGATTAGATCTGCAAGCTTCTTTGAAAGATTCAAGGCACCGAACTATCAACTTCGACAATATTGCCTGGTACATTACGATCTGTGCTCTGAGATTTCCTTTCTTAAGATTATCAATGGTTATAAAAATATGCCTCATGAAATTGAACTTCCTTAGATTTATCAGAAAATATAAGATATAGATCTCACTCTTCTTTAAACAGTCTTTATCGCCTTTCCTCGGTACGATAAGTCCTTGCACCCACAACTCTAGAATCCGGAAGTTTATGGATAGACTTGCAATCTTCGGAGCCTTGTAATCAGCTAGTCCGAGAGTTTCTAAGGCTTTTTCTTTGTCGAAGATACCCTTAGAGTCCGGTAAAACGTGCGAGATAAATTCTTCTTCTCCTTCATAAGACAATCCTACCAAGCTTGCACCCTTGGTGTAAGAAAGTTTGTAGGTCTTGCCATACGACTTGAAAGAAAAATTTTCCCTATCATCTTCCTTAAAGAAGGAAACTGATTCATAAAACTCAACAAGTATATCTGAATATACTTCATCTTGATTCCCGGTTTTTGATACCACAACATCTTCCCAGCCATTCAGTTTTATGTTCTTTGAGATAAGGGAATCATAGTTGTTGAAGAAATCCGGATGGAGTAACATTTCTCTGTAAACTAACCACTGAGAGATAGGCTTGGTTGAAGACATTTCTTGAGAGGCTAACTCCGTAGACATTCGGATCTGTAATCCTCTGAGAAGTTCGGAACGGAGAAAACTGTAGTTTGGAATGACCTTAAAATAGAGGGGCAGAGCTTCAGGACGCAAGAGCTTGAAACCGATGTGGGACGAGAATTTGGGTCCCCTTTATATAGGGAATGAAACGACGGTCCATCTTCCTCAGTTGATCTTAACGGTTTAGAATGAACTGAGATCAAATCTGACGGTTGATAACTTGAATCCAATCTTTTTGAGGTTTTTATTAAAGTAATGTTTTAAGAAAACTATAATCCGAAAACATAACATAAGAGAATTCCAGCAAGTAAAATATGATTACGAAAACTTGAGTAAGGAAATCATACCTTTCGGATTGGTTGAGGAGGATTATTCGTAATGGGTAATATAAAGATGACTACGAAAAAAAAACTTTATTACGAAAAGACAAAGTTCTCAAAAAAAATTACTACGGAAAACAAACTAACTACAAAAAACTCACTACAAAAACACTCATTACGGAAAACTCATTAAGGAAAACAAATTTCAGAAAACTCAGTATGAGAAGAAAAAAAACTTAGTAAGGAAAAAAAACTTAGTACGAAAAATTTATTACAAAATTTGAAAACAAAAAAAACATATTATGGAAGATTCAGTACGAAAGTTCCGTTATGAAAATACCAGTACGAAAATTTTCCATTCCGGAAATTTTCAATACGAATACTTCCATTACAGAAGTATTCTTTACGAAAATATTCATTCTGGAAAACTTTCGTTCCGGAAGTTCCATTTCGGAAATCTTTGTTCCGAAAAGTTTGAAAACAAATTTTGAAAAAATTTGTTAAGAAAAGAATCAAATGTACTCCCCCTAAGAAAAGGAGTTTATTACTGTAAGGAGACTTTTTCAACAGAAAGTTAATTAAGAAAGATTACCTTACGGTTATCATTCCTAACTTCTGTTTAATATATTCAAATCTATCGGAAGACAAAGATTTTGTGAAAATATCAGCAAGTTGATCTTGCATTCCGATAAACTGAAGAATAATATCTCCTTTGAGTGTGTGATCCCTAAGAAAGTGATGCCTAATATCTATGTGTTTTGCACGGGAGTGATATGCAGGGTTCTTACTAATGGCAATGGCACTTGTGTTATCACACAAAATTTTAGTTTTAGTAAAACTCAAGCCATAGTCTGTGAGTGTGTGTTGCATCCACAACACTTGAGCACAACAACTTCCAGCTGCTACATATTCAGCTTCAGCAGTGGAGAGTGCTACAGAATGTTGCTTCTTACATGACCAAGAAACTAAAGAATCTCCTAAGAAATGACAAGTTCCGGATGTACTTTTTCTATCCATTATACATCCACCAAAGTCAGCATCAGAAAAGTTTTTTAGAACAAAATCATTTTCAGAAGTATAAAATAATCCTAGATCCATGGTTCCCTTAAGGTAGCGAAACATTCTTTTTACTGCCTTTAAATGAGATTCCTTAGGATTGGATTGATATCTTGCACATAAGCATACTGAAAACATTAAGTCTGGTCGACTAGCTGTTAAGTAAAGTAGACTTCCTATCATACCTCTAAAAGATGTTTGATCTACTGGTTTCCCAGCTTCATCAAGATCTAAAGAGTTTGAGGTACCAATGGGAGTACTTATACTCTTAGTGTTGTCATAACCATACTTTTTAAGAAGATCTTTAATATAATTATGTTGAGATATGTAGGTTCTTTCTGGTTTTTGAGAAATTTGAAAACCAAGGAAAAATGTTAACTCACCCATCATACTCATTTCAAACTCAGATTTCATTAGACTAGAAAACGATTCAGTCAAAGATTGCCGAGTTGAACCAAATATAATGTAATCAACATAAATTTGAACAATCAAAACATTTTTCTTATCTTTCTTTATAAAAAGGGTTGGATCTGCATTTCCCTTAACATAGTTATTTTGAAGAAAAAATCCAGTGAGTCTATCATACCATGCTCATGGGGCTTGTTTAAGGCCATACAACGCTTTGGTAAGTCTAAAAACATGATCAGGATGTTTTGTGTCTTCAAATCCAGGAGGTTGTTCAATAAAAACTTCCTCTTGAACATAACCATTAAGAAAAGAACATTTCACATCCATTTGGAAAAGTTTGAAATTAAAGAATGCTGCAAAGGGAAGTAGAATACAGATAGATTCAAGTCTAGCTACTGGAGCATAGTTTTCTTCATAGTCTATTCCTTCTTGCTGATTATAGCCTTTAGCAACAAGTCTAGATTTATTTCTAACAATGACTCCATTTTCATCATATTTATTTCTGAAAACCCATTTTACTCCAATAACAGAAGTTTCCTTAGGTCTTTCAACCAAGGTCCAGACTTTATTCCTTTCGAATTCATTTAGTTCATCTTGCATGGCTTTAATCCAATCATTATCACCTAAAGCTTCATCAGTGCTTCTAGGTTCTAATTGGGAAAGAAATGCTAGGTGTTCTACTTCATTTCTCAAGGAACTTCTAGTCCTTACAGGTTGATTTACATCACCAATGATACTATCACTGGGATGATTCTTAAGAAACACCTGATTTGGGTTTTGTAAAACCTGTTCATCAAAATAGGGTAGAAAATCTTCTGGGGTAAATGTTTCAGAAGTATCTTCTTGAACAATTTCCTTATCAGAAGGTTCTTCTATCAAAGGTTGATAATCAGTTTTTTAAAACACATCCGAAGATGTAAGTTGAGATGGTTTAAAAACAGAAGGATCTGACTCATCAAATTTTACATGTACTGTTTCCTCTACAGTGCAAGTATTTTTATAAAAAACTCTATAAGCCTTAGAGGTTGTGGAATATCCTAAGAAAATTCCTTCATCAGATTTTGGTGTGAATTTATGTAAGTTATCTTTAGTATTCAGAATGAATACATTGCAACCAAAAACCTTGAAGTAGGAAAGTCTTGGTTTTCTACCATTCCATAACTCATAAGGAGTTTTATTAAGAAAAGGTCTAATCAAAACTCGATTTATAGTATAACAAGCAGTACTTACAGCTTCATCCCAGAAATGTCTAGCAATAGAATATTCACTCAACATGGTTCTTGTTATCTCTTGAAGAATTCTATTTCTTCTTTCAACAACACCATTCTGTTGAGGAGTTCTAGGTGCTGAAAAATTGTGAGTAATACCTTTCTTACTACAAAATGTTTCAAAATCAGAATTTTGAAATTCTCCTCCATGATCACTATGAATAGTCTTCAATGGAAGGTTTTTCTCATTTTTAACTTGAGTTCTAAAACTTTTTAAATAAGAAAAAGCTTCAGATTTCTTTGCTAGAAAATAGACCCAAGTAAATCTTGGGTAATCATCAACTAGAACAAACACATAGTATTTGCCTCCAATACTTCCAGTTTGTGTTGGACCAAAAAGATCCATGTGCACTAACTGTAATGCATCGGTTGTTGAGACTTCACCGATTTACTTAAAACTATATTTATGTTGCTTTCCATATTGACAAGGATCACAAACTTTAGAAGAATCAAATCTAAGCTCCGGTAGATCCTTAAATAGTTTCTTCTTAGTGAGTTTACATAGGTTCCTAAGATTACAGTGACCTATTCTTCTATGCCATAACCAAGAATGATCTTCCATTACACTTAGGCAAGGTAAATCATGGCTTCTAAGATCTTCTAGGTTCAAGGTGTAGACATTCTCTTGCCTATTGGCTGAGAGAATAAATTCTTCCATGGAATTGTGAACTAAGCATTTATCATTCCTAAAATTCACTAGGTAACCTTCATCACATAACTTACTTATGCTAATGAGGTTGTGCTTAAGACCCTTAACAAAAATAACATTTGAAATCAAGGTTTTACCTAAAAGAACAATATTACCAATACCAACAATCTCTCCCTTAGCATTGTCTCCGAAAGTTACCTTTCCTCATTTCGTTTTGATAATATTTTCAAAAAAGCTTTTGTTACCAGTCATGTGCCGAGAACATCCACTATCCATGTACCATGTATTGTTTCTAGTACTTTCTTTCTTATCCTGAGATCAAGAAGAAAATTAGACTTTCGGAATCCAAACTTGTTTGGATCCGAGATTTCCAAATAATAAAATTTTAGGAACCCACATTTTCTTAGAAAAGTAGGTTTTGTGAAATCCTAGAGATTGGGTTTTGTTTAAGGAACAATTCTTTGCCCAGTGACCACCACATTGACACTTGGTACAAAATGGGGCACTTTGAGGAACAAAATAATTGTTACTAAAAATAGGTTTTGCATGGGTATAACCAAATCCGGATTTATTTCTTAAAGGTCATATTTGGGAATACATCTTATCAAAATTTTCCTTACCATGGGTAAAGTTTGATAAACACTTCTTTAAGGAAAAAATTTCGAACTTGAGTTTTACAACCAAGTTTTTATCCTCAAAATCATTAGTTCTAGAACTAGAGTTAGGCTCGAAAACATTTTTCTTAGAAATTACTTTTTCTAATTCTTTAGAAAGTTTATTCTTCTCAGAACATACTTCCTCATGATTTTTTGAAATACTTTCAAAATCAGCATTTTTCTTATCAAGATCTTTAGAAAGATTTGATATCTCTTTAGTAAGAATAGAATTCCTAGAGTTTTCCTTATCAAGTTTTTAATTGAGTTTGGAATTCTCAATCTCAAGAAGTTCAGCAAACCTAGAGACTTCTTCAGAAGTAGGTAAAGTATTTTCCTCATCAGAAGATGATTCTTCATCAGAAGAGTTATAATACTTACTGTCATTAGAATTTAAAGAAACATTGGTCAATGATTCAGCATTTCGTACCTTAGCCATAAGACAATGATTATCAATAGGTAATCTGGCTATAAGTCCAAGATTCTTCTGTCCTGAAGATTCATATCCAGAAGATTCATCTGAAGAGTCACCACCACTGGCACTCCAGGTGTCATTAGCTTTCAGAACATTCTTATCTTTGGCTTTATAATACTTCTTTCGGTTCCTGTCTGAATGTCTTTCCTTCCTTTCTTTCTTTTTGAGCATAGGGCAATCTGGTCTAATATGTCCATCTCTCTTACATTCATAACAAGTAACTTCTCCATATTTCTTATCTTTCCTATCCTTTTTCTAATACTTAGATTGAAAATTCCTCTGTCCAGCTATCTTGTTCATCCTTCGAGCAAGATTGGCTAATTCATTTTCTGAGACTTCACTCTCACTAGATTCGGATTGGAAAATGACTTTCTTAGACTTGGATCTGGTTATTCTTTTAGGAGTCTTAGCTTTCATCTGATTTGAAGTTGTAGTAAAAGCAACAGTACCATTTCCATTCTTTTTCTTGATGTTGTCAGCATCTCTCTTCATTCTGGTTTCATGTTGTAGAAGAGTTCCAAATAATTCATCAAGAGTAATTTGAGTAACCTTCCTGTTCTCATCTATAACTGTTCTCTTGGATTCCCACTCATTGGGCATAATATCAATTATCTTGTCCACAAGAGCTTCATCATCTAAACCTTTCTCTCACATAGATTGTAGACTGTTGACAATAGTCATGAATCTTTGTTGAACATTACAGATAGGTTCTCCATAAGGAAAATTGAAGCCATGATATTCATCTCTAAGCATAGATCTTCTAGTTTCAATCACCTTAGAAGTTCCAAAGTGTGTAACCTCTAACTTCTTCCATATACAGTTAGCTGCTTCACAAGAAGAAATTTGGCTGTATATATTTCTGGTCATTGAACATAGTAAAGTGTTCTGTACCTTATAGTTGAGTTGATATTCTTGCTTTTCCTGGTTAGTAAAAGTTCTGACTTCCTTGTCAGGAATTTTATAATCACCAGTAAGCATAACAAAGTTGTCTACTCCAGTATTAATAACAAAAGTCTTCATACGATCTCTCCAGTATTCATAGTCATTACCATCAAATATTGGTGGTCTTGTAGGATTCAGATTATCAATTGAACCAACATTAATTCCTACCATACTTAAAAATAACTTTGCACACAAACTTGTTAGTAGCAAAGAATCGTAATAACAAAGTTCGGAATGGGAAAAGTTCGGAATGACAAAGTTCGGAAAGATAAAATGAGCAAGAAAAACTTATTCATGATTATAAGTATTTCAGAGACTTGCTCTGATACCAAATGTAAGATTGGTATAGAGTAAGAGGTTTCCAACCTTTGATACCAATTGTAGGATCGAAATATAGTATGAGATGCTCAATATATAATAGGGGGGTGAATTGTATACTTTAAAAATTCCTTTGGAACCTTTAAAGTTAGTTATGAATAACTAATGTTTCCTTATGAAAAGGAAAGGGCTAAGTTTAACAAAGATTAAACTAAGAAAATTCACAACACCTCTAACACTGAACTAAACTTGGAAAGATATTCTGAAAGTAGGTTCCAGAAATATGGTTCCGGAAATTGAATCTTAACAAATGATTACAATATGAGATTCTACCTTAAAGCGTATAGAATCTAAATTAATCAGAGTACAAGTAAGGAAGTATAAGAAAGTTATACTTTCCTTATAATACAAAATGCATCGGAATAAGAACAAGTAGTTAAACTACAAGTAACAAGATATAAGTCTTTTAACCCAAAGAGAAGGGTATCCAACAACCTTGGATAAAGTTCCCTTGATTTATACTTTCAAGCAAGTCTGTCTTACCCACACCAGGGTAAGCCCTCGATACGAAGATCGTAGTCTCTGTATTGCTATCCCCGCAAGCCCTCAACTTCAAGGTAGTTGGAAACCTCTGTCTTCCTCAGCAAGAAAGCCCTCGAACTTTAAGGTAGTCGGCACCTCTGTCTTCCTATCCCCGTAAGCCCTCGAATGTAATCACCAACATTCAGAGTCACACGAAGCTTTGAGAGTTAATAAGAGACTCTCTCTCTAGAAATCACTTCAAGCAAATTAGTCAGCCTTTCAGTACTTTCATCAGCCATCAGCTTCAAGCTTTTTCAAATGAGCTCCTATTTATAGGTAAGGTCGGCTCCTTCTCCAACAATTATATTTTCCTTAAAGATCTGAGGGACCTGTACACGTGTCACTTAGACAACAATTAGTTTATAACAAAATGGACGACATCGTTTTATAACAAAACAAGTGTAACAGAATGTACGACATCGTTTTATACTCTAACATAAAAGTTCGGAATGAAAACTTCGGAGTGAAGGTTCGGAGTGTAAGGAACAATAGAAAGAGAAGAAAAATTTTAGAAGTGTAAGTAATATAAAAATTCGGAGTCTAACAAAGATATTTTTCGGAGTCTGAATTAATTCAGAGTGTATAAAACAAAGATACCCAAATTCTGTTTAATAGGTGAATTCGGAATGCGAATTCGAAATAGGAATTCGTCATCAGAAATCGTAATGAGAATTATTCATCAGGATTCATAATGAGAATTCTTCATCAGAATTCTTAATGGGAATTCGGAATGAGATTTCTTCATTAGAATTCGTAATGAGAATTCTTCGTTAGAATTCGTAATGGGAATCCGGAATAAGATTTCTTCATTAGAATTCGTAATGATAATTCTTCATTAGAATTCGTATCCGGAATCTGGAATAGAACTTAGTCAGAGTTCATATCCGGAATTAGGAATGAGACTTCCTTATAGTTCTTATCCAGAATCCGAATCCTAAAATAGAATGCTTTATATCAAAGTTTTAATGATTCCGAGAAAATGAATCTGAATCTCATACTTAAGAAGAATATGGATGAATATATGATAAGGATAATTTTTCTTATAAAAGCGATTTTCCTTAAGAAAGTAATTTTCCTTATAAAATTAATTATCCTTAAGAAAGCAATTTTCCTTATAAAAGCGATTTTCCTTAAGAAAGCAATTTTCTTAAAGATAAGGTGTTTGTGATTTTCAAAACAAGAAGGAATGGAAAAGTCATAAGGAAAACCTTATTGACTCAACAAAAGTATCATTTGATCTCAATCATGGTTGAAAATATGAACATTGATCCCCATATTTTACATTTCCACATCATACTTTGGCGCATCCTTAATAATCACATGGATAGATGGTGTAAAAATAATTTGGGAAATATATTATTTCACCCCTTCCTTAAATATTTCAATGCCTAACATTTAATTTTATAAAAAAGCTGGGTCAATTATAATCCTTATAAAAGATAATCATTCAAAACACTTCTTACATAGAGAATTTTATACTTTTTTTATCTTTTATTGATTGCTATTGAATTGATAATTAATAATCATTAATAAACTCCAAGGATTTTATTTATAGAATATTCAATTATTTTGGATTTAATATACACACTACACATTTATAATAAATATATATGTCACACCATTTTCCAAAAAGATAAATTCTTCCTTATATTTAATACTAAATTATAACAAATAACTCCAAATCATGATGTGGGTAGTTTTAATTGAGAACCTTACTAACATGAGGAATAATATATAAAAATATCATTCTTTATATGGGTGGATCCCAGTGACTTCTTCAATCCATCAATATTGGTCCAAAACCCTTCCATACTATATGTTAGTGTAAACACAAGTGCACTAACAAACCTTATCATCAGTTCCTTGATATTTTACACATATTCATCTATCCAAATGAGCTTGGGTCCCTTCCATGTTAACATGGTGAGGGGATAATATAATACTGAAAAATTATCCATAAATCATTGATATTATCTTTACAAATCAAGAAAACATTGGATGTCAATCATAGTGGTTGGTCAGGGACAACATTCTATAAATTCCATCATTGATGTATCTATATATATTCTATCTCTTGACAATATATGACCCACAAGGAATATTTTTGTATCTAAAAATCACACTTGGTAAATTTTTCATCTGAATTCTGCTTATATAGGTACTTAAGTATAATTATAATGTGATCTCCATGATATTATTTAATCATATAATAAATAATAATTTTTTTTGTAATGATAACAAAAAACTAATCAATGTAATATATAAAGACTATATTAATTATGATTATAAATAAAGATAGGGTATTAGTACGACCAAAATTAAACCACTATAAATTCATAGTTCCCATACATTATATGGAAGAATTTTTTCTGTATATATTCACATTTGACCCTCAATTGACAGAATACAAATCCTAGAAAAGTAGTGGAATAATATTTTTCCCTACATAGTTGATTAAAAAAATCATCAATACGATTTAGATGCTAATAATTTTTTATTGTGATCAACTGCAGTTCCCAATTCTCAATTTATATCCACATTGATCCATCAGTAAAATTAATAAAAAGAACTTGTTCATACCATAATGACAACAAATATTTAGTGAATCCCTTATCAGTATTATCTCGGAGTTATTTCTTGTATTTATACAACTCATTCAAGATAATTAAATGTGCATTTTTTTGAAATAGGTTTATCACAAGGTATGAGTTAGATTGTAATTTAAACTTCAATATTTGAAATAATAATATGAATTTATTTCATAAAAATATCAAATAACTCTTATAGGTGGGATTATAATCAATATTGAGTTTCTCCCCAAGCATACGAGCTAAAAAATCATTTTTAATAGGAATAAAGTCTTATATAATTGATTTTATTTACATAGGGTGTTCATATTGATCGTCACACAGATATATGATTATAGGTGGATTCATAGTATTAAACATGGATTCCATTCCTCATAAATTGATGTGGTATTTATGAAACTAAATCCAATCCAAGCCTACGATAACAAAAAATAAACTAGGGTGAAAATAATGAGATGTTTAGAAATAAAATTCCTATATAATTCATTTAAAAAAGATTCACAAACATTTGATAAGATGGTCATACCTTGAGGTGTTTCCACTTTTAATTCAACATCTAATCATTATGATGTTATTTCTATAAACATATAAAATTCATCAAATGTAAAAGAGTTGGTATATATAGAATCAAATTAGATATTATAAGTTTTAAAATATATGTTAAATGTACCTTTTACCACTTTATAATCATAGAAAACATAAAAAGTAGTGATCACATGAGATTTTCCTTTTTCCATGGGCTTTTGAGGTTTCAGATTTTTGTCATTTTCATTAACCATCATATTTAATCACTATTCATAATAATTACTATAGTCCATTAATTTGATACAATAGAGTGTGTATGATGAATTCTTGGGAGATCCAAAACTATTCACATCATTAGATAACTTCTTCCCATCACCTCAGTGTTCGATTTACCGATGATCTTGCTTTCCATGCTAGAAACATCTATCAGTCGATTTAGAAAAATTTATTCATAATTTACTTCTACATAGTCAACATAAAAGTAGCCTTAAATTATTATCCCTAGGGTTATCATTATTAGAAATTAATTTTAATTACAAATTTCATTTCTTTTCCAATATATGACATTGATGGGTATATCTAATATCCATTTCAACCATGATATCTCATAAAATTATTTCTTCATAGATAATGATGTCCCTTATGGAAAACAGCCATTGAATACTTGGTCAAATGCCACTGCATAATTGATTAAAATTATTGTTATGTTAGATTATAATATTGTAATAATGTCGTGAATGTCTAGTTTTATTTTCATGGCAGGTACTGATGGATTCATTATCCATCATCATTAGCTCAAAGAATTGATATATATTTTCAAAAGAGTAATACAAGGAATTTTTTATTGAAAATATGCTCTTAATCTCATTCAACTCTATGGTGGGAATTTATTCCCATTTCATCATGTTCGTGATAAGATTAAACCATTGATTAAATTAACCTTAAGAATGAAATACAACCTAAATAACTATTTAATGTTCTAAAGAGTAGAGCATGGAAAAAATATTTTCATTACCACTATTTTCACGACCCGTCCTCAGGGCCCGTGTCGTGACTACCCCAAGCCCACCTTCCATAGGCCAGGGGCTGGCGACTAGCACCAAGGTGTAAATCCTGGTAAAGGATTGCCTTTGTAAAGTAAACAAGCACCACAGAGTAAGAAAGAGGAAAAAATAAACACTAAGTAAAAGCTGGTACAAGAGTGAAGTGCAGAAAAGTTTGTGGGCCAGTATACAAACCCAAACTGAAAGTAAAGTACAACTCGAAAGGGAAAAACAACAACTGAGAGGTAAAGCCGCAACGATGAGCTATGCACTGGAAATCCCACCTGAAGGGTGGGTACAGAAAGCCTCCACTGCTACTCGGGTCTAGCCGACCACTCCGAGTACATCCTGCCCAGTGGTCCACCTCCAGGTACCGTCCTGCTCTGCAAGCCTCCACCACGATCAACGATGTCCGTCGTCTGCATCCAACACAACGTAGTGCGGGCATAGCCCATGCAGGGGTGAGTATAAGCTACTTAGTAGGGACCCCGAGACCCCCGAAGGTCTCCCAAATCCACAAAGGATAATCCACAAAGGAAACATGTAATCACGAAGTAACATCTGACACTACTTAGGTATATTCCCATACATATACCTAAGTCATCAATTCCCGTTCTGCTCCAACATCCGAGCCCAAGTACAACCCAATCCACACAGGAAAGCAAAACGTAAATCCACACAGGATAGCACTACACAATCCACACAGGAAAGTAAAACAGGATTCATCTCACACAGGTATAATTTTTTGAAAGACGATAGAGATGATCACTGATCCATATAAGTCATCGGACCCACAAAGGATCGATAGGTACTAACCCCCGCAATGACCCACACAGGATCGGACCCACACAGGATCTGTAGGTGCTGGCTCACACAGAACCGCTGAGCGCTGACCCACACAGGATCCGACCCACATAGGATTGGTAGCACTGATCCACACAGGATCGCTGAGTGTTGTAGTCTTCGTCGTCGAATCCACTGAGGATCTCTGCACAGTCGTTGTTGCTGTCACAGTAGTAGTCACAGCCAGCACTAGTGTTCCCACACACAACAAGCTGGTTTGGAGGATCCACTCCACGAGCCGAGAGGCTGATACATCCACTGACACATAGTCCAGAGTTGATGTATCCAAAAGTTCCGTATCGTCAACAGGAACTCAACGTCGCAGACGGCGAGTCAATCGGACGCCTGGTCTGAGAGTTATTGGCGTTTTTGTCCCAGGGGCCCGGTTGGTTTTTAAGGAAAAACTAACCCGACCGTACCCCACCTGCGTCCAAAGCTCGGGCGGAGTAAGCCAAAAGATCCGTCTCAATAAGAGGAATCCAACCCAGCTGAACTCAAAGTATACCGAAACATTGAGTTCGATATACCGAAACTACCGTCTCGTTTCATGGATCGCATCGCAACTGGAGGTGCGTCGATCGGAGGTCCGTAGCCCAGGTTATGGGAAAAAGACCGTAGAAGGTCTGAAAACGGGGGTTTTGGGCCCGGACCGACCCACCCCGAGACCCCCCAGTGGGCCCCAACCAGGTCGACCCGCCCCGGGTCCGGGTTGGCCCGACCGGGCACGGCCCGGCCCGGCGCGGCCTGGCGGCCGGCCCGGCTGGGCACAGCATGCTGGCCGGCTCGGCTAGTGGCCAAGCTATTTCGGCAAGGGGGGGGGGGGGAGGACTGCCCCCCTGTGTAACCACGACCCCCTAATTAAGGGGGCCATTTTGCACTGGCTGGCCAGGGGTTTGAACCCCCGTCTGCACACCTGTCCGGCCAGCCCGCCCTGGCCGGCCAGTTCCTGCCTCCACGGGACCGGAGACGGCCGATCTCCTTCTTTGCCGACACCGACGGCCCGGAACCAGCCACCCTACTCCGCCGCGGCCCGAAACCGGCCGCAACTTGGTTCGTCCAGTGCGGTGCGACGACACCGCGCCCCCTCCGCCGCGGCCCCGCTCCGGCCGCGACGTCTTCGGTTTTCTTCGACACGGTGCAACAGCGTCGCGTCCTTGTTCAACTTCATGGAGCGGCGTGATGGTGTCGCGTATTACTTGCCGTGCGATTCCCGCGTGGTGCGGTGGCACCACGCCATTCCGTTCCATTCACAAGGAATCAAAGAAGGATAAAAGAGGAGGGTCGGCCGTGTTTGTGCGGTCCGGCCCACTCTCGTTAATCATTATCATTTAGTCGTTTATCCACGAAGTACGACAAACTATAATTCATTAATGGAAAATAATTAAATAAATATAAACCCCTACCTCGGTTTCAAGAATGGTGCACGTCAATGAGCCGTGGAAGAAGAGCGTCGCGGAGGTCGGGCGTCGCGGAAAACGAACGTCGATTCCGTTGTCGCCGAGGTGCGTCCGAAGAGGAAATGTCGTTGGAGAAGTTCTCCGCGTCCTTCGGTGGAGATGTTCTTCTTTGAAGAACGGTGTTCGTCGTCGGAGTCTGAGGTGTTCTTCACGTTCTTCGTCGAAGATGTTCTTCGTTGGAGACGAAGAAGATCTTCACTCTTCCCAAAACCTCTCAACGTGGAATAAACTCTAACATTAATAAAATAAGCCCAAGTCTTAATTTATTAACATAACTTACCCTTTTGAATTTCAAGATTTTGAAATTCAATTAACCACACATATCTCACCTCATTAAAATTACACAAGTTGTCAAATTAAATGAAGGGGAGTTAATGGGGAGTTGAAGAGTTGAAGAATATGAAGGGGTGGGGTTTGTGTGGGCCCCACCACCCTCATAACCTCCCAAGGGAGGTTGGGTAGTTACCCAACTTCCACCCATATCCTTAAAACACAAAAAGAAAAAAAATTTGTAGAATAATAATAAATTAACTTCCACAATTTTTATCATCCACACCCTTGATAACGCAACTCCAGAATAGGAGTTCCTAAGAAATTACCGACGCTGCGGTTCCATCGTTGCCCTCGGAATTCGATTCCGGGAACCAGTTCAAAAGTTAGAAATTCCCGCTCGTTTGTTCACTGAACGTACCCGACCTAAACTTCGGATAGAAATTCCGGGCACTCCGGGCCTCGGAATCAAGTGCCGTCTGAAACTGCGTTTTTGTAAAATTCCAAAAAAAAAATTAAGAAAAAATTTCCCTTGAATTTTACGGGTCTTTACATTACTCCCACCTCATGGCTTTACGTCCCCATAAAGATACATCATAACTAGGGAAACAAATGAGGGTACTGAGCACGCATCTGAGCCTCCCGCTCCCAAGTGCTCTCCTAGAGGTTCCCTTGCTGCCATCTGATGCGCACTAGAGGAATCGACCGTCCATGTAGGACCCACTCCTGTTGATCCTCGATCTCCACCGGGACCTCGGCAAAAGTCGCTCAATCATCAACGTCTAGATCCCCATGGTCAATGATATGCGTCGGGTCGTGTACGTATCTCCTCAGCTGAGATACGTGGAAGACGTTGTGCACCCGGTGCAACTGAGGTGGTAGAGCCAGGCGATAAGCCACCTCGCCAATCCTGCTGAGGACATGGAATGGTCCGATGAAGCATGGAGACAACTTGCCGCCTCGGCCATAATCTCCGTAATCCACTTCGAGGTGAGACACGCAAAAATACGTGGTCTCCATCCTCGTACTCTAGTGGCCTCCGCCTCCTGTCAGCATAAGACTTATGCCAGCTCTGAGCTTTCCTCATCCGCTCCTGGATGACCTGGACCTTCTCTGTTGTGGCCTGGACCATCTCCAGTCCCACAAGTGCTGACTCTACAGGGTCTGTCCAGCACAAAGGAGATCTGCAAGGTCGGCCGTACAATGCCTCGTATGGTGCCATCCCGATGGTGGAGTGGTAGCTGTTGTTGTACACGAACTCCACCAAGGGTAGGTGGTCCTCCCAGCTGCGACCAAAGTCGAGGACACATGCGCGGAGCATTTCCTTGAGAGTCTGAATGGTCCTCTCTGTCTGACCATCCGTCTAAGGGTGAAAGGTTGTGCTCAGATGTATCTACATCCCGAACTCCTCCTGCAACCCGTTCCAAAGCCGGGAAGTAAAGCGAGCATCTCGATCGGAGACGATAGATGATGGAACACCATGAAGCCATACAATCTCCTGAACGTAATGTCTTCCCATGATCTCCACTGAGCCCTGCTCTCTGATGGGTAAGAAGTGAGCCGACTTGGTGAGTCAGTCGACAATCACCCAAATGAAGTCGTGACCTCTGGAAGTGCGTGGAAGTCCCGTCACGAAGTCCATAGATATGCCGTCCCACTTCCACTCTGGAACCTCCAAGGGTTGTTCCAAGCCTGCTGGTACCTGGTGCTCTGCCTTCACCTGCTGGAAGGTGAGTCATCGAGAAACGAACTCTTCCACAGCCTTCTTCATGCCCGGCCACCAGTGCTGTCGTCTGAGATCCTGGTACATATTCGCCACTCCAGGATGTACCGCCAAAGGAGAAGTGTGAAACTCTCTCAGCCCCTCCTCTCGTAAAGAAACTGGCACCAAGGTACGTCCTCTGAAAAGGACGTCGTGCTCTACTCCAAAGGAGAAACCATCAGGTGCCTATCCTAAGGATATCTGTGCACGCCACGTCTCACAGTCAGCATCCCCACTCTGTGCCTCTCTGACCCGCTGTAGTAGTGGAGGAGTGATTGTGAGAGACTTGAGGAAGGCTTATCCATCTCTATCCATGAAGGATATCTGCAAAGAGGCTAGCTGCTCTGTCGCCTCCTCAAGTAGCTGAATGCCCGTCCTCCTACTGAGAGCATCGGCTACAACATTCCCTTTCCCAGGAATATAGAATATCTCAAATTCATAGTCCTGGAGGAACTCTAGCCATCACCGCTGTCTCAGATTTAGACCCTTCAAAGAGAAGATGTATCTGAGACTCTGATGGTTAGAAAAGACTATAAAGCGCTCGCCAATCAGATAGTGTCGCCATGTCTTCAGAGCGAAGAAGACTGCTACTAACTCCAGGTCATGGGTAGCATAGTTCTGCACATGCGACCTCAACTGACGTGATCCATAGGCGATCACTGCCCGCTTCTGTACCAGGACACATCCGAGTCTGGTCCCTGATGCATCGCAGTAGACTACATACCCTACGCCCTCCTCAGGCAACCTCAAGATAGGTGTGCTGGTCAATCTCTGTCTCAGCTCTTGGAAGCTCTGCTAACATCTGTCTGACCACACAAAGGGTTTCCCCTTCTTCTTTAAAGCTGAGAGTGGTGCCGCAACTCTGGAGAAGTCTGGCACAAATATCCGATAGTATCCATCTAGTCCCAAGAAACTCCGCACCTCCATCACGCTCCTGGGTGGCTCCCAAGCTAACACGGCCTCGATCTTCGTAGGATCCACTGAAACTCCTGCCTCAGAGATGACGTGCCCCAAGAAGTGGACCTCACATATCCAGAACTGACAGTTCGAGAGCTTTCCATAAAGCTGGTGCTCTCGGAGTGTGTTTAGTATAACCCAGAAGTGGTAGGCGTTCTCCTCCTCAGTCGTCGAGTAAATCAAAATTTCGTCGATGAAGACCACGACAAATCGATCGAGTTATGGCAAAAAGATCCTGTTCACGAGGGCCATGAACACTACTGGAACATTGGTTACACCGAATGGCATAACCAAGAACTCATAGTGGCCATACCTGTAACACCCCGAGATTTTATGAAAAATATTTTTTTTAATTTCATTAATGTCTTGTGTTGTATGCTACACAAAAAGGAGCTTTCTCAACACGCATCCATGACTTTCCTTGCATTACACGCAATCGCGGCCTTCCTCCATAGCGTGTGTAGTACGCAATACCGAGTTTCACTAAACAACGATATGCTATTAAAATATTATTAAAACTAGCCGTTATGAATAGTAATAACCACCTTGTAAAATTTTAGAAATTTTAGCTCTCAAAATGGACTTCATTTTTGGATTCGGAGTATCGAATTTAGCCTATGGTGAAATTTTGGTACTTTTCAGATAACTTTTATATTCTGATGAATAGTGAAAATTACTAAATTATAATTAAAAACAACTTTTTTAATCGAAATAATTAATAGTGATAAATTATTAATTTGAGTTGTTTTAAAGTATATTTGGAATATATTTTTACAAATTAATACAATGTTGGTCATTGGATGTAATTTCACATTTAAACCAGTCATAAACAAGTGTCAATCTTTTGATGGTTATTATCTCTTAAAAACACGCTATTTGTTTTGACGACGGGAAATAATTTTTTTAATTAATTAATGCAACTAATATGTTTTGAATATGGTAAAATAGAAATTATTTTTGAGTTCAAAATATCAAATATATCTTAGGCCTAATTTTTGGTATTTTTCTGGAAACTTTCCTTTTTTTAATGAATAGTGAAACCACTAAGTGGTAGTTAAAAAAACTGAATTTTTCATAAAACATAATTTTACCGCTTCTGTGAGTGGAATTTCAAAAATCCGAGAGACACGGTTGATGTCAGTAAGTAAAATGTGGTTCAATGAGGTGAAAGTAATTTTTGGTGAATAGTAACTTTTTACTTTTATTTGCCACGGTTAAAAGTAAATAGGGTAATTAAGGGTAAAAATGATATTATTATTACCCTAACACATGTCCTAATTCTATTGGATAAGTGTAATTCAACCAAAAAACAACCATAGGAATAAAATATGACCATTTAGGCCCACTTGGATTATATTAGGACATTTATTATTAATTTATTTAAAGAAGGGTTAAAATAGTTAAAATCAAAGTTTAATAAGTAAATAATTTTTAATATGGGGTTATACATAATATAAATTCTACTATAAATATTCATTATAAATCTAAAAAGATTTCCTACATAATGGTATTTTATATGTAATTTTTAGATATTAAATAATTTAATTTATTTATGACACAACGATGATGCAGTAATTATCTTATTAGTGAAATATTGACATAATTGATGTTATAAATACCGAAATAAATATAATTTGAGACTTTTTATGAACTAAAATAATTTTCTAGATTAATATGAAAAGTTAGGATTGATTTAATTAACTTTGGTCGAAGTAGTAATTTTGTTATGAGTTTCAAAAAAATCAACTATTGAATAGTATCAAAATTGACATAAAATAGTTTTTAAAACAAATATTATATTATTAATTGTTATTTTATTCCTAAAAATCTAAGGTTCGGCCAAATGAATTAGATAAGGTTATATATATTAATAAAAAACAACTTGGGGGTCGCTTGGATGTATATGGTATGTTTATTAACTATATAATATAAAAATACAAAGTGACATGGTAAATGTCAATGTAATTAACTAAGAGTTAAAACTAAAATATAAGATTAATATAGGAACCTAAACTTGTCTAAATTCTATTGGATGATAGGATTTCGACCCATCCCCATCTTATCTTCGAAATAAATCAAATTGGAGCAATTTAAAACCGAATTTGACTTTATAATAAAATAATAGTTTTAGTTATTCCAAAGGTACCCCTCTCATCCCTTATAAAAGGGCACCTCCTCCCTCTCTTCCTCACACTAGTTTGAGCATTCAAGCTCGGCCAACCCCTACCAAGTTCTTCTCTAAACTTCCCTAGAAACATCCTAGAGGTTCTGGTCTTCTTCAAAGACCTATTTTAGTGCCCTAAAAGGAGGTCTAAAAGAAGCACTTCAAAGAAGAGGTAATGTCTGTTACCGATTCTTTCATCTTTATTTCTTCTTTCACTTATTCTTCTTTAGTTGTTTCATTAGGAAGTAATAATATCAGTATCACTCATATACTGAAATTTTATTTTAAGTAATAAACAACCCTATTTCACCATCTATCCATCCTATGGAAAAAAAAATCACCACGCGTGCGTACGTACGGAATACCGTCTCCAAGCCGTGGTGTAATCTATTTTCCACCACCACCTTACTTGGATGGGTATAATGGTGTAAATAATGACTATATATTACTATTATAAAGTGATATTTATTCTGAAATAGTATACACACACTTCAACACAAGTTCACGATCATGAGAACGATATCATCGCTCGTGCGTACGTACGAACTACCGTCTCCACGACGTGATGAGATTCATTCTCCACATTAACCATTCATGAATGATTATAAAGTATATATAATGAATAATAATGAAATATATGTCACGTTAAATCTACTAGATTTATGTATATATATATATTTATGTCATCTACTTACTTCTATTCAAGACAATAAGGAAAGGAAAACAACGTTCATGCGTACGTACGGACTACCGTCTCCATGAACGGTGTGTTTCATTTCATTTATCTATCTATTATATATATATATATACTGAATATATATGATATATAAATCATGTTTTATATTCTGGAATTAAGTAAATCATGATATAAGTAATAATAATGTCAAGAACAACAAGTCCAAACACCTACGATAAATGAAATGATTTTACCCAAAACACTTCTTTAACATGAAATTTACAAAAGAACGGGTAATATAATGTCATAAGTGAACCATATATGATATCATAATAATGAATATGATTCGGTAATAAGTTAATGACATTATTTAAATCATTATACCGGAGGTTCGGATACGTACAAAGCATATCAGACATAAGGTAAGGGAAATATCACAATCTCATTTTTATCCGAGATTGTTTATACTTTGGTATTTACTGGGGTGTATTTTATCATCCACAACCATGTTTCCTCAATATGTAATATTATTTCCATCCACCTAAAATTGTTTAAATCCAATTTTACCCTTAGGTGAGTTTTTAGTAAAATATATTAAAGGAATCTTTTTTCGTTTTTCATACGAGGTACTTTTTGACTTTTCCGACAAAAGTACGAGAAGAATGTTTTTTTAACTTATACAACATGAATGGATTTTTAAATAATTATTTCCAAGAAGCTTCACTTACAAGTTTTCAAGTTTATTTTCAATCAACTTCTTTTATTTTATAATTGTATGACAGGATAAGAAAGGAAAAGTGTTTTTGAAGTAGAAAGGATATTTTCCTCAAGAATGGAGTTCAAATGTTTTATCAAAATTATTTTCCATCCAAGATAATAAAGGGTTCTGTTTCTATCCCAATTTTTACATTGATTTGATTATGTTGTGATGGAATTATTTTTATGAGTTCCTTTATCTTATATTAATTGTTTTATAATGTCACGATGTTTAAGATTCCCATTTTTATTACATGGGTTATGCTATGATGTATGGTTTCCTGATTTTGTGGCATAGATAAGAATGGTATCATTATGAGATTGGTGGGACCTATATCTCCCTCCAATGCATTGGGTAAAGATTTTATATCTCATGAGATAGAATGGCTGGAACGGTAGGTTATACCGGTTCAGTGAAACAGGACTGAAACGAGGGTGACTCGGTTCAGAAATGGACTTTGCCCACTAAGATAGTCTTGGCAATGAGTATTGACTAATAAGAAATGATTTTATATGATTATGTGTGTATGCCACAAAGTTTCATGTTTTATGTTATGATTATTGGGATTACATTTCACTTCTATGATTTATCCCATGTTATGAAATTATGCTCTCTTTTACAGGTTAAGATTTCCAAAATGTTATGTTCTTATGAAAATGATGTGATTGATATTTCTTTTGTTTACCCTTAATGAGCATTTGAGATCACCCTTTTATGTTTTCTTTTCCCCAGGATATAAAGAAAGGTTTTAGGTAAAAAAGGAAGATCTTTATGGGAGATGTTGAAGATCTTTCACCAGGATTAGAAGATTATATTCAAAGTTTCCAAAGACACTAAACTATTACGATCCTTGTGTGTGTGTTTGGGTTATGTACTAAGTATTCCGCAAAAGTAATGTAATGTCCATGTACGTCAAGCTTCAGGTCTCTATAGTTGGTATCAGAGGAAAGGTTTAGTCAACCTTTGGAAACTAGGATGCAAAAACATTAGAGAGATCCCTAGAGATATTTCTAAGCTATGTCTAGGGATGTCCCTAAGGATAAGTATACGTATAGGATATAGTACTAGAACTATGGTAACGATATTAGATTAAACCAAAGATGTTAGATATTGAAGTTACTCCCCCATTATTATGATTTTTTACTCTCACACTATTCTTTTTGGGTTTTAGAAAATGGATGGAAACAAGATGATTCATGATAATGGAGGATATGATGGACAATGAAATGATATTCTTCACGAGAAACCAAATGAAATGGGATTTGTAAGTCCAAAAATCATTATTATGACGAATCATCAATCTCATAATATGATCAATAAAGTAAAATTTGTTAAGTTTCCTGACTCGGCTAATAAGAGAAAGATGGAGTTTCATGATGATCATAGAGGAAACAAAGTTCAATTTCCCCTATGTAAATCATGTGGGAAGAGACATCAATGAGAATGTTTCAAAGGAACTAGAAGATGCTTTGGGTGTGGAAAATAAGGACACAAAGCTAGTAAGTGCAAAGGAAAAGGTTCATTTAACACCAGGGATGAGGATAATGGTATTGCTATGACATCAATAATGGTTAAATGTTTTAAATGTGAAATGTACGGGCACTATGAAAACCAATGCCCTAAGGGAAAGTCTCATGAAGAGAATCAGTATGGTCGTATGGGTAGTATTTATGTTGATGATGATGAAGAGACTACAAATGATATGTGAGATGAAAGAATTGTTGAAGCTCGGTCAATGGTTTAAGAATGTAGTGGAATGATTACATGTTTATCATGTGTAATGATGGATAAGTAATCTCATGGTACTATGGAATAAAGAGACATCTAAGGATTGTTACACTGTTGTCTTTCCTTGAGTTTTGAAAGTGTATGATTAATGGTACCAGTATCCATGAAAGGTTATTCATATATTTTTGGAATGTAGATGATATGCGCATAATGAAGGGAAAACAAGAAAATGAAATGTTTGAAAGTATTCAAGAGCTCATGATTGATATATGGACTAAGTGATATCATGGTTTGAGTATATAGAATTTTGAGGATTTTGGTATGTGGAAAGTGTTATCTTTTAACTACATTCATGTTTTCACTAATGTTCATTGGGTATTCAAGAGAATTCATGATTAAGGCCTTTTAATGTTTGGAATGTGACTAACAAGACATATCATATGATATATGAGGATCAACGATGGTATTAAATCTCTGGTAATCGTTTTCGCTATACTATGAGAGTGGACTGCAGTATTATGGACAAGCCTAAAGATTGGAATGGATTATGTTGGACATAAGTTAGTATTGTTTAAGGATAGAAGTTTTTCGATATTATTGATGGGATGTTATAGTAATATAGTTTTAGAAAAAGGACAACCTGTAGGACGAGCGACATCCCATCGCGTCAGAGAAGGTCGTGGGAATCGAACCCACAACCGAAGTGCGACCGGCCTTTATTGCCTACCACTAGCCTACAAGAAGTCCCTGTTTAGTAGAAACTAGTTTTATTATATTAAGCAGTATGATATATGATGTATAAGTCTATTTTAGGAACCATATATGATTAATCTCACTATAGATGGACTTATGTATTTTTTGATAACTTTTCTAACATTTTTTTGAGACAGATGGAATGACCCATCATTCTATCACATGATCTGCTAACACATCACGAATGACAAATTAAACTTCATTTCTTTAATAGATGAAGTGGAAATTGTCCAAATAATGACCAATGGTGACACAATACCAAAATCACGAAAGTATTTCTTCTAATTCCAATTTCATCAACTTTAGGGAAATGATATTGAAAACCAAAAATGTTGTCCCCGTGCTCCTATATCTGATGAATTAGATGGCACCTTAGATAGTCAAAAATTTATGGCTTTGTGATTGCTAGATTTTCCATAGCCATGTTCTCTACCACTCTCCATCAGAACATGATGGTTAGATTTCTCTTCCATATCCATATTTTCACCTATGTGGAAACCTAGTGATTAGTTTATTTGGGTAACCGTTACATTTCATACTTTTGTTTTTAAAGATTGGTTTTGGTATTCCTTTTTACAATGTGGGATTCTATTAAAGAAAATTTCGAATAGTAAACCATTTATAACCCCGACGAATTTCGAGGGCGAAATTCATTTTAAGGGGGGTAGAATGTAACACCCCAAGATTTTATGAAAAATATTCTTTTTAATTTCATTAATGTATTGTGTTGTACGCTACACCAAAAGGAGCTTGCTCAACATGCATCCTTGACTTGCCTTGCATTACACGCAATCATGACCTTCCTCGATAGCGTGTGTAGTACGCAATACCGAGTTTCACTAAACAACGATATGCTATTAAAATATTATTAAAACTAGCCGTTATGAGTAGTAATAACCACCTTTTAAAATTTTAGAAATTTTAGCTCTCAAAATGGACTTCATTTTTAGATTCGGAGTATCGAATTTAGCCTAAGGTGAAATTTTGTTACTTTTTGGATAACTTTTATATTCTGGTGAATAGTGAAAATTACTAAATTATAATTAAAAACAACTTTTTTAATCGAAATAATTAATAGTGATAAATTATTAATTGTGGTGGTTTAAAAGTATATTTAGAATATATTTTTACAATTTAATACAATGTTGGTCATGGGATGTAATTTCACATTTAAACCAGTCATAAACAACTGTCAATCTTTTGATGGTTATTATCTCTTAAAAACACGTTATTTGCTTTGACGACAGGAATTAATTTTTTAAATTAATTAATGAAACTAATATGTTTTGAATTTGGTAAAATAGACATCATTTTTGAGTTCATAATATCAAATATATCTTAGTCCTAAATTTTGGTATTTTTCTGGAAACTTTCATTTTTTTGATGAATAGTGAAACCCCTAAGTGTTAGTTAAAAAAACTGAATTTTTCATCAAACTTAATTTTACCGCATCTGTGAGTGGAATTTCAAAAATCCGAGAGACACAGTTGATTTCAGAAAGTAAAATTTGGTTCAATGAGATGAAAATAATTTTTGGTGAATAGTAACTTTTTACCTTTTATTTTTGGTGAATAGTAACTTTTTACTTTTTTTTACCACGGTTAAAAGTAAATAGGGTAATTAAGGGTAACAATGATATTATTATTACCCTAAAACATGTAATAATTCTATTGAAAAGTTTAATTCGGCCAAAAACAACCTTAGGAATAAAATATGACCATTTAGGCCCACTTGGATTAGATTAGGACATTTATTATTAATTTATTTAAAGAAGGGTTAAAATAGTTAAAATCAATGTTTAATAAGTAGATCATTTTTAATATGGGGTTATACATAATATAAATTTGACTATAAATATTCATTATAAATCTAAAAATATTTCCTATATAATGGTATTTTATTTGTAATTTTTAGATATTAAATAACGTAATTTATTTATGACACAACGATGATGCAGTAATTATCTTATTAATGCAATATTGACATAATTGATGTTATAAATAACCAAATAAATATAATTTGAGACTTTTTATGAACTATACTAATTTTCTAGGTTACTATGACATGTTAGGATTGATTTAATTAACTTTGGTCAAAGTAATCATTTTGTTATGAGTTTCAAAAACATCAACTATTGAATAGTGTCAAAATTGACATAAAATAGTTTTTAAAACAAATATTATATTATTAATTGTTATTTTATTCTTAAAAATCTAAGGTTCGGCCAAATGACTTAGATAAGGATATATATATTAATAAAACACAACTTGGGGGTCACTTGGATGTATATGGTAAGTTTATTAACTATATAATATAAAAATACAAAGTGACATGGTAAATGTCAATATAATTAACTAAGAGTTAAAACTAAAAGATAAGGTTAATATAGGAACCTAAACTTGTCTAAATTCTATTGGATGAGAGTATTTCGACCCATCCCCACCATAGCTTCGAAATAAATCAATATGGAGCTATTTAAAACCGAATTTTACTTTATAATAAAAAATAGTTTTAGTTATTCCAAAGGTACCCCTCTCCTCCCTTATAAAAGGGCACCTCCTCCATCTCTTCCTCACACCACTTTGAGCCATCAAGCTTGTCCAAACCCTGCCAATTTCTTCTCTCCACTTCCCTATAAACATCCTAGAGGTTCTGGTCTTCTTCAAAGACCTATTTTAGTGCTCTAAAAGTAGGTCTCAAAGAAGCACTTCAAAGAAGAGGTAATGTCCGTTACCGATTCTTTCATCTTTATTTCTTCTTCCACTTATTCTTCTTTAGTTGTTTCATTATGAAGTAATAACATCAGTATCACTCATATACTGATATGTTATTATAAGTAAGAAACAACCCTATTTCACCATCTATCCATCCTATGGAAAAATAAATCACCGCGCGTACGTACGTACGGAATACCGTCTCCATGCCGTGGTGTAATCTATTTTCCACCAACACCTTACATGGATGGGTATAATGGTGTAAATAATGACTATATATGACTATTATAAAGTGATATTTATTCTAAAATAGTATACATACACTTCAACACAAGTTCACGATCATGAGAACGATATCATCGCTCGTGCGTACGTACGGACTACCGTCTCCACGACGCGATGAGATTCATTCTCCACATTAACCATTCATGAATGATTATAAAGTATATATAATGAATAACAATGAAATATATGACATGTTAAATCTACTGGATTTATGTATATATATATGTATGTCAGCTACTTACTTCCATTCAAGACAATAAGGAAAGGAAAACAACGTTCATGCGTACGTACGGACTACCGTCTCCATGAACGGTGTGTTTAATTTCATTTATATATCTATTATATATATATATACTGAATATATATGATATATAAATCATGTTTTATATTCTAGAAGTAAGTAAATCATGATATAAGTAATAATAATTTCAAGAACAACAAGTCCAAACACCTACGATAAATGAAAAGATTTTACCCAAAACGCTTCTTTAACATAGAATTTACAAAATAACGGGTAATATAAAGTCATAAGTGAACCATATATGATATCATAACAATGAATATGATTCTTTAATAAGTTAATGACATTATTTAAATCATTATACAGGAGGTTCGGATACGTACAAGGCATATCAGACATAAGGTAAGAGAAATATCACAATCTCATTTTTATCCGAGATTGTTTATACTTTGGTATTTACTGGGGTGTATTTTATCATCCACAACTATGTTTCCTCAATATGTAATATTATTTCTACCCACCTAAATTTTTTTAATCCAATTTTACCCTTAGGTGAGTTTTTATTAAAAGATATTAAAGGAATCTTTTGTCGTTTTTCGTACGAGGAACTTTTTGACTTTTCCGACAAAAGTACGAGAAGAATGTTTTTTTAACTTATACGGCATGAATGGATTTTTAAAACATTATTTCCAAGAAGCTTACTTTACATTTTTTCAAGTTTATTTTTAATCAACTTATTTTAGTTTATAATTGTATGACATGATAAGAAAGGAAAAGTGTTTTTGAAGTAGAAAGGATATTTTCTTCAAGAATGGAGTTCAAGTGTTTTATCAAAAATATTTTCCATCTAAGATAATAAAGGGTTCCATTTCTATCCCAATTTTTACATTGATTTGATTATGTTGTGATGGAATTATTTTTATGAGTTCCTTTATCTTATATGAATTGTTTTATGATGTCACGATGTTTACGATTTACATTTTTATTACATGGGTTATGCTATGATGTATGGTTTTCTGATTTTGTGGCACACATAAGAATGGTATCATTATGAGATGGGTGGGACCTATATCTCCATCCAATGCATTGGGGAAAGATTTTATATCTCATGAGATAGACATGGCTGGAATGGTAGGTTATACCGGTTCAGTGAAACAGGACTGAAACGTGGGCGACTCGGTTCAGAAATGGACTTTGTCCGCTAAGATAGTCTTGGCAATGAGTCTTGACTAATAAGAAATGATTCTCTATGATTATATGTGTATGCCACAAAGTTTCCTGTTTTAAGTTATGATTATTGGGATTACATTTCACTTCTATGATTTATCCCATGTTATGAAATTATGCTCTCTTTTGCAGGTTAAGATTTCCAAAATGTTATGTTCTTATGAAAATGATGTGATTGATATTTCTTTTGTTTACCCTTACTGAGCATTTGAGCTCACCCTTTTATGTTTTCTTTTCCCCAGGATATAAAGAAAGGTTTTAGGTAAAAAAAGTAAGATATTTATGGGAGATGTTGAACATCTTTCACCACGATTAGAATATTATATTCCGAGTTTCGAAAGACACTAAACTATTACGATCCTTGTGTGTGTGTTTGTGTTATGTAATAAGTATTCCACAAAAGTAATGTAATGTCCATGTACATCAAGCTTCGGGTCTCTACAATACCGACATTTGAAGGCCGTCTTCTTCACGTCCTCGTCTCGAACTCTGAGCTGATGATAGCCTGACCTGAGGTCTATCTTTGGGAACCACCGTGATCCCTTGAGCTGATCAAAGAGGTCATCAATCCTCGGTAGTGGATACTTGTTCCTCACTATCACCTGGTTTAGGAGACGATATTCGACACAAAGTCGCAAGCTCCCGTCCGCCTTCTTGGAGAACAAAATCGGGGAAGCCCAGGGTGAAACACTGGGTCGGATGAACCCCTTGCCCTGCAAGTCCTCCAACTGTACCTGTAGCTCTCGAAGCTCGGCGGGGGCCATCCGATATGTTGGAGTTGATATCGGGGCTGTCCCGGGGTACAGGTCAATATAAAAGTCTACCTCTCTGCGAGGAGGTATCCCTAGAACGTCGTCGGGAAAAACGTCCGCATACTGATCCACCACTGTTGGAAAACTAGGACTTCGTACGTCAACTGCTCCTAGGATGAGGCTAGCCCACTGATGAGTGATGGTCTGTCCTCTCCTCTGCGGAAGTCCATCCTGTGCTGTGAAGGCTCCCTTCTCGCCGGTGAAGGTGAACCTGTTCCCATCGGTGCGTACACATCGCACCTTGCGCCTAATACAATAAATCTCTCCATGGACCGTAGGCAACCAATCCATGCCCAAGATGATGCCTTAAGGCCTCGACGCTGCTACAAGAAGATCCCAGCCGAACCTCTCGCCTCCTAGAGTAAGTTCACACTGCCGGAACCAGTGCGTAACCATCGAGTCTGCTCCCGTAGGAGTCTCTATCCGTAAGGATCGACCCAACGACTCTGTCAGAATCTCCGAGCTCCGAACAAGGGCAGCAGCTATGAAAGAGTTACTCGCTCCTGTGTCTATAAGTACTGCAGCAAGGGTGAAATAGACATAGATAGTACCTCGAATCATCTCGGGCGTGCCGTGGTCGTAGGTCTCTGATGCCTGGAGTTGTGCCTGTCTCTGTCCTCCAGCTCCCTGTGGTCGGGGTCGACCTCCTAATGGTGGTGGTGGTAGAGCCTCAAAGCGTCTCCCACCACCTGCTGCTCGGACAGCTCCTCTGCCTTATCCGCCTCCTCCCTGCGGGCCGCCACGGTCGACCCTCTGCCTCTGACTCGGTGGTCCCTCAACCGTCTGCTGCTCCTCGGCACGGCGGGTTGGGCAGTCACGAGCCATGTGGCCCTGCCCGCCGCTTGACTAGCACTGCCTGCCTCTCGAAAGACTGGCTCCGTGCTATGTGCCCCGCACTGCTGAGCCAGTGTCCTGAGGTCGTCTGCCTGAGGGTCTGGTCTACCTGGAACCATGTGTCATCTGTCGACTGCCTGCTGTAGAAGACTCTGCTACGTGCCGCCCTACGGTGGGTCTCGGTGCTGGTGTAGACTCAGCAAGAAAGCTCTCGATAAAAAGGGCTCGCTCCAGTAGTCCTGTATGAGTCCGAATGCTGAGGGAGATCAGCGATGCCCTGATATCATGTCTCAATCCCGGCTCAAAGGTCCGGGCCCAGAAGAATGGGTCCCGTACCATTTCTATCGAGTTGTGCGAGAGATCGGTAAATCTCGCCAAGTACTGGGCGACCATCATGCTGTCGTGCCGCAGCTGAAGAAGCTCCTGGTTGCGTACCGCACGGAGGGTGGCTGGGACGAACTCCAAGCGCAAGAGGCTCTCAAAGTCCGTCCAGAGAAGAGATTCCTCATCGTGCACTTGGAGCATCAAGCTCCACCATCTTCCTGCTGCTGCGTGAAGTAGTCTCGCTGCGAGGATCATCATGAGGTCTGATGGTGTCCTCACTAACCTAAAAACTCTCACCACTACCTCCATCTAGTCCTCGGCTGCCTGGGGGTCCGTCTCCCCGTGGAACCTGGGAGGACGCTGGCACTGGAACTCATGTAGTGCACTGAGGCAATGTGCATCGTCAGCGGCTGGTGCTGGAAGCATCGGTGGCTCGGCGGGTAGAGCTACCGCCGGTGCCACTGCTGACAAAGGGCCCTGCACCGCGGCCTCATCGCTCGGTGGGCTATCGTCACACTCGACTCTCAGAACTCTAGCTGGCTGCCGTCATGGGTCCATCCTCAAAAGGAAACCGGTGCGCCACAGTCAGAACAGTATACCTGGTGAGCTGACACAAAGTAATCACAAAGAAAACTTGAAACACAAACACAATCAATGTTTTCGTGCATTAAGTCGGAAATCAGAAGTCAGGGTCCTGGTGTACGGATACGTCGTCCACTGCACCAACACTGGACTCCCTGGACTGATAAACACACTCAATACGCTTAACATTATTGCTTCACATAGAAAAAGATCAGAGTCCAAGTTCTGCGGTAGAACCGAACCCCTCTGATACCAATTTGTCACGAGCCGTCCTCGGGGCCCGTGCCGTGACTACCCCAAGCCCGCCTTCCATAGGCCAGGGGCTGGTGACTAGCACCAAGGCGTAAATCCCGGTAAAGGGAAGGCATTGCCTTTGTAAAGTAAACAAGCACCACAGAGTAAGCAAGCGGAAAAATTAAACACTAAGTAAAAGCTGGTACAAGAGTGAAGTGCGGAAAAGTAAGTGGGCCAGTATACAAACCCAAACTGAAATTAAAGTACAACTCGAAAGGGAAAAACAACAACTGAAAGGTAAAGCCGCAATGACGAGGTATCCACTGTAAATCCCACCTGAAGGGTGGGTACAAAAAGCCTCCACTCCTCCTCGGGTCCAGCCGACCGCTCTGAGTACGTCCCGCCCAGTGGTCCACCTCCAGGTACCCTCCTGCTCCGCAAGCCGCCACCACAATCAACGCTGTCCGTCGTCTGCAACCAACACAACGTAGTACGGGCATTGCCCGTGCAGGGGTGAGTATAAGCTACTCAGTAGGGACCCCGAGACCCCCGAAGGTCTGCCAGAATCCACAAAGGATAATCCAAAAAGGAATGATACAATCACGAAGTAACATCCGACACTGCTTAGGTATATGACCATATATATACCGAAGTCATCAATTCCTGTTCGGCTCCAACATCCGAGCCCAAGTACAACCCAATCCACACAGGAAAGAAAAACATAAATCCACAAAGGATAACACTACATAACCCACACAGGAAAGTAAATCAGGATTCAACGCACATAGGTATACTTCTTCGAAAGACGATAGAGATGATCACTGATCCATCTATGTCGTCGGACCCACAAAGGATCGATAGGTACTAACCCCCGCAATGACCCACACAGGATCGGACCCACACAAGATCTGTAGGCACTGGCTCACAGAGAACCGCTGAGCGCTGACCCACAGAGGATCGGACCCACACAGGATCGGTAGCACTGATCCACACAGGATCGCTGAGTGCTGTAGTCGTCGTCATCGAATCCACTGAGGCTCTCTGCACAGTCGTCGTCGCTGTCACAGTAGCAGTCGCAGCCAGCACTAGGTTTCCAGCACACAGAAAGATCGTTCGGGAGGGTCTGCTCCACGAGCTGAGAGACTGATACATCCACTGACACATAGTCCAGAGTTGATGTATCCAAAAGTTCTGTATCGTCAACAGGAAGTCAACGTCGTAGACGGCGCGTCAATCGGACGCCCGTTCTGAGAGTTATTGGCTTTTTCGTCCCAGGGGCCCCTTTGGTTTTTAAGGCAAAACCAACCCGACCATACTCCACCTGCATCCAAACCTCGGGCGGAGTAAGCCAAAAGATCCATCTCACTAAGAGGAATCCAACAAAGTCGATGGCACGTCAATCTGGACATCTGTAGCTCATGATATGAGCGTTTTCGCTCCGAGGGCCCAGTTGGTTTCGTGTACGAACCAACCCGGCCGAACTCAAAGTAAACCAAAACCATGAGTGCGAAATACCGAAACGACCGTCTTATTCCAAGGATTTCATCGCAACAAACTGTGCGTCGATCAGAGGTCCGTAGCCTAGGTTATGGGAAAATGACCGTAGACGGTCTGAAAACGGGGGTTTCGGGCCCGGACCGACCCGGCCCGAGACCCCCCGGTCGGCCCGAACCGGGCGACCCGCCCCGGCAGCCGGCCCGGCTGGGCGCAGCGCGCCCAGCGCGGGGGCCAGCTCGGCCAGTGGCTGAGCCGTTTCGGCAGGGGGGGGGGGGGGCGTGCCCCACTGTGTAACCGCGACCCCCCAATTAAGGGGGCGTTTTGCACTGGCCGGCCGAGGGTTTGAACCCCCGACTACACACCTGTCCGGCCAGCCCGCCCTGGCTGGCCGGTTCCTGCCTCCACGGGACCGGCGCCGGCCGGTCCCCTTCTTCGCCGACACCAGCGGCCCAGAACCGGCCGCCGGTCACCCTGCTCCGCCGCGGCCCGGAACCGGCCGCCGATCACCCTACTCCGCCGCGGCCTGGAACCGGCCACGACTTGGTTCGTACGGCGCGGTGCGACGACACCGCGCCCCCTCCGCCGCGGCCCCGCTCCGGCCGCGACATCTTCAGTTTTCTTCGACGCGGCGCGACGGCGTCGCGTCCTTGTTCAACTTCATAGCGCGGCGTGATGGCGTCGCATATTACTTGTCGTGCGATTCCCACGTGGTGCGACGACACCTCTCCATTCCGTTCCATCCACAAGGAATCAAAGAAGGATAAAAGAGGAGGGTCGGCCGTGTTTGTGCAGTCCGGCCCCCTCTCGTTAATCGTTATCATTTAGTCATTTATCCATGAAGAACGACAAACTAGAATTCATGAACGGAAAATAATTAAATAAATATGAACCCCTAACTCGGTTTCAAGAATGGTGCACGTCAACGAGCCATGGAAGATGAGCGTCGCAGAGGTTGGGCGTCGCAGAAAATGAATGTCTATTCCATTGTCGTCGAGGTGCATCTAAAGAGGAAACGTCATTGGAGAAGTTCTCCGCATTCTTCAGCGGAGATGTTCTTCGTTGAAGAATGGTGTTCCTCGTCAGATTCCGAGGTGTTCTTCACGTTCTTCGTCGAAGATGATCTTCATTGGAGATGAAGAAGATCTTCACGCTTCCCAAAACCTCTCAATGTGGTATAAACTCTAACATTAATAAAATAAGCCCAAGTATTAATTTATTAACACAACATACCTTTTTGAATTTCAAGAGTTTGAAATTCAATTACCCACACATAACTCACCTCATTAAAATTACACAAGTTGTCAAATTAAATGAAGGGGAGTTAATGGGGAGTTGAAGAGTTGAAGAATATGAAGGGTTGGGGTTCTTGTGGGCCCCACAACCCTCGTAACCTACCAAGGGAGGTTAGTTAGTTACCCAACATCCACATATAGCCTTAAAACACAAAAGGAAAATAAAAATTGTAGAATAATAATAAATTAACTTCCACAATTTTTATCATCCACACCCGTGATAACGCAACTTTGGAACAGGAGTTCCTAAGAAATTACCGGCGCTGCGGTTCCATCGGTGCCCTCGGAATTCGATTCTGGGAACCAGTTCAAAAGTTAGAAATTCCCGCTCGTTCGTTCACTGAACGTACCCGAGCTAAACTTCGGATAGAAATTCCGGGCACTCCGGGCCTCAGAATCAAGTGTCTTCTTAAACTGCGTTCTTGTAAAATTCCAAACAAAATTAAGAAAAAAAATTTCTTGAATTTTATGGGTCTTTACAACAATTACATTACTAAAAAACTAGTTGATTAATAAAACCTCTAAATGAATATAAAAACTTCCACATGAATGATTCATAAGAATTTTATTCAATCCTTTCCTTGTTTCGAAGCTCAACATGATTCCTGGACCGATAAATATTCATAATACAGTTGTGATATTTTTTATTCCATTTCCCATAATATTTGGTCGATTAGAATTACAATCATTTTTCCCTCAAATTTAATTTTAATATGTTTTCTTCAGGTTCCTAAAATTTACTAAGATAAAAAATTGTTGTGTGAGTAATAATATTCATAGTGGGAAACCACATAATTATAAAAATAATTTATATAATATCTAAATCATAATTCCTTATTTTCGGTTAGTTACAACATATAGTTTAAAAGTTTAATCCATGTTAATAATATCTCAAAATCCATTATAATGGATCATAAATAATATGTGAATAATACCAAGAATATTCCTAGGGAGTATCAAACAAGGTTTACAGTAATGGAACACTCACCTTAAACTATAATGATAATTGATATAGATAAGAACAACTATTTTCTAGGTTATTACCCCAAGATGCATCTATTATAAAACTACATCCACTTATAGTATCTAGAAAAGGATATATTTTTGGAAAAACTATAGTCCCTTTTACCCATAACCTAGGACTTTATCCTATAAATTTCACGAGGGATATCACTTATGTATTCTCATACTAGTTTCCAAAAGTAATTAATCCATTATCCAATTCAAACTACTGGGGCCCATACATATTTAACATAGATATTTAATCATAATAGTTAAATATTATATATATTTTAAAAATACATTTCTGGTGACTTTAGTGTATTATTTTCATTATATAATGGATACAAAATATTCTTTTTTCATGAATGACTTTAAATATGTCCCATAAATGTTTTCCCTCAAAGTAATCCTCTTAGACATTCCCTACTTCAAAAATGTATTCACAAATTAAGGAATGTAAACATAATAATGGGAAGGCTTATATGATCACTTATGGTAAAATATGGATATAACAATTATCCCTTAAGAGTAACATGAGAATAATGTTATGAGAGAATGATTATAACATTTAAAAATATGTACTTAATATATCATAGATCGTAATCATGAATCACAGAACAAATAATGGTATTTCATAAGTTATAAATCATATTGGATTCAGAGAACATGATCTATAAAACAAATAATAATAGAAAACTATTTGTTTAGTTGATTATCATTACCAAGATAGTCATTTTGGGTTAGGTTTATTATCAATCAAATTTTATATATAGTCATGGTTCACTCCTAAGAAAATCATAGTAGAAAGAGTCCCTTACTGAACTAGGTTCATTTCCCATTCATGTCCTAACTATATCATGAGATATCCATATTTACCCAATTAATTGGAGGGATATATAATTGTATGTCCCATAATAACATTATCATTATACATTCATATGTTTTATAAAATATCATAAACCATTCACCACATATCAAAACATATTGGTAAGAAATATATTTTAAAAACATTTTAACATTTCATCATAACATAACCTCAAGAAAATAAATGGGTTTCTAAAACATGTCAACATCATATTAATAAAACATATATAGTAATTACTAGAATGGTATCAATGAATTATTTCTCCAGTAAATTATAATTAAAATAAATGGATGTTATATTAAAATAACAACATATTTTAAAAATCAATAGAATATTTATTGAGGAAAATACCCTTTTCACAATGAAATCACTTAGGTAAAATGCAAATATATTTCCAAAATATTAAATAAAAATTTTTATTCGAAAATAAAATTCGATACATATAAATTCAACATTTAATAATAGATTGGTTATAATATTGGAAAATTATTCTTATCCTGTGTATCTATTATATGATATCATTTTAACCATTCATGATTTCTGGTGATTGAAAATGAATTTTATGGAAACATGGAGGCATTTTTCCCATATACACACAAGTGATACATTCATTTACTATTTCATTAATAAAATTGAATAATGATTGTTATATAATCATAAAAAAATTATTTATTTTTAGGATATTTTTTTAATTTTTGTTGAATAAAACAAATTTAAGTGAGGTATAAAAATAAATTACTTTATGGAGGATTGGTATTGTGATTACCTCACCTTTGGTTTCCCTACTCTTCATAAATTAGTAAGGACCATCGAAATTATCTTTTATAGGGAAAAGATCCTATATATGAATAATAGGGAGGTTTGTATGAGAATTAGGTGTGGACTAGTTGAACTTGATGTATCAGGGTGATGTAATGAATATAAATGAGTGGTGTCCTTTTATATACAGGGGAGATTACCGTCTTGGTATTTTTTAAAAGATTAAAATATAACATTTTAATTATCATGAAAAATGATTATAAATCTCTTGAGATTGAAATGTGGGATGGTATGGGGTTTAAATATGTTTATAAAATAGGATTTTTGTGTGTTTAATTTGAATAATTACCCTAATCTGTATGCTTAACCACATGTTAAACTAATTTTATCCTTAATCATGATGATTTTTTGAAGTATTGTACTAATAAATATGACCAAAATTAAATGGAGAATCATTAATTGTTTTTGGAAATAATGATTCAAAATATGGAACAATATTTTTATAATGTAATTATTATAGGATTCAGAATTTAATTTAAAATTAAACCTGAAAAAATGAGGAAAAATAACTTTCGAGAAAAATGATTACTTAATTATAAAATTTATTTATACCCAATAAAAATTGAAAATTTATTCTAATTATCTTAATTAGATTATTAATAAAATAAGAGAAATAATATTACTATTAAACCCTTTCCAAAATAAAATTTAAACATTTAAATTAGTTAATTGAAAACCGAATTTCCAATAAAAAACATCATTTTTCTCTCTTAATTGAAAAATCAATCTTATCAAAAAATTTACATAAATTCACTCAAATATAATTTTTAAATGATGGATTCAAAAATAAATTTCATTTCTAATGTAAAATTTTTAACATTGGAAAATTTAAGTATATAAAATTTTAATAATATTCTATAAAATCCATTATTTTAGAAAAATGTGTTTTTGATTCATATATGGACTTTATTAAAAATCAACTACTAATTTATTAGTATATTTGATTTTTCTAAATCAATATTTTTTTAATATTGTTTTATTATTATTACATAACTAAATGTATTGTCTATGTTATAATGGAATACTATATTATGAAAAATTTATACTCTTATTTCATGTATCACAAGCTATTGAGTAAATTAATTTATTTAGGGAGAAATATTTAATAAAATCTTGGTAGTGTTACGATAAGACTTATCATTTTACATTTTTATAAATGATCAGGTCCCATTGTTTTCCTTAAACAAATATAATCCTACCATGTTGTTATCCTAAATATCATCCCATATAGAGTATTAAATAGGTCCATATAAATACATTACTAGAAACTATTATTGTATGAGAACTGAACAGATTGAAGATGTCAATCCCACTGTACTTTGATGTCAGTAATGAATGATCTTGGTATTCATTCAAGTGTCTTAATGGACCTTTTATATTAAGCTATAACCTAGGGGTTATGTTACGTATTGTATTTTATGTTTTTATTTATAGAATATTGTAGAATCATACATAACATTGAGAAGAACTGTGAATATCATTATGATTTGATTAAATGTGGTGCCCCATGAAACCTCAACACTTCACTTATTTATATCATTTAATGTTTACCATTTGATAAATCTCTAAAAACATTAATTAATTTTGTAGTCATGGGGAGTCAATCCACCACTAAAAATATATAAATATTACTTTTTGATTTATTCAAATAGATAAAAAAACATAAATGATGGTTTTCTACCATTTAAACTATAGTATGGGTAATAGTTGTAGCATATTTTTATAATAATAATTCTCTTACATAGCTAGACTCTAAATAAAAATGTTGAAGTATAAGATGTATTTTTTTCTTCATTATATACCCCATAAAGATCCCTTTAATTTCTCAATATATCTCGGTAATTATTTAGTGAATAGATAGAAATGAGATACTTTTATAATTTAATATATTCCTTTTCCCAAGTGGTGATGGAACACTAAACCTATTTGCAATTTAATTAACTCTATAATTTTTAGACTGATTCTCTATATATATATTCTTAAAACTCTTATGATCTGTATAACTGTCATGTTTCTATTTAGGGAGATAATTCTTGAAAATATTCAATGAAAACATTAAATATGATAAATTCATATAATGTGAAAGTTAGTTATAGTCATGGATATTGAAATATTTCTTGGAATAATCTGCCACATTAATAATTTTTCTGAGTGCAGATTCTATGACATTATTTGATAGATAAGTTCATATCATAGAAACATATCTATATAAGGGGTGTGGGAGTATAAGTGAAATATATATAATCTTTTTAATATCCTTAATTGTCAATTCAAAATATTCTATCCAATATTACATTACCCTTATAAGTATTAAAATATTTAGTAGGTAAGAAAATTATTATAAATTTCTATAAAAATACAAATTTTATCCATGAAATCGATAAATGATAAAGATCTTTATAGATCTTGACATTTGAGGCCATTTCTTAATTACCTTTAACTTTAAAGATTTTATATAAGTTCTTTATCATGTGATAATATTCCCCAATAATATAAATTTATCGATCCAAAAGACATACTCACTAATCCTGAAATATAATTAATCATTATTTATAATATTTATTAAAAAAATATATTTCCCATATACTTCCCTTCACTTAGATTATATTAAAATTTTATCAGTAAATACATGAAAAACTTTATTGAGGTATTCTCCAAAGACATTATTCCTCAAGTTCATAATGAATAATTGGGATTTTATTCATCTAAACACCATCACTATGAAGTCATAGTGTACCTATATTTTATGGAAAATTTTAATTTTAAATATTCTCTCACATTAATTTACCCGATGATATCAATAAAAAAATCCCCCTTTGAGAAATATTTTTCTACTTGAAGTTAATTAAAAAATTTGTAATTTGATGTAATATATACTTGTTAAATATTATGTCCATGTTGAGTTATTAGAAAAAAATATGAATCCATATTGTCACGATATTATTTTTGACAAATAGAATTTGTGAAATCATAGATTATGAACTATAGAATATAAAAACCTTCTTTAAATTGTCTTATAGGTCATTTAATATCTCCAATAATTCAATTATATCAATCATATATAGGATTTATATATAAGTGTTGCATCATTAAATATATATATTAAGAAATATACCCCATGATCTGGTGATGATCCTCATCATAAAATACATAAATATATTCCATTTCAATACACATGTCATCTTGGTTAAAACCATCCATTGTATCAACCTATTAATCATGATAAAATTTTCATTGTGTATTAATTCCCATTCAATTGAATTAATTTTGAAAGAAAATTCATGATCTTACTTGGAAATTTATAGATCTATTGGAAGGTAAGGGATATGAAGAGGAATTTTAATTTCTTGGTAGCTGATTTTTGATCAACATATTGAGTGAAAATATACTTACGGTACTATATCCAATTCTAAGAAATGATGTATTTAATGAATTTTAGGTAAAATCATCTATAAACACTAAAAAATAGTATAACAGTTTGGTTTAAATGATTAAAATATTGGGTGATTTCATATATATATATAAAGTTTTTCGAGGAAAATTCAATAGACCTAGAAAACATTTAGGATAGAAAACATTCAACATTATTTAGTGAATTTAAAATACATCATTCACCACTTCATTTTGATACTCTATCTTAGTAGTGGTGAAAATGTAAGATTTTACTTTCAGTCTTGGATGATATGGTTATCGAAATTGATTATCTATAAATACCATTAGTTTGGTATATTGGTTTCTATTATTCCCATGTACCCTGTAGTTGAATTATTTAACTATAGGTGGTCTACTGGGTAGTCAAATCATTTCCTCTGTCATATTATGTGGATTATTCAAGTACATTCAATATTTTGGATCCCAGTTCCCAAATTGTCCTCACATAATCATTTTACTTATTTTATTTACGTTTTAAGGGTTCTTTATTCAACATTTTTTACATGAGTTTATATAGATAGTATTTACTTCTATATAAATTTATCCAAAGTCTTGATACTACTTTCTCTTTTTGTCTCTATATTAATGGGACTATTCTCTACAATCCATATAAATATATATATCCAAATATACAACATATTTATCACTCTATATATATTCTATTACATCATATTTTATATGTTGTTGTATTATAATAATCGATAATTAATTTTTTATATAATGGTTAATAATTAAACCAAATCAATATCTTTAAACCAGTGAGATATTTTCATCATAAATTGTCATAGATTTATTTCCCATTTTTAGATTCAAAAATATTGTCTGCATATTAGCATAAATAAATCAAATCAAATACTTATTAAATGATATTTTTTAACTCATACCAATCATTTTCTTCAAAATCCACCCACATATTTATATTATTTTTATAATTTCACTATCAATATAATTCAACTTATAAATATTAAATGATATATGAAAATTTAACTTAATCAAAATAGTGAACCATGGATAAAATATTATATAAGTAATTGATCCGTTATTCGACAATAAAATGATCATAAGATCAACTAAGTTAATGTGTTCATTATCACTTTAAGGATTCAATGGTTAATTACAATTTATTGGGAAAAGGTTTCTATTTAAAATAGTATAGGTTATCAATCATAACCTAAGAAAAGTGGTTAAGTTATACAATTAGTAATAGAAATCAAAATTCTCTTGAATAAGGAATATTGTTTGAATAATAATTTCATTATCCCTCAGATGTGTTTATTTTCTTGGTATCTCATCTTTCTCACAATTTATTAAAATATTTTAAGTTATAATAATTTATAAGTTAATAAATAATGAATTGAAATATTTTTCCTTTGAGTATATAAATTTTTATGTCTAAACTTATGATATCTCTATGTTTATTATAAGACTTATATTAATAAAGTAATTTTTGAATTAAATAAACTATTATATATTACTAAATTCATAGACAAACAACTTATACACATAATTAGGATATATGTTCTTTGGTAAAATACAAATTAATAAATATTATAAAATTTATAGGTTCAGTGCCCAAGGAAGATTAAGTAAACGAATATTGAATATATATAAATCTTATACTTTTCATAATATTTCGCAGTAGTCCTCTTAATGGATTTTAAAAAATTATAAGTAGATTAATCACTAGAAGAGATAAATCAATTACTTATTGATCTAAAAAATATTAATGAGAGGAAATATAACAAGTAACATAATATCAATATCACTATATGTGTATGGTTGGTCTTAATCATCATCATAATATCACATGAATAAGATCATCAATATTATAAATATAAAATCATTTGAAGGTTACATTTAATGTGGAACATTAATAAAAACAAGGAATCATAGAATTTATGATAAATTTATATATATCATTCCAAACTATTAAATGTTAACAGTGATAATTCAGTATTCTTACATAGTATATGTGCAATGTTAATTACATTATGGGGAAAACACTAACATTATGTTAATATATGCTAATATTTTGAGATAATTCATCTTACTCTATTATTTTGAGGGATATTTAAATTGGGAGAACCCATAATATCATAATAATCACATAATAAACTTTTGACATATATTGAAAATCTTACATAAATAATAAAAATGAAATTTACCTAAGGAAAATAAATTTGATTCATATGAAAGCGATAAATAATATCCCACACAATTAACATTGTGGCCTATAAAAGATAAAGTCATGTTATTATTACTGAAATTTTTGGGTAGTTTCAACAATTATAAACACACATTTTTTCTATAAGAGAATACTAACCATAAAATTTGTTAATGCATATTTATTTGAATAGAATGTATCAAAAATCATGATGGTGGGAAAAATGAATTGTAGTGAAATAAATATAATAAAATACATTTTAAAAGGAAAGAAAAATTAAATAAAATAAATTTATAAGGAAATTTAGAATAATCATAAGGAAAAGAGGGTGAAAGAGTGAGTAAATCGAAAATAAAAAAGGTAGAGTTAAGAGTCCCCATGCAATTTGTATTATTTTATTTCATTGAATTTATTCCATTGATATATTAAAAAAATGTTTATTAAAAAATTAATTCAGAACCATGGAACAATCAGTTATTTAAATCATGATTAGTTATAATTTATAGAATTTATTCATCAATTCCATTTTTAATGGTTAAATGGTTGATAACATATTTATTTGAATAATCATGTTTTGTTTCAATTTTTTCAGTTAAATTAAATTTAATTTTTTCGTTATTTAAACATTCCACATAATAAAAAAATACAAGAAATTGAATATTTATGAAATAAAACAAAGTTATGATAATCATAAAAAATGTGATGATAAGTAATTTTTCTTGAACATCCTCATAGGCAGTTAATATATATTTAATAAAAAATAAACAATAAGAGAGGGAGTGTGTGTTTATATATAGAATTAATTTAAATACGATTTTATATTATCACAATATACTAAATATCATATAAATATATCAAATAATTAATTTTTGAAGGTTTATATTAAATTTTTATATGATGAAAAGGAATAAGAAAAGTGAAGTGAGAAGAAAACTTTAAAATATTTATACCTCTTTTTTGACTCTTTTTCTTTTACTACAGAGCTAAGGCAGTGAAGGATTATAGTACTATGTAAATAGAAAATTTATTAGGATTTTAGGGGAATTAAAAAAATGGAATTTTTTAGATCATGGAAAATTTGATGTTTTTGGGAAATAATTTTCCATGGGGATGATAGGGAGTATTAAGACATGTGGTGAAGGTTTATTTTTTGTAAAAAAAATAATTAAAATATTATTTGATGATTTAGACTTTTTATAGTTGAAATATTAGACTACTAATATTATTTCTTTAAATATATAGGTTTTTATTACTTTTGATCCATTAAACTATAAAATTTATAGACTTATACAAATGATAAGATAAAAAATTTAAAGAATTTTTTTTATAGGAATCATTATTTTTTATATATCTAAATTACAATTAATGTTATAGATCAATTACAAGTTTTGGAAATTAAATATTTGTCTTTAAAAATCTATTTTGGGTTTATATAAAATAATTTTAATTTTTATGTCTTTATTACATAATTATAAATTTATAAAACCTAGGGCATTTAATAATTAGTGTTTTCACTATTCGCAAAAAAAATAATGACTTATATAAAAAATTTAAAAAAAGAACCAATATTAGCTAAATTTAATATGATAGTTCAAAAAATGAATATAATTTTATCAAAATAATTTTATAACTTATTTAAATTTAATAATTAATTATTAAAATAATAATATATGTTTTTTTTCAAAATAAGTTAAAATACACTTCTTTCAAAATATACAGGTATTCTTTAATTGAATATCCAAATATAATATTTATATAAATACATCATAATATATTTTTACAAAAATTATTTGTATAAAATTCAATTTTAATTTCATTTTGTAATTAAAATTATCAATTTACAATTGTATTGGTGACATTAGAATTTCAAAGGACACATCACTATTCTAAGAGTAAAATTACTCTTTGAATTTTCTTATTGGTTTTATACATCCTATAAATACATCATATATTATTACTTAATCATTTAAATAGTTTTATAATAGGTTTCATTAATTTTTTAAAAAAAATTATTAATCATATTTTTAATGTTTTTATAATATTATTTGGGAATTCGATATTCATAGGTGACTTTGAACAGATAAAATTAAAAATATAACTTATATTATTTATCTATTTATATAAACTAATTATAATATTTTTTTATTTTATAGGATACATTTATTATTCATTTTAATATTTTAAATTAATGAATCATTACAAACATATTTGTTTTGTCGTTCATTGGTTTAATAATACAATATTAACATGAAACGACAATCGATGGTCTTTCCTCGACCACTGATAAGTCAAGAGTCCCACCCCAAGACCTCATCCAATAAGGATATGGTTATTTACTAGCATTGAGTAGGAATATCTCATAATATGGTAGGCAATAACATAAAGCAAACCAAAATAAGAACATGTTTCCTATTATCAAGTTGATAAAAAATCTCTGTGAATTATCTAATATACTGAAAAGTTATAAATATGTGATTCTGAAAAAAAAATAATTTTTTTATAATGAATAAATATTAAAGATATTAAAATTAATTATTCTATGAAATATATATAAAAAATATACTCTACTAAGATATATGTATTCCATGATTACTCATGAGTCACATGGGAAATCGCAATCATCATAAAGCTCTATTCTCTGTAATGTTTTAAAAATATTTATAGGTATCAACTATGAAGACGTCACACTCACTCCCCATCCACCCTAAAAATAATATAACCAATTCATTTCCCACATACAATACATATGGGAATAAGGCCTACACATGTATGAGTATAATAATAATAATTAAGAAAACTTAAAAACCATAGAAAAATCAACGATAAATTCATTTTATGACCTGCTAGAATAAGATGTTTCCATGCGGAAGATCAAGAGGGAAACCAAAAAACCATGTCATTTGAAATATGTCAGTGTGTATGAGTATTTGGGGAAAAAGAAAAATATGAATAATCTAGATATACTTCGATATGGAAATCCTCAGAGACACTTCACAGTCTTAGCTATCATATATTTATTCCCTAAAATCCATATTGTACAAGAGAGTAGAGTTTCTCAAGACACTGAATGGTCCCATGTGCCTTAGGTTTTAAATTGGTTTTGTATCACATATCAATGGCTACCCTGAGGTTACTAAGGAATCATAATTCCCATTGAATTATATACTATACAATCATCTAATAAGAACACTATCACAAGTGTCCCATAATGGGATACTACTTATCCATAATATATTTTCCTTACATGAGGGAGATTCATACCAACTTGATTAAAAATTATAATCAATCAACAAAGAGTTCCCATGGATCATAATCTCTATAGACTCACTAAAAACTATTCTAATTAATCCCAATTAGTCATATAAACCTAAACCAATAATCAGTGTAAACTATCATGATCTATAATACAGTGTCTTATTTTTCTATGTATAGTAGAAATGAATGTAGTATTATGGGAGGAACCTAGGATAGTGTGATATCACTACCTTGTTATAAATACTAACTCTACATATAGAGGATCCCAACCTATGTATTTGTGTGGAAATACAAACCCCATATGATCCTTCGTAAAGGAACCATGAGCTCTCCCACAATTGGGAAAGAATAACTGTCACTAACTAAGCATCATGGGAGGAACCATCACATTAACACACCCATGTTTCCAAATAATAACACAATCTCTAGTAGGATACATAAAAAATCATATGATCACCCATATACTAACACTAATATTAATTGGGGTCAACTTCTAAAATTACATGTTAAAACTCTAATATTGATGTAAATGTTAGTATAATGTTTTATGTTGTATAAATATAAAAATTGGATACTCATATTACAAAATATAAGCTTGAATGATGAGATAATGGTTATTGACTATTCCTGTATATGTACACAACCGTTAATATGGAATACACAATGTTCTACCAAATTTACTCACATGTTACTATACTTGTTCCTAAATTGGAATATAAGCATCCATAGATATTGAATATAGGTTAATATATTATATTTTTTATGAATCAGTTTGGTAGAAATCATATTTGAATGTCTCCATGAATTTTTATACTGAAGACACAAAACATGTTGGATGAACCCAATTGATGTGTGAGAAAATCTAATTCTTGACTGTGTATTATCTATACAAGATGAGATATCAAACAAAGGATCAAATTTTGTGATATTAAATAACGTGGTGTGTGATATTTAACATTCCATGAATCCTAGACTCCAAATTTCATGGGATAGAAATCATGTTTTTGAATGAATAACATGTTGCATATTTGTGGAATTAAAAAAATCCCTGCAATGCTCCTAGTATTCCACTAGATTTATAAATAAACCCAAAATCCAACTATGATAATCATCTAGTAAATTTATTAAGGATGAATTCATGATACAAAGCAACTTTTAGCTACTCATAAATAAGGAATCATATTCTTGTCATCACACATGAGATACTTAATAAGAAATTTGCTTCTGTCACCCCTTTGCATGTTTCCATCACTTAGAGTCAATCTATACGTTTCCTTTAAAGTTTTTGATTTAAAAAAATAACACAAATATTATATTAAATTAAATAATTCAATTGGTCTGTATATTAGTCAATATTTCAACACATGGAATGTTAGATGGTGAACATGTAAAGAATAAAGGGAGAAAACCATGAAACAAAAGAAAAATAATTTTTATGACTACCATATTCAAATAGGCCATAATATTTGAGATATAAAATCACGGCATTATTGTAATTATATTAGTTCAATGAAAAAAAATATTTAATCATAATTTATGAAAATATTTATTAAAACATTGTGTGAAGAAAATCAATCAATATTCAAATAACATTAATATAAATATAAAAATGAAATCATTGGTGGAATGAATGATTTGAAAGGAAAATTTCCCAAAATTACTCCACATGATGAAATTGTTAGTATAATCATTGGAATGAATCTATACTTAAATGGGATTTAATTGTTGATTTAAGAATTCTTTTTTAGAAATATGATTCTTATATTGATGTTGTTTTAGATTTATTCATGATTCATTAATATGTTTTTATCACTAGCATGACAACTCTTAGTCCCTCTTCCAATACATATGATTTCACATTTACTATTGGATAACACTAGAATAAGGCTACCATAGGGGTTAAATAGAGTGTTTCATATGTGTCACTCTAATTATCACCAAATAATTATATAGTACAATTCTTTAATTGAAAATACAATGATGAAGAACATCCAATAGTCCTAATATGGATATAATTAAAATAATTTCTTTGAAAAACAACATGTTTTTGAATCATCTAGGATCTTAAATTTATTGTCCAATGTTTCCTTCAGTTATATATGAACTTTTCTAAAATCACTTTCCACAGGCTAAAATATATGTCATATTCTTATTTTCATTATTTCTATAAAATATACAATATCATTTCTATTCCATCCACACCTGAGTTTAAATCCCAAACTATGGATCCAATGAAACAATGATTTTTTTAGGTAATTTGAGAGAGTAAATTTATAATTATTCCCTATTATATTTCTCAAGAATTTAAACTCAAAATTATGATAATTATCAATTGGGTAAAATATGAGTCACTACATCCTCCCAAAAATAAAACATTTCATCTGTAAAATGATAACAAATAGAGCAAAACAACATGAAAAACATCACAAACTCAATTTATAAAATAACACACCCACACATGCCCTTCCACATTATTAAAAGAAAAAGAATTAAATGGAACTCCATTAAACACTATCTTGGATAGAAATAATTTTCTATATCTAAGAAGACATAATCTCCAACCCATCATGTCAGGAATTAACACCCACTATAGAAGATAACGGAAGTGAGTTTTTACAAATAATTTTAAAAATATTTTTATTAACAATATATAATTAACATAAATATAAATTAATTTATCAACATCACAGTAATTCATATCTATTGACCAAATACACCACAATCCAAAGTAGGTGGTCTGAAAATTCAAAGGACTATATTCTATTGTCTTTAAACCCTAAGAACAAACCTTCCAATGTAACTAATATGAAAAACATATTGATAAAACCTCCACCTCTATTGCATAAAATGTTTTTAAATGATGTGGTTACACCCAAATGAATATAATTGTAATTCTGTAATAAGTGACATATCTCATGGATCTTTCCTCATTCATGATTCCAAACATGATACCCATCATGAGGATTAAGGATGATCCACTATCAACATGAGAAAGTGGTTGAAATAGTCCCCACTTTCATGAAATATTTTAGGGAACTTCCACCTAAAATCATCTATACACTTATGATTAATATTTATACATAACCCCGATAATATAATTCATAAAATAAAGGTGTTATAATATCACCAATAACTGATGGTGAGAAACATATCTCTTTCAATTCAAGAAAAAATTTCCCAAATATAACAAAAAACATGCATCAATATATCAAGGGTTAGAGTCCTCTATTAAAAACTTATAACCACAACTCAAAAATTTTTGTACATAAAACCTCATATTATGTAGACGTAGTTTGAAAATTCTAGATTCCACACTAGAAACTAAGGAATCACACAATGATAAGTTGAATGCATATGATTATTTACCATGAATAATCTCAATGAGAGATTTAGTTTAATATATCAGTCTTGTTATTTCTATTATTTAGGTAAATTCATAAAAAAACCTATTTTTATGTTTCTACCATTGGTCACTCTTATAAAGTATCTAAACATTTGCAACATTAATATGAAGAGGATATCCTCTCTAGAAACACATCACATGAATCAATTCTCATAAAATTTTAGAGGAATCTGTCATTAAAGTTTGAGGGTTGCGTCATCCTACTACACCTGAGGAGTGTTCCTACATTATTCATACAAATACCACCATGGAAATATAATCTCTAAAAAATAATTATAACCAAAAGTTTTAATATTTCATACTGATATTAGAACCATTATAAATCCACCTTACCAAAGTTGATTTTCTTAAAAGACCAATTTTCACCATTAGGAGAAAAATAACATAACTATAAGGGTTTAGAGAGAGATTCCCACCATTAGTTGAATTCCTCTATATGACCGTAAAATTTTATAAGGTCCCATTAAAACCTAAAACTCTAGAATATTATTTACATGATAAATAGATAGGTAGTTTCCTAAATTGTATTGGGGTTTATAATGAAATTACATTAGTCATAGTCTAATTTACACCTGATTCAACCTATAAAAATGCATCATCAAAATGTACCTTATAGATTAGATTCAATATATTTTACCTTTCCAACTAATCTATAAATATATAGTTCCATGCCCAATAATATCCAAAATAATAAATAAATATAAAATAATAATCTCTCTAATCTCATTACTATACAGAATATAATGCTCCACCAACAACACCACTACTCTCGTAATCTATATTTGAAAGGAAAACCTACTCTCACAAATAAAGAGAAGTTATAATACGGATATATTCAATATATTTAGCATGGGTATTATTTTGGTAATGATTCATGGAGTCATACAAACACCACATAACATCTTCCTCTAGAGCCTCTACATGAGCCTCCAATATCAAAAACTACAACAAAAAACATGCCAAAAAACATATCACAGTGCACCCTTGTCTCAATAAGTTATTAAACACTGTCACAAAAAATTATTAATGGTCTAGCATCATACATGAAAAAATCCATCACTAAAAAGGGGTCAAAAATTAAGGGTGGTATATAATTTCCACCCCAGTTTTTAGAAATACATCACCCACTAACAGATATTCATTCTTTAAATAAATATAAATACACAAAATGACATATAGAAATTCAAAATATCCTTACGATCATAAATTTTTTTAGTGTACATATTACATTGGTAGTCTCATCTAACAATGAATAGTCAAAATTATATTCTGTGAGAAATATTTTTACTAACAGAAAAAGTATATAAACTACCTTTGAATACATGATGAGAACACCTCTCAACGGAGTCTAAAGAACATGAAATCATCACCTACTAACTGGGGGAGATGGGTCTATTTATATGATTGGGCTTATCATGACCCATATTATATAAACAATGTTTTTCAAAGTGGGAAGCACCCTTCATTTGGTTGGATTAAACAATACATATTAGATAATATCTATAAATAAACCACCAATAATAATTATAAAAAATGTTGATATTGGTTTATTCCTTTATAGCACTTCAAATAACGATATACATTTAGAAAATGATTTTATTTTATTTATTCACCCTATCAATCAAATAATTAAACGATGGAAAAGACTAATTGTTGTAAATATGATTTGGAAACCATGGCCAACATATAATTAACTTCAATGATAGATTTTTGAATAGTAGTTCACATTTTTGGAGGACCTTGAAGGTATAAATAATTTATTTTTATTTTTCACAATGAAGACTCATATCCCATATGATATCATAAAAGACAAATTAACCATAAATTAATGTATCAATTTTAAGTTATCTTTATCATACTATCAATATTGAAATATATTTATTAATCAACTCCATTCATTAATTTCTAAACATTTAATGAACCTGAAATTTCTTATATCTATTAGAAATTGATTGATCAATGGTCATAAATATTGATATAAAAAAATGTCAACGGTTGTTATATCCATTTGGAACATGGAAAATTTATTCAATTTGATGTTAAAAATCATATCTTCTACTAATAAAACATAATAAGATAAAAACAAAAATATATAAGTTGATCAATTGAGTCAAAATATTATTTCTATTGAAAATAAATTTAAATTTCCATTATTCTTGACAACAAAATCATTTTAAATCACCTAAGCATATAGATATAAATACTTATATAAAAATAAAAACTATAAAATAGAAAGACACATATAAAATTTTAATCCATGGTAGAGGTATCATTATGATACTATTTATCACTATTATAAGGGATCATAATCTTGTAGTATATAAATATAACCAAACATTAACTTTATATCATCATGGAAAAAATAAAATAATTGTATGTATATATAATTATATCAATATGATCAAGGACTGGTAATAAAAATAAATTCATTGTTTCACTATAAATACTATACGAATTTTTTATTTTCTTGTTAATAGTCCCACACATGTTGGAATAAATATATTTCTTACATGAATATAGAGTTTTTAATCACAATTTTATAATGTTATATTTTCTTATTGACACTATATTTCATGTAATATATATTAATAATAATAATTTAACAATCATTTACACTTGTTACCTATAAAATGGGAGATGATATGATAATTACCATATAAAGATATATATAATCAAGTTACAACTAATTGATAATCACGTTGTTGCATTGTATAATATTTTTTATTCTTCTATATAACAACAAGATCCTTTTGTGATGAATTTAAATGGTTTTGGAACTCATATAAATCAAATTTCTGTTGATTATTTGATGAAGAATATTCATCCTTCTATAACTTTTATGATCAAATTTTTGATTATATATGTTTTTGTTACATTATATTGGAAACATTTTGTGTGTATAATAAGTTTATGTATAATCCATAAACTTTTATAACCATAATGACTTTTTGAACATGTTATTTTAGGTTTTCTAGATAAATCAATGGATTTAGTCATTTATTTAGAGTGGTGAATTTTATAAATTCACTATGCCCAAATTATTTATATTGATAGAATTTATAAGAATTTAACTATATAATTCTAGTAAATTTCATCAGGAAAATAATTTTTATAGAGAAATATATCTTAATGAACCCCTATTTATTCCAATGTTATTAAAAATTATATGGATATAAATAAATTTGAGAAGTTAACTCCCCTTATGAAAAAATTAATAGATGTCAACCAAGACATAAAATAATTATCTAAAATTTGAATCATTTTACAAGTAATTTAAATATGAATAAGAATATATTAACCCCTTATATTCTATCCAATACATCATGAATATCAAATTAGAAATTCATATCAAATTAGAAAAAATAATCATTAATTTGGAATCTTATGATTTTATTTGAAAATAATATGGAAATTAAAAAAGTAATGGTATTGAGTAACATGAGATTAGAATAATATAGTTTGATGAATAATTAAATACATCTTGTATTTTTTTTCAGTAGAAGTCAATTTCCCTTGATTCGAATCATGGTTTTTAGGCACCATAAATTTTCACATATATTTGGTAATTTTCAATTTCAAAGAGAATAGATGAAGTTTATTATGTGTGAGGTGGACCTATGGGTTTAGAAAAAATTAAAAAATTAAATCCCTAGGGACAATGGATTTTCTTATGCATAAAATATTATTGTTATTTATATAATATTTTACAATGTAGAAAATTTTATTTTTTATACTTTCACATACACGAAATATTTTTTATTTGAAATAAATTAAATATTTTTTGTAGTTTAATAATACATATTTTCTATATTTCATATATAATTTAATGGATATTCATGTGATATATGATTGTGTAATGGTTATGGGATACCAATTTTAATGGAATTATAATGTCATATATGATAGAAGATATATAATCCATGAAGTCAACAATAGTATATTATATTACTTTAATTCAATAGATATATATTGGATTTCTAGATTGTAGAGTTGTATTTTTAACTAAAACTATGCATGAATTTATTATATGTATAAATGAATGTAATGAATTTATAGGGACATTGAAAGTTATCCATTAATTAAAATTTAAATTGGATGATTATTTTTTTATTGTAAGGAGATAGTTAAATATTTCTTATATGTAATCCCACTATTATATTATATTAAAAATACTGTGAATAATATAATTTGAAACATAATGTCCATGATTATAGAATGTTGAATCTCTAAAAGATTTAAACAAATGATAATGGGATAGACTCATTGACTAAACTTCTAATGAACGTTATGTTTACATGTTTGTGATAGCTTATAGATTTTGTAGAATTCCCTAATTGAATGGGGGGGGGGGTGGGGGGTAGATCGGGGTGATTATCACTTATATGATCTTTTTTATTTAAAATAATGGGAGGAGTATTTATTTTTTTGGAAATAGTGGTAGTGGTTATTTAGGGGTGTACATATATTTATAGATACCATTATTGGATGGAACTAATAGTCCGGAAAAGGATGTTTGTATTATTTGGTGTTATATTTTAGTCTTTAATAGAGTAAAAACATTGAACTGAGCTAATATTTTAATTAATTTTTAAATATGACTATTTTATATATAAATATATTGATTTTCACCCCCATATATTTAATATGAAGGACCTATGATCAATCAGGGTGTATTATAGATTTGATCGCATATTTTGATTAACATTTATTTGTTTTAAATTGAATTTATAAAATAATCCCACTGAGATAATTTTCATTATTTGGGATATATATTTTAAGGGCTCTCAAAAAATTTATTTTAGTCAATGTCATATACTATTAATTTTTTTAATTTTATGAAATAGGCCACATGGTTTTTGAAATTAAGGGTATTCTATGTTATAGTTTTTTAGTGCTATCGATTATATTCAACAAATTATTTTCCTTCTATGAGTGTTATTTATTTTTATGCTCCATTAAAGGAAAAATATTTTAAATTTTTACACTATGGAGATCAATTTTAATGTTTCTCCATCAATTAATTTAATTTCTTCATATGGATTATTTTAATAATATGTCACTATAGATAATAGTTCATTTCTCATTTTTTTATAATATAATAATTATTATTACTTTTTCTATTTATTCCTTAGTTTAATTTATTGTATGTTATTATTTTTTCATATATTTATATATAGACATTAGTGACCTAGGATTCTTCTTATGGGTTTGAAAATCATTTCGTAAATCACAGTTCTCTGTACTTATTTCATTGTCTCAATATTTTTTATATTATCAATAAGAGATTTTTTTCAGAGACACCTCTTTCTGAAAAACAACGTGTATTATTAGATAATCTTCTTACAAAACTTGTTACAGAGGTTATGTTTAATATGAATTATTAAACTTCCCCGTAATATTATCACTTATGATATATATATTTTTTTATTTTTCTTGATATATGGTTAATAATAAAAATATGAAGAAGCGATAAGAATGTAAATTCATTACAATTGATGCATTTATAATTATTTTATAATTTTTAAATGAATTTCTAAATGAATTTTTGATAATATATTTGGAAAAAAAATTTAATTAAAAATAATAATAAAATATTTATTTTCCAATAATAAATAAATGAAAAAATATTCATAAATTAAAATAACACTATAAGAGAAAACATATTAAAACTAAAAACCGAAATAAAATATATTTAAAATTTTGAATTTATATTATTTTTTTAAAATGAAATATCTTGAAATAAAATAACATTTCAAGAATTAGTTTTTACTTGATATTCAATATCGATTTTTATAGTAAATTTTATCATTAAAAGATAAGTGAGTATTTTTTTAATTTCTTATTCAATAATAAAATAAAATATAGATAAAATAACTAATAAAGACCACTATAAATTTATTATATTTAAATCCCTAAATTATTTATAAATCCATATTTGTTAATTTAAGTTGTTTATTATTGTTAATTTTAGTAACTAAATTATAGTTATTAATATTTAAATATTTTTTATTTATGGAAATAATTTCAAATATTATTTTCTTGTACATTTTAGGTCCAAAACTCATGGATGTGGTCTGAAGAATATTTATTTTTTCTTATCAACAACGATCATATATATTGGATTAATTATTCTATTGTAGTGGTTTTTTAAATATGAAAAAGGTTTGAATATTGTTTTCTAAAATTAATATTTTTATGAAGGGACTTTTTTATTTTTTTGAAAATTCAAATTAATTTTAAAATATATTTTTTGGATAATTTAGCAGTATGTTTAATAATTGATTTTATTAAATTGTATTATCATATTTTATAGTAAAAATGGTGTATGCATATGAATTTTTTTCATTAATGATATTTTTTATATAAATAATTTAATGTAAAATTTAAATAAATTAATGTTATTAGGATTTATTTTTTTTAAATAATGTCGAAAATGTTCTTAATTTTTATAGTATTAAATATAAAAAAGTAAAATTTGTTTAAAAATGTTTTAAATTATTTTTCTTTATAAATTCAATAATTTATATATACCAAATTTTATTACATTTATTAAAAATTAACATATTAAAATTATACTTGTTTTAGATCTGGATAATGTAATAAAATTATTGAAATGCCTTTTTCTCATAATAAATGTCTTAAATATTGTCTAATTACTAAAAAATCATATTGTTTACATAAAATATATGTTATTACTTCTATAGAAAGAACACCTTTTAAATTTATGATACATATATTGACTTCTTTCCAAACCATTTCAGATTTATTTCTCAGTTTTTTTTGAAAATGTACACATATATGCAATTCAAAAACATTATTAGATACTAATAATTTATAAATATGTAGTTATATTTCTAAAATATTCATTTAATCATGAAAAGGAAATTTATTTGTGTATCAAATAAATCTTCTCATGTAATAGTAACAATATACAAGGTTTTATGATCATTAAAAAATTTATAACCACCCCATATCATAGTAAAATAATAATTCCATTATTTATGAAATGAGTAACACATAATTAAAATACCATAATATTTTAGGTTTATAATTTTAGTGAATTTATAAAAAACATCACATTACATAGGCAATATAGAAACATAGTAAATGTATTTTCCAAATCATGTATTTTTTTGGATACATTCTTATTTAATTCATGAAATAATTAATTTGTATGTGATTAATATCCTTTATTTGAAACTAGACTTCAAAATAGTCCTTACTAATCCTTACACCCAATGAAAAATTACTAAAAACCTGGGATGAGAAAAAATAACAAGAAGGGATATAAATATAAAGGCCTCATGTCAGTCTAGTGAAAAATATGAAAGCCCATAAAAAAATTATCCTTTTAACAAAAATTATTAATAACATATGTAAATCCTATCCATACGATAAAATAAAAAAATTTAGAAAGAAAAAACATTAAATCCATTAGAATATAACATGAAATCATTGTCATAAAATTACATTGAAAAAACAAAACATTCACTTTTATATGTTCAAAAACATTTCTTACCTTATGATTTAAAATATTTTTATGGAAAAAATTATCATTCATTATATAATTATCTTAGAGAATCATATTCATAACATGAGTTCAATCCTTTTAAGACCTTGTTGGAATATCTAATTCCTAGTGAATTAAAATGGATTAACCAACCTAGTTACCTCCCTCGTTATTTCTCCCATGACAAATAATCATTACCCAATGCCTTTAAGAGGTATATTAGGATCACCTATCATTATAAGATATATATAGATCACCCATCATTATATATATTTATAAATTACCATATTATTAGAAACAAACTTCTATTCTTTCAATTTATCTACATAAACCCAAGATAAACTCATTTGAACCAATAAATAATTAACTTTTCACTTTCACATAATAATAATGAGAAATATATTTTTTTCTTTGAGAACTATTAAAATTGAAAAATTCCAAGAATAGAAATTATTTGATCTAATTTTTCATACCATGTTAAATTGTAGTGTAATTTTGATAACGAATAACATATATGAAATTTTAAAAATTCATTCAAGATATGAAATTTTAAAACATCCTTTATGAAGTGTTATGAAAAATTTCAGACATAACCCATAAGGAAAACAATGACATGATTCTTTTTTAAAATAGTTGTAATGAATGAAAAATATACATGGATATCAAATTTAAAAGAAATTAAATAATAAAAAATAAAATTATTGAAATATTTAAATAAAAATGATTTAGAGGGGAAAGAATTTAAAACATTTTCATCAAATTTTTACAGGAAGAATCCCTTCCCACTTTAGTAATATTTGAATTAAGTTATCCTTAAAGGAGAGAATAGGAAAATTATTTTTAATCTAATTTAATTATAGTTAATTATGTATAAAATAAAATCACATGGTATCTTATGCAATATATAAAATTACATGTGGTGAAAATGGAATGCGTATCCATAAAAGAAATAGAAAATAGGAATCCATCACTATAAATACCATCTTGCATCATATATTATTTACCTCAGGAAAAATTAAATTTTAATGCATATTTAAGTTCTAAATAAAATTCATTTTCATTCAATAATAATAATTATTAATTTCATTTATTACCATATTTAATTTATTTACTAAATCAGTTAGGTTCATGTTAGATGTCTTGAGGATGTTTCTTTTATAATCCCCAAATAGAATATGTAGGGAGAATTTGTTCAAAGTAGACTTTATCCCATAATCACAAGAATATTAGTCATTATAAACTATATTTATATACATTTAATAGAATTATAGAACCATATAATTATTAAATAAATGAATAATTAAATGTGGCCTATCTTGGAGGTGACAGTTTGCACGCACACACAAATGAAATTTCTAATTTTCTACTAGGTAGAAATGAAATAAAATAGTTAGTATTTTACATTTATATTATATTAATAATGTTAAAATTTTTCTATTTATTTTTTATTTTTATCCTTATGACCACCCATGAGAGTCATTAATGTAAAATGAGTCACATCACTTCTTTGAGATTGTAGTGCACCCATACTCATGAGTGACATTATCATTTTCAAATGGATGGAAGGGTAATATGATCGGTAATACAATATCTTAAAAAATGAATTATTAAGTCATAAATATAATATATTTTGGTTTGATCTATAATTTCACCTAGATGTATCATTTGTTGATGAAAAAGGATACATATAACTTCATTGGGATGACAATCCATACATACATTTGAGAAACGATTTTGTTTTCCATTAGATTAAAAATAAAATGAAAGGAGATTTTTACATCATTATAAAAAAACTAAAAAATATATAGAATATTTATCTTATTAAATTATAATTATAAAATAATATTTTAATGATTTATAAGAAATAATAAACATGAAAACACTCATTTGAGAAATATTCATATTCAAGTGAAACCACTTTTGTATAAAAAATAAATAATTCAATGGTTAGATGTTTTGTGAGTCTTGGACCTGCAGTACATGGGGAAAAATTTTGGGGAGTGGTTTGGCCATTATGTGGATGAGATAGTGTGTGAGAAACTTGTGAGAAATTGGGTATATATTTTGTCCGTTTAATAGATAGGGGGTTCTACATGTGTAATATTAAAAAACATTTTTATCTGAAATAGAATTTTTCATTTTCAAATGGAAATAATATTCAAATTTTAATATAAAATTATATGTTCCAATATAATAACATAAAATAAGAATTACTATAACATTTTTTTGGCCTTATCACTTAGTTTTACCATAATTAATATGATTTAACCTTTACCATTGTTACACATTTTACCTTGGCTTCTATTCAAAATGTTGATTCATAAAATTAAGGATATTAAAAATTTCTATGATATGAATCAAAATATTGTATCCAATATTACAAATTTTATTTTCAATAGGTTCCCAAATTACTATTAGTATATTTACATAAATCATAATGATAAATAGATTTATGAAAACTGTGATTTAAGCATCAAAATTAATTTATAAAAAAATCAAATATAATATATATTTCTTTAAAATTAATTAATTTTGTAATAATATAGATATTTTATTAATATAAAAAAAATAAAATTGAACATTTAAATTTTTTGATTTTAAAAAAGTAATGATAGATTTGTAAAAACTGACGTTTTCATTATTGACTGAAAAATTAATCTTTTCATAAAAATACGAAAAAGCAATCCTAAATATATTATGAAATGATTATTTGAAAAATTATCTTTATTTATTTATGAAAAATATCTAACTGGTACATATATTAATTATATTATTCATGATGAAAATGCAATAAAACCATTTTTAAGAAAAACAATTAGAAGTATAAAATTAGTTTATACTCATTCATTAACTAGTAACCACAATTTGATGAATGAAATTATATTATTTAATATATTTATAGACCAAATATTATTATTTTATTGATTTTAAAATTAATAATTTTTTATTATAAAATAAACAACATTATAAAATCATTTCATTAAAAAATATGATATCACTGACATCTAATCATTTATTTAGAAAACTTTTATAAGTATAATAACCAAATAGTATATAATATAAATAGTAGTATACATCCAATTGATATATAATGTCAATTAATATATTAGTAAAATTACTATATAAATATAAAGGCTATATGTTCTCATTAACTAGATTACATTCCTAGATAAACTCGTATAAATCTATAAATTCTGCAATTCCCTCTAATCAATCCAATAATAGATATTTATAATGTGCATTTATAATTTTTTATAATAATTTTTTATTAATTATTGAGGTCCATAGGGATAAATATTATATTATTTTAGTGTTAATATTTATTTTTTCATTTATTTAAAAGGTATTTTTCTAGATATTGATTATTTTAACAATACAATAATGTATTAATGGATATAAAAAATTATATTATTTTATCACTATAAAAATATTCACCTTGATTTTTAGTTCATTTTCTCATGAAAAATAATCTACCAAAGAAATTTATTTAATGAAAATAAATTCAAACATATTATAGTGTTACATTTTTCCCCACAAAAAAAATCATGGCATAAAAATGTTATCTTGATATTGTTATGAATATATTTTTAATGTGATGATAGATTTTTTTTAAAATAAAATATAATTTGTGTAATGAGAATTTAAAAATATTAATATTTAAAAGTAACCCCAACAATTTTATATTATAAAGAGTAAAAGGTTTTCTATAAGGAAATATTTATTGGAAGATATAAGAGATGATAATTAAAGTAATTTTTTTTAATATTTAAAAATTTTATTCTTGAAAACCCAGTTTTTGAAATTAAATAACCAAACAAACTACTCAAAAGTGGATAAGGGGAATATAAAGTTAACATATAATGACACATAATCAATTTCCCATATATGGGAAAAATTGGGAATTTCTCAAAATTTGTATACATTAGAAAGATAAATTTAAAATAAAATAACATAATTTTACTAGAGGCCAAGAGACAACCAATTAATCAAAAATTATTTTAAAAAAGATAACATTTTTATTTTCTATATTTGAGGGATTCATTACCTTCAAAATAGAGAATACGTGAAAAAATAATTACATGATTTCTTTATAATTAATATTCATAATTTCATCCTTCAGTTTTTCTTAGTAGTGTTTTTCAAATTCTATCACTTATTTTACACCAATAAATTAATATTCATGATGTTTTTTGTTTCATTCATGATACACAGAAATCATCTTATAATGAATCATACAATCCAAAATGGATGAAAACAATATTTAAACTCTTTCAATCCAATAATAAAAACCAAAATAATTTATTATCCAAAGTAAGGATAATATCCAATATGAATAATCCTCCATATATTGAAAAACTAAATTAATATCTAATTCCTCAATAATAACTTCTAGTTAAATAGAAATTGTTCCATAAATGGATGTCATTAAAACACATCAAAATACTATTTATCATGTTCAGAACATAATGATACTAATGATTTGATTAAATACTCTTCAGAGTTAAATTCTTATTTTTTTCTCTAAACTAGATTGATCAATCCATAATTAAGACTATAAATGTATATTTTTCAATTATATAATCTACAAAATATGATAATATTTTACTTAAATTTAAAAAAATACCCTAAATCCCCTATAAAATAATATATTCGTCCAAAAGAAAACTTAATGATTAGTTATAAAATTAAATCCTCTATTATTCAAAAATATTTCTATTTTCCATAACCATACATTATTCCTAATACAGATAACTTGGTAAAAAATATCAATAATCACTTAATCACTAATTAAATTTTTAATCCCATGATTATATATTTATTAAAACATATGATCACAAAATGCATTGACCCTATTATACAAAGTATCCATAATTAAATTAATCTTAAAGATCATATTAATCATAATGGCTATCAGTAACATTCAATACATGAATTAAAAATTTAATAACATTATTCATCAAATAACATTATTAAAATAACCTATTCTAAAATTTAGAGTTACATAATCCTTAAACATTTTATAAAACAAAATAAATGTATCCTAATGTAATACCATCACATTAAACCTAAAAATGTGTATCCAATCATTTAAAAATATTAAAAAAAATAGACTTATGGACCAATTGTGGTATCAAATACTCATAAAATTTTCACACTTGATAACATACAAACAAAAGAAATAATATAATCTTATTATATAATTAAATATATAATCTATAAAATCATAATTATCCTATAATTGCATGTTTTTAAAAGGGTTTTCACATTTTTTAAATCCAAATATCTTTTAGATTTGTTGTATCAGAGAATAAGTAAAAACCATTACATTACATTCAGATGATTGAAATGTAATGCAATTTTATCCCAAAAAACACAATTTATATGATTAAAATATGTTTTAATTAATGAAAGCCTTGAATTATTAATGGACAACTTATTTTATTTATATGAATACGTTATAATATATCTTACTCATCTATTTACCATGTGAATGACATTTGAAAACATTGTTTGTGAGAAGAGAGGTCAAAAAGTGATATAAAAATAAATGAATCTCATTATTCAAGTGATAAATATAAAAACCACCCAACACTTCTAACATTATATCATCAAAGATTGGGAAGATACATAAATCAAATTAATAAGAAAAAAGAAATATTTTTCACAAATAAATCCTTTGAAATCAATTAATAATCAATGTAAAACTAGAAATCATTGTGAAATCATTTCTGGGAAAAACAATCCTTTAACCATTGATAAGTGAAAAATATTATTTAACTTAAAAAATATAAACATTTAAATAGAAAAATTTATCATATATATGATTGATAGGTTGAATCTTTAAATTCATAACCCAAGTTTTAAATTCCCTAAATTTCCATGCAAATTTGTTTTTAATTAAATGGGAATTTTACGAGTTCGTGAAAATTTACGACGCATGATTCTGAGCCCTAGAAGGCTAGAAATCAATTTCTGAGTTTTTGTTTGGTTACGTTCAGTAAAATTTCGAGTGGGTTTTTATAACTTTTGAACTAGTGCTCAGAATTGAAATCTGAGGGAACCATTGAACTCGCAGTGCTGGTATTTGGTTAAAGAGACCGTCACCTCAACGGTAGTGGGTTGAGAATAAAATACATTTTTTGGGTTTTTCGTTGAAAATAATAAAATAAAAAGAACTACACTTTATTTTATTTTTGAGCCACCATGTGGAATTTGTAGGTGGGGTCCACCAGAACTAAACCCCCTTGTGGGAGTTGAAGTGTGGGGACCACCCGACCATAACCTCCCATGAACCTAACTTCCCGCGAGAGGTTATGGTGGTGGGGACCACCTGGGACAAAACCCCATTTTAATTGTGGAAATCCTCTCAACTCCCCTCATTAATGAAGGGAGCCTCTTGACCTCAACTACCCAATTAATTCTACCAACGCACTTTCCATTAATGTTCCAAATCATCCCCATTAATTAATTGAGTACATCAATTAATTAAATTTTTTAAACCTTTTTGAATTTTGGGCCATAAATTAAATAAAAGATAAACATAATCTTTTATTTTGGCTTGGAATATTCATCTTGGTGGAACATGGGAGATGATGATATAGGGAGAAAGTTCTCCAACGAGGAACTTCCTCCATAAAGAACTATAGTGAGGAGCGTCTTCGACTTCTTCCTTAGAAGCACCTTGCAGAGGCAACTGAGGTGGGACGTCTTTGACGGCCGACCTTACCTCCTCATCGTCGTCAATGAACTGATGAATGAGCTTGGATTGGAAGTGTGTGGTAGACATGACGAATGATGAAAAATCCATCTACTTCTCCATAACTCCATCGAGGAACAACGATCAAGGTAGGGGTTTTAATTGAATATGATATTATTCCTTTAATTCTTCCCAGCTAAAGAAAAGAATCATTGGGGATGATTTTCCATGTGGGTTAGGATTTCTTTTCATGGATTGATGTGGTGTGTTTTTTTTTATTTTTCTTTCACCTTCGTTTCTTGATTTTTTTTGAAATTCAAGAAAGAATTGAGCTGCTTTCTACCACCCTAAACGCGGAGGGTGCGGGCCAAATAAACATGGCCCAAACCCTCTTCTATTCTTTTTTGTGATGTTCTTGAGAATGGCAAAGAGGCGACGAGATGACAAAGGCAACAGTGGCATCAGCCGCGCTACCCGCGACCTCTACAACCTGCGACACCCCCGCGACGTTCCAGCACCCCAGGCAAAACCGCACCGCCCGCCAGCTTCCAAGCCACCCCGGCCGCGCTGCCTGCCGGCCGTGCCCCCTTTCGAGATGAACCGTGCGCCCCGCGGGCCGTGCCACCCGTGCTGATCTGGATGAGCTGCGCCATGCCTCGACTGAACTGTCCCCCGTTCTCCGCCCCCCCTATGACAACCCTACTTTTTATTACAACTTAAGCATGCTTTATTACATAAAACATCACTTGATACAACAAAGAAGATCGAGAGGTTTAGTGTCTTTGGGGCTTAGGACCATTACATAAAAACTTTAAACTTGAAATACAACATCTTTATTGAAAACTTCCTTTACATGACCACTACATTCCTTCGTACTTAGCATTGCATGGGATAGCCTGAGGACATGCATAAGAAAAGGGTGAGCTATAAAGCCCAGTAAGGGAGTACACAATGAATAACATGAGGAGTACAATACATGTTAGGCAATAGGAACATCAATAGATCATTAGAGTAACATGAACATAAAGGCATGATAAAGCATGATAACCATAACATGGAATTCTGGCAACAACACTTAACATTTAATTAGCCTGAGCCAAGGCTCATTGCACATGGAGCATGAGTAAACCCTCATTGCACTTGAAGCACGAGTAAACCCTCGTTGCACTTGAATTAGCATGAGTCAACACTCATTGCACATTACGTATCATGATACTATACTTTACCCAATGCATTGGAGCGCTATTAGGGCGCACCCTTCTTAAACATTTCATTTCATGCATAAGTGTGCCACATGGATCATAAAACATGGATTCATAAAACATAATCACTTATTCCATGATAAAGGAATGTTGAATTCACACATGAAACTTTACTATCAATAAGTAAATGTGCATAAAGGTGAATACCCTTGATGGAGAAATGGGCATGGTATTCACTACACAATGACATTGGCTTAGAAAATTGGTGCGATTTCGGCAGCGTAACGGCGTGACATAGGAATTCATAAAAATTTTTGATGAGAGAGAAAGGGGTTCCTCATCATATTTACATGTAATGGACAGTAAGGATGTCGTATATATACATGTCCCAACAATTGAAATGGAATTTAAATTCATGATACAAAAGTATTGCTTGAATGTAAAAGAAGAGAGAGAAGTTCCTTTCGGAATTTCGGCATAGTAACGGGTGTACATGGGAGGCATTTAATGAGATATAAAGGGTTCTCCCATCATTAAAACAATAAGAGGGTAGTATGGGAGAGGTGCGAAACCATACACCAACATTCATAATTGAAATTAAAAGGGCAATACAACTTAAAGAAAATTGGCAAAAATGAGAAAGGAAGAAAAAAAACCCTTACTTGGAAGTGTGCTTCCAAAGGCTAGAGAGAGGCTTGTGACATGCTTCTTGGGAGCTTAGGGAACCTTGGGAGGATTCTAGAGAGATTAGGGAAGAGGTTGGACTAACTCCAATGGATTTTAGTGAGGAGTAAGTGGGAGCTTGGGTGGGTTTATAGAGGAAAGGTGAGAGAATTCTTTATTATTTAGGTTTGGGACCCCTTATATTAAAATAATTCAAACCACAAACCATCCCATGGTATTTGCCCATGGTTTCTGGAAAAGGAAAGAGGAAAAAAATATTTTACAAGACCAAGGTCCGAACTTATTAAAAAATTAGGGTCTCTTATGTGGAGGTGAGTCACACTACCATGAAAATTAATTTAAAAAGGCAAAGTGTTGAATAAGTCTTGAGGGATCCATTAATGCTTTGAAAAGTAAGTCGAACAAACCCAAAACCTCATTATTTTAATGATAAAACACATAATGGACGAACATAAGGATTATGTTATTTTATTACATCACTATTGGGTCATTATGATGTCATAAAACACATTATATATTTAAATGGTATTTGATTTTTACCCAAAAATTTGATTGTCTCAGAAAATTATGAAAAATTCACTGTTGGATAATTTCGACATCCTGATTTCAAAAATAATATTTATTTTATCTAAATAATTTTATAAATATGTGAATTTTCACTTTTAAAATAAAAACCAACATTTATAAAAAAATCCACGGGTTTTGACAGAAATGGCTTTCAAACCTTAATAAAAATTTTAATTGCATTCATAAAATTTTAAGATCATTTATACTTAATAAAAAATTAATTTAATATTAATAATAATATTTTATTAAAATATTATTTAATTCAAAAATCCTTTAATTTAATAAAATATAATTCTTAATTAAATAATAACTAAAAACACCATTTGTACTTTAAAAACTAATTACAATTTATCTAAAAATGACTAGAAATTATATTCATTATTATATAAAAAAATAATGTACATGAACATGGTGCTACTTATTTGTTACATAACCCCTTAAAATAGCCGCATAAGACCTAAGGGTAAGGTGTGCGATGGTGACAGACTCTTGGGGCGGCTCGGACAACATCGCTCGAGTGGTAATTTCAATCAACTTCCACTTTTCCCGTAGAAGATCACGTTAGAGCTTGACTTGATGAAGCTCAGCTTGGGCTTGGTCAAGGGCAAAGCCCAAAGACGCCACCTCTTTTCCGAGCTCTGACAAATTGGCTTCGTAAGGGGAAATTCTACTGGATGAGGCCATCACATCCTTTGTCTGAGTAGAAATGGGTTCGTTAAAGCCTTATATTTATACTACTCAGATGATCACTGTTCAACGGCTATAAAAGTAACGGTCACAAATATTAACGTAAAACTAAAGAAGTTGACATCTTATAAAAACATTTTTCATAAAGAAACATTTAACTGGATCAAGAGAGATTTCCATTAATGAAACTTTGGGTCGTTACAACATTCACCCCTTAAGAAATTTCGCCCTCGAAATTTTCCTTTTCCCACACTAAAACAAATGTGGGTAACTCCGAATCATCATATCCTCTGACTCCCAAGTTGATTCTTCAAACTTGTGGTTTCTCCACAACACCTTGATGAGGGGCATTGTCTTATTTCGTAGAACTTTTTCTCTATGATCTAAGATCTTCACTGGTTGCTCCTCATAAGAAATATCGTCTTCTAATTGTCCCACCTCGGAAGAGAGTACATGTGAAGGGTCTGGTATGTACTTCCTTAAGAGGGATACATGGAAGACATCATGCACCTTGGCCATAGTAGGTGGAAGTTCTAGTCGATAGGCCACATCCCCAACACGATCAAGAATCTCGAAGGGGCCGATGTACCTTGGACTTAACTTCCCTTTCTTTCCAAACCTCATGACCTTCTTCCACGGAGATATGCGTAAAAACACCATGTCTCCGAATTTAAACTCAAGGTCTCGTCGACGATTATCTGCATAACTCTTCTATCGACTTTGGGCTGCCTTGATATGCTGCTGAATGGTTTTCACCTTCTCCACCATTTCTTCGACCATTTCTGGTCCAGCAGCTTACGTTCACCGACCTCATCCCAAATGCTGGTGTTCTACACCTTTTCCCATATAGGGCTTCATATGGTGCCATTTGAATGCTCGAGTGGAAACTATTATTATAAGAGAACTCAACTAGAGGAAGATGTTGATACCATCCTCCTTTAAAGTCCATTGAGAATGCTCTCAACATATCCTCAAGTGTTTGGATAGTCTGCTCGGATTGGCCATCAGTTTGATGATGATAGGCCGTACTGAAGTTCAGTTCAGTATTCAGAGCATGTTGAAGACTCTTCCAAAACATAGAGGTAAATCTTGGATCTCGGTCAGACACAATAGATAGTGGTACTCCATGCAACCGTACCACTTCCCTGATATATATCTGTGCCAGTTGATCCAAAGAGAAATCCTCTCGAATAGAAATGAAGTGTGCAGTCTTTGTAAGACGATCCACAACAACCCAGATTGCATTGTTTCCTTTGGATGTCCTTGGAAGTCCAGTGACAAAGTCCATGGTGATGTTCTCCCATTTCCATTCTGGTATGGGTAATGGTTGCATCATCCCCTTAGACTTCTGCCTCTCTGCCTTCACTTTCTGACACACAAGGCACATTGATGTATATTCAGCGATCTCCTTCTTCATATTATCCCACCAAAAGTTTTCTCGGAGATCTCGATACATCTTTGTGCTCCCTGGGTGAATAGAGAAATTTGAACTATGTGCATCATCCAAAAGTTCCTTCTTCAGCTCCGAACTTGATGGAACACATATTCTTTTCCCAAAACGCACAATTCCTTCTTCATTAACATTAAACTCTGAGTATTTTCCCTTTTTGGTAGCTTCCACTTTTTCTTGGATTCCTGCATCTTCCTTTTGAGCATCCTTTATCCTTTCCAAAAGAGATGGTTGAGTAGTCATTTGTGAAAGGATTGATGATGTTCCCTTCTTTATGATTCCCACATCCATATTCATCAAGTCAAAGAAGATTGGATCCTTCTCAATTATCATCATTGATAGAATAGCTGGATCCTTTCTACTTAGGGAATCCGCCACCTTGTTTGCTTTCCCAGGGTGGTAATGTATTGAACAGTCATAATCTTTGATGAGCTCTATCCATCTTCTCTGGCGCATATTAATATCTTTCTGTGTGAATATATATTTAAGACTCTTGTGGTCAGTATATATCTCACATTTCTCTCCACAGAGATAATTCCGCCAAATTTTCAAGGCAAAGATCACCGCCGCCAACTCCAGATCATGCGTTGGATATTTTCACTCATGGATTTTCAACTGCCTTGAGGAATAGGATATCACTTTATCATTCTGTATCAGCACACATCCTAAGCCCTTCATCGAAGCATCACTGAATACCACAAAAGCTCCCCACTTGTGGGTAAAGTGAGCACGGGTGTAGTGATAAGCCTCCTTTTCAACTTCTTGAAGCTTTCTTCGCATTCATCACTCAAAGCAAACTTTACCCCCTTTCGAGTTAGCTTGGTAAGAGGGTTGGGCAATCATGAGAAATTTCTCACCAATCGTCGATAATATCCAGCTAACCCCAAGAAGCTACGGATATCAGTTACCGATGTTGGCCTAGGCCATCCCTCAATTGCATCTATTTTGGAGGGGTCCATAGATATCCCATTGCTTGTGATGATATGGCCCAAGAATGAGACTTCCTTCAACCAGAACTCACACTTGCTGTACTTGGCATAGAGCTTCTCCTTGCGCAAAGTCTCTAGTACAGTTCTTAAATGCTCCTCATGGTCCTCCTTGGTTTTGGAGTATATAAGAATATCATCTATAAACACTACCACAAATTTGTCTAGGTAATCTCTAAAGACTCTATTCATCAAGTCCATGAATATTTCTGGGGCATTGGTGAGTCCGAAAGGCATTACTATGAATTCATAGTGCCCGTACCTTGTACGAAAAGCAGTCTTGGGGATATCTTCATTCTTCACCCTTACTTGATAATATCCCGACCGCAAGTCCTCCTTGGAGAAGTATTGTGATCCACACAGCTGATCAAACAAGTCATTGATTCTTGGAAGAGGATACTTGTTCTTTATCGTGAATTTGTTAAGTTCACGATAATCAATGCAAAGCCGCATTGACCCATCCCTCTTCTTGATGAAGAGGACTAGTGCACCCCATGGTTATGCACTTGGGCATATCAACCCTTTATCCAGATTCTATTGTAGTTGTTTCTTCAGCTCTTCAAGCTCAACAATAGCCATTCTATATGGAGTCTTGGATATTGGTAGCACCCCAGGTATAAGTTCAATTGAGAACTCAACATCTCTTCTTAGAGGAAGACCAGGATGTTCCTTGGGAAATACTTCAGCGAATTTCCTCACAATAGGCATTTCTTCAAGGGTGGTTTCATCCTTGGACTCAATCATCTGAGCCAGATATGCGTGCTCATAAGGCAATAATATCCATGCTTGAGATGATGGATCTAAAGGAGATTCATCTTCCTCCTGACACTTGTAAACAATCGGGGGTCGATTCTCCATATGGAGTGTGATTTCCCTCTGCCGACAATTTATGTTGGCTCTATATAAGGAAAGACAATCCATGCAATGAATTGCATCAAATTCCACCACAGGGAGAATGACGAGGTTTGCCGGGAAATTCAATCCACAGATTATAACAGGGGAGGACTTATACTCATGGGATGAAATGATTTCCTCATTTTCCGTACTCACCGACATCTTTACATCCATGATTTGTGGTGGTGCAGGGATTGTTCTACTAAACTTTTGAGATATAAAAGAATGCGTAGAACTTGAATCAAAAAGTACGTTCTCTATTCTTGGATGAATAACTAGCGTACCTGTCACCACTTCGTTGTTGGGGTTCACTTCGGCAGAAGTGATTGCAAAAGTTCTTCCTTGCTGTCTTGGAGGTTTCTGGTTGCCTCCGATAACCCTTGGATTAGGGCACTGATTTGCAAAATGTCCCGATTTTTTGCATTTGTAGCATTGAACAATACGTTGAGGTTCGAACGGAGCGTTCCTCTCCTCTGTCGCAGCCGCGGGTCCTTCTTGCTGACAGTTAACAGCTAGGTGCCCTTCTCTTTCACACTTGATTCATTTTCTTGTCCCCCTAAGGCAATTTCCAGGGTGCTTCTTTCCACACTTTTGGCAAGTGGGGTGCAGGAATTTCTTAGCGCTGTTGGATTTATCCATCGGACCACTAGCATTTAAGTCCATCTTACGCTTCTTGTCCCCATGATACCCCTGTGATTCTCCGATCTCCATTTCAACCTTGAGGGCACATCAGATAATTTCCTCATAGCTGTCGAAGTCACGGATCACTAATGCTTTCCGCAAGCTAGGCTTCAGCCCACCAAATAAGCGGTCAACCTTGCATTCGGGGGTGATGACAAAGCCATAAGCGTATCATGCAAGCCTTGTGAAGTTTGCCTCGTACGCTCCCACAGATTCTTCATCTTTCTGTTTGAGGGAAAGGAAGTCCTTTCCATCTTAAGATGGAGGGTGCGTGGAAAATATTTATCGAAAAACATCTTCCGGAATTCCTTCCATTCCAAAGCCTTGATCTCCTCCTCAGGCTTCATATTTTTGATCAACGTCCACCATTGATCAGCTTCACCCTCCATACGATAAGCCGCCAGGAGAACCTTCTCTTTTTCAGAGCATTGGAGGATGGAGAATATCTTTTCAATGGAGTTGATCCATTGTTCAGCAATCATGGGATCGGATGATCCACTAAAAGTAGGAGGCCTTTGTCTCACGAAGCTTTCAATAGCGACTTGTTCTTTCTTAGGGGGGTGGGGGGTTGAACGTTCCTCTTGACCAGTGTTTCTATTCAAAACTTGAGTTAGCTGAGAGAGAAGCGTGACAAAGTTCGCGATTCCCGCTCCCATTGGATTGGGCATCTCATAAGTACAATCATCACAATGATCTTCACAACGGTTGTTAGCCCGAGTTCTCCTATTACCATCCATTGGCTGAAATAAAAGGAAAGTTAGGGGTAACACATAAAAGGTAATCCAAAGACAAAAGTTGATGACTTATAAATAAACTTTAATCTCTTTAACTCATGAGTCTATAGGATTCAATCCAGGCTTTTCATGATCTTCCTTCTAACATATATTATTAGGGGCATTTTTCCCTTAATAAGGGTTCATACTAAGATTGTGAATTAAACAAAACATATCTCCCGGGAGTGTCGTAACCAAGAGTGCAGCAAGGCCCGTTGTCGTGCACGAGTTCCCATTCGAGTCTAGCTCAAAGCGGTGTTTTCGGGATTTACCCCTAGGATACATCTGTGCCAGAGCCGCCTCTACCTGCTCGTATCCAAACATGGATGTATTTGTTTGAAAAACCACTTACTTAGTATTTACCAAAACTTAGGGATGTTTTTATTATGCTTAGTCTTGTATCTACGGCTTTAGTAGGGTTTCCTAATCCCAAAAATAACTAAACCTATCCTCTGATACCAACTATGACAACCATGCTTTTTATTACAACTTAAGCATGATTTATTACATAAAACTTCAGTTGATACAACAAAGAAGATCGAGAAGGTTTAGTGTCTTTGGGGCTTAGGATCATTACATAAAAACTTAAAACTTGAAATACAACATCTTTATTGAAAACTTCCTTTACATTACCACTACATTCCTTCGTACTTAGCATTGCATGGGATAGCCTGAGGACATGCATAAGAAAAGGGTGAGCTATAAAGCCCAGTAAGGGAGTACACAATGAATAAAATCAGGAGTACAATACATGTTAGGTAATAGGAACAACAATAGATCATTAGAGTAACATGAACATAAAGGAATGATAAAGAATGATAACCATAACATGGAATTGTGGAAACAACACTTAACATTGAATTAGCATGAGCCAAGGCTCATTGCACATGGAGCATGAGTAAACCCTCATTGCACTTGAAGCACAAGTAAACCCTCATTGAACTCGAATTAGCATGAGTCAACACTCATTGCACATGACGTATCATGATACTATACTTTACCCAATGCATTGGAGCACTATAAGGGCGCACCCTTCTTAAACATTTCATTTCATGCATAAGTGTGCCACATGGATCATAAAACATGGATTCATAAAACATAATAATTTATTCCACGATAAAGGAATGTGGAATTCACACATGAAACTTTACAATCAAAATGTAAATGTGCATAAAGGTGAATACCCTTGATGGAGAAATGGGCATGGTATTCACTACACAATGACATTGGCTTAGAAAATCGGTGCGATTTCGGCAGCGTAACGACGTGACATAAGAATTCATAAAAAGGTTTGATGAGAGAGAAAGGGGTTCCTCATCATATTTAAATGTAATGGAAAGTAAGGATGTCTTATATATACATGTCCCAATAATTGAAATGGAATTTAAATTCATGATACAAAAGTATTGCTTGAATGTAAAAGAAGAGAGAGAAGTTCCTTTCGGAATTTCGGCATAGTAACGGGTGTACATGAGAGGCATTTAATGAGAGGTAAAGGGTTCTCCCATCATTAAAACAATAAGAGGGCAGTATGGGAGAGGTGTGAAACCGTACCCCAACATTCATAATTGAAATTAAAAGGGCAATACAACTTAATGAAAATTGACAAAAATGGGAAAGGAAGAAAAAAAACCCTTACTTGGAAGTGTGCTTCCAAAGGATAGAGAGATGATTGTGAGAGGCTTATTGGGAGCTTGGGGCACCTTGGGAGGATTCTAGAGAGAGTAAGGCAGAGGCTGGATGAACTCCAAGGGATTTTAGTGAGGAGGAAGTGGGAGCTTGGGTGGGTTTATATAGGAAATGTGAGAGAATTCTTTATTATTTAGGTTTGGGACCCCTTATATTAAAATAATTCAAACCACAAACCATCCCATGGTATTTGCCCATGGTTTCAGGAAAAGGAAAGAGGAAAATAATATTTTACAAGGCCAAGGTCCGATCTTATTAAAAAATTAGGGTTGCTTATGTGGAGGTGAGTCACACTCCAATGGAAATTAATTTAAAAAGGAAAAGTGTTGAATAAGTCTTGAGGGCTCAATTAATGTTTTGAAAAGTAAGTCAAACAAACCCAAAACCTAATTATTTTAATGATAAAACACATATTGGCCGAAAATATGGATTATGTTATTTTATTACATCACCATTGGGTCATTATGATGTCATAAAACACATTATATATTTAAATGGTATTTAATTTTTACCCAAAAATTTGACTGTCTCAGAAAATTATGAAAAATTCACCGTTGGGTAATTTTGACATCCTGATTACAAAAATTATATTTATTTTATCTAAATAGTTTTATAAATATGTTAATTTTCACTTTTAAAATAAAAACTGACATTTATAAAAAAATTCACGGGTTTTGACAGAAATGGCTTTCAAACCTTAATAAAAATTTTAATTGCATTCATAAAATTATAAGATCATTTATACTTAATAAAAAATTAATTTAATATTAATAATAATATTTTATTAAAATATTAATTAATTCAAAAATCCTTTAATTTAATAAAATATAATTCTTAATTAAATAATAACTTATAACACCATTTGTACTTTAAAAACTAATTACAATGTATGAAAAATGACTAGAAATTATATTCATTATTATATACAAAAATAATGTACATGAACATGGTGCTACTTATTTGTTACATAACCCCTTAAAATAGCCGCATAAGACCTAAGGGTAAGGTGTGCGATGGTGACAGACTCTTGGGGCGAATCGGACAACATCGCTCGAGTGGTAATTTCAATCAACTTCCACTTTTCCCGTAGACGATCACGTTCGAGCTTGACTTGATGTAGCTCAGCTTGGGTTTGGTCAAGGGCAAAGCCCAAATACGCCACCTCTTTTCCGAGCTCTGACAAATGGGCTTCGTAAGGGGAAATTCTTCTGGATGAGGTCATCGCTTCCTTTGTCTGAGTAGAAATGGGTTCGTTAAAGCCATATATTTATACTACTCAGATGATCACTATTCAACGGCTATAAAAGTAACGGTCACAAATCTTAAAGTGAAACTAAATAATTTGACATCTTATAAAAACATTTTTTATAAAGAAACATTTAACTGGATCAAGAGGTATTTTCCATTAATGAAACATTGGTTCGTTACACCCCCCAAGGCTCCACCGTTCGCGCGTCTCTCGCATCCCGCGCACCCCGTACCACCGCTGGACGAACCAGACCCGACCTACTGAACCCCCGGGTGAACCACGCCATCGCGAAGCCCCGAACGAGATGACCTCTAGTGCCCCTCACGGAGCCCCAACTGAACTGGCCCTCGCACCGTCTTCGGGCCGAACCGCCCTCGTGACGAACTGTAGCCGGTCCGCGCCCTCACGGTTGGTTTGCAACCTCCCGGCTAGACCGCACTCTCTCGGCCCTCCGCGGCCCCTCGTGGCTGGATGGGTTGTGCCCAGTGGGCCAGGATGAACCCAAAACGCTGGCCCGCCCAATGGTTTGGGCCAAAACTAATGGGTCAAGCTGGGTCAGGCCCAGTCGGTCCGACCGGGTCGGCCTGGACCTGGGCCCACTATGGCCCATTACATTCTTTTGTCCATATCTTCTACACTAGATGTTTGATGAACTGTCAGTGACTCTAGTATTCTTGGAGAGTGGCAGTCCCTTTGTATATATTCCACTAGAGTTTGGGGTATAGTTGAGATATGGTCAGGTTGGATCGTGCATGAATCCAACCGGGCCCTCGAGACTACAAAGGATAATAACTCACAGACCGGGCATCTGATTGATGCACTGTCAGTTGCATTGAGTCCCCTATGACATGGTAGACTTTTGGTATAATTCTACATGGGACATTGTGGTAGTTGGAGAATCGACCAGTAGCTTGTGGAGAGGACCTTCCGGAAATGGGTGAGCATTTGTGCGGGAAATTAGTAGATGGATGAGACTTGAAGACTGCAGACAAATCGACTCAGAGTGACTCATATGGCCCAATGGGGAGTGCCTGGTTGTGGCGGTAGACCCATGACAGAGGAGCACCTGGTTGTGGCGGCAGACCTGCGATACCGGACAGGAGGAGTACCTCTCCAGGATATGAGGTGGAGCGATTGGTTGTGGAGACATACCTATAGTGTGGAGTGCCTCTGTGTGACGTAGCAGACCCACAATACTCAACAGGAGGAGTACCTCAATAGTCCAAGGTTAGTGGGAAGTGCCTGGTTGTGGCGGTAGTCCCACTATACTCGATAGAGGAGTAGTTCTCCAGCAGCCAAGGGTTCGAAATGTTTTACCCGTAGAATAAATACTGGTTTTAGCTGAGTCAGTAACTTTTGTGTATTTCTCATGATTGAGATGGATTACTTGATATATTTGGTATATGTATAGGAATTTATCTATGTGGGTTTATCTGTTGATTTCATACTTTGTGGTTTATCCTTTTTGAATATTGTGAGACCTTGAGGGTGTTGGGGTCCCTACTAAGTATCGTTATACTCATCCCTGCATAGGATATGCCCGCACCTCATTGTGTTGGATTCAGAAGACGAGCCGCGCTGACTAAGGATGAAAGTACCAGGATCGGACGGTACCCAGAAGTGGACCATATGGCGTAACGATAAACGGAGGAGGCAGACAGAACCGGAGTGCTGAGGAGGCGATCTGTAGCTGCCCTTTAGGTAGGAACCTCATAGAACGACCTAGAAGAATTTTTTCTTTTCATCAGTTTAACATTCAGTTTCTTGAACTTTACAGCTGGGCTTGTATTTATGGCCGCTTTTAATTTCATCACACTATTGTTATAGAGTTTTAGTTAGTGTTTTGTTTTCATATTGTAATCTATTGTGTGTGTTTACAGGTTATAAAGGCAATACCTACCCAGTTTTTGGGAATTACGCCTTTAGTGCTAGTCTCCAGCCCCTGTCCTATGGAAGGGGGGCTTTGGGTAGTCACAACAGAACCTCGGGGGAGGGTTCGTTACAAATTGGTATCAGAGGAGTCGGTTCTATGGCAGAACTTAGGACTCTAATATTTTGTGTGAAGAAATAGTGTTAAGGGTACTAAGTGTGGTTTTCAGTTCAGGGAGTCTAGTGTTGGTGCGGCGGCCGACGTATCCATACACCAAGACCATGAATTCTGATTTCTAAATTAGTACACGAAAACACTAATTGCGCGTGTGTTTTCGAAAATTTTCTTTATGTCAGCTGAACTGGGTCAACTCATCAGGTATTAACTTTTGACCATTTCACATCTATTTTTTTAGGATTCCTCCATGAGAATGACCATCTAGAGTCCTAATAGTTGTATGCACAGATAGCCCACCGAGCAATGAGGCCTCGGTGTAGGGCACTTTTATAGAGGAGGCACTAGCGGTACCACACCCTTTTGGGCCACAGATGACACCATCCCCATCAGCAGACGATGTATGCCTCTTGAGCACGTCGCACCAGTTCCAGTGACAGAGGCCACCCAGGTTCAAGGGAGAGACGTACCCACATGTAGATGAGGATTGGCAGGAGGCTGTGGTGAGAGTTTTTCAACTGGTAGGGACCCCAGCCTGTTTCATGGTGATTCTTGATGCCAGCCTTCTACAGGCAGTAGCAGGCAGATGGTGGAGCTTGATTCTCAAGGTTCATGATGAAATGACACTACTTTGGGCTGACTTCGAGATCTTGTTTCGGGTGGAGTTTTTTCCAGCGACTCTTCACATAGTACGCATATAGGATCTACTTCATCTAAAGCAGGGCAGCATGACTGTAGATCAGTACTCATTGATGTTCAATGACATCTCACGCTACTCCACCAATATGGTTCGAGACCCATTCTTCAAGGCCCAAACCATCGAGCATGGGATCAGATGGGAGATCAGATCGCCGATGATATTACTCAGCATCTCGAAGAAGGCGGGGGGGGGGGGGGGGGGGGGGGGCTAGAAAGATCCCTCAGGGTGGAGAGTTTCCCTGCTGAGCAGTCTCCAACAGCGAGATCCACCACCAGTCGACACGTAGTGGAGTCTTCTACTGTTGGAAGAAGATAGATGTCGCAGATGTCCAAGAGGACCAGACCTACAGGTGGACGACTGCATGACTTAGGATCAGTTGTGTGGAGCACCTAAGGCGGAGACATACATTCCAGGAGTGGGAAGTGTTACCCATGCGGTGGTTAGGTTCACATGGTTCGTGATTATCTGACCCGCCGTTCGGATGATCAAATGATGGTTGAAGGACTTCCCAGGTAGAGATAGAGATTCGATCGAGGCGGTCTGCATGAAGCTGGCAGACATGTCAGAGGAGATGGCCGTATAGATGGTGGTGGATGATGTTTCGAGTTATTACCACCACTACCACCAGGAGTTCCACCCCGACCATAGGGAGGTGGTGGACCGAAGAGAGCTCAGCTCCAGGCAGCTGAGGCATACGATCGTGGTGCTCAATAAATTATTTGAGGTGAGATCTGTGTCTACTCCAACATAGTTGTAGTACTTATAGACACAAATTCCAGTCAATATTTCATTTCCACTACCCTTGTTCAGAGCTCGGAGATTCTGACGGAGCCATTGGATCGATCCTTACGGCTAGAGACTCCTATGGGAGCGGATTTGATGATTACAAACTGGTGTTGGTGGTGCGAGCTTACTCTAGGATACAAGAGCTTCAGCTGGGATCTCATAGTAGCGATGTCGAGGCCTTAATATGACATCTTGGGTATGGACTAGTTATCTACATTTTATGCTCATATAGACTGTATTATGTACAAAGTGAGGTGTGTCTGCACGTATGGGACCAGGTTTGCCTTCATCGTTGAGAAGGGACCCTTTGCAGTGCAGGATGGACTTGCCCAGAGGAGAGTGGGGCAATCACTAATCAGTTGACTTCCATTACCCTCAGAGTAGTTGATGTGTAGAGTTCGAGCCATCCTAAATTGGTAGACTAGTACTCGTATGTTTTCCCTAATGATGTCCTTGGTCTACCTCCTCATAGGGAGGTGGACCTTTACATTGACTTGTACCCCGGGATGACAGCAATATCTACACCAGCATATTGGATGTCTTCCATGGAGCTTCGCGAGCTGCAGGTATAACTAGAGGAATTACAGGGGAAAGGATTCATCTGGCCCAGTGTTTCTCCCTGTGTAGCCCCAATTCTGTTCACTAAGAAGGCGGATGGGAGCTTAAGGATTTGTGTTGACTATCGGCACCTGAACCAGGTGACCGTGAATAACAGGTACCCACTATCGAGGATTGAAGACATATTTGATCATTTGAAGGGAGAATGGTGGTTCTCGAAGGTATAACTCATATGTGGCTGTCACCAGCTCAGAGTTTGAGACAAGGATGTACAGAAGACGAACTTCAAATGTCGGTACGACACCTACGAGTTCTCGGTTATGCCTTTCGGTGTATCCAACACTCCAGCAGTGTTTATGGGACTCATGAAAATGATTTTCCAGCCATACCTCGATCGCTTTGACATATTCTTCATCGACGACATTCTGATCTACTCGAATACTAAGGAGGAGCATTCCTACCATTTGTGGCTAGTACTAGACACCCTCTGAGAGCACCAGCTTTATGGTCAGCTCTCGAAGTTCATGTTCTGGATCTGAGAGGTTCAATTTCTAGGACATGTCATCTTGGAGGCTAGAGTTTTATTGGATCCAGTAAAGATTGAGGTGGTACTTTCTTGGTAGCCACCCAGGAGTGTGACGAAAGTAAAGAGTTTCCTAGGATTGGCCGGATACTACAAGATATGTGTGCCAGATTTCTCTAGAGTTGCAGCCCCAATGTCAGCGATGATGAAGAGGGGGGGGGACCCTTTTTGCGGTTGGAGAGATGCGAGCAGAGCATTTAGGAGCTAAGGTAGAGGCTGATTAGTGCCCCCATATTGAGGTTTCCAGCAGAAGGCATTGGGTACGTAGTCTACTACGACACATCAGGGACCAGACTTATATGTGTCCTCATGCAGTAGCGAGCAGTGATCACTTATGGTTCCCGACAGCTGAGAAAATATGAGCAGAACTATGCTACCCATGACCTGAAGTTAGAAGCAGTGGTCTTCACCTTAAAAATGTGGTGACACTATATGATGAGGGAGAGTTTTACCATGTAAAATTATCACAAGAGCCTAATGTATATCCTGAACCTGAGACACCGATGTTGGCTTGAGTTCCTCCAGGACTATGACTTCGAAATACTATATACTCCTAAAAGGGGAATGTTGTTGCAGATACACTCAGCAGGATATCTGGTATACAACTGCTAGGCGAGGTGATAGTGAAGTTGGATGCTTTAAAGATAAATTTTGTGGATAGAGATGGAGTAGCCTTCCTTCAGTCTCTTATAGTCACTCCCCGACTTCTTCAACAAGTCTAGGAGGTGCAACATGGGGTCACTGACTGCGAGAGACGATGTGCTCAAATATCTATAGGTCAGGCACCAGAAAGATTTTATGAAGGTGGGGAGCACGTCATCCTCTTTAGAGGACATACTATTGTACCGGTGTTACATCAGGAGGAATTTTTGAGGGAGTTCCACATATCCCCTCTAGCGGTACATCCAAGAGTGGTGAAGATGTACCAGGATCTCCAACGACAACAATGGTTGTTGGGAATGAATAAAGCAGTTACAAAGTTTGTCACTTAATGCCTCACTAGTCAGCAAGTGATGGCGGAGCACCAGGTACCATCAAGCTAGGTGCAGACTTTAGAGGTCCCATAGTAGAAGTGGGATGGCATATCCACATATTTTTTGACAGGACAACTACATACATCCAGGGGTCACGACTCGATTTGGGTGATTGTTGACCGACTCACCAAGTTGGCCCACTTCCTACCGATCAGAGAGCAGGGTTCAGTAGAGAGCTAGGAACGCCTATAAGTGAAAAATATTGTGCGGATACATGGAGTACCTTCAACAATTGTCTCCGATTAAGATACATGTTTTACTTCCCGGCTATGGAAGGGGTTGTAGGAAGCTTTCCGGATGCAGCTGCATTTGAGCACCGCCTTCCATCCTCATATGGATTGTCAGACTGAGCAGACCATTTAGACGCTCAAGGATATGCTACGTTCTTGTGTCCCCTACTTTGGACATAGCTACGAGGACCACTTACCTTTGGTGGATTTTTCATACAACAACAACTATAAATCCACCATAGGGATAGAACCTTTTGAGGGGTTGTACGGGCGACCATACGGATCACCTTTATGCTAGACTGACCTAGGGGATTCAGCACTGGTGCGACGAGAGATGGTACAAGATACCACAGAGAAGGTGCAGATCATCAAGGAGTGGATGAAGACAGCAAAGAGCAGGCAGAAGTCTTATGACGACCGGAGACGAAGACCTCTAGAGTTCGAGGATTGCAAACAAGTCTTTCTACGGGTCTTGCCCCGATGAGGTCTATGAAAATTTGGCTGAGTCGCGAACTTATCTCTAAGATTCATCAAACCTTTTCAGGTCCTCAGTAGAGTTGGTGAGGTGGCATACCGCTTAGATCTTCCACCTCAGTTGCACTGGGTGCATGACGTCTTCCATGTATCCCAACTGACGAGATAAGTGCATGACCCTTCTCACATCATAGACCATGGAGAGTTAGACATCGATGATGGGGTGAATTTTATGAAGGTTCTAGTTGAGATTGAGGATCGGAAGGAGTGGGTACTTCATGGATAGTCCATACCTATGGTATGAATTCAATGGAAGCACGAGAACCTTCAAGAGAGCACATGGGAGAGGGAGTCTCAGATACATGCTCAGTACCCCCACTTGTTCCCTTATTATGAGTTGTGGTTTACAAGGATGTAGAGCCTCAAGGTGGGGAGAATGTAAAGACCCACCAATTTCCATGTAATTTTTTTTAATTAGATGGGAATTTTTCGAGTCCTCAAAAATTTACGACGCATCATTCTGTGGCCCGGAGTGCCCGAAATCAATTTCTGAAGTTTTGTTTGGGTAAGTTTAGTGAAAGTTTGAGAGAGTTTTTATAAATTTTGAACCGTTGCTCAGAATTGAAATCTGAGGGCACCATTGAACTCGCAGTGCCGGTATTCTCTTAAGGAGACTTTCACCTCGATGGTAGTGGGTCGAAAATAAAAGACAGTTTTTTGGTTTTTCATGGAAAATAATAAAATAAAATGAACAACACTTTATTTTATATTTGAGCCACCATGTGAAAGTTGGAGGTGGGGTCCACTAGAACTAAAATTCCTTGTGAGAGTTGAAGTGTGGGGACAACCTGACCATAACATCCCATGAGAGGTTCTGGTAGTGTGGGACACCCGAACCTAACCTCTCGTGAGAGGTTACGATGGTGGAGACCACCCGATACTAAAACCCAATTTTAATTGTGGAAAACATCTCAAATCCCCCCATTAATGAGGGGGAGCATCTTGAAATCCATGACCTAATTAATTCTTCCAAATCACTTTCCATTAATGTGCCAAATCCTTCCCATTAATTAATTGAGAACATCAATTAATTATTATTTTAAACCTTTTTGAATTTTGTGCTAGCAATTAAATGATAGATTAACTTAATCTATTATTTTGCCTTGGAAAAATCATCTTGGGGGAACATGGAAGAGGAATACATAAGGAGAAATTTCTCCAAAGAATAAATTCCTCTATGAAGAACACTGGCGAGGAGAGTCTTCGACTTCTTCCTCAGAAGCACATTGCAAAGGAAACCGACGTGGGATGTCTTTGATGACCAACCTTCCCTCCTCATCATCATCAATGAACCAACTCTCGAGGTTGGATTGGATTTGTGTGGTGGATGCGACGAATGAAGAAAACTCCATCTTCTTCCCCATGACCCCGTCGATGAAAAACGATAAAAGTAGGGGTTTTATTTGAATATGATATTATTGTTTTTAATTATTCCCATCTAAAACAAAGAATCATTGTGGATGATTTTCCTTGCGGGTTGGGATCTATTTTTTCTGGAAGATGTGGGGTGTTGGTTTGATTTTTCTTTCATTTTATTTTCTTAATAATTCTCTAAAATTCAAGAAATAATTGAACTTCTTGATACCACCCTAAACACTGAGGGTGCGAGCCAAATCAACATGGCCCGACCCCTTCGTTATTCTTGTTTTTGATTTTCTTTGGAATTGCGATGAGGTGATGAGACGATGAAGGCAGCAAAGGAAACGATCGCGCTACCCATGAATTCCGTAACCTGCACCACCCCTGCGATGCTCTGGAACCCCGGGCCAAACTGCGTCACCCGCAGGCTTCCGAGCCACCCCGACCGCACCACCCACTAGCCGCGCCACACATACCGAACCGGGTGAGCTGCGCCGTGCCCCAACTAAATTGGCCCCCAACCTCAGTGCGCCCCCAGCTCTACCGTCCGTGAGCCTCGTGCCACCGCTAGCCGAATCGACGTTGGCCTCATGATCCCCTGGCCGAACTATGCCCTCGCAGTGCCCCGACCAAGACGGAATCCTGCTCACCTCACGACACCCCGGTCGAACAGGCCCTTGCAGCGCCTCCGGGCCGAACCGCCCCCGTGCTGAACCGCGGCCGATCCGCGCCCTCAGGACCTGTTGATGCCCTTTGAGCCCTCCGTGTCCCCTCGTGACCTGATGAGGTGGCCCAAGCAGGCTGGGATGAACCCAACACGATGGCTCTCCCAATGGGTCGGGCAGACCCAATGGGTCAAGCCAGGTCAACCCGAACCAGGTCGGACTGGACCGGGGCCCACTACGACCCTTTACATTCTTTTGGCCATATCATTGGCACTAGCTGTCCATTTGATGAACCGTTAGAGACACTGAAAATCATGGAGTGTGGAAGTCATTTGAGTATATTCCACTAGAGTTTAGGGTATAGTTGAGATACGGTCAGGTTGGATCGTGCACGAATCCAACCGGGCCCCCGGGAGTAAAAAGGATAATAACTCAGAAACCTATCGCCTGATTGACGCGCCATCAATTGCGTTGAAATCCATATGGTGTGGCGGAACTTCTGGATACTTCTTTGTGGGACTTCATGGATGTTGGAGCATCGAACAGTATCTTCTGAAGCAGATCTTCTAGAGATGAGTGATCATTTGTGTGGGAACCTAGAAGCTGGCTGATAATTGACAACTGCTGACCGATTGACATGGAGTGACTCATATGTCCTAGTGGGGTGCTCCTGGTTATGTTGGAATACCCATGGTGGAGGAGCTCCAAGTTGTGGTAGAAGACCCACGGTACTCGACAAGAGGATTACATTTGTACGCTATGAGGGGGAGCGTCTGGTTGTGGCGGTAAAACTATGGTGGGGAGTGCCTCTGTGTGAGGAAGCAGACCCACAATACTTGATGTAATGAATACCTCAATAGTCCAAGGATTGTGGGAAGTGCCTGGTTGTGGCGGTAGGCCCACTGTACTCGATAAAGGAAGAGTTTTCTAGCAGTTAAGGGTTTGAAATGTCTTACCACAAGAATAAATCCGGGTTTGAGCTGAGTCAATAACTTTTGTGTTTTCCTCATGATTGAGATGGATTATTTGATAACATAGGTATATGTAAGGGGATATACCTAAGTGGGGTTATATATTGATTTCATACTTTGTGATTTATCCTTGTTGTATTTTGTGAGACCTTGAGGGTCTCGGGATCCGTACTAAGTATCGTTATACTCACCCCTTCACGGGATATTCCCACAACTCATTGTGTTGGATGCAGACGACAGGTAGCACTGAATAAGGCTAAGCGTAACAGGACCAGATGGTACCCAAAGGTGGACCATACGACATGACGGTACACGAAGGAGACTGACAGACCTGATGGGCTGAGGAGGCGATCTGTGCCTACCCTTTAGGTAGGAACCTCGGAGGATGACCCAACAACAATTTTTATTTTCTTTAGTTGTACTTTTAGTTTCTTGTACTTTACATTTGGGCCTGTATTTCTAGCATATTTTACTTTTAGCACAATATTGTTATACAGCTTTACTTATTTTTTTGTTTCCATCTTGTGCTCTATTGTGTGTGTTTACAGGTTATAAAGGAAATGCCTTCCCAGTTTTATGGAATTACGCCTTAGGTCCTAGTCACCATCCCCTAGACTATGAAAGTCGAGCATGGGGTAGTCATGGCACGACCCATGGGGGATGGGTCATGACACAAGTTCACTAGTGTTTAACCAATGTGGAATAATATATTCCCATTTAATTACTTAGGAAGAAAATGAATGGTAATATCCATAGTTTTTCACCTATAAGGACTTATCATTACCCAATTACGTAGAGTTCTTTATTTTGATCACATGTCATAAAATATAATACTCATGTATATATCATGAACAATTTATTTTAATGATATCATCTTTCATCATAAAAACATTTAAACCTCATTTTCACCTATAAGAAAAACACATTCAATTTTCACACAATCATAATGAGAAATATAAATTTTAATTTAGGTCTACTAAAGTTAAAACAATTATAAAATATTTTTAATAAAATATATTATGAAAAAATGTTAAATTGAAAAGGAATATTGATAAAAAAACATTTTCAATGATGTAAGATAAAGTTAGTCAATTTGAATATATTAAAAAACATTTTTTAAGTTTTGTTAAAAAATTGAAAATATACCCATATAAAATACATTTAAAATATACATTTTTAAGTTTGTAAAATAATTTTAAATATATATTAATATGTAATTCATCAAATATTTAATCATAAATAATAATATCTATGAACAGTTTTAAAAAACATATATTTAATGGAGAAATACATTAAATCTTTTAAGATAACCTTTTAAAAGATAAATTTACTTACCAAATTCATACCATTTGAATAAAATGATAATTGAATGGGATAAAAGAATATGGTTTTTAAACAAAAAAAATAAATTAAATTATTGATAAAATATATTCAAAATTTAGTATATATATCGTAAAAATAACATTTGGTGAAAATTGATTATGGCTCAATGAATGTAAATTGAGATGGGAAATACATTATACTAAATACCTTTTAGCATCCTATATTTATAATATCATAAATAGTAAAAAGATATTTGTGATTTAATTTCATAAAAATGATCATAATGTTCATTGAATTATCCAAATTCTTTTTATTTCATTTATTACTATATTTTAACTTGTTAGAAAATAGATTATGTTCATGTCAGATGTTTTGATGATGATCTGTTTATAATCCCAAAAATAATTGATTGGTTAACAGTGGTGAAATTGTTCATTTTACTATATTATAAATAATATTAAACATGAAATGATTTTTAGTCTTACACATTAAATAAAACTTTAAAACCATACATGAATTAATTTCATGAAAAATGAAATATTTATTATCATGGAGGAGGTAGTTCATTCATACCAATAGGTGACAATTACAGTTTTCTATTATGTGGGAAAGAAATAAGGTAGATAATAATTTTCATTAAAAGTATATTTATAATTATGAAAATTTCATATTTATTAAATTTTTACATCCTTATTTATATCCATGTGTAGCAGTGACATAAAATGAATCACATTGCCTCATAGAGGTCATAGTCCAAACATTTACACAAGAAATGATTCCATTTTCTTACTGATCGAAGTGTTTGAATGTAAGTAATGTTTTATCATAATAAAAAAATTAGTTTTTCATAAATATAATATAAATACTTTTCATCTATATTTTCATCCATTCATATGATCCATTTATTAAAAACAAAATACATCACTTCATAAAGGTGGTGGTACGTACGTATTCCCAAGTAATGATATCATTTTCCATTGGACGGAGAAGAAATAAAAAGTGCTTATACATCAACATATTAAAAATTAGTTATATTTAGGAGACATATTTTATTGTCTAATCATTGTTAAATAATATTTTATCTGGTAAATAGATAAAATAAAGAAGAAAATGCTCAGTTATGAGTTATACATATTCTTTAAGATACCTCCTTTCTAAAACACCACTATCCTTCTAAGATTTAATTTTTATGAGATAATGGCCAATATGAAATGATAATTTATTTTGTATATTAATTTATGTAGGTATTGGATTATCTAGAGGGTTAAAAATGTTTTAAAAATGGGGGAGAAGTGATTACCTTTTATATGTTAGGGGAGTGGCACACATATAATTTTAATAAAAATTTAAATATTATAAATAAATTCTATCTGGTCAAGTTTCTAAAAATGTATAAAATATAAAATATAATTTTATATTGGTCTAGATAAAATCCTAAAATAAAAATTATCATAATGTTTTGTGTCCTTATCACATTGTTTTTAACTCCATTAACCTGATTTTCCATTTACCATGGTGACATATTTTTCCATGATTACTAATCATAATGAAAAAAATAAAATTTAACTCATTAAATCATTTTAAAAACATGATCCCAAAACTAGAATTAATTTTTTAATATTAAATGTTGTTCAATGGGTATAAATTGTATTTAATATAAATATGAAAAACATAATTAAGACCAGTATTTAATTTTTATTATTATTCTTAAATATGTATATAGTGGAAAATAAAATAAAATATTGATTCCTATATAATTATTTATTTTTTGATAATGAAATATTAGATAATGTTAATTAAAATACAAATAAAAATATAATTATACATTATAATTTTTTTTAAAATAACTGTTTTTCATGAATTAATTTGTTCACACTTCAATCAAAAATTAAAATTTTCATAATAATATGAATAATTATTAATAATAATTTTATGAAATTATTCCCTAAAATGTTGTGTCCATTTTTTTCAAAATATTTATAAATTCCTCAAAAATTATTTTTTACAAACGTGTAGAAAATTCACAAGAACCATTTTTGATGAAAATTTATTTTTGATGCATAAAATGAATTTATACTCATTCTATATCAATTAATAACTATTAAATGGAGGTTAATTTATATTTTCATATATTACAATATGAACATTTTCTTGACAATCTGTTGATATTGGCTAATTTTTTGATGATAAAATACATAGCATTGTAACATTATTTCATTGAAAAATATTATTTTAATCAAATATAATAATCTATATTTATAAACTTTTTAAGAGTATTATACCAGAAAACTATTTATTCCAAAAACTCTTCTTGGTATAATAGATATATGAGCCTAATTTCCATATGAGTCTAATGTATACATAATAAAAACATTTATATAATCCCAATGTATATTTTACCTAGATATATATCATTGAAAAATCCTTGAAATATTGTTTTCCACACTCATATTTCTAATAATAGTTATACTTCTTTTATTTTTCTTCATATATCAATTCTAGATATGATATTCATGTACTAATTTAGTTATATAGATTATATTCCTATGGTATTTTTGTATATTTTAACATTTACTCCAGTTGGATATTTATTATTGTAAATTTTCATATAAACCTCATAATTTATTAATGTTAATTTTTTATTGTAATAAATTTTTTCCAATGAAAAAATATCACATTGAATTTTGTTATGTTTTTTAGGAATAAAAAATTATTAAAATTATCATATTCAAGGAAAATTGATTCTAAATTTTCAGATCGTTATAGAATTCATCATATTTTTATAGAATTTTTATTTTACATCATTTTAATCTATATAGATATATATTTTGAGTGAGTATCATGATTTAAAAGATATGAAGTAAGGGAATTTATTTTTATATAATTATTTAAAGATATAAAAAATTCATAATGTTTTGGAAATAAAAAATGAAATCTAAATGGTTAATTAATAGATGAATTAATGAAATATTTGAAAAACAATTACAGAATATACCACATATCTAGTATATATTAAAATCATTTCGTAGAAGATGATTATATGGAAATAAACTATCCGAGTGGGTCAGGTAGAACCCAATTAATCCTAGAGTCTATTAATAGAATAACAATATTCATCTTTTCATATAATGATGTTTGTTTAAAAAAATATAATTTGATAATATCTATAGTTTTCTTGAGAACAAATGGTTATAATATCTCACTATATAATGAGAACCTAGTTATTAAATGAAAATATTTGTGAGTTTATATTATATATATAGATAATATATGTTTTAAAAGTCACATATGATTTCTAAATATAATATTTTATTATAGAGACTTTATCCTTTTACACATATTGTTATATAATTTTAAGCATAATAAAACATCTAACTAAAATCCAAGGATTTAAAAGTCTAGCATCTTTGTAATATTATGTACATAGTTAATCATGATGAAAAGATATTTTATTTTATCTCCATAATGATCTACTAACGTCAATTGATCTTTTATAAAAGCATAAATAAACTAGGGAATAAATGGGAAAAATGGATGAGCTAAAAATACAAGAAATGAAATAAGAATTGTAATAAAACAAAGCACATGGGTTAGAAATGATAACATGATGACATAAAATTCATGGAATATGAATAAACATAAGGAAGAATAATATTTTTAACATGGTATAATATAATCATGGTATCATAGGAATATGGAAACAACATATAACATGGAATAATAATTATGTCAGGGTAAACCACCAAGACGTGGTGGAACATGTCCAATAAAGTAATGTGGTTCACTCCATATCATAAAATGATGTATTATGAGACTACACATTACCCAATGAGTTTGAGTTCAATCTGTGTGCACTCATAATAATATTTTCATGAATATGTGTTACACATGAAGAATCAAACATATAGAAACAAACATAAAAATAAGTATTACCCACTGTAAGAATTGGGTGTCAATATCACGTCAAAAGGAATAACATATGGGAATATCATTATGGTTCCATATATTAAAGGATTTAAACCATACCTAGAATTTAATAAATGAAAATAATTATATATTATTATAAGTGATTTCAAAAGTAAAGGGAATACATATAAAAAAAGTGTTTCAGAGGCTTTATATATAAAAACCTTTAGTGAGGTTTAAGGAAAGTTTTTAAAGATTCATTAAATTGAAAAAAATTAATTGTTTGAATAAAACATGAAAGAAAACAAGATATAGTTTCATTATAAAATTCTATATTTTTGTTAAATAATTGGGGCTTAAATATTGAATATTGAGTGAACATGAAAACTGGTAAGAAATCAGGATGTTCTCTTGAATTAGGTTTGCTTTTCATGAAGATATGTGAAGTGATCCTTAATGAAACATAAATTACCCCATTAGGGAAAGATGATACTAAATAGATAAAATATATTATAACATATAAATAGAATTACGTAGAAGTAAAATAATGAAAAGCAGTTACATTTGGGTAAAGAGATAGAAAGTGTAACTCAAAAGAAAATAGAGGTTCAGAAAGGATCCCTTAGTGTATGTACAAAACTATTTTTCAATTCATATTAATGTCCTAAAAAATTTGATTAGATTAATTAATTAATAATTATATATTATTTATTTATTATAATTTTATTAATTTTATTTTTGGACTTTTTTATCAATTATAGTGTTCCATTTCATCATTTTGGAGTGATAGTTTCCTTAGTTTTCATAATTGGTTCACTTGTATAAGAGTATGGAAAATCAGGTAAAATGGTAATAGAAATATAGAATAAATTTTCTTTGAGATTAATGAAATTAAATACAGTTAAATATTTATAAATTTCATTTAGTTATTTTGAATGAGGATGAATTATTTGATAAGATATTGGTGATAATCATTTGGATTATTTAGGGTGGTATTCACTCACAAAAAACATGTTTTGTTTTAATATTTGACATCATGTGTATCTAATTATTAAGTAGAATTACATTTGTTGTAATAAATGTCTAATTTTCATAACCATCAAAATGGTTTCATTAGTATCCTTTCAGTCATTAATGTAAGTTGAATATTTTTTGTCCTTGAAGGTGAAAAATTAACACTTATCAAATTACATTTCAATTTTTAGAATAAAAGAGATTGGAGAGGGGTTTCATGATAGATTATACCATTAGAAAAATAAAATTACAGTATATGTGGGTCAATGTAGTCATCATACCATTTTAATGAGTGGAGGTTATAATATAATAAGAAAATAAGATTAAAAGAAATAAGTAAAAAAGAAATATGAATTTACCTCTTGAATTTCTTCTCCTTGAATTTTTTTTAAGGAAAATGTTTTTGTCTTTTTACAAGGCCAAGATATCCAAGAAATGGAAGATATGTTTGGGAATTATATTGGTCAGAATTTAGAAAAGTCTCAAAGATTGCAATGTGTGAGGAGAATAGGTGGTGAGGTGTGGTATTTATAGTGGATGAGAGGGGTGTTTTCTCATTATTTTATTCATTAAATTATTATTTTGATAAATACAGGAAATAATATTGATTATTTAGACTAAATATAGTAATTAGATCATTTCAACTTGAAAACAATTGTTCATAAACCAACTATAAATCATGTAATTCTGTATTTAAATTATAATATATATATAGAGAGAGTAAATTATTATATTTTACTATTCACCAAGAATTCATGAATTTTAGAAAAATTCAATAATTCACCGTAAACATTTTTTGGCATGTAGAATTGAAAAAATAACTTAATTTTAAAAAATAATTTTCTAAATATGATAAATTTATTTTTAAATTAAAATCTTTAGTATTTGGAAAATACAAATTTTAAAATTATAACAAATTTTATAACACTTTGGAAAATTAATTATGTTCTCAAACAAATTATCATAAAATCATTGGAAAAAGAATATTAATTTATTAATTCATTTTATGAATATATATATATTTTTAAATTATTAAATAAATCTTAAAACTGTAATCATATATTTGTGACTTATAAAATACCAATACAAAATTAATAATTTTTAAAAACATTTATTTACATAAACGATGATATAATTATATAATATTTTAATTAATAAGAGACCATAATTTTATTTATATATTTATAGGTAAAGTAACTATTTTATTGGATGGTTTATTATTCATAACATTTGTATTACTATTCCTAAATTTTTTTGTATTTCATCATTACATGTTCTTTACCATATAGATATACTTCTTATTTCGTTAATTATTCATTTATAAAGTTGTTATTGTTTTTTAATATTATTTTTTATGTTTTATAGTATACAACATAATTATTATAATAGAATTTCCATTGATAAATTTTTTTGGTTCATTACATTATTCCCCCTTATAAAATTTAAACCTCAAAATTTTGTTTTACATTCTATGTTTAAAATCGGCGCGGGTACTTCTCCTCCATCACATCATTGGGATCCCATGTTTCCTCTTCATACATATGGTTCTACTACATTAATTTCACCAATATAGTAGTCCTTTTTCATAGAATTTTATCTCTATGATCAAAGATCTACACTAGTTTCTCCTCACATGAGATATAATTTTCCAATTGTACAATCTCTGAATTGTATACATGTGAAATTTCAGGTATGTACATTCTTAAGATGGATACATGGAATACATCATATACTCGAGGCATGGTTTGTGGATGTTATATTTGATAGCCCAAAACATCGACACGATCAAGAATATCAAATGGGACGATGTACCTGATATTTGTTTTTCTTTATTCTCAAATATCTTGATCCTATTCCATGATGATATGCAGGGAAACAAAATGTCTCCAACCATTAACTCAGGGTCTCACTGATGATTTTATATAAATCTATTTTTTTCGAATTTGGGTGGCCTTTATGTGCTACTAAATGATTTTCAACATCTCCACCATTTTTTAGATCATTTGAGGCCCCACCAGCTTATGTTCACTGACTTCATCCCAACATGATGGTGTTATATATATTTTAAAATAAAGGGATTCATATGGATCCATTTTGATTTTGGAGTGATTTTTTTAAGAGAATTAGACCCAAGGAAGATGTTTGTTTAATCCTAATTTTAAGTCCATAGAACAAGCTTTGAAAATTTATTTTGTGTTTAAATAGTTTAACTAGATTGGACATCAGTTTGAGGTTGATATATTTTAATAATCATTAGCTCAGTGCTTAGATCATGATGGTTACTTTTCTTAATCATTGATGTGATTCTTTTATCTTTATCAGATACAATTGATAGTGGTACATCATTAATACTTCTCACTTCTTTGATATTAGTCAATGTATGTTGATCAAGTGATAAATCTAATTTAATTATGATAAGGTGAGATGTCTTTGTAATAGGATTGAAAAACTCCTTTTTTCCCCTCTCGAATTGGGGATGACCTCATTGATTTAAGGTTCAAACATTTCAAGCGGTTTCTAACGGGTTTGTTTGTAGAACCGAAAACATCCAATGATTCCATATCCATTTGAACCTACTTTCCAAAGGTAGGTTATCATTAGTTGTGGACTGATGGGGCTTAGGAATTTTCATTGGTCGAGAGGATGGGGGGTCGGACTCATCACACCTTTTTGAGGGGAATTATTGTCCACTCCGGGAATCTCTCTATAGATTTAAATTATGTTTGTGAATCCTTATTACATTACCAAGTATAAAATGATCTTTCCTTTAGATCTTAAAATCAATGATTGTTATGTAGGAAATTTAGAGAATCTTTTATATGTATTCGAGGTTCTTCATCGATAGAGAATCATCTATATTTGTTATAGATTCTTAGTCAATGGTATCCTTTGATACATAAAATTCTCTTGGTCATTATGATGACCATACTGGTTTTAAAGCCACTCAGTGAGGCACTTGAAGTTTATTGTCATTCAGAAGGACATTGATTATTTGATATTTGGGATCATACCCGCAGATGGGATACCTATGTATCTTTTTTTCCGAAAAGGAATCAGAACCCATGTAGTTCGAGTAAGGGAATATGATGTTTGTAATTGATGGCTCAAAGAAAGATTTCATAATTACTTTTACACTCTAAGCTCACGTGATTCATGCTCGGTGTGAGAAACAAGAGGTATTAGTAAAACCAGACAGTTGTTCCATGAAAGATTCAATCATAATAAATGATGTGGGGATTATGTATGTATGACTGCCCAAATAGATGAAGATTAGGATTTACTTCAGGGAAGAAATCCAGGAACAAGGTCCATAAAGGTATATGTACTTTATGGAGATTTAGATATTCTAATTTGGGTCTTACTATTAAAAAGGAGGCCCAAATTAAGAGGGGACTTATGATTGGGTTTTACTCCTAAGATGGAGTTCCAGATCAAATGTAAATTAGGACTGGTAAAGAGAAAATTAAGGGACTTGGGGATTACTCCTAAAGAGGATGCCCAGATTTGAGACTGGGGATTACTCCTAAAAAGGAGGCCCAGGATAATGAGGACTTGGGGATTACTCCTAAGGAGGATGCCAAGATTTGGGAATTTTAAGATTGGGGCTTACTCCTGAAAAGGATGCCCAGATTTGGGAATATGGGGATTACTCCTAAGGAGGATGCCCAGAATTGAGAATTAAAACTGGGCATATTCCTGAAAAGGAGGACCAGTTTAAGGGGTTCTATCATCTTTAAAGGATGAGGTTGAATGAATGAAATCTCAATCTTTTGTGACAAAAAGATGCGTAAATCATTAGGTTTTGAGAAATGTTCCACTGAATTCCTTTCAGATAAGGAAGCCAAATCAAGCAATAATGCCATACATGGATTTTAAGAGTTTCTTGAAGACTGAATCTTGCATAGGAGAGGTGGAACGACATAAGAGGGGTTAAATGGGCAAGAAATGCACCCAAAAAGGCAGGGGATCACAAGTCCTGGTTGGCGCGCAAGTACTGCGTGGGCATGCAAGTCCTAGTCGCACAGGTATACATACGCGAAACATGGGTACTTGCACATTTGTAAACTATCATGGTAATACTTGGGCGATCCATGACCAATGCCTTTAGAATTATCCTGAGGTACTTCCAGAAGGCAGGCACACAAGTTTTGGTGGGGAAGTAGGGCAGCGCTCAAGTATTTTCATTTCCCTTAAGGGTAAAACACCTTAGGCGCGCAAGTGTTAGTGAATTCTAACACTTATTCCTTATTCCTATTACTTAGACCTTCCATTATATTTAAAGAATTACCTTAGAAGTGTTCAGAAGACCTGAAGAAGATACTTGGGCATTCAGATCTCTATATCTAAATTCTGGAAAAATTCCACTCCAAAATGTGGGGCCCATAGGGTCTATTTATAAGCTGGAGAAGACCTCAGGCAGTTATCCTTTAGGGCACACAAGTCACTTGCGCAACCATTAGGTGGCGTGCAAGTATACTTTCTCGACAGTGATGAGACTTGCATGACCCTTGTGCTTTTGAAGCTTTGTTCATGCCTTTGTCGATTTTTTATGTTTTCTTCAAAGGTTGAATCAATTTGTGCTAAGTCATTTACCTTTACATTCCTTTGGACTCTGTGAAGAAAAGGAGCATCAACAAAAGTCCCCCCTCAGAGTTGGATCTGAAAGAAATGAGGATGTGACTCTAAGGAAAAGAAGAAAACCAAAGGAAAGGCGGCACACAAGTGTTCAGGGCACAACACTCGTCACGCAAGTACGAGTCGCGCAGGGCTGGAGCAAGCTGACTATAGGCGCGCAGGTGGATAGCCTGGACAATAAATATACGATCATTTATCGCGCATAACACCTGACTTCTGGATTTTCGAGCTCTCGCCGCGTAGGTCTCCTTCACCGCGCAAGTTGCTATGTTTTCCGATGTTTCTTTGATGTGGTGCTGCTGTATAGGTATTTGGACTTGCGTGGTGATACTTGCGCGCCAAAAACTTGTGTGGCACATCCATACTTGCACGTCAAAATTATACTTACACACCTTAATTCGTCAGCCATTTTTTTTTCAAATTTCATCACAATGTTTATGAAAAATCAATCCTTTTAAGAGTTAATTTATTCAACTCTTGTGCAGATTTAATGTCTCCCAAGAGAATCGGAACGGCTGATGGACTGGCTAGCAAGCGGATTGATGACATGATGAACATTGTTGTCCGTGATTACTATGATATCTGCGACAACACTCTCCCAGATTTGGTTATGTACTTGAAGAAATATCATCTTAATTTCCCACAGAGCATCTACCAGCCTCTATATGGTCATGGTCATCTGCATTGAGTCAATGTTCCAGATGCAAAGAATTATATGCCTGATATGCAGCTGCACTGCTACTCAACTATTTCGGTTATGCCGTGCATTAAGAGCAACAACATTGGTGTGAACTTTCAAATTTTTCCTGTATGCCATTTCCTTGCAGATATGAAAATGGAAAACCCATGGGCTGAAATGTTTTCAACTACCAGTTGGTGGAGAGAAGAAAAGTATTGTATTAGAACAATATCTGAAAAGAGTACTCTCTCCAAATGGATCTTTACTTCCAATGTTTCATTCTCAAATCCATGTATCCATCTTCCATGTCTTTTAGATAGAAACATATTCATTGTTTGATCAGCAGAAAATTTTCTCAAACCGCACTCAAGAACATTCTTTTACAATTGTTCCAAGAAGAGCTGGTATCACTGCATCTATTATGGTATCCAGTTGAATGAATGAATTCCAGGTGGCTACTAATGAAGCTCAGGATGCCGTAAACAAATGAAGAGTTATATTGAAAGTATTTTTTAATTCCTGAAAAAGAGAAGAGACTCTAGTCAGTGGATGTCCTTCTAACTGTTGTGCATCAATGAAAAACACTTTCACCTTCGATATTTTGTACCTTTATCCTCTTTTTCTATCTATTTAAATTTACTTAATCCAATGGGCCTAGTGAGCATGGTTTGATTTTTTTTACCAGGATTATTATAAATAACCCTACAAACTTTGAATCTTGTAATTGCTCGATATTACCTAAATCATACAAAATGTATGTTTAGTGAGATGCAACTTGACTATTATTCAGAGGTCCCTTGTCTTTTGTGGGAAGTTTAAAGTCATGCACGTTGGATAAAAAGAGGCTAATGTTTAAGGTCGAAATAGATTTGACCGAATGAATTAGAATTGACTCACTTCCTTGACAATTCATCTGAAAACATATTACCATACTCAATTATGAGGGAAAATATGTAAACTATGACTTAAGAATATTTGAATCTGAGGAATTATATGAAAAATATCTAAAAGGTATTAGAAGAATTAGTTCCCAATAATGAAGTCACCATTATTTAACAAACCCGTTAGGGGGTTGAATTATGCAGGGCCACCTAAGTGCATTGGCTGCATAGTCAAATAAATATCATCTTTTGGCTAATAGGTCTGTTATGTAGACTACTTATGCAAGGCCACTTAAGGGAATGTACTGCATAGTCAGTCAAAATAACTCTCAGAAATGTACTTTACTAGTGTTAAAAGCCAGTGAATGTTTATGGAGATTCAAATTTTCCAACGTATAGAGTTTTCTGTATGGAAAGCGGTACCAGAATATGAAGAATATATTTCCAAAAAAGATTATCAATGAACTGGATAGATATCGCTCCTATGAAGGTCTTACCCAAACATAGGGAAGGAGAATATAAACCATATACTCGAATACTTTCAGATCATGAAAAAGGATATGGGACAAATATGTTAAGGAATAAAATTTTTGTGGATCCCTACAAATTTTCATTTAATACAAATAAGGAAAAAAAGGCTTTCTTCCCAATAATGAAGATACCAGTATCTGAAAATCCCGTTAGGGGGTTGAATTATGCAGGGCCACCTAAGGGCATTAGCTACATAGTCAATTAATAGCATCTTTTGGCTGGAAAATCCTTTATGGAGACTGTTTATGCAAGGCCTCCTAAGGGAACATACTGCATAGTTAGGTAAAATAACTCTCAGAAGTTTGACATTTTTGTGACTAGAAGTCAAGAAAAGTTTTATGGAGATCTGAAAATATTTAAGGCTAGTATTATGACACATAATGATGGGTATTGTCCAATGTATACTGAGATACACAGATCAATTATAACCATAATCATGTTGTGGCTGAGTCCTGAGTTAGACTTCACTACGTATCCCATAACGATGGGAATCAAGCCATACGTAGTTCATGAACTACAGTTTAATGTCACGCGGGACAAAAGTATTAGAGATCTTAGTTTAGGTTCATAGAGCATGTAAAATTATAAGAAATACATAGTGTGTGCTTTCATGGGGACTTTTCAGTCAAGGGACGGAAAGTGGAATTTGTGGTTAGGCCCAAAAGACTTGGGGCTGGATTTAAGGGACACTCGAACATTCCTATGTATCCCATAAGGATGGGAATCAATCCAACATAGTTTTAGAACTACCCTCTGTACAAATTTGGTTCGTACATGTGAAGGGTGAAAGGGGACTTTTAGTGCAATGATGATTTAACCCAAGATAAAAGGTTCAGGTATTGCCATGTATGCATGTAGTCTTTGAAATGAAACAATATTGAAAATCAATGTAAATAATGATTCCCTCTCAGGTGAGGGTATCAAAGAATATTGTAGTTTATTGTCATGCTGGACAAAAGTTTTTGATATATTAACGCCGTATAACAAGGAAAAAAGTGAACCAATATAAAGGAATTGATTCTAGGGGTGGTTTCACAAGTCAACATCGTATGAGATGGAGGTGAACCGATGTGAAGAGATTGGTTTTGGGCTTGAAACTTGGGAGGTTTCCTACGTACCCAGCCTGGAAGGCAAGGATCAAAGTCCACGTAGTTTAATTAAATAATGAATTAGTGATCATGTTGTTCTTGGGGACAACGACCTAAAATAATGATGGTGTTGGGACTTGCACATGGTTAGTAGCCCATAGAGGGTGTTATGGTTGAAGTTTTCTCTAAGATCACATGATTCATACTCGGTGTGAGAAACAAGAGGTAACAAAAACCATAATGATGCATAGTTTAATGTCATGTAGGACATATAAAGGGACTATGCAGTTTAAAGTATTGTAGTTAGGACTATAAGTGATGAACAATTTAGTGTCGTGTAGCAGGGAAAAAGTACAGTTTAATGTCACATAGGACATATTAAGGACTTGCTGTACAGTTTAGCATCATGTAATTAAGATGATAGGGACAATACAGTTTAATGTCATGTTGGACGAAAGGGGGACTGTGCAGTTTAATTTCATGAAGTGAGGACCAAAGAGTACTCCATTTAACGTCATGTTGGACGTATTAGGAACTTTTTCAAAAAGGGACGATACAGTTTAGTTTCATGTTGGACGAAAGTACAAATAGTTTAAGGTCATATGTATGGACCATGGATGATGCATCTTAACATCTTGCTGGACGTAAGAGACTTCTGTACAGTTTAGCGTCATGTAGTTAGGACGTCACAGTTTAACGTCGTGTGGGACGAAAGGATACAAACTGTTTAAGGTCATATGTATGGACCGTGGATGGTTCAGTTTAACGTCTTGCTGGACGTATGGGACTTGCAAATAGTTTAGGGTCATATGCTGGACCGTGGTGCAGTTTAAGGTCATACTAGACCGAGGTGCAGTATAAGGTCATAATGGACCATGGCAATGAATTTTGTGTTTAAAAAAAATACTTCTTCAATAATCTGACATTGGTTGGAGTAGTGATGAGTTCTCTATCCATTGAGATTAATGAATAAGATCCATTGCAGTAGACCCTATGTATTGAGTAAGGTCCTTCCCATTTTGGCTCAAGCTTTGGAAGTTTCTTTTCTGGTATCATTGGAGTTATGAGAACTAATACCAATTCTCCCTAAGTGAATGAATGAAGAAAAACTTTTTTGTTGAAAGTCCGTGCTATTCGATTCTGATAGACATACAAGTGGTGCAAAGTGCACAATATTTTCTCATCTAACAGTTCCAATTCATTCAATCGCTTTTGAGATTTTTCATCTGTAGTTGACTGATCAAAAATGGATACTCTGAGTGAGGGTAGTTGAACTTCAATGGGAAAGACTGCTTCGGTCCCATATACCAATGAATATGGAGTTGACCGCGTTGCAGTACGGGTGGTAGTCCGATAAGCCCATAAAGCATGAAAGAGTTTATCAGGCCATGAATTCTTATCTTTATCCACCATCTTTTGTAGTATATTGGAAAGAGTCTTGTTGAAGGCTTTTATCTAGCCATTGGCTGTTGCAGGATACTGAGATGAATGATCGGATTTGATGTTGTATTCTTGATACAACTTCTTCACCTCGGATGAACAGAAGTTGGTGCCATTGTCCGTCAATATTGTATGAGGGACACCAAATCTGGTAATGATGTTAGAATTGATAAAGCTAACAATGCATTTAGAACTGACTTCTTTGAGAGGTATTTCCTCTGCCCATTTGGAAAATAAATCAGTAGTAGTAAGAATATATTTAAACTGCTTGGCCGTAGCTAAAGGGTAAGGTCCCACCACATCCATTCCCCATGTGGAAAATGGCCATCAGTATTTAGCTGTATGAATCAACTTTGGAGGTTAATGAATGAAGTTGGCATGTACTTGGCATGAATGAAACTTCTTTTTGAAATCAACTCAATCGTGTATCATTGAAGGCCAAAAGTATCCAATCCTTCGAATCTGATCAGATAGTCTATGTCCAGACTGGTGGGCACCACATATTCCTGCATGCACTTCTTTCATGATAGCCATTGTCTCCTCCCCATCAATGCGTCTGAATAGAACTCCATCATAACCACATTTGAAGAGAATTTTCTCTATGTTATCTCGGCTATCATAAAGATTATAATTGACCACACAACGCCAGATTTGTTCATTCTCGGCTCTATCAGGTGGAAGTGTTCCATTTTGAAGGTATTCCCTGATAGGTGACATCCATCCTGTAGTATGACCATACAGTTTAGGAATGGGTCTAACTTCATTAATTTCGTCTATTTTGATTCGAACATAAGGTGAAATTGTAGGATGGTGGGTAATACTAATGGTTGTCTCATCTCGATTTGGATCTGCCATATCTCTGGCTATATTAGCCAGTGCATCATCTTGAGCATTTTGTGATCTCGGGACATAAGAAACTGTCGGTTCTGAAGAGAATTCCACCATTAACTCTCTGAAGTAATCATGCAAAGGGATTAATTTTTCTTTTCTAATGGCATAATCCCCATTGACTTGTTTGATTACCAGGATTGAGTCAACTTTCACCATTAAGTGATTCACTTGTGCTTGAAGCGCCAATTCCAAACCTGTGATGATAGATTGGTATTCTGCTTCATTATTGGTTCCACATTCCCATAATAAGAAGGAATAAGGTAACACTGCCTTTTCTGGAGAAATGATCACAATTCCTAAGCCAATTTTGTTTAATTTAGGATTTTCCATTTTCCTCCCTATTGGTCTTCTCGATCCACCATCAAAGTACATTTCCCATTTCTGAGGACTACCCTATATAGAGAAGACTTACTCATTAGGGAGTTCAGTATCTAAAGATGTGTCTTCCACTGAAGGGTGTTCATCCAAGAAATCTTCCAGAGCTTGGCCCTTTATTCCCTTTTGAGACACATATTGAATGTCGAATTGCTGCAAAATAACTGCCCACCTTGCCATAAGTCCTATAAGCATTGGATTACTAAGGATGAATTTGAGCGGATTATTGTGAGATACCAATTGGACCTCTTGATTTTGCAGGTAGTGTCTCAATTTCTAAACTGCAAAGATTAATGCCAGGTAGCACTTCTCAATACATGAATACTGGATTTCTGCTTCAAGCATAGTCCGAATGAGGTAGTAGAGGCTGTTTTCATTCCCAGCATCATTCTTCTAAGCAAGAAAGCCACCCAATGATTTCTCTAAGGCTTTCATGTAAAGGATAAGAGGACTTCCTTCAACAGGTGGCATAAGTACTGGTGGACTCAAGAAATACTTCTTGATAATATCGAATTCTTCTTGACTTTCTTCAGTCCACTGGTAAGTGACTCCCTTCTTCATAAATTTGGTGAAGGGTAAACATTTTTTGCTAAATTGGCGATGAAATACTAAATATAGGCTATTTTTCCTTGAAGTCCTCTTAATTCTTTAAAATTTTTAGGAGGTGACATACCAAGGATTGACTTTGTCTTCTCAGGATCGACTTCAATACCACAATGGTGTACAAAAAGACGATAAATTTTCTTGAGGTTAACCCAAAACCACATTTTAAGGGGTTCATCTTCAAATTAGGTTGTCGAATCTTGCAGAATATGACTTCCAAATCATCCAAGTGATTAGAATGTTTTTTGGAGTTGACCACCAAATCGTCCACATAGCATTCAACAAACTTCCCTAAAAAGTGTTTGAAGATACGATGCATGGAATGATAATATGTTGCACCTGCATTCTTTAAGCCAAATGGCATTACCCGGTAGCAAAACACACCCTGAGGGGCTCTGAAGGTAGTGGATTCCTTGTCTTTTGGGGCCATTTGAATTTGATTATATCCGATATATCCATCCATGAAGGAAAGTGCTTCATAAGAACCTATTGCATCAATTAAAAGTTCTGTAATCAGAACTAGGAAATCATCCTTAGGACAATGCCGATTAGGATCTCGAAAATCGATGCAAACTCTAAATTTTCCATTTTTCTTCTTCATAGGGACAATATTAGCCAATCACTTGGTATATCAAACTTCTTTGACGATGTTAGCTTTGATAAGCTTATCCACTTTAGCTTTAATTTTGGAAGCATAAGTTGGGTGTGTTCTTCTCGCGGCTTGCTTAAATCCTCGATGTTCTTCTGGTAAACCCAAATGATGAGTAGCCACATCAGGATCCAGCCTAGGCATTTCTATATAGTTCCAAAAAAATATATCTCTATTTTTCTTTAGAAAAGAAATATACATCTCTTGTTCTTCAAAAGTCATGGCCGCACTGATTAAAGTGGGGCGTGGATCTTCTTTTGTTCCCAGATTTATTTCTCTGAGTTCATCCACTATAGTAGAGATACCCTCTTCAAATGCTGGAGGAGCATCTCAGAGATCTTACTCTTCTTCTTCATCATGTGTTTTTTCTTTAGTTTCTACTTGCATAGAAGATGATGAAGCAAAATTTCCATGATCATAAGAGATGTTAAAATTTTAACATCTTGAAGAAGAAGCTTCCATTTAGGACCCAATTGACAATAAAGGGTCTTCCCTGGGAAATAAAGAGGAGATGATGGATTGAGAATCGACATCACTATTCACCTCTGATGTCGCTATCAATTCTTCTGGCCTGGTTGGCGAAATATAGACTTGCTGGATATCGGTAGATGAAACGAAGACATCTCCATTTGAGCTTTCATCATTGCCTGGTGGGTTACCAGTTTTTCCCATGTTGTCTGGCTCGATTGCCGTAATTGACATTATGGATCTTTCTATAAGAGTATTTTGATTTGGGTCTACCCTGTCAATTTGACTGATAGGCAATACATAATCTGTACTCACATGTGCAAATGGATTTACTGGAATCTTTTCCAAACCATATAGAGCATTAACATAGGAAATCTCCCTAGTTGTGGATTTATCCTTTCCCTTCATGTGATAGAATTCCGCCTCAATGTATTGAGACTCACATGTCTTGAACATGGACTTATCACCATAGAATGTCCTAACATTATCATCAAAACAATATTTGAGACCTTGATGGTATGATGAAGGGATACCCCCATGTTGATGTAACCAGGGTCTTCCAAGCAAGACGTTTAAAGATGAGTCTTGACCAATAACCATGAAATCTGAATTGGATACAAGATCTCCAAACTGAGTTATGAGTGTAACTTCGCCCAGTGTTTCTTGTTCATTTTTATCATATCCTTGTAACATCATGGTAGAAGGAGATAAACCAGATTCCGTGAGGCCCAATTGACGAAGTGTACGAATGGGCATGAGGTTGACTCCTAAACCATTATCAATGAATGATCTTCAGATGTCCACGCCATTGACCTTTCCAGATAAGTACAAAGGTCTAATACTTCCATGCATGACATCATCTTCATCTTCATCAGTGAAAGATATCACTGCATGGAATTCCGTAGGATTATTCTCTATGTGATAGGCTTCAGCTGCAGAAATTTCAATTTCAAACTCTTGAGGACTTGACAAAGACTCGATGAGTGCCTCCTGAAGATCCTTTGACAGATTCAAAGCATCCAGAATTGATAACTTGGCCAGTACATGGGCCAGGTGTTTCAATACATCATACTTTGGATACAGAGGTCTGTGTTTCCCAATAAGAACATGTGGTTTATCAGGTGCCTTGGAAGCAGATTCTTTGGAAGTTGATGCATCCTGTATCGGGATAGGAGTTGGCAATATTCCTGGTTTTGGAAGATTAGACCGATTAGAACCATTTACTTTCTGAGAGGAAGAAGATGGAACCATCAACCTGTCTTCCAGAATAACTATGCCAGGACTAAATTTACTATTGGTGGAAGAACATGCTTGTTCTTGTTGAGCTCGATGAAGGGCTCTGCCATGAGTTTCTGCTGCGTACACAGTTTTAGCAGGGGTAGAATTGGAATAGCGGCTTCTGAATGATCCACGTCTTTTCATGTATCATGAGCCTCTAGAACTTCCTTTGATTCCTCTAGTTGATATACTAAATTCTATCTCATCATAATTGAAACTGCAACTGGCATACAGATCTGTAAATTGAATCATATTAACAGAACCGAAAATCAATTCTTCATCCGATATAGACTCTGCCTGACTAGCCAATTTGGGCTATGCTATTTGATGGGGCGATGCCCATTTCTTCGAAGTAAATGGAATTAAATCTGCTAGGGTCAGAGACAACTTAGTCTATGACGTGTACTCATCTTTTTCTGATTCTTTCTCTTTCTTTGAATCATGCAGTTTCTTCGAGGATTTTCCCTCTGATGAAGAGGGTTATACTACAACATTCATGGTAGAAGGCACAATTGATTTCTTCAATTGCATTCTAAAAATAGCTTGAGTTCGGTTGATCATCTTTCTGACCATCCACTCATCATATTTTTGTGCATTTTTGTTCTTAACTTCTTTCCATTCGCCTTCCTCCTCTGGAACTATAGCAGTTACACATGCTACTTGAGCTGAAGACCCTTTTAGTTTGACTTTTCCCGACTCGACCATCTTTTGCCGGAGGTTTTTGAAGAAAAAGCACTCTTGGATGGGATGTCCCAGCATATGATGAAATGGGAAATAATTGGGACGGTCTTCATCTCCTTCCTTGTTTGACCTCTTGGGCATTGGAAATTGAACAAAATTATTTTCCAGAGCCAAAATGAAGTAACCAGGAACGTGTTCATTTAAGAAAGAGTCTGTTTTGCTCTTAAAATCCTCAAATTTTTTTCATCTTTGATCTCTTTGATCGTCTTGCCGAAATGACCTCTACTGTTGGTGCTCATGAGGTGGAGCCCTTCGAGAGGATGAAGGTTTTGAAGTAGAAGTAGGTACAAGTGCTTGGTTAAGCACAACTATAGTAGTCTCTGCTTTACCCATTCTCCTTCCTGGAGCTGATGGAATTACACGAGATTTAGACTTAGTCTGTATAAGAGAATATTCAATCTGTTGAGAGATTGAAGTAAGGTCTTGAAACCCTCCTGTGTATTTCACAGGGATCAACGACGTGTGTAATTCATCATGCAGATTTTCTACACATATTGGCAATAGTTCCACTTGTGGGAGTGCTAAGCCCAGAGAATATGTTAACCCCTTTTAGTGAGAAATGAAATCAGAGACTCTTTCATTCTCCATTTGCTTATAGTTTGTAAGATCGGAAACTGTTGTCTTTGGAAACATTGAGTTGAATTGAAGAAGAAATCGTTGACGGAGATCTTCCCATCCGGTAATTGACAGGGATTTCAAGCTTGTATACCAGACAAAATCCGGTTCTTGCAAGGTTCACACGAAGCATCTGAGTTTCACCGATTATTTCTGCTCTAGAGTTCCCATCATAGGATCGTAAAAAGACATGTAATGCGTCAAATGTTGTTCAGGATCACCTGATCCATTGAAAATAGGGAATACAGGGTTCCCAAAATTTGATGGGGGAGATATTGAATCTACCCATTCAAGGTAAGCTTTCTTTTCCAGTTGAACCTGCGCACTCTTTCCCTCCATAGCTTCCGACCGAGCTGTTAATGACTCAATATTACTTATTAACTTTTGAGAAACATCCGGTTGATCTTGAATCTAAACAGGTGCACTGACTGGAGCTTGGATAGGTATGGAAGCTGGTACTGCAACTGATGGTAGCACTGCCAATTGTTGATGCAATTGACCCGTAGGATTAGACCTGTGAGGGTGTACTGATAAAGGTTGATATTCTTGATCCATCTTAGTAGCTGCAACAAAATCCCTTGGCTGAATGACTTCATCACACTTAGTAGGAAGACTATCCTGAAGTAGTTCTGCGTTCATCCTCCTCAATTCCTTCATTTTTCCTCCTGTTGCGCAAATCTTTGCTCTAGTGAGAGAAATTGGCCTTCTCCAGAGGGAGGATATGTAACATGATTCTTCCCCATTCCCTTGTTTGATCCATTTCGGAGAGGAGGAAGTGGGTTATTTGAAGGAACACCTAGATTTTGGGTAAACATTTGATTTAATGTATGCCCACCTTCTTCATTTGTGTCTATGCATACAACTTCCTAAACAGGAACCTCTTCATCTGATCTCTCTGAGTGAGCCTCATCTGGTGGATAAGCAACAACGACATTGATGACATTGATTGATGTATAATGCATCACATCCCTTCTATCAGAATTTCTATGATATTGTCTCCTTCTATGTCTTTGGTGAGACATTTCCTTTTGTTGATTTGATCCCTCAAGAACTTCTTGACAAACCGTAATTTGGAGGGAATCTCCTGATTATTGGGCTCTTCGTTCCTCCTGTGTATTTTTCCCCAATCGAGAGAAGACCAAATTTCTTTGAGGATGGGATTGAAGATTTGAAAAGTCCTCAGTCTGGTGGACTGAGGATGTTCCTGCTGTCTTTGCTCAACTCCTCGAATCCTATTTGTCGATTCCGAGGGTTGGATTAAAAGAGTCCCCTGTCTGGAGAGCTGGGGTGGCTCTTGAAATGCTATGTCTAAGACTTTCACAAAATATCTCCTGATCTTGCGGACCTTGGTCTGGAAATTATATGGATGCATTAATCAACATTCACTTTTATCACCCAGTTCAAAATAACGTTGGATGATTTCAGACACTTCTATCACTTGGTGATGTGCTTGCTCCAAATGAGAGGCCTGTTCAATATTATCGTTTGCATGATGCAGAAGTAATTCAACAACTTTTTCTCTGTATTCTTGATTTTAAGAGGAACTAGTTGAATCCTATTCTTTGGAAAGCTTTTGATTATGAACAAAGCCAGGTATCCATGGCCGGCCATGAGCAATAACATTGCATGAAACCATTTTCAGCGGGCTTTTCTAACTCGAGAGCAGCGTGAAATGCAGTGCTCCATGAACACCCCATCCTCTGACATTAATACCAGATGGGGCACTGGAAATTAACTAGCGCAACTTACTTAGTGCTCCATGGCGTGAATGCTGAAGGGATCTCTACTACTTTTCATCCTTCAGATATCGAGAGACTGATAGAGATGCCAAGTCAATTTGGCATTGTAATCCTTCTATTATCTTAACATGATTTTCATATTCATCATTAGATAATAATTTATTTTTCAACTGAAAAAGAGTTTTCCATATGTTGAGACGAATATCATGAATTCCATCTTCCGTAAAGATTTCTAGAATGTCATACTGAGAGTCAGCTAGAGGCCAAAAAATGACTGGCACTTCACCTTTCGCCAGTTGTTTTCTCATGTTCAGCATTTTCTCTTTATCATTTGATGAAGATTCTTCTACCTGTTTTGACCAGAGATGGTTCTTCCTTGTTGCTTCCTTGGATTCCACAGGATTGGTAGAGAAATAACAGATTAAACTAATAGATTCATGACTTAGGGGTGGTTCGGAGAATAAACTACACCCCGGGATATCTTCTGATTGAGAAAGTATTTTACCTAACAGTGATGAAACATCATACATGACTGGTTTTGAATTTGCAAGTGCCTCAAGATAAGAGGGATTTCTCGGCACTACATTGTCTACTAGAGCATTTTCTAGGCAATGTGCATCACTACAGCAGAGAGGACTTTCGCAGAAAAATTCATCATCATGGGGAGGACCACCATGGTGGATTACAACAAAAGATGAGATCTCTTGGTCCTTGGTTTTCTAACCACACAGAGGGTTCCTTTGGCTCACATCTGAAGATGAAACTTTGAGATCGACCGAATTGTCTTGAAGCAAGCCTTCATGAGGAAGTGTCTGTTGAAGACCTTCGGAATTAATGTTCCCACTATTGGGAAATGAGGGAGTAAAATCTTGAATTCCAACAGATAACTGTCTGAGGGCTTCATGAACTCCAGCATCGATCAAGGCCTTGTTACAGATTGGATCTTGATCTCTTGACTGTGCTGGGTGGGTCTTGTTCTTAGACGCCTTCTTACTCGCCTTGGAAACAACTTATTGATTAAAGTGGTAGCTCTGAGCAGGTGTATGTTCCTGATCAAGAGAGATATCCTGGTTAGGCTGACGATCTCCACTCAAATCAGGTGTATGTGCCTGACTTGGGTGTCGTATGATATGGGGGAGTATTCCCCACAACCCTCTTGGACTGGAACAGATGTGTGTGTCTATTCCAGAGTTAACTGTTGATGTGTCACTCCACTGGTAGGGATTGATTTATGTGTCTTTCCCTGAGATGCCGCTGAAGCTGTTATAATATCCTAACAGGCATGCAGGATATGAGCAGGAATTTTCTTTTGCTCTTTAACTATTGATAGAATATGCTTGGTGACTTCAGCTGCCGGAACGGGGAAATACGTCCATTCCGGGCTTGGAGTAGGCGTATGTGCCTGGTCATGTCCTCATTTTCTTGTCAGTTAATCCTGACAGTACTCAAGTGTAGGGGCAGAGAGTTGAGTCTGCCTCCTATTTGTCACCGGAGCTTTCCAACTGACTTCTCCGAATGCTACCAAGCAAGATTGTTGGTAGGCTTGATCAATACTAGCAGGTGTATGTGCCTGCTGATTGCACTTTGCCGAACGTGGTTGATGAGATCCATCATATGTAGTCAAATGAGCCTGCTGACTAGCTGGTGATGTATAAACAGGTGTATGTTCCTGCCTATAGTACTCCATCGGAATTGCCTGGCAGGATTGGCGTGATGCTGCCAGATTAGTCTACTGGATAACAGAATTAAAACGAGCAGGTGCATGTGCCTGCTCGTTTCTTTCCACCAAGTTAGGTTGGTGGACTTCTCCGGAGATGGCAGAGATGAGAACCTACTCACTGTTAAGTGTACATTTCCTCTCGCGATTCGTCTTTCCTGCTCGGGTTCGAGGAACCTCAGTAGAATGCCTGGAGTCGGTACCCTCATCATGTTGAGGGCACACTACTGCACGAGTCTGGCGACGATTTTTGGTGGGAGCCCTTGGGAAGGACCCATGTCTGCTTGAATTAAGGCCCTGAGGGACCTTCTCATTCACCTCCCTAGAATAATGGAGAAAATGGTGATTGTGTTCTGGGGATAACGACCCGAAACAGTTGGAGATGGTGGTTAGCACCGCCTGCTTCTTGATCATTGGTCGTCGTTGTCCAGACGAACAAGGTGATTTATTCACTAGGAGGTCTTGTCGGGAAGCCTCTAGAGTTAGAATGGTACCGTGTTGATGGTACTCCTTAACTAGCGAGTTTTATACCCAGCAATGAAGACGCTGAGTAAGTGATATTGTCCTCAGAACGAATGACGATCCAACAGGAGTAGTAGTAGTGGAATTCTCAGCAGCAATATTCACATGTTTGAACTCGAGAGCAGCCATTTCTTAGAATGCAGATGATCTTGGAAAAGAGTTCCTGTTTGATATAACAGACGTAATCAAGATAAATTCAGTCACTGCATCTTTTGGATGAGCACATATGTCAATGATTGTTTTTTTGTCCCTCTCATTGAGTTTAAAATAGGGTCCTAACAAATAAGCAAAACATCATTTTGAATTGGTTAAGGATTCTCGTCGGGTTCACCATTTTTTGTTTCCCCTCTGGAATTGGGGATGAACTCATTGATTTAAGGTTCAGACATTCCAAGCGGTTTCTAACGAGTTTTTTCATAGAACCGAAAACATCCAATGATTCCATATCCATTTGAGCCTACATTCCAAAGGTAGGTGCTCATTAGTTGTGGACTGATGAGGCTTAGGAATTTGCATTGGTCAAGAGGATGGGAGGTCAGACTCAACACACCTTTTTTAGGGGAAATATTGTCTACTCCATGACTCTCTTTATAGATTTAAGTTATGTTCGTGAATCCTTATTACATTACCAAGTATAAAATGAGCTTTCATTTAGATCTAACAATCAATGATTGATATGTAGGAAATTTAGAGAATCTTTTATATGTATTCGAGGTTATTTATCAAGAGAGATTCATCTTTATTTGTTAGAGATTCTTAGTCAATGGTATCCTTTGATACATAAAAGTATTTTGGTCATTATTATGACCATACTGGTTTTAAAGACACTCAGTGAAGCACTTGAAGTTTTTTTTTTCATTCAGAAGGACATTGATTATTTTAGAGTTGGGATCGTACCCAGAGATGGGCTACCTACGTATCCTTTGTTTTGGAAAAGGAATAAAAAACCACGTAGTTCGAGTAAGGGAATATGATGTTTATTATTGATGGCTCAAAGAAAGATGCCATAATTACATTTACACTCTAAGCTCATGTGAGTCATGCTCGGTGTGAGAAACAAGATGTATTGGTAAAACGAGACAGTTGTGCCGTGAAAGATGCAATCATAAGAAATGATGTGGGGCTTATGTATGTTTGACTACCCAAATAGATAAAGATTAGGATTTACTTTAGGGAAGAAATCCAAGAACAGGGTCCATAAAGGAATATGTACTTTATGGAGATTTGGATACTCTAATGTGGGGCTTACTTTTGAAAAGGAGGCCCAAATGAGGAGGGGAATTATGATAGGGTTTTACTCCAAAAAGGAGATCCAGATCAAATGTAAATTAGGACTGGTTAAGAGAAAATTAAGGGACTTGGGGCTTACTCCTAAGGAGGATCCCCGTATTTGAGACTGGGGTTTACTCCTGAAAAGGAGGCCCAGGTTAATGAGGACTTGGGGATACTCCTAAAGAGGATGACCATATTTCAGACTGGGGCTTACTCCTAAGGAGGATGCCCAGATTTGGTAATTTTAAGACTAGGGCTTACTCCTAACAACGATTCCCATTTTTGGGAATTTGGGGATTAATCATAAGGAGGATGCCCCAAGTTGAGAATTAAGACTGGGGCTTATTACTGAAGTGGAGGCCTAGTTTAAGGGGTCCTCTCATCTTTAAAGGATGAGGTTGAATGAATGAAATCTCAATCTTTAGTGACAAAAAAGATGTGTAAATCATTAGGTTTTGAGAAATGTTTCACTGAGTTCCTTTCATATAAGGAATCCAAATCAAGAAATCATGCCATAAATGGCTTTAAATAGTGTCTTGAAGAATAAATCTTGAATAGGAGAGGTGGAACGACATAAGAGAGGTTAAATGGGCAAGAAAGGAACCCAAAAAGGTAGGGGCGTGCAAGTCCTGGGAGGCGCGCATGTACTAGGTGGACGTGCAAGTCCTGGTCGTGCAGGTATACCTGCGTGACACATGGGTACTTGAAAGTTTGTAAACCAGCATGGTAATACTTGGGCAATCCTTGAGCAATGCCTTTAGAATTATCCTGAGGTACTTCCAGAAGAGAGGTGAAAAAGTTTTGGTGAGGAAGTAGGGCGGCACTCAAGTATGTTAATATTTCTTATGGATAAAACAACTTAGGCGCACAAGTGTTAGTGAATTCTAACACTTAGACCTTACTCCTCTTGTTTAGACCATCCATTCTAGGTAAAGAATTACCTTATAAGTGTTCAGAAGACCTGAAGAAGAGACTTGGGCGTTCAGAGCTCCAAATCTGAATTCTAGAAAAATTCCTCTCCAAAATGGGGGGCCCATAGGGTCTATTTATAGGCTGGAGAAGACCCCAGGTGGTTATACTTTAGGGCGCGCAAGTCACTTGCGTGACCATTAGGTGACACAAAAGTAGACTTGCGCGACAGTGATGAAACTTGCACGACCCTTGTGATTTTGAAGCTTTGTTCATGCCTTTGTCAATTTTTGATGTTTTCTTCAAAGGCTGAATCAATTTGTGCTTAGTCGTTTCCCTTTACATTCCTTTGGACTCTGTGACGAAAAGGAGCATCAAAAACCTATATAGTATTGTTTCCTTTATATGTATTCAAAAGTATAGCAAAAAAGTCTATGTTAATGTTCTCCCACATCTATGTTGGTATGGGTAGAGGTTGCATCACCCCTTTATTATTTTTTCCTTTCAACCGTAATTGATTAATATAACAATCACTTTGATGTTTACTCAGCGATCCCATTTTTCATATTTTCCCACCAACAATACTATCAGGGATCTCGATAAGTCTATGTGATCCTTAGGTGAAAAGATAAGGTTGAGCTATGTTTTCCATTTAGAAGATCCTTCTTTATCCCTGGATCAAAAGGTGAAAATAGTCATGTCCCAAACCATAAAACCCCATTACTCATAAATTTTAAACATCAAGGATTTACCCTATCTAATAGATTTAACAATCTTCTGGAATTCTATGTCATTTATTAGAGCATCATTTATTTTCTCTATAAGGATAGTTGAGAAATCATTTGAGAAAGTATTGATGATGTTCATTCCTTAAATATTTATGTGTCCATTATTTGTAGGTATAATAAGATCGAATCTATCTAAATTCAAATCTTTTATTAATATGAAATATTCTTTCTACAAAGATAAACCGCCAACTTATTTTCATTACCAGGATGTTAGTGAGTTGTAGATTTATAATATTTGACAAGATATAATCATATCATATTTCATATATATTGATCCTTCTGTCTGGAAATATATTTGAGACTATTGTGGTTAGTATATATCTCCCAATTCTTCTAATAGAGATAATGCCTACATACTTTCGATGAAAATATCACAACATGCAACACCATAACATGCATGGGATAGTTTCACTCAAGAATTTTCAATTTCATTGAACTGTAAGCCATCCAATTTTCATTTTTAATTAGTACACAACATAAGATATTATTTTAAGCTTCGTTGTACACCAGAAAGAGTTCCCCACTTTTTGTAAGTTGGAGTATTGGTGCAATGATATACTTATTCCTCAACTCTTTTAATAAATCCTCACTTTCACTAGTCCAAATAAACATTACTCCCATACATCTCATATTGCTTACTGGGTTTAAAAATCATGATAATTTCTTCAAAAATCATCAGTAATACCCTACTAGACCAAAGAATCCACATACCTCAATTACAAATATTGTCATGGGACACTATTCAATTTACATTTTCTTGGAAGGGGTCACAAGTACTCCTTTACTACTGATTACATTCCCCAAGAATGATACTTCCCCTATCCAGAACACACCTTTATAATTCATTGCCAAAATTTTCCCCTTATCAATGTCATGAAACAATATTCAAATTCTCTTTATCTCCATTCTTGTTCTCGGTGTATATCAAAATATCATCATTAATGGCTACCCAATTTTTTTGATATAATATCTAATGAATATATTCATTAACTCCATGAAAATTTCTAGAGATTTATTGAGTATTAATAGAATCACTCATACCATGTTTGAAAGGGAGTATTGGGAATATATTACGTACTCACATTTAATTGGTGACGTCCCAACTGGAGGTCCACCTTGTAGAAATAGATTCCTCACGCAGTTTATCAAACAATTCATATATCCATGGTAGGGGATACTTGTTATTTATCATTATTTTTTGAGCTCACGATAATCAATGTAGAGACACATTTTTCCATCATTATTCAAGAAGATAAGGACTGGAACACGCCATGATGAAGCACTCAGGTGTATAAATCCCTTTTCTAGATTATCTTGTAACTACTTCTTTAGTTCTTCTATCTCAAAGTTGGACATTCTATAAGGTTTCTTTTATGTATTAAATTATCCAAGAATATGTTCAATTGATAAATAAAACTCTTAATTAGGATAAAGATGAGATTATTCATCAGGGAACACATAAGTAGAGTCCATAATAGTGGGTATGACCTCGAGAATGATTTTATTTGTTTTTGTCAAGCCTTTGATCTAGACGAGATTGCTTATAAGGAAACATTATCCACAATCGAGATGATGAATCTGAAGAAGATTAATCGTCCTCCTAACACATGTACAAAATAGGGGGATGCTTCAAGATGTAATGTGTGATCTATCTATCCTAGTAGTTGTTTTTTTATTTGTATGAAAAGAGAAAATGCAAGCTAAAAAAAATAAACTCTACCAAATTGAGTATGAAGTATTTTTTTGAGAGGTTCACTCTATCTAAATTAACTAGGGAGGAGTTATAAACATTGGATGCTGCAATTTCTCAATATTATATTCTCATAGATATCTCAACATCTAAATTTTTTGGTGGTTTATTAATAGTTATACTAAACATGCATGATATTAAATAATTCTTAGAACCATAATAACATAGTATATTCACGATTTTTGAATTAATAGCTAGTGTACATGTCACCAAATCATTTTCCGGATCCACCTCAGTTGTAGTTATTTAATATTCCTTTATATTTTACCTAGGTGCTTTTGTTTTCAATTTCCTCCAACAATACTTTGATTAGGGAAATGATTTTCATAATGATCATATTCATTACAATTGAAACACTACAAAAATGATATGTTTTTGTCTGAACCTTCCTTTATTGTTTCAAAATAGTGGGATTATTCATATCCATTCAACAATTATTAGCTATATTCCATTGTTTTCCATACTTGAATCATATATTGGCCCCTTCATGAAGTTTCCAAGAATAATCTTCCCACACTTTTGACACATGTTATATATGGTATTTTATTTGTCATTGGATTTATGAATCATATTAAACTCCATTTTCATCCTTTTTCCACCAGGCCCATGATACCACTAAGAGACTATAATCTCTATTTCAACCTAGAGGGAATAATGAGCAATCTCATCATAACTTTAGATGTCTCTAGTCACCAATTTTATTCATAGACTTGTCTTGAGTCTGCAAAATAATTTATCCACATTTCATTCATTGTTCATGACATAGCCAGAGGTGTATCTTACAATAATTGTGATGTTTTCTTCATATGCCCCAATAGACTCATCTTTTTTTCTTCTTCAATCTGAGGAATTACCTTTCCATCATGAGATGGATAGTTTGGGAAAAATATTTATTAAATAATATTTTAAGAAAACTTTCCATTTCATGGAACCAATTTCCTCTTGTGAATTTGTGTTATTAATCTATATATACCACTGATTAGATTCTCATACAAAAATAGGCTTCTAGCACAACATTATCTTTTACTAAGATCTAGAGGATAGAAAATATCTTCTTGAATGGATTTAATACATTGTTCTATGAGGATGGGATCATAAGATCCACTAAAAATGGGAGGCTTTTGTCTCATGAATAATTATATGGGAACTTGCTCTTTCTTTGGACAATCACGAAATTCCACATGATTGAAGCTATTATTCATAATATGAGAGAGGTGATAATTTACTTTTATAAGGGTTTTATCACCAATTCCCATCGTATTGGGAATATAATCAAATAAATAATCACATTTCTTATTTTAATGATTATTGGCACGAGTTCTTCTATTTCCATTAATTAACTAAGATAAAGAATGTAAAATATGGGGGCATCAATACATAACTAATAAGCATAATAAAATAAAATTTTAATAAAAATGGATAACATTGTAATAGAAAATTGTATCATAACTTGTGATTCTATAGGTTTCAATCTTGGTTATGCATGATACATTTCAAAGAACATATTGTTTTGAGAATTATTTTCCATTAATAGTGGTTTGTAATGAGATTATGAATTTACCAAAACACATCCCCTAGGAGTGTCAAACCAGGTTCGTAGTAAGGCCCGTTTACCTAAACTGGGTTACCTCGAGTTGGGATGAGAACACATTGTTGGAGTTAATATTACTAGGTATATATGTTATTGAACCATGTCCACTTTTAGTATCTAGACATGGATGTATTTTCTTCATAAACCACTTACTATATTCATACTAAAATTTAGTATTATTTTCCTATACATAGTATATCCCTAAGGAATTATCTAGATTTTTCTAATCATAATACCAAAAATAATATGACTCTCCTCGAATACCAACTATTGTGACTGTAGACTTTTAAACAGGTTATTACATGATTTTAAGAATAATTAAACATCAAATTACAAGACTAGGATCAAAAAATATATTATATTTGAATGAATATGTACAACATTAAACCCAATGAAGGTATATTCTATTTAATATCCATAATGAGCTCTTAACATCCATTGAGCTCCTATAACTGTATAGGATAATACATGGGTAATATAAACAAAAGGGATTAGATAAAAATACTAGAATGGAAATAAACATATGAATGAATCATAGCACATGGGTTTAAATGCATAACATAATGACATAAAAGGAATGGAACATGAATAATAATAAGTAAGAATAACATGAAATGATGTAATCATAAAATCATAGGAATTTGGAAAATACATATAAAATGATCTAAACAATACTCAAGGATATCCACCAAGACATGGTGGATAATGTCCCACAATAGAATTAGGTTCACTCCCTGTTGCAACATGACATATCATGAGACAAAAAATTACCCCATGAATTAGATAAATATCTAGGAATACTCATCATAACATGTTCATGAATACGTCTTCCACAAATATAATTATACCAAAGGAATCAAACATATATATAAGTGTTACCAATGGTAAGAATTGGGTATCATAATCATGTAAAAAGTCTTAACATAAGAGTATATCATAATGGTGTCTATGAAAGAATTGTTTTAAACCATAAATGGACATTCCTAATAAAAAATAGACGTAGATAATGATAATTTATTTCAAAATAATGTGAGTTCATATAAAACTATTGTTTAAGAAGATTTAGAAATAAAATTTTTTGTGTGGTTTGAGGAAAATATTTAAAGATTATATAAAATAGAAAAAATAATAGATCATATAAAACAATAAGTGAACAAAGATAGATATTCATAATAATATTATTTATTTTAGTAAAATAATAGTCGATTAAAGTAGATTATGTATTTAAAAGGAAAATGCCTAATAAATCGGGAAGGTCCCAAGAATCCTGTTTTATTTTCAGGAAGATTTGGGATGTAAACCTCATAAAAACATGTATTTCACCATAAAAAAAGTATAATTGCGAATGGATAGAAGTGTTTGGAATAGATAAATATAATTCATAACACGAACATAAAAATAAAGTGGAATTAAATTTGGGTAAAGGGAGAAATAGTGTAACTTGACAGAAAAAATAGAGTTTCGGAAAGGATCCCTTACCATATGTATGAAACAGTTCTTCCTTGATATTAATGTCTTGAATAATAAAATTATATTAATTAATTAATAATTATAAAAAATATCAAAATTTAATTTATTTATTATAATTTTATTATATTAAATTTTTTCCCTTTTCATCAGTTATAATGTTCAATTTTATCATTTTGGAGTGTTCATTTTCTTAGTTTTCATAATCGGTTCACCTGTATAAGATAATGGAAGTTCATGTAAAACCAAAATAGAATTAAAGAATTGAATTGATATTTTATTAATGAAAATAAATATGTTTAAATGATTATATAAATCATTTAGTTGTTTTGGGTGGGGAGGAATCATTCGATAAGATATTGGTAACTATCTTTTAGATTATTTAAGATGTTTTTGCTCACAACGAACTTGTTTTATTTTATTATTTAACATCATGTGCATCAAATGATTCTAAAAAATTAAGTAGGCTGTAATTTTTATATAATTGTTTTAACAATAAAAATTATTTTATGACCAATCTTTAAGGTGTTATTGGAAAATAAAAATTCATTATCCTTGAAGGTGATAAATTAGCACCCCAAGAACTACAATTACATTTTTAGAATAAAAGGGACCTACGAGGGGTTTAAGGATGGATGATTATATAATAATAAAATTAAACTATTTCTAATATAATAGAGTTATCATAAAATTTGTATGATATGATGGGTAGATAGAATGAGAAACGTATATGAAATTAAAATAAAAGGGATGTGGAATTTACCTCTTGAATTTTTCCTCCTTGAAAACCTATTTAAAGAAAAGGATTTGTTTTATTGATGAGACCAAGAAATCCTAGAATTTTTGGAGAGGTTATTAAGTGTATTGGTTAGAGTTTTTAAAAGTATCAATGCTTGGAAGGTGTGAGGATAAGAGGTACTGGGGGTGGTATTTTTAGTGGAAGAGATGGGTGTTTTCTCATTATTTTATTCATTAGATTATTATTTTTCTCATGAAAAGAAATATTATTGATTTTGGAGACTAAATAATGTTCTAAAAGCATGTGATTTCTAACCAATAGTTCTTAGATTATCCATTACTCAAGGAATAGTGTGTTTAATTTATAATGTATATATACCTTAAATTACCATTTTTTACTATTCACCAAAAAATCAAGTATTTCATAAAAATAAAAAAAATTCACCCTAACCATTTTTCAATATTTGGAATTGATAAATTACTTTAATTTGATGTATATAATATTTTAAATATAATGAATTTAATTTTTAATTAAACTCATCATTTACATGGAAAATAAATATTTTAAAATTATAACTGATTTTATAACATTTTTTACAACTAAATAAGCTCTCCTAGAATTATTTTAATATCATAAGAAAAAAATATGAATTTGTGAATTCCATTTTTGTCATTTTTTTATTAAATAATCATGAAATATTAATTAAAATATTTCTGAAATACAAAATACTATCACATAATTTAAAATTTTGAAGAATATTTATTTACTAAAGCTATGATATATGATATCATTTTTTTCATTTATACGACACCAAAATATTGTTTATAATCTAATAGGTATTGTTTCTACTCTATTACATGGTTTACTATACATAAGTTTCACCTTACTATTATAAATTTCAAGTTACTATTTCATCAGTAAAGGTTCTTTCACTTTTATAAATACATCTTTTTTCATTCATTATTCATTTATAAAGTTGGTATCATGTTCTTAGTGTGATTTTATGCGATTTATACTATATTAAATAATTATAAGAAGGTAATTTACATTGAAAAAATATTTTGGTTTATTAAAATTTGATGCTTTTAAGGCATTGAGACTTCTTCTCATGAAGTTTACACTTAATGATCACAAAAAAGGGTGGTAATGAGGGTATAACCTCCAAATGAAATCAACATTTGGAGGATTAATTTGATATTATTATCAGTAAATGTGTGTATTATTCCATATACATGATATTATTATTAACCCAAATATTGAATTCTTTATTTTGATGCACTGATGAAAATAATGATGAAATATGCTCATGGTGAGGTAACATACAATGGGTTCATCATAAGTGATATTGAATTTATTGAATAAGTAATGAAATAATTTATTCCTTATATAATAAATGATTAATATACCTCGAACAATTTCAAGGAAATAGAACTCTCTAATTAAATACTTATACACAGTAGTTCATTGACACGATCATTTAAGAAATTCAATGATGTATGTGTTATGCATAGAATTTTGTAAAAAAATTTCATCTAGTTTGATGAGGAATTTAGAGATTAATAGACTATATTACAATATAAAATTCAATTTATGTTTGTTTAAAAATGTATATTAAAATATTTTTTTATGGGTGCATTGAAATATTGCTGAATATTAATGATGGATATTATGTTCATTCACAAATTTCCATGAAGAATGTTTTTTGATTGGTTCCACACTAGGTGTATCAAGAATCACCATAAATTATGTTTAATTTAATATTAAGAGAAATTTTCTTCTAGGATTATGGAATACTATCCATTATAATAAAGTAGGCTACATATATTTAACCGTGATTTATTCTAGTTTCAAACATGCTAGATTAATTTTCACTCACCATTATCACTAACAGGGTAATAAATAAATATATATTTATTCTAATATTTAGTGAATATACTAGAATATAAATACTTATTTAGTTTATTTGAAGGACTATTTTTTTTGTTTTGTGAATACAAAAATCGATATTTTATAGTATATAGTAAATATAATACTCAATTAATTATCAAATGAATAATATTTATTTGAATAAATATTTATTATTTAGGGTTTGATAAATTACATTGTAGGAATAATGATTCAAGCCAATAACCCGATGATAAGGATATTTATTTAATATCATAAATAAATATATTTTTAATTTATAATGAAATGATATTTTAAAAATAATATTTCAAGGGTTATAATAATTATAATGTTATTATTATATTTCATGTGGTATTATATAGATTAAATATATTGATAAAGGCATATATGAAATTCTTAATTTATTTATTACAAGGTCTAAAATATATAAATAACATTTTGATTCTAGTATGAGATTTTTTGTACACTAATAAATTATTATATTCCTTGACATAAAATCCGACCAAACTCCCATTAATGAACATAAAAGAAAAATCTGAATTATTTTTTAAAATCTATTTCATATGACATGAAAAACCAGTTTCTTCCATGCTAGAACTCATAATAAAAAGAAAAATCTCTAGATATATAATGGAATTGAGTGGATATCTAGAGATTAATTCTCTATTAGATTCTCCCACACAATGAAATATAACAATAGTGAATAAATTGACAGAGAAGGATTTTCAATTTCATAGTAATTTATGTTTTAAATTAATTATAAATTAAATTTAAATGATCCATAGAATATGATTCTTGTTAATCATTTATATTCATTTCATATATTATCAATCTAAATCGATTAAAAAAAATTAGTAACCCAATAAAATGGATTATTGTTCCTAATAGTATTAAACATTTATAAGCATGATCAAATTCTACTTTAAATTTTTGTAAAATATATTTAACAAATTTTAATTGTTTGTTAAATTATTTTCTTCTTTGTATATTCATTATTTTTCTAATTTTCATGATAACACATTTATATGAGTTCATATTTCTAACAATATATTGAAATTTAATAGATAATTATCTATGATCTAACTCAATGGATATACTGTTTGTAACTACATGAAACAGTAACTAGGAATGTAGTGGTGAATTATACATTTGTTACATATACTCAACTCCAACATTTTTCTAGCCACATATATTTCCACACACTTTGTGGTTATTTATATAGTGTCATACACATTGGACATTGATAGGTAGAAAATCATACCAATTCATATAGATTAATAGAAGTGTTGATAACCCCAAATGTTTTTACACTATACATATTATGGAAATATATGTCATAAATTTATAAAATTATTTAAAATTTACAAGAAATTATAGTTGAGTAATGTGGCGTAAAATAGATTACGTAATACGTTGATATCTTTTACATTGTGTGTAATAAGTGTATATCAATTGAATGTATATATTAAAATTTTTACCATGTTGTGTGGGTTGATATGTAAAATAATCAATTGAAGATAATGAATTCATGGTGTGAAGTTGGCTATACACTTGGTCTGACACATTCCCTACCACAAGATCTCTACTCCAAGTTTACTTTTGTGAGAAATGTGTCAATACAAAATTAATAACTAAATCAATTTAAATTCTACGACAAAAAAAGTGTAATGGTCATCGTATAAACTATGGATTTCACAGAAATTTTTCATGGTGGATGTTACATATAATATATCATATTTTTTAGTTTTACAAGATGCACATGTATGTTTCCTAACCCATATAACAACCAATCAGTTATATCATGGGATATCATATAGGGATACATGAAATTTACATACACAATACAGAAAAAGTAACATTCAAATTTTTTTACATAATGATTTGAGTGACCATAAAAGCAACGAAACTATAAATATTTTTTTAATTGACCATATATGAAAAATAATATATATTTTGTGTGGCCTCTTATTCTCAAACCACACACATATTTATATTGAAATGAAAATGAAAATGAAAATTAATTAGATATATTTAAAATAATAAAGGATTGGAATTTTATTATATATCAAGGATTGTTCGGAAAGAATATGAAGAGAAATAATTAATTTTAGAAGTAAATAATTAATTCTAATAAATTTATCATATTTATAATTAATTGAAAAGAATTATGTGAAAAAAATAAAAATTACTATTTAATGTTTTTATTGATCCAGAGCTAGACCAACCAGTTCACATATTGAATTTATTGAATTTATTCAATCAGTTATCACATGGATTAATGCGATATTTTTTATTTAATTAAATATTATGGTATAAAAATCATTCCTCCAACCATTATCTGGTAGAGTCTTTTGTTTTTAGGTTTTATTTTATGAGACACTAAAATACTACAACACATCACTAGTGAGTAAATTCTTTATTATGGATATAGATCACAATGAGAGGACACAATTAAAGATCACAACTGAGATGAATCTAATTGAGGAAATACATAAGATAATAGGTAAATACTATAACTAGTTATAATAGTGGGTTCGAAGAGTTTTTTTAATTGATATAAATGGCTGGTTTTATATATCTTGATATTCATACCTATTGATAAAAGATCCATACCAGATAAACAAATTAGTATATTCTTTCTATTGATGTGTATTAATTAATATATTTAGTACATGATAATTGATTTAGTTAAACATTATCAAATAATTTTAATAATTTAAAATTCATTCTGGGTGAAAAAATAAATATATTATATTCAAAATATATTATCATGCTTAGTTATTTAATTATGAACATTATACAAAATGGTTAATATATTATGAAGAATAAAAAAATAATATTTCTGAATATGTTGAAAGGATACTGTAATCAAAATATTAATTCATAAATCAACTTTCATCACTTGTTTTAGAATTAAAACATAGTTTAAATTATTTATTCTGGACTTTTAGGATAAATTAAATTATTAAGGAATTATAATTTAAACATTTTTGTGACATATCCATGTTAACAATAAGAGATGTTTCCCCCCATATTACTTGGTGTGACATGGAGGCAAGAGTTGATACAATATCAGTTTAAGATTTCATTACTACCCAGTCCTCTTAATATATTGAACAGATCTTGTTTAATAAAATAATAGAGTATGGAGTACCTAAATTTTTTTGAAGAATTTATTGAGGCCCCCCATACATGTTAATCATTGGGGAATATGAATTCCTTCCACAAGTGTATTCATGCAACTAGATATTCAAAATCCAAAAGTGAGGTCAATTAGAATTTGGTAAAATCGAGTGAGAAAAACTTATTCAATAATTACATCATTATTGGTAATCTTGATAAATTACTAATACTTTATTGTAATTTATTTATAATAATGAAAAATTAACTAGAAATCATAGTCATAAGTAGCGGTAAAGTAAAATTTCTTCAAATGAAAAATCTTTAAAAATCCATAGAAACTCTTTTTCATTTAAATTATATAAGAACATTTGTTAATGTAATAAAATAATATATTCTCATTCTTGTAATTTAAGGAGTGTGTGAATGTGATAAGGATGACTAATAGAGAAGTGTGGTGGATGGTTTTTAATTCTATTAAATAATTTAATTATCTATTTTATGAGACATGAATATATAATATAAGAAAATGGATGCATACACCACACTATCTCATCATTGAGAACATGAAAATGATAATGAGAGAATAATGAAAAACAAGGTTGTTATTGGTCTATATAGGTGTAAAATAGAAGATAAATACTATAAATCTAACCATGAACATAGTATAATGTAGTATATCAATCTATTGCTGGTGTAAGTCATCCATTTAGATAATAAATTATTCATTAATCTCATATTTTCATCATCAGTGTCTAGATATTAAATATTCATTAATTATAAAAAACTAATACTATAGGGAGGCAATTGATGAATTTCTGTACTATTATTTCCCAATTTAAAAAATATTGGAGGGAATTTGGAACCTAAAACCATAATAATTTTTCTGGGACATTGTTGAAATAAATATGAAAAGTTCATTTTCCTGGGTGCTTTTAAAATTAGAACATTTGATGTAAAATATATAAATTGAAATAATTGAATATGTTGATATCTTCATTATACAATGAAGGAAATGTCACTGAAAGAGTAATCACCATTAATTTATGAAAAATAATGATAAAGCATCTTCATCATGTATATTCATCCAAAAATTATTATTTATAATTCTTTTCATGGGTATGAAATATTATATGTGTCTTATATAATTTTTCCAAAATTTTGAATCCAATGAAGATCATAAAAATTACATGAAGTAAGATGAATCTCAATGTAATTGATGGGGGATTATTCATAGATCAACTAAGGAAAACCAAAACTTCTGGACTTCCAAGGTGATTGATTGTCATAAAATAATTATTTTTATTGAGTATTATCGAAACAAATAAATTATCATTTAATAATTTAAATTATATTAAGATTATTCATAATTAAAATGAATGTTGTTTTGGTACATCAAAAATAATTACTAGTTTAATTACACTAGAATCAGAAATTTACAATATCTAAATATATAGATCAGACCCTAATTACATGATTCAATATATAATTCCATATGACTTAATTATACCCTCCCTATATATAAGAAGTCACTGAATAGTAATAAGTGGCTGAATGGTCTAGTTGGGAGACTTTATCCTTTATATCAGAAGTCATCCATAAATAACATATGAAGTATATTATAATTAAAAAGATCAATTCCTGTGTAATTAATAATACTCCTATAAAGGATAATTTGGCAGTTGGAAAAGAGTCACACACGTATTAACCAAGGACCCCAATTTGGTATTTCAAAGCATATTATAAGTAGAAAAACTAGAAAAATAAATATGACACTATGAAATAACTCTAGATTATATCCTAATACTTCCTCGAAAGACCAATCTACCCACTCTAACCTCATAATCATCGATCTATTGTCCTTTCAAATATCCAATATCATTATGTATGTATGCCCATTGAGATTACCATTAAATGTGTCATTAAAAATCTCAGTAAGACACCTACAATGCATCCTTATAATAAGTGTATATATATGTGGTGTATGTCACTACATAAATATAATGCATAAGAAAATAGTCAACCACACAAATTTCAAGTCATCAAGAACTAATTAAAATTCCATAAACATATAAACCACATAGTTAGACATTATGCTAATAATGATTCTGTGATGACCTGGACCCTCTCGGTCCATTCCATTGCCAAATTACGGATCCTATGGGTGAGGTCTCGGTGGTAGGACATCATTTCGGCATGCGACCTATCTGGGCGACCGATCGGTGCGACCGATCGGCACGACTAATCTGTGTCACCCAGGCTTGTTGGGTTTCTCTTCTACGATTTTTCCCGTAACGCCTCTTTTGGGATTTTCAACCTTTTTTCAAGTGGTTCAAATCCATTTAAAAGTCCCATAATTAATACCAAATAAATCCTGAGGGACCTCCTCAATGGAGAATTAAATAACAATTAATTCCGTCGTGTGTAACCACCCAACCGCGTGGGGAACCATGATCCGAATTTAAAGCCATTCAAATCCTCATATCCCATAACAACGGGATATTATCTATATATCACATGGGAATTTCTTCTTCCTTCTTCTTTCTCTTGACTGGCTACCTTTCTTCTTAGTATGTTTGGAGTTCCTGACATCCCTTCCCTGCGAGTCGGGCTTTTCCCTATTTCTGGTGTGAGGAGAGAAACATCGATATTTGATCAATCAAGTTGGGTTTTCCTTCGCCTCTCCTTTCTATGTATCATGCAGGGTGGGTACGCTTTTGAATCTGTGGGAATTGATGAAACCAAACTTAATGAAGATAATGAACGAATATTTAAATAATGAAGTGGGGTGTGATCGATGTTTCTGCTGTACTAATTTTATGTTGTATGTGTTGTGAATTTTGAGGGCCTATGCTCACTGAAAATCATGGTCGTTGGTGGTCTTTCCTTGAGCACTAATGAACCCTTCTATTCTATGGTGATTATATGACATAACCTGGAAATTTGTTAATCACGTATACAAAGTTGGTTTAAATGGATGTTCAGTAAAACAAGAATCTCAATGTGACCACCCTGGTTAACAAACAGAAAGAAGAACCTAATGAATGATGTGATTGAACCTGGAAGTTTTCCAATCTGTTTGGTGGTGGGAGTGTTGTTATTCTTGGTGCTTATGGGAAGACGTGAATGGGGATGGGATCCTCTTTTTTGGCATGGTTGTTGGTTGTGATTTTGAAGCTGTGTGGTTGCTCTGCTGTGACACGAACTCGGGTGGAATACTCTATCGTTGAGAAATGTTGTGTTCCAGGTTTTGGGGACATGGGGATGTTTCTTGGGGTTTTATTTGTCTCATTTACTTCAAGGGATCTAACTTATCCCTTTTGTGAGGTTTTCTTTGGTTCCAGTACTTTGAGGTATCTCACTTATCCCTTTGTCGTTGTGACATTATAAGAGAACTAGGTGTGAATGCTTAAATTGTTGTTTGGCTGTTTCTTTTTTCTCCTGGCTTGTGTTTATGCATGTTAGTTGCTCGATAGTGCATAATTCACCCTAATTGGATCACGTGAACATGAAAAAAAGAATTGATGAGTGTGGAATTTGTTTTGGAATGAGTTGTGACATGACTGTGAGTGTCGCAGCTTCTTTTGTGAATGAATTGTAACACGGGTGTTTGTTCTTAGGTTTATGAACCCCTAGGTTTGGATGAGTGTTTTTTACCTATACATATATCTGTATCTTTTTGTTTCTTATTTTCACCCCACCCAAGTTGATCACTTAGTGCCGAACATCCCATTTCATGGGGTGGGTGTTTTTCCCTATATTATTATGAGTGGGTGGTTATTAGCTCCTTTTCTGATCCCTTTCCCAAATAGCCCAAGACTCTTCAGGTAGGCTTTGATGGCTTGAGGTCCATTATTATCCCAAGAATCTTTGGGTAGGGTAGTTATGGTGGTTGGACTAGGTGTTTGCGGGAAGGTTGTTTCCCAAGTGTCTTCAGGATGACGCCCATGTGTCTTCGGGCGTGGCAGTAGTTGTTCTGGCCCAGGTGTCTTTGAGAGTGGCATTAGTTGTTCTGGACCAGGTGTGTGTGGGTGCGGTTTGGTAGCGGGACTGCGGTGAGGTTATGGCCTAGGTGTGTGCGGGCTATGTTTGGCAGTGGGACTATAGTGAGAATGGAGGGATTGGTTCGATGCGTAGGATGTCTTCAATAACTAGTGGGAAAGTGGCGCGGGGTACCCAAACATCTATGTGTTATTACTATACTTAACTTGCCTTGCATTATTTGGGGAGTGTGCCTTGGTGAGGCTTGGGTGGATAGTTTCCCTTGCTAGGTGTTTTGGTTTTTCTTTTCTCACAGGGAATTGGAATGCCTCTCCAATTGTGCATGAGAGTCTTTGGTTTTCCCTACTAATTGTACTTGTATGCTCACCCTACATATATAAAACTACTTTCAGGTTTTAAGGAGGACTTCAGAAATCGTTCGGAACCGTACTACCTCGGACCTTGGGGCAATTTCTGTTGTCTTCTTCCTTTTTATTGGTGATTTACCCTTGGAGTTTTTGTGGCTTGTATCATTTACTATTGAACATTCATATGGGAACAGGTTAATTTTGGATTTACCTTTACTTTCATCTTTGGTATTTTTGGGGTTTTTATCTTATCTCTCTATCCTATAAAAATAAAAAGGGTAATGCCTTCCATTTTGTGTGAGATTCTATACCATTTGTGTTTGTCGCCACTCTGGGACCTATTGAAGGCGGGTTTTGGGGGTCATTATCTCTCTTCCAACTTAATGAAGGAAGGGCCTGGCAATATACTGACCCTTCTCTCATTTTGGTGAAGGCAGGTCATGACAGAATGGTATCAGATGCATGTTGAGAGATAAGATGGAGTCTGGAGTTAGGCACAGTGAGAATTGCATGGGATGGTAGGGGAACAATGTTGGGTGATCTTGGTGCGTGTAATAGGCCAGGGAAGACTGGATGGGACATGCGATTTTAGAGCCCCCCGTGACCTGACGCAAGGACATCAGACCTACCGAACGACCAAGTGAGGCTACACTGATTGTAGGGTAAAGATGCTAGGAAATGTACTTTCATCATAATGAATTGTGTTCTTATGTTTCATGGGTGTCTTGGGGATTCAAAATAAATAAATGAGTCTAAGAAAATTTAAGAACAATATTCGACACTACTCGGGCTTAGGCATTCCTTTTTTACCTAGAAGCTATGGAACCTGGGAGGTGACCACGAATAGTGCAGGAGATCGAGGCTCAGGAGGTTGACTTGGTCGATCGGTAATGGACCGACCGAGAGGAGGAGGATGATCAGTGGAAGAAGAAGCTTTGAGCCTTTCAGCGATAGACCCTCGAGAAGTACGAGGGCAGCACCTCGAATATGGAGATGAAAAGCTAGCTCGAGGAACTATTGAAAGATTTCGGCCTGATACGGGCTCCAACGGAGTACTGGGTTCCTCTGTCCATCAGCCAGATGCATGGGGCATCGCGTCAGTGGTGGAAGCTTTATCTTGGAGAGAAGAGGGAAGCTGAGGTTGTGTGGGATGACTTTGAGAAGGAGTTACGGGTGGAATTCCTCTCTTCCACGATGAAGGAAGAGAAGATGTAGGAGCTACTCTCCCTCCAGCTAGGGAGTATGCCAGTGAAAGAGTTGGGAATCAAGTTCAAGGATCTCTTTCTCTTTGCTCCGTACCTAATTTTTGATGAGGAGTCTCAGACGAGATGTTTAGAGGAGGCACTCCGACCTTCTCTTCAGTATGCTGTTACCCCCTTCACCCTACCGACATACTTAAAGTTGCAGAAGAATGCAGAAGTGAAGGAGAGTATTTACACGCTGGAGGTGTGTAACGAGAGGGGATCTAGTTGGGCTCGTCAAAGGGGAATGCCATCAGTACATGGCCTCTAGTATCAGGGCCCCCTAGGTTCCGACCAGTAGGGAGAAGGCCGCTGCAGTTCCAGTTCTGATCTCCCGATCCACTCCCTTTCACTTCGGGCCCGGGACCGAGGTGCTTCATCTTTGGCAGCCATAGGCACCTTCGAAACTAGTTCCCTGACAGAGTACAGTACGATGGGGGTGGGAAGGTCCAGCACCAACCTCTGCAGCAGCAGTTCCCAGCTAGGCCCTTTCTGCCGCAGCAGCAGGGGCAGCGGGCTCCCACTCCACCGAGGGCCGACTTTGCAGGAGGAGGATGACCTCAGGGCGATCCTCAGGGACAGCGACCCGGGCATGGTCAGGGAGGTGGCCGATAGCTAAGAGGCAGTAGAGCTGGGCATGGGAAGTTTCATGCCGCAGAGGCAACAGTTCTAGCAGGGCCAGAGGTCGTTCGAGGTACGATCAGCTTGTTTAGTACCCTTGAATATTCCATATTCGATACAAGAGCTTCACACTCCTTTATTACACCAAGTCTGGCCTATGCTCTGGGTTTAGACACTAAGAGACATCCAGTGCCCCTGGTGCTGAGCACACCAGTCGGAGGTCAGACCGACTTGTTGTATGTTTTTTGAGGATACAGACAGATGACAGGGCCACATCAATCATTCATGGATCTTCTACTATTGTAGATACATCCATACTATATTGTACTAGGCATTGAATGGCTATCCTATGTATGTTCCATCATTGAATTCTTCTGAGGAAGGGTTTTGTTTTCAGACTTGGGCAGCCGACGGGTGACTTTCATCAGCGAGTGGAGTTTCCAAAGGAGTAGTAAGTGAGGGTAACCCCTCCTCTCCTTGTTAGCTGAGCTAATAGTGGAGTTGGTGGATGAAAAAATGGTGGAAGTCCCAGAGATCATCAGTGAGTTTATGGATGTCTTCCCTGAAGAGGAAGCGACTTTCCCCCTCAAAATGATGTTGATTTCGGGATAGACTTGCAACCTGGTGCCCATCCGATTTCGATGGCTCCCTATCAGATGACACCTTCTGAGTTGCAGGAGTTGAGAATCTAGATTGATGATCAGATATAGAAGGGTTTTGTTCGGCCAAGTGCATCACCATAGGGTGTGCCACTCTTATTCGCGAAGAATGCATATGGTGGTCTAGAGCTGTGCATAGACTACATGATGCTGAATCAGGTGATGTTCAAGAATCGATACCCTCTCTTGAGGATAGATTATCTCTTTGTCCAGCTGAGGGGAGCGGGTTGGTTCTAGAAGATCGACATGCGGTCTGGATATCACCAAGTGAGGGTGATGTAGGGTGACATCTCTAAGATGACCTTCAGGTAAAGATATGTACACATTGATTTTATGGTCATGCTATTCGACATTACGAACGCTCCAGCCATGTTCATGGGGCTCATGAACTCTGTCTTCTGGGAATATCTGGACCAGTTCGTGGTCGTTTTTATTGATGAAATTCTAATCTACTCAAGATCAAAGGAGGATCATGCTGAGCATCTGAGAATAATTTTAGAGATCCTCCGACAACACCAGCTTTATGGGAAGTTTTCCAAGTGAAAGTTCTGGACACAAGAAGTGCATTTCCTTGGGTATTTGGTGTCCGAGCAGGGGATAGAAGTGGACCCATCGATGGTCGAGGCGGTTGTTTCTTGGGAAGCACCCAAGAATGTGGTGGAGGTTGTTAGTTTCCTCAGGTTGGCAGGTTACTACCGGTGGTTCAGGCCCATCTTCTCCCGAGTTGCGTCAAACTTGAAAGCCTTGACCACGAAGAACCAGGATTTCGTATGGGACGAGCAGTGTGAGGCATCATTCAGCTATCTGAAGAAGAAGTTGGTTAGTGCCCTAGTGCTGAGGTTTCTAGAAGATGGGGCAGCATATGAGGTGTTCTATGATGCTTTAGAGAAAGGCCTCAGATGTGTGTTGATGTAGCAGAAAGGGGTGATCTCATATGGGTCTAGGACGATATGTCCCGATGATCGTAACTATTACACCCTTGATCTAGAGCTTGTGGGGGTCGTGTTCACACTAAAGTTGTGGAGGCACTACCTAGTTGGGGAGCGCTTTGTGGTCTTCACGGATCACAACATCTTTAATTACATCTTCTCCTAGTGGGACACGAAATTTTGGTAGTGAAGGTGGATGGAATTCCTTAAATAATATGACTTATAGATTTTCTACACCTCATGAAAGGGGAATGTGGTGGCTGATGCATTGAGCAGGATGTCGCGGAAGGAAACAGTCCGAGAGTCGGCAAATACTTGGAAGGCAATGGAGGATTTGGCTGCCCTGCACCTGGATGCTAATATGGAAGGTGGTAGAGGTTTCCTGTATCAGATGATAGTTCAATCTTTTCTGTTGCGGCATGTAGAGAAGTCCCAATGGGGAGACTCAGAAAGAAAATTGATGCATGACCGAGTTAACTAGGGCAATGCTCCGAAAGGGTGGATGGTGGATGGTCAGAACCAGATGCTTTTCCAAGGAAATCTATTTGTTCCAGAGTCAATGCATGGAATTTTTTTTTGTGAGTTCCACAACTCACCCCTAGTGGTTCACCAAGGAGTTTCCAAGATGTACCAGGGGCTGAGGAGACAGTTTTGGTGGCTCAGGGTGAAACGTGTAGTAGCATAGTTCGTAGCATAGTTCCTAATGTGTTAGTAGGTGAAGGCTGAACATCGTGTCCCAGGAGGCTTGTTGCAACCTTTAGATGTTCCCAAGTGGAGGTGGGATGAAATATCAATGGATTTTTTCATAGGACTACCCATGGTTCGAGGAGGCTGCAACGGTATCGGGGTAGTGGTGGATCGGTTGATGAAATCGGCCAACTTTCTGGAAATCAAGGAGTCGGGTGCAGTGGATGCTTTAGCACGAAGGTACGTGGATGAGGTGGTGTGGTTTCATGGAGTTGAATGATCCATAGTCTCAGATAGGGATGTGCGGTTTATCTCATCAGTCTGGAGGGGATTGCAGCATGATTTTGGCACCCAACTACGTCTTTGCACTTCTTTCCATCCCCAGATAGATGGATAGATAGAGCACACCATCTAGACACTGGAGGACATGATGCAGGCATGTATTTTGGATTTTGGTGGATCGTGGGTGCGACACTTTCCTCTAGTAGAGTTTGCCTAAAATAATAGCTATCACTCTACCATTGGAATGGATCCGTTAGAAGTCTTGTATGGGAGGCCATGACGCTCACACGAGTGTTGGAATGAGGTTGGGAAAGCGAGTGTTCTTGGCCTGGAAGAAGTGCAGAGCATGACAGAGAAGGTTCAACTTATATGGTAAAGGATGAAGGCGGCACAGGACCGATAGAATTCATATGCCGATAATATGAGAACACCATTGGAGTTTGGGTTGGGGACCACATGTTCTTGAAGGTCTCCCCTCGGCATGGATCATAGAGGTTTGGTAGGGGAGAAAGCCTCTCCCAGATTCATCGGACCCTTCAAAATGTTGCAGCGGGTCAAAGAAGTGTCTTATCAGCTAGCATTACCACCGCCACTACTGAGGATACATGACGTCTTCCATGTGTACAAGCTCTGTCGATATCTGCATGACGATTCACACGTCCTTGATTGGGGAGTGATAGATATAGAAGACAATGAAACATTCATGGAGCGACTAGTGATGATCAAGAATCATGAGAATAAGGTGCTTCATGGATGAACCATTCCTTTGGTTCGTGTGTTCTGTAGGATTGGTGGTCTTGAGGAAAGTACCTGGGAACGGGAAGCACAGATGTGTGCCCAGTACCCAGAGTTGTTTTGAGTTTTGTGCAGTTCTATTTTGTACTTGTTGTGACGGAACGATTTACCTTGTTAACTATGAATGTGTGGTTTTACTTTTTCTGTGGATGTTTGTGAAGTATCTTGATATGTGAGGATGGGAAGACCTAATCCCTAGTTAAGAAGTATTAGAGTGGATGCGCCTAAACCCGTGCGGGTGATTCAGAGCTGCCCAAAGCGGATAGTATCTTAACATGGAGGATGGGAAACCCCTCACCACATGACGGGATGGTTTAATCCTTTGTTTTAAGGTGATTTTAATTGTTCGGGTTCACTCTTGAGAGGTATCTTCTGGGGTGGTCGTTTGGATCCCCCTCCTTTTTTTTAGGCCTGGTTTTAAATTCTCAAGGGCGAGAATGCTTTGAGAGGTATCTAATGTGATGACCCGGACCCTCACTGTCCATACCATTACCAAATTACGGATCCTAGTGGTGATGTGTCGGTGGTAGGACACCATTTCGGTGTGCGACCAATCGGCGTGACCGATCAGTGCGACCGATCGGGGTGACTGATCGGGGCGACCGATTAGCGCGACCAATCGGCGCGACTGATCGATGTCGCCCATCCTTGTCGGGTTTTTCTTCTATAGTTTTTCTCGTAATGCCTCTTTTGGGCTTTTCAACCATTTTTTCAAGTGGTTCAAATCCAATTAAAAATCCCATAATTAATACCCAATAAATCCCAAGGGACCTTCTCAATGGAGAATTAAATGACAATTAATTCCATTGTGTGTAACCACCCAACCGCGTGGTGAACCACGATTCGGATTTAAAGCCGTTCAAATCCCCATATCCCGTAACAACGGGATATTATCTATATATAGCACAAGAATTTATTCTTTCTTCTTCTTCCTCTTGGATGGCTTTTTCTTCTTCTTAGTATGTTTGGTGTTCCCGATGTCCCTCACCTGCGAGTCGCGCTTTTCCCTGTTCCTGACGCGAGGAGAGAAACTTCGATCTTTGATCAATCAAGTAGGGTTTTCTTACACCCCTCCTTTTTGTGTATCATGAGGGGTGGGTATTCTTTTTTCTCTATGGGAATTTATGAAACCAAAATTAATGAAGATAATGAATAGACTTTTAAAGAATGAAGGGGGGTGTGATCGATGTTTCTGCTGTACTACTTTTATGTTGTATGTGTTGTGAATTGTGCGGTCCTATGCTCATCGAAAATCATGGCCGTTGGTGGTCATTCCTTGCACACTAATGAACCATTGTATTATATGATGATTAAATGACTTAGACTTGAAATTGGTTAATAATGTAAACTCAGTTGGTTTAAATGGATGGTTAGTAAAATAAGAATCTCTGAGTGACAACCCCGATTAACAAACAGAAAGAAGAAGCTAATGAATGATGTGCTTGAACCTGGATGTTTTTCACTCTATTTGGTGGTGGGTGTGTTGTTCTGCTTGGTGCATATGGGAAGATGTGAACAGGGATGGGATCCTATATTATGGAACGGTTGTTAGTTGTGATTTTGAATCTCTGTGGTTGCTCTTTTGTGACACGAACTTTGGTGGAATCCTCTATCATTGAGAAATGGTGTGTTCCTGGTTTTGGGGAGATAGGGCTGTGTCTCAGGGTTTTCTTTGTCTCCAGTATTTCAAGGGATTTCACTTATCTCTTTTGTGAGGTTTTCTTTGGTTCCAGTACTTTGAGTGATCTCACTTATCCTTCTATCATTATGACCTTATAAGAGAACCGGGTTTGAATTCTTAAATTGTTGTTTGGATGCTTCTTTTTTTTCTTGGCTTGTGTTTATGCCTGTTAGTTGCCTGGTAGTGCAAAATTAACCCTAATATTATCACATGAACATGAAAACAAGAATGGATGAGTGGGGAATTGGTTTTTGAATGAGTTGTGTCTTGTTCGTGAGTATCGTGGCTTCTTTTGTGAATGCATAGTAACAAGGTTGTTTGTGCTTAGGTTTTGGAACGCCTATGTTGGGATGAGTGTTTGTTACCTATACATATATATGTAGACTTTATGTTTCTTATTTTCTACCCACCCAAGTTGATCACTTAGTGCCGAACACCCCATTTCATGGGGAGGGTGTTTTTCCGAACACTCCTATGAGTGGCTGGTTATTAGCTCCTTTTGTGATCCCTTTCTCGAATATCCCAATACTTTTCAGATAGGCTGTGATGGCCTGAGGTCCATTATTATCCCAAGAATATTTAGATAAATAACATCAAACATGAAATCTACCATACTATCTTGGGATATTCAACGATAAATATATTTCCTCTATCAATATTTACAGTTTATATAATCATTTATCCTATTATGTATATAAACTAATCATATATTATTTATAACTATCGTCTCAAAAAACTATTTTAATCGTGAAGACCATAAATAAAATTGAGATTATATATTCTTCTAAATATTATCCCTTTTATTAATCATGAGATTTATTATTCACTAGTATGTAATTTCTCAAACTAGTAAATGTTTTTCATAATATCACAAATTAGTCAAATATAACAAAAAATCATGGATTACATTTTATTTAAATTGAATTTCAATTCCAATTCTATATTACTCACTTTTCTCAATATCAGTAATCCTAATAATACCTAAACATCATGATTATCTGATTCATTAGTGTCATCTACACATGAATCACATGTTACTCAATATTTATTCACCGAAATATAACATTGTCATAAAATTTATTTTCAATGATACTGATTCCATGAAATAAATAATTAATACCCATTAAAGTAGTACCATTGAAGATAAATCTGTAGATATTTCACATAACATTCATTATATTTAAAAAATACAAAAAAATCAATTAATTTAATTAAATTTTTAATATTAATAACATAATCAAATATTAATTTCAATTATTTCATCAACCTCAATACCTGGGATAAAATAAGGAATCTCAGCTTTTATATCAAAATATTAATATACTGATATTATTTACTATATTATTATTCTCCAAAAATCAGTAAGAATATGTTCTGGTTTTCGGAAAAATATATATTCTAAAAGAAAAATTGATATTATAATAGCAAGGTATGTGAATTTTAAAGCTCAATCTTTAGTTGTATAATACAATGTCATTGTTTTTTATAGTTTATGATACTTTTACTTAAACTATTTTATACAATTTTAATCATAAAAATATTTTGATTTTTATAATATTAATTTATGTTGCATTGTCTCATAAATAATAACAAACTATATTATGGTAATTAAGAAATAAAACCATTGTAATAGTTTATAATGTAAAAATTACTGACTAAATCATATCCCAGGGCTGTGTCTAGATAGTTGTACATTAAGGAATTTTTAATGCACTATGATACAGTTGAGTTCATACAGAACACACCCCCATCAAGGTTAGTAACCCAAGGCACTAATATTCTAGAGCCTACTTCAAAATGATAGAATCTAGATATGGATGAGTTTCATTGGAAACCCCCAAAAATTCGACTTTACCAAAATTTCATGATGCAGACATATAATTTGAAATATCCCTTGAAATTCTCCCAATAGTTTTCTGAAAATTTATCTTATCCCAACCATAAAAAATTTGTATCTAAATTTACTAACCATATGTCTAATCTACAACATTGAAATTAGGATAAACAATAACTTATCAAACATTGATGAGACTTTAAATTTCAAAATATTACTAAACTGATCAAATCCTAATACCTAACGTTATCTAAACCATCCTATGATTCCAATAATGTGATCCCGAAAACAATAGACTATTATTCAAATGATATGAATAAAATATTTTATTTTCATACATTTCAAAAAATGTTTAGTTTTATAGTTTTAGATAATTACAACAAAATAACTGAAGAAACTAATTCTCATTTAACAAATGGAATTTTTTTCCAACTTTGATAGGTTATTATTTATTCGTAATTAGTCTTTAACATCTACCATAATTTATCCACATGAGATATTATTATATGAGTATACAAATTTCTTATATTCATAGCACCTGTAAATGGAAACTCCAGAAATAGCTTTGATCTGGTATTTGGTAAGTGTATATTCATTTCATAATAATCAAAGATCACATGTGAGTATAAGTTCAGAACTTGGGGATAATAATTATATATAATAACAGAATAACCAAAAAATATTACATCATAAATCATATAATAAATCATGAAATAAAATAATACAGGAATCATAAGAGTGATTCAATAAACATTATCCATGATAAAATAATATTTTAATGAAAATATCCTGAATAAGTGAAGAATCAGAGAAATATAGAAAATCTATTTGTATAGGGATGATAAAGCTTATATTACACACCAAAAAATTAGCATTCATAAGAGAATGTAAAATATACTCATGAATACTAATCTAATGAGATATAAACTCTATACCATTTATTTGGTAGGTGAGATAGGGACTCTCCCATAATCAGCCAAATATATACGTTATATAATTAAATTAATAAATAATTATATCATAAAGAACCCAAAGAAATATTTTTTTATAAATCACATCATAATATACCAATTTAATATAAGTTGGTATAAAAATATATTTAGTAATAATATTATTAAATAACATCCATCCAAGATGATAAATCATTTTGTATTTAAACATTATATATGATTGTTATATTGATAAGTCTATAATCTCTTAAATCAAATTATGAATGACATATAGTTTAACACTCTTCAATAAAAGGAAGAAATGTTTTTTCACAATGAAAAGGCTTCAAGAGATAATTTATTTTTACTCATGGAGGTTAGTTAGGATAGAAATAGGCAGTTATGGATCATATAATTGATATAATAGAACATTACATAATCCTCACGAGGAAGAATAGGGATGGTTCCAAAATAACATGTCCCAAATATATAAGATGAAAAATATAATGATACAAACATAAAATATAAAACATCCTAGAAAAATAATTTTCTAAATGACATCAATCAAGAGTAGATAAAGAATCAAATATTTTGGTATCATAATTCCAATACACAAATTATATATACATTTATATGATAAAAAATATTTTAATATAAATCCCATGAGTTTAAATCCTCTATAATCTAAAATTAAAAATAAATGTGGGAAAGAAAATGATATTTTAAGACTCATTTAGTATTTCTATAAAATAAAAACATACTTCTCACATTATATTATAAATTTTAAAAAGGTGAATTGATATAATTTTGAACCACTTAATTTTAAAAATTAAATATCCAATAATATGCCTTGAAAATTTCTTATGATTTTCTATAGGAAACTCGTTGTCAATGATAAAACATTTGATAATTAATGGAAATGAATCTTCTTAATTATTTTAAAATACCATTGTATAAAACCAATACAAAATAGTTACTAATAAAAACTTCTTTTTATTAAAATATCATTTTCCCAAAGAGAATTTAAAAATATAGTATATTAATATACATGTGTAGTGAATCCAATTAGTATATAAAAATTTCAAAGATAAAACATTATAACTCGTGGAAAATAGGTTTTAGTTTTCAATTTCTCTTATTAGTAACAAACTACATGGACTAAAAAATAATTTAAAATGGGTTTATGAGGAAATATTATAATCAATGAGATAATATCAAAAAATAAAGTCAATGGGAAGAATGTGCCCATCTTACATTATATAATATCATGAAAAAAATAATAACATAATGAAGGAAAACTATGTTTACAAATACTCTTAGGATTTCAGTAACACTTGAATCATATTACATGTGAAGAAATAAAGACATTTTTGTTAGTATATAGAAATAACTACATGACAATAGTCTATAAAACCTTCACATAATTGAATATCTATAGAATACTATAAAAATAAAATATAATTCATAACCCGTAATGTGTTTTAATAAATCAAAATTGATGCAAACAATGAATTTACATCTTTTTTTTCTTCTCAATCAAACCCCCATTATAAGTAAAATGTTAAATAAAACATTGACTATGTAAAATACATTTATCTTAATAATGGTACTTATTAATCCTTTTGTAAAATATTTTATTTGACTGCGTTCCATACATTTTATGGATATATATATTTTTTTAGGGAAATGTTCTTAATTTTTGGGGATGTATGTTTTTTTAATTAATGAATTCAAGGTATAATTGTGTCATAGGATTAAGAGGGTGAAATTTGTGTCCTAGTTGAATTGTAAGCCTTACGTGAGGTTATTCTAGGGGACTACTAGTGGGTACTAGGTACAAAAAGAATTTACAATGTAAGTCCTGGGTTATTAATTAAATTGTCCCCTCAAAAAATGAAATGAGAAATTATTATAGTACAAAATTTGTTAAATCAATTGAATATGAATTTATTCCATACATTTGTTTCTCATTTTGTTTTTAACCAAAATTAAATCATTTCTTAGTGTATGAACAATGTGACTAACGTAGGCCATGAACATCTAATTTTTGATGTAAATGCCTTATCCTAGTAATTTTATTTATGATTCACACCTATAACCATCCTCATTCAATGTGTAGTCCTACCACTAAAACCCTCGGGTGTTGTTCTTGGATTTCAGTGATCTATCTCTTTCTAGACCACAATATTTGAAAATCAATCATTATGGAATCTGCTTCCCATCTCTCTAGATGTAGTCTTTCTGGATATTAACTTCAATTGGTTGTGATTATGATACTGGAAGTGTTTATGGATCAGATTATGAAATGTTTGTGTTTCTAATTGATCCCTTGTATTTTCCCTCATTCATTTTAATTATAATGAAGATATACTTGATTCTAATATTCCTTCACTAAGGTGACTAGCTTCCTTCTACTCATGTTCCAGTTGTCTCTATATAAAGGTTTAATGCTTTAATTTCTATATGTTATATTATATTCACTTCAGTTGTCTAATATATATACATGATTTATCTTGGGAGTGGTTTTTGGGGATGACATTAATGTTATTAAAGGGGTTTTAAATAAAAATTGTTTTTCATAAAATATTTTCATTCTTAAATTTTGGAATTTACAGTTTTTCTTTCCAAAAAATTCTTTTTACTAGAAAGATGAATTAATTTGGTGCGAATTTTTCTTAATATTTTATCATGGTTAACAAATGGATTTTAAAAGTCATAGCACATTGGTTAGCCATGGGTGCATCCAAAATAGATTTATAAATCTTTATGTTTTTTATGACACATGAGTCTTTATTTCATTTTAATTTATACAATTCTACAAGATTTTATACCAACTGAATAGAACTTAGGCCTAGATTATAGATTTTAATTCATATGTATCACATATTCCTCTAGTTTGGAGGCCAAATGGTTTTTTGTGATATTTATTATTTGTTTAATATTTCATTTTTAGGGTTATTAACTCATATTCATATCTTATGTGGTATCCAAGGTTTATTCCTTGATTATAATCATGCAAGACATATTCTAGTGTTTTTTGAATATGTAATTTTATTTTTGAAAAAAATATTTTTTTATAAAATGGCTTAATTTAAGAAAATGGTTTGGAAACAAATTCTTTTTAAAAATTTATCTATTGAATTCTTGATGATAAAACATGCATAGAATCTTCAGTGGTACCCTATTAGGATGTTTTATTACACCGAACGTTTTCATTTGAAATGTTTTCTTTGAGAAACCACAAAAGGGTAAGGTCATTATGAAACATTTCGGCTTATCTTTTTGTCATCATCTCCGAATGAGGATTATTTGGTGGTAAAAGATAGCCATATAGAAACTTTTTTTGACCTATCATGTAATATTATTTTATTTTTCCCGTATGGATTGGATTTTTATACCAAATGGATATATTTTCATTACTCCACATTTTACGCTATTGGGTTTCCATTTTTAGGTTTTACATGAGTCTTATTGATTCACTTATTGTTTAACATCAATGTGGAAGACTATCATGGGTGACATGATTAGTTGATACAGATTTGTTGTTATAAACCAGTATCATAGGGAATAACCAAAATTTATTATTGTGGAACAACATAGTTTATATTTATTTTCGTGGTAGAATGGAGTTTTCATTATCATAATTTGTATAGTAACTTTAAAAATTAGGAGGGAAAAGTAAATTGATCTGAATAAATCCTTGTTTCCGTGGATGGATAGGTATTTTTTTTAACAAGAATGATACTTGGTGGTTAAGGTTATATTAAATTTATGTGACACATGGTTTATTAAATTGGATATAATACTTACTTTGGTACACAATTTATTTCATAGAGTATATAATTTATTTTTATTCTTTTCATTTTTATTAATTTATATGGATATTTGAAGATGTTCTTATGAATTTGTAATTTGATATAAGTGGATAGTTTATTGTATTTTTGTTTATAGAAAATTCAATTGAGAAGATATGTTCTGAGTCAAATATAAGAATATATGTGGAATATCCAATAGGAAATTCATCTTGTGGACCCTCCTATAGTAGAAGATATAATCAATACTTTTCAAAATCTAGGTCCAGACAACATTGGGAACCTGGAAGACGTGATGGACAATGGATTAGAATTTACAGAGTAAATTCTACCAATCCTTAATGATAGTAAAGGATCCTAGGAATAAAATGAGGTTCTTGATAATATTTATAGTATATTTACATGTATAAAGACTCATGAGGTCTATAATATGGGTTTTACCATGTATATTCTTGAGTGACTAGGACCAGGATGGTGGCACCCAATTGTGTTAGCAATGTTTCATGAGGATCATACCTTTTCTTCCTTCAAGAGAATGTTCCACCATTAGTTTTATACCAATATTTTACCTATGTAAATTAATTGAGAGTTTATAACCATAAATCAATTAGATAATACTTTTATATATTATTCCACCCATTTTTCAATGTTGGTGAGCTTGGCAGCATATTTAGTCACCAATGATAACATAAGGGCTTGGAGGGTTGAGTTCAGATTCAAGGATGATATTTGGTAAATTTTTGTTTTCATATTCATTTTGATCATTTTGGATGTCGTCAATAAGGTAACATTTGATGAGAGCTTACATAGCTATGAAAAAGTTTTTAGTGTAGTTTTAATAGGTGATGTTTTTAGCCATGGTGAATCTTGTCGAAGGAAAAGGAAGCACAATGGTCGTCAGTTTTATTTAGAAATTTTTTCAATAGATTAATAAGAAAAAAAGTGTTTATTATAATTTTGGTAGGTATGATCATACCAACCCTTATATTATAGAGGAACCAATTCCTTCACATCAATAAGTCTGACCAGGCCATTTATGAAATTTTTGTGGAAGGATGTACCCATGTGGTGTGGCTAGATCCACTATTTCTAAGGATTTTTAAGTTCTTACTATTGATTCCAAGGTTAGTTGTTGTTTTACTTAGAACAAAGGTCATATTCATGTGGCTTTGAATTCTCAGAGAGAAGATGAGGCCTGATGTCTTTTTTTAGTGGTGTATGAACTTGATGAATCTCATTTACTGAATACACTTATTGAAGGTGTGATGTTTATTTTAAATTTATCGGGGGTATATTTTCATGATAGTTTTTCTAATAATTATTTTTTTTCATTAATGTTAGTTTACTTGTTAGTATTGTTTTCAAATATGAAAAAATTATTTTTCGATTTATCCACACGTTTAGGAAATATGTGATGATAGATATCCTATAGTTGGAGTGGGACTCCTGGATGATTGATCATGATATTACCACCAAACCATTGGCATGTATTTTATTATCAGTTTTAAGGTCCCAATTGACTAGTATCATTATGTAGTTCAATTTTTATAACATGATGTATCCCCTCAGGTCATTTAGGGTGAGAGGGACTCTAATTATGGGGTGGGGGTGGGGGAGGGTCTTACTGTTTTTTGAACTGTGGATGTACCATGTTAGTTATCATGATTGTTCCTTGATGTTATTGATCTTTTTTTAATAGTACACTTCTTTTGATAGTGTGTGCATACCGTAAAATATTTATGGTTGGAATTTCCTATTTCCCACCACAAATATAGGTCCAGTTTACTATAATCCTATTACCTAGTATGATTCCCATTTTAATTCAATCAAATTTTATTTCAATAGATATGTTGGAAGAAATGATGGCTTAACTTAAAGGCTTAATTGATAAGGTATTCATTCATCCAATAATGTCACCATTTTCTTTACAAGTCCTCTTTAATAAGATGGCCTATGAGAGTCTTAAAATTTGAAAGGATTATCAAAATCTAAATCAAGTGAAATTTAAAAATATAATTCTGTTAAGATAGGTGATTTATTTGAAAATATTTGGGGGCGGGGTTCATTCATTTTCAATGACTAAACATCAGTTCCTGTATCACAATATGTGAATACCAAAATTGGATATTCTTAAGTCAACATTAATGTATAATTATAGGTATTTTTAGGTTTTTAATTTTTCCATTCATTATCATTAATGGAACAGTAATATTTATGGTATTTATGAAATGAATAATTCATTAATTCAGTGAATGATTTTTATTGTACTATGAGATGATATTTTTTTCACCTCAAGTCAAAGGAGGAACACATTGACCATTTAGATATTGTTATTTGAACCTAGAAACAATATCATTAGTATCTTAATATTTTAAAATGTGAGTATTAAATCTAAGAAGTTCAAATTTTTGGGGCTTGTTATTTCTTGTATGTGTATCTTGTGGATCCTAAATGAATATAGGAGGTTATTTCCTTTGAGTATTAAATAAGCTTTTGGAGATGAGATGCTTCTTTGGGTTGACTGGTTCATCTAGGCAGTTTGCTCAATAATTATTCCAGATCAAATGTTTGATGATATATTTAACCCGTAAGGGTGAAATGATTTTTTTTGAATTGAAAAATTTCATAAATCGTTTGAGGAACTAATTAAGTGGATTAATTCAACTCCAGTTATGATTATTCTGGAATCGGGTTTAGGATCTAATGTTTTCATCTATTATTCTAGTTTTTGTTTGGGGTATTTCTTGATTCCTAGAAAATAGGTGGTGGCCTACAAATCTATCTAGTTTTGACCAAAAAATAAGAACTACCCTACCCATGATTATGATTTGGTGGAATTTAAACATTAACTCAAAACATAGAGTCAATACCTCTTTGGGGTGGCTTACTATATATTATAATCAGAAAATCCTAAAGTATATTTTCACTTAGATGGATCAGAACCTACAACAAACACTCTAGGTTGAGTATTTATAGAACATTAATTTGTAGATTACTTATACACCCACAAAAGGTAATGTGGTTTCTGATGCGATGATAATGAAATTATAGAACCATTCCTTCAAGGAATCATTGTAAGATTGGTTTCTAATGAGTTTGTTTGCTGATATGATCATGGGTGTTAAAAATACAAGTGTGTAGGTGTAGATAGATTAAATAAGGTATGAAAAATTATTTATTTATTGGAATAATATTGAGTAATGTAACCAAAATATATTGAAAAAATAGTAAAATAATAAATGTTGGGGAACCTATAGGTGAGTGTTCTTAGTCTCTCGGGGGCGCCTTTTGTTCTCAAAGAAGGTTCACTCTTCCTTTTTTTGATATATGAGTAGATGGATATTAGAAACCCTTATTATTAGTCTATGAAATCATGTAAATACAAGTTTTATCATGACACAAGACATCAATATTGGGTTTCAGGGATGATATGAGAATTAGTTTATTTAGTATCACAATTCCATACATGTAATAGACTTAAGACAGTGCTCTAGAGAACTACAGGTTTATTTATTCCCTTAACTATTCCAGCATAGAAGTTTTATGTGATTTCTATAGACAACATCATTGGTTTACCTTATAACTTATAAAAAAAGGATCAAATTTTGGTGACCATTGATCAAATCATGAAATAGGTTCATCTCCACCCTATCCTGGTGATAAAAAAGTGGAATTTCTTGGAATCCTTTATATCTAAGAGGTTGTGAGACTTCATGTGGAAATGTCTTCCATTGTTTCTGATAGGTTCCCCAGAAATAAATCTAGTAATTATTATTATTATCAAGAGGTGATGTGTTTCCAATTGAAAATGGGCATGGAATATCATCCATAAATGGATGGATAAAAATATTGTGAAATATAGGTTTTTGGGGATATTATTTAGTCATGAATTCTTGATATTGACAGTTGTTTGATAATTAAGTGTCTTCTATTTGAGTTTTCCTATAAAAATATTAATCAATACTTGAATAATATGGGCTCCTGTGAGGGGATTCATGAGAGACCATGTTGATCTCCTATGTGCTGGGTAGAGTTCATAGATTTATCCTTGTTTGGGCCATGTCTAGTTCATGAAATGATAGAAATGGGGTATTTGATTCCGAAGATGTTGATCAAAACATAGATACATCATAAATCCCATGAGGACTTCCATTATTGTCCATTGGGGTTTTATTTTGGTGATAGTGTTTTTCATTGAGTTTCACCCCACTTAGGACACCATTGGTTGGGTGAAAAAGTCGATTTGGCACTGGGGATAGTTGGACCCATTGATATTATGGAGAATCAAGGAATGGTGGTGCATTAGTTTGACTTTACATCTCATTTTAAATACATCCATGTGTTTTTCATGTTACATAACTAGCATGGTTTTAACTTGTTCCTTCACATGTGATTCCAGGGGTTATTGTTGTTCATGAGCATAATACCTCTATGGTTGAAAAACCATTACAGAATATGGACCACCGATAGAAGGTAATGCATGGTAAAACAATTAGATTTATTATTCATACAATTGTATTGTAGATGGGATATCCCCATTATGTTGTAGAAGGAAATTATGATGAGGCTTGTAAGGGCTTTGATCCACATGGATCGGTTCATTGCATGTTTCCAAAGACAGTGGTGCTCAAAGGAGGCTTGAAGGATATCTGGAAGATTTTGGCTATGAAATGTAATAAATATGAATAATTACACACCATTTAAGCATTAAATATCATGTAAGTCAGGTTATCATTGTGTATATTTTTTTAGGATTAATAATAAAAATGTGACACATTTTTTGGTGAAAACAAAACCATTATAATTACACGACTTGAAAAGGTATGACACAACCTTTAAATACCCTTTGTTGTTTGTTTTAAATGTTTTCAACCATTTGGGCCTGTCAAACCCTATGGATACAGAATCCCTCTCTCTATTCTAGGTGACTCTACAACCCCCTTCAATATTTTGGGTATTCCTTTATCAAGGACTGGTCCCTATCTTCCATCAATCGATCTATATCAATATGTATTCAATCCATTGTTTGTTCTAACTTATTAATTTCATTTTATTTGATCCACATACTCCTGTTAATCCTTGAAATGTGATGATTATTCATCTAGATGTCTGTAAATATTTTTTGTTGGTCATTTGTTTGTACAATTATGGCATGATGTCCGCCCAGGATATAGTTCTTCTACGAGAGTTGACCATGATCCACAAAAATGGTATGTTATTGTGCAAAGAATGTTGAAAGACTTTTTTAGGACGGGGATTAATATATTATTTTCTATTTATGTGTAATTTTATATCCTCATCATCAAGTCCATTTTTTGAATGAATAAATGAGCAACATAAAAGACACCTGGCCTAAGAAGAACTAAAATGGTGAAGTCCAAGGGCATCCCCTCTGATTAAATACACACCCTCAGTAATAAATAAATACATTTAAGGAGAGATAATGACTTCAAGTGTTTGTTTAGCTTGGGAGGTGAGAGGATCGGCAACTTTATTTACCTCTCACCAGGTGTGAATGAACTTTATGCCACTGTTGAGAAGAGCTCTGCATTCCCTAATAACGTATCATATCATCCACATGGTATGGATTTTACCTTGTATAGATTTTTGGATGATAATCAAGTCACTCTCTAATAGAGATATATTTATGTTTTTCTGGATGCTGAATTTAATTCCAGTCAAAAAAAGCATTGGCCTACACCAGAATAGATGATCCATTGCTTTAGTTTCATTAAAATCCTTGATAAGACTCCCTCTCTTGTCCTGAATGACTTATCCTCCTCTAGTGATACCTGCTCTCCTAGAACCGTCTGTATTCATCTTCAAACCATCATCTGGGGGAGACATCCCACCCAATGTATCTATAAGCTGGTGCATGGCGAGTGAACCATGGAAGATTGAATTCGTAGAGACCTTAAAGATGATGATAATTTCTTGTTTTTGAAGAAGGGAACAAGATATTCTAGTATATTTCCGGTCTTAAAGATGATGAATAGATTCGTAGATGCAAGCCCCTCGTATCTATCTCTATTCATCACATTCATTAAGCACCAACACCCTAGGTTGAGAATTATGGAATTAGCCATCCTTTTCGTTCCTGTATTGGCTGACCCCTGAAACCATCTTTCAAGGAATGGTTCTATTAGATGATCCTGATAAGCATATGCTATAAACTCATTGAAAAAACTCAAGAATTTTTACAACCATTCCCCTTAAAAATGATATGTTGTTCACATCCTCCTCACTTTTACTTATTTGACCTTGAAAATAGGATGTGATGCTGATGCCCAGATACTTAATGATGTTGTTTGTAGGAATGTCATGGTTTCTAATCTGCGAGATGAAAAATCAGTATTTTGAAGGGATCATGTAGCACCAAACCTCCTTTCTCTATATATCTTTTAGATAATGAGGAGTAGAAATCCTTTGATAGTCTATGGAATTAAAAAACCCCAATGAGGAATGAGAAAAATTGCATCTATCAAGTTCTGAATTGATGATAATATAATTGAAAGACTCTTTCTTCATCTCATTCAAGGCCTTTGAGATGAAGTTGGGGAAATGACTAACTTCTTTGAGGAATATGGTAGGGGAAGGGAAGCCTAGGTACCCTATCGCCTCACTATCCTAGTTGTTGAACCAGAATAGTATGTTCCCCTTTCCAAAAATCTATTGTGAATTATGATGTATGGTCAGTATGATGGAGGTAATCCTTGACCAAAGAGGAGATACATTCATGTTCATGTTACTCTCAATACTTCCCTATTTTCATGACATAGTCTTTCCCCTCAAAGTTCGCCCTGAAATAGTTTACCATTCTAACATTGCGTGCATACATTTCATGGTGGTAGTTAAACTCTTCACATTGATGCCCCCTCCTAGATAGGCCTATACATCCTTCCCCCCATGACCTAATGGATTTTCAATTACAATGCAAAATCCTAGATGAAACCCACAAGAATCTTATTGATAGATCTTATTACCCCATTTAGCACATTTTTGGACACTATTTAATGGGCTACGATTGCTGACTAAAAACTGTTAGCTAAAATAATGTGACCTATGAGTGATATGAGGTGGTTATTCAAATTGGGGACGTATCTCATGATCTTACTCTCTACCTGATCGAAGTCCCTAATGTGTGTTTTTCCTAGAGATAACATATTACCCAAGTATTCTAGCGGGAACTGTCCTCGTTGCATGCCCTGCCTACTGCTCAGCTTCTCGGCCCTCAAGGTCTTTCATTTTTTGAGATGTAAAACTTGATTTTATCTTTATTTATTTCTTGTCCACTCTAGTAGTAGTAATAATCAATAATTTTGTTGATCCCCCAAATTTATCTTTGTCCTGTATTCATGAATATTATGGAATCATCAACAAATATTATATGTGAAACTGAAGGGAGGCTCTGTTTCCTTCGATAGGGGAGGACGTCTCCATCATATATCCCACTGTTTATCAGTCTTCAAAGAACATCCTAAACTAAAAAAATAGGATCATGGAGATCATATCTCCTTGTCACATCCCTATTGTGGCCTGAAAAAACCCGTAGGATCTCCCAAGGAAAGAAACTAAAATCCATATTGAACTAAAGCATCGAAAGAGAATGTATCATGCCCATACGAAGAACCCCATGTGATTCATCACTCTATCAATGAAACCCCATTCCATTCTGTGATAAGCCTTGCTCATGTACAGTTTGATGATAATGTTAAACCTGTGATACTTGGTGGATATATCCCTTATCATCTCCTAGGTGATAGACATCACACCTTGAATTGATCTACCTTTAAAAAATACATGATGCTTGATTGAGATGCACTGGGGGAGAAAACCAGACAACAAATAGTTGATAATACGCACCAAGAGATTATATGGAATGTTACATAAGCTTACGTATCTGTAATGAGATATAGAGGAGGGATCCTTGATCTTCAAAAGAATCACCAATGACATAGTGTAAGACACCATAGCGATTCATCAGCCCCAAAAGAATCCATGAATCGTACTAATGATATCATCTTTAATCATCTCCCATGAGAGCATGCAGGAAGATCCCGATAATTTATCTGGGCTCGGATCACTCGCCGGATTAAGTTTTATCATGGAATCATAAATTTTATCCTCCCCTGGAATACAACCCATGAATTCATTAATCTAATCTGTAATGAATCTTGAAAACTCCCCGATGAACTCCGCACCCCATGATGAATATTCTTTTGGAATTGAAGAGTTAGGCCTTGCCATCATGTCTATGAAAAGCTTATGTTCCATCCCCCTACCACATCGGTGTCCCCTATATAGGATCCATTTTCTAACTCACTGTTAGGTTCAATGAGTTTCCTCTTCTGTTTTATGCATACATGAAAATAGTCAATGTTTTTGTCTCCCTCTCTTAACCAATTCGTCATTGATCTCTCCCTAGCTTTTCTCTCTTGTGAGAGTATCATATTAGCCATATCATTCTTCTTATCCAGTAGCTCTGCAAAAGAATTTTTTTCCCATGTCTATTGAAAACATGTTATCGGGCTTTCCACTACCCACTTCAAGTCCTCTAATGACTGGTCTGTTGGAGTAAGATTCCTATCCCACTGATGAAAATCATTGTTTTAGGTGCCTCAACTCATTATGTACGGCCTTCCATTTTTTCCCTCAAACTAGTTACTCCCCCGAATCTCTAACAATCTTCTTGTATCCATAATTCTCAGGCCACTGGCTGCAGAACCTGAAGCTATCATGGATGGACTGATTTGAGGAAAAACAAAGTAGCAATGGAGAATGATCTGAGACACCACGAACTATGTGATTAAAATTCACATTGGGAAACATGGTGGGCAAATTAATGTTGGTGAGACAACGATCCAGATGTCTCCAGTATTAGTTGATCTCCATTTGATTGTTGTACCATTTGAATCTATCACTCGAGTATATTATATACATTAAACCCTTTATCGCCACAAACTTAGTGAATTCCATAATAGCCTTCCTGGGAAAAGATCCCCGACTATTAATCTCATTTGGGTCCATAACAACGTTTAATTATACCCTATTAACCAAGTCCATCCTAATGGATCGAAGGAAAAGAGATCGTGCCACAACACCTCCCTCCATTGAGAATCGGAGTTGGCATAGGTGACTGTCATGAGGGAAACTCTCGTATCAATAGTGATTTTAATGGTCATATATTTCTCCCCATCCTGATCCAGATCTGTTGATATTTCCTTATTCCAGAATATCCAAATGTGTTCATCACTAGGATCATTATTATGAATTTTCAATTTTTGATCATGCGGGTGAACTTTCTTGTCACGTCTGGTTGTTGTTTGTGTACGATAATGGAAGTCAACTAAACCTTATTCTTCTTGGTAAATGATGCCACGTAATCTTTTTTCACCTGGGCTCTAAAACACGAGTATTCCATTTGTGGACAAGTATCATTGAGAAAGGTAATGACCAAATTTGACCCCAGGTGACTTGTTCTCTGAGAGAAGGAAAGGGATGAACTCTCGTGATAACAATTGCTTAGCTAGATATATTTTTCACATTATCATGCTAAGATTGGAAGGCCCCTGATAAGGTGATGAAGGATAGGGTAGGAGCTCGGAAAAGTTTCAATTAACTTCTCTCCGTGAAGTCTTAGACAAGAAACAAAATTCCACAGTGACTCCATCGTTATGAAGAGCCTGAGAGATAGACCCGAGGCCTCCCTTATTGAGATTTGGCCTAGGTATGATCACCACTGGAAGGGATAGAACCTATTTGCTTCGAATAATCTGGGTTGGCCTCCCATTATGAAAACTTGATGTCTGATGGGTGTCTTCGATGGGGATAGGAGGAATTACTAGACAAGACAAAAATAACTGAAGAACCATTCCAAGAGGAACCCCTCCAAAGACCACCACGAAGGCGCACAGATACTCCCCAAGTCTGTATGAAGAATAGATAGAGAATCTTGAATACATGGTGGTGATAAAAATTTGAATGAGAGATCCTCCCTCACTATTTGAAAAGGATGAGAATCCTCTAAGACAATAAAAGTTGGATTAAAGCTAACATTAACATAGGGAATATCCGAATGATCCTCTAGGTTGAGCTCACAACTATGTCCCACCACTGAAGGATCCATATGAAGTCACTATAAGACAATGCGAGCTTCCTGGACCTCACGATCCGACACTTCTCTTACTTCAATTTTTCATGGAATGGACCTAGAGATGGATGTTTGAGTAATACCTGGGAAAAACATGGAAAACAAGATCCTGTTTTCACTCAAATAAGTCCTGAACTTTCCCTGAGAGCATGTCTATTATAGGCATAGATAAGTCCAACTCGATGTAGATCCTAGCATCCTAGGTGTTATCTCCCCTTTGAGTATGATTTTCCACAAAAAGAAAACCTCCAAGAAAATCTTTGATGGCCTGAAAAATAACTAGGTTCTTAAACGGCAAGGGATGGCCGGACAGATAGATCCAATCTACATCGATATGACTCTATTTCCCATTTTGAACATCAAAGGACCACTGACCTATGTTGAAGCACCACCGTCCCCATAAATGGGGTGACGGGCACCACACCATAACAAAATTACTTTTTAATGCAAAAGACAAGAAAACGAGTTATGATGGATAACAGACACCCACATAGAAGAATAAAAACCCCAGAAATCCATAAAGCGTTTGAAAACCTAGAGAGATGGTTTAGCAGATCCAAAGAGAGCCGCTAAGGTCCATTTCAAGCTGGAAATAGCATTAGAGAAGGCATAATCTAGGATCTCCCTCGATACTCGACTGCCAACTTGAGAAACAGAAGGAGAGATCAGACCTGATGCCTTAAAGCACGACTCATAGGAGGAACAAGACAAGCCACACAGGGAATCCTTGAAGGAGTGGTTCTAGCCTCAGAACTTTTCTACAAGATTGGGAGTCCCCCATAGAGAAAAGTAGAATTTAGATGGATGAGATGATCTTGGGTCGAAGGCCATGGGGGCTGGAATCACCACCAGTGATCGGGATACCGTAGGAGCAACAGTCAAGAGAATATGAAAAACACTTGGCGCATGGGGAAAGTTCTGTAATGCTATGGGGGGAGCCATGCCTAAAATTGCATATGTGAGATTTTATATTGATCTGGGTATACCCTATAGTATGAAAATGAAACTATCCTAATGAATACATGAACAAAATTATGGAATTGGTTTCAATAACACATTGATGTTTCTATTTGGTACCGTGATAGTGGATTGACTCTTTTTTAATAGATAGTATGGTACCAATTATATTATTATTTTTCTTGGAAAAACAAGTAGAATTGTTAATGATTTTAATTATTAAATTAATTTTTTATTAATTTGATAATGGAATAAAGAGGCATGTTTAATGATCTGGTGTGTTGTAGTTTTAATACTATATAATGATTAAATGAATTTCCCTTCCATGTGTTAATAGGCATGAATAAATATGTGAATCATGTTTATTATTTTTTATTAATGATTTAAATTAATATTAACGTATTTTTTAAATTAATTTCCATTAGCATGTTTTATCTTTGTTCTTAGGTTCCCTACAATTATAAACTATAAATAATGAATCAATTAATTCAATGTTGAATAAGAATTTATGTTGTGGTAAATGATAATGACTTGGAGGGACCGAGTTTCCATAAATCTTGTAAATACTAAGTGACTTGTTCTTTGTATTTATGAGGGATCATTGTGGGAGAAGGATGAATGAATTATTTTGAAGCCATTTTTGCCCTATTTTATGATTGTTTATTTTCTACTGCTTGGGATGTGAGCCTCAGATGGCTGAGCATGGTGGGTTGTTATGTTATATGGGGTGGGGAGGCCCAGATGTGATGAGATCCTAGTATGGCTTCTCTTATAGGCCTTTCGTGATATATTGGTTGGGGATGTCTATTTGTTGTGGTTTTACATGGTGCTTGAAATAGTAGGATGAACTGATATATGCATTCCAATGTTGGGGAGCACCCTGAGGATGATGGAATTGGTTGATACTAGGCTTACCCTTTGATACCAAAGTTGTATTCATGTTGAAATTGTGGTTTAGATGACAGAAATGTTGTATGTTTATCTTATTTCCTTTCCCCGCTGCTTGAAGTAGATAGATGTTCCTGGTTATTTACATTTTTTGGTAGATTATTATGTTTTGATAGAGTAAATGGTAATATGGAAAGTAATTTCATAAATAGATGAGTAATTTTTTTACCCATTCCATTGTAGGTTTCATGGATTCAATATCAGGGTTATAATTCTGAGAATCCATGGACCCAGTTTTCTTATTCTTGGAGGGAATTTTACCTTAATGGTAATGAAATTTAATTTAAGAAATTTTAATAGTTAATTAATGGTAAATTAATTAATTAACGTAAAGTGAAACTGATGAAAATAAATAAAGAAATTTAATGTAGATCTATAAATGGATGTGCACATATAGTATATATGGTCTTAATAGTGGCATCAAGGAGTCTATGATAAGTTTTCTGTAGTAGAGTATGAGACTAGGTTATACCTATAGTGTGGTTGTGATATATATTATATCATGTACATTTTTTGTTCTTATATGAAACTTTTCTCTATCTATTCTGAAAATGGACAGCCAAAGTATTTTGAGCCGTTGGGAGTTTTTTACCCAACATCCTAGTTAGATAATGGATGGCTGACTACCTCCTTCGACCCTGCTCTATTCTCTTGGAATTTATATATTATATTATTCAAAACAATTAGTTTTCCACATATATATATGTAGAGTGATTTAATTTATTGTGTCTATTTTACACATGTGTATTATGCATATAGTTTCCTAAGAAATTATTTAGGTAAAATGTGTATTGGATGTCATGGATTGAGGATCCTTACTCAGTGTATGGGCTGTGATGGGTTGAGGAATAATACTTGAATTATGGTATATGTTAAATGAGATTTGGCAGCTCCCATAAAATACCTGGTTAATATTTGTTATACGGTATGGTGGTGTGTTTTAGGAGGCACATGTTGTGGTGCTTCAACCAGGTGTCTATGGGACAACCTTTTTAGAGAGATGTTTCAAGATATGCGACATTTGGGAAGACTAAAAAACAAGTGGGGAAGTAGTAGCTGTGTATCTGTAACACCCCGAGATTTTATGAAAAATATTCTTTTCATTAATGTCTTGTGTTGTACGCTACACCAAAAGGAGCTTGCACAACACGCATCCTTGACTTGCCTTTCATTACACGGAATCACGACTTTCCCCGATAGCGTGTGTAGTACGCAATACCGAGTTTCACTAAACAACGATATGCTATTAAAATATTATTAAAACTAGCCGTTATGAATAGTAATAATCACTTTTTGAAATTTTGTAAATTTTATTTTTCAAAAGGGACTTCATTTTTGGAATCAGAATATCGAAATTAGCTTAGGGTGAAATTTTGGTACTTTTTGGGTAACTTTCATATTCTGATGAATAGTGAAAATTACTAAATTTTAATTAAAAACAACTTTATTAATTGAAATAATTAATAGTGATAAATTTTTAATTTGAGTGGTTTTAAAGTATATTTAGAATATATTTTTACAATTTAATACAATGTTGGTCATTGAATGTAATTTCACATTTAAACCAGACATAAACAATTGTCAATCTTTTGATAATTATTATCTCTTAAGAACACGCTATTTGTTTTGACGAAGGAAATTGATTTTTAAATTAATTAATGCAACTAATATGTTTTGAATTTGGTAAGATAGAAATCATTTTTGAGTTCATAATATCAAATATAGCTTAGGCTTAATTTTTGGTATTTTTCTGAAAACTTTCAATTTTTGATGAATAGTGAAACCACTAAGTGGTAGTTAAAAAAAACTGAATTTTTCATAAAACTTAATTTTACCGCTTCTGTGAGTGGAAATTCAAAAATCCAAGAGACACGGTTGATGTCAGTATGTAAAATATGGTTCAATGAGATGAAAATAATTTTTGGTGAATAGTAACTTTTTACTTTTATTTACCACGGTTAAAAGTAAATAGGGTAATTAAGGGTTACAATGATATTATTATTACCCTAAAACATGTCCTAATTCTAATGGATAAGTGTAATTGGACCAAAAACAAACTTAGGAATAAAATATGATCATTTAGGCCCACTTGAATTAGATTAGGACATTTATTATTATTTAATTCAAAGAAGAGTTAAAAGAGTTAAAATCAAAGTTTATTTAATAAAACATTTTAAATATAGGGTTATACATAAGATAAATTCGACTATAAATATTCATTATAAATAAAAAATTATTTCCTACATAATGGTATTTTATTTTTAATTTTTAGACATTAAATAATTTAATTTATTTATGAAACAACGATGATGCAGTAATTATCTTATTAATGAAATATTGACATAATTGATGTTATAAATACCCAAATAAATATAATTTGAGACTTTTTATGAATTACACTAATTTTCTAGGTTAATATTAAATGTTAGTATTGATTTAAGTAACGTTTTTCGAACTAATCATTCTGTTATGATTTTCACAAAAATCAATTACTAAATAGTGTCAAAATTGACATAAAATAGTTTTTAAAACAAATATTATATTATTAATTGTTATTTTATTCCTAAAAATCTAAGGTTCGGCCAAATGACTTAGATACGGTTATATATATTAATAATAAACAACTTGGGGTTCGTTTGGCCTCTTATAATAAGTTTATTAACCTTATAGTATAATAACACAAGAAGACATGGTAAACGTAAAATTATTTAAATTACTGTTAAATCTAAATTATAAGGATAAAATAGGAACCTAAACTTGTCTAAATTCTATTGGATGAGAGAATTTCGACCCATACCCACCTTATCCTCGAAATAAATCAATTTGGAGCTATTTAAAACAGAACTTGACTTTATAATAAAATAATATTTTTATTTATTCCAAAGGTGCCCCTCTCCTCCCTTATAAAAGGCCACCTCCTCCCTCTCTTCCTCACACAACTTTGAGCCTTCAAGATCGTCCAACCCCTGCCAAATTCTCTTCTCAAATTCCCTAGAAACATCCTAGAGGTTATGGTCTTCTTCAAAGACCCATTTTAGTTCCCTAAAAGGAGGTCTCAAAGAAGCACTTCAAATAAGAGGTAATGTCCGTTACCGATTCTTTCATCTTTCTTTCTTCTTCCACTTATTCTTCTTAGGTTGTTTCTTTATGAATTAATAACATCATTATCACTAATATACTGATATGTTATTATATGTATGAAACAACCCTATTTACCCATCTATCCATCCTATGGAAAAAGAAATCACCGCGCGTGCGTACGTACGGAATACCGTCTCCACGCCGTGGTGTAATCTATTTTCCACAACCACATTAAATGGATGGGTATAATGGTTTAAAGAATTACTATACATAGTTATTATAAAATCATATTGATTCTGATATATTGTATCATCCACTCCAATTCAATTCAATAATTATGTAAATGATATCATCGCTCGTGCGTACGTACGGACTACCGTCTCCACGACGCGATGAGATTCATTCTCTATGTTAACCATATAAGAATGATTATAAAGTATATATAAGCAATAATAATGAAATATATGACATTATAAAGCTAATGGATTTATGTGTATATATATTTATGTCATCTACTTAATTCCACTCAATTCAATAATGAAAAGAAAACAGCGTTCATGCGTACGTACGACCTACCGTCTCCATGAACGATGTATTTCTTTCCATTTATCGATCCATTATATATATGTATATTCTGAATATATATTATATATAAATCATGTTTTATATTATATAATTATGTAATAATGATCTAAGTAATCATATGAATAATTACAAGTTAAAACACGAACGAAAAATGAGACGATTTTACCCAAAACGCTACTTTAACATGAATTTACAAACAAACAGGTAATATAAAGTCATAAGTGAACCATATATGATATAATAACAATGAATGTGATTCTGTAATAAGTCAATGACATTATTTAAATCATTATACAGGAGGTTCGGACACTTACGAAGCAAATCGGACCTAAGGTAAGGGAAAATATCACAATCTCATTTTTATCCGAGATTGTTTATACTTTGGTATTTACTGGGGTGTATTTTATCATCCACATCCATGTTTCATAAATATGTGATATTATTTCAATCCACCTACAATTTTTTAAATCCATTTTTAACCTTCGGTGAGTTTTTAGTAAAGGATAAGAAAGTAATCTTTTGTCGTTTTTCGTACGAGGTACTTTTTGACTTTTCCAAAAAAAGTACGAGAAGAATGTTTTTTAACTTATACGGCATGAAAGGATTTTTAAAACATTACTTCCAAGAAGATTTCTTTACAAGTTTTCAAGTTTATTTTTAATCAACTTCTTTTAGTTTAGAGTCGTATGACATGTTAAGAAAGGAAAAATGTTTTTGAAGAAGAAAGGATATTTTCCTCAAGAATGGAGTTCAAGTGTTTTATCAAAATTATTTTCCATCTAAGATAATAAAGGGTTCTATTTTTATCCCTATTATTACATTTATTTGATCATGTTTTGATGGAATTATTTTTATGAATTCCTTTCTCTTATATGAATTGATTTATGATGTCATGATGTTTAAGATTCCCATTTGTATTACATGGGTTATGCAATGATGTATGATTTATGATTTTGTGGCACACATAAGAATGGTATCATTATGAGATGGGTGGGACCTATATCTCCCTCCAATGCATTGGGTAAATATTTTATATCTCATGAGATAGACATTGCTGGAACGGTAGGTTATACCGGTTCAGTGAAACAGAACTGAAACGAGGGTGACTCGGTTCAGAAATGGACTTTGTCCACTAAGATAGTCTTGGCAATGAGTCTTGACTAATAAGATATGATTCCCTATGATTATGTGTGTATGACACAAAGTTTCATGTTTTATGTTATGATTATTGGGATTTCATTTCACTACTATGATTTATCCCATGTTATGAAATTATGCTCTCTTTTGCAGGTTAAGATTTCCAAAATGTTATGTTCTTATGAATATGATGTGATTGATATTTATTTTGTTTACCCTTACTGAGAATTTGAGATCACCCTTTTATGTTTTCTTTTCCCCAGGATATAAATAAAGGTTTTAGGTAATAAAAATAAAAAGGGAAGATCTTTATTGGGAGATGTTGAAGATCTTTCACCATGATTAGAAGATTTTATTCTGAGTTTTCAAAGACACTAAACTATTACGATCCTTGTGTGTGTGTTTTTGTTATGTACTAAGTATTCCGAAAATGTAATGTAATGTCAATGTACATCAAGCTTTGGGTCTCTATAATTGGTATCAGAGCCAAGGTTTAGTCAAACTTTGGAAACTAGGATGCGAAAACGTTAGTGAGATCCCTAGAGATATTTCTAAGGTATGTCTAGGGATGTCCCTAAGGATAAGTATACGTATAGGATATAGTCCTAGAACTATGGTAGAAATATTAGATTAAACCAAAGATGTTAGATATTGAATTTACTCCCCATTTATTATGATTTTTGCCTCTCACACTATTCTTTTTGGGTTTTAGAAAATGGCTGGAAACAAGATGATTCACGATAATGGAGGATATGATGGACAATGGAATGATATTCTTCATGAGCAACCAAATGAAATGGGATTTTGAAGTCCAAACATCATTATTATGCTGAATCAGCAATCTCATAATATGATCAATAAAGTAAAATTTGTTAAGTTTCCTGACTCAGCTAATAAGAGAAATATGGAGTTTCATGATGATCATAGAGGAAAAAAAGTTCAATTTCCCCTATGTAAATCATGTGGGAAGAGGCATCAAGGAGAATGTTTCAAAAGAACTGGAAGATGCTTTGGGTGTGGAAAAGGACACAAAGCCAGTAAGTGCAAAGGAAAAGGTTCAGTTAACACTAGGGATGAGGATAATGGTATTTCTACGACATCAACAATGGTTAAATGTTTTAAATGTGGAATGTACGGGAATTATGAAAACCAATGCCCTAAGGGAAAGTCTCATGAAGAGAATCAGTATGGTCGTATGGGTAGTATTTATGTTGATGATGATGAAGAGACTACAAATGATATGTGAGATGAAAGAATTGTTGAAGCTCGGTCAATGGTTTAAGAATGTAGTGGAATGATTACATGTTTATCATGTGTAATGTTGTATAAGTAATCTCATGGTACTATGGAATAAAGAGACATATAAGGATTGTTACACTGTTGTCTTTCTTTGAGTTTTCAAAGTGTTTGATTAATGGTACCCGTATCCATGAAAGGTTATTCAGCTATTTTTGGAATGTAGATGATATGTGCATAATGAACTGATAAGGAGAAAATTAAATGTTTGATAGTATTCATGAGCTCATGACTGATATAAGGAGAAGGTTATATCATGGTTTGAGTATATAGAATTTTTGGATTTTGGTATGTGGAAAGAGTTAACTTTTGACAGCATTCATGTTTTCACTAAGGTGTAATGGGTATTCATTTTTCAATAGAATACATCATTAAGGTATTCACATGATTGGAATGTGACCAATAAGATATATGGGGGATAAATGATGGTATTCACATGCTTGGTTGACGACATTTCAAGTAATAATTTTCTTTATACTATGAGCTTGGACCGAAGTATTTTGGATATGCCTAAAGATTGGAATTGATTATGTTGGAAATAAGTTAGTATTGTTTATGGATAAAACATTTTTGATATTGTTGATGGGATGTTATAGTAATATAGCTTTAGAAAAAGGACAACCTGCAGGATGGGCGACAGCCCATCGCGTCGGATAAGGCTGTGGGAATCGAACCCACAACCGAAGTGCGACTGGCCAACAGGAAGTCCCTGGTTAGTAGAAACTAGTTTTATTTTTTTAAGTGGAATGATATATGAAGTATAAGTCAATTTTAGGAACCATATATGATTAATCTCACTATAGATGGACTTATGTATTTTTTGATAACTTTTCTAACCTTTTGTTTGAGACAGATAGAATGACCCATCATTCTATCACATGATCTGCTAACACATCACGAATGACAAATTCAACTTCATTTATTTAAGAGATGAATTGGAAATTGTTCAAGGCATGAACAACAGTGAGATTGTACCAAAATAAAGTAAGTATTTATTCTAATTCAATTTCTTTAACTTTAGGGAAACAATCTTGAAAACCAAAAATGTTGTCCTAGCGCTCTTATATTTGATTAATCAGATGGTACCGTAGATCATCACAAATTTATGGATTTGTGATTGTTGGCTTTTCCATAGCCATGTTCTCTACCACTCTCCATCAGAACGTGATGGCTAGATTTCTCTTCCATATCCATATTTTCACCTATGTGGAAACCTAGTGATTAGCTTATTTGGGTAACCGTTACGTTTCATACTTTTGTTTTAAAAGAATGGTTTTGGTATTCCTTTTTACGATGTGGGATTCTATTAAAGAAACTTTCAAGTAGCAAACCATTTATAACCCCGACAAATTTCGATGGAGAAATTCATTTTAAGGGGGGTAGAATGTAACACCCCGAGATTTTATGAAAAATATTATTTTCATTAATGTCTTGTGTTGTACGCTACACCAAAAGGAGCTTGCACAACACACATCATTGACTTTCCTTGCATTACACGCAATCGCGACTTTCCTCGATAGCGTGTGTAGTACGCAATACCGAGTTTCACTAAACAACGATATGCTATTAAAATATTATTAAAACTAGCCGTTATGAATAGTAATAACCACTTTTTGAAATTTTGTAAATTTTATTTTTCAAAAGGGACTTCATTTTTGGAATCAGAATATCGAAATTAGCTTAGGGTGAAATTTTGGTACTTTTCGGGTAACTTTCATATTCCGATGAATAGTGAAAATTACTAAATTTTAATTAAAAACAACTTTATTAATTGAAATAATTAATAGTGATAAATTTTTAATTTGGTTGGTTTTAAAGTATATTTAGAATATATTTTTACAATTTAATAAAATGTTGGTCATTGAATGTAATTTCACATTTAAACCAGACATAAACAATTGTCAATCTTTTGATAATTATTATCTCTTAAGAACACGCTATTTGTTTTGACGAAGGAAATTGATTTTTAAATTAATTAATGCAACTGATATGTTTTGAATTTGGTAATATAGAAATCATTTTTGAGTTCATAATATCAAATATAGCTTATGCTTAATTTTTGGTATTTTTCTGAAAACTTTCAATTTTTTGATGAATAGTGAAACCACTAAGTGGTAGTTAAAAAAAACTGAATTTTTCATAAAACTTAATTTTACCGCTTCTGTGAGTGGAAATTCAAAAATCCAAGAGACACGGTTGATGTCAGTATGTAAAATGTGGTTCAATGAGATGAAAATAATTTTTGTTGAATAGTAACTTTTTACTTTTATTTACCACGGTTAAAAGTAAATAGGGTAATTAAGGGTTACAATGATATTATTATTACCCTAAAACATGTCCTAATTCTATTGTATAAGTGTAATTGGACCAAAAACAAACTTAGGAATAAAATATGATCATTTAGGCCCACTTGAATTAGATTAGGACATTTATTATTATTTAATTCAAAGAAGAGTTAAAAGAGTTAAAATCAAAGTTTATTTAATGAAACATTTAAAATATAGGGTTATACATAAGATAAATTCGACTATAAATATTCATTATAAATATAAAATTATTTCCTACATAATGGTATTTTATTTTTAATTTTTAGACATTAAATAATTTAATTTATTTATGAAACAACGATGATGGAGTAATTATCTTATTAATGAAATATTGACATAATTGATGTTATAAATACCCAAATAAATATAATTTGAGACTTTTTATGAATTAAACTAATTTTATAGGTTAATATTAAATGTTAGTATTGATTTAAGTAACTTTTTTCGAACTAATCATTCTGTTATGATTTTCACAAAAATCAATTACTAAATAGTGTCAAAATTGCCATAAAATAGATTTTAAAACAAATCTTATATTATTAATTGATATTTTATTCCTAAAAATCTAAGGTTCGGCCAAATGACTTAGATACGGTTATATATATTAATAATAAACAACTTGGGGTTCGTTTGGCTTCTTATAATAAGTTTATTAACCTTATAGTATAATAACACAAGAAGACATGGTAAACGTAAAATTATTTAACTTACTGTTAAATCTAAATGATAAGGTTAAAATAGGAACCTAAACTTGTCTAAATTCTATTGGATGAGAGAATTTCGACCCATACCCACCTTATCCTCGAAATAAATCAATTTGGAGCTATTTAAAACCGAACTTGACTTTATAATAAAATAATATTTTTAGTTATTCCAAAGGTGCCCCTCTCCTCCCTTATAAAAGGCCACCTCCTCCCTCTCTTCCTCACACAACTTTGAGCCTTCAAGATCGGCCAACCCCTGCCAAATTCTCTTCTCAAATTCCCTAGAAACATCCTAGAGGTTATGGTCTTCTTCAAAGACCCATTTAAGTTCCCTAAAAGGAGGTCTCAAAGAAGCACTTCAAATAAGAGGTAATGTCCGTTACCGATTCTTTCATCTTTATTTCTTCTTCAACTTCTTCTTCTTAGGTTGTTTTGTTATGAAGCAATAAAATCATTATCACTCATATACTGATATGTTATTATATGTATGAAACAACCCTATTTCTCCATCTATCCATCCTATGGAAAAAGAAATCATCGCGCGTGCGTACGTACGGAATTCCGTCTCCACGCCGTGGTGTAATCTATTTTCCACAACCACATTAAATGGATGGGTATAATGGTGTAAAGAATTACTATACATAGTTATTATAAATTCATATTGATTCTGATATATTGTATCATCCACTCCAATTCAATTCAATAATTATGTAAATGATATCATCGCTCGTGCATACATACGGACTAACGTCTCCACGACGCGATGAGATTCATTCTCTATGTTAACCATTTAAGAATGATTATAAAGTATATATAAGAAATAATAATGAAATATATGACATTATAAATCTAATGGATTTATGTGTATATATATTTATGTCATCTACTTAATTCCACTCAATTCAATAATGAAAAGAAAACAGCGTTCATGCGTACGTACGACCTACCGTCTCCATGAACGATGTATTTCTTTCCATTTATCGATCCATTATATATATGTATATTCATTTATATATATTATATATAAATCATGTTTTATATTATATAATTATGTAATAATGATCTAAGTAATCATATGAATAATTACAAGTTAAAACACGAATGAAAAATGAGACGATTTTACCCAAACCGCTACTTTAACATGAATTTACAAAAGAACAGGTAATATAAAGTCATAAGTGAACCATATATGATATAATAACAATGAATATGATTCTGTAATAAGTCAATGACATTATTTAAATCATTATACAGGAGGTTCGGACACTTACGAAGCAAATCGGACCTAAGGTAAGGGAAAATATCACAATCTCATTTTTATCCGAGATTGTTTATACTTTGGTATTTACTGGGGTGTATTTTATCAACCACATCCATGTTTCATAAATATGTGATATTATTTCAATCCACCTACAATTTTTTAAATCCATTTCTAACCTTCGGTGAGTTTTTAGTAAAGGATAAGAAAGTAATCTTTTGTCGTTTTTCGTACGAGGTACTTTTTGACTTTTCCGAAAAAAGTACGAGAAGAATGTTTTTTTAACTTATACGGCATGAACGGATTTTTTAAAACATTACTTCCAAGAAGATTCCTTTACAAGTTTTCAAGTTTATTTTTAATCAACTTCTTTTAGTTTAGAGTCGTATGACATGTTAAGAAAGGAAAAATGTTTTTGAAGAAGAAAGGATATTTTCCTCAAGAATGGAGTTCAAGTGTTTTATCAAAATTATTTTCCATCTAAGATAATAAAGGGTTCGTATTTTATCCCTATTATTACATTTATTTGATCATGTTTTGATGGAATTATTTTTATGAATTCCTTTATCTTATATGAATTGATTTATGATGTCATGATGTTTAAGATTCCCATTTGTATTACATGGGTTATGCAATGATGTATGATTTATGATTTTGTGGAACACATAAGAATGGTATCATTATGAGATGGGTGGGACCTATATCTCCCTCCAATGCATTGGGTAAATATTTAATATCTCATGAGATAGACATTGCTGGAACGGTAGGTTATACCGGTTCAGTGAAACAGGACTGAAACGAGGGTGACTCGGTTCAGAAATGGACTTTGTACACTAAGATAGTCTTGCAAATGAGTCTTGACTAATAAGATATGATTTCCTATGATTATGTGTGTATGACACAAAGTTTCATGTTTTATGTTATGATTATTGGGATTTCATTTCACTACTATGATTTATCCCATGTTATGAAATTATGCTCTCTTTTGCAGGTTAAGATTTCCAAAATGTTATGTTCTTATGAATATGATGTGATTGATATTTATTTTGTTTACCCTTACTGAGAATTTGAGATAACCCTTTTATGTTTTCTTTTCCCCAGGATATAAATAAAGGTTTTAGGTAATAAAAATAAAAAGGGAAGATCTTTATTGGGAGATGTTGAAGATCTTTCACGATGATTAGAAGATTTTATTCCGAGTTTCCAAAGACACTAAACTATTACGATCCTTGTGTGTGTGTTTTTGTTATGTACTAAGTATTCCGAAAATGTAATGTAATGTCAATGTACATCAAGCTTCGGGTCTCTACAATTGGTATCAGAGCCAAGGTTTAGTCAAACATTGGAAACTAGGGTGCGAAAACGTTAGTGAGATCCCTAGAGATATTTCTAAGGTATGTCTAGGGATGTCCCTAAGGATAAGTATACGTATAGGATATAGTCCTAGAACTATGGTAGAAATATTAGATTAAACCAAAGATGTTAGATATTGAATTTACTCCCCATTTATTATGATTTTTGCCTCTCACACTATTCTTTTTGGGTTTTAGAAAATGGCTGGAAACAAGATGATTCACGATAATGGAGGATATGATGGACAATGGAATGATATTCTTCATGAGAAACCAAATGAAATGGGATTTTGAAGTCCAAACATCATTATTATGCTGAATCAGAAATCTCATAATATGATCAATAAAGTAAAATTTGTTAAGTTTCCTGACTCGGCTAATAAGAGAAATATGGAGTTTCATGATGATCATAGAGGAAAAAAAGTTCAATTTCCCCTATGTAAATCATGTGGGAAGAGGCATCAAGGAGAATGTTTCAAAAGAACTGGAAGATGCTTTGGGTGTGGAAAAGGACACAAAGACAGTAAGTGCAAAGGAAAAGGTTCAGTTAACACCAGGGATGAGGATAATGGTATTTCTACGACATCAACAATGGTTAAATGTTTTAAATGTGGAATGTACGGGCATTATGAAAACCAATGCCCTAAGGGAAAGTCTCATGAAGAGAATCAGTATGGTCGTATGGGTAGTATTTATGTTGATGATGATGAAGAGATTACAAATGATATGTGAGATGAAAGAATTGTTGATGCTCGGTCAATGGTTTAAGAATGTAGTGGAATGATTACATGTTTATCATGTGTAATGTTGTATAAGTAATCTCATGGTACTATGGAATAAAGAGACATATAAGGATTGTTACACTGTTGTCTTTCTTTGAGTTTTCAAAGTGTTTGATTAATGGTACCCGTATCCATGAAAGGTTATTCAGATATTTTTGGAATGTAGATGATATGTGCATAATGAAGTGATAAGGAGAAAATTAAATGTTTGATAGTATTCATGAGCTCATGACTGATATAAGGAGAAGGTTATATCATGGTTTGAGTATATAGAATTTTTGGATTTTGGTATGTGGAAAGAGTTAACTTTTGACAGCATTCATGTTTTCACTAATGTGTAATGGGTATTCATTTTTCAATAGAATACATCATTAAGGTATTCACATGATTGGAATGTGACCAATAATATATATGGGGGATAAATGATGGTATTCACATGCTTGGTTGACGACATTTCAAGTAATAATTTTCTTTATACTATGAGCTTGGACCGAAGTATTTTAGATATGCCTAAAGATTGGAATGGATTATGTTGGACATAAGTTAGTATTGTTTATGGATAAAACTTTTTTGATATTGTTGATGGGATGTTATAGTAATATAGCTTTAGAAAAAGGACAACCTGCAGGATGGGCGACAGCCCATCGCGTCGGACAAGGCTGTGGGAATCGAACCCACAACCGAAGTGCGACTGTCCTACAGGAAGTCCCTGGTTAGTAGAAAATAGTTTTATTTTTTTAAGTGGTATGATATATGAAGTATAAGTCCATTTTAGGAACCATATATGATTAATCTCACTATAGATGGACTTATGTATTTTTTGATAACTTTTCTAACCTTTTGTTTGAGACAGATAGAATGACCCATCATTCTATCACATGATCTGCTAACACATAACGAATGACAAATTCAACTTAATTTATTTAAGAGATGAAGTGGAAATTGTTCAAGGCATGAACAACATTGAGATTGTACCAAAATAAAGTAAGTATTTATTCTAATTCAAATTCTTCAACTTTAGGGAAACGATCTTGAAAACCAAAAATGTTGTCCTAGCGCTCTTATATTTGATTAATCAGATGGTACCGTAGATCATCACAAATTTATGGATTTGTGATTGTTGGCTTTTCCATAGCCATGTTCTCTACCACTCTCCATCAGAACATGATGGCTAGATTTCTCTTCCATATCCATATTTTCACCTATGTGGAAACCTAGTGATTAGTTTATTTGGGTAACCGTTACGTTTCATACTTTTGTTTTAAAAGAATGGTTTTGGTATTCCTTTTTACGATGTGGGATTCTATTAAAGAAACTTTCAAGTAGCAAACCATTTATAACCCCGACAAATTTCGATGGAGAAATTCATTTTAAGGGGGGTAGAATGTAACACCCCGAGATTTTATGAAAAATATTCTTTTCATTAATGTCTTGTGTTGTACGCTACACCAAAAGGAGCTTGCACAACACACATCATTGACTTTCCTTGCATTACACGCAATCGCAACTTTCCTCGATAGCGTGTGTAGTACGCAATACCGAGTTTCACTAAACAATGATATGCTATTAAAATATTATTAAAACTACCCGTTATGAATAGTAAAAACCACTTTTTGAAATTTTGTAAAATTTATTTTTCAAAATGGACTTCATTTTTGGAATCAGAATATCGAAATTAGCTTAGGGTGAAATTTTGGTACTTTCGGGTAACTTTCATATTCTGATGAATAGTGAAAATTACTAAATTTTAATTAGAAACAACTTTTTTAATTGAAATAATTAATAGTGATAAATTTTAAATTTGAGGGGTTTTAATGTAAATTTAGAATATATTTTTACAATTTAATACAATGTTGGTCATTGGATGTAATTTCACATTTAAACCAGACATAAACAAGTGTCAATCTTTTGATAGTTATTATCTCTTAAGAACACGCTATTTGTTTTGACGACGGAAATTAATTTTTAAATCAATTAATACAACTGATATGTTTTGAATTTGGTAAAATAGAAATCATTTTTGAGTTCATAATATCAAATATAGCTTAGGCCTAATTTTTGGTATTTTTCTGAAAACTTTCAATTTTTGATGAATAGTGAAACCACTAAGTGGTAGTTAAAAAAAACTGAATTTTTCATAAAACATAATTTTACCGCTTCTGTGAGTGGAATTTCAAAAATTCGAGAGACACGATTGATGTCAGTAAGTAAAATGTGGTTCAATGAGATGAAAATAATTTTTGGTGAATAGTAACTTTTTACTTTTATTTACCACAGTTAAAAGTAAATAGGGTAATTAAGGGTATAAATGATATTATTATTACCCTAACACATGTCCTAATTCTATTGGATAAGTGTAATTCGACCAAAAACAAACTTAGGAATAAAATATGATCATTTAGGCCCACTTGAATTAGATTAGGACATTTATTATTATTTTATCCAAAGAAGAGTTAAAAGAGTTAAAATCAAAGTTTATTTAAAAAAACATTTTTGATATAGGGTTATACATAAGATAAATTCGACTATAAATATTCATTAGAAATATGAAAAGATTTCCTACATAATGGTATTTTATTTGTAATTTTTAGACATTAAATAATTTAATTTATTTATGAAACAATGATGATGCAGTAATTATCTTATTAATGAAATATTGACATAATTGATGTTATAAATACACAAATAAATATAATTTGAGACTTTTTATGAATTACACTAATTTTCAAGGTTAATATTATATGTTATTATTGAATTAAGTAACTTTTTTCGAACTAATCATTCTGTTATGATTTTCACCAAAATCAATTACTAAATAGTGTCAAAATTGGCATAAAATAGTTTTTAAAACAAATATTATATTATTAATTGTTAGTTTATTCATAAAAATCTATGGTTCGGCCAAATGACTTAGTTAAGGTTATATATATTAATAATAAACAACTTGGGGTTCTTTTGGCTTCTTATAGTAAGTTTAATAACCTTATATTATAATTACACAAGAAGACACGGTAAAAGTAAAATTATTTAACTTAATGTTAAATCTAAATGATAAGGTTAAAATAGGAACCTAAACTTGTCTAAATTCTATTTTATGAGATTCTTTCGACCCATCCCCACCTTATCCTCGAAATAAATCAATTTGGAGCTATTTAAAGCCGAACTTGACTTTATCATAAAATAATATTTTTAGTTATTCCAAAGGTGCCCCTCTCCTCCCATATAAAAGGGCACCTCCTCCCTCTCTTCCTCACACAACTTTGAGCCTTCAATCTCGGCCAAAACCTGCCAAATTCTCTTCTCCACTTCCCTAGAAACATCCTACAAGTTATGGTATTAGTCAAAGATCCATTTTAGTGCCCTAAAAGGAGGTCTCAAAGAAGCACTTCAAAGAAGAGGTAATGTCCATTACCGATTCTTTCATTTTTATTTCTTCTTCCACTTCTTCTTATTAGGTTGTTTCATTATGAAGTAATAACATAAGTATCACTCATATACTGATATGTTATTATAAGTATTAAAACAACCCTATTTCACTATCAATCCATCCTACGGAAAAAGAAATCACCGCGCATGCGTACGTACGGAATTCCGTCTCCACGCCGTGGTGTAATCTATTTTCCACCACCACCTTACATGGATGGGTATAATGGTGTAAAGAATAACTATAAATTGTTATTAGAACATCATATTGATTCTGATATATTTTATCATCTACTCCAATTCAATTCAATAATTATGGAAATGATATCATCGCTCGTGCGTACGTACGGACTACCGTCTCCACGACGCGATAAGATTCATTCTCCATGTTAACCATTTAAGAATGATTATAAAGTATATATAAGAAATAATAATGAAATTTATGACATTATAAAGCTACTGGATTAATGTGTATATATATGTATGTCATCTACTTAATTCCACTCAATTCAATAACGAAAATAAAACAACGTTCATGCGTACGTACGACCTACCGTCTCCATGAACGGTGTATTTCTTTCCATTTATCGATCCATTATATATATGTATATTCTGAATATATATTATATATAAATAATGTTATATATTCTATAATTAAGTAATAATGATCTATGTAATCATATAAATAATTACAAGTTAAAACACGAATGACAAATGAGACGATTTTACCCAAAATGCTACTTTAACATGAATTTACAAAAGAACGGGTAATATAAAGTCATAAGTGAACCATATATGATACAATAACAATGAATATGATTCTGTAATAAGTCAATGACATTATTTAAATCATTATACAGGAGGTTCGGACACTTACGAAGCAAATTGGACCTATGGTAAGGGAAAATATCACAATCTCATTTTTATCCGAGATTGTTTATACTTTGGTATTTACTGGGGTGTATTTTATCATCCACATCCACGTTTCATAAATATGTGATATTATTTCAATCCACATACAATTTTTTAAATCCATTTTTACCCTTCGCTGAGTTTTTAGTAAAGGATAAGAAAGGAATATTTTGTCGTTTTTTGTATGAAGTACTTTTTGACTTTTCCGACAAAAGTACGAGAAGAATGTTTTTTTAACTTATACAGCATGAACGGATTTTTAAAACTTTATTTCCAAGAAGATTCATTTACAAGTTTTCATGTTTATTTTTAATAAACTTCTTTTAGTTTAAAGTCGTATGACATGTTAAGAAATGAAAAATGTTTTTGAAGAAAAAAGGATATTTTCCTCAAGAATGGAGTTCAAGTGTTTAATCAAAATTATTTTCCATCTAAGATAATAAAGGGTTCTGTTTTTATCCCTATTATAACATTGATTTGATCATGTTGTGATGAAATTATTTTTATGAATTCCTTTATCTTATATTAATTGATTTATGATGTCATGATGTTTAAGATTCCCATTTGTATTACATGGGTTTTGCAATGATGTATGATTTATGATTTTGTGGCACACATAAGAATGGTATCATTATGAGATGGGTGGGAACTATATCTCCCTCCAATGCATTGGGTAAAGATTTTATATCTAATGAGATAGACATGGCTGGAACAGTAGGTTATACCGTTTCAGTGAAACATGACTGAAACGAGGGTGAATCGGTTCAGAAATGGTCTTTGTCCACTAAGAAAGTCTTGACAATGAGTCTTGACTAATAAGATATGATTCACTATGATTATGTGTGTGTGACACAAAGTTTCATGTTTTAAGTTATGATTTTTGGGATTTCATTTCACTACTATGATTTATCCCATGTTATGAAATTATGCTCTCTTTTGCAGGTTAAGATTTCCAAAATGTTATGTTCTTATGAATATGATGTGATTGATATTTATTTTGTTTACCCTTACTGAGCATTTGAGCTCACCCTTTTATGTTTTCTTTTCCTCAGGATATAAATAAAGGTTTTAGGTAAGAAAAATAAAAAGGGAAGAACTTTATTGGGAGATGTTGAAGATCTTTCACCACGATTAGAAGATTTTATTCCGAGTTTCAAAAGACACTAAACTATTACGATCCTTGTGTGTGTGTTTTTGTTATGTACTAAGTATTCCGAAAATGAAATGTAATGTCAATGTACGTCAAGCTTCGGGTCTCTATAGTAACGTTGATATTATTATATTATATTATATTATCTTTTATACAATAAATGATGATACTATCCATGGTGGGGCTAAGAACTTAATATTTTTTAGGTGATAAGTAAGATTCACTTATTGGTCCCTATGATTTATCATTGTTTCTTTTTATTTTTCATAAGGGGATTTGGAGAGGATCATTTTGAGTATACTATTATATGAACCATATATATATAAAATATTTTTATATTAGTTGGAGATGGTTGGTGATCAATCTTCTTACTACTAGATTGTAGGTTTTGTAGGAGCTGTTTGGGCTTCATGGTCACCACATTATTTACCTTCTTTGTTTACTTTTAGTTTTCCCTTCAGTTGTAGTAGTTCATGAATGTCATTACATATGTTCAAATGAGTATTCATTTATAGTGTAGTATTTGAAGGATTTGGTTGCTGTCTATCTTATCTCTCTATTTCACATGTCTTCTAATAAAGGGTAATTCCTCCGATAAGTCTATTGATTGTACCCTCGGTGTTAGTTTCCAGCTCAGGGCCTACTAGGGGAGGGACTCTGGTGTCACTATAACTCTTATTCCATTTTTGAACCTGGAGGGGTACACATTTTGAGAAGGGGGCATGAAAAGGTGTAATTAGATATTTGGTTGAGGGATAAAATAGTGTTTGTTGTTCGGCACAAGTGAGATTTCATGGGATTAAAGGGAAACGATTTCGGCTAATTTTACCATGCACTATAAATATAAGAGAAAATATTAGGCATGGTTATTTTAGGCCCCTATGATTTGATGCATAGAACATTATGCTTACAGTGGCTATTAAATTTAGTGATATTGGTTGTAGGGTAGGGAACTAGGAAATTATCTTATATCAATATTCTTTGAAGCTTTGTTTTAATGGGTAGAACATAGAATTTGATAACATAAAATGTTTAAAATAAACAAATTAATTAATTTTACGGTATTTTATATTCTAGGTTTTGGAGTAGTAATTGTTTTTTTATTTTGTAAGAATGGAACCATGTCAACATCCTCATCAAGTTTTTGTAAAATATGTTCAGCCATTTGAGCAAGAATATTTCCACTGAGTAGAGGGTGATGACAATGAAACATTGAGGATGAAACTTTGAGTTTTACATTGGTACAATTTTTAAAGATATGGGGGATTAATTTCGGATATAGTGATTATAAACATGTTAGAGGATGTTATGATAGCCTTTAGTGTGATATGTGCTGGGAAGGAGCATTGGGTATCATTGGTTTTGATGATGCTATATGGGGAGGTGAGGCATTTGTTGTTCTTGTTCCATGAAGATAACAAGAATTCGACCACCTCATGGGAGGAGTTATGAGACCATTTTAAAGCTAAGACTCTTTATTCGACCCTGAAGGTGGACAGCCACTTGAACATGATTACCATTATTTAGGAGATCAAAATTTTGAGAGAGTTTAGGGTCCATTTTAGGAACCTTTTGGGATACTCTTTAGATCTTCTACCATATGAGGAGGCCCAAGCAATGGATTTTGAGGTGGATTTTGTCGAAATATCCAGTTCCAGGTCACCCCTTTTATTATGAATATTTATTTCAAGGTTCTTGAGAGAGCATATGTAATCATGATAACATTAGGCTAAACTAGATCATCATTATAGGGTATTCGTCACGATTTTTTTGAAGGAGAATTGTTGTATGGGATCCCAATTTTCAAGATAGAAGAGCTTCTGATCATTCCAGAGTAGGTATCAGACCTCAATATATTCTCTCTAATGGGGTAACGGCTCTAAGTCCATTGATATAGGATTAGATTAATGTGTTTTTTATTGAGGATGAGGTCATAAGTGGTGTGAGTTCTTGAACACTTTTAGAAGTTAGTGTGTTTCAGTTGTTCTTTTAAGGCTCGTCCACTAAGGCATTTCCATCATAATTAGCAGTAGTAGGTTTCTCTAGTTTGGGATTAGTAAACAGTAGATGGGGGCATGCCTAGTATAACACTAGGAATTCCCTATTCCTTAGAGAGTATATCATATTCATGGATGTGGTCTTCAGAATGGTCTGAGAGGACATGGAGTAAGGCATGGCCAGATTCTTACTTTAGTGTTTTTAGTGCCAGGTGAGCGAGATACCATTATAGGTACCCTTTTCTTCTTTCTTACTTGGGTGAATGGCTTGTTTTATCTGGGATTTAAATATTACTTCATATCACTTTCCATTTTCCATGATTTTTGAAATGAGGTAGAGAGACTTCCAGTTCCCTTGGCATTGTCCACTCCAATTGGAGGCCGATATTAATTTTATTTATGTAAGTAAAGATTGTGAGTTAGTGATGGGGTAACACTACTCATTGGGATAATTCTTATGTTTACGGATGCAAACATATGGCACCATTCTTGGTATGGATTGATTGTATTCGATGAAAGATATTGTGGATTTCGTAAGGAGGCAGTTTGTGTTACTTGATACTAATAGAGATTAAATTGTGTTTTTCCACGATAGAGACCCTAAAATTGGGGAGGGCAATGTTCTGTTCTTTTCATTCTTAATGTATGAGATGATTCTAAGGTCATTTGAGGATCAAAGACACTTCTTCCTATGGTATTATAGGAGTAAAATAAATTATTTTCTTTTGAGGTTGTTCAGTTATCCCCTATATAAGGGATCATGTTTGGGATTGAACTAAATCTAGTTATGTCTTCTATCTCAATGTCTCCATATAATATATAACCTTTTGAGTTGTAAGAACTGCATATAGAAATCAATTGTCTACTTTGGTATGGGTTTTTTGGCCGAGTTTTACACTGTGGGGTGAACTAGTTTTGTTCGTAAATATGGTTAATGGTAGTTTTTGGTTATGGATAAATTATAGTCTCATGAATTAAGAGAATGTGACGAATAAATTTACTCTTCCATGGATTGATGATTTATTCAATCCAATGATTTGTTAAATTTGGGTTTTAAATATTTATTCTTGGAAAATATATCATTAGATGCGTGTGAAGGATGATGATATCTTGAAGACAACTTTCTATTATCGTCAGGTGCATTACATGTTTGTTGTGATGTAGTTTAGTGTAAAAAAATGATATAGCTGTGATCATGGAATTAATTAACATATTTTTTTTGTGATTTATTCAATAATTCCATTGTTTTTTCATCTATGACATCCATTTGTACTCTGTATTTGATTAGGAGCTTGTTGAGAATATGTGTGCCATTTTTGAAGTTCATCATCATTAGTTATTGTTTGGGAAGTTGTGGAAGTGTGATTTTCGAGATCAATAAAACCATTTATTGGGAGATGTCTTATCCTAGGAGGTATTATTTATTGATCCATCAAAGAAAGATACAATTTGGAGTTGGGTATCCCCAAGAGAGTGGCAGAGGTGGAAAATTTACATGTTCTTGCAGGATATTACATGAGGCTTGCACCTAATTTCTCTCATGTTGTGACTCCTCTGACAACATTTTCCAAAAAATATTAGTAATTATTATGGATTGATCTATGTGAGACATATTTTTATTATCCAAAAGTGAATTTAGTCAGTTCTTTAGTTCATTGTTTTCCAATAGAAGGAATTCAATTTGGGTTTTATGTGATACATCACATCTTGATTTTTGATGTGTTCTGATGCATAAGAGACCAATCGTTTATAATGGGTCTTGGTAGTTAATTCCCCATTATTGTATCAATTACACCCATTATCTCATGTTAGAGGCTATTTTGGTTACCCTAATTTTGTTGAGGCATTAACTCATTGGTGATTTTTTGGGCCTTCACCAATCATAATAGACTGAGGAATGATTTATCCCAACATGACTTGATGTTGATGAAATATCGGTTGATGGAGTTATAATAGGACTAAAACATCAAGATTTCATATAAACATTAAAAGGATAATTTTTTTGGCCGTTGCGCGGACTAGGAAGTCTCATAGTGAAGTAGTTGGTGGAATAAGTTGATTCATAGAGAGTGATGAATAAACATTCTACATTTCATATAGATATAGCAGAAGTCGGGTGTAGAGGTTGTATTTTTTAGAAGATGGTGAGGTCATATATAATGAAAAAGGTGATGAAACCCCATTTGATGGATGATGAGGTGGGGTCAAGAGAGATCAAGTTGTTTTTGGTGAGGCCCATGGGGGTTCTTCTGAAGATGAATAGTACTGAGTTTTTTCAAGAAAGGATTTTCTTTCCATTGATTATGAATGAAATCGTTGTCTGATAGTTATATAGTTTTCTTTTATCATTATATCCTAGCATGAAAATTATGTACCTATATTTGAAAGATCAGTTTTGGTGTCCTTAGTTGAATCGTGCAGTTGCAGAGTTCGTGTATCGATGTTTGGTCCTCCCAAAGGTGAGGGCCAATAACCAAGTTCCTAGTGGTTTTCTCAATCCATTTGATGTTCCTCAATGGAAATGGGAGGACATATCAATAGAATATATTTCCAATTTATTTCAATATTACTGAGTATATGAAGTTATATGGGTGGTACGAGATCATTTTATGAAATTTTCCCTCTTTGTAGAGATGAAGGAGTGGATCTGAATGGACATTTTGTCGACGTAGTATCTAGAGTTTGTGCTGAGGCTCCAAGGGGTTCCAAGGTTGATCATTCTTGATCAAGATCCTTGTTTTACCTCCAAGGAGTCGATAGGATTCCAACAAGACTTTTGCTCTTATCTAGGAATTTTAAATAATTTTCATCCACAGATGAATGGTTAGATAGAGTAGACCATCTAGACTATTTAATACATATTTCACTCTTATGTGCTGAATTTTAGAGGATTGAGGATGAGGCACCTTCCCTTGCTAGAGTTTTTTTACAACAATAATTTCACTCCATTTTTGGTATAAATACATTTGAACACATTTATGGACAAACATTACATTCAAAATTGTTCTTGTCTAGGGTTAGAGTGATATAAATTTTATGACTAGAACTGGTACACAAAACAATGAAGATGGTTCGAGTGATTCAGAAGAAGAATAAATTATCAAAGTATTGTTAGAAATTGATTATTGATCATAGGATGATACCTCTGGATTTTGATGTTGGGGATCATGTGAATGTATCTCCCTACTATAGGCTGTGATGGTTAGGTCATGGGAGTAAGCATTCTCCCAATTTTTTTGGGTATTTCAAGGTGTTAGCTCATGTTTGAGCATTGGAGTATCAGATAGTGAATCCCCCTTAGATGGAACAGATGCATGAATTTCTTCAAGTGTCATAGCTATGTATTTATCTTAATATAAATTATATAATCATCTATTGGAGCATGGTCAATTTTTATGATTATAAGACATTTGAGGAGCAACTAGTAGAGATCGAGGACCACCAAAAGATGGTGTTGTGCATGAGTGTTACCCCTGCTGGTTGTGTCTCGTGTTGGAAAGGTGGAATGTACAAGGGTACCTAGGAACATGATTCGTAGATGTATGATATATAACATGATGGTTTTGATGTTAATCTCTTCTCTTGTAATACTATTATTTTTGTTGTTGTAGATTTTTTTTTGTTTTATGAAATGAATTTTTATGGTTTCTTATCATAGATCACTTTATTTGAGAGGTATCTCATATATGAGAGTGGTTAGGGGATGGTTTTTCATATTTTGTGGTTTTACACTATTCCCTAAGTGAGGTGGTTGAGCTCATGTGGCGGCACAAGCCTTTAGAGGTATCTCTGGGGGTGTCTATTCGGATGAGCCTTTTATTTTTCCTCTTTTGGTTGATTTTGGACACTCATGAGAGATAATTTTTTGAGAGGTATCTAATGTATGTGGATGGGTCCCTGTGAATCAAATGATTTCATGTATACAAAGACTAAGGTTCTTGGATGAGGCTCAGAGGATGTATGATGGATTTTGGGAGTGAAATCCCGAAAATAGGAAAAATAACATTTCATGTAATGATTACATGTACTATAATCCATGTGTAATACGTGCAGGTATTTAGGGTTAAATAATAAAGAAAGATGTGATTTTCAATGAAAACTGAACCCTGAGGATTACATGATGTGACTGGTGATTAAAAATCATGTAAATCCTTAATTATATATGTTTTAAACATTTCCATCCACTCAGGTCTATCCAAACCTATGGATGTAGCCCCTCCATCCCCATTCAAGGCAACTCAAAAACCCCCTCTTCAATATTTTTTAGATTCCATTATCTTGGAATGATCTATATATTCTCTCTTTTAATATATATTGATTTTTCTATGATCAAATGTATGTTTTACATCCAATCATGCAGTTTGTTCAATCTATGTCCTCCCGTTACACCTTTATATAAGATGGCTCTTGATCTCCATTTTATAATGGCGGTTTGTTGGTTATTTGTTGGATCAGTTGTGGCATGACATCCTTAAGTGGATGTATTTCATGTGGGAAAGGTGATCAGTATCCACATTGTTTTTTCTATCCCCATGAAAATAACAATGAAAAAAATAATGAGATAAGGGATTCACCTATTTTCTATTATATATGTGTGGACATGTTTTGGTCATTCTTTATGAAATTGGATTCCAATGAAATTATCTCAATAAATACTTGTACCAGATTAATGAATTGGTATCAATTTCATAGTGATTTTTTAATCTTTTACCATGATAATGGATTACATAGTGTTTTTCGAGATTTTTCGGTATCAAAGATGTGGTTTTTATGCTTGTATTAGAATGTGGAATTCATAAAGAACACAAATAATGAATGAATTATTAATTAATTGGTTAAACAATTAAATAGGCATGTTTAATGAATGTGATGTAACGTAATTTAAATGATATACGTATCATTAAATGAATTTAATTTTCTTTCTTAATGGACATGAATAAATATATCAATCATGTTAATGCTTTTTTATAAAAGAGTTAAATTCATGTTAAATTAATTGTTTAATTAATTTTTGATAACTTCTTCTAGATTGTGGATTAGGTTTCCCATAGTTAGAACTTGTAAATAATGTATCATTTAATACATTTTGGAATAATAATATGTTATTTATAAATGTTAATTCCATGTTGGGTCTAAGTTTTCCTATTCTTTTATAATGACTGAGTACCATGTGTTATAGACCCATGAGTGATTATAGCGTGAGGAGGTGAAATTCCTTGTTTGGATGGCCTATTTACTGAATTTATTTCGTGATTTTTTTCTATTACTTTTGATGTGACATAGTGATGAATGAGCCTATGGGGATGTTGTGGTATATAGGGTGGGTGCCCAGATGTTATGTGGGCCTAGGATGTCTGAGCCAAGAGGGATGTTGAGGTATATAGGGAGGGGATGCCCGGTTGTTGTGGTATCAGTTGATTATTGTGATGGTGGGATGAATCAGATATGCATGTGGGTGTCAGGGAGGAAACCATGGATGAAAAAATGGGGTGAATTTGTGATTATAACTTGATATAAATGTTGGATGATTATTTAATTTGTTGTTTTCCTGAAGGCCACGCTATTTGTTTATCATCATTCCATTCCCCACTACTCGAGGAAGATGAATGCGCCTGGCCTTTTTACCTTTTTTGGTAGATTATGATGTTTTCATAGATTACCTCATAATAAGTAATGTCATTTTGTAAATTGATGAATAAATTTTAATCCATGGTATTGGATCTTTCTAGGATGAATTTATGGGGTTATAATTCTAAGAGTCATGTACATGTTTTTTTTATTCCCTGAGGGAAAGAAACATTGTTGTAATGGTAATGAAATTTAATGATTAAAATGATAATGGTTAATTAATTGTTAAATAATTAATTAATGTAAAGTGAATTTGATGAAAAAAATATGAAATTAATGTAGTTAATTAAATGGTTATGTTCATATAGGGTATCTGGTATTAGAAGTGGCTTCCATGAGTCTGAGAGGAATTTTCTAAAGTTGATTCAGAGACTAGGTTATTCACATAGTGTGTTTGTGAGATATATAATATCATGTATATTTTTTTTCTGATATGATACTGAACCATATCTATTATGAAAACTGACACTCCAGGGATTTTTATCCCTAAGGTGGTTGTTTTCCCCAAACATCCTAGTGGTGGGATGGATGGATGACTACCCCATTTGGCCCTCATCTGCTCACATGGTAGTTACTTGGGATGGAATGAAGGATAATTAGTTTTCCCCATATATATGTGTAGTGGGATTTAAATTATTTTGGTTAAAACACAAACATTTATTCTAGATAGAGTTTTCTAAGGACTATAATAGGAATAACGTGTATTAGATGGGATATCTTGAGGATCCTTGTTGTTTGGTCTATGACATATTGAGGTATAATACCCAATGTATGAAACATGTTATACTTGATTTGGTGGCTCCAATAAATTACCAAATTTCATTTTCTTATGTGGACATGGCGGTGTTTTGCATGAGGTGCATGTTGTGGTGCATCATCCAGGTGACCGTAGGGTATCCTTTTAGAGAGAGAAGCTGAGGACATGTGACATTAGGGTAGAGCACCAAACCATTGAGGAAGAATTAAAAGGTTACACATGATATTAATTATTATATTATATGTTCTAGTATGTAATACATGGTGAGAGTATCCATGTTGAGGATGGGAACATAATAAACCCATTTAGGTGATGATTTAGTTTCACTTATTATTCATTGTGCTTTAGAATTCATTCATTACATTTTACACTAGAGGATCTATGGAATATTCTATTGAGTATATTGTTACCATCACCCTACATATATATAAAATGTTTTCTAGGTGTGTTGGAGCATGTGGAGATTAGGATTGTTATTACAAGATTTTGGGTTTTGCAGGAGTTGTTTGGGATTCATAGTCACCAATTTCTGTACTTTATATTGGTACATACATTTTTCTCTTCATTTGTAATTTTTCTTTAATGTCGTAACATATCTGCACCTGGGTTTTCATTTATATGTTAGGATATGAAGGAGTTGGTTGGGGTCTACCATCTCTCTTTATTTCACATGTGTTCTCTTAGAGGGTAATGCCTCCCATTTGTGTGTTTACTACACCCTCAGTGTTAGTTTCCAACCCAAGCCTTCTGGTGGTGGGACTCTGGTGTCACTATCTCTCTTCTCAAATTTATAGTATAGGAGTTGTAAAATTCTTGGGGAGGGGGTTCAGACAAGGCTACAATAGACATCTCATCTTATTAATCTAGGATCATAAAGAGTTTCTGGTAATATAAATTGTTTATAGTAAAGAGATTATAAAATCATGTTACCCTATTTCTTATACTTCCTGACAATTTTTTGATCAACATTTTGTTTGGTTTAATTTATGTCCATTTGAGGATAGATAATTTTTATCTAGGTAAAGGAAATAATTTATGTGTTGTATGTTTCTTAAAATAATTTTATTCCAGGAATAAATTATTCAAATGATTTTGAGGATGGGCATTGTGTCGGGTAGAATTGGAATCCCTATAGGTGAACTCATCGGAGAATGATGCTAGGGATTAGCCACATAATTAATTTATTCCATAAATAAGGGTTTATAACATAAATTTTACACTAAAAAGAATACACGAGATTGAATTATGGAGAAAAAATGTATGTCGTAATATATGAACTTATATAGTAAATTACCCACTCCGTGTATTTTTACCCAAGGTGATGTCTTTTTAAGGGAATTTACAATATGATTCTTATTATACCCAAAACCATGATTTGTGATGTCAATTCCTCATTTTTAGTGATATTATTTATTCTTTAAACCTAAAACCCCCTAATTCAATATGAAGACCTCCCTCTCAAACCCTAGAGTCATTTTTTTAAAGTCAGGGTGATATCTCTCCTTCCTGATCTCTCCGTTTGGTGGTCGATCCACATGAATGTGCATCACTTATCCCAGGAAAGAGATATTTCTACTTGTTTGTTTTCATTGGTGAAAAAATAAATTTTGGATGTTTTTAAGGATTATATTTTCATTGGTTTGTGTTTTATATCAATCCATTATAGTTTTCCCTCATACTTTTACTTTTTGAGGATGATCATCTTATTTACAACCACCATTGATAAATGGGACTTGGATTCCATTACTGTTGAGGTAGTTGTCTCTATACAAGAAGTTAATTCACATGTTTCTATATATTCTTGGAAATTAACATTAATTTTTTAATGAAAATATAATATTTGACATTGGAATAGTTTCCTTATTAGAATCATGTTTCAAATAGGGGTTTCCTTAAAAAATTGATTTTCAAAAATTAATTTATTGATTAAAATGAATAATTTTTTTTGAAATCGGTCATTATGAATATAAGTTTAAAGGATTTGACTTAAAAATTTATTATAAAATATAAGTTTAGTTTTAACCATCTTTTGGAAAACCTAACACATTGAGTATCCTAGGGTGCATGAAAATTCTACTTTACAGTCTGGTTGTGTGTAATTTCATGAGAGGTTTTATATCACGTTAGTGTGTGTAATTATATTATAAGTTATATTGTTCGGATCCACCATTAGGCTATATTGGGGATTTTATTTCATTTCCAACATGTATTCCCATATGTTATAGCCAAGATATTTTTCTTTTTTATTTATAAGGGTATTATCAAAAGATTGTATTTTCAGAGTTATTTTCTTCCATGCTTATATTATTTCATATCAATATTATCTTACTTTCTTTTATTTAATTATTAATCTATTATCAGATATGGTGAATATGGTATTACCTTTTTTAAAAAAATGTAACGTTTAACCAAATGGTTTTATATTATAAAAATTTCTTACAGACAAAAATTTTTAAAGTTAGAGATAATGAATTTACGATATTATAACATTTATATATTTTTGGTAGAATACTCATTGGATTTTTTTCTAACACCCTAATTTTTTCCTTGGCAAGGTTATAGACATAATTATATAAGACCTAGTAAAAGGTAACAAAAATATATTACATGGATGTTTCCCTTGTTATCCTCATCTTTATATAAGGATAGTACAATGTTAATGGATGGTCACCTAGAGACTTGTTTAAAATTTTCCTATTTTATCATTTAGGTTTTTGATTTTTTTCATAACATTTATATCTGAAGGATATGTTGTCATGCGTCCTATTTGTACTGTTTTTGTATTCATTTTTCTTAATTTATATGAGACTTCTAGGTTCCCTTTTTTTGTATGTCAACATGTGAAATTCCATCATGGGCTACATATTTACTAGACTTCGATTGGTTTATTCTTGACAATCAAGATATATAAGAGAATAATGATTCAAAATTTAAATGGGGGAGGGTGTATTGTTTACACCATTTTAAAAAAAATGTTGCATTCAATAAACATGTCTTATGTAATTATAAATGGAGATAATGAACCCCTTAATACTTTAGTAACATATTAATAAAAACCCAATGGTAGAGAAGAATTGTAAATTAACATCAAAACAATTATTAAAAAATATTTCATTATACGATATCTCAAATAGGTAACATATACATCACATAGAATAAATTAGTTTCATACTACAATAATTGTCTCATGGAGAGGAATATGAGATGAAAAATCCTTACATTATTTCACCATAGAGTCCAATTCACTATATGTTTCTATATAATGAAGAAAAATATCATAAAAATAAATTTTAAAATAATTAATATATAATATATATATCTCTATAAACATCATCAATAATTTATAGTGACATTTATATTAGTTATTTCTTACAAATTTTGATGTTGGGTGTGGGTTATATTGATAATTTTAAACTAGTTTCATAAAAAATGTGTAACTATCAGTTCATATCAAAGAGTTCATTAATAAATATTCATTACATTTTCATTAATAGATAACTTAAATTTTTTATAATGTCAATACTTTCTTTAATTATTTGGTTAGTCATTATATAAGTATATGAAATTGACAGCAAATATTTTCTAGTGATTTTACCATTCGAAGGGTGTTTAATTAATTTTTTTGTTAAATATTTATGTATCATATCAATAAAAGAAAATAATAATTATTGAAATATTAATATTATTATGTAAAATTAATTATTATTTATCAATTATCCAGGATATAGTTTTATATCATTGTTTAATTACAGGGTCAGATCAAGCCAAACATGAGAATATGATGATTATGAGGCAATTTAGATGAAATATCATTATAAATGTTTCATAATAATATAATTTTATAATTATTACTATGTTATATAATAAATATATAGTATTTATAGTAATAGGAAATGTATATGAAAGTATTACCTAACATGAAATATATATTTTCTCATTAGTATGTCTGTTTTAAATAATTTAATTCACTATAGTCTTTTGTTGATCATATCATTAATAATTTATCTAATATATATTAATATAACCTTAATGATATCATAAATATAATATTTATCCATTTATACCATTTCCATGACCATCCATGTATATTAGTGATTAAAGAAAATCAATTATCTTATGGAGGTGGTGGTTATCACATAAACATGGTTGGTAATTTCATATTCCATAGAATAGATGAAGTGAATAATATGTTTTTTATTGTAGGAATATAATATATTTTATTAATATAATGCCTATTTATTAAGGGAAATATTAGGGAAATTCATATATTGTGGTTAATGAAACTGATACATTACGTTTTTTGGAGTTGGTAGTTTGAACAAACACAAATGTCTTTCTTTCTTTTCTTTTCGGAAAGGTAAGGGTTATTAAAGATTTTATCATAATAATATAAACATAAAATAATATAATTTACAATTATTTTACCATATTTATATTTTTAATATAAATTATAGAAAAAATAAATCCACATAATGATAGATAAAAGAGGAAGAAACAGTTAAATATATATATATATATATCAATATGTGAGTTATCTCAATTGAAAAGGGTGTTAAATAATTAATGGATAGCCTTTTGAAAAAATCAAAATATACTTAAGTTAGAATGGAATGTTGAGGATTGTCTTGGGTAAATTTTGGTTTAAACAAATGTTTTTGTGATAGGATGGGTAATGGGGAGGTCAGAGACCCTTTTATATGTGAAAATGAGCCTTATTTTTTTAAATACCCAAATATTTTCAATAATAGGAAGTCACTATCCTGGAATGTTACTCCAAAATTTATGTTTTATGTATATGTAAGAGATATAATTTTTCCACCACTCTTGAAATTATTTAGCATCCTGTTTTAAGATGTATATATTCCCTTTCCCACCCTAGATACTCAATCCATCCATTTTGGTTTTCCTGATAGTAACTTGTTTTAAAATATGTAATTAATCCCATATGACCAAAATAGAAATTTTAATTATTATAAAACACATACTAAATTATTAAAAGTTTTAAATAATTTTTTATTTAATTTATATAAATGATAGAAATTCATTAATCATTAATAATGTATAAATAATTGAAAACAATTTATCAAAAAATATTACTTAGGATCTATAATATAAAATATCGGGTTGTAATTAAAATATAATAATTCAAAATATAGAATGCTACATATAATACATATATTTGGTTGAGAAAATTGTTTCAAATATTTCAGGTTAGGATTATACCATATTGATTTCATAAAATATATAGAATTTTAAAAAATATTATATTTCACTAATCACATAAACAATATATTATTTTAACAAATACCCAAATTTTAAACACAATATTATATATATTTTTGTAATACTTTTTTTAAATAAAATTTATAAAATTTAATATTTCTGTATTAAGATAAAATCCCATAATATAGTAGAAAAACGTTCATATTAGAAGACAGCCTTGTAAAATGTTAATTATTCATTATTATTATTTAATAGAAAATTATAGTTATTTAAGTTGTAATATATTATTCAAAATATCACAATATTTTATTATTTTACTATAGAAAACAAAACACCTAAAATAAAAAAAAATTATATAAAAAAATTATTTTTAATCATTAAATGATTTTCCTTGTTATTTCAGCTATTGTAATTGAGTTTTATTAGTATTAAAAGTACAATATATTTGTATTATACTAATAATTCATAATTTTTTTACTCCTATTCTTACCCAATAATTCGATGAAATGTTTTTAAATTGATATACATAAAACTAAAAATATATCCTTGAATTTTTATTAAGTTTGGTATAGTGTGGGAAACACAATATGTAATATATTGTCTATTTAATGAGATTATCTAGTGATATCTAGGGTCATATAATTGGATGTTTTATTTATTTATTTATTTATGGATAATTATTAAATGAATTTAAATTAATTATACATGTATGAAAACATCAAATACTGGGAAACCCGTTTCTTCTACAATGTTATTATCCTACACCATATACATTCACATATCTTATAAGAATTGATTTTATTCATCATAAGGTAGTTTTAAAAATACATCCTATGTATATGGTATAAATTTTGTGTCTTATTTGGGGTGATTTGTGTTGTTCCTAACCATTTATATTAGGGTGATTTTTTGAAAATTTATTAATTAATTTCAATATTTATATTTTTATATTTTTAATGTAATTTCATGTACGTTATATATATGATATTATTAAATTTATAAACAATTTTGGCATCTTTTTAGATATTATATCACAGTTATTTATAATATATAGTCTATTTTAATTTAAATTATTGATTATTAATATCCATTTTGGTGATATTTTAGATGGTAAATTACTCTCTCAAATATTCTATCAAACCCTTAACTTTATTCCCCAATCTACAATGAATAATTATTATAATTATGGATATATAATGTTTTTATATATTGACCTATATTTCTAGTTACTAATATTTTTTATGAAAATATTTTGGTGGTAGACTACAAGGTTTGTATTCTTCTCAGGTATCACATATTTTTAAGAGAGGACCTAGATATATTAGTTATTAATTTTTTTCTACAAGATGTTGTATTTGTGGTATTAGAGGCTAGATGATATCATTTCCCTCAGAGTGTGTGGCATATATATTTCAAATATTTTAAGAATAAATTTATATAGTGTTATCAGGTTAGTTATTTCCAATTAATAATTTTTTAATTAATACTCTTGAGGGATTCTCTATAATTCATCCTATGATACTAATATTACTTGTATTGGATACTAATATGTTATATAAAAATATATACAATTCCCTTATATCTAATCATATTTTATATAAAATTAATTTTAATTTTGAATTATATATTGCGTGAAGAATTTGATTACTCCATTATGAAATTGGAAGAATACATTTAATGTTAGCCTTGTTTATTATTTTTTTACCCATAGTGTTAGATATATGTGATATTTTTTTATTCTAGTCATTTTTAATTTTTACATGATAATAAAATTAGATTTTAAAAATAAATCATGAGCTTACATGGATTCTAGTAATATATGATTCATGTTTTCTTCTCATATAAAAATATTTCATATTTTCAATACTAAATATGATTTTCATGTGATTTTAGGAAGTCTTCATTAGATATTGTCAAGGACAATAAATTCTAGGATAGTAAAGTATAGTTCTGTATAATTTTAATGTATTAATACATTATATATTTTTAATTTTTTATATTTATTTTATAAGTTAAATTTTTTCAGATTTATTAGGTGTACTTATTGAGAGAGAGGGGTAATTTAATATTTTATGGTATATTTCAATAAACCAATATCCATTCAACCATACAATTTATATTTAAAAGATTCCTGGGAATTTAAAATTTTTCATAAATAATTAATTTCAATATGCTTTATTAGATGAAATATTTATCACCAGAGAACTCATCAAATATTTTATAAGAGAATTGAACTAATAAAGATATTTTTTATTGTTTACTGGAAGTTAAATATGGAAATTATTACTAATATATATTTGTTTCCAAAGATAGTTTATTTATATGTAATTCTTTTGGGAGTGAAGTGGTTCTACAATATTGATACTTAACCAGGATATCAATTACACATAGTCCAAACTATGGAAATATTGATAAATGAATGCATGATTCAAAATTTTCAATATGAATTTACATATTTTACATTTATTATGACCATATTTTTAATAGTTTTATCTAACTTATTGAACAACATGAAAAACTAATATTTGTTCGTTTGTGGTTATTTTTATTAATGATATTTTATTATATTATATTTCATAATAATATCATGGAACAAAATTTAGTATTTTATTAACATCATTAATGGAGTATATAGTTTAAGACAATGTATAAAAATGTAATTTATTTATATGGGAAGTAAAATATTTAAATGATGTGGTATCATATTTTAATATTTTACACAGTATTGACATGGTTTCATAGATGATTTCTGGGTATGTTTAAAATTGGTTTGGAAAATCTGGAATTATTTTTGATGTGCAACATATTTCCAACAAAATATTCAAGATTTATTATTATAAATTATGTTAATGACCACAACGAATATTAAGTGACTTCAATTATTTTTGTTAAATAATAAGATTTTCCATTATAATAATTAATTAACAGAATTACATGATATTAAATTCATGTTTTAACATGTCCTCATAAGTGTTATTATTTTATTATGATACATGGTTTTTATTATTTTATGTTGTCAAAAAACAAGTCATCTCATATTGATATTGAAAGCTGAAATTACAGGAGAATAATTATAGAACTCATGATTATATGTGGTTAACAGTAGGTAAAGATTTTTTGTGTTGGGGAAATTATTTATTCTATAAAATAGATATTTTATGATTCCATCCCAAATCATCCTACATAATATTTGATAGACAGAAAGTGCTAAAATATCCTTAGAATGACACCCTCTCTTTTAGAGGCTGTCAAATTGCAGTGTAGCTAATGAAATAATTAGGACGACACTATTAAAGAATGTTTTTAAATATTCAACAAATTACTTTTAGAATAAATTCAAATTTTTCCATCACATATGATTGGGGTATGAATTTTATATGATTTTATTGAAAATAAAATCTTTATTATATTTATAAAATATTAAATAAATTTTTTTAATTTAAGATCAATATAGATTAGTAGTATGTTTTATAAATAAATAAATAGATATTTTGAGAAATATTATAATTTATGAATTTTCAAGAAGAGGATGATCCATTGGTGTTTATGAAAGGATAAAGAAGACATAAATCTGGTAATGAAATAATAAATTATAATCATAAATGTAAATCATGGTTCAATTACAACACATGACACATCCTAACTTGGGGTTATGAAAAAAATTCCCAAATTTGAATCTTATGGACATTAACAACACTTTATGAGTTATTATAGAAGTTAAAAAGAGATTTAAAAAGTCCAACACTTTGTTCTTTTACAAAAATAAAATAAGGCGATTCAATAGACGATCAAATCAGATCTATAGTGTATATCAACCCTATTATACAACCAGGAATTCATCATAATAAGACTAAGTATGTATCCCAATAGTTGATATGTAAATATAAAAGGATAATTCCTGATGTAATGCCCTATGTTAATTTTTTTTAAATGTTTCTCACAAATATTTTCACATAGAATCTATTATATATTACATCCATGTTTCAATATAGCTTGATGGTATAATACACATTACTGAAATGATAAAATTTCCTATATGTGGTAATCAAATGTATTATAGAACCTTGGCATATTAAATAATGATTTCACATTTATAATATACTTCAGAGGATTCACAAGCTGAGGATATGTCTGAGACATCATGAACTATTTCACTACTTGAAAGCACCTCCACAATTTAATGAAATATCATTCTGTGATAGAAGTTACACCAATAATATAATTCCACCTATCAGAACCCATATTATGAAATTGTTTCCTATTTAATGTAATTAAATAATCCAATATATCATAAATTATATCTAATTTATGTCTAGAGGTGAATTTCTTAGAAATAATGAAATTTAGAAAGTATGATATAAAAATTTATTTGGTTTTTTCCAATCAACCTCAAAACACTATCTATGTTTTATAATGGAAATAAGGAAGATCATTAAAAAAAATTCAAAATTCAATAATCATTTATCAGTGGATGGGTTTTAGAGACTAATGTAATATTGAATTCACCTCATTTAACCAAATTAAGAATGAAAATAAGAAGCTTTTAGGGATAACATGATCTAAATGAGAGAGGGAATAATCATTATCATAGAATGATAAACATTAAAATATTTGTAAATAATTTTATGCATCAATATATCACTGGAGACATTCGAACATGAAAATTAATAAAGTACCATTTTGTTGTAATAATGTGTGACAAAAACCCAATATAAGAACTAGTTTTCAACTACAATTTCATTTATACGATCATTTACTCATAATTAGTACTGACTATAATAGTGTTGATATTTATAAAAACTATATTAACATGATAATATTAATATATTATTTTTTATACTAAATGGTTTTATATATTATTATGATATAATGATAACCTTTATATAAAAAGAAATAAATCATAAACACATTTCTTCTAGTCCATAAACATTATGCTAACAAGAAAAAGAACATGTGTGAAGATTATATGAATGAGGATCATAAGCATTAAGACTTATTATCTTAGTGTTTTAAGTAGGTGTCCTTAAGTTGAGATGATCATGAGAACTAGAATTTTATTAAGAAAAAGGAATTAATCAGGATTCAATGGTTTATGTTATATGAAATCATTTATAATGGTCTCTTAAATTGATATTTTTATTAGTATATACTATTTGATCACATACATTAGTCAAATGAAAAAACTATGGCTTTAATGATGTAGTGAGGTTTCTTGGGTCGGGTCCTCCATTAGTGGTACATAAATGATGGAAAAATCAGGAATGAATTTGTAACTTATGAGAGGAATTGATATATTGGGAATTGTCATTTAGGATTATAGTACATTCAATAAATCCACGGTCATTGTATAAGACATACGTCTTTCCTGTTAGTCTAACATAAAATAATTCACCAACAGATGATGAAACAATGTTTGCATCATCATTTTTGAGGTATCAAATGTAAAATATATTATTTTACATGGGTTTTGTTATTAGGAATTTTTGTCATTACTATGAATTTTACATATCTCTATAGGTGACTCAATGGGTTTCTAGACTCCGCTACTGGTCTAAGAATAATATTCACTATTATCATGATAATTTCCAAGAGTGTCATGAGATATGTGTATTAAAAAATTTGGTATATTATAATGAATGATAGTTAAGAACATGGTTTGTGCCACCACTTGGGTCTAATGATATATTAAAATATACAATATCAATCTAATAAATAATTCTTTTTTATTAATTTATAATAATTGGTATTAAATTTATTTATTAAAATTATTCAAAAGATATAAAGTGAATAAAGTGAAGAAAAATATTTTATGAATGAATATTATTTTAATATTAAATATTTGTCTATTATTTGTGGGAATCAATAGAAAAGTTAGTGGATAATGTATATTATATAGGATATATAATAATATTCATGAAAGTGATAATAATGTAAATGATGCAAGTGACCTAATTATTTGGTCACAAATTTTTTTATGTATCATTTAGTGGTACTAAATATTTATGGGCCAAGTAGCTAACTGGGGGTATATTATTAACTCACTATATAAATTAGGATGATAATGTCACATGACTAGATCTAACTACTATTTTTCTAGAGTCCATCACACCTATCTTCATATACCTAGAGGGAAAAGCACTATATCTAAGAAACCAAACTATTCTCTCCTTCATTGGTTAGATGAATTCATAGGTAATGATCATCATGAAACGTCGAAGGGATCACTATATTTCCATGACAACCCACAGAATGTGATGGATGACATTAACATAGTGTTTTGACGCATATGTGGATGATTTTTAGGGTTTATGATTATGTTCCATCATGGAAAGATAACCAATAAAAAATGATTTATTAACATGAATTAAATTTAAAGAAGTAATATTTTTTATATAATTTTTTATTAAATTCTTAAAAAGGGATCATTGGTCTTTTGTACCAGGATTCACATAACCACTGATGATGAAGTTAAGTCTATTGATGATGTAAAATTTTAAAGGAACATCATATATTATTCATTTGTGATCCCCAGTACATTCAATTAGTATTAGTGAGGGATCATGATGTTTTAATATAAGAAAATATAAACTGGTAAAAAATTAATTTCGAAAAAATCATAATGTTCCCACCACTGTAGATGGAGATCAAATTTGATAATTGAGGGTCAATATATGGCTCTCCAGAAATCAACATATTGATCATTAATATTTTTATGTTTAATGTATATATATATATAAATATATAAAAATGAAGTATATTTTTATTAGAGGATGATATGGATGATTCTTGATAGTTGATAAAGTTATTTCTATTAGGGATCTTTATTACAGAGAGAAAAATCAAAATTAGAACCTATAATAATAGGCATTTGGATCCCTGTATGATATTCATCTAATAAATATTTTTTTTTAATTTTTTACACAAGGGGAAGGGGACTTATTCAGGTCTTTCATAAGGTTGAAAAATAATAGTAGAATTATATCTTTATACAAAAGGGGAAGCATCAAATGCTTTCAAAACGAGGAAAAAATAAGGCATCATTGGTTTTTAAGAAAACAACATAACTATAAATAAAAAAAATTATATAATTCATGTCATAGCCCCCAATCAAGAATGATCAATATAGTGCGGTTGCCGAACCATTGTGCTCTATCCAACTCCCATCCACCACTACTCATCCTCCCTCGAAATTAGATTAAGAAAGTGTCCTTTATTTCCTGGCCCTCCTAGCTCTCAAGAATCAGCCCTCTATGGTGCTGTTGGCCTCTATGTTGATCATCCAAATTTTCCTCGGCCATACCATCAAAACTGCCATTTTCCCCAATGTCATGTCATCTCCCCCACTCCTCCCCACTAACAAATGCTCCAAACAAATGCTATCACTATCTAATAACCCAATATATCCTCCTTCCTAGTACCTCATAAGACTGGCTCGACCACTCTATCTTTCCACAGTGGTCTAGAAATACATGAACATCATTAGTAGGCCACTCCCACGCACCTCAATAAGGCATAAAAATTCCATTTTACATCCCTAGTGATAACATTTCCCAGCCATATCCATGGCCACCCTTGAACCTGCCCACACACATAGCTTCCCTGATCACCATCTAAGAAAATCAGTGCAGCGAAGCGTCTATCGGTCGTCCCACGACCTAGCTGAGTCCTCCCATCCTAGTTCTTATTTAGTTAATTCCTTATTGACTCATCAAACCCATTTTGGGTCAGGTATAGGACTAAACTTCTTTCAGTGGTTTTCTAGGCTACCATAAGTCCCCAATTTTTTAATAACTAAATAAATATGTAAATAATATTCGAAAAAAATTAAAATAAATTTTTTTACCAAGATATTTTAATTTATTTAATTATAATAAAAATAAATTATTATTTTTTGTTCATAAATTCTCCCAACATAAATTTATCATGAATTTAAATGTATTATTTATTTTATTTTTACACTAATTGACCATAAATAGTGAAAATGTAATAAATGAATACTCTTTTTTATTAATTAGTTATTTTATGTACATTGTAACAATAGTAATTAATAAATTAAATTCATGTTATAACCAACATATTTCATCATCATAATCATGTATATAGGATTACACAGGGAGAAATGTTTTTTTGGTTTATATTACTAATTCTCGAAACCACCTTGACTTTGACTAATTATATATGTTTATTCAAATGATTATGAATGAAGATGTGGACTGTGATGAGATGAAGGGATATTAAAATTGGTATTTTGATACATTAGATTGGGTTGTTAGCTAAAATACATGTAAAGACATGATTTACATATCTTTTTACCCAGAGTGTCATGTATGATCCATTGAGCGTAAATGGATTAAAGAAAATGTTTGAGATGAGTAATATTGTTTTTTTATTTTAAAAAACTATTTTTTGAATATCAAAATTATTGATAACACATAAAATATAAATCTATAATGAAATTATTAAATCAAATTAATATTTGATGAAGGTGTTGAATTACATGTAAGGTAGAGTAATTAGTGTTATCACATAGTTGATGAATATATAATAAAAAATGATTTCATTCGTCAAGAAATAATAACAACTATTAATTATATTATATGATAGAATGAATTTTTTTTATTTTAATTCAAACAAATTACGGTTTATAGGTTTATCAACATCCCTAATTTTGGGCAACTCATACTACTACGAAGTTATTACGAATGACATCAGTCAACTTCTCTGATAATGGTAGAAAAGAAGTATCCATTTCTATATTGTTTTGTATTTATAATGATAGGATTTATTATATTTATAGATGTTAGGATGTTTCTCAACAGTTCAAGGATCCTTGAGTTAATGTGGTGTGACTACCAGACACCTACATCAAAATAATCTGATTAGCGGTGTTTCCAAAACATGGACAATGAGGAGACCCTTATTGGGATACTTAGTTTTATAATTAACTATTAAATGTATATTTCCAATATATTAGTGAAGAATACTAGAATTAAATATAGTAGTTCATCATATTTAATTAAAAAATTAATTATACATTTCTAAAATGTATTAATGATAAATTTATTTTATATTAGTGTTTAATATTTTGTAATAGTGCCATGTGAAACCATATATATACTATGATAAATTTTAGTCAAAGAAAATTTCCTATATATCAGGAATTTATAGGATTAGTAAATTCCTTTTAAAAAGTACTATGATAAATGAAATTTTATGTGATGGTTTCACAAATACCTATTAATTCACCCCATGAAGCGAGGGTAAGAAAGACGTGAAAAACATAATCGTGTACCTTCCAGTTGATTTTTACATCCTAATTCAGTCACCAATTTTGAATGAGTTGTGGATACACCATTAGGATACAGAAGATATCCCATTCTATCACATATCAAAGAATCATCTAAGGAGATTTCAAATTTATTTTTAAATGGGGTAATGATTATATTGATTATATGAAAATATAAAGATGGATCACAATCCATAAATATATCCATTTTTAATATGTCTAACTCATAATAACTATAGTTTGGTTTTCTATTGATAAACAATCATAAAGAGAAAAATATTCACTAACTTTTGGGAAATATACAACAAGTAAATAAGAAACTAAGAATATTTATTCTATAACTCTTATAGCGAACAATAAGAATGAAAATGTGAATAATATAATGAAATGTGTGATGTAAAAGGCCCCATTGAATCATATTTCATTGAACAAAATATGATCTTAAAACATGTGGTTATTTGAATTATCTGTCATCAGATAAGACAATGGAAGATTAAATGAAATTAATTGAAGTAGGAGAAAACAATAGATTTGAAATATAGCGTATTCATAAAAATAAGTGTTATGTTTTTATCAGAATTTTTGGGTATTAAATAAAATATAATTATAAAAAATATTTATTTAAATACATTAACCAATTTAGAATACAAATGTAACATGATGTATGTTGAATTATTTATACAGATGAGAAAGGATGATGTATAGGTTAGCGGTGGGAAGTAATAATCCTATAATTCCTATAATAAATGATTATAATTTATATTTTTGAGTATTACCAGAATATTTATATCAAGTGTGATGTGGTCACAAGGATAAATTATTCTATAATTGAATTAGATGTTTTTGTGGTATCTAATAATAAAATATATTTTTTTCTATAATTATTAATTCATTTAATATAACTTATTAACATAAATAAAATATTGTAATACCCAATTGTGAAATGATAAGTATTTTACAGTGTATCTAAAATTATTATTCAGGCTTATAACCACTATGGTATTTTCAATATTCTAGGTTAAAGACCATAGATATTATAAGACCTTTACTTGTATAGTTTTATGTAAATAAACCATTATAAATAATTGTAATCCAGAATGATATAAAAATATATTTAGTAATAGTGTGTGAAACATTCCATGTTTATGCTAGTAGTAAATTTTAATTAAAATATTCCATTATGAGTTTAAAGGAACATAAATGTGAATATGTGAATGTTCATGGTTAAAAAATAAATTTTTCTTTGAGCATGCGTGAAAAATAATATCTTGACCAAACATTCATTTATTAGAAAAATATAGATTGGATTTATTCCAAAAATAACATTTCCTTACACACATCAGTGCAATGATGTTAGTAAGGTGGTCTGATGATAATTCTTAGATAAAAAGTTTATCATTAAAATACAACATGGGTTAATTACTAAATTAAAATTTATTGATTCAGATCAGTGTCATGATGCAAATAAAATGAGCATTATTATTGAGACCCATATATAATGTAGAAACATAAATTATTTTAGGGATATTCTTTAAAATTAATATAATGATCCCAGAACCATATTCTAACTATAATTAATAGTATTAATGATGTCATATATAGAATGATATAAATCTATCATGTTATAAAAACATTGGTATCATTTCATAGTGTACATTAAGGATACAAAAAATACTTGCAACAAGAATAACAAAAAATTCAACTCTTAAATTAACATAATTTTTTCCTTGGATATTATATAAATCAATGTTGTAAAAAATCAATAGTCAGGTGATAAACTATATTTCTATAAAATTTTGGACATCTCTATTTCATATAATATGAGAAACACTTAATTGGGTTTAGTAAATTATTGATATACACAAGTATTTCGATTTGGAAATACTTCTATAAGATCATGAAGAAAAGGAATGTTCCAAAGACACATTCTAAATATGAGGGACAAATACATTGTAATGGTTTTATAATTACCATGTAGTGTATACCATTATTCATCTAGAATAATTATTCTAATAGGTAAGTGATATATATATTAAATAATATTGAAAAATTCAATTATGATACAATAACGGATTCCATATATCAAATTACATTTACATAGTATTTTAAATGGTTCAAATCATTATATTACATTTAATTTTGATAAAAACATTAGATGGATTGTAAAAGAGTGGTACCAATAAGGATCAATGTGATACCTGATTTCATTATGGATAAATCCCTTATAATATTATACTTATCATAGATACTTTCTATGATCACTATATTGTGCATGATATGTCAAGACCACCAATAATGAAAGTCGTCTATATGACACAAGTAGATTATGTTGGTGACCCTATATAATTCTAATATAGACATTATGATACTAAGATCCCATTTATGGAATAATGTAAGGAAATAGATCCTAGAATATTCATTTATAATTAGTTTCTCCATGTGTATAAAAGTTTTTTGTGTGAAAAGTTCAGTTATCCAATGATAATTTGTATCATAACATATTTGAAAACTACCAGGATTACCACATGTTTCAAATATAATTAATATAAATTTATCAATATTAAATTAAATAAAAAACCATTAATCATGTTAATGTGATCAACTAATGTAGATAAAATAGTTATATAAACTAATTCAATAGTATATATAGTGACATTTGATTGGAAAATATATTTTGGAATAATTTAATATAGAATTGTCACCAATATCACATGGATTTCATCTATCTAATAAGACATGTTTGAGATACGTGATCATATTAAATTGATGAGTAGACTTATGTATTATCCTAAGACAAAATAATAAAATTTTCCATTCTTTGTTATCAATATGACATAGCAAAAATAAAAATTAATTCACGAAAATATTATTTATATCTTGGCGAACTACTTTAGAATTAGTCAAAACTATTCTCCAACAATTGAGAATATACCAAAGACATGTACATAGTATTTTAAGATGAAGTGATGGTAGTTTTAATTGGACAAAAACTAGTCTGATTTTAGATCAATTTGATCTAGTATCAGTGTAATGGCGAGGTAATCGTAAATAGAAGCTAATTCAATCTAGACGTTTTCCTACCTATAAATACCATATGTGTTGTATATTTTTTCATAGCTAAAAAATCATTCTATAATATGCAATGATTTTTTCCAGTTCCTTGAATCTCACCAAGTATGTAATGTTTTTAAAAAATATAAATTCTGATAATACTACTACTAGCACTATCCTAGATGTCATGTTTTTACAGTATGTAGTAGGAATTTATTGGGGAATGTCCTTCCTTAAGGAGACTTAATGATGGAGTTAAGACCTAATATAGAAAAATATCCATGCAGAAGAGATGTGTTGATCAAAATTTTTTATTCAATAACTTAGTAGAAGCATGATTTCATCATGTGAGAGATAAAAAGGGAATTTAACATGTTAGATCGATTAAATGTTGTAGTGTTATAATATTCGCTTCCCAATACCAAATATAAACAATAATTCCCAGTTACTATTTCATATATATAGTTATTTATGCATGATGTATAATAATAATTATAGTGTTGATATTTTTGTATCCACCAAATGCATGGTATTTTCTATAGAGTATTTGTTATAATAAAAGGTTAACACAACTATTAGGATATAATGAGAACATCAAGACACTATGAAAATAATCTTAAACAAATGTCATTTGGTCTTTAATCATTAAGGTAATAAAAAATATATGATGTGTGACTCTATATTAGTGTGGGATTATAATCATTTTAACTCATTCTACTGATGTTTTAAAAAAGAAATTTTGAGTAAATTAGATAATGAGGATTAACAATCTAATAGAAACACCATATATTTTAGGTTTCATTAGTAGTACATACATTAATACATGTGTAATAGTTTCCTAAAATGAAATTATTATCTGAATACACTATCATTTTATATGCTATAATGATAAGAAAAAACAATGGCATTGAAGTAGCAGTGAGGTATCTTGTGTTTGGTGTCTAATTAGTGGAATGATATTGATTGAATAATTTAAAATTAATATATTTCTTATAAAATGATGTCATATATGGGGCCCATTTAATCATTATGGTTCAACATCACTAAATCCATGGTATGGTTGAGCAGGTATGTTCATACACTTAGGTCAACCCAAGAATATGAAATAATGGACAAGGACATGAAGTGGGCATCATACTTTATGAGATATCATGATATGAAGAGATTATATAACATGGAATGTGTTCATTGGAATGGTTTTCATTTCATTGAAATTTCATATTACTTTAGTGGTCATGAAGGGTTTATATACTCTACACCTGGTATTTAAATATTATTCAGTGTAAAAAAGATAAGGGATTATATGGTCACACACTATTCATATTTTAAATTATAGAATATTTTAATGAATATGAGTTAAAGGAAATGTGGGCCCCACCAATGGGGTCTGACGATTTCCATGAATTTATGTTCACCAATTAATAAAAAAATTCAGATTATTCATTTCTATCATAATTGGAATTGATTTTATTTATTAAATGTACTCAAAATAAATTGAATGAAAATATTGAAAAATTACAAAATAATCAATATTATTTAAATATATGAGTTTCATATAATATTTCTCTGAATGATGCATTGAGTTAATGTCCCAATTTTATCATGAATTATATTTAATTATATGAGATGAATTTGATAAAAATATAATTGTAATTTTCCACATTTAATTGGTAATAAGAAGTCATTTATGGATTATATAGTGGAAAATAAAAATTCAGGGATTTATGAGCCACATTCATGTATTTTAGAAATCATTATATAAATTAGAAGGGAAAATTCACTACTAATTTTTTTGAGATCTTATATCTAATATCTCCATATCTTTTGATGGAGAAGCATTTGATCCACGAAACTTGACTGATCACTCTTTCACGGATCAAGGGAACATCGATGCGGTGATCATTAGTTTATTTAAGGAATCATCAAATATCCATGATATCATTTATAAGTTGATGAAATAAATTATCTCAAACTTTTGATGTATTTTGGTATTCTCTAGAGGGATCCATAATCATTTCTATAATGAAAAAGTCTCCAGTTATGAATAATTGATATACCTATCATCAAGTGGAAAATCATTTATTTTTTGTATAATTTTGTTATTAAATTCATTAAATGGGATCCTAAGGCATTTTACGAGGTTGTTCATCACAATATTTTATGTAGCCATATTAATCAGGAATGTAATATTTTAAATCCTCAACCCATATTCTTTTTTTTCGCAACCCAGTACCTTTAAATTATATAATGATCAATCTATATTTATAATAAGGAATTGACACAATTTATTTTTATGAAATCCAATTTTCTATCTATAGGGGTTTTTTAAAACTCTATTTAAGGAATGCGAGGACTCTTTTTTTTGCAAGGGAGGGAAACTTACCAGGTCTTTATTTTTTAATTCAAATGGGTTGATGTTTCATTACCATTTTTAATATTTATATGATATATATAAATGAAAAAAATATTTCTATGGTTATAAATTTATTGTAGATTATGTATAGTTACATTCTCTAGCCTATTTTTTTAATACATACACATCCACCATAGTTCACATTAATTATTACATGATAGAGTGATTTGAGGTGGATTAGTGATTGTTTAAGCATATTTTAATACCTTAAAAATGTATGTTATGTTTGTAGATTAGTGATTTAATTTCCCTGTATAATCATCAGTCACCAATCGAGGGTCATTATTGAGAGGCTTTGAGCCACATAATAAGAAAAATGAGACTATTTACTTATATTTGTGTAGGTTTGTGATATATTGGATTGTTTAGAATATCCATGTACATGGAACATCATCTCAAATTCTTATTACAGTCTTCCTTAATTTTCCTAATTAAAAAAGAAACCACTATATTTTTTAATATATTTTCACCACATAAGGATAGAAATATACACATAGAGTAACATGTATAAATAGTTCCATATAATGGGAAATATCTATCACAGAGTCACACAAAAAATTATTGAGTTTTATAAATTCAATTCATAACCATAATGTGGATATTTTTCTAATAACACTACACCATTTCTTAGTATTAACAATAATTATTCTATTTTTTATTATTTTCATTCAAAATAGGATTTCATTTAATCTCTAAATCATTTATTGATCAACTATATGGAATTAATTAATAGCTATAGATACCATTTCATGAAATATTATATAATATTGGAATCATTGAATATATAAATTAAAACATATCAATATCTCCCCAATAGATTCTCAATAATCTTCTTTTGATGTTTTTATGATAATATATATTAGTGAAATGATGATGGAAAACATATTAAAATTGAATCATACTCTCGGTGATATATGCCCAAAAAAAATCATCATTCAATAAAACATGATAATTATTCTAAATAATCATGTAAATATAGAATTTAAAAATAAATAGATACAGATATTCCTAAAATTCCATAGCATTTATGGATAATACCATAAAAATAACTAGAATGAATTTATAAATATTTTAAGAACATTTAAACTAAATGATGTACCTGATTCCAACATTATATAGAGGGAATTTACCTTTCATCTTCAAGGTTTAATGATTGAGTGGTTATATAATCTTAAATAATGAGTAATAAATGGTTTGGATGAACAAAAATATATTTTCATTTAAATATTCATTCTTAATTCCAAGAATAAAACACTACTAAAGAATATTTTAATGATTTGGAATGATAATGGAAGTATAATTTATAATTATTTGGTTTTTTTGAGTATCTGTCTAAGATATCCATATCAAAATTTTATGGATTATCAATTCTTTGTTTTATTACAAGTGCAAGTGGATAATGATATAATGATTTTGGATACATAATTAGGAGATGATCTCATTGATAATTCTATATAAAATTCTAAATAACTAATTGAATTTTTTTTTCCAAACATACTAATAATATTACAAATTACACCATAATGAGGATATCCCGATGTAATGGTTACTAAGAAACATTTATAGGGAAATACAATAAAAAATTCACATATCTTGTGAGAAATGTAAAATTGAACTTAGTGTGGGAATCAAAATACACACCTCTTTAATTCTATGGAGTATATAAATCATTATATCACTTTTTAGGTAATCATCCGCTGAAAAATATATTCTGACATGTGAGGCTATATACTAAGGGAATTATATTAATGAACTAGTGAAAAGTAATGTATAAATGGAGTGAAACATAATTAAATAATATTTTTACAAATAAAAAACAATAAGATCATAGTTTTAGTAATATTTCCCCAAAATATATGAACCCGTAGAACTTCAAACAAAATTCCCAACCTTCCACTAGTTATCATCTATACACAAATTTTCAAGAGAAATACATGAATTATATTCAATTTTTTTTTTTGTAAAACCCTATGTTTACAAGTTTGAATATTGAAAAACTATGGTTATAAACATAATGATTTGAGAATTCAGTTTGAATATGTCTTTAAAAAATTTAAATTGTCATTAAATAAAAAATTATGTAAAATTCCATCTCATCCTATCCTTAATCATAAAATCAATAATAGTACTATCTCATTATGAAGTAGAATTTTTCTTTAGTGTAATAGGAAGATCTCATTGGATGAACGACTATAAAAATCATTGGAGAAAGAGTGAGACATTTTGGATTGACATGGGAATATACAAACCAAAACCAAATAATAGAATTATGATACCGAAATATCGAATAGGGTGGAACAACCTTCAGTATCACAATAATTACTATTATGAATTTATCCTCTATAGAAATATAGTGAAAAATACATTCATAATGGAATATTTGAAAAAAAAAATCATGTTCAATATAATTATTATTCTACATTATTCTAATATATGAATCCCATGTTATTTAATTTAACTTATTTAAAATTTTATGAAGAAAAAAATTCTACAAGACGAAAAAATTTTAAATTATCAATGGAATGTGTTTGTGATGATGAATCTTAATTTTAATATAACGGTATAATACTAATTTATATTATCATTTAACAATAACACATGTTGTAATCAGTAAATAATTAACTGGGTGGCCTCGAATCATCTAATATATCATTTCACACTATATCTATAATTCCATTCAATGTTTAGATAAAAACTCACAACATTTTCTTATAAAATTAGATAACCATTAAATAATAATTTTTAGTGCATATTTGGATGTAAATTTTGGAAATGTGGATGATATTTCTTTTCTCATGGAATTTTGTTCCTGAATATGAAGAAAGAGTGAGTTAATTCTCATGAAACCATCATTTTGGGGATTTTTTAAAAATATATATTGAATCAAGATAATGCACATGATGGAAATACATAAATGGAATTTGGTGTTGATTTTTTTTATTAACATATTTTCGAAAAAATTAAATTTCTCCTTGGGGATGAATCAATTATTTCAATAGATAATTTCTCATAGAATTTTTAAAGTGGTGACAATTATATTTTAATTCAAACAAATTAAATCAGAATAGAAATTTTTTAAATCAAATCATTGAAAATAACAAAATATGTTTTATAAACACTATATGTGTAGGATTGGTTTATTTTCATAATGAATCAGCAGATGAAATTAGTGATTTTCTTGACTTTTTATTTTTGCAAAATAAAGACATTGATTCTTATATTCCATCAATATAGGTATCACATGTTAAGGAACGCTAAAATACTCATTAATTAATAATATATCAAGAGTTGGAATTGAAATAATTTTCAAAAATCATGAAATATTCATATATAGTTAATAATAATTGGGTACCAATGATCACAACAATAAACTTCAATACTAAACATGATTTGTATCTTTTGATCATATTGAAACAAGACATTAAATAAATTATAATCACAATATTTTAATTACCATGTTTTATCCCTATAATTTATATGGATAAACAATTTTTGAAAAATGAATATAAACTAATGAGATAACCTCAACAAAGTGTCTAACTCGCATATATTACTGTTATAAAAATCGAAGGGAAAAAAATACTATAATAAATATTTACATAATTCATATATAATTCAGACTAGGTAAGTCCCATTAAGTTCTTCCTAATGAAAAGTTGTCTTGAACTAATTATAAATGATATCAATAAATATATTAAATTATGAATTAAAAATAGACCAATGATATAAATTATTTAGAAGAATATCCATAACGTAACATAAAAATATCGATTTATCCTTCCCTTTATAGTATAATTGAATAAAATTTCAATAGGGGAAAATATATTATTATTTAAATATGATATCCAATTACTTCTAGGAAGTCATGTCATTATAGTATAAAGAGAAAAATATTTTCAAAAGTGCATTTGACATATTTTTCATTAAAATGATTCCATTTAGTTTATATAGTTCCCCATGTACATTTCATGGTTTTATAGTTAGTATATTATTAAATTTCATTAAGAAAATCCTAGATATATTCTTAGATGGTTATTTTTTTTTTGGGTACATTATTTAGAATATTTCATTATAATTGAGATATATATATAAATTAATGCATTGAAAATTATTTTCTTTTAACTCTTAATAAATTCAATTTTGATATCTAAATGGAATTTGTTTATTGCACATCATTTCTAAGGATGAGATTAAATTAAATAATTTTGAATTTGATATCATATCTTTATTACCATATCTAAAAAACTATAAAATACATAGGATTATTTTTAGACAATGTGGGTTTCTATTGGGGCTGTAAATTATTTTAGATGAATTTCATTTCCATTGGATAATATTTTAAATAAGTATACTAAGTTTATGATTCATGATTTAAATTAGGACACATTTTATGTAATATAACGGTTGATGAACAAATATATAATCATTAGGACACTATCATTTGATGTTCCTTATGAGTTTATATGTAATACTTCAAATCATATAGTTGGAATTGTTATATACCAACAAATTTATGAAAAATATTATGTTATAGAATATTTTACATAAAATTTCTAATCAACTGAGATCAATTAAAATCCCAATGGGAATGTGTTATTGAATTTTGAAATGAAACTTGTTTGATTTTTGTCTTATCTTTTGTGGTGTAATGTATCATTTATTTTGGATAATTTAAATATTATATAATTGAAAATAAAAGAAGATTAAAAAATAAGAATATTTTTTAAAATTCCACAACTCTAAAATTATGTTATATTGATGAAATTAAATACAGTTTTTTTTATAAAACTATTAATGGATATAGGAGTATATTTTTATCATATAATTAATGATTTAATACTGATAGATAATACTATAAATGATTCAATTCAGAGTGATAAAATGTATGGAAACACTTTCATGGTACCAAATTATATAGTCAAGGGAATTTTCAAAAGTACTTATAAGTTCGCTTCTTTCATCCGTACACATCATGTGTTTATGTAGAAATATTACTCATGATTTTATGTGATGCATGATCCTTATTTATCGAATATATATTATGATATGGTGAATAAAAGTTGAGTAAAATAAGAATTGGTATTATATATTTAAGATGTTCTTTACACATTCATATAAAGGATATTTTATAATATAAAATACTTATAGATTTTTTATTTTGGGGAGGATTTATCTTTTACACTTTTAAAATATTTAAATGAATTTTTTATGTCCATTAAAAAATATTTTTTCACTAGTGGGATTTCCAAAAGGTATTAAATAAATCATTAAACATTAAAAATCACAAAAATATTTGATGATTGTGGTATAAAATCTATAAAAAAAATTATATTTAAAATCATATTTGAAAATATAATTCCAGTATTATACATTGATTATAAAGTCACCCAATCTCCAACGACTTGAACAAATGATTCTAGGGTTGTGATAGATCAAATTTGAACTCCCATTGTCTATAGATTTGTAGAAACAAAAAATCTGGTTAGAATTCAGAGAATGAAATTTTACATCCAATTTTTGGAAGCACAAATGTGGAAATAAGGGATTCAACAAAATATAGTCACTACCTACTCTTATGAATAGAATGACCCTTAAAATGTTTAAAATATATACTAAATTAAAATTCTAGAGAAGGTAACTAATGTAACCCAGAAAAACCAGAGTAAGAATTTGGATGATGCATCATTAATGTATATCTATATTTATATTTTCCTCAGTATATGTCCTCATATTATTTTTTATGTGAAGGATTTTCATATTCTTTATTATTTTCATCCCAATGGATACAAGGAAATAAAAGTATGTGTTTTCTATGATGAAAGGATATAATATATATGAACATATAAATGATGGAATTTGAAAATCATGGGAATGATTTCTATGGAAACATATTTTAATATAATGCTGGGATTAGAACAAATAATAAAAAACACATTTAGAGGAATAATTTTTAGGTTATAGAAAATTTTATATTCTCTTAATTAGGAATAAATTCCAATACAAGTATGATTAAACCCAAATAACATTATCATTTACCATCACTAATTTATTTCCATTTTGTGTAGGTGAAATAAATCGGGTGGTGTAGATTACTTATATGGTGAATGAAAACTTGATGATAAGGTTAAATGAATATTTCTATGAATATACCCATGAGGTGTAATCTTTCTTTCCAATTGGGTAAGATTAATACCTAGAGGTTTCCTTCATCCCTGCTAATTTCTTTTAGGACATCATATCTTTTTTAAAATATTAATTTTCATTCACATAATCAAAATAATACTGGATATCATGAAGATTAATTTTGGGGTGGGAAAAATTATTAAGGATAGGATATTGCTTTGATATTTCTCTTTCCATACGTTTTTTTGCATAATTTTTTTTGTGTTTTTTGGAAACATTTTAATTGTATATTCAGAACATATAAGAGACCTAAAGGTAGTATCACAAACCGTGTAATAGAAACATTATCTCAAAATATGAAAATATGTGGCTTTGAGGGAAGGGTTTGGGTGAATCAAATATTATAATTAAATTAAAAAAATTATATTTAACATGGGTAAAATTCCTACTAAATAGATGTAACTCCCCATACAGACAACATAAATGTCATTATTATATATCATATGAACTCTATAAAATTGTAATATTGTAAATTATTTAGTAATCATACAATAAAAATATATAATAATGTCTGTGATTCAAAAATATTAACAATTGTTAGAGTATGTTATGATCTATCTTCCGAAGAATTTTTTTCCCATTCAATAAATATAAAAAATAAGATCAGGTGACTTATACAACTTTTTTAATGGATTAGTCTCATAATACCTTTTCACATTGAACCATTTATAGCACATACATAGATATGGAAAATCAAAAAAGAAGTCTAATTTTCAAATCCAATCGATATATTTTATAATTTAAAGATTATGTAATTACATACACCATGATATAAATAAATGTTTTATATATATTATCATGCATGTATAAGTTTAGGGAGTGGGTATAGATCTTGATAGATAATGATTTTTTTATTTATTGAAAACCCCATAAATAATTCCACAAATTTATATTATCATAACAATAAATAGTTTTGGGATATGACATCTGATGATGAAACAATAGTGTAATGATTATTTATGGTGATCACTCGAGGAATATAAATTGTTGAAGTGTAGATTATAATATTCGTGTAAATAATTCATTGGACTCTATTCATAATAAATTCATTTTCTTCCCACACACAAGATTGGGATACGTATTATATGACTATTATTGGGAGTACATGGTTTAATTTTATATAATACATATTTATAATATCATACAATTTATATATAGTACTGACTAATAAATTTTCTAAAATAAAATCAATGTTCTATTTTGATAATCACTTGTATTGTATATTTTTAGGAAGATTTTGAATTATGTGATATAATGGAGGAAGAATGATGTGGGAGATCATGTGAAAAAATTTAGAATCCTTATATTTATAAAAAATTATTTTTTATATTACAGATTGTCATGTTAAGGATATTTGTTTTGGAGGGGAGATAATTTCATCTCACATTTAACTCCTAAGACTATACAATTAACCATAAAAATGAATTATAAATCATTAGATATAAACCATAGGTTTCACGATCCATCTGAGAGGGATCATGTCATGACTCTCCATGCTTTCTTATAATAGACTAGTGGTTTTTGATTATTTTTGAGTATGCATATTTCTGACATGGGAGGCCTTTGGAAATGTACATGCGTACATGAAAAAATATCTAATTCTTTACAATGTTGACATTTAATAAAACAACTGAACAACCATGAATTTATACATCTAAAATCCCTCATCCACAGTATGATAGGATTTAAATGAAACAAAACAGGGTCAAATACAATCCCACGGAAATTATTCTGATAGATAATTCCAATTTGAAGGAAAGTATTGGGGACTAATGTCATAAATGCAAAAAACACACCTAAGTATGATCTGTTACAGTGACAATAGTTTGGTCTTGGTCTATCATGAACTCAATAAAATGGATAATGTTCTACACAAGACATGAAACATTCATGAAAATGTAATTCATGAGTGTGTATAATAACACTCAGAAGGATATCCTGAAACCAAAAATCATAAAACAAAAGAAAAATAGTCAGATTTATATAGGTATATGTCTATATGACATATAAAAAGAATATCCAGATACACTCAATAAAGAAAAAAAGTCTAAAGGAAAGTCAAAACCATAGTATAACATCCTAGGATTATACCTCAATGATTAAAAAACACGTATATGGGAGGATAAACACTTGAGTCTGATAGAACTGATAATGCCCATCCCGGAGGTACTGCTCGTTGGGTCTCATCATGAGAAATTATATGAAGAAGATAAACAGAGTAATGATACACATATTAAGATCAATTCCAAGGACAAGGGGGTGATACAATCTTCTAAATATAGATTATCTTCCTATGTAGAGGATAGAAACTTGCATAGTGTTAGTCACAAAAATACCAAGAACTCCACCAATGTCATGAAGATGTATAAAGGATCTCACTCTGGGACTCTCATAGAGATTATAATAACTCTATAAAATAAGTCCTAGTAAAGGGATCAAAATCATAGTATTAGGAGAAGATTCTATACCACCCCCAAGGAATGGATAAGGGGAATGTACAATAATGAAATTTTATCATGATACGGAGGAAAAGAGATCTAATCCATGTATAAAAACATACATAGTTTGTAGTAGGGGTCACATGTTGTGTCCCTCGACCCCAGGTCCTACTTTTATAAAAAGACCTTGTCTCAAGCCCTTTCCATGTATAAGTACATGGTGTTTATTCTTCCCATGTAGTATAACATTTTTCTAATACATAAATTATTCTTTTTTACATGTAACCATCCAGCAGTACATGGATAAACCCATGTACCTGGTAATTCCATGTCTATGTGGGGGAGTACCCTGTGTGTAGGATACCCATGTAGTCCATCCCATGTATTTGTACCGCTGAGGTATATGAAGAGACTTCCGGGAGGTGTCACACTATGTGTGATAGGTTAACATGTCATGTGATCCTTAACCCATACCTAAAACCATATCCACCTCAAAGGTATCCCCACATGCTTTGTAATCTCAGATTACACTCCCTGTGGTTGGAAATTTTACGAATCATTGGTTCTTCCTCCATGAAACTTATATGATACACTGTCCTATGATCTATCAATTTCTTGTTAGAAATCTCACTTAAAAACCCATTCGAGCCTTTCCCTTTAAAAATATTAGGTTCTAGCAATCGAATACACTCATAAAAAATATCTACACATTGTTATTCATTATGATCTAAGGATAGAGACATAACAAAAAATGAGTATCAACCATCATCTAATTCATCATTTCTTCCATCATCACTCAACCATTGTGTCCATCATATATTGGATCTATGATATTGAAGTATTGTTCCATGAAACAACTATAGAAAAAATGATAGATCTAGATATATTGAACCCTATGCAAAAAAATGAATTTATATGGGAAAATGAATAATCAAGGGAGAGAAGAACAAGAAACAAGTAGATGAATGAACATCGATTGATGTTCTTGTAAACTAGATTCATTAACATGAGAAAAATGAATAAAACATCAATTAAATGTAATTCACCTAAAATCACCCTGCAATAAACCCATCTTGAAAATACACATGATCCTTGAATCAATCCATTGGTCGATTGATATATGTTCACCATAGGAAACATAGACTGAGAAAGTAAAAAATAGAATAAAAACCATTCCTTAATTTGGATTAATCGATGAAAAATAATAAAGTTTCATCTTGCACTTTGGTGAGTTACTTTGATACCATTACATGTTGTTCATCGATCAATGATCATGTCATTATTATTATGATTTAAATCCACTGAATATCTCTCTAACCAATCTTTGACGGTTCCAGTGATATGTGATTAACCATGGGATTTTTCTATAATAGTATATTTAAAATTACATAATTAGGTCATCATTTTACAATATCATTGAAAAAATAAAATAGTTAGTCAAATTATTTTATTCATTTTATTGATGGGATGTGTTTTAAAAAAATGAATCACGCCAACTATTTTTTACATAGCACATAAGGTAAAACCCAAATTCTAAAATAAATAGTTCCCTTATATTTCTGATTTGGTTACTCGTTTAGATGTTATTCTACTTTTTAGGAAAACTACATTCATGTGATATTTAATATATATAATATATTTCAATCATTTATTTCAAGCACACCTGGCATTATAATTGTGTGTCATCTTAGTGTCCAGTCTTGAAAATAATTTGTATAATGTAAAAAAATAATACATTAAAAATATGGAACATTTCATTCTCCACAACTAGGGATATTACATCCTCAAATAGCCAAAACAAGGTATAGTAAACAAATATGTGTGTACTATGAATGAATCTGAGACTATCACTCTCATGTGATCTCCTAGAGATTCTTATTATTACAATAAGAATGCACTGAAAGTATTTATTGACCATATCAGAATCTCTTCTGATGGTCCTCAGTCTGTGTTAGGTACTTAAAAAAGGTTCATCCACCCTCGATGTCTATGTCTCCCCAGTAGAGAACATGTGATAGGACATGAACGTACCTTGAGAGATATGACATGTATAAGATGTCGTGTACTTGATCTAATTACGAAGGTTATGCTAAGTGGTACACGACCTTACGAACTATACGTAGTATCTAGAAAGGGCCAATGATGCTCAGAAAGTGAATTCCACCTTATCCATATATTTTTAATATATTTCAAGGTTAAAACCATAAGAACATTTTTCATCTTTACTAAAAATAAAATGGTCCCCACCATGAGTCAGCATACGACCTATGTTGGCTCTTTATAGCCATCATCTACAGATGGATGATCTGCACCTTATCTGCAGTTTGTCACACCAAATCAAGGCCAATTACTACCAAATCACCTGGATAAATTTGGAAAAATATCAAACTATATGGTCTCCTATAAATAACACTCAAATGGTGCAATAATGTTTTTCGAATGGTTACTTTTATTGTACAAAAATTCTACTAGTTATAGGTGATCTTCCCGAAAATGTAAAAATACCACCATGAATGACAACATCATGTCTCCTAGAACTAGAATGGTTCACTCTATCTGGACATCATTTTATTGGAGGAAAAATGATCTCAAGAATCAGTGAATCCGAAACACCTCATGTAATCTCTTACGCAATTGGGATTTGTAGTGAAAATCACATTCAGAAATGATCATCGATGGAACTCCATTGATTTAGACTATATCCTACATGTAGGGGCATCCCATGATCTCTACTAAACTCCATTTTCATATATATAAGAAAGGGGGTGACATGGTAAGTTATTCTATGATCACAAAGATTTAATCATGTCCCCTGGATGTACATTGTAAGACTATCAAAATTGCCATAAATATCCTATACCCCTCCCATTATGTCACTTAAAGTGGTTCAGCTAATCATTTTGGAATATTGAGATCAAAATTAACTTACTAACAAGTAAGGAATTAATAGAAAAACTCTAAAGCTATTTTCTTCTACCCTATCCACCAAAACTGAGGTCATTTTTGCTGGTACATCATTTCAAAATGAAGATATACTACTAAAGGATATGGGTGAAACTCTCCCAAAATAATCATCCTGAAATGTCATTGGTACCATCACGTACCCTCTGAAGATGATATAATGATACAAAAATTAGAAAATACATCATGAGTAGAACATTATATATATTATAATGTGGGGTCCCATGGTCAGTATCCCCTATCTATGCCTCCCTAACTCACCACTAGAGTAGTGGGTGACAACCATCAAATAGATGTGACATATTCCATCTCCATCCGTAAAGGAAAATAGTAATAGGGCCAACTGCTCTGAGGGTTCATTCAACTCCCAAAAACAAGATCTACTGATAATATTATCTTCTAACTCATTCCCCATCAATGGAGTACATAAAATTTCAATGTAATAATCTTGGAGGAACATTATCCATCACCTATTTCTCAAGATCAAATCATTCTGAGATAATATGTACTGGAGACACTTATGATCATATTAAATGATAAACTACTATCTATTTAGGTAGTTACACAACATATATAGTATGATTACTAACTCTTATAACTCATGATCATGGGCTGTGAAATTCTTATTTTGTGGTCTCAACTGGTGTGATCCATAGGTAGTCATGACATTCCTTTACATCAAAATGAAATGATGCCTTGTTCCTAATGAATTTCAGAACACTACATACTAAACTTCATTCTATGGATATATCAAAATGAGGCCGATCATAAAACTCCACCTCAATTGATGAAAATACTACTGTCTCTTCTCCATCCCTATGAATGGAGTCCCTTTTTTAGTTAGTTTTTTCATATGTGATGATATTATAGACAAATCAGGTATGGATTCTGTTGTAATAGCCTACCAAACCGAGGAATATCCAAACCACCATCATAGTCTTGGGTTTCTATAAAGATAAAACTATGTTTACTATGTCTATGTCTACATCCACTTCATCTACCGAGATAATATATCCCAGAAAGTGGTCCACATGAATTTATAATTATCACTTCCAGATATTTTTTTAATGATTTTTTCATGGACCACATATAGAACTATCCTCAAGTTTCTCTCCATATGATACTTATATAATGAGTGAGAAATAGTTTTATTAATGAATACTTCCATGAACTGGTCTATATAAGGCTGAATTATCTGGTTCATGAGTCCCATGTACACTACTGGGGGGTTCATCATGTCAATGGAAATGACTAAGTTGTAACATAGATTGAAATGATATCGTAATTCCATATTCATTATATCTACATCATGTATTTGTATATGGGGATAACCTAACCCAAGTTCAACCTTTGAGAAATATTTTTCCCCTATCAATATACCAGATAGGTCATCGATCCTTGATAATTGGAAATTGTTCTTCATGTTCACCAAGTTCAAGACCCAGTAGTTCACACACAACCCCAAGCTATCATCTTTCATCTAGTATAACAATATTTGGGATGATCATAGTTAAAAAGTGGGTCTATAAAATATTATTATCTAAATGTTCACCAACTACATTATCACTTCACAAACCTCTATGTGGGAAATATGATATGCCGGTGCATATATTAGTGCCATCATGTGGTAAAGATCAATTCATAAGTCTATCTATTAGAAGGAATATACACCTAGAATATTCTCATGGAATATGTACTGATAGTCTTCCACCTCAATAAAATACATAGAACTCATAACATCAACTTCACCAAGGGTTAGGCTAGAAAATAGTTAGGTAATCAGCTATACCGTCATAATCATGAGTTCATATTTTACTGCTTGGGATTTATTTTCTTGAATGACTCAAACCTTAGTTCCATAACTATAGAAAGAAACATTATTCCCCTAAAATAGTAAATTTGGGAATGAACTATAGAAAAACATTCCCTAAAAATAATGGAATGATAAGTATTTAATGCTAATACTAATAGATTCCAACAGAAACAATCACCTCCAGGAGTTAAGTCACATTATTGGAAAAAGTGCATTATCATTAAGTCTTCTAAAATAGGAGTATTAATGTGTATGGGTTTAGAAAAAAGTTCAACCAAAATAAATATTTCTCATAAAATGTATGTGGAATGAACAGAAAGACTAGAAACTGTGTCTATCAAAACTAAATCTAATGTAAAAAAGACACATATTGTACATTAGATCATTTATAGAGCCTCTCGATCATAATCTTATACTGTACGCAGCTATCCTCAAAATTTTACTCCAAAAATATGAAGCTAGTGTGGACCACATAGGGGTGGTGGGGTTAAAAATTAAAATTATTTATCACCTCCTTCTACTTTCTCAACCACTCTTTCATGTCCTGTACCTTGTGAACCATCACGCTCCTATGACTTCCTCTACCTTGGAGGCCCATCTACAGTTTCTTTTTCTGCAATACGGTAGGTCAAAAAATCATATGAAAGATGTCCCATTCTATCACATGTGTATAATATCCTCTATATAGGATGAATTGACCTACCATGTGATCTTTTCTCCATATTTCCAATGTCATGGGGCCTCCTCCCAAAACATCTCACTTTCCCTGGTCCATGAGACTAATGTTAGCCCCATTTTTTGAATTATCTTATCTTTCATTCAAACTAATGACAAAAATTGGATGTATCTTCCTATCCTAGATACACTAAACCACCAAAGACAAATCTAGAACCCCAGAATGAGTAGGAAAGCATAAGTCCATAACCTTGTCTTAGATGTCTTTATTCCTACCTCATTTGATTGTCTTATCCTTGAAGAAAGTTTCATTAACTATATCCAGCGAGTGCCTACAAGGGTATGTAAACCTCAATGAATAATCATATAATGTCATGTTTCCTTTCTAAATCTCCAGAAGATACGTGATATGCAAAAACCTTGGTGTTACTGTTGATAACTCTTTTATGAAATGTGATATAAATATGTCCTCAAAATATTCACCTCATCATAAAACTGTGTCACTACCCCCTACAATTTCAATGCTGATTGATGTATTAAACACACCACCAAAACAACTATTTGATATGCTGGTGTCACAACTAGAAGGAAAACTAGGGTCAGCACCTCAAGACAATCCTCAGAATATTATGAGTCTCGTTTTCCTTGGATCCTATGGTGCATATGTTGTTGAATCTCATGACACGTGCTCAGCCCTCACACCTCATTGATTGGTACTAAGTCTATAGAGTGATTCTATATGGGTGGTGGTATGGATGGTGCAATAATTGATGGTATCATCTTGGGAACTAGTCCATGTATCAATGCCTCATCATTGAGGGGATCATCCTAGTGGTCATATTGAATCCAACCAAGAAACATTCATGAAATATCCTAAAATTAAAAGATACCGAAAATGTTAAATGAGTATATATAGAGATATGAAATATACATTACATGGAAACCAGGTCCATTATAGATGATGCATGTACCATTTTTTTCATTGGAAGAAATGTTCTCATGTACTCTGTTGAAAAGAAGGTTATTAGAGTCCTCAAGTATGGATACATCGACTTCCACCCAAACACTGTAGTCCCTGAACTGAATTCCCAAATTAAAATAATTAACAATGTTTCCACAAACCAATCTTATATAATCTTAGTCCAAATTTAAAATTGACCTATCTTAATACCACCCTTTCATGACATGTTCTAGAGTATCCCATGTTGCGACTCCCCCAGCCCGTATTCAGTACGCTAGGGGCTAGAGACCATCTCCGATTAGGCATATTAATGACATGGGATGCCTTATCCTATATACATATACACATACATACATATCCATTCCTATAAAATGAGAAAATTTATATTAATAACTAAAAAACCAAACATTAATACATATAAAATCCCACAACTAGAGTACAACAGTAAGTAAAAAAAGTAAATAAAGATAAATACAGTCCCACCACAATGATCTGGAAACACAAGACCAAACATAATGTAATTACCAGAGAATGCTATAAAAAATCCATAGGAAGAGACCTCATTCTCTTCGACAACACTAAGTGATATCTATAGTTGGGTTGTCTGGGATTATTTCATAATATTGGTCATCCAAAAAAGACACGACTCGTGCAGAAAAGTCCAAGAATGGGTGAGTATAACTATACTTAGTAGGACACCCCAAATTAAAAATCATATGACAATGGAAATAAATTCATCACTATAAAGTTATATATCTCCAAGACATAACAAAAATAACAAGATATAATAAATAATGACACATAGTATAAATATAAGTCACAAACACAGTATACTAGCCTTAGATTTTATCTTGAAGATTCCACAAAACACTCATTCGGGAGAACAGACTAATAATTATTATAATACAGATGATGTCCTTATGATATTTTAGGCTCATTTATTCCCTTAATGAGAAAGTATACAATGAAGGTCTAAAAAGTTATGATACATAGATAATGATCACTTTAAAGTCCTTGGGGTAATAAAAACGACTTAATCTAGATTAAAATTCTATATAGAGGATATGTGCCCATACGGTGCTCATCCTGATGATACCAAGAACTACACATAGGGAAAATAGATGATTAAAGGATCTCACTATGAGCCTATTAGAGAGATTCTAATGACTCTATCCAACAAGCCCTTATAAAGGGATCGTGTTCCCTCGAGATGGAGGTGATTCCATATCAAACATTAGAGTGAGGATTAGGTGAACATACCCTAATGATAAATGTCCAAAATATGTAGAAAAAACAATCTTAACAATGTATAATAAAGTAAAGGTTCTGTAGTAGGTATCACAAGTCATGAATATTTTCCCCGAGTCATGCTCGTGTAAGTTCCCCCTGTCTCAGGCCACGTTCATGTAGAAGTAAATGGTGTGTAGGAAGCCCATATAGTCTACCGATGTGCCAGTACATGGAATCATCCTATGTAGATGTTCCCACATACTAGTACATTTCAAACCCATGTACCTCGTTTTGGACATTTTTGTGTGGGGGAGTACATGAAGTGTAGGATTCCATTATGGTACACCCCATGTATGTGTTCCTCTGTGGTACACACTGAGTCTCCAAGAAGAGTTCATAAGATGTGTGACCATTAATTTCTACCTAAAACCCTAGATTCTATAATGATGGCCCCAAATTCCCTATAATCTATGATTACATGACCTATGGTTTGTGAATTTCTAGAATCGTAGGTTCTTCCTCCATGCACCTTCTCCGCATATTTGGCTTCCAATATGGTCATGACTTGTTAAATATTCCATGAAATTCCACATAACAGCCTTTAAATTAAAAAATTGATGTTCAAACCATGACATCTACTCAGAAAACGGATCTATGAATCGTTCTTCATGGTTCTCTTAAAAAAGTTGAAGAACATAGAATCATGTATCCACTGTTATCCAATTCATCATCGGTTCCATTATATCACCACCATCATGTAATTAGAATATTATATCCATAACATCACATATTTTTGTTGTGAAATAGGTATCCAATTATTGATTTATTTGGTAATGTTGAACTTTGGTAAAAACAAAGAGTTCCCATTGGTTAATGAAGCACCAAGGATAAAATCATAAGAAACAAGGAGAGAAACAAACATCAATCAATGTTTGTATCAATAACGAATCATTTTCCTATGAAAAAAATTAATAAATCTTCAATTTAATGTAATTTACTTTAAATCACCCCACCATTAGCACATCCCTCGAATAATCACAATCCCGAGATCAATCCATTGGTCAATTGATCTATGTTCATTACATGAAAAAAGAATGGAGAAATAAAACCAATTAAATAACTTCCCTATCATCATTTGTATCAATCACTAATGAAGAATGAAGCTGCTTCATTCTTGTTTGTGAGATGATTTGGTTTCTCTATGCATCGATCAATGATCTATGATCTAGTCTTCGTACATATGAGAGAAATCCCCTGAAGCGCCCTCCAATGTTTATCCAATGGTTGTAAGGTTTTTTGGATTACCCTATTACTTCCCACTAATAGTCTATTTAATTACATAGTATTATATTGCTATATTGTTCTTTCATCCAAAAAAATAAATAAATAATTAAATTATTTTATTCATTTGAACCCATCAAATATTTTCCAAAAAAAGACTCACGTTGTATAAGGATAAATCATTCCTAGGGTAACACCAATATTTTTTGCCCAACATTTCCCTCACATTTATGAAACAAGTACACATTTATATGTTATTTCACATTTTATAAAAAATACTTGCATGTTCTATTAACACCGAGTCTCAGAATTGCACAATGTTTCAGTGCCGGGTCATAAAAAGAATCTATATAATAAAAAAAACAATAAATGTAAAATCTCAAACATTTGAACATGACAACCATTCTCCAAAAACAAATATTGACCACAAAATATGCTTAGGCCACCTAATACTCACATCATATCATAAGTGTTTGTTTTCAAGCTAATGTGACCACACATTCATTATTTTGATTCGAAATCCTTATCACAATTAGTTTTTGTTACCTTTTAAGACTATAACAGAAACAACGTGTTGTTGGGAATAAACAAGACATTTTATCACCACCAATGATGTTTTATTGACATTGATTTTTAATATGTATGAGACAGGATGTTTCATGAAGATAAAATTACCATCTAAACATGATTCTATTCTCTTAGTGACGTAGTCCTTAATTTTTCATAAACCAAAAAACTAATTTAACAAGGCCATATTGAAATGATAATAAACATATGCCACAATATTATTATGCATTTTAGATAACATAACCAATTATAACCACCAAGATCATATTCATGTATCGAATCTATATATGGTCGTGATGCATGAAATTCTATAAATCTAACAAAACTTTTAGAAACCCAATATAAGAATAAATTTCTAATAAGAGATAATTATACAATCAAACCTGAGCTATGATTGTGCCAATGTATACCTTTTGTCCATTTTATAGTAAACACTCTAATCTAACATGTTTAGCATCATATTTTCAAGAATATTTATCATTTATCTACATAATACAATCGAATCATATAAATGGATACAAAGAAAATTATTTATTTATAGAGTCCATTGACCATGTAATTATTTATGTGGTGTACAATCACTTGTTGTGAGAACCAAGGGAATAAAAAAACATTTCTGAAAAATAAAAAAACCGTAATAAAATAGGAAGGTGGAATATGATTTTATTGATATAGACGATCAACATAAAATATTCTGGTGAAGTGAAACAATTACTAAATTTGGAATCAATGCATGTTACATCAACATGGGAGAGTGAATCCTACATGTATATCATCTAAGAACCATTTAATAACATATAATCAGTCCACATAATTTGGAACTAACCCAAATGATTTAGGGGTCAATTATTTTCCAAACACCTGGTTGTTGATGAACACTCCATTAATATAAATCAAATCCTCTTATAATGTATACATAGACAAATCATTCATAACAAATATTAATTTCTGATTGAATCATATTTTATATATATATGAGATTTTTGACATCAAAAATATTATGTGGTCAACATTTTATAATTAATTTTATAAAAAAATTACTTTGTTTATTCTTCTTTTCACAAACATACCACATTTTCAAGTATCATTACTCTTTTAGTTAAGGGATGTGAGGAGGAAAAATTCGTGTTTGGGGTTCCATGACCAATTTGGTTATGTAATTGTTTTTTATGTAGTGTTTATTTCAATCCACTATCAAAAAATCATTTAGTAATAAAGGGTGAGTGAATAGAGCTCTTAAGTCAATAAATTGCACAATTAAAGAGTCTTTAAATATTTCATTAATAAACTATAGTAGAATTGAATATGAGGTGTTGTTACAAATGTATTAATGTTTCATATATTGTGAAAATGAAAATAAGTAACTATAATAGTTTTCCATGGAGAATATGAAGAAATTTTTGATTCATTTAATAAAGTTCCATTATAATGTAAGATGATACTTGTTCTATTTATTGAAGGAAGAATCATCACATTATATCTAAGATATAAATGTTATTAAATATTAGAGAGTGATATTATAATTTTTATAGTTTATGTCACCTAAAAAATCATCATATATATTTTTTAAAGTGTTTTTAGGGGATAATTTTTCGAGTCATTTCAAAAAAACATTTTAATAATCATTTTTAAAGTCCATCATAGAAAAATTTATAAAAAATTTAGAAACATTTTCAGAATATCATTTTTTATTGATACTATCTTGAAGGATACATCAGAATTATAATATTGATTTTAAAAACAAGGATATTGGAAGATGAAAATTTAATTTAGTAGACATTGTTTTGAAAGATGAATCATTTTTTTTAAGGATGATGGTATCAAAATATATATAATGAAGACAACTGATTATTATATAAGTTAAAAAATTGTTTATCAAAAGAATATATTTCAATTTTTTTGAATGGAATGTATGATAAACTTTTCAAAAGTAAAATTCAAAATTATCAGTTTTCAATATAATTTTTGATGAGTATTTCAAAACTACAATTAGAAAAGAAATTTTAGATCAACATTCAAGAAAAATATCCTAGAAGGATAAATACATTAATATTTGAAAATTTCAATTTCAATGTTAATATGTTCATATTTAAAAATTTCAAGTTATATTGATGATCTATACATTGTTCACATCAAAAATTTGAGCTATATTTAGTTCGATTTATACATTTGATTCATATAAAAATCATGTTATAACTTTAGTTTTTGTAATGTTTGAGCTATGATGTCCCATAATTATGGTTTTATGAAGTTTTATCTCTGATGTCATAATGATATGATCAATAATAGATAGGATCAAAAAATGATGGTTGTATAATAGAGATATTTTTCATTATCTTTATAAATCAATTATAAATTTTTATATTTTGAGTGTTTTTAAATAAGAAAAATACATGAGGATGTTTTAAAAAAATATAAATATTCATGCAATTTTAATGTTCTTACATTGGATAGAAACATGATGAAAATTATATAATAATTCTGAATTCATAATTTTTAAATTTTATTACAATTTAATGTGACTTTAGTTCCATTATATATACATTTTAAATTCATATATTCTGAATGTTTTTACCCTATAAAATGATATCCGAAACTCTAAGTATTGTAACTTCATACATTTTGGATGATTGTACACTATATAGAGACTTAAAGAATCTTACATGAATCTTGTAGAGTCATACATTATGAATTTTTATAAACCCATTATGTAATTTTTTACTATAAATATACATTTTAACATCATATATTTTGAATGTTTTTACACTACAAATAAATTTTAGAAACATAATATAAATGATGTGAAGTTATACATTGCAAATGTTTCTAGACCGAAAATTGTCTTATGAAATATTAAATAAAGTTTTTACTATTATATATTGTGAATTTAAATAAAATATTGAGTGAATTTAATAACATTATAGAATGATTATAATGACCTAAATTTTTATGAAGATGATCTGGATGGTCAATATTCAATATTCAAAAAACAGTGGTAATAAGTATATATGTGATTTTTGGTGGATATAAAGAGTTTATTGATATAGATTTCCTAGGAATCATTAAATTTTTTTTGACTCTGAAAATTCATAATATATGCAATAATAAAAATGAATAATTTGTCGATTTGGGTGATTAAATTTGGATCCAACACTCCCTTTATGTTTTTTTCATAGTATGTATGAGTATCTTAATGTGGGTACGAATATTTTTAGGTTTTTTTATATTTATATTCATTTATAATTACTGTCATCCATTGATTTAAAAGCATATTAGAAGTTAAATATTTTATGTAGAAGAACAAGATGGATAGAGTTTGTAATAAAAATAAATGAGAAGGAAACATTCCAAAAGAGGAGGTTCTTGATGAAAAATTTTGGGATGAAGATTATTATCTAGATCCAGATCTTCTAATATATAAAAGTTTCTTAAATACATGTAGAACATGACTTAATGGTTCTAAAGATCATGAACTATATGTATAAAAGCTATGATGAGCCAAATTTCTTGTGGAATAACACCATATATAAATATGATATTTTAGATTTAGGTCAACTCTAAAATGGATCTTGTGGCTTGTGTTTATAAGTATACAATTGAGGATTATGATCAAGGGTTATAACCCATGACTTAAGGTTTCTGATATTGTGTTATATAATTATTTTTTATGAATTTTTGGTGTGTATAACAAATCAATGGAAGATTAAAGTTGGTGTGTATAACCAATTACATTATGGTTAATGGAGACACCATGTTTGGGTGTATGACCAACTAGTATAAGATTTTAGGGTTATATTTAATGATAAATATCCATATGATCTTATTTTTTGTATAAATTTTCATTTTTGTGAGGTGTGGTTGATACTATAAATAAGGCATGAATTGGGTTTTAACCATCCATAGATGCTCAATTTCACAAAATAGATAAACTTTGTAATAATACAAGAGATCACTAATTCACCCATCCACCACATAGAGATCTTATGAAACATGGGAATTTTACTTGTATGCTAAGAAAGATTAATTTTTAGATTTTTTAGTGGATTATGTGAAATTAAAAATTCCACTTATAGAAGATTCATTACTACCTTATATTGAAATACATATATTGGTTAAAAAAATAGGGCCATATCTAATTAAATTTATCTTCAACTATAATTTTTAGATATAGTACTATTGGATTTTTACATAGATATAAAACTGAAATAATAAAAAATTTGACAAAAAATTATGTAGGTTGATGGTAAAGCTAGTAATACTATTATTATATATCTGATTGATATTATTATTTTTATGGTTACATTTTTCCTAACACCCACAGAATCATGCAGTGATAAAAAAATAGTTAAATTTAAAAAGAATGGATGAATTGTATGAATTTAAGGGAATATTTTTCAATATATAATTGTAATATAAGAAGAGACTATTGATGAGTACTTTACCACGATAAATTAGATTGTCAAAAATATATATGTATTAAATGATACTTTATTAAATTTGAATATAATAAAAATGTGGATTAAATATTTCTCCTATATTTTTTATTCTAAAATACCATCCCTAGAGTAAATAATTTATTTTAATCCAGATGAGTTGCACACCATAATCATAAAATATGATATTATAAAAACACGTTTTTATAAAAAATGAAAAATTGATATCTCTATAGATTTATTAATAAAATAAAAAAAATAATGATGTCAATTTCATTGATTTATTTGATTCAGAAGAAGGGGAATGTTAATATGACATTGACAAACATTTGTTTCCTCTAAAAAAGTTTTTTGATGGTGAATTTAATTTATAAAAAAAATCAATAATGTTATGGAATTGTGACGATGATGAAAAATATTCCACGGAATATCAGTGAATTGAAAAAAAATGAATATGAATCTAATGAGGTTAATGAGAAGCTTTCACAACAGAAAATGGGTATATAGAAGAATAAAAATTACAGAAGTTTGAAAATAAATTTAATCAGAATTCATGTCAAAAAATTCAATTAATCTCCAAGTAGCTCTTTCAATAATGATATGAATTCTCATTATATTGTTAAAAAGCGTTTTTATACATATAGAAGTGTTGATGAAGATGATGGTTAAACTAAAATGGAATTAAAAATGAATAATGAGTATGAACCATGTTTTTAAGATGTTATAATAATGAAGAAGGAAAGGAAAAAATTATAAAAGGTGAAAAATAAGGTTATCGAGGGAAAATAATAATTTATCTGAAGAAAAGAAGGATATCTTGAAAAATAAAATATATCAATGTTAAATTCATTTAGTAATAAAATATGTTAATATAATATCTTGATAATCATATTATTAAAGTAGATAAATTGTATAAGGTCTAATCATGGTGCATGGTGGCTAAAAATTAAATTAAAAGGCTGAATACTGATTTTGGAAAATCAACAGAAGTTAAAATATAATCACTATGAAGTTCCCAAAAAATTAGTATTAAATAATTTGTTAATAAGTAATAATTTTTATAATATTATTGTAGAGTTTTCAATTTATGATATATGTCCAAATATTCATAATTACTCTAAAAATATCTTTGACCAATATAAAGAACTATTAGAAACAGAATGAGGAGTTCTTCCGATTCTAAATATAATTTTAATAGTGATAGAGGATTCATGAAGAAAAACTCCACAACAAAAAATAATTTATCTCACATTTTTAAATTAAAAAATTGATATACCATTATCTATATTTTTATAGGTGACAAAATTTCCAATAGTATATTGATGTCAATATATAGTTGGGAACAAAGAATAATTTTTTTATTTAGTATACATTTAGAAGTGAATAAGAAACAATGAAAAGGGATTTCATATGAGAAAAATATGATTTATTTGAAAAGGAAACATGTTAGAAACTTTTCAGTATCTCATCAACATCTAAATAATAAATTCTATATGCTTAATGTTGTTTTCTATAAGGGGATTTTTATGTGAAAAACAAACGATTTTATGATATTCTTAAGAATTTTTTTCTGGTGTAAATGGGAAGAAAATTATGATTTCATTTAATGAAAATTCACACAATGTATTTATACCATAAACATCATGAGAATTGTAAATAAATATCGCAACTATTGAATCAGTGATTTGTTATTTGGACTTACCAACTAACTAAGGATACAAAAATAAAATATGAATAAATAAAATCGTACGGTGAGGGAATTAATGTTGTGATAAAGGAAAAGGGTTATATTCATAATGGATTATCCATAAGTAGTTATTACAAAATTCCTAATAATAATGATGATATTGGATGTATATAATCACCATGATTGAGAATAAATTCTCAAGCACAATGTTTCTTCTTAAATTAAAAGGAATTTTATATTTATTCCATTCAATTTTATGTTTTCTAGAAATACAATTAAAGGAACTATATGGTATTCCTGAGAATTTCCTTCGTAGGACTCTAAGAATAATGAACCCCCATAAAGTTTTCCAAGATACTATGATGTGGAAATGTCGGATACATCCCTTGAAGAGATAATTATATAAATAAAAGGATATAAATGATTTAATATCTCATGAATAAATTAAATAAATATTTAACATGATGTATTCCAATAAAACGACCATCCCTTATTAATTAATGTATTAATTAATATAGTTTTTTCAGTTGATGAAAATAGGAGATAATTGGTAGATATATATTTTTGAAATGAATATTTTAATGTATTTAATGAAATTTTTCTATGATTTCACATTTAGTTGACATGTATAATTTCATATAAACCATAAAATTAAAATTTAGATATCTTAGGAATGATACAATATCAGATTATTTTTATGGACAATATATAAAACCTTGGTTATATCTCCATTTTCCACTATAATGTATTTAACAACATAGACATAATGTTGATTGAGTAATGGATATCTTATAATACCTCAATCTATCTTGTAAAATTTTATTTTCAATAAGTGGAGTAATAAATAAACAACAAATCATGGATTAAAGGACGTATGGTGATATTTATAAAAACCACAATGGGGGATATTATGGTTCTAAAAGTATATTTGTTAAATTGGATTTTAATATATAAATTATTTTTTATATGAAATTTTTTATAGATAAGATAAAGCGAAAGATGTTACATTGAAAAATGAAAAATTATACGGTAATATGATTCTTGTTTAATTTTATTTCATAGATGAAACATTACATTGAAAGAATATCTAAATTTTATTCAAGATGAGAATTAGATTTCAAAATATAAAATGTTAAAATCCAATGAAATATGTATTAATTTTTTTTAATATATATAGAATATAATTTTTATAAAAAGTTCAATTTTTTAGATGAATGTTTTGAAGAACATTTAAGAAATATTTTACAAATAAACCTTTTAATTATTTTAAGAAATGTATTTTATGAGATGAATATTGTGTTTCTAGTATGAGATATTTGATGAAATTTTTTAATTTCCTTTAAGAAGTTTAAGAAGATGAATATTTCTATTTTTCAGAAATATAAAAAAAAAATTCAGTAAAAAGTCATTTTTTATCAAAGATGAAAATTTGGTTTATCAAAAGAATATTTGACATGAATATTATAGATAAACATTAGTGAGTTTTTTTAAAAAACATTTTCCAATAAAATGTTATATGAATGTTTTAGAAAAACATTGTAAATGAATAGTAATATAAATATTTTATGGAAGGATAAAATTATTGTTAGGTGAATTGTACTCAATTATAGTTATACATATGAGCTAAAAAATAATTATGTATAAAGTTGATACGTACTATATTGATATTAAAAAATTTACTTTTACATTTTTTGATTTACTATGATAATTTTTATAGTGTTTGAGTAATATAGAAAATATGCACAAATTTTGAGTTATTATTTAATTGTGATGTTTCTATACAAGGTTTATTCAGGATTTATAAAGTTTTGTTTAAAAAATAATATCATATTTAAATGTTTTAACAATATTTTTTTTGGAATTTTAAAAAATAGTAAATTTATACATAAAAAATATTTTTACAATAGAAAGGGACTTGCAGAACTTTACATAAACATTCTAATGTCAAAAATTATGAATATTTTTATACTAGTAATATACTTGAGTAATTTTACCTACAAATTACTGATTCATTCATTTGGAATGTTTCTACACCATATTGATACTTGATGAATATTTCAAGAACATTTTAAAATGATATATTGTTAATATTTATTTATAGGATGATCTATTGAGAAAAATATCTTGATCCCTAAAAATTCATATATTGTGTTTTTTTAAACTTTATAGACACTTGATGATCATTACATAAATATTTCAATCAAAAAGAGGATTGAGGAAATATACATAAACACTATAGTATCATACTTTCTGAAGCATCATAGAAAATATTGGTACATAAAGAAAATTATATAAGCATTTAAAAATAATACATTTTTAACGTTCTTAATGATGATATTAAATTGAAGAACAATATAGGAAATATAAAGATACATAAAATATGATTATGTTCATATAAAGGTGTAATGTTATAAAATCATGATTTTTTTAAAATATCTATGATTTATGGAAAATTTATGGCTTTATTGACATTGAAATTTGATAAAATTTCGATGAAGAATGATGAATCAGAATTTCTATAATCCTTAGAGATGGGGAAAAATAATAAGTCGAATATGATGTTGAAATTTAGTTCTGACAGTTCATCCATGATTTTTGGATGATATATGATTTTATAATGGAAGAATTCTTACTAACAGGTTTTATTTTGCTGTTGCTATTGAGTGCGAAGTCTTCTGAGCTATAAGTTAAACATATTATGAGATGTCACAAAGTTGAATAAGAATAACTTGAATGATAGTGTTTACAAATAAAAACAAGAAACACAATGATCTGGATGAATAATTTATAGAATAATAATTTTTACTAGATGAGTATTGAGGAGATCCAGAATATCCATGATCTGATGGAAGTATCTAGATAAGAAGATCATTCCTTAAAGAAGATGATGAAATTTAAAAATCTATATATAAGATAAAGTGGTTCATGATTCTTTTGAACAATGATCTTATAGAGAAAAAATATATTTATTCTTTTATCAAATATGAAATAATTTTTTTGTTGGAAATTAAAGTCTTGTTGTTGGGGTGTATTGAAAATCACTAATTTTGTTTTTAATTGGACAATATATCCATTTTTTATAAAATTTTGGGTCTTATATCTAGAAAAATAATGATTATAGATTGTATTTTTTAACTAATTATTGTTTATGTTAGTGTAGAAACCATATATGGGTGTATAATAATCATTTCAAAGAGTAGGATTTTATATAATACCTTGTATATCTTCAGGTTCTAGTTTTTTAATTTCATATGTATACATATGTGGTGATGGAGAGATTTCAGAGAAGTAAAGATGTATGTATTAATGATATATTGATGTTGATATTCTTAAAATGGACAAACTTAATATAAGCAAAAGAAATCACTAATTCACCCCTCTCCCTCTCAGAGATCTAGGGTAATATAGGGGATTTACGAGGAATTTTTAATGTGAGAAAAATATTTTTATATATGAAAATACTCACTTATTTACATTATCTAAACTAAAAACTATCTTTATACAAGACACCATTTGACCCATATCAATCTATACATGCATGAAATGAAATATAAAAAACTAGTGCCTCCCTGTGAGACAAATCAAGTGACACACAACAAAAAATAATGGTTATTTCTAACTGTTTATTTTTCTGTGAATTTCTATTGTAAAATGTTTTCTTTGATGTAAATCAATTATAAATAAAACATCATAGTATATTGTCTCTCTTAAACATTTATTTTTGATATACTATCACAATTATGATCCTGTTAATAATACTTTTGATATAGTAAAAATTTCATGATAAATAGTTATCAGCAAAAATTCATTCAGTATAACACCAATTCCATATAATTTAATTATTTTCAAAGTAATTAAAATTATATGTGGAAGTTGTATTTTTAAAGTAATAAATATTCATTCTAAAAAATGCGTGAATAAAAAATTACAAATAATAGGAAATATATTATTTTTTATGAATTAAAAAATTAAATAAATCCCATTTATAAATGTTTTTTTCATAAAGATGTAATGAAAACTGTATATTTGAAAATAAAAACAATTTTCTAATGAAACGAATAATGACACGATTATATAATTTCTTTTAAAAAAAATTCAATATATAATTAATTATGTAATATTCCATTAGAAAAATTAATATTAAATACATAAAAAAATTTAATAATAATAATAATAAAAATATGTAGATATTTGATTGTGTATTTTGTGAATCCAAATAAAATGAAGTATAATATAGAGTGAGGTGTATGGGGGGGGATGAAACAACATCTCTAATTTACTATATTTCATTAAAACATTTGATAGAATATATCATTGGAAAAATTTGATCATTTGAATCATTAACTATTATATATTTTTCTCAAAATATCAATTCTTTTATGGGTATTTTTTAAATAATTTAAATCAAAAACATATAATAGATAATATACATAATTTCTTTGCCTAATTTTATGGTATTTCAACTATTATTCATAATATATTTCTTACAGAATTTTCAAATGATAAAAAATAATTTCTTTCAAGATTCTTATTGGCATGGGAATATCCATTTTTTCAGAATTATTCCTTTGAGATATGGTTATATGAATTGAAATACTATATCCATCCTCAATAACCATTTATAAAAAATATTATTTATTATGGAATTAAGAGTCTATCAAAATTAATCCATTCCATGAAGATTATTTTCAATGAATTTCGTATTTCATTATAAATAATTAACAGAAGTGAATTTCACAGTAGATAAGAAATAGTTATTACAGATGGATTTATAATTTCATCTGATGTGATACTCTAAAAAGTAATTACTTGCAAAAATATTTTTTATTCCCTCACAAATAATTATGTCCTAATACAATACAAAAATTACCACCAATTAATTAGTGATGGATTATAAATCAATCACCAATGTTTGTCACTACAAATAGTTTTTGAAACAAAATTTAAATTCAATAAATATAAATTCATTTGGATGAATTATTTGTGATTGAATATAATCCATAAAATATAATATGGCTAAAAATGATGAATTTCATGTAGTGTAACAATCTTAAATTATTTTACCATGTTGGGAAACTTCTATTCATAGAAAACCAATTCTAGTTTTATCAAGACCTCTAAAAAAACAAAAAAAATATTTATACCAGAAAAATTAATCATCAAACAATTGATCAAAATAATATAGATTTTAAAATACTATGAAAACCATAAAAATTATAAGAATTGTTTTTGAATTATATACCCAATAATGTCCCACAAAAACAACCCAAAAGTTACACTACTCTTGTTCAAACCATCTTTATTCAACCTACCACATCACCCAAGTTGGGCAACAACATGAAAAAACGGAAATGTAGATTTACATAGGTTGGGAACTATGGTTAATACATCAAAATAACATTAGAGGGTAACAATTTTATCGATAAATTATTTTCAATAATGTAGTGTATCTTTAACAAATACTATAACATAGATAATCAATACATTTGATTGTATTTTAATAATGGGGAAAATAAAATGAAATAAACAAAAAAACATAGTTAGGTATAAAAAAATATGAACCAACTCAACTATATCCTCATGCATATATCTTCCATTCAAAATAAAAATATTTAAAAAATTACATACTAAATGTAAATAAAATACAAATGACTAGCCCATTACATCAACCTCTCATATAGAAACTAATAAAAATAGACCATACCACTATTTCCTCTCATAGTGACCCATAGAAACACATAAATTATATAATATCTGTTGATGGTGTTGGAGATGTATTTCCAATTTTAAAATGAATCCTAGTTCTTGTATATAATGTAACATCTGAATGCACAGGAACATGAGTCTGTATTCATGGTGTGAGATTTTAGGACCAATATGATCTCACCAAGAAATCTATGAATTTTATTTTATAAAAAAGTTCAAAAATTTTAGTATTTAAAAATAGATTATTTAAATTTCTAATTTATTGTACATCAAAAAAGAAAACCCCAAATATAATAGAAATAATGAAGGTTTATTTGTATTTTATATAAATTCCTATGAAATATCCCTTTAGTGTAAAATAGTGGGATAAATGTGTACCTTTGTATTTAATAATTGATAAAAGAATACAATGAAATTTCTTAATGAAAAACCATTATTATGATAAACAATATAAATCTAGTAATTTCTCATTTCAATGTAACATAGAATTCTAAAATCACTATTGAAACCCATTTTGGAAATCAACAAAAATATAAATGTATAAAAGAAGAACACATGTATTAACTAATATATTAAAATATAAAAAAATATACTAATGAAAAAAATGTCACAATAGCATATGATTGGTGGGGTATAGGAAAATAAAAAATCAAAATAACACACATGGAGTTAATTATCAAAGATTAAGCATCATGGTACTGAAATTATGAAATAACATGATAGAATACTAGCAATTGTAAAAAAGAATGGGACAAACTACTATCAAACATGTAATATTATATAACCAACAGGTGACTAGACTCACCCATTATAGACTTATTTGGAATACCCCTACTATACTTTCTATTTTATAGGTATATAGGGACATTGGCCCATGTTTTTACTGAACTATTATTGTTTGAATGAAGACATAAAAAATAGTAACCCAGGTTTCCCTGAAATAATAATATCTATGTAAGAATATAATCATTACATGATTATAATATTCAAATTTTCAATGAATATATAATAAATGTCACATCACCTCCCACACCCTTTCATGAATCAAACCCTTATGAGTCATATAAACATGAAATTGTAATTTATAATTAGTAAGGGAATAAACTAGTACCAGTGGAACCCTTAAGGGTCTCATAGACACTAAACCTTTTATTTTCAAAGATGAAGAATTGGGATTTATATGAAAATTATCTCAATGATAAAATTCATATACTATAAAATTTCATCATTAAAAACACCTCTGAGAAATAATTGTTATAAAAAATACACTTTTATTGAAAAGTAAATTCATTAAAACACTGTTTTCATCCTTTGAATATGAAATTAGGGACAAGTCCCTCAAATTTCTCTCTGAAAAAACATATCGATATTTAATTTAATTTTCATAAAACAATTTATATGAATGGAATCATATTTATATTTTTATGACATTAATCAAAAAGCATTTTTCAAAAATCTATTATACAATTAAAAAAATATTTTAAATCTATCATCAATAACATACAAAAACACAATTTAATTTATAATAATCTTGTAAATCATATGAAATTTGGGAATTTAAAAAATAAAATAAAAATATTTAGGAAGAAACATCAATATAATAAATAATTCACTACCTATGATATTAAAATCAATGAATTAAATAATCAATTCAAAACATAAGTGTATAAAACCCAAATTCCATTTGATCTAAAAACCTAAATCCCACATTCAATAGGAAATAAGATTTATAGATAAGGGAAATAATAAAAGAAATAATCATGGTAGTATATTCAAATTAAATGTTTCAGGGTGTAGATGAGAGGATTCCTTGGTAAATCACAATGAATGTAAAGTAAAGAATAAAAAAGCACATAGGTGGAGTGTGGAACTATCCCTTTGGATCCTGTTTGGTTGAAGACAAGATATGGGAGGGAAAGGAGAGGAATAAAAATTAATAAATAAAGGGGGAAAATTTTAAATTCATATTTTTTGAGAATCTTATATGTCTACATAGTTTGGGATGCACCATTTAGAAAATCGTGTTGTGACTATACAAGGATAACTGGAAGGAACCCCAAAACTAAACAATGTTTTCCTATAAGGTTTTGAAAGGACACCACTAACTATTTATATCCCACTATAAGGACAAATATATGTATCATAGTTCCTACTAAAACCATATTGATTTTCACTATCCCTTTAGTGAATATTAAGTATAATAAAACATTTATCTTTTTCAAATTCTTGGTCTATGACTGAAAAATACCCGAACCCTCACTCTTTAGTAATCTATTAAATAAATGTACGTGGGGGGGGGGTAAAATTTCTCCCCACCATGTCACATCCTACCCCTATAATTTCATATATTTACAATATAATATGATATAATATTCAAACCTCCACACCCAAATGAATGTTTTGGGTAGGTTAGGGAAATTCCTAAGAGGTTCTCCAAGATAAGGCAACCATAAAATCCACACCATAACTCAAGATCAATGGAAACATAATAGTATATAGACATATTATTAGTGTACCCAATTTTTATAGTTAATATAAACTAGTGATATGTAACGTCCCTATTCTAGGTGCTGACCAGAGGTGCCCCGTACCCAGTTGGTCACATAGCCTCAAGTGCATTTCCCCAAAAACCAGAGGCTGCCGAATAGAAGCGAGGGCCTTGGGTGTGATATTGGGGAAAATATTCCCTCATTGACATAGTAACATAGTAAAAGTAAAACATATAACAATAGAGGAAGTACTAAATCATGGAATATGTAACCAACAGATGACTGCAGAAATTAATAACATGAGCACATACATAAAATGATGCATGATACATATGTCTAGGTAATTGTCCAAACATGTCACAATGCATAAATATAGTACTAAACCAAAGTACAAAATAAAAACATGTAAAAAAGTCCACAACATCGCAAGCCTCAGCCTGATCCCATGCCCTTAAGCTCTAAAGCAGTCAAGTAAATGATGTAGAAGGGTGCTAGGCCTTATCTAGACCTGTAGCAATATACTCTATTTTGGCCCAAAATCATGACCCAAACAGGGTGTGAGACTAATCCCAGTAGGCAACCACCTAAGGATATGTTCCTAACTTTCAGTGAATATATGAGTCATGAAATAATAAAAAAGAAGCAGTAAACAAGGAAGTACTCAAAAGTAAAAAATCCTGTAGTTTCATTCACAAACATTTAATTTTATGTATTTAATAAACCAAAAAAACTATAAGCAACCCTCTGGGTAGTTCTCACAGCCCAATATCTATTGTTCACAATAGAAGAGAATATATAACAATGAATCTCTGAGAATGCACTCACCATCAATTCCCACTATAGTCATGTGATCAAAGACTCTCTGAGGAAGAAATCACCGTCAATTCCACCTATAGTCATTTAACGGTATCCTACTAACTCTCTGAGGAAGAAGTCAATGAAAATTCATCCTGTGTCCTCATAATGTTACTATAGACACTCTGAGGGAGCACTCAAAATCAATCCCCCCTATGGTCTCACAACACGATAATTATAACAGACACTATGGGAAATCCCTCAATATCTATTCCTCTAGTGGCCTCATAACATAACTATATACACACCAAGGGAGAAATCAACATCAATCCCCCTATGTTCATGTATCATGATAATTATAAAAGACACTCTAGGAATGCCCTCAATGTCAATTTCCCCTATGGTCTCACTACACTGGGTTCCCGCAGCCTTGTGTAAAGAAATCATGAACAAACGATAAATAGTTTCCAAAGTAAACCACAAGAACTACATGGATAAAAAAACTACAACATATCATAGCATGTAAGATAATAATCACCCCACCCTAGAAATACTAGGCATAGAATGAAAAGCATCATCCTAATAGGCAAGGCTAGACCAAACGGTCAAAAACATGCAAACATGGGAAAAACTTCCATAGTTTAGCAAAGATGACCCTATTATCAACAATTAACCTCTATCCAATAAAACTAGGAATAACATGCAAATAAAAGGGATAAAACCATGAATACACAATACCCCGAACAAGGTTATTAGGAAATTTTGTATATATAACTCAATTCCCATCTACAAAAAGGCACAAACCACCTACCTCGACATCGTGATATTGATATACATGAAATATAGGCCTTGAATCACCCTATAACACCACAAATCTATATAAACGTGTAAAACGTTCAACTGAGAATAACTCGTGAGAGAAAATAAATCAAGTAATGAGGCTCAAGAAGAAAAGATAACTCACCAATGTTATTCCAATGAAACCAAGGATAATCAAATCGGAAGATGGATGGTGAGTCGAGGGATCATAGAAGATATGCGGCGGTATATACGCACTCGGACAAGACGAGTGAAGAAGAGGATGGTTCTATCCATAATACCCTTCACCAGTCTGTTTAATCAAAAAAATGAAAGTAAACAATGTGTATTTTAAAAGTACATGACATGTACTTGCCTTTTCTGGCCTCCACTTTAGGCGGTCTCTAGGTCACCACACACGACCATGTACTTGGCTGTTTCCCGGCCAGTACATGGTCACCCGCGACAAATGTGTACACGATGTGTAATTATAAGTACAATGTATGTACTTCTGAATTTTCCAAAAACTCCACATTTTCCTAAAAAACAACAATAAAGGAAGAAAATTCATGAATAGAAGATCCGGGTTACTACAATGTTCCACCCCGTAAATAAATTCATCCATGAATTTCCTTAGCAAGGCGTCGTAGAAGAAGAAGCCTCGAACAGATCTGGCCTCTACGATCATACATCGACTTCCCTCTCACTGGTCTTGTTCTTTAACCACCTATGCTACCATATAACTCATACCAGAAGAACAAAGCGGCCATGTAGAACCATCAAAATTCGATCAACAATCTAGATAGGATGATCCTTGAATGATGAAACCACATCGAGCTTAACCTCCTCTGGTTGGAAAATAAGAGACAGGTCTGAGATGTAACGTCAAAGCTGCAAAACATGGATGACTTCATACATATCTCAGTACCTCTGAGGTAACTGAAACTGATAGGAAAAAGGCTTAACTCTCTCCAACACATAAAATGGCTCGACATACCTCGGTGAAAGATTACCCTATCTCCTAATCCTCATGTGTTCCAACATCGGTGTGACATGTAGAAAAACCTAAACTCCGACCTCGAACACCAGAGGTCATCTTTGTCAATCAACATAAGATTTTTTTCATGAATTTGCAGTATCCATCCTCCCCCAAATCAACTATACTTGCTTTGTTTTCTCCTAGACAAGAAAAGGTCCGAGTATAGCGGTCTCTCATGCCTTTAGCAAGCATAAGGGTGATAGACATATCCTACCGGACAAAGCCTCATAAAGTTCCATCAAAACAGTTTCTGGAAAAATATTATTTTAGGAAAAATAAATAATAAGTATGTGCTTCTCTGAAGATACTCCAAAATCAAAGATGCATGCTCGAAGAATGACTTCAATCACCTAAAACATATGCTTGGATTGGCCATGTGTCTGGGGATGGTATGTTGTACTCAGAAGTACCTGTGTACCCAAGCCCTCTAAATTCCCTGCCAGACCCGCGAATTAAAATGTGCATCCCTATCTGAAATTATGTAGTGAGGAACCCCATGTAGATGTACAATATCTCAGATGTATAACCTTCCCGACTCATCAAACCTGAAGGTCTCTTTGATTGGTAAGAAGTGAGAAACCTTCTTGAGTCTATCAATGACAACCCATACTACATTATTCCATCGAGGAGACCTCAGAAAACCTATCACGATGTCCATCATGACATCATTCTAATTCTACTCAGGAATGGGTAAATACTGCAAAATCCCTGCTAGTCATTGATGTACTGCCTTCACCTGCTGAAAGGTGGTACTCCTTATGACAAAACCAGCAACATCTCTCTTAATACCCAGCCTCCAATAAAGATGGTGTGGATCTCGATAAATCTTTGTGACACTAGGATGAACTTCCTAAACTGAGGAATGAATGTCCCATATCAGCTCCTCACGTATATCTACTGACACCTATAAGTCCCCATCAAAATGCAAGATCTCATCCTTGCCTATGGTCCATCCAGGAATAAGGTTCATTCCTGACACACTCTCCTATAGGACTAGGCCTTCTGAATCGGATAACTAACTCATTATCACTCGAACAGGAAGAGCAGAGGTAATAGTTACATAATATATCAACATCTTCCCATGTCTATCATGCACCAAAAAATATATCTCAAAGAACAGATCCATAAGCTGCCACTCACTACTGGCCTCCTAAACTGCCTGTATCTGAGTCCTCCTGCTCAATGCATCTGCTACTGTGTTGCCTTTCCAATGAATATAGGAATGCTCAATGTCAAATGAATGAATATAATAAAACAACTTTTGGTGTCTCAAATTCAGATCATACTGAGTGAAGATGTACTTTAGACTCTTGTATTCGGTGAAAACCACAAAATGCTCTCCTAGAAGGTAGTGTCTCAAACATCGTAAAGCATGGACAACTGCAGCCAACTCGAGATTGAATGTCAGGTAGTTTCTCTCATGTGTCTTCAACTACTGTGACCCGTACACAATGAATCTTTTCCCCCTATATAATCACATCTCATATTCTGATACCATATGCATCACAAAACATAGTATAGATCATTCCAGATATGGAAATACTATTATCAGTGCGGTAGTAAAACTCCCTTTTAGCTCCTCAAAGTCTAACTCATAAGAATCTACCACAAGTACATGACACCCTTATTTGTCATACCCTTCAGTGATGCTTCTAAGTGTGAAAAGTCTTTTATGAAATATTTTTAGTGTCCAAACAGCACTAGGAAACTCCACACCTCAAATAAGTTCTTCAGTTTCTCCTAGGAAACTATTTCCCTAAATTTATGTGGGTCAACAGATACATTGATCTCTGAGATAATAGGACCCATGAAGTGAATTTGGTCTATCCAAAAATGGAATTTTGAGATCTTAGCATATCACTTATGCGCTATCAGTGTACTCAAAATGATCTGAAGACGTGTGGCATGGTCATGTCAAGTGTGATTGTACACTAAGATATCATCCACAAAGACTACCACGAAATAATCTATGTATGGATGGAACACTTGGTTTATAAGTTCCATGAAAGTTGCAGGTGCATTTGTGAGACCGAACGACATAACCAAATACTTGTATAGACCATACCTACTTTGGAAGGTTGTAAGAGGTATATCTAATGGTCTAACGTGAAACTAATGGTACCCAAATCTCAAGTCAATATTCGATAACACCTGGTCTCCTTGAATCTCAGAAAAGATGTCATCAATCCTCAGCAAGGAATATCGTTTCTTGACAGTCAACTGGTTCAACTTCCAATAATCCACACAAAGTCTGAGGGTACCTTCCGTATTCTTCACAAACATGACATGAAAACTCTTAGTAGAAGTACTGGGATAGATGAAACCCTTTTCCTGCAACTCCTCCAACTGCTTCTTGAGCACCTATAACTCTAGTGTAGCCATCCTATAAGGAGGAATGAACACTAGTTCTGCTCCTAGAACAAGCTCAATAGAAAAGTACACCACTAGATCTAGAGGAAAACCTAAAACATCCTATGGAAAGACATCCTTAAAACAATCCAACACTGGAGGAACGTCTATCTATGAAGTCCCTTGGTGATACAGATATATACTTAAAATCGGGGCTATAACTCCTCCCAACCCATGATGCTCGGGTCCCTCTCTACTCGCTAGGACATCACACTATTCCTTATGAAGAAACGATTCACCCTCTTGTGATTTGAAACTCATCCCATGACGATTGCAGTCGACAATATCCTGGAAGGGAACAAACCAGTCTATTCCAAGAAAGACATCTTAGACCATTATCCCCAAGACATAGAGGTCGCAAAATAAGTGACACCCACCATCCTCTAGAGGGAACTCCTTGCACTGACGTACACTAGTTGTTCCTATCCCCAACAGAGTTTCTAGCGTCAAGATATCAGTAGAGTAAAAGATACACATCCCAATGATCTAAATATTAAAAAAAATATAATTCTATGGGAATCCCCTGTATCAAAAAGAGAAGAGGATAAAATGGAGGCAACTAGAATCGTACTTCCAATTGTAGAGGGTTCATGATCCTACTCTTGTTGGGTCTTCTCCACTACAAAAGTCTAACATGAACTGTGACCCTGTGACCCTTCATGACCACCCTGAGCTGATCCACCCTACTATTGCTAAAATCCTACCAAATAACTACAATAGATATGAAATACACCTTGGCGTAAACGTCCATAAAAACTCTAGTTACCTAAATGATGAGATACTGGTGGTGCTGCTCTTGAACGTAGAGTAATAGATAAACCCCAATCACCAGCTGTCGGTGAGAAAAATTGATAGAAGTGCTGAAGATGACCCATCTTGCCACAAGATTGGCACTACACTGAATCTATTGGGCATTGTGGCCTCATATTCCCGACTATCCTGAACAAGTGGCACACTACATGAATACATGAAGGTGTATCCCACCTACTCAGTTCTCCACGTGTAGTCTCTCTGCGGGTCTTCCTACTATCAGCTAGAGAAACACCAACTCTTGATGGTGAACCACCCTAGCCCATAGCTTCAGAATCCGGTTGGTTTTTCTCTGTGAAAAGCACCTGGTTTACTGTAGAAGTGATGGATGTCAACCTGAAGATGTTCAACTGATATTAGATTTACCACCAGAGACCATCCTCAATCTTCCATGCATGGAATAACTCATCTCCCCCAAAAAGAGTGTAAAATGATGTCGATCTGTGAAGTGAGAAGAATACTCTATAACTTAAAGAGTTCCCAGCTCAAGACTCCTAAACTCTCAGGCATGATCAGCCCTCAAAGTATCTGGATAGAAGTAGTCGTAGAAGGTACACTGAAACTTGTCCCACTCCATAACATGCTTGCTCCCCACCTATGATATCACATCCCACCATCTCTTGGCAGAATCATGATGCGTATAAGTAGCGAGTTTCTCCCTCCTCTTTGGGGGCATCTCTATAAGTAGCGAGTTTCTCCCCGTCTCTACAGCTTGAGATCCTCCACCCCTGATAAAGTAAGAGGATTGTGCTGGTGAAAGACCCACATCAACTCTAACAGAGACGGGGCTGGATGCGGTACTCCCTGTAAGGTTTACATAAAACTAATAAAGCCCTCTCGGAACTGTGCATCAACACCTTTGTCTGGGATAATAGGTGGTGCCCGGACTGGTAAAACTAGAGGATCTGTTAGTAGTCCCTGATGAGCCATGTATGGTGTTCAATAATTTCCCTACAACTAGGGGACAAACAGAGGACATCTCAGTGGCATGACTCTACCAGGTCAAGAACACCATCTAGATCAAGATTATCAAGTATTGAAAATTATATTTGTTAAAAGGGAATAAGAGAAATAAATCATTCACATTTTTTTATAAACATGGATACATGGCGTGTATAATTCTTACACTACGTGTTCCCTTAAGTCTTCACATGGGCATGTAATTTTGTCAACCCAAGTCCTGTAACACCCAATACACACGACGTGTTGTCCTAACACACTACAGGTACTTGAATCCTCTTCACCTTCCTATGTTCTCTTACACTGCTAAGCTACATGGTTCTAATAGAACATGACTACATTACGTGATAGTTCCAAACACGATGTGAACTAGACGAACTTCTCTGACCCATGTTGTTAGTCACATGGAAGATTACATAGCTCACACTACACGAAGTGTTTATTCCATAAACTGCGTGTACATGAAGGATTTCCAAGACCCCGTGTTGTTCATTACAAGGAAATATACAAGGGTTACAGTACATGGCGTGTACATCTGGAACACAACGTGTTCCACCAATGATTTCTCAACCCCGTGTCTCCGCCCACACATCCAGTGACACGGTTAGACACTACACGATGTGTACATAAAGTACATGGTGTTTATTTAAGAAACACAGTTCCTTCCCGATCAGAGGGACACATGATGTGTATTTACCATCACACGCCATGTATTCTAGGTTTTTACAGACAGTAAGCCTCAAAAACTACTCTGGAAACCAGAAAACATTGAAACGGACATTTAAGTTCCAAATTATGATCTGTGAGGGCCCATACTCCCTACAAATCAAATATTTGCATCATATAGATGTTATTTACACGGAAAAATGAAATTATCCACCAAATTCCACTCTATGAGGTACCATAACACCTCAAGAACAAATGTTTGGCATTCATTGAAACAAAACATTCATAATTCAATACCCTATCACAAAGCATGTATTCTTTCAAGTAATTTATCACAACAACATGCATATATAACACAACAGTTATCACAAAAACATGCAATAACTAATTCACCATAAATGTCATGGAAGGAATGCATGACATGTGAATTATAAAATGTTCTTATATGATGCATGAGATTTCATACCGTCATATCATTAGGTCACAACAGAAATAGAACATTAATAATATCAATGATAACAAAACAAGACATGTGAATCACCCAACGTCAAAATCAAATCCACCACAATAACTGAAAAACCAAAAAATTGCAATAATGATGAAAATTGTCTTCTCCATGTATATAGGTTATCTACTCCCGGTAACGGCTTATTACCAAGTAACCATTCCATCTTATCCCTAGTTATAGGCTCCAAATAGTATGTCAAGAAGAAAATAATCCTTTTATACCACTTTGTAATGTCCTGGTTCCGGGTGCCGCCTAGAGGAGCCCCGTACCCGGTTGGTCACATGGCCTAAAGCGCGTTTCCCTGAATTCCATAGGCTTTTGACTCATAGTGAGGGCCTTGGGTGTGATATTGGGGAAAATATGACCTCATTGGGAGTGTAACATAGTGGAAGTAAAATAGATTACAATAGAGAAAGTAATAAAATAGGCAATAAGTAACCAGCAGAAGACTAAAGAAATAAATAACTAGAGCACATATATAAAATAATGCATGATACATATGTCTAGGAAAGCATCCAAACATGTCAAAATGCTGAAATAGTACTAAACCAAAGTACAAAACAAAATCATTTAAACAGCTCCACAGCATTACAAGCCTTAGCTTGGTCCCATGATTTCCAGCTATAGAGCTGTCAAGTACCTGAATTTGAAGGGAACTTGCCCTTATATAGACCTATAAAAATATAATCAGTTTGGGCACAAAAGTATGACCCAACCAGGGTGTGAGACAAATCCCATTAAGCAACCACCCATAGATATGTTCCTAACAGTCAGTGAATATATGTGGCATGAAATAAGAAAAAAAGTAGTAAATAAGGAAATACTCAAAAGTAAATAATCCTATAGTTTCATTCACAATAAATCACTTTTAAGTATTTAATCAACAAAACACAAATAAAAGTAACCCACTGGGTAGTTCTCATAGCCTAACCCCTCAGGTTCCCAATATAAGAGAAGATATAATAAGTACTCTCGAATGAAGCACCCACCATCAATTAACCCTATTGTCTTTAAACAGTAACCTACAGACACTATGAGGAATCACTCAACTTCAATTCCTCCTATGGCCTCATAATGTTACTATAGAATCTCTGGGGGAGCACACAACGTCAATCCCCCCAATGGTCTTGTAGTGTGATAATTATAACATACACTCTGGAAAATCCCTCAATGTCAATTCCTCCCGTGGCCTTGAAACACAACTATTGACACTATGAGGGAGCACTCAATGTCAATACCCGTATGGTCTCACAGTGTGATAATTATAACAGACACTTAGGGAATGCACTTAACATCAGTTTTCCCTATGGTCTCACTACACCAGGTTCTAGCCTCGTGTAAATCAATCAAACAAAAACGATAATCAGCAACCAAACTATACCTCAAGAACAACTTGTCTAAAAAAACTACAGCATATCATATCATATCAGATAATAATCACTCTACCCTAATGATACTAGGCATGGATATCTAAGAAGCAGCCTAACTGGAAAGGATAGACTAAATAGCCAAAAACATGAAAACATGGGCCATACATCCATAGCTTAACAAAGATGACATTATTCTCAAAATTTAAACTCTATTTAATCAAATTTGTCATAGAAGGAAAATAAAAGAGCTAAAACAAAAAGTACACAATACACCAAACAAGGTAATTGGGAAATTTTGCACATATAACTCAATGACTATCTATGGAATGGAAAAAACCACCTACCTCAGCATCATGAGATCGATATACGTGAACCTCATGCCTTGAATTTCCCTAGAACGATACAGATATACAAAAAATTTAAAATGTTCAACCGAGAATAACACATTAGAGAAGAGAAATTAGGAGATTATGTTCAAGAATAAAGGGGAACTCATCGTTGTTATTCCAACACAACTGAAAAAAGTCAAATCATAGGACAGACAACGAGTTGGGGACTCAAAAAAGATCTGCGGTCATACAGACACTCTCGGATGAGACAACTAAATAAAGTATAATTTTTCATCCATCCGATACGAAGCCAGTCCATTTAATGAAAAAAATAATGTACACTGAGTGTATTTTAATAGTACAAAGCATGTATTTGCCTTTTCTGGCCTCCACTTTAGGCAGTTTCCAGGTCACCACACATGACCATGTACTCGACTATTACCCAGAAAGTACAAAATCACCCGTGGAAATAGAGTACATGGCATGTACATATGAGCACACGACGTGTACTACTAAATTATCTCAAAACTCATATTTTTCATCAAAATAACCAGAAAATAAAAACATACCTAAAAAGAAGAACCATGTTCTAACATAGATAAAGAGGAAACACTCTTATTAGTTGAGGACAATAACATAAAATAGTCTCCTATATAATACATCGAATAAAAAAATATTTACTGAACCCAACCATTCAAAATAAACTAATCAATTCCTAAATTATAAAAAACTTGAAATGATATCCAATCATCAAAAAAATAACCTGAAAAATTAATTACTTTAACAAATTTTATACTAGAATTGAATAAATCAATAAACTGAAAATTAATCACAACAACGAAAAATATAATTTTCATCTTAGGTAAAATGATAGGAAAATTTTGGGATCATAGGATATATTTAATGGAACAGTAGACTTTGGAGAACCAACAAAAGTACAAACCAAAAAACCAACCAATTCATAACATGATCTTGGGTTTTCCACTTCTGAGTTTCCCATGACCACAAAATATGATTTTAATATCTTATTAACTCAATAAAAAATCCTCATTGAAAAGGCATTACATGTAAAAACCACAATAAACCAATCTCTATCATAAATGAATGATAATTTCCATAAAATAACAAAAATCTAATAAAAATTTTCAGTGGGTAAAACAAAGGAAACATTCAATAATAACTACCAAAAAAGATTTAATATATTTTATATCCACCAAAAAATTTTAAATAAAATTATAATTCTAATATAAATAAATCCTATGTCATAATCAAATAATACATCTTATAAAATGTAATGATGGATTAAGTGAACTCAATGAATTAATTTCCTCATAGAATTCATATAGTATAGCCTAGAGTTTCATGAATCCCCACAATTGAATCACATGAAGGGACTATTTTTAATGAAATTAATCATGGTATTGAGAAGAATTAAACTTATTAAAATATAATCCCAATTAAATTTCATTTAATTTATTTTTCACATCACAATTTTTAATCATAGTTAATCTTGTTAGAAGCAGAATATGACCCATCAATGGTTTAATAGAAAAATAAGCTTCAACATGCACAACCTCATCTATAACCCCTTTATAGTAACTTATTCATGATTCAAGAATAATTGATCCTAGATTCATGTGAATTACACACATAAAGAATAAATATTTTATATAGTCTTCAATTTTTATATCACAATAAATTATGACTATATCTGAAAAACATTTGACAAATTTATTTATCATTATCTAGCCATGATTTTGGATCAATAAATAAAGATATTTATCCACCTATATATATGTACTCTATTTATAAATAAATAACACCATATTATAGAATTTCAACGATGTTTCTACACACAACAGTGTTGTAACCAACGACTCACACAACAATAGGACCAGTCCAACTACATATCCTTTACAAAAATTCACCTTTAAAACCATAATAGGTTAAAATTGATTTCCTATTACCTTAACCCATTCTAAAAACTCCACCTCTTCTAAAGAACCATAATCTCTATATAAAGAATGTAAAAAACGAAACACGAACCCCAATATAATATATAATAATAGGAAGGTTCATAAGTCCACTAATATATTCAATTTTATAGAAAAGTATAAAAGTGAAAAGTTCTTCTCCAAGTGGTGAGAGGATTCACCATGAGGTTATTATTTAATGAATATAACTATATATTCATTCATGAAAATTCAAGTAGGCTTGTTATAAAGAGTATATATATATGATACAAACTTATAAATTCATTATGTTTCATACTAAACAGTCACATTATAAGCTAAGGATAAAATTTTAAAAAAATATCATCAAATGTAACATTGACCATAAATGAAGAAAAATAATTTTTATGAAATCACTCATACACATTGAATAATTATAAAACTACTTTATAATGAAATAAACATGAAAGTATATATAATATTCAATAAAATGAACCACGATAAAATATTCTATTTTATTTTTAAAACTAAATTATATAACTTCATAACATCATTAAAATTTAATAATTATATTCTCTCACTGTGAATTTTAAAACATTTAATAATTTTTAGCTCGATTTGAAAATACTTACAAACATTATATTGAAATAAATCACTTCACCGAACAAATCCTAAATATTAAAATCACTTTTATAAGTTTCTGATTTTTTTGAAATTATTTATTTATTGAATAATCATTTTCCACAGAAATGATTCCTTTTAAAACATCCTATATAATCCAAATAATAAATAATATGCCAGATGAATTTCACTCCAGTATTAAAAAAATATCATAAAACTAAAATTAATTAATTTCTAAATAGTGGAAATCACTTTAAGATAAATAAAATCTTATGAGGTATTGAAAAAAAAAATCAAGGATGTATACAGAGCTATATTTGATTTGTCAACATGGGTTTTGTGGATTATGTGCCAATAGTGATATATTATCGATGATATATTCCGAAAAATCCAAAAATTATGGTGAATCATGATTATCATACATATAATGATGTTATTTTTATGATTATTCTTTATATTACTCAAATAAATAGTTGAGGACTGTAATTGTTTATTGTCTTTGGAAACATTTAAAAAAACAACCGGTGCATCGACAACGTATAACATCTCCAATTATGATATTCATAACTATAACCTTCCTTAAAAATATAATAAATAGTAGATTTCTTCATTACCTAGAGAATGTAAACATAAAAAAGTGTGATATCATATGTTTAGTAAGGTTAATCAAGGGAGATACATAACTATAATGTGAATATAAGGGTACAAGAACATGTGCATAACATTTTAAAACCAGATCCAATATATTAAAGGTCATAATCTTGAGTCATGGAATAAAAATTTATAGTTCATAAGACATGAATCATCTGGGAATCAATGATCATGATCAATGGGGTCATAACATTATCATCATACATATATTTTTGGTATACACATATACATTGAAAATCATTTCAATAATAGTCATGTCTCATTTCTAAGGATATCATAGTGGAATGAGTTCACACCTAAAACCATTATAGTAATCATAGTTCATTTCAATGTTAACCATAGTATAAATAATCCCTTACTAAACTAGTTTCACTCCCTATTCTGGTCATATCTCTAGTGACTCGATCTTTGTTATCCCGAAGTTGGTCTGTACTACCATTTTAATGTGATGATTAAAAAGAATCATATCTCAATAGAATGCAAACATTAGAAGTCTGGGATAACCAGATACATATATGAGTATTTTATTATAAATGAATACACTAATTACATCACATATTAAAATAATTTCATATAGAATATCGTTAAAATAAATATTGTAGTAAACATCATAGAATATTGGGGAAGGAATAAAAATAAGGGTGAGCTCAAATAAAAAATAAGGGTAAAGTATAGTTCGATCACTAATGTATAAATGATTATAATCAATATGGGAAGGTAAAAACTGAAAACAAATTCCATATAATCAATAAACATAGTAAGAAGTTATCGAAATCATTGAAAGGTAAATAAATAAAGAAACATGTATTTTAAAATAACTTGATAAGGAAAAATAAATATGTCAATGTAAATGATTAAAAAAACATTCTATGAAATAAATAAACTGAGAATTGATTGAATCAACATATAATGTCAATGATATAACATCATACACAATAATAACTAATGAATCTCAAAAAATAAAATTCTTAAATAGTGTACTTCATGTTTCTCAAGAGCATGATACCTTTACCATAAGTATCCATCCTCTAAAAGGATTCAGAAATTAGTGGTGAAAACCCAATATCATAGGTAATCCAACTAATTTTGTCTAATCTGACTACTGATGTATCGAGGGGGTTTTATTAACAGGTCCCAAATCTAAGTAGTGAATTTCCCAAGGATTCGTCAGATATTGAAGAATCTATTTAATTCATAAACAATGTTCACTAACAAATATCCGTATTAAATGAATGATAAAAAATTATCAATATTTACCCCAAAAATTAAATAACTATCAATGATATCACCATATGTAAATATAGTATATTGTTTAGTCAATGACTTAATCCATGATAAATGATGTATATAATTAATGGATATTTAATGTCTAACGATCACAATAAAATGAATAATTTAAGGTGAAAAATGAATCATGGAAGTGAATGTAAATACTATCCTAGGTAAAATAAAACAAAAACCATCATGTTGAAGAATAATTGTGGTATTATTACATTACATATCATTTGAAGTAAAAAATAAAGGGTTGTTGTTGATGATGAATGTAAATACTATAAACATATATTTTGAAAAAAATATTGAGGAGAACACCAATTTTATATTGAAAAACATTTGAAAATTTCATTCTTTGAAAATAAAATATAAAATAAATTCATTAAAAATAAAACTCTTATACATGATAAGGAATATTTATGAAATCAATCATGGGTAATTCTATACATTCCATACTGGGTAATAAGATCAATATGTTGGCAAGGTAAAATGGCTTTAAAAGTGGTATGTTTTGAATGTGAAATGGAGATACCTTTTAAATGAATTATAAATGTAAAAAGGTTAATTTTTTTATATTTAATAATGTATAAATGGTTATAAATTTTTTGAAAACCTTTTTAGAAATCGTTTTTAGAAGAATATAGGTTGTCCGACTAGAGAGAGAAATGATCCCTGGTGTTGTTAAAAGAATTTTCTAAAAACATTTATTACCAAATGTTATAAAAGTGGTACTATTACATGAAAAATTACATGAATAACCAAAAGAGAAGATGGTGAAAGAATTTATTTAATAACTATTATATAAAATTATTTAATAGAATTCATGAATTTTCTATATCAGTTAGAATTAGATTAGGGAATAAACCTTTAAAAGGAAATATCAATAAAGGGATAATAAATAAATGAATAAATTATGTTTTTTCCCTGAAAATCCACATAAAACATGTTTAAATAGTCAAATAGATAGTAAAAATGTTATAACACACAAAATCGTACAATATCAACGATATTGATGATTTAATAAAACCCAATGAAAAGGAACTAGGTTATAAATTTTTTCACCACTTGGTATATTTTAATTCAAATATCATTTGATGAAATAAATGAAATGTAAATTAAAATTAAAATTAATAAATAATTATTCATGATATTACAAGTATAAAATAATTTATATACCCCATATGAATGAAACTAGGTGCGTATTAAAACAATATTCCTCAATGAAATGAAATTGAGACAAAATTACATACTACATGGTAACTTTCAAGTTGTAATCCCTAAGAAAAAATAACTTCAAATGGAACAAAAAAATCCATGAAGATAAATATATTCATGATATAACATATAATAGGGGTATTTTACACATAACACAGAATAAATAAGTTCTGAAAATAGTGTATGCCTTACAAAAAGAAAAGTGAGACAAAAATCCATTACCTTGTGTTTATTTTCAGGTGAACATCCTTTATCCTCCTGTGTAATGGTTTTTATAATTTAAATGACTTAAAAATAACCATTTTAATATATATAATATAATTTATTGACTTAATATCTTATTACCTGTTTGTTCATAATCTATCATTATTTTCACTATTTTAGGTATTAATTTATATGTTTTTTGTGTATATATTGAATTCTTAGTTTTTGTTCCTATTAAATAAGTCATTATTTAATCATACGTAAAATAAAAACCATTATTTAATTATAATATATATATTCATGATATATTTACTTATAATAATTTTGGACTATAGACTGCACCCAGCCTCTTCTATATCTCCTTTAATGTATCGCATGATTGACTACTAAATGTTGGTCCCATTAGCATTTATGTATCACATTACATGAATTTTACACACCCACAAGATGCATATATATTTATATATTGTTGGTAATATATATTATTACATCACAAATTTTATCAAAATAAATATTTTTATATAGAGGGGTGAATGAAAATTATGATATTATAAAAAAGTGAATTAATAATCAATTAATATCATGAATTTCTGAGAAACTACCTAAAATAATGACCATATCACATTAATTATGAATGGAATGGGATGATGTTTCCAAAATATTACCTTGTTTAGGGAATGAAAGAATGAACATCCATATAATCCACTTCCAAGGATAATGTGATTTCTCTATTAATATTTTAGAAGAAAGGGTGTCATCTCAATCCATAAGACTTTATGTCAATTTATTATTACCCAAAAAATATTAGTTAATGGGTAATCACCACATATAATACAAATTTTATGGAATCTCTTTTCAGTATAGTCTTTTAATTTTTGAATGGTTTTTCAGGATCATAAATAATATTGGTGAAATTTATATCATATTTAAAAAAATATAGGTAAAAAAGATATCAATACTAGTACAACATTAATATTTCTATGTTATTGTTATGAATATGTAAACTAAAAATTGAAAAAGTTCCATCTATAACATTTCAATATTTTAATTAAAATGATTATTATTATTCATACAACATATAATGTGGTGAATTGTAACAAAATTATTATATAATAAGATGAATAATTAATCCATACGCCATGTTATGTTTAAAATGGTCGATGAAAAATCAATGATGAAATGAAATGGTAAGGGTGAATAATAAAATCACTATATGTTTAAATGATATCATGTTTATACTATAATAGTAGTTAATGATTAATAATCTGGTAACTGGTCACACCAATCCAATAGTAACTACTTGGATTCCTACATCATTGATCATGTAGTACTAGTAATTATGTATTAAGAGTAACCACCCAATTGGTATAAGTTTGAATCAAAAATTAAACTCACGAATATTTTACTAAAATAGAAACCTTTTCTCTCAAAGTACCACATTAAAAAAATAATTTATAAAATAGACCCACACATAGATTTCTAAATAAAATAGATATATCAATACACTATACCATATGTATTTTTAAATTTTCATAAATCAATATACAGTTTAATTAGAACCATATAATGGTTATAATTATGGTGGTGAAAAGACATGGAACTTATATGATGACCAAAACTAATCATCATACATACCCTTAGAACCATCCAATACATCTCATAATCACGATATGAATGATCAATCATGAAAAGAAATTGATGTATGACTGAATGAGTTCACAACTTTCCCATCAGGTTTCCCCCATACTATTTTCAAATAACCCTTGGGGGAATACCCAGGTTAGAAAATTCTCTTTCAGCACCTCACAATTTTGGATTCATCATTGGGTGATCATTACAAAAAAGGATTCCAAATTTATTTTTAGTGACCATAAGAGTTTCCATTTTTTAGTTGACACCAAGGCCACTGATCTTCCAAACCTAATCTGTTAATTAGGTTAGAGTGTCCAATAATACTACATGTTTCCATAAAACATACATAGAATTCCCTATATCATCAACAAAATTTCATAACACATGGGAACCACAATCCTTAGGGGTACCCTTTAGTGCTGGGTTACCAATTATCCTAACAAGTTCTTCTACTAGACTACTCAAAATTTTGCATAGGGAAGGTGACATGAGGTCGCCTAAGAGGAAGTTCATACTTCAATGACATCCACTAAAATTATAATTTAGTTAACCTTTATATCTTGAACTTATGAGTGTTTATTTGGGACAAATAGGGTGAAAGGGACTATGATATAAGAAATCTAAAATAAGGATAGGAAAATAAAACATTACTCTGTTGGTCACTCGAAAATAATCCATCTCCAACTACTGATAAATGATTTACCAAAATCAATTTACTCATACTCCATTAGAATCTCAGAGAAGTGTGATTCAAAATTTAAAAAGAGAAATAATTCTTCCTATCATTAGTAGTCATCGCAAAAGGAACCCTATAAATTATGGGAGAATTTTTTCTACTAGGATGGGACACTGATCACTTGTGATGTCTCCTTCTGTAAAGAGATAAATTTTAAGGGAAATTTCCTTACTAATAGAAATACAAAAATACCCAATGGTATCTAATAATGAATGTGTTTCCAAAAACCAAACTCCCCGTACTCTCAAAGATGGTGAAAATTAAGTAGATGATTCAAGTGGTCTATCTTGATGTAGACCTAAGAGAAACTATGTTTCTATAAGAATAGAGTGTGATTGTTAATTCAGAGTAATAAATTTATCATGTAACCAATAAAATTGGGGAATGATTTGTTCTGGAAGGGATGTTGATGTTGGAAATATTATTCTACAATGCCACATACTTTCTATAATTACCCTTGTCAAAATCAATCATCCAACAGATTATATGGAAGCATTGATTGTCACACAAGGCTAAATATTATGACTAAGAACATGAAAAATGGTTATCTAAAAATGTATGAACTCATTGATGCGAGTGATCAAAACCCCCCACAACCACCGAGGAATGTAGACCTCTGGTCGATTTAAAAAATCCCTTGAACATAACATGTAAATATCAATCTAAATAAAATATAGCTACCATCATATGAGAACGGAAGACAATAGCTTCATGAAACATTATTGTATAAATAAAAATCATATGGGGGACCACAAATGAAGAAGGATCGTTCTATGAAATATAAATCAAAAGAATCGATAGAATAGAATGAAAAGGTCAAGTAAAAATAGAAGTAGGGAAATGGGTCTATGGATGATCCAATTTATTGGAGAGGTGATGATTCATCATACCGACCTTCTAAAAAGGCACCTATTGAACACAAAAATCCGAAAGTGTTGATTCTGAACTAATCTATATAATTAGGACATAGAAAGACCCTAGAGAGAGTGTGTCACCATATCTTATTTTTAAAACAATAAAAAACCATGTAAATCTAAAATAATACCGACATGGCCTATATGAGTGTGAAATATTCCTAGAAATCCACCATGGGTTCTATTTTACATGTCAGTCACCAATTTCCCATGATAACATGGTCATTTTTGACCATGTAGTTAAAGAAAATTCTTTATAGTCTCTATAATATGACATATAGGTCATTCCTAACCCAAAAGGAATATAGAGCTATTTTTCAAATCCATTCAGTACATTTATAGTAAAATAAAAAACCTCATATATCAAAATATAAATGAGAACTTATAAAATGAGATGAATTTTAGATACACATAAGACATTGTTGGATGTCCCCTCTAATTTAATATCATTAGTCAAAAAACTCTCCAAAAAAGATATTTTAAAACATAGAAAATCCTTTGAAATTAGGGATATCCATTAATGAATGATTTAGTAACAAGAGAATATAAAAATAGATGAGGTTGAATATTAGCCATATATATAGTAATTTAAATTAATATGCAATATTCATGTTGCAATGATGTAGTTATGAATTTTGGAAGGAGTAATCTTAATAGATATTGGGGTTAAATAATATAATTTCAGATAATAATTTTTAGATCCTTAATTAGATATTTTTTTAAATTTTTTATCATTTAAAATAAATTATATAAATTTCTACATAGGGGGACATGATAACATGACCATACTTGTAATGATATAACACCATAAAAAAATTTTCTTCATGGAATTTGATGTAACAGTTCATATAATGACATAATTCATCAATATTAGTAAAATTGTTGGGAAAAAATCCCTCAAGGTAACATTGCAGCATTTTTGGGTTGATTGTGTTTGTGGAAAAAACAGGTTTTCATGGATATTTGTTGAGTTCCCAAGAAGTTGTTGACAATCCTTGTTGACAAAGAATGATGAAAAAGGAAAAAGATGATCTGGAGGTGGTAAAAAAGAGCAGTACAAGGTGGCGCCATTTCCCAGTGTTTGCCAAATTTTTGGGGTCCAAAATTTGGAATTTGGTGAGCATCGTGAAAATAGGATTTCCATGAAGAGAATATATTAATATGGCAAAGGCATGAATTTCGCGAAGATAGGGTTCATGGTTTGGAAATCGCAAAGACTAGAAGAATGGATGCTGTGAGTCTTCGCGATTACGTCAAGCTTTGCAAACAACAGAGGCTGAAGCACATCGCAGAAGTGAAGGGCTTTGCGAGGGAGCTTTACGGCGAAGGTGCGAAGGAATATTGGGCTTCACGAGGGAGCTTCATGATGAAGTCGTGAAGGTAAGTTGATAGTGATTCTTCACGACTACGTCAAGCACCGCGAAAGGAAAATTGTCATGGTGCTTCACGATTTGGATAGAATTCCGGATGAAACTTTGGAGCTTTACGATTTGAAATGACGTGGCGTTGACTTCATGCGGAAAGGTCGAGGGTCGGCAGAATCCCCTATAAATAGAGGCCGACCACCTCGAGAGAAGTAGAGATAATTTTCAGAGAAAATACATTGCTCTCGGTTCGCAGAGGTGGTTCGCGAAGGCAGTGTGCTCCGCGAAAGAGGAGCTTCGCGGCGGCAATTGTTGCTCTGCGAAAGTTGTGTGGTCCACGTTGGCTTAGTGAGCTTCGTGAGAGAAGTTGGTTTGCAATGAGTTGAGCTTCGCGAGAGAGCTTCGTGAAAAGGTAGGAACTTCGCGAAGGCTTGTTATACCTTCATGAAATTGGGATCCTCGCATAGTAGGGTGCTTTGCGAAGGTACTTTCCAAAGGTGTTTTCCCAGTGGATAGTGGCAAAGGGGTATTCATCTACGGGTGAAAGTTGAACTTCAAAAAAGAATCTATATAAAGAGAAAGATGCATTCCTTAATGGAAATGAAGAGACCTACAGGTCTATAAACTGTTAGTGGATTCCTTTCAAAGAGCAGTGAGCTTAGAAAGAGGAAAAATGTTATCCTCTCCATCGACAGTGAGCCAGAGAGAGAGAAACAGGGTGTGACCCTTGGGAAAGCAGTGATCTGACCCTAAACCTTGTATAGGCAGTGAGCCTAGGCATAGAAGTGATCTAGCCCGAACATTGTAATACACAAATAGTGAAGTTTAGTGGACTTGGTACGACCGGCAACCTGTCGGCGTATGCTCCTTGGACGTAGCCCTTTGCGGTGAACCAAGTAAAAATCCATGTGTCTGCCTGCTAATTTGCCTGCATTGCATTTAAAGCATCATCATAAAATAAAAGAGAAAGTAAGTGATCATAACATACACAAAAGTGCAAGCAATGTGACACTTGTAACAAAGTGGTCAAGATCCAGTGGGGCAGGAAGACCTTTGAAAAAGAATTTCCATACCCTGATTCACCCCCCCTCTCAGGGTGTATAGGCCCCTATTGGTCCTAACAAAAATTATATCTTTTAATAAACTTTTTAGATGGGATGAAGTCTATCACATGATATCCAATTTGATTTGGGTTCCAAAACCCCCATGGAAAATAACCATTGACGCAACCCCATGGATCGTGGAATGACTGACTATGATCAACCAAAAATTATCATTACTAATCCCCCAACCATAAAATTATTCCTATTAATGAGGCATCAACATTGACATGTAGTAAAACTTATACCCCACCCAATACAAAAAATCTACATTACTAATCCCAAGATTCATCTTACAAATCCAAAATTTTAAAACTATTTAATTACAAATGGGTTGAAAAAAATTAATCTATACAATTATTTAATAAATATGGGCTGTTATAACCTCTCAAATAGATATTAAACTACCCCCATGATTTTTGACCAAGATAAAATGAAAAAATAATCAACCACTATGATCATATATATAAATTCATTTTCCTAGTAATAAAATAGATATATTTTATCCACTAATATATAGATAAGAGATATATTTTCATAACACATAGAAACATTTCAACATGATCAACTATATAAATAGTTCATTACCTAATCTACATATCCATCAATATCGCATCAAACATGATGTAAATAATATGACGTGTATCAAGAATAAATAGTAAAATTATATATATATTTCGAATTAAAAACTAATCACATGATATTTCATTGGAATTGATAACAAGTATGCCACAATATTGATTTTCTCAACCATTCTAAGAGGTCCCATTAACCAGGTTGTAAATTTCAATAGCCTCTAAATATTTCTTCCCCATAATTGACAGAAAACACATGAAAATAATTTTTCACTCACCTTAACATATAGTAGATAACGTCATTGGTTGAAAATTGATCTTTACATTCATCTAGTGATTTCTAACCACATTCAAATCAACTATTTATTTCCTATTTTATTTGAAAAAAATTCTCTTCTAGACAGTATAAGACTCTCTTGAAAATAGCAGTTATATTTCTTTTGAACATTATCATCAATATGTGGATTTAAAAATACTTCAACATAATATGTTCATGATAATTGTTGTTATATGTGCATTTCCTAATGTGACAAGAAGATCCCATGAACAACCAAAATATTTGGAAATTTCTCACAAAATATCCTAGTAAATCATAATAGTATTCAAATATTTCCCATTTAATTTAAGATGTTATTCCATAGTCAAATATAGTCAATATTATAACAGATTCAATAATTCCCTCATGATTTAAGATATAAATTTGGAATCCTAATCTAATATGATATTAATGGACACATCATAATATTTTAATATCACATTAATATATGGAAATCTAATATCATTAATAGAATGAGTTCCCTTATTCAGTAGTAAAACTATAAATTCATCAAAATATTGATAAAAACCAATATTACATCACTATCTTAGGTATTCCCCATAAAAAAATAAAATTCCATTTTCACATAATCTCATTTCTAATTGAGCATTGAAAAAAACTAATGAATAAATGTTGGTGTATGATGATTTTATATCAATAATTTATATATGAGTCATTGAAAAAAATCCATATATTTTATTTTGTCCTAGAACTCTTATAAACCATTTGGAAGTGGAAAAATGCCTTTTTTGACCCATTGTGAAAGAACCATCCATAGGCTTGTGAATCCCATGTTATATTTGAAGACATGGTTCTTGGGCATAAAACTAAAAATCCATCATAATGAATACAATGAACATATTTGGTCAAATATAGTTGTGGTTCTTCACCATTAGTACTGTATAACATAAAATTACAGTCCAAGTTAGAAAATTTAATTTAAATTACTATATCAAACTATGAAGAGATAAAACCAAAATATCTAGGGTTAATTAATCCCTAAAACACAAAAAACCAAGGTGAATCTTTGTGATGAGGATTATAAAATGAAAATGACTACTTCCATAACACACCACCTTTGCCAATGACTTCGTGGTAATATTGTAATACATGCATTTTATATTTATAGTTTTATAGTATATATTTCTGTCAAATTATTAAATATACTTTTCCACATTATCATTTAAAGGATCATGTAATGATGTTAAGTGATGTAACTCAGAAATATTCCGTTAATTTGGAAAAATAACAAAATTAAAATATTTTGAAACCTATGTCCCATTCTAAAAACTAATATTTCCAACAATAATTCATTTATATTATAGTTTCACTTAAAAATCCAACCACATGATTTTTGAAATCATAATTGGGGTATGGTATATCTTGGATTTACAATTCTTTTGATGTTTTCAATATAAATATACCATTTAACACAAGTTAGAGTGGTTGAAATTTCAATTTTAACACACATACCTAAACAAAAAATAGTAGGATGATATATTTAAAAAGTTCACTCCAAAACATGAGTAGCTAATCTATGTAATGTTTAATAATCACCTAATATTACATGGTCAGCTAAAATCAGTTTATGTATTAAAATGACCATGGTTTATTAATATTCTATTTTTAATATTCTATAAACTATATATTTTAATCCAATTTTTTTACAATTATTTAAAATCATGTTATTAAGCAAGTTGAGGCAATAACCACATTAAAATATCATTTGCATTGTTTCTTTCATACTTGTTTATCTTTTTATTATTTAACATGCATAATAGCGAGCATGTATCTCAATTGGCTTTTAATTTTTATCTCCTTGATTATCTTAATAAATTATATTCTCACATTAATATATTCTTTACTCAAATAAAATTTAATTTTAATTGAAAAAAATACATTTTCATATTAATCCTGACTAATTACATCAAAATCCCCTTAAAATATTAAATTAGAAATTAAAACTCATTATATCAATATTCAGCTTCTCGTACTTCCTTTTGTGAAATATGAACACTTCTGAACTCTTAAACACCATTAATGACTTGAAATTACATTATATATATATGATGATATCATTTTGGATCATCAAATGAATTAAACTATCAAATACACTAAAATCAAGAACTTTTATCAATCTACAACTAGAACCACATCATATGTGACTTCCTTTTAATCCAACTATTTTAAATTACTATAAAAATTCTTTTTATAATGTCATGTTTTTTCCCTTTTCATTATTGAATAGAATTTTATAAATTCACTATGGTGGGAACATCATTATTTCAAACTATTGATAACATCACATCTTCTTGAATCCTTGATAATGAGTTACAACAATACTTTAAGGGCCTTTAAAGATGGTAAAAAATAATTGACCATGTAATGGTGATACCCACTTATCTTCTCAGACATTAATTCATATTTTGACATAATAAATACATGTACAACATAATTAGGCTCATTTATTTATATAGTATTTATTCTAAAATAAAACATCATGTAAATATATACCATGGTATGGTCTACCCCATATGGGTTACATAATGACAACACATGAGAGTCACTATGATTATCTATTTCGATATAAATGTTCTTTTATCTTTTCCAAAAGAAAATTTATCAACTATGACATCAAATAATTTTACCATTGTATTGGTGATATCTAACATTTATCTTCCCATACAGTCTGTAGTTCTATCTTAAATTTAAAAATTTTATGGTGATGTAACCACAGCTATAAATATCATCAAACGACACTCATCAATCTTATGAAATATTTTATATTTTTAAAACAATTTTGAAAATATTGAGTGGACATCACCTCATGTGAGTCACTCTAAAACACCTTATATTATACAATATTTTTATTTTAATAAAAATACAAGACTTATATCATATCAAAACAAATTTTCCATTCAATTACTTTTTAACCATTAGATCCATAATATCTAAACCAACTATTAAGATCAATAATAACCCTCATTGAATTTTATTGGAAAATAAGGAATCAAAACTCACACTACAACACACAATATATTGAAATAAATTGTCACTAAATAGTTATAAAATTATGTTGCAATATTTTTTCTGTAGGAAATTACAACATTAAAAATTAGTTTAAAACAATCAATAAAAAATTGATTTATTTTCATATCTTCATAGCACTAAATTTTCTTAAGAAAACTAGAAAATACAAATAATTCATACCATTTTTATCACTTGAGATTAAAAATATTGAAACATATATTTTCATACTTTGATAAAATATTCACTAAACTTTTTTGAAATTGATTTATATGTTAACACTCCAATATTTCACAGTACGTTATCTCATTAAAGTAATTCAATAGCTTGCACTACTTGAAACACCGAGTTCGAGCACACCACAACTTATAAACTAACCATTAAAAAAGAGGTTATGAAAATTATTAACTAAGTTTTGAATCTTATATAATATATATAATTTTAACATCCATATTATGAGTTTCTTAGACATAGTATAAGAAAAAATTCATTTATTTCGAAAAAAATGTATTTTTTCGATAAATGAAAGTTTACCACTTTTTAATGTTGAAACCTTTTTAAAACCAATATTTGACACATTTATATATTCAATTTAATGAAATTAAAATTTTATTTAGAAGCGGGACATAAAAATTTAGTTTGGATAAATATTTTCTACTGTTCTTATAACATTCATATTTTGACGAATAGTGAAAAATACAATGTTTTAATTGAAAACAACTTTTTAAATAAAAATAATTTATAGTGTTAAATTATTAATTTGATTGGTATTTTAGTTTAATTATATTATATTTATTATCATTTAAAACCATTTAGTTCATTATAATTATTTTTACATTTAAATTTGACATAAACACATGTCTATATTTGGATTGTTTTTACTTTTTAAAAACCGGCCTTTTGGTTTTGAAAACATGATTTAATTTGAAATTAATATATTATATTTCTATGTTATTAATTTCATAAAATGGACTTAATTTTTTAATTTTTAATATCAATGTTAGCATAGAGTAATGTTTTGGTATTTTTCTGAAAACTTTCGATTTTTGATGAATAGTGAAAAACACTGAGTTATTATTTAAAACCAAATTTTTTTTAAATAATTATATATTTTATTTAATTTTTTTAAGTAAAAATAGATATATAATACCTATATAAGTTCAATGTAATTCATTGGAGTCATTTAATTACAAAATTAGATGTATAAAATGTTATTGAACTTTTTTACTTTTTTACCCAACTTATAAGAGCATTTACAAATTTGCATAAAACTAAATTTCACCACTTCCATGAGTTGAATTTAAAAAATAAGAGAGACAAAGTTGACATCAGTAAGTAAAATTTGGTTCAATAAGAAGAAAATAATTTTTGTTGACTAGTAACTTTTGACTTTTATTTACAACGGTAAAAAGTAAATTGGGTAATTAAGGGTAAAATTGATATTATAATTACCCTAAAACATGTTCATATTCTATTGGATAAGTGTAACTCGACAAAAAATAACATTATGAATAATATATGACCCACTTTGGTCCTCTTGGGTTATATTTGGACATTTATTATGATTTTATTTAAAGAAGAGGGAAAAGAGTTGAATTCAAAGTTTAATAACTAAAGAATTTTTAATATAGGGTTACATAAAATATAAATTCTACTATAAATACTTATTAGAAATATAAAAATATTTACTACATAATTGTATTTTATCTATAATTTTTAGATATTAAATAATTTAATTTATTTATGACACAATGATGATGCAGTAATTACATTAATAATGAAATATTAAAATATTTGATTTTATAAATATCCAAATAAATGTAAATTTATACTTATGATGAATTACACTAATTTTATAGGTTAATATAAAATTTTAGGGATGATTAAATAAATTTTATTCTATGTGATAATGTATTTATGGATGTAAAAAAAACTAAATAGTGTCAAAATTGACATAATTGAGTTTTTAAAACAAATAATATATTATTAATTAATATAATATTAGTAAAAATATAAATTTCAACCAATGTACATAGATTAGGTTATATATATTAATAATTAACCACATGCGGATCTCTTGGCTTGTTATAGTAATATTATTAACCATATAATATAAAAATACAAAGACACATGGTAAATGTCATCCTATTTAACTAAGAGTAAAATCTAAAAGATAAGGTTAATATGATGACCTAAACCTGTATAAAACAAATTGGTTGATAATTTTTTTACCCATACCACCCTTTTAATCTAAATAATTCATTTTGGAGCCACTATAAATATAATAGTATTTTATTATAAAATAATATTTCAAGCTTTTCCTAAAGTGACCCTCACCTCTCTTATAAAAGTTCACTTCCCCTTCTCATAATTTCACACCTACAAAGACTTTTGTCTTGGACTAACCCTACCCAAATATCCTCCCAAATTTAATCCCTTCATCCTAGAGGTAGTACTTTGGCCATAAATCCATCCTATGGACCCCTTTTGATCAAATCAAAAGGAAGAACCCCAAGAAGAGGTAAATATTTAATCACCTCTTTCAAATTCTTTTCTTATTCCACTTCCTCTTTCTTTGTTGTTTACATTCCAAGATAATGAATCGAGTATCATATATATACTTTGATGTTATTATAAAAATGTAAAAACCAATTTCTTTACTCTATCTATCCTATAAATAAAAATTCCACCATACATGCGTATTTACAGATTACCGTCTCCACGTCGGGGTGTAGTTTGTTATTCAGAAACATAATTATTTGGATGTGTATAATAATGAGTATAACAAATGTAAATAATAAATATAACTTGTTTTTGATTATGTATATATTATCTAACATCCATTTACATACTTTATCACCATCAATATAATGATATTGTCGCTCGTACGTACGTACGAATTACCTTCTCCATTATGCGATGAGATTAATTCCAACGTTCACCACTCGATGATGATTATAAAAATATATTTTATTAATAAGTATGTAAAATATCACATATTAATTCTACTATATATATATATATGAATTTATGTATGTATGTATGTATGTACTTACATATTTCTTATTCGCTTACTTTCATTCAATATGATATGAAAACGGAAACATCGTTTATGCATACATACTCCTACCTTATCCATAAACGGTGCAATCCATTTCATATATCAATATAATATAAATATTTATATTCTGAATATATATGATATACAAAAAATTGTTTTTATTCTGGATGTATTTAAATCATTATCTAAATGATGCGATCAAGAATAACAAATCAAAACACTTACGATAAAGAAGGTGATTATTACCCAAAATGTTTATTTAACATGGAAATCATTATTAAATGAGTAGTATAAAGTCATAAATGAATCATGTATAATATAATAATTATGAATATGGTTATGGTATAATTTAATAACAAACTATGGTCATTATACAAGAGGTTAAACGTACCCTCTACCAAAGGAAAGTGAAAGGTAAGGGTTAATTTCACAATCCCTTTATTATCCAAAGATATTTTTACGTAAGTTTTTATGGATACATATTTATTATCCATGTACATGTTTCATAAAAAAGTTTACAAAGGGATTATTTTTAAGGGAATATTTTATTAAAACATCATTTCAAATGTTTTAAAGATTTATCCTTCTAAACCTTTATCACTAATGTCTATGTGTTCAAAATGGTTTTAAGGATTTATTTATATAGACATGAATATTTTAATATGATAATTCCATTCAGAAGTTTCAAAGTGTTATGGGACACTTTGATTCAAAAATAACTTTAAATGTATTCCTTTCTAAATTGTGTGACTTTAAAATGTTTTCATGAAAATGGATATTTCTAGAGGCCTTCCACTGGTTAGAAACCCAACCTAAGAAGTCATTTTGTTCAAATAAAAAGGAAGAAGCCGAAGAAGAGGTAAATATTTCATCACATATTTAAAGTTCATTTCTTCTTCCACTTCCTCTTTATTTGTTGTTTCCATTATAAGATAATAACTCCAGTATCTTTAATATAATTTGATATTATTTTAAAAATGGTACAACCATTTTCATTACTCTATCTATCCTCTAAATGAAAAGTCAGCATACATGAAGACGTACAGATTACCGTCTCCATGTCGTGGAGCAGATTGTTATTACAACACTTAATTATTTAGATGGGAATAATAATGAGTATAATAGATTTAATAATAAATATAACTTGTTAATGGTTCTTTATATATGATCTACCATCCAATTACATTTGATTTCACCATCAATATAATGCTTTTACCGCTTGTGCATACATACAGATTACCATATCCACGACGTGATGAGATTCATTCCCTTGTTCACCATTCAACGATGACTATAAAAATATATTTCATTAATAAGTATGTAATATATGAAATAATAATTCCACTTTAGATATATATATATACATATATATATATATATTTACTAACATATATTTTATTCACTTACTTCAGTTCAATATGTTATGAAAATGGAAACAACGTTTATGTGTATGTACGACCTACGGTGTCCACAAACGGTTCCATACATTTAATATATCAATCTATTATAAATATTTAAATTGTAAATATATATGATATATAAATCAGGGTTCATATTCTTGAAGTATATAAATCATGATCTAAATGATACGATCAAGAATAACATGTTAAAACACGTATGATAGAGAAAGGTATTATTACACAAAATGTTAATTTAACTTGGAAATAATTATTAAAAGGGTAGTATAAAGTCATAAATTAATCTTGTATGATATAATAAATATAAATATGTTTCTGGTATAATTGAATAACATAAAATGCTCGTTATACAGGAGGTTAAACGTACCCTTGACCAAAGGTAAGCACAAGGTAAGACCTAATTTAACAATCTCATTATTATCCAAGGATGTTTTTACGTAAGTTTTTATTGGGATATATTTATTATCCAGGCCCATGCTTCATAAAATAGTTTTCTTTGGGATTATTTTTAAGGTTATATTTTATTAAAACATAATTTTAAGTGTTCTAAAGATTTATTCTTCTAATCCTTTCTAATTAATGTCTATGTGTTCAAAATGATTTTAAGGATTTATTTATATGGGAAATAATGTTTTAAAATGATAATTCCTTTCAAAAGTTTCATAGTGGTATTTGACACATTGATTGAAAAATGTCTTTAAATGTCTTCATTTCTAAATTTTGTGACTTTTAATTTTTTTTCATGAAAAATGGATAATTATATCAAAGAGTTTTACAAATCATATTCATCTATGTGAACATGATTTGATGCATTTTAAACTTGTTTGATGTTGATTTATTTTGAAACAAATCTTCCATATTGTATTGAAGGTTTTGTGATATGTTTGAATTTTTATGTTTTATTTTTATACCATTCATGGATTATAGATAAAGTATTGACATTTCGTATGCTAGTTTTAATATGAATGTTTATGTTATGTTTGAACCTTTTCATACGAGGAATGTATTAGACAATGTATGTGATGAGTAGAGCCCGCTATAGCTCCCCAATGCATCTGTAGGTCTCATGAGACAATTATATGTGGAATTGGATTTGGCCTTTTCCAATTTTATATATGGTTTTAAATAAGGGATTAATAAATTTAGATGTCTTGGTAGAGGCCTTGGAAAAAAGTTTCAGAATGTCTGGCATTATACATTATCTCATTATAAAAATAACATTAATGGTTCATGTGGTTATCCAACTAGTAGAATACCCATGACTATGTGTTATTATGGTATTTTTTACCTGGATCATATTTCTTTCATAAGGGGTTCATGTTTATTATTTGTAAAGGCACATGTTTTCAATTACTTACCATGACTGTGGTTTATGTTATCTTCCTCTAAATTGTTTACCCTTACTGTGCATTTGAGCTCACCCCTTTCTTATTTTTTATTTTCCCAGGATTTTCAAGATGTGTAATATGATTGATATATATGGTTACACTAAAAGGGAATAATGGTGTTCTCAAAGAACTATCTGTCATATATTTTATGTTTGAAATTTTAATGTGAAGATGATGTATGTAATCTATTTCAAGGACTTCTAAATTGATCGTTCATTTGATACCTGATTCCTTATAATAATGCCAATGTATTAAAATAATGCACCGACTCTGGGCTTCCAGGGTTGGGGCATTATAGTTGGAATAAAGGGAAGTTTAGAAATAACCTTGGAAACTAGATTTAGAAACATTTTGATTAGAGAACATTACCCTAAGATAGACTTTAAGGATTAGTATAGAAGAACATCCTAGAATTTTGGTATTGTAGTGATTTTGTGAGTTTTCCAAGCAATACATCCCGGTCTAGATATGAGAAGGTAGAGGTGGATCTGGCACTGATGTACCCAGGGGTGAAAACTCAGACAAGGAGTTTCAGGCTTGACCCGGGGTATCCTAGTACATGAAAATGGGCCTTGCTTCCCTCTTGGTTACGATACTCCTAGGGGATATTCTTAGGATAATACACATTTTCTTTACAAGCCATTATGAAGGATTTAAGAGTAAATAATTCATCAAATAAAAAATTTTATGATTATATATTATATTAATAATATTTTTAATTTAAATTAGTTATTTTACATGTTTGGAATTATGAATTGCAATTCATAAACTCACCTAGTGTGTTTCAATGTTTAGAAATGGCGCCTAGTGGAATGAATAAGAATTCAGAAATACACATGATCAAAATATTAAGAAGGATCATATCATTCATGATATTAATAAATCATTTAAAAGGGAAATAGTCTCCCATTTATTCTCATCATATGAATAAATAGTATCATGTGTTAATAAAATAAGTAAAGAATTTTCTGAGTACTATGGATTTGAAGGGAAGAAAGAGAAGAAAAGATGGAAGAGATAAATATGGATAAAGGAAAGAAGGGAAATAATGATTTTCCAATATGAGATAACTGTGGAAAAAATAACCTTGGTAAATGCTTGAAAGGAATGGGATTTTGTTATACTTGTGGAGAAAAAGGACTCCATGTACGTGATAGCAAGGGAAAATGGTTTCAAATATACAATTCTTCATCTAAAAAGAGTTGGGACACTACGCGAATCAATGCCCAAATCATCAGAGTATACCCCAAATGGTGCTATTGGATAATAATTATGTCACGATACTACCCAAGATGAAGAGGAATGATTAGAGTTCTTATTTTTTGTTAAAGTATTGTGTTATTTGAGTATTGTATTAATGATGTACATGTTATAAGAATTGTAGATTATATAAGTATTCCACTGTAGAACTATTTCATTAAGGACTTGAGATTGTGTGGAACCAAAAAAAGTGACTAAATAACAGGTTAATTTTGTTTTTGGGAAATATATGGTTGAGAGAAAGTTATACTATATAATGGTTCTAATAGTGAGGTAGTAATTTTTCAATAATATGTAATTGATTTGGATAAATTATATTGGATATTATTGACTACCTTGAAATAGATTACTGATTTGTATATTCCATCATTTTTGGTGTTTACAACATTTTTGGATATAAGGATTATATCCATTATTCTATGAGGAATAAGAGAGCATGAATGTAATCAATATGGTTTTATGATAATTTAGGGTGTTACCATGTTTTAAATGAATACATGATGAAGGTATTCAAAATTTATTACGTGAAAAAAAGGTTCTCCATTGTGTTTACCTTCCTTATAAATTTGGGATTGTGAGTTTGGACAGAAGTATTTTGGATAAGTATAAAGGTTATAATCGATTATGTTTGACATTTAATAATTTTTTTAAGGTTAAATAATTTCGTGAGATTATTTTTGGAGTGTCATAAAAAAGGACAACCTAGAGGTCGTGCAATAACCCATCACTTATGGCAAGGCTGCGAGACTTGATCCCACAACCGAAGGGTGACAAGGGTGCATCACCTACCACTAGCCTACATGATGTCCTAGCTTGTGTAATGTATTTTTTTAAATAGTCTGAAAAATTAATTATAAGTTCAATATTTTTGGAACCATATACGATTAGGATAAATAGAATACTTTTGAATTATATTATCTTTTTGAATGATAGATGAGTTTGTGGTAAGAATTATTTCAAGGATGAAACTCTACTTTTCAAATATTTTTTTTACTCTTATTCTATGAATAAATTAATTCATAAACATTAGGTAATAGATCTTAAATCAAAATTTGTGTTTCCTAAACACCTTATGTTTTGTTGAACCAATGATATTTTACATTATCTCTGATTGATGGCTTTGAGGCCCTTAGTTTTACCCTTTTTATTGATTGATGACCTCAATTAATACCTATAAATATTTACTATTTACTCCAATTATGTGCCTCTAATTTCCACCAATGTTCTTTTAATCTAGATCAGAATTTAGTAGTGACTTTTTAATTTCCCTTTCCCTCTTATTAAGAGTAAATATTATTAAACCAATTTCCAATGAGGGTTTTCCAAAAAAAGAGAATTTTCTAAATTATGTGACATTAAAATGTTTTCATGAAAAAGGGATATTTCTAGAGGGCTTCCACTGGTTAGAAGGCCAAATTTAGAAGTCATTTTGATAAAATAAAAAGTGAGAAGCCGAAGATGAGGTAAATATTTCATCACCTCTTTCAAGTTCATTTCTTCTTCCACTTCCTATTTCTTTGTTGTTTCCATTATAAAATAATAACTCCGGTATCTTCAATATAAATTTATATTATTTTAAAAATGGTACAACCATTTTCATTACTCTATCTATCCTCTAAATGAAAAGTCTTCATACATGCATACGTACGGATTACCTTCTCCACATCGTGGTGTAGTTTGTTATTCAAACACTTCATTATTTGGATGGGAATAATAATGAGTATAATAGATTTAATAATAAATATAACTTGTTAATGGTTCTTTATATATGATCTACCATCCAATTACATATGATTTCACCATCAATATAATGATATTGTCACTTCTGCGTACGTACGGATTACCATATCCACGACGCGATGAGATTCATTCCCATGTTCACCATTCAACGATGACTATAAAAATATATTTTATTAATAAGTATGTAATATATGAAATAATAATGATACTTTAGATATATATATATATATATATACATATATATATATATATATATATATATATGTACTAACATATATTTTATTCACTTACTTCCGTTCAATAAGTTATGAAAACGGAAACAATGTTTATGCATACGTACGACCTACCATGTCCATAAACGGTGCCATAAATTTAATATATCAATCTATTATAAATATTTAAATTGTAAATATAAATGATATATAAATTGGGGTTCATATTCTGGAAGTATATAAATCATGATCTAAATGATACGATCAAGAATAACAAGTTAAAACACGTATGATAAAGAAAGGGATTATTACCCAAAATGTTAATTTAACATGGAAATAAATATTAGAAGGGTAGTATAAAATCATAAATGAATCATGTATGATATAATAAATATTAATATGGTTGTGGTATAATTTAATAACATAAAATGTCCATTATACAAGAGGTTAAATGTACCCTTGACCAAAGGAAAGTGCAATGTAAGGGCTAATTTTACAATCTCATTATTATCCGAGGATGTTTTTACATATGTTTTTACTGGGATATATTTATTATCCATGTCCATGTTTCATAAAAGAGTTTTCTAAGGTATTTTTTAGGAATAATAGGGGCCTATATACCTTGAGAGGGGGGGGGGGTAAATCAGGGTATGGATATTCTTTTTCAAAGTTCTTCCTACCCCATTGGATCTTGACCTCTTTGTTACAAGGGTCACTTTGATTTCACTTGTGTGTATGTTATGATAACTTACTTTCTTCTTTATCTGATGGTGATGCTTTAAATGAAATGCATGAATATTAACAGGCAGACGCAAAGATTTTTACTTGGTTTACCCTCACTGGGCTACGTCCAAGGAGCATACGCCGACATGTTGCCGGTCGTACCAAATTCCACTAATCTTTACTAGATGTGAATACAAAGTTCGGTCTAGATCACTTCTATGCCCAGGATCACTGCCTTTACAATGTTTAGGGTCAGCTCACTACTTTCCCAAGGGTCACTCCATGTTTCTCTCTCTATGGCTCACTACCGGTGGAGATGATCACTTTCTTCCTCTTCCTTTGCTCACTGCTTCAAAAAGGATCCACTCACAGTTTATAGACCTTTAGGTCTCTTAATTTGCATGAATAAATGCATCCTTAACAGTTGATGGATGATCTGTTATAGTCCAACTTTCATCCACTAATGAATATTACTTTGCCTCTTAACCACAGGGCAATTCCTTTGGAAACACCTTCGCAAAGCACCCTACTTTGCTAGGCTTCCAATTTCGCGAAGCTCAAACAAACCTTCACGAAGCTCCTGCCTTTTCACGAAGCTCTCTCGCAAATCACTCTCATGAAGAACTTATATGAATCTCAAGCCGTTGTAGAGAAACTACCTCGCAAAGCTCACTGAGCCAACGTGGAGCTCACAACTTTCGCAGAGCTACAATAGCCGCCGCGAAGCTCCTCTTTCACGAAGCACACTGGCTCCGCAAACCACCTTCGCAATACGAGAGAAAAATATTTTCTCTGAAAATTCTCTCTCTTCTCTCGAGGAGGTCGGCCTCTATTTATAGGCAATTTCAATGACCCTCAAACATTACACATGAAGTCAACACCACGTCATATCAAATTGCGAAGCTCTGAAGTTTCCACCATAATTCTTCCAAATCGCGAAGCACCACGAACATTTTCCTTTCGCGGAGCTCTTCATAATCACGGAGCATCCCGTCAATTCCTTCGCACCTTCACCGCGAATCTCCCTCACAACGACCTTCATTGCCGTGAAGCTCCCTTGCAAATCCCTTCACCGCCACGATGCGCTTCCGCCTCTGCCGTTCGCGAAACTTGTCGTAATCGCGAAGACTCACCGCCTCCATTCTTCTGGTCTTCTTGATTTCCAAACCATGCATCCTACATTCGCGAAATTCATGCCTTTTCCTTATTAAATTATGACCTTTAGGGAAATACTATTTTCCCAATAGTCACTAAACTCTAAATTTTGGACCCCAAAAATTTGGCAAACACTGGGAAACGGCGCCACCTTGTACTGCTCTTTTGTACCGCCTCCAGATCGTCCTTTCCTTTGTCATCATTCTTTATCAACAAGGATTGTCAACAAATTCTCGAGAACTCAACAATTATCCATGGAATCCTACTTTGTCAACAAACACAATCAACCCAAAAATTCTGCAATGTTACCTTGAGGGATTTTTTCCCAACAATATCCCCCTTTGGGTTTGTTGACAACTCTTCATAACTCTTATCAGAATGATTTTCTGCACATTGATACCTCACTGAGTCTTCTTCCAGCCACTACCACCATTCGCCTCTTGCAATTCTGATAGCGTTCAAGGATTCACATAACACGTACTCTAAGCCCATATGAGCAGTGCTCGGTGTGAGAAAATAGAGTAGTATGAAAAGTTCATCAATGAATCACTACATGCCAAACACCAATTGTCGACTCCAACCTGATACCAATTAATAAATTGATACCAATTGTTGAACCACACTGATACCAATTCATGATAGCTGGATACCTTATCTCACCATTCCAACACCAATGTTCTGCTTTTATCATGATCCACAGCTGTCGTGATTTCTATGCTTTGATCGATCACTTCTAGCATCGTAAGATTTTATATGCTCCTCCTTTCTGCTCACAGCATCAACACCTCTTTAGTCCTATTTCCTATATTTTCCAAGCTAAGCTCTGGCAAAGCACATTCAACTAGCTTCAACTTCCCATATCTGGCTGCTCCACTTGTCAGATTCTCCCCATATCAACCATGATGTATCAAATTGCCACAGTGTCTCCCCCTTGAACAATCACTATTTTCTCCCCCTTTGTCATCGAACCCAAAGGTCACGCCTTTTCAGTCTGTAGTTCTGTTGGCACATACTCCAACTTCATGATTCTCTGCTCAACTTTCTCCCTGATAAAATGATACTTTATCTCAATGTGCTTTTCCCTTGACTGTTGGACGGGATTTTTGCTAAGATATATAGCACTTGAGTTGTCGCACTGGATTCCGATTGGAGACTTCACTTCAACTCCCATATCTTCAAGCTGTGGCTTCATCCACAATAACTGTGTGCATGCTTGAGTGGCCGCAATATACTCAACTTCTTATGTGCTCAATGAAATGAAATATTGATTCTTTCTTAGCCAATAAATACACAATCTACCAAGATAGAATGCACCACCTAACGTTGATTTTATATCATCTGCTGAACTGGCCCAGTCTGCATTAGTATATCCCAATAACTCTGTCTGAGATTTGTTAGTATATGTCAGGTCGAAGTCCACTGTGCCCTTGATATACTGAAGTATTCTTTTCACTATGAGCATGTGACTTTCCTTGGGATTACTCTGATATCTCGCTACTTGGCATGTGGCGAAAACAATATCAAGCCTTGTCGCGGTCAAGTACAACAAACATCCAATAATTTTCCTGCATCTTGTTATATTAACTGCCTTACCATTTTCATCTTTTGATAATTTTATCCGAGTAGAAACCAGAGTCTTCATATCCTTGGAATTTTCCATTCCATACCTTCTCAGGACTCCTTGTCATATTTTGATTGAGAAATGAATGTTCCATTTATTCCTTGTGTCACCTGTAGGCCAAGGAAAAACATTAGCTCTCCAGTCATTGACATTTCAAACTCATTTTTCATGAATTCGGAAAACTGTCTGCACTGAGCTTCATCTGATCCACCAAATATTATGTCATCGATATAAACCAACACCATCATCCTTTGATTACATTCATTACCGAAATAAAGTTTTTAATAAACTCCCCCATGATGAAAACCAAGCTTCTTTAAGTACTGATCAAGTCTTGAGTACCATGCTCTTGGGGCTTGTTTCAGCCCATACAATGCCTTCTTCAGCCTGAAAACATTGTTCTCATCCTCATGAATGTGAAAACCATCTGGCTGCTCAATGTACACCTATTCTTCCATAACCCCATTCAAGAATGCAGATTTGACATCCATCTGAAACACTTTGAACTATCTTTGCACTGCTATGGCCAAAAATAATCTGATTGTCTCCAGCCTTGCAACTGGTGCAAATGTCTCACCTACATATATTCCCTCGATCTGGGAGTACCCCTTGCACACTAGTCGTGCTTTGTTCTGAATAATCGTGCCATCCTAATTCATTTTATCGCGATAGAACCATTTAGTCCCGATGACATTCTTATCTACTGGCCTCGAAACAATCTCCCATGTTTGGTTCTTCTCAATCTGATCTATCTCTTCATTCATGGCCTGAACACAGTTTTCATCTTCAGCTGCATCATCAATGCATTTCAGATCAACCTGAGATAGAAAATATGCATGTTGTAGTGATTTCATTTTCCTTGTATGAACTAAAGCTGCTTGATAAACAATGATATTCTGTCTATCGGTTTCAACTCAGCTCTTTGGCTTCCATGTAGACACATACTTGACACATTCTTATTCATCATTAGTGTCTTATTCTGAATCAGCATCAGCCACTTCTTCTCCCCCTGTTTTGCTTTCTTCCTCAACAATTTCATCAGGAAATCTTTCACTGACTCATTTTTCAGTGGCTTCATTTCTTTCAGCTACTTTTCTCTGTGTCATTGTTTAATGACGTCATTTCTTTGAACATCTTCTCTCAGATTTTTGTTGACGCACCTTTAATTTTTCTCTCACAGCTTCTTGTTATCCTGAATGTAGTCAGCTGATACCACATTGTTAGAACAAAATAAATAATCATGAAAACCTGTGTGTTGCTGCTTTTCAAGCAATCATTCTTTATGAGCATAAACATTCATCCTTCATATCATATTGAGATCATGCATCTGATTAGGATATAGAATGATCCCTCGGTGTTATGAAACTCTTCCAGTTGTTAGGCCCAATATTTTAGACCCATAACTATTCATTTCCTCCTGCATCATTTATTCACATCTTCCACTCTGAGTTGAGCCATTAACAAAATCCTTAAGCCTACTGAGTTGAAACTTGGTTTTGGAAACAGGAGATAATGTTAATAACACAATCACTTCATATTGTGCTCTGATGCTCCCTTTCTTTTTCAACTCCGGTACCTGATTTGAGTCAATTGAATCTCTGAATCATATCCCTACTACACTTTGCATCTTTCGATGCCACTTCCCCTTGGATAGTATCTCCCTAAAACCTGAAACAATTGAATCACCTGTCAATAGAATTTATATACATATGGAGAGGGGTATCTTCCAGACTCCTCAAGATGAGGATTGTGGATGATCATGATGGGTCAACCCTTTGATTCATTCTTGTAGAGAATCACACACTTTCCTTGCTTCTTCTAGCTGCCTAGCCAACTTTAACTGCTCTGGCCATATGACTAAGCATTCATTACGCATATTCGGAGCTTTTCTCTGATATGTAGATTCGACAGACTTATCCTTTTTCACCATTTGGGGTTTAAACCCACTAGTACACATTTCTGTCTTTGATGTTCCACCAAAATTCCATTTCCCTTGATTCCGTTTTTGGGTAGGGACCTCTCTACTTGTCATCTTCCCCTTCTTCTTCCACCGTTGCAAGGATCATTCACATTCCTCCACTTTTCTCTGTGGAACACGACATGAAAATTTTTCAATACATTCTTTGTTCATCTTTCTTTTATCAGATGTTTAAGTCACCACACTCTTTTTCCACATTGGCGAGTCCTCCATTGAACGTTCATTCTTATTTATCATAGATGGAGTAGATCTCCCCTTAATTATCCAGGTTTGTTCACATTCTCTCCTTGAGATCTGTTGTGATTATGATAGAGGAGGTGACTGGTACACCTTTCATTCATCTCCATGTGATTTCCCTGAGGCTCTAAGCCTATTCTTCTCCTTACCACTTTTTCTCCCAGTATATGCTTCTTTCTTATACACTTGATGTGGTGGAGATCTCTTTTTAGGTTCTTTTTCCTTTCCTACTTTCTTTTTGCTGCAATGTCTTTCCAAATTCCCATAACCAAAACAAATAAAACACATTCCATCAAATGCATACCTCATTTCATCAATTATTTGTCGAGATGTTGATGCATATTGAGTTCTTCCTCTGATATTGAGCTCCCGAGCTTCCTGACACATACTCATGGTGTGTCCCATTCTTCCACCGTAATAGCATCTAACAAATGCTTTCCTCTGAGAGACTCTTCTTTCTGATTTCTCATAATGCTTCATATTATTCTCATATTTTTTACATTTTCTATTGTCACAATACAAAATGTATTCCTGAACCTCTGAACAAAAACATGATGTGTGACCATGAATCCCGCAGAAATAGCACATGTCATTACTTCTTCTTGAAAATGTCTTCTTAGACCTATCTCCAGAACCTATTGTATTTTCCTTACTTCTGGATATTTTCACTGCATTTTTCTTATGATTCATAGTAGTGGGATCATCATATCCAATTCCAGATTTTCCCAAAATCGCTGGCCTTTGGGATTATACAATCCTTTCATGCTTCTCCTCTGATGTAGCATATTTGGCTTTCATTTTATCATCACTTGCCAAAGGATAATAAAATAATAAGTGCAGTTCATCCTTCAACTTGGGATTATCTTCAGATTTAGATCTCTCCATTTATTTCTTGAACAATTCTATTTCTTCCTCTAGTTGCTTAATCTTTTTATCTCTTGACCCAAGTTGAGAATTAAGTTCTTTTCTGAGATTCTTATGGCTACTCAACTCATCTTCAAGTTCCCATGTGAGATTTTCCACAATGACACTTTTCTCCTTCACCTTCAATTTGTCTTGAGAAACATATTTAGAGACAGATTCGTTCTCTTGTTGTATCCTTTGATTCTTCTAAACTTCTTTAGAAAACTGTGTTGCTAGATCATGATTTCTAGCTTTCAGATTTCGAACATCATCTGACTTTTTATTCTCTTCATAATCACCAGCCTTCTGTTTTCCTTTCATTTTAGCCATATTTTTTAGTTCTTCACCTTGAGAATCATTCTTCTCCTTTAGGTCACTAGCTACATCAATAAGCCTTTGATTCAAACTTCTTAGCTTGTTGATTTAAGTTTCCAGTGCTTGGATCCTAATATCTTTATATTTAATTTCATCAGTGTTTCTAACATCACTTGAAATATCAGGTTCTTTGATACACTTGACTTGATCTTTCACTTTTCTATTCAAGCCATCGATCACCCTTTTCGGTTCTTCAATCATAAGCCTATACTCACTAACTGATTCTGAGTTCTCTTGTGTTGATAACTTGAGTTTCTCAATTTCTTCCATCAACTCAGACTTATCTTCTTTCTACTACTGCATATAGAGTTTGGCATCGTGAACAACTTTGTTAGATATCTTTGTTTTTTTTCTCCAAACATCTATCTCCTCAAGAGAAGCCTCTAACTCAGCTTGCATATCTATTCTTCCTTCAATTTCTTCTTCTGTTTCAGCATCACTCTGATGCTCATGAACTTCACTCATTCCAACATCATGATTGATTAAATCAATCTTTTCCATATCAGATTCATCCAGACCTTCCTTCAGTAAGTTGTTTGATTATTTTAGTTGAATCACACTTTTTCCAAAAAACACTTCCACACTGAGGGAAATTACCAGACTTCTGATTCTTCTTTGATGATTTTCTTTTTCCCATGGCAGATTGAGATAAGAGAAAACTGTATCTTCAACCACACAGATCGACTACACCAAGTCGAAGAAAACAAATCTGATAAAAGAAACCAGCCCTTTGATACCAATTGTTAGGACCAATAGGGGCCTATATACCTTGAGAGGGGGGGGGGGGTGATTCAGGGTATGGATATTCTTTTTCAAAGTTCTTCCTGCCCCACTGGATCTTGACCTCTTTGTTACAAGGGTCACTTTTTTAGCACTTGTGTGTATGTTATGATCACTTACTTTCTTCTTTATCTAATGATGATGTTTTAAATTCAATGAAGGAAAATTAGCAGGTAGATGCAAAGATTTTTACTAGGTTCACCCTCACTGGGCTACGTCCAAGGAGCATACGCCGACAGGATTCCGGTCATACCAAATTCCACTAATATTCACTATTTGTGGGTAAAATGTTCGGTCTAGATCACTTCTATGCCCAGGATCACTACCTTTACAAGGTTTATGGTCAGCTCACTAGTTTCCCAAGGGTCACTCCCTATTTCTCCCTCTATGGCTCACTGTTAGTGGAGAGGATCAACTTCTTCCTATTCCTTTGCTCACTGCTTCAGAAAGGATCCAATCACTGTTTATAGACCTGTAGGTCTCTTCATTTTCATCAATACATGCATCCTTAACTGTTGATGGATGCTCTGTTATAGTCCAACTTTCATCCACTGATGAATACCACTTTTCCTCTTAACCACTAGGAAATTCCTTTGGAAACACCTTCGCAAAGCACCCTACTTTGCTAGGATTCCAATTTTGTGATACTCAAACAAGCCTTCACGAAGCTACTGCCTTTTCACGAAGCTGTCTCACGAAGAACTCCCGCAAATCACTCCCGCGAAGCTCAAGCCATTGCAAAGAAACTTCCCTCTCGAAGCTCACTGAGCCAACACGGAGCTCACAACTTTTGCAGAGCTACAATAGCTGCCATGAAGCTCCTCTTTCGCGAAGCACACTGGCTCTGTGAACCACCTTCGCAATACGAGAGAAAAACATTTTCTCTGAAAATTCTCTCTCTTCTCTCGAGGGGGTTGGCCTCTATTAATATTAGATTCCACTGACCCTCGATCTTTCCGCACGAAGTAAATTCCACGTCATATCAAATCGCAAACCTCCGAAGTTTCCGCCGGAATTCTGTCCAAATCACGAATCACCACAACAATTTTCCATTCGCGGAGCTCATCGTAATCGCGGAGCATCCCGTCAATTCCTTCGCGCCTTCACCGCGAAGCTACCTCATAATTCCCTTCATCGCCGTGAAGCTCCCTTGCAAAGACCTTCACCGCCGTGATGCGCATCAGCCTCTTCCGTTCAAGAAGCTTATCGTAATCGCGAAGACTCACCGCCTCCATTCATCTGGTCTTCACGTTTTCCAAACCATGCATCCTATCTTCACAAAATTCATGCCTTTTCCATATTTAATTATGATCTTTATGGAAAGCCTATTTTCGTGATGCTCACCAAACTTCAAATTTTGGACCCCCAAAAATTTGGCAAACAATGGGAAATGACACCACCTTGTACTGCTCTTTTGTACCACCTCCAGATTGTCCTTTCCTTTGTCATCGTTCTTTGTCAACAAGGATTGTCAACAAATTCTTGGGAACTGACAATTCTCCATGGAAACCTGATTTGTCAACAAACACAATCAACCCAAAAATACTGTAATGTTAACTTGAGGGATTTTTTCCCAACAGTATTATTTTTAAGGGTCTCTTTTATTAAAACATCATTTTAAATGTTCTAAATATTTATTCTTCTAATCCTTTCTAATTAATTTATATGTGTTCAAAATGATTTTAAGGATTTATTTATATGTGAAAGAATGTTTTAAAATGATAATTCCTTTCAAAAGATTGATAGTGGTATGTGACACATTGATTAAAAAATGTCGTTAAATGTCTTCTTTTATAAATTATGCGACATTTAAATGTTTTCATGAAAAATTGATATTTCTCTGAAAGAGTTTAACAAATAATTTTAATCTATGTCAACATCCTTTCATGCATTTTAAACATGTTTGATGTTTATTTATTATGAAACAAATCTTCTATATTGTATTGAAGGTTTTGTGATATGTTTGAATTTGGATGTTTTATTTTTATACCATTCATGGTTTATAGATAAGGTATTGACATTTTGTATGCTAGTTTTAATATGAATGTTTATGTTATGTTTTAACCTTTTCATACGAGGAATGTATTAGACATAGAATGTGATTAGTAGATCCCGCTATTGCTCCTCAATGCATCGATAGGTCTCATGAGACAATTATATGTGGAATTGGATGAGGCCTTTCAAAATTTGATATATGGTTTTGGAAAAGGGATTAATCAATTTAGAAGTCTTGGTTGAGGCCTTGAAAAAATGTTTCAGAATGTCTGGCATTATACATTCTCTCATTATGAAAATAACATTGATGGATCATGTGGTTATTTGACTAGTAGAATACCCATGACTATGTTTTATTATGGCATTTTTTACACAGCTCATATTTATGCCATAAAGGGTCCATATTTATTATTTTTAAAGGAACGTGTTTTCAATTATTTATCATGAATATGGTTTATATTATCTTCCACTAAATCTTTTACCCTTACTGTGCATCTGAGCTCACCCATTTCTTATTTTTTATTTCCCCAGGATTTTCAAGATGTGTAATATGATTTATATATATGGTTAAGCTAAAAGGGAATAATGGAGTTCTCAAAGAACTATCTATCCTACATTTTATGTTTGAAATTGTAATGTGAAGTTGAGGTATGTAATTTATTTCCAAGACTTCTAAATTGATCGTTATTTTGAGACCTGATTCCTTGTAATCATGCCAATGTATTAAAATAATGCATTGAATCTGGGCTTCCGGGGTCGGGGCGTTATAGTTGGAATAAGAGGAAGTTTAGAAATAACCATGGAAACTAGATTTAGAAAAACTCTAATTAGAGAACATTACCCTAAGATAGACTTTGAGGATTAGTATAGAAGAACATCTTAGAATTTTGGTATTGTAGTGATTTTGTGAGTTTTCAAGCAATACATCCATCTCTGGATATGATAAGGTAGAGGTGGATCTGGTACAGATGTACCTAGGAGTAAAAACTCAGACAAGGAGTTTTAGGCTTCACCTGGGGTATCCTGGTACACAAAAATGGGCCTTGCATCCCTCTTGGTTACGATACTCCTAGGGGATATTCTTAGGATATTTAACATTTTATTTACAAGAAATTATGAAGGATTTAAGAATAAATAATTAATCAAATAAAACATTTTAAGATTATATATTATAAGAATAATCATTTCAATTTCCATTAGGTATTTTACATGTTTAGACTTATGCATTGCGATTCAAAAACTAACCTAGTGTATTTCATTGTTTAGAAATGGCGCCTAGTGGAATGAATAATAATTCATAAATACAAATGACCGAAATATTAAGAAGGATTATATCATTCATGATATTAATTAAACATTTAAAAGTGAAATAGTCTCCCATGTATTCTCATCATATGAATAAATAGTATCATGTGTTACTAAAATATGTAAATAATTTTCTGATTACTATGGATTTGAAGGGAATAAAGAGAAGAAAAGGATGGAAGAGATAAAGATGGATAAAGGAAATAGGGGAAATAATGATTTTCTAATATGTGATAAATGTGGAAACAATCACCTTGGTAAATGCTTTAAAGGAATGGGATTTTGTTATAATTTTGGAGAAAAAGGTCGCCAAGTACGTGATAATAAGGGAAAAAGGTTTCAAATGTACAATTCTTCATCTGTAAAGAGTTGGGACACTATGTGAATCAATGCATAAATCATCAGAGTATACCCAAAATGCTGATATTGGATAATAATTATGTTACGATACTACCCAACATGAAGAGGAATGATTAGAGTTATTATGTTGTTGTTAAAGTATTGTGTCATTTTAGTATTGTATTAATGATGTACATGTTATAAGAATTGTAGATTATATAAGGATTACACTATAATACTATTTCATTACGGACTTCAGATTGTGTGGAACCAAGAAATGTGACTACATAACAGGTTAATTTTTTTTGGAAAAATATGGTTTAGAGAAAGATATACTATATAATGGTTGTAATAGTGAGGTAGTAATTCTGGAATAATATGTAATTGATTTTGATAAATTATATTGGATTTTCTTGACTACATTGAAATAGATTAATGATTTTTATATTACATCATTGTCAGTGTTTACAAAATTTTTGGATATAAGGAGTATATCCATTATTCTATGAGGAATAAGGCAGAATGAATGTAATCAATATAGTTATATGATAATTTAGGGTGTTACCATGTTTTAAAAGAATAAATGATGAAGGTATTCAAAATTTATTACATGAAAAAAGGTTCTTCATTGTGTTTACCTTCCTTATAAATTTTGGACTGTGAGTTTGGACAGAAGTATTTTGGATAAGTATAAAGGTTAGAATCGATTATGTTTGACATTTAATACTTTTTTTATGGATAAAAAGATTCTTGAGATTATTTTTGGATTTTCATAAAAAGGACAACCTGGAGGTCGTGCAACAACCCATCGCTTCCGGAAAGGCTGCGAGACTTGAACCCATAACCGAAGGGTGATAATGGTGCATCACCTACCACTAGCCTACGTGATGTCCTAGTTTGTATAATGTATTTTTTTTAAATAGTCGGACAAATGAATTATAAGTTCAATATTTTTGGAACCCTATATGATTAGGATAAGTAGAATACTTTTGTATTATATTATCTTTTTGAATGATAGATGTGTTTGTGGTAAGAATTATTTGATGGATGAAACTCTACTTGTCAAATATATTTTTTACTCTTATTCTATGAATAAATTAATTCATACACTTTAGGGAATAAATCTTAAAACCAAAAATGTGTCTCCTAAACACCTTATTTTTTGTTGAACAGATGATATTTTACATCATCTTAGATTGATGGATTTGAGGCCCTCAATTTCACACTTGTTTTTGATTGATGACCTCAATTACTCTATAAAAATATTTTCTATTTCCTCCAATTATGTGCCTCTAATTTCCACCAATGTTCTCCTGATCTAGATCATAATTTGGTAGTGATTTTTTAATTTCTGTTTCCCTCTTATTAAGAGTATATATTATTAAACCAATTTCCAATGTGGGTTTTCCACAAAAATGGAATTTTCTATTTTTAACCATTTAGAACCATTTTAAATTGGGAGGATGAAATTTATTTAAGGGAGAATTTAACAACCCAATATTTCATAGTAAATTATCTCATTAAATTAATTCAATAACTTGCACCACACGCCACACCAACTTCGAGCGCACCATGACTTACTAAAATAACAGTTCAAAAAGCAGTTATGAATAGTATTAAATGAATTTTGAATATTATATAATTAATAAAATTTTAACATCCATATTATGAGTTTCTCTAATATAATATAAGAACAGATTCATTTTTTCAGATAAAAGAGGTATTTTCAAAAAACAGCAATTTTACTAACTTTTAATGCAGAACCCTTTTTAAAACCAATATTTAGCACTTTTATATATTAAATATTATGAAAATAAATTCTTCTTTTGAAGTGGGACATAAATATTTAGTTTGTATAAATTTTTGGTACTTTTTTTGATAACTTTCATATTTTGACGAATAGTGAAACATACTATGTTTTAATTGAAAACAAATTTTTTAATCAAAATAATATATATCATTAAATTAATAATTTTAATGGTATTTAAGTATAATTATATTATATTTTTTTTAATTTAATACAATGTAGGTCAATATATGTAATTTCTAACTTAAATTTGATATAAACACACGTCAATCTTTTGATAGTTTTTACTCTTTAAAAACCCGCTTTTTGGTTTTGAGAACGGGAATTTGTTTTAAATAAATAAATTGTTCTTATATGACTAAAATTTGGAAAAAGGGAATTCATTTCTTAATTCCAAATTTCAAAATTATATTAGGGTAATGTTTTGATATTTTTCTGAAAACATTCAATTTTTGATAAATATTGAAAAACATTACTTTATTATTTAAAACTGACTTTTTATTTAAATAAATCTATATTTTAATTAAATTTATTTTAAGTAAAAATAGATATATAAAAGCTATATAAGTTCAATGTAATTCATTGGAGTCATTCTATAACAAAATTAGATGTATAAAAGTTTATTGAAATTTTTAATGTTTTTTTCCCAACTTCTAGGGGAATTTACAAATTTTCATAAAACATAATTTTACCACTTCATTGAGTTGAATTTCAAAAATTAGAGAGACATAGTAGACATCCGTAAGTAAAATTCGGTTCAATAAGATGAAAATAATTTTTGGTGAATTGTATCTTTTGACTTTTATTTACAAATGTTAAAATTATATAGGGTAATTATGGGTAAAAATGATATTATAATTACTTTAACACAATCCATATTGTATTGGATAAGTTTATTTTGACCGAAAACAACTTTAGGAATAAAATATGATCCAGTTTTGTCAACATGGATTAGATTAGACCATTTATTATTATCATATTTAAAGAAGAGTTAAAAGAGTTGAATTCAATGTTTAATAACTAAATTATTTTTAATATAGGGTTAAACACAATATAAATTAAAATATAAATATTAATTAGAAATATAAAAACATTTCCTACATAATGGAATTTTATTTATAATTTTTTGACATTAAATAAGTTAATTTATTTTTGACACAATGATGATTTAGTAATTACCTTATTAATGAAATATTAAAATAATTGATATTATAAATATCCAAATATATGTAAATTGAAACTTTTGATAAATTAAACTAATTTTCTATGTTAATATGACATGTTAGGATTGGTTAAATAAATTTTATTCGAAGTGATGATGTTTTTATGGATATCAAAAAATCAAATACAAAATAGTGTCAAAATTGATATAATTGAGTTTTAAAAATAAATATTATATTATTAAAAGATATAATATTTATAAAAATCCCTAGTTCGGCCAAAGGACATTGATAAAGGTATATATATTAATAAAGAACCACATGGGTTTCTTTTTTCTTTTTATAGTATGATTATTAAACATATAATATAAAAATACAAAGACACGTGGTAAATGTCAAACAATTTAACTAAGAGTGAAATCTAAAAGGTAAGGTTAATATGATGACAAAAACCTATCTAAAACCTATTAGTTGAGATATTTTTGACCCATATACACCATAGACTCTAAATAAATCATTTTGGAGCAATTAGAAATTGAATATGGTTTTATTATAAAATAATATTTTAATCTTTTCTTAATGTGACCCTCACCTCTCTTAGAAAATGGCACTTCACCTTCTCTTAATTTTACACCTCCAAAACATTTTGGATCGGCTAAACCCTGCCCAAATATCTTCCCAACATTATTAACTTCATCTTATATACCTTCCATTAGTTCGAAAGCTAACCTAGGAAGTCATTTTGATCAAATCAAAAGGAAGAAGGTGAAGAAGAGGTAAATATTTCATCACCTCGTTCATGTTTTTTTCTTCCTCCACATCCTCATTCTTTATTATTTCCATTATCAGATAATAACTCAAGTATCGTCAATGTACATTGATATTATTTTAAAAATGGTAAAACCATTTTCATTACTCTATATATCCTATAAATGAAAATTCATCGTACATGCGTATGTACGGATTACCGTCTCCACTTCATGGTGTAGTTTGTTATTCAAAAACATCATTATTTGGATGGTATTAATAATGAGTATAACAGATTTAATAATAAATATAACATGTTAATGTTTCTTTATATATGATCTACCATCCAATTACATATGACTTCACCATCAGTATAATGTTATTGTCGCTCGTGCGTACGTACGGATTACCGTATCCACGACACGATGAGATTCATTCACACGTTCACCATTCAACGATGAATATAAAAATATATTATGTTGATAAGTATGTAATATATGAAATAATAATTTTACTATCAATATATATATATATATGTATGTACTATCATATATTTTATTCATTTACTTCCGTTCAATTTGTTATGAAAACGGAAACAACGTTTATGCTAAGTATGACCTACCGTGTCCATAAACGGTGCCTTACATTTAATATATCTATCGATTATAAATATTAATATTCTAAATATATATTATATATAAATCATGGTTTATATTATGGAAGTATATAAATCATGATCTAAATTATATGATCAAGAATAACAAGTTAAAACACGTACGATAATGAAAGGGATTATTACCCAAAATGTTAATTTAACATGGAAATCATTATTAAATGGGTAATATAAAGTCATAAATGAATCATGTATGATATAATAAATATAAATATGGATCTATAATAATTTAATAACATTAAATGGCCATTATAAAAGAGCTTAAACATACCCTCGACCAAAGAAAAGTGGAAGGTAAGGGTTAATTTCACAATCTCTTTATTTTATGAGGTTGTTTTTATGTAAGTTTTGGTTGAGATATATTTACTATCCACGTCCATGTTTCATAAAGGAGTTTTTAAAGGGATTATTTTTAATGGTCTCTTTTATTAAAACATCATTTTAAATGTTTTGTATATTTATTCTTCTCATTAATGTCTATGTGTTCAAAATGATTTTAAGGATTTATTTATATGGACAAGAATGTTTTAAAATGATAATTCCTTTAAATAGTTTCATAGTGGTATGGGAATATTTGATTGAAAAATGTCTTTAAATGTATTCCTTTCTAAATTTTTTGACTTTTAAACGTTTTAATGAAAAATGGATATTTCTCTCAAAGAGTTTTAGAAATCATTTTCACCTATATAAACATCCTTTGATGCATTTTAAACTTGTTTGATGTTGATTTATTATGAAACAAATATTCCATATTGTAATGAAGGTTTAGTGATATATTTGACTATGGATGTGTTATTTTTATACCATTCATGTTTTATTGATAAATTATTGAATTTGTTTATGCTAGTGTTAATACAAATGTTTAGGTTATGTTTCAACCTTTTCATATGAGGAATGTATTGGACATAGTATGTGACGGGTGGATCCCACTATAGCTCCTTGATGAATTAGTAGGTCTCATGAGACAATTGGATGTAGAATTGGATGATGACTTTCCCAATTTTATATATGGTTTTCGCCGAGTACACAATCATTTTAGACGTCTAGAAAGAGGCCTTGACAAAATTTTTATGAATGTCTGGCATTATACATTCCCTCATTATGAAAATAATATTGATGGTTCATGGGGTTATTTGACTAGTAGAATACCCATGTCCATGTTCTATTATGGCGTAATTTAATCAGATCATATTTTTTCCATAAAGTGTTCTTGTTTATTGTCTGTACAGGCATGTTTATTTATTTATTAACCATGACAATTTTTTATGTTATCTTCTGCTAAAATTTTTACCCTTTCGGAATATCTGAGCTCACCCTTTTCTTATGTTTTATTTTCCCTATATTTACAATAATTGTATTATGATTTATTTGTAGGATTAAGCTAAAATGGATTAATGGTATTCTCAAATAACTATATATTATATATTTTATGTTTGATATTATAATGTGAAGTTGATTTATGTAATCTATTTCCAAGACTACTAAAATGATCGGGCTTTTGAGACTTGACTTCTTGTAATCATGCCAATGTATTAGAATAATGCACCTACTCTGGGCTTCTGGGGTCGGGAATTGCATCAATATTCATTATTATTTTGGAAAACATTATAAACAGTTCTTAAAAACACCAAAACAAAAACCCCTTTCTCATTTAATATATTAAACATATAAAAACACCATTTAAATATATTTTCCACCCAAAAAGTGAAATAAATACATTTTAAGAATCACAACGTTTAGTTTTTCCACACAATTGAGAATATGTTTAGTAATTAAAGATAATTTCATTTTTGATTTCATTTTTATCATTATTTTTAAAAAAAATACATTGAAAAGATGAAATTGTTGAATGAATCAACATATATTATCCTTAATAAGAATGAGTTTAATCTACCATTTTCGACATCAATATCAATAATGAAAAAATTTATGGTAGTTTTGGGAACACATATTTTACTTTCTCTAATTTAGGATGCCATTCAGGATTCAACTCACTTCCACATTACGATATTCCAACTAAGTAACTATCTATATGAATTTGGTAGTTGTTTTAATTGTACCCATATAATATTTTAGGAGCAATCATGTTCAGTAAACTCAATATCATTGGGTTCTAACACACATAATCATCCCCTACAGAATGAAATATTTTATGGATATAAATCACTTATCCCCATCATTTAGATTGAGAATTTAATATACATAGAAAGATATATCGTTACTTATATTTCTATTATAAATTAACCCCCAATTTGTTATTTCATTTTTTGTCCAAATAATTATTTTCCAGGCATTATTATAGAAATTTTTATGAAAATTGAAATATTTGAGAATGGGTGAAAATATAGAAAATCTGTGGTATAAAATATATAATATAAAAAATATCGCAATAGTATCTTATAATTATTATTGATGAAATTTATTTACTTATATATATATTAACACTTCAGTTCAAGCTGATATGGATGTGGAAAAAAACTTTTAATAGCCCATGGTTAATTTATTTGGAAGCCCCAAATAATTGTCATTTAAGAAACAAACATGTTATTATATTCATGAAAATTTTAAAAACCCAAAAATTTTATCATTTCACCAAGAATAACTATTTTTGACAAACCATAGTTTTTAATTAAAAATCTTCAAATTAATTTTCTTAAATTTCAACAATCATAATATGATCTACATAAATAATAAAAATGTGATAGACGTTGTTATCAATGTTTATGTAGAGATTTTATTATTTCTTCTTTTATTCATATTCAAATACTTAAAATTTATTTCTATAATACAATACCAATATATTTTTGATTATTTCATATTTATAGAGACCTAGTTAAAATATAATCAATGTTGTACTCATTTAAAAGTATTTATAAAATCAGTTTTTCAATTTAATCTCTTTATATAACTATCTATTGAGAAACGTAAATTTGAGATCCATTTGGAATATATTTTATTTCCTTATTAAGAAAATTAAATTTAATATTGTTATGTTTTTCAATTTAATCTCATCATGAATCTCTCCACTGAGGAAGGTACATTAGAGATCCATTTGGAATATATTTTAGTACCTTCATATGATAATAAATGTAAATATTATTTTGTTTTAGTGTCAATAAAATTGTGTAAATCAATTATAAAATCAATTAATATATACCCCCTCTTTTTAAATAATTTATTATAGTATTTTAATCATATTAAAAATTAAATACAATCCAAGGATATTATATTACAGTCTCATTGGAGGATTAGGTATATAAAATTGAAAATATGAAACCTAAATAAAATAATATTTTATTTAATCACCATAACTGTAGAGACCCGAATCTTGACGTACATTGACATTACATTACATTTGAAGAATACTTAGTACATAACAAAAACACACACACAAGGATCGTAATAGTTTAGTGTCTTTGAAAACTTGGAATAAAATCTTCTAATCGTGGTGAAAGATCTTCATCATCTCCCAATAAAGATCGTCCCTTTTTATTTTTCTTACCTAAAACCTTTATTTATATCCTGGGGAAAAGAAAACATAAAAGGGTGAGCTCAAATTCTCAGTAAGGGTAAACAAAATAAATATCAATCGCATCATATTCATAAGAACATAACATTTTGGAAATCTTAACATGCAAATGAGAGCATAATTTCATAACATGGGATAAATCATAGTAGTGAAATGAAATCCCAATAATCATAACATAAAACTTGAAAATTTGTGGCATACACACATAATCATAGAGAATCATATCTTATTAGTCACGACTCATTTCCAAGACTATCTTAGTGGACAAAGTCCATTTCTGAACCCAGTCACCCTCATTTCAGTCCTGTTTCACTGAACCGGTATAACCTACCATTCCAGCCATGTCTATCTCATGAGATATAAAATAATTACCCAATGCATTGGAGGGAGATATAGGTCCCACCCATCTCATAATGATACCATTCTTATGTGAGCCACAAAATCATAAATCATACATCATTTCATAACCCATGTAATAAAAATGGCAATCTTAAACATCGTGACATCATAAAACAACTCATATAAGATAAAGGAATTTATAAAAATAATTCCATCACAACATTATCAAATCAAGGTAATAACAGAGATAAAAACAGAACCCTTTATTATCTTGGATGGAAAATAATGTTGATAAAACACTTGAACTCCATTCTTGAGGAAAACATCCTTTCTTCTTCAAAAACATTTTTCCTTTCTTAACATGTCTTACGACTTTAAACTAAAAGAAGTTGATTAAAAATAAACTTGAAAACTTTTAAAGGAAGCTTCTTGGAAATAATGTTTTAAAATTCCTTTCATGCCGTATAAGTTAAAAAAACATTCTTTTTACTTTGTCAGAATAGTCAAAAAGTACCTCATACGAAAAATGACAAAAGATTTCTTTCATATCAATTACTAAAAACTCACCTACGGGTAAAATTGGATTTAAAAAATTGTAGGTGGATGGAAATAATATTAAATATTGAGGAAACATGGATGTGGATGATAAAATACACCCCAGTAAATTCCAGAGTATAAAAAATCTCGGATAAAAATGAGATTGTGATATTTCCCTTACCTTAGGTCTGATTTGCTTCGTATGTGTCCGAACCTCCTCTTCTTTGAAGTGATTCTTTGAGACCTCCTTTTAGGGCACTATAATGGGTCTTTGAAGAATACCATAACCTCTAAGATGTTTCTAGGGAAGTGGAGAAGAGAATTTGGCAGGGGTTGGCCGATCTTGAAGGCTCAAAGTTGTGTGAGGAAGAGAGGGAGGATGTTCCCTTTTATAAGGGATGAGAGGGGCACCTTTGGAATAACTAAAAATATTATTTTATTATAAAGTCAAGTTCGGTTTTAAATAGCTCCAAATTGATTTATTTCTAGGATAAGGTGGGGATGGGTCTAAATACTCTCATCCAATAGAATTTAGAGAAGTTTAGGTTCCTATTTTAACCTTATCATTTAGATTTACCATTAAGTTAAATAATTTTACTTTTACTGTGTCTTCTTGTGTTATTATACTATAAGGTTAATAAACTTACTATAAGAAGCCAAACGAACCCCAAGTTGTTTATTATTAATATATATAACCTTATATAAGTCATTTGGCCGAACCTTAGATTATTAGGAATAAAATAACAATTAATAATATAATATTTGTTTTAAAAACTATTTTATGTCAATTTTGACACTATTTAGTAATTTATTTTTGTGAAAATCATAACAGAATGATTAGTTCGAAAAAAGTTACTTAAATCAATAATAACATTTAATATTAACATAGGAAATTATTGGAATTCATAAAAAGTCTCAAATTATATTTATTTGGGTATTTATAACAACAATTATGTCAATATTTCATTAATAAGATAATTACTGCATCATCGTTGTTTCATAAATAAATTAACTTATTTAATGTATAAAAATTAAAAATAAATTACCATCATGTAGGAAATATTTCTATCTTTCTAATGAATATTTATTGTCGAATTTATCTTATGTATAACCCTATATTAAAAATGTTTTATTAAATAAACTATGATTTTAACTCTTTTAACTCTTCTTTGAATTAAATAATAATAAATGTCCTAATCTAATTCAAGTGGGCCTAAATGATCATATTTTATTCCTAAGTTTGTTTTTGGTTGAATTACACTTATCCAATCGAATTAGGACATGTGTTAGTGTAATAATAATATCATTTTTACCCTTAATTACCCTATTTACTTTTAACCGTGGTAAATAAAAGTAAAAAGTTACTATTCACCAAAAATTATTTTCAGCTCATTGAACCACATTTTACTTACTGAAATCAGCCGTGTCTCTCGGATTTTTGAAATTCGACTCACAGAAGCGGTAAAATTATGTTTTATGAAAAATTCAGTTTTTTTAACGACCACTTAGTGGTTTCACTATTCATCAAAAAGTGAAAGTTTTCAGAAAATTAACAAAAATTAGGCCTAAGCTATATTTGATATTATGAACTCAAAAATGATTTCTATTTTACCAAATTCAAAACATATCAGTTGCATTAATTAATTTAAAAATTAATTTCTGTCGTCAAAACAAATACCGTGTTCTTAAGAGATAATAACTATCAAAAGATTGACACTTGTTTATGTCTGGTTTAAATGTGAAATTACATCCAATGACCAACATTGTATTAAATTGTAAAAATATATTCTAAATATAATTTAAAACCAATCAAATTAAAAATTTATCACTATTAATTATTTCAATTAAAAATGTTATTTTTAATTAAAATTTAGTAATTTTCACTATTAATCAGAATATGAAAGTTACCCGAAAAGTACCAAAATTTCACCCTAAGCTAATTTCGATATTCTGATTCCAAAAATGAAGTCCATTTTGAAAAATAAAATTTACAAAATTTCAAAAAGTGGTTATTACTATTCATAACGGCTAGTTTTAATAATATTTTAATAGCATATCGTTGTTTAGTGAAACTCGGTATTGCGTACTACACACGCTATCGAGGAAAGTCGCGATTGCGTGTATTGCAAGGCAAGTCAAGGATGCGTGTTGTGGAAGCTCCTTTTGGTTTAGCGTACAACGAAAAGACATTAATGAAAAGAATATTTTTCATAAAATCTCTGTGTGTTACAATAACAATATCCTAACTCCCACTGATCCATAAATCATCATAGGATAACTGTGATAATACATGAAAAAGTGGATTATCTAAACATCCTAGTAATGGGATAAAAATAAGAAGAAATCATATCTTATGGGTTAAAAGGCACCACATGATGACACATAATGGCATGTAACATGAATAAACATATGGAAGAATAATATATAGAACATGTGATCATGTTATAATTGAACCATAGTAATGTTGAAAAAACATAAAACATAACATAAGCATGATTCAAGGATCATTTCACATGGAAGAGAACAATACATGGCTACCCACCAAGACTATTCCATATAGAGCATGAGAAAAGGATAGCCACAAAGATGGTCACACATTACATCTCATGAGATTAAACATTTCCAAATTAATTAGATCACTATTAGGGTTCACTCATCACAATATGATCATGAATAAGGGCCCACATAAATAATCATACAAAATTAATCATATATAAATATAAGGGCTACAAATAGAAAGAAATGGGTATCGTAATCACGTCCAAGGGCATATCAAAATGGATTATCATAATGTTGTCTATGATATATTATATTTAAATCATAAATACACATTTATAAATGAATAATATGCATATATTATAATAATTGGTTTCAAACTAAAGTGAAAACTTATAAAAACTGTGTTTATGAAAATTTAGAAATTAAATGTTTCAGTGGTGTTAGAGGGAAAAGTGCCCCGATTCATGAAAATAGAATAGAATATTTTCTCTTATAAAACCATATATTAACAAAAAATTTTTATAAATGATATTAGAAAAATAGTCGTGGGATAAAATATATTATAAAGGGCACAAGAAAATGTGTATGAAATCCGGAATTTCCCTTTAATGGAGCATGCTTATACGAAAGAATTGAGAAGGGAACATTTTTAGGAAATGAGATTACCCATAAGATAATGATGCACTGATTTTTATATATTATTTTGAAATATATTTATAGAAATTATAAAAATTATATAAAAATAAATAAGACTTATATTGGTTTAAATATAGAAAATGTTTAACCTAGAGTGAAAATGATGGTTTAGATATAACCCCTCACCGAATGTCTGAAACAAAACTAACTTGATATAAATTTCATTTATAATCAAATTGAACCAATCAATAAATTAATTCAAAACCATTATACATATATTTTATTTAATATAATTTTATTATTTTCATTTATGGATTTTTCATGGGTTTTTTGTTCAGTTTTATCATTCGGGAGTGATGGTTTTCTTGGATTTCATGATCGATTTACATGTATACATGTACGGAAAATCATATAAAATGAGAATGGTTTAACATAATTGATGTTATATGACATTAATGAACATATTTATCATTAAATGGTTATATAAGTCATTTGGTAAATTGGGGTGAGGGTGTATCTTCAGATAAGACATTAGTGATTTTCGTTTCGATTATTTTGTCAGTTTTTCGATCATCACAAACTTGTTTTGTATTATTTATTATTTTTATGTATATAAAATGGTTCCAAAAAATGAAATTGGTTGTAATAAATATATTTTAATATCGTTTAATAAATTTTTATTGAGAAGTCTTGAAGGATATAATTGAAATTGAAAACATTTTCATCCTCAAGCGTGATAAATTAACAGATCCTAGATGATGTTTTCTTTATTACAAAAGGATAGGGGAAGAGAAATTATGATGAATTTTTCCATCCAAAAGATAAAATTATAGTATTTATAAAAAACTAGTTTTTTTATTCAACTTTTATAATGGAGTTGATGATTTTATAATAATATAAAATAAAATTATAATAATTAAATGGAAAAGAAAGAGGATTTCACCTCTAGAATGTCCTCTCTTTAAGGATATCTTTATAAAAAGGGGATTGGTCTTTTGTTAAAAAATGGTCTCCTAGATGTATCAAAGAGAAATGAGAAGAGGTTTGGGAATAACTAATGCAAGCAAAAAGGGATTATATGGTTTTGGAAAAGAGGTGGTGGGGTGGTATTTATAGTATATTAGAGGGGTGTTTTCTCAGTATTTTATTAATTAGATTATTATTTTTCCTCTAGATTATGAATATTATGAGCATTTTTACTAAAAATATTAAAATAATGAAGGTGAGTTATATATTATCATGCTTACATCATATATTACTCATATAATTGTGTATTTATACTTTCATGGGGGATGTCAGTATTTTATTAGATGGTTTAATATTTATAAGGTTCAAATCACTATTTTAAATGTTAACATATTATTCCATTAGTTTAGGTTCCTAAATTTCTATAAATAGTTATTCAATTCATTATTCATTAATAATTATAGTATTGTGTTCTATAAGTGATATAATGTGATTTATACTATGTGATGAAATTATAAGAATATAATTTCAATTGATATAATTCTAGGTTGTTACAATCTTCACTATATGAAATATTCCCCTCAAAAGTTTATTTAAATACTATGGAAAAAAGAGAGAGGGTACTTCTCTTTTATCTCTTCCTTTGATTCCCTTGTAGTGTCTTCATACTTATGGATCTTCTAGAGTAACATGTCTAGGTGTGTAGTCTTGTTGTGTTTAACATTATCCCTATAATCCTAGATCTTCAGTGGTTGGTCCTCATAATAGATTTTATTCTCAAACTATACCATATATGAATTCATTACATGCTTGGGATCTAGTATATAATTCTTCAATAGAGATACATATAATAAATCATTATCTTTAGACATGTTTTGTGGAAGTGCTAGTTGATAGGCCACCACTATAACATGATAATGAATCTAAAAGGTTAAAATATACTAAGGGCTTAACATTCTATTTTTCCAAAATCTCATGATCTAATTCAAGGGAGATAAATTAAGTAATAAAATGTATCCACAATTACACTCAAGATCCCATTGATGATTGTCTACATAGATATTTTGTTGACATTGGGCTACCTTGATGTGATGCTGAATGGTTTTCACCTTCTCTTCCATTTATTAGACAACATCAAGTCCTAGAGGCATACATTCACTATCATCAACAAAGCATGATTCTATTTTGAATCATTTCCCATAATGGGATTCATATAGAGCCATTTGGATGCTTGAAAGGAAACTATTATTGTAAGAGAATTTGGATATATGAAGATGTTGGTCCCATAATCTTTGGATGTCCATCAAACATTCCCTAACTATGTCTTCCATTGTTTGAATATCATATTTAGAATGTCCATTAGTAGGAGGGTTATAGGCCATACTAAATCTTAGATCATTATTCTAAGAATTCAAGATACTTTTATAGAGTGTGGAGGTGAATCATGTTTCTTAATTAGATACAATCAATGTTCGTAGCCCATGCAACCCTATGACTTTTCTAATGTATATCCATGAAAGCTTCTCCAGTGATATTCCTATCTATTTTTGATAATGTGAGTTTTATTTTAGTGTTTATCAACAATAACCCATATAACATTGTCTCCTATGGTAATGTTTAATGTCCGGTGACAATGACCAAAGTTATTTTTTCCACTCCCATGTTGGTATGGGTAATATTTGCAGTAGCCATTTGTAAATTTTCTTAAAGACATAAATTTATTAAATACTATGAACTTAAATTTATATTAAGTGATATAATAATTTTTATCATTCCATGAATAATTCTCTTGGAGATCTGAATACATATTTTTTCTACCACGGTGAATAGAGAAGGTTGACCTATTTGCATCATTAAAAAAATATTTCTTCATTTTTGGACTACATAGTACACATTGTTGTGACCCAAATATCATGAACACTTCCTCATCAATTTTAGAATATGAGGATTTAACATTTCTTATAACATACTACTTTTTCTGAATTACTATATCATTTCTTTGAGAATCCATTATTTCGTCAATGAGGGATGGTTGAAAAATCATTTGAGAATGGATTGATGATGTTCCACCATTAAGTATTCCCATTTCTATTTTTTATAGTTATAAGATGATTGGATCCTTCACAATTATCATAATTGATAAAGATACAAGAACATTTCAACTAAGAGTACATGGAACATAATTCTCTTTACTGGGATGGTAGTGGACTTAGTAATCATAATCCCTAATGAGCTATAACCATCTTCATTGGCAAATATTCATCTAATTCTATTTGAATATTTTCTAGAGGATTTTATTATCAATATACATGTCACACTTCTCCTCATATAGGAAATGATTCAAGAATTAAACAAAAGGGTCAAAGTTTGTTACTCGAGATCATGTGTGGGATAGATTTTATCATGAATTTTTAATTTTATTGAGGTTTATCCTATCACAATATCATTTAGCATTAGTAAACTGAAACAGTTATTCATTTAAGCATCACTGTATACCATAAATAATTATCCACTTGTTGATATTGTAAATAATATTAGGGTGATAAGTATATTTTTAAGCACATTGATGCATTATTCACATTCACTAATACATGAAAAAACATTCTCCTTTCTCAGTGACCCTGGTTACTGGGTTTGAATATAATAATAGGGTCTTTAAAAATAATTGGTAATACCCATCTAATCCAAATAAATTATGGATCTCCATTATAGACGTTAGCCTCATCCTTTATTTAATTTCCATTATCTTGGGTTCATCCACAGATATCTCCTTTCTACTGATTACATTCCCCAATAATGATACACCCACCATCTAGAACTCACATTTACTACACAGTGCATAACGTTTCTCCCTTCTCCATGTCTGTAGCACAATTTTCAAATTCTCCTCCTGTTCCTCTTTTCTTCTGTAGTATATCAGAATATCATAAATACAAAATACCATACATTATTTAAGGTAATATCTAATGACTATATTCATTAAATCCATGAGTAGTACAATATAATTACTGAGTCCTAAGGGAATCACTATGAACTCATAGAGTCCATGCCTCATTTGAATGGTATTATTTGTAATATTTTCCTTCAACATTAATTGGTGATATCCGTACTGAAGGTCTACAATAGTGAATTAAATAACCCCACATAGTTGATATAATAAGTAGTCTATCCATGGAATGGGATACTTTTTTCATTATTGTGATTTTGGTGAGACCATTATAATCAATGCAGTGTCTCATTAATCTAATCTTATTTTTGACAAATATGATTGTTGAACCCCATGGTGAAGCACCCAAGTGTATAAAAACCTTGTTTGGATTCTCCTGTATCTTTTTATTTAATTCTTCAAACTCAATGGTCGCCATTATATATTCTATATACAATATAGGAATAGATCTAGGAATAGGTTAAATTGAAAACTCAAACACTCTGTCAGGATGAAGACTATATAATTCTTTTGAGAACACATATTTATTATCCCTCATAATGTGCATGTATTCGACCATGATCCTCTTATTTATCTTAACAATTTGAGAAATATATTATTTTTTAGATTCAATAATATCTATAATTGATACAATTATTCTTATGGATATTCATCCACCTCCATCCAATTGTATATAATTATAGGATACCTGAGGATGTGAAGAGTGGTATCCCTTTCCCAACATTTGTTGTTTTATTTGAATAATGATATCAAATCCATGCCCATTATGATATCAAACTCCACCAAATAAAGTAACCGAATATCTGATTGGATGTTCAATGAATAAATTTTAACTAGAGAGGAGTTATATACTTTGGATATAATAAATTCACATTTTCTATTTTCATAGATAACCCACCATCTATATTTTGAGGTGGTGTTTGAATAGTTATATAAAACATTAAATATATAAAATAACGCATAAAACTAGAAACAAATATAATGTTTATTATTCTTGAATGAATTACTATCATACCTATAACAAATGATTCTTGGGATCTACCTCATATATTGTTAGATAATATAAATTTCCATGCAGTTTTGGATGGTCTTCTTGTTGTTTTCCCCCCAAAAAACCTTGGAATAGGGAAATGGTTTACATAATACTCATGTTCATTGTATTTTAAGAACATTATGATAGGTTGAGGGTTTATTTCGACAATCCATTCTTCATTCATGTAGGTGGGATTATTCATATCTCTTCAGAAGTTATTATTTAGATTCCCATTCAATAATAGTTGAATCATTTCCTAGTTCGCTTTAGATAGTTCCAAGAATGCATATTCCCACTATTTTGACACATGATATGTTATGTTTTATTTCCCTCATGGGTTTATCGACAAATTATCCCATATTAAAATCTATTTTCATGTTTTTTATCACTAAACTAATGAGTCCATTGAGTGTATCCGATCATTATTTCATCTTTATGGAACAACATATCATATCCTTATAGTTATGCATGTCAAGAATCACCAATACATTTTTTAGTCTTGGATTTAGTCCTCTAATGAAGCAATCCACTTTCTTATTAGTGGTCATGAAAAACCTAGAGGCATATCATCAAATTAATGTAATTTTTGCTTATAATTCACCAATAAACTTATATCCCTTTTGAATTAGTCTGAGGGAATCTCATTCCATCTTGATAAATAGTGTTTGGAGAAAATATATATCAAAAATTATTTTCCCGATATCTTCCCATTTCATGGAAATAATTAACACCATGGATTTTTTTTCATGAGGAGTTTCAATCATTAACCAGCTTCCCTATTAAAACAATAGACCACTGGCATAATTTTCTCTTCTTATAAGAACTATAGGAAAGAGAATGTTTTCTTAATTGAGTTAATCTTACTTTCTATGAGGATATGATTGGAAAATCGACTAAACATGGAAGGCCTTTATCCCAGAAAGGATTTGATAAAATTGATATTTCATAGGTGAAAGAGGGAATACTACATGATTGAGGTTAATATTCATCACTTCAAATAGTTGAGAAAGTAATTTCCATGTTTTGATTACCCATTCCCACCATATTTAGAAAATCATTAATTAAATCATCATGTTTCGTATTATTGTGATTGTTATCATGGGTTCTTCTACATCCAGCCATTAACAATGAAAAATATGGTTCAATTCGGGGTCATCAATAATTATCTAATAATAATAAAAATAACAAAAACATTTAAAATAAAATGATAAACATGTAAATGAAATTTATACCCTAACTTTTAATACCCTAAGTTTCAATCATGCTTATCCATTACTATGTAATAATCCATAGGGTTCTTACCAATTTTCCATTGTACTATTATCCAAAAATAAATAGACCTTACTTTGATACTAATTATAACATCCCTTGTCTTTTACACATATTATTACATGATTTTATTCATAATTAAACATTAAATACAAATATATGATAGTAAAGTCTAGTGTCTTTCGACTATTAGGTACATAAAAAATAATATATAAAAACAAAATAAAAACATAATTAATTCAATATTCATAATGTGTTACTAAAACATGTTATTCCTTATATATGTAGTGGATAAACTAGGTAATAAATGAAAAATGAATAATCCAAAAATCCAAGTAAATGAATAAAAAAATTAATAAACCATAGAACATTGGTCTTAAGTCACAACATGATGAAATATAATGGAATTTAACATGAATAAACAAATGGAAGCATAAAACATAGAACATGGTATCATGAAATCATGGAATAATAGTAATATGGAAGCAATATAAAACCTGACCTAATAATTATTCAAGTATCATTTCACATAGAGGAGATCGAGTCAATGCTAACCACATAGGTGATTTCACACTGACCATAAGCTAATACTGACCACAAATATAGTTTCACACCACGTCTCTTAAGACAAAAAATTTCTAATTAATTAGGGTTATATATAGGTGTAACAATTATTACATTTTCATCAATACATTTTCCACATAAATAATCTTACATAAAGAATCAAACATAATCATAAGTGTTACCCATGGAATGAATTGGGTATCATAATTTTGTCAAAAGGAATATCAAAAATTAATTCCATAATGGTGTCCATGTAAGAATATACATAAATAATACACGGAAATTAAGAAGGGAAAAGTATTCATATATCAAGTTAAGTGATTTAAAAATGATATGATACATGTATAAAATATGTTTAATATACTTTATAAATAAAATGTTTTAGTGCAGTTTAAGGCAACATTTTCAAGATTCATTAAAATAGGAAAGGTATAATTTTTTGTTTAAAAATAGAAATAAACCAAAATATTATTTCATGTTATAATTATTATTATTTTAAAATTATTGGTGTCAAAAAATAGATTATGGTTCACACATAAAAGTGCCTATGAAATCATGATGATCCCTTTAATCTGATTTTCTTATTTCGAAGAATTGAGAAGGGATACTTATTAAAACATGTATTTTCCCGTAAAATTAGGATTTTCTAATCCATATACATGTTTTTGGACTATATAAATATAATTTATAAGAAATATATAACAATAAAAACCGTAACAATTGTGTAAAGGGAGAAAAAGTGCAGCACTATGAAAAAATGAGGGTTTAGAGAGAATCCCTTACCTTATGCCCGAAACAGTTTTACACATAATATCAATATCCAAGATAATAATATAAAATTAATTAATTAATTAAGTCATAACATTTATAAATTTTTTAATTATTATTAAATTATTACGTTCATTTATGGAATTTCTTATGGGTTATAAGATTTAATTTCATCATTCAGAAGTGTTGGTTTCCTTGGTTATCATTATCGGTTTACATGTATACATGTACAATTAATAATGTAAAAATAGAATGGTTGTACATAATTTAAATTATATGTTACTAAGGAAAAATAATAATATGAAATGGTTACATAATTCATTTGATAATTTTCAATGAAGATGAATCATTAGATATGCCGTTAGTGATAATAATATAGATTATTTTGGAGGTTTTCAATCATCAAAAATTACATTTGTATTATTTATTCATATTAATTATATTAAATAGTTATATAAAAATAAGTAGGATGTTATAAATATATTATAATATTTTTTAACCATGAAAATTTATTTATTAGCATTCAGTAAGGAGGGAATCGAAATTGAAATCTTCATCATCCTTGAATGTGATAAATTAACATATCCTGAGCGATGTTTTTATTTTTAGTACTAAAGTAGAGGGCAAAAGAAATTAATATTATTTATTCCATTAACATGTTAAAATTATAGATCATATTAGATACTAGATATTTCATCACACTTGTATAATTGGAGGTGAGAAGAAACATGTAATGAAATTAAATGAAAATGAAAGATGATTTAAACTCTTGAATTTTTCCTCTTTGAGAACCTCCATAAGGAAAATGGGATTGTATATTTCTTAGACCAAGGGATACTAGAAATTTGGGACATTATAAGGATGTGTTATGGGATGAATTTGGACAATTTTAAATGATTTTTAGGTGTATGGAAAATAAGTGGTGATGGGTAGTATTTATAGTGGAGGGGAGGAGTGTGTTCTCATTATTTTATTCATTAGATTAGTATGTTGCCTCAAGGATATTAATTTTCTTTTTATTATCCCTAAATATATTAAAATAATTAATTGTTGTTAGATATTATGGTTATGACATGAAATATTCCACAATAAGTAGTGTATTGAAATTACAATGTATATATAAAGTAAATTATAGTATTTTACTATTCACCATAAATCCATATATTTTATTAAAAAAATTACCCTAACCATTGTTTAGAATTTTGAATTAAAAAATTAAATCATCTTTATGAAAATAATTTTATAAATATTATAAATTTAATTTTTATTTTCAAATCATCATTTACCTGGATAATTCCAATTTAAAATTATAACTAACTTTATAACACATGGAAAAATTTATTAAGGTGTCATAAATTTTTTTTTTAATTATTAGAAAAAAATATTTATATATGAATCAATTTTATGAAAATTAATATTATTTTAAGTCATTACATTAATTATAAAAATAAAAATAATCATTTTTGTTTTATAAAAACATCAACACTTAGTTAATTTTTTTCAAAGATTTAAGTACTTATAATATGATATAATTAGATCATATTTCAAATATATAAGATGCCTAATTTTTTTAATAAATTCATGGGTGAGGTAACTATTATATTATCTAGTTCACTATTTATAATGGTTATATTACTATCTCAAAAGTTATGTTATTATTCCATTGGTTTAGGTTCATTAATTTATAAAATTACTTTATCTTCCATTAATTAATAAATATAAAGAGTTTATTGTGCTCTAAATGTGATATTATGTTATTTTTACTAAATTAAATAACTATAATATGGGATTTTACATTAATATAATCATAAGATGGTACACAATTCATTCAACATAAAAATAAACTATTGTCGAAATTTTTTCATTATTTTCACAACATCACACATTTATTTAATCTTTTTCTAGAAAGAAATATTTTCCCAATAATATTTATACCATTAGTATTTAGATAAAATTAAAATGTTTATTTCCAGTGAATAATATTTAATTTATCTTTTATTGAATAAACCCATTCAGGAATCTCGAATTATTACTCAAAACATCTTGGTTCAACTTGAGATCATAGGCATGATAACATGGTGTCCTAATAGTTCTCCTTAGTAAACTAGTAATTCTTATTAATCAATTATGTTTTAGATATCCTCATATTTTATTATCCTTGGATGAGATGATATTATATTTCATTCAATATTATATTTCATTTAATCACAATATTAAACCTATACTAATTTAAAAATTCTTTAATTTTCAAAAACATCATCCTATTTCCAAACAAAGAAATATTTATATTCATCTCATATGAAAGTTTATAAATCAGTTTTATAATTTTTGATATATTATTTAAAAAGTTTTATATACATTTTTTTTGAAAAAAGTATCAAATTTATTAGTATAAATACATTTTCAAATTTAATTTTAAGGATAACATAGAATAATTCCATTAACAGATCAATTATGAAACATCCCAAAAAATTTAGTATTTTAATAGATAATTTTGGGACTACCTCATAACCTTATGTAATTCAAAAATAGTTTTTTATTGTTTTACATTTCACATGATAGAGTTTCATGTTTATAATTTTTTATGTGAATGACTAATATAATTGGATTTCTCTAAAAATGCTATGAAGATTCATGTTCTATAAAATGTTTAAGTGATCTCTACCTAACATCAATTATTCCACTCAACCAGACCATCACATTGTATTTTATAACATGATCCATTTTCATATAAAATAAAATACTTATAAAGAAAATATAAAAAATTTAATTAGTATACTCAAAGCTAATATCTATCCTAGTATATCTCAAGATGTAACCACACTCATCATCATCACATCTCTATAAACCCTTGAAACTATTTAGACCCTATTATTTATTTCTCATAAGAATAATAATAGAAATGTTATTATGATCATAAACATTGAAAATAAAATAATTTTCTCCATTTTTAAAGTATATTCACAACGGTGCAATGATGTATAAATCAATGTGCTGTAATTGTTGAGATGTATGTATCTCATCTTTCTTCTATTTAGATTTACAATCATCCCATTTTGAACAAAGGGAACATATAGTTCCTTTATCCCTTAATTTTACGATGGTAAAAAAGAACCCTTCCATTAGTTAAACATTATCAGGTTAATTTGGCCATTATGACTAAGACTTTTAGTCCATAACTGGTAATATACATTCACTGAAATCTTGTATGAATTCCATATATCACCCTCATTAAATATATTACCAATATTTTGATTTCCTTTAATATAAATCATCAAAATTGTATCATTTTCATTATTAATAAATCATAACTACTAAAACACACATCATTTACTTGATCACAAATCTTAGAAAAAATAAATAGGTTGTGTATCAAACAATTATCATAGAAGGTATTCCTTGAAATTCACCTCCAATTTCTAATCAATGTAGATGAAATAGATATATTTATAATAGAAAAAACATTACAAAATATTAATGATCCTTCTTTAAAGAATTCAAAAAAATTTAATATCATTTTACCTCTTGTTATATGTGAAGAAAAAAAATTTTCCAATATCCATGGAAATTACTCATATGAATGATTATGTGAAACATTGATAATGAAACATAATATCCTTTTCACTATATGATTATGATTATTTTTAGTCACCGTTAATTTAAAATTTAATAGTGATTTTCCAAATATTAGAAATACAGAACTAAAAATTTGATATGAACTTTTCATCAAGGACTATGTTATGTCAAAACATTAAACATGACTCTAATTTTCCAAAGTCAATTATGCCATCATAACTTTTAGTTTCCACAAAACATAAATAGTGATAATTAAATAATAAATTTATTTCACATTTAATTGTATTAGGTATAAATGGATTATTCTATACATGAATTCTAGTATAAATTCATATAATTAACCATCTCCCACTATAGATTTCATAACATCAAAAAATATTTTGTTGATTCTATTTATATTATAAACACCATTTTTATTATATCATCTATCCAATCATCACTTATTTTTTGTATTCTATATTCTAAAGAATTGAAGATATAAATTGAAATATTTTTTAAACGTCACTAAAATATCCATCAAGAAATTTTTTATTCACTCATGATGTTATCTTCACAACTGCATATTAAATATCTCTATATTCACATATACAGATTTCCTCACTTTCCTATATAATAAAACTATTATTTTTATCTTTCATATTTGATTATATTATTAGTATTTAATAAACATTATCAGTGACATCATCTTAGTTAATTTTTTTTTGAGTTTTCTACACATTACCCAATTTCTCATTAGTTATAGAATTTACGACTTTTCATCCGAAAAATATATTATATCCTCCATCATAAAATTTTAGATATTAATCAAAATATCTTATAAATTTTTATCTTCATAATATTCTTAGGTAGAACAACCATGATGATATTTTTAAAAATTATTATTTTTAATTTATCACATTATGTTTATTAAATATACTTATTATTTAGATATATGGAAATTTTTAATAAAAATAAATTTATTTATCTCATATGATTTAAGAATACAATTAAAATAATCTTTAGTAATTGTACTAGGATCCTTATTTTCATGTTCCAATACATTATCACTAATAGTTTCTTGAAAATATATATAAAATATTCACTACAATATCAAAGTCTTATTAAATTTCATGAAATAACCTAATTCAGCTAATAAATCGTTATCCCAATGTATGATGTCATCTAAAAATTATCGAACATGGATATTCAAGTATTCATATTTCAATATTTATATATCTGATTAATGCCACCATTATGTTATATAATGTTGAAACTATAAAGACAATGAATCATACTGGTTATAGAGGTATTGTTGGTAATTCTGTATAATAAAATACTAGTTATCCAGATATTATTTTTAGTGAGTGCATGTGTTCCAACATTCATGAAAATACCAAAGAATCTCAATTACTATTTCTTAATTGTTTTTCAAATATCTCAAATATATAACCAATTTATGAATATTATATCAAATAGGAGAAGCATTAAATATTTTTATTTACTTTGATACTGTTTTTTATTTTTTATGTGAGATTGAAAAATCACCTCTGGATCACGCCACCTCTTAGGAAGGTACCTATTATCTTAGTGAAGTAAACTGAAAAAAATATCAGTGTCTACTAAAAAAGTTGTAACGACCTAATGTTTTTGAATAGAAAATTTACTTCTTATATTTATGTCATAAAAACACAAAATAATGAACTACTAAGTGATAAGTGACCTTTAACCATAAGTTTGTCACTCCTATGTTTTGAATTTTGAAAATCTAGCATACACCGTTTTGTTCAAGATGATTTTTAGAGTCTAATGAAAAAAATATTAATTTTTGGTGAATAGTAGCGTACCCTTAAGAATAGTAACATACCCTTATGAATACTAATATGACCCTTCTAGATAGTAAATCATCCAACATAAGAGTATCATTACATATGAATAATAAAATAAAATTTATACATTTTAGAAAGTGACAGTTTGACCTTAGTAAACGTTTTGGTATTTTGTAAGTCATAAATAATTATTTATAATAAATTAATTATTTTAAAAGAATATTTATTTCCCTAAAATGTATTCATAAATTATTGAATAAATGTCTTATAGTTTTCTGATAATTTTATAAGACCCTACATAATTTTTTAAAGCATTATAAAATTAGTTTTAATATTAAAAATTGTTTTTAAGTAAATTATGATTTTATTTAAATATTTAATTAATAATATTTAGAAAATTATTTTTGAAAAATTGACTTAATTTTTGGATTCTACACGTCGAAAAATGGTTGGGGTAAATATTTGGGATTTTTCGGAGATACTTGAATTTTTTATGAATAGTGAAATACCTTAATTTAAAAAATAAGTTAATAAGCTAATTGTAGGGTCATGTGTAATGTTTTGCTGATGTAATCCCACTTGTTTAGAGATTAGATTATAAAATTATTATTATTTTACATTCAAGACTGACTATTCATTTTCTTGTGAGGAAATAATAAACTAATGAATTTTATATTAAGAAAACCCCTCTCCCCTACACTATAAAAGCCACCCTTCACACCCTCATTTCCTCACACCTATCAAGATCCAATACTTCTCTTAACTCTACCCAAACACCTTCCCTAGCCCCTCCCCCACGTCCAAGAGCTTCTGGTCTCATAAAAAGGGAAATCTAAGGCCCTTAACAAGGTTCTCAAGAGAAGGATTCAAGAGGTAATTTCCCTCCCTCTTCTCCTTTAATTTCCTTTCACATTCAAGTTAATTTCTTGATCTCTCCCCACCTATCTTAATCCAAATTGTATTGTAACTCTAGTATTATACATATACTGTTTTTTTATTATGATGGGATATTATATCATCCAACCCTGTTTCCCTCTTCCTTTTATTTTATTAAAGAAATCATTGTTCGTGAGGTGTTAATTTATCACCTTCAAGAACGACATGCTTTCTTTTCCCATTTCTACCTCTAGATTAGGTAATGAAACCATTTTTATGGATGAAACGGAATATTTTATATGTTTTATTTCCTATTTAATGTTCTGTAAATAATCTATGACCATATTACTAAGTGATAAGTTAAAATATGTTCGTTGTGATCCAACAACTGCCCAGATTTACCCAAATGACAATCATTTAATTCTTATCTAATTATTTATCCACATGGATATAATATAATTCATTATAAGATAAATAAAACTACATTAATATCATTAATGAAAATTAATATCATTTATTAATGTTTACCCATGTTCTACCCGAACATTAATTTATGAGTAGAAGTGAACGACCCAAGAAAAACCACAAAAACGAACATCCCTGAACTATGTTTTTAAACACTATAAGTCATCCAAAGGAACATAAAATTACATAATGAAACCAGAATTAACCCTATTAATGTACACATTTTTCTAGATTTCTAATTAATGAATATAATGTCATTATACACGACATTAATGTGAATGAAGAATTCAGGTACAAGGTAAGGGGAAATTCTCGAACCCAAATTTCAACTTTCGGGTTCTCCCTGTTTCACTTCATTTTTGATATGTTTACTCCTTAAAGATACATTGTTCATAATTGTCTTTCCTTTTCATGGATATACATGTTTATCACTACTTCTTATGTCAAACAATTTTTTTTTCAAAAGAACTCTTCTTTTTAAAAACTCACCTTTTACTTCTCATTCAAGGGTGATGGTTCTTGTATTTTGTATGTTATTCCCTCTTTGTTTTGGGAACCCAATGTTTATGAATGTGTTATTATGAGATGTAACGCATTCCAGTACATGGTTTAGTTATGTTTACTTCTGATATATGTTCCATGTAAAAATCATGATAATGATGATGTTATGATGTGATGGGTGTGCCCAGAATTATATAGCGCTCCAATGCATTGGGTAAGGTGATTAATCTCATGAGTAAATGTGAAATGATGTGTGAAAAAGATTATAGCTTGGTTCAAAATTATATGTGGTAGTTAACCACAAATACATGATGTTTCATTTCTATTCTTTTCCACACTTAAAGTCTTATATTTATGTTTCCTATCATGTTCATGATCTTTTGCCTATGTTATGATTATGCTCACCCCACGATATATTGTTCTTATATATCCTCTTACTGGGCTTCTAGCTCACCCATTTTTATGTATATCCTCAGGTGGCTACATGTACTAAGGAGAGGGAAAGTGGCCATAAGATGCTATAGAAGATGAAATTAAATAAATGTTTTATGCTAGATGTTTTATTCATTATGTGTGGTCCTATTTTAACCAAGAAACTAATCCTTTGGATCCTCTATGTGTAATAATATTATGTTGTTTATCTTTAAAATGATTTAATAGTAGTGTAAGAAAAGGCTCGGGTCTCTTTAGTCGGTATCAGAGGCAAGGTTTAGTTAATTTGGGAATTAGTCTTAGTGAACCCCAGGGAAAACATCTAGTACGAGACTAAGTAAAAATATACACTCAAGAATATTTAACTAGGGATCCCATCGGTTATTTTTTTTGTATAATTGTTTAAATGAATATGTTATTCATGACTTGTTTAGTTATGTGTTGTTATATCCTTTTCTATTTTATAAAATGGTGGGAACCCGTAGATATCAGTCCAACAACTCATATGAGGACCAATGCAATGATTTCCCGAATGACATCCCTAATGATTTGGGAGGTGGAGTTCAAAACATCATGGCGATGCTTATCCAATTATCTCAGGTTATGAATAATAACCGTAATAATGGGGAACGTTCTCCTTCACCAAAGAGGGTGCAATTGACTATTGAATGTTTTATTCTCCAACGACCACCGACGTTTTGTGGATCTTTCGATCCACTAGTTGTGGAACAATGTGTCAACTCCATAGATAAGATCTTTTTTGTGCTTCACTGATTTGAGATGGAGAAGGCTACTCTAGGCGTTTGTTGTCTTGATGGAGAAGCTGATCAATGGTGGTCTTTGATTAAGAACACCAAGCCAAGGGGGGAAATTGGATAGATGTAACCAGAATACTTTGATATAATGTTTCTTAATAAGTATTTTCCATGAACTCTTGGCACGAAGATGGAGAGAGAATTCATAGAGCTCATGAAAGAAGGAGAATCTATCACAACCTATGAAGTGAATTTCACAAGGCTCAGAAGGTATGATTCGTTTTTTATTATCAACAATGATAAAAAATTGATAGATTCTTTAGTGGATTAAAACAACACCTTCAAAATGGTCTTGAAATTTGAGAATTTGGGAGTTATGAAGAAGTCATTCGATGTTCCCTCTAAGTAGAGATGGAGTTTGGAGAATGGTCCCATGGCTACAGTGATAAGAAAATAAAGATGGAGTTTAAATCTGGTGGATCTAATGACAAAAGTGAGAAGAAAAATCAATTACCCACATACCAAAAATGTGGGAAGTTGCACAATGGGAATTACCTCAAAGGGATGGGGAAATGCTTGAAGTGTGGGAAAGAAGGACACCATGATCAAGAGTGTAAAAAAGACACGAAAAGGAAGGAGAATGTATCCGATGAAAGGAGAGAACCATTCATGGTTCAATGATACAGCTGTAAAGATCTAGGGAACTATGAAAACTAGTGCACTAAACCTCGAGTTCTCAAGGGTAATCAGGGTCGGCAGCCACCAAAGCCCAAGGAACAAGGGAAGGCTTATGCCATCACTACTACGGAGGTGGAGCATATTAATGAAGTTTTACAAGGTAAACTTCCTATTCAATCAATAATGGAAAAAGTATTATTTGGTTATGGTTCTACGCATTCCTTTATATCTTGAAAGTTTTCTAGAACTATAGAATCAAAGCCCTGAAACCTTGATGTAGAGATATCTGTAAAAACACCATGTGGTGAAATCATTGCAACCCAAGTATTTGACTCTTCTCTTGTGAACGTATTTGGGAAGATTCTTCTGGAAAATCTCATAATACTTCCCTTGGTGGAATTCGATGCTATAATGGGAATTGATTGGATCTCGTTATATAGAACACATATCAACTATCGGGAAGAGGAAATATCTTTTCATATTCAGAACCATCCTGTGATCCTCTACAAATGCAAGGAAGATCATGAATCTCCTTTAAAAAATCCTTCAAGGGTGTGGGTGTTGATTCCCTATGAAGAAGCATACCTCTCCAAAATTGCTTAGTCAAAGGAATGTTCCAACCATGAGGAAATTCCCATTGTGAGGGAATGTGGCAATTTATTTCCCAAAGAGTTACCAGGAATTCCACCGGATCGTGAGGTAGAGTTCTCAATTGAACTCATACCCAGAGCTAATCCTATCTCAAAGTGCCCCTATAGGATGGATCCTATCGAACTGGAGGAGTTATAGAAGAACCTAAAAGAGTATCTTGATAAAGTGTTCATATGCCCTAGTGCATCGCCTTGGGGTGCGCAATTGATCATTGTGAAGAAGAAAGATGGAACCATGCAGCTGTGTATCGATTATCGGGAACTAAAAAATATCACCATAAAGAACAAGTATCCTCTCCAAAGGATTGATGACTTTTTTGATCAGTTAAGAAGAGCTTAATAATTCTCAATGGTAGATATTAGTTCTGGATATCATCTGGTAAAGGTAAAGAAGGAAGATATTCAGAAGACTGCCTTCCATACAAGGTATGTGCACTATGAGTTTTTGGTGATGCCATTTGGAATTACTAATACCCCTGAAATATTCATGGATTTGATGAATATATTCTTTAGAAATTACCTCGACAAATTTTTGGCAGAGTTTATTGATGATATTCTCATCTACTCCAAGAGAAACGAGGAACATGAAGAAAATCTAAGAATTGTGTTGGCGACATTGAGAAAGGAGAAGTTGTACTCCATGTTCATAAAGTTTGACTTTTGGATGAATCAAGTCACGTTCTTGGGACATTTGATCACAAGTTATGGAATTTCTATGGATCCTTCAAAGGAAATGGTGATTGAGGAATGTCCTAGTCCCTCTAGTGTCACAGAAATCCACAGTTTTCTTGGAGTAGCTGGGTACTACTGAAGTTTTGTGGGAAACTTCTCATGATTGTCAAGCCCAATAACTATGTTAACGAGGAAAGGGGTAAAGTATTTCTGAATGGAAGAATGTGAGGGAAGCATCAAGGAGATAAAGAAAAGGCTGATCACTACACTTGTACTCACACTACCGAAAAGTGGAGAATGTTTTGTGATATACAGTGTTGCTTCAATGAATGTATTGGGTTGTGTACTCATGGAAAATGATAATGTGATAGCCTACACCTCACGACAGTGGATGATCCATGAGAAAAAATACCTGACTCATGATCTAGAGCTGGCAGCCGTGATTTTTTCCTTGAAAATCTGGCGGCACTACATTTATGGAGATAAGTTTGACATATACACCAACTACAAGATCCTAAAGTATATATTCACCCAAAAGGAGCTTAACATGCGTCAAAGGATATGGTTAGAGATAATCAAGGATTACGATTTCTCTATTCACTATCATCCTATAATGGCGAATATGGGAGGTGATGCACTAAGTAGAAAAGAACATGCAACTCTATCCATGATGTGGATTGAGAAGGACCATATCTTTAGGGATATGCAAAGAATGGATTTGGAAATCATAATGGTAGGGGATACATCCTCCCTTTCCCAAATGATTTCGCAACCATCCATCTAGGAGAAGATTAAGGAAGAAAAAAGTGATGATGTGGAGATACAAAAGAGGGTGAATGCAGTAAATGAAGGGAAGCTCCAAGAGTTCCATATCGTCGATGATGGTGTGATTTGGTTTGGAATGTGGCTTTGTGTGACTTCATCACCCGGGATAATGAAGGAGCTATTGGATAATGCACATAGATCAACTTTCTCTATCCATACATTGAGTACCATGATGTATCGTGATCTCCGAGAACACTTCTGGTGGGAAAACATGAAGAAGGAGATTGCGGAATATATATCAAGGTGCTTTATATGTCAGCAAGTTAAAGTTGAGCGAAACAAGTCCTAAGGTATGATGCATCCATTGCCGATACCCATGTGGAAATGGGAAAATGTTACTATCAAATTTTTCATAGGTCTCCGGAAGAGGTCAAAGGGAAATAATGCGATATGGGTTGTGGTTGACCGACCCCCCAAGACTGCCCATTTTATCATTATTCAGGAAAACCTCTCACTTGAACAAATTGAAAAGATATATGTGAAGGAAGTGGTGAGACTGAATGGTGTTACACTCTCAATTGTCCTTGACCGTGATACATGGTTCACATCTATATTCTAGAGGAGCCTTCAAAATGCTTTGAGAACTGAATTAATTTTCAGCATGACCTATCACCCCTAAACCGATGGCCAGTCTGAAAGGACTATTTAGACGCTTAAAGATATGCTAAGAGCCCGATCTCTTGAATTTAAAGGTTGTTGGGATCTGCATCTCCCATTGGTTCGGTTCTCATACAACAGTAGCTTCCACTCGAGTATTCAGATGGATCCATATGAAGCTCTATATGGAAAGAAATGTAGAACTCCAACCTGTTGTGATAATGTTAGAGAAAGAAAGCTACATGGACCCGATCTTGTTCAAGAGATGACAGACAAGGTTCAAGTCATCCAGAAACACATCAAATCTGCTCAAAGTAAGCAAAAGAGCTATGCTGAGAACCATCTAATGGACTTGGTGTTTGACGTTGGAGATAAAGTCTTTCTTCGAATATCTCCATGGAAGTGAGTCATGCGATTCAGGAAGAAAGGGAAGCTATGCCCAAGGTATATTGGACACTTTGAGATCCTTAACCGCATAGGAGTCGTGGCCTATCGTCTTGCACTTCCACCAAATATCGAACATGTTCATGATGTGTTTCATGTTTCACTACTGAGTAAGTACATACCAGACCCCTCACATGTACTAAACTTAGAGGTGGTGCAGCTGGATGATAATCCCTCCTATGTGGAGCAGCGAGTAAAGATTCATGGATCGAAGAGGTAAGGTTCTAAGAAAGAAGACAACCCATCTTATCAAAGTGTTGTGGAGGAACCATAATTTTGAGGAAGAAATTTGGGAACCAGATGAGGAAATGAATGAAAAGTACCCTCACCTGTTTGTGTAAAGTGAAATTTCGGGGGCGAAATTTCTTTAAGGGGGGAAGAATATAACGACCCAATGTTTTTCAATGGAAAATTACCATCTTATATTTATTTCATAAATAAACAAAATAATGAACTACTAAGAGATAAGTGACCTTTAAACATAAGTTTGTCACTCCAATGTTTGTAATTTTGAAAATATGGCATACATGGTTGTGTTTAAGATGATTATTTGAGTCTAATGAAACAAAAATAAATTTTGGTGAATAATAACATACCCTTAAAAATAATTACATACCCTTATGAATATTAATATGACCCTTATTAATAGTAAATCATCAATCATAAGGGTAAAATTATATATGAATAATAAAATAAAATTTAGACATCTTAGAATGTGAAAATTTGACCTTAGTAAACGTTTTGGTATTTTTTAAGTCATAAATAATTAATTAATTTAAAATAATATTTTCTTCCCTAAAATGTATTCATAAATTATTTAATCAATTTCTTATAGTTTTTTGATAATTTTATAAGACCCTATGTAATTTTTGAAATCACTATAAAATTAGTTTTAATCTTAAAAACTATTTTTTAAGTAAATTATGATTTTAATTAAATATTAAATTAATAATAGTTTTTTTTTAAAACTGGACTTCTTTTTTCGATTCTACACATCGGAAAATGGTTGGGGTAAATATTTGGGATTTTGTTGAGATACTTGAATTTTTTATGAATAGTAAAATACCGTAATTTACAAAATAAGCTAAATAAGCTAATTATAGGGTCTTGTGTGATATTCTGATGATTTAAGCCCACTTGGATCGGGATTAAAATATAAAATAACTATTCATGATCATTAAAGACTCACTATTCCTTGTCTTTTGGGGAAATAATAAACTAATGAATTTTATATTAAGGAAACCTCTCTCCCCTCCACTATAAAAGCCACCCTTTACACCCTCGTTTCCTCACACCTCTCAAGCTCCATAACTTCTCTAAACTCTGCGCAAACACCTTTCCTATCCCCTCCCCCACGTCCATGATCTTCTGGTCTCATCAAAAGACCAAGCATAGGCCCTTAAGGAGGTTCTCAAGAGAAGGATTCAAGAGGTAATTTCCCTCCCTCTTCTCCTTTAATTACCTATCAAGTTCAATTTCACTTCTTGATCTATCCCCACCTATCGTCATCCAAATTGTATTGTAAATAAATTATTATACATATACTGTAATTTTATGATTCTAATGGGATATTATATCATCCAACCCCCTTCCCCTCTTCCTTTTTTATTAAAGAAAACATTATCCGTGAGGTGTTAATTTATCACCTTCAAGAACGACATGCTTTCTTCTTCCATTTATACCTTAATATCTGGACATGAAACCATTTTTATGGTTGAATCAGAATATTTTATACGTTTTATTTCCTATTTAAGGTTCTGTAAATAACATATGTCTATATTACTAAGTGATAAGTTAAAACAAGTTCATTGTGATCCAAAAACTTCCCAAATTTACCCAAATAACCATCATTTAATTCTTATCTAATGATTCATCCTCATGGATCTAATATAATTCACTCCATTTTTGATATTTTTACTACTTAAAGATCATTTGTTCATCATTGTATTTACTTTTCTGGGATATACATGTTTACCACTACTGTTTTTGTCAAACAAAAGTTTTTTCAAAAGAACTCTTCTTTTAATAACTCATCTTTTACTTCTCATTCAAGGGTGATGGTTCTTGTATCAAGTGTGTTATTCCCTATTTGTTTTGGGAACCCAATGTTTATAAATGCGTTCTTATGAGATAAAACCCATTCCATTACCTGTGTTATTTATGTTCACTTCTGATATATGTTCCATGTAGAAATAATGATAATGATAATGTTATGATGTAATGGGTGCGCCCGAAATTATATAGCGCTCCAATGCTTTGGGTAAAGTGATGAATCTTGTGAGTAAATGTGAAATTATGTGTGAACAAGATTCTAGCTTGGTTCACAAGTATGTGTCGTAGTTAACCACTAAGACATGATGTTTCAATTTTTTGCTTTCCCACTTTTCAAGTCTTATATTTATGCTTCCTCTCCTGTTCGTGATCTTTTGCCTATGTTATGATTATGATCAACCCATGATATATTGTTCTTATCTATCCTCTTAATGGGATTCTAGCTCACCCCTTTTTTATGTATATCCTCAAGTGGCTACATGTACTATGGAGACGACTAGTGCCAATAAGAATCTAGAGAAGAAGAAATTAAATAATTGTTTTATGCTAGATGTTTTTTTTGTTATGTGTTGTCCTAGTTTTCCCAAAACCCTAAACCTTTGGATCCTCTATGTGTAATAATATTATATTTTTTATCTTTAAAATGATGTAATAGTAAAGTAAGAAAAGCCTCGGGTCGCTATAAAAGTCGTGTACATATCTATAGGGGGTTTCTTTGAAAAAATATTGTGAATGAAACACACTTTTCTAGATTATGTAAATCAATTTAGACAAGTATCTATACATCTTGATAACAAAATTGAGATAAAACTGTAGAAAAAATAATGTGTATCATTCTAGGAGAAATAATTTTTATTGTATCATTTTTTGGATATTTTTTTAAAAAGATGATATAACTATATAATTTATAGGAAGTGAACATAACATTGGTAAAATTTTGATAAATACATTGAATTAAAAGTGACTATAATATATTGAACAAGAAATAGGATTGTTAAATTTTTGTAAATTTTTAACTTGGTAAGACACTGTTATAAAAGATAGAATTGGAAAAGTCATTGTTTGACAAGACAACATTGGACAAGACACCATTAGAGATCCAAAACTGGTGATCCACTATTTTAAAAACAACCATTAATTGGTCACCACATGAATGATCAACATTTGGAGTGATAAATAATTTCAATGATCGACCATATGAATGTTCCGTCATTATAAAGAGACACTATTGTGAATCTACTTATAACTGTATTTATATTTATACCATTTCTAAATATTTTATTTTAAATTCATATTTCATTTATGAATTTTTTTTTAATAATTTTTCTATTTCAATTCCATAAATTATAATGTTTGGACATAAATCCCATTTCATGTCACAACCTTTCTAGTGCATACTCCATCAAACTATTTCTCCATCACTTCTAACCTTACCTTAGACCATTCTTATTCCCTTGATTCTACCATTTGATTAATTATAATGGTGAGATTTAAGAGTCCTTCTATTTCTTCTTCAGATGTATAAGGACCTGGCCTTAAACATTACATAATATTGAATTAAATGAATAATTCACATTGAGGATCTTTTCAGGATTAGAGTTTTAGAGATTTAGGCCATAACTATTACATTATAACATGAATATTTAAAGTAGATACTAAAAATCATTACCCATTTTTTTCATAATATAAAAACTCTTAAAACGAAACATGTCTAGTTCCATGTTTTAGATAGCATGGCATTTACTTGATCCCATCCTTGACCCTATTCATCTTTATGTCCTGTGGAAAACATTTAAAAACATTGGATGAGCATAAAAGTCTTAGTAAGGGTTATAAAATACTGAATGAAAACAATTGTTCATAAATACATACAAAACATGAACTCTTTTACTTGCCTTATGAAATCATAAGATTTATGAAAGACACATAGAAATCATAAATCATAAAGGTATCTTGCGGCATCCATACCATACTTACATTGTAGCTATCACAGTTACATAGGGAGTTACTTTGGAATACCCATCACAATATATTCCCTAAATCTCTTAGGAGAAACATTCATGTTTACCTCCATCACGTTACCCAAAGCATTAGAGAGCTATCTCGGGCTCACCCGCCCTAGGTTTATCACAGATCCTCCTGTATACGTAAAAAATTCCCAATAACCATAACATAATCATAACATATAACACATTTATAAAGGATAGATAACATTTCCACATTCCAATATATCAAATCAAGATATTGAAATAAACAATGTTTAATCAAATCATTTTCAAAACCTTTTAAAAAAATCCTTTTGAATCAAAGTGTCCCATACCACATTGAAGATTTTAAATGAATTGTCATTTGAAAACATTAATGTACATATAAATAAATACTAAAACCCATTTTTAAAACATAGACATTAATTAGAAATATTTAGAAGAATAAACATTTAAAACATTTAAAACGATATTTTCATTCAAGAGTTTTTAACAAAAAGAGGGATGCTTCAACACAATTAATTGAAGAATAAATTTTAATCAGAACTTTATAATATCATGAGAATAAAGGGATTCATGATATAATATTTCAAAGGATAGTATAAACACCATATAAGAGTGAATTGGTGCATAACAACAATTAAGTCTTAATGGAAATGTAAATTGAGATAAAATCCCTTATAAAGATGGAATCCTTAAATTAAGGATAAATCAATCTCATAATTATCTGTGATAAATATAAATACACCCAATGAAATTGTATATTAAGTTTAAAACAATCTGAGTTTATTCACACATATTCATAGGATGACATATATAAAAAAATAGAATATTAACCCAAAGAATGGAAATCGGGTTAAGGAGTTCCCTTACCGATTTGGTAACTTATAAAACATATGCCACATGAAATAAGGATCATAAAATGAATATGTAAATACTCATAAATGAGATTATATTACAGAAAGAGTGTAATCATTGGAAGTTTATACACCACACAAAGAAAATAGTGGCAAATATAGCCTGAATCTCACGAGAATAAAAAGTGAGATGAAACCCTTTACCACGTTGTAATCAACTGAGTCATATGAAAAAAAGTTAATAACCACCAAATGAATCACATAATACGATGAATATAATGAGAATCATGATAATATATATAAAATTTTACTACACAATACACCACATGTATTGAATAAGTGGCGAACAATGGAAATCTCACAGAATTAAAAGTGAGATAAGAAAATCCCTTAAATAAATTCGGCAGCCTAACGACGCCACTTAAAAATTCTTAAAATGAATTGATGAGAGTAAGAGGGGGGTCTATCATAATATGAAAATACAGATTAATGTATGGTGAATATAAAATAACATCCTCCAACATAAGAATATGGACCATAAATGAAATGACATATAAGAGATTACTTGAAAAGAAAGAGAGAGGTCAGATCCCTTACCTCGGGTCCGACTTGACTCGATCGTTCTTTAATATCATGAATAATAAACTAAAGTTAATTTATAGATGATTAAGAACCTTTTTAAAGTTTATTATTCATTTTATATCACTTATTACCTTTTTATAAACATAATGTAATCATTTAAGTTAATAATGTTCGTTTTGTCGATATTCGGTACTTGAGTCAAAAATGGACTTCTTAAAATTACATGTTTTTCATGTTGTCAAAGGTTCATTATATCCAGAATAATATTCATGATTTATATATCATATATATCATATATATCCATTATATACATGTTTTTATAATAGTACATAACATTTAGAGGTAAGAAATGAAATGCACCATTCATGGAGACGGTAAGCCCTCCGTACGCATAAACGCTACTTCCATTTCTATTTCTTATTTTAATGGAATTAAAACATAATGATACATAGGTATATTAAAATTCAAGTATAATATCATATATAATATCATTACCTCCATCCTTTATACATCCCACACAAGGCATTAACAAATCACATCACTTTGAGGGGGCGGTTGTCCGCACTTCCTCAAATGAGATTATCGTATTTACCCACTAAGGAAACCATAAAGGCTTGATATAAAAGGGAAGTACAAAAGCATAAAGAAATCATAAACATAATATATATCATATATAAACACAGTTCCATCATAATGGCCACCATGATAGGTGGTAAGATGTAATTGAACAATCATTGTTTCATGAGGCGTTAGTTTGCCATACACAGAAACATTATGTTCTCCATCCATTAGATGGAGTTGTGTGTAAGTGTAGTTCGAATAATTATAATAAAAACATACTAGTATATTGAGGATACTGATGTTGTTAGAAAAGAAAATAAATAAAAAGAGTTTAGGTGTTGGAGAACTAAAATAAAAGAAACAAATTTAAGAGAAACTGTTACCTTTAATTTAGGCAACTTCCTCTGGTTTAAACAAAAAGGACATCTTAAGTTCCTTCTGCCTAAGGTAAGGATTCTAAGAGGATGAGAGGTATGTATAGATCCTAATTGGTCAGAGTTTCGACAAGCCAAATGGATTGAGAGGTGTGAGGAATTTCCTAGGAATGGTCTCCTTTTATAAGGGAGAGGAGGGGCTCTTTATGAAAGTGTGAAACTATTATTTTATAATATAATGATATTCGGTTTCTAATGGTCCAAAACTCATTATGGTCAAATATAAGATGACTCATAACCGAAATAAAATCATCCAATCATAATTGGACATGTTTTGGATAATAATTTCTTCATTATAATCTTATTTATTTTAATCATTTATTAATGAGGTAAATAAGGATCATTATTGTGTCAAATATAATTTAATTTATTCAAGATATAAAAATTATAAACAAAATAATATTATGTTGGAAATATTTTTATATTTCCAATGAATATTTATAGTCTAAAATAGGACTTATATATCACCATATAAAAATTAATTACTAAACGATTTTTGTTATTGTCTATTGTGCCTTTACATTAAATAAATAATTTTAAATTGTCATTTTCACTCCCACGTGGATAAATGGGTCCCCAAAATCAACCCAAATATACCCATGGTCGTTAATGACTCAACCAATAAGGTTTGGAAAAGTGTTAAGGTAATTTTATATTATTATAAAATTCATTTATCCTTGAATTACGCTATTTACCTTTAATCGCGGTAAACAAAAGTAAAAAGTAACTATTCACAAAAAATTATTTTCATCTTAATTAACCACATTTTACTTCTTTATAACAACCATGTTTGTCAGGTTTTTGAAATTGAATTCACAGAAGTGGTAAAATTCCATTTAAATGAAAAAGTAATTTTTTTTAACTACCACTAAGTGGTGTCAATATTCATAAAAAATTGATGTTTTTCAGAAAAATATCAAAAATTCAGCCTAAGCTATATTTGATATTCCAAATTCAAAAATGATCTTAGTTTTGACAATTTCAAAACATATAAGTGCCATGAATTAATTTAAAAATTAATTCCAGCTGTTAAAACAAATAGCGTGTTTTTAAGAAACAATAACCATCAAAAGATTGATAATTGTTTATGTCCAATTTCAAAGTGAAATTAATTCCAATGACCAACATTGTATTAAATGGTAAAAATATATTTTAATTTCACTTTAAAACCAATTAAAAATATAATCTATCCATATAAATAAATTAGATTAAAAGGAACTTTTGAATTAAAATACAATATTTTTTACTATTCATTAAAAATGAACTTTATCAGAAAAATTCCAAAAAATTGCACAAAGTAAATTTTGATGTCCCCATTCTAAATAAGGATTTTATTTGGTCAATTAGAATGTATTAATGTGACTAAAACTAGATTTAAAAAGGGTTCTCCATTAAAAGGCGGTAAATCGGCATTTTAATGTAAATTAAGCTTAAAATTAGAATCATTCATATATTAAGCCTCTAAATTTTATTGAATAAATATAAATACATGTATAATCATATTATAGTTAGTTTTTTCATTCCTGTCAATACAACGGCTAGGAGTTAACTACCATTTAAAATAATAATATTATATTATTAGTGTGCAACGTAAGATTTCAATGAAACCCGTTGTTGTGTATCGGGTATGCTATCGAACATAGCCACCCTTTTAATATTCCATTCAAAAATATTAATAAATATAAATTTCTATTGTTCTTCATTTACCTGGGATGTTACATCCTTCACCCCTTTTGGGAATTGCGTCCTCGCAATTTTAAAACTGGGGCTGGAGACTTCATTAAAATCCCCACATCGGAAAGAGAGTGAATAAAACTATCACTTTAAAATAAATGAAGATAAGTACAAAGGTTACCCGATACAACAGATACTATGATTCCATGAAAACATGGATATGGAGGAGAAACAAAATCATCATGTTCTGATGGAGTGTGATAGAAATCATGTTTAGGAGAAATTTAACCACCAGAAAATCACAAACTTGTGATGGGTTAAACAGTCTTTGATTCCCCAGTAGGAAAATTAAATGGACAAGGATTTGTTTAAAGATAATTTTAGTTGAGGAATTTATTAATTAGTCTAACCAAAAACATAAGGAAATATACTTACTTGCAATGTAGACATTCATCTTTTATTAGATTTCTAACACAAACTCGTACTTTCTCCAAATAATGAATATTGATGATGACTTTTTTTCACATTTAGAGCGATATAACCAACATCGAGAGAATCGAATAATCCACAATAGATGAACTATATATTTCCCATGTCTTTAAATATTAACTAAAACCCAAATGTTTAGTATAAGATCAGACAATCCCCCAAAAAGATAAACTTTTACATAACGAAAAACTACTCTTAATCTCCAAAATTGTCTAACCAAACCCAATGTTCAACGAAGACCATTCGATAAACAATTTGTCAATAAAATTCTTCAATGTAAACCAAACTAAGATTGAAACCCAAATATTTGAAGAATTTAATCATATAGTCATCCAAGTTACAAATTAACATTTATCTCCAAATAACATCAGTTTCTCTTGAAGTCTCATATTAAAAAGTAATTAACCTAATCACATATCCTCCATGATAGGTTAATAATTTCCATAGATAACCCAAAATCCACTTAATCTTGATTCATAAAATCATCTAACTAAAAAATAATTAGTAAAACTAACCATGGAATTCAAGTAGGCTAGTGGTAGGTGATGCACCCTTGTCGCCCTTCGGTTGTGGGTTCGATTCCTGCAGCCTTGCTGGATGCGACGGGTTGTCACCCATCCTACGGGTTGTCCTTTTTATAAAACTCTAAAAATAACCCTAACATGTTTTAACCTCAATGGTTTCCTTATACCTCTCATTTTCATCCTAATTAATTATGATATCAACATCTTAATTCTTGAAGTCTTATTTCACCTCCATAAGATAAAAGAAAATGAGTCCCAAAATGAATAACAGCATACCTTGATCCTGGCGTCCACTAGGTTTCATCATCATCTTGTTCACGTAGGTAGAAGTCCCATGCATTACAACAATGATTTAGAGATCCTTAAAAATCATTTTCTTCCTCCATCAAAATACACCTTGTACAACATGGGTCATATGGGTGTTCAAAGAAAAACAGTTTTGGAAAATAATGATGTATGACATATAATTACAAAACATCTGATAAAACATGATTTCTATAAAATAGTCAGACAAAATTTGAGTTTAAACTTTCTATTATTGGTCCTTTTAAAATACCATATGTATGTGCTGAGAGACTATATTTTAAAAGCAAATATAAACAGGTTGCGCAAGGGTCTCCTTCCTCTGCACCATTTATAAAATCATAATATGCTTCAAATTCTTGTGATAAGGAAAATTATTTGAAAATACCATGATAATATTTTCCTTTCTTGACAATATGAAAATATTGGGAAAATAGTATTTGTCTAAATACAACCCATGATCTACGATGATAATGAGGTATAGTGGAGGTGTTTGATATCTCAAACAACTGCTTTCAAGTGTGTTGTATGCTAGAAAAAGTTTCACAATCATCCGAACATGACTTTGCAATAATTATTGAAAGCTTGTCATCAGGAAGAGACATGAATGTCAATTGAGATCCTTCTCCTTCCATTCATAATTGACTTTACATGACCTGAAAAAAGTTATAAAACTAGGATTTAACTGAAATAATAGATATAGGGACTAACCATGTGTCTAATAAAAACTCCTAATCCCTAAAGTTTTCTAAACCGACCTCTGGTACCAACTATAAGGACCCAGCCATAAACATTACATAATATTGAATTAAATTAATAATTCACATTAAAGATCTTTTCAGGTTTAGAGTTTTAGAGATTTAGGTCATAACTATTACATTATAGCATGAATATTACAAGTAGATACTACTACTCAGTACCCATTTTTTTCATAATATAAAAACTCTTAAAAAGAAACATGTCTAGTTCCATGTTTTAGATAATATGGATTTTACTTAATCCCATCCTTGACCCTATTCATCTTTAAGTCCTGTGGAAAACATTTAAAATCTTGGGATGAGCATAAAAGGCCCAGTAGGGGTTATAAAACAGGGAATGAAAACATTTGTTCATAAATACATACAAAACATGATCTCTTTTACTTACCTCATGAAATCATAAGATTTATGAAAGACACATACAAATCATAAATCATAAAGGTAACATGAGGAATACATACCATACTAACATTGTAGATATCATAGCTATATAGGGAGTTACATTGGAATATCCATCACAGTAAATTCCCTAAATCTCTTAGGAGAAACATTCATTTTTACCTCCGTCATGTTACCCAATGCATTGGAGAGCCATTTCGGGCTCACCCGCCCTAGGTTTATCATGGAACCACACGTATACGTAAACAATTACCAATAAACATAACATAATCATAATATATAACACATTTATAAAGGATAGATAACATTTCCACATTCCAATATATCAAATCAAGATATTGAAATAAACAATGTTTAACCAAATCATTTTCAAAACCTTTTAAAAAGAGATGTTTGAATCATAGTGTGCCATACCACTTTGAATTTGTTAAATGAATTATCATTTGAAAACATTAATGTCCATATAAATAAATCCTAAAACCCTTTTCTAAAACATGGACATTAATTAAAAATATTTAGAAGAATAAATCTTTAAAACATTTAAAAGGATATTTTAGTTAAAGAGTTCTTAACAAAAAGAGGGATGATTCAATACAATTAATTGAAGCATAAATTTAAATCAGAACATTATAATATCATGAAAATAATGGGATTCATGATATAATATTTCAAAGGACAGTATATACACCATATATAAGAGTGAATTGGTGGATAACAACAATGAAGTCTCAATGGAAATGTAAATTGAGATAAAATCCCTTATAAAGATGGAATCCTTAAATTAAGGATAAATCAATCGCATAATTATGTGTGAAAAATATAAATACACCCATTGTAAGTGGATATTAAGTGTAAAACAATCTGATGACATTCACACATATTCATAGGATGACATAAATATAAAAAGAGAATATCAACCCAAAGAATGGAAATTGGGTTAAGGAGTTCCCTTACCGATTTGGTAACATACAAAACATATGCCATATGAAGGAAGGATCATAAAATGAATATGTAAATACTCATAAATAGGAGTATATTACATAAAGAGTACAATCATAGGAATTATATAAACCACACAAAGAAAATAGTGGCAAGTATAGCATGAATATCACGAGAATAAAAAGTGAGACGAAACCCTTTACCACATTATAATCAATAGAGTCGTATGACAAAAAGTTAATAACCACCAAATGAATCATAGAATACCGTGAATGTAATGAGAATCATGATAATATATATAAAATTTCAGTACAAAATACAACACATGTAATGAATAAGTGGTGAACAATGGAAATCTCGAGGAATTAAAAATGAGATAAGAAAGTCCCTTACAAAAATTCGGCAGCCTAACAGCGCCACATAAAAATTCTTAAAATTAATTGATGAGGGTAATAGGGGGTCTCTAATAATATGAAAATAAAAATTACATTATGGTGAATATAAAATAACATCCTCCAACATAAGAATATGGAGCATAAATGAAATGACATAAAAGAGAGTACTTGAAAAGAAAGAGAGAGGTCAGATCCCTTACCTCGTGTCCGACTTGACTCGAACGTTCATCAATCTCCTGAATAATAAAATAAAGTTAATTTCTACTTGATTAAGAACCTTTTTCAAGTTGATTCTTCATTTTATATCACTTATTACCATGTTAAAAACATTATGTATTCATTTAAGTTAATAATGTTCATTTTGTCGATATTTAGTACTTGAGTCAAAAATGGACTTCTTATAATTACATGTTGTTCATGTTTTCAAAGGTTCATTATATCCAGAATGATATTCATGATTTATATATCATATATATCATATATATCCAGTATATACATGTATTTATAATAGTACATAACATTTAGAGGTATGAAATGAAATGCACCGTTCATGGAGACGGTAAGCCGTATGTACGCATGAACGCTACTTTCATTTCTATTTATTATTTTAATGGAATTAAAACATAATGATACATAGGTATATTATAATTCCAGTATAATATCATATATAATATCATTAAATCCTTCTTTTATACATCCCACATAAGTCTTTGACGAATCACATCACTTTGAGGGGGCGGTAGTCCGCACTTCCCCAAATGAGATTATCGTATTTACCCATGATGGAAACCCTAAATAATTGATATAAATTGTAAGTAAGGAAGCAGAAAAGAAATAATAAACATAATATATATCATATATAAATACATTTCCATCATAATGGCCACCATGAGAGGCGGTAAGATGTAATTGAACAATCATCATTTCGTGAGGCGTTAGTTTTCCATCCATAGAAACATTATAATATTCATCCATTAGTTGGAGGTGTGTGTAAGTTTAGTTCAAATAATTATAATAACAACATCCTAGTATATTAAGGATACTGGTATTGTTACAAAAGAAAAGAAATAAAAAGAGTTTAGGGGTTGGAGAATCAAAATAAAAGAAAACAATTTAAGAGAAACTGTTACCTTTAATTTAGGCAACTTCCTTTGGTTTAAACCAAAAGGAATTATTAAGTGCCTTCTGCCTATAGTAAGGATTCTAGGAGGATGAAAGGGATATAGAGATCCTAATTGGGCAGATTTTGGACGAGCCAAATGGCTTGAGAGGTGTGAGGAATTGCATAGAAGTTGTCTCCTTTTATAAGGGAGAGGAGGGGCTCTTTAGGAAAGTGTGAAAATATTATTTTATAATATAATGATATTCGGTTTCTAATGGTCAAAAAATCATTATGGTCGAAGATACGATGACTCATAACTGAAATAAAATCATCAAATCATAATAGGACATGTCGTAGATAATATTTTAATCATTATAATCTTATTTATTTTAATCATTTATTAATGAGGTAAATACTGCATCATTATTGTGTCAAAAGAAATTTAATTTATTCGAGGTCTAAAAATTATAAACAAAATACTAACATGTAGGAAATTGTTTTATATTTCCAATGAAAATTTATAGTCGAAAATAAGACTTATATATCACCATATAAAAATTAATTACTAAACGATTTTTGTAAATGTCAATTTTTCATTTACATTAAATTAATTAATCTAAATTGTCATTTTCACTCCCAAGTGGATCAATGGGGTCCAAAAATCGAATCAAATATGGCCATGGTCGTTAATGACTCAACCAATAAGGTTTCGACAATTTTTAAGGAAGTTTTTAATTATTATAATATTCTTTTATCCTTGAATTACCCTATTGAACTTTAACCGCGGTAAATAAAAGTTAAAGTAACTATTAACCAAAAATTATTTTCATCTTAATGAACCACATTTTAATTCTTGATAACAACCATGCCTGCCGGGTTTTTGAAACTCAATTCATGGAAGTGGTAAAAGTCCATTGAAATGAAAAAGTCAGTTTTTTTAACTACTACTAAGTGGTGTTACTATTCATCAAAAATTGATGTTTTTCAGAAAAATATCAAAAATTCAGCCTAAGATATATTTTATATTCAGAATTCAAAAATGATGTCTATTTTTTCCAATTTCAAAACATATAAGTGGCATTAATTAATTTAAAAATTAATTCCCACTTTTAAAACAAATAGCGTGTTTTAAAGAAACAATAACCATCAAAAGATTGATACTTATTTATGTCCAATTTCAAAGTGAAATTAATTTCAATGACCAAAATTTGATTAAATGGTAAAAATATATATTAAATTCACTTTAAAACCAATTAAAAATATAATCTATCCATATAAATAAATTATATTAAAAAGAACTTTTGAATTAAAATACAATATTTTTCACTATTCATTAAAAAATGAACTTTATCCGAAAAATTCCAAAAAATTGCACAAAGTAAATTTTGATGTCCCCATTATAAATAAAGATTTTATTTGGTCAATTAAAATGTATTAAAGTGACTAAAACTAAATTTAAAAAGGGTTCTCCATTAAAAGATGGTAAATCGGCATTTTAATGTAAATTATGCATAAAATTAGATTCATTCATATATTAAGCCTCTAACTTTTATTGAATAAATATAATTACATGTATAATAATATTATAGTTAGTTTTTTTCATTCCCATCAATACAATGTCTAGGAGTTAACTACCGTTTAAAATAATAATATTATATTATTAGTGTGCAACGTAAGATTCCAAAGAAACCCGTTGTTGCGTATCGGGTACGCTATCGAACATAGAAACCCTTTTAATATTTCATTCAAAAATATTAATAAATATAAAAATATCTTATTCTTAATTTACCTAGGATGTTATATCCTCCCCCCCCCTTTTGGGAATTGCGTCCTCGCCATTTTAAAACCGGGCTTGGAAGCTTCATTAAAAGCCCCACATCAGAAAGAGAGTGAATAAAACTATCACTTTAAAATAAATGAAGAGAAGTTCAAAGGTTACCCGAGACAACAAATACTAGGATTACATGAAAACATGGATATGGAGGAGAAAAAAATCATCATGTTCTGATGGAGAGTGATAGAAATCATGTTTGGGAGAAAGTTAACCACCAGAAAATCACAAACTTGTGATGGGTTAAACAGTCTTTGATTCCCAAGTAAGAGAATATAATGGAAAAGGTTTCATTAAAGTTACTTTTTGTTGAGGTATTTATTAATTAGACTAACCAAAAACATAAGGAAATTTACTTACTTTTCATATAGACATTGATCTTTTACTACATTTCTAAAGAAAACTCATATTTTCTCTAAATAATGTTTATTCAGGATGACTTTTTTTTCATTAAGAGCACTATAACCAACTTCGAGATAATCACATAATCCACAAAAGATGAACTATATATTTTCCATGTCTTTAAATATTAACTAAAACCAAAATGTTTAGTATAAGATCATACAATCCCCGAAAAAGATAAACTATTACATAAAGAAAAACTACTCTTAATCTCCAAAATTTGTCTAACCAAACCCAATGTTCAACGAAGACCATTATATAAAAAAAATTTCCATAAAATTCTTCAATTTAAGCCAAACTATGATTGAAACCCAAATATTTTAAGGATTTAATCACATAGTCTTCCAAGGTAAAAATTAACATTTATCTCCAAATAACATCAGTTTCTCTTGAAGTCTCATATTGAAAAGTAATTAACCTAATCACATATCCTCCATGATAGGTTAATAATTTCCATAGATAACCCAAAATCCACTTACTCTTGATTCATAAAATCATATAACTAAAAAATAATTAGTCAAACTATCCAAGGACTTCAAGTAGGCTAGTGGTATGTGATGCGACCTTGTCGCCCTTCGGTTGTGGGTTCGATTCCTGCAGCCTTGCCAGATGCGACGGGTTGTCACCCATCCTACGGGTTGTCATTTTTATAAAACTCAAAAATAACTCTAACATGTTTTAACCTCAATGGATTCCCTATACCTCTAATTTTCATCCAAATTAATTACGATCTCAACATCTTAATTCTTGATGTCTTATTTAACCACCATAAGATAAAATAAAATGAGTCTCAAAATGAATAACAGCATACCATGGTCCTGGCGTCCACTCAGATTCATTGTCATCTTGTTCACTTAGGTAGAAGTCCCATGCATTCGAACAATGATTTAGAGATCCTTCAAAATCAGTTGCTTCCTCCAGCCAAATACACCTTGTACAACATGGGTCTTATGGGTGTTCACAGAAAATCAGTTTTGGAAAATAATCATGTATGACATATAATTCCAAAACATCTGATAAAACATGATTTCTATAAAATAGTCAGAAAAAATTTGAGTTTAAACCTTCTATTATGGGTCCTTTTAAAATACCATAAGTATGTACTGAGATACTATATTTTAAAAGCAAATATAAACAGGTTTCTCAAGGGTCTCCTTCCTCTGCACCATTTTTAAAATCATAATATGCTTCAAATTCCTGTGATAAGGTAAAATATTTGGAAATACCTTGATAATATTTACCTTTCTTGAAAATATGAGAATATTGGGAAAATAGTATTTGTCTAAATACAACCCATGATCCACGATGATAACGAGGTTTAGTGGAGGTGTTTGATATCTCAAACAACTGCTTGCAAGTGAGTTGTATGCTAGAAAAAGTTTCACAATCATCTAAACAAGACTTTGCAATAATTATTGAAAGCATGTCATCAGGAAGAGATAAGAATTTCATTTGAGATCATTCTCTTTCAATTCATAACTCACTTTACTTGACCTGAAAAAAGGTTATAAAACAAGGATTTAACTGAAATAATAGATATAGGGACTAACCATGTGTCTAACAAAAACTCCTAATCCCTAATGTTGTCTAATCTGACCTCTGATACCAACTATAAGGACCCAACCTTAAAAATTACATAATATTGAATTAAATGAATAATTCACATTGAGGATCTTTTAAGGTTTAGAGTTTTAGATATTTAGGCCATAACTATTACATTATAACCTGAATATTACAAGTAGGTACGACTACTCAGTACCCATTTTTTTCAAAATATAAAAATCTTAAAAATAAACATGTCTAGTTCCATGTTTTAGATAGCATGGGTTTTACTTGATCCCATCCTTGACCCTAGTCATCTTTATGTCTTGTGGATAACATTTCAAAACATGGGATGAGCAAAAAAGGCTCAGTAAGGGTTATAAAACAGTGAATGAAAACATTTGTTCATAAATACATACAAAACATGCACTCTTTTACTTACCTCAAGAAATCATAAGATTTATGAAAGTCACATAGAAATCATAAATCATAAAGGTAACTTGAGGAATCCATACCATACTTACATTGTAGCTATCATAGCTACATAGGGAGTTACTTTGGAATACCCATCACAGTATATTCCCTAAATCTCTTAGGAGAAACATTCATGTTTACCTCCGTCACGTTACCCAATGCAATGGAGAGCTATCTCAGGCTCACCCACCCTAGGTTTATCATGGAACCACCTATATACGTAAACAATGCCCAATAACCATAACATAATCATAACATATAACACATTTATAAAGTACAGATAAAATTTCCACATTCCAATATATCAAATCATGATATTGAAATAAACAATGTTTAATCAAATCATTTTCAAAACCTTTTAAAAAGAGCTTTTTGAATCAATGTGTCCCATACCACTTTGAAGATTTTAAATGAATTATCCTTTGAAATCATTAATGACCATATAAATAAATCCTAAAACCCATTTTTAAAACATGGACATTAATTAGAAATATTTAGAATAATAAATCTTTAAAACATTTACAACAATATTTTAGTTAAAGAGTTTTTAACAAAAAGAGGGACTCTTAAATACAATTAATTGAAGAATAAATTTAAATCATAAGATTATAATATCATGAGAATAAAGGGATGATTGATATAATATTTCAAAGGGCATTATATACACCATATAAGAGTGAATTGGTGCATAACAACAATGAAGTCTCAATGGAAATGTAAATTGAGATAAAATCCCTTATAAAGATGGAATCCTTAAATTAAGGATAAATCAATCTCATAATTATGTGTGAAAAATATAAATACACCCAATTTAAGTGTATATTAAGTGAAAAACAATCCTATGTCATTCACACATATTCATAGGATGACATAAATAAAAAAGGAGAATATCAACCCAAAGAATAGAAATTGGGTTAAGGAGTTACCTTACCGATTTGGTAACTTACAAAACATATGCCACATGAAAGAAGGATCATAAAATAAAGATGTAAATACTCATAAATGAGAGTATATTACACAAAGAGTACAATAATGGGCTGTATATACACCATAGAAAGAAAATAGTGGCAAGTATAGCATGAATCTCACGAGAATAAAAAGTGATGCGAAACCCTTTACCACATTGTAATCAATTGAGTCGTATTAAAAAAAGATAATAACCACCAAATGGATCACAGAATACCATGAATATAATGAGAATCATGATAATATATATAAAATGGAAGTACACAATACACCACATATAATGAATAAGCGGTGAACAATGGAGATCTCACAGAATTAAAAGGGAGATAAGAAAATCCCTTACAAAAATTCGGTAGCCTAACAGCCCCACTTAAAAATTCTTAAAATGAATTGATGAGAGTAAGAGGGGGGGTATCCCATAATATGAAAATAAAAATCACAGTATGGTGAATATAAAATAACATCCTCCAACATTATAATATGGAGCATAAATGAAATGACATAAAAGAGAGTACTTGAAATGAAAGAGAGAGGTCAGATCCCTTACCTCATATCCAACTTGACTCGAACGTTCTTTAATCTCCGGAATAATAAATTAAAGTTAATTTATACTTTATTAAGAACCTTTTTCAAGTTTATTATTCATTTTACATCACTTATTACTATGTTAAAAACATTATGTAATCATTTAAGTTAATAATGTTCGTTTTGTCGATATTTGGTACTTGAGTCAAAAATGGACTTCTTATAATTACATGTTGTTCATGTTGTCAAAGGTTCATTATATATAGAATTATATTCATGATTTATATATCATATATATCATATATATCCAGTATATACATGTATTTATAATAGTACATAACATTTAGAGGTAAGAAATGTAATGCACCGTTCATGGAGACGGTAATCCGTACGTACGCATGAACGCTACTTTCATTTCTATTTCTTATTTTAATGGAATTAAAACATAATTATACATAGGTATATTATAATTCCAGTATAATATAATATATAATATCATTACCTCCATCCTTTATACATCCCACATAAGTCATTAATGAATCACATCACTTTGAGGGGGCAGTAGTCCGCACTTCCTCAAATGAGATTATCGTATTTCCCCACTATGGAAACCATAATGGATTGATATAAAAGGTAAGTACAGAAGAATAAAGAAATCATAAACATAATATATATCATATATAAATACAGTGCCATCATAATGGCCACCTTGATAGGCGTTAAGATGTAATTGAACAATCATCGTTTCGTGAGGCGTTATTTTTCCATCCACAGAAACATTATGTTGTTCATCCATTAGATGGAGGTGTGTGTAAGTGTAGTTCGAATACCTATAATAACAAAATCCTAGTATATTTAGGATACTGGTGTTGTTACAAATGAAAAAAAATAAAAAGAGTTTAGGGGTAGGAAAAGCAATATAAAAGAAAACAATTTAAGAGAAACAATTACCTTTAATTTAGGAACCATCCTTTGGTTTAAACCATAAGGAATTCTTAAGTGCCTTCTGCCTAATGTAAGGCTTCTAGGAGGATTAGAGTGATGTAGAGATCATAATTGGTCAGAGTTTGGATGAGACAAATGTCTTGAGAGGTGTGAGGAATTGCATATAAGTGGTCTCCTTTTATAAGGGAGAGGAGGGGCTCTTTAGGAAACTGTGAAAATATTATTTTATAATATAATGATATTTGGTTTATAATAGTCCAAAAATCATTATATTCTAAGATAATATGACTAATAACCGAAATAAAATCATCCAATCATAATTGGACAAGTCTTGGATAATATTTTTATCATTATAATCTTATTTATTTTAATCATTTATTAATGAGGTAAATACTGCATCATTATTTTGTCAAAAATAATTTTATTTATTCTAGGTCTAAAAATTATAAACAAAATATTATCATGTAGGAAATCTTTGTAGATTTCCAATGAATATTTATAGTCGAAAATAGGACTTATATATCACCATATAAAAATTAATTACAAAACGATTTTTGTTAATATCTATTTTGCCTTTACATTAAATTAATTAATCTAAATTGTCATTTTCACTCCCAAGTGGACCAATGGGGTCCCAAAATCGACCGAAAGATTCCCATGGTCGTTAATGAGTCAACTAATAAGGTTTGGACAAGTGTTAAGGTAATTTTGAATTATTATAATATTCTTTTATCCTTGAATTACCATATTTACCTTTAACCGCGGTAAATAAAAGTCAAAAGATACTATTCACCAAAAATTATTTTTATAGTAATGAACCAAATTTTACTTTTTGATAACAACCATGTATGTTGTATTTTTGAAATTCAATTCACAGAAGTGGTAAAATTCTATTTAAATGAAAAAGTCACTTTTTTTAACTACCATTAAGTGGTGTCACTATTCATTAAAAATTGATGTTTTTCAGAAAAATACCAAAAATTCAGCCTAAGCTATATTCGATATTCCAAATTCCAAAATTTTGTATATTTTTACAATTTCAAAACATAGAAGCAGAATTAATTAATTTAAAAATTAATTACCGTTGTTAAAAAAATAGAGTGTTTTTATGAAACAATAACCATCCAAAGATTGATACTTGTTTTTGTCCAATTTCAAAGTGAAATTAATTCCAATGAACAAAATTGGATTAAATGGTAAAAATATATTTTAGTTTCACGTTAAAACCAATTAAAAGTTCAATCTATCCATATAAATAAATTATATTAAAAAGAACTTTTGAATTAAAATACAATATTTTCACTATTCATTAAAAAATGAACTTTATCGGAAAAATTCGAAAAAATTGCACAAAGTAAATTTTGATGTCCCCATTCGAAATAAGGATTTTATTTGGTCAATTAGAATTTATTAATGTGACTAAAACTAGATTTAAAAAGGGTTCTCCATTAAAAGTCGGTAAATCGACATTTTAATGTAAATTATACTTAAAATTAGATTCATTCATATATTAAGCCTCTAACTTTTATTGGATAAATATAAATACTTTTATAATCATATAATAGTTAGTTTTGTTCATTCCCATCAATACAACAACTAGGATATATCTACTGTTTAAAATAATAATATTATATTATTAGTGTGCAATGTAAGATTCCAAAGAAACCTATTGATGTTTATCGGGTACGCTATCGAACATAGCAACCCTTTTAATATTACATTCACGAATATTAATAAATATAAAAATATCTTATTCTTCATTTACCTAGGATGTTACAAGAAGGACCATGACCTAAAAAATATGTCTCATGGAAAGTTGATTTGTGATATTTTTTATTTGAAAAACCCCCATCTTGTGAACCGTGTGGTTGTATAAGAAAAAAATTAGATGTGTAATGGATAATATTAGTAAAATTGATTGTAATCACAATGATCTATGACTAGGGATGGATAGATTGGTTTTGAAAAATTTATAGAAGATTGTATCCAATTGGCTGTTTATAAGTTCTACCTATACACAATGATCAATTCTGGAGAAAAGAAAGATGTTATTCATAGTATTAAAAATGGTAAAGAATTTTCCTATTCACCAAGAGAATGGTATATGTGCATAAATGTACAAAATTTATGCCTCTATAAATACTATCAAGGATCAAAAACAAGTTATATTGAGTAGTTTATGTATGAGGAATCACTTATTAAGACTACTAGATATAGTAATATGATAAATCATACTTTTAATTAACATTATATAGAATATAGATTATTTTTATGTTTATTAAACATATGTTATATCATAGGAAAGGGGATTTAGTAATAGTGAGATATCATGACATAATGACTTTATTCCTTATGAAATGAGGAGATAAAATCAATCTCAGTAGATAACTCATTGTCCACCTCATAGAGATGTGAACGTCCCTTTCTAGGACTAACTCATTGATTTATCTAAATATGATCTCAATTGTGTTAGATTACAATGGATTCATCTATTAATGTGGTTATGATGGTGTATGTTTCGATGGACTCTTCTTAAAAAAATACCGATAAAACAATTAAGGTGAATTGGAATCCTTGGCTGAAAAGTGGGTTGAATATAATAGAAAACACTATGATAACTTTAATCCAGTAAAACAACATACTTGCCTCAAGAATAGAGTGGATCCTGGATTAGAGAAAGTTTAGATTCATGTTTATTCAGATGACGACGATGAATTTGATGATGCTATGGTTGAAGAATAAAATGTTCCATATGTTAAAGAGGATTCTAGTTATTTTGATGAAGGTAGTGATCCTAATATTTCTAAAGGAACTTCTGTAATGTGTAGATCTTTAAGTACACCTTCTTCTATTCTAATTCAAGTGTTTCTCTTGAATTAAAGTGTTAATGAGGATACTGAATGCTCGGGGGAAGAACAAATTAAGGGTTCTTTCGAATACACCAAATAAGTCCTGGATGTGTCATATGTTGAGAATAGAGATACGGGTGATGATCTGAATAGGGATGGATGAAATTAATAATAAGGTAATGATGTTACCGATGATGTTGCTGATTTTGAGAGGTATTGGTCATGTAATACTTTTAATTTTATGTTATATTTTTATATATCTATAGATAACCAATGTTCTACACAGACTACTGGGGATTATACCTCTATCAGAGGTGAGCCGAGGAAATTTATTCATGGGTATATGTCCCAAAAATCTTATATATATAAGTTAGTTATTAGGGATGAAATTTATTATATGAGATACAATGGAGCTAAAAAAATGGGGATTATTCCCCATGTTCTATATTTCTTTGTCTATCTTATATTGATTATAATGAAGTGGATGTAAGTGATGATTAACATATCACATTACAAGAGTATGGTGAACATGCAATCCTGGTTGGTATTGGGACAAATCCTAAGGGATATTAACTAGAGAAAATTGATGATGCTAGTGAGTTGAATGATTTTTCATTAGATAAAACATGAATATTAGAGCCAGTAGAGGCAATTTTTACTAGTCATATGTTATTTGTTTCATCATTTCATGTTTTTTCCTCAATTAATTTTATGTTTATGAACATAGGATACATGAATGTATTTAGAGAGAGAAGACATTTTATCTTTAGTAGAATAATGAGATATGAGGCTCATCATATTACTCAACTTAGTGAATCTAATACCTAAAACCACTTTTAGGTAGTATTTTTAAAAATTCATCCCAAAATGATTCAAATGGTTTAGTAAGTTGAAATATAAAATAGATGGTTGGACATTGTAATAGAAGTTATGAAATCTTTCATGAATGATAGAATAATATTTATTTCATATATTCAGGATATTATATTTTATAGGTCGGATGAAGTAGTATTTTTTTTAATTATACTTGAACAAATCAACCTCTTTCATCCTCTTTTGATTCTTAAATGGACAAATCTATTGTCAACGAGGTGTTTCATGGGCATTATGGGTGATTATCATATATGTCGTCAAGAGGATATATGGAAAATTCAGCAATATAGTGAGCTATATATGAACAATTAAGGGAGTTTTTAATGAATCCTAAAGTTATAGGTAAACCATAAGCAAGGCTATTAAATATTATATTTCCTGTATATATAAAATTCAAGATTGGAATTCAAACTATATGTTTTTTGTTGATATAATAATAGTGACACCTATAACTACGGCTTTTAAAGAACATGTATAATAGCTAAGAGGAAAATATCATTTGATAAAGTTGTGCATGGAAGAAAAGAAGGAATGTTTAGTGTTATTGATGGGGTGGAAATATAATCATGGAAAATTTATTCCTCATAAATCCATTTTAATATTTATATGGGAAAATTGTTGTGGCCCCAAAAGAAATTCCTATGTCTACCTTCACTACCAATCCTTCTTCTGCCACTCTACCTCATTAGTATTAACATTTCAACATGTCCTCGATCAAATATGTTTGACATATTAGACCAATACTGAACCATGAGTTACCTTATACTTAATATGCACCCTCAACATAAAACTAAGTGCCTCATTCATATGGAAATGTTAAAGGACATGCCGACCCTAACTCCCAAATAGGTGACAATGAATAATATTAGTATTAATAACTGATATGTGAAATGTTTTATTCCATATTTATTTATTTTCATATATAATAATTTAAATGATATATTTATTATAGTTCATATTTTACTTCTTCTGTGTTTGAATGATTTTTAGGTTATTATATTTTTGATTATCCCAATTGGGGGAGAACAAACTTGTCTATGAAATTTAAAGATGTTTATAATTAATGGGTATATTATTACAAATTTATTTTTAGGTTTGTACTTTTAATTAATAATATGTCACTATAACTATTTTAATTGTTTATAAAATTTAATTGTCTCTCATTAATTTATGAAGGAATAACATTTTATTATATCTAGTTAATAATATATTGTGATTTTTGTTCATCGAAAGGTGGATAGGTTTAGAACCTCTATGTTGTAATGCTCTAAAATAGAATTATTCGATTTATAATGATATTCCAGTTTTATGATAGTCTAGTATTTTAAAAATCATATTATATTAAAAATGAATATGTAAAGAAATGGTATATTATTAGTAAAAATGTTCTACTTTTAGTTCAGTAATACTTATGCAGAGTGTTACCATCATTAGTTCATTTATGCACTACTTTCAAGCTTGTTCTATCATTAATTAAACAATTCCAATACCATCCTTGTGCTACAGTAATACATGATACCTCCCATGTCATGCCACATCCAGGCTCTTACTACCAATGGATGTATACTATCACCCAATATATAATACTGTTATGCGTGCTACCTCCAAATGCAGTAATACAAGATATGTGATATGATGAGACTCATCCTACTCTAAGATGTGATTCCTCAAGACCTGCTAAAATCAATTTAGAAATTATACTTTTTGGTGCACTATAATTTTCATGGGCTACCACTTTCAATGATGTTGTTAGATATGAACCCCCATCAACAATACTACAAATTTTTTTCCTCAATTTTTGAATTTAATACATCTATTGGATAGACAATTGTATTTAATTAAAACAATGTCCTTTGGTTTTTAATAATGATTATTCCAAAAACACTCCATGGATGAATTTAGGACCAATTCAAGGTTTTCCTGATTTTATTCTATGTTAGAGGATTCATAATATCATTAATTATATTTTCTGATTGATATTCATTCTTGAATACCTATATATTTTTGAATATATCCATAATTTGTGAGGCTTATTGGTGGGGTTTATTCACTGGACATATACAGTTTTGTGTTAGCGTCATTGTGTTGAATATATACAATATCAAGAAAATTTAATACAATTATTCAACATAGATGTTTAGAATATTTTCAAATAATCCAAAAGATAGAAAACAGATGTCTAAGATATTATATTTTCAAGCCTTTTTAGATAATTATTTTAAAACATATCACAATGACAAATAAAAGGATACTAGAGTATAAAAAGCATTAGATTATGAGTAACATGATAACTTCGACATATTCTTATTTATTCTCTCTGTTTAATCAATTTTATTTCAAAAATACCGTTATTTTGTATATTTATTTACAAACAGACAATTCTATACTTTAACTATAAAAAAACTGATATTATTTAAAACACAATTAATATATGTAAACATAAAAAATATAGATGTGGTCTAGTGTGAAATTTTATTTATTTCTTAACATGTTTATTCAGAGGGGATGCTTTCAGCTCGAACATGCTATGAATTGTTTTCTGTCAACCTGATCTAGTTTCTAGAAGACGTTATTTTGTTAATAATATTTATGAAAGTAGGTGACTTCTATGTAGAGGGTAATAAGTCTCATTTTAATACTGAACACCATTTTTATTTTTCCATGTGCTCAATTAGGTTTTTTCATTATTTAGATTAAAAAATATATTTTTTCAAATGAAATAACATAACCTATAATTCAATAGTAAGAATTAAACAATCATTTTAAAAAGGATTCGATTATGTAAATGGATTTCAGAAGATAATTTAATTTAAAATATTATTTTTTATCCATAACGCCACTTTGGGAATCATTTTAATGATCATACATATATTAAATTTTTTTTTTGGTTAACATGGAATTATAATATAAAATGGGGATTTAGTTTTAATTTTTTTAACATAAATAATATTTGGAATTCAATTCACTATCATCTTGAGTAAATCACTCCGAACAATAGTGAACTAAGATTAAACTGACCTTACCCACAAATATGAAAATAGGTATTAAAAATATGGAAACTATTTTATCAAATCCATTTGACATAAGTAGAATAAATTCATTGTAAAATATATGTGAAAAAAATGAAAACATTTTTTTAGGAAAATATATTTTAAGAATAAATTAATATTTTTCATTATTCCATTCCTAATTGATACAATTAAACAAATATTAAAATATTTTAAATTAAATCTTTTCCACAAAGTTCCTTAAAATTATTTTTAAATAGTAATTATTTTTATTTATTAGGATAAAAACATGTTACACATAGAATCTGTTTTTTTTAGAAAATAACCTATTTTTATTTCCCATTATTTAATATTAATTTTCATGAAAATGATTCCATGGAATTAATATTATAAATTTATGGAAAATAAATTTATATAATTTAGTTAGACATATTCATACCCTATAATTCAATAGATAAATGATACTTGTAAATTTTTTTAAAAATATTTCAATATTATTTTTCAATTCATTTAATCATTGTGTTTAATATATGACAACATACTAATGATACTAAAATAGATTATAATCAAATAAATATCAAATTCATAGTGTTTCAGAAAATACTAATTATTTGATATCGATTATTTACTTATAAAATATCTAAACCAAATATAAATATTTAAATTGCTGATATGGGTGTTTATAAGAGAAATGCCTAAAGAAGATTTGATCATTATGAAATTATTAATGATCATTTCTCATAATATTTATTATCATTTTCTATAGATTCACTATCCATTTAAAATTATTAAATGATTTTATGAAATTATTATCCTCTATAAAACCAAACCATGTCTTTATTTTTATAAATGATACTTCATGAATTTCAATTTTGTATAAAATGGAAAACATATTACCTTGTCATTAACTTATGGTATATGATTTGTGTCATATATTGGGTTTGTATAAAATAATATTGGATGAATTCCAATATATAATTTGGTGTATTTTACAAAAATTATTTATGAACTGTATAAGATGAAAAAATGAGTAATTTTTCATTAAATTATGTGCGACCTAGATATATGATTTACTTATAAGAGCCTATGGATATTTAAGATATCTAACCCTTAGAGAAAATTAATGATTCTATACCATTCTATAATAATCATGGAATAAAAATCTAGTTTTTCCTTATAATAGGATTATAATTTTCCCTTCAATTTATCGGATCATGGAAAACATTGATAGGTACACATATCTATATTTGTTTTCGGATGAAGTAATATACAATATAGTTATCTCTTTATGATTATAGAACTATAAATTCTATGTATTTGATAATATTTTTAATACAACTTTTATTTTTAAATAATTTTCACATATATAATGAATTTATTAATAATTTGTTTTTTAAATGAAATTAATATTGAAAGTATTGATTAAAAAAAATTATGTCCCAAATAATAACTACAAATAATATGGACTAATATGATATTTTGGGATAAAATTTTACATAAGTTTGTAGAATAAATACATTATAAAATTTTAATTACACATAAATTACTCTTGTGATCATAGATAAAAATAGACTCTGATTTTCTTGTCTAATAGATATAAAAAATTATTATAATGTGATTTTAATTATTAATTATTAAATGAAAACAAATAAAAGTTAATTGATATTGTGATACCTATGTGTGGGAAGTTAGATATATTAATAAACAAACATAAAATAAATAAAAAATGTTGTGTTTGGAATTGTATTATTGAATCATACATTTTCGAACATGAATCCCATGATACAGAAGAAATATAAATTACTTGGTATGAAAATACATAGTATCACGTATCAAAAAAACATATAGGATCTATAAGTATGATAGTACAACCCTATATGGTTTCTAGTTATTTTTTACATATTTTATTTTTACGCATTTATAAACTATGAATACTAATAAATTTTATATAATGACAATGATTATGTGATGTTTATAGTGAATACCAGCCCTTATTTAAAACTATATTTTTAATTTATCACATAAATTGAATTTTAGTGTCCTTGGAAATAAATTTAGAAATAATGGTAATTATTATAAAAAAATTAATTTTAAACATAAATGGAATAGATCAAATGTAATTTATATATTTATGATTATCAATTATATATATTATGGTCAATGTTAATAACAAACGTAAAAATTTATCTTAAATTTTTGGGGAATTTGAATATTTTATTTTAGAATTTTTGTATAATTAGGTTAAAATAATTCCAGATTATTATATTACCTATCAAAAAATATATATCCTTCTATAGAAGACTAATCTCACAAAAAATAAAACACTTTTATAAGAAATCCAAAATTACATGGAAAATATAATAGTGCATATATTATGAAAATTAAATATTCTCAAATCCTTTAAATAATCAATAATTATATCCTAGAAGATGTTCACCCTGATCTTACTTTAATATGGGTGAAACTCTATACTACATGAATATTACATACTTATATAACCATGAATACGTTTCTATATTCCATAAATTCTTTTACTTGTAATAAATGAAAATATATAATGGAATAATTATGAATCAACCACATAGACCTAGTTATTCTAAATGAAAACCATGTTAGTATCATAGTATTTGCTTCTAGATCTAATAATTCACAACTATAGTTATAGTACCAAAATATAAAAAAACCCAGATCATTAATTCAGTTAGATATACCAGTTACACATGGAATCATTCTCACCTACAAGAAGTTGATTTTTAAATTATATTAAGATATATACATTCATATTTTCCAAGTATATAATGATGTAAACATGGCACACAAAATCCATATTATGATCCCAAATCTAAGGACATACACTAATTTTATCACCATGTTTATAGGTTGATTCAAACATTTCTTATATGATGCATTGAAATATATTATAATCTAGTATCACATCCATGATAAATACCAAGTGAATATATATTTTCTAAATTGAGATAGCTATAGTATACTACTGAATTCATAGTAAATCAATATTCTTCTATCTCTCAACACCATTGTTGAGGAATGTATTGTTTCCAACAATGCGTATTAATGTTATTTAATGGGGGAGATTATTGAAAATAATACTCTGTCTCTTTATGATAATTTTGATGCCCACAATTACCATTAGTAATTTTCTAATGATTTTTCTTAGTATTTTGTAGGTGGTTATTAATTTATTTTACTCTTGAAATAACATGAATTTATTACATAGCACAGAATCTGTTTTAGCGCATTTTGGAATCACTGTTCATACCCTATGTGGATAAACGTAGCGTAAGGATGAAAAGAATGTCTACTTTATGAGATAAGAGAACAATATGGTTAAACAACCACACGTCTTCAGAAAAGTATGGAAGAATAACCTTACGTTAGGAAGGAACCCTACGTTTTGGTTATCAGCAAAGTTTGGAAGGAGAACCGTACATAAATTACTATGGTTACATTTATTTCACAAAAAAGTATGGTTCATCAACCTAACTTTTTTAAACTGCCATACGTTCTTGGAAAAGTATGGATCAAGTAAAAGTATGGAACTTTTACCGTATGTTTGAATGTTAAAGAAAAAGTATAGATAGTCAACCCTATTTTTGTTATCAACCCTACTTTGTCAACCCAATGTTTGAAGACTATGTTGTCAACCCTACGTTTGAAGACTACGTTATTAACCCAACGTTTGGAGGCCATGACATCAACGTTACATTTGGCATCAGAATTTTTGGCAGACGGTTTTTATGTACAACGATCAGTAAGCTGATTTCTGGGTGGATTTCAAGCCAGATTTAAAGTCGTTTTTAAATTATGACTTTGACTGATTCAAAGCCGTTTTATTAATGTATTTATGATCAAATTAAAATGATCTTTTTATGCAAATTATTAAGGGAAGTTACGGCTTCTCTGTAAATTCAAATTTTTGAATATCACGAATCAGAAGGTGACTTTTATAGATCTAAATGTGCAGGATATATGCTTTATTATAAATTCTCTCTCTGAAACACTAAAAAAGATGATGGTGTGATCGATCTATTTTTGAAAAAGGTGGGAAAACGATATTGCAACTATTCACGATTGATCTGCTGATTCAACATGAGCGTAAATGATCTGTTTCTTCAAGAAGAAGAAACTCGATAGAAGATTCACCTGATCTACATCTAATATCTACTGTGGATCTACTACTACTAAGGTTGTGAAGTATATCTTTATATCTACGAAAACTAGATCAACTCAGAACTACTTCTTCTTGAAGATCAATAATTCTAAAGACTTTGATACATTTGCTGTCAATTGCATTCTGCTTTCAATTGTGAAGATCAACCAGAAATTTCTTTCTGAAATTATTTTTATTCTTGAGTAACTAGATTCTCATTCTATGATGCGTAGGTTCGTGTTTGAACCAGAAGGCGTTGTTTTTCGATGGATTGTAAAGCTATCAACTGCCTGTACTCAATTGTGAATCGGTCTATGGAAAGGTGGACCAGATAGTGAAAATCACCAAGCTCGTGGAGTAGAGCATTGGTGGAGTAGACTAGGGGCTTTCTGTTTCCCGAACAACTATATATCTTTGTGTTCTTGTTATTTCTTTTTCCGCTGCACGATAAAATTTGATAAAGTATAAAGGACAGAAGTCGTTCAAAATAATAGTTATTGAAAAAATTGAAAAAGACACAATTCACCCCCTCTTGTGTATAATCTGTAGATTCAGATCCAACAATTGGTATCAGAGGAGGAGCTTCTGACAGAGCCTTAGAAAGCTAGAAGCATTTAATGATTAAACAATAGAGAATCATGACTGATACAAGAGAAGGGATGTCGATGGTTAGAGAACCATATTTTAATGGAGACAACTATGGCTGCTGGAAATCACGCATGATAATATATCTGAAAAAAATCGGATATAGAGTCTATTCAAAGATTCTGACTCCTTATGAAATTCCTGAAAATCATGAGGCATGGAGTGCTTCTATATAGGCAGAGTACGATATGAATTCGAAGGCTATGAATGCAATTATCTGTGGTCTAGGACCAGTTGAATTTAACAGAGTATCTCAGTGCCCAACAACATATGAGATGTGGGAAGCAATAGCTGTGGCATATGAAGGAATAGATAATGTAAGGAAAATGAGATATGCAACTGCAAAACTGAAATTTGATACTTTTAGAATGATTGAAGGTGAGAGAAATACCCAAATGAATAGGAGATTGACAGAAATTGTCAATAACATAACTGCTCTAGGAGAACCTATCAAGCAGGCTGACCAAGCATTAAAAGTACTGAGAGTACTTCCTAATAGATGGAATGGTATCTCTGCTGCAATCAGACAATCAACACCTGTCAAATATTTAACTATGATGGAGATGATTGGTACACTGATGATGTATGAAGTTGAAATGAAAGATGAAGCTAATGAACATAAAGTTCTTATCAAAAGAAAAGATACTTCATTGAAGGTAACATCACTACAAAATAATAGAAAGATGAAGAGCCAAGAAGTCAAAGCTAAATAAAAAAGCTCTGACTCATCCAACACAGATGAAGAAGTGGCTCAACTAGCCAGAATATTTAGAAAATTCTACAGTGAGAAAATAAGCTTCAAAAAATCATTTAAGGGAGATAATAAGTAAGTGAGATGTTATGAATGCAAAAATATGGGACATATCAGACCAGATTTCCCACAATTGAAGGATGCAAAGAAAAATAAATTCTTCAAAAGAAATAAATTTGAGCATAAAGACAAGAATGCTATGAATGCCACTTGGAGTGTATCTGAAGACTCTAGTAGCTCTTCTAAATAAATCTCAGAGAAAGAAGAAGTCAATATAAAGGCAAACATGTGTTTCATGGAAGAAACAGATGAGGTACACTCATATTACTCCTCTGAATCACATTCTGAATCAAGATACGCAAATGAAAAACTTGCAGCCTACTGCAATATGCCTGAAGAAAGATATGACTCAATATTTAAGAAACACGAGTCACTAAAAAATATACATAATTCCATTTCAGATGAAAGAGACACAATGAAAAAACAACATAAATAATTAAATGATAAATACAATTTGATTAACACTAACTATGTTAATTTTGAATCAATAATAAAATCACTGCAGGATGAAGTAGAATCTTACAAACAGGCTGCATTCGTTTTTACAAAAGGAGAAAATTCATTAAATGAAATTCTTGGAATAACTGTCATTAAAAAGGAGAGATTTGGAATTGGCACTAAAGGAGAAAAACCAAAGCTATATAAAAATTATTTTGTTCCTGGCTCTAAAAATCTAAATTGTAATTTTTTAGGGCAAAGGGATATGTAGCAAAAAACTGTTTCTTAAAACAACATAAAATTTTTGGTATTAAGAAATTATATGATTCAAAAGACTTATATGATACATCTAATTTTAAAAGAACAAATCAAATCTGGATACCCAGATCATTGCTAGCTAACACTCCTGGACCCAACAAAATATGGGTACAAAAAAAATTTGTTTGAATGTCTTTGCAAGTAGCAGGTCACCGAAGAAGAAAAGATATATGGTACATGGACAGTGGCTACTCAAGACATATGAGTGGAAACTCATTGAATTTTTCTTCACTCACTCAAATGGAAGTAGGACTCGTCACATTTGGTGATAATTCCAATGGAAAAATCATTGGCATTGGAACTGTTAGAGATCCAAAAACAGTGTAAATCAACAAAGTACTTTATGTACAAGGACTAAAACACAATATGATAATTATCTCTCAACTTTGGGATGATGGATATTCTGTTGATTTTTCTAACAATTGTTATACTATTTCTAAAGATAAAATGTTTAAAAATAAAGCACCAAGAACTGAAAATGTCTATACTTTGGATTTAAATTCCTTGTGTAAACAACAAGTAAACTGCTTGACTGCTAAAGTAAGTGAATCCTAGATCTGGCATAGAATACTTGGCCATTGCAATGTATAGGTTTTACATAAGTTATCCAAGAAACATTTAGTTTCTGATTTACCTTTTCTCAACGTTGAAAGTGAAAGATTTTGTGATGCATGTCAACTTGGAAAGCAACACAAATCATCCATCAAATCTGTTAATAAGGATTCTAAATCTAAACCTCTAGAACTTATTCATATGGATTTTTTGGACCTTCAAGAGTATCAATCTTAGCTAGTAAATTATATGTATATGTTTTATTTTATGACTATTAAAGATTTGCATGGATTTTCTTTATGAAATTTAAAAATGACGGTTTTAATTAATTTGAAAGTTTCTGCAAATCTGTTCATAATGAAAAAGGTTTCAATATAATCTCATTAATAAGTGATCTTGTTGGAGAATTTGAGAATATGGAATTTAATTCCTTTTTCTCAAATAAGGGTATTAAGCACACATTTTCTTCACCCATAACACCTCAACAAAATGGGATTGTAGGAAGAAGAAATAAAACAATTCAAGAAATGGCTAGAACTATGTTAAATGAATATAGCCTACCTATATATTTCTGGGCAGAAGCTGTGAATATAGCTTGTTATATAATTAATAGAGTTTTAATTAGACATATTTTGAAAAAGACACCCTATGAACTATGGAATAACATAAAACCTAAAGTAAATTACTTTAAAGTTTTGGGATGCAAGGTTTATATCTTAAACACCAAGGATAATCTTGGTAAGTTCAATCCAAAATCTGATGAAGGTATTTTCTTAGGATATTCTGCTACCTCCAAAGATTATAGAGTTTATATTAAGAAGTCAAGGATTGTTGAAGAATCAGTTCATGTGAAATTTGATGAATCTGATCCTTTTGAGAAAAGGATAGAACAAATTGATGAACATGAATCTAATGATAACATAATACTTGAGAATTTAAAGAATGATTTTGAAAATGATAAAAAAGAAATTCTGTCTAGTTCAGAGGAACATGATACTGAAGAACCTTTAAATATATTACCTAGACAGTCTAGAACCCTAAAGAATCATCCTTCAGAAACTGTAATAGGTAACTTAGAAACTGGTGTTCAAACTAGAAGAAACATATGAAACCTAGTGGAATTATCTACCGTCCTATCATAACAAGAACCCAAGAATATAAAAGAAGCTTAAGATGATGGAAGCTGGGTAATAGAAAAGCAAGATAAATTAAACCAGTTTAAAAGAAATGATATTTGGGATTTAGTGGAATGACCTAAGAATTATCCTATAATAGGAACCAAATGGGTTTTAGAAACAAACAGGATGACCAAGGAGAATTAACTAGAAATAAATCAAGATTAGTAGCTAAAGGATATAATCAAGAAGAGGGAATAGATTATGATGAGTCTTTTGAACTTGTATCTAGGTTAGAAGCCATTAGAATCCTTTTATCCTATGCATCTTATATGAATTTTAAATTATTCCAGATAGATGTCAAATCTTCCTTTTTAAATGGATATTTAATGGAGGAAGTTTTTGTTGAGCAACCTCTTGGTTTTGAAATCTCTCAAAAACCTGATTTTGTTTATAAACTTACTAAATCTCTTTATGTCCTTAAACAATAACCTAGAGTTTTGTATTAAAGGTTAAGTTATTTTCTTTTGAAAAATGATTTTATTGTTGGTATGGCAGAACCAACACTATTTAAGAAAACTGTGAAAAATAATGTTTTATTGGTTCAAATTTATGTTGATGATGTAATATTTGGATCAACTAATAAAACTCTTTGTCATGAATTTTCAAAATTAATGCAAGATGAATTTGAAATGAGCATGATGGGAGAATTAAATTTTTTTGGGTCTTCAAATATTTCAAAATGATTTTGGAAATGTTTTAAATCAAAGAAAATACATTACTGATTTACTTAAGAAATTTGGACTTGAGAACAGCAAGAAATTTACAACTCCTATGTGTACTAATATAAAAATTGATTTGGATGAAATTGGGAAATCAGTTGACAACAAGTTATATAGAGGTATTATTGGTACCTTGTTATATCGTACTGCTAGCAGACCAGATATAATGTATTTAGTATGTCTTTATGCCAGATTTCAATGAAATACTAAAGAATCCCATCTAACTGCTGTGAAAATATTTTTTAGATATTTAAAAGGAACTATTTTTCAATCTCTTATTTATCCTAGAACTTATGATTTTAATTTGATTTCATATTCAGATGCAGACTTTGGATGTTGTAGATTAGATAGAAAAAGTACATCAGGTATATTTCACTTTTTAGGAAAGTCCTTAGTATCATGGTCTAGTAAGAAACAACATTCAGTTGCCTTGTCAACAGTTGAGGAAAAATATGTTCTTGCTGGAAGTTTCTGTGCACATTTTTTGAGGATGAAAAACACGCTTATGGAATTTGGATTGAATTTTAATAATACACCTATTTTATGTTATAATACGAGTGAAATTAATATTTCAAGAAATCATATTAGTCATTCTATAACTAAGCACATTGATATTAGACATCACTTTTTAAGTGATCGTGTTATTAAAAAAGATATTTTTTTAGAATTTATAAATACTGAAATTAAATTACCTGATATTTTTTATAATCCTATTCCAACTGCAAGGTTTGATTTTATAAAGGGGGAGAAAGGTTTATTTAATTTTAAATATTTTTTTTTTATTTTTTTGTAAATTTTATTTTTTTTATTGAATACTGTTTAGGTTTTTTTTCTTTCTTTCTTCGTATGAAAAATTTATTTGTTTTTAAATATATGTAATGATGAGTGATTACATGGGAATCAAGGCTGTCAGAGCCTTTTTGACTTCTAAACCCTTTCACATCTATCAAAACCCTTTTGAAATTCGAAAATCACACTTCCTCTTTTGAAACCCTAACCTTCGAACTTCTGGAACCCTAACCTTCAAACCTTCAGAGACTCTCGCAGCAATGGTAAGGACTAAAAGAACCAGTGAGGCTGAGCAGAGCAATGCCAATAGACAACGCACTGAAGGATGAAAAATCTTACAGGGTAAGGTAATCGATATTGACTAGTTATTTCAGACAAATCTTTTTTCGAAGCAAGCACTGTCATTTCACAATCTTGAACAGATGTTCAACAATGAAAATACAGAATTTCTGTAAGAAGTATAACTTAGATACTTCTATAAACATATGTCGTTTAGTCTGGGAGATTCCTAGGACAGTATGATGGCTAAAATAGAGGATAGGGATTTCTCAATTTCTTCAGTATAGATTAGTCAGATTCTCAACTGCCCACAAGAAGGAGTTTTTCATTTTGACTTGAAGAATATAGGAGATTTTGTGAATAAATCCGAATACATTATGACTTTTATTTTCGGTACCTGGACAATAAAGAAAATTTTTGTTAAGGATTTGGAGCCTGATAAGGAGATTTTGGTAAAATTTATTCAGACTGGAATAGCTCCACAAATGGCAGAATTGGAGAAGATTTTGTACCCTGATATGTATATAATGTTTCTTTTGTTAATTGATATTTAGTTAAACTTTCCAAGATACATGATAAGGTATCTCAGTTATTGCAGTCAAAGCGAGGTCAGCATGAATTTCTATCCCTTTCGTAGATTTATTTCTATGATTCTATTTATGAAAGACATGGTGAGATTAGTGGATGCAAGAGTTAACTGTCATCACAGTAATACGATTAATTCTAGAACCTTAAGGATAGTTGGATATTTATGGAGCACAATTAAAGGAAAATTTTTTCTAGTAGGAGCTGAGGATGACTCAGAGTGTGCTTAGGCTCAACCTGCTATGTCCATGGAGGGACAACCTGAATCCAGAGTCGGTAATGTAGCATGAAGGATTCACATTGGAGTGATAGATGTTGAGGAAGACAGATGCCATGAGGGACTTCAATCAAGAATAAAAAGACCAGTAAATGAGGAAGTCCCTTACACTACTTTGGAAACTCCAATAGAAATTTTATTTTCTTATTCTTCTGTGAAAGAAGCTGTTGCTGATAAAACCATGGAAGATGTTACTGAGATAACGGCTCCGGTAGAGAAATCAGGAGATCAAGAAGAAGTTCAAAGGGAAAATCAGAAACAGATTATTGCTGATGTTGATGATTCACTTCAACAGGAACATGAGATGGAGGTAGGGCCTGGTGAAGATGTGGCCAGACCTCAGGAAACTTCTGAAGATATTGTTCTTAAAATTCCAGTGGAAGACAAAGATGAAGATGAATGTGATGGGCATGATTTTGAAGCTCAAATAGAGTTACTTCAAGAGGAATTTTATGTCATGGAGTTTGAAATCTCTAAGGAAAAATCTGTTGACCATCCTTCTCAAGACAAAGAAAAAGAGAAATCTGATGCTGAATCATTGCCTTTGGTATTGCTGCATCAACCTGAGAATGTGAATCAAGTACAGGGTGCGTCTGATTCAATAAAAGAAGAATTTGAAGAACTTTACAGAAAAGTATCTCAGTTGGAATCTGAGAATGCTTCACTTAGAAATTCATTAGACTTAGAACATTTGAAGTTTCAAAAGCTGAAGGAGTGTACAGTTTCAAGGAAAGAAGTGGAAATGTTTAAACAGTATATACTGACTTCTGTTACTCAATTAAAATATGAAATGGTTATGAAGTCAGATTTATCAGATTTGAAGTTGTTTATGGAGAACCAATTTGCATCAGTTGGAAATAATGCTGTTAGTGGATCAAGTTCTTCACTGATTTAATCAGAAGGTTTCAGGCTATCGCAGCTGCGTTGAGCAATATGAATGATAGTATACAATATCTTCAATGTAACAGTGCTCCTTTGTTAGTGTTTCTGGACAATCATAAATTCTTATTGTATTAACTAACATCTAGTGAGCCATCAATCAGAATTCAGTTAGATCAGTTATCAGACAAGGTGTCAGTATTTGTTGAAAAAGTGGAAAGGATGCATGAGTTTTTCTGATTCAATTTAATTGAGTATATTCATATAACTCAAGAGAACATAGAGCTCATTATCAATCTTGGAGATGGGATGATGAAGATAACTTGAGAACAATGTATAGAAATCAAGTCTGCAATTCAGAGGAGATAGACCCTGTTGCCTATCTTACCCAAACCTTGATTCCTGTGTATATCATTATCATGTATATACTACTGTTTTTAATGAAAATTTTCTTCATTGTTTATTTGGATCTTTCCTTATTTGTTTTACTAACTTTATTTTTAATATTCCAGTACTCCAGATTTAATTATTGATAAATAGTTCGTAATAGAATTTACTAAAAGTTCAGTACAATATTAAACATATTAAAATCCATGATTTTTCATTCCTTTTGATGTCACAAAAAGGGAGATAATTTGGATAAACACAACATCAATATTTAGGGGGAGATTGTTGGTTGATAAGTTTTTATCTAAAAACTTTATAATGAATTTTGAAAGTAAATTTTGTTTTTTTTAAATAATTTTAATTATTTTATGGGTTTTGTGATCATTAAAAAGGGGGTTATTGTTGAGCAAAGTATTGTTTTCAACAATGTGTATTATTGTTATTTAAAGGGGGAGATTATTGAAAAAAATACTCTGTCTCTTTATTATAATTTTGATGCTCACAAGTACCCTTAGTAATTTTCTAATGATTTTACTTAGTATTTTGTAGGAGGTTATTAGTTTATTTTACTCTTGAAATAATGAGAATTTATTACTTAGCGCAGAATCTGTTTTAGCACGTTCTGGAAACACTGTTCACATCTTACGTAGATAAATATAGCGCGGAATCTATTTTAGCACGTTCTGGAATCACTGTTTATACCCTACGTGGATAAACATAGTGTAAGGATGAAAAGAATGTATACTTGTTGAGATAAGAGAAAAGTATGGTTAAACAACAATACGTTTTCAGCAAATTATGGAGGAAGAACCTTACGTTAGGAAGGAAACCTATGTTTTGGTTATCAGAAAAGTATAGAAGGAGAACCGTATGTAAATTCTTAAGGTTACATTTATTTCTCAAAACTATGGTTCATCACCCTTACTTTTGTAAACAACTGTACGTTCTTGGAAAAGTATGGATCAAGTAAATGTATGGATCATTTACCGTACGTTTGAATGTTGAAGAAAAAGTACGGATGATCAACCCTACATTTGTTATCAACCTTACATTTTTAACCCTACATTTGAAGACTATGTTTTCAACCCTACGTTTGAATACTATGTTATTAAACATACGTTTGGAGGCCACGTCATCAACCTTACATTAGGTGTCAGAATTTTTGGCAGACGGTTTTTATGTACAACGATCAGTAAGCTGATTTCTGGGCGGATTTGAAGACAGATTTAAAGTAGTTTTTAAATTATGACTTTGACTGATTCAAAGCCATTTTATTAATGGATTTAAGATCGAATTAAAAGGAGCTTTTTATGCTGAGTCTTAAGGGATGTTACAACTTCTCTGTAAATTCAAATTTTTGAATATCATGAATTAAAAGGCGAATTTTATGGATCTAAATGTTCAGGAGATATGATTTATTATATATTCTCTCTCTGAAACACCAAAAAAGATGATGGTGTGATCAATCTATTTTTCAAAATGGTGGGAAACAGAAATTTCAACTATTCACGATTGATCTGCTAATTCAACAGGAGCGTAAAAGCTCTGTTTGTTCAATAAGAAGAAACTCGATAGAAGATTCACCTGTTCTACAACTAATATCTACTCTGGATCTACTACTGCTGAGGTTTTGAACTATATCTCTATATCTACTACAACTGGATCAACTCAGAACTGCTTCATCTTGAAGATCAATATTTCTAGAGACTTCGATACATATACTGTCAACTGCATTCTGCTTGTAATTGTGAAGATCAACCGGAAGTTTCTTTCTGAAATTATTTTTATTCTTGAGTAACCAGCTTCTCATTCTAAGCTGTGTAGGTTCGTGTTTGAACTAGAAGGCTATGTTTTTCCTTGGATTGTAAAGGTGTCAACTGCTTGTACTCAGTTGTGAATCAGTCTATGGAAAAGAGGACAAGATAGTGAAAATCACCAAGCTCGTGGAGTAGAGCACTGGTGGAGTGGACTAGGGGCGTTCGGTTTCCTGAACCACTATACATCTTTGTGTTCTTATTTGTACTTTAACCGATTCACGATAAAATATGATAAAGTATAAAGGACAGAACTCGTTCAAAAGAAGTTTTATTGAAAAAATTGCAAAAGACACAATTCACCCACTCTTGTGTATAATCTGTAGATTCAGATCCAACAACCATGACAAAGACATGGTATTTAATTTATAAAAAACTATGATTAAAACAACCCCATTAATTAAACTATCCATATTAATTATAATAAATTTTAGCATATTAAACAATTATAACTACATGTAATTAACCAAAAATTACAACAAAATATTCATCTGATAAAAACTTCATCATTCCCAAAACCATCTCTATAAAACTAAATCATTAGTACATAAAAAAAAGTAGAACATGTATTACACTATTTATTGATGATATTAATAAATTTAAAAATAATATTATTGGAGAAAAAATATCATTCTGTTCATGTGAATATATATTTATATTACATGATTTTTATGATATAATTATTACAGAGTTTAGTTTTCTTTTATTAGGGGGATGTTTCTTCAAGAAATGGTGGAACTGGTGTATTCTAGTTATTGGTCCTATACCTCATGATTTTTGTATTTAATAAATAATATTTAAGCTATTTATTTTTTCAAATTACTTATTAATTTTTTCATTATTCAATCATCTCTTTTTATGTAACTCAAAAATCATGATAGTTGTGAAAAAACACATAATTTGTGGTATAATGGGGATCGAAGTGATGATCATAATTTTTTGAAAATTATTTGTAATTCTATATTCATTTATTCTGGTGATGTAATGGAATTGAGGATCTTATGGCTTAAATAATTAGTCTAATTCAATTACAATTGCAATAGTCATTTTATTACTTGAATGTAAATACTATGAAATTATAATACACTCATGATAACATTAATGTTCATTGAATCAATAAGTTGATTGGTATGTGATCTATATTAGGTTCTTTAGATAATTTATTATATTGAATGATGTGTTTTTGTTATCCATTAACCAATGAAGAAAATTCAGTGGATATTACAATAATAATAGATTGGGGATATTTTTATTATAAAGAATATTGATCAATGAGGTGTATTGGGATCAATTATAGAGATTGTACATATTAATTGATATAAATTTAAATAAGATACAATTATTATGGAACTAATATTGATTATTCTAAAGGGAACATTTAATTCATTATAACACTTTTTTGTTCTAATAATTAATTATTAAAAAATTTGAATATAAAATAACAGAAAACACCGGTTTTAAAATATTTAACAATTAATAAATCTAAAAAACAATAAATATTAATAAGTTTCATGAAAATAATAATAAATTTATATTGAAATTATTAATGTTTTACTATATTAAAATAAAATTTATTATGTAAACATTATTTTGATAAGTGAAAAACATGAATTTGTTAAAATTATAAAATATTTTATCTTGTCTTATTGGTAATTTGTGTTTTCTATACTATTTTAAATAAATTAAATATTTATTATATTTTTAACATCTTTTAATTATGATGATTCTTTAGGGTATTCCAAACAATAATACATAGAACTTATTCATCTAGGGAAATGTTTTATTTCTTTTAATCATAGATATGAGTTAGAATAAAATAAAAACATTATAATAACCACAGAATATGCAAAATTGTTTTTGAAACAAATATAGGTGACATATAAAAATGAATATAACGTTTTAAAAAAGGATAAAAATCACATGTTGGATGAAATCAACAATATAAATTGTGGTAACTATTAATAATAATAATAGTACAAACTACAATAATGAAAATTTAAACATTACACTGAGAAAATGTAAATAGAATAAGACATTGATCTGTTAAAGGATGAAACGATAAAGATTAAGGATTTGGAAAAGGAAGTTATTTTCTATTTACATATATATTAACGTGAATTTTTAAAAAATATAACAGTGTATCAAGAAATATTTTCCATTTAAATATAGTATTTTTACTGAAATATAACATAACATTACCCAATACATTCTCTAAAAACAAGGTATTTTCGTAAGGAAATGAATAACAGTAAAAATATTCCATCTAAGTATTATTAGTGAGAAACATCAACTTTGAACTCATTTACTTTTTAGTTTAAAAAAATGATTGAAAAAATGATTCTACTTCTGATAAAAGTATAGGTTTAGTATTTAGGTTAAATTTTTTTATATTGAGAATGATGAAAAAATGATAATTCATATGGTCATTTTTTTTATTAAAATATAGAAAACTAGGTATCTAATTCTATAAAAAAATACTCAAGATGCATTGAACTATTACATTACGATTCAAAATAAAGTTTTTTTGGAAGATATTTTTATTATTGATTCCATATTTATTAATTTTACTAAAATATATATTAATATTTATTCACTAGTGATTAGATTATAGATTAATATTTTTTATTATAGTCATAAAATGAAATTATTGAAATTAATGAAAAATATGTAGGAAAAAATTCTAGATTTGGAGAATATATAGTGGATCCTACATTGTTTTCTATTATGCTTGGATACAAATAAATAACATTAATTTAAATATATGGATATACAATAAAACAATCAAAGAATAATATAAACTTGGGAAAAATATTCCAAGATCTATGGGTAATATTATTCCAAAAATCATAGTGGAGAAAAATAGGTCCTCCATGAAATTTCTAACTCATATAGACTATAAATATAACTATGAATGGGAGATATCGACAAATGGAAAGAAACAAGGGGACCTTTATGATAAGAATTTTAAAAAATAATGTTAGATGTAGAAGGATGTGATAGTTTTGCAGAAAGTAGATTTGATTCCAATGTACATTATATAAAACGGTGGTATCTAGAAATGAAACAAAAAATTCATCCCCATTTATGGTGTTTACCCAAGATTTAATATTTAATTTCCCTATTTTTACATTATTATAATTTATATGATGTTTAATTATTATTAAAATGATAATATAATTTTTTGTTAACTACATGATTTAACTATTAGTTATTTCTAGAAACCATTATCATCTTATATACATTTCAATTAAATCATCATAATGTTGTTTATAGAGAAGGAAAAACTATATCATGTTGGAATGTTAATTTAATAATAATATTTTATAATCACTGTTAATTCCTTCATGATACATTTATGGAATATATTAAATTTATTTTATATATAGAATAAATAATCATTAGGGTAGTATGTAGCTGCTTGTTATAAAGTTTTTTTACTTTATCATTATATCATGATTGTTTTTGATTCTTTGTCTTATATTTTTTTTATAAAAAAGTACTTAATGTTAAATTATAAATAATAATTATTTTAGGGGGTTCAGATTGTTTTATAACCATTACTTGACCTGAATTCAATCGTATAAATAATTATTAAACCATATGTCAATGATAAGAAACATTATAAAATTTTTATTGATACATAAATGGTCAAATGAATTTAGATTTCTAATTTTTCACTGTTGTTCATTTTCAATTAAATTGATATATGATAAATTAAAAACATTGTATTTTAATGCCAGGATTTTTTTGTATCAATTATTTTTTGAAACATGCGTGTATATGAGTGATTCTATAATGACCAACAAATTCATTTTATTAGGAAATATAATTATCCATGTAAACTATTTAAATTAATCCATATAAATCCCTTATAATAATTTTATTAAATTATTAAGTTTAAGATACAACATATTAACTTTTTAACCTTTTATAACACCATTTTTAAATATTTTTTATTAATTATTTCATGTTCAAATATAGGCGAAGGGTATTTGTGTATATCAATGGGATTTTTCTCATTGTTGGGAAACATGATATGTATGTTATCATTTTTGGGTAAATTGAAAATAAATGGTTTTTTTACTTAACATTAATTAAAATTTATTTATTTTTTAAAATAATACTAAATAATTTTTAATAAAACGATGGAAACTATATACGTAATAGAAAAATTGAAAAAAATAATGGAAAAAATTGTATATATAAAATTAATGAAAATTATAGATTGAGATTTAGTTATTCATTAAGGATTTTTTCATGAGTAATGACTATATTTAAAAATTATATGGATTCAATTATTATTTTTTTAGAATAATAATTTGTATCATAATTATTATTAAAAATCTATATGAAGATAATTTATTTTAACAAATTTTCTATCTCAAAAAATGAAAAAAATTAGAATATGTATTGAATTGTAAATTATGAATCATTTTATCACTAATAACACTTATAAAAAAAGTATTGTGTGAATTAATCTTGTAAGGTGAATTGTGGTAATTGTTATACATATATTATCCAAAAAATTATACATTAGTTAAAACCAAATCTTTCATGAAATAAAAATTAAATTTCTTTACACACAATCACTAAAAAATATAACAACATATTTCTGAATACATGATTGGTTTCACTCTCTTTTCCTAATCTTATAAACATTAATATATTTTTTAAAATATTTTGATGAAATGAATTTTTTTCTTGTACGGTTATAAATACATACATTTAAATTAATTTGATTGAATAATATGTCACACCCCTAGATTTTATGAAAAATATTCTTTTAATTTCATTGATGTCTTGTGTTGTAAGCTACAACAACATTTCCTTGTGCTATATGCAACACCGTATGAGCTTGCAATATACACAACACTATTCTTGGATCATGTTACTCCCAATTTTGATAGTAGTTATTCTATGAAACATTGAGTGTGTGTATATATATATTCAATATATAAATGAAATATGGTTGGATTCTATTATACGAAATAACGGAGGAGTCTTCCACAACACACAACCCTAGCTTGACTTGCATTACACGCAATCACGACCTTCCTCAATAGCGTGTGGTGTACGCAATACCAGGTTTCACTGAACAACGATATATTGTTATAATATTATTATAGACTAGCCGTTATGAATATTATTAACTATATTTTTAATTTTATAACATTATTATTCATCTTAAACATTTTCTAGAATATGGTATAAGAACAAAATAAAATTTTCGTGTAAAATATGTATTTTTAAAAAATTGCAGTTTTCCCGCCTTTTGATGATGATCCCACCATAAATCTTGTTTTTTACATGTCTGTAAGTTCAATTTTACAAAATAAAATTCTTCTTTTGAATCAGGATATAAAAATTTACTTTGGATAAATTTTTCATATTGTTCTGATAACTTTCATTTTTTATTGAATAGTAAAAACACACTATATTTTAATTAAAAACAAATTTTTTCATCGCAATAATTAATATGGTTAGATTATATTCTTAATTGGTTTTAAATTTTAATTAGAATATATTTTTACCATTTAATCCAATTTTTTTCATTATAATTAATTTCACATTGAAATTGGATATAATCAAGTATCAATCTTTTAATTGTTTTTGTTTCTTAAAAACATGTTATTTGTTTTAATAAGAGGAATTAAATGTAAAATTAATTAATGAAACTTATATGTTATGAATTTGGAAAAATAGACATCAATTTTGAATTTGGAATATCAAATAAATCTTAGGCTGAATTTTTTGTATTTTTCTAAAAAACATCAATTTTCGATGAATAGTGAAACCACTTAGTGGTAGTTAAAAACTAACTTTATTTAATTTAAATTAAAATTTTCACTTCTGTGAATTGTATTTCAAAAATCCGGGAGACAAAGTTAATATAAAGGACTAAAATGTGGTTCAATGAGATGAAAATAATTTCTGGTGAATAGTAACTTTTTACTTTTATTTACCACAGTTAAAAGTTAATAGGATAATTAAGGGTAAAAATGAAATTATTATTACGCTAAAACATGTTCTAATTAAATTGGACAAGTTTAATTCGCCCAAAAACAACCTTGGGAATAAAATATAACCATTTAGGCCAACTTTGATTAGATTAGGACATTTAATGTTAATTTATTTAAAGAAGGGTTAAAATAGTTAAAATAAAATATTAATAAGTATACAATTTTTAATAGAGGGATATAAATAAGATAAATTCGACTATAAATATTAATTATAAAGCTAAAACGATTTCCTACATAATGGTATTTTATTTATAATTTTTAGACATTAAATAATTTAATTTATTTATGACACAAAAGTGATTCAGTAATTATCTTATTAATGAAATATTGACATAATTGATGTTATAAATACCCAAATAAATGTAATTTGAGACATTTTTTGAATTTCACTAATTTTCATGGTTAATATGACATGTTAGTTGTTATTTTTAGTTCTTATTTCGAACTAATAAATCATTTATGATTTTCACAAAAATCAATTACCAAACAGTGTCAAAATTGACATAAAATAGTTTTTAAAAAAAATATTATATTATTAATTGTTATGTTATTATTAAAAATCTATGGATCTGCCAAATGACTTAGAAAAGGTTATATATATTAACAATAAACAACTTGGGGTTATTTTGGCTTTTTATATTAAGTTTATTAACCTTATAGTTTAATAAAACAAGAAGACACGATAAAAGTAAAATTATTTAACTTAAGGTTAAATCTAAATGATAAGGTTAAAATAGAAACCAAAACTTGTCTAAATTCTATTGGAAGTGATTATTTTGACCCATACCAACATTATATTGGAAATAAATCAATTTCGAGCTATTAAATACCGAATATGGCTTTATAATAATGTAATATTTTTAGTTTTTCCAAAGGTGCCCCTCTCATCCCTTATAAAAGGGAACCTCCTCCCTCTCTTCCTCACACCACATTGAGCCTTCAAGATCGGCCAACCCCTGCCAAATTCTCTTCTCAACTTCCATAGAAACATCCTAGAGGTTCGGTTCTTCTTCAAAGGCCAATTTTAGTGCCCTAAGAGGAGGTCTCAAAGAGGTGCTTCAAAGAAGAGGGGGTTAAGATACGTACGAAGCATATCAGACCTAAGGTAAGGGATAATTGTGCAAATCTCATTTTTATCCGAGATTACATATTCATAATTATTTACTGGGATTATTTCTATCATCCAAGTCCATGTTTTATAAAAGTGTATTCATGTATGTTTTAAGTCATTTTTACCCATTTAACTTTTACCCTATGGTATGGAAGGAATCTTTCTTTTATTTAACCTAGAAGGTACTTTTTGACTTTTCCGAAAAAAGTATGAGAAGAATGTTTTTTAACATATACGACATGAATATCCCTCCAAAATATTTCATGAATATTTTCAACAAAATCCTTTTCTTTTAAAATTGAATGATATTTTGTGAAAAGAAAATTATTTTTAAGAAAAAGCGATATATTCCTCAAGAATTCATTTCAAGTGTTTTATAAAAACCATTTTAATCTAAGATGAAATTATTTCACATGTTTAGGTTTCAAGTATAATGTCTCTATGATTTACATGGTTTCACTTTTCTAATTATGGAATGATATCCAATTTTTTGTATGGATTACATTATGATGAATGATGTTTATGAAAATAATTTTATTCTTGGGTTATGATGAATGATTTATGTTTATATTGTGGAACACGAAATAATGATTTCAATATGAGATGGTTGGGACCTATATCTCCCTCCAATGAATTAGGTAAAAATTTATATCTCATTAGATAGACATGTCTGGGACAGAAAGTTAAATCGGTTCAGTAATACAGGACTGGAACGAGGAGTGAACTCGATTCAGAAAGGGACTTTGTCCACTATGATAGTCTTGCCAGCAATGCCTTGGCTTCTATGGAAATCATATCATGTGCTTAATGGTTTCCAAAATTACATGTTTTATTCCCATTCAAATTTATCATGATTAATGCTTCTTCAGGATCTATGCCTTACGTACTGCCATGTTTTATATCATTGCTCAAGATTTTGATGTTTAGATTTTATGCTCATGTTTTTTTACATTCAAATGTCTACGGATTGTTTTATGTTCTCTATGCTTACCCTTACTGAGCATTTTATCTCACCCCTTTTATGATTTCTTTTCCCCATGATATAAATAAAGGTTTTAGGTAAGAAAAAAAGGGGAATATCTTTATGGGAGATTTTTAAGATCATTCACCACGATTAGAAGATTATTTTCCGAGTTTCCAAAGACACTAAACTATTACGGTCCTTGTGTGTCTGTTTTTGATATATATTAATTATTCCGCAAAAGTAATGTAATGTCCATTTACGTCATGCTTTGGGTCTCTACAGTTGGTATCAGAGGAATGGTTTATTCAACCTTTGGAAACTAGGATGCGAGAACTTTAGTGAGATCCCTAGAGATATTTCTAAGGTATGTCTAGGGATGTCCCTAATGTTAAGTATAAGTATAGGTTATAGTCCTTGAATTAAGGTAATGATATTATAATTAAAACTAAGATGTTATATATTGAAGGTACTTCACCTTTATTATGTTTTTTTACCTAGCATGATTTTTTCCTCTCACACTATTCTTGTTGGCTTTTCGACAATGGCTGGAACCCGAAGGAACCGTGTTGATCAATGCAATAGACAATGCAATGATTGAACTCCTAAACAAACAAATGTTATGGGAGATGGAGTGAAAAATCTTATTGTTAGACTTACACAAGCTATGAATCATTGTGGACTTCCAAATGAGTAGATAAGGGAACAATATTCTATTGAGTCCTTCATTAGGCAACGTCCACCTTCTTTCAGTGGGTATTCTAATCCACTTGTTTCTGAACAATGGATCAGTACCACTGAAAAGATATTTTTAGTTCTTCAGTGTTCTGAACATGATAAATTCATCTTAGAAGTATGTCGTTTGGAAGGTGAATCTGATCAATGGTGGAATCTCATCAAGAATACAAGTCCAAGAGATGAAATTGAGTCCTGGGAATGGGATGAGTTCAAGAACATATTTTTCAATAAGTACTTCCCTCGTAATATTCGAACAATGATGGAGAAGGAGTTTCTTGAACTAAAGAAAAAGGATTATGAATCCGTTGGTGTATACGAAGACAATTTTACAAGGCTTGAAAGGTATGCATCTGGCTTTATCATCCAACCTGAAAGTAAAGTTGATCGATTCTTCAGTGGATTAAAACTAAATCTTCGAAGGGCATTAGATATAAGAGACTTCCGTAGCTATGAAGAAATTGTTCATTGTGCTATCAAGGTAGAAATGGAGGTTGGTGTTACTTATCCATTTCATTGTTTTGAAAAGAAATGAAAGATGGAGTTCAAGGAGAAATCTCAGAATAATGGTGAAATGAAGATGAATGTTTCCTTATGCTCAATGTGTGGAAAGAATGATGGTGGAGATTTTCTTAAAGGGACTAGAAAATGTTATAAGTTTGGAAAAGAAGGTCATCGAGAATCTGAGTGTCAAAGTAATGGAAAAAGGGTTGATAATGATGTAAATAAAGAAAAGACAGCAAAGAATGCACCACCAACACTTCAATGCTTCAAGTGCAAGGAAATGGGGAATTATGCTAATAAATGCCCTAATCCAAGGGTTAGTGATGATCGACATGAGCAACCACTTAAGGAAATGGACAAAGGGATGTCACATGCGATCACTATTGGCGATGTTGAATTTGACAACGATGTGGTGGAATGATTAAGTGTTTATGTAATGGGATTCCAAAATAATGTTTTCTATAGTATCGTGGAATATTGGAATATTTATGTTTTTAATAATTTTATGGTACCGGTAACCGTGGAAAGTGATTGAGATATTTTTGGGAAAAAGATGATCTACGCATAATGAAGGGATAAGGAGAAAATGTAATGCTTGACAGTATTCATGAGATCATGACTGATATAAGGAAATAGTTATATCATGGTTTGAGTATATAGAATTTTGGGGTTTTGGTATTTGGAAAGAGTTAACTTTTGAAAACACTCATGTTTTCACTAAGATTCAATGGGTATTCATTTTTCATGAGAATACATGATTATGGCCTTCGAATGTTTGGAATGTGACCAACAAGACATATCTTATAATATATGTGGATCAACAATGGTATTATCATGCTTGTTATATGAAATCTCTGGTAATTGTTTTCACTATAATATGAGAGTGGACTGCAGTATTATGGATAATCCTAAAGACTGGAATGGATTATGTCAGACATAAGTTATTATTGTTTCAGGATAGAAGTGTTTTCGACATTATTTATCGTATGTTATATTAATGTAGTTTTAGGAAAAATACAACCTGCGGGATAGGAAACAACCCATCGTGTCAGACAAGGCCGTGGGAATCGAACCAACAACCGATGTGTGACTGGCCATTATCGCCTACCACTGGCCTACATGAATTCCCTGTTTAGTAGAAACTAGTTTTATTATATTAAGCAGTATGATATATGAAGTATAAGTCCATTTTAGGAACCTTATATGATTAATCTCACTATAGATGGAATTATGTATTTTTGATAACTTTTAGAACCTTTTGTTTGAGACTGATGGAATGACCCGTCATTCTATCGCATGATCTTCTAACACTACACGAATGACAAATTTAACTATATTTCCTTAAGAGATGAAGTGGAAATTATCCAAAGAACGACCAATGGTGAGACTCTACCAACATCATGAAAGTATTTCTTCTATTTCCAATTTCATCAACATTATGGAAATGTTCTTGAAAACCAAAAATGTTGTCCTAGTGCCCTTATATCCGATGAATCAGATAGTACCTTAGATCATCCCAAATCTATGGCTTTTTGATTGATGGATTTTTCATAGCCATGTTCTCTATCACTCTCCATCAGAACATGATGGTTACATTTTTCTTCCATATCCATATTTTCACCTATGTTCCCCTATATGGAAACCCAGTGATGAATTTCATTGGGTAATCATTACATTTCATACTTTAGTTTTTAAAATTATGTTTTAGAATTCTTTTTTTACGATGTGGGTTTCAATAAATAGTAAACGATTTATAACCCCGACGAATTTCGAGGGCGAAATTAATTTTAAGGGGGGTATAATGTAACACCCCATTATTTTATGAAAAATATTCTTTTAATTTCATTGATTTATTGTGTTATAAGCAAAAACAAGATTTCCTTGCGCTATACGCAACACCGTATGAGCTTGCAGTATACACAACTCTATTCTTGGATCAAGTTACTCACAATTTTGATAGTAGTTATTCTACGAAACATTGATTGTATATATATATATATATTAAATGTATAAATGAAATATGGTTGGATTCTATTATACGAAACAATGGAGGAGTCTTCCACAAAATGCAACCCTGACTTGGCTTGCATTACACGCAATCATGACCTTCCTCGATAGCGCGTGTTGTATGTAATTTTAGGTTTCACTAAAAAATGATATATTGTTATAATATTTTTATGGACTAGCCGTTATGAATAGTATTAACTAAATTTTTAATTTTATGACATTATTATTCATCTTACACATTTTCTAGAATATGGTATGAGAACAAAATAAATTTTTTGTGTAAAATATGTATTTTTCAAAAATTGCAGTTTTCCCGCCTTTTGATGATGAACCCACCTTAAATCTTGTTTTTGACATGTCTATAAGTTCAATTTGACAAAACAAAATTCTTTTTTTGGAATCAGGATATAATTATTTACTTTGGATAAATTTTTCATATTATTCTGATAACTTTCATATTTTAATGAATAGTAAAATCACACTATATAATAATTAAAAACAACTTTTTTCATCGCAATAATTTATATGGTGAGATTATATTTTTAATTGATTTTAAAGTGTAATTGGAATATATTTTTACCATTTAATCCAATTTTTTTCATTGGAAATAATTTTACTTTGAAATTGGATATAAACAAGTATCAATCTTTTGATTGTTTTTGTTTCTTAAAAACACGCTATTTGTTTTGATGACATGAATTAAATTTAAAATTAATTAATTCCAATTATATTTTATGAATTTAACAATATATACATCAATTTTGAATTCATAATATCAAATAATTCTTTGGCTTAATTTTTGATATTTTTCTGAAAAACATCAATTTTCGATGAATAGTGAAACCACTTAGTCGTAGTTAAAAAACTGACTATTTTTAATTTTAATTATATTTTACCACTTCTGTGAAATGAATTTAAAAATTCCAAAAAACACGGTTAATATCAATGACTAAAATGTGGTTCAATGAGATGAAAATAATATTTGGTGAATAGTAACTTTTTTACTTATATTTACCACGGTTAAAAGTAAATAGGATAATTAAGGGTAAAAATGATATTATTATTACCCTAACACATGTCCTAATTCTATTGGATAAGTGTTATTCGACCAAAAACAACCGTAGGAATAAAATATGTCCATTTAGGCCCACATGGATTAGATTAGGACATTTAATATTAATTTATTTAAAGAATGGGTAAAATAGTTAAAATCAAAGTTTAATAAGTAGATCATTTTTAATATATAGTTATACATAAGATAAATTCGACTATAAATATTCATTATAAATGTAAAAATATTTCCTAAATAATGGTATTTTATTTATAATTTTTATTCATTATATAATTTAATTTCTTTATGACACAAAGATGATGCAGTAATTATCTTATTAATGAAATATTGACATAATTGATGTTATAAATACCCAAATAAATGTAATTTGAGACTTTTTTTGAATTTAACTAATTATCTAGGTTAATATGACATGTTAGTTTTGATTTAATTAACTTTTTTGGAACTAATTATTCGGTTATGATTTTCACAAAAATTAATTACCAAATAGTGTCAAAGTTGACATAAAATATTCTTTAAAACAAATATTACATTATTAATTGTTATTTTATTTATAAATATCTATGATATGGCCAAATGACTTAGATAAGGTTATATATATTAATAATAAACAACTTGGGTTTCTTTTGGCTTGTTATAGTATGTTTATTAATCTTATAGTGTAAGAGAACAAGAAGACATGATAAAAGAATAATTATTTAACTTAAGGTTTAATCTAAATGATAAAGGTTAAAATAGAAACCTAAACGTGTCAAAATTCTATTAGATGAGTGTATTTTGACCCATCCCAACATTAGCTTCGAAATAAATCAATTTGGAGCTATTAAAAATATAATATGACTTTATAATAAAATAATATTTTTTGTTTTTCCAAAGGTGCCACTCTCCTCCCTTATAAAAGGGCACCCCCTCCCTCTCTTCCACACACCACTTTGAGCCTTCAAGCTCGGACAACCCCTGCCAAATTCTCTTCTCCACTTCCATAGAAACAACCTAGTGGTTCTGGTCTTCTTCAACGACCAATTTTAGTGCCGTAAGATGAGGTCTCAAAGAGGCGCTTCAAAGAAGAGGAGGTTCAGATACATACGAAGCAAATCGGACCTAAAGTAAGGGATAATTGTGAAAATCTAATTTTTATCTGAGATTTATTATTCGTATGTATTTACTGGGGTTATTTCTATCATCCATGTCCATGTTTTATAAAAGTGTATTCATGTATGATTAAAGTCATATTTACCCATTTGACTTTTACCCAATGGTATGGAAGGAATATTTCTTTTATTTTCCCTACAAGGTACATTTTGACTTTTATGAAAAAGAGTATGAGAAGAATGTTTTTTAACTTATACGGAATGAAAGGATTTTTACGGTTTTATAAAGCCTTATTTTCATGAAGTTTCCTCCAAAATATTTCATTACTATTTTCAACAAAATCCTTTTCTTTTAAATTTGCTTGACATTTTGTGAAAAGAAAATGATTTTGAAGAAAAAAGGATATTTTCCTCAAGAATTCATTTCAAGTGTTTTATCAAAACCATTTTCATCAAAGATGACATTATTTCACATGTGTAGGTTTTAATTATAATGTCTCTATGATTTATATGGTTTCACTTTTCTAATGATGAAATGATATCCAATTTTTTTGTATGTATTATGTTATGATGGAATGATGTTTCTGAAACCCATTTTATTCTTGGGTTGTGATGAATGATTTATGTTTATATTGTGGCACACGAAATAATGATTTCAATATGATATGGGTGGGACCTATATCTCCCTACAATGAATTGGGGAAAGATTTATATCTCATGAGATAGACATGGCTGGAACGAAAAGTTAAACTGGTTCAGTAATACAGGACTGGAACGAGGAGTGAACTCGATTCAGAAAGGGACTTTGTCAACTAGGATGGTCTTGGAAGTAATTCCTTGGCTACTATGGAAACCATATCATGTGCTTAATGGTTTCCACAATTACATGTTTTATTACCATGCTAATTTATCATGATTAATGTTTCTTCAGGAACTATGCCTTACGTACTGCTTCGTTTTAGGTCATTGCTCAAGATTTTGATGTTTATATTTTATTCTCATGTTTTTACATTAAAATGTCTAGGGATTGTTTTATGTTCTCTATGATTACCCTTACTGAGCATTTGAGGTCAACCATTTTATGATTTCTTTTCCCCAGTATATAAATAATGGTTTTAGGTAAGAAAAAAAGGGGAAGATCTTTATGGTAGATGTTGAAGATCTTTCCCCACTATTAGAAGATTATATTCCGAGTTTCCAAAGACACTAAACTATTACGGTCCTTGTGTGTCTGTTTTTGTTATGTATAAATTATTCAGCAAAAGTAATGTACTGTCCATGTACGTCAAGCTTTGGGTCTCTACATAATAACATAAATTTTAGAATGGTATATTATTTGAATATATAAGATAGAAATAAAAGAAAGAATTTCCTGTGGATAAGAATAATAATTATTTTTGGATATAAATATATAATCATTGAATGATATTTTCTATTTTTATATACTAAAAATTTATCTATAACCTTTTTCCTTGTTAATTGTATGTTTTATAAGTATTATTATATTTTTCTTTTTCAGGAATTTCATATTTATTTTGAAAACCATACATGGAATGTAATAAGTTATTAAATTTTTTTGTTTATTTATATTTTTATAAATAGTATTTCTATTTAAAGTATTTTTTGCATGGTGATATGTACTATAACTCCAATATCATAAGTAATTAAATGGTGGAAATTGTCTTCGGTAGTGTAGATGACACGTAACACCAACATTAGATGAATCATGAAATATTAATATTTAATTATGACCATTATATCATAGTTGTTGAATTAATGGGTATGAATATGACTGACCGAAATTTAAAAAAATATAAATAAATTTCCTACTTAATATAAATTTTGTAATTAATTATTATGAAATAATAACACAATTTTTTTAAAAGCAATATTATTCTTCATAAACTAATTTTCTACATAATAGGTTTTATTGATTTTTGTGAGAAAATATTATATTTAATTTTAGGAACGTATATATATTATTTTTAAAAATTAGATAATTTTTTAAATCACTTTAGAAAAATTACATTATGGTGAATTATTTATAATTTTTACAACTTTTTTTATTTTTCAATGAATATTTAAAATATAAATTTTTAATGAAAATTATATATTATTATTCATTCAAATTCTATTTTGGGTTTTTTTAATTTAAAATTATTATTATTAAAAATAATCTATTTGATGACTTTTTAGCTAATTTTATATAGTAATGTATAAAAAATATTTACATGAAAATGAATTTTTCAAAAAAGTAATTTGTTATTGATTTCTTCCAGTTTGATTTTAAATTGAATTTAGCTACTTATATGTTTTGAATTTATTAGAATGGAAAATAAATTTGTAATTAGGATGTATAATTTAGTTAAATATATATTTTTTATTTTTAATCCATTATGAATACTGACTATAATATTTTTTTCCCACAAAAAATGGTTAATCTTATAGGTAAGGGTCATGAATAATTTTATTAGTACTATAAAATTACCCTAAAATGTATCTTAATATTATTCTAAGAGATAATTTTATCAATAATCATCCACAATTAGGTAATATTACCATCTGTTCTATTTGGCTGTGATTATGAAAATTATAACATTTTATGCACAATGAAGTCAAAAGTGTCGTACCATTTAATTATATAACTAAAATATTTATTAAATAGAGTCAAATTGAGGATATGTTTAGTTAAATTATAAAACTAAAATATAATGAATTTATTTCAATATTTGTAATTTATTAATAATTATTAGTGAATAAATTAATACATTAAATTCTTACATAATGTTGATCGAGTAAATATTAAACTAGTGGAATGATAAAATAAATTATATTTAAAATATTAAATGTAACATAATATGAAATAATTAATGTGTTACATGAATTTTATTATTATATATAACTTTGTATAAATGTATTAAATGTTTTTAATTTAATTTATTTTGTTTTCATACTATTATTAATATTATGGTAAATTAATAAATAATAAACATAAAATTTTTATATTTTATAAAAATAATATTTTATTAAATGATATAAATTTACAAAAAATATTTTATTCTTTCATGTTATAAATAAATGGTAAAAAAATAATCCATTGACAATTTTTGGACCTTTTTTCCAGTAATGTAAACTATCAAGATCCTAAAAATATTGAAAACACTATTGTCGTATAAACTATAAAGAGGTATAATGGGGATTAAAACGAAAACATAAGGGTAATAACATATTGTAAACAAGTAAAAAATTAATTTTATGATTATAAATAGAATCCTTCTACTATTATCTTCAAATCATATTAATTTTTGCCCATATTTAAATCCAAAATAAATAAAACTTTATAAATTTCAAGCATACCCCACACCAATTTAATAAAATAAAACCTCTTCTCATATTTTATTCACACTTCAAAATCATTTGATTCTTAAAAAATAATACAGAATACCATTATAACATTACTTTATAGATCTTTAAGTCGCATATTTGGAAGTACACATAAATTATTGTGTATAATATGTAATGAAATGGAAGTTGTGTGAAGATGTTTAATAGTATTCATTCTGGTATATTTGTTTTATTTATTATCCCACCTTGATAAAATCATCTACACACTAAATAATATAATTTAATCAGTATCTAGCTTATGTTTATTATTTTTTAATGGAAAAAGTTATATCCATATCCATCCCACCTCAAATGGTAAGGGAAACTATTGTTCATCTTTACATATGACTACCCCACATTGATAGATGTAATGTAGTTCATTTTCAATAATTATATCTAATGATTCCTTTAATAATTTTAATGTTTTTATTAAAATGATAATAATTTCATTATTATGAATTTTCATATTTTTTAATAATGATCCGGTTGACTACAGTCAACACAATGATTTTATTCAAATTATGGATGTAGATTTCTCATAATAATCGATGTGGACTTAGAGGATTAATTAATTTAATAGTGAATTGTAATAAATGAAAAAATATTACAATGCAATGACCCTAGAAATATTTTATTATATAAATAAATAATTTCTATATTTTAATTATATATGAGTTAGAGGAATACAAAAAAAATTGGACATGAGGTAAATATCATTAATCCTCTATTATTCATGATATTTTAATTTATAATATAAAATATTTCTTTAATTTGTATTTAAATTTAGTGTTAACGCATTTTTTGTGTTTCGTAAATAATTTTTTTCCTAGTGATATCAGTCCTTCATTTATTATATTATTCTATGATTAGGTTTCAAATAAATTTTATTTTATTATTTTTTATTGATAATTATTTCTTTAAATTTTTATTTGTTACGCATAATATACCAATTTATTAAATCTCATTTAAATGAAATTAAATTTTAAGGGTTATTATTCTGAAATTCCATTCCCTTTGGGAATGTGTTTAAGATATATACCAATATCTTTTTATGGTGTGTATATACTTACCCTTTGATATGAAATATCATGATTCCCATTATTTTAAGGATATTTAATGCTTTCTTTGATATTATAATATCATGGCTCTTTTTATTGAAATGTTACCGATTATTAGAAATATTTATGTAACAATGTTCTTTCTTTTTGAGATTGTTTATTTTCAAGGCCCCTCAGAGGGAGATCATATGATATTATTTTCATAAAATACTTATCCTTCATTATATTATTATTATGAAAATGTTTTTAATATTTAATATACATTTATTCACTAATTGATTATTGTAACATAAATAAATACCATTTTAAGTGATATGAACATTATTTGTTCTTTTATAACTTTAATATTTGTCTTCAATATACATTTTTTCTAAAACAATTTAAAAAATTCCGATGTTTTATTCGATTGAAATAAGGTATTTCCAAATGTATTTTTATATTTTCCTAACCCTTCTTCTAAAATAATTCAAAAAGTTAATTTCTTACCATTTTCGAAATGTGTCAATTTTGGATCCATTACAGAATTATTTAAAAGAATGGTAAATTTTAACATTAAGAACATGAATTTGTTACCCACAATGAATTCCCTTAAATTATCCATTATATTTTAAAATATAACTATTTTACCAATTTTTTGAGATTTTATGTTCTAAATGTGACTTGGAAGGTGAAAATATTATTTTTAACATGAATTATTTTAATAATATTTTGATGATATTTCCATTTACCAACACTAAATCCCTTAATGTTACTTATACTCAAATGGGGATATTTTTTAATGATACAATAGTAATTATTTTTCTAAATTGATTATGATTTTTGGAAATATTTTTTTTGTAGAAACCATTCTATATTCCACGAGTTAATAATGTTACAAAGGGAATAATATATACTTATAATAGTTTTAGGGTTGAACTAATTCTCTATATAATTTGATTCAATTTTTTTATTTATATCTATTTATTAAAATGGGTAGTTACAAAATAATATTAGAGTGGGAGAGGAATTTATATCTCTACAATGAATTGGGTAAAGGGACGATTCTATCTGTTAGTTTTATCCAAATAGATTATGATAATTTATCATGATGCTTATTCAAATTATAACCATTATCATTATTTAAATGTGTAAAAATGATGATTAAATAACCTATATTCATGAATTTTATTTCATGTGCGGTTGTGATGGATACTAAAGGTATAGTTGTGACTTTAATATCAAGCGTAACTGTGATTTTTAATAAAATTACACTAATGATGGTTATTTTAAGTGTATATATGATGGTTTATAAAATCAATAATGTGATGGTTACACCATGTTTAATTTTGATGGTTACATAATGAATAGTTATGAGATTTATTCACTGGGTAACTGTGAGTTTCAATCCACTTCTAACTATGACCACTATTCCATATGTAAGAGTGATGTAAAAAATATTACAAGACAAGAAAACAATTTCTTTATTCTTATTACTCATAAAAATATTTAAATTGCATAGATCATTTTTATTTATTCCAATTCCACTTCAATTGTTACGGATTTATTCAATTTGTTAGGATTGAGATTACATGTATTGATGGGTATGAGATCTAATATAATTTCCCATAAAAAATGATTTTTTTATCATTTATCATATTCTAATAATCACCTCATTGATGATATTCAATTTCAAGTGCTAATATTTACCATTACATAGTGTTTGAGATAACTATTATTATGTTTTTATTTCATCAGGATGTGATGAATGATTTTAGGAATATTGGGATTTAGAATTATAATAAACATGAAGAACATATTGAAAGATAATTTTGATCATGATGAACTGGTTTATTATGAATACAAGATGATAAGAGTTTGTACTATGTCTATAAAATTCAATATAGAATGGTTCATTGGGGTTTTAAGTGATCGATTATTAAATTGTGATACTGTGATGAAACAATTTGGGGAACATTTATCGTTGTGAAATAAAAAAGTCTATGTTTTATGATTTTAAAATTGGATATTGGTTTACAAGTTAATCGATTCTATAGTTGGTATGAGAGCAGAAACGTGATAAAATTTTAGATTATGATGTTTTCTTTTGAGGTTATCTTAAGACATATCCAAACCATTTATGAATTTACAATATTGAAATTGATTATTACTTCAATGATTTAGACACCACTTTATTGGATTTATGTGATTTAATTTTGAGGTGATAGATTATTTTTTAAGAGATGTTTTTTTCTATTGAGGTATATGTAACCTTAGGTATAACAAGATGTATTTGTTGTAGAATTTTCCACAATTTTTGAATTTATTTTTGTTGATATTTATAATGTTAGTGGTATATATGATCTTTGTAATTAAGGTAATTTATTGTTATTAAAATCTAGGAACATGGGTTTAACAATATAGATAACCATGGGTTTCATGACTAATTTCATAATGAAGTGAATAATATTATTTTGGAAGAATTATAGAGTAATTTTTGGAAAATTATTTGATATTATGGAAATATATTTTATAATTCATGGTTGATGTTTCCTTTGAAATAATATATGATCATAATTGGGCTCCATGGTGACTAATGATACTAATATAAATGAATTTTTATATTTCAGATTATTTTAATAATGGATATACATTTTATTATTTGGAATTATGAGAGATTTATTTTATTTGGAGATAAATATAAAATTTCCCTTAGAAGTATACAAGACCATTTCCATATGAATTTTTGGTTTCATACATGGTAAAAAAATTCCATATATTTTAAGGATAGTTAGTTATGTAATTATTTAGTTTGATAATAATGTATTAATGTTGAATTTCAAAGAGAAATGTTTTACTTCTTCTTATAATGGTTTATTCATTTAGGGAATTTTCCTACATTTTCTAAACATTTTTGATTTATTTAATGACTAAGGATAAGATGAATATATTTTTATTCTCTTGTTGGTTATATGATTCAGTGAAACAGTATTTTATAGCATAAATCATGAAAAATTCATCATGAATAATCTTATATTGATGAAAAATAAGAGATTATAGTTGAAATTGAATTAAAGATGAGATTATATTAGAAATTGAATAAAAATGAAATTATACATGAAAAATAAGTATATTTTATTATCCATATAGTATATATGGTTATGTGATTCCTTAAATATAAGGAAATGTATTTTGAAAGACATTTAATCCTATTACCTTTATTTCCAATGAATCGATGGTCTCTTCATCAATCAAAAATTTCTAATTTTGTTACCATTAAATTTATCCTAACAATCTTCTGAATCACTCTTTATTAGTGCTGTGTCATTATTTTTCTCTTCAATTTCTTTATTTACACTTCCAAACAATGTTTCATTAAATATAAACTTATTTATTTGATATTATATATTTAATTATTATTTTCATTCCATACTTTTAAAAGGATTGTTTATTAATCAATTTAACGATGTTGATTTTCAAAGTTGAATTTTAAAATATGAAGCATTTAATTAAAATATCTTGTTCAAAATGAGAGGATTCATTTTATTATAGTGGTGGGGAATAGTAATCCAATATTATTTTAAGAGTTGGATATTATATTAGATAGTGTAGATGTCACACAACACTAAGCTTAAACGAATAGTTAAATATCAGTATTTAGTTGTGACTGTTATAACATAACCATTAAATAAGAGGTTTTATATATGATTAATTAAATTTTTAAAAATACATATTATGGTTTTATTGAATTCTTTTTATTGAATAAATATTAGGTAACAATATTTCAATTTTTCGCACATAAATTTTATTATTTAAAATCATGTTTTCCTCAAATATGGATTATGTTTCTTTTGATGAGAAAATATTATAATTAATTTTTGAAAAATTTAGTTGGTTTTGATAAAAATTTTATAATTTTTGAAATAATAATATCATAATTATCTTATGGTAAAATATCTATATTTTTGAAATGTTTGGTTTTTCAATTAATATAGAAATGTATTAAATTTTATTGATAATATTATTTTCATTTTTATAAAAATTAATTTTTGTAGTTTTAAATTTTAATTATTTATTTATGACTAATAATTATCTAAATAATATCTTTGGAATTATTTTTACCCTTTAATTTAGTATAAAAAAAATTTCTTACTTAAAAACCTATTTTCTGATAAACTGTAATTCATCATATTTTTTCAGTTTGATTTAATTTTTATTATATAACAGAAGTGTTTTGAAATTTTTAAAAACAAGTTTTAAATAATTTGAATCAGGAGGAAGAAACTTGTTAAATACCATCGTTTTATTTTAATAAATTATTAAAATTTACACTACTATTTTTTGTTAACACAATATGGGTTAAATCATGGAATTAGTGGTAAAAAATATTGTGATAAAGACTATAAAATGACCATACCAATTTCCTAAATTTTATTTCATGTTTACATTTTTTCCATACTCAACCAATATTTAGTTATATAATTTCTTTATGTGATTAAAAAATTTATAATATTTTTTGTAAAGAAAATAAAAAATGTCACAATCTTTTTTTAATAACTATAATATTTTGATCATAGGAAAAATAAAGGATCTGTTTGGTTATAAATTTTCACATTAAAATTTAAATAATTTATTTTCATCATGGTAATTTATTTTAATTTTTAGAGTATAATAAATTACCTTAAATTGTTACATAATGCTAACACTGTAATTATTAAATTAATATAAAATTAAAATTAATGATAATAAAAATAATAAAATTAAGTTCATTATAAATAATTAATTTTACCAAATGTTTTTAATGATAAATATAAATTTTTGGGGATGTATACAAGGTTTTTTCTTAAAATTTATTTTATTATATAGATTTCATAAATGTAATTGTAAAAGAATTGTTGTAAAATTTAATTAATGGTAATTTAATAAAATTTTATTTTTTTATATGATATAGAATTTAAATAAATAGAAATTCTTTTATATGGTATAAATAGATGCCAATGTAATTTTAAGGTGAGAATCACCCCTAATGAGTAAAAAACCTTGTTTTCGTAGTAAGTATGAAAAATTTAACAGGAGCTAAAACCAAAGGATAAGAAAATAAACTAAGAAAGAACATGGAATAATATTATTTTAATTTATTATATAGAGTAACAATCATCTTATTGTTCAATTTATTAAATTTCTAGAAACTAGGATATAAAAATTAACTTATATTAACGTAATATTTTATGAAATTTCAATAGCGTATATCCCCTCTCTTATAAAAGGACACTGATTCTTCTCTTTAATTAACATATAAAAAACCATTTTTTACAATGAAACTATAACAAAATATCTTCAAAAAATTATCAACACATTATATATTTATTATTTTTCATTTAATACTATCCTTATATGGCTTATGATGTAATGGAAATATTGTTGTCTGAAGAAGACCTATAATTATTAACAAATTGATTTTGTATAACTTCTTCTTCCGCCACTTTTAAATATTCTCCAAATAACTTGAGAAAATATAATTATAATATAAAACAAAGGTATATGTCATTATGTTTATTTAATAACCTATATAAATTTCTAAAATCCATAAAATGGGAATGAAATCCATCATTTGTGTGGACAGTTGACTACCTCATTACGAACCTATGTTATTAATTATCCATCACCACCTCTAAATGATTATTTTAACAATGTAAATAATTTTGATATAAAATATAAATTGAATATATATCACAGAAAAAATAGGTATAATTTAAAATCTTACCTTTCCGTAGAGTAAAAAATGATACTGTCATTCATGAGTACTTATATATATCCACCTCCACGTAGTGATGCGTTATTTCATCTGTACATAAGATGGATTATATATATGTGTATGATGAAATAAATAATATTTTACTTGTCATATATATATATATATCATTATGTAATAATTAAATAATATTTTCCTTCTTTAAATAATTATTTTTAAAATATTTAAATGTTATTAATTTGTATGTATGGCCTATTGTTTCCCTAATTGTAACATAATTCATTTTTATAAAACTATTTATTTAATGGTTTCGAAATTATTATTGTTTTATGAATAGGATATTTATATATTATTATTATTATAGGGATATTGGATCGATGAATACCTTGACCATGTTCAACACACCAAATCTATTTTAAATTACAGACCAAACGATATCAAAACAGTATAAATAGACGTAAATAAGTATTTAAATTAATATTTCTATGTAATATATGAAAGAAATAATTTAATGAGAAATTATAATACATATAAACGTTTCATAATGAGAAAAATAATTTCTATATGTTTAATATATAGAAGTTAACAGAAACACATTGAACAATTAGACCCAAGGTAATGGTTTTCTTCTTAATTTCCCATCATTGGAGGATATTTTAATATTATGTACATAATTTTGTTTACATGGTGTATATATATATATCATATTTTAAAATTAATATCATAAATCCTTATAATATTATGTGATTTTTTTATTTCATTTCAAATAATTTCGTCCTTTTGGATTTGAATTGATTTTATCTATGTGGTATTTGTTTTATAACACATTTTTCTTTTATCAGTTTATATAAAATTTTCAATGATTATATTATTATATGTTTATGTGTGTAATGATGATTTTACTATTTTTATGGTATATTATATTTTTTTCACCCCATTTATATTTTTAAAACATAATCACATTACTGATTTTCTATCAATTCAATGATATGATCATGGAGATGTTTATTTATCACAAATTTACCTCCCTAAGGATATATGATTATGATGTGAACTTATGTTATCTACTAAGGTAGATATAAATACCATTTATAGGTGATCTTATGAATCATTGTTTGAAAGTTTTATTTAATGAACAATTTTATTTCAATCTTTAATGGGTATTATTATTTGAAAATTAGCAAAGTGGAAAATTATTTATGTTGAAATATTGTTTCTATTCGATATTTATTATAATGAAGGTCTATTAGGGGGAATCAAATGATTTTATATTATAGAACCCCATATCATTTATTAATAATTCATTATTAATTTGTTTAATATGTTCAATTTATATTTTCTACAATTTTTACTAACAAATAATTACTAAATTTGTTTGTATGTCATAATAATGTTGTATCTTCATTTAGATCAGGAATCTTTCACATAAAAAACATGTTTTTTTATATATTTTTAATTTTTTTTCTCTCTAATATAAATTATTTCATTAATCAATATATCATGATCTATAAACATTTTTAAATGGATTTAGAAATTAAATTTCATTATATTTTCCAAATGGGTCTCTTTGGACTCTATTTAAAAAATATTCAATATATTGATTATTTTTTTCATTTACAAGAAGTACATAATATCAAGACATCATTTTAAATTAATAATATTTTATAATTATAGATTTATTTATAAAAATAAAATCTTTTTAATTATATATTTAGATTTTTTTTATATTTTAATATGTTTCCAATGTGAAATGGTTACTATTATCATGAATTATTTTAATGTTCTATTTCTGATATTTCAATTCATCAATGACAAAAACCATTGATTATACTTATTTTCAACTAGAGATATTTTGTAATGATACAATCCTCATTATTTATTTTGATGGTTATTTATTTTTTAAGGTATATTTTCATGATACCCATTTTCACATCTATGGGTTTATCAAGTTATAATAGGAATAATGGATGTTTCAAAGGGGTTTTTATTGAAATCGAAGATATATATACATTAATTACATTGTAGTAGTTGATAATTTTTTATGATGAAATGGGGTTCCATTATAAGGTAATTACAAGTGAGACCATTATATATCTCCGATCCATTGGTCCATGGTATAGAGTTTTTTAATTATGAATCTCCATTGAAATTATGAAATGTTTCCATGATGGATATAACACATAGAACTGTGATAAAAATTTCAATGTGTAACTATGATGGTTAGTAAAATGATAATCATTAAAATTATTTCATATGTTACTATAATTTTAACTAAATTTAAAATTATGATGGTTATTTCATGTTTACCATTTATGTTTACTAAACATACAACCATAATGGTCATTTTTTGTCAATATATGATGGATACTAAAAGTATAATTATGATTGTTATTTCAAGTGTAACCATGATTGTTACCTAATGTATAAAAGTGATGTTTAATCAGTTAGTGGCCATCATACATTCTAAAAGAATTTCCCAAATTCTTTTTAAATGTATATGAGTGATATGAAAATGTTCTAAGATATGAAAACATTTTCTCACTATAATTTATGTTTTTTAAAAGATTCCTTCCATCAATATTGACATCACATGGATCATGGTTATTGTTTTCAATGAAACTTTACATCGATAATTATTTATTCCATGTTTCATTATTAATGATCTAGGTATTTATGTGTATGATTTGTCTTTTTATTATTCACTTACACATTTATTATGTTATTATTTCACTTATGCACATCTTATTCCCTATGATTTCATTCAATTTTAAATTTTTATGTTCACTCGTATTGAGCGTTTGGGATCACCCATCATATATATCATTCTACCATGGTTTTGAAGAAATGTTTTATGTTTTTTTATTATTTTATGGGTTTTTAGATGTGATAAACCTAATGGGGGATGCTATTTATTTTTATGATATAGTTTTTTATGAATATAATCTTTTAATAATTTGTCTTAATTCTACAAAACACTAAAACTAAAATATATTTGTGTATATAAAGGATAAATATTAGAATGTAAGGTTTGGATAAAAAAATTATTCACATTTATTTTTAACAAACCCATTAATGTATACATTTTGATTTTATTATTGTATCCATGAGTAATGGTTTGGGACTTTAGAGTAACAAAAAAATTCAATCATTGATTAATAAATGGAAACACATTTCACTATAGTTATTATACTACTCAATTTATGTACATACAGATACAATAAAAAATATTACATGTTAGGTAATATGTATGATTATTATAACTAAGACTAATTATGGGATAAGAAGGCCAAATAATAATGACTTCACCCTCTGATACTCTATAGGATCAGAGTCGAAAAAGTTGATTAATCATACCTAGGAAATAATTAAATTAAAATGAAGCATTTACATATGATAGAAAAGATCAAAACACATATAAACACAATTGGGAATGAATAAGTAAATATTGATGATTTGTGGTATATATATTAGATTTAATTAAAATTGTAACCACTAAAATATAACCATTAATTTACTATTAATTGATCATTTCTTAATGTGACCATCTATCAATATGATCATTAGGAATACAGAATTTTGTTAAGGAAGACTTTTTAAATTGATCGTTATGCTTATTATATATTAAGGATATTGATGCATGATCATTGAATATAGAAGGATGAAACTATGCCCCATGTTAAAGGAATATGACTTTCGGGGACCATTTATGAAAACATAGGAGCGAAGCATTGTAAGTAGGGTTCAACCATGGCCAAGCTATAGAATTGTTTTCAAAACTAAGTCTTTAGTTGAATTAATAATGAGAGAACATCATGTTTGGAGAGATAACCACAAGGTTAAGTCTTGGAAAGCCACAACATATGAGTTACACTATCATTGACCATACCCTTTGGGAATATAATGTATTAATAATAGACTATTTATCGATTCCTTATTATAAAAAAAATTTATCTAAATTTTTTAATTTTAATATTAATTTTCATCAAAGACAATTTTCATAATTATTTTATATAATTAGAAAAACAATATTAAATGATGAATTTGATAAAAAATATTTTTGATATAAATAAATCATAATGTGATTTTTGGTGTATGTATAAATATTTGTAATAAATTTAGGTACTCTTTATAAAATATATACTCCTGAAATAATATTATGAAAAATATTTATTTAAATAAAAAATTATAATATAAATTTATAATGATCGATGAAATATTTTAAGGTCATAGAAAGTTGACAATGACAAAAAACTATTATTTATCAGTAAATATTGTGTTATTATTTGAAAGAGTAAAATAAATATATTTATGAAATTAAATGTATAATATCAATGTATTATTAGAAATCAAAATGTAAAAATACGTTTGGATGAGAATTTTAGAATTTTATTAAATATTTCATTTGTTAGTCAGTAGAAAAAAATATTATTTGTTTTTTTCAATGAATTTTTGGATTTTATAAAAAATATATAATAATATAATTATTCATATAACTAAATAAATGAAGTAAATATATTATTTTATTAATTTTATGACATTTTTAGTCATTAATTCCATTTTAAACTGATAAATGGATTTCCTAGGCCACAATGAGAAATTATGATTTTAAAAACATTGTTTTGTTTAATATTTATATTTCCACGGTCAATGGAATATTATAAAATGGATTTCAGTTCTAATGAATTATAATATTATAAAATAATAATGTAGTGTCTAAAAACATAATAAAAACCATTTGTAATCCAATGGCATTTCATTTTCTAGAATCTTATATTTGAAGACCAATATTTTGATATTAATAAAAATATTCTATCTATTTTATTATAAATACACACACATACCCGATAAAAATTTATTAAAAGTTAATCATGCTTTATATAATACTCATTTACCTTCTATGAATTCCATCTAAGTTATATAAATGGTCTTAGGGTTTCCCTTTCTAATATTTTGAAAGTAAAATCCCAAGGTATGTAAACTCTCTTATCTTTCATTTACATCCATGATCCTATGTTTTTGTCTTCTAAATGATGGAATTACTTTCCTTTAAAAATATTTTTATAATACCATTACTTATTAATAGTTTATTATATATTGGGTACCATCACTCCCTATAATTAGTACCATTATACTGTCTATATTATATACTCATAGTATTTCTAATATATCTCTTGAATTTATATATTTGGAATGAAATAATTTCTATTGTTAAAATCCAAAAATATTAATTTTCCATAACTACTCACCCAAATAAAAAAATGTTTATTGGTTATTTCCTTCTATAATACACAATTTTTTTATCACGGGGTAAAAATGATGTAATCCTAATGGCTTAGAAGTATTTATTAAATTTATAAATTTTTCATAAAACCTATTTACTATCTAGTTATTGTTAATGAATTATTTTCTCATTATATATATTGAACATATGAATTTATAAATATGATGGGTCTTCTTTGATATCTCTTTAATTAATCGGGTAATGAAATAATCTTTAGATGTGGAATGTTTTACTTTACCTTGGGTAATAGACCATGTAATTACATTTTATGAAACCTTGGTGATAAAAATTTGTGGTGTGATTATGAATGACTAATTTTTTTATAGATTCATTTTATTGTCATGCTTCATAATCTTCTTATTATGGCATTCTTTTTCATGTTATTGTCATTTATTATTTTTATTATTATAGAAACCACAGTTTTTTCATATATAAATATTTTATATTTTGGGATGACTAATCATTTTATTTATCATATAAGAACACAAGTATCGTGAAGGATTATATTTATTAAAAAATGGATAAAAATAACTCTATTTAGTTAAATTGCATCAAAATTACAAAAAATGATAATCCAATTTAGTAAATCTCATAGAAGTTCACTAAATTAAAATTTTCATAGAATAATTATCAAAATGAAACATAAGAATAATCCAGTAAATATTATAAGTAAGGGTAATCATGATAGAAATAAATAAATGTTCACATGAAATAAAATGATATCTATAATGGAATGAGAACATGAATATATCAAAAAAAACATCATACCCAATATATCATGGATCTTAAACATGGTAAATGCTATAAAACCTTTTCATTTTAAAATAAATGAATCATAATATTGAGAAAACATCATAAACCATTCATAATCCAAAAATTCAGGTCATATAATTGTGCTACCATCATAATTGTATGAAATATCCATATTTAATGCTTAACAATTGAGACAGTTGAATAATTATAGACTAGGAATCAACACCAATTTCCCATAACAAAATAAGAACATTTACATGTTTCCAATAATCTATAATCCGAATCGACTTATTTCCCATAGAGTATCAATAACATCCTATTGTTTCACATAATTATATAATGAGATAAAAAATCCAATTTATTAGAAGGCTATACGATATTTGGAACACTTATAATATAATGGATACCATATATATGTATTCGATTAAGACATTAAGAATTCATTATTTCACCATAACATGACTTGTTCAAAGATGTAAGGTCTCTTAATAATGTTATCAATCCATCAAATGTTATCAATGGGATTTCATTCATTCGTCAACTGGTGCATGAATGTGAGACTTACAACACACATTGTTACACACTTATTTTGGAATATATTTTGTTAATTCCCAATTTCCTTAGAATCCATTATAATGGATTTGAATAGTTGATTATTGTGGCTGAATAAGGTTGAACATAAATATCCATAGGCAGATATGTCTATGTTAGATAATTATTTAAATTAAATAAATACCCATTTAAAGGTTTTGTGCGATAATATTTGAAGATTATTTAGTGTATTTTAAGGCATTAATTACAATATTTCTGATTATTTTAGTAAATGTATTATTGAAAAAGATAAATAAGGATGAATGCCTTTTCATTTTATGTATAATATATTAATCATATTGATATCCTTGAGTGTTTTTCATATATTATATGTTGTGAATACTGGTCATTATAACTAAGAATGATATTGAAATTACATAAATATTGTTTTGGTAAAAGATGACCCACATATCGGTTGAAAACCCAACTAGTATGGAAATGCCCCATGCATTGAACCCAAAACTAATGGGTGAAAGCTGTAAAATACCAACTACTAGCGAGATAAATATAATTTTCACACTTTTATAGATCTTTTGATCCAACATAATATACATTTTTTGCATTCAAAATAAAAAAATTATCTGGGATTTTAACTTATTTGAGAATGAAATGATATGGGAATTGATTAAAATCATTTAAAAGATGAATGTATAATTATGATATAAAATGAAATCAACTAATTATATTTTTTGTAATAACTATCATGATAATAAAAATATATAAAAATAATAGAAAAAGAATAATGATTTTTTTAAAATTACCTTCATATCTAATGGATCAATGGTCATTTAACTCATCATATATTTATTGGTTTATGGTTGTTGACATTATCTTGGTAATTATATTTCTTGTGATCATTTTCATTTTTCACCATCCATAATTATGTATTCTCTTCATAGAAGACCACATTCTCACTTCCCACTAATATACATCTACTTTGAAACCATATAATATTTTATTGAATATCTCTTTTAGATTTCCCTTTCCCTCTATTAAGAGGATGTTTTATTAAACATTTAATGAATGTGGGTTACCAAAAAAGTTATTTTAAAATAAAAAACATTTTATTTTAGAGTGCAAGATCAAATTGTGAGGATAGAAACATTTATAGGTTGAGAGAATGTGCTTCCCATATATTTTATGAGGGAAAAATTATGTTCTATAACATATACAACATGCAACATTATACAAAAATGACCTATGAAATACATTATTTTTTATGACTATTATAACCTAACCATTGAATTTTGTGGTATAAATAAGATAAAACAAATTATTAAATATATATATATTTCTTAATTAAAAAAATTATTTATAAATTCCATGTAAATTATAACCCAATTTCTTTATATTGTTATTTTATCCTTTAAAATTATATTTTCTTAAGATATCGATTGTTTCTTTTTTTGAGAAAATATTATAAATTTAAAAAAAAATTATAATTTTTTTTTCAAAAACATGATATAATTATTTAATTAATATCATAAAAATTAGATTATGGGGAAATTTTGATATTAATATGAAATGGTTTTTTTTCTATGAATAATGAAAATAAAACCTTTCGTGAAACTATTATTTATTTTAAATGAATGTATTATTTTAAAATACTCATTATTAATTGAATAAAAAAATAAATTAACATAAGAATTATTTATTTATATTTAATATATTTAATATTATTTGACACAAATTTAAATAGTTTTTTTGTAATTTTTTTTGTTATGTATGAAAATGTTTTTTTTCTGAACACTTATTTTTGGTGCCTAAGGTTTCACATTTATAAGTAACTATAATTAAACATAATGATGAATTGGATAAATTGAATTTTTATATTATATATCTCACTATATTAATTTAAATACTCTTAATGATGATTTATTTTCATATACTAAATTTAACACCATCTAATGCTTGAAAAATTCATATATTGAAAAACAATTTTTCAACACATATTTCAATTTTTACATTTTAAATAAATTATAACACTTATATGAATTGAAAATAAATTTTGGATCTCTATATTTTGAATAAAAATAAATAATATTATAATATATTATCAACTTAATTATATTTAGAATAATTATTAAGCACAGTTAAATTATTTGTTTTGATTGGGGTTAAAACATGATATATTTTTTTAACACATACTTATGATAAAATGAACATTAAAAACACACGTAATTTCTATATTGTGAATTTTATTTAATATTAAAAAAAATTTCATCATATTTTTAAATAATTATTTCCGAATTTTAGCCATAAATGATAAATTACCAAGGCTAAAAACTAATTATCATGCTTAAAAATAAAATGGTAAAATTATACAAAAATAGTTGACACAGAATTAAATTTTAAAAAAATAGATTTTTTGACAAACATGTGGCTAAATATTACCGTCCCCAAAATAAATTATTTATAAAATTTTTATTCACTTGGGGGTACTGTTATTGAATAAATTTTTAAATTTTTTAACATGCTACTCCTAAATTATAAAAGGGAACTCCCTACACTCATTTATTCATTCCTATAAAGCCATTTTTATTATAGAAAAACATACAAAAATATCTCCACAACATCCTTATCCCCATTATGGTGTGTATATTATTCCCAAATGGTTGATCATATGGTTCTTCATTAGAAACCAAATGATATTTCTCTAAGAAAAGGTAATCAGCTTCATTAATATACTTCATTATTTACTTCTGTTTTTATTTCCAGAAATTTTATATTAATAATTACAATATAAAAAATATATCTTAAATACACATAGATGTTATTATTCTTATGATATCACATTTATCCATCACAATCTACCCTGTGGGATGAAAATCAATCGCTCCTTTTTACATGTTACTACCACCTTATGAACCTATAAATTTATTTTTCATCATCGACTAACATTTATAGTGAAAATGGTGGAAATAAAATATATATATGGTATATAAGATGATATTTAATAGGAAAAATTATCATATCATCAAAATAATTATTCTTTTATCAATTAAGAAATGATATTGTTGCTCGTGCATATATACCTCATTACTTATCACTGAAGAAATTAGAATATTTTTTATATACAACATTCAATAATGTTTTAAAAAAATTATCCATTGAATAAATAAGATACTTATTATATTATTATTATTCTGTAGATGATGGATCTATATCATATGTGTAATAAAAATACCTTTTGTGACAAAACATGCTTGATAATATAAAAATAGTTCACCATCAAAACAATTGTAAGAATGATATATTATATAAAAAATGGTGACATGAAGTGATAATAAGATTACATATTATATCATAATTATAAATATGATTTTTTTAAAAATAATTTAATTTTTAAATTCCATTTTACTTGAGTTTGGATCATAGATAAATAATGGGAATGTGGGGTAATTGTTTCATGTCTCAAATTTATATACGTGAAATGTTTTCCATATTTACCCCTTATTTATACTATTTGGTGTATATACTACATATTTTACATGTAATATCATGAAGCATTAATATTTTATGGTATTATATGTTTCAATTTGAAACATTTCACCCAATAGTGATTTGAAATTAATTTCACTAGTTTATAAGGAATTTCATAACCCGTTTCATTTCACAGGGGTATAATTCTTTACCATTATCATTGATATTATAATATTATGTACTTAATGAAATTTTGAACATTTTATATTAAATATTCACTTTATTAGGTGTTTTTAAATTTCATACTGTAAGTTAATTCATAGACTAATATCCACCTCAATGGTATGAATACGATAACTGTTTTCATCCCAATTTACACTTCAACTACATTGATATTGGTTTATACACATATTTATTTTTATAAGGTGTATCTAAGACCCCTTGAATATATTTTATCATGTATGAATTTGTATTTATAGTCTTTTATGTTTCATTTTTGTCTGTTTCCCTAATATAGTTTATGATTTAATAGACACCAAATGTGTAAGGGTTTGTCGTTCAATCTCTTTTTTAATGAAGATTGTTTATTCTTAAATTTCCATTGAAATAAATCAGTTTATCATTGTTGAATAAACCCCATTAAATTTTATTATCCTTTATTTATTAATGAAATAAAAATAAAATAGTATGATTTTATTTTCTTCGGTAAATACAATGATTGAAAAATACTTATTAAGGGAATTAAATATTAATTTCTCTGCATAGTTTAAAATATTTTTAATCAATGTTTTCTAGAAATTTTAGAAGGAATGTTTTTAATATCATCTAATAATTTAATAAATAAATTTTATCGAATCCAATTATTTTAAAAATCGTTTATTTATTACCTTCCTGTCATATAAAAATGTGATAATTTTTTTATTTCCTTCATTCTATTAAAAGGAATCATTTATTAACAAAACTTGCACATATTGAATTTCCAACTATCTTTAGAACACTTTTCATTGAAAATTAATTTTTAGGATTATAAAGTTATTTTCAAACAATTTGTTTCATAATTTTTGATTTCATTATATTAATTTTTATATGATAATTAAATCATTAACAAAATTGATATTGAGGATCTTCTTTAGGTACTTCTAATCATTTAAATCTATATCACTTTATGTTACTTATGATACACTATATATATATTGTAATGATACATCTCTTATTATTTATTTTATTATTTATAATCAGTTTGACTCAGGAAGGTATTAAGATTAACTTTCTTGATTTATTTTTTTCATTCATAATATCGTGAAAAAATCAATTTTATGTTAAAATTTTTTATTGGAAATTACATTGATATTTTATAAAAATATTTTTTATATCATGGATATAATTATTTCATAATCCATATTTTAATTTTACATATGGTGTTTACTTTGAATGTAATTTTATTAACTGGGGAAATATTTAAAATATATTTTCTTTATTGAATTTGGATATTTATTGATAAGTAATATGGTTCATGAATTAAATGACCCATTATATATATAAGGAATGATACAGACTTGTAGTCAAAATTGGGGAATAAAATTATATGTCACATTAATTCATTAGTAGGTATCATGAGGAAAATTAGTTACATGGAATTAAATGGATATTTAGCCACATTTTTAAACAAACTTTCCTCAATGTCTTGATATTATAAATATCATGATGGTTGAGACCATGAATTCCAATATTATTAATTTCATTCATTAATAATTTTTTTTATTATCAATGATATAAATCTATTTATTTTACCCATGGATGTATATTTTTATCATGTTTTTTATTAAATTGTATGTTTGTCCACTTATTTACAATTTTATATAGATTATGTATTCTATAATCTAGTTAGAATTATTATTTATTAAAAAAGATAAAATTTATGATATTTACATTATGATATTTATTATTACTTATTGATTAATTATAGATTACTTTTTATATAATCCTTACTGTAAAAAAAGATATAATAACCATTATACCTTGTTTATATGAGTTATAAATCATAAAAAATAAATTATAGGATGTCTAAGTTATTAAAATGCCTTTTAAATTTATGAAACCATTGGTTTCACCAATTTTATTAATGATCATTATATTTTCAAATTCATTATAATGGTTCATTAATATTTTTTTATTCCAAAAACATTTCTCACTAGGTGTAACAAATTATGTGTATAGTTATGCTTATTGAAATGCATCAGGTGGTGATAGTGTCAAATCCCAATGAACCATTTTTATGTTTATTACCCCTATATAAAATGGGGATAGATCCATATGTTCTCTCTAGTATAAATAAATAGATGTAATTTATAGGGAACAACTCACTTTATTTACTAAAAAAATCAATTAAATTTCCATTATAGTGAATTATCCTTAGAGTTCCTAGTAAAATTCTCTCATCCGATCATAAAATGGTTATGCAAAACACTATATGATACAATATATAAGAACCCAAGATTTTTATATACATAAATTATATCATTTTAGATGAATTTTCAATAAATTTCATAAATAACAACATTATAAATTTTTAGGTTTATGAAATTTCAAGAAATGATAATTAATTTTATTATTTCATTAAATATATTCAACAGCTACCATGATATTCACCCCATTTAGAAATTTTCATAGAAATATCTTACCAATAATCATTCATCATTACATTTGGAACGAAAATATAAGAATGTGTGAGCTCAAATTCTCAGTATATTTAAAAATTTGGATATCAATTTATGATCATATGAATGCAAAAGAAATGACTAAGGGTATGATATCATGAATATAGAATATATTTTTTGAAACCAATCTATCTTAGAACATAAACATTATTCAAAGAATAAAATAATATCATTTTAAAAGACACGAACCAAAATAGTGTGACATTATAATTAAAAAATAATGACCCATAATTTCAAGTGATATATATGATGAATCATCATATGTATAGAAACAATTTCATAATACATGGTTAACTACTCAGACCATAAAATCAAAATAGATCAGGTATCAACAAATTTTCTGAATAAAATACCAATCCCATCAAATCGATTCCAATAATTACCTTATAAGATACCAAAAAGATACCAAATTTATTGGAGGGATGTGAGATTTTAGGCCCACCCATGAAAAAGGAAAAACATATAGATGTGTTCCATAAAATCCTTACTCATTAATCATGACATAATAACAATACTCAGACATTTATGATGGGTATAATAAACATGCAATCAATCTATAATCGCATATCCAATGGAAAATAAATTGGTTTCATAACATTATCATCATTATAATAATAAACCTTCTAAATGAATAATAATTATGCTACCATTTGATAATATAACTAATAATATACAAAAATATCCAATGGGGTTTGTCATTGATTAATATAAATGTGGAAAAAAATATCATTAAATTTTTAAGGAAAATACCATTTCCATTTTGAAAATAACATTTTTAAAACATAAAATTATATATATTATATGAAAATAATTATCACTAAAAAATAAATATCGAATATTATAATGGAATTATCAATGAATTATAGGTTTATGAAAATAAGATATTCCAAACATTATGTATATGTTAAAGGAAAATATTTGTTTCACATTATTTTATACAGGTAAAAATCTATCTTTCTTGGGAAATTAAGAGAAATATCCTATTAAAACACTTTTTAAAATGTTAAAAAATGTAAAAATTTCAGTAATGAATCACTATAAAGTAGAAAAAAATCCAGAAATTCTATGATAAAACACTAACCTAGATTATAATAGATTTGTTTATTGAAGAATGAAATAATAATTATTTTATTTATAAGAAATTATTTTTGGAAATATGTTTTTTAACTGAAGGAAAATTGATTGAAAACAAGTTTTCACTAGAAATTACCACATGATAATATATCATATATAACTATATAGAGTTATATCAATAAATTTTATCATATAAGGTAGAATAAAAAATAATCCTAACAAAAAATGATATTTTTAAATAAATCCCTTACAACATTGGAAATTTTTTAATCACATGACACATCAACAAATAACGCTATATAGATATAAATATATATATCCCAAAAAAACTCATAAAAATTTTCATGGAATTATTTAATTTCATTATATAGAACATCTAAACTAAACAATTTTTGAATATGCTATGCTTCTCAATGGTATTATAGTGTGTAGAAAATCAAATACCCTAGGTATGAATTCATTCATACACATCTGAACCTCCATTATAATAAATATATATTTAATATAAATTTATTAAATATAATTAATCTGACATAAATTTTTATATTATATTTACTTATAATAGTTCACCACCATTTAGTTTACAATTCACCATTTAACCACTACTTTGGGTGATAAATGCTTCTTTTTTCATGTAATTTATTTCTAGTAGTGTTGACCAATGTACATTGATTATGGTTCCATATGATAAATTTTTTTATTCATGATATAAATAGAAAAAACTATATTTATTATTCATTTTTTATACATATATAAAATATACATATTTTAATTTTAATTTCACAATTCATTTAGATGTTACGTCATCCACACAAGTGAATATTATTTCCATTTTGTCTACTGGTTGAAAAATAGAAGTACATATAAAAATTTACCCTTCCAAAATAATTTTTAACTCATTTATATATCATATATTCTTCAGAAATATACTTTTTACCATATATTTATATAAAAATAATAATATCATATTGCTTGGTTGAGTCAATATTCCATACATACGCACAAGTGACATTATATTTTCTCAATAGATTTGAATGTGAAAAGGTAAAAGTAATGTTATAATCACATAATATTAAATATTCCATAAAAATAATATACATATTTTTAATACATCATCATATCCATTCATGAGATGAGGTGATGGAGGCCAAATCAGACCAGTTCTATATGTGGTAGTATACTATACACCCGGTCGACTATTTTCATCACAATTTAAAGGATGTGTAGATGGATGTAGGTAATTATGTTAACATAATAATAAGAAATGTGATAAAATTATGTTATTATATCAAAATAATTTAATAATATTTTAATGAGTTGGAGAATGATATAAAATAAAAATTTAATTTTACGAATTACATGTATTCCATTAAAAATGACTAAATGTGTTCACAAAAATCATTCTTCTGAGGGTTTTATAATAAAAAGCTGGACCCCTAAACAATTTTAATTTTTTTAATGAATGTATTAGGGTAGGTGTTGGATAAAAATTACATTTATATTTGTATAGGATATGGGAGACTATTTTCTTTTATATGTTGGGGAGGGGGATCACTTGGAAACCACATTGAAATTTCACAAAATAATAAAGAATCAAAATGTAATTCCAAAAAAAATTCTTAATTATTACTACGAATTAAACTATAGAGATTGGATATGGTAAAAAATGTTAGAAAAAATAGTATTTAGACAATTTTAATTATCAACCTCTCTGTTGACTATTTCTTTAACCCATGGTAAGGAAATTTTAATCTTAACTATAATAATTAATTTTCATGATTTTACTATTCATTATAAAAATAAATTAAGATGAAATTGTTAAATAATATTAATTATTATTATAAAAATATGTAATCCATTTTAAAAAATTCAATTCAAATATATGTATTAATATAATATAAAATTAAGTCTTTAATTGCAATGAGATTGTATTTTCCAAATGAATTTTTTTGTTAATGCCAAAGATTTTTATAAAAATTTCTTACATAGAATTGACTAGAATGACCTGAAATGTATTAATAATAATATCATTGAAATAATTTTTCTTTAAAATCCTTTTAAAAATGAAACTCTGTAAATGGAATAAAAAAATTGTTAATAAAAATAAATATTTTTCATTATTTTGGAAAAATTTAATGTTTTCATGATATAAAATATTATTATATATAAGGTAAAACGATATGATTATTTTATGAATTACGTTAATTTAAAGAAATTAAACATCATAAAACTGAAAAAAATTAAAATATATGTTGATAATTTTATGAAACCAACTTTCAAAACTATATAGTTTTGTGCACAATGCTATAATCATTGTTTCCCCATGCCAATGTGAAATATTAAAATCATGTTAAATGTTTTATTTAATATATAATATATAAATTTTAATAAAATAATTCAATAATAAGGATTAATATAATTTTTATATAAAGAATATTTCATATGTCAATTTTTTTGAAAATATATTATTTTTCGTAATAATTATTCTGATTTTTATTTCTATTAAATTGAAACCATTGTTTTTTATACATTTATAAAACATATATTTTTAATATGTTTTCATTCTTTATCCATACTTTTCTGTTTGGTTTTAAGGTTATCACTACCCCATTAAATAGTAATAGTTTCATATAATAACTTGGGTCCCCTGAAACTATCGTTATGTATAATGAACGATATCATGAAAATTAATTTAATTTTATTTTATTTTTCAAAACTAAGGTTGTAACAATTATTCCTCATGATGTAATGATAAAATTTCGTTTTTAATGACATTATCTATCTTTATGACCTCTCTTTTTTATGTGTTTCATTCGCATATGAGATAAAATAAAAGAATCTTTAGATGTTTCTATAAAGAATCATATCAACTAAATTACATTTCTTCAATTTTATCCATGTATTACATTCATAATTTCAGTGATAATAATATCTAAACATCTTATGTGTTATTAAAATATTTAACATGTAATGATGTTTTTGTATTAAAAATTTTCAATTCTATAGTTTGTATCAAACAATGTTTTGGTTATTTTTAGAAATTTTGAGTAGATATCACCAGTAAGAAAACTATATATAAGTCTAAATAAATGTAAATATCATGATATTTATAGTGATGTATTATGTGAGGGGCCTCCCACCTTATCAATCACTATCTATATACAAAAAATTTATATGGACCTACAATAATTGTAACTATGGTTAATAACCATAAAAATGGAGGAATGGGTAATAGACCGATCTTTATATGTCTTATGATAGAAATTCCTATCTTGAAATCTATTTGGACACTCCATGGAGATGTTCTTAGTTAATCATATTCTGTTTATGAACCATTATAAAGGATATGTAGAAAAAATGGATTATTTGAATATATGGAGGAATAAATTCCTCAATTAATTTTAATAATATAAATATTTACATATATTTGACATTAATTTCATTTAGATTTACATTATTGAAAAAAGTAACACATTTCATAATAATTCTTTCTCCTTTTATAATAATTTCATAAAATAGGAGGGACATTGCAAATGTTAAGTGAAACATATGATGCCATGAAGGCCTCCCAAACACGATGGATGATTGAATAAAAATAGAAAGTTGAAGATTATTCAACTATATTAGGTTATTGATAATTCCATGATTCATTTTGGAAATTCAAATTAATGTCAATGTGATTAACATGTATTTGAGTCCTTAATTAATTAATGAATACCATAATTTTGTGGAACTTCAAATCTATTTATTATAAGACATAAGATTACTTCTATAGAAAATAAATTTCATATACTATATTGTTATGAGTGGGGGGAATTCACTATATAAGTATTTCTTATAGAAGGAGATGTTTATCATTGTTGGAAATTGATTAACAACTTTAATTAATTAGGGGTGATAAAGTATATAGATTTGAAATAATTTAGGAGAATCATTTTCAATTTTTTTAAGGGGAACAAAAACGGAGATAAAATTTTCTGAGTTAAGAATAATGAAACTAAATCATTGGGATTATTCAAAAACAATTATGTGATATTCCCATTTCACCGAATTATTTTATGGATCTTTAGGGAATGGTTGATTGTTTTTTTTCAGAATAAAACCCAATATATGGATAAATCAAGGAAATAAAGACTATGAATTCCATGATGAGATATATAACAGTATTATAATTTTTTTAAAATATATTAGAGGAATATAGTTATCTCTTAATATGAGTGAAAAGAGGATATAAATGGAGCCAAATCCGATTATAAATTTGTTTCATGAAAGAAATAAAAATAAAATAGAACAAAACATCTGAAACAAATATGGGAAGAATCATTTGAGGAATTTATTTTATAGAATAATAATCTACTATATGTGAGGAAGTGATTCCCATTTATCTTAAAACTATCATGTGGAGGAGAAACCTCAACATCTCAATAAAGACCAAAAAATGGATGAGAGTGATAATATTTCAGGATAGTTAATGATTAAATTTTTAATAGATTGTAAAATTTGTAAATAATCAAAAAAAGAAGATAATAATAATTAACCACAATATCCATTAAAAAGTACATGTTATAATGGTCATGAATTCACAATAATTATAGTTGAAGTATAAGCTCTAAAATATTTGGCAGTATGTATAATTATTATTCTACAAATGATTTAAATTAAATTATCTAACCGTGTTTCAACATATTCCATTATTTATAAAATATCTAAAATCATATATAATTAATCCTTGAACTATAAGATATAGAGTTATCAACTAAGACTCCTGGTGGGATAATCCAAAAATCAGTAGTGCATAGAAACTCTATAATCAACATTAGGGATTGAAATATCAACTCAAATGTAGTAGTTATTTAGTTTGTGGAAATTGAAACTATACTATGCGTGGATTGGATCCCAAAGTTTAGTTCTATGATTAACTATATATTAATGGAAATTTATGTGGTCATGAATATATTACCTAGTGTAAAATTCAATGGAGTGTTATACTAGCCTATGATTTCTCTAAAATAGCCATATATAGCTATCTAAATGGAGATTAAATGTGAAAAGAGAGAAGAAAATGAATGTATAAACGTTTAAAATGTCAAAAATATTCAGGAATACATGGATTTAGTTCAGAATATCATACTTGTACATAAAATAGAAATGGAGATGGATATATCAATTGAACTGACACTTAGACAAAATCTAATGTTGAGGAACACAAATAGAATGAATTTTGTTGAGTTAAAAGTATTAAATTAGAAATATATGCACCTCTTTGAAGATGTTTCTTTCAAAAAAAAGTGATTATTTAGTGGATACCTTTCCACTTTATTAAAACAAAATATGGTATGATTTTTGTATATAATGAATATATATTGTTAAATGGGATCACAATTTAATAAAATACCCCTAATGAAGATTGATGATTTATTTCATAAGATTTTTTGTTGATAAATTATTCTCTACGAATGACCTCCAAATGGGTTATTATTAGGTTATTGTGAATAAATAATATATCACCAAGAACACCCTATAAATAATATATAGACAATATGATTTTATAATTTTACACTTTTGATGGTCTTGTTAGCTATGCATATCCATAGAATTGATGAATAGATACATTAAAGACTACATTGGTAAATTGGAGGTGGTATTTATTGATGATTGTTTGTTATATAAAAGCAGGTCCATGATCCAGACAATGCCCTCCGCTTACAAAAAAATTAAAAATCTGAAAAAGTGGAAGTGCAAGGGGGTTACAAAGGCGAGAATAGAGCATACCATGCGCGTCCAAATCAATAAGATGTGAGAAAAATTCTGGGATGATAAAGGACTATCATGAGGAGACCTCCATGACCGCCCTCTTGGATAGAGCATTAGCAACTTTTTTGCTTCTCTATAAACATGACTAACCTCCAGTTGAATAGCCTCAAGGAGACGTAGGCATGCAATCCATGATGGGAGAATCCTCCAAGGAACATCCCTGGTCCTTGCCCCTAGAATGTGCACCACTGTACTTGATTCAGATTCTACCCATAAGTGCCTCTAATCATGGTGGACAACATAGTTGATAGATTTAATCATGGCCCATAATTCAGAATCAAGTGCAGAACCAATTCCGATACAATGATAGAAGAATCCCTTACCAAAGCCTCGATTGTTACGGAACACCCCACCACACCTAGAAGGTCCTGGTGTACCAGATGCCGCACCATCAACATTCAGTTTCAACCATGATGAAATGGGAGGAATCCATCTAATCGATTTCAACATAAAAGGCTTCTTGACCCTACCAGACACCCCAAGCATTTTCAGTGTTATGAGATCAGAAATATTATTATTCATTATACCTGTTTGTATCTTGGAATTAGCTTTCACTTCCCTATAAACAACAGTCATACCAGCCTTCAAAGAAGGCCTGCAGTTTTCAAAAATGACCTGATTACCAACCCTCCAAATCTGAGCAAATGCTGCCGCAATAGTAGTTAGAAGATGTGCAAAAACCTGCTCACTTTGACCGGCTGTAGTGACCGAGTTCATGAAATCATCAAGACTGTTCAACGATAACAGAGTCCTAAAGAGATCTTGAAAATGTTCCCAAAATCTATAATAGAAATTGCATGCAAAGAAAAGATGTTGAGTTGTTTCTTCAACTTGGGTGCACAAATAGAAGCAAGAGGCTAAGTGCATTCCCATTCGCTGTAGAAGATGTTGCACATAAATCCTCCCTTTCCAAATACTCCATAGTATCAAGTAATAGGAAGAAAGAATGAAAGGTTTTTTAAAATTCTGCAACCAAAAGGGAGAAGTTGTGTTGTTGCCACATAATTTTCTATAATACTCCCTTGAAGTTAGCCTGTCACAGGTGCTGGGTGTCCAGATCAATGTGTCAACGCCCATGAAGGTATAACGCTGCATAGCCATCCTAGTATGATCTGGCAGATAATTCCAATGGACCATTTCTCATTGCATGTCAGCTATTGAGATATCCTTCAGCTATGGGGGGATCTCTAGGAATTCAATGATGGGCATGTCCAGTCACTTCGTAGTCCAAGAATTAAGGCCTGATGCATTGGAATCCAACCAAGAGGATTAGTACATGATTCTAAGTGGATATAGCAAAGAAAAACACTATAGATGAGTGGAAACACTCAACAATAGTAAAAATTATGTTTCTATTCCATATTATAGAATGATTCTATAGAAGTATTTAAAAAATCCTTTATTTTAATATGCTAACCCTATTAAAATAGAAATTGAATTAATTTTTTTAGGAAAAATGTGTGTAAAGAATGATTCCATGATTGAATGAGTGATCGATAAATCCACATGTAATATCCCTGGTAATTACAAAAAAATTATCAATAAAATTAATCTTCCCACTTTCGTGTTTGGAATTTCAAAAAACAGACAAAGAAATTTGTAATAAGTTAGATATTTAAAGTCTGATAAGAATAAATTAATTTTTGGTGAATAGTAACACACCCTTTTGAATTGTAATGTTACCCTTATGAATAGTAACATACACTTATAAATTGTAACCCCACTAATTAAATTATATATATAATATTTAATTAAAATTTTGATATACCCATATCATAGAATATGTAAATAAATGTTTTCAATTTTTTATTTTTCGAATAAATTATTATTATTTTTTTAAAAAATCATATTTATGAAAAATATTTTTATAAAGTGGAGTTCAATTTTAGATTATACACGTCGAAAATTTTTGGGTGAAATTTTGGGTTTTTCTGAAATTCATGACTTTTTGATGAGAAGTGAAATACGATGATTTAGAAATTAAGCTAAATACTTGATTTATGGAATCATTGATGATGTTTTGAAGATGTAAGAAAAATTATATTCAATTTACATGAACATATTACTATTTTTGGTTATGGAATCATAACTATTTCATGTAATGTGGTAGAATAATGAAATTGTTAATATAATAAGTATAAACTCTACCTCTCCTCTAGTATAATTCCAACAGACTCTACACTCTTCCTCCCACACATATCAAGCCTTGTACCTTGCCTATGTTTTGTCCAATACTCTTCCCAAGTCCATTCCCCATGTCCAATATCTTTTTGTTTCCCCAAAAGGCCAAAAACAAGTTCTTTAAGAAAGATCCGAAGGAGAAGAGATTAAGAGGTAAACATCCTCTTTTGTTTTATTTCATTTTTGTTAATTTTCTTTTATATTATGAATATTTTCTCAAATCCTCTTATCTGGGAGGAATGAAAGATCTTGTATCCTACATAACTCAGATTTCATAATGTTTATGTATGATTCACCATTACACTTCTTCTCCCCTCTGACCAATTTAATAAATTAAAACACCGTCTGTGATGTGTTGATTTACTCTCATCATGGATGATGTAATTTCAATTTCTATTAATTCATTAAAATATTTTCATGAAAACATTTTACAGATAAACTAGATTATAATTTATTTATTATATTTTATATAATGTTCTTGAATCCTTATATACAAATGTTATTAATTTCTAAAACAAAATGAGTTCATTATGATTGAAGATTCTCCAAAAGACCTAAAGAAATATCAATAACATTTTAACTTATGAATCATCCTCATGTCAAAAATCTCAAGGATAAATTTATTAATTGTTTTGGAAGTCTTTAAACCCCATTCCAATCCAATTCTGGTGTTTCACATCCAATTGACAAGAATATCAATCATGAACCGGTCATGGAAACCTTGTGAAGAACGCACTCAGAAACAATGGAATTATCAAAATATTATTAATGAATTGGTGGAATGATGTTATAAAATTATCATGTATTTTATTATAAATATTAATATGTTTCTTTAAAATATTAATAAATTTATTTTAACCATCATACCTGAGGTTTAATAACGTTTTAGGGAATTTTATCCCAAGGAAAGGGATCCTCTCTTTCTTAATTTTATTCAAGAATATCATATATGTTGTGATCTAATTTTTTATTTTCAGAGGAATAAGTATATTATTGATCCTCCACCATAATTAACTTATGATATATTAATTATTAGATACCTCTTTCCCTATAAATAATTCCTCCCATGTACAGTCAATACAAAAATGGAATTTCTTATGTGAATTCCTTTCCCAATTTTCAATCATTTAGTTAACCATCTACTTTATCCATTATTTGGAATTAATATTGTTGGTGTGAAAATTTTTGACAATATTATGTCATATTTTTTGTATTAATAGTGTATAAACATATCCATTCCATTTTATTAATTCTCTGTCCAACTATATTTTTAAGGTATATTCTTTTTAAAATACCTTTAAAAGTTTCTATAATAAATTTCAAAAGGATTGTGGTTTATTGTATATACTTGTCTCGAGTGGTTTCTCCTAATTTAATAATACTTTAATACCATGATTTTTTCCTTGGACTTAGTTATGTTGGTTTCATCCCATTATAGATCATGATATGTTGTTTTGATCCCATTCTAGCTTAAGATATGTTGGGTTGAGCACATTATAGCTCATGATTGGCTAGGTGAGCCCCATTATAGCTCTCCAATTAATTGGATACTCTAGTGGTGGAATTTGAAAAAATGGTTATTCCATGTGTAAGGGTGATTGAATGATTGATATAGAAAATATTTCCTAAATAAACTATATAATGTTTTTATTCATATGAGTTTTTATGATAATTAGTTTTATTGATTTTTATGTAATCAATTGATTAATGGTTTTTTTCTTATATCCTTTACTATGTTTTGTAATCATACCATGATTTTAAAATGTTATTCAAAGGTTATAAGGATTGGTAATATAAATAATGGTGTCATGAGGAATGATATGGATTGTCCTCAATTAAATCATGTTTTATGTTATAATGGTTTATATTTTGAAAAAAATGGATACTGCTTTTTAGAGTATAATATTTGTATGATTAGGTATGCTATGTTTAAAATATATCTTCATTCTCAACAAATATAATCCCAAAATATACTCAATGTGTGAGAGTCGATGTTTTGTTGTAAAATTCATGATTAAGTAATGTTTTAAGGTTGGGTCCTTATAATTGGTTTATGATTATAGTCTAGAAATCATTAGGGGTTAGAATGATGTTAATTGAATATTATAAATGATTGTTTTCAATTATGGAATATTTTAAATTATATATAATTTTGTTATTACCATGTTTCTTCAATTATGATATGTCTGATCATAATGTTTTCCTGTAGAGGAAATAGGGAAGCTGATGTAGGAAACCATAAAGAGGATGATACATGTATGAATCTACGACCTAGAATAATGGGAATCAAAACTGTGTAGTTTATTTGATGAAAGGATCAACAGACCCAGAAATAAATAGTGGTTGTATCCATGATAGAGAGTAACAAGATCTACCACATCAGAACAAGTCATTTGTTCATAATTTTATGAGACACTGTCTTCCAATATTACGTGGAACGACATATCCACTGATAGCTAAATGATGGATCAATTCTCTAGGAAAGATATTTGATGTCATGGGATATTTTGAACTTCAAAAGGTAATACTATCCAGTTATTGTTTGGAAGGTGAAGCTGATAAACTCTTGTCTTTGGTTAATAATATAATACAATGACATGATCCTGATAGTATGTAATGAGATGATTTTAAGAGTCATTTGGTGAAAAAATGAATTCATAAATAGTTTGATGCAGAATGAAGAAACAATTATTGTAATAGAAGAAGAAAATATGATTTATATATGGATTTACATGATGCCACTTTTACATGATTGACAGATACACACTTGATTTTACTCGGGTATTTGATAAAAAAATTAACATATTTTACTTTGGTTTGAAACATTTCTATGATGAATTTTGGCATCACGAGAGTTTAAAAGATTTGATAAACTTGTTTGTGTGCTGATAAAGATGAAATGGATTTTTCTGAAAAATATTTTACCTATGATGAAAATAATAAAAAGTGGTCAGGTAGGAAGGCAATGGTAAAGAACTCATCAATGAAATCTGAAGGTAAGAAAATTAATTTCCCTTCTTGTGAAAAGTATGGTGAAATAATCCTATAGAAAGTATTCTAAATTTTTCCATGTGCTTGAGATGTGGAATGTTTGGGAAAATTTCACGTGAATTCAAGGAAAATGATCCAAAATATAATGAGAAGTTGATGGTGAGATGCTTTAATTATAACTAACTAGGTCATTATACTAATTTTTTTCCAAATCTAGTCACTGTGGTAAGAAATCAGCAAGTTTGGAAGTGGAAGGGTGATGAAAAATCATTTTGAACTACTTCAGTAGATGTTTATCCATTAAATCAAGTGGTATCAGGTACATTATTTATTTACTATGGTTTTTCTAATGTATTTTTTAATACAGGTTCTACACATTCTTTTATTTAATGGTAATTTTATGGTAAATTAAAAAAATAACCTCATGAAATGAAATCAGAATTATAGATAAAACACCAGGGGGAATATTAAGGAAAAATGAAAATTTGAGATTCCTTCTATTATTATATGTAGAATGTAATTACTATATGAACCTATTGTTCTACCATTGGTAGAGTTTGATGTTATACTAGGTATGTATTGTCTTTCTGTTTATCATGCAAATATAAATTGTAATGAAAAAGAAGTTGTTTTTTCAAAATGTTTATTAGTTTTTATACAAGAAAAAAACCATAAAATTGATAACATATCATGAAGAGAGGAAACTGTTGAAAGATGGAAATTAATGTTATATTGCTTATATCATTGAAAACAAGGAAACTGTTTAGATTAATGATGTTCTACTGGTAAATCAATACCATAATGTTTTTCCAGATGAGGTACCTAGTGTCATACAAGATCAGGATGTCGAATTCACAATTGAATTATTATATAATTCTAAGATAGATACAAAACACCCATATTTAATGGATAAAATGGTACATATTAAATTTAAAAATCAGTTATAGGATTTTCTTTATAATTTATTCATTCGTCCTAGCACTTCACCATGGGGTTTTCATGTCTTGTTTTGTAACGTCCCAACCAATCTCACCACTATGAAAGTGGTTGGACCAGTCACCACATGACCTCAAGAACATCTCCATATGATAGAGGCTACCGACTAAAAGTGAGGGGGTAAGGATAGTTAGTGGCGAGACTATACCCTCCTATTAGGTTGTGGAACAGTATAACAGAGTAAATAAAAAACAAAATTTGAAGTAACTATAGTAATAATAAAGGAGTGGAAGACAGATTTTATATAAATAAAAAAAGGTGCCAATGGAATTTTATACAATAGATGAATTCATAACATGGTATTGATACATCATAGAAAAAAAACAATATGACATGCTTTTCAAAACAATACAGTTTAACACTAAAGTAAATAAAAGAACTAAAATCCCAAATGATATCTCCTCGATCATCTTGAGCTCCCACTCAATCCTTTGGTCATAACTCATGGGTATAAGATAAAATATACAAGAAATTTCCCAGGCCCTATGAACAAGAATGGTCTACTTGAGTACCCTAGTGAAATTGCAACCTGAGTAAGGTTTGAGATCTAAATCTCCGAAGGCCGACACAACCGATGTCTAACCCAATCTTGAATGCATAATCTAAATTAAACAGGGTGCAAGCATACATGAATAAAGTAAGTAGAACAATGTAACTATAAACCCAAGTACCTTTTTCATCCCAGAGCTGGTGTATGAAAATTTAATCAGTTCATTAGTTGAGTATTACTAATTTATTCAGAAGTCACATGTGTAAGTTGACTACTACGTCCAAGGTGTTTCTTTCAAGGTAAGATGATGTTATGTAATGACAGGGCCAGATGGGAATTTACCATGGAACCTACATGTCAATGCTGGACCCAATGAGTGTATCCAAAGAATCCTATGATGGTATTTATTTATAAAGTTCCGTGGTAATATCTAATGGGACAACCTCATGATAGTCTAAGTATTGAAGGTCCCATGATGTAATAAGGAAACCAGACAATGATATCTAGTGAGGGAGTTCCAGGGTAATAATCATGGTAATTTTGATCTTCCAGAATGCTAAATGATTCTTATATTTTTATAGATAAGGGGTAAGAGTGTAATACAAGGAGCATAATCCAAGTAATTCCACATTGGGGTGCCTACCGAGTACAAGGAGTGCATCCATGGTAAAATGGGGCTAATGATGGACTGGGTCCAAGGACTGTATCCATGGCACTAACAGAGAAATTCTGGATCCAATGAGTGTATCCAAGGAATCCATTAGTACTATATTGGGTTTCCAATATTAGTATACTAGGAAACCAAATATAAGACAAAGAACAATATCTTGGTGGGCCTTTACCTTAGTAACTCATCCATGAATCTGTAATGGTGTATATGAGTGCTCATTATATTCTCTAATAAGAAACCATGGGAGTTTGAGTCTAACCATTCTTATTTGATAAATAAGTCATATGATAATTGATTTTTTTCAAAGAATTTCAATACATTAGTGTGTAATGGTTATGTAGAATTGCTACCATTTGTTTATTGGTTCATTCATTCCTTTCATTAGTGTTGAAAGGTCAAGTAGTAGGACCAAAATTTTTTTTTTGGTCGAAACCTTACCTTCCATTACTGTAGAAAGGTCAAGAAGGATTGAAACCATTTAGTGAAATACATAAAACAATATTAATTAATTAATTTTTACTTTGTTACCATCCATAAATATTATAAGGGGTGATACGAACATGTAGAATTTATTAAATTTCTATTAACATGACCATGTGATATACTTAGTATACTTTCCAATTTACATTTCACATTTAATTGTCAATTAAAAGAACTTACCATCTGTGGGTAAAGAGATAAGAATACATGGAACTTTTCACGATAAAATTATTAGGATAACTCAATCATTTTATATGGAAGGTGATACCTTTATAATGGTCAAGATAGGGCACACACAAACGGTGACCGGAATGTGTTAAAATACTAAATGGAAATTATGGAAAACATATCACATGGGTAAATCCAATTAAAATATGGTCTATGAACTTGGCTGGGGCCTTGGACCTTTTAATTATTTAATGTAAGTAAATCTATTTTGTGAATGCCATTAGGGCCATGTCTTAAACATGCCATATTTCAACCTAACATCAATGTACAAGAATTATTAACACAACAAGTCAAGAATTAAAGGTATAACCACTACTTATTAGCTTAATGGATGTGCACCTCGATTGAGGGGGTTTATTATTAAAACATGATATTTTTTATCAAAAAATAATGTATATCGTTACACATTCAAATCAAGAACATGCGAAATCCACATTTCATTGTCATTGTAAATAAAAATTAATTTCATGAATTAATTTGTAACAAAACTGAAGTAATAAACATTGTTAATGAATTTATAAAGATTCTGGAACTGGAAAGGGACCCTACCTCATGTGGATCTAAGCCTCCCAATCAATATCATAATTCTTTCTATATTCGAGTTTCTATTCCCCCACTGAAAATATGAGTCTTCATATACATATAAGGACACCTAACTTCTATGCACCCACCCGCATGACTATGAGAATGTTCAAGGGGTACCTTACATGTATTCTTATATGGATACACTAGCTTCCATTCATCTACCAATGAATTTTCCACAAATATACATAGGAACATCTAGCCCTATACATGAAATTCACTACTATGGGTGAAATTACATGTAACATGGGATCCTAAATACATATATATACTTCCTTATGCATACGATGGCATGTCACCCTGGACCCAGTGACTCGAAACTTTTGATAAGGGAAAAAACTAGAAAAAGGATACTAGGAACCTGAAACCCCAAAAAACAGAACATTTAAACCTGGGACAAAACAAAAAAATGGCCTATACCCTTACCTTTGTTTGAGGTAATGAACCTAAAACAAGTTGAAACCACATGATGAACTAAGGAAATGAACTGAAACACATAAAACTGCTTTTCCTTTGGCGATGGTTTCTGGAATATGCTCCAACACACTCGTTGAGATCATTCGCATGACCTATGATTGAAGGGAAACAAAAATTTGGTCTTCCCAAGGAACCTAGGGATTGGATGAACCTTATGGATGAATGATGAAAATCTAGTAAAAAATAGGAAAAGGGATTGAGGACTCACCATGATAGGTTATTCAATGAAATTGAATGAAATCCGGGTGGATTTCGCTATGGGTGGATTGTCAATTGGGAGGTTCTACGCGAGGTCAAGGGAGTGCCCAAGGGGGCATCACGGGGTCTTTGTGAGATATAAGAGGTGATTGGTTTATTATTTTTTTTTAATTTTTTTATTTTAGTTTCATGAAATGGTTTAAAAGACCCTAACAATGCGGTTTGATACACACAAATTTCCAAACCTTGTGAAAACCGTGCAGTGTCTACTTCCTACATAGGTTTAGGCACACAGTTTAGGAAACTATGCACAGAACATGTGCAAGGCCATTTCCCCGTTACCTACAATGGGCTGCATAGTTTAGTAGGCCATGTGCAAACCTTGAATCGTCTAATGTTTTTAATAACATAATGTTTTTCAGGTCTAAAGCTCTTGAAACTTCTCGAGGCTCTCAGGAATCATATTGGGCATTCTCCCAATTCCAAAAAATCACTTAGTAGTGATCCAACTCTCAGAATTATGTTCCAAATATCAATATTAAATCCAACCCATCTAGTGAACAAAAAAGTTCAAAAACATTTGTACTTTTGTCTTGTAAAAAATGGGATTCTAGAATCTACCCACCATAAAAATTTCTCATCCCTCAGATGCCTTCGATAACAATGCAACACCACCCGACCTACAACAGTTGTGATGTTTTGATAAAATGGTTTCATTGTGTTACTAATTTCTAATACACCATAAGAACATATAATGCACTCTGCACTTCTACATCTAAAACCGGAGCCAACACTAAAAGTTTAATATAAAGATAGAAATAGAGCTTACATGAGCCCATTTAGGTAGAGACAAGATCACATCATCTTCTCGATATACATTTGATCGATGGTGATCACCCCCATATGTGTTAAATTTTGAAGGGGAAAATTCCATGCCACGATACCTTCACCATTGGAATTTCTGTACAAGGAACAACTATGAGTTTTATTTCGAAACTCCTAAAATTTTTTCTTAAAAAGGAAACGGTCGAATTCTGGTTGACCTAATTAAATAGGTCAAGAAATATCTCACAAAAGACACTTACAACCTTGAGACCACTCATGCCTTAACATAGATTTTTTTTAAAGTGGACTCTTACAACGGTAAACATTGAACTAAAGGAAGATAGAATTAGTTGAGCCACTTGGCCGACATATCTTAAAGATGTCTGGCACATACAACCAATACAAATTAAAATAAAAAATTCGAGTCCATGAGTCCAAAAAATAAATTACTACATGGGAACCCCTAAATCACTCAATATATACCAAGACTCTATTAAGAACCATTTTCCATATAGTACCTCTTACAAAGATCATCCAAAAAGCTCGACATCCTTTAAAGAAATAGCATGGTGTAAGACTGACACTCTCTTTGTGTATCGAGGATGATGTCTAGATATGGGACATGCTCATCTCTTAAGAAGAGTACACTAAGATGATATATTATTGGGATTCTAGTTACACATCCTGAAACTGGATGATAAATCAGTTGAACCAGATCAATGTCATGCTGCAGATCAAGCATCGACATAAAACAACACATACAAACCACTAAGGAATTCAATAGAACCCGAAAATTTCCCAATGGTCCCCTTTGTTTTTGGCCCTTATACCTGGAAAGAAAAAAATTATTAGGTTTGGCATAAGAATACCAACCTAAGGAATTTCATAGCCAAAAAGGAAAGAAAACTAACTGCTCATAAGTGCACCAGATTTATAAAAATGAGATTGTCATGTCAAAAAACCCAAGTATTTCGAAAATCTACCTGAGTATTATGATGGAACAATTTCTCTAATTATCATGTCACTATACATAGAGATGACCCAAGACCATAATCTACAGTACAATAATAATTATTTAGAGTCATATTTCCACATGTAACTTATATTCCCTGATGATAGCCTACAAAGATATCCATTTCTACGAAGAAGAATGGGTCAAATGACCTACAAAGAAGCTAATTATGCCGGGTGCATTTCTTACTAGATAAAAAAGATAACTCCTCGATGACCAAGTCTATAACAAGGTCAAGAAACACATTAAATATCATATGAATAAGGGTTTAATTATAAAATAATCAACCTTCTAGGGACAACGACACCCAAACAACACCGAATGTGAGAAAAGTCACTGCACTAGCAAGGAATTTTTGTTATGAGGGCGCTACCTACCATGGTTATCCCCTTATGTAGAACAAGTGTTAACCCTAAAACTAGGTCACATTAAACAATATTCACCTGACACAATTACCAATCCAAAATCCATTGATAAGGGAATGAATACCTAGATAAAGTACCTTTTAAGGAAACCTAAAGAGAAGTCCGAACCACACTTACATGATGGTTTTAAATAGTGGACCCCACTATATAATCAATTTCCAAGAATCTTATATTTAATAATAGTTAATCTTTAATAATTAAATGATTTAATCAAAACATCAATGAACCAATTTCAAAACAAATCCAAAAGTATATTATTTTAACTAATTCCCCATGTGTAAAACAGGAATGTTTTATAAAACATCCATTTTAAAATTTTTACATTTGTTGAACTCTTATCCTTTTTAGGAAAAATATCAAAATAAATTCAATTTATGAAGATAAGGTGACTTATGAGGGTCTAATTTTAACCAAACTAGGTTCCCTATAAAGCATCCCAATAGAAATTGGAAAAATTATTAAAATTTAAACATCCAAACAGGTCATCCAATAAAAACATTACCCAAATGACCTACTTGGGTCTAATTTCACTTTAAAAGAAAACCATTTTGATTTCATATCGAAAATAAATATCTTTTACATTTATATTAATATTTGTAGGCCTCATACCTTTTTTATTTAATATGGGTTTTCATTTCCCAATTCATGAAGCACCCATACACTACATGGATTGAAAATTGGCTCCCATTAATCAATACGAATATCAATTAAAATTTTATAATGATCAAACATAGTGGTCTAATTTGATATGGGTGGCTATCTACCGGCATTATAAGTGTGAGTACATGTAACAATTGGGCATTTGGATCCATTTAGTTGATACTAACTTACATTAGCAATGAATTTAATAGTTTTTTTAAAATGATTCAGTTGCACGGGTTATGGTTTCCCAGATATAAGGCGCCCATACACCTTACAATTAAATACAAACTGTCATTGTAATAACAACCTTTCATTTTGACAAAAGAAACCGTCTATATACTTATCAAGCATGGTAGCCTGCAACTATATGAACCTACCCCTAATAAACAATGTCTAATCATAGTATAATGGATATTTGATCATATGAGAATGCTGAAATAATAAGTAAGCTTAGATGGCATGCTAATATACTATATAAACATGAAAAAAAATCTAAGCATTGAATATTAATGAGGAACCAAATCAAACATAGCTGACAACTTTCTAATGTAACTATATGCCATGGCATATGTGCATGGAAAGTGAATTTATAAGTGCCCAATATGATGCATGTATGTTTCATCCTTTCCATAATCAGCCAAGGGTAATATTCATAATTTAATAAGTCATAAGCAATGGCATATAAAACACTCAATATAGGTGAAGGCATATCAATTATAATAATGAACAACTTAAACAATATTTTCAATCCTAGAAACTAGGTCATTCTCCGTACATGGGTGATCAGTCCCACGAACAGCTATTATCAAAGTGATGATATATTCATAGTCTCTGTCTAAGAACCCAAAATAGTAATAAAAAAGGAAAAAACATCTATTAAACCATGTTGTAACATCCCGAACAGGCTCACCACCAAGACGAAGGTTGGACCAGTTGCTAGATAGCCTCAAGCATGCCTCCCCATAGGCTAGAGGCTATCGGCTAGCTACAATGGTGTAAGCATATTCCGTGGGGAGGCTATAAAATCTTATCAGAGTTTTTCAATGGTATAATAGAGTAAATAATAATAAACAATAGAAGGAGTAACATCAATAATAAATATGGGGAAGACATATTTCATACAAATGAAAAAAGTGGACAATACTAGTTTATAAAATCGATGAATGTGTTACATGGTACTGATAAATTATAGAAATTAGTAAACATTACCAAATTCTTCTAAATAAAATTCTATGTAATACTCATGAAAAGAAAAAAACTAAAATCCCACAAGAAATATCCTTGAGCATCCGGATCTCCATCTCAGTCCTTTGATCAAAACTCTTGGGTACTAGCAAATAGAAACAAGAAAGGTCCAAGGTCCTCTAAATAAGAAAGGTATACAAGGTTACCCTAGTTAAATGGGGGGCTTGAGTAGTTTTTGAGATATAAATCTCAATAGTCCAGCACCACCAGTGTCTAACCCAATCCCGAAATTGTAATATATATTAAATAGGGTTCAAGAATACATAAATAAATTAAGCAGTACAATGTAACTAGATTCCTAATTACATGATTTATCCTTCAATTGGTGTGTGTACATGTAATACGTTAATTAATTAAGTATTAAAAGTTTATTGAAATGTCACATGAGAGTATGTCTCCTACTAAGTCCAAGGAGTTTCCTCCAAGGTAACAATGGACTAAGAAATGACATGGCCTGATGGGATTTAACCATGGAATCTAATTGTCTATACACGACACAAGTATTGTATCCAAAGAATCCTATAATGTAATTTAGTAATAAAGTCTCATGGTAACAACCAACACAACAACCTCGTGATAGTTTAAGTTGTGGAGGTACCCAGATATAACAAGGAAACCTGACAAAGATATCATGTGAGGGTGTTACAGGGAAATAACCAAGGTAACGTAAATCTCATGGAATGCTAACCCAGTAGTATCTGGGTCTAGCTAAGTGGTAATGGTTTAATCCAAGGAGCGTAGTCAAATGAATTCCATGATAGGGTGCCTACCCAGTATATGGAGTGCATCCAAGGTAATACGAGGCTATGTAAGTACGGGGTCCAAGGAGTATATCCAAGGCACTATCTTTTCAATGCTTGATTAAGGGGTTTATCCAAGGCATCCTATAGAACTTCATGGGTCACCCAATGGTAGTACACTGGGAATCCAATGATAATACAAGGAACATGATATAGGTGGGTATTAACCTTAGAAACCCGTGCTTGAATTTCGAATGGGGTACACGAATGCTCACGGTATTGTCCGATCAGAAACCACTACAATATTAAGTCTAACCATTCTTATTTAATAAAGAAGTTAAATAATAATCACTTTTCTTCCATGTCTTTCCATAATTTAGTGTGTAAAGGTCTAGTAGATTTGCAACCATTTTTTATTGGTATAAGCATTTCATTCCATTAGTGTGGAGAGGTCATGTAACATTACTTCCCTTTGTTTATTGGTTCAATCCTTGACTTACATTAGTTTTGAAAGTTCATGTAGCAATGAAAAAATTTATTAAAAACCATTAAGGAATATTTATTAATAAAGGTTCACACTTTTACCTTCCATCAACATGCTAGGGTGTGCTATATACATGAAACCTTTATTCAATTACTCTTAATAAGGCCAAGTTATATACTTGTTATACATTCCAATTTACATTTCGCATTTGATTTTCAAAAAATGAACATACCTTGGGAGAGTAAAGCGATGAGAATACATGGTAATATCCTTGATGAAATTCATAAGAGAACACAACCATTTGATACAGAAGGTCTTACCTATATAAAGGTCTAGCCAAGGCACACCCAAACAGTGGCCTGAATGTGTCAAAACACTAAACCAAAATTATGGAAAACATATCATATGGTTAAATACAAATAAAAAAGTGTCCAAGAACTTAGGTGGTGACTTGAACATTTTAATTATTTTAAGAAAGTAAACATAATTTTCTAATTCCTTTATGTCCATGTACCACACATGCCATATTTCATCATGACATCAAGGCATAAAATTTTTTAACATGAAAAGTCATGAAAGAAATGTTAAAGAATTACTTTGTTATTGAAGGAAGTACACCCCAATTGAGAGTTTTTATTATTGAAACATGATATTGTTTATCAATAAACCATTTTATACATTTAACAATTAAATCATGAACATAATAAATTCATATTTCAAAGGCTTTAGACATAATACGTAATTGAATGAATTAATTTATAAAAAAATGTATAGTAAGAAAATATATTAATTAATGTATAAGGAATGAGGACTTATAAAGGGACCTTAACTCAAGTATAACTATGCTATCCACTCTAGATCTTGACACATTATAACTATAAGAAGCTACTCCCCTGCTGAGAAAATGAATCTTCACATACATATAAGGACTCTTAGCCCCTATTCACACACCTGTATAGTCATGAGGATGTGAAAGGGGATCCTTAAATGTATACCAATATACATACACTAGCCTCCACTCAGCTACGCATGCATTTTCCAAATATATACATAGGCACACCATGCCACATACATGAAATTCACGGTGATAGGGGAAATTACATATAACGGGGAACCTAAATATATATATACCAATGCATACACAGGAGAGTCATATTTGACTATGCCACTCAAAACAGATGAGAAGGAAACCACACACAACACAAATGTTACTCAGAACCTTAGATCACAAAAAGCACACATTAAAACATGGGAGAAAACCAAAAATGGGCCTAAACCCTTTCCTTGTTTTGAGGCGATGAACAAAAATGAGAGAAAACCACACCGTGAAGCTCAATGTACAACAAGAAACATGTCTAGGACTTATAAAATAAAAAATCCCAAAATTTAACAAATGAGAAACAAAGAAAGAGTTGAAAACCTTACCCTGAAATAAATCCAACAGACTGAAAAACATTGTATCACCTCACCTTCAGTAGTGAGTTCTGGAATAGGCTCCAGCTAGCCTATACAGATCATTTGCATGACCTATGATAAAATGTAAAGAAAAATCATGTCATCTCAAGGAACTAATGGTTCAAATAAACTTGATTGGGAGACAAATAGGATGATGAAAATCCAATAAATGAGTGTTGAAGGGATTGAGGACTAACCATGATGGATTGTGTGATGAAATTGAATGAAATCAGAGTGGATTTCACTATGGGTGGATGGTTAGGTGGGGGGGGGGGGGGTCCGCATGATGTCAATGGAAAGCCCAAGGGGGAGGGGGGTCGCGTGGTCTATGTGAGATAGGGGAGGTGAGTGGTTTATTTTAGTTTTAATTTTTATTATTATTTTAATTTGATTCAAATCATTAAATAAAAAATACATCATGGTTTGAGCTGCATGGTTTTCCATACCATGCACAAACTATGTAGAGTCTAATACATGTACGAGGCTGGGTACACAGTTTAGGTAACCGTGCATAAGATGTTTGAAAAGACACTACCCCTTTAAATTAAATGGGATTCATAGTTTAGAAGGACATAAAAAAACCATGTCCTCTCTGTTGTCTTTAAAAACATGATTTTTTTGTTCCTGACACTCACAAAACTTCTTGATCCACTCAAAAATGTTTTAGGGCCTTCGACCAAGCCCAAAAACATCACTTATGAGTGATCCAACTCAAAAAATTAAGTTCCAAATATCATTATTAAAATCCAACACATCCAGTAAATGAAAATGTTCAATAAAACCTACATACATTTTTCTGTTTCAAAAACACATGTTTATATATGTTTGTTAAAAATAATGATGGTTCAATGAGACTTTGTTTTGACTATAGATCTTTGAATAGAATTACAGTTAAAAATAAGTATCCATTGCCTCATATTGATGACTTTTTTATCCGCTCTAGGGAGCTCAGTATTTTTCCAAGATTGATTTAGATCTGGGTACCATCATCTAAAGGTGAAGGATGATGATATTCAGAAAACAGATTTCTGTACAATATATGGGAATTATTAGTTTTTTGTGCCCTTTTGATTTAAAAATGTAGAAACTGTATTCATGGATATTATGGATATAATATTTAATGTGTTCCTGGATAAATTCATGGTTATTTTTATTAATGAAATTCTATAATATTCTAAATGTAAAGAGGAGCATGAAAAACATCTAAGTGATGTTTTAAAAACCATTAAATAAAATATGCTGTATGGAAAATTAAGAAAGTGTGATTTTTTGTTGGTTTAAATATCATTCCTTGGTCACATTGTTTCTTAAGATGGAATAACTATTGATCATGCTAAAACAAAATTGGTGGCATAATAACCAGGACCCAAAAAATATAACTAAGATTCAAAGCATCCTTGGTCTGGAGGGATATTACCAATGGTTTTTTGAAAACATTGCATGGTAATCCAGCATAATGACAATGTTAGCCCGAAAATTTGTTGTATTCATATAGACAAAATAATGTGATGATTGTCTTCATAAATTGGAATGAATATTAGTGAATTATATAGTTCAAACTCTACCTTCTAGTGATGGTGTATTTTTCATCTATATTGATGCTTCATTGAAGGGACTTGGTTGTGTTCTGATGTATAATGATCAGGTAATTTTTTATGTTTCTCGTTAGTTGAAACCTCATGAGTTAAATTACACTACACAAGATTTATAATTAGTATCTGAGGGTTTTTATTTAAAAATTTTGATGCATCATTTATTTGGATCCAAATGTGAAATATATACTGTCCATAAAAGTTAGAAGTATATATTCACATAGTAAGAATTGAACTTGAGGTAGAGACTATGGATTAAACTGATAAATGATTTTTATTGAATGATTAATTACCATCTAGGAAAAGAAAAGATAGTTCCAAATGATTTGATTTCAAAACATCATGAATCGTTAACCATGTTAAATTTGAAACATGACCCCTTGATTAATGATTTGATGAATTTGGGATTGGGATTCATTGTTTGAGGAAATTCCTTCATTTTTTTAGGTGTCAGTGAAGTCATCTCTCTTAGGCAGAGTCATGACTATGCAAAAGGATTATAGTGAGATATAACAAAAGTTAAAGCTGGTCAAGAAAGTTAAATTTAATGAATTTAATTTTGATAATGATTGTGTTCTGATATTTGGAAAGAGATTATGAATACCTTTTAACTCCCAACTGAAGAATGAATTTTTACTTGAGGCTCACAGTTCTCTGTTTTGAGTTCATCCGGGAAGTAAAAAGGTTTATATATACATTCAAGATTATTATTGGTGGGATGGAATGAAAAGAGATATTTTTGATTTTACAGTGAAATGTTTGACATGTCAATAGTTTAAAGTAGATAGGTAGTTACCAAATAATATTTTTCAATATTTTCTAGTGCCATATTGGAAATGAGAAAATATATCCACGTATTTCATTGTTGGACTTCCAAAGACCTCTCAAGGTACCAATGAAATTTGGGTTATTATTGATTGGTTGATTTAATATGCATAGTTAGTACACATACAAGACACATTTTATTTAGATAAGCTTTCCCGACTGTACCTCAAAGATATTGTTAGGTTTCATGGTGTTCCTATTTCTGCTGTATCTGACTTAGATCCCAGGATCACTTCTAATTTTTGGAAGGGACATCTGAAGTTGTTTGGATGAAAATTATATTTTAGTACTTCTTTTCTTCCACAATTATATTGGTAGTCATAATGGATGATTCATACTTTAGTGGATATTTTTTGAGCTTGTTCACTACTTGGCAAGGTGGGATTAACATTTTCTAGTAGATGATTTTTCTTATAATAATAGTTTTCATTATAGCATATAGATGGAACATTTTGAGGAATTATATAGTAAGTGGTGAAAAAATCTAGCTTTTAGGGATGAATTTGGGGAATGGAAGTTAATGGGACAAGAATTAGTAGAGGAAGTGGATAAGAAATTGAAGATGACAATGGAACATATTATGATAGCTTAGAGCAGGTATGAAAGTTATTCAGATAATGGGAGGAAAGACATTTTTTGGAAGGTGACCATATTTTTCTTAAAATATTAGTTTGGAAAAGTGTTATGCATTTTGGTAAGAAAGGGAAGCTATGTCCATGTTTTATTATACCTTATATAATCTGACATAAAGTTGGACTATTAGAATACTGAGTAGAATTGACTCCGTGTTTATCTTAGGTACATAATTTTTTTATTATTTTGATGTTGAGAAAGTAGGTGCCAGATTCATCTCATGTCTTAATCCCAGAAATAAATTAGCTGGAAGATAATATTTCCTATGATGAAAAACATTGTCATATTATTGATTGATGAGAACAAGTATTTCGAAATAAGGTAATCCACTAGGTAACAGTTTTGTAGAGAAACCACGTGGTTGAAGAAGTAATATGGGAATTTGAAAATTCTGTGAGAGAAAGGTATCCTCATTTGTTTAATATGTAAAATAAATACATGGATTTTTTTGGATGGTGGGTATCATGTAACAAACGAGGTAATTATAAAATAATTATCACTAAACATAATTTCCCCTCATCCGTATTTTGAATTTTGAAAAACGGAATACATAGTGTCAATTAATAAGTTATTTCGTGTATGATAAGACCAACCTAATCTTCGGTTAATAATATCATACCCATGTGAATAGTAATTTGACCCTTATGAATAATAAAATACAATTATGAATAGTAACATCACCTATGATTGTACATTTATAAGATTTAATGAAAATTATGATATATCCATTTCATGGAATATGTAATTAACTATTTTAATTTTTTTATTTTTCAAATAAAATATTATACTATTTAAAAACTAAACTTATAATATTTAGAAATTTAATTGGATAAAATGGAGACCATTTTAGGATTCTACCAGTTGAAAGAAATTTTGGGTAAAATTTTGGTGATTTTTTGAAATACTAAATTTTTTGATGCATTGAAGAACACGATAATTTAAAAATTAAGCTAGATACTTGTTTTATAGAGTCATGGGTGATGTTTTTCTTAGGTAAGAACACATATCTCGTACTAAAATTCAATTATTACTATTTTTTGATTGGATTCATAAATATTTATTTTCTGGTGAAAAAATAATATAATAATGACTAAAATAAGGGAAAACTCCTCCCCTCATCTACTCTAAATACCTCACACTCACCACTCTTCCTCCCATACATCTCAAGCCTTGATTTTTGCCAATGCTACATCCAATACTTCTACCAAGACTCTTCGCCACATAAAAGTCCTACTGGTCTTTCTAAAAGGCCCAAACCAAGTTCTTTAAGAAGGATCTCAAAGAGAAGAGATCCAGAGGCAAATATCCTGTTTTTTATCATTCTTTTATTTTAATTTTGTATTATATTCTTCACCTTTACTAACCTACCCTTATACAAGTATCATAAATAATCCATTATCTTACATATCATAGATTTTATCATGTACATGTTTGATTCACCATTACACTTCTTATCCCCTCCCAATTATTCACGAAATTAAAACATCGTCTGTGATGTGCTGATTTACTGACACCATAGACGATGTGATTGCAATTTGTATTACTTCCTTCAGGATTGGTAATGAAACCATTATTATGGTTAAAAAAGCTTATAATTTATTTATTAGATCTTATATTAATTTCTATAATCCTTTTATACAAATATTATTAATTCATAATACAAAATGAGTTAATTATGATCGAAGAATCGCAAAATGACCTAAAATATATCAATAATGTTTTAACCCATGAATCATAAACATACCAGAATTAAAAATGATAAATGGTATAATGGTTATAGGAATATTGAAATTCCATTCCATTCCATTTCTGGTGTTTCAATTCCAATTGACAAGAACACCCATCATGAAAAGATAATGGAAACCATGTGAAGAATGCACCAAAAAAAGTGGAATTTAAAAAACATTATAAATGAATTGGTGGAATGAGGATATAAAATGATCATGAAAGTAATTATAAACATGAATATGTTTTTTAAAATATCAATATCCCTATCCTAACATTCATATATGAGGTTTAAATAATTTTAGGGAACTTCACCCCCGATAAGAGACTCTCTCTTTCTCAATTTCATTCAAGAATATCTTCAATGTTGTGTTCTATTATTTTTGTTTCTGAAGGATGGGGTATATTTTAGAACCTCCCACATAATTACCATATAATTTATTATGCATGAGAGACCCCTTTTTCTCATTAATCCCTACAATTTACACCCAACATAATGTCGTAATTTCATAACTGAATTCTTAATCTAATTTCTTATCATTGGGTTAACCTTATACTTTATCTATTATGTGGAATTAATATTGTTGGTGTGATTAATTTATGTATATATATTATTTTATTATGTGTATTTATAGTGTATACACATATCCATTCAATTATATTAATTTTCACTCTAATTATATTTTTAAGGAACTTTCTTTTTAAAATCCTTTTAATAGTATCTTTAGTAAATTTCAAATGTATTGTTGTTTATATATATATATTTCATGAGTGGTTTCTCCTAATTTTATGATACTTTATTTCCGTGATATATTTCTTGGACATAATTATGATGGTTTTATCCTATTATAGCTCAAGATATGTTGGGTTGAGCCTATTATAGCTCAAGATACGTTGGGTTCGTCCAATTATTTCTCAAGATATGACTCGTGAGTCCCATTATAGATCTCCAATGCATTGGGTACTCTAGAGGAGGAATTTTACCAAATGGTTATCCACGTATAAGGATTATTGTAATAGTGATATTGTAAATATCTCTCAAGGCAACTATATGATGTTTCTATGCATATGAGTTTTTATGATTATGGGATTTATTGGGTTTTATGTTATCACATGACTAATGATTTCTTTATTTATATCTCTTATTGAGTTTTCTAATCATTTCAAGATTTTTAACTATAATTCATAGGATATATGTATGGGTATGTGAAATAATGGTTTTGTGATGAATCATATATAGTGTTTTCAAAGAAATCATGTTTTAAGTTTTAACGTTTTTTATTTTGAAGAAATCGATAATGTTTTTAGTAGTATCATATTTGTATTAATGTGGTATGTTATGTGTGAAAGATATTATAATGATCTAAAACACTAAAAATGAAATGATCCACAATGTGTAAAAATGTATATTATTATTTTAAATTAAAGATTAATTAACTTTTATGGTCTGGTACTTATTAAACATGTTCGATAATTACAATATTTCAGAAAAAGGTTTTTTATCAATAGGGATGCATCTATGAAAGAGATTTTATGTGTGCTAAAATAATGACATGGCGATTGACTATGAAACCTTAAAATTAAATCATCATGATAAGAATTATCTTACTAATGACTATGAATTTTCTTAATCATATATCATCTAAATATATGGATGAACTATCTTTATATGGAAAATGTGATATAAAAAACTATTACTGATATTTACTGACAAATTTCAATGATTTACTTTTATGTTTTGTTGGATCTTCAAAATGAATAATAAAATAGAAGTAAATTTATTTATAACCTATCATACTCATACTATTTAAATTTCAGAGAGGATATTTCCATTATTGGAAGTCCTTCAAAGTCATAGGTAACTTGATTATTAGTTGGTTTGAGTATATTCTACCTTTTGAATTATCTTCTAATAAAAGTTTCCACTTGAGTATTAAAATGGATCCTGTTATGAGATCTATATATATAATGGTTTATAACTCATGAATATTGTTATCATATTGGAGAAGTGAATCTTGGAGTACAAGAAATTATAAAGGAGACTACGTAATAGATAATTGAGATTCAGAAACACTACATGTATACTTATATTTCATAAAAAACATATCCTGATATTATTGTGATGGATATCAAATTTCATGATAGGGAACACGTTTACTCATGTTACCACATTCTATAGTAGATACAAGATTTGGAATGAAGAGAATACTAATTGAAATTGAGAAGAGATCATTTGGGATTTTACAAAAATGATGGAGTGGTTTCTTGTTAATTATAAATACCTAAAATTCATTCCAATTCCCACAATATCTTTCACGTGTCACTAAAGAGAATTTACATGTCTGAACTAAAACATATACATGATAATAATGGTGTGAAATTTGAACAATATTTTTAATATAAATAGGAATCGATCAAAATTATAGAATATAGGAAAAAAGTGTTGAGGAATTGTATAACTCATCTTGTAATGATCTTGTAGAGGAGTCATAGGTATGAGGAAGCTACTCAAAAATATGAATAAGTGTCAAAGGAAAATTACCCCTATTTATTTTGTAGTCATAAAAAAATTTACAAGATAAAATTTATTCTATGGTAGAATGTAATGGTCAAAAAAATTCAATCATTGATTAACAAATGAGAGATAAGTTTTTATAAATAATATTCTATTATAGAATGGAAGTATATAGAAATACTATTACAAATATATTATTACATATACGGTAATAATACTGATTACAAAAACCAAGAAATGTATTTATATATAAAACAAAATTAATAATTATCAAGCAATGGTATAGTATATAGGACTTAACTCTTCCATTAAGATTACACATATCATGAAAATTATTAAATGTAAAAGCAACTAAAATAAGATAATTGATATTACTAATAAAATAATAAAAACCCTTAGGAATGAAGTATTAGTTGATGATTTTTTTGTGGTATTTATATTTTATGTAATAAAAAATTTGACTATTTGAATATAAAGATTACATTTCTATTACTTGAACATTGTGTAATATGATTCTCAGTAAATAAAACAATTGGCCACCATGAGTATTGTTAATTATGTAATTATAAATTAATCACCAGTGTTGGTATATATTAATGTTAATGAGATGAGTTATTTAAAATCACAAGGAGGAAATTATAGCCTCAACTGGTTAGTTCATGACTTTTAATGATCAATTATGAAAACATGGGAGGGATGCTAAATAATTGGGTTTCTCCCTTGAGAAAATCCTAATAGAGATTCAATAAGTAAGGAATGAGTGTAATTAACTATGGGATAAGTTTAACTTAGTTGAGATCTCTTCTTGGTCAATTTTGTTCCACTCCACCCCATGAAATATCCAAAACCACTACCCTTAACATAAGGGAATATGAATTTTTAATAAGGGGTTATGCATCAAAACCATAATATACTAAAAGATTAATTTCCTTTGAATCATTAAAATAGTTATTTTCTTAAAATATAATTTTCATTTTTAATTCAATAAATGATAAAAATTTAATTAAATGCTGGTTGATTAAATTAAGATAAATTTTGGGTTTATCAATGAAATTTTTTTCTTAAATGAATTGTTTCAGAATTATAAAAGGAACATTTATTATTAAACGGAGGTTATGGTTTGGGGTTTTTTGTCATTAATATCATATTAAATATATTGTAAAAAATTGGGGGTTTTGGTTTTATTAAACGAATGTTGGAAGAATAATAACAATGATGTTATTATTATTATTATTATTGGGTTTACATAATTAAATTAATGTAAAATGAATTTAATGTGGCTTTTGAGCTTTTCAATGAAATTATTTCATGTATAAAGGGTTAATTTGGAGTTATGACTTAAATTAATAGAGGATGATGGAAATAATAATAATGATTTATGATAATTATTATTGTGCATATTATTTTGGTTATATCTATTATTATTATCAAATTATTATGGTTGATTAATAATTAATATTAATAATATTTTATTTTGGGGGTTTTGGGTTTAAATAAATTAATGTTTGAATAATAATAATAATGATGTTATTATTATTATTATTGTTTTTATTTAGTTAAATAAATTTAAAAATAATTTAATTAAATTCTCAATTGAATGTTTCATATTTAAATATGAAATTTTTATTAAGATAATAATAAATAAAGTAACGTTTTTAATTAAATGGGGAGTTTTCACTTATTACATAAGTTTTTATTGTGTATAATAACAATATTATGAGTATTATTTTTTTATCTATTAATTTCAATTAATTTGATTGATTTTGTGGAAAAAACCAAAAAAAAGGGAGGTACGACCTGCAGGTGAGGCACACGACCCCCTATTTTCTTCCTCCTTAGGCAATGCATTAGGTGCGTAGTCCCCTCGCAATCCAGCTGCTTCTGCTCTTTCCCTGTCGTTCAACCTCCAACAGCCCATGAACCATTCTCTCTAGCATTTTTCCTCAGCTGGTCTCACTCATTGAAGCACATGACACTCCCGAGAGAACATGTAGCATGCCACCCGCTCTCCCGAACTCCACTTCATGCGTGATGATTCCTCTCGAACTCTTCAAAAATATTTTCAGCCTCATAAAGGTGGGTTTGTCTTCCTATAACTCATGATTTTCATAGGCCATTTGACTTCACTCTCTCACCTTGTTTTCTCAGGTGAAAGCCTAATGTTTTTGTTTAATCAGATCATTTTGCTCCCATATTTCTAGGATATGCAAATGTGGAATCGGGAAACATTGGTCCATAATCCGATTTTTTCTCCAATGGTATTATGGATGGTATCAAATTATTTCTCCACCATTGGTTCGGGTATGCTTTTAAACCCATTGTTAGGTTTTTCACTGGTTATAATATTGTATGTTAATTTTTTGAGTCCTTAGTTGCAAGTTATAGGCGTGTTGTACATTTATAATTTGATTCCAAGATCTGGATTAATATGTTGAATTTTTATGAGAAATGTAGACAACGCGCACACACACACACACACATAAAGGTGTGCGCACATGCGACTACAGACTAATTATGGAATTGTTTCGACCAATAACATTAAATCACTGCATAATATAAATGGTGCCACCATGAGGTAGGGTCCCAAACCTCTTTCACATAATTTATGAATAAGCCGTTTTTTATATAATTTAATAATACGAGTTTTCTTGATTGTGGAAATGATATATTTTATTTAAATGATGATTGAAGATAATCTTTATGATGGTGGTAATGAAAATTATTGAATATTGTGAATATTGAATATTTATACATGAAAAGAATATAAATTGGAAATTGGTAATAATTAAGGGATGGATTATTTATTACATGATAAATGCAAATTGATAATAATATAATGAACTCGTTAAAGATATATTAATTAATTAATTAATTGTCAAATTAATAAATTTGCATGAATTAAATTAAGATTTTTAATTTATTATTTGTTATGATTGATGGCCAGGAGTACATTTTCATTCGTGTTGGTCTTCCATGCCTAATTTTTTTTTCTGGAGTAATTTCAAAATATTATATGATGTGTCAGATGGTTTATAAATATCTAGGAATTTTTCAGGTTGTTTTACTGGAGATGTTTGTGATGTGCATGTAAATTGTTAATGTCTTGGATGAATCACTTTCTTACTGGATGAGATCAGACTTGTTAAAGAATTGGGATAATTAAATTTTGAGTTAATTATTTAGCTACATTTATAATAATAATTAATTTTTAATTATTTATTTACTATTGATTTTTTGAATGGTTAATTAATTGTTAACTTTTTTTACAGGTGATTTATGTTGTTTATTAGATGTTGAATTAATTTACAGATTGATTTAATTAATTTAGCAATTAAATAATGGATGGATTAGGGGTTTTATACATGGAGTTATACAAAAATGATAATTATATATGTATAATTGATAAATGGGTTGTGAGATAGGGACTGATGCTCCGAATACTCATGGGGTGCTAGAAATTTTTTTCAACACCCAGCATGCAAGAAAATATTATTTATGGGAAATGTACTGAAGTTCCAAATACCCATGGGCAGTGAGACAAGGACTGAAGCTCCAAAAACTCACAAGGGTGCTAGAAATGGTTTTCTACAGAAATTAATGAATATTGGACTATGGTTCTAAAAAGTAATACATGAACTGAATTAATTTGTTAAATAAAACTTTTGTGAACTTATTATTTGTGAATTGAAAATGAGAGAGGGTTTGGTCATATCAGTGAATTCAGTAAATCATAGTTAGTGCACATTCCTAGGAGAGAATAAATATTTTTATAAAATGGTCTCATATATATTATATGAATGAATAAATAGAATATCTTATAATGAGTTATTTAAGCCAAATCACAAACATGGATTTTGTCATTACTCTGATTACATAGATGGTCTTTAGAGTCATTTTTAGGGAGTGACTTATACAAGGGATTTCATGCTTAGGCCGAATCTCAATACATTCATATTTTAATGATATTTGAATAATTTATAAATTAAAATGATTGTGTAATGACTATTGATTACAAATGAAAAATGTATAATATAGGTTAATACACCAACTAAGGGATGAAGCAGGTACTTGGGTTTATAGATAAAATTTATGGCTTTCTTTATTTGTGCATGCTTTAACACAATTTAAAATATTTCTTAAATTTATTGATTTAGGGTAGATATCGGTGGTCTCGGCATACTGCGATTTATATCTCACACCCCACATGGGTAACCCTGGATCTAGGGGACCTTAGTAGATTCTATTTGGATGCATGATTGTGTTGTATTCATTTAACTGGGTGATTTGAGCAGAGGACTGAGCGGAAGATCAGGATCCCTAAGGAGACCTCCCTCAGGTCTATGGGTCATTGTTTAGTTATTTTTGTGTTGGAATTTAAAGCATGCAGTTTTGTTCACTGTTTTCCATTTTTTCCTCATTTTCATTTTATTCATGCATCTTCTGTATAATTTGAATTGGCCATTTGTTTTTTACAATAATTATAAAATGTGCCTTCTGATGCTTTATCATCTATTAGACTGATTCTTATTTTTATTGATTTTGTATTTTATTCATCACCGATATGAGTGTATAGTATCACCACTGACTATCGATAGACCCTCGCTACTAGTCGGCACCCTCTGGTGTATGGGGAGACACACTTGAGGTCATGTGGTGACCGGTCCGACCACCAGTTTACTGGTGAGCGAGGTCGGGATGTTACAAATTGGTTTCAAATTATTTATTTTCCATTGTCTTATGGTTTTGGGGTTTGTATATAAGAGACTAGGAATGTGCCTGAAATTCAGTTAAAAATCATGTCTGGGACTGATCACCCCATGTATGGGAAATGGAAATGTGTCTAGGGATGGGAACTAATTTTTATATTGTTTTTTATTACTATTGATTGGATTTCAACTTGAGTGATTGGTATATTTTCGGCTGCATGCTGATTTTTAGAATCCTGTAATTTTTATTTATCCTGATATGGATAGGATGCGACATATATGCATCAGATTTGGAACATATAGATTCACATTAAATTCATATAAAATCCCATGTGTTACATTAGTAGGATGCCTGTTAATTTGTATTTTTTTCCTTGGGTGCAATTCTATGTTTTGATCTGATTTATCCACCCTCTATAGATATAATGTTTCAGTGAATGATAAAACATTGTTGAGTGATTTTAGGAAATATTACCTTTTGTTATTATCTTATTTTTTTCGTTTTTTAGTGCTTCTATTTTATATAATGTTTTGGTGTAACTTATTATTATAACATGATAGAGATATTTTGATGTGTGAAAGGGTTGTTAATGTTAAAATGTCAAATGAATGTTCATTGTGATAAATTGGATCCAAATTCCTGTGATAAGGTGTATGGGAATATTATCGATTGGTAGATGGACACCCATGTGTTTAAACCTTATATAAGAATTGTATTTTTTATAATGTTTATTAAAGTAAAACTATTGATTTTGGATTGAAAGGAATTATTGTTGGGTTTCATATTGAAGAACCCGATTAAAGAAATGGGACACTCAGAGGTCGCCTTTTTTGGTAAAAGGAATTTATATGCTAAATTTACTATTTATATTTAAATAAGATTATATGTGTAATATATAATATGATATTTGTTATAGCATGTATATTTTTCCGTAGGCCGTTGTTTTGAAAACAAAGTGACTTGTTATTAAAAAAGTAATTGGTTGTTTATTAAAATTCATTAATAGGTTTGAAGTTGAAATGGATTAATTTAAATGGAGAAAATGAAAAAGGGGATTTTGAATCATGTGTTTAAGTTATGTGTGACCAAGAGAGAGGGTTGACTTTTTAGTTTTTAAGTGACCAACCCATTGTAGGTATTACCCTTAGAATTTTCTAAGCCATTAAAGTATGTTCATACCACTACTCAGGAATATTTTTTTGGACTCTACTATTTTGGAACACCGATAGGTGTATGTAATAGATTTTATAATCATTGTTTTACATGGTGATCGTGGTTTGAGGAACGCCACATGAATGAGTAAATGTGTTTTAAAATAGTACACTGGTGAGAAGCTGATCTTATCTTGCAACATCAGGGACAATACCAAGATGGGTAGTGTCACATCATTTTCGGTAAACATATGAGTAGGAAATTCTGAGATTTTAGAACAAATTTGTACAATAGTAGTTCAACTGATCTTCCTAATGTCCTTAGTTTTCTCTTAGTCCACTCTTCAGAATATGACGGTCATGTCTCATATCTTTTCCTCAACATGGAGACTCTAAGATAGCATTTTTGTTTTTCCGCACTATAGTTTAAATGTTATTGTTATTATTGAGTGATTGTTATTTGGGTAGTACGTAGGATGCGTGGTTTAATTGGGGTACTCATTTATTTGTGTTGGGGAAGAGTTATTTTTAAAAATAGACATGTGATTACATGACTTGGAAATTTCTCCAAAGGTCAGGTAAGGACATAGTTATACATGCCCATGTTTTTGGAATAGTTTTAAAGGCACATCATCAGATTAAAGATGAATGTCAGTTTTTGGTCCACAATGTATTTTGAGGGAAGCTTGCGCAACTTGTTCTATTGTCTGATCGAGATTCAACCATTTTTTATGGTGAGGTCCATGTAATAGCCTCAGATATAAGCTTTGTTTCGATGCTTAAGCTATAAAGTGATCATTGGATTTGGTTTTAAAGTATTATATGTTTAGATTATGATGGGTTAAAGTTCTATTTAGTGTTGGGAATAAAACACGTCAGTTATAATGAGATTAAACGACCATGGTTAGTCAGTTATTTTATAATTGGTTCCATATGGCTTTACAAGGATGAAAGTTTTTTATAGTGCGTAGATTGTAAAGCCCCGTGTTTCTGAACTATGTTAAAATCCGAATGTTTTCGATTTTTATTGGTTTTATCGATGGGTTATTTTTTTAAACCAATCTCCAAAATTTTATTCATAGTGTTTGAACACTTAAAGGATTCATTTTTGAACTTGAGTAATTACCCTATAATTTTTGTGGGTTTCCCGAAGAGACTTAGCAGCACTAGATCCGAAAAAGTATAATTTAATGGATCTTCCCAGACAGTGCACAGTTGCATTCCAACTCATGTTGTTTACCCTTTTTAGAAGATTATTTAATTAAATTAAATAATATTATATGAGATTTTGTGATTAATTAATCGAATGTTTTAAAAATAATAATAACGAAGTTATTATAATTATTATTGTGGCTGTTTAATTAAATGAATTATTAAGAATTAATTAAATTATTATTGTGGACATTAATGCGGATTTTTGGATTATCGAAGATAAATTTTAATTAAATGAAGAGTATCTGAATTATCAAAGGACCATTTATTATTAAATAGAGGTTATGGGTTAGGGTTTTATCATTAATATCATATTAATGATATTTTAATAAATTGTGGTATTTTTAAAATTAAATGAATGTTGGAATAATTATAATTAAAATGTTATTATTATTGTTATTGTATTTATTTAATTAAATAAATGTTGAAATAATATAATTTCGCTTTTCAGATTTTCAAAGAAACATTTTCCTTTAAGAAGGGTTAATTAAGAGATATGGTCTTAATAAATGGAGGTTAATTGATTAATAATGATGATTTATGTGTATTATTATTATGAATTTTATTAAGGTTATATTTATTGGTATTATGAACTTATTATGATTTATTAGTAATTAGTAATAATAATAATGTATTTTGGGGCTTTGGTTTTTAAATAAATGAATTTTTGAATAATAATAATGATTGTGTTATAATTATTACTGTGGTTTCTTAGTTAAATAAATGTTAAAATTATTTAATTAAATGATCAATATGGAGTTCCATAATAAATTATATAATTATTATTCAGATAATAATAAATATAGTAGTGTTTTTAATTAACTGGGGAGTTTTTCACATATTAGATATTTGTTTATTGTGTATAATAATAATATGAGTATTAAATTTTTAATTATTTCTTTCAATTAATTAGAAAAATTTTGTGGGAAAAGAAAAAAATAAAATAAAAAAAGAGGCATGACCTGCAAGTGAGGCACATTAACCTCCCTATTATATTCCTCCATATAGGATGCACCAGGTACGTAGCACCCTCGCACTCCAACTACTCTTGCTCTTTCCCTACAGCGCAACCTACAGTAGCGCATGGCCCCTTCTCCCAAGCATGTAGCCTCACAAGACCCCTCACAACAGCACCTAAAAATCTCGGGTAAAACTTTTATCGCACCACCCACTCTCTTGTACTCCACTATGCATGAGATGAATCCTCTAAAAGACATCATGAATCACGTCTACATCATAATGGTGAGTCTATCTGCGTATAATTTGTGATTCAGACCAGCCATTTGACTCCTCTCCCTCACCTTGTTTTCTCAGCCGGAACCCTATGGTTCAGGTTTAATCTGATCATTTTGTTCACCTATTTTTAGGATATGCGAATATCGACTTGAGACCCATTATTCCATAATCCGGCATCTAACGCCAAGGGCAAGACAGATGGTCTCAAATTGTTTCACTATCATTGGTTCGGGTAACCTTATTAACCGGATGTTTGTTTTTTCACTAGTCATATTAATGTCTATTAATTTTTTATGAGTCCCTAGTGCCAAGTTAGAGGTGTGTTGTTCATTACTATTTTGATTTTGGGTACTGGTTTAATATAGTTAATTTTGGTTGATCTATGTAGAAAATGCACACAAATAATATATATATATATATATATATATATATATATATTGGTGTGAGAGAACACATCTACGGACCAGTTATGGACTAGTTTATGCAATGTACATTAAATCATTACAAAATAAAAATGGTACCACCCCAAGGGAGGGTCCCAAATCTCTTTCACATTATTTATGAATTAGTTTCTTCTTTAAATAATTTGAGAATACAAGATTCCTTGATTAAGGAACTGCTCTATTTTCATTAAATGACTTTTAATGATAAACTGTTAGATGGTAGTAATGCCATTTACTGATCATTGTGAAAATTGAATACTTTGACATGTTTAGAATATAAATTGGACACTCGTAATAATTAATATATGGAATAATTATTACATGATAATAGGTAAATGGTTAACCAATTGATGAACTGGTTAAAGACATTTTATTTAATTAATTAATTGTCAAATTAATTTATTTGCATGCATTAAATTATCATTGTGAATTGATTCCTTGTTACGAATGTTGGCCAACAGTACCTTTTGATGCATCTTTTTTTCTATGACTAATATTGTTTTGGATGGTGTAATTTAAAAATATGACATGCTGTGTGAGATGGTTTCTAAATATCTAGTCCTTTTTTAGAATGTTTAACATGAGATGATTATGAAAAGCATGTAAATTGTTAATGTCTTAGAAAACTCACTACTTGAGTGGATGAGTTCAGAATTGTTAAAGAATTAGAATAATTTAATGTTGAGTTAATTATTTAGTTAGCTAGATAATAATAATTAATTATTAATTAATTATTAACTATTGAGATGTATAATTTTTAATTAATTTTTGACTTATTTTATGGGTTATTTATGTGGTTAATTAGATGTTGAATTAATTAATGGATTAGATTAATTAATTTATGAATTAATTAATGGATGGTTTTTGGTTGTTAGAGATGGCGTTCAACACGAATGATAAATCTATATGTATAATTGATAAACAGGTTGTGAGATAGGGATTGATGCTCTAAATACCCACGGGGTTCTAGAAATAGTGTTTGATACAAAACTTGCATTCCTACATTCTTTTGTGGGATAAGGACTGATGCTCTAAATACCCATGGGTTATGAGATGAGGAATGGCCCTCTAAATACTCACAAGGGTGCTAGACATGATGTTCTACAACCATTAATTGACATTAGACTATGGTTCCAATTGGACATACATGAAATGAATTAATTGGTTAATGAATGCTTTTGTGACATTAGGATTTTTGAAATTGAATATGAGAAAGGGTTTAGACATATCAATAAATTGGGTGAATCGTAGTTAGTGGACAGACCTAGGAGAGAATCACTATTTTTAGTGGATAATATTAGATATAACATATGAAAGAATAAATTGAATATCTTATGACGTGTTATCCATGGAAAAGAACATACATGGATTCATCCATTACTTTTCTTACTTAGATGGTCTTTAGGGACATCCTAGGTGAGTTAATTATATAGGGGATTTTGGGCTTAGGCCTATTCTCGATTCTTTTAGATTTTACTGAGGTTTGAATAATTGAAAAATAAAAATTATTGTGTAATATCTTTATGTATGCAGGAAAAATGAATTATAAAGGTTTTGACACCAATTAAGGGATGAAGTAGGTACTTTGGTATATAGTTACATTTCACTACTTACTTTATTTATGCATTATATCACACAGTTTAAATTACTTATTAAATTTATAGATTTGGTGTATACATCGACGGTCTTGACCTAATGAGATTTATATATCACACCCTAATTGGGCCTCCATTACACATGGGTACCTGAGTAGATTCTATTTAGTAGCAGAATTCTACTGTTGTCATTTAACTAGGAGATAAGACAAGAGGACCGAGAAAATGTTCAGGATGCTCGATGAGACTACCCCCGGGCTATGAGTCATTGTTTATTCTTTTTTGTATTAGAATTTAAAGAATGATGTTTTGTTCACTTTTATCAATTTTTGTATCATTATCTTGTCATTCATGCAACAGATATATAATTGGCATTGGCCATTTGTTTTATATAATATTTCTAAAATCATCCTTCTACTACCTAATAATTTATTAGACTGCTCCCACTTTTTATTTCTTTTATCTATTATCGAACTCTGATATGAGTGTATAGTCTCCCCACTAACTATTCATAGACCCTAGCTACTGGTCGGCAGCCTCTGGCGTATGGGGAAATGCGCTTGAGTTCATGTGGCGACCGTTCCAGCCATTGATTTAGTGGTGAGCCAGGTCTAGATGTTACATTTTACTAACTAAAATACAACTAAAAAAATGAATAATTTGACAAATAGTTTTTCAGGTATAAATAAAAACATTTATTTTTTAGAAAATATATATACTCTTTGAAAATATTATTTTACTTAAAATAAAATTAATTTCCATACATTTTTAGTAAATCACTACTTATTTAAGTATAAATAAAAATATAATTTTTTAATGTATAAAAAAGAATTTATAATTATAAAAAAATAGACAAAGTCACAATGCATATTGTTTTTCAACAATGAATTACATTAAAATTAATATATAAAATTAATATATTTTGGAAGTTATATTAATAAAATAATAATAATATTTCATATCCTCGTGATGAAATTATAATATATAAAAGTTTATACAATTTTAAAATATAATGTATTTTTCATTGAATAGTAAAAAATATTGATTTGTGTTTTCTACCTATCTTATGGATTCATCAATATGTAATAATGTCAATATAATTTATAAAATTAAATCAATGACAAAATATATTTTATTTTAATAATAATAGCAATTTTAATGGTATTAAATCACTTTATAATCTTATAAATTACTTTCAAATGTATAAAATAGAAATTAATAATAAAAGAACTATTTTTTGATGAAAATTTAATTTTTCATTATCAATTAGAGATAAAAATTATATTTCTAGTCCATAATATTAAAATATTATAAAAAAGATACAAAAGTCAAAAAATATGATAAAAATCCATGGTCAAGACAGTTTTTGTTTATTCCTTACAACCTATAATTCTTGGAAATATAAAAAAAATTTAATCAAATAAACATATTTTAAAAAAAGTAGCCATCCAATCCCAAATTATTTCCCACAATAATATATTATTTATAGGGTTAAGCTATTTTCCCCAAAATAAATTCCATCCAATGAGTATCTAAGTTTATAGGGTTTCCCTCCACATGATTTAGAAAGATACCACCCATGGTAAGGGAACCCACCTCTTAAAAATTTATGTTCATATATATATTTTGTGGTATGAATTATAAATGATTGATTTATATTCTCTTTCTAAAATTTTTATTAATATATTATTTCGAAATTTTGTTTTAAAAATTAGATACCTTCACCCACCCCATTATGATATTTTCACAATCAATGTATTATACCCACCATAATTACAAAAAATGTGATGAATACAAATATTGTAAAGTAGTATTTTATATTATGAATACAATAAAAAAATCCTTATCCATGTGTATTCACCACGATATAAACATATTTTATTTATTTTTTGTTTCCATATATGAATTCCAAATTTTATAATCATATTATAGAAATGATGTAATTCCCATATCAGTAATGGATTTTTAAATTTAATGAGTATTGTGTCAATCATGTTCATTATTCTCAATGGGATATTAATGGAATTTTTTAACATTATCTATGTGGTACACATGATTTTAGACATATTTTGGGTGTTTTTTATAGTACATTAATGAAATGTAAAATGAAATAATCTATAGGGATGATATGTTTTATGATAACTCATTGACTAACCAAACTAAATCTGTTTTCTAGAAACATGGCGATTTGATTTGGAATTTATCAATTTCTTATTATGACCATATTTCCATGTTATACATCATGGTATTCCAATGATGATATTCATCATGTTCTTATGATCATTCCCAGTTTTTATTCCTCATAATCACATTTTAAATAGAACCATAGCTATTCAATTTTTGGATGATCACTTCATTATTTTGATACATGTTTTTTTATAATAGATGTAGTAAAAGTAACCAAGAATGAATTTTTGGGTAAGTCATTCCCTATAATGGGATAATGTTGATTTATTCATTATATTAATTTTCAAACATCAATGAAACTTAACAACTAAAGATCCTCTCTATTATTAAATGTTAAAACATAGGATGAATGCTTTATATTTCAAAATATCTATAAATGATATGTAATATCATTTATTTTTTAATTTGAAAAGGTTAATTATATATCTTAAAATTTTATGTTTTAGTTAATTTTAGTTGTGTAATTTTTGGAATGATGTGTTATCTAATGAGTTATAGCTACACTAAAATTATATCATCTCTTTGATTTAAAAAAATTGTAAATATTTGATAAAATATTTTGTTATTATCTATTAATATTTTGTTATATTATGACTATTAATTTATTTCAAACAATGATAACCATAATTAATCCTAATTTGTTTTTTTATTTCTCAAATATATATTATATCAGTTTATTTCATTAGATAGATTAATATATGTCATAATAATTTGGATATATTATATAGAATTATTTTTGGGAAGTTAATTTTTTGTAACATTGTCCAAGGTTCAGGACATATTTTATTAAATTTTATTAATGATGGGTTTTTATATTATACACATATAAAGTCAAGTGATAGTTAATTTTCCTAGATTAAGATTATAATTTGCTGGGGAATTCTATTCCAAAAAATTCATTTTTTATGCCATATTTATTATCGATAACTTATTTTGTATTAAGATATCATATTGTATATTTGAAATATCCATTCTTCTATTTTCATCATGAAACAAACTGTAAAAGAATTATTATTTTTATAAAAAATCAAACATTTGAATGTTATATAAATTAATTTAATATAGTTTAAATTTTACAATTATAAATTTAATTTCTGATGAATGATGAAAATCTATACGATAATTTAAAAATATTTTTTTGGAATTTCGTTGTTTTATTTTGTATTATTTATAAGATGAATTAAAAAATTCATTTTCATTGTTCTTTACAATGAAATAAATCTAAATAATAAATATAATTAATCCTAGACCACTAACGTAATACTCTCATGAATAATCCATGTATAAGAATCCAATAGTAGTCAGATAAAAATGAAGGTCTCTTTTTTTGATCCTTTCACCACTCTATCAAAGAGTCCGAGAATAAACATACCCAACAACTAATCAATAGATTCCCCTGTTAAAAAACTCAGAATATCTATGAGTGAATTTGAATTATAGTAAATTTAATCCAGCATTGATTCGATAAAACGAAAAATAAATCTAAAATATGTAATCCATTAAGTTTAGTCCCCCAAAGAATGATCCATTCATTGATTTTAAATGTATATTTATACCCACAAATATTTCTTCTAATTCCACCTGAATACTATACTAGATCCTTATATAAATAAAATGATATCATCACCGTTGTTAAACATAACTATGAAATATATTGTATTGGAAACGTCTTGGTAAAACCACTAATATTTAACAAATCCATGTCAATTTTATTACCCAAATCCTTTGATAATAGTAACTCAGTATATATAGGAACATTATAAAGATAGATTCAATGGATCTCCAAAATTTGTATATCTCATTGTCTAGCCCCAAATGATCTTGATTCACATAATGTTCCATATAATAATGAAAAAATGCAATAAAATATTGAAACATTCTAGGTGGTCATTGTTTTTTAGACACATGAATCAAATATATTATTTATTTAAAGTATATATCATATATGTTCCTATCCCAATACAATAATTAGTCACCCTTGAAGTAGAATATTAATATCATGGATAATCCAAATTGTCAACCATAGGGAAAAAATGTCATTATATACTAACTAAATGAACACCTATATCTTCTTCAACTTTCTAAATAAATTTTATTATATACACACTATTTAAAAAAAATCATCCCTAGGCATGTAAATTATAATATTTTCACACACATCTTCTACAATATTCTATTATTTTAAAATGAAATGAAAATTTTCCACACCATTATGATTTTTTCTAATATTAACATCCTTTTATTGAATGTAATATAATAATATATAAATTTTTAATAGAATGTATTTTTTTATTTTTTATATCTAAGGTATATTTAATGAATCTAATACCACATTAAAAACTATAAATTATACTACACCCTTATATATAATCCAAGATGAAAACCCTTAAATTTACACAACAATGTATTTAGGGAAACAAAAATATGTCTTAAATTATTTAACAATTAATTGAATCTATGGAAAGAAATAATCAATTAAGCTATACTACCAAGAGGTATGTATAAATATTAAATGATAAATATTATTATTGGTATTTATTTTCTAATGTTTAAATTATAATTAATAGAGTCTATGAGGGAAATTATAAATGTAGTGTGTGAGCGGAATATATAGGAAATTCATAGATAATTGGTTTATTATATATAGTAAATAGTATATTCATTTTATCTTTTTCATTTATTTTATAAAATATCAAATATTATTTTTACTAATAACTTCTTGATAGTGCAGATGAAAAACATTTTTTGTTTTTATTAGTGACTAATGTTATAATCCTTTGTTTTGTAACAATATATTAAGTATTATGTTTTATATTTCTAGTAAATTATTTATGTTGAGGATATATAAGAGATAATAATTGTGTTATTAATCCTTACAATTATTGCACCATCTAACTATATAAATCCTCAAATCCTCACAACAGTGATTTTAATCATTATATCATTAGAGGTAAATAAATTAAAAATCATTAATGAAATTTGATTACAAATAGGTGCTTGAGTAAGCTCAATAAATTTATTTATGAGTGTTCTTTCATCACTAATTATGCTTGATAAAATAGTTACCAGTATATTGAAGAAATATTTAGTAAACAAGTATCATACAAAATTAGTGGTATTGACGAGAATGTGGATGAAATGTATTGAGTATATTTATTTATATATTAAATTTATAACAACTAAAAATTAAAATGAATCAAATTGGGATTATATTAATTATACAAAAAATTAAAACTATTATTGTATATTCTTTACATTACTTGTCTTTATAATACGAAAATCCAGAATAATTATGTTTACAATTTCTTATGCCTTATTGAAATAAAAAAATATTAATATTATAAAAAGTAAATTATGATTTTTTAATATAATATTATAGGATATAACTTGATTATTTCCCCACAAGAAAAATCCATTGTTGTTTATAAAAGAAATTTTTTTGGATAATTAAACAAATATATCGCATAACCTCAGTTATTATGTAGCATCATGACATAAAGTAATCACATATTTCTCACTATTTAATGGAATTTTTTTTTAAATTTATGATACTATAATTTTCTTGGAAATATTGATTATTTTAGTGAATCCTTGGATATAATATAAAAAAATATCATGAATTCAAATTATTCATGAAACTAATGTGATCCTCAAATAAAAGTGACCATATCAATAATTATATGTTTAGATGAAGATTTTAGCAATTTAATGATAATTGAAAATAGGGAGTATGGAAGATTCTAAAATGGTGGTGATTATCTTGTATAATCCCCAATATATTGTAGAAAATAAATCTAAAGTCATGATTGTCATATAGAATTTCAATACCCAAAATCATTAATCCTCTGACAAATTTGATAAATCATCTTTTTGATTATTCAATATGGTTTCCCCCTTTGATGGTTGTTAGTGTTTATATTATTTTTTAATCCGTTACTTATTCTCATTAGTAAATATATTCCATTTAATATTTCTATAACATTACAATAAAAAAATTCCCATGAATCATATTGACATTTTTCTCTATTATATTTTTTTGATATATGTCCCTAAATTTTTGTAGTTGTATAACTATTGATGTTTCGAACATTAATGGGGAGAATATTTTAATTTTTTAGAAAATTTGTATATTAATAGTTATAAGCATTTCCGGACATACCATGAATAAAAATGTATGGGGAATATATAGTTTATAATGGGGCTCATGAATAAACTAATTGTGAATGATCACTTTAGATAGTGTTATTTTTCACCTATTAATGTTACCTGTTTAAGGACATAATTATGTATACAAAGAGATCTTTTTTTGAATATTTAACAATTATATGTGAATGAATGTGGCGGGGAACATTTTATGCCTAGTCATGAGAACTAATGGTGAGAATCATTCAATGTCATGTTGACATCTATTTTGATATTCTAATTAGCTAATTATGACCCCATTAAAATTTCAAATCATCCATGAATGATTGAGGGGATATCTTTTATAAATTATCATACTACTTATGTAATGAAACTGAGACAGTACTTCACACCACCTCAAATGTGTTCTCTATTCCCTAGATGTGGGAAACTATAACTAATGGTTCAAGGATATACCCTAGAAAGTGGTACACTATGTAAAATGACATCAAATAATTGAAAAATAAGTATTATATCTATGTGGAATACAAAAAAATAATATAAATAGTCATAATATATATCGATACATCGGTAGTAATAAAATTTATCAATGATATAATACATTAAAATGAAGAAAGTCAAAAATTGTTTTTAAACCTAGTAAATACGATTCCAAAAAGTTCATTTAAAAATATCTAAAATATCACTATACACAACCTATAATTTATTAAATTATTTTTCCATTACCATAAAAATCATATATTAATTTTATGCAGAGAAGAAAAGTGTATTTAAAATTAATGAAAATAAAATCCTCATTAAAAAAAAATTGCAACCATGTCTATTTAAAAAATTTAGCATGTGCGTGTTCAAGAAAAGTGTAGTATATAACAAATTTATTGGAGATCATTTGAGGCATCAAGAAAAAATATTACATGTGAACTATATCTCAAAAATAACAATAACATTATTCAGTCAATTTTGATGTTTATTGATCTAGGAACGATGTATTAATCATATTATATCAATCTAAACTCACCTAAGGACATCCATGAAAATGGAAAAAAATCATGATTTCAAAGGACATTCAATACCATAACATCCAATTTATCTTACCTCATTGGAAAAAATTTAAAATATATTATAATTTAAAATATGTGAATTCTCAAGGAAAACATTTATATATGATTGAATATCCCTTATCTGTATACCATCATTCACAACATATAACCAAATTCCTGACCCATTCAAAATAAATTTTATTTTATGATAAAAAATATTATATTCCATCAATCTTGAAATATATAATTAATACTGTAATTTTATTCTATCCATTAAATTTTTGTAACCTATGGAAACAAAATTCATATGTTAAGGAATCAAAATACACATTTATTATATAAAGTTAACTTTTTAGTGGGAAAACATACACCAATAACTATAATGTTTAAATAATAAATAACACATGGGAACTAAAGGTTATTTAAGATTCTATTTTTATATAAAAAATAATATATCTAGTGTAAATTCCATTCTAAGATTCTATACTAGACATTAGTCAAATTAATAAACACAAAAATTATCCTCTATAGGATAAATATAATAGAAAATGTAATATATTTCCATTTATATTGTACAATACATATTTTTACACCAAGAAATTCATAACTTATATCGAATCATCACCCATAAAAAACATTATATACTCCAATACATCATAATAACAGAAAAAATAATCATTATATCATCACATTAACTAATTATATACATTTTAAACATATTAAATATATGATTTCACCATTATTCCAAACCCATGTTTAACATATTTATATAACCATATTATTGTCCACTGTATTTGAATTTTTTATTATGTCATTTATCTTAAGAATTCACAATTTAATCAGGTAAAAAATATATTTTCCCCCACAGTCATAATTTAAACTTGTAAATACTAATTAATGACCCATAATGAACTAATTTTTTAAAATAAAATACAGGATAATATATCACACACACAAATAAATATTTGAAAATAAATAATGTTTTGAACACGTAGATTCTCCCGTAAATCAATATATTTTTAATATATGAAATTATTTGAAATAAAAAAGGTTAGAGTCACATAATCTCCAAAAAAAATCTATTTGATAAAAAAGGTGATATTTTTAAAGAATTTACCGATATAAATCCCTAACAAAAATCAAATAGAAAACATGAGCTCAAGAAATTATGTAATTTTACATTGAACCTATGTATTGAAGAGGTATTTTTTTGTTTCAAAATTATTATCAAAATAAATTAAAATTATAGTTAACTGAAAGGGTTACATTGTTAAGAGATTATACTTAAGGCACTACAAATAATGATATCTATATTAATTAAGAAACTTTTATTGTACACATGAGGTTGTAAAATAGACATCACTACTCACCCCAATTTTGTTCAGCAACTACCTAATAGATGTTCTAATAGACCTGCATATTTTTAACACTTGTGAGAGATTTATATTTAATCACCTTGTATCATGTTACCAATTCCTATTTATTCCACCCAGGTACACCACCATATCATCTTCCTTTGATTAAAGTTCACTGAAAATTTCATTAGACATGATTTTGGGGATTCATCTAATAAAAACAATGAATGGGTTAGGATGATTATTCTATGTGAACAGAAAATAAGGGTAGGAATACATGATTCATATAGTTCATGGATATATATATTTTATTATATTACTTCCCAGATTTTATCGTTTTTATGAATAATTATTCAATTACAAGGATTTTTAATTTATTATCAGTGTTCATAATGGTTTGGTTTTTATGTTTCCAATCCCATGGACATGATTCATGATGTAATAAATATATATTATATTTTATTATGTATATATCGAACATTACATATATGATTTGGATAATAATTATTATTTGAATTCATTACGGTTAACTAAATAATACATTGATTGATTTTCTTAAAAATTTGAATTTATAAAAAATCATGATTTTCCAATAATTGGTTATTGATTGAAGTTGAAGAATTTTTATGTAATTCTATTTTATGGTGAAATTTGGAATTTAAAATTAAACTTTTTAAAATAGGGAATCAATTTTGCTGTTTTATGGAATTGATATTTATTTTAATGAAAATTTCTCCAAATAATAAATAAATCGATTTACAGATATATATTATATATTATATATTTCTATGATTATAATATATATAAGTTATAGAGTGTAGTGCCGAGAAATTATATGTCATACAATCATTGTTGGGTTTCATGAGATAAAAATTAATAAATTGTTATACTTTAATATTTTCATGATTAACTCTTTACTACAGGGAGAATGTTAGAAATAGTTAGTTCTGAAATGAAAGAATCCATATAGTGAAGAACATTCACCATTAATTAATGAATTTTATTTTACTTTAATATATTGGGGAATCATGTTTATTTATTTCTACATTTTTTTCATTAGAAAGACATTTAGTTAATTATATAATTAATGAGGACATAAACTCTATTATTTACATTACAATGAATGGGTTTATGTGCGACAGCCTTGTATCATTTTCAAATTTCAATTTTTTTAATGAATATTATTAACATTATTATATATATATATATATGATTTGTATGACATAATTATGTTTCTATAATTATAATAACACATCTAACTTCATACCTTCCAATCTATTGGAACACAATAATGTTATCCATGCGTTTGACATGACTACTGCCCCTTAAATGTGATGTGATAATATATTAATTTTTTTGATAGGGAAGATATAAGCATAGATTTAATTAATATATATAATATATAATATATAATTATAATTAAACTATGTTGAATTTTTATTTACCTTTCATTCATTCTATCTGCCAGAAAATGGACAAATGGTTTAGGTTTTCATGGGACCTACTGTCTACATGAATGATATAATTTATTTTTATATTTATAATATTTATGGACATAATAAATATTTATATATTTAATATATATGATATATAAACTTTTCTAACATTTTTTATATTGTGGATCCATGATTAATTTTTAAATACCAAAATTATTAAAACAAATTGTATACAAAAAAGAAGCAATTATTATCCGGGAAGTGATTTTAAATAATAATTATCAATAAACATGAGATAATAGAGTATAAATAAATAATATACGTTATGATATATATATATATATGGTTATTTAATATATTTATAAAAATATTTATTTTTTGATAGTTGTTTTAGATACATATTATCGATTTCGGGCATGCTGTATGGGTTAATTTCATAATCTCATCATTATTTGTGAATGAATATATTTAATTATATATTGGGATAATTATTTTATCATTAAATAATATAACCAATTTATTATTATCCTCTATTTATATATTTTATTACATTTTCCCATCATTTCATAATATTTAATTACTCAAGATACCAAAACCTTGTTTTTAAGGAAATCCAAATATATATTTATACACATTCAAGAATCATTGTCCTCCATTTCAATATTTTATAAAAATATTTTAAATAATGTTATTAATATTATTGAATGAATTTTTAATGAAATTTATCTCCATTTTTTTATTTTTAAAAAATGGTTTAAATATAATGTTATTATTATTTTCCAAATATGGTATTGTGTCTTTAATAGTGTTAAAATAATTCTCTATTTTAACTAATATGAAAAGTACTAAATTTAATTTATTCATGAAAACCTAATGATTTAATGATCCCTCAAAAGGGATCATAATTTTGTTTAATATATTATTTTTTCTTAAATATTTATGATGTTTATGAATATTAGAAAATTTATTTCATAAGGAAATATATATTTTTCTCAAGAATTTGTTAATGATTTTTGGGGTATTCGTATTAAATAATGATAACAACCACTGATTTTTCTTATAATTTAATTGTGATATGATGTAATGATTAAATAATTATTATTTTAATGGATGGATTGTTATCATATTGAAATTGGATTTACTATTTTGATACCATTATCCATATTACTCTATATGGTTTATAATTATATTTAATAATTAGGGAAATAATTTACATATTTATGGTTTATCAAAATGAATTTTTAAATTGATTTTGATTTTCCTATATCATATGTTGATTAAATTAAACATACTATATGATGGGAGGATCTCCATTTATACCCTTAATGAATCTGTAGGTCTGATGAGATAAACCAGTTTGAGTATTCTTTTGAGGCCGTATCTATTTGTATTTATTAACTTGGAATGAGGATTTGGGGGTGTGTTTATAATGTTTGACATTTTTGAATCCCTCACTATGATATTATTTATATATTACCAGGGAATTATTTATTTATTTTTTATATCCCTGAAAATTTTCAAATCTCAATTACTTATTTATAAGTAATATTTTATCCTCATTTATTCATACCCTATTATTTTCCATGAAATAGTTATTTATTAAATGAAATTTGATTTCAGAGATTTACCATTCCATATTAATTATTAATATTTTATTAATTATATATTACATTTAAAAAAAACCTTAGTGAGAATATGGTCTCACCCCATTATTCTATTTCCTTTACCTAGGATGATTGGTATTCAACTCTAATTGATATGTAGGGATATACTAATTAGACAATAACTGTTCTCAAATATATGAAAAGTATATAATTATTTTTTCTAATATAATTTTGGATTCTTGTATTTATATTATTTACCAATAATACATAAATATATGCATATTTTTTGGTATGTGGTCTCATATATTATAAAAAAATTCAATAAAGTAACCACTAGCTCTAGGTTACTAGGTTCGTGATCATGACAATTGGTATTAGGGTGATTTTAGTAAAAACCTTGGGAAATGGATTTTGGATAACTTATATTATATAGAATAACCTAATAACAATCATTAAGGATAATTCTATTTATTGGATAGAATACTAATGTTTTTTTTCATGTATATTTTTTTTCACTGCTTAAAAATACATCCCTTTATGTAAACTAAATATGCATTCCGAATTAAGAAAATTTTTACATTGGATAATAAGATTAAAAATGTCACATGGGGAATTGAGTCAATCATCAACTACTTCAAGATAATGTTCATTACTTCATGTATGGTTTATCCATCCTCAGGGATATTCATTAGTGAATAAAAATGTTTATTAAAACCCATTTTGACGGTTTTTAAAATATATTTATGATTTGAAAATATACCCATAGAAACCATTTATATTATTATGAAATATTATATAAATTAATTATTAATTATATAGTATGTGTTTTTATAAATTATACATTAGGTTTCCTATTGTTATGATTTAATCTGGTGTTTTCAATTTTTTAAAAATGTTTCTTAGTGATAGGATGTGTAATCATAGAAATTCACTAAATCCACACAAGAATATCCATATAAGTATTGATAAAGAAGTTGGGGATAGTTTAATAAATAGATATGAACAAATTATAAAGGTATGTGGGTAATAATAATTAGTTATTACTTATAACCATGTGTGAATTGAGAAACCTACTAATCTATAACACCATGTAATGATTTTATTCCTCTTTTTGCATCAAACAACTCCATAATTCAATGAGACATGAAATCTATTTGTAGATATGAAATGGAAAAGTTTATTAGAGGAGATATTTCTTCCATTGATAAGTAATTATATAGATAATTATTTCATGGAATTTTATAATCACTCAAGAGATGAGGTTCAGTGGAATTAATTCATTCAAAAAATGAAGGTTGTGGAGAAAATTATGAGCATGGAATTAAAGGATTATATTGAACATTTCATGGAAAATTAATTTCCTCAAAAATGTTAATTATAAATCTTGTAACAATTCTTAAGTTATAGAAAAAAAGGAAGAAGAATGTGTTACTATTTATGAATCCCAAATTACAATTATAATAAGGCATGCTATGAAGAACATATGTAATATGAACATCAAGATTCACCATTTCATTGATATGACATTTCCAAACCTTTGAAGGGAACTACTATACCAACAATTGTCATCATATTAAAATATAATATCAGTTTTTAAACATGGAATGAATTCTATATGTATTATTTAATTAATGGAATGAAAAATTAGAAGATGGAGACTAAACACGATGCAATATGAAATTCTAAAAATGGGAAGAAAGTAATGGTTAAATTTATAGAATTTATATATTGTGGATGGAATGATAGTGGAGCATGATTTCTTGGAATGTCTGTTTTTTTCATGTTTGTAGAGAAAGGCCCCCATTATAATGATTGAAATGGAAGTATAGAAACGTCCAATTTTAATATATTAAACTATAAGAAGATCAAGAACTATGAAAATGAATATCCAAGGATTCGAGGAAATTTTCCCTATAATAGGCCTTGAGGGAATATCCAGAAATATGTGATCAAAATAGATAAGATATATATTCCTAAATATGTTGAATTAATGACATTAAACATCTCCTATAATGGTGTTAAATATATATTTGATTCCATATATTAAAACTCATTTCTATATTCCCCTATTTACATGAATATTTGATACTGGTTTTCCACATTATGAATTGATATATCAATAAATAATCATAGTGTAAGTCTGACTAAAAATAATGAGTTAACTAATAATGCCTAAACCTTCCTATTATATGACACTATTTTCATATATTTTTTTGATTTTGATATAATTCAGGGTTGATATTGGATTTCAAAATATTTTGAAAAAAATTATTTTGAGGAGAAGGAAGTTATGATTCATAAGGAGGATGGGAAATTTCTTAGATTTAGAGTGCATACAACTTCATCTGATTCATTAATAGATCCCCCACCAGTAGCCATTTTTAATGAGTCTCTTGGGAATTATGATAAAAAATCAAATACAAAGGGAAAATTAATACTCAAATTTATAACCAAAATATTTTATTGGAATACATTTCTGTATTTCATGAGGAATGACCTACACATCCAATAGTGTGTGAAGATGAGTTTTCTGTTGATTTAATCTTTGATGACATACCCATATCAAATAATTCCTATAGAATTGAAATGATATAATTTATAGAGTAAAATAACTTGAGGCCATTTTTGTTAATTTATTTATAATAAATTATGATGTTACTTGGATAAACCATTTTCGTTACAATAATTAGGAATACTGATATATAAGGTTGTCTATTTATTAAAGGGAAATCAATGATATTATGATAATGAAAAAGAATACACAACCCTGAATTGATTATTTATTAAACCAACTTTATTGAGATCAATATTTATCAATGACTTACCTTCATTATGAGTCTCATCAATTGATATTAAAGGAGTAAGACATTTCAAATACAATATTTGATACGATGTTTGGATATTACGAGTGTACATTAATTATATTCAGAATGTCTATTGAATGATCCATTTTATGGATATAATTTATAATTATTCATAGAATATCTTGGTGATTTTTTTATGATGCATTGGGTTTTTCTAAAATCTATATAGAGAACTGGAATACCTTTTGGAATATTATTTAGACACAGAGATAAAATGAGTAAAATTATATATTTAAAATGTCTGATTTCATTCTTCGAAAATTATCTTTTCTCAGTCATTAAATCAAATTATGGAATCATTTTTGTTATTTCCAAAATTAAAGAAATCCATGAATTTCCTACACTGACATATATAACTAGGGTACGTAATTACATTGGGTTAACTGGTAAGTATCATTTATGTTTTATAAAAATTCACAATTGGATAACTTGTTAATAAATCATACTCATAAAAACGTTAAGATCATATGATAAAATTAAATGTAAATAATATTTTGATGAATGAAAGAAAATATTAATGAATTCCCCAATTTTGAATATACCATTTTGAAATTATGGATATGTTATTTTTAGTGCTGAATTAAAGTGGGGATGTGGTTGTGTCATTATAAAAAAAATGAAAAAGATATTCAGTATGCATCATGTACACTAAATATTCATGGAAAAACATTACCACTAAGGATATTTTGTTGTAAATAAAATTATTGTATTTGAAAATATGGATACATTATATATATGGAGAAAGATGTGCGATATACACCCAACAAAATACAATGAAATAAATTTTTTCATATAAAGATCCCAATATGACGTAAAGTCCATGTCTTCAGAAACTAAAGTATTATGATTTCAAAATACACAAGATCCTAGGGGAGGAAAATAATGTAGTAGGTGAATTTGGTTGGAAATATCATCGAGTTTTGACAAAAATGACTATCAATAGGGATATTATGTTTATATATATAGTAAACATGGATATTGTAATTAATAAGGAATAGGAGATATCATTTATTTCTTTAAATTATTTCCAATCCATTTTTATTAGAATATATAAAAGGTTCTCAAATATATGATGATAATTTTAAAAATAATACTAATTTCTTGAATGATGGGACATTGGAATATTTTGTCTATATGGTCAGAATTTAAAAATTTATAATGGTACTATGTGTTATATCTATACCTCTGATAAAGAGATAATTTTTCAGGATTCTCATTATTCAAATATACATTTAAAAAAATTTATAACCAAGATGTAATGATAGTTGAAATTTCTTTTTTGGAGGGGTAATATGCCGAAGTAAGTTTTTGATTACATGTCACAATGTTTAGTTGAATATTAGATTAATTCTGAGAGACAATATCATAATGGTGTTCTGAAACCACTTCATATTACTTCGTTGATATTTTATGACCTCACTATATAATTTTTAGATTATTAGTAAATACTACTATAAATAATTATAATGTATGGGTTATTGTTGATCATTCCCAAAAATCATTATATTACTTTTTATAAAAAATAATATTTATATATTGATCATCCTTGAAGACTCTTTATTAATGCGTTTTTAATAATTCATGGTGTGATTTGGAATTAAAAATGAGATATCACAATTTTTGAATTTACAAATAGATCATCCTCGAAGGAATGATTTGTAATTTCAAATGACAGATCACAATTTTTGAATTTATTTCCATGGAAGGGTGTTATATGGTTCGGTAAAAATGGAAAAATGATCTCCATGTACATAATTCTATTTGAAATATGGGAATGAATCATAGTTTTTTCTTAGTATTGGAAAATTCCTCCATGTCTCTCTCAAATCCATGATGTGTCTCATATATCATTTTTAATGAAGTAAATTCCAAACCCAACACTTTTTATCACCTATTAAAAAATTTTATAATTTCATGATATAAAATTTTATGAAGAGTCTATAATTATTGATGACATTAGAGAAAATTTGATGAAGATTCTATAAATATTCATTGAAGAAGTATGTTTTTGATTACATGTCACGATGTTTAGTTATATATTAGATTAATTCTAAGAGACAACATTTCAAAGTGGTTATGAAACCACTTCTTATTCCTTCATTGATATTTTATGAACACACTATATAATTTTTAGATTATTAGTAAATACTCCTAGAAATAATTATAATGTATGTGTTATTTGTTTTCAATCCAAAAATTCATTATATTTCTTTATTTAAAAAAAATATTTACTTATGGATCATCCTTGAAGACTCTATATTAATTTGTTTGTAATAATTCACGGTGTTATTTGGAATTTCAAATGATAGATCCCAATTTTTGAATTTATATATTGATCATCCTAGAAGGAATGATTAGGAATTTCAAAAGAGAGATCACAATTTTTTCAATTTATATCCATTGAAGGGTGTTATATGGTTCGGTAAAAATTGAAAAATGATCTCCGTGTACATAATTCTATTTGAAATGTGGGAATGAATCATAGTTTTTGCTTAGTATTTTATAATTCCTCCATGTATATCTAAAATGCATGATGTGTCTCATATATCATTTTTAATGAAGTACATTCCAAACACAATACTTTTTATCACCTACTAAAAATTCTAAAAGTTCATGATATAAAATTTTCTGAAGAGTCTATAAATATTCATGACATTGGAGAAAATTTGATGGGGAATTAGATAACTCGTTTGGTAAAGTTACTTTGGAGAAATCATAAGATGAATGTTTCTACATTGGAATAAGAATAATTTTTTTAAATAAATACCCAATTATATTTATGACTTAAATGTAATGAAATTTAAATGATGAAATTATTTAATGGATGTAAGAATATAAATATTCTTTATTTTTTAATTATTTGTTTTCAAATAAATGTAGCCACCTTAATTGCCTGAAATACAAAACACCTTGAGTCTAAATGAACCATTTATCATTATAACCTGCCTATTTAACTAGTCTATATGAATATTTATAAAAAATATTAAAATTATTTCGTTTTTCATTAATAAAATAAATTCATTGGATTTTAATTTATTTTCAATGAAGATAAAACCCATTTTACTGTTAATTAAATGTTTTAATAAAAAACCTATTTTATATGTACAACATTGTTTTATTGAAATAAATTAAATTAATAACCATTGGTAAGAAAATTTAATAAAAATAAAATATTATTTTATTCATCTAATAGTATTTTCAAATCATGGGATAAGAATAAATCATATTTTATGTGTACAAATTATAATTTTCTAAAAATAGATTCTCTTGTGTTTTTCTCACATCTTTGGAAAATTTACTAAAATCAAATTCAAAAAAAATTGTTTAAAAATTATAAACATCACTTATTGTATCATCATGTAAAAATTATCTTATATTTAGTTTTTGATAATTATATGGAAGTATTTATTTTTTCACTAAATAGTGAAAAAGTAATGATTTGTACTGAAAAATTTATAATCATTTAAAGTATTAACTGTGTTAAAATTTTTATTATGATTTTTAAATACTAAAATTAGTTAAAAAAATTATTATTAATAAAATTTTTATCATTAAAATCAAATTTATTTAAAAATTTCATATTAAATCTTATTTTAATTAAGAATTCATTACATAGAATGAGAATAAAATTTCCCCTATTGTGGGCTTAATATTAAATTAAATTATTACATTAATTTGAAATAAATATTCTAAAATTGATTTGATATTTTTTGTATGAATAAATAATATTATGTGATTAGTTCAATATATTTTAATTTCATTATTAATAGAAAAAAAGAAAACAAATGTGATTGTAGTAATGGTTAAAATTAATTTACCAATACGTAAATGGAAATATAAAGGAATGTTTGAAAAATAAAAATGTGTAATCATATTGTATTTCTATATATTTAAATCATAATATTTCAATTATAATATTTGGAAATTTTTTGTAATCTAGATAAGGAATGAATTTATCCTTTTTTTCTTTTAGGAAATATCGAACAGATCCCCTCCCCATCTTATAAAAGGGAACACACTCTCGTATACAATCCACATGACAAAATTATTTTTAAAAAAATTATAAATACAAAATACCATATATAATCTCATTTATACAATATAGAGTCCCTATTTTTATTATAATAAAATACAGTTTAGGATTTAGGTATAAACATATAGTGGTTCTTTGAAGAAGATATATAATTTTTAACAATGCGACTTCATTTTAATTCATCATATACCACTTCAAATAATATATAAATAAAATAAAATAGGAAAACTAAATTTTAAATTTACATAGATGTTATTATCTTAAATTAATAACATATATCAAATCCTAACATCAATCAAATGGAATACAATACTATCAATCATGTGTACAATGGACCACCACCTCTGAAACTAAAGTAATTTGTTTTCCATCACTATCTCTTAAAAATAGATATAATGATGTAATTAATATATATATTAAAAATTTATGAAAAAAATAATATTTTTAAATTATTATATCACATATACCATCATACCTTATAATATTATGGAAAATGATAACATCGCCCTTAAATATGTGTGGACTACCACATCTATGAAGCGATGTGATGTGTTTTTTATTTTATTTTGATATAGATGGAAATAAAGATATATTTATAGAATATTTAGGATAAATATGATATTATAATTATTTTGAACATGTGAATTTTTATTTATCTTTGTTTTGTTCCATTTTATGTGAAAAATGGAAACAACGTTCAGTTGTACATATGGCATACCATCGCTATGAAGGGTGTAATTAAATTTTCTATCAATAATAATTACAGATAAATCTAAATTTGTATATAATGATAATATATTAAAGTTAAATCATGAATAATATTTTTAATAATATTTATCCATTATAAATGTACAAGTACAAAATCTATGAAAATACAACAAACATGAAGAAGGAATCAGTTATCACCTAAAACACTAATTTTAACAAATAAATTTTAATAATTTTTTGATAAATTGTTACAAATATATCATACAAGGTATGATATGTATTTGTATTATTCCAAAAAAAATTTATAACAATTATTTATTTACTATATATGATGTATAAACAAATATAAATGAATTAAGACAAGTGGTAATGGTTTATTCCTCAATCTTGTCATCATTCAGAATTGATATGTTTAAGACTTAATTATGGAATTTTTTTGATATATTTATATTATAAACATTATATATTTCTATCCTATTTTAATTTATGAGAATTATAATTCTTCCCTTTTCATTAAATATTTATTTATTTTAGATACCAAAATATTTAATATTTAATACAGACTTTATTTCTCTACTCGGTTTGGAATATTTCTAATAGATGTCCCTGATTTCGATAAATATTTCCCAGAATATTTTTACTATTTTCCTCCAATTGTTTAAATTAATTTTTTCTTATTTTTTACTTTTTATAAAATGTTTTCAACTAATATATTTTTCATGTTATGAATGAGGGCATTTTAAATCTTTTACATAAGGATGGGAGAAATGTTTTCTTTTAACTAATACTATATGTATAGAAGTTCATACCACCATGATCATTGATAAATAAATTCTAGGTATGTTGAGGCTGGAGGGATCCCCCATATTATTGAACCTTAATTATGGGGACTCATATTTCATGTACTATGAGTTCAGGTTCAATGATTTGTTGTGGTTTTTACATATTATGGTGTGTGATTATACTATTATAATGATGTATGTATGGGATGTGTTACAACACACCTCTAGGGTGAAGGTAGACATCTTCATGTTATCCTTATTCTCAGAGGTAGTAATTCATTAACTGATAGTTGAGGTAAATATAACAGACTAGAATTATATGCGCTGGGTGACGACATCTGGTGAATTTTTCCATGATGTATAATGTGTATAGATGTGGTGAAAAGGAGAATAAATTAATGTTGTAATTAAATATATTCTAGACGGTCAAGGAGTAGTTGGTATTCAGAGATGTTCTCCAAGCATGGGAATAGAAAAAATATTTGTAATTAGTGTGAAAGACATCCATCGAAGTGCCCATAATGTAGAATTGTGGCCCATCTAGATTGGTTCTGTAGGAAGCCATCCTAGACATCTTGGTGCCAGAGACAGAGTAAGACTCATTTATCTAAGGTAGGAATGATAGAGGTACATGGAGATCATTCCTGGGACTCAGATAGATAGAATCTTATTTTAATAGATAATGGGACCTAATAGTGGGGTCGTTGGTAGGTTTCTTGTGAAAATAAATTTGAAGGACATGCCTCAGGAATTCGGGATTAGGTTGGGTGAACAAAGTGCAGCTACTAGGTGTAGAGTATCCCAGGGATCCCACTACATTTACATGTGTATGGTGGGGATCACTTAGTATTATTTGTCTTTTGAAAATAATTTTCTATTTATCATAGCCATATATGATTCAAGTGGTTCACATTATGTATTTTTACTAACTAGGCACTTGTTAATATGTTGGAATCAGTTACGATTCATTCTAATATGGGCATAAAATCAATGTGGGTTCTATATGTGGTTTGGGACACTTGGATAGTATGGGAATCTGATTAGATGTGTAATTTTATGGGGGTAAGAGATGACTCATGCACTATTTTAGTTCTTGATAAGGTGAAGGAAATTTTATGCTTTATGGGAGTAATTTTTGGTCTAGGGATGATTAATGGATGATTGTATTTTTTATCATTGGGTGGGATATGATCCAGTAGGTAAAACCAAATGTGGGGAGTTCCATAAGGATAGTTGAAATATGACATGATAGTCGAGGTAGAATTAGATGATATTAAAGAGATGTGTATGTTTGGTACCATCTTTAAAAAATTTATTATTTCTCAAGGAATATCTATGTTAAGGTAGGGGAGATTATAACATTCTAGGTTTTTAAATGGGTTATTTCTCATGTAAATTATAACATATTATGTTTATATAATGAACAAATTATTTATTTATAATAGGAACAATATTCCATGAGTTTGATTGGATGAATTAAACGTTTTAAAATTGGTTATGTGACTTGTAAATAGAATTTGGGATTTGGATGAACGTTCATTTTTTCATGACCCAATAACATAGTTGTAGGAAAATATAGACTGGGGTACACTATTTGTGACAACTTTACGTAGTAGGATACTCACTTTTCACAAATTAATATTACATCACTTTGTGGGGAATACCACATACATTAAAAAAATTCATTACCAATGACCATATTAGTTTAGTGGTTTTGGAAACCTGGAAAACCAAAAAAGTGTACATAAGTGAGCTATTTTACCTCTCAGTAGGTTAATAATTGCTAGAACCGTTCTTAGAAACAACATACATAACAAAAAACTATATAACATAGGAAATGGAAACATAAGAAGTAGTTATCATATATGCTATGTAAGGGTAAAACAAAGAGATATGTTAGAATAAACATGAGAATTAGGGTATGAGAACGTGATCATGAAATTATAAGATCAAACCATATATATCAAATATAATAAAAATGAATCATATCATAAATATTGGTAGTTCCTAATACATGAATCATAAGTGAATAAAGAGAATAAAACATGTAAGCCTAACATAGTAATAAGAAATTTAATTATGGTATACATATAACCAAGTAATATTATTCCTTATAAGTGAAGGTACATTTACAAAAATTAACAGGGAACATCATAGGGATTTTATTAAGTGGTCGGGACAGAAAAATTTCTTTAGATGAAATCTTTTCCTTCTAATGGAATGATTTTCTGTATCATTTCATAGTGGATTGGGCATCCTCATCATCCCATTGTTGATCATATTTCCCTATATTCCCTGAGTGGATACGATTACCCCATATTCCTATAGTAGATTATGTTTCCCATCAACCCATTGTGAATAAATTTTATCGAAATTAATCTAATCATTATATCATGAGATATAAATATTTACATAGTGTATTATAGGTATATATAGGCCCCACCAACCTCACAATGAAATCATATATACAAGTTCCAAAATTAAAAAACAGTCATATCATATCACATGAAATGAAATAGGTGTCATAAAAATTTAATAAATCATAAAACCTGTAAAATAATAGTTTTTTTTAATAATTTAATCAAAGAATAACCCCGATAAAATAGATGGTTTCATAAGCATGTAACCTGTGAAAGAGAAACATGTTTCATAAAATTAATGCCATCAAAACAAAAACCATTCATAAAATGATTATGAATTCATCCTCTATATAATTTTCTCATAAATTTTTGAGTACCACAAATTGATGTTATATTAGATGAAAAATAATTTCGGGAGATATTATAACAATATTTCATGATGAAAATATCATTTCATCTTTGAAAAATGATTCTTAAAACACAAAACATTTTTAATAATTTTTTTTGAAAAGATATTTGAAAACATATAATGGAAGATTGAATACTAGAAAACCTTTTAAGAGACCAATTTCCATGTCAATGATTCAAAAATATCATCATTGAAATCAATTTTTAAATCCTTTTTGAAATATTTTTTTTAAATTCATGGAATGTGTCTCAAAGAATGAAAATTTAGAAAAAATAACCTTACTAATTTTGTAACATATCAAAACTAATACTGATAAAAGATAGACCTGGAAATTGACATGTAAATAAAAATAGATTTTTGGATAAAAATAATAAAATATATTCATTGTTAGTATATATAATACTCAAAATAAATTATTGATGAATAAGGAATAAATCTAAATGAAATAAAATTTATACTAGATATACCATTACTTTATGACTTAACTCACGTCAAACTCATTAAAACCTTCTATATAATAAATATAATTTTATTATATATCTAAAAAATAAACATATTATTATATATAATAGCATATATGGTTTTACATTACACAATTATTACCAATTCTATGTTATGGTCACTTTTTGGGTAATATCCTCTATGTTTTTCTCATATGTCTTAATACATTATATTTTTTGTCCTAAATCTTATATTATGATTTCCAAAATGTAAATAATTATATAAATATCTTGTTTATTAATTTTATATTTATTTATAATAATCCATGAAATATATAAATATTAAAATAAATACACTATTCATGGTGACGGTCGGCCGGATGAACACATGAACATTGTTTCTATTTTCTTATCATATTGAATAAATGAAAATAAATGAAATATATGTATATATATATAAAAATTAAAGTAACATTATTATATCATATATATATATATTATATGTTTACGAAAACCACCATTAATATATTTCATGTAGACTGTGAATGAATCACATTTCATTGAGGAGGCAGTAGTGCACATTTCCCCCAATAAAATTACTGAAATTATAAAAAATTGAAATCATGAAGGTATGTGTTATTTTAAGAACTAAGACTTAAAAGATTACAAAATCATGAATGAAATAAATAATTCACATTAAGAATATTATAAGGTTTATAGTTTTATAGAATTACAAAATAATTACTAAATTACATCTCAAAAATTACAAAGCAGACAATTCTAATAAGTTTCGATTTCTTTATAAAATAAAATATCTTGAAAAAAGGTCATGTCTAGTTACATGTTTTAGACAACATGAAATTTCATTGATCCCATCCTTGAACCTATTCATAATTAATTAATGTGAAAAACATTTCAAAAAATGGGGTGAGTATAAAAAACTCAGTAAGGGTTATAAGATAAATAAAGGTAACATTAGTCCATAAATACATACCATGAATAATCTCAAACCTCATGAAATCATATGATTTATGAATAACACATAAAAATCATAAACCATAAAGGTAACATGTGGAATAAATAACATATTTACGTTATATATATCACAAATACATAGGGAGTTATATTGGAATAACTATCAGTGTATATTACCAAAATCTCTTTGGAGAAACATTAACATTTACCTCTGTTATGTCACCCAATGCATTTGTCAGCTATCTCGGCCTCACCGACCATATTTTTAACATGGAACCACCAATATAAATAAAAAATTCCTAATAAACATAACATAATCTGAACACATAACACAAGAATAAATAAAATATAACATTTCCATAATACAATCACAATATAACATATCAAGATATTGAAATAAATAATTCTTTATCAAATGACTTTCAAAACCCTTTAAAACATTTAATATAGATATTTTTGAATCAATGTGTCTCATACCACTCTGAATATTTTGAAAGAAATTTTACTCTCAAAACATTCTCATCCATATAAATATATCCTTAATCCCCTTTTTAAAACATGGAAATTAATGGGAAATATTTTTAAGAATAGATCTTTAAAACATTTAAATCGATATTTTTGTTGAAGAGTTTCTAACCAAATGAGAGATACTTGAATACCAATAATTATGGAATAACATTAATAAAATCTTATAATATCATGGGAATAATGTGATTCATGACATAATTTGTGAAGGGGTAGTATATAAACCATATAAAAGTGAATTGGTTTATAACAATAACTATGTTTTAATGTAATTAAAATTGATAAAAAGTCCCTTGCAAAGATCATATCCTTAGATCAAAGAGAAATCAATGACATAATTATGTTTGAAAAATAATAATACACCCAATATAAGTGGATATTATGTGTAAAAAAATCATAGTACATTCACACATATTCATATAACTAAATAATCAAGAAGTATAAGTTTATCCCAAATATTTAAAATTGGGTTAAGAAGTTCTCTTATAGAAATTTGACATCCTAACAACGTCACATTAAATTTGATAAAATGGGTTTATGAGAGATAAAATGTAATATCATCACATGGACTCAAAATTTACAACAATAAGTATATATAATAACATATTTTGTCATAAGAAAGTGGAAATTAAAATATATAACATAAATAAACTCTTTTCAAAAGAGGATGGTGAAAGATTCCCTTTATGATTTGGTAACATACGAAACATACGCCATATTAAGGAAGTGAATTAAAATAAAGATTTAAATACCCATAAATTAATTTATATTACACAATGAATTCAATCATGGGCAGTACATACACCACACAAAATAAAATAGTGGCAAATATAACCTAAATCTCACGGGAATAAAAAGTGAGATGAAAACACCTTACACTGTTGTAATAAATCGATTCATAAGAAACAAAATTTAATAACAATCAAATAAATAAAATGATTTCATGAATAAAAATATAATCATGATAATATATATCAAATGGAAACAAAAAATACACTAGAAGAAATAAATAATTGGTGAACAATGGAAATCTCACAGAATTAAAAGTTAGATAATAAACCCTTACCACGTTGTAATCAATGACGTCATAAGACTAAAAATTAATAACCAAAAAATTAATCATATAATACCATGAATATTGAGATAATCATGATAATATATATCAAATGGTAGTACAAAATACACAACATGCAATAAATAAGTGGCAAACAATAGAAATCTCACAAAATTAAAAGTGAGCTAAGAAACCCCTTACCACGTTTTAATCAATTGATTCATAAGACCAAAAGCTAATAACCACAAAATGAATCAAAAAATACACTGTATAAAAATATAATCATTATAATAAATATCAAATGGAAGTACACAATAAACCACATGCAATAAATAAGTGGAAAACAATGGAAATATCACAGAATTAGAAGTGAGACAACAAACCCCTCACCTCCTGTCAGACATGACTCGATTGTTATTTAATCTTATGAATAATAAAATATAGTTAATTAATACATTAATAATAAATTTTTTAATTTTATTATTACTTTTATATCAATTATTACCTCACAATAACAATTAGATAATTATTTCAGTTCATATCAGACATTTTGTCGATGTTTAGAACATGAGATAAAAATGAACATGTTATAACTATAAATTGTCAATGTGGTCGAAAATAAATTATCTATAGAATGATATTATTGATTTAGATATCATATATATCATATATATCAAATATATATATGTATTTATAATAGTACATTACATTTGGAGATAAAAAATGGAATGCACCATTCATGGAGAAAATAAGCCGTACGTACGCATGAACGTTACTTTAATTTCTATTTCATATTTAATGGAATTGAAAAATAAAGTTAAATAATTATATTATAATTACAGTAAAATATCACATATAATTTAATTATCTTCATACTTTATATGTTCCATGTATGTTATGAAAGAGTCATATAACTTTTAGTGGGCGGTTGTCCACACTTCCTCAAATGAAATTATCGCATTTACCCATTTTGGAAACCATAATGGTATGAAATTAATGGAAAATAAAGATTAATAGAAACAATATAAATTTATTATATATCACATATAACTACATTTCAATCATAATGGACACTATGAGAGGTGGTGGTAGATAATTGAACAATCATATTTCCATGAGGCAGTAGTACACCATCCATAGAAACAATATGTTATTTCACCATTAGATGTTGGTGTGTGTAAGTGTAGTTCAAATATATATCATAAAAACAACCTTGTATATTTATGATATTGGTGTTGTTATAACATAAATTAATAAAAAGAGTTTATGGGGTTGGAGAAGTAAAATATAAGAAAGGGACTTAAGAGAATACGTTAACTTCAAATTAGGTAACTCCCATTGTTTTTAAACCAAAAGGATTACATTGAAATCCTTATGTTTATGGTAAGTCTTCTAAAAGGTGGATAGGTATGTAGGGTGATTAAATGGGATTATTTTTTACAAGATAATGGGGATTAGAAGTTTGTGGAATGGGTTAGAAGTGACGGCGTTTTATAAGGGGGAGGAGGGGCTCTTTAGGAAAGCTTGAAAATATTAGTTTTATTATATAGCTATTTTCTGTTTACAAAGATTCAAAACTCATTAAAGACTAAGATAAAATGACTTATGTTATAAATAAATTCATCCAATAAATATTGGACTAGTTTTGTATATTTATTAAATCTTTATAATCTTATTTATTTAAATCATTCATTATTGTGGTAAACACTGCATCATTATTGTGTTATAAATATATTTATTTATATGATGTCTTAAAATTATAAAAAAAATTATCATGATCTAGGAAATATTTTTATCTTTCCAATAAATATTTATAATCAATTATATCAGTTATATAACCCCATTTAAAAAATTTATTACTAAAAGATATATGATTATGTCACTTGTTTCCTTACTTTAAATTAATTCATTTCAAGTGTCATTATCACTCCCCAGTGGATCCATGGGGTCCCAAAATTGTACCATGGGTCCCCATGGTTGGAAATTTATCAACCAATATTATTATAAAACATTTTAGTATAATTTAATATTATTATTTGATTATTTTATACCTATATTTTCCATATTTACCCATTACCCATTGTAAAAAAATATTTACTGATGTAAATATTCATAATGTCTAAAAATAAAAGTTACTTATTTTCACAATTTAGACCTCCTGATTACAAATACGGAATCCATTTTCCCAAATTTAAAACACATAACTGTCGAAAATTAATTTAAAATTAATTTCCGCTGTCAAAATAAAAAACATGTCTTTAAGAAATAATAACATTCAAAAGATTGACACTTATTTATGTCCAATTTCAAAGTTAAATTATCTCCAATTACCAACATTAGATTAAATAAAAAAATTAATATAATATCACTTTAGAAAAATATTAAAAATATAATCTATCTTTATAAATAAAATATATTAAAAGGCAGTTTTAAATTAAAATACTTTATTTTTCACTATTCCTTAAAAAATGATTTTTTTCAAAAAAGTTCCAAAAATCACCAAAATTAATTTAGATGTCCCAATTATAAAGAAGAATTTTATTTTGTCAAATAGAACATATAAATGTGAAAAAAATAAATTTAAAGAGGTTTATCCAACAGAAGCCGGTAAATCAACCTATTCATGAATATTAGAGTATTTTTGCTTAAAATCGGATTCTTCCTAATTTTATGACTAAAATTTATTGGATAAATTTAAAAAAAATTTAGAAAAATATTTATTCATAATATAGTTAGTTTTTTCATTATTTTTTTATAAAATGACGTTGATTTAACGACCATTTAAAATAATAATATTATATTAATATTTTTTAGTATAACTCAATGTTGTGTAAATGCAAGTTTTCAATGAAAACTGCAGGTGCGTATGAGGTATTCCATTGAACATAGAATTACCTTTAAATTAATATTAATATTTAATTCACACATTTTAATAAATATACAAAATTTATATTCTTTATTTACTTGAGATGTTTAAACCTTTCCCCTTTTGGGATTTGTGCCTTCAAAATTTTAAAATTGGACCTGTAATCTTCATTAAAAGTTCCACATCGGAAATAGAGTCAATATAAATATCAATTTTAAAAGAAAGAAATAGAAATACAAAGGTCACTAGAGATATCCAATACAAGGATTCCATATAGGAAAACATGGATATAGAAGAGAAAAAAACCACCACAGTTTGATGAAGAGTGATAGAAAACATGATTAAGAGAAAGTTAACAATAAGAAAATCACAAACATGTGATGGGTTAAACGGTCTTTGATTCCCCAATAGAAAAAGATAGCAGAAAATGTTTTTTTAAGTTACATTTCATAAATTTGAGGCATTAAATTATGATCTTAATTAAAAACATAAGGAATAATACATACTTGTCATGTATACTTTCATAATTTTATAAACTTCTAGCACAATCTCATATTTTCACCAAACAAAGAGCATTCAAACTGACTTGGTCACAGTAAAATTGCTTCAATCAACTTATATATTATTAGATAATCCACAAAAGATGAACACTATATTTCCCTAGTCTTTTGACATCAACGAAACCAAAACGTTTAGTATAAGAATAGACAATAACCAAAAAGGATAATACTGTATAAAAAGAAATACTACTCTTAATCCCCAAAATTCGACAAACAATACCCAAATTTCAGCAAAGACCATTCAATAAAAAAATGTCCTTAAAATTCTTAAATAACCCAAAACAAAAATTGTAGCCCAAAACTCAAAAGGATTTAATCACATAGCCTTCCATAGTAAAATTTAACATTTATCTCCAAATAAAATAGACTACTATTAATGTATCATACTAAAATGTAATTAACAAAATCACATATTCTCTAAGATAGGTTAAAAATTTTCATAAATAGACCAACTCACCCCATGTCCATAATAAAAACATAGATTCTTACAAAACAAAATTCCACCATTACTCATCAAAAGAAAAGATAATTATTTCTTGAATTAAATTTTTATATATCAAACTTCAGGGTCACACATAATAAAAAAATTCATCCAATGTAATCACATCCTCAAAAGAGGCTTAATACTTATAATATTCTCATCATATTAAAATCTACCAAAACTCCTGAATCCATTATATGATGACTTCTTATTCATTGCATGTTCATCACAATCTGTTAACAATTCATTTCCATCTTATTCTAAAATACTTATTTCCTAAAAAAATCATGAATCATATCCTATGATTAGATAATATCAAAACAAATGTTAAAAAATAATCCATATCATTCCTTAGTCATTGTCAGTTTCTTACTCCTAAATCAGAATGGCATTAAGTATTGGTAAACATATATTTGTACGATCCTGATGATCCTATTACCCAAACCTCTTCATAGGACATCTGTTTGTATAATTACCATACAAACCACATTTAAAACATTAAATTGATCCCTCATAAAGAACATCTTTCTCTTTCCTAGTGTCAACTGGATGCTTATTTTTTACATGGAATGTTCTTTCGTTATGACTTTCATACCCAAAACTATAGCATCTTCTCGTCCCTTTGAAGCATTTTCCTTGGTTTTTCTTTCCACATCCTTGACACATTGGTTTTTGGACATACATACCCTTATGATTATTACATGAATTTACCTAGGGATTTGTTTCTCTCATATATGATTCATTATAAGAATCACCATGTTTTAGGTGGTCAATCATGAATCCTGATAGTTGGTTGAAAATAACCACAAGAGTTATCATTGAGGCTCCCATTTCATTCAGTTTATCATTCTGAAAACTGTCATATTTTTCTACACATCCACTATTACTTTGGTTCTTGTATAATGAAACCATTTACTAAAAAAATGGTTAGTGTGAGTATATCAGAAAAATCATCATATAATTTCTTATAAGGAGGGTAATAACTAATATATACTTATTCATGTTATCTTAAAGTCATTAAATTTATCTAAAATAACTATTGATTTTTATAATATTCTAACCATTATAATTATTTCATGTATGCTTAAATAACACCCTAACCACTAAAGATATCTTAACCGACCATTGATACCAAGTGTAAGGAACCAATCTAAAAACATTACATAATATTGAAGTAAATGAATGATTCACATTTATGAACTTTTAAGGTTTAGAGTTTTAGATAATATGGAAATAACTATTACATTACATCTCAAAAATTAAAAAGTAGACAATTCTACCTAGTTTCCATTTATTTATAAAATTAAACTCTTAAAAAGAGTCATTTCATGTTCCACGTTTTAGAAAGCTTGACTTTTCCTATGACCCCATCCTTGACCCTATTCTTCTATAAGTCCTGTGAAAAACATTTCAAAATGTGGGATTAGTGTAAAAATCTAAGTAAGGGTTATATGATAATGGAAGATTAAATTAGTCTATAAATACATACCATGCATAAGCTCATATCTCATGAATTCATAAGATTTATGAATAACACATAGAAATCAAAAACCATAAAGGTAACTTGTGGAATACAAAACATACATACATTGTATCTATCACAGCTCCATAGGGAGTTAAGTTGTAATACCCATCACAATATATTCCCTAAATAACTTATGAGAAACATTAATATTTACCTTCATCGTGTTACTCAATGCATTGGAGAGATATATCGGGCTCACCCACCCTAGGTTTATCATGGAGCCACCTGTATACATAAACAATTCCCAATAACCATAACATAATCATAACAAATAACAGAAAAATAATTTAAAGATAACTTTTCCACATTCTAATCACAATATTTTGAAAAAAATGCTTTATAAAACCATTCACAACATTTAATAAAGTTATTTTTGAATCAAATTTTCCAATAACTCATTGAATATTTTGAAGGAAATTTTTATTTAAAAACATTCATGTACATATATATAAATTCTCAAAACCATTATTAAAACATGTACTTTAATTTGAAATTTTTATAAGAAAAATTATTTAAAACATTTGAAACGATATTTTTGATAAAGAGTTCATAACCAAATAAGAGACGTTTGAATACAAATAATTGTGAAATAACATTAATCAAAGAATATAATATCATCATAATAATGAAATTTATGATATAATATGTCAAAGAGGTGTATATACACCATATAAAAGTGAATTGGTGTATTATAATAAATAAGCTTCAATGGAATGTTAATTCAGACAATGTCCCTTGCAATGATCATATCTTAGATTGAGGAAAAATAAATGACATAATTATTTTTGAAAACTATGAATACACCTAATATAAGTGGATATTATGTTTGAAATAATAATGGGAAATTCACACATATTTATATCATGACATAATCAAGAAGTATAATTTTAACCCAAATAATTACAAATGGGTTAAGAAGTTCTCTAACAGAACTTCGACAACCTAACGACGTCACATTAAAATTTATATAACGATTTTATGAGAGAGAAAATGTTCTATCATCACTTAGACACAAAACATACAACAATAAGGATGTATAATAAAATATCCTGATATAATAATGTGGAAATTAAAATACATAACATAAATGAACTCTTTTAAAAAGAGGAGGGAGAAATATTTCCTTACCGATTTGGTAACTTACGAATCCTAAGGCATATTAAAGATGAGTTATAAAAAGAAGATATAAATAAGAATAAATTATTATATATTAAACAATAAATATAATAATGGGTATTACATATACCACACATAATGAAATAGTGGCAAATATATCTTGAATCTCACAGGAATAAAAATTGAGATAAAACCCCTTACTACATTGTAATCAATCGTGTCATAAGACCAAAAGTTAATAACCCCCAAATTAATCACAGAATACAATGAATATAAGTATAATCATTATAATATACATAATATAGAAGTGAAAAATACACCACATGAAATAAATAAGTGGATAACAATGGAAATCTAATAGAATTAAAAGTGAGATAAGAAACCCCATACCATGTTGTAATCAATCGAGTCAAAAGACCAAAAGTTAATAACAACAAAATGAATCACAAAATACCATGAATATAAAGATAATCATGATAATATATATCAAATGGAATTAAAAAATACACCACATGCAATAAATATATGGCAAACAATGGAAATCTCACGGAATTAAAAGTGAGAAAAGAAACCCCTTACCACATTGTAATTAATCATGTCATAAGACCAAAAGTTAATAACCACCAAATAAATCATTAAATACCATGAATATAAATATATTCAAGATAATATATATCAAATTTTAGTACAAAATACACCAAATGCAATAAATAAGTGGAAATCAATTGAAATATCATGGAATTAAAAGTGAGATAAGAAACCCCCTACCCCGTGTCAGACTTGACTCGATCATTCTTTAATAACTGGAATAATAAACTGAATTTTATTTCTAAATTTTTAAGAAAGTTTTTTGATTTTATTATTCCTTTAATATCAATTATTACCTTGCTATATCAATTAGTTAATTATTTGAGTTCATGTCAGACATTTTGTCGATGTTTAGAACTTTAGTTCAAAATGTTCATGTTATAATTATAAATTGTCCATGTGGTCAAAATTACATTATATATAGAATTATATTACTGATTTAGATATCATTTATATCATATATCTCCATTATATATATATATATTTATTTATTATAGTATAAAACATTGGAGACAGGAAATGAAATGCATTGTTCATGGAGACGTTAAGTCATACGTATGCATGAACAATACTTTCATTTCTATTTTGTTTTTAATTGAATGAAAACATATTGATAAATAGTTATACTATAATTTCATTATGATATCATATATAAATTAATTATCTCTATCCTTTATACATTCCATGTATGTTATGAACGAGTCATAGCACTTTGAGGGGGAGGTAGTCCGCACTTCCTCAAATGAAATTATCGCATTTACCCATTAGGGAAACCATAAAGGTATGATATAAACGGAAAATACAAAATCGTAGAAACAATATAAATATATTTTATATCACATAAAAATATAGTTCCATCATTATGGCCACCATGAGAGTTGGTGGGAGATAATTGAACAATTCTCGTTTCTTGAGGTAATAGTTCACCTTCCACAGAAATAGTATATTTTTTCACCATTAGATAGATGTGTGTGTACGTGTAGTTTTAATCCTTATCATAAAAAAAACCTAGTATATTTATGATACATGTGTTTTTTTAAAAGAAATAAATAAATGGAGTTTCGAGGTTTGGAGATGTAAAATAAAAGAAAAAAACTTATGAGAAGACATTATTTTTATAATGGGGGATTCCATTTGGTTTGAACCAAAAGGTTTTCATGAAGAGCTTTATACCTAAGGAAAGGCATCTAGGAGGTATAGAGTAATGTATGCAACTTAATTGGGAAGCGTTCGGATGAGCCACGTGGCTAGAGTAGTGTGTTTAATTGGTTATAAGTGAAGGATTTTTATATGGGGGAGGAGGGGCTCTTTAGGAATGTTTGAAAATATTATTTTATTATACAATTATATTTGGTTTCTAAGGGACCAAAACTCATTAAAGTCAAATATAAGATGACTAATGTTCTAAATAAATTCATCAAATATAAAATTTACAGTTTTTGGATAATTTTTAATCTTTATAATCTTATTTATTTAAATCAGTCATTAATGAACTAAACATTTCATCATTATTGTGTCAGAAATATTTATATTTTTTGACGTCTATAAATTGTAAATAAGATTATAATGATGTAAGAAATATTTTATCTATCCAATATGTATTTATTGTCAAATAGATAACTTATATAACCCCATGTAAAAATTTATCTACTAAAATATATATGTTGATGTCATTTTTTCAATACTTTAAATTAATTAATTAAAAGTGTCATTATCAGTCCCCAGTGGATCCATGGGGTCCCAAAATCAACCCAAGGATGCTCATGTTCGGAAATGTATCATCAAATATGATTATGAAACATTTTAGTGTAATTCAATATTATTATAATATTATTTTTTTACCCATATTTACTAGATTTACCTTTTAACCATGGTAAATAAAATATTTACGAATGTAAATATTCATATTTTCTAAAAATAAAAGTTACCCATTTACACAATTTGGACCTCATGATTCTAAATTTGGAATCCATTTTCCCAAATTTAAAAAACATAAGTGGAAAAAACTAATTTAAAATTAATTCCCGCTGTCTAACAAAAAGTATGTTTTTAAGAAATAATAACTTTCCCGAGATTGACACTTGTTTATGTCCAATTTCAATGTGATATTACCTCAAATGACCAAAATTGGATTAAATATTAAAAAAATATAATATCACATTATAACCTATAAAAAAGATAATATATCATTATAAATAAATAATATTTTAAGGTATCTTTGAATTAAAATACATTATTTTTCAGTATTCATTAATAAATGAATTTTTTCTAAAAAATACCAAAAATTTACCAAAAGTAATTTTGATGTCACAATTATAGAGAAGAATTTTATTTTGTAAAATATAACTTATAAAAGTGAAAAAAATTATATTTAAATAGTTTTCTCCATCAAAAGGTGTTAAATAAAACTTTTCATTAATATTATAGTATTTCTGCTAAAAATGGGTTCTTTTTAATTTTATGACTATAAAATTTATTGGATAAATTGAAAAAAATTTAATGTACATAATTAATAATAATTTAGTTAGTTTGGTTCATTATTTTCAATACACCTAATATGATTTAAGTACGATTTAAAATAATAATATTATAATAATATTTTATAGTATAACTCAATGTTGTGTGAACACAAGCTTTCATTGAAAACTGTTGTTGCGTATCAAGTATTCTACCCAACATAAAATCCCATTTAATGTAAAATTTATATTTAATTCACAAATTTTAATAAATATAAAAAGGTTATATTCTTTATTTACCTGGGATATTGCATCCTTCCCCCTTTTGAGAATTGCATCCTCAAAATTGTAAAATTAGTCTTGGAAGATTCATTAAAAGTTCCACATCGGAAAAAAGTAAATAAAAATATGAATTTAAAAGAAATAAATAAAAATAAAAAGGTCCCCCAAGATATCTAATACTAGGATTCTATGTTGGAAAATATTGATATGGAAGAGAAACAAACCATCACGGTTTGAAGAAGAGTGATAGAAACCATGATTAAGAGAAGGTTAACAACAAGAAAATCACAAACCTGTGATTGATTAAATAGTCTTTGATTCCCCAGTAAGAAAGGTTAACGGACAAGGTTTTTGTTTTAAGTTACCTTTCATAAAGTTGAGGAATTTAGTTAGGATCTTAATTAAAAACATAAGGAATAATACATATTTGTCATGTATAGTTTGATCCTTTAATAAACTTCTACTAGAATCTCATATTTTCACCAAAAGATGAGTACTCAATCAAAATTTGTCAAATTAAAAGAACTAGAATCAACTTATAGATTATAAGAGAAACCGCAAAGGATAAAATATATATTTCCCATGTCTTTAGACATCATCCAAACAAAAACGTTTCGTATAAGAATATATAATCTCCAAAAAGGAAAATACTTTATAAAATGAAATACTACTCTTAATCCCCAAAATTCCTCAAACAATATCCAATGTTTTGAAAAGGCCATTCACTAAAAAAAATGTTCATAAAATACCTAAATGTAACTCAAACTAATAATGTAACCCAAAACTCAAGGGATTTAATCACATAGCCATCCACAATATATCTTAACATTTATCTCCACATAAAATTGAATACTCTTAATGTATCATACTGAAGTGTAATTAACCAAATCACATATTCTCTATGATTGGTTAATAATTTCCAAAAATAACCCAAATCACCATTTGTCCATAATAAAAATATATTTTATTCCAAAATAAAATTCCACCATTACTCATCAAAAGAAACGATAATTATTCCTTGAATTACATTTTTATATATCAAACATCAGAGTTAAACATTCTATAAAAAGTCATCCAATGTAATCTCATCCTCAAAAAAGGCTTAATACTTCTAAGCATTTCATCATCTTAAAATCTGCCATAACTCTTGAATCCCTTATATGTTGTCTTCTTACTCATTCAAAGTTCTTAATAATCCATTAACCATTCTGTAAAAACTTATTATGAAATACTTATTTCCTACAAACAAAATCATGAATCATATACTAATATTCTATAATATCAAAACATATGTTAACAAATAATCCATACATTTCATTGGTCATTTTCAGTTTCTTAATCCTCAATCGGAATGGCATTAGTTATTGGTAAACATATATTTGTACGATCCTGATGATCCCATTCCTCAAACTTCTTTTTAGGACACTTATTTGTATAATGACCATGCACACCACATTTAAAACATTTAATTGATCCCTCAGATAGAACTTCTTTCCCTATCCTAGAGTCAACTTGATGCTTCTTTTTTCCATGGAAAGTTCTTGCTTTATAACTTCCATACCCACATATATAACATCTTCCCATTCCTTTGAAGTATTTTCCTTGGTGTTTCATTCCACGACCTTGACATATAGGTTTTTGGACATACTTACATTATGATTATTACATGAATTTACCCAGGGATTTTTTTATCTCATATATTATGCCTTATAAGAATCACCATGTTTTATGTGGTCAATCATGACTATAGATAGTTGGTTGTGAATAACCACAAGAGTTCTAATTTCAGCTCCCATTTCATTCAGTAGTTCATTATGAAAATCGTCATAGTTTTCTACACATTCACTCTTACTTTAGATCTTGATAGAACCAGCCATTTATTAAAACAAAAAAGGTCAGTGAGATTATATGAGTAAAATCATCAGATAATATCTTATAAGGAGGGTAAATACTATGATAGACTTATTCATGTTCTCTTAAAGTCATTCAATTTATATAAACTAACTATGGATCTTTTTAATATTCTAACCATTATGGTTTTGTAACTTTTGACTAAATAACACCCTAACCTCTAAAGATATATAAACTGGCCTTTGATACCAACTTTAAAGAACCAAAATAAAAATATTACATAATCTTGAATTAATTGAATAATTCACATTGAGGATATTTTTATGTTTATAGTATTAGAGAATAAGTCCATAACTATTAAATTATTTTGAAAAAATTAAAAAGTAGACAATTATACTCTTTTTATATTTTTTTCATAAAAATAAACTCTTGAAAAAAGAGTCATTTATAGTTCCATGTTTTAGACATCTAGACTTTTCGATGACCCCATCATTGACCCTATTCATCTTTATGTCCAGTGAAAAACATTTTGAAGTGTGGGATAAGCATAAAAAGCTCAGTAAGGGGTATACGATAAATAAATATAACATTATTCTATAAATACATACAACACATAAGCTCACATCTCATGAAATAATAACATTTATGAATAACACATATAAATCTTAAATAATAAAGGAAAATTGTGGCATACATAACATACTTACATTGTAGCTATCACAACTTCATAGGAAGTTACGTTGAAATACCAATCATAGTATATTCCCCAAATAAATGAAGAGAAACATTAGCATTTTCATTTGTCACATTAATCAATGCACTAGAGAGCTATATCGGGCACACCCGCCCTAGTTTTATCATCGAACAACCCGTATACGTAAACAATGCCCAATAACAATAACCTAATCGTAACACATAACACAAGAATGATGGTAAGATAACCTTTAAACATTCCAATAACAATATATCATATCATGATATCGAAATAAACAATGCTTTATAAAACCATTTTCAAAATCAATTACAGTATTTAATAAAGTTATTATTGAATAAATGTGTCTCATACCACTTTGAATCATTGAAAAGAAATTTTAATTTCAAAACATTCATGTCCATACAAATAAATACTTAATTTGTTTTTAAAAAAAAGTACTTTAATTTGAAATATTTAGAAGAAAAAATCATTAAAGCATTTGAAACCATATTTTTGGAAAAAGAGTTCTTAAAAAATAAGAGACATTTGAAGAAAAATAATTGTGCAATAACATTAATCAAAGTATATAATGTCATCTGAATAAAGAGATTCATGATATAATAAATCAAAGGGCTGAATATACACCATATAAATGTGAATTGGTGTATAACAATATATAAGTTTCAATGTAATGTGAATGGAGACAATGTCCCTTATAAAGATCATATCTTAGATTGAGGACAAATCAATGACATAATTATTTGTGAAAAAGAAGAATACACCAAATATAAGTAGATATTTAGTATAAAATGATCAGAGGACATTAAAATATATTTATATCATGACATAATAAATAAGTATATGTTTAACCAAAATAATTGAAATTGGGTCAAGATGTTCTCTTACAGAAATTTGACAGCCTAACAATGTCACTTTAAAATTGAGATAACAAGTTGATGGGAGAGAAGTGGTTCTATTATCACTTGAACACAAAATTTACAACAATAAGGATGTAGAATAACATATCCTGATATAATAAAGTCTAAATTACAATACACAACATAAATGAATCATTTTAAAAAGTGGATGAAGAAAGATTCCCTTACCGATTTGGTAACATACGTAACATACGCTACATTAAAGATGGTGCATACAATGAAAATGAAAATGAAAATAAATTAATTTATATTACACAATGAATACAATCATGGGAATTTCATACACTACACAAAAAGAAAGAGTGGCTAATATAGCATAAATCTCACAAGAATAAAAAGTGAGAAAAAACCCCTTACCACATTGTAATCAATCGAGTCGTAAGACCAAAAGTTAATAACCACTAAATTAATCACATAATACAATGTTTATAAAAATTATCATAATAATATATATCAAATTTAAGTACAAAATACACCACATACAATAAATTAGTGGAGAAAAATGGAAATCTCATGGAATTAAAAATGAGATAAGATACCATATACTACATTGTAAACAATCGATTCATAAGACAAAAATTTAATAACCACCAAATAAATCATCAAATAACATGAATATTAATATAATAATGAAAATATTTATCAAATTTCAGTAAAAATACACCCCATGCAATAAATAAGAGGCGAACAATAGAAATCTCATGGAATTAAAAGTGAGAAAAGAAACCCCTTACCACATTGTAATCAGTCGAGTCATAAGACCAAAAGTAAATAACCAAAAAATTAATCCCATAATTCCATGAATATAAATATGAACATGATAATATTTATCAAATTTTAGTACACAATACACCAAATGTAATAAATAAGTGGCGAACAATGGAAATATCACCGACTTAAAAGTGAGATAAGAAACCCCTTACCTCGTGTCTTACTTGACATGATCATTATTTAATCACTGGAATAATAAAATAAAGTTCATTTCAACTTTATTAATAAAATTTTTCTAGTATATTATTCATTTAATTTCAATTATTACCTTTCTATAACAATTAGTTAATTATTTGAGTTCATATAAGACATTTGGTCAATGTTTAGAACTTGCATTAAAAATGAACTTGTTATAATTATAAATTGTCCATGTGGACAAAATTAAATTATATCAGGAATTAAATTATTGATTTAGATATCATATATATCATATATATCTAGTATATATATATGTATGTATTATAGTATATAACATTTTTAGATAAAAAATGAAATGCGCCGTTCATGGAGACGGTAAGTTGTACATATGCATGAACAATAATTTCATTTCTATTTCATATTTAATGGAATGAAAACATAATTATAAATGGTTATATTATAATTCCAATATAATATCATATATAATATAATTATATCCATTCATTATAAATTCTATTTATGGTATTAACAAGTAATATCACTTTGAGGGGCTGTAGTCTTCACTTCCTCAAATGAAATTATCGCAATTCCCCAATTATGGAAACCATAAAGGTATGATATAAATGAAAAATACAGAATCATAAAACAAATATAAATATATTTTATATGACATATAAATATATTTCCATTGTAATGGCCACCATGAGAGGTGGGGGGAGATAATTGAACAATCTTCATTTCGTGAGGTAGTAGTTCACCGTCCATAGAAACAATATGTTCTTTCCCCATTAAATAGAGGTGCGTGTATATGTAGTTTTAATAATTCTCATAAAAAACCGATTATATTTATAAAAATGGTGTTTTTATAAAATAGATAAATAATATAAGTTTTGAGGGTTAGAGAAGTATAATAAAAGAAAAATACTTAAGAGAAGACATTACAATTATATCGGGTAACTTCCTTTAGTTTGAACCAAAATGATTACTTGATCTGTCTTATGCCTAAGGTAAGACATCTAGGAGATTGAAATATAAGTGGAAAAAATTAATTTAAAATTATTTCTCACTATAAAAACCAAAAATCATGTTTTTGAGAAATAATAACTCTCAAAAGATTGATAATTATTTATGACCAATTTCAAAGTAAAATTACATACAATTACCAACATTGAATTAAATATTAAAAACATAAAATAATATAATTTTTAAACCAATTAAAAATATAATCTATCCTTATAAATAAATTACATTAAAATGCAGTTTTGAATTAATATACACTATTTTTTTACCATTCATTAAAAATGAATTTTATCAGAAAAGTACCAAAAATTTAGCCAGAGTAATTTTGATGTCCCAATTCTGAAGAAATTTTTTATTTTTTTTAAATAGAACATATAAAATTGACCAAAACTATATTTAAAGAGGGTTCACCATCAAAAGGCGGTAAATCGACTTTTTGATGAATATTAGAGTATTTATGATTAAAACCAGATTCTTTCTAATTTTGAGACTCTAAAATTTATTGGATATATTTAAAAACATTTAAGAAACATATTTAATCATAATATAGTTTTTTTATAATTATCACCAATAAAATGGCTATGTGTTACCTACCATTTTAAATAATAATTTTATATTAATATATTTCAGTATAACTCAACATTTTGTGCAACCTATGTTTTCCATGAAACCTATTGTTGTGTATCAGAGATAACATCAAAAATATCATCCCCTTTAAAGTAAAAATAACATATAATTACCTAATTTTAATTAATATCAAAAATATATATTCTTTATTTACCTGGGATGTTACAGTTATATAATTATTAAAAAATAATAAATAAATCATAAATGACATATATATCACATAAAAGAAATTAACATCTTAATTCCCAACTATGAGAGGTGGTAAAAGAAAAATGAACCACATTGTTCCATTATGCGGTAGTTCACCATACACAGGAATGGTAATTTCGTTAACTATTATATGGGAGTTTGTGTATATGTAGGCATAAAAATATAATAAAAACATATATATATATTTAGGATATTATGGGTTTTATATATTCATGTAATATAATGATCTGAAATGTGTATAATTAAAATAAAACCAATGATATTGAGGAATTATGTTACCTCTAATTGGTGAAACTCCTTTTGGTTTTCATTAAAGGGAATCATTGGGTGTATTTCAACCAGGAAGAATGATTATAGGATTTATTTATGGACTCTCAGATGATATTTAGTTAGTTTTTGGATGAGAAAAATGTTTTTGAGAGGGGTAATATTCGCGGGAGAAGAGGATACTATTTATAGGTGGGAAAGAGGACATAACAGGTCTTTTGAGAATCGTTTTAGTGCTCCCCATATTTAATATAGCTCTCAAGGGTTTCAATTGATCCTAAGGGTAAATATAGGTCTATTGGTCTAAATATGTCCATCACATGGCATTTATAAAGTTACTATGTCATTTTGAGAGTGATGTTTAATGTTTAGTCCTTTGTTAAGCTAATATTTCTCTTAATCGCAGTATGTAATTTTAATCACATTCCAAAATATTTTTGGTAAAAAATATGCTTACCTTATTTAAAATTATAAATTATTCTAATTAAAATTATGTTATCAAATTTTAAAAATATAAATAATATATTGGTATAAATAAATTTAAATCTTATCCAACAGATGGGTCACGATAATGGGTTTTTAAGCTAAAATTCTTAAAAGTTTATAATGTTTTCATATCCAATTTCAAAGTGAAACTGGTTATAGTGGCCTAAAATAGATTAATTGATGTATATTTAATCCCATTACCTATTAAAAGATAAAATAAAATACAATTTATTTATATAAATAAATTACTCTAAAAATAATTTTTTATTTAAAATTTTGTATTATTCATTATTCACGCCAATGTAATGGTTTTTCAAATAAAAACACTAAAAATAACTTAAAGAGAACTTTTACATTCCCAATTAAAAAATGAATTTAAATTTATAAAATTAAATTTATGAAATTTTTTAAAATTATAATTATTATTTTTCATAGATGAACAGAAAACGTGTTTCATTTAAGAAAAGTATATTTTCTAACATGTAAATTCTTTAAAAAATTGTATGTATTATTATAAAATTTTATTTTTATATAAAAAAATAAAGAATAAAGTTTAATAATTATTTATATATTTGAATATTACTATGTTTAAATACTATGTTTTAATAGTCCCAGTATAATTATTATATTTATAAAATTTTGTTTTGTTGAACTCAGTATTGTTTTTAATGAATGGAAAGTCAGTGATGAGTGTAGCACATGATTATATTCATATTTAATAATATATAACATTCGTCATAGTGTATAATGTAATGAATTATAGGAAATAATATTAATTTATTCTAGAAAAACATGTTTATTAAAACTCATGGTCTTATAGTGTAGCTTCCCTATAGTAATTGTGCATCCCTCCAGATGTTTGTAAACATGATTTATAAAACTGTGCAGGAGGGGTAGCACGACCATATGAGTATAACGTCCATTTTTGACAGAGGTAATCCTCATGGTGCATGAATTTTATGTAAATTCATGATCCTAGAATGTGTTGTCATTATTTTTAGGTGTGTGGAGCTCTATGGGTTTTGAATGGATAGACCTACTATGCAGCCAAACGTTGTGTGTCTCATAGATATGCGATATTAAAAACTACCCCTACCCCTTTATCAGATTTATTCTTCCTATATTCATCATTCCATTTCACACATAATATGGATTCTCCATTTCACTATCTTCATTGGATTTTATCATTCTTCATCATCATAGAAATTATTCAAGATTCATTGTTAGATACATATACATTTTAATAAGTAATTCATAATGATAGTATCATTTTTTCTTTTCTTTCACCATATGGTGCACTAAATGTGTGTTATCAGTTTTACCTAATTTTTAAGGGTTTCATCTACTACCTTGGTTTTTACTAATTCTACCTAATTTATAGGATGATTTCGTATAAGATTTTGTATACTAGTATAAGGTAAGCGGTATTTATCATTCTCATTGAATTTGTTTGTTTTTTGGCGGTTTCCTACATATTTAATGTGTGGATAAACTGAAAAAGGTAGAAACTAATTATATAAATGATATTAAAATCCTAAATTGAGGTTGAGGGTTGTCATTTAGAAAGATATTACATTTTTTGGTGTTAATTATAGTGAGGGGGATTGATAACTCGTGGAATGTTTAAGTTGGGTGTGTAATTTAAATTTAAATTTATTGCTTTTATTTAATTATTTTCCTCCATGCTAATATAATGTGAATGGATGGAGGATTGAGATGTTGTTGGCCACATGGACCAAGAAAACAAGATATTTCATGATGGGCTTGGAAACAATTCTTCGGGTGATGCTGATTGAAGATTGTGTGACATTACCATAAGTTAAGGTGATGAGGCTTTCATGTTATTGTAATGAGTCATTTAAATTCGAATGGTGTTGAGCATCAAGATGAATGATGTGGTCGAATGGGAATGCAGTTTGTAGATGATGTTTATTAGGTACATATAAAAGTTATTTCGTCTCACCATGATTTTCCAAAAGAACATTGTAGTTGGGTGGACCCAGATAAGACTCATATGATGAGGTGCGTTGGATTTTTGTGTGGTTAGATGCATCATCTTATTTTCAATTTTGGATGGTTTTGATCATTAATTAGGTGGGAGGATCTTCTCATAGAGAACCACTTAGTTGGAGGTGGCCCATTTATTGATAGTGATGCGACCATTAGTTGGGGGATGATGCTCGCTATATTATCTGACAATATTAGGCAATGATATTTGGTTTACAGATATTGAACTACCCGAGGACATTTAAAATTGTGATAATAAAAATTATTATTTGTATGAAAGATATTGTTGTTTCTCAAAACCTCGTTCTTCAATTTGATCATGAATTTTAGATAATAGGTGTGAGAGACTGGGTACTTGTTAGGAATATCATATGGGTCACTAGTGACATGTTTGGTGACTTAAAGTGCTAGCATGAATGAGGTGATGATGATGATTTTAAATGAGGTTCCTGAGGAATCCCAACCTTGTTAATCATGATGGAATTACTTAGGGTTTATGCTATATTCCCCACAACAACAGTTATATATATGAAGACGCTATATTTTCAACATGTATAATTTGGGGAATTTGGTATACTTTTATTATCCGAAGAAGGTGATCTATTATATATAGCTATTTAGCATAAGGGAATAATGTGTCTGTTAAATGTGAATGTTATACCACTTTTATTCATATTTATTAATCTTGTATAGTTATGTGTGTATTATTGGTAGACATTGGTGGTGGAAAATATATATTAATTCTCACACCCTAAAAGGGACCTTCATGATGGATGTATATTTTATGGATATAAAATCATGAAATGTATCAATCCCTAACGATGGAAATTAGTAACCAAAGGATACATTTTCATGGGATGGAAAACATTTCACCATGGGTTATTTAATTAGTTAGAGTTTCCTTTAATATTTAATAATTATTAATATATTAATATACAATGAATCTAAATGGGTATCTCTTCCTGTTACAACATTGTATGACAAGACCTGTATGAATGTTTTAAAAATTGTATAATTTTTCTAGTAGCTATAAGAGGTTTGTTATGGAATTATCATTTATTACATATACTAATAAAAGACTAAGCTTCAACTCCTTTTTTCAATTTATTCTTTTGTGTTATTGTCTTTATTATACAGTTGTATATACTAGGTCTATTATTACTACTACTTTATGATGGTTTAGTCCCCCCATAATCACATATTTACACCCTCACTACTGGTTGGAATCCATTTGAAAACGTGGAGATGTTCTGAAATCCGAATGTCTTACTGGTGAATAGAAAAATTCAAAGTAGAATCTGGGTTGGGGAACTAAAATGCATATATGGGAAGTCTGAATAGAGGAGTAGAAGATCTGAAAAAGGATCTGAGAAGTAAGACTATTTTCAAATACATTTTTTTAAAATATGAAATTATAAATGCGATGACGATACATCCTTTTTAATGAAGAATATCTCAAATATTATGGTCACATATGATAGTACATAATTTGGATTATAAATAAAAAAGGTAACATTAGTGGGAAGGGAAATCATGGGCATGTAGGAGAAACCATTGTTTATGAGGATGGTAATTATTCATAACATAGTTCAACCCCCAATAAAGATGACAACACATTAATAACAATAATCTTTATCAAAAATTATCTCCCAAAATAGATATATGTTATAAAAATGAAATGAAATACGAATCTCAAAGAGAAACATTATAAATGAAGAAAAAAGTTTGATTTATGAAAGCCTCTTATATTTTAATTTATATATCGATCAAAATAAAAAGAAATTAAGGTTATCTGTTGATCTGAATATTTTTTTTACAAAAATAATTTATGATATTAAGGAATATAATTGATGTAGTTACATTATAGTACTGATTTCTAGGGCATAATATCAAATAATTCATTGATGATGAGTGATTAAGAAGAAAACCCTTACATCTTAAAAAACATTAAAAAATGATAGCTTGAAAGGGAGAAAAACTATGTATATATGTTAAAATCCATGCATAGAAAAAATATGTTGTCATATATCAAATTCTAACTATAAAATACCTTTATATAAAAACAAACCCAAAAATTTTAATGGGTAACAATAAATAGAAATTTAATATGAAACCATTAGGAATTAATTATATTATTAAATAATTCATTGGAAACTTTCAATTTTTTTGGTTATATATCTAGTAATCATAAAATCATGGTGTATTAAAAAATTAATACATGTAATTTATATATTGCATAGAAAAAATAAATTTGGTAATAACACTAAAACATGTTTCAGGGAAGAGTTAATGAGGAGAAACGCTCATATTGTTACAGATTCATTCAATACATCCACTTAACATCATAAAAAATCTAATTATGATTTTTTACATAGATTCATATGAACCTTATTATTAACTATTTGATGTAATATAGAAAATTTATTATCATATTCTAATTATTCTTATATATTTTTGTAATTATTATGACAAATTGAGGCGATTAAGTTATTTCCTTGTAAAATACTTATGTATATTAAAAATGGAATAAAAATTCATAAAAATGTTTTATAATTGAAATAATATATAGTGTAATGGAATTAATTTTCATGTATTTAATATATTTTTAAATAGTAAAATAACAGGTGGTGGTGAAAATTAAAACTCATTAATCTTGGAAGAGATGGTTCCCAAGAATTCATTATTAATGAACAAAATTATAAATCAAATTTAAGAATAAAGGTAAAAGATAATTTTGAAATTTTATAACAATATATATTATAAATATTAAATTTATTCTTCAATTATATCATTTTGAATATACATTAACGGTGGGTATGAGTAACCAAAAACGAGGATTTGTGTGGGAAGCATTCCACATAATAGATTAAAGACATTTTTTTTTCAAATTCGGATGACTGTTATAAATTAATTTTGTAAAAGTATTTTCACCACATATATATAAACTATTGAAAATTATGTATTAATATTATTATGGTTATAAGGTATTTATATGATAAATATAAATAATAAAATCATTAGTATAAGATAATACATACATTTGATATTTCATATTTCCGAGGAAATCTCTTTGGAAATAAGAGATATGGAAAAAATTCTGTGAAAATGGATTCAAATGTGTGAGGATATTAATGTATATAATATATGGGTAATTTTTTAATGGAATTTTTAATTGGTGTTGTATCTATGAATTTATCAATGTGACCCCCTTTTATAAGGATGACATTTTCACTTTTGAAAATAACCATTATATTGTAATAATTACATAACCCTCTTTCACGTGCAATGGTTTCTTATTTTATAAATAATTAATTGTTGGATATTTATGGATTTTTATAATTTCATAAATGTTTTTCCACACCTGGTTTAATCATGTTATAGTTTCTTTCAAATTATGCTTTTAGTTTTTACTCATTAACTATTGAACTATGTAACCAGTATTTAAATTAGTAATGTTATGTTTTATAAATAGAATAACATAACCCAGAAAAATAAATTTGTTTAATATACTGGAAAATATATATTTTATTTAAGGTAATTAAATTTTAAATGATTATAAAATGAACATTAAAATATAAATAGATAATGGGTTTAAGAACTATTTCAGAGGAAAATTGAAATTTTGACCATTGTAAATTCTAAACCATTTTATGTATTTATTAAAAATTAAATTATTGTTATTAAATTTATTTTTTTATATATAATATATAATTTAATTATTATATATGTTTATTTTAGTTGATCCACTATATGTATTTAATAATATTAATATAATAGGTTTCTTAAAGTAACTATTTTACTATATTTAATGTAATTTGGATTATTCAAATAATCAATATTTTATACATTAAAAAAATATTTTCAATAATATATAATATCATTATTTTTAAATTCAATATAATAATAATTTTATCATATTTAAAATAATTGTTTAGGTAAAATAATCTAAAATTTAGTATCCATAAAAACGTGATCTTTTGAATGTTTATTTGAAATATTAAAGAATTTATATGGAAAAAAATTATAATTTTTTTGATTCTAATGATATTAAAAATAATATTATTTTACAGAAATTGTGAGTATAATGTAAAATAAATTCCTCACCTAATATTCCCAATGTTTTATCATAATTAAAGAAGTATATGACATGCTCTTTTTATGAAATTTTACATAATTTTCAAAAAAGTTATAAATTAATTTTTTTTAAAAACCTGTATTTTAATATTAATCATAGAAGTAAATAATATATATATACAATCTATTTTTAAAACAGTAAATTCACAATGTAATAAAATTGATTATATTATAAAAAATAAATATTTTGTACTATTGACTAAAAATCATTGGGTTTAGAAAACCCCAATAAATTTATACAAAGGTACTATTGGTATTCTAATATTAAAAATGAGGATTATTCTTTCAAAATCAATATCAATAATTTTCAATATTTATCATTAAAATAAAATAATATAATTCTTTTAAAATAATTTTAGTACAAAAATAAAATTTTAAAATACTTATTGTTCATATTCTATTTCCTTGAAAACTGTAAATGTGATAAAATATATCAATAAATAATATTCTATAATAATATCATCATTTTACATTAAAAATATTATTTTTTTAAAAATATATATTCAAAAAAATAATAATAAAGAAATTAGTTTATTTGAATAACATAACTTATATATATAAATATACAATATATATATATAGTCCATTATTATGTTACTCATGTTCATACCTACATATTCAATGCTTATGTCACTATATTAAAAAATATAATAGTTTCATATTATATTTTTTTATTATGGGTAATTTTATCAAACAAATCTGACTTAATTAGAGGGAAACATATATTAAAATCATCGGATATTATAATTTTTTTCTACAGAATTTTAATGTTTATAAAATATAAAAAGGGATATTTGATGTAATAAAAGTATATTAGAATTTATAAGAGGATTAAATGTGAAAAAGGAACATGATGTAGATATTCAATTATGTTTTTAGATAAATGATAATCACATGAAACCAAATTATTAATTTCAAGTCCAGTTATTAGGAAATATAAATACATTTATTATTGAGAATAAAATAGTATCCAAAGGGATTCTAGATTTTTTTCTTGTTCTACATTTTAATGGAGATTGTTTTATAATTATTTTAGTTATATTTTACAAATTTTATTTTCTTATTTATAATGAACAACACCAGTAAATTTATTCTTAAAATTATTACTGTATTTATTATAAAAATATATTATTTCTAAGTAGATTTTTTATTTATTATTATTGAAATAATTATGAAAATACTAATATATAAGTTTTGTATCTTCATTATATTGATATATATTTTATAAATTTTCATCCAATTCACAATTTTTTTGGGAATGTGATTTTCATGAATTTATACACACCTCTTCTCTTTCATTTGTTACTTTTTTAATAAATCACTCATTCATATTTATGTAGGTGACCATGAAATATTCATTGGTGAGTTTAAAAATTATTGTTTTGTAAAGAATTCTATATTTATTTATTTATATCCACCTAGAAAAGCAACATTAATCAGGTTTTATATTAGAAATGGAATCAATTTTTAATATAAACACTATTTTGTATAATGATTTTTTAGTATAAAAATTCCTTGGTTAATATTTAAATATATAATAATTATTTTATTCATTAATATGAGTATTTATGAAGTTTTGTTATTTTGATGATATATTATTAATTTTTTTATTTAATTGTTATTGTTATGAATAATATAATTTAATGTAATTTTTTTTAAATTTTATTAATAATATTAATAAAAATTAATTTATTTTATTGTGGAAATATTTTGGAAATTGAAATATGATAACTATAGAAAGATATTATTTACTTATTTTCATTTATTACTATTGTAATATTATTATTTATATTGATACATGGTTCTATATATGGATTGAAAGTGATATTGGGAATTATTTTTGTTTTTATTGATATTTAACTAAGGCGTTGTTCCATAATGAGTTATTAAATGGAAATTGTCAATGAGATGAGGATTTGGTCCATTATGGTATATTGTTATTCCATTTTCAATATATTAAATAACATTGGATGGATATGTTTCATGATATTAAATTGATAATCAGTAATAATGGAATAAGTATAAAAAATAAATCACTAGTGAATAAGTTGTAAAATAAAAATGTATCTTTCATTTAATTTTATTCCCTGATATATATATATATATATATTAACATGCTAAATCACATGCAAATATTGGGAGGTTTGGTAAAAAAAATGATGAGTTAATTTATAACAAAATAAATATTAAAATATTATGTATGTTATAATTCTATTCAACTTTATGCATATTAAAAAATACTTCCAATAAATATAGGTGATATTTAGTATATTCATTGGATAGTTTCATATGGTTTTAACATTTACCCTAGCTACATAACCCTCATTTAAAGTGGGCATGTTAATTTATATTGTAAAATTTCTTACTTATTTTTTTCATACCATATGATATTTTTTATTTTAGTATGGATTTTTTAGGTTATTATATGCTTGAAAATTTGTTTTAGATCTTTTTTTATAAAATTGGAAACACAAGGGTCGTCGGGATCCTTTTGTGAATAAAAAAAGGGAAGTTCGAAAAATGTGTTGCCTTGAAAGGGTGCTCGATAAAGGAACCTATTTTCCATGACACAAGAACCCTCTATATATATGTTGGGGAGGCCACGTTGATGGAAAATTGGAAAGCAAATTTAAAAAATCCATGACAATAGATGTATTTCTTGGGGTGCTCAGGAATACTATGATTGTGTTATAAGCCACGAATGGGGGAGTGGTGGAGGTCATATGGGATTTGATGTGTCCAAAACTGATACCTTCTTCTTCACATCAAGTCAAACTCAATAGGGAATCCTTGGTCAACAATATTAGGGGTCTCTAATTTATTTTTTATGAATTCATTTACAATAGTAATTGATTTTTCCTTCCTCCCAATGATTCAATAAACTTTTAGACGAATTATTATAAAATAATAAATAACTGTGTTCCAAGCACTGTAAAAAATTATTGGGAACAAATTCAAGTACATTGGAGACCAAATCTCATTGATTCATACTCATTGGTTCCTCATCCCTGATAAACTTAGTCATCATTCCTTGTGTGACAAATATACTCCATTCCAAAATTGAATTGGATTCATCCATTGTGATTTCGTAACACAATTATCATGTTAGATATTATGTTTGCCTTGAATCATTTTCTAATATAATTATAGAATATTATTTATTAACTTTTGGTTCTAGTTATATGATTTATTTCTTGCATTCTTATTATGGTTTTTTAGTGAATTTGATCCAAGTGATGATCATCTTATTAAACCTTGATGTTTTTAGACACTTTTGTGGTGGTATATTTCTTACCATTTAAAGATAGTGTACATATTTTTTTTATCATTATATGATATTGTGTTCTCATGTTTTATATAATGATTTGTGTTTAATTACATATGTGTGGGTGCATATTCCATGAGGCCTATGTTTGAGTTTGATCACATCTTTGAATCACGATACTTCTATTGTGAATGTAGTGATATATATCCACATATATTTTATTTATATATTTATAATAATTAAATGTGGCATATTTTCTATATCATTTTTTTACTTCCATTCATGGAACCAAGGTGATATGTGGGACGTCCATGGCTTAGTTGGAAATATGGGGTTGTGGTTTAGGAATTACATTTGGGGATATGAATGGTTTAGATGAATGGTCTTGATGGAATTGTGTATTTACATAGGGGAATACTTTTATTATAATATACTCATTATAAGGAGATAGTGTGGAATGATTGTCTTCACACACACATATATATAATAAATATAGGGACATGACGATCACTTTTCCCAACTAGAGTTAGAAATGTAATGTGATATCTGAGTGTCCCAATTATAAGAGTAACTATTAAAATTGCCTTAGGTCATAACCTAAGACTCATTATCAATGTGTTGGTTACATGACATATATGATGACCATTTGGTTGACTAAAGTTCCAAAAATTATTACTATAAATTGATCATGGAGCTGATGTAGGTACGAAAAATGAATTTTGTTGCACAGTTAGAATAGATTTTCTCTGTATAGGGATATATATTGATTTATTTCAGATTTATTTATTATCCTGACATACATTCTTATACATGTGAACACCTGAGAAGGGTTCATAGATAATGTATCAATATTTTTATTATCATAACTTGATGTGAAACTCATTTCACACATTGACATAATGATCGTAGAAATAATAACAGAAAAACCTTGAGAATCAAAGAGATATGAGTTTGAGTATGGGGATCAGATTCACTACTGAGACAGACTCATGAGTTATTCCACATTGATTTATTTATATTTTATCTTACCTATACTGTCTTTACCCAAACACATTGAGGATTATTGGTATATTTTTCTATCATAATTAAGACACATTACACTATTTTTAATAGAATTATAATTTATTTATATAAATTACATTGTGTTATAGTTGATTTTATATATATTGAGGATATATTCACCCAAATGATATTGTTCAATAATTACCTAAAAGTGAAAATTCAATTTCAAAATGGCGGATTTGTATGGTGCATGTGGTACTCTTTATAAAATTTGGGGATCATGGAAAAGAATTAAAATGTGGCATCAAAGGTTGGTTTCCATCATTTTTCAACTTTTTTTAGGAAACAAGGGTACTTAGTTTTTTAAATTGTGTAGAGTGTAAATTGTTGTATTTTTACCAAAATACTCATATCACGTTTAATTAGTGTATAATGACAGGGAATATTTAACATTCTTGAAAAAGGGATCATGAATGAGGTCACATAGGGGTTTTATATAGATGATGGAAACAAACTATTAAAATATTTAGGGTCATCAATAGTAGGCTCTGACCCATAATAAAATTATTAAAATGTTGATACTTTAAAATTAGGGATAGGATGTTAGAGTTGACACATGATAAGGGTATAAATAGACAATATTCTTTTTTTATTAATAAGGTCCATTGAACATAAAATGTTTGGTAATCATCACTCTACAAGTTTTTAAAATATTTTTATACTTGTGATTCACATATTCCTATATCTATTATTTTATTCAGAGACATCACTAACCAATCATGTAATATTTTAAATTTAGTTTGATAAAAACCATTGTAGAATAAGGGGGACCATCTTCGAAGAATTCAGGAAAGAACTATTCGTGTGGTTAGATATAAAAATATATGTGATTTTCTGATCCTAAAGATGACTATATTCTTTGTAATCATTGTAATTGACTAGTTTATGAGTTATGAGGTTCACATTAACTATAATAGTATAAGATAATTATTAAATCTGGATGAGGGATATATGATTTTGTTGAACGATAGATGGTAAGTCATAGAAAGGAGAATGGTACCAAACCTAGTCCTGGTTGGAGTTACCATAGCATATATAGACGACATGGTTATTATCATGGATCTAATGATTATTTCATCCTTTCCTCTAGTGGTGGACCCGTGTCATGATGTTTTCCAAGAATACATTTGTGGTACCTTTATTGATAGGGGAATTTAATTTTAGACTTATTTAATTCAAGTGAAAATATATAAATCAATTACCCCATATCAAATGTAAATTAAAGAGTTACAAATAACTCAATGTAAACTTATGAATTTGGAAGTAAAAGTATTTATTAGATAGAGACAATCATCCTAGGTTTCAATGGTTTTGTTTAAAAAGATGTTGTATGGTTTTATTTTATTTTGTATGGAATATAATATGATATACCATTTGACCATATAGAATAGATAAACATTTCCATGGTTTGATAATTTAGAAGATTAGTTACAATGATCTTGGTGGTTCTCCAAGGCTGAATTATAGTCAAACTACAATCAACTGTGCATCATAAAAGTGGATATTCATATGATTTTTTTCCAAATATATAAGGACAATATGATTATATTATCATTATTTATTGAATAAAAAATTCCCTAGTAGTCATCTTGGATTTCATGATGAGGATTATCAATCCATATCAAGACTCTTTTATTTTTATTTATGTTGATGGTATCCTCATATACACATGAACCTTAGAAATATATGAAAAATTAATTGAGATTTTATTGAGTATACATTAGAGACATTATCTTAATCCCAAAATTTCAATGTATAAATTATGTGTTTAGGAGGTGTAGTTTCTAGATCTTATAATCATTTGGGCGGGTATTTATATTGAACAAGAGAAGGTATATGTGGTGATGTTAATGGATCATCCTAGGAAATAATTTATTATTAGTATATTTCATTTTTTAACTAGTTACTAGATTCAGTTTATAATTTAATTCCCATGCTATTTAATTCTTATGATAGGGCTTACAATAAAGGCAATGAATTTTAATTGGACTAATCATTTTGAGTATTCATTTAAAAATACAAAGAAAAGTTGTGAAAAATCATGATTATAAAATTTCCTCAACCTCAGATTTGATATGATGTTTCCAGTGATGAATATGGTGTTTCTTTAGGTGGTTTTCTAATGCAGAGGGACCATATTTTGGCTGATGGTTTACATTAGTAACTTCCCCAATATAAAATTACTAGAATCATGCATATATGATGGATGTTATGGTCCATTATATAATGTTTTGGATACAATATATTTTTAGTGAGAGTTTTTTTGATAGAAAATACAAAAAATAGATAAGATATATATTCTATTAGTAGGATATGAACATTATGTTTTGGAATTAGGTAGAGTGAAAAAAAATCTGTGACATTAATATTGATTATGATCCTAGAAAAGGTAAATTTATTTAATATTTTAACAATAGAAATGTATTAGATGTAGGATTATTGTGATAATCTCACATTGAAGGAATGAGGACAAATTATTTTGATGGTATAGTGGCTTGTGGATTTATTATATGATCATTTTGTGATGACTGGTGAACATTTTTTGACAATGACTTCCTCTATGGGTATGTAAAGAAAACAAATGTGACGAACTCTGAGTGTGTAGTGATAAGATAACGTTTAGGAAGGAATTATTTTGTAATTTATGGTCCTTAGATTATGATGATATGATCAAAATCCATGCTTTGTTAGTAGTTCTCGATTCCTTATGTGAGAATTAGATGATATAAAACCACTTTGTGATTTGATAATTACATCCTTTATTGAATATGATGTACTATGGATTCCAATTTAAGGTTTAGTAGTTTGTTATGATGATAAAAATAAATGGGTTTATATATTTCCTTAATTTCTATTGGTTATATGTTGAACATCATCATCATTCTGGTTTTCTACAGAAACATCTAATTCTAATCTGGATATATGAAAATGTGATAGTTGACTTCATAATGATAATCTCTATAAAAAAAATTTAAAAGATGTTTTTTGGGAGATATTTCATCATATTCTGAATGTAGATAAATTAATATTGATTTTAGAGACAAATTACTTTGATGAGTTGGTGAAGCCTCAGGTCTACCAAATTTTTAGAGTATAAAGAGTGAATTTTTATATTTTATTATTTAAGGACACATGTTTTTCTTCCCAGTTTCTTCATGGAGTGTAAGATGATTTTAGTACTTAGTTTAAGGTTAGTGAAACATCTTATCCATATAATAATGGAAAAATATATAGTATGAATTATATATATGAGGATATGGTGTGAGAATATATCCTGTAATTTTGTACTACATGGGATATGAACCTAGCTATAACATCCTAGCACGAATGACCACTAAACTGGTAGCTGGACTAGTTGCCACATGACCTCATGTACGTATCCTAGTACACTAGAGTCTACCGACTAGCAGTGATGGTGAAATGATGGTTATATGGTGAGTCTACACATTCATAATTTGAGTAAAATAGTGGTAAAATAGATTACAAAACAAAATTAATGATAGAATATTTAATATTATAAATAAATAAAATGTGGACAATTCTAGTTTATAAAAAGAATTAATAAAAGAAGATGATACATAATCTGAACAATAAAACATACTTCATGCATTACAATACAAGAATAAATTGAATAAATGAAATAAATATCCCTATGGAAATATCTACGATCATCCTGAGCTCTAGATCAGTATTATGCTCAAACTTACACATGTACTAGAAAAAATTACTAGTAAAGTTCCATAGCACTTCAAACAAGAAGGTATACACTAGTCACAATGGTACATGAGTTTGGTGTGAGATAACATCTCATTAGGCCAACACACATAGTTTCATGACCAATCATTTTCATTGAACTTTAATTAAGGTAGTGTACTTGTAAAAAAATAAGTAGTACATAATTGAACTTATTCACATGGCATGTAATCTTATAATATAATGATTCTAAAATATCTTATCAATTAACCATAAACAAGAAATTCAATCCTCAATAACAAGACTGATACATACAATACACAATTAAACCACACAACATTAATATTAATCAAATCACGTTACACCACCATGACATTACCTTATACCCCACATACCATATCAATCATATCCTAGTTGTAAAACTATATGATTTATAACATTCATAGCCAATCCAAATCGTCACAGATTCTAGAATTTACCATTGCAAAGCCGTATAACTGAATGTATCATATATATCATTATCGTTTCATTAGTCAATGAGTATGACCACAAAGGGATGAATCAAATTATTCTAAGACCATTTAATCATCATCATTCCCTAAGATAATCTTGAGGGAAAATTGGTTAGGAAATGGTAGGATTTATATGATAATTTCATACCCGATATGTCCTATGCGAGTCCAAGAAAGATGGACAAAGGGTTTAGAAAGGCCCAAGGCATCCCACAGAATGAATACCCAAGGGACATGCTCAACCAAAGGCATCTAGTACCTTGTTTAATATCCATAGATATCAATCCATATAATCTATAAAAATCATTCATCCATTTCATAGAATTTATCATTCAGTACCATATGATTTTCCTACATAGATATAACAAATTACATTTCATGTGTATACCAACCCATGTATCCCAATTCATAATCAATGTAACCAAGGAGTATACCGGCTCATTGTTACAATTAAAATATAGAATATATATATGGAATGAGTTTACACACCCAATTTTTAATTATATTTTCATTAACACTTTATACAACTGAGACCATCCAAATGAGTATTTTCACTCATTAAACCAATTAAAATTTAAACAATTCATCCAATTCAACCATGGAATGTTATCATGATATTACCCAAGGAGGAATAACATCCTGAAATAAGATATTCATGTTCTGTATTATCCATTTAGTTAAAATAATTAACATACTATGGAAGAAACCCATCTGTGAATTATGTGGACTCATTCACTTAATTTATAATTAAGCATCCTTTAACTATGTATGCATACGAAATCTACCATGGGGTGGTTGAAGAAAGGTAAATTCAAATAATAATGAACATGATAGAACTTATGAGGTGCATGGTTTCAATAATCGTTTATAACTTAAATACTCCATTTCATAATAACATTAGATAACACATTCTAAACATGCTTTATAAAAAACTATGTCACCAAGAATATGTAAACCACAACTAAATAATCCAAATAAGTAATAAAAAAGTAATCAATACATTTTTCATTATAAGAAAACACACCTTTGTTTGAGAGCTTATATTATAAAAAAATACTCTGTATCTCAAAAAATTATTTATCCTATTTACGAATTTCATTCACATATCATAGTTTAATTTATCTCGGAAAACATAATTGAACATATTTAGAAAGCACGTAAATAATTCCTAAATTTGAAGGGTCAAGGATAGAGATCCTACCTTAAAAGAAGACCTAGCTATGATGAACACTTTGGATCTGGACATTTTTCAGTTACAATGATCACTTCAAACTTATACACACATAAAATCCAATATGTATAAACCCCTTAATCCAAAAAAATATCACCCTCTCCATGATTGAAAATATACAAGTATATATATATATATATCCGTGTAAATGAGTGTATGGCTATGTGGAACCACAAAATTCTATATAGATATAACTAGGGACTCAAGATCAGTAAATGAATGAAAATTAAAAAGGGAAAAAAACATTGGATGCAGACCCTTACCTCTGACGGTAGTGGAAAAGAAAAAATGGACTATAGGGAATCTTATTCTGTGGTTATTACTAAAACATACCCAATCCAACCTGACAAGGCTTTATCACAACTTATCGTTGAAATAAAAAAAAATCTGGATTAACCCTTGTCATAGGGTTTAGATGAACCTTACTGGGTGACATAAAGAGGGAAAAAAGGCCAGAAGAGTCTAAGTGAAGGGAGGAGAAGAACTACCTCAATACCTCAACCTAGAATCAGAAGGATCAACCTGAGATCTATGGAATGTGATGGATATAGAAGGTGGGGAAAGTATGCATCCAAAGTGATCCCAATGGGGTCAACATCACGATCAAGGTGTAGAGAAGAGGGAAAGTAGGATTAAATTTTTTTATTAATATAATTCAGTTTTTAAAATAGCTACCAATCTCACAGTTTAGGAATCACTATTTCCAAACATTTTACCAACCGTGCGCCCTATACTGGGTACCTGAGGCACCTTGTACGGGGGTTCGGCACGGTTTGCAAACCCTACACCAACATCGTGGTGAATAGTGATTAGGTACTTCCTCTTATACTATCCATGTATGATAGGTAAACAATTTGATAAATAATGTGAAGCCTATGAGATAGCCTCAGTCCACTTACTGATGTCCACCCAGTTCCCTTCTATGGGAAACACAGACTTAGACATACCCTATACCATCTTCAAATCACTCATAAATTGATTTTCTAGGTCCAACACTCTGGAAACTCATTGAGACACCTGATAAACTTCTCAGTTCATCATGAAAAACTAAAATCTATATATTGAAGTGTTACAACATTCATAAATTCATTCTGATGCCCAATTTGAAAAATGGACCATCCAATATTTTCCAAATAATGAAATTCAAATGGAATTCCATCTGGTTGAAAATCATGTGATTCTATAATAAACCCAATATAGAACTTATCATCATAGAGAATGATTCAGGAACAACAAAAGCATCACATGACCTACAGGTTCATAATTTTTCGTGATTTTTCATTCAAACGATCATGTAGCATTTTTAAATTCTAAATACACCAAAAATCATCTCACAATTCTAAGGCATATACAACATCAAAACTTGATTCATATCACATTTTTGAACCAAAACATTGATATAATGCTTATCTGAGCCTACTTAATTAGATACAATATCTTTTCATCATCACATTAATCCGTATCTATTTTGTGCTCTCTACATAGGGCCTTAGAATTTAACAACCAATTCCAAATCATGACTCATCCACTATTGGAATTGGTTAAGAGGACACTTCTCAAGAATTAGAGGTATGATTATCACATGATTTATTATACGGGAAAAACCTTTTACAATTGTGGAATTGTAAGGGTCCTTATTTGAAATGAATGGTCGATTATGGATCATCTAAAAAAATAGGGTGTGAGATTCTATGAATACATAGTCATTCTTAACATTACACTAACCTTAAACTATAGAACTTCTTGAAAACTGGTTATTCCCAATGACTTGCATTAAACAAGAATAAATGAGCATAGCCACTTCGTCTGACTATTCCCAAATTCTCATCCAATATGGATGGAATATTTCAACACAACGACAAAACTTCTTTCCAAGTAATTAAACATTTATAACAATGATGTCCACTAAATAACACAATAGACTTTCGGTTTCACTCATTTATCAAACCAACTTATGTTCATTTGAACTAACGTTCCATGGCATGAAAAGAGGTGTATCTAAAACCATCCCACTGGGATTCACTATCCTTTAAGTATAAACTCTAATACCTACAACCAAATCAAGGTAACCTGGGATAGATACAACTAGAGTTCAAGAAATTTCCAAGGTAGTCTATGTAGTCTATACGCCAAATTTAAAACTGATACATCAAAACACGTTCACAACATCCATAACACAACATTGGCTGATCCCATCATGGCATTCACATGGCGGTTATGTCAATATAAATGGTCGATTTCCATGAGTCCAACTAAATAGTACCTATATGGGAACCCAATTATCACTCTGAACTTTCTAAGACTCCAATGTACCACACATACTGTGTACAGCCTTAATAAAGATCAATCATCAAGATTAACATCTTTTAATAGTATAACATGGAGTAAATTGAACACTTTCATAGATCATGAAGGAATGATTCAATATAGGGGACATGATCAACTCTTTTAGATGAGTACAGTATGAGAAAACTGTGTATCTCCATGAATATTAGTTGAACCATCACTAGTCAACTTATTTTAAAAACATCTTTTATTCACCTACCAATGAATAACCATTAATAGATATAAAACCATTAACTTATGAGGCATCCTATGATCACACAAGATTAACCACTTATGTCCCTCCAAGATGAATGTTGTTTCTAAATATTTCATACACAGCCAACCATATCAGCATCATGCTTCCTAGAAAGCACTGACACGATTAAAAAATTAAATCATCAATGTCATTTGAAACAAAAGTAACCATTTTAATGGTATTATGTAACAATTCTCTTTATACCCAAAAGACACATTTAATATAACAGACATGAAAAAATCCTCCTTTTGAGATTCCTAGTCACTAAAAGATGGGATCAAAAGACTATCCACTCACAAGTGCACTAGATCATATTCACCTTAAAATCATGTACGTCCTTTCAAATCCCACGGTGACCACGTCAAATAATTTGAACTGAAATCCCAAATCAAAATGAATGATTCGTCAAAACACATATGTTCTAGATAATACTCTTGAGTAGAGGGATGAAATTATTTACTTAATTCCCAAGTCAATCTACTCAAAGATGAATCGATAACCTACCCAACCAAATAGGGCTTAACGATCACACCATACTCAATTGGTTTATCAGAACATTAAACACTCATCATATACTAATTATAACAAAACATAATACCCCATGTTTACAATAAAAAATGACATATCTAGAGTACTATACAGATATTTCCTTCCCTATGAAATCATTTATCAGATGGAACACATATAAAATCCCTCAAAATAATATCATCTATGATAACCATTAACATGGTTGGTGACATAACTAGTCATTCATCAATGAAGAAAAGTGAGGTTCACATGACCTCCTATGAATCTGACCATGACTAATGAATTTCTAACCAACTAAATTGAGCATCCCTTGATGATAATTCCAATTTCACGAGTCATGTAAAAATGAAAAACCATCAAAATAAAGGTTTAATTTTAAAAAAATAATACTTGGGAAATTGGTAATTGAACAACACCAAAAGTCACAATGTTCAAAGAATAAAAAAATAAATCAATCACTAAGGGTGAATCCTGTAATTATTTATCCCATTACAAAGAAAAATTATCACTTTTAACAATAATTAATGAAATTAATATTTCACTAGGCTCAAGATCACATTTCATTTAAGCCATTTTTAACAAAAATCATCCTATAGATAAATATTTACATATCTATTCGAAGGCACACCACAAGAAATATTTAAACTACCCTTACACCTGGGTTTAAAAAAGGGAAACCACTATAGGATTCATTTTAATGTCTATTCATTTATTAATATTTTAATCATTAATCATTTAAAATATTTAATTCCAAACATCAAATACCATTTGAAATAAAAACACTTGGCACCCCCTTTTTAACTAACACCCCTTGGAAAAAATAGTCATCTAATATCAAACCATAATTTGAAAAATTGAAAACTCTTTTATATCCAGTCATCATTAAGAAATCTATCATATAAATTTATTTTATGAAATAAAATGAAGACCCCTGAGGGTACCATTAAACCAACATATGTTCTTTAAAAACCATCACTATAGTAGTTGTTTATCCAAAAAAGAACAAACACCCATAATAGTCCATATAATAAAACCATGAACCAAATAACCTTTTTGGGACTGGTTATGAAATCATAAATTCATAACATTAATTTTAGATAAAAATGAAAAATATTTCATAGAACACCATTTCAAAATACATCATTCATTTTTATTTAATATAGAATTCCATTTCCTAGTTCCTGATCCATCAATAGACATCAAAAATTGAAAAAAATATCCCCCTAATAGAAACCAATAAACTATAACATTAATAACCATATTATCTATTTTAAATTATTTAAATAAACATGATACCTTTTCCATGTTATAAGGTGAAAAAAAAACCTTACAACTGAGAATGGAATTCCTTCTTAAAGTCTATCAATATATTTAAGACCGTGAAACTAATAATATATTTATAAGAAAACTAGGAATTTGATCACCTGAAATAAACATTGAAATAATTATTATAAGAATTAATGCTTGCCACATTATCACCCAATCATTTCATAAACACAAAAGAATAACAAAACAATAGGAAAAACTTGATAAATATACTATCCACATGGAATGTAACTTTTTAATCATGACAACAACTAACACTCTAGGAGTAGAAGAAACATGGAATATAATCACCTTAACATGTTATAAAATCATCCCTGATCAATATTAAGTAAATAGGTAAAACTGAGCATCATAAAACACCTAAGAACATAACCAAGATTACCAGAAAACCTACTATTTAAACTGTATGACATGGTAAATGAATTTTAAGGTCACTTTAAATATTCATATAATGATGAATGAAATGTTTCATCCGTACCATACCAAGATAAGGGAAAATTTCCATAACTTCACAAATCATAATTATTGTAAAATGAATCTGTCACACAAGTTGAAATCATATCTACTATAACATTGAATGTTCAAAACATTAATTACCAGCCCTAACCACATAGTCATTTCCCATACATGGGGTGATCATCCCCATGATCAGATATTTACCAAACACTAAGACATTCATAGAATCCTGTCTAAAAACAAAAAAACATTATGAAAAACTAATGAAATATCCCTTGATACCACATTGTAACATCCCGACCTTATAAACCATTAAATCGATAACAAGAACAGTCACCACATGTACTCAAATGTGTCTCCTCAAATTTCAGAGGCTATAAACTAGCATAGAGGGTGTAAATTTGGTTTAATGGGGAGACAATACAGTCATCATCATAGAATAATAGAGGAAAAAGATAATTAAAATTAAATAACAACATAAGCAATAATGTAATAATTAAATAAAAGGTTGAAAATGATACTTTATATCGAGCATGAAAGGATGATGATGACAATATTCAAAAGTAGTAAACATACAAATTTCCTTATAATATAGGACTCAAGTGATGAAAAAATCTAAAAATCCCAACACTGATCTCCATGGGAATCATGATATCCGGCAAAGTCGTTTGAGCCTAACTCCTCAGGTACTAGAAACATAGCATAAGAAGAGGTCTATATACCTACAAATAATATGGTCTACTCATGTACCAGAAGTACCCAAGAAGTGTTTAAGATAACAACTCGGTAGGTGGAAAACAATAGTGTATAGTCCAATCCTTTTAATAAACTATAAATTAGGGCAATGCAAAGTTAATCATATACAATGTAGATAAAGGTATAGATGACCATGGACTCTAAAACTCTAATCTATTGATAATAAAATGGCACCTCAAGTATCCCGGTACAATATTGTCAATATATTATCATAAGGAAACTAAAAATAACTCATAAATAAACAGCATTACCTTTCTATTCATCCAAACACATAATACCACTATATCCTTTCCTTATACCCAAAATGAAATACCAATCACATTATTTCTATATAATCAAAATAGTCATAACATTCACAGATGAACTGTATATTCATATATGTCACAATTTACAAAATCCAAGATATATTACTCAATGTATTATATATCTCATGGTAATGTCATAAATCAATGAGTTTGTCCTTGAAAGGTAATATCCAATGTTTCTAAGAATAAGGAATCATCATCATCTCCCATGAGAATCTTAATGAAAACATGGGTAGGTATTGGTCGGAGTCATAAGAGCATGTCATGCTGAAAATTTCATGTGTGAATCAAAGAAAACCGGACCCAGGGGTTAGCAAGTCCCGTGAAATACAATATAATCAAGACCATAAGGAAATAATTAACCTAAGTCATCCACAAACTTCTTCAAGATCCATGGAGATTAATCCATGTCATCTATAAAATCATTAATCCGTTTCATATAATTTAACATTCAATACCATTTACATTTACCCACTCATATATACCACATTAAATTTCTTTATTATCCACCTCAAGTATCCTAATTCGTAATAAAATCAACTAATGAGTATACAAAATCATTGTTTCAACTCACATTCAAAATATATATATGGAACAATCTTAGCCAATCATTTTTAAAATTTTTAAATTTACCCTTTAAACAATTTAATCCAACCAAATCAGTATTCCCACTCATTTCACCAATTACCATTTAATCCATTCAACCAGTTTAAGCATGGAACACTAATGTTGCATTAGGTAAGGAGGCATGACATCTCTTAATAATCTATTCCTATTCCACATTAACAATTTTCTTGAAAATAATCAACATTATATGAAGGAAACCAATATCTATAATATGTATACCAGTTATTATTAGTTATTTTTAATATTCATCTAATTAAGAAAGAATATGAACATATACATTGGGTAGCGAAAGAGAGGTAAATTCAAATGATAAAGATAATATTACAATTATATGGTGAAATGGTTCAATACATGATTATAATGGTAAAAAACAATTTCCTAATTCCATTGCAGGCCATTTCCTAAAAAAATCGTTAATTTACACTATTTCATTATGCATAGGGAAACCAAAAATCAGTAATCTAAAAAAGTCTTGAAAAACATTTCAATACATTTTTTCATAGAAAACAAAACAAATCTATTGGTGGGGTTTTATTATAGAAACATCGCTCTATTTCTAAAATAGAATTTATCATATTTAAGTGTTTAATTCAAGGTTCACAGTTCAATTTATCAAGGAAAACATAATTGAACATTTTTAAAAAACACTTAATAAATTCATGAATTTAATGGGTCATGGATATGTATACATCCTCAAAAAAGGACCATAACTTGCTGAACTCATAGAAACATGACATTTTTCAATAGAAAACATCACTTTACACATTCAAACAAATACATTCCTATATACATATACCCCTTAGTCCAATTCATATATTCCCCTATCTATGATGGATTATGTACCAGGTGATATATATACATACTTATGTACATGAGTGAAAGACTTCAAGGAGCCACTAAATGCTCAATAGATAATACCAGAGATTCGCACTCACTAAGAGAAACCAAATTAAAAAGGTGAATCAAAATAGTGGATGAAAACCATTATCTTAGACGATGGTGGAATATAGAAAGGGACTGAAGTGTATCACCTTTGGGGAAAAAACCAAAACAACCCCAATCCAACCTAATAATCATTTCACACACCCTGGCATTGAAAATGATAATAAATATGAAACACCCCTCAATATAGGGTTCATCGGATCCTCACCGGGTGATGATAAGTAGGAAAATGACTAAAAGATACAAATTTGAGGGGGTAATACTTTTGAAAATTCATTAAACTAGAATCAAAAAGGATCAACATCATATCGACAACCAGATAGTGATCTGACTGGTGGAGAGATATCACCACCAATGGGTTCCTAGGTGGGTTATTTCGTGATACAGTATGGGAGAAGAGGGATCCTAATATTTTTTTTATTTTAATTATATTTTAATTAATATAAATTAATTTTTAAAATAGAGGCCTAACACAGAGTTTAGGATACACTGTTTGTCAAACCTTGCACCATCTATGTGCCTGGACTGGGCACCTGACGTACCCTATACAGTTTGATAATTTTTTATCCCATCACAAGGTGTATAGTGATTAGTTACATCATCTTACAATAACCATATAGACTAGGGGAATGGTTTGGTAACCCGTGCAATAGCCAGTGTGATAGCCTCTATCCAACTATAAAAGGATGCATGGTTTCTCGTTGTGAGCCACACAATTTTTGACAAATAGTGTTCCCTCTAAAAATCCCTCAAAATAAGATTTTTCTAGTCCAGAACCTCGAAAACACTTTGAGAAACATATGAATCTTCTCAGTAATTTACCCCAGAAATAAAGAAATTGAATTTTTCTAACTCTCATAATTTCATTCTGATGCCTATTTTTTTAAAATGGAATGTCCATTATTTAATAAAAATAAAAATTCCCATTAAATTTCTTCTATTCAAAAAACAATGGATTATACACTAAAAATGATAGATTTAATGTAAACTGAAAAGAATCTTGGATTCCATTCATATGGAATCATTTAATTCTATCTATTTATGGTTTCCTACTAAACAATGTGTTTCATGAGGTGGTTTAGGAAATAATTGTTTGGATGATTATGGTATATTAAAACATAGAGAGAGTGTAGTAGATCAATAATTGGCTATAACTGTAAAAAAATTGATCGTATTATGAAATGTGGATATGTACGTAGAGTTTCATGTTGGTGAATGGGACCTCATTTTGGTTTCATCTTGTCAAAATCATCAAAATTTTTATGAGAAGTGGAAGATAGTGCTGTAGTTTTTGGGACCATGATAGATCACCAAACGCATCGATGTAATGTCCTACCCAATAGACCCACCACCTTGTTATTGAGGACATAATTTATTTTATGATTATTGGATTTATAGGTACATGTTTTTTCCTTCTCCTATAATCATCAATAAAAATGTTGAGATAAAACTAGATGAATCATTTATTGTGAACTTGTTTTGGTCGGTTGAACAAAGCATCATTTTGTTGAATTGGTAAATAGGTACACTCATTAGGGTGTTTTGGCTTCATGGATTGATCGTATACTAAAAATTAGAATGGGATTCTAATTTTTAGCTCAGATTCCTTGGTTGTTTGAGTAGGACCACTAGAGATTCGCCAGAATGATGAGAAACAAATAAATTAATAGAATTATAACACCCATTATATCAGTGATTATATAAATGTTTACTCTGTAATGTATTAATTAATTTTATATAGACATATTATGGTAGAATTTTTTTGGATGTTTAGGATGATTTTGTTAGATAATTATTTATAGATAAATTTTGGTCCAATGTTTCTTTTACCTCATCAATGTTAGTTCTACTCTGCTTTAGCATAAAATAGTAATGGGGGTGCATGTCCCTAAATTGGATATAGTGGAAGAAAACTATGATAAATATATATTTTTACCTCAAAAAAATATTATGGAAGATGAAATGATGTAAAATTTGTTAAAATTTAGGTAAATTCCCATGGAATTAGTCGTTATACTTGGTGTGATCAAGAACACTTTAACCATGCTATGGGATATTTTGGTGGGAATGGCAGGGGTGTTATGTGATATGAAATGTACTAAATCACTAATTTTCTCTTAGAATATTTCTCAATTCCAATGGAAAAGTTATTTTATCATTATGAATGGTTGTTAATATATTTTAAATAGATTTTCCCATATTAGTTTATTTTGCTTTCCTCATGATGATTCCCTCAACATCCACTATAATTTTTAGAAACTCTATAATCCAAAGTTCTTACAATGGATATTCTTTATTGAGAGATAAAATATTATTATTTGAGACTTATTATCACTGATTTAGAGACATTTTACCCCTAATATTCATATCAATATCCATATTTACTTGTTTGAATGTTTTCTTCATGTCCTCAAAGGACATGAAGTCATCCATTGATTGTGAGTGATGTTATATAAGTTTTATATAAACACAATATATTGAATCCTTATAAAATTTCATTCTATATCCTTTTTGATGGATTTATTTAATTAGTTATAATAGTTTTGAAAATGTAATATTGTTATAGTAATTGTGAAAACATGGTTCGGGTGATGATGCTCTTGAGGATCTTATCGTAATGCTAGAGTCGTGAAGTTGCATACAATGTAAAGTTCAGGTATACGATTGTTATTATACCAGGATAGTTTTTTATTATAATTTAAAAAAAAAATATGTTTCATAATTTTTGTATGTATTAATACCCTATCAGACCCATGTATTTTATTGTTGACATATTTGTATTTAGATAAGGTTATTATTCATGTTGTGTTATGCCTCTAGATATATATAATTGATAATTGGATATAGTTCTACTGATATTCAATTGGAAAATTATATAAATTTTTTGTTCTATAAATTGTATAAAAATTAAAATAGGGCATATATTGGCTTAGTGGCCAAAGAGGGGGATAATATTTAAACCAGGCATGTGATATGGTGGAATGTCCGAGTTAGAAGATGAGGAATGATTGAATTGTGGATTGTCATAGCGTGATGATGATCATATCTGACATGACCCGAGTGGTGTCAATGAATAATAATGGTGTATAATTAAATGAACACAGATACACTACTATGATATTATAGCCTTGTAGCTTAACCTGAGTTAGATTCGTAAAATGAATACATTTTGGTTGTACTATGATAGATATGGGTCATGATGAACTTATGACCTGAACCATTATGTTTCATCCTTATTGTGGTTGTAGGATTTGAATTGTGACCTTGTTGTTGACTCTATTAAATAAAAATTATTATGAATTCATTCATTTCATGCAGAAGAAGTGGGCTATGTTAGATGTTTTTAGAGGGTGGTTAGAAAACAACAACTTGACAAATGATTTCAATTTGATTGCTTGAAAAATTTTTCATAATTAAGAAGTATAATATTATAAATGTTTATAAGTGATATGGAAACATTAGTAGTGTCTAAATAGTTTTATAGTCACACCCTAAAAAGGAATATTATTTTGCATGATGACTTATAAATTTGGGATAGAAGAATGGGGAAGAACCCAACAATAGGGAACTAGGAGATGGTTCATAGTTATCAGAGGAGGTACCGAGAATAACTCGAGATTGATTCAATATTGTTATTAATTTATGATGTTTAACTCATACACATTTTAACAATGAACATTTGGGGTCCATGGCTTATTTTAAAATTTTACCAATGATAATTTTCATGTCATTTTTATATAAATTAATTATTATTTTCATGAATTACCTTATATTATAATTTCATTTTATAGTACTATGGGTATACTATCTATACTAATGTCAACTAACCCCACCCTAATAGCTAAAACCCCCATGATTATGGGGAGATGTTATTGAGGGGGTTTCGAACACCAAATCATATCTGGTAATTCATGTTGGGGATTTATATTGGGGAATTTGTTTTAATTATTTATATGAGGTTATTTTACTATTTCTTTCATTGGTTTTTTTGAAACATAGGTAATTATTTATATTATCAAATAAAATTTATATATATTATTTAAATTCTTTTTTATATTATATCAAATTTCTTTATGTTGTTTATAATTTATTTTAATTTAATTTTCTAATACATAATTTATATTTAATAATCAAATTTGTGTTAAATAACAATACATGATATTATTTTTATTTGTTTTTGGTACCCTATAGACAATGTTGATCATCGAGTTCTCTTGAAACCATATTTCTTTTAACCATAGTGACAATTTCATTGTGATGTAGTATTTTAGTGTTTTTATTATTAATTTTTGAAAGTATAATAGTTATTTTCCATCGTCCTTAAGCCTGGATCTAGGTTTTCTCCCATGCCTCTTGTTTTAAAGGATTACAATAAACATGTGTATTGACAAGATAATAAATTTTCCTTCATTTGTTTTCAATAAAAATTAAATCATTTATTTTGTACTAAAAATTAAATCATAAGAAATATATTTGGACATGATAAAAAACTATATTTGATTCAATCTAATAAAAATATATTATAAATTAACATTAAATGGCCACTTTTAATCTCTGATAAATTTTTTCAATGGATAATAAACACTCTCCCTTATTTCTATTTAAATAATATTTTTTCACCATTAAAAATAAATTCATTAATGATATGGTAATATAAATTATTGGGTATTAATAATTGATGAGGATACTGTACCTTTCCACATTATCTCTGTGTCTTTATGTATATGTATTTTTTAATTTTCATTTGAAATAATGCCTATTTTTTTAATATTGATGTGTATTTATTAGTGTTTTGTGGAGAATACGGGTTTGGGTGATTTTTTTAAGGTCTACTATTAGAAATTTTTAGACATATATCATCTCTAAATGTGTGGTGTTCTACGAGGAACACATTAGAGAATTTTGTGGAATTAGTTGTCATGTAGTAGGTTATAATAGATGATTGAGTCACATGAGGTTATTAGTGGACACTGTGAAGTCTGTAATTATACATTGGATAATTGATAAGACTCTACTCATATTATTTATTAAGTGAATTTTTGGAATCATATAATCATATTCCCTATATTAGATTCTCACTATTATATTTTAAATTGGTTCTCACTAATGAAATAATTCCCTCTAATATCATTTCATCTGTTATTTATTATGGTAGTTTCTCTTTAAAATATTATCAAAATTTTTATCTTTTGGAAATGTTAATATCACAGCACCAAATGATTTAAATACCCCATAACTTGTTTTGAAATTATTAATATACTGTTTCTATTATATTTTTTTCTTTCTAACCATTTATATTGATGAACATTTAAGTTATTTATATTATCGTTATTGTTTTTGATCTATTCAGGGATGAAAATATTTTTCAATTATGTAGTATATAGGTTCTCTCAATCATTTTATTTTAATTAACTTATGTTTATTAAATTTGTATTGAAAACTGTAATTTGATTTTCTCAATATGCTTAAATTGGAAATTATTAAGTTAACATATAATGTAATGTTTTTACATAAATAAATATGTATACATAATATTAATGCTATTATTTTATTATAAAATATGAATTATATAATAACAATGTTTTTTAAAATGTTTGAAATGGAATGCTAATTTCAAAGTATTTCTCAAAATTAAATAAATTAATTAAAATGGATAATGTTAGATAATAATTCATTTTCAGTGTTATTTTGAGTTTAAACACTATTTATACTACTGTGTAAATATATATATTCATTATGTAGATTTGAAATAAATCATTGTGAATAAATTATTTTAAATAACATGTATTTGATTGAGTTTCGATGTAAGAATATGATTATTTGTTATAATAATGAAGGATAATTTCATAGATATTAGGTTACAGAGATAATGAAATTAATATTTTTGTGGAGGAATTTCAAATTTGATTTATATATTTCAAATGAATTTTAAATTCCACATTTTTGACTAATGATTGAAAGGGAGTATAAAAAAGGTGATTGGATATTTATTAATTATAAAATATAAGTTGTTGTTTTAATGAATTAATTTATATATTTTAATTTTAAATTCTAAAACAATATTTTTTATATTAAGAATGTAAAGGTGAGGTATATTCTTGATGGTTTAAAAATATAAATAAAATGTAATTGAAACACACTTATTATAGTAATCTATATTTGGTTTTCAAATTATTACATCAGTATATGATAAAAGTGATATGAAAATGTATGATCAGTCAGTTTAGTTTTCATTGAAACAATATTGGTACATGTTTCCAAAATGACATTGTTAATATAAAAATATTTCATATTAAATGATCTTAAATACATGGAATCATTAAAAATATCATTTTCATATCGCAATGAAAAAAAACATAATTTTGAGATGTGGTTCTTAGTAAGCGTTATGTATAAAATAACAATCATGATTAGATATGGAATAATCTATATGAATGCATGTGTAATGTCTGAGATCCATGGGGATCAACCCTTTGTTTGTTTTAGAAGACCGAATTTCTCAAATGGGTTTCAAAGGTGGTTCAGAGGGACTTGGTTCCTTGAAGGTAAAAGACATGTGATTTCACATCCTAAGAGGCTATTACGTGACATGAATGGGGGGTTCATGATGTGTAGAATATTAGGGTTAGAAAAATAGATAAAGTATCATGGGGTGGCTATTTAGTGTAACCCAACAATGAGGCATTGCATGAAGTGAAAGTTGATTTCACCTCATGTAATTACCAGTTGATGTGTGTTTTAAAAAAATTCAGCCCCTCGGGTTTTCAAACCCTATGGATACTGCTTCCCTCTTAGTTGACTCTAGATGAATCGATATACTCAATATTCACTATTAGAGGATTCCTTCATCCTGAATCAATTTCACACATCCCTCCTTATATTTGTCTCTAGTATATGGTATGATATAACTCCTTCTTTTGGTTTCTATAATATTTTTCTCCCATTTATCTTTTCTATGTGATGGTTCATGATTTCCATGTTTATGAAGTAGTATTTTTTAGGGTTGGTTAGTTTGGTTGTTTAGTAGAATCCTCAGGTGGGTACAGTTGTTGTAGGATAGATGATCATGATTCATTGCATTATTCTATTCTAGTTAGAATAATGTCAATAACCATTGGAGGTATTATGACTATTGATTCTCTAATTTATGTACATTCAATTGTATATTTAACATGATTTCTTCCTGTTAGATCACAATGAAATTGACATAACAAATAATTAAACTAGATTAAGGAACTAGTATTAATAACATAGTGATATTTTCTATCAATACTATGATAATTGTTTTCCTTTTGATATGCTAGATAGAGTGATATATATGCTTTTCTGGATTTATCATGTAAGTAGAGATGGAAATTGGTAAATAATGTTAATCCTGAATTAATTGATAATTCAATTTCTTAATGGTTAAAGAGGCATGTTTAATAAATCCAGTTTTTTGGTAATTGAAGTTGATAAAATTGATGTAGATAAGAATTTATAATATAATCTATTAATGAACTGGAAGAAATATGTTTCGTGTTGATAAATGCTCAAGGGAATGAAAAAATTATGGAATATTTAATTTTTGATTGCTTGTGATAGATTTTTTATTAGGTTTTACATAGTTTGAACCTTTGAATAATGAATTAGTTAGTTTCAGATAGAATATGAAAAAAATTTCTTATAATAATAATTCCTTTGTGCGGCCGAAGTTTTCTAATTTCATGTAGTTCCTTATTCTTTGGAGCAGTGATACCTCATTGTGTGTGAAAGATGGATTTCTTTTTGAGGGTTGAAGGCTCATTTTGATGTGTGTTCCTGATTCTTATGATTTTAGTTGGATACAATACTTGTGATATGTGGGGTTGGGAGGCCTGAATGTGATGTTAGTCAAGGATGTCTAAGGCTAATGGGTTGTTGTGGTATGTGGGGTTGGGAGGCCTGGTTTTTGTGGCAACAGTTGGTCCCTAGAGTTGGGAGATGCATCGTTTTATTCATGTGGGTGTCAGGAGGACACCAAAGATGATGCAATGGATTAATACTTCGCCTACATGTTAATATGAATGTTTAATTACTGCTAAATCTACTATTTTTTATATACATTACATTCCCCACTACTTGAAGAAACTATTTTTACGTACCCTCCTTCCAAGGGAGGCAAATACGTGTAGGGTATTCTACATGATTTTTGTGATTAGATTCACAAAGATGAATGAGTATACACTCCAACAATTTGTATGAAGGACTGGATGGGTAGTCCATCTACTCACCGTGTTGTACCCTTTATGTTTTTCATCTTGTAATTTTTTCCTAGAATACAGGGAAATAATGAAATATAGAATGTGGTAATGTTGTTAAATGATGGAATATTTTTCTAACCCATGGGGAAGGAGATTTTAGTGACAAAATGTTGAGCTTATATTTCTATGAAACTATGAAATCAGTTTGGATATTCCAGGAGTGTATGGAAATTTATTGTGATGTTAATTTAATGAAATACATATTTTTGTTCATGGTTAATTAATGGTAAATAATTAACTAAAATAATGTGAAAATGATAATAAGGGATAATTAATTTAATGTTTCTATATTAATATTGTTTTCTTACAGAGTATGTAGTTTTACTAATAGATATCAAGATTCTAATACAGGATAATTGAAGTTGATTCTATGACTAGGTTTTAACAATAGTGGTTTTGTAAGATATATTATATTAACTGATTTTTGCGTTTCTATACACTACTCCACCCTATTAGTTAATAAAACATACAACCTTTGGATTTTGAGCCATAGGGGGAGTTTTCCACAATATCCTGGTAGGAGGATGGATGGTTGACTAGGCCATTTTCCTAGGTGTTTATAGATTACCCTTTTGAAGAGATATGCTCAGGACATGCGTTATTGGGGAGAAAAAACAATCTAGTGTGGAAGTTGTAGTAGGTTACCCTTGATGATCTTTATTATATAATATTCTCATGTATGTGATACTTGGTGAGAGTATCCATGGTGAGGCTGGGAACACATTTTATCTATTTAGGTGATGAGTTAGTTTTCCTTGTTGTTCACTGTGCTTTAATAGGCCTTTGTTAAATTTTCTTAACAGTCTTTAGGGATGATCCTTCTGAATATACACTTATATTCACCCTGTATATATTTAAATAGTTTTTCAGGTTAGTTAGAGTAGGATTGAGATCAGGCTGGTTACTACTTCTTTGTGGGTTACAGGAGCTGTTTTGGCATCATCATTGATATCCTCCTTATTTATTTTAGTAATTAGAGTCATTATTTTTTGTTTTATTAGACTTTGAATTACATTATATATGTCTACTTGAATTTTTTTATATTATAGTCTGAGCATGAGTTTTTTTGTGTCTGTCTTATCTCTATATTCTATATGTGTTCTCTTAGTGTGTAATTCCTCCATCTCTGGGTTTAATATAACATTTTTCTAGTCTCCAACCCAAGGCCTACTAAAGGTTGGACTCAAGGTTCACTATCTATCTTCTTCCATTTCCAGCCTAGTAAGGGAACACTATGATGGGAGTGAGTGATGACAGAGTGGTATCAAAGGTCTGGTTAATGGATGGGATGTAGTTTTGATTTTTATATAGGTCAGGATTCATGGGTTTGTATAAGAAAAATGTAGACAATGTTTAGAAATCAATGTATAAAAATGATCCCAGTAGAGACCTGAGTATTTAGGCCCCCTATGATCTAATGCACAATCCTTTTAACTTATAGTGGCTACTAAATGAAGTGATACTCATTACATAGTCGGGTGCTAAGAATAGATCATGAATTATCTTTATCTGGGTCTGTGTTTGAATTTGTAACTCCCCCAACCAATAAGCCTAGAGATGGTGAATTATTTTAATACATTAGTATGATTACAAGGAATCATTTCATGATAGACCGATTAGTTTAGTTGTCTCGGAAAATAGATTACATACATGAATGTTAAATTACACATTCAATCATAAAGGACAACACAAATAATCATTTGAGAACTCCATTTTTCCCCTAGATAAACCCTTTATATCAATAATAATATACTTCATGGAATCATGGGAAAACAAAACATAATAAAGGGGTGAGATCAAATGATCAGTAAAGGTAAATAATTTAGTGGAATCTATAAAATTTTAAGGCAAGAAGTGTATTAAAAACAAAAACCTTTTAATATTAAACATGAACATGTTATGTTAAATTTAAATCAATCATTACCGTATAAACATGCACATGGATATTCTACTAGTCAAATAATCACATATAATAAATAATTTCATAATGAAGGAATGCATAATGCCGGATGTCATAACCACATAGTCATGGTCACATGGCCAAACATTAAATAAAAATTTTCATAAGTCCTTGTATCAAGACACTAATTTGTCTCATGATAACTACCAATACATCGAGGAGATATATCAGGACTCAACCTTCATTTACTAATCCTAATGTATTTTTCATATAAAAATGTTGAAACATAACATAAACATTCGTATTAAAACTAACATATGAAATATCAATTCTGTAACCACAAACCATGAAGTGTATAAAAATAGCACACCACTTTTAAACATAAAATAACTCATTAATTACAATATGGAATATTGTATTATAATAAATCAACCTTAATCAAGAATAATATTTATTAAAGGATGTTGACATAGTTTAAAATGATAATTAAATGTTTTTGAGAGAAAGATCATCCTTTTTGTAAAATCATTCTAAAAACATACATTTATAAATGATGTCATTTAGAATATATTTTTAATCAATGTATCCCATCCCTATTTGAAACTTATTAATGGAATGAACATTTTAAAACAATCATGTCCATATAAATAAATAGTTAAAATCATTTTGAAAACATGGACATTAATTAAAACGATTTAGAAAACTAAATCTTTAAACATTTAAAATGATGATATATTTAAATATTCCCCTCCATAGAAACTAAATATATTACTCTTTAAAACATCATTATGAAACATGGACAAGGATGATAAATATGTCCCAGTAAATGCTTACACATAAATAATACAAGATAATAATTAGATTGAGTAATTTACCCTTACCTTGTACTTACCTTTAGTCGAGGCCACATTTAAAAAACTATATAATGACCATAGTACGTCATTAGATTATATCATAACCATATTCATATTTATGACATCATTCTTGATTCATTTATTGATTTATATTACCAATTTAGTAATAATTTCAATGTTAAAATAAGATTTTTGGTAATAATCATTTTCTTTATCGTATATATTTTAACTTTTTATTCTTGATCATATCACTTATATCATGATTTAATTGCTTCAATAATATAAAAAATTATTTATGTACCATATATATTCAGAATATTAATATGCATAATAGATAGATATATTAAATGGAAAACACCCTTTATGGAAATGGATGACCATACGTACGCATAAATATTGTTTCTGTTTTCATATTGTATTGAATAGAAGTAAGTGAATGAGATATATGTAAATAAATACATAAATACACACACATATATATATATATATTTACAGTATCAGTATTATTTCATATATTACATTCTTATTAATAATATAAATTTTTATAATCATCGTTGATTGGGGAATATGGAAATGAATCTCATTGCGTTGTGGAGACAGTAAGCCGTACGTACGTAAAAAAATGATATAATTTCCTTAATGATAAAATGAAATATAATTGGATAATATATTAATTACAAGGAAATATTAAAATGTTATTTTTAATATGTACATCAATTATACTCATTATTATACCCATCAGAATAATGAAGTGTTGAATAACTAACTACACCACAATGTCGAGATGGAAAGCCGTACCAACACACGTATGGTGACATTGTCACTCATAGGATAAATAGAATAAATAAAATGGTGGTACCATATTTATAATAACATAATAGTATTAATAGGGTATTGGAGTTATTATTTTGTTATGGAAATAACAAAGAGTGTGGATGTGGAAGAGGAAAATATCTTTGAAGGAGATGAATAAATAATTACCTCTTCTTATAGTGCTTCCTTTTGATTTGAACAAAAAGTGCACCTTAGGTTGGATTTATGATCCAATTAAGGCCCTTAGGTTTATGTGATCGAAGTTGGGAGGATATTAGAGTAGGGGTTGTCTGATCCAAATGGCTTTGGAGTTGTTAATTTAAGATAAAGGGAAGTACCCTTTTATAGGAGATTTGAGGGGCACAATATGAAAAGATTGAAATATTATTTTATTATAAAATAATTTTCGGTTCTTAATAGCTCAAAATGAATTTATTTCGAGGATAAGGTGGGTATGGGACGAAATACTATCAATGTATAGGTTTTAGAACTGTTTTGGTAACCATATTAACCTTATATTTTAGATTTAACCCTTGGTTAAATAGTTTATCTTTTCCACATCTTCTTTTATTATTATAATAAAAGGTTAACAAACATACTATTAAATGTCAAGATAACATAAATTGTATAATTAATGTGATATCCATAATTATATAAGTCTTTTTTAATAATCATTTATTTTAATGATCAATTATATCATTTAATAATATAGTATTTGTTTTAAAAACTCTTTAATGTCAATTTTGACATTATTTATTATTTGTTTTTTGTGAAATTCATAACAAGTGGATTAATTAAAAACATTAAATCAACCCTATCATGTCATATTCATGTAGAAATTTCTTGTATGGAATCAAAATTCTAAATTTACATTTAAATTGATATTGATAATATAAATTAATTTAGTCTTTCATTAATAAGGTAATTACTACATCATCATTATGTTAAAATATAAATTTAATTATTTAATGTCTAAAAAATATAAATAAAATACCATGATTTATTAAATATTTTTATCCTTCTACTGGATTTTTATAATAGAATTTATCTTATGTGAAACCCTATATTAAAAATGGTTTAGTAATTAACCATTGGATTTAACACTTATAACTCTTCTCTAAATAAAATATAATAATTGACACAATATAACCCAAATTGATAAAAAGTATCTCATTTTTATTGTAATGATTATTTTGGTCAAGAAACACTTATCGAATAGAATTAGTATACGTGTTGGGGTAATCTTAATATTATTTTCACATTTAATTACATTAATTCTTTTAACAGGGGTAAATTACATTCAAAAGTTATTATTCACCAAAAATTATTTTTATCATATTGAACCCCATTTTACATACTAATGTCAACCATGTCTTTCGAGTTTTTGATATTCAAATCACAGAAGAGGATAAATTATATTTTAGGCAAATTTGAAAATGTGCCTAGAATGCGAGGAAATGTGCCTAGAAGTTGAATAAAAATACGTAAAAATGATCAATAATATTATATATATCTAATCATGTTATAAATTTATTAAATGGATTATATTTAACAAATATTTTTAATATGTATCTATTTTTACTTTAAGATATAATTTTTCTTAAAAATAATTATTTAATGGAAAAAGTGATTTTTTGAACTCAGTAGTATTTTTTACTATTCATAAAAAATTGAATGATTTCAAAAAAATACAAAAAATTCAACCAAAGATAATTTTGATATTTTTAATTCAAAATTGAAATACATTGTACCAAATTAAATTTTTCATAGTGTATAAAATTAATTTTATTATTGTTCACCAAAGGACATAAAAAGTAGCTCTTTTAAGAAAATAGCTTTTCTAAATATATAAATATTTTATCAAAACATATAAATTTCATTATAAATATATTTTATTTATGTGAAAATATTATAAATATTATTTAAAATTTATATTTTAATATTCATATTAAAATATTTAATTCCTAAATAAATATATATTTTAAATAATTATTATACTAATGTGTTGTTTCGTAGAAACACAATCTTGCGTATAACACAAGCCATGTCGGTTTTGTGTGAAATATAATCTATTAAATTACTTTAAATAGATAACGTACTATGAAATTTTGGGATGTTATATTCTCCCCTACAAAAATAAATTGCATCCTCTCAATTTGAAATTGTTCTTCGGAAATAAATGTTTCAAAATATAAAATTCCATTGTGGAAAAACCACATTGGAAATAGGGTTAATATAATTTAGACTTCATAAGAGGGAAATAAAAAAGAAAATGTTACCCCCAAATTATAATTTATAATAGGAGAACATTTTATGAAATTAGAAAAACATTATTGGATGGGAAATGTAAATATTTTTAGGGAGTGATTGAGGTCATAATTCTGAAAAGAGTGAATAATAAATTTAAAATTGAGGGCCTCAAATCCTTCAATCTATGATGATTTAAAGTATTATTAGTTCAACAAAACACATGGTATTAGGATAAAAAATTTCTTTGTTAAGATATTTTTTATGAAGAGGGATTAACTTAATATCTGGATAAGAACTCAGGAAAATATAGATGATTTCATTACCTATCATAATTACATTCTATTCATTTTTTGTGCTTTGATTTATTTTCACTTCATCCATTACACTAGAAATAGAAATGAATTTTTTATGTCCGAAGCACATATGATAAATCATAAGGTCAACAATTATTCCCATAATCTTCTAATTGTTTACGAAAAAAATGTTTAGGTCAAAGTATACAATAAATCATAATTTAACATTCAAAAAATATCATGTGTTCAACTTTCTCAATTATAACCTTTAGAATAATAAAAAATACTTCTGTCCAAATTCACAGTCCCAAAATTTATAATGAGGTAAAATATAACATAATGAGGATCTCTTTTATCACATAATAATATGTCAATACCTTCATCATGTATTCTATTAAAACATGGTAACAACCTGAATTACTATAAAACCTTATTTTAATGGGTTTTAATTACTTATTACTTCTGTAAAATATATAATACTTGATATACTCATTAAATACAAAAATTTTGTAATCTCAAACAATTATTGAATAAACAAATCATTAACTAGTCCAAGGTATTCAATAATATCTAATATACTTTACCCAAATCAATTTTCTCATATTCCAAAATCACTACCTTAGTATCAGGACCATATTATGGTTTATCTTTCCCTCAATCATATATTTTCCAAAATGTTTAACTAGAAATTAAGTCACTTTTCATGGTAACACACAATCTCAAATCCTTAATGAAATATTACAACAGTACAATCCTTATTTATTTCTATAATTTATATAATCATAACCTCATTGATATATAACTCAAATGGAAAAATCAATCAATCAAAAATAATAAATACATTAATTATTCCCCATAGACTATATTATTATATTATGACTGTCCTTGATCCATTTTATTTTTCTAAGCTGTATTTCCTTGATTCTTATTACATTTATTTTAGTAATGACCCATTTAATTACTGTTGAAAAACTAAATATTAGTCTTTTCATTCTTCCCTTTGCATTATTTTCTCTCACATCCCTTTCCCCCAAACTTATAATCAACTCACATTCCCTTCAAGAATTTACAATGTTGATTATTTTCACAGTTATCACAGGTGGGAAAATCCTTCTTTCTCTTCTTCCCTTTATCCATCTTTCTCTCTGCCATCCTTTTCATCTATAACTTCCCTTTATTGTAATAAAACTCAAATAATTTTTTACATATGTCATTAACACATTATACTATTTCCTTATATGATGATAATACATGAGAGGCTATTTCACTTCTAAATGTTATCTTATGACTATAAAATATATGTTCCTTTTTACTTTTTATACCACGTGTATTGTTGGAGTTCTCATTCCTTCTACTAGGTGCCATTTTTAAATGACGATATACAGTAGGTTAGATCATATCATAATTTATTATCCAAAAACATGAATAATTCTAATCATTAATTGAATATTTTCAATCTAGTATCATAATGTTAAAAATTGTTTCTTTTCTGACATATTTACTCATAAATCCTTCATAATGGTTAATAAAGAAAATGTGAAATATCCTAAGCATGTCCCCTTGGAGTGTCAGACTAGGTGAACAGTAAGGCCTGTTATTATGTACTAGGATACCCCGGGTCAAGACCAAAACACCTTGTTAGTGTTTTCCATCCTAGGTATATCTATGTCGGGGCCATGTCGACTTGTAGTGTCGAGATAGGGATTCATAACATGGAAAAACCTACATAATATGTACATTACCAAAAATTTTGGATGTTCTTCTATACAAATCATCAATGTATGTCTTAGGTTAACGTTTCCAAATCAGAGTTTATCGAAATCATGTTTCTATGGTTATTGATAAACTTCTTATGATACCAACTGTAACTCCCTGAGCCCCGAAGCCCAGAGCTTGTGCATTATTTTAATACATTTTCATGATTACAAGGAATTAATTATTGAAGGACCGATCAGTTTAGAAGTCTTGGAAAATAGATTACATACATGAACGCTAAATCACACATTCAAACATAAAGCACAACAAAAATAATCCTTTGATATTTCCATTATTCCCCATGATTAACCATAAATATATATCTGAATACACTTCTAGGAATCCTACGAAAACAAAACACAAGAAAGGTTTGAGCTCAGATGCTTAGTAAGTGTAAATAATTTATCAGAAGCTACAATCTTTTCAGGAAACACGTGTAATAATAAAACATAATTTTATACACAAAAATGAATATAATATGATAAAATTAAACCAGAAATTACAATATAAACATGTACATGGATATTCTACTAGTCGAATAATAACATTTAATAACTAATTTCATAATGAGGGAATTCATAATGCTAGACATCATAACCACCTAGTCAAGGCCTCGTTCCAAGACTAAAAATAAATATTTTTTCAAGCCCTTGTGTCAAGAAAGTAATTTTTCTCATGATACCTACTAATTCATTGAGGATCTACAGCAGGCTCTACCCATAACTTACTATGTCAAATGCATTCCTCATATGAAAATGATGAATCATAACATAAACATTCGTATAAAATCTAGCATACGATATGTCAAAACTTTAACCACAAACCATGAGGGGTATGAAAATATTACATATATAGTCAAAAATATCATATCTAATTAATTAAAATATGAAAGATTTTATTATAATTAAACAACCTCACTAAATAATAATATCTTGTAGAAGATTTTGACGTAGTTGAAAATGACCATTAAAATTGTTTGAGAGAAAGATCCCCTTATGTGATGTAAATTAAAATTCACACATTTATAAAGGAAGTTATATATAATATATTTTTTAATCATGGTGTGTCCTACCACTTTGATGATTTTTAAAAGAGTCAACATTTTAAAAAAATCATGTCTATATAAAAAAATACATTAAATAATTTTGAAAATATGGCCATTAATTATAATGATTTAAGAAAATAAATCCTTAAACATTTAAAATGGTTATATACTTAAATATTAACTTTCAAAAAAACATAAAAGTTTCTTTTTGAAATAATTTTTATGATACATGGACATGGATGAAAAATAAGTCCCAATAAATTCTTACACATAAACAATCTCGGATAATAATGAGATTGAGTAATTAACCCTTACCTTGTACTTTCATTCAGTCGAGGGAACATTTAAACTATTCTATAATGACCATAGTATGTTATTAAATTATAACAGAACCATATTCATATTTATTATATCATTCTTGATTCATTTATGGCTGTATACTACCAATTTAGTAATAATTCAAATTTTAAAATAACATTTTTGGTAACAACCGCTTTCTTTATCGTATGTGTTTTAAATTGTTATTATTGATTGTATCAATTATATAATGATTTAATTGCTTAATGAATATAAAAAATTATATATGTTTCATATATACTCAGAATATTCATATGTAAAACAAATAGATATATGAAATGGAAAACACCGTTTTTAGAGACGGTATGTTGTACGTACGTATAAATGCAGTTTCTGTTTTCATATTGTATTGAATGGAAGTAAGTGAAATAGATATATGTGGTATATATATTTATATTTCCAGTAGATTTATTATTTCATATATTACATACTTATTAATAATATATATTTTTATAATCATAGTTGAATGGTCAACGTGGAAATGATTCTAATCGCGTCACGGAGATGGTAAGTCGTTCGTACGCATAAGCAATGATATCATTTAATTAAGGATAAAACGTTATGTAATTGGATGGTATATTAATTATAAAGAAAAATTAACATGTTATATTTATTATCCACATTAGTTATACTCATAATTATTCAAATCCAAATAATGAAGTGCTGAATAACAAACTACACCACGACGTGGATATAGTAAGACGTATGCACACACATATGTTGAATTTTTCATTAATAGGTTGAATAGAATAATGAATATGGTTATACCATATTTTTAATAACATATAAATATGTATAGGATACTGGATTTATTATTTTTCTATGGAAAAAATGAAAGAGGAAGTGGAAGAAGAACTGAACTTTGAAAAAGGTCATGAAACAATTACATATTCTTCGGTTTCTTCCTGTTGATTTGAAAAAAAGACTACTTAGGTTATCATTATGATCAGATTAAGGACTATAGGATGAACTGAGGGCATTTAGGAGGATATATGAGTCGGGTTTTGCCGAGAAAAAAGGCCTTGGAGGTTTTAATATAAGAGAAGTGGATATACTATTCTATAAGAGAGGTGAGGGGATATTTAGAAAAATATTAAAATATTATATTATTATAAGATCATTTTCGATTTATAATAGCTCAAAATGAATTTATTTATAGGATAATGTGGGAATGAGATTATATCCTCTCAAAAAAGAGGTTTTATAAAAGGTTAGGACACTATAATAACCTTATATTTTATATTTAACCCTCAGTAAAATAATATTACTTTTACCATGTCTTCCTGAATTATTAAAATCCATGGTTAATAATTTTACTATAAAATGTCAAGATAACATAAAGTGGTTCATTAATTACATATAAATTATTATATATGTTCTTTTATAGAATTTTAGGTTTTTAGAAATATTATATCATTTACTAATATAGTATTTGTTTTAAAAAATCATTTATGTCAATTTAGACACTATTTAGATAAAAGTATTATATATTCTAGAAATTTCGTGGATGGCATCAAAAGTCTCAATTTACAATTATTTTTATATTTATAATATCAATTATTTTAAAATTTCATTAAAAATTTAATTACTCAATCATCATTGTGTTAAAAATGAATTTAATTGTATAATTTTTAAATATTATGAATAAAATACCATGATATAGGAATTATTTTTTAATTATTAATTAATATTTATAGTAAAATTTATCTTATGTTTAACCGTATTTTAAAAATGGTTTAATTATTAAAAATATATTCTAACACTTTTAACTATTCATTAAATAAAATATAATAAATGACCTAATCTATCCCAAATGGATAAAAAGGATATTAATTTTGTCCTAAGGTAGTTTTTGGTCGAAAAAAACTTATCTGATATAATTAGGACATGTGTTTGGGTAAATTTAATATTATTTTTTACCTTTAACTACTTTATTTACTTTTAACCACTGTAAATAAAATTCAGAAGTTACTATTCACCAAAAATTATTTTCATCCTATTGAACCACATTTTACTTACTAATGTCATATGTGTCTCTCAGATTTCTGAAATTCAAAACACAGAAGTAGTAATATTATATTTTATTCAAATTTTCAAATATGCCTGGAAGGTGGGTAAATATGCCTAGAAGGTGGGTAAAAAGACGCTAAAAAGCTTCAATAAATATTTTTTGTTTCAAATATTATTATAAAATTCACACAATGAAATAAACTATAATAATATATGTATTATGTATTTATTTTTACTTTAAGATAAATTTTTAATTAAAAATAATTATTTGAATGAAAAATTATGTTTTTATATACTATGAAATATTTTTCACTATTAATCAAAAAATTGAATGTCTTTTGAAAAATACCAAAACTTCACCCTAAGAAAATTTTGATATTTTTAATTAAAAAATAAATTCTATTTTTCTAAATTCAATTATGAAGAGTGTATAAATTTAATTTAATTTTTTTTTCACCAAAGGACATAAAAAATAGTTTTTAAGAAAATAGCTTTCTAAATATATAAATATTTTAAAAAAACATATAAAATTCCTTATAAATATATTTTATTTGTGTCAAAAAATTATAACTATCATTTAAAATTTATATTTTACTATTAATATTACAATATTTAATTGGTAAATAAATATATCTTTTAAATAATTATAATACTGATGTTTTGTTTCATGGAAACACAATCTTGCGTATAACGCAAGCCAAGTCAGTATTGTGTGCATTTGAAGATATTAAATTACTTTAAGGATATAACATAATATGGAATCATGGGGTGTTACAAAATATGTAATCCTCGGGATATGTTAAGGGAAAATGAATAATATAAAACAATTTATTAACATAAAAGTATTATATATTCCATTTTTAGGATCTCTAACTACTTGTTCTTTTTTAGGTATAGATCTATGTGGGCATCCCCATCATGTTCACATTAATTATATTAACTAGTATATCTCTATAGAGAAGATTTTGACGATAACAACACTTTGAAGAGGATACACTAGGAGTTTCATCATCAAATTACGTAGAATTATAAGGGTTCCATTTTAGATTCAATCACTAAAGACTAGTTGGAAGAGGTTGAGATGGGGTATAGTTCGACCTGTTCTTGAATAGAGCACTATTAATCATTTTTTGTGATGATGCTCTGCGGGGTAATTAGGGAGTGATGGTTCTTGTTGCTCATGGATCATGAGGTGTCAGCAGTCTAGTGGGAGAAGTTCTGAGAGATGTTGAGAGCCGAGTTTCATTTTCCAACCATGAAGGTGACAATTCACCAAGAGATTATAACCCTTTGGCATGGGATATACAGTGTATAGTAGTTTGGGAGATGTTTCAAAAACCTTTTGCGGTATTATTTTGGCCTATTTCCAATTGTGGAGGCCAAGAAGAGGAATTTTGTGGAGGCTTTACATCAAGAGATATAATGCTAGGCCACCCTGTTTATGATGATGAAATATCATGAGGTGTTGGAAAGGGTAGAGGTTATAAAGAAGACATATTCCAAACCAATATCATCATGAAAGGGGAGTCATCAAAATTCCTCATGAAGTAGAGCTGTGGTTTGAGGTTCTTGGTTTGTGGGGAAGAAGATGTTTCAGTCAGCTGGTGGTATGTACCAACCCTCAATGTCTTGTTTCACTGTGGGTAAAGGCTCTAAGGCCTATTCTAAGTGATTATGTGATCTTTTTTATAATTTATTATGAGGTCATCAGTAGTGAGAGATCACAAAAATTATGATCAGATAACATTCATGTGGTGTCTAAATTTAGGTTTCTTCATTGAGGCAGTTTCAGTCTAGGAAAAAACAATAGGTTGCAGTAGTTTTAGATCAGCATATAGTATATGGGGTAGGTAGATTACAACCCCTATATTCTCCTCATACTTAGAGATAAGGTCATGGCCATGGTGTTATCCCTTGCTACGGTCATATAGGCTAGGGAGTTTATTATTTTTCAGCTTCATTCTTTTGAGTTTCCTTCACCAGTCGAGCCAGACGTCATTCCATGTACGCTTTTCTTGTTGTCTACATAGTTTCATTCCATATTTATTCTGGAGAAAAACAATCATTTCTATCAAATTCCCATTTCCATGTTTGGGGAATTGATGTAGATAGTCTTCCTCTTCCCTTGGTGTTGACTACGCTAGTTGGAGGTCAAGTCGACCTGTGGGATGTACGAAGAAATTGTGAGTTGGTGTTGGGGTAGCACCACTCATCGGGATATTTCCTATGATTATGGATAAAACCATTTGATATCATCCTCATTATGGATAGGTTATATTTGATGAAGGCTATCAGGGACTATTTCAAGTTGTATGTTTTGTTCTTTGATGTAGATCGAGATCCAATAGTGTTTGTTGGAAAGCGGGACCCTAATATGGGTTATTGGAATGTTATTTATTCTCTATTATTAATGACATAGATGATACTGAGTTTATCAAATGTTTAGATGTTTGTGTTTCCCAGGGTCTTAGAATATTGCGATGACGTATTTCTAGAAGAGGTTGCAGTGTTACCCCTTCCATGATAGATCGAGTTCAAGATCGAGCAATATCCAGGTGTGTCTCCTATCTCAATTTATCAATATAAGTGTGTGCCTTTAGAGTTGTGAGATTTTAGTATATATCATGTTGTTCTAATGTAATGTAGTTTTGTTTGGCCGAGTGTGTCACCATGGGGTGCACCAGATTTGTTCATAAAGATGGATGATGGTAGTTTGTGGTTTTCAATTGATTATTTTCCCATAAACCAAGTGACGGTAAATAAACCCTATACTCTTCCATGTATTAATTATTTATACCATCAAATGAAGTGTTAATGTTGGTTCTTGATGATTGATTTGTGGTTGCAATATCATTATATGAATGTGAGTGATGATGATAACCTGAAATGTAATTCTATTGTCTTTATGGGAACTAAAAATTCATTTTAATTTCGTTCAGTGTGAATAATGACCATGTTGTGTTCATGGGGATGATGAATACTATGATACTTGAGTTCCTAAATATGTTCATTGTGGTTTTCATCGATGAAGTCCTTGTTCACATCAAATATGAGGTGGATAAAGCATGACATCTGAGTTCCATTTTTAGGGTTCTCCACTGTGAGAAGCTATTTCAAAAGTTCTATATGTGTGTGTTTTTGGCTCAAGAAGTCTGTTTCAAAGGGCATGATTTATCCTAGTATGGATTTGTTATGGATCCATCAATGATTTATGGAGTTTTGTCTTTGGAATCCCCAAGACAGTGGTAGAGTTGTGAAGATTCCTAGTTCTTGGATGCTATTACTAACGGTTCATAGACAATTTATCGTCGGTTTAAAATCTTCTAAAAATGTTAGTGAGAACTGATCAGGTGTTCATTTAGAATGACCAGTTTTGTAAATCTGTCATGTATTTGAAAGAGAAGGTAGTTAGTGATCTAATTAATCATCTTCCAACAGAAGTAGTTCAGATCAATGTTTTCTGTGATTCTTCGCATCTAGGGTTTGAAATGTTTTGATACCATAGAGATTGAACATTTCATATGGGTCTTTTATGTTACATACCAAGGGTGTAACTATTAAACCCACCATCGTGATTTGGGTCAGTTTCTTTTTCCTAAATTTGTGGAGAAATTACCTCATTTGTGATCATTTTCTGGTCTTTACTGATCATAGGATCATGAGATATGTCTTCTACCAGTGTGAGTGGAACTTTTTACAACGTAGGTTGATGATGTTTTTTGAATATTAGGACATTGAAATTTCATATACACCGCGAAAGTAGAATGTTGTGGGGGATGAAATGAGTAGGAAGTCACACTATGATGCAGATCATGAATCAAGTGATTCTTAAGTGCAATGGAAGATATTTCATCATTACATATGGATATGTGAGAAGTAGTGGGAAAAAGGTTTTATTTTTTAGATGAAGATTTTGTCATAACTAGTGCATCAGGTGGAGGAATTCTAGATAGGGATCTTGATGTGGAGTTCTGAAAAGACCGAGTTGTTTTTGGAGAGGCCCATGATGGTTGGTTTGAAGACAACCCACATTGAGTGTTGTCTCAGGGAAGGAATTTCATTCCTTTGGTGATCCATGATATGGTCCTCAGAGATTTCAATAGTTCAACATTGGAAGCACATATTAGTGTGAAAAAGATTTTACAATCTTTGAGAGGTTATTTTTGGTGTCTTGGGTTTATGTGTGACACTTTAGAGTTTGTGCCTTGATGTTTGGTCTTCTATAAGGTTAAGGATGAGCTTCATGTTTCATGTGGTTTTCTCAAGCTGTTAGATGTTCTGCAATGGATGTTGGTGGACATCTCAATGGATTTTTTTACCATTTATCTTGAGATTAAGGATGCTATGACTCTATATAGGTGTTGGTGGATCGTCTGATGAAATCACCCATCTCTATAGAGATAAAGGAGATAGTCTCATTGGATTTTTTGTCGAGTTAGTATCCATATGAGGTGATGAGACTCCATGGTGTCCTCAGGATGGTCATTTTTAATCGAGATCTTCATTTTACCTCATGAGTGTGGAGAGGTCTTCAACATGATCTTGGTTCTCAAATATGACTTAACACAACATTTCATCCATAAATGGACGACCATATGGAGTGGACCATCCAAACTATTGAAGACATGATGCACTCTTGTGTCCTAGAATTTTGTGGTTTATCGATGTGAAAAATTACATTGGTAGAGTTCTCTTAAAACAAAAGTTTCCACTCAACCATCGATATCTAACCATTTGAACCCTTGTTTATACAATGTTACCATTCATCATTTTGATGGATTGGGGATGAAGAGTCAACCATTCTTAGTCTGGATGTAGTATAGAATACGTCATTCTTGGTTCAGGTGATTCATTAGAGGATGAAGGAAACACATGATCATCGGATATCCAATATTTATCATAGGAGGAGACCTATTATATTCTAAATCTATGATCAGGGGTTCATAAATGTGAATATACATCAATGGAAGTGATAATTATTTCATTTAAGTAAGCTTTATCATCATTTTATTTTATCATTCAAGGTTTTCTTCCGTGTTTGAGTCATATCGTATTGAATAACGCCTCCCCTAAGGATGATATAGATACCTAATGTTTTTCATGTGCTGCAGCTCTGTCATTATCTTCATGATAACTCTCTTGTCATCTATTTGGGAAATATCGACTTTTAAAATGATGTGAAATTCAGGGAGCATCCTATAGAGATCCAAGACAACAAATAGAAGGTGTATCACAGGCGTGTTATACCCTTAGTTCTTGTCATGTGGAAGTATGGTGGCATGGAGGAGTGGAACTGGGAACCTGAGTCACATATACGTGCTCACTACCTCAATATATTTTATGTTTATCTCATCCCATGTAATACTATTTAGTTTATGGTTTTATACCTTTTATTGTTTTCAGATGGGTTTATAATTTATCTCATTGTTTCGTTCCATATCTTGAGTGGTATCTCCCCCAGGAGAGTGTTTGGGAACTAGTTTAGGTCTTCGTGTGGTTTAAAATTGTTTAATCAATGAATTAGTTAGGCTCCTTTGGTGTCATGATCATTGCTAAGTATCTCAATGGGTGACTATTTAAATGAGAAATTTTATTGTTCCCTCCCTTTATTAGTTTTGGATTATTGAGGATGAGATTGTTTTGTAAGGTATTTGATGTAAGTTCCCAGATTCACGTGGATCAACACTTTGTGTGTTTCCGAAGACTTAAGTTCTTAGAGTTTGAGTTGTGGTAGTCTGGTGGGACTTGGTTTCCTTAAGCTGGAAGCCAAGATATTTCATGTTGTGAGAGGCTATTACATGATGTGAATGGGGGTTTTATAATGTGAAGTATTTTGGGATTCAAAAAATAAATAAAGTATTGAGGTGATTTTTTTGGCATAACCCAACCTCAAGTCATTACATGATGAGAAAGGGGATTTCACAATGTGTAATCCCCTACAACTATGCTTTTTAAATTTTTTAACCACTACAGTTTTCAAACCCTATGGCTACATCTACCCTATCTCTCAACTCTAGAAAACTCAAAAGCCCCTTCTTTAGCATTTAAAGATTTCATTATCACAAATCTATTCCTCGCATCCCTCATTTTATCCATCATAGATATAAGGTGTGATATACCTCTATATTTTGAATTCTATATTCTATTTTCTATCCTTTCTCTTTTCCATGTGAGTTCACATGATCTCTTTGTTTCTATCACATTTTTCTTGATGAATGGTTAGTGCGGTTGAGCTGCAAGGTCCTCAGGTTGTTGTAGTTTTTTTGGGAGAGGCGATAGTTATTTGTTGCCTTAATTCATTCTAATGAGAATAACTTCAAAAAACTTTAAAGGTATGGAATCTGTTTCATCCCTATTTTATTTCTATGAAATTATAGAGTTAGATTAATTTATACCATTGGTTCACAATGAAATTTAAATAACAAATACATTTACAAGATTATTGAATTGGTATCGATCACTTAGCTATGTGGTTTCTCTAAACCATGATAACAGTTTTCCTCTAGATTTTATAGACAGTGGGATATATATTCATTGAATGAATTATATTTTCATTCTTTAAAGAAATTTTTATTGAACTTAATTTTATAATTAATTGATAATTAATAAGATAATTGGTTGAATATGCATGTCTAAAAAATATGATTATTGTTTTTGTAAGTAATGTTGGGCATATTAATGCTGATATGCATATATAATGAAATTAGTTAATGAACCTGAAGAATGTTGATTCTTTTCGATAAATGAATAATTTTATGATAAATTGATTGGTTAATTATTTTTTATAGCTCATGATAGATTTTTTCTTAGGTAGTTTTTAGTTGGAACAGGTGAACAGTGAATCAATACACTCAAGATGGAATAGGAACTGGTTGTGTAATAAAGATAATGCCATTTTTTGGGCATGAGTTTTGTTCTTGCTTATAAAGGCCACATGCAGTATTCTTTGAGACTATGAGAGATTTTTGTTGGTGAAGGATGTGTGCCTTGTTTTAAAGCCCAGATCCCATTATTATGTTTGTTTCTACAACTTTTGTTGTGCAATGGATACTAAAATTTCGTTATATTAGGAAGGAAGGTCCAAATGTGGGGGGAGTATGTGATGGCTGAGCCTAGAGGGATGTTGTTGTATATGGGGTGTTGGAGGCCAGATTGTAGTAGTAGTAGATGATGATTGGACTTGCAAGATGCATCAATATATGCATTTCCGAGTTAGGGAGGTCATGAGATATAATGGAATGGGTTAAAGCTGGTATGATATACTGATATTAAAGTTGGATTATTATTGAATCTATAGCTAGTTTATCTTCATTAAATTCCCCAATTCTTGAGTCAACATGTTTTTCTTATCCTTCTTATGAGTTAGGCAAAGACGCACAAGGTATGCCATTTACAATACTTGTTTAGATTTTCATTATTGGATGGGTCTATGATCCTGCTTTTGATGGAAGAAATTGAATGGTTAGTACATGTAATCTCTGTGTTTATCCCCTTGTATTTGGAATCCTGGAATATTTTCCAAGAATACATGGAAATAAGGAAATATATAAAATTGTAATTTTTCCAAATTTATGAATAAATTTTTAACCCTTGGAGATGGGGCTTTCTATAATGAAATGTTGAGTTTATATTTTTAAGAAATTGTGTATTCGGAATGGTTATAACTGGAGGTAATGGAACATTTTTGTGATACTAATGTAATTAAATATTGAATTTTTAATGCAAAAGAATAAATAAACATAAAGTAAAACTAATATAAAGATATATGTAGATTAATGTATCTCTTTAAATGGTTGTGTGATTATTGTATATCTTGTCTTAGCAGCGGCGATCGGGAGTCTGACATACATTATCTTCAAATGAATCCATGACTAGGTTAATCCCATAGTTTGGTTTTGGGATATATTATCTCTTCTGCTTTTTTTTCTATAAGATACTTCACATTTTCATTTAAAGAAACTGAAACCCCATGGATTTTTAGCCCTGGAGATGTTTTTCCCAATTTTCTAGTGGAAGGATCGATTACTAAGGACCCCCTTTGGATCCACTCTCTTATATTTGTGGTTACTTTTTCTTGTATGCATGATGATTTGTTTTTTCCCACATATATGTGCAGAGGACCATAATAAATTTTGTTTATTCACACACATATATTCTAGATATATTTTCTGAATGGATAAAATAATTATAATGTGTATTTTAAGTGTTAGAATGAGGATCCTTACTTGGTGTGTGGGCTATAATGGCTTGAGGTATATTATTTGATATATGATACATGTTATGTGGGTTTTGGTGGCACAGAGATACTACCTATGTACATTTTTTAGTTTGGATGTGATTTTTAGTTGCAAGGGAATCATGTTATAATTCTTCAGCCAGTGTCTGAAGGCTATCCTTTTTGTAGATAGATGCTCAGGACATGTGACGTCAAGGAAAATTATGAATCTAGTGGGGAAGTCATGGTGGGGTTCCCTTGGTATTCATTATTTTAATATATGATATTATATGTGATCCTTGGTGATATTCGTCGAGGTTGGATAATAACTATGTATATATGTTTAGGTCATGAGTTAGTTGAATATGTTTTTCATTGTGATTTGGCATGCTTTCTTTAATTTTTCATGAGAGGATATGAGGAGGATCCAACTGGGTATGCTGTTATACTCACCCCACATATATTTAATATTTTTTCTATGTTAGTTCGTGTCGATTAGAGATTGGGCTAATCATGACTATATTTTGTGTTTTTGGTGTTGTTTGGGCCACATGGTCTCTGTCTTCATAACTTATTTTTTTATATATAGATTTCCTTTTCAGTTGTAGTAGTCTTTTCATGGAATTACAAATGTTTACATGGGTTTTATTTTATATTATTGGATAATAAGGATTTAGGTGGTGTCTATCTTATTTCCCTGATTTGTATTTAAAATCATAGAGAATAATGAATCCTATCTCCATTTTTACTATACAATCAGTTATAGTTTCCAAGTAAAGGACTAATTGTGATCAGACTCGTGGGTAACTTTCTCTCTTCTCCCATTGCATGCCTGTGAGAAGTAAACATCGAGGGGAAGGGGTCATGACGTCATGGATAATAATAAAAACATTAAATTCAATAAATAATGCGTCTTAAATTTATTTCCCATGATAAAGTCAATATATAAATATGATTTATATTTTAAGCTAAATTATTAATAAGGTGAGTTAAAAATTATAGACATTCTTGATCAGGGATTATTTCCCATGATATAATAAACCTTACTCTTAAGGCCTCTCAAAAAATAAATTATATTTAATAATTTGTGGGGTGAATCCTTTGTTAAAATATAATATGGTATTCCATATTTTTTTTAACACTCTATGATTTTATAATAAGTATATATTCTATTGCATATACAACACGCAACCCCAAGAAAAAACGAATACTAAATAGAATAATTTTATGACTATTATATCCTAGAAGGTAATTTGGAATGTATTGGTAAAATAAAACTAAATATAAAATATCCATAAAAAAGTTCATAATAATTTAAAATTTACTTATAAATTAGTCAGAAATAAGAACCCATTTTTAGTAAAATAATTTTAATCATTAATTTTTATTTTCCTCAAAAAAAAATATTTAATTTTTTAAAAAAATATTATATTTATATATGATAACACTTAAATATATTGTTTTTAAAAAATAATATTATTTACGAAATCAAGATATCCAAATTAGAATAGGGAATAATTGTGGATATTATTTAGAAATGTTGATTTTCCATTGAATTGTGAAAATCACAAATATTTATTAAATAGTGCATATTTTTTCAATAATTCAGAAAGTCTTGTATTATTTTAAAATGCTCACTAAGTTTTATTTTTTCTCTAATAATAATAATTATCCAATTATGTACATTATAATCAATTTTATTGTTTAATTTTGTATGAAAACATTTTTATACACAAAACACAATTTTTTTGAAAATCAGTTTTTCATTACCTTAATCTTTTCATAAAATAATTTTGATAAATTTTAGAACTGAAATATTGAAATTTGGACTAAAATTATAGAATATGTGGGTATATATTTTGAAAATAGGTTTGATTTATTTTTCTAATATGAATAGTAACCATACTAAATTTTTATAACCTAGGTAAAAGTAAAGACATCAATAATGGTTAAAAATAATCACACAAGGCATAAAAATAAATAAAACACTACTATTTAAATAATTATTTGATAGGAATTATAAAATATACATCCTAGTATAGAATATATGTAATTATTCTACACTGTTCCTTGGAAAATTTCATTTATTTTTTTTAAGTAAAGGGAAATCCACAATGTCACACTACTAACATATATATATATAAACACTCACAATTTTCAATTGCATAACTAAAAGAATTTTTTGGTTTTATATCTATTTTTAAAATATGAATTATATTTTATCATGTTATTTTGTATTTAATATTTAGTGATGGAACAATTACTTTAAATTCCTTTGTAATATCAATATAATATTTATTTAATTAATAGAAAAATAAATAATTAGATTTGAAAAATATCAAAACTTATATCTTTTGGAGGAATTATTGAGTTTAAAATTTTTTTAATATATTATGAAATATTATTAATGTTTTAAAGATTTAGATTAAAATTCAACCATTTACATTATTTAATTAATGTCAAATTAAATGAATAATGTAAAAATGACATTAATTGATTTTTATATTTTATTATATTATATATATAAAAAATAAAAAGATGTTTGGTTTGATAAAATATTTATTACCTTTTAATCCTTTTTTTTCATTAATTGAACAATTCTCAGACAATATATTATATTATGACCCCTTAATGTTGAAATATTCATTAATGTGGTTATGGTTAAATTTGTTTATCCAAGGAGTGAATCCAAAATATAAGTTATAAAATGATATGTAAACATTATAAAAAAATTTATTTTCTGGTTATAATAATAAAACATAATTTTTATAGTATAATCGATTTATTTTTAGAAATATATTATAGGACATGGAAACATATATTATTATGACATTTGATTAATTTGGGAAAGTTCCCTCCCCCACATGTATTAGTATACCCCTTCCCTCAATCCATTACACCACATTGAGTCACCTAACTCAACAAAAACAATATCATTTATCTTAGAAGAATAAATATACCGTTTCTAGTTTTTTAGTTCTTCCAAAAATACTAACCCTTGTTTTTTTATAAGAATATTTAATGGAAGTCAAACCAAAGAATAGGTAATTGTTTTTACCGACACGCTAATATTTCATTCTTCTTATATATCATATAAATAAATTCTACCCATCATAATATAATATATATTGTATCATAAATATATTTAAATTATTATAGAACAATAATTATCTATATATTCTCTATTCCATGAATTGAAAAACATCACTCCTTCATATTTCCTGCTTACTGTCACCTCATAGAGGTGTAATTAATTTTTCATCAAAATTTTAATTGGATGTTTATAAATATAGAAGTGATGAATATGTTTTAAATTTATGAAATTATTTTTCATAAAATTTAATAATACAATATCTATCTTCTTAATTTCCAATCCATTACAAAAAAATCATGTCGCTCTGGAAAACTTGTGGGAAACTACATACAACAAGTGATGTGTTTTTTTCATTTCCATTCTACATGGATAGTGATAAATATAGAATTAATGATTATAAATTATTAATATAATATACTAATTATTTATAAGGTTTACTTATAATTTAGATTTTAGTCATTATATCCATTAAAATTTCATATCAACACACATGAATATGTACAACCTACTATCCGTATGAACAATGTAGTTCGTATTTTTATCACTACCATTCAGGGAAGATCCTAAATATCTATACAATGATTATATATGATTAATATATCATCCCTATAATTATAGATATGTTTTAATAATGATAAATATTAATGGATCAAAACTAATCAACCATAACATAAGTGGAAAGTTAGATAGTTAAAATTTAGAAAATTATATTTTAATACAGAATGAATAATACTTGATTATATATGATATGGTAAATATAAGTACATTTATAATAAAAATTAATATTTTTCATTGAATCATTATATAATAGTTCAATTATTGTTCTTTTTATTGGAGGCCTGAGGTAGTGATTTCATCTTAATTTCTTTTCATTGAGTCATATTTTAATTTTATGCCTCTATTTTCATGTATATATTATATATACATACCTTTCATATGATTTATCATGAATAATTATTTATTCATTTTATATGATTTTGATATTAAAATTATTTCATTAAAGGATATTTTACTTGAGCATTACCAATTATTAAGGGGTTATTTTAACTCGATTTCCATCTATAAAATTATACTAAGACATCATTGAACATATTATGCTATGACTATATATGAAAAAAACTATGATTGTATAATGGTTTATTTCCACCTAATGTTTTAGGAGACACAATTTTTTATTCATAATATATTATTTTAATAATTTTGATTTTGATTATATGATCATTTTATTTTATTTTATCTCTATTTCTTCACCACAGAGTCATATTTGATATTTCACACATATGTAAATTTATTTGGAAAATATACTACCTAGTATTCAATTAATAATAGTATTCTTATTATTTTACTAGAAACTATGAGAAACAAGATTTTAAAACTAATGGCTGTTAATGTTTAATTAAAAAGGTGACAAATGAAGAGAACATAAAGGCGAGATTACAAAAAACTACCCATATAAAGCCACACAACCAAATATACCGGTCACCTTTTATTTATACCACCCCTTCTTGGGGAGCCACCTTTGTTTCTCAGATGCCATCCCTTTTTCCAATACATAGGAATCAGCCAACTTCCATCATGTTTCTACATTCCAAAAAAATCTTTCTCTCTATCATGCAAATCATGATGTGAGGAAATTTCTTTCAAATGAATCATGCTGCCTCCCTAATCAACCTGAAAATCAGAAGTATTTCTCTCCCAAAGAAACATGAGTGTTTCCAAATTCAGTTAGACATACCTACATGCTACAAGATATATTTATAATTACAAGTAGAGTGAAATTAACACAAATAACATCCAATGTGACATTAGTACCCTCCACCTTTTCCACATCCATCAAAAACTTATTCGACTCCAGTCCAGAAGAGTTTGTCTACTGCCTAGTTTAAATTGAATCTATTTTGACCAAAGTTAAAGAATTCATGCATTCTTTTTTTGGACCCACATTCACGGAATTACCAATATGGGAATCATAAAATGAAACCCTTTCATCCTCAAATTCTTCATTGCAATAATATTTCATTGGGGATTGTCTTTCAACATTATTAGGTTCAATTAAGAATCCATTTTTGGCCAAAGACTATAGTGAAACTTTCTCTATTGATTCATCATCCTATTGGTAGTCAATCTCATAAAAATGTCCATTTAATACATCTTTCCTCACATGTGAGGTGGAAAGAGGTTTCTAAACAAAATGCTGGGTAGATATTCTTTTTTTCTCATTTAAATTTAGTGTTTTATTATATGTTATTATAAATCAATAATAGTTTTTTTGAAATTTTCCTTAAATTAATAAAATTATATCATGATTTTTTAAAAGTTTATCAATTATTAGATAGGTAAAAAATTTATATTTTTATAATATATAATATTGTTTTTATGGAATCTTTTTATTGATTTGCAAAAGATGATTTTTTTATTTTTTAACAAAATATTTAATGGATTTTGTGTTTTAAAAGACTCAAAGTTAATGGAATTTTCTACATTAATGTTCATACAATTCATTGAACATCAATTTAAATTTTTCAATGATTTATATCAATAGATTTTTTTCTATACATTTTTAATATATTTAGATTTTAAATTTAATTTTAAAATTAAATGATTATTTTCCTCAACATTTTTCTTGAATACATTATATTGGTTTTTATTTTCATTAGAGACAATGAAAATTAGTTATCTTATAACCTACTATTGATAAATTGTAATTAAATCATCCTTATTATTTTAATGAATGATTTTTTGATATGTTTGAGAAGGAATGTATTGAAATTAAATATACTAGTTCTTCCTATATAAAAAATTATTTATTTTAATGAATATTCATCATTTCATATATCATATTAATGTTATTAATAAATTAGATATAATTATTGAATAATGGTTCTATTATAATACCTTGATGTATTAATATGGATTATAAGACAAACTAGTTTCGGTATTTGGGGTGGGGCTTTTCCAATTATGTATGGTATCTTGTACTAATTACTTGCTGGTATGGTAATGTTTTCAACTCATGATTAATCAATGGTATGTTTATGACATATGAATTTATGAATCCTATTATTATGAAATTAGTTATTTATATACATTATATTATGTGAATAAATTTGATGTCCATGTATAGGTTTCCTGATCCTGTGATTATTCATATAGATTTATTTGATCACCATCTATTCCATATATATTAATCATAATCTTCATTTTATGGATTAAATGTATCATGGTTAAATTAATTACCATTAGATATTAATTATTCCAAATGTAATTGACATTTCTTCCATTAAACATAAACCTTACTAATCATTTAATATCACACTTTTTTTTTCATTTCAATTGGTTATGAACGAGGAATCCTTGAATGTGTTCATAGATGTAAAATATTTAATTTAAAAAAAATATATTGTGTTGTATTTTATATTTTAAACTTTATGTATTATTAATATTAGTGTTTAGTAAATGAAAAGTTTTAAACTATTTTTTCCAATGGGATGATATTAATTGTATCTAATGCCGATTCTATAATGCAACCACATGTTCTACAAAACTAGCTTATGGTTCCTTATAGTTTATATAAGAGAACGTTTTTTGGAAACCATGTGAAATTTATTTTTCAATGTAAATATTATGGAACATCACTCTGTGAATGACTTTCAAGATTTCTAATGTTCATGATAACGACCATGTGTTATGGTATAATAGATAATATATTGATTTCCTATTAATATGTCCCTATCTAGATTCTATAAGTTTATATAGTTTTGTAAAAGATGAATCATATAGTAATAAACCCAAAAAGAGTAGTGTAATATATCTTAGCCATAATTTTGGTGCATGGTGATTCTTCCCATACTACACACCCAGTTTCATAGTTTCTTGTGTTATACTATGGTCAATTAAATTTTATAAGAAGAACCATTATGATGAATTAGAAAATAGAACCAATTAAAGCCTATGATGTGGAATAGTGATATGGTATAAACCTAATGTGACTTGGAAAGATAATTCCATGTACGATCTCAGATTTAATGACATAAATATAACATTTTTTCGTTTTAGGATATTGGTTTTTAACATGTGTAAGGATATTGTGGTACACATTTATATGAATAAAACCATTTTGTACAGTATATGTTTTATTGAAATATTTATTTCTTGAATTTAATTTTTTTAATTTTTTGAAATAAAAATAATCATATTAATAACATTTATTGTAAATATAATAATTTAAACTGAACTAATTATGGTTGATTTTGGAAAAAGAGATTATTCCATCAAGGAACATATGATTTATTATAAAAATAAACCTAGAATAAGAATATTTATAAATTATGGGAATAATGGTATTTCATTGGAAGTTCACTATATTTTTTTAGAAAATATAAAAATAATGTAAATGAAATTTGATTTCCATGGATGGAATGTCATTATAAGGGTAAATATCGAGTCAACATGTAGATTCATATATGTTTTTATAGTGATATTATACTAATTCATGTTTTTTTGGAAATGAATATTGTATTCATGGAGATATTGGATTATAATATATGAATTTTGGTATTTAACATTGTGGGTGAATAATTTCTTAAGAGAAAACTTTTATGTTGATCTTGGGTAATTATGAAATCAAGATATTGTAATCAGTAGGTTTTTATTTGGTCTAGAATATTTAAGAAGAAACTTAAGGTCAATTGTTTATTGAGTGGATTTATTTGATTATTTTTGTCTGTTATTGAGGTTTTAGATGTTTTTGTAGTATTTATTTCCATAATGGTTTTTTAAAATTAGATATTATCTCAAGAATTGATACAATTTTAGCTTCTGTAAATAAAAGAGGAATAACTTGTTGTTATTTTTTCGATTATGTTATCTATTAGATGATGAATTTAGTACATCCACTAGTGCAGAAAATGTTTTTTACGTCGGTTTTTTTAATTTTTTACGTCGGTTTTTAACCGACGTTAATACGTGCGACGTTATAAATAAGGTTTTTAACGTCGGTTATTTGAAAACCAACGTCAAAAACATAAAATCGCGATGTTTATCACATCGGTTATTTTAGAACCGACGTGATAAAGGGCCTGGAGAATGGTTTATCACGTCAGTTATTTTAGAACCGATGTGATAAAGGGTCTGGAGAATGGTTTCTCACATTGGGTATTTTAGAACCGACATGATAAAGGGCCTGGAGAATGGTTTATCACGTCTGTTCTTAATCATCCGACGTGATAAACAGGGGCGAGGGGGTTTATCACGTTGGTTCATATAGAACCGACGTGATACATTGCGGTGAGGGCGGTTTATCATGTCCGTTCTATAAGAGCTGACATGATAAACTGGGCTGAGCGTGGTTTATCACGTCGGTTCATATAAAACCGACGTGAAAAACTGAGGGAGGGGGGTTTATCATGTCAGTTATTATATAACCACTGTGATAAACCCAAGGGAGGCAATTTATCCAGTCGGTTATTTAATTACCGACGTGATAAACCATTGTCCAGGTCGTTTAGCACGTTGGTTATTCAATAACCGACGTGATAAACCATTCTCCAAGCCTTTTATCACGTCGGTTATTAAATAACCGATGTGATAAACCATTCTCCAGGACTTTTATCACGTCGGTTATTAAATAACCGACCTGATAAACCATTCTCCAAGACTTTTATCATGCCGGTTATTAAATAACCGACGTGATAAACCATTCTACCGAACTTTTATCACGTCGGTTATTAAATAACCGACGTGATAAAACCAATTTTTTTTATAAACAGAATGCAGTGATCTTCCCTCCACCAGAATCAACCAGAAAACAAATCAAGAAATCGTACCACATAAACAGAAGTACATCAAAATTAAGCATGTACATAGATAACATATAAAATTTACCCACTAGACAGCATCCACCCTCATTTATACCCCATGGACAGCCCTCCCCCACCCTGTTGGAGCTCCCACCCTCATGTATAACCCTTGGACAACCCTCCCCCACCCCATTGGAGCCCCCACCACACTCCTGGACTGCCCCCCGACCCCCGGACACCCACAAACACCCCTCAACAACCCCCACCCACCTGAACAACACTTCCTCACCCCCTCACCCCACTTGACAGCCCCCACCACACCCCTGGACAGCCCCAAACACCCATGGACAACCCCTCCACCCCTTGACAGCACTCCCACAGCCCTGGACCGGCTTCCCACACCCCTGGACATCCCTTCCACCCCCCAGGACTGTCCCCCCACCCCACCGGACAGCCCTCCCAGACCGTTAGACACCCCCAACCCCACTGAACACACCCCCACACCCTTGGAACCCCTCCCCCACAGACCCAAATCCATACCAGAAGAACCATCAAAAGTAGACCAAAACAATAAGTCGAGCAAAATTAAACATTCACTTATATAACATTCAGAACTTACAATGTCAACTTCAAAAAAAACTAAATCAAACCTAAACAACTACCAAAAACACAATTAAAACGGCAATATTCAAAATTACATTTTACATTACAAACAACTAAAATTCAATCAAACCTGTAAAATAATTTGACCACTCCACTTGTACGTGTTTGATGACTTCAGCGGTATAGGGTTGAGGGTCATAAAGATGCTACAAATGAAAAAAGAATATAGTTAACGTGTATAATGAATAAATAAAATTGAAATATTATGGAAATGTTTAAGAGGAAATCGTACCAGGTCAAAATTCACAACTATCTGAGTTGTTATTATTTCATACATAAATCTTAACAAATAATATCCGCATTCGATGAGGACTTGTTGTTCATGAAAATTCTATTTTGAATGAGTGTAAATTCAATATATTATTTTTATTTAATAAATCAAAAAGTACAAATTATAAATGGAAATTTACCTTCACATTTACATATTTGATCTTTGAATTTCTTTTCTTTGTGTTTTTACGAAAGTAGACCCATGAACTGTTAGAAAATAATACAAATGGGGTAAATTTAAAATTCATTATAATATATAAAACTATTGGGAAATTGAAAGTTACTTTTCTAATATATTCTTAAAACGTTCCCGCACATCACCATGAACAGAGCATATCCAATAAAGAGCTTTCTCCATTGGGAAAAAAATCCCTAACATCCAATTATCACTGATAAAAGAAAATTTAATGTTAGTGGTTTTTTATGTTAAAAGATAATTAACTCTTTGAGAGAAATGTGTTTCATACCTCTCACAAAAAGGCATCATCCAACATTGTCTGATTATATTCTTTTCAAATCTTTCAGCAATATAAACAATTCTTTGTTCCTCAGTCAATGCACAAGCTTCAGGGGAAATCAATTGCGGGTCCATGATTCCATATACTTCTGTCTGTTCATTCCTCTCACAAATTTTATAAAGATACCTAATACAAAACATATATAAGTATACATTTTTAATACATATAACGCAGGGAAAAGGTGTTATGACTTACATGGAAAAAATTTGCACCACGTTGATGCCAAACTTATCTCCAGTAACAAGCTCCATGATATCAGATTTTGTAATCCCCACACTTATTTCACGTCTACAAACATGATATTCCATTGGAAACTCATAAAAACCATACAACAAATGTGAATATCTTGACAATTTGTCAAGACCACTGGAATCTGTATCTGATGTCATAGCTTGTTGTCTTTGTTGTTGTCTGTATAGTATTTCATTACCTTTGATGTATTATTGTGAAAAAAATTGAGAAATATAGTAGTTTTCAAATGATAAAACAACTTTAACAAAAAAATGAATGATATAGCATTCATACCTCTATGGTAATGAGTCGAAGAAGTCTGGATGGCCAAACTAATAAATGGCCGATACTCTGTCCAACTGTCGCCACCTCATCTATAGGTATTGGTACCCTAGCTGATCTATCTATAATATCCTGTATAGTGACCCTTTGATTATCTACCTCTAATTGTTGATGATGAACGGTATCTCCTATACAATATACCAACCTTTATGATACTATATGATGTTTAGAATCATCAACATTCAACTCGCAATATGTAGGAAGCTACGGCCGAGGCGTAGGATAAAAAATGGGGTCTGTAGGCTGAGGTGGGGGAGTGGGAGCTACTGGCGGAGGTGGAGGATAAATAATGGGGTCTGCAGGGGGAGGTGGAAGACTGGGAGCTGCAGTCTGAAATTGTATTTGCATTTCTACAAACATAGACTGAACCGACTCTCTAATCTTGTCTTCCATCGTCGCATTAATATTTTTAACTTCAGCCTCCAAGGATTCTATTTTTTTTATAAACCCCCTCAATGTTAGAAGTTGAAGAACGTGGAAACACTTTTCTTACCGATACACCTGCCAGATATCCTCTTACATGACCAGGATGTTCGGGCCTTCCCAATGCTGCACATAAAATATCTTCCCTCCGAGTAGCTGTAAATGTCCCCTCTGAACTCTGATCCTCAAGAGAGTCCTGTATTAATTAATTGATCATTTCGGTAATGATTGAAACTTATATGAAGAAAAAAGTTAACTTAAATAAATTAAATAGATATCTTACAATCCTCTCAGCTACGATTCTCGATTCTTCCGAAAGATATTGCCATTTTTTCCCTTCCGAGCTCTCTTCCATTTTTCATATCTAGATGGAGGGGATGGAGGGGCCACCTCTCCAGAGATTGAAGACTCAGCCCTTAGTTGTAGAAATTTTTCCGCCATCATTTTTTCCTCCAATAATGTATACCCTCCCCGAGATAAACTATGAGGGTATACAATTTTAGATTGGATCTCTTGATGAGATTTCCTTGTTTGCTGTAATTTAAGAATAAGAAATCATTAACAAAACATTAATAAAATCATTTATATAAGAATGTTTATAAAAGTTTACATTGCCCTTACCAGAAATGACTCTTTTTTTATAATTTCAAAAAATTGTATCCATGTGTCTTCATCTATAAAACGGTATATACGACATGGATTGTCATGAATCCTATGACCATAAATGAAATCAGATGAGAGGGTTGATTTGAAATCTCTCCATCTCCTGGAAGCCAATGATAAGCATTTCTTCCTGACTCCTCCAGTGTCAAGAATATCAAATTTCATCTGATAAAGAAGAGGTTAAACATATTATATATACTATAAACATTAAAAGAATGGTCAAACAATGACAAAAGATCTTACCAAAATCGTCTCACACAACTGAGAGATAATCACTTTATCCACACCTCTCCAATCATCATACAGAATGCTTACTTTGGTCTTAGCCTAAGTTGCAACAAAACTCTTAAAATATTTGGCATTCAGACCTCTAGGAATATCATCATCATCAAACTCAACTACTATCCTCTGATCCTGCGTACGGGCAAGTGATAATTTTGGTAAACACGTGCACCCACATTTTCCAACCTTTGAACTCTTTGTCGTAATAGGAGCATGTGAATGTTCATCCCCAGATGTATGACCATCAATATGCTCCTCTCTAGAATCATGTGGTTGATCATCTAAATGATCTGTCATTATCCTTCAAATCAAAAAAAACAAACGTCAGTCACAGATATACAAATTAAAATATTTTAATACTACTGTAATTAGAAAATAGAAAAGTTTACTAAGTTACATAATAGTAAACATTGGTAATATGGTAAGCATGTTAATCAGTGGTAAAGATGGAAAAGATGGTCAAGATGGTCAAGATGGTAAAAATGGAAAAAAATGGTAAACCTGGTAAACATTGTAAACATGGTAAATTAGTTGTCAGTGACAAATATACAAATTCAAATATTTTAATACTACTGTAATCAGAAAATAGAAAAGTGTACTAAGTTACATTGTAGTAAACATTGGTAATATGGTAAGAATGGTAATCAATGGTAAAGATGGAAAAGATGGTCAAGATGGTCAAGATGGTAAAAATGGAAAAAATGGTAAACCTGGTAAACATTGTAAACATGGTAAAGTAATTGTCAGTGAACAAATATACAAATTCAAATATTTTAATACTACTGTAATCAGAAAATAGATAAGTGTACTAAGTTAAATAATAGTAAACATTGGTAATATGGTAAGCATGTTAAACAATGATAAAGATGGCAAAGATGGTCAAGATGGTCAAGATGGTAAAAATGCTAAAAATGGTAAACCTGGTAATCATTGTAAACATGGTAATGTAATTGTCCGTGAACAAATATAAACATTTTAAAATTCTTGTAATGGTTATAAACATGATAAAGTAAACTAAACAAACTTAAAAAAACAAAAACATATAATAATTTTATTTTAAAACATGTTTTAATAAATAAAAAACTTCCAATATCTAACATTTATGGAAAAAATAAATGTAAACAAGATATAAACACATGTTACCTGTAATTTTAGGAATGTACATATGGATTGTTTTCCCAAATTCCTTCGTCGTGATCTTTCCATATGGCACAAACTATGTCTTCAACATGATCGTCATTATGTTCTGTTAATATTTCAATGGAATTAGGTATCTCAAATAAATCTTCATATTCATCAAGTTCATCCTTACCAACATATTGTTTTTTCCCTTGTAAAACAACAGCCCACTGCATATATGATTGATCTACTACATAAAAAATTTGTCTTGCATGTGTTGCCATTATAAAAGAATCAGTTGTGTCTTCCAATCTATTCAGATTAACAAGTGTCATTCCAAATTCATAGTGTCTGACACTACTGTTACCGTTAAACCATTTACAGTTAAAAATGAGAACTTAAATTTTAATGTAATCAACCTCCCATATGTCTTCAATCACTCCATAATATTCATTTGATGCAGAAATTGGGTTTTTGTCCTTAGCACTCGAAAAATGCATTGCTTCTGCAAACACCAATACATCACTATTCTGAACTGCACTTCTGTTGTCCTGAGCTTTTGTATGAAATGTATAACCATTAATGTCATAACCAGATCATGTTATCACATTTAAACATGGACCACCCACTATCCATTTTAATGTGTCTGATACATCTGATCTACCAAGCAATGTCTTTTTAATCCATGACAAAAAAGTGTTGTTGTGCTCATTCAAAATCCACATTTCTTTCTTCTTTGGATGACATTGTTTCAACTCATTAATATGAAATGTGATATACGGTTGAGCATTAGCTATGTTATTCAAGATGTATGATTCTAACTTCTTCATCTTTTCAGCTGACAATGATTTGAATTTCAAGCCGTGAATCCCCTTTCCCTCATTATTAACTCGTTCATAGCGAGATTGAGGCAAACCTATGTGTTGTGCCGCAGCCAAGTAGCTCGTACAAAACTCTGCTACCTCCTCAGAAATATACTTTTCAATAATGGAGGCTTCAGGTCGATATAGATTTTTAACATACACCTTTAATATTTTCATATACCTATCAAAAGGATACATCCAATGAAGATATACAGGTCCACAAAGATTTATTTCTCGAACAAGATGAATCATTAAATGCACCATTATATCAAAAAAATTTGGAGGAAAAGACATTTCCAATTGACAAAGTATAAAAATTTCATCCTTTTCCAAAATGTTCAAATCATTCGCATCAATCGCCTTGTTACAAATTGAATTGAAAAAATAACACAACTTCATTATAGTCTTTATGACATGAAGGGGCAATATTCCATGCAATGCAACTGGTAGAATTTGTGGCATCATGACGTGACAATCATGTGATTTCATACCTATCAACTTCAAGTCCTTCAATGAGACAAAAGTTTTTATATTCGAAGAATAACCTTGAGACACATTGGTATCATGAAGACACTAACAGAAGCTAATTTTCTCCCTCTTCGATAATGTATGACAAGCCGGGGGAAGAAATGTTCATCTTCCTTTAGGAGTGGGAGCTAACTCCAAACGTATTCCCATTGATAGTAAGTCTAATCTTGCATTCAACCCATCTTTAGTCTTTCCTTTAATATCTAACAATGTTGCAATCAATGAATCACAAATATTCTTCTCCACGTGCATGACATCAATATTATGTTTAACTTCATAATATGTCCAATATGGTAGCTAAAATAAATTGACCTTTTCTTCCAAATATGTCTATCATTACCAGATTTCTCTGTCTTTCCCAATGTCACGTCAAGGTTTTTCACCCTCTCAAAATAAAGATCAGGGGATAAAGGTTTTGGAGCAGTATCAAATTCTTGTGAGCCATTGAATGCCTTTTTTAGTCTTCTATAAGGGTGTTCCATAAGAAAAATTGTTTGATGACCCATGTACATTGTTTTCCTCCCATTATGTAATTGACAATAGGACGTCTGTTGTTCGAAAATTGGACATGCTTTATGCCCTTTAACACTGTATCTAGACAAATTTCCATACGCTGGGAAGTCATTTATAGTGATCAAAAGCACTGCAAGCAGTTGAAAATATTCCATTTTCTAAGAATCATACACCATAATACCATCAGCCCATAACAGTTTCAAATCATCAATCAACGGTGACAAGTAAACATCAATATCATTACCGGGTTGCTTTGGACCAGAGATCATTGTACTCAACATGACATATTTGCGCTTCATACAAACATCAGGAGAGAGGTTGTAAATTAACAATAAAACATGCCATGAACAATGTGTGCTACTGAGTGTTCGGTATGAATTCATTCCATCTATTCACAACCCTAGTCTGAGATTTCTAATTTCATTTCCAAATGTAGAATACTGCGCATCAATTTTCTTCCATTGTGGACAATCAGCTGGATGACATATTTTTCCATCACATACCCGCTCTTCAGCATGCCATCTTAAACTTTTTGCATCATGTGAATTAGAAAATTAACGTTTGAAACGATTAATTATAGGAAGATACCAAAATACCTTTGAAGGGAGCTTTGTAATCTCTACATCACCCTGTGATTTTTCTTTCACCTTATACCGTGATGTCCCACATTTTGGACACTCTGACAGAAATTCATATTCCTTCATATATATAATGTTGTCATTCATACAGGCATGTATTTTCTTGTATCCCAATCCCATCAGGCATAATATTTTCTTGTCTTTGTAATGTGAATATAGAAGATCGTTATCTTTTGGAAGAATGTCTTTCATCAATTGTAGCATCTCTATAAAACTTCTGTCACTCCATCCATGCTTCGCCATCAGGTTAATCAATCGTAACATCGCCGACAAAACCCTAAAATCTGTACAACCGGGATATAATGGTTTTTCAACATCACCATATAGATGCGCAACTGTCGGTTCTATCTCAATTTGTTCTGCTAAAATATCGCGAATCATTTCTTCATTTCCATCGGAGTTACCATCTTGTGAATAATCACCATTAGTTACATTCCATCTAGTTTCACCATGCCAAATCCAATGGCTATAACTCAGATTAAAACCATGACATATCAGATGATCTTTTATCTCTCTACTTTTCAACTTCTTCATATTCAAACATTTCAGGCATGGAATGATAAAATGTCACTACTTGGAACATTTCGTTTTGCGAATTTCAAAAAGGCATCAACACCTTCTCAAATTCATTGCTCATTCGATGTGCCGTAATCCAACTTCGACTCATTATTACCTATAAAAAATATCAACAAAAAATATATATTTTTAAGATAAGACAAATACATGTTTATATGAAAAAAATCATAATTTGAATGTAAATCAATTTAAAATATAAAACAAATCTATAGGTATTTAAAGAAATATGCTTGAATATTATTTTTAAAACAAAATTTAGTTAGATATAACAGTTTTAAATTTTATTGAATCGTAGAAAACCATGACGCCTTCATAGATTAATATTGATTGCGGTTTTGATGTTTTAATATATTAGATAAACAACCTATTTTAAATGGCGTGCAGACCTTGATATTGGTCTTCATCACCCTTCGTTGTGAGTGGCAAAAAGAGGTCTACCAGCCTGTTATTATTTTATCAGCAATTCACTAATTCTTGTTTCTTATGATAGTTAATTTCATTGGCAGGCTGAGAGGGCCGCCCAATGCGTCCAACACTGGTCTGCTCAGAATAACAATAGTCCCACTGATTCGGTTTAATCCATTATTTCTTCTTTTTAATCCCATGTAACATATCTTGTGGGGATTTGATTTTGTACTTGGCCTTTAGCTTTAACGGTTATCAATCAAAAAAAAACTCAACTAAAAACTCTGTTTATTTTAGGTTTTCAAAATCCAAAAATGAAAACAAAACAACCATGGACAACAACTGAATTCCAATTACAGGAAACATGTTCAGAAATTTTAAACACCAAGAATTAAAAAATAACAACAACAATAGTGAACAACCTGGCAATTACAAGACTAAATATGTATATGTATATGATTAACAATAATAATGTGTTTTATATTCTCAAGTGAATGTTCTAAATGATATGGTAATTCATATGGTTTAATATCATTTGTAACATGTTTTCGATTCCAAAGAGACATAGGTGTGAGAGCCATTGATAATGGAGTAGTGGCCTAATCTCAATCTAGGTCCAACATCCTCAACATATTCTTGTAGGGGTAGAATTTATTATGGTTTGTGTTATTTTAACACCTCTATATTTATTATAGGTTAATAAATCAAATTATTTTGATTAACTTTTTTTATTCATCCTTGTATTATTATTTTTTGAATTTTTAGGATATTATAGTTTTATATTCTTATTCATGGTTGGAACATGGTTAGTGAATACCATGAGGTTCTACCTAGGAAACATTTTACATTTGTTTACAAATATAATGGAGGAAATATATTTTGTACAAACCATACTTATTTATCATGAAATCACACAACATGATGCGTATGAATTTTTTAGGGTTGGTTCTAGGTTTTCCATACTGTGTGGTTAAACCATGGTACTCCTCCAATATAATATAATGGGGATCACATTTATTGTTTTAATTTATAAAAAAACTGATCCAAAATATGATTTAAAAAGTAATTATTATTTATTTTCCTTTAAAGTAACGATGCACGTCTTTTTTATCTCATTATTCATCTAGTCTAATGTTCCCTATAGTCTGTTATATCAACAAAAAATTCCACGAGATTCAAATAACCATTTGCCATAACAAAATACAAATAACCATTTGCTATACAAATAACCATTTTCAATAACAAAATACAAATAACCATTTTCAAATAACCATTTTTAATAACAAAAAATTCAACGAGATTCAAAAACGAACGAAAAACATATCAAGAATCGAAACAAAAACGAACGAAATAAACTCGTGGAAGGCTTACTTGAATGTTGCGAGTTGAGATGATAGATCCGAGAGGAGTGAAGAAGATAAACAATGAAGCCAAATTGTGTTTAACGCAGGTCGATCGACGAGCCGTTTAGGGTTTACTGTGTGAGAGAGACGAGCCGACGGACTATCAAGCGAAAAATCGTAAATGACAGTCCACGGGCTTTAATTTTTTTAAAAGTTTTATAACGTCGGTTATTATATAACCGATGTTATAAACTATTTTTTAAATTTATAACGTCGATTATTTTAAAACCGACATAAAAAATCTCCCGCGCTTTGGTTTTTTACGTCGGTTATTTTATAACCGACCTAAAAAACGAGATATCTACGCATTTTTTACGTGGGTTATAAAATAACCGACGTAAAAAACCCCCCATACTTTGGTTTTTTACATCGGTTATAAAATAACCAACGTTAAAAATGCATAGATATCTCGTTTTTTAAGTCGGTTATAAGATAACCGACGTAAGAAACCAATGCGGGGGGGGGGGGGGGTTACGTTGGTTATTTTATAACCAACGTAAAAAAACCCGATATTTATGCGTTTTTTACATCAGTTATGTTATAACCGACGTAAAAAACCAAACATTGATGCGTTTTTTACGTCAGTTATCTAATAACCGACGTAAAAAACCACAGCCCGGACGCGTTTTTTACGTCGATTATAAAATAACCGAAGTAAAAAAACCCGCACTTTGTTTTTTTACTTTAGTTATTTGACAACCGACGTAAAAAACGCGTCGATATCTGGTTGTTTACATCGGTTTCCAAATAACCGATGTAAAAAACCCCCTGCGAATTGGTTTTTTACATTGGTTATATGATAACCGACGTAAAACCCCAATAGGCACGATTTGTAACGTCGGTTATTAAAATAACCGATGTTAAAAATCTACTCGCCGCATTTTTATGTCGGTTATATATAAGCAACGTAAAAAATGGTGACGTAAAAAACGATTTCTGCACTAGTGATCATGCCCAAAAATTCATATTGTCGGTCAATATTTGTATTAAAAGATAATATTGATGAAAACATTTACTAACAGTCGAAACAATATTTTTCATATATATATATATCTGTTTTAATATGATTCTAGACAAGATGAAATATTAATTCCTCAAATATTGGAATGGGCTATGAATAAAATGATATCATATTACATTCATTTCTAGTGAACAGTTGGTATTTCTATCAGATCAATGATTTTTTTTCTAATCATTAATATTATAATGATCATTCAATTTCTTATAATCAATGTTTTCTTTCCATATCAATCTGTATTTATAAATATCATTTTCTACTTCCTACTAATGTTATATATTTTCTAAACCTCATTATATGTCATTATATATGACACATGTATCTCTGTTTTTATCTTTTCAAGAGGAGGTTATATTAACAGTTTTTAAGATTTGGGTTTTTAGAAAATGTACTTTAAAATGTAAAACCATTTAATATAGTATAATATTTGAAGTTACAATGATAATATTTTTTAAAGGAGTTAGGGAGAATGTAAAAACCCATTAATTTATTATAATAATGTGTTCGATAGTATATATAACAAACATCACTAAGCTTAGAAGATCCATGAAATTCTTTAATTTGATGACCATTAAGACATAGATGATAAATTTTCATAAATAAATAGTTTTAAATTTTTTTATGAAATATTTAAAAAAAATTAATAAATTAAAATTTGAAGATATATTAATGGGAAATATGAACTAAATTTTTTTAGTGAAGACATTTCATTTTTCAAAAAAAAAAATTCACAAAAAATGAGGTTATTTGATTTTTGTGAGTAAATAATATATATAAATTTTATAAAATTTATAATAAAAAATTTGAAAAAAAATATCATTTCTAAATCATCAGATTAAAATTATTATAGAATGAAATTATAGGAATTTTCTAAAATGATTGATTTTCAATTAAATAATGAATCATAATGACGTTTTCTAAAAAAATTATTATAGATTCAAGAATTTAATAAGTTACATTTTATTAAAATGGATTCTAATTAAAAATAGCAATATAATAATATCAATAATCAAATTACATTAATATGAATTATTTTTTTTAATTTGGTATAATCATATTTTGATTCTTAAATAAGATTTTTTATGAAACACAATTTTTCATTTTTTTTCGTTGTTTTCATATTAAATGAACTTTTTATATTAGTATAAATGTATTCTAGAAATATGTTTTCTATATTTATAATCATGATTTCTATATTTTAATAATTGTTTTCTTTTATTTGTTGTGTATATGAATAATAACATTGGTATTTATTTATAAATTAAGTATAAAAAAAAAACGAGTTGATTAATGATAAAATTTATCTCACAAGGCTTAAAAATTATTCTTCAACATTGGATTACATCATTTTATTACAGCATATAGTATATATCCATTATAACGTATAATGTATGGAAGTGTGTATCCATTTTCCTTGTATAATAACATTTATATTTTTTAACTAATTATTATTCAACAATGTCACTAACATGTCTTACATATCATTAAAATATTAGTGTAATTATAAGAAAAATATTTAGATATAAATTTATCTTTGGAAGAGTAATTAGTTTTTTAAATTGTAGTAAGTAATTTTTTATTTTTGGAAATATAATAATTAAATTATATAATTATGATGTGATGAAACAGAATTCCTTCATTTAATATAAAAATAAAATAAATAATTTTTGAAATATTAAATGTAATAAAATATGGATGAATTTTTGTGACATTTTTTTTAAATTTTTACTAATTATTAATGTTTTAAATATGTATATTTGAATTTAATATTGGTATTGATGTCTTTATTTTAAAATTAAATGAAAATTATCAAAAATGACATCAATAATATTTATTTTATCTTAAATTAAATAAAAAAATAAATAAGAAAATGTTTATATGATATGGAGTAAAATTTTATATCACGGAAATTTATTATCCATATTTCACCTCATATGTAATATTACAACCCATTAAATTTAACAAATTTATTACTATATTTATGGTTAAAATTTGATTCTGAATGTGTTAATCCATAATATATGGTGTAAAAAGAGATATAAACCTATATAAAATATATAATATTATTATATTATGTATAATACTTTATTATATTTGAATTAATATCATTTTGAACCATTTTTTATTAGTCAAAAACATAATATATTACAACATTTTCAGAATTTCTAGACCTACTACTCCCCTCACATACCAAAACAGACCACTTCACTCTCTTATTTACACTACAGTGAGTCATCTTGGTTTACCAAACCATTTTAATATTTATTATTAACATCCTTATCCTTGTTCTATATATTAATTTCTATCCCAAATACTAAGCTTAGGTCACATAATAGAATATCTAATTGAAGTCTATCAAATAAGAGGTATATTTTTTAACCGAATCCTTATAATTTATCTCTTAATATAAATAATTAAAAAAATTGGACCCAAAATAAAATAAAAAATGTAGTATCATAAATAAACTAAAATTCAATGGGTTATAAAATTATCCACCACTTCTTGATCCTATTCAAAGTGAACACATTGGTCATGTATACTTATAATATAACATCTTCTCATGACAAAATAAATCATTTATCATCATAAATTTACATGGATGGTTATAATGATTTTAAAATGAATGTATATTAAATTTATGAAATAATTTCTATTTATTAATTTTAATAAGATATCTACCTTATTTTCCTCTAATCTGCTAGAGATCCATAATATCGCTTGAGTGTATATTCAGACCACGACCTTCACGAAATGATGTGATTCATTTTTCATTTCTATATTTAATAATTTTTTAACTAGAATATTTATTTAATATATATGATAAAAATGATATAATAATGATTTTTAAAAGTTTATTTATTATTTTCCATCATTTATCCCTATCTATCGAAAGTCAAATATGAAATTCAAGACTATATATTACCTAGTATATCCCTAAATGTTGTAATTATATTTTATAAAAAAATCAATAACTAGTAAAAATTTGTATATATAGAATAAATATTATTTTTATCATGATTATAATATTGGAGATAATGGAAACGTGTGAAATATTGACAGACAAAAAGAAAAGACTGAAATATACATGAATAATGAGATAGTTGTTTGTCAAAAACATCAATTACCAAAAAGTACTTGTAATAAAATATTTTTGAAATGTTATAATTGGAACATATATGATATTACAAATAAGATTAATTTTTTTATAAATTAATAACATGTAACAATCCATTATAATGTTTGTTAATTGATATTTATCAATGTGGAGGTGTTATGTGAGTGATTTTACCTCAATTTATCATCATTGATGCATGTTGTAATGTTATCAACCTAATTTCATCTATAAGGAGTATATAATGAGATTTATTATTTTATACCATTAATTAGTATTTAATCATTTAATTTTTTTTTAAAAATAAAAGTATATATTATATGAGATTTAACATAAGGGTTACCAATTATTATGGGTTTTCTTAACTCAATTTCAATTCATTGGGTTATTATTCTACTTCATTGATAATTTTTTACACGATTATGTGTGAAATTAACTATTATATTAATATGTTTTATTTATATTTTCTATTTGTAGATTTATATTTTATACAATTAATCATTTTATTGATTAATTTCACAACATTGACATAATTTTAGTAAGGTATTTCAAATAAATTTCAACTCTATTGAGACAAATTTGATATTACGCACCAATTTATATTTTGGTGGATTTTATACTACCTATTTGAATTTTTATTTCATTATTATTCTTATTTTAATGATATATAATGGTTTATATAATTTGTTTTTCATGGGGCCTAAAATTAAAAGGTATACAATGTTATAAGGGGGTTTATTCAAAATATTATCATTGTTAATGACTATTTATATTTCAATATATATTGGGGGAATTATATAATAATTATATATTTTAAAAAATCAATTTATATTACATCTTCTAGATTAAAAAAATTATCAATTTTCTGTTAATATAATATTTTATGTACTCAGGAGACCATAGTAATGTTTTACATAGAAAAATGAATTTGTTTCTTGTTTATTCAGGAAGATATTTCTTTTCATTTATTATTTTCATTAAATTTCGTTCTATAATGTTTTTAATATTATACTATGATTATTTAATATAATATTTTCCCATTTTAACATTATATAACATTTTTTAAAAGGGTTACTCTTTTCATTTTCTGATAAAAACTATTTTTATATTTTTACAACATGTTTTAAAAATAATTATTTTAAAACTCTCATCATAAATGAAAATACATTACATATGATAACCCAATAATTTAAATAATCATTTGATATTTTCATGGAATGTTTTAAAAGGTAATTTCTCCAAATATTAATGAAATTTTCAATTATAAAATTAATTTCCTATGTGAAATGTGAATTTAAAAAAAAATTATTAATGATATATTTATTACAATTTTTTATCAATAACAGTTAACATTTATTTAAAATATGACCCATTGGGTATATGTTGTAATCATACCTTTTATATAATATCTATGGATAGTTAATGGTCACAATGATATAGAATCCATTGACTTCCAAATTATAATTATTTTAATATGGGATGATTATTTTTCAAAACATGATAATGATTTTCTGTTACTTATTCATATGCTTATTGAATTAGGCAAATAAAGCAACTTATGAGACTAGTTATATCCCCTTCATGAATCATTATGGCTCATAAGATTTATTTTACTAATTTTGTTGTTGGATTGCCCATTTGTGCTACAAACCTAACAACATATATCCAATGTTAATCCATGCATAATTACATTAACATAATATATAATGAATTACATATAAAAAGGCTAAATATATTAATTTTTTTGGTAATATAGATACATACATGATTAACTTATTATATTATAATATACAAATTTTGGTATTTTTTTGAGAATATCATTATTTCCTCTAGAATATCATTGAATATAATTAATAGTACAGATCATATAATCGAGGGAAAGAGAAAAATAATTGTTAGCGCAAAGGGTCAATAAAAGTAACATAAATAAGAAACTATAATGAGTAAATACATAATAATAAATATCAAATAATCAATATATAAAGACAAATACTTCAACCCCAATAACATATAATTAATTAGATGAATATCATTATTAGATAAGGATTAATCAACAAGGAAAGGTAAATAATTGAACACATATACCGTTTAAATAAAATAATAATCATGAATCGATAATTCATAATCAATATGGAAAGGAACTGAATGAAACATACATTCTATTTAAATAAAATTCATACATGAATATAAAAGTAATAATAATTATGGTAAGGTCAATAACATAATACACAAGGAATTTAATCAATAATATAGGAATATATACTTCCATAGATTATATGATGTTGAAAATATCATGGATAATAATAAATACAATGTTAATTATGGAAATAATAAATTATTGGACATCATGATCTCAGACACCATGATACCTTTAAGGACAAGACCATTCTCCAGATATTTAAAAACTATGGGAAACCACATTTAAATCTAATTTACTAATTTTACTCATGATACTATCGATACATCAAGGTGATATATAATTCTCATCCTTAAATTTCAATGCATGTATTATGTATTACTCATATATACAAAAATTGATTTAATTCAGGAAAATGTTCTTTATCATAAAATATCAGTATTTAGTTTTGAATATAGATTTATCAATATTTGTATAGATAAAAAAACCACATTCATTGAAAAATTTCCTATATATGAATGATATATAGTTTACAAAACTAACAAATACATGATAAATAATTGATATATATTTTGGGGACATTTTATATCAATTGATCAATGAATGGTGAATATTTCTATGAAATGATAATAAATAGAAAATAAAAAAATAATTTTATGAAAATTATCATAATATAAGATATAAAAGAACAATAATAGAATTGATACATCATATTTTTAGTGGAGTTTAATTAAAATAGTTGTTGGTTATCATTGATTAATAGAAATACCACAAAAAAATTAATTTTTTTAGGAAAATAAAATATTGGTATTGAAAATAAGCTCATTAAACTATAGGTTCATCGAAAATTAGAAAATCATTTTCCATTGAACTATAATATGGATCAAATAAAATAAGCATTAAAAATTTTGTGGCATTGGGGGATTGAAATTCCATTCATTCCATGTGTCTTAAAAGAATTATTCATTCCACTTTTTTAGTAATGTCCTTATGAACCTTATTTTAAAAATGACCTGAAAAATACATTTAAATTTTTTGTGTAAAATTTATAAATTGGAATAATTTAAATTAATTAGTCATTTATAAAATTTTAATAAAATATTTTATATTTTTGAATGCATTAATTTTAATGAAATAATGATTCTTGACTGGAGAGGGAAGGAGAGTTAAATATTATCTAAAACGTTTTTCCATCTATTTTATCCACCAAAGAGTATAATATTGGTAATATTATATGAAAAAATTGTGAATAAAATTATGAGAATAAAATTAAAAGTTTTTATTACAAAATGACCAGATAATTTCATAGAATGGAAATATAAGTATAAACAATCTTGATTAAAATGATATTTTAAAATAGAACATCATATCATTAAAATAAGAATTATTCAACAAATAAATTATGTTTACTAAATGTAAATACAATATAAAAAGTTTAAATAAAATATTGTATAACTAATTTTTTTACATATATATTAATAGAATGTAAAAAAATGAAGTAATAATATAACCTAATGAAAAGAAATTGACTTATGGAATTTTTTACCACATGGATATTTTCCATTCAATTAAATTCTGATGAAATTATTAAAATTTCAAAATAAAATACCATGATGTCTTAATAATTCATGGTATTAAATTTCAATGGGAATTATTTAAACCATATTAATAATTTTTTTCATAAAAATTCAATATTCCTAAATAATATAAAATTGAGATGTATGCCCTTACCTTATGACTCTTTATTAATTATTATTATTTAACATAAAGTATTATTATTTTACGAATATAATTAATTTATTCCATAAATATATCTGTATTATAATATATAATATATTAATTTTATAATATTTTACTACCATATTATTAATTATAATTCATTTTTTTCATTTTTTCATGTTTTAATTACAATATTTTATCATTAGTATATTTTAAGAATGTTTTGGTTCATTAAAATACTACATAGTACCATATTATCCATAATTAGTTTAATGATATATACATAATATATTATATTATACACATTTTCAAAATTTATTATAAGATTTGAAAATGGATAGTGGATCGAATTGATTTGTCGAGGCAACATGACATAAAAAATCATGAGAAATTATAAGGACACAGCCTTAAAAAAGTACATAGAGGAAAACCTATTTCCAGTCATGGTTGTTGAGAGTTAGATTCATTCTTAAAATTTATCAGAATTTCAATAAGATACATTAAACTAACATAAGTTGTACATCGCTTTCGTGAGTGACAAGACGATGGCGTCCAACTTTGGACATCCAAAAGACCTACGAAACAAAATTTTAAATATGGGGCGAGCATTAGAAATTTCTAGTAAAAGGATTTAAAGAAAGATCACAAAGACATATTTTTCATTTTGAAAAATTTATTTAAAAAACATGCATTAAAATAATTAAATTAACATTTCCAATAAAATGACATTTCTATTTTCTTGAAATATTTTGAAACAACCTTTATGATAAACCCATGTCAAAAATGATAAACTTATTTAATTGTTTTTAAATAAAATACATTATATAATAAGAACATACATGAAAAAACATGGAATTACAGTTAATAAGTTAAACAATTACCATTCTTAGGAATGTATGACATACCGGGCATGATGATACAGTTTTTTACATGAAATGTTACTTGTTTGGATTTTCATAGAAAATAACATCAAAACACATGTTTAAACACCAAGAAATGAAATATAAGTTTATAAACATTGTTTATGAATGGGAAATTAATAATTAACCCCTATTAATAAATTATATACATAATTATAAAATATTATTTAATGTGAATAGGAAAATGTATAACTAATTAATACATGTTCATAAGAGAATTATTCTTAACCATGGTTATTATACTAGTAGAATAATCACATAAAATATCATTTACTAGATTCAAAATTAGGGAATGCATAATGTTGGTCATGAAAAAAATTATTTCAAGGCCTTGTTCTATGATGATAAATAAATATTTCTTGAAGGACTCGGTCGATGCCCTAGTTTTTCTCATGAGACCAACAGATGCATCGAAAGGCTATAGCGGGCCCAAACTATCATAAAATAAGCAATTTACATTCCAAAATATATCTAGTTTTTTTTAAATAAATTATTCCCATAAAACATTGATTTAATTGAGACTTTATAGTAGGTGAAATAAATTCATTAAATAAACCAATGTGTCTCATACCACTTTGAATTATTTAATTTTTATTCATAGTTGAAATAAATTCATTAAACGATCCAAAGTGTCCCATAACACCTTCAAAAGTTTATTTCTTATTTCATATATTATCATATTGTGGTTTATCACATACATTAATAAATATTCCATATTTTCATGTTATCAATAAAAATATTAATGATGTACAAGTAAATTTATCAAATAATACATATATATTTTTTTCTTTTGAAAATAACCATTTACCATAAATAGTTATATTTTTCACATAAAATTATAAATAAAACATTTTAATTCATAAAAAAATCAATGTTCTTGATAATCAGAGAAAATTAATTTATTCTTGGAGTTTTTTATGAAAAAAAATATTTTTAAATGTTACGCTAGACACAAGACTATAACTATACATAGATGCAACATTATTAAGTTAGAGATATAACGATGAGATCTAATGCACATTATTTTATAACATGGTAATTTATGATGTTAACATTAATATTTCATCCTTATAAACACATTATATATATATATATATATATTTCTTTATATATCAGAATTCAACATTTTATTCTTATATAAATATATAAATATATGTGACCTTGATTTCATCAATACAGAATATATTAACATTAAAACATTGATTAATGAAAATATCCATTTATAGAGTTAATATAAAATCAAATTTAAAGCTGAATCTTTTATATAAATATAAAAATTAGAATAATGGATTATAAAATATACTTATATTTATTGATCCCTAATAAATAATTATCCATTTAATGTGACAACCCATTACAATAATGTTTACAACATATAAACATTCCTGCATAAAAATGAGTAGCCCTTGGTATCAATGTAATACTTGTGCATATGTATATATTTATACCAGTTTTTATAAAAAATCTATAGTGGGTTATGATATCACCAAAACATATGTCACTTAGGCATTACGTAAACACACATATAATCAGTATTTTTTTCATTAATTCATGAAATGATTTTTTAAATAAAGAAATAACATATATTATTTTTGAACTCAAAAAATATAACATAGTATCAATTAATGGATTCTACGAATAAATTAATGTCATGATATTTAAATCCTCCACATATCCATAGTAAATTGTTATTTCTTATAATAATTCACATATAATTTTAAAATAATCACAACCTTGGGTCAATTATGTATCGAAATAAACTCATAATCATATAATTTTAAAAACAAATATTCATCTTCATGTGAACATAGACACAAATATATACATAGATATATATTCAAAAATTAATATTCATATACATATATTTTTATATCAATGTATAAGATGTCTTCTATATAGAATAATGAGTTTAGGATAATTTCATCATGATATAGTTTACTAAAAATAAACTGTACAATAATAAATGGTTTTGTCTCACATAAAAAATATAAAATTATCTATCCTTAAGAACATGGAATGAATTTATACATGCATAATATTTTTAAATAACATGACGACATTTTTTATAATGATAATTCAATGAAATTACCCTCCCTTATAATTAGAATAATAACAATAGAATATATCCTTGAAAATATCATATTACTAAAATAAAACAATAACAACACATTAGATTATAACATAGATTAAGAGGCCACAATATTATCAAACTTTTTCACCAGAACTAACATGAAATTAAATTCAAACACAATTTTAATAAAATTAATAATAGAAAATAAAAATTATACATACAAAAATATAAATAACATAAGAAATAAAAAGTAATTATTTGTAAATAATTATATTTTCCCTTTCAAAAAATTCTGAAAATAATTGTTAGTAATTAACATCATAAGTTTTTAAATAAATTATTTTCGAAATAAAACCAAACTAATTAACACATAAGTATAGTTCCTCATACCTAGAACCCAAAAATAAGTAGAATAACATATTTTATGGAGGACTCCCACTAGATATCAAATTGGTTTTCCAATCTCATTTTCACACACCCTCAATTCACTCTGGACATCCAGACAATGTTATAAATGGTTATATAAATAACAGATCAAGCATGCATAAAAATATGAGATTACAGACAATCATTAGATAAATATATAATTTATAATCAAATAATCACCAAAGAATATTAATTTGGATAACAAAATGTTGACATAGTTAATATAAAATTTTTAAACTAGTGACATGAGGATTTCATAGTATGCCAAGCATAGAAAACATTATATGGGTAATTCATATTTTAGTGAAATATATTCATCAGAAAAAAATTTACACACATCTTGTGAATGCATTGATATATTCATATTAAAATTTCAAAAAATAGGATATCTGAAGCAATCAATGGTCTATTAACAACAACCCTTCTGTTCATAACCCCAAAAACAAAATAGAAAACAATGATCAGACTGCAACAACAACAAATATCGATAGATCATGAAGAAAAATTGGACACCAATTAATGGAAAAAGCATGCCGACCATTCAAGGTCAAAAGAAGATCCAAAACCATTTGTTCTGGTCCTAAATATATATCTTCAAGCCTCAGTAATCCTAAACGAAACCGAATTGTTTTGACGAATCTCAGTCCTACTCATCCGTGTTCGGATGCCTCACACCAGAATTCTCAACAGATTCAACAACCCCTGAATCAGCCTCAACTCTAGCCATAACATGACTCTCACTCTAAACATTGACCTCAATCTCAACTCAGACTCTCGGACGACTGGATTCCCATGGCCGCAGTTCTCCCCAGATGAAAACCCACGGCACTCCTCCCATTTCATTAACACAAGATTAATGTGTCACGGACCAAGAGAAACCTGTATACCCCCCTCGGGCACCTTTATACACTAATGTAATACCCCCAAATTCATTCAATTCAATTTCCACTCTCATATTATTATTATTATATACTTACTTTTTTTATAGAAATATGATATTTAGCTCTTGCTTGTTTCTCTTATTCAGACATCTTAATGCTTCTGATTAAATCATTCAAATTTAATTATATAACAAAAATTTATTATCTAAAGACCAATAATATTCCACTCCACTTATAATATAGAATTTAATAGTATTTAATGCATAATTTGTTTTTTGAATTGGAGTTACCATCTTATGTTAATCTTTCATCCATATAATTGATGCATTCGTATTCCTATGTCCAGAACGTGTCAAATTTATGTTTTTGAGAATTTTACCTTAGTTTTTTGACATTATAAATTATTTAATATTCATTTATAAAAGCTTATAATATCTCATAGGCATTAGCAGAAAGATAAACGTGGTTAAATTCAATACGAACTAGACCACATATAACTGCATTCATGGCTTTTGAACTAATATCAAACTCTACTTAATTAGAGACATCTGACTTTTTTGGTTCTCCAGGGAGTTTATATGGAAAAAAATAATATAAACAATAAAAAATCATCAAATATTTTTTAATGCAAGCTCTTCAACCACCATAATTATCTCCATTAATATATGGAGCATGAATCATTGATATACCTTCTCTAAAATTATCCATTGAGATATTTCTTCATCTGAATATTTTACTCCAGCTTGTTATAGCTAACATAATAGTTAATAGCCCATTCTTTGATAACAATTTTATGGTCTGGATAACTATGATGAAGACACAAGAGGGGGTGACTATGTATTTTTAAAAATCATTACAATATTAACACTTCCCTCTTGAAATTATGTGAACCTTTCCATATCACTTAATGTCAAGAAAGTAGAGAAGATAAATAAAGGAAAATAACACTAGGATGTATAGTGTTCCAAATGAAAAAAATCCCCTAGTATACTCCCCCAACTCTATACTCCACCGGAATGGGTATTTTCACATGTTGGTTCTCTTATTACCATACCTTTCAAAACTGACCACATACAATTAACACCATACAAGGATATTATGGGGCCTTCTGGTTCTTTTATGGGGATGTGAAATAACCACAACTTAATCTGAGAAGGTGACACTCAAAAACATCTATGTCCGAGTAGCAGATACTCCACCAAATCAATAGATATTGATTTTGTTGATGGTATAGGTTGAACATAACAGTTTCAATAGAAACTAACATATTTAGATGATCTTCAATATAACACAAAAGTAGAAGCAAAATAATGTTCAATGTTGAGTATATCTCTTCTTCTTCAAACATCCCCAGATAAATAAAATAATATTTTAATAGTCTTCCTTCATCATTTGAAGGGTTCCAGAGGTCGTCACAACCCTCAAAATATTATTTATAAACCGACAGTAGCATTGTAGTGAAGGGTCGAACGTAAGGGATGTTAGATGAGTGAATTATAAGGTTTATTTTTATTAAACTCCACTATTGTCGGTATTGGAGTGAGTGTGAATTTTTTACTTTTTCTTTAAAAAATGAAGTTGAAACAGGATGAGGAAATAAGATTTTCTACAAAGGAGCTAAAATTACACTATGTACTGTTTAACTATGAATTATATCAAACTAACTTTAGGCAGCAAAGACAAGGAGCTAAGAACAACTATTTTTTCGGTAATTCCAAACTTGATGATTAAAAGGGAAACTATCCACTAAATTTAATTGAATCATACCTTAGAAATTGGTTGATATATCTTCCTCTCCATAAGACACATCAAACAGAGGTATGACTTTTAGAGTTCGCCACTATAAAGATCATCGTTAGTTAAAAGTTTGAAAAAGAATATAGTTGAAATTAAACTCGCCGTGAAACTCGAACTATCATGACATTAAATAATCAACATAAAAAAGATCAAGTTAAATATTGCCAATTGAACTTGAAACTATGAAATTTTTGCATTATGGTGTGAACAATTTGACCTAACATTAGAGTTGACCTCACCGACTAACTCTGATGTCAATCGAAGAGTAAGTGAAAAATTAAACAGATAAACCAACAAAGCTTAAAGCTCTCGAGATGGAAAATAAACTCATGTTCATAATGAAATATATCATTGAAAACAATCCGAAAATAGAGTACAAGAATTTAAGAAAATAGGAAGAAAGACTCCCTAAATATCGCTCTGCCTTCGGGCTCCTTAGTCTCCAGTTTGACTCTATCATCTCCTTAGAGTTCTGCTCTCGTATTGTCTGGCGTGGAATGTTGAATGAGAGTCTCCCCCAATTTTACTTCTTGCTCTACTTAAAATAAAATCTGTCATCTGGTTCATGTCACCGCCACTACTTCCACCGACTTCCAGTGTTCTTTCCCCACACACCGCACATGTGCGTTTAACCCGCGACTGGCACTTCGCGCAAATGTTTCCATCATAACTAACTGCGGATGAGTTAGTTGGATGAACCTGGACGTGTTTATGTCCCATGAATGAACCTACAGAGTTAGATGAGACAAATAAATAAAAATGAACACAAAGAATGAGAAATGGTTAATTTTTTAGGTTAAGTTTCAAACTACTTGTAACAATTTAACTTAAGTTAATTGATAATTTTTAGCCTTAAAATTATTAACTATGCTAAAACATAAGTTATTAACAAGTTATTAATTAAATTAAGTTAATAGATATAATTAATAAGTTATTAATTTTTTTATTTTTAACTAAGTCATTAAAAATTACAATCATAAATAAATAAGTAATTGGGAAAACAATTTAGATTGAATTAATAATTTAATTATTACTATAAAATAAATCTAATCATTAGATTAATTAATTAGTTAGTTAATTTTAATAAAGTGATTTAAAGTTATTACATAAGTTTTTATGTATTTTTTTAAACTGATAAGTATATTTTATAGTTTATTTATAATTATTATAGGTTATATATTTAATATAATCATATATTAATTATTTTTTTAACAATTTTTATATATGTTGTTTCGTAATTTAATTTCTAATTTATTTAGTTATTAATATTATAATTGTTTATGTTTATTAATTTTATTAATTTTATTCTATATTAATTTGACTTTGTAAAATTAACTTTTATTTAAATTTAACTTTATTTAAAGTTTACTTTACTGTAACTTTTTCTTTTTTATTTTCTTTTTGTGTTTAACTTTTTTATTTTACTTTTTCTTTTGACATATGTTTTGTTATTATATTTTATCTATGTATTATTATTTTATTTTATTATTATTTTATTTTATTATTATTTTTTTCTATGTTAACTCTTCCTCCTCCCCCAAATTGGTGTAGAGCAGGGGAGGGAGTTCGGATTACCAGGGAAGCGGCGGCACATCATCCTCTTGCTCAGCGGACAGCGGCGCAACGGATCGACTTCCTCAAGAAGCAGCGACTTCCTTCTAAAAACTGGTGCAGTAAAAACCTTGACTCCAGGCGACGCACCAGCAACGCCTTAAGCTCTCTTCTAAAAACCGACGGCCTCATCTTACTGCAACACAACAATGGATCTTGCTCGGCATAGACACCCTGCTTCACAAAACGGTGCGACAACTCTCCTTCGGCACATCTTCAACGACTCCAACGACGGCACGACCTCGAGCAGATGGCGCGACTTCCTTCAGACAAACAGCAGCAGCCTAAAGGGTTTTCTCCACCGTCAAGCGGTGGACTATAAATTGCGATGATGATGTGCTGGTTGTAGGAGATGAAAAGAAAAAGCATCGGTAACTCGATAAGTCACCGCATGCTCTTATATACCTCACCGGTAGACTAAATTCAAAATTCTGTGTCTTAATAATTAATCTGCATACATAAAATAATATAATTAATGATTAATAACACTTAATTAATTAAATAAATAACTAGTTGAACAAATATAATTAAATGAAAACTATTTAAATTAATTAAAAAGCACACATAACGTACTTAAATGACGAGCAGGAAGACTAAACACATAAAATAATAAGATTAACCTATTCTTGTGTAACTTTATTAAAATATTAATTGATAATATATAGCCTAAATTAAATAATTAGGATTATGATGATTAAATGATTGTTTAAATAGATATTAACTATTATAAAATTAAGCAGATTTATAATAAACCAAAATAAATACTCACCGCTAAAAGGCTCACTGGTAGAATTTAAAGGCTACCGGTAGGAAAAAAAGGGTAACAGTGACAGTGGTCACCGTTAGAAAAATAGCGGTAACCTGAAAAAGGTCACCGTTAGCATCAAAGGTCACCGATGGAATTGTATCAGTGAGGTGAAAAGGTAACCATTAAGGTAATTGGGTAATGGTGACAAATGTCACCGTTAGCGCAAAATTGGTAGTGGTAACCTGACTAACGGTAACCTGGTTACCGATAGCGAACAATTTTAAATTAAAAAGTAAATTATTTAACAAACAAAAAATAAAAAATTTATATTAAAAGAATAGATTAATATTAATTATAATAATTGATACTTAGTTGTATTAAAAATAAAGAATGAATAAATTTATTATTTTACAGACTAAAATTACACAAATTATTATAAAAAAAGTATAATTAACATATTTAATTATAAACATACAAAAAGTGAATTTATTTATTAAAAAGTGTTAAAATAATTAAATAAATCATTAAAAATTAATAAAAAGTATGTGGCAAACTTTCTAAAAATAAGGTCACATCAAATTCCCCCACACTTAAACATTGTTTTTCCTCAAACAATCCCATGTTTTATTCTCTTTGATAATAGTAAAGTGTTTATCATTTTTTCTCAAAATGTAACATGTCTAGAACTCAAAACAGAGGACACTACATAACAGTAGGCTCTTAATAAAATGAGTTACTTAGATGATTATTTCCTAGAACAAATTTTCACTGGTAGTCTTGAAAACTATGAATCATCAAGTAATGAAGATGTCATGCCTCATATGTGACAAAACATAGTAACTCATTTAAATCCAAACTCGGGTTCTAATTCAAAGAGTGACATGAGTTAAAACATCAATGGAATTAAGACTACAACCAAGGAACTTAGTACTATGTATCTTTCACCTAGGTTCCAAAAATAATTAATTTTTCTGTGTGAATCACCTCAATGATACAATCTAAATGATTTGAATATAAACCAATTGATCCCTTCTTCATTTGGCATTCATCCTTCCCCTCACCTTAATGAGATCATTTTTGACCCTAGACACTTTATTTATTTTTCCCAAGCCATGTATCATTGTGCTAAGCACCATGCAATGCACTTATTCAAAGGGTACAGAGGGCTTTTAGTAAACAGAAACACACCCATCAACTATGGTCTCAGAGACTCAACGTGGGATCGCAGATGCCCAAATTACTCCAGTTTCAAAAGATTTATATAAAAACCATTTACATTGACTCAATATAAGTGATCATTTTTATAAATTAAAAGAATGAAAAGGCTCCTCGGATAAAAGTAAAACATGCAGTACCTAAAATTATGATCCTAAATCCACTAAAATTGTTCCCATATCACTCTCAAATGTAGTTCCTAACCAAAATTCATTAAACCACTAATCAGTTCCACTCAGAAATCATCCACCAACACTCATTTCAGACTCAAATCAAGACTCAACTTCCAATCAAGCACCATCCTAAGGCAAGACTCATTTGAGTGCAGTGCAAAGCCTAAAATTATGGAAGAATTTTGAAAAAGAAATTAACCATTTTTACCAAAAAGTTTTAATTTGCAGTGGGAATTGATGGGCTTTCAATTAAGCGCAATTTAGAACAGTCAAGAATTGACCCCCTCCCCCACACTTAAAACCCAACTTTTTCCCCTAAGTTGACTTCCAAATATGATGAAGAACAATTTAGAAATTAAGGTTCAAAATAGATTTTAAATTAAGTAGATAGATGATATGAATAAAGGGTCTCAGTGAAGTTCAAAAATTTCAGTTTGCCGTAGTTAATAAATTAACAATAGGTTCATATCCAAGTACATGCATTAAAATTCAGTGCAGTGAAAAAGATTTTCAATTCAGCTTAAAAGAAGTATATAAGATGTGGGTGCACAATTAATTAGGTGTCTGTATTTTATCAAAGTATGATTCAAGTAGATGTTAAATTAAGCAGTAAGATGTATGCTAACACCCCTTAGAAAAACCATTTAATGAAAAGCACACTAACCAGTAATCATGTACCCCCCACCATTAATTTCAAGCAGCGGAAAAGATTTTAATAATAATGCAATACAATTTTCAATAAGAGGCACATGAAGAACTTGTTTGCACAACATAGTGACATGCAGTAAGAGTTTCTAATGCAAGAATAATTTTTTTAAGTAAGAAGAATTTTATTAAATAAATAAAGGAGCATAAAATAAATGTAGAAAATTAAAGTACTTCCCTGAATATATGATGCCTTTACACCCCTAGCATGGGGATTCCACTCATTTATTGACACAAGCAGGAGCATCCTGAAAAATAGAGAATTTAATCCAATAACAAATTTCTAGCAGATATAGAGCATAAGGAAGACAATCAAAGTAGCACTTTATTCAACACTAAAGAGTATATAAATGAAAACAAAGAAGAAGCATGGGTTGACTCTCATGAAGCGCTGATTTTTAAGTCTTCAGTTAGACTTTATTTAATCACAAATTTTTATTTATTAACAAAACAAAATCCATGGGTTTCCGCCCATCTAGCGCTAGTTTTATAGTCCCCAGCTGGACTCACCTAGAAACTAACCATAGTCACTAGGTGGATGTGGTTTCCTTAACAGGAACCACAACATGTGTTTGGCCCATTTATTTTTAATTGAAGTATGAGGGTTGTGGGCTACAAGACTAAAGGAGACAAAAACTGAATTCTCATAGCCTAAAATAACCCCTAAGGAATACTCTTTAACAGTTGTGGGTATAATGCTGTCCACTTTCAATTTTGTTTCAGATTTTTCAAGATTTGAATTCATATGAAGGGACAACATATAACTAGGTGCTTCAAAGGGTGTGGCATTATTTTCATGGATTTGTCTCTTAAACTCAACATTAACAGGTTCAAGTCCAAGGGTGCTTGTGGGTGAATACTGAATAGTAGATTCAACAAGAGATTCAATTAAGTGCTAAACTGAAACATAAACAATGGAAATCAAGTATGATTCCCCCTCTAAACTACTATCAGTATCATGCTGATATTTTTCACCCTTCATAGATGAGGATGGAAGTGACAGAGAGGGAAGAGAATTTATTTTGTCACTATTCAACGATTTAGGATTAACAATATCATAAATCCCTTTTGAAATATCCTCATCTGTTAACCCACCTTGAACAACTACTTCTTCAAACAAATCAGTTCTGCAACCATCATCTTATGTGTCTTCAACCTCTACTTTATGTTCAAGTTCAAAAGTCTCACTTTCCAAAATAATGTCTATAGTGTTTACCAGAATGTTCAGCTCAGGAGAATAAATATTCAATTCATCTTCAATGAAGTCATGTTCAAGGTTGATCAAATTCAAACAATTTTCCCCATAAATGACAACATTATTTTCAATTTCATTGCACAATGCTTCAGATAAGTGATCACTATAATAATAGAGAAAAGGAAACTCATCATTTATTTTTTCTTCAAAAATCATTCCCTCAACTTCATTATCCAAAAATATTTCACAGATTATTGAGTTGACAGGTTCAAAATATGAAAGATAAGTGTTCAGTTTAGGGTCAAATATTTGAGACTCTGTGATTTCTAACTTAATGTTCTCTTCAATATTGTACCAAATATCAAGTTCAGACTCATTGTTCACAAGTTCAGAAAAGTTGGGTGAAGAGTTTTTAACATTCAAGTTTTCAGTTTCAATTTTCTCTTCTACCCGAGTGACTTTTTTTTCAAAACTCCTAAAACAATGATTTTTCTCCAGTGTAGGAATTATGAAGAGAACTGGACTTTCATTTTCAATATGATTCAATTCTTCTTCAAAATTATCCAACTCAACTCCATTAATGTTATTTATTGGATTTTCAATGTTGTGTTCTTGAATTTTTTAGTTGGTTATTTCTAGATTAGGTTTAGAAATTTCATATTCTTCAAAGTGAATTGTTTCTTGTCCAGTTTCATTATCACTTTACTCTTACACTTGATATTTAAATCTTTTAAACACTTTTTCTTTTTCTTTTTATTCAAATTCTTCTTCTTCTATAACCATTTTTTGTAATTCCAAGAGAATATTTTCCAATCTTTTTAGTATTCGATCTTGCTCTTGAGAATCTCTAATTTGAATTACATGGGTTTTAGTAAACCAATTATAAATTTGTTCCACCCTAGAATCTAATTTAGAATCAATTAGTTCAATTTTATCTAGGAATTTTGGATTTGATTGAAAATTTTCATCTTCATTAGTGTAATCAATATGTTGTGGTTGGTTATAGACACACTGCCAACCAGTATGTCCATAATCACCACAACAAACACAGTAAGGTCCCGGTTGGTGATTCTAGTCCTCATAATTGACCATTTTTTTCAAACTAAAAACAAGTGAGTTTAAACACACAAAGTTTCACAATTGATGCATATTTTTAATGTTTAATAGAAACAGTAGGCTAAAGTTCAAATCATTTTTTTTAAACTGAATTTTTTTTTAAATGATTTCTTTAATGTTTTTTTAAACCCTAGTCTCTCACTGCGTGTTATCCCCTACAACAGCGCCAAATTTTGAAGGGTACCGGAGGTCATCACGACCCTCAAAATATTATTTATAAACCTACACTAGCATTGTAGTGAAGGTTCAAACCCAAGGGAAGGTAGATGGGTGTATTATAAGGTTTATTTTTATTAAACTCCACTATTGTCGGTAGTGGAGTGAGTGTGCATTTTTTAATTTTTTTTTAAAAAAATGAAGTTGAAACAGGATGAGGAAACACAATTTTCTACAAAGGAGCTAAAATTACACTATGTACTATTAAAATAAGAATTATATCAAACTAACATTAGGCAGCAAAGACAAAGAGCTAAGAACATCTATTTTCTCGGGAATTCCATACATGATGATTAAAAGGAAAACTCTCCACTAAATTTAATTGAATCACACCTTAGAAATTGGTTGACATATCTTCCTCACCAGAAGACACATCAAACAGAGGTATGAATTTTAGAGTTCGTCACTCTAAAGATCATCGTCTGTTAAAAGTTTGAAAAAGAATATAGTTTAAATTAAACTTTCCGTGAAACTCAAACTATCATGACATTAATGAATCAACATAAAAAAGATCAAGTTCAATATTTCCAATTGAACTTAAAACTATGAAATTTTTGCATTAAGGTGTGAACAATTTGACCTAACATCAGAGTTTACCTCGCCGACTAACTCTGATGTCAATCGAAGAGTATGTGAAAAATTAAACAGATAATCCAATAAAGCTTAAAGCTCCCGAGATGGAAAATCAACTCATGTTCATAATGAAATATATCATTGAAAACAATCCAAAAATAGAGTAGAAGACTTTAAGAAAAGAGGAAGAAAGACTCCCTAAATATCGCTCTGCCTTCGGGATCCTTAGTCTCCAGTTTGACTCTATCATCTCCCAGGAGTTCTGCTCTTGTATTGTCTGGTGTGGAATGTCGAATGAGAGTCTCCCCGAATTTTCCTGATTGCTCTGCGTAAAATACCATCTGTCATCTGCTACATGTCACCGCCACTACTTATACCGACTTCCAGAGTTCTTTACCCATGCACCACACACATGCGTTTAACCCGCGACAGGCACGTCACACAAATTTTTCCTTCATAACTAACTCTGGATGAGTTAGTTGGATGAACCAAGATGTGTTTAAGTCCCATGAATGAACCTGCAGAGTTAGATGAGACAAATAAATAAAAATGAACACAAATATTGAGAAATGGTTATTTTTTTAGGTTAAGAGTTAAACTAATTGTAACAAGTTAACTTAAGTTAATTGATAATTATTAGCCTTAAAATTATTAACTACGCTAAAACATATGTTATTAACAAGTTATTAATTAAATTAAGTTAATAGATATAATTAATATGTTATTAATTTTATTATTTTTAACTATGTTATTAAAAATTACAAACAAAAATAAATAAGTAATTAGGAAAACAATTTAGACTGAATTAATAATTTAATTATTACTATAAAAGAAATCTAATCATTAAATTAATTAATTAGTTTGTTAATTTTTATTAAGTAATTTAAAGTTATTACATAAGTTTTAAGGTATTTTAATTTTTTTTAAAATTAATAAGTATATATTATAGTTTATTTATAATTATTATAGGTTATATATTTAATATAATCATATATTAATTATTTTTATAAATTTTTTTATAAATTAGGTTTCGTAATATAATTTATAATTTATTTAGTTATTAATATTATAATTGTTTAAGTTTATTAATTTTATAAATTTTATTCTATATTAATTTGACACTGTAAAATTAAGTTTTATGTAACGTTATCTTTATTTAAAGTTTACTTTACTTTATCATTTACTTTTGTCTTTTCTTTTTGTGTTTAACTTTTTTACTTTACTTTTTCTTTTGACTTATCTTATGTTATTATATTTTATCTATGTATTAATATTATTAATATTATTATTATTATTATTATTATTATTATTCTGTGTTAACTCTTCCTCCTCCCCCAAATTGGCACAGAGCAGGGGAGGGAGTTCAGATTTCCAGGGAAGCAGCGGCGCGACATCCTCTTGCATAGCGGACATGGGCGCAATGGATCGACTTCCCAGAACTGCAGCGACTTCCTTCTAAAAACTGATGCAGCAGCAACCTTGACTCCAGGAGACACACTAGCAATACCTTACGCTCTCTCTTGTAAACCGAAGACCTCATCTTACGTTAATGCAACAACAACTCTTGCTCGGCTCAGACACCCTGCTTCACAAAACAGTTCGGCAGCTCTCCTTCAGCACATCTTCACCGAGTCCAGCGATGGCGCGACCTCCATTAGATGGCGTGACTTCCTTCAGATGAACAATAGTAGCCTAAAGGGTTTTCTCCACCTTCAAGCAGTGGACTGGAAATTTGGATGATGATGTGGTGGTTGCAGCAGATGAAAATAAAAAGCATCGGTAACCCGATAAGTCACCGCAAGCTCTTATCTACCTCACTGGTAGACTAAATTCAAAATTAGGTGTCTTAAAAATTAATCTGCATACATAAAATAATATAATTAATGATTAATAAATCTTAATTAATTAATTAAATAACTATTTGAACACATATAATTAAATGAGAACTATTTAAATTAATTAAAAAGCACACATAACTTACTTAAATGACGAACAGGAAGACTAAACACATAATATTATAAGATTAACCTATTCTAGTGTAACGTTATTAAAAGTTAAATTAATAAAATAAAGACAAAGTTAAATAATTAGGATTATTTTGATTAAATGATTGTTTAAATAGGTATTAACTATTATAACATTAAGCAGATTTATAATAAAGCAAACTAAAAACTCACTCCTAAAAGGCTCACCGGTAGAATTTAAAGGCTACCGATAGGACAAAAATGCTAACGGTGACAAAGGTAACCATTAGAAAAATAGCGGTAACCTGAAAAGGATCACTGTTAGCATCAAAGGTCACCGATAGAATTGTATCAGTGAGGTGAAAAGGTCACCGTCAAGGTAATTGGGTAACGGTGACAAATGTCACCGTTAGCGCAAAATTGGTAGTGGTAACCTGACTAACGGTAACCTAGATACCGATAGCGAACAATTTTAAATTTAAAAGTAAATTATTTAACAAACAAAAAATAAAAAATTTATATTAAAAGAACAGATTAAAATTAATTATAATAATTGATACTTAGTTATATTAAAAATAATGACAGAATAAATTTATTATTTTAAAGACTAAAATTACAAAAATTATTATAAAAAAAGTATAATTAACAAATTCAATTCTAAACATAAAAAAGTGCATTTATTTATTAAAAATTGTTAAAATAATTAAAAAATCAATAAAAATTAAAAAAAGTATGTGGAAAACTGTGTAAAAATAAGGTCACATCAAATTCCCCCACACTTAAACAATGTTTGTCCTCTAACAATCCCATGTTTTATTCTCTTTGATAACAGTAAAATGTTTATCATTTTTTCTCAAAATGTAAAATGTCTAGCACTAAAAATAGAGGACACTACATAATAGTAGGCTCTTAAAAAAATTAGTTACTCAGATGAATCTTGCCTAGATCAAATTCTCACTGGTAGTCTTGAATACTATGAATCACCAAGTAATGAAGATTCCATGCCTCATATTTGACACAACTTAGTAACTCATTTAAATCCAAACTCGGGTTCTAATTCCAAGAGTGACATGAGGTAAAACATCAATGGAATTAAGACTACAACCAAGGAACTTAGTACTATGAATCATTCACCTAGGTTCCAAAAATAATTAATTATTTTTGTGTGAATCACCTCAATGATACAATCTAAATGATTAGCATATAAACCAATTGATCCCTTCTTCATCTGGCGTTCATCTTTCCCCTCGCCATAATGTGACCATTTTTGACGCTAGACACTTTATTTATTTTTCCCAATCCATGTATCATTGTGCTAAGCACTGTGAAATTCACTTATTCAAAGTGTACTGAGGGCTTTTAGTAAACAGAAACACACCCAGCAACTAGGGTCTAAGAGACACACCATGGGATCCCAGATGCCCAAATTACTCCAGTTTAAAAAGATTTATATAAAAACCATTTACATTGACTCAATATAAGTGATCATATTAATAAATTAAAAGAATGAAAAGGCGCCTCGGATAAAAGTCAAACTTCTAGTACATAAAAATATGATCTTAAATCCACTAAAAGGTTTCCCATATCACTCTCAAAATAAGTTCCTAACCAATATTCATTAAACCACTAAACAGTTCCACTCAGAAATCATCCACCAACACTCATTTCAGACTCAAAGCAAGACTCAAATTCCAATCAAGCACCATCCTATGGCAATAATCATTTGAGTGCAGTGTAAAGACTAAAATTATGCAATAATTTTGAAAAAAAACAATTAACCATTTTTTACCAAAAAGTTTTAATTTGCAATTGGAATTGATGGGTTTCAATTAAGAAAATTTTAGAACAGTCAAGAATTCACCCCCTCCCCCACACATAAAACTGAACTTTGTCCCCAAAGTTGACTTCCAAATATGATGAAGAATAATTTAGCAATTAAGGTTCAAAATAGATTTTCAAGTAAGTAGATAGATGATATGAATAAAGGGTCTCAATGATGTTCAAAAATTTTAGTTTGCCACAATGAATAAATTAAAAACAGGTTCATATCCAAGTACATGCATTAACATTCAGTCCAGTGAAAAATATTTTCAATTCAGCATAACTGAAGTATATAAGATGTGGGTGCCCAATTAATTAGGTGTCTATATTTTAACAAAGTATGATTCAAGTAGATGTTCAATAAAGTAGTAAGATGTATGCTAAAACCCCATAGCAAAACCATTTAATGAAAAGCACACTAACCAGTAATCATGTACCCCCCCACACTTAATTTCAAGTAGTGGAAAAAACTTTAGTAATAATGCAATACCATTTTCAACCAGAGGCACATGCAGAATTTGTTTACACAACATAGTGACATGCAGCATGAGTTTCTAATACAAGCATAATTTTTTTAATTAGATTTTTATTAACATAATACAGGAGCAGAAAATAAATGCAGAAAATTAAAGTACTTCCCTGAATATATGATTCCTTTACACCACCAGCATGGGGATTCCACTCCTTTATTGACACAAGTAGCAGCATCCTGAAAAATAGAGAATGTACGCCAATAACAAACTTCTAGCAGATATAGAGCATAAATAAGACAATCAAAGTAGCACATTATTCAACACTAAAGAGAATAAAAATGAACACAAAGAAGAAGCATGGGTTGACTCCCATGAAGCACTGATTTTTAAGTCTTCAGTTAGACTTTATTTAATCACAAATTTTTATTTATTAACAATACAAAAACCATGGGTTGCCTCCCATGCAGCGCTAGTTTTATAGACCCCAACCGGACTCACCTAGGAACTAACCGTACTCACTTGGTGGATGTGGTTTCCTTAACAGGATCCACCACATGTGTTTTTCCCATTTATTTTAAATAGAAATATGAGATTTGTGGGCTACAAGACACAAGTAGACAAAAACTGAATATCATAGCCAAAAATAACCCCTAAGAAACACCCTTTAATAGTTGTGGGTTTAATGCAATCCACTTTCAATTTTGTTTCAGATTTTTCAAGATTTGAATTCATATGAAGGGACAACATATAACTAGGTGCTTCAAAGGCTGTTGCATTATTTTCATGGCTTTGTCTCTTAAACTCAACATTAACAGGTTCAAGTCCAATGGTGCTTGTGGGTGAATACTGAATAGTAGATTCAAGTAGAGATTCAATTAAGTGTTGAATTGAATCATAAACAATGGAACTCAAGTATGATTCCCCCTATAAACTTCTATCAGTATCATGATGATATTTTTCACCCTTCATAGTTGAGGATGGAAGTGATAGAGAGGGAAGAGATTTTATTTTTTCACTATTCAAAGATTCAGGTTTAACAATATCATAAATCTCTTTCAAAAGATCCTCATCTATTAACCCACATTGAACAACTACTGCTCCAAAAAAATCAGTTCTCCAACCATCATCTAATGTCTGTTCAACCTCTACTTTTTGTTCAAGTTCAAAAGGCTCACTTTCCAATACAATGTCTATAGTGTTTTATAGAAATTTCAGTACAGGAGAAGAAATATTCAATTCATCTTCAAAGAAGTCATGTTCAAGGATGATCAAATTCAAACAATTTTCCACAGAAATGACAACACTGTTTTCAATTTCGTTGTACAATGTTTCAGATAAGTGATCACTATAAGAATAGAGAAAAGGAAACTCATCAGTTAGTTTTTCTTCAAAAATCATTCCCTCAACTTCATTATCCAAAAATATTTCACAGATTATTGTGTTGATAGGTTCAAAATATGAAAGATATGTGTTCAGTTTAGGGTCCAAGATATGAGACTCTGTGATTTCCTTCTTAATGTTCTCTTCAAAATTGTACCAAATATCAAGTTCAGACTCATTTTTCTGATGTTTAGAAAAGTTGGGTGAAGAGTTTTTAACATTCCAGTTTTCAGTTTCAATTTTCTCCTCTGCCCGAGTGACTTTTTTTTCAAAACTCCTAAAACAATGATTTTTCTCCAGTGTAGGAATTATGAGGAGAACTAGACTTTCATTTTCAATCTGTTTCAATTCTTCTTCAAAATTATCCAACTCAACTCCATTAATGTTATTTTTTGGATTTACAATGTTGTGTTCTTGAATTTTTGAGATTGTTATTTCAAGATTAGGTTCAACAATTTCAGATTCTTCAATGTGAATTGCTTCTACTCCAGTTTCATTATCACTTTCCTCTTCCACTTGATATTCAAATATTTTAAACACATTTTCTTTTTCTTTTTCTTTAAATTCTTCTTCTTCTTTAAACCATTGTTGTAATTCCAAGAGCATATTTTCCAATCTTTTTAGACTTTAATCTCGCTCTTGAGAGTCTCTAATTTGAATTTCATGGGTTTTAGTAAACCAATTATTAATTTGTTCCACCCTAGCATCCAATTTAGAATCGATTAGTTCAATTTTATCTATGAATTTAGGATTAGATTCAAAATTTTCATTTTCATTAGTGTAATCAATCTATTGTGGTTGGTTATAGACACACTGCTAGGCAGTATGTCCATAATCACCACAACAAACACAGTAAGGTCCCGGTTGGTGATTCCAGTCCTCATAATTGTCCATTTTTTTCAAAGTAAAAATAAATGAGTTTATACACACAAAGTTTCAAAATTGATGAATATTTTTAATTTTCAATAGAAACAGTAGGTTCCAGTTCAAAATAGTTTTTTTGAAACATATTTTTTTAATTGATTTTTTTAATGTTTTTTAAACCCTAGACTCTCAGTGCGTGCCTTCCCCGGCAACGTCGCCAAACGTTGAAGGGTTCCGGAGGTCGTCACGGCCCTCATAATATTATTTATAAACCTACACTAGCATAGTAGTGAAGGGTCAAACCCAAGGGAAGGAAGATGAGTGAATTATAAGGTTTATTTTTATTAAACTCCACTCTTGTCGGTAGTGGAGTGAGTGTGCATTTTGTACTTTTAAAAAAAATGAAGTTGAAACAGGTTGAGGAAACAAGATTTTATACAATGTAGCTAAAATTACACTAAGTACTGTTAAACTAAGAATTATATCAAACTAACATTAGGGAGAAAAGACAAGGAGCTAAAAACAACTATTTTCTCGGGAATTCCAAACTTGATGATTAAAAGGAAAACCCTCCACTAAATTTAATTGAATCACACCTTATAAATTGGTTGATATATCTTCCTCGCTAGAGGTCACATCAAACAAATGTATGCCTTTTAGAGTTCGCCACTCTAAAGATCATCGTCTGTTAAAAGGGTGAAAAATAATATAGTTGAAATTAAACTCGCCGTGAAACTCCAACTATCAAGACATTAATGTATCAACATAAAAAAAAATCAAGTTAAATATCTACAATTGAACATGAAACTATGAAATTTTTTCATTAAGGTGTGAAAAAGTTGACCTAACATCAGAGTTGACCTCATCGACTAACTCTGATGTCAATCGAAGAGTAAGTGAAAAATTAAATAGATAATCCATCAAAGCTTAAAGCACCTGAGATGGAAAATCAACTCATGTTAATAATGAAATCTATCATTGAAAACAATCCGAAAACTGAGTACATGACTTTAAGAAAAGAGGAAGAAAGACTCCTTAAATATCGCTCTGCCTTTGGGCTCCTTAGTCTCCAGTTTGACTTTATCATCTCCCGGGAGTTCTGCTCTCGTATTGTTTGGCGTGGAATGTCGAATGAGAGTCTCCCCCAATTTTTCTGCTTGCTCTGCTTAAAATACCATCTGTCATCTACTACATGTCACCGCTACTACTTCCACCGACTTCCAGAGTTCTTTACCTACACACCACACACATGCATTTAACCTGCGACAGGCAAGTCGCATGAATTTTTCCCTCATTACTAACTTCGGATGAGTTAGTTGGATGAACCTGGACGTGTTTAAGTCCCAAGAATGAACTTGCAGAGTTAGCTGAGACAAATAAATAAAAACAAACACAATGAATGAGAAATGGTTATTTTTTTAGGTTAAGTGTTAAACTACTTGTAACAAGTTAACTTTAGTTAATTGATAATTATTAGCCTTAAAACAATTAACTACGCTAAAACATAAGTTATTAACAAGTTATTAATTAAATTAAGTTATTAGATATAATTAATATGTTATTAATATTATTATTTTTAACTATGTTATTATAAATTACAAAAATAAATAAATAAGTTATTAGGAAAGCAATTTAGATTGAAATAATAATTAAATTCTTACTATAAAATAAATCTAATCATTAGATTAATTAATTAGTTAGTTAATTAAAATTAATTATTTTAAAGTTATTACCTATGATTGTAGATATTTTTTTATATTAATAAGTATATTATATAGTTTATTTATAATTATTATAGGTTATATATTTAATATAATCATATATTAATTATTTTTTTAACAATTTTTATAAATTTGGTTTCGTAATTTAATTTATAATTTAATTTGTTATTAATATTATAATTGTTTAATTTTATTAATTTTATAAATTTTATTCTATATCAATTTGAATTTTTAAAATTAACTTTTATGTAAAGTTAACTTTATTTAAAGTTTACTTTACTTTAACTTTTGCTTTTGTCTTTTCTTTTTGTGTTTAACTTTTTTACTTTACTTTTTCTTTTGACTTACCTTTTGATATTATATTTTATCTATGTATTAATATTTTATTATTATTATTATTATTATTATTATTCTGTGTTAACTCTTCCTCCTCCCCCAAATTGGCACAGAGCATTGGAGGGAGTTTGGATTTTCAGGGAAGCGGTGGCGTAACATCCTCTTGCTCAGCGGAAAGCGGCACATCGGATCGACTTCCCCGAACAGCAGCGACTTCCTTCTGAAAACTGGTGTAGCAGCAACCTTGACTCCAGGCAACGCACCAGCAATGCCTTAAGTTCTCTCATGAATACCTACGACCTCATATTACGGCAACACAGCAACGGCTCTTGCTCGACTTAGACACCCTACTTCACAAAATGGTGTGACAGCTCTCCTTCAGCACATCTCCACCCAGTCCAGCGATGACGCGACCTCCAGCAGATGGCGCGACTTCCTTCAGATGAACAGCAGCAGCCTAAAGGGTTTTCTCCACCTTCAAGTGGTGGACTAGAAATTGTGATGATTATGTGGTGTTTGTAGCAGATGAAAATAAAAAGCATCAGTAACCCAATAAGTCACCACAAGATCTTATATACCTCACCAGTAGACTAACTTCAAAATTTGGTGTCTTAATAATTAATCTTCATACATAAAATAATATAATTATTTCTTAATAACTCTTAATTAATTAAATAAATAACTATTTGAACACATATAATTAAAATAGAACTATTTAAATTAATTAAAAAGAACACATAACTTACATAAATGACGAGTAGGAAGACTAAAGACATAAAATAATAAGATTAACCTATTCCAGTGTAACTTTATTAAAAGATTAATTAATAAAATAAAGCCTAAGATAAATAATTATGATTATGTTGATTAAATTATTGTTAAAATAGATATTAACTATTTTAAAGTTAAGCAGATTTATAATAAACCAAACTAAAAACTCACCACTAAAAGGCTCACCAGTAGAATTTAATGGCTACCGGTGGAACAAAAAGGGTAACAGTGACAAAGGTCACCATTAGAAAAATAGCGGTAACCTGACAAAGGTCACCGTTAGTATCAAAGGTCACCGATAGAATTGTATTAGTGAGGTGAAATGGTCACCGTTATGGTAATTGGGTAACGGTGACAAATGTCACCGTTAGCGCAAAATTGGTAGTGGTAACCTTACTAACGGTAACCTGGCTACCGATAGAAAACAATTTTAAATTAAAAAGTAAATTATTTAACAAACACAAAATAAAAAATTTATATTAAAAGAACAGATTAAAATTATTTATAATAATTGATATTTAGTTATATTAAAAATAAATAAATAATAAATTTATTATTTTAAAGACTAAAATTACGAAAATTATTATAAAAAATGTATAATTAAAAAATTTAATTATAAACATACAAAAGTGAATTTATTTATTAAAAAGTGTTAAAATAATTAATTTAATCATTATAAATTAATAAAAAGTAAGTGGAAAACTGTGTAAAAATAAGTTCACATCATCTTTAAACTGTTATAGAATATTATAGTATAATGAAATATATCTCTCTTCAAAAGTGTTGGGATTTTGTATGATTATTCTCAACACCGTCTTTTTAACAGACTATTCATGTCTCCTATTTTATTTATTTAATAATTTCTTTTCTTTCAAATGATATATATATACAAAAAATAAATATCTAGAAGTTGTAATATCATTCCTCTACTTTAGGATACTTAAAATTAATAGTGTTAAGAGCCTTTATAAATATCCCCATGATTAACATATCACCATTGCATATTTATTCCTATAGAATAAATTTTCAATAAATTAATTCAAATAATATTAATAACTACTCATATAATGTCTCAAAAACAAAATAATTGTTGATCAATTTAAAACTCACATTTAAATTGATTCAAACCACTTTAACTATATTCTAAATAGTTCCTAAAAAATTACTGCATAACAAATCATGAATATTTGAAATCACAATCATGAAAATATATTCATAACGTACCGTATAAATAGGAATGATTTAATCCATTGCATGTGAGATGTTGAATTAGTAATAAATTATCATTATAGTAATGTTTAATACTAAGATGGTTTTGTATAAATCACGTAAATATCATGGATTTAAAACCATGTCGTTGAAAATTCAAATGCATGATTATTATATGTAATGGAAAAACACCAAGAACAAGGCTTAACTACTTAATATATGAATATTTATCCATAATTTCATATTCATGAAATTTATAGATCAAAAATTAATGTAGGGATGATGATACTTATGTTCATCATTGTCGGCAGAAAATCCCAAATCTAACACTGATTAACCATATGTTCAACATCCTTAATTTTGGGTAAAAATAATTCTATACCCCAATTTTGGATTGATAACTCATAAACAAATTGATCAGCCCAATGTATGGTTGATTCCATATGCTACACTAATCAATGTAGGGTATGAACAGTGTTTCCAAAAAATATAAAAAATAAAACTTCAGAATTGACTGAATTTTTTGATCCCTTAATGTTCATATTAATCCTTAGGCCCATAAGACTTATTTTTAGTATATCATCAGATCATTCAACGGTCCAAGAAGAGAATCAATACAACTTCAACAAGTCATGACATATTTGAAAAGCATAATCCATATGATAAGGAAAAACTACTGCTAAAATAGAAATCCAGAAATTTGGATAATTTTTGACCATCCAAACGACATTTCTATCCTTTATTATACACTGATGAAATCAAGATAAAGTTATTAGATTTCTATCGCATTAGGCTTTGAGTGATTATGACATTTATTGAACTTGTAGAAAAATAAATACTATAATATTTCAAATCATCCCACTGTACAGTTGATAAAAACCTCATCAGAATCATCATTGATTTTTTATAGTACCAAAAAAACCATTTTCACACTTCCATATAAAGTAATAAAGTTTAGATAAACCATTTTTCTATCCAACTGTATAATTTCACAAAAATTTGTTCAACATATTTTGAGATATATTCACAATTAAGAATTTAATTTATACTGAACACTACAATATCACCTGAATATCTTGTAATAGCTTCAGTGAATTTTTGAACCATCCATACAAATGAATTGGCTTCCGATAAAATTTTTAAATAAAGATAATAATATTTTATTTATAATGGAATAAAACCCATATGAATATGATCAGTATTTTTACATATTTAGAATAATTACTATGAGGTACTAAATCAAAAATAGTTACAAATTTTAATAGAAAACAATGATTAATAGGTTCGAGTAAATATCAAAACTAAAAATAATTATAACAACAAGGAGAAACTCAACACTAATAACTAGTTATATATATAGAAGATCATAGGTGGGAAGTGAAAAGATTGTCATAAAAGTGAAATCTAGCAACCATATATTGATGGATAGTAATATAGAACAATGATAACAAGAAAGTAAGAGATCTAGATAACATTAACATCCACAAAAAAATATAATAAATAATCATTAAAAAATTCTTTGATATCATAAAAATGGTGATTAAAATTTAAAATCTTATTTCATGATCAATTTCCGATGTTCTATGAATTTTTACTTTATTTCATTCCATTTCGTAATAATAATCTAACTCTTTTGTAGTGTATTGATCAAATTCCACTTCATCAATTACTCTATTAAATAAAATTCTATTTTGTATGTCTTATGTAATATTATATCATAATATTCATAAATAGAATGATAATTCATTCCTTTTATCATAATTTATCATCACAAGAAAATCATTATCACTTGTTATGAAATATGGAAAAAAATATGTTGAGGTAATTGATTTAGATATCATTCCCCATACAAAAATTAAATTAAAAAATTATATAAATGGATAACCTTATGACCCATTAAAATATAAAATTATACAATAGTATAATGATGGTCAGTAAATTTGTAAAACGAACATATCCCTAATAGCACAAAAAACATAGTCGATACCTCAATTGTCACATAACAATCATGTAAAATCATTCATCATATATTCTCTTGAAACATGGTAACAACCAGAATTACCCAATTTTTTTTGGAACACATACATTCACTTACATTACTTATATAAAAAATAGATTATTTAATATATTCATTAAATCATTAAATAATTTAATCTATAACATTGATAACATAAAAAACGGTGCCTCACTCGCCAAGGGAGCTCTCAGGCTCTCGGCTCGACATCTTTCAGGGCTATGGTTTACTCTATTCCTGGTGGCGATGGATTTTCTTCCCTCCACTCAGCATGATAGGCTTCACTCTCTCTATTTTCTCTCCCTCCTCTATCTCGATGTCTCTCAATCTTCATTCCTAGATCCACCTCCACTGGCTCCGTGATGCTTTTCTCCAGCCACCTCACTACGCCCTGGCCCTGTCTTCCACCTCTCCTATCCAGGTCGGATCTGGGGTGATGGGCACAACACGGCTTTGGGATTTTTGCCTGGCAGTTTTTGGTCCTCTCATCATCCCTTTTATTCTTCTTTTAAGGGTTTTATCCCCATTTCATCTTAGGGTTTCAGTACCCATTTATTATACCTCGATCTCAGTTAGGGGTTCATTCACGGCCTTGAGGGTTTTCTTCAATTCATATTCCCTCTTTTAGATCCTCTTTCTCGGTGGCAGTTTCTATTTTTATTGGAGGTGGTGTGTTATGAAGGTTTATTTTCAATTCATGATGGTGATTCTCGGATAGATGCGATGACAGAATAGGTGAAGCAATGGTGCTGAGATATGGTTGCTGTAGCATTTCATCATGCCTATGTCCTCTCATTCTCTGCCCTGGTTCTAGGTTACCTCCAATCTCTCCAAGGCAGAGCAGCATTGTGGTCTCCACAATCACTTGGGACATGAGATCGAGCATCCATATTCAGGGGGTTTGTCGTTAATGCCTCATGTATCAGCGTCGATAGTGTTTGGTTCAGAGTGGTCAAAGGCAATGAGGCGTAAAGGTTGAATACTGTTTATATGTTGACATGCAGACATTGACAAATGTGGGCATGCAACCAGAGGATGGCGGTGGTGTGTGGTCCTCAATGGTTGGTGTCTCTGGCAGAGTTCAACTCGTGGTGTGTCGGTTGTTTGTTGTTTTCAATATTTGAATGTTGGTTCTTATGTGTTTTTGAATTTTGGATTTGGCGAGACATGTGGAAAATTTTGGATTTTGCTTTATGTTTGAATTGTGCTGAGGAAGTTATCTGGGAGAATTTCCTTTTATGTTTTGTAATGGTTGGACTTGACATTGGTTCACACATTTATTTCAAATGTGTCATTCGAAAATAAAATTATGGATTGGTATTATTATAACATAAAACATTTTTTCTTACAAATCATTAATCTATTATAAGGTTATCAAAAAAATACAATTTACATTATACTTATCAATCATATCTTTATCAAAAGTAAACAACATTATTTTACCAATAAGGAATATACTAACAGTTTCATTAACTTAAAAATCTGTTTTCCATTAAACATATAGTTTTTAGAAATTAAAATTTCTAATTTCCCAACAAAATTCAACATATATATAAAAACACCTTAATTATAAATGTATACTAAAGATTCCTTATACATTTTATTATTCATGAATTACGAAAAATAAATATATCAATTATCGCATGAACTTATGAAACTATTAACTTTGATTTATCATATTATTATTTAATACATATTTCTATATATAAGTCATTCTCAGACTATTAATCATCAATAATAAAATAATTTCTCATACAACCTTAATGAATCACTTAAAAATATTTATCATTAGGACATCAATTTTGATAACTCCCATTCTATAAAAATTTAATTAATTACAGATTTGATGATACATTTGGAATATCATTATTTTCATCTTTTTTATTTGTAAAAACATTTATTTTTCCTTTCCTATTACATTCATTATGTTCTTATTTCCACACTCAACAACACCATATCACCCTTATGAGACACTCCCGTGACTACTTCATCTAGCATTATTGACAAATAATTAACATAATCTTCTTTCCACCATGGTCTCTATTAACTAAACACTGAATGAACTACAACCTTCAATTTTTTCATGTGTCTAGTAGTTCATTAAAATCAAAATTGATAATGATTTCCTTGGTAACTAATTCGGTATAATCACAATATTCATTAAACCATCCATCGTACCATTTTTCTTCTAATAAAGAAATTATATATCATGATAAATATATACCTCATTATTTCAATATCATCCATTGATTAAATTCAGAAAACATTGTGTGGGAAACACTAAATATATTGGAAAATAACATGATCACAAAAACTCATATATATGATGAAAGAATATAGAAAAATTAACTTCAATATATTAATCCATAGGATCATACAAGGAAAATAATTATCTTAATTTATTAATTATTTCATGATTTTTCATAAAGAGTTTGTGATTTTTCAATGTGTATCCTTAGGTTGTGTCAAGGAAGGTTTGTATAAAGGACTATTATTGTTCCCCATGTGATGATCGATTCTATCTCAATGCTCCATTTTTTCAGTTACTAACCTAGGTTTATCCTTGATCGATCCTCATCCACTTGTAGCATCCAGACAGAAAACAATTTCTTTGAAACCACTAACTCTATCCATTAATACTTTTCTAGGAAATATTCATGTACTCTGACTCATCCATATACTTATACGTAGACCTGCACATAGGGATATCCCTAGGATTTTGTGATCTACGTTTCCAAGTGTAAACTAATCCTCTCAAATGATACCAAAAATATCTACCAAGGAATATCATATATAGATATAACATAATGTTTTATAAATATTCATTTAATTGCACAAATATTGGTATATGTAAAGAAATTGTTTAGTTTCATTGAAATCAGGAAAAAATAAAGACTATTCTAGAAGTGAGATATGTCATCTCCCACTATATTATTCATAACTAGTACCTTTCATATATATATCAAACATAACAAAGTTTATCATAACCTATGGAATGAATCCATAAGTTAGGGTGTGCTTAAATACATAACAAGAGTTAACATGAGAGATTCATAAGAATAATATTAATATAAGGGTATAAGAACAAGATTATAATATCATAAAAGCATAACTTAAATATAATATGAAAATAAAATTGAGTAATAGGGTAAATATTGAATGTCCATATTAGATGAATAATATGGAAATCATAGAACCTGATCCCTGAGGGAATAACATTGGAATAAGTCATTGAATTTCTTTCATACGCATATGATAAAAAAATTCATAATTAGATAAGGATCTGTTCTAAAATTATAACATTTGAATGGGTTCACTCCAAAATCTATCGTTGTATTAATGGTTGATTCCCAATCCTGTCCTAGCCGACAAAGACCATTACTGAACTCGGTTCACTCACGTTTCTAGTAATGTCAACCACATTATATATAAATATTTACCTCATTAATTGGATGAAGATATAGGTCCCACCAATCTTATATTGATACCCATATTTATATATATAGTGAGATACTAAATTATGATTCATATTAGAACCCTTGAAATTAAATGGATTTTTAAACATTTCATCACATAATAACCACTAGAAAAGAGATAGGGTTCAACATTATTTCATCATTCTATCAAAAAATTACTAAAAGGGAAAATATGAAGGTTTCATAAGAATTTATCATTATATTACCAATGGAATATAAATTGGATTCTTATAAATCATTCCATTCTAAGAACAAACCATTTAAAGAAAGAATAAGAATGGTATCTTTAAATAGTATCACTAGTAAGGCATTTGTAACTTCAACACATTTTATCTTAGATAGAAAATGATTTTGATCAATCATTAAAAAAATAATTAATGATAATAAATATTTTTTTAAATTAATTATTAAAAAATAAAAACTACCTGAAAATATAATTATTAGAAAATAATTATGAAATATTATATGGAAACGTTTAAAATATCATTCAAAACAATTCATTTGGAAAATATAAATTTCAATTTGAAAATAACTTTTTAAAATAGACAAAAAATTGATGATTTTTTATTTGAAAATAACAAAGAAATAATGTAATGTCTCATTTTAAAAATTATTTACTAATAAAAAAATTAAAACAATTTAAAAATACATGTTTTTCCATGAAATCTGATCTCTTACCAAGGAGAGAAAAAATTGCATATCTTCTTGAAATTATTTTATCAAATATATTAAGTGTGAAATATTGAAAAAAATATTATGATTGAAGGAATATTTTATAAATAATAGTTGAAAATAAATGTTATGAGATTCATGAGAGATGGATCCTAATATTTTATCATCAATATCATAATAATAAATAATACGTATTAACGGTGAAATTGTGATATAAATTCATTTCCACTTTGGAAGCATGGAATATCAATACCCATTAAAAAGATATCATAAAATGAATATGTAAATCCCCATAATTTATGTTCTAATCATTAATAAAATACATTAATGGATAGTGTATAAATAACAAAAAAGGGGTTTTTGAATATAGAATGTATCCCATATAAGTAAAAATTAATATGAAAATCCATCACCGCATTGTTAACATATTAACCGTAAACCCAATGAAATAGATATAATCTAATGCATTTTGAAATCCAAATAATTATCAGTGGAATAATTATAAATTTAATTCTTCTACAATATATACATGAAATAAATTAAATAGGTATTGAACATGGTATATATCACATTGAAGTAAAAACGAAGACAATAAACACATAACAACAGTATTAACTACCATAATACTAATTAAAACGTACATTATAAACAATATTATTTTATTATAAAAATATTAAATAAACAAATTAATATATATACATCATACAATTTATTAATTTATTATGAATTTTTATTAACTACTTATTAAAACTTTATGTCAATGTTATGTTTTAGGAAAAACTTATTTTGTTTTTTGTGTATGTTTTGAATTTATATTATTGGTAATTATATGTTTATCATTGTTTCATCATAAATAAAATTTTATAAATGAAATAAATATCATATATATTCGTTATAAATTTTTTTATTTAATATATAAAATGTTTGATATAAAAGGAAATACATCGTTTATTAAGAAAGTAGGTCGAATGTACACATGAACTCTATTTCCATTTTGTTGTGGAATAGAAAGAAATATTATTAAGTGATACATATAATAATTATATTAAAATTATGAAGCCATTTATATAATGTATTTTTATTAATCTCATCCTTAATACGTTCCATGATATGTGTGAACAAATTACATGCCTTCGTGAGAAGGAAATCCACCATACACAGAAGCGACATTATCGTATTCCCCAAAATAACAAATTATGATGTTATGTGTGATATAATAATTAAAAAATAATAATAACATCATAAATATCATATATATTAATTAAATACATCATTTTAACAATTGTGATAGGTTGTAATGGAATGAAGAATAACATTAGCTCGTGAGGCGGTTGTTCAGCGTACACATGAAATATGATACTCTAACCCATTTGATTGAAATAGAATTTGTTGTTGGTAAATAAAATAATGAAAGAATATATAATTATATTTAAAATATCATTTTAATATATCATAATATAATAATATTGATATAAATATGTTTAGGAAGAAATAAAACAAAAATTATCTTCAATCAATGTTACCACTTCTTCGGGTTTCCTCCTTAGGTTTGCATCCAAACCCATCCTAGGTTGTATTTCATTCCAAAATGAGAAATGTAGAATTATAGGATGGAAATTATAAGTTTTTTTCGATTGGGTTTTCAAACAAAATGTTTTTATGGTGTTAAGAGCAGTGGATAAGTGGTGGCCTTTTTTGTGAGTTGAGAGGAACAATTGTAATTTTCTAAAAGAGAGATATACATCCATTTTTTTCATGTCAAAAGGAATCAATAATATATCATTATCGATTAAAGAATGGATAAGGTTGTTTTATTTCAAAAAAATATTTATTTTACATTGTTTTGGCTTATTTTAACAATTATCATTTTAGATAAACCGCTCGGTAAAACCAATTTTACCCTAACCATGGAAAATAAGTTTTTTTATTTTTACAATTAATTTTGGTGAAAATATAATTATACCATATCAGATATTAGAAATAATTTATATCTCACATATAACTACCTTTTTATCAACTTATATTCACATTTTTTACAAAATTTAATTACAACTAAATCCGATAGGTATGGTGAGAAAAATCGTATTGAAAGAGAAAATGTTCAAATGTTCACAAACATTGTCTATCTAATTTCACAAATAAATTAATTAAAATGACCAAAATTAGATATATATGTATATATATATATATTATTGTGTGTATTATTCAAAAAAAATGTACATTAAAATATATTAAAATTTAATATATTTTTATATATTATTTGTATATAAAATAATTGTTTCAATTAAAATTCTTCTATATTACTTTTCATCAAAAAATTTAAAATTTAATTTTTTGAAAAAATTTCACCATTATATAATTTTGAAATAATTATTTATAAGATAATTTTTTATTTCAATAAAAATTCAAAATATATCCAAAATTAAATTTTGAGCAAATCCAACTGAAGTGATATAACACCCCGACCATAGTTATCCAAATTCGATGAATTATTACATAACATTTTCATGATTCAAGGAATCATATCCTGAATTACCAATCAGTTTATTAGCAATGATGTACTAGATACAAAAATTAGTTTCACATTACATTATAAAATGAAAAACAACAACAACATTTTCTCTTTTTAACACATTCTTATCCCTTCGACTATCTCTATAGGTGAGTCATATTGTAATTCATTGCATCCTAGTATAAATAGAACATAGTAAGGGGGAGTGTAGGGACTTAGTAAGGATAAAAATATGGTAGAAACTTTCATAAATAAGCATAACCATTTTAGGAAATGTATAAGACTAAAACAAAATCCTTTCAATCATAAACATCAGAAATATATGGAAATTATAAATCAAATAATTCCACTTAAATATTTATATGGATACTATACAAGTAAAAAAATTACATGTTACATCAATTCCAAATTTCATAATTATGGAATACATGATGTTGGACATCATAACCGCATAGTCATGGCTTCGTGCAAAGACTACAAAAAAGAGAAATCTCTCTTTATATTTTGAAATAATTTAAAAGTAATTTTGTTTTAAAAGAAAACATTTATTTTTAATATAGTTATATAATAATGCAAGGGAAGTTTCTAAGGTGTTATAATAGTGTAAAATAGCGGCACCTGCTGAATAAGGTAAAAATACATTTTCCATTAATTTTATCGAAAAGCTCGTAAAGGACCATATTTGGAAAATGATTGATTGATTCTTTTAGAAACATAATATAAATAGTAAAATAATGGTATAAATGACATTAAACCATAGTCTAGTAAATAGTAATTTTTTTTTGAAATACATTTTTAAGAAACACAGATGTGGATGATAAAGAGGTCACAATAGGTACACACATATAAATAACCTCGGATAATGAAGAGATTCTAGAAATAACCATTAACATGTAATTTTCATTGATATAGGGTATTTTAATTTATTGTAAAATAGTTAAATCATTGTTATTAAATTATAAAATAACCACATAAATAAATACGATATCATATATAATCTTCAAAAATAACTTTGCTAAAAATATTTTAGTAGTATCATTATTTCTGGTGTTAAATAATTCATTTTCCTTTATATTTTCTGTCACATATGTCATGTTAGTTATGGATAAGATATATTTTAATCATATCCAGAATGCAACTATCTTCTAAAACATTATTTTTAGTCATAAAATGAAAATTACTTTTGAATGGTTACGATGGGGAATGTATCTCATCATGTTCAGGGAGACAATAATTTGTATGTAGGTATGCGTGAAAATACTAATCTATTAATGGTGAAATCATATGTAATTGGATGTTATATCATATAAAAATAATCATGAACATGTTATATTTATTATTTACATATGTCATACTCATTATTATACCCATCCAAATAATGATGTTTTTGAATAACAAACTACACCACAACTTGGAAACGGTAAGCCATACGTTTGTACATATGGTGACTTGTCATGAATATGATGGATAGAATAATGAATATGGTTTTACCATATTTATAGTAACATCATAGTATATATAAGGTAATGGAGTTATTTTTTTTCTATAGAAACATCAAAGAAAGATGATGTTGAAGAAGAAAAGAACATTAAATGAGGTGGTGAAATTAATACATCATTTTTAGGTGTTTCCTTTTGAGTTGATCCAAATGGCTAAATTGGTTTTCTTTATCATCAATGTATGGTCTCTAGGTTGAAGAGATAATTTTTGGGAGGATATTCAAGTAGGTTTTGGCTGATCCAAATGGATTTGGAGGTGTGATTATGAGAGAAGGAGAAATACACTTTAATAAGTGAGGTTAGGGTCACATTACGAAAATGTATAATTATTATTTAATTATATATTCATAATCAGTTGATAATGGCATAAAAAGGATTTCATTCAAGGTTAAGGGGGTTCTGGGTCAAAAACAGTTCAACCAATAGGTTTTAGATAGGTTGAGGTCACTATATTAACCTTATATTTTAGATTTAACTCTTAGTTAAATAGTATATCTTTTACAATGTATTCCTGTAATATTATAATAAATGTTTAATAATCTTACCATAAAAAGTTGAGAGAATATCATTTGGTTCCTTATTCATATATATAACCTTATCTAAGTACTTTGGCTAAACCATAGAATCATAGTACTTTTATATCAATTAATAAAAATAATTATTTGTTTTAAAAACTCATTTATGTAAATTTTGACACTGTTTTGTATATTGTTTTTGTTAAAATCAAAAAACATTATCACTTCAAACAAAATTTATCTAAAAAACTCTAAAATGTCCTATTATCCTAGGAAATTAGTGTAATTGTTCATAAGTCTCAATTTACATTTATTTAGATATTTATAATGTCAATTATTTTATTCCTTCATTAATACGGTAATTACTTCACCATCATTGTGTCATATATAAATTTAATTATTTAATGTCTAAAAATTATAAATATAATACGATTATGTACGAAATATTTTTTGATTCATAATGAATATTTATAGTCTAATTTATCTTATGTATAACCCTATATTAAACATGGTTAATTATTAAATATTTAATTTAACACTTTCAACTATTATTTAAATAAAATAATAATAAATGTCCTAATATAATATATGTCAACAAAAATGATCGCATATTACTCCTAAGTATGATTTTGGTTGAAAAAAACTTATCTAATTGAAATTAGACATGTGTAAGGGTAATTATAATATCATTTTTACCTTTAATTACCCTATTTACTTTAAACCTTGGAAAATAAAATTCAAAAGATACTATTGAACAAAAATTATTTGCATCTTATTGAACCACAGTTTACATTATCATGTCAACCATGTCTTGAATTTTTTTGAAATTCAACTCATAGAAGTAGTGAAATTACATTTTATGCATATTTACCAATGCTCCTAGAAGGTGGGTAAAAGAGGGTAAAAAGTTCAATAAAATTATATAAGTATATATATATAATGGTTTTATAAATAAACCCTAATTAATTACCATGAACTTATATGTATTATGTATCTATTTTTACAAAATATAAATTTTAAAAAATAACTATTTATTTATATAAAAATTATTTTGAACAATAAAGCGGGGTTTTCACTATTCATAAAAAATTGAATGTTTTCAGAAAATTACGAAAATTCACTGTAATATAATTTTGATATTTTGAATCCAATAATTATGTCCATTTTAAAAATTAAAATTTATAAAATTTAAAAAGGTGGGTATTAATATTCGTAACAACTAGTTTGATTAGTCGTGGTATGTTAGAACTCGATGTTGCGTACAACGCAAGATATTTTATTATTCAATGAGAAACATACGATGGTAGCTTGTGGTGATACATTCCTACCTCTATTAAAAAATTTCATCCTCAAAATCTCTAGAATATTACTACATAAAATGATTCGGGTGGTTCATCATCATACAATCCTGGGGTTCCCATGTTTCCTCTTCCATCTTATGGTTTCACCATAGAACTTTAACCAGACAAGTCGTCCGATTTCTCAACACTTTTTCTAAGATATCAAGAATTATCATTGGTTCTTCTCAAACAGACAAGTCAAGTTCCAATTATGTTTCTTCATTGGTGAGTACATGCATTGTATTAGGGATGTATTTTCTCAATAGTGGTATGTGGAACACATCATGAACTTTGGAGAGACTTGGGGGAATTTCCAAACGTTATGCTACAACTCCAATTCGTTATAAAATTTTCAAAGGTCCTATGAACTTAAGACTCATTTTACCCTTCTTACTGAATTGTGCAACACCCTTCCATAGAAATTCCTTCACGAAAACATGATCTTTAACATGAAATTCCAAAAACGTCCATTTTTTATCAGCGTTTCTCTTTTGCCTAATTTGATGTGGGTTTGGATAATCTTCACATTTTCCATTGTTTTCTCAACAAGTTCGGGGCCTAATTGTTTTGTTTCATCAATATAATCCCAACATATTGGTGCATGCCATCTCTTTCTATATAACGAATCATATGGTTCATATAAAAACTATAATATAATAAATTATTATAGGAAAATTATACCTGAGGTAAATAATGATCCCACATACATTGAAAGTCAAACGAGGAATATCTCAACATGTTTCATAATGTTTGAATAGTTAATTCTAATTGCCCATCAATTTGAGTGTGGTAGGTAGTGCTCAAATGAAGTTCAGTATCCATGTCATTTTGAATACATTTATATAATCTTGATGTAAAATTGGGATCACAATTAGAAAAAATCGATAGAGGTACTCTATATATCTGACAACTTCATTAATATATAGTCTTTCTAAACATTAAAGTGTAAAATCTTCTCTTGTAATAAGAAAATGTGATAACATGGTAAGAAAATCAATAATGACCCATATTGCATCATTTCTTCAAGGAGTCTTTGGTTTCCACATGACAATTTCCATCGTAATATCATCCCATTTCCACTCAGGTTTGGGAAGAAGTTTCATGAATCCTCTAGGATGTTGTCTTCTACACTTAACCTATTGAAAAACCATACATATTGACAATAATCAGCCATATCCCTCTTCATGTTTTCCCAAAAAAACCTTCCATGAAATATCTATACATCTTAGTGCTACCTTAGGGTGTAGAGAAATTAGAGCTTTGAGCATCATCCAACAGTTCCATTTTTAGATTAGGTATATTGGGAACACAAATCCTCTTCCCAAATTTCAAAATTCCCTCTTCATATACGAATTCAATCAATCTACAATCATTCACACAATTAAATTTCTTTTTAACCATTACATCATTAGTATGAGAACTTTTTATCCTTTAGAGTAATGATAGTTGGGAAACCATTTAAAAAAGTATTTTTGATTCACCATTCATGATTATTCTATTGTCGATATTTACTAGATCCATGATCATAAGATCCCTTTCAACTCTCAACATGTTCAAAACTCCATGACCCTTTCTTCACAAAGCATCTTCCACCTTAATTTCCTTCCCCGAGGGCTAGTGTATTGGGATATCAAAATCTTTGAGTAGTTTAATCCATCGTCTTTGCCTCATGTTGTCTTATTTATGTGAGAAAATATACTTCTAAACTCTTGTGATCGATATATATCTCACATTTTCACCATAAAGATAGTGTCTCCATATATTCAATGACAATATTACAACCGCTCACTCAAGATCATGAGTAGGATAGTTTTGTTAATGAATTCTTAGTTGTTGTAATTCATAGGCAATAAATCAATCATTATGTGTAAGGACACAACCAAGTCATTTCATTGAAGCATTACTATAAATAAAAAACCCATCATTCCCTGATGGTAGATTCATTATAGGATCATGGACTAATATTATCTTCAATTTTAAAAACATTCTTCACACTTTTCTGTTCAATCAAATTTAACCCCTTTATGTGTGATCCTGGTTAATGGGTTACCCAATCTGGAAAAATTCTGGATGAAACGCAGATAATAACCTACTAAACCAATAAAACTGCATACCTCAGTTATACTTTTCGTTGTTGGCCATTTTTTGATTGTTCTTGTCATAAAGGCATCAACGGAGATTCCATACATAGATAAAATATTGATAAGAAAAGAAATCTCTTGAATCCAAAATTCACACTTGTTAAACATCCCATATAACTCATATCTTCTAAGGGTTTTTAGAATAGTGGTCATGTGATTTTCATGATCTTAATTGATTAGTGATTTAACTGAGAAATCATCTTTAAATAACACTATAAATTCATCAAGATATTTCTTGAAAACTCTATTCATTAGATCCATGAAAATAGAAGGTTCTTTAGTCCATCCAAAAGGCATTTTTGTAAACTCAAAATTACCAAACCTGGAATGAAATATTTCCATTGGAATGTCTTTATACTTCACACACAACTAATGACATCATGATAAAATGTCATTCATTGAAAAATATTTAGCTCTATGATGTTGATCTAATAAATCATCAATGCGAGGTAGGGGATAATTATTATTTATTATTATATCATTGATCTCACATGTAGTCAATGCAGAACCTCATAGATATATCTTTTTTATTAACAAATTGAATAGGGGCTCCCCATGGAGAAACATCTGGGAGAATAAATCATTTATTACTCAATTCCTTTTGTTGTTTCTTTAGTTCCACTAATTCCACTATCGCCAATCTATAAGGGGTCATCGATATGGGCCATGAACTTGGAATTAAATCAATAGAAAACTCAATTTCTCGTTCGGTAGGATGTACAGGTAAATCCACTGGAAGTACATCTACATATTATTGCACAATAGGTAAATCCTCTGTTTGAACATTCTTTTACTCACCCATAGTTATTTCATTCTTTTCATCCCTGATAATTGAATTAAGTAGATCTATTGGGGGTGGATCTAGATAAAGAATTTTGTGATGATTTTTCTACTCTAATGATAAGGTACTCTTTATCATCATCAAAAAATGTAACCTCTTTCTTATTACAAATTAATATTTGCATCATAGTCCGAATTCCAATCCATAGAGAGGATTATATCGAATTCAATCATGGGTATGATGATGAGATCAACAGATAAATCAAATATATATACCCTAATGGGATCTGATTCACAATACATTGTTGAAATGATACATCCATTAGGAGTGTGACTTACAACTCCCTTTTTAAATAAAATTGGAAATTTCTAATTTTTATTTGATACTGGGAAGATATAAAACAATGCAACGATCCAGAATCAAATAAAGCATTGGCTAAATTCTTGGAAACCATTAAATTTCCTACAACTATGTATTTCAGAGCTTCAAACTCAGCATTAGTGATCATATAATATTGACCATTCTCCCTTGGACTTTTCTAGGGCATGTTTTCTTGGCGTAGAGGAAATTATTTTTCATAATACCCCATTTTCTACAATTATAGAATTCATCATTGATAGCCTCTTTATTTCCCTTACAACTATGGGCTTGGTGGCCTTTTTCACTACAGATGTTACAGACTGCCATTCCTTTGAAGAATGTACCTTGGTGTTTCTTCCAAAATTTACTGCTATATGGAAATTCATCTTTTCCCTAATTATGATTGTTTCTATTTTTAGAGTGTTCATAAGATCTCTTCTTCTATTTCTTTGCTTTAATATCGTAAGGCTTAGAAATTCCTTTTCATTCTTTATAGAAAATGAGAGAATATCATCGTATGATGAAAAATATTGTGAGACTAATGATGGATTGAGAAATGGTTTTAACCCCTCAATTTTTTTTATCAATATTACTCCCCAGGTTACATATATAATCACTTGCATTCCTTGCAAACCATGTAATGTTAGCCTCATACATTGTGACATTTTTCATCCACTATTTTCCTCAGATTCAGAAAATGTATTTCCATATCCGTTTGATGGTCACAAGGAACGTATTATTCTATGAAATGATATTTAAACATCTCTATTCAATATTTGATACTTCTTCACCATTATTTGAATTTTGAATTAATGACCGCCATTGATCTACATCTCCCATGAGGTGATGAAATTCCATGACAACTTTTTCCCTTTCGCTACACCCCATGGCATGGAATATTTTCTATAATGAACATATCCTCAGCTTAGATTAAAATTGGTTTGCATTCCCATTGAATGTTTGTGGTTGTTTCCTCATGAATCAGTGTAACATTGATCCTCTGCTTTGTGGATTATGATTCTCCATACGAGTAATGTTATTATTCATAACCTGAGTGAGTTGTCCGACTATGTTGACAAGCTTATCCAAAACAGTTGTATCACCAGCTCCACTATAATTATAATGTGTAGGATGGAAATACATACATGGATTACATTCATTAATATAGTTTCGATTCCTTATAGTAGTAACCATTTCAAAACAATGGCATGAACTAATTAATTTATGAATAACAATACATAATTCCGAACGGGTAAAACGCTTAACAGAAATTTAACAGTTTTTGGATATAATCCATAATCATAAAAATGTTTTCTATGAGAATGTATATACTAATAAACCCTTCATAATGGTTTGTAAAAAAATTTGAATTATCTATAGCATAACCTTCATGATTGTCAAAATAAGAGTGCAGCAAAGCCCGTTGTCATGTACCAGGATACACCGAGTCATGCCTGAAACTTGTTGTCTGAGTTGTCACCCCTAGGTATATCTGTGCTAGAGTCGTCTCTACCCGTGTGTATCCACACAGGGATGCATTTCTCAAAAATATACCTAAATCTCTACATTACAAATATTCTAGGAAGTTACTCTCTATTAATCCTCAAAATATATGTTAGGGTATTGCTCTCTAATAAGATTTTTTAAAAATCTAGCTTCCAAGGTTGGTAATAAATTTCATCTAATAACAACTGTAATGCCTCAACCCCATTAACCCAAAGTTATTTAATTATTACATAACTTTGGTATGAAACAAGGAATCATGTCATGATTGATCAATCTGTTTAGTATCCTTGGAAGTACTAGATACAATGATATGTTATACATTAAATTACAAAATTAAACAAAAACTAAAAAAATTGTCTCTCTTGAACACATTCATATCACATAGAAAGTAACTACAGGTAAGTCATAATATAATTGTTCAAATCCTTGAAAAATTAAAACATAAAAAGGGGTGAGCTCAGGTGCTCAATAAGGATAACATTACGGTGGATCCTTAAATAAATAAGCATAGATATTCCAGGCAATGTATAAGACTAAAACAAAATCCTTAAAAACATAAAATTCAGCATAATATGATAAAGATAAATCAAATAATTACATTTACATATTCAAATGGATACTCTAGTAGTTGAATAATCACATGTAATATCAAAAGTCGATTTCATAATGATGGAATGCATAATGATGGATATTATAACAACATTATCAGGGCCTTGTGCCCAGACTACAAATAAGGTTTTTTCAAGTCCTTGTGCCAAGACAGTAGTTTGTCTCATGATACCTACCTATGCATTGAAGAGATATAGTGGGCTCCAACCATCACATACTAATTCCAATGCATTCCTCATATGAAAAGATTTGACACATAACATAAACATTCATTTTAAAAATAGAATATGAAATGTTAATACATTAACCATAAACCATGAATGGTATAAAAATAACACAAAAACATTAACACATATCACAAAACCTTCAATTAAATATAGAAAATTGAAACATAATAAATCAACTTCAAACAAATGTAAAATCCATCAATGGATTTTAACATAGATTAAATCTGAACTATTTGAGAGAAATATCGCTTTTAATTTTGATTTAATTTAAAAATCATGTAAATTTAAGAGAAAAGTTATTTTGAAAATATTCTTATATGATTATAAGGGAAACTTTTATGGTTTTATAATGTGGAAAAATAGATGCACCGACCATATAAGTTAAAAAAAATTCATTCTTTTTTTTTTGAAATGGTTATAAATGACATTATTTGGAAAATTACTGAAAGATTATTTTATAAAAATCTTATAAAAATCAAATAATTTTATAAATGACTTTAACCTAATGTTTATGAAATAGTAAAATGTTTTGAAATACATTTTTTAGAAAAATAAATATGGATGATAATGAAGTCCCATTAGATAGTCATGTATAAACAACCACAGATTAAGAAGAGATTGTAGAATTAACCCTTATCTTGTACTTTTCCTTGATTGAGGGTATGTTATCCTCCTTCATAATACTTAAGTAATTGTTATTAAATTATACCAGCACCTCATACATTAAAATGATATCATATATGATTTTTGAATATTTCTTTGTGAATAATATTTTAGAAGTATCATTGTTTTGGGTGTTAAATGATTCATTATACATTATATGTATTTTACTTATGTCATGCTTGTTATTTATAGTATGTATTTTATTTATATAAATAATGATATTATGTTAATAAGAATTATTTTTAATCATAAAATAAAAATTATTCTTGAATGGTTATGATGAGAAATGAATCTCCTCACGTTCGTGGATATAGTAATCCGTATGTACACACGAGTGACAGTACAATTCTATCGATGCTGAATGAGTATGTAATTGGATAGTATATAACATATATAGAATCCTTAAAATATTATATATATTATTTAAATATGTTATACTCATTGTTATACCCTTACAAATAATGATGTGTTTGAATGACAAACTAAACCACTATATGTAGGCGGTAAGCCGTACGTATGCATGTATGGTGACTTATCATTAATAAGATGAAGAAAAACATTACTATGGTTGTACCATATTTATAATAACATCACAGTATGTATAAGGTATTTAACGTATTATTTTGTTATGGATACAACAAAGAATGAGGATGTGGAAGAAGAAAAGAACATTGAAAGACGTTGTGAAATTATTACCTCTTCTTCGGGTGTTTCCTTTTGAGATCATCAAAAAGGGTTTCATAGGATGGATTTCTGATAAATATAAGGATTCTAGGATTAAGGGAGGGTAGTTGGGAAGACATTTGAGTAGGGTTTGGACGATAAAATGGATTTGGAGATGTGATTTTGAGAGAAGGGGGTGTACCTTTTTATAAGAGAGGTGAGGGTCACTTTAGGAAAAGCTTGAAATATTATTTTATTGTACAATATTTTCCAGTTAATAATGGCTCAAAAAGGATTTATTGTGGGTATAATGTGGGATTGGGTCACAAAAATTCTCAACCAATAGGTTTTAGATAGGTATATGTCACTATATTAGCCTTATATTTTAGATTTAACTATTAGTTCAATAGTTTACCTTTTACCATGTATTCTTGTATTATTATAATAAATGGTTAATAATCCTACTATAAAAATTCAATAAAACCCAATTTGGTTCATTATTGATATATCATACATTGTATATCTCTTTTTGACATTCTTTCGCTTTTAGGAAAATTATATCAATTAATAATATAATGTTTGTTTTAAAAACACATTTATGTCAATTTTGACATAATTCGGTATTTTGTTTTTGTGAAAGGTGTAACAACATTATCACTTCGAATAAATTTTATTTAATAATCTCTAATATGAAATATTATCATAGAACATTTGTGTAATTACACATATTTCTCAATTTACAATTATTTGAATATTTATAATATCTATTATTTCAATCATTAGTTAATAAAGTAATTACAACATCATCCTTGTGTCATAAATAAATTTGTTTATTTAATGTCTAAAAATGATAAATATAATACCATTATGTAGGAAATATTTTTATCATTTAAAATAATCTTTATAGTCTAATTTATCTTATGTATAACTTTATATTTAAAATGGTTTAGTTATTAAACATTGAATTTAACACATCAACTATTTTTAAATAAAATAATAATAAATGTCAAAATCTAATCCCAGTGGACCAAAATGACCATATATTATTCCTTAAGTTTTTTTGGTCTAAATAGACTTATCCAAAAGAATTGGGACATGTTTTAGGGTAATTATAATGTCATTTTCATCTTTAATTACACTATTTACTTTTAACCATGGTAAATAAAAGTCAAATGTTACTATTCTGAAAAAAAATTTATTCAACTTATTAAAACAAATTTTACTTACTGATGTAAACTGTGTCTCTTGGAATTTTGAAAATCAAGTCACATAAACCGTATAATTACGATTTATTCAAATCTTAAAAGGCACCTAGAAGGTGGGTAAAAGACGTTAAAAAGTTCAATTAAATTTTATATATCTAATATTATTAAAAAATGACTAGATGGAAATATCTTGAACATATATAGGTATTATGTATCTATTTTGACCTAATTTAAATATTAATAAAATAACTAATTATTAAAATAAAAAATCTTTTTTAATCAATAATGTAGTGTTTTTCTCTATTCACTAAAAATGAATCTTTTTAGAAAGATACCCAAAATTCATCATTTACTAATTTTGATATTTCGAATCAAAAAATGAAGACCATTATGAAAAATAAAATTTATAATATTTAAAAAAGTGTTTATTACTATTCATAACGACTAGTTTGATTGGTCGTGGTGTGTTAGAACTTGAAGTTGCATACTGGGCATGCTATTTTATTATTCAATGTGAAGCGTACTGTGGAAGCTTAAGGTGTTACATTCGTCCCCCATTCAAATAATTTCATTGTCAATATTTCGAGAATATTACTCCATAAAAATATTTGGGTGGTTCTTCATCATAAGTTCCGCGGGTTCCCACGTTTCCTCTTCGATCTTATGGTTTCTCCATAGAACATTCACCTGACGAGTCAACCGGTTTTGCAACACTTGTTCATTGGTATCAAGAATTAAGATATGCTCTTTGGAATATGATAGGTCAGGTTCTAGTTCAATTTCATTATAGGTGTGTACTTGTGTTGGGTCAGGCATGTATTTTCTCAACATTGATATGTGGAACACATCATGAACTTTTGAGAGACTTAGAGGCATTCCAAAGTGGTACACTATAACACATATTTGTTCCAAAATTTTGAGAGGTCTGATGTACTTGGGACACAATTTACCATTTTTACCAAATCATAAAGCACCATTATATAGAAATATGTTTAAGAAAACATGATCCCATACTTGAAATTCCAAATCATTCCATCGGTTAAGCACATAGCTCTTTTGCCTACACTGCTCTGTTTTGATATGGGTTTTGATAATCATCACCTTTTCTATTGTTTCCTCAACAATATCTAGGCCTAAGAGTATTATTTCACCAATATTATCCCAAAAGGTTAGTGCATGACATCTCTTTTCATATAATTCTTCATATGGTTCCATCTGAATACTTTATTGGAAGATATTTTTATATGAAAATTATACCAAATTTAAATAATGTTCCTATATACCTTCAAAGTCATGTGAGGAAGATCTCAACATGTGTTCTACAGTATCAACAGTACATTCTGATTTTCCATCAATTTGAGGGTGGTAGGCAGTGCTCCAACGAAGTTCAGTATCCAAGGCCTTATAAAGACATTTCTAAAATATCTATATAAAATGGGGATCACGATCAATAACAATCGATAAGGGTACTCTATTAAGTCTTAAAACTTCATTAATATATAGTTTTTCTAAATGTTCAAGTGTTAAATCTTCTCTTATATCAAGGAAATGTGGGTACATGGTAAGAAAATCAACAATGACTCCTATTGAATCATCCCATATAGGAGTCTTTGGTAGCCCCATGACAATGATGATTGTAATATCATCCCATTTCCACTCATGTCTGGGAAGTGGTGGAATGATTCCTTTATAATGTTGTATTCCAGCCTTAACATGTTGAAAAAATATACATATTGACCAATAATCAGAAATCTCCCTCTTCATGTTGTCCCACAAAAAACATTCCTTAAAATCATTATACATATTAGTGCTACCAAGGTGTATAGAAAAATTAAAGCTGTGAGCATCTTCCAACAGTTACCTTTTTAGATCAGGTATATCGGGACCTTAATGACTCTTCCCAAAATTTAAAATTTAATATTCATATACAAATTCAATCAATCTCCCATCATTCAACCATTAATTTTCTTTTTAATCGCCTCATCATCAGTCTGAGAACTTTTAATCCTTTCTAATAAATATGGTTGGGAATCCATTTGAAAAAGTATTGACGTTTCACCTTCCCTGATTAATCCAGTATCTATCTTTACTATATCCATGAACATACGATCCCTTTCAACAGTTATCTTGTTCAAAACTCCATGATACTTCCTGCTGAAAGCATCTTCCATATTAATTTCCTTCCCTAGGTGGTAGTGTATTGTGCAATCAAAATCATGAAGTAGTTCAAGCCATCATCGTTTCCTCTTGTTGATTTTTTATGTGAGAAAGTATACTTCAAACTCTTGTGATTGGTATATATATCACATCTTTTACCGTAGAGATAGTGTCTATATATCTTCAATGAAAGGATTATAGTAGATAACTCAAGATCATGAGTACGGTAGTTTTGTTCCGGAATTTTTAGCTGTTGTTATGCATAAGTAATAACTCAATCATTCGGCATAAGGACTCAACCATTTTATTTCTTTTAAGCTTCACTATAAATAACTAACCCATCATTCCCTGATGGTAGATTCATGATAGGAGCATTGAATAATAGTTTCAAAGTTCATCAAAACATTATTCATACTGTTTTTTCAAAAAAAAAAAATTATCCCCTTTATATGTGAGCTTGGATAATGGGTTATCCAATCAGGTAAAATTTTGGAGTAAATGCGGATAATAACCTGTTAATCCTATAAAACGAAGTACCTCAGTTATACATGGTAGTGATGGTCATTATATGATTTCTCTGGTCTTAGAAGGATCAACATAGATTCCATCCTTAGAGATAATATGGCCATGAAAATAAATATATTGAATCCAAAATTCAAACTTCATAAACATCCCAAATAATCATTTCCTCAAAGAATTTTCAGAATAGCCCACAAGTGATTTTCATGATCATTATAGATTTTTGAGTAAACCAATATATCATCAATAAATAAAAATATAAAGTCATTATGATATTTCTTTACAACACTATTCAATAGATCCATGAAAATAGAGGGTCCATTAGTTATTCCAAAAAGTGTTACTGTAAACTCGTAATGCCCATACCTGGTGTGAAATGATGTCATCGGAATGTTTTCCTTCTTCACACACAACTGATGATATCCCTATCTAAGGTCAATCGTTATAAAATATTGAGCTCCATGATGATTACCTAATAAATCATCAATCCGGGGTAGGGGATACTTTTTCTTTATTTTTATTTCATTGATCTCCATGTATTCAATGCACAACCTCACATATCAATCATTATTATTAACAAAAAGAATAGGGGATCCCCATGGAGTAACATTAGAGAGAATATATCCTTTTTTACCCAATTACACTAGTTGTTTCTTTAATTCCACTAATTCCATACTGGCCATTATATAAGGGTTCTTCGATATAGGCCTTGAACAAGGAATTAAATCAGCGGAAAACCCATTTTCTCGTTTTGTAGGATGTCCATATAAATCCTCTAGAAACACATCAACATATTCTTGAATTATAGATACATACTCTATTTTAACATTACATTACACAACCATAGGTTTTTCATTATATTTATCCCCAATATATTTAATTTAGAAGAGCTGATGCTGGTGGATCTAGATAAGAATCAGGTGGTTATGTTTCTACTCTAAAGATAATGTATTTATTATCATCATTGAAATTTGGAACCTCCTTCTTATTACAATAAATCTTCGCACCATGGTCCTAAATCAAATATATACTAAAAATTATATAAAATTTAGTCATGGGTATGAAGATGTGATCAGTAGATTAATCACATTTATATGCCCTAATGGGATCTGATTCACAAAATATTGTTGCAATGATTCTTCTCATATGATTTTTTTCTGAAAATTCCCATGTAAAACTAAATTTTAAATATCTAATTTTCTTAGAAAAATGGAAATATATAAAACAATGTGATGATATAGAATAAAATAATGCATTGGATAAATTTCAAGAAACCATTAAATTACCTGCCACCTTATCTTTCAAAGATTCAGTCTCTATAGTAGTGATCTCATAAGCTCAACCTTCCCCCCTTAGACTTGTCGTTGGTATGTTTCCTTGGTGCATAAGACATTATTTCTCATAATTCCTCATTTGTCTACAATTATAGCATTCAACATTGACAGACTCTTTCTTTCCCTTACAATCACAAGTTTGGTGGTGTTTTTTTACCACACTTGTAACAGACTACCATTCCATTAAGGAACGTTCCAAGGTGTTTTTCCCATATATACCATAGGATGGAAATCAAAAATTTTCCTTATTCCCCTTTATTATATTTCTAGAGTGTTCATTTGTCCTCTTCTTCTCTTTCTTTTCTTTAATGTCATAAGACTTAGTGAATTCATTTTTTGTCTTGATAGCACATGCGACAATATATTCGTACGATTTGAACGACTACGAGACTAATGATCAACGGAGAAATGGATTTAACCCATCAAAGAATCAATCTATCTTACTCCTAGGTTACATATATAATTAGATGCATGCCTTACTAACCATGTAAAGGTAACCTCATACTTTTTGAAATTCTCATCCTTCCTTTTCCTTAGACATAGAAATTGTCTTTCCATATCCGCTCGATGGTCACAAGGAAATTATTTTTCTATGAAAATCTATTTAAAAACCCTCCATTAAATATTTTATACTTTATCATCTTTATTTGTATTTTTAAATAAAAACCACCATTTATCTGCATCTCTAGTGAGGCTATAAACTTCTATGAAAACATTTTCACTTTCACTACTCCCCAAAGCATAAAATATTTTCTACAACGAACATATCCATTTCTCATCCACAGATGGATTTGTAGTCCCATAGAATGTTTTTGGATGTTTCCTAATGAATCAGTATAACATATTCCCCCTATGTTGTGAATCAGGTTGATCCATAATGGTAACGTTATTATTCATAAGATCAAGGAGTTTTCCATGTATGTTGATAAGATGACCAGCACTCGTTTCATCACCATCTCCACTATCATTATCTTGAGTTGGAGGTAAATCAATACATAGATTACATGCGTTGATATAGTTTAAATTCCTTAAACTAGGCACCATTTCTAAACAATGGAACACACTAGATTATTTTAGAAAGATCAATACATAATTCAAACTAGTAAAAAACATAACATAAATTGAACAATTTATGGATACAATCCATAATCATAAAAATGTTTTCATTGAGATGGTATATACTCATAAATCCTTCATAATGGTTTATAAAGAAAATGTGAATTATACTAAGCATATCCCACAAGAGTGTCATAAACAAGAGTGAAATAAAGCCCATTGTCATCTAACAGGATTCCATGGGTCAAGCCCGAAACACCTTTTCGGAGTTTTCACTCCTAGGTACATATGTGCCAGAGCCGCCTCTACCTGATTGTATCTAGACATGGATGTATTTTTTGAAAAAATAAAAAAAATCTCTACATTACCAATGTAACAACCCAGGTCAATAAAGAATATGATATTTTTATATTTATTCCTATTTGTGAAAAAAATATTAATATTACTTTAAAGGGAATGCTATGCACGATGGCATACCCAATACACAACAACGAGTTCCTTTCAAATCCTACATTACACTCTAATAATAAAATAATATTATTTTAAATGGTAGTTAATGTCTAGCCATTGTAATGTCTGGAAAGAACGAAACTAACTAAAAAATTATTATGTATGTTTGTCAAATATTTTTACTTTTTACAATAAATCTTAGAGGATTAAAAATGAGAATGAAACTAATTTTAAGCGTAAACATTTTAATATTCCGTAAAAGGTTGATTAACCGCCTTTTGACGACAAACCTCTTTTAAATCCACTTTTGACAATTTTATGTGTTATATTTGACAAAATAAAATTCTTCTGTTGAATCGGTACATAAAAATTTACTTTGCATAAATTTTTGGTATTTTTCTGATAAGGTTCATTTTTTTAATGAATAGTGAAAAATGATGTATTTTAATTCCAAAACCACTTTTTAATATAATTTATTTATATGATTCTATTATCTTTTAAATTGGTTTTAAAGTGAAATTATAATATATTTTTACCATTTAATTCAATAGTGGTCATTGGGATTAATTTCACTTTGAAATTGGACTTAAATTAGTGTCAATCTTTTAATAAATAATGTTTCTTAAAAACATGCTATTTGTTTTGACAGTGGGAATTAATTATTAAATTAATTTTTGTTAGGCTGCCGAATTTTTGTAAGGGATCCTACCCCTCTCTTTTTTTTAAGCACTCTCTTTTATGTCTTTTACTTTAAGCTCCTATTTCTTATGTTAGGGTATGTTCTTTTATATTCCTATTACTGTAATTTTTATGTTCATATGATGAGAGACCCTATTTGATCTCATCAAACCATTTTTGGATGTTTTATGGGGCACCATTAGGCTGCTGAGTTTTCGTAAGGGATTTTTCATCTCACTTTTATTCCCGTGACATTTATGCTACGTTTGCCACTATTTCCTTTGATTTGTCTATTTACTGCACATTATTATACTATTTGTGTAATATAATTTCATTTATGGGTATTTACATATTCATTGTATGACCCTTCTTCAATGGGGTGTGCGATTCGAAAGTTACCCAAGTCGGTAAGGGAACCTTTCACCCTCCTTTTCTAAAAAAGACTTCTTTTGTTATGTCTTTTAATTCACATAATATTAAGTTGGGATATGTTCTCCTTTATCCTTATTGATGTAAATTTTATGTCCATGTGAGGAGATGCCATTATCTCTCTCATGAACTCTTTTTCTGAATTTTGAAGTGACACCGTTAGGCTGTCGAATTTTTGAAAGGGATCTTCTTAACCCAATTTTGATTCTTTGGGATAAACATGTACTCCATGAATATGTAGTTATACGAATATGTGTGAATGAACTCTGATTGTTTTACACATAATATCCACTTATATTTTTTGAATTCGTTTGTCACACATAATTATGTCATTGATTTATCCTTAATCCAAGGATACCGTATTTTTAAGGGACTTCATCTCAATCTCTTTTCATTGAGGCATATTTTGTTTTATACACAACTTTCTTTTATACGGTGTATAAACCCCTTTGACTTATAATTTTATTCAAAATGAATATTTTTATACAAAGTGTTTTACTAAACGACAAAAAAGAATGTTTCTTTTAACATACGCAGTGACAATGACCTTTTCCGCCGCCGTGAGTATTATTAGGTCTCCGTCTTCCTCTACAAGCCGTAATTTTTTTTAAAAATGAAATAAATACCATATAATATTTTATGTATTTTGGTATTGAAAATGGTTTTTTATAATGGATTTGTTATGTCATTATATTTAAGTGATATATTGTGATCAAAGTGTGGAAAGGTTTTCTTTCCATTATATTTTTTTATGTATTATGATTTTATAATGGTACTTAGACATTTTACGGGTGGTTACGTGATAAACCATATGACGAGTGGTGCTGTGAATACCAGGATGGGTGGTTACGTTATAACCTCCAATTCATTGGGTATGGAAGTCGGCCGTATGACTATTCCATTAAGTATGTGTGAAAGTTGACCATATGGTTATTCCATTTAAGTATGTTTATGTACCAAGTTACCTTTTTTATGTTATATGTTCTTTATACGGGTTTTATGGTAATATTTTGGTTACAAAAGGGTCTGTAATGAACCATTATTCATTGAAGAGTTTTTTTTACTACTTCATAAAGATAAAAATTATTACCTTGATAAACTATACATGGTTTACTTTTTGTTTTGAATATCTAAAAGTTTTCATTCTTTGTGTATCCCTTACTAAGCTTTTTATGGTCACCCCAAGTTTTTTGAAATGTTTTTCACACAACATAATGTGGAATAGGTTCAAGTATGGGATCAATGGAAATTCATGCTATCTAAAACATGGAACTAATCATGTTTATTTTTAAGAGTTTTTTATTTGATGGAAACTTAGTAGAAGTGTCTACTTTGTAATCTTTGGAAATGTAATAGTGAAGTCCTAATTCTCTAAAACTCTAAACCATGAAAAGATCCTCAATGTTAATTATTCATTTAATTCAATATTAATTTAGGTTTAAGGTCGTTGCCTTATAGTTGGTATCAAAGGGAGTTTTAGATAACATTAGAGGTTAGGGTATTCTCTAATCATAAGTGACATTACCATAACGGTTAGGATTTAAGAAAGAGTCCTAGTTTTAGATAAAGTGAATGAGTACATATATATTAGTGATTATCTTCCTCATTTGTACATGATGGTTTTGTTGGCATACTCACACTGACATTTCCAATTTTTTTAAATGGATGGATCTAGCAGGCACCAAAGTGACAATGGGTTTGAAGGAAACTATAGTGGTTCTCTGATTAAGAGACTGTATGAAATGGGGGATTCAATTAGAAATCTTGTGGTTATTCTAAACCAACTATCAAGGAGTCATGATCAACCACTTGAAACTTGGGTAGTTCTCTAATGCATCATGTACGAGAGAACCAACTCGACATGGAAGTTCAGGTAATAATTATAAAGGTAACCATTAGGGTTTATATGATCCTTACTTTTGAGGTAATTATGGGTTACTATATTTTATGATGGAAAATGAAAGGCATGAGATAAAATTGAGGTTAAATTATGTTATGGTTCTTTTATCTCTTTTTGGGGAATGATTTGATAATTATATAGTTTGGAAAAAAATGACAACACGCAGACCGTGTGACAACCCGTCGCGTCGGACAAAGCTGCGGGAATCGAACCCACAACCAAAGTGCGACTGGTATTTATCGCCTACCACTAGACTATGTGAAGTCCCTGGTTATTTTGACTAATTTTTTTAGTTAGATGATTTTATGAATTAAGATTAAGTATTTTTTGGGTTATCTATGGAAATTATTAGCCTATCATGGAGGATATGTGATGAGGTTGATTAGTTTTCAATACGAGAATTTGAGAGCAACTGATGTTGTTTGGAGATAAATAATATGATTTAACTTGGAAGACTATGTGATCAAATCCTTCACATACTTGGGATTAAATATTAGATTGGTTTACATATGTTATTCGTTGAACATTAGGTTTTGTTGGACAAATTTTGGAGATTAAGAATAGATTTTATTTTTATAAAGGGTTATCCTTTTCTGGATAATCTAATCTTGTACTAACCTTTTTGGTTCTGGTTTTGGTTCAAGTCTAAAGACCCTGGAAGTATGTAGTTATCTTTTTTGGATTAGGTGATTCCCTAGAAGTTGATTGGAGTACTCTTAATGTGAACAAGTCTTCCAAAAGACTCATCATTTGGTGAAAGTATGTGTTTGTGTAAGAAATCTAGTAAAAGTTGAAAGTCAACATGACAAGTAAGTATGTTTCCTTATGATCAAAAATAAATTCCTCAATGAAAAGTTACGTAAAAAAATTTTGTCCATTAACTTTTCCTATTGGGGAATCGAATACCGTTTAACCCACCACATGTTTGTGATTTTCTTGGGGTTAACATTCTCCTAAACATGTTTTCTATCACTCTCCCTCAAAACATGACCCTTTTCTTTTTCTTCCATATCCAGGTTTTCCTCCATGGAATCCTAGTATGGGTTAGCTCGGGTGACCTCTTTACTTCTATTTATTTCTTTTAAAGTGATTGTTTTACTGACTCTTGTTCTGATGTGGGACTTTCAATGATGTTTCTAAGACCAATTTTAAAATTGTGAGGACGGAATTCCCAAAAGGGGGGAAGGATGTAACACCCCAGGTAAATAAAGAATATGAAATTTTTATATTATCACTATTTGTGAAAAAAATATTAATATTACCTTAAAGGGAACGCTATGCTCGATGGCATACCTAATACGCGAGAATGAGTTCCTTTGAAATCTTACATTTCACTCTAATAATAAAATAATATTATTTTAAATGGTAGTTAATGCCTATCCATTGTAATGGAAGGAAAGAACAGAAATAACTAAAAAATGATTATGTATGTTTTTCATATATTTTTACTTTTTACAATAAATGTTAGAGGATTAAAAATGTGAATGAATCCAATTTTAAGTGTAAACATTGTAATAATCTTTAAAAGGTCGATTAAATGCATTTTGATGGCGAACCTCTTTTAAATCCACTTTTTGACAATTTTATGTGGTATATTTGGAAAAATAAAATTCTTCTTTATAATCAGGACATAAAAATTTACTTTGGGTAAATTTTTGGTATTTTTATGATAAAGTTCATTTTTTTAATGAATTGTGAAAAATGTTGTATTTTAATTCAAAACATTTTTTAATCTAATTTATTTATATGAATAGATTATCTTTTTAATTGGTTTTAATGTGAAATTATAATATATTTTTACCATTTAATCCAATAGTGGTCATTGTAATTAATTCCACTTGGAAATTGAACTTAAACTAGTGTCAATCATTTAATAGATATTGTTTCTTAAAAACACGCTATTAGTTTTGATAGCGGGAATTAATTATTAAATTAATTAATTCAACTTATATGTTTTTAATTTTTTAAAATAGACATCATTTTTGAATTCAGAATATCAAATATATCTTAGGGTGATTTTTGGTAATTTTCTAAAAAACATCAATTTTTGATGAATACTGAAACAACTAAGTGGTAGTTAAAGAAACTGATTTTTCGTTTAAATGAAACTTTACCACTTCTGTTATTTGAATTTCAAAAAATCTGACATTCATGGTTGACATTAATATGTAAAATGTGGTTCAATGAGATTAAAATAATTTTTTGGTGAATAGTAACTTTTAAGTTTATTAATCACGTCTAGAGGTAATTAGTGTAGTTTAAGGTAAAAATAATGTTTTAATGAAATGAAATGACCTAGAAAAATGTCCAAACCTTATTGAATGTGTCATGTACGACCAATACAATCCATGGGTCAACTTGGGGACCCCATGGATCCACTTTGGTAGGAAAATGACATTAATAACATTTTATTTAATGTTAAAATAAAGATGTCACAAACAAGAGATGTTTTACTAAAACAATTTTTAAATGGGGATATAAAAGTCATAATTTTGACTATAAATATTAATTATAAATATAAAAATATTTCCTACATCAATATATTTTTTTTATAATTTTTATACATTAAATAAATTAAATTATTTATGACATCATGATGTTGCAGTGATTACCTCATTATTTAATGATTTTAATAAAATGAAAAGATAATGTAAAATATAATACGTACACATGTCAAAAACCTATTGGATGGGTGGATTTAGAACCCTTATCACCTCATCCTTGAAATATATCAATGTGGGAACTTTAAAATCCGAAACTCATTTGAAAATAATGTAACTTTTTTTGACTTTCCAAGAGTGCCCCTCCTCTCCTCTTATAAAAGGCCCCCATCTCTACCACCTTACACAAACCTCTCAAGCCTTTATCTCGGACAACCCCTGCCCATTTCATCTCTCCACATCCATATATTCATCATTGATGCCTCACTTTGGGCATAATCCATTCCAAGGAAGCCTTTGAGCTCAAATCAAAGAGAGTTACCCGATTTAACGGTAGTGTCATCTCTTATGTTCTTATGTTTTATTTTTCTTCTACAACCCTCTAAACTCTTTTTATTCATTTATTTTATAAAAAAACCAGTATCATTAATATACTATGATGCTGTTATGTGAAGGATCCGAGCTACACTTACACACACATTCGTCTAATGGTTAAAGAACATACTGTTTCTGTGGATGGCGAATTTCTGCCTCACAAAACGATGATTGTTCAATATATTATTAACACATTTCATAGTGGCCATTATGATGTCACTATATTTTATATATGATATATATGGTATTTATGTTTTCTATATGCTTCGTAATTTTATATTTAAAACATGCCTTTATGCTTTTCATGTTGTGAAAATGTGATAATTTCATATGAGGAAGTGTGGACTACCGCCCCTTCAAGTGATGTGACTCGTTCATGCAACACATGGAATGTATATAAATGCAATTAATGAACATATGTGACCTATATAACATATATATATTACTGGAATTATTATATATATATCTCAATTATTTTTAATTACATTAATATGACAATGAAATGAAAGTAGCGTTCATGCGTACGTACGGCCTACCGTCTCCATGAACGGTGCATTTCATTTCTCTTTATCTCCAAATGTTATGGAGTAGTATAAAATGAATATGTATGGGATATATAAGATATATAAATCATCTATACTATTATGGAGTTTATTTTCTTATAACTACATGGAAAATCATTTTCAAACATGTTCATTTTTGACCCATGTACCAAACATCGACAAAAACGCCTGATATGAAGTCACATTATTAACCAATTATTATAACATTATAATATCTGATATGAACTGAATAAAAATCTTTAAAATTGGTGCTTAAGAATTATAAATTGAACAATGTTTATTATTCAGGAATATAAAGAAACAAAAAGACAAGTCGTACTTGAGGTAAGGGATCCAACGTCTCTCTTTATTTTCAAGTACCCTCTTTTATGTCATTTCATTTATGCTCCATGTTCTTATGTTGGAAGATGTTATTTAATATTAAAAATACTAAAATTTTTATTTTCATATGATGATTTACCCCCTTTTACTATCATTAATTCATTTTAATAATTTTTAGGCTGCCGAATTTTCATAAGGGATCATACCCCTCTCTTTCTTTTAATGCACTATCTTTTATGTCTTTTCCATTAAGCTCATCTTTTTTATGTTATATTATGTAATTTTATATTCCTATTACTCTAATTTTTATGTTAATATGATGAGGGACCCTATTAGATCTCATAAAACCATTTTTTTAAGTTTTATGTGGCGCTGTTAGGCTGCCGAGTTTTCGTAAGGGTTTTTTCATCTCAGTTTTATTCCCATGACATTTATGCTACGTTTGCCACTTTTTCCATTTAGTTGTGTATGTAATACCCATTATTATACTATTTGTTTAATATAATTTCATTTATGGGTATTTACATATTCATTGTATGACCCTTATTCAATGGGGTGTACGTTTGGAAAGTTACCCAAGTCGGTTAGGGAACCTTTCACCCTATCTTTTTAAAAAACACTTCTTTTGTTATGTCTTTTAATTCAAATACAATTATGTTGGGATATGTTATTCTATATACTTATTGATGTAAATTTTATGTCCAAGTGATGAGATGCCATTGTCTCTCTCATCAAATCTTTTTATGAATTTTGAAGTGACGTGGTTAGGCTGCCGAATTTTTGCATGGGAACTTCTTAACACAATTTTTGATTCTTTGGAATAAACATATACTCCATGAATATGTCTTTCTATGAATATACTTGAATGAACTCTGATTGTATTACAATTAATATCTACTTATATTTTGTGAATTCGTTTTTGACACATAATTATGTCATTGATTTATCCTTAATCCAAGGATACCGTATTTGTAAGGGACTTCTTCTCAATCTCCATTCGTTAAGGCATATTTTTTTTTATAAACAAATTTCTTTTATACGGTGTATAAACCCATTTGACTTATAATTTTATTCAAAAGGAATCTTTTTATATGAAGCGTTTTAGTAAATGAAAAAAAGGAATGTTTCTTTTAACGTACGAGGTGACAATGTCCTTTTTCGCCGCCACGAGTATTATTTGGTATTTGGCTTCCTCTACAAGCCGTAATTTTTTAAAAATGAAATAAATACCATACAATCTTTTATGTATTTTGGTATTGAAAATGGTTTTTATATTGGATTTGTTATGTCAATATATTTAAGTGATATATTGTGATCAAAGTGTGGAAATGTTTTCTTTCCATTTTTTTATGTATTATGATATTATAATTGTACTTGGACATTTTACGGGTGGTTCCGTGAATACCAGGATTGGTGGTTACATTATAACCTCCAATTCATTTTGTATGGATGTCGACCGTTTGGCTATTCCATTAAGTATGTGTTGAAGTTGACCGTATGGTTATTCCATTTAAGTATGTTTATGTCCCATGTTACCTTTTTATGTTATGTGTTCTTCATATGGGTTTTATGGTAATCTTTTGGTTACAAAAGGGTATGTAATGATCTCTTATTCATTAAAGAGTTTTTTTACTACTTCATAAAGGTGAAAATTATTACATTTATAAAGTATACATGGTTTACTTGTAGTTTTGAAAAACTAACAGTTTTCATTCCTTGTGTATCCCTTACTGAGATTTTGATTCTCACCCCAAGTTATTTGAAATGTTTTTCATAGGACTTAATGTGGAATAGGGTCAAGGATGGGATCAAGGGAGAGTTATGCTATCTAATACATGGAACTAAACATGTTTCTTTTTAAGAGGTTTTTATTTTATGGAAACTTAATAGAAGTGTCTAGTTTGTAATCTTTGGAGATGCAATAGTTATGTCCTAATTCTCTAAAACTCTAAACCATGAAAAGATCCTCAATGTGAATTTTTCATCTAATTCAACATTAAGTAAGGTTTATGGCTGGGGCCTTATAACAAAAATTCTAGGAAGTTGTTATATTCTAATCCTCAAAGTCTATCTTAGGTTACCATTCTCTAGTAAGACTTTTTATAAATCTAGCTTCCATGGTTTGTACTAAACATCCTCTGATACCAGTTGTAACACCCCGACCAGAATTACCCAGAGTCGATGAATTATTACATAACATTGGCATGATATAAGGAATCATGTCCCGAAATACCTATCAGTTTAGTATCATTGTAAGTTCTAGATATAAACATATGTTATAAATTAAATTATAAATTGATAAAAACAACATTTTCTCTTTTGAACAAATTCATATCCCTTATAATATTCATGCAGGGCAGTCATAATATAATTTTCAAATCCTAGGAAAAATAAAACATAGAAAGGGGTGAGCTCAGGTGCTCATTAAGTATAAAAGTATGGAGGAATCGTTAATAAATAAGAATAAAAATTTTAGGCAATGTGTAAGACTTAAACAGAAGCCTTTAATACTTAAAAATCAGGTTTAATATGGAAAATAGAAATCAAATAATTCCATATACTTATTCCCAAAGATACACTACTTTTCAAATAATCATATGTAATATCAATAACCAATTTCATAATGATGGAATGCATAATGTCAGACATCATAACCACATTTTCAAGGCCTCATTCCAAGAGTAAAAATTAGATTTTGTCAAGGCCTTATGCCAAGACACTATTTTATCTCCTTATATATACTGATGCATTGTGGAGCTATAGTGGGTTCTACCCGTCACATACTAATCCTAATGAATTCCTCATTTGAAAATATTTGAAACATAACATAAACTGTCATATTAAAACTAGCATACATAATGTTAACACTATAACCATAAACCATGAATGGTATAAAAATAAAACATAAATAGTCAAACATATCACAAAAACTTCAATACAATATGGAAGATTGTATCATAATAAATCAACTTCAAACAAGGGAAAAATCCCTCAATGGATGTTGAAAAAGATGAAATCAAAACTATTTGAAAGAAATATCTCTTTCTATTTTGAAATCATGAAAAAGTCGCATAATTTTAAATGAAAATATTTATTTAGAAAATATTTTTAGAAGATTGTAAGTGAAGATTAAATAGTTATATAAGGTAAGTATATATCTGCAACAGCCGTACAAGTTAAAAAACATTATTTCCTTAATTTTTTCAAAAAGGACGTAACAAAACTTGTTTGGAATAAAACGAAATGATTCCTTCATAAAAATCATAAAAAAATTCAATGAAGGGTATAAATGAATTTACCCTATAGTTTATGAAAAATTAAATATGTTTTGAAATACATTTTTAAGAAACTAGAATGTGGATTATAATGAGGTCCCAGCAGATGCTCATTTATAAACAACCTGAGATAAAGAAAAGATTGTAGAATTAACAATTACCTTGTGCATTTCTTTGATCGACGGTACATTAAACTATTTTATAATGGTTAAATAATTTTTATTTAATTATACCAAAACCACATATATAAATATGATATCCTATATGATATTATAATATAGATTTTTTAATTATATTTTAGTATTATCATTGTTTATGGTGTTAACTGATTCATTTTCCTTTAAATGTTTTGTTATGTATGTCATGTTTGTTATTGATATGATGTATTTGATTCATATAAAAAATTATAGTATATTCTTAAACAATATTTTTAATCATAAAATAATAATTATTCATGAATGGATATGATTAGAAATTAATCTTCTCCCATTTGTGGAGACGGTAATCTATACGTACTCATGAGGGACAATAAACATCTAGTGATGATGAAATAGTATGTAATTTGATGTTATATCATGGATATAAAATCATTAATATGTAATATTTATTATTTAAATATGTTATAATAATTATTATACCCATACAAATAATGAAGTGTTTGAGTGACAAACTACACCATGACGTGGAGACGGTAAGCCTTACATACGGAGATATGACGACTTATCGTTCATAGGTTGGATAGAATACAGAATATGGGTTTACCATATTTATAATAACATTAAAGTATGTATAATTTAATAGAGTTTTTATTTTGGTTTAGATGTAATAAATAAATATGATGTTGAAGAAGAAAGGAACTTTGAAAGAGGGGGTGAAATTATTACATCTTCATCAGGTGTTTTCTTTAGAGTTGATCAAAATGGCACCTTAGGATGGATTTCTGATCAAATTAAGGGATCTAGGTCGAAGGGATGGTAGTTGGGAGGATGTTTTAGTAGGGTTTGGATGATCCAAATGACTTTGGAGGTGTGATTTTGAGATAAGTGGAAGCACCATTTTATAAGAGAGGTGAGGGTCACTTTAGGAAAAGCATGAAATATTATTTTATTATACAATCATATTTGGATTATAATGGCTTCTAAAGGTTTTATTTTGAGGAAAAGGTGGGGTTGGGTTGAAAAATATCTCAAACGATATGTTTAAGTATGTATAGGTCACTATATTAATATTATATTTGAGATTTTACTCTTAGTTAAATAGTTTAAATTTTACCATGTATTCTTGTATTATTATAATAAATGGTTAATAAACATACTATAAGATACCAAGAGAAATCTATGTGGTTTATTATTGATATATACAACGTTATATAATTCCTTTGGACAAACTTATATTTTTAGGTATATTATATCAATTAATAATATAGCATTTTCTTTAAAAACTCATTTATGTCAATTTTGACACAATTTGGTATTTTGTTTTTGTGAACATCATAACAAATTTATCACTTCAAGAAAAATTATTTAATAAAACCTATAATTTCAGATTAAATAATCAAATTAGTTTAATTCCTCATAAGTATCAATTTAAATTTATTTGGATGTTTATAATATAAATTATTCAATCTTTCATTAAAAAGGTAATTACTGCATCATCATTATGTCATTAATAAATTTATTTATTTAATGTCTAAAAATTATAAATAAAAAACCATTTTTTATGAAATATTTTAACTTTTTAATTAATATGTATAGTCTAATTTATCTTATTCCAAACCATATATTAAAAATGGTTTAGTTATTAAAAAATGAATTTAATTATTTTAACTGTTCTTTAAATACAATAATAATAAATGTCCTAATATAATATAAGTCGAACAATATGATCATATGTTATACATCAAGATTGTTTTGGTTGAAAAAAACTCATCCAATAGAAATTGGACAAGTGTTAGGGAAATTATTATATAATTTTTACCATTAATTTTCTAGTTTACTTATAACCGTGGTAAATTAAAGTCCAAAGTTACTATTCAAAAAATTTAGTTTCATCTCATTAAACCATAATTTACATACATATTTAAACCATGTCTCTCATGTTTTTGAAATTAAATTCCTAGAATCTGTAAAATTATGTTTTATTTAGATTTGAAAATGCACTTAGAAGGTGGCTAAAAGACGGTAAAAAGATCAATAGAATTTTTATATCTAATTTTATTATAAAATGACTCCACTAAATTACCTTGAACATATATAGGAATTATGAATCTATTTTTACATAATATAAATTTAAATAAAATAAATAATTATTTTTTTAAAAAAAATTAAACAGTAACGATGTGTGTTTCACTATTCATCAAAAATTGAATGTTTTTTGAAAAATACCAAAAACTCTCCCTAAGCTAATTTTGCTAATCCAAATCCAAAAATAAAGTCCATTTTGAAAAATAAAATTTATAATATATAGAAACAATTTTATTAATATTTATATCGTTTTGTTTGATTGGTCATGGATTGATAGAACTCAAATTTGCATACATCGCATGCTATTGTTTTTATTTAATGAGAAGTGTACTATTGAAGCTTAGTTTGTTACATGTGATGAAAATAGGGTGTTCAAGATGTTCATTTTCCAAGGACATGGAGATTTTGTATCAACACTATGTAAAATAATAAAAATTTTATAAATATCAAATTTATTTTTTAAAAAATAATATATAAATTTAATTTAAAACATTCCCCATTAGAGATTACATTAATTTATTCAAATAGAGAGACATCATGAAAATTAAAATAGATTAAGAAAAACCCATTTTTATACTAGAAACTAAAATTATACTAAAATAAAATATAATGTTAATAAAAAATTAATTATGTGGATTAAATATAACTAAATAATAATCATTTTAAATTAATATTTAATTACATAAATTTTGGAAGGGAAATGATTGTTTTACGAAAGATACTATTTTCACTATACACTAAATATCAATATTTTATATAATGTTGAAAAAATCACTTTATGTTAATTTCAATAGGATTATTTCCAAATCAAATTAATTTATAGAATATATTTTCAAAAAATTAATTATATTTATTTCTAATTAAAATCAATAAAAATAATTTTTTCAGAAAATTTTATTTTGATAAATATAATTCCTTTACTAAAAATTGGTTGAATATTTAAAAATATTTCATGAATAAATGTATATTTATTAGGAAATTTATACAACATAAAGTAGATTAAAATATCAATTCACTACTTTTTAATATCAATTTTATTATGCTTCTATTTTAGATATATTTTTTCATGGTTTTCTATGACCGATGTCACGTGTAATGCACGTTATCAAACAGAATCATTATTGTGTGCAAAAAAATGATAAACTCAATGTTTCATATAAATATTTAAAAATAAAAATCTCAATTAATTTTTAAAAATATATTTCATTAAATATTAGGGTGTTATTAAAAATATACAATATAATTTTTTATTATTATTATAATATTCAAAATATATCTGAATATTATGGATAAACACACCCTTCATTAAACTTCATTATTAAACAATTATCCATACATTGTCATAGTGTTCAATGATATGAAATATTTCCTTATTATTATTTAATATAAAATCAATCATGATTCAAGAATATACCATATGAAAATAATTCAATACAGAAATTGATACTTCATGTTATTCCATTATACTATTTATATCAACATTAACTTCCACCATTAAATCCTTATATCATGGAAGGGAGTTTTCAAGTATTTGTATGTAGTTCCCTTATCAAATAAAATTGATTATTTGATATTTTTCTTACAATAAAAGAGAGTACATGAACCATATTAATTTTTTAGAGTTGAAAATGTCTTCGATATATAAAATAGTTTTTATAATTTATTTGGATCTATAAATGTATTTAAAAATCAATTAAGAATACTTTTTCATTTTTTTAAATCATCAATATGGGATAACAAGGTTATTTTATATCAATTTCATTTTGTCTTGATAAAATAATTTAAATATATAAAAAGTATCATTATTAAAATATAAAATGAATTATTTTATATTAAATAGAAAATTGGACTTATAAAGACAATATTAAAAGATGTTATATAATACATTGACCATTAAATCCTAAAAAACAACATTAATGACATAAAAATTAATGAATGTTTGAACCTCAATGTTTTTTTCATACCTTTCCTTTACATTATATAAATGTGAAGAAAAATTATAAAAAATTTATGTATATTAATCGATTGGATTACAGATACCTCAACCAAATAAAATGATTCCCAAAATTTCAAAATCATAGTAAATACCATCACATAATAACATATAAAAATGTGTGTATAAAAAATTGATATTATCATCATCCTTAATCTTAAAAAATCATGATGGTATACAGAATAATTAGTTTATCCTCACATAAGAATAACTTAATCACCAAAACATTCACAACCTCACTCTGATAGTTTATATAGTATTCTATACATATTACTGATGGGTTATAATTTATATCAATCATAATATTCCTAGGGGGTCACTCTTCTTAGGAATGGCTCTTACTATTATCCATAGTGGAATCCAATTTCACATTATGCCCTTGAGAAGAGATCCATTCATTTCCCAATGTTCCCAAATATGTGTTCCCAATGATCGGAACCAATATTTTTCTATAATACCAAATATAAGGATCTGAACATTAACATTAAATATTAGTGTGTCATTAAACTATAATTCAAAACCATTATTTCCCTAGGGTCTTTTAGATATATAGTTATTTATTATTGGGATAAAAAGTAATAAAAAACTTATTTTAAAAAGTGGGTAATTCTCTATAGTATCCATTTTTCAGAATTATAAATCTTTTAATGTAACACATGTCTTATTTTTTTAGAAATATTGATAAAATTCAACAATATTTGTTCCATTACCATAACCATCCTTCAACCCAATGAAATAAATTTTCAGATATATGATTAGAAAAACAAATATAATTACATAAAAGTAAAAAATCCATTATTAAATTGAAAGATATGAGGACTCAAGATAATAATTTTCCCAGAAAAAGCATACATTGTCACAAAAATAGGTATCATATACCCTTTAAAATGACCATCATCTTAAAATTTGAAATAAATTAAATTCTAGGAAGACTCGTCAGTAAGAAAAAATGTTATGTGGGTGACATGGAAAATAGTCATCATAAATCCCTTATTTGAACCTTACAAGAACCCATATAATAAGAATATTATTATATCTGAATTCAAATTTCATTATGTGGAGAAAATAATTATTTCTAAATAAATCAGAGATCTACTGGGAACACCCAATGTATTGGCTATATTAGGCTTAACGAATAGCTATAATGGGGTCAACCCCTACATATAAACTATATCATTCTATATCATAAGATATGAAGGCCTTAAACACAAATTAATCAAATTATTATGGCTATATAATTTATATAACTCTTGAAAAAATAATTAAAACTCATGTGTAAATCACTTTTGGATGTCAAATTATTATTTTCTCCTAAGAAACATTGAACACCCAAAACCATAACAAAATTGAAACAATGATTTTATTTAAAACTATTATATACTATAGAACAATACAAACAACAAATAAGTCTTATTCAAATGTGAAATTTAATTTCCCTAATGTAATTTAAAATAGAGTTCTATTATTTCTCTTGGTAATGAAATTTAAAAATTACATAAAATGATTGTTTTTTCAAACAATTAATTGAATGTGTGATGAAAATCTATTTATAATTATTTTTTGTCAAAAAAATATATTCATAGGATAATTTTAATGAAATAGACATGGAAGATAATAATTTATTAAATAAATCATTATAACATTTAAAATTTCTTTTAACTTAAAATTATCCCTTACCTTTAGTACGAATATTCACATTATTCATGTTATATTAGAATTAAAAAAAATGGTTAATTAATTTAATTTATTGAGAATCATTTATATTTATATTTTCTTTATTTAATTTAAAAATTATCATATTATATTAACTTAACTATTATTTTATTTTCATGTTATACGTTTTAATGATATTCAGCTCACTCACCCCAAGTGAGTTAAATAAGATGACTACAGTAACAAATTTCATTATTGAATAATATATATAATAGTAATCATGAAATAAATAAAAATTTTATTTATCAATTATACTTTTATAAAAACCGTGGAATTGGTTTATGATAAATTATCTATGTTACAGTTAAGGAGGTGTTAGGTCATACATACCCATGTACAATATTTTATCTTTTCAAAAATCATTTTACAATGGAAGTATTCATTTATTCATCCTTATAGTGTGATAATAAAATAATAAAAACCATATTATTTATTTGAATATGCTTATAAGTAAAATCTAGGGGATGCGGTAATATAAAAATCACATCTCTTTGTAGAGGTAGTAGTATACACATTTTCCTGAAAATTATTATCATTTTTTGTGTGAATGAAAAAATATGTAATTAAATGTATATTGTCTATTAATAATTATAAATATTTCATTAAGATCATATATAAAAATGAATTTCATTCTTATAACAAACTGTGATAAGTTGTTATGGAAGGAAATTTATATTGAATTGTGAGGTAGTAATCCATTATACAAATGAAAGATGGATTAATTTCCCATTATATAGAATAGAATATAGATATATTATAGGTTATTAATGTAATAAAATATATTTATATGTAAGATATTAGTGTTACTATTTCAAAATTCATGAATAATATTTGAAGGTGGTAAATGAATAAGTAAACAAATAACTATTTTCTTAGAAATATAAATCTTATTTGGCCAACCTCATTTTTATTATAGCTTAATACACCAATGGATTGTATTATAAAATAAATAATAAATATCATATTTTTATAATTATGTAATGAATTATTTTTTATGGGGATTTGGTGAACTAATATGTTTTAATTTATAATAAATGAGAGTAATGTGGTCCCTTTTATAATAAATGGGAGCGAAACTCCTTGAATTTCTTGAAATATTAAATTTATATAAATTTCACTTGATGTCTTTATAGATAAAAAAAATTAGAGATAAGATTAAAATTATTTTAATTCACTTTATAAATTATATATTGGTTATTTTGTTATCACATTTAAATCCAAATGATATTATTTTAACCCTTATTAACCAATTTAAAAATTTTATGAAATAACTTTTTACTGTTAATTGGTTCATATAGTTACTATAAAAAAAACCACATTAATCGGTTATGGATGATATCCAAAACCAAATCACAATCACGTGGGAAAATATATAGTTTTTTATGAACTCAATATCATTTAATAAAATAATATTTATTTGTAAATATCATTAATATCTATTTGGAGATAGTAAATTTAATTTGGAAATTAAAAATATATGAAAAAACATTTATTGAATAACATATTCCCATAAAAATATTTCATGTCATATATTTCAAAAGAAATTTTTGAACAAAAAATCTTAATTTTTTTTCTCAAAATAATTTGAATGCTTTTCTATAGATTTCAAAAGAACCATGTAAGTATTTCATAAGCATTTATAAATATTATTTAGTCACTGAAATTAAAAAATAAAAATCAATGAAAGATGAAAAATGATTATTTTTTTATAATAAAAAATAACTGTTAATTACACCAATGTTAAAAATGTTATATATATTGAAGTAAAAAGTCTCATATTAATTAAATTATATCCACATAAATATTATAAATTTCAAAATATTTTCCAAATGGAAATAAAAATCCATATATTTTTCTTTTGGGTGATTATGGTTGATTAATTTTGATCTGACAAAATTAATGCATCTATTAGGTCTAATCATTAGTTAATGTAATTTTGTTTTCCTATATAATTACCTGATTTACTCATTGCTCTGGTCACAAAATAAACTATTAAATTTATTCATATTGACCAAAATTAAAAGTGAAATATTTTATAAATTTCTAATACCTCATTAATAATATGGAATCCAATTTCAATGATTTAAAACTCATATATGGAAGAATTAAATTTAATATTAAAACTATAAATCATAACATAAAACATGTTTTTAGAAAAATTAACTTCTATGTATTTTTTAATAAAATTTTTGTATAATATTTAAATAGAAAAACCTGATTATATTACATTAAAAAAAATAAACTTATTAAAATTTAAAACTATTCACATATAGAATTTATATTATTAAATAATTTAAATGAAATTACAATTTTAAAATTTTTCATTAATTTTTGACAATTCATTAAAAAACCAAACATTTAATAAAAAATCCAAAATTAATTATAAAATAAAATGTAAATAATAATTTTTTATATATTTATAATTTTACAAAATAATTTTTTTCAAACCACCAAATTTTAATTATAAATGTGTCTCATAAAAAGTAATAAAAGCATTTTTTATGAAAACATACTTTTAAGAAGAAAATGATGTTGCAATAAAAAATCCCTTACTTATTCTGGAAGAATTTATCAAGACATTTATTTTCAATAGGGAATTTATATTTAAATAATAATTTGGTAAATAATATTCGTATGCCCCAATTTAATAGCTAGTTTACAACCATCATATTTAAATAATAGTATTTCATGGATTCCTTAGAATTAGTGTTTTATATCGTATATGATATTGAACATATTTTTATAGATTTATTCAAACAAAATATAATGGTATTTATTTAATAATGTTTTTGAATTAATACATTTGCATTTTTTATTATTTTATTGAAAAAGAATATTATATAATATAATTGAATCATGGTTGTTACATTATTAACTCCTAAAATACATCTTTTCCAAAATTTAATGAATTTATACTAATAAATTAATGTGGGATTTCATTCATCATAAATTATTCAAGTTCTTATGTCTTGTAATCTATGTTCTGTTTTCTAATATATATATTCCTAATTGAGTTTTCAAATTCTCTAATTCTTGTTCTCCAGTGATAAAAATATAGAATTTCTCTTAAAATAATGATAAAGAAAGTTCCAATTCAGTTTCCCAGGAGGGTTACCTATACATGGAATCTAGAATGAAATTTTTTCAATAAAGAGATATTCAAAGTATATTTATCATTAGAGAGGATTGACATTAGTTTTAAATTTTAATACATTACTGCAATTATTTTTAAAATTTCAAAATTTATGATATTTCTGGGATATATATTACATTACATAACGAATATTATAACACTATTCCATAAAGATTCATCCTAGAAAACATGAACATATATTTTCTATTATAATTCAATCATTTAATTATCATCACACCACATTTATGTTCTTTTATATTCATTGATATATCTCTATATACCTATTAAAATAATTGTCCTCTCCTCAATGAGTTCAAGGATAAAATATTCTTCTCAGTAATTTTATCCCAAGAATTTTTTGTATTAATTATTTTATAGTATAAATCATCATACAGTTCCATTAGAATAAACTAATGGATGATTTTATTATGACCAAAATTTTCTGAAGGTAAAAAACATATATCATGAAAATTGTATGCAATGTGGGGATTCCCTCATTATTTCTTATAATATTTTAATAGTCCTATTATAATGTCCATTTATACGTGGATAATAATTATTGATCAGTTTTATGTCATTTTAATGAGTCCTATGATTACATTCCATGAATATCAATGTAAATAGTGGTTAATAATCATATTCCATTAATAGAGTAACACCATGATGTCTCAAATAACATTTATATAAATAATCAAAATATTTCAAAGATGTAGATATTCCATTACAGAAGAAAAGATTTTGGAAATGTTACAGGTTTTTAAAATAACCTATATGACATAATGTTTTTAGAATAATTGTAAATCCATCAAAAAATTCCATATCTATCCAAACTCATTTACAAGAATAAATAAGTAGATGATTCATGACTCATTTAGGATATATTTTAATATTATATACATTCTATAAAAATACAGAAACATGATACATAGTATTAAATTTCCCATTTGATTTTATTTGACTGAAAATCATCCTTCAAATCCATATAAATTTTTGATCACCCAAGCTGTATAGATTAATGTGAGATAAGGTATTCATTTTAAAATCAACCACCAAAAAAATGTATGGATGGAATAAATAAAATCATTCAATATTTATACACACAATCATAAAACTGGATATCATCATGTTTATCTTCATTAACACCTGTAATTTTATTTTCTAAACTCTTATAAGTAAACATCAAAAATATTATTCTTTCAAATAATGATTGTTTCAAAATCATTTGAAAATTTAATGGCGTTTCCCTTCCATAATAATCACCATATCAAACCATAATATGTACCTACATATAGAATCCTTTTTAATCATTGTATGATCGATAATTCTAATATCTTTCATATACAACACATCAACAATTTATAATATAGTTTTATAAACAAAAAAAGAACCAATTAGACATGTGTATTGATGTTAGTCATGAATTTTTTATATATTTTTTATATATAATAGGCGCATGATTTTTTGATATGAGAAAATATGTGGGGTACTTTTATAATCTAGAGAGGTTACCCAATAAGAATTTTGATATGGTATTAAATATATTAATTCCATTCCCAATAGAAATGGATCCATAATGTCTCATATTTGAAGAGGATGTGTTATATGGGATATATTTGAAAATTAAATATTATTATAAATGTTTTTATGTCATTAATCCACTAGGATTTTAGTATCATTCCTTCAAATCTATTTTAAATCTAACTGTTGAATCTAACGGTTGAATCTAACTTTTTTATGAAATTTTATTAATCCTAATGATCAAAAATCGAATCTTGTAATTAAAATAAATTTACATTCTCCCCCCTAATATATATTCAATTTTACCAAATAAAATATATTTAATTTTATGAAGTTATAATAAATAAAAATCCATAAAATGTAATGAATAAATAATTTTAAAATTTTAAATTTGATGTCTAAAAAAGAATACAATGAAAAATTATATTTGATTTTTAATAAATTGTAAATAATTCCATCATGTTAAATCTAATTATACATTACTTTATTGTAAACAAATTGAAAACGTAAAATAACTTTATAAATTCAGGATTAATATTAAAGAACTAAAAATAGTTTTTATTTTATAAAAACAGTACTTTTGTTTAAAAAAACCATAATATTATATTTATAACATAAAAATTATATTTTAATATAAAATATTTAACATCATAAAATATGTATTTGTTTATTTATTTTTTCAATCTATATTATTATTATTATATCGTTATATAATTTTCATTGTGACATTATTTGTAAAATTTGTATTTTTACTATTCACCTAGAAATACCTTATTTTGGGAAAATTAAAAACAGTAAAACTAATCTAATTTTATCACTCTAAAAAAATAAATAAAATTATTTTCATCAAATTAAAAATATAAAAATTTTACATTTATTTTTTAAATAGATTTTTTAATAAATATGTGTGCATTACACAATTTTATCTTAAGAATGGGAATCAAATCACAATAATTTATTCTTGGGTTTTATAATAAATGTTACTAGAGTTTCCACTCTCATATTCCAACACATGTTTTTGGTTTATTTGGATAGATGATTAAAAATAATCTTATTATAATACAACATTTAAAATAATTGGTATAATCTTTTAAAAGCTTTTTTGTATATGTATATGATCATTTTCTACTCTTTGGGTTGTTTGGGTTATTATACATTTCCATTGCAGATTTAGTTGTCACTATTTTGGCCTATACACCACATTATTGTATATTTTTTATGAATTTTATTATTGGTAATGCAGTGTGCATTCAATATGTGGGAGATAATTTCAAGATATAACTAGAATCTAATTTTGAATCACATAGAGTTATATAGATGGGTTTTCCAATTTTAAAATATATTTTTGTTCAGTTTTATTTTTATGTTATTTAAAATTATACCATATTATATATTAGACTCAACGGTATTTTTCATTTCTATGTTTTTGTGAAATTATTTTTTATTTTGTGATCATTATATTTATAATCTATACAAATTTTTATCAATTTTTTCTTCATTAATGTGTTTTTAAATGGAAAGTAGAAGAATAAATTCTACTAAATAAATTGTTATGAAAACATAGCATTATATCTAGACACTTATTATCTTGTTTCATACATGAGTCCACTTCATATTTTATCATAGTGGAACAGGTATGTTAAGGGAGGACATTACATAAGGATATTAGTGTCATATTTATTCATTCATTTTAATATATCTAAATTTAGTGAAATAGAGACTATAATATATAACATATTATGTCATCAATATGTGTGACCTTGGAAGGGAAAACAAAATATATATACAATTTCCTTTAGAATAATTTGATTTTATTTTGTTTATTTATAAATTATATTGTGTTGGGGTACAAATTTCACACTACATGATGATGAATATTGAGAAAACTATGTATCATATTGAAATATAGGGATATTTTATATATGATCTAACATGAAATATTTCTAGAGTTGTTTTATTATATTATTTGAAATATTGAAATTATAATAAACTAATTGACGTAATATTTTAACATGTTATTAGTAATATATCAATTACCCAAAATATGTGAGATGAATTTCATAATTTTATTTGATATTTTTACTAAATACCATATTAACATGGACATATAATGCAATAAGGATTAATTATTTTGTGTAGCATGTGATATAAATTATAACTAGTGTGTTTTATGATGTAGAAACACCAAATCAAAGAAGAATATCAATGATACATGTCGGATGGTTATTAATAATCAATGATATAATGTGGGCTATATAGAGTTGGATATTGAAAAATATTATTCTAACAACAGAACCTGAGACTCTATTAGATAAAATTATTACAAATATCTTATGAAATTTTATATCAAATAGAGAATTAATAACCTCTCAACTTTTTATTGTTATAATTGATTACAAATTAATTTTTTGGGAGAAATACCCTGATATAATTATGGTATATGGTAGGATTCATGGAAATGATAATTTAAAAGAATAGAGGATAACATTATTGAGAAGATTAATTCAAAATAGAGTTATAATAAATTATATAGTCATTATGAATGGTGGATTTGTGAGATATCAACGGTATAATCTAGACTAGCTAATATGAAGGATGTGATTACCATAGGATCCTTTAAATATTCTTATCATTGTGATGTTATATTCATATACCAATAGTAGAGATACATTATATTATTCATCTAGATATATTGGGATAAATTTTATTAAATTATTTCACTCTATTTTTTTACAACATCATTTTATTTGTATAATGTGTCTAGACTATACATACCATTGAATTTTTTTCGAATATATTTTGATTTAGAATGTTTTTCAAGAGATTATCTATTATGTTTTACCATAATTGTGGATGTAGTTGAAAATTCACTCAATATTCAGAAGGAACCATAAGTGTAAAAGAGATATTTAGTGGGTGGTAGTGTATTTTGGGTATAAAAGTAGAGAAAATGGATAATCGTCCCAAATAAGGTGACATGCCTATTGTCAATATAAATTAAATTTATTCACCTTCACCTAGATTCTTATTACTTCTAAACTACAATTAGTGTTTTTAAAAGTTACATACATGTGTTATATGTTTTTATTTGATGAAAATTGTCATTATAATTAGAAAATGTTTTAAATCTTATAAAATTTGATATTAGAGGGTTTTATTAATTGATTTATCTTAAAAAACATATTATGCATGGGCAGTTAATCCAAACAATTTACCAACTACACGATGTTTGGTTTTTATTTTAATGAATTTTTTAAGTAATATATTGGAAATTATTAGTAGGTTATAAAATAAATGGATCATCCGATGAAGGTGTTGGGATGAGGTATAAGATATCATATTTTAATGTTCTATAATAATGCGGTTGATTTTGCCAAGATCTTTTCCATTATAATTGTATTGGTGGTGGTTTCCTCTACCATGGATTTTATTTTATTTGATACTATTTATCCACATTAATCTATTGCATATTTATTTGTATCTTATATAGGTTAATATGTTTCATTTTTCTCTTAGAATAATTTAATGGGATAAAGGGATGAGTCTATCCATTTATTTCCAACATGTGACATTATTAAAAATGTAGTTAGAATTATATGAAATATTTTAATTAACTAATTAAGTGTATTTAATTATTTTATTGGAATTAAAATAATAAAATATGTATAGGACATATTGATTTTTATCAAATAATAGATAAGTTATTCAACTCTTTAAATAATATTTTTTATTATTGTGTTATAATATGATATTCGAAGGGTTGGATATAATTATTTTTTTCTATATAAGATCACATGTAATCCCAATGAATTATCATGGATCAGATGAGGCAATTTATCCTATATAATTGATTCACTCTAATAAGTCAAATATGAAAAATTCATTAGTCACTAAGCATATTAGTACAATGGGGATATATGTACCTTAAAAGGGATTATTATAAGATTCAATTATATGAAATAATTGATTTGTCACAATGTTATTATGTTTCAAAAAATGACAATTCCAATTGATTACATGAGAATTTCCCTAATTATCATTCTTAAATTAGGATGTATGGAACACATCCTGAATCAAGGTCAAAAATGCAGGTTGAATCAACTCAAAAAAATATATTCTATTACAGAAAATATATCAAAAGGAAACACATACAATGGAGAATGATTTCCATGTCATATATGATATTTCTAACCCAACCAAGGTGATATCATCAACAATATGAGATCGCATACAGAAAAAATGGAAATTTTCATTTAATTATAGTTTTAATCTCAGAGACACTTTTTGGTGATAAAATATTATAGAATAGTTTTATTCAATATCTTTTCCTTTGTTATGATGCTCGATCCTTCTATGGATATATAACATAACTATTACTATGAGAGGGGATACAAGAATTTTATAATAATAAAGGGCTAAAATAAGGACTTTATAATTGGTTAATGGTGACATTTCTTGTAACTGAACTCTACCATTGTCAAATATTTTTACTTTAAGCCCTCAATGTACAAGATGTTTTCAAAAAAAGTTCCTATTTAATTTAAATTTACCATTCCATTTTTCTATTAGAATATTGGTGGTAAAATGTTTTTAGTCTAATTTAAGATTACATCACTTCCAAGAGTTAATTCAAAATCCTCGACGTAAACTATGTGTGTCTATACGAAATAATTGTATATTGATATCCTTTTATCCCCTAAATAATATAAGAAAAAAATCTCCCTATGGTATTATATATTGACAATCTAATTCTGGGTAAGTGAGTTTATTTTGTTATCTATTAAATCAATACATATATATGGTTTTTATAATGAGGTGTTGGAATAAACCCAAGAAAAAAATTCATGAATATCTCATCTCACACCAAATTATACACAAGATGTGGATGAAATATAGGATATGACTTCATTGGTTTAACATAGACCTACTAAAAAATTATGTAATCAATTTAGATAATATTATATTTAGTGAATTATATCAAGACCCCACTAATAACGCCTCATATTCAAATATACCTTTATTGAATATAAAAAGTAATTAACTAATAATCATTTGGATTAAATGAAGGACCTCAAAAGCATTTTCAAGAAATATTTTCCTTTATTCTACATAAAAAAGTAATAGTTGTTTTATACAATATATAAAATCATCCAAAACAACAAAAATTAAATATCTATATATTACCCCTAGTGGACGAGAGTAGGAATAGAATGTATAAACAATATCAAAAAAGATCCTTATCCTACAAATCTAAAAAATCCCTTATATTCACCCAATAAAAGATACCCAATAGGTTAAATTCCTTACTAATCCTTAATATATATATAGTGGGAAACATCATTCTTAATGAAACTGCGAAAAAATTCCATTTTCATGGCTTCCAACTAACGTGAATGTAGAATCTGTTCAAGTATTAAACCCAAGAATACTACACATGATTCAATTTTGTTTAAAAAATTATATTTTTTTAAATAATATGATCATACTTTAATGAAAACATATTATTAGAATGATATTATTTCAAATACATAATTCTATACATGAACACTTTTATATTGAGTTCATGTTTGAACTAATTTCTTTAATTTGGTTGGGGGTAGTAAGATCCAAACTCAGTTAATTTTTTCTATATAAAAATATATTTGAAAGCCCTTCATGGAAAATTTATGTAATAAAAATAATCCCAACTACAATCAGGAAACGTATTAATTGGTTCATAGGTAAGCCATTGTTTTATATTATTTAAGGAGTCCAGACACTGAAGACTAAACACAATATTCACATCATTCTAAGTGATATTCATTATAAGTGAAAAAATATTTATAAATCCTTTATAATTCTCTAACAATACCACCCACACAACAACCTAAGATTTAGAATGTATAATTTCCATTAAAACATTATGTTTTAAACATATTTCATTAAAAAATCATCTAAACTAACTAAATAGTTATATATTATATAACCCCTAAAATGTATTTATAGTATTAGTGTGTAATAAGAAATGAAATATCATTATTAAATTTTAATTTAAATAATATTAATCTTTTTTTATTATTCTAATTCATTTAAAAAATTCAATTAATTTAACTAAAAAACAAGTGAAACCATTTTAGGAAAAAAAATTAACAATTTTATTTTTTTGAACATTTAAAAAATATAATATATATAAAATAACATGTTTTCATGAATAATTTAGTAAAAAAATATAATTAGAAGTTGAAAAGAAATGAAAATTACAATGGTTCATTTTTTGTGAAAAGTTACTTTTATATGAAATGATTTTTCATTATATTTTTATGTTTCAATTTAAAATATAAATTCTTACATTTTTTAGTAATATATGATACCATTATCATCTTTATGAAATACATATTATTGATATTTTCTTTAGATAATTTTATTTGTGTTTTCTTTGAAAATATGTACTTTTAGGAAAATAGTTAAAAATATAGTTTTTTTAATGCCATTGTATTTTTTATCATTATCAATATATATATGAATGACTAAAAATATTATAAGTACCTTTCATTAAAAATATATATTTTGGCCATGAAATTGTTCAATTAGAAATACTATATCCCATTTATAAAAAAATTTACATTTTAAAAAATATGAAATATTTTTCGAAAACAAATTTTAATATTTCTATTCTAATTGATTTCTTGTTAGTGAAATTATTATTTTTTGATTTATTTTTCCATCACAAAAATCCATTGATTAAAAATAAAAATATTAATTTGGTTAAAATATTACACATATTATTTATTGTGGGTTAGTTCCCTATAGAAATATTAATTATTTAAATTGATCACAATTAAATGTATATGATTTGATATATATACATTGATTCATTATTAAAATAAATTTTTTTAAAATATAAATCCATTATTTAAGATATAATTTCCTTAGATCATGTCTCATATTAAAAGGTTATAATAGTTTATAGGTATAATGAAAACCTGAAGATCAAATGATAGGAATATTGAACATATTCCTTTTAGTCTTGATATATCATACTGATGTGACCCAAATATTGTCCGACTCTCATGTGTTGGGGGTCATAATAATTGATGATACATCTCATGATGATCACAATTGGTGATATAATGTACATTAGATCATGAGGAATAATCCTCCAAGAAGACCACCCTGTGCTTTTTTTTTATTGGTTGTCCCTATATAAAAACAAGTGTATAGGTCTGAAAAAATTAGAACATTATTCATGTGTAACAATTGATATCACATATTGATTCAAGGGAAAAAAATTGAATTGATGACTTGGTGAGCTTTCTTGTATTGGGTATGTTTTTGGTTTTATGACATTGGTTGAATAAACAAGATCAAAATTTAAACTTTCTAGTTGTGGAAGAGATATATTGTTGGCCCAGGATGACAAATTTTTTTACAAATTCATTGAATATATTACCCTATTACAATAATGTAAGTTGATCTAGTAAGGTGATGAATTATATATTGAATTATACAGATGATGAGAGGTGTGTGCAACCTGGTTTATAAGATATTCATGTGAGAAAATGATTCAATAAAACATAATATGTTAGTAAGAGGTTGTCCTATTAATGAGATTATTTATCACTATAAGGTCTATGATTGGTTTCAAAAATTAACTCTTAATTTTTGAGTGTTTTCACGCTTTTAACAGGATAATGAACTAGAGGCTGTAAGAGAATTTCTATCCATTAGTTCCAACTATTCGATTGAATTTGAGTTCTACATATAGTGGGTCACACAAATAGGGGTGGATGAATATTTTAGAGTGATCGATCAAAATTAGAGGTAATAAAATTATATTATTATATTTTAAAATAATAATTTTTATATATATTTTTCAAGGTATTCACAAGTTGTTTGATCATAAATGTTAATATTCGAAAAATAATTTTTTTAATGAATATATGATATTCACGGTTTTTAAAATATTTAGGCATATTACATGTTTTATTAATGATACATATTTTACCTTGTAACATGTTAATTTATTAAATATATGATAAAATATTAGTGATATTTATGGCATGATTTTAATGTCATAAGTGTGTGAGATTTTATAAATTGGGGTAATTACTTTTCAGGGACTACATTAAAATTTGGGAATGTATAACCTAATTATAAAAGATATTTTTAGCCTCTTGAATAATGAGATCAATAATTTTTAAGAATTTATAGTGACAATTACTCCCATTATGTCATATCAAGCTCATATATAGAGATTTATAAGGACAAAAAATTCCAAAAATATCCAGCCTACTCCAACATGACTTTGTTCTTCACATAATTGATAGAATGCCAGGAAAATCATAAATTAACCAAGATAACAGCCATTAATTATATCTAGTTGATTATTGAGTGTTTGTGCAGGTGGATATGATCTATAAGATTCCAACCATGGTATATATGATCCAAGAAACATCAATGGTTGGAAAATATAAATTTAGATCATAAATAAATAATTTACTATTTGGGATTAGAAAAAATTTTAGTTTTGAAGAGTAATGGAATTTACCATTGTCCACTAATAAATTAGTTAAATAAAATATATGAATTATATATTTTAAATGTTAATAAAATCCAAAAATCTTAAAATATGTATATAATTCTTTTTCATTCCTAGGTTCCTTAAATTTGAATTAGAGAGAACATGAAATTATTTTATTTGACTACATTAAAATGAAATTTTATTTTCTATGATTCAGTAATATTGTTTCGATATGGTGTTTATATATGGTCCCATTATTATTAAAAACATGTGTATCTTAGTTATTATACCCATGATATTATGAGATTGATGATTTATGGGTATTGCATAAAAATATTGATCACAATTTATGTTTTGTTTTTTCTACACATCCAATTCTATAGATGTGATGTTTTCTTAGTCGGAGTGTGATGTAAGTGCATTACTTGTTTGAATAAAATACTAAAAGCCAGAATAGTAGTCCATAAACAATATATGATTACTGTTCATTCAAAATAATTTTTCCAAAACCATTAAATATATATATATATATATATAACCCCCTCAATAGAAAGTTAATGATTTTAAAAAAATATATAAATAAATAAAAGTTCCATGCCCCATTTGATTGGGCATGCAATGTTTTCCCTCTCACATTTTGGGAGGGTGATGGTTTGTATTTATATATATTGTATATTATAATTTATATATTATAATTTACAAAGAGTATAATATTGTTTATAATATATATATATATATATTGTGTGTATATATACCATCAGATAGATGTCCAACTAGACTCGAGATGTACCGATTTGTTGATATGGTCATCATAGCCCATTAAACTCATTGAATTCCATACCATAATTCAAGTAACCTTTTTTTAAATGGACCAAAAAATTTGGGACAATAAGGAATAAATTAATTTTAATTAAATAATATTTAATGACATTATTTATGGTGTTGTGGGATATATTAGAAATTATTTACAATAAATTTAGTTCAAGTTAATGAATTAATAATTAAAATTGAGTTCATGTTTAAATAATATAAATTTTAATGAATTGTATTTGATTTTTGATATATTTTGAGCTGATACTGACGCATTCATGTATTATTTATTATTTATTTTATTTAATTATTCATTTTATGATTTATAATGTTATAATTATTTTATTTTAATAATTTAAGCATCATTCTCCAGTGATTAAGTTATATGAGGGAATTAATATGTATATTTATGTAGTGAAATGTATTTTATTAACGTATGTTTTCCATAACATTGTGCGAGTATACATTTTAATGATTGGAGTAGTTCATCGAAAATCTATTCTTGTTGAGAGACAAAATAAATTATATAAATGAAGTTCCTGAGAGTTGAGAGAACTATAATTCAAGTAATGTATGGACATCTAAAATTATCATATAGTATAAGTTAATAAACTACTATCCTAATGGATTATTAGAATGGTTATGTATTTTCATGAAAACATCAACTTTTTTATTATATCAATGGTCTATTATTTTTTGAATATTTATTTATTAAATTTTATCACATAGTTTAAAAACCTACATAAAAATATATAATGAACATGTATCTAAATTTTAATATTTTAAATGAGTTGATATTTTATGAGTGTTAAGACATAGAGTAGTCATGTTAAATACAAAAGGCTTTCATTTATTGAGATTAACTTATGATTTTCTTCAAATAAATTATTTTTTCATTAATTTCATCTCGCACATAACTTATGTTAGAATCAATGGTTTGAGGTGATCACCAACCCCAGCTGAGAGTGCCTCTTACTACCGTGAACATCATAAGAGATTGGTGAGTCGACTAAACTATTATTGGTTGAAATTATGTAGTTATACAAATATTGTTTCATAATTAGAGGAAATCATTATGCTATGCAAAATAATTCATTGTAGTATGTTGGAAACCCGTCAAAAGACCAAGGATTCATGATTTAATGTAGTTGGAACAAAAAATTATACATTATACTATTAGAGTTATACTGTTTTTGTTCAAAGGGATGTTAATAGAGGACTGTGAATCACTTACCCAAGAATTCTAAGGAAACTTAGTGTTCTGAATCTGTAGGTGAGGACAACAATGATTTTATAAAATAATGGGAGACATTTAATATTAATAAATTGAAAATGTATTTTTATAATAAATAACAAATTCCTAATATTTTAGTGTTTATTTTTGAATAAAAAATGGATTTTAATTCCACTAATACATTGTGATTAATACAGGGGAAATTATATATTCTCACTGTCATGAATTACTAGGTATAATAGATGCACATACTCAAATTACTATGACATATAAAATTCTAGGATCTATGGTCCCAACTACATATTGAGATACCACAGGAATCATAGTTTTGAAAATATATTTTAGGAGACACATGAATATAATATTTTATATTTTCATCATAATGACATCACCAATGTTTAATGATTTATGGATACTTCATAATGAAATAGATTGTTTCCAATCTTGCCTTATCTTAGAGAAGCTTGTGAGGATAAAGTGATGAAATATATGAATGTATAATGATTAAAATAAATAAATATAGATTTTAAAAAGGATGTATATTATTGAATACCTATTTTAAACATATTTATCACACAAATTACATTTGTTTCATTTTATTTTGAAAAAAATAGAAAATACAAAAATATTGTTTATTAGCTTTGTTTAAGGATTTCCATATTGATTAAAATACAATTACAGATTATCCTTTTAGATCTTATATTGAAAACTTATATAATATGGTGAAAATCATATGGAATGTCTGATTCCAAAGGATATTCTAATGATTCCATCATTAATTGAGGAAGATCATTATAAAGTGGATATTTTTATCTTCGTTCCCTGTGATATGTCAATATAAGATAAAAATAATTAAAAAAATTTAATAAAAAAGTAATAACTTGTTCATTAGGAATATTAATAAATTTCATGCATTGTTTATTTTATAGTATATGGGTATTAATGAAAATAGTTCAATATCATTTGTGTATCAAAATATATTAACCATATAAGAAAATAAATGATAAAATAAGTAATAAGAATACTATAATAGGTTAAGAAATTTTGTTTCCTTTGTTTTAAGTAAGAAGAACGCAATATCTAATTTCTATGTTTATTGATTATTGTTTTTCCTTTTTTAGTAGAACATTTATCTGTCCATTACATTTCTCAAAAGTAGAAATTATTCTAGTATTTTAATGAATGATGACTATCATTTCTAAAACTCATCTAATATTTCATTATTTCTTGAATCATTTTAAATAACTCTTGAATAATAATATGTTAGAATAAACTATGTCTAGTTGGGGTACGAAAATTATTTATCTAGTAATGTAAAATTATTTTTTAATGATATTTATATTATGGTATTTATAATCTAGGTACATGAATATTTTTGGTGTATCGATATATTTCAAATATAATTTTGGAAAATGCTACCATTAGATAAAAATTAAAGACAAATTTTTTTTAGAAATTTATTTTTCTTCAAGTTTAAACAAATAAAATGTTATTTTATTGGTAATTATTCATAAAAAATATTACATTAATTTTATTCAAACCATTATTCAATACAAATATAAATTTAGTTTATTTTGTGTTTGATGTCAATCCACATTGGTTTGATTATGGAGTCATCAAGGAAATTGATCTTATTGTGCATGAGGATTCTATTTTAATGGGGGAATCATTTATCAGTGTTTTCCAAATATATGGTGTTCAAAATTAGGAATAAAGGGAATGATTCATGAAAGGTGGTGTTTTAGGAATTATTCTTCATGATATGGTAAATGAATGTTGATTTAATAATATTTTTATCTTTCAAGATATAGATATTTGTGATGGATACTAGAATCTATTTTTCTGATGATTTGTTGTTTTTGAAAAGATACTTCATAATGAATGCATAAGGAATTATGGTAAGATTAAAATATATGTGCTAATGAGAATATTAATGAATTGAAAACTTAACATGATCATTCTGAAGGCTATGAAATTTGAGAATATGATTTTAGAGGTTTGAAAAAAGGTCATGATGATCTCAAAATCATTACAAATGGGTTGGTCTATAAATATGATTCCACCCATCACATTAATGGACTGGTAAAATTGAAAATATGTGCTAAATTATATAATTTCATGAAGGTACTTCTGTGAATATGAATTTTTCATGATTTTGTAACTCCAAATAAAAAAACGATCATGAAAATTATTAATAACATATAACTGAACATATGGAATTTTATAAATAGTTATTTTACAAATACTGGGGTCATCATAGTTGTATGAAAATTTTCAATGTCTTAGAGCATCACAACTGATCATATCTTTACTAAAGGTAGAAGGATTATAAAAGGAGTACATTTGAAATATGTAGTGGGTTGTGTGAGGCTTTATAGATTCATGAATAGTAGTGTTGAACATGTTTTATTATATAGTTATTCCAAGTGAATCCATTCATGATTATAGTGCAAGAAGATTCTCATGGTAATCAGGGTCAAATAAATTTATTACCAATTATTTGATGTGACCTAAAATTCAATAAAATAAGCAATACATCCCTCATGGAAATGCGTAAGTGAGAGTCGGTAGAATTGATCTGAGGGAGGTAGCATGTATCCTTAAAATTATTGTAATGGAATTGTTCCTAGAATTCTATAATTGTGTATGAAAACTTCCATCCACAATACCTAGTGATTCCTAGTAGATATATGTATTATTAATACATTATTAGTGTATTCTCCATAAACAAGAACTTAATGGTGAATGAAATAGAAATTATATGTTGTGTTTCTATTTTTCTGAATGGGTGTTTGATTAATTTTACAATTCCATTAGAGAATATAAACATGATCCTATAAAAATGGGAAAAATATCTGTCTCATTGAATGAAAAATTCTGCACCTTGATTTATCCCTCCTCTCAGGGCTTTCTACAGATATACAAGTGGTATTACAGGGAATAAGATATTGTTGATAAATGATCCTTATATTACTATCATCATGGGGAATTCAATAAATTCTTGGCGTGATACCCACTTTTATGGAAGAAACATTCTTATTTTTATGAATAGATTGAGAAATAATTTTTGATGTACTGGAATTGGTGTACCCTATGCCATAACTAATATTTTCCTTATTTGGGATGCGAAAAGTCTTTCTATGATTTAAAGAGAAATAAAAATAATTGATACAGATTATAATGATCAAAATTGATTATTTTACCTGTATATGATAAAATTTATTAGACGTTGATGAGTTGTATAACATCATAATCCATGTTGGAGAATCTGTAAAGTATTTTAAAAGATGATAATAATGTAAAGGAGGCGAGATTTCAGGTTTTTTATTAGGAGTTCAATGATCAGAAATAGAATCCCCATGCTAATGAAGATAAATTAATTAATAATAATATTTAATTTTTAGGAGATATTAAATACCAGGTGCATGAAATTAAGGATATTAAAACTTTTAAGAAAATATGATGAAGGGTTACACCATTGTATAATAAAAAAGTATCATCCCTTGATGAGTGATAGCTATGTATGATATATACTGTTTTTATGCTAAATATCTTTGTATAATATGAAATGAGAGTCAAAATAGAAGAAATAACAACTTAAGTATGAAATGAAATGGAATCAAATCCTGGGAAAAAACATCATCTGCCAAGTTAGTGAAAATGTTTAGGATTTTGATGAAAATATTCATTCTATTTTTTCCATGAATTTCAATGGATCAATATTGGTATTTGATGTCAGGATTCCATTGGATATTTTTCATCGTTCTAAATTAGGTCACATTGACTCTAAATTACCAATGAGATTTGATGATTTAGAAAGTGAATTAAAAATCATACCGAAGCATTAAAAGAGTTTCCCATAAAAGAGATACATAAAATTTTGGAATTAATAATAGATAAATTTTATGTTTATGAAGAAGAACAAGATAATCATAAAATTTTATAGGTTGTTGAAATATCATTTATGCCTGATACTGAAAAATATTGGACATATATTTTTGAATAAGTACCACCGAAAAAATATGAATATAATCAATTCAATGGTGATATATGTATCAATCCTGAACTTGGGGGTGCTATTTATGAGCTTGACATTCAAAAAAAGTAAAATAAAATGGTTTCAGACTTGATGAATGGCTCATCAATATATGTAGACCAACATTATGTATATATTAAATGACTATAAGGATATTTAGAAGAAATTTCAATATATGTTGAAATATTTGATATTGTTGTAGAGATTAACTCAGTAATGATGATTTCAAAAAATTCATCTCTGACTATACACATATAATGGAGGAAAAAGAAAATATAGATGATTTCATTGAAAAATATTTCCTTACATTATCATGTAATCTATAAAAAAAATCAATATCAATATTAATAATGAATAAATTTCAATTTGAAATATTATTTGATATAGAACTTTTCAAAATAAATAAAAGTTGTTTTGAAGAAGTTGAGAGACCATGGAATGGTCAAAGACCTACATTTTGTAGAAACTATTGAGTTTTTTGTGTTAAAAACAACAAAGGATGGATATGTGATGATCCAATGTAAAGGGAATCATATTTTTGGACATATCAAAAATGAACCTATTGTCCCAATAAAGATATCTTTGATCAAAACCGAATAAAAAGTTTTAAATAATACTCATGTATCCCAAGAGGATTGATGAAAATTACCTTTAAGAAAGATAAAGACATTTGGAAGAATGGAGGTGACAAGACATTTCCCCTTATAAACTATAAATTAAAAGAATTTATGTGTCATACCATGTCTTATTGTGAATTGGAAAAGAGATATCTTAATAGGGATTCACTAAGAAGTCAAAAAATAAGAATGGTATTATATCCTTAATCATATAGATGAAATAGTTTCTATGGATATTATTTTAATTATTATAACTATTGACATAAAGATATTAATTTCAGGAAGAAAAAGTCTAGAAACATCAAATTCAAAATAGTGAGACCAGTCAATACCTGCCATTCACTCAAGATTACGCTTGAAAATAGGTATTATCTGCTGGAAGGAGATTTTGTCTAGGGGAAAACCCATTCATATTGAAAAGAGATTGGAAGGTCCATATTTTTCTTCCAATAAATATTTTTCTCATGTATGTAAATAATGAATATTGAAAAATTTATCCTAGGAGAAATTTCTCTGAAAGATACCATGAGATGTATAATCTAGATTCTGGAAAATAGATACTCGTCCAACATGACTATATATGATGATTTCATTAAAAAAAATTTAAGAAATGATATGATAATGTTTCAATATTTGTTAATGATGGTTTCTTAAATATCTAATGGAATGTAAATACATATTTTTAATATGATGTGACAATGGAAAAAATAATCTATCTAGAAGGTTTCTGTTAGAATCTCGTGATTTTGAGTTGACACTATGACTCAAAACTAGTTGTGTGATTTAATCAGAAGGGGTGCACTATCAAATGAAATACATGTAATTATCTAATTGATGTATTATATATAAATATAAACTTATTCCATGTATATAGTAAATAAAATAGTTGATTCTTCACAATCAAAAATGAAAATGACTTGTGAAACTAAAGGTTGGGTCACATTAATCAACATAGCATGGAATAGAAATCTATGAAAAAATAAGTTTTATTAATTCCCAATCTAAAGTGTGATTGAGAAAAAAAAGGGATACATGTAAGTATTAAAATGATTGAATGAATTTTAAATATTATGATGATAAAAGGGAATCAAATCTAATTGACATCATCCATGCATATTTTTGAGGTCCAATAAATGTGGCAAGCATATATTGGCAGAGGAACTTATTTATTTTTATTAATGATTATAGTTTAATTCATTGTGTTATTTTTATGATGAGTAAATGAATATCAGTTTCATACATGAAAATATTTCATCAATTTGCTGAGACAAAAAATGTTTTCACAGTCTAGATATTATGATTTAACAATAGAATATAATACACCTCTATTAAATTATAATATTACCATAAAAATTTTGACAAATAATGATAATTCCTTAGTGATAAAAACTCCATAAATTAGTTTAATTAAGCATAGAAAAAGTTAATTAAATTTTTAGAACTTCCCTAATTGTTTTATATTTTTGATTACTAGATATAGGTTGTTAATGTTGTATTCTATACTGAAAATCATAAAGTGATATTTATTGTAGAAGATAAGAGACCATATAAAATATGGAATATAAGGAAAAACCATATGATGTATTTTTTATGTTTCTGGAAGTAAATTATTCATGTAAATTGACTATGTGAATTGATGAATGTATACTTATGTTTCAAATGAATGGATTTTCCTTGGATATTAAATGAAGTGTAAATCCAAAAAAATTTATAGTAATCAACAATGAAATATAATGGAGAGAAAAGAAGTTAAGATCATTTATGATAAAAACATAAAAAACAAGGAAAAAAATATTGAAATAATTGATCATATGAATGAAATTGTAAGGAGGAAGAAATTAAAATAGATAAATTGTGTATTTCTCATAAAAATTCAGGTCACTCAAAGTGATGATGACTCAAAAGATGAATTATAATAAAAAACTATTACTAAAGAAGATCTACTATAATCATATAAAATATATGATGAAGAATAATTTAACCAATAAACTATCACTGTAGTTTGTACTTCACATAAAAAAATGAGGATAATGATTAATAAAAAAATTTACCTCCAATTATTGGTATAAGAAACCACATTTGAAGAAGTTGTTAAAAAATAATCATGTGTAAAAGAAAATTAATGAATAACTTTATTAGAATGATAAAAACAAGACATGGGATCTTATAAAGAGATGTGAAATTAAAATTTTGATTAGAATAATGTGTATCTTCAAAAAATAATTATGGGTTATGAGACATGAAAAGAAAAGGGGAATGGTTGGTTTGTAGAGGCTATAAATATATTGAATGAAATTATGTGAAAACAAAATTTATACAGTAGATCGACAGCTGCCTATTTGGATTTTTGTAGACATAAAAATTCAGTGTTGGTAAAAATATAATCAAATGTATATATAAAATGATTTCTTAAATGGAAATCTCAATTAATACGAATTAATGAAACTACCAGTGGTATTTATTTTTCAAAATGATGAGACAAAGGATTGTAGAATAAAGATGTCTCTTTATGGTCTAAAGAAGTTACCAAGACTATGGTATTCTCAATTAGATGATTATACGAAGAAGATAAAATTTTATATATAATTTATTGACAATAATATATATGTGAATAATTACCATGGAGATAAATTAATTATTCCTATGTATGTAGATGATATTATATTGGCTGGAAGAAGGACTGTATCAATGTAAATATTTTCTAATCATTTGAATAAAATATTTAAATGTAAATGGTTGGTGAAAGGGAAAAACATTATAGGGTTGAAAGTGATTCACAGGAATGAATACATCTTCATTTCATAGGTAATGTATGAAATAATGGTTCTAAAAAAATAAATCACGTATGAATTCACACCAATGATGACATCGACTGTTGTTGGGAAACATGGAAATAATAATGATGGGAAATCTCTTTATCCCAACATGTATAAGTGGATCATTTGAATGATATTATATTTTAATATAATCAGGTGAGATATTGTCTTTATATTTTTATAGTATCTCTATTAAAATTAAATATAAAGGACGATCATTTTGAAGTAGTTAAAATAATCACGAGTAATATTCATGGAACTCTAAATGTTGGATAATATTTTTCATCATGAAAAGATAGTGAAATATAATTTTTTTATGTTGAATTCTCTAGATATGTTTTGATGGGATTCCTGCCTGTTGGGGTTTATTATTAATTGTAAACAAATGTGTAGGCTTGTTGAGAAAGAAACATGAAATATATTATCATATTTCTACTGAAGCACAGTATATTGTCGTGAACAACGTATACACTCATCTGTTATGGATATAGTAGCAACCTATCGATATTAGAGAATATGTGAAATAACTAATGGTGATATATTGTAACACTAAGAGAGTGATTGATATAAAAAATAGGTTTCACTATTCACAAACTAAAAAAATTGAAATCAGATATCACTTCATCAAGGAAAAAGAAAAACAATTTCTGATTAAAATGGAACATGTAGTAACTAATGATCATGTGTCAAATTTAGACTATACAATTGAATGAAAATATTTCTGAGATGTAATGGTGGAAAATAAGTGTTTATCCACCTTCCATTTCATAATGAGGATTAAAATTTTTGTTTCTCCCCCTTGGGTTTATCATTTTTTTGTGGATGTAATGTTGGACTACGTTGAAGATATCATCATGGTGGTTTGATTTGATTACATAAAAGTTAAAAACACAGGTTCTATGTTTTTTTTAAATGGAGAGACAATTTAAATTTAATGAATTGTATATTTTTAGGATTGATCAGTGGTCCAATGAGGGATGCAAATTTTCTTTTACCACACTTATTGTCTACACCATGATGAGATCACATATAAACATAGTGATGATTTAATTTATCCATGTCTAACATGTTTTTAGATGAGGATGGATCTTCTTTGAATTTATCGACTGATTGTGAACAAACTGTAGGTTTTAAATATTTATGCATATGCTCAATTAGAAGATGGGGGGTGAATTGTGCGTTTAAAAATATTATATTTTAAACTAAATGAAAACTATGATTAATAAAGTAAAATAATATAAATCCACCAGACGTCTTTCAGTTATAATAACAAACATTATTGGTTTTAGATATATGGTTCCAGAAATGATGCATAAGAAAATTATACAAGGAAAATATTATAACTTAATGAATATAGAATCATAGTTTATCAAATTATATAGACGTAAACGAAATAATAAGAAAATTATAATTCTATTTTTTTATCAAAATAAAGCAGAGATAAACTTCAAACAAATAATGTAAAGAATTTATAATTTATTAACTCAAAGAGTAGTGTATCCAACAACCATGGATAAAGATATCTTGATTTATACTTTCAATACTGTATATCGTACTGACACTAGGGTAATCCCTCGATAATAATATTGAAATCTGTCTTGCTAACCCCACAAGTCATCAAACACTAATGTAGCTGGAACCTCTATCTTCCTATCCCCCGATGTCCACAAACATTAAGTAGTTAGCACCTCTATCTTCCTATTTTTGGAAGCCCTCGATTGTACACATCAACCTTTATAGACACATGAAACCATCCAAACATGATATTCAGTACGCACAATTCCTGAAAGTCTTTCTCTATAAATCACATCAACAACATGCAATCTTTTGTGTGATCAACTATATTTTAGCTCATTCGAAATATTTACATTTTATAGGAACTTACCTAATGGTTGAAACTCTCCACAAACTAATATATTTTTCCTTGAATATTAGAGTGACCTGTACATGTGTCACTAAACCAATTGATAATTAGAAATATATTGTATTACATCATTTCAAAACAAGTGTAAGCCTATGAAAAATATGTTTATTAACAAAATTAATATTTCCGAGTCTAAGGAGAAATAAAATTCTTATTCTAACCAAATAAACATTCAAAGTATAAGAGACATTGATATTTAGATTATGTTTTACAATGAATTCTGTATCTGAATTGTATGGTTTCAAGAGTCTGAATACTTTCAGAATTCAGTGTATGAATTTTGAGGATTTCAGAGTTCAAATTCTGAAGAATTATGAGTCCAAATTCTGAGGAATTTAGAGTCTGAATTATAAGGAATTAAGAGTTTTAATTTTGAGTAATTTTGAGAATTAATTTTGAGGAATTGTGATTATGAATATCATAGTTTTTAGAGTCTGGATTTCAGTGAATTATGAGTATAAATTTCAAAGAATTTAGAGTCTGAATTTCATAGAATTTGGAGTTGAAATTTTAGAGAATTAAGTGTCAGAATTTCAGAGATCACAGAGTTTTAATTTCAGATAATTTTTAGTCTGAATTTTAGAGAATTCGAAGTCAGAATTTTACAGAATTAGTGTCTGAATATCAATGAATTTAGAGTATGAATTTTAGAGAATTCAAAGTTTGAATTTCAGAGATCACAATGTATGAATTTCAAATATTTCAAAGTCTGAAAAAAACTCTATATCTAAATATTTAAAAGATCCCAATGATTTAGATGTGAAACTGAATTTTAGACATAGTAATAAAATGAGTTAGATTTAGAGAGATTACTAAATGAACAATGAAAACATAGGTAAGGATAAAAAACTCCTTAAATAGGGAAAACATTCCTTATGAAAATAATCGTTAGGGAAAATATAGTTTTGCCTTATGATAGAGTTTTTGTGATTTTAAAAATAAATAGGAATGGAAAAGTCATAAAGAAACCTTGTTGACTCAACAATCTCCCCCTTTTTGGAAAGGACCAATATCCTTACGAAAAAGAATATATGGATTTAAAATTTTCTTTATGAACATGAAAATAAAACATATCTCCCATTACCTATGAATCGTGGTGAATATGACTAACTCCCACATAGGTTTTGAAATCCCTAAGGATCATATTCTTGACATCCTTAAAGATATTTTAATTTTTTATACTTAAGGATATCTTATTTGAGTAAAATCCCCCTTAGATAAACACCATCGTACATAGGGAATGTTTTTCTTTACTTAGTATTCATTTAATTATTCCATTCTACCCTTTTGTTATTTTAATAAAATAACAAAAAGAATGGGAAAAAAATATTGTACCTGAAATATTAGTAATATGAAACAATAATATATGAAGGGCATCCAAATTTTAAAAACGATTGAATGAATTTGTTCAATGAAGGAAATACAAAAAAAAATTTGGATTGGGGAAAAATCATCCTTCAATATACTTAGGAATCAACTTAATTATGATGGTATTTAGCTTCTTAGGATCCTTCTGAGCCTCTACAAAATGCTTGAACATGTGATCATGATACTCATTTTTCTTCTCCAAATTTTTGACCTTTTCTTCTTGCACCTTAGGAATCAGTACATGGGAATTCAAAAGTTCCTCATGATTTTTAAACTATTCCTCGAACTCCATTCTGGGATCCCTTTCCCTCTTCATATTCACAGTAACTGAATTTAGCTTCCCATTCAGATGATTGACATCGTGCTTTATAATTGAATATTCAAGATTAATACTCTCATTAAAACTTGAGGTAACATATTATTTTTTTATCATCAGTGTAAAATGCATCCTACACATTATCTTGAAATTCATCAATTACCCTCAGCTCATTAATTGTCTTTTTTGACCACTTGGTGATTTCCTTGCATAACCTCCTATGATCATCATACCCAATGTGAAAGGATTTCAAATCAGCCTCAATCATAAAAAACATATCCTTAAGAATAGAATTATAATCTGATTTCTGATTAAACTAGTTCAGTAGAATTTCTCACATCGAGTCTATACTAGAAAATAATATAATTCTAAAAACCAGCTTATTCAATGACTGGACTACAACATAAATTCCAATACAGGACGATTCTGAATAATATTCTTTTCTTGGTGATGATTTTTTTAATATATTCATCTTTTCTCTTCGACGAACCACCAACATTTTTTGTTGCCACCAATACATTTCTCACTGTATCAACCAAACCCAGTTTTCCATTATCAGCATTCAGAATGATTTCTACTACTTTTGTTGATTCATCTTCACTATCTGATATTTGAACTATCTTATCTTCCTCAATATTTTCATTTTAATCATCTTCCAATAGATCCTCTTGCTGACCAAATTCATGGGTGCCGCTTTCCTCATTATATGGTTTATTAACATCTTCCATCCCTTCATCATTTTTTTATTGTGATATAATTTATGTTGATTTAGCCTGAATGGTTATGATTTATAGATTTACAGAAGGACTCTCCTTCTCAAGATATTTATCCAGTTGTCTTATCATATCATCTTTATTATCACTTCCTTCCTCTTCTTCTTCTTCGAATACCTATTCCTAATATAGTCCTTCTTCTTATTATGGTTCTGTAATTACCATCATCATTCTTGAAGTCACTATAAGTACTCGTTCATTGAGAAATGTTTCAAATATGTGAAGCTTCTCAGAGGATTTCTCAGTAGCCTTCCGAAGACATTGAACAATATCGGATTCCGACATTTTCATATTTTAATATTTTTTTTTAATTTTCGTTCTTCTCAAGATCCTCAGAAGCCTTCAACTTTAATTATTTTTCCCCATCAAGGTCCAATCCAAAACTAGGCCCCCATTTCTTCTTCTTATACTTTTATTCTCTACAAATAGTAACCACTTCATCTGGATAAGTCTTCTGCATCTTTGGCTTAGGTGGTTCAAATTGAGTATCCTAAATAGCAGGAGATTTTTCTTTCTTCTCCGGTTCGTTCACCATTATATTCTTACCACCCTCTTGGATGTCTTAGAAAATTCTGGTTTCTTTGATTATGCATCTATTTCTTATTTAGAAGAAATCATAGAATTATTTGTATTCACAAGAAAACCCAACAAGGATTATTCTCAGTGTATCATCATTCGTCAACATAACCTTAAAATTATAAATCTTAGAGTAATAGGGAATTTTAAACAACTATAGACAAAGAACTATAACATTAGAGATAATGACCAGAAACATGATTATTTTTGATTTGAGAGTCCCATTTTTGATATTCATGATTGTATGTAAGATATAATTCACATGATTAATCATTCTAAGATTCAAAAGAAACATGAAATCATAAATATCACTTTTCATGAGGGTATCCTTATTACCATTTCATGGAATGACAAATGCATGAACCCATAACTAGAGAATCCGAAAATTTGTAGAGAGATGAACAATCTATGAATTCTTCATTTAATTCAATCCAAGGAAATATATAGCCTTATCATTATCGAACGATCCAAATACATATAGTATATTATGGGTAAATAAATATGCTTCAACCTCATACATAATTCCAATTAAGTTTGCTGCCATACCATAAGAAAGGGCGATCAGTTTTTCCATAGAAGTGAAACAAAAAATTCTCTCTCTCTCCTTCATTGAAAAAACTTAATGACTAATAAAATTCAACCCCAATCTCTTGATATACCAGATATTGTGTATTTTGTTTGGATGAACATGAGCTCTCCCAGCCTTTCAACAAAATATTTTTGGAGAGAACAAAATAATTCATAGCAATGAATTTCAGATATACTAACCTTTTACTATATATATATTCCATTCATATATTTTCTTTGCTGACAACAATTAATTATGTGGGGAAGCTTCCAAAGGCATTCTGATTTGAGGAAAAATATGAAATTAGGAACGAGCCATAAGTAGAGTAGCTAACATAAGTACACTATGGATTGATAAATGATTTGGGATAAACATTAGGGGGCCTTTATATAGACATTTGAGACGACAGTTCATCTTCCCAAAAAAATATAACGGTAAAGACACGCTTGATCTGATCTGACGATTGAGATAATAGCATAAGAAGAAGTTTGGTAGGTTCTGATCTTTTGAGGTTTTAGGATAAATATTCAGATTAAAGGAAAGTGAATCTGAATATTTTTAAACCAGATGAAAATACCAACAAGAATAAAATTAATTAATAAAGCATCAGTAAGGAAACTCACCTTCCAAAATGATAGGAAAATAATCAATAATAAGGAAAATTAATCTTGAAAAACATTAGACTCAATAAAACATTCATTTGTAAGGAAAATATTTGATATTGGGAGTTGTTAGACTAAAAAAAATATTTGAATATAGAAAAATTTTAATAAGAAAATTTTTATTAAATGGATTTTGATTACGAAAATTTTGATTACAAAAATTTCAACTGCGAATATTTTGATTAATGAAATTTCGATTTATCAAGATAATGTATTCCCCCTATTAAGAAAGATTTTCATACTATAAAGAGATATGTTTCAAAACGAATTTAATATGCAATATTACATTATAGTTATAATTCCTAACTATTGTATAATGTATTCAAATCTATCATATGGTAATGATTTTGTGAGAATATCAGCATATTTATCTTGCATTCAGAAAAATTGAAGAATAATATTTTTTTAGTGGGATCCCTAATAAAGGTATGACTAATTTCTATGTGTTTTTTAAGATATTGATGTGCATGGTTTTTACTTAGGGAAATGGAACTAGTATTATCACAAAATATATGTCTTTGGGTAAAAATCATTCCACAGTCTGTAAGTGTGTGTTGGCTTCACAAAAGTTGAGCACAACAACTTCCAGCTGCAACATATTCTGCTTCAGTAGTGGAAAGTCATAATGAGTGTATACATTTGCATGACCAAGAAACTAATGAATCTATTATTAAATGAAATGTTTGGGATGTACTTTTTCAATTCATTATACATCCACCAATGTCAGTATACAAAAAAAATTAAAAGAAAAACATTTCTTTATGTATAAAAGAGTCTAAAATCCATGGTTCATATTAAATAGAGAAAAATTATTTTCACTATTTTTAATTGAGATTCCTTAGGATTAGATTGATATCATTCACATTATAATACTGAAAACAATATGTATGTATGACTATCTATTATGTATATTAGGCTTCCTATCATATCTCTAAATGATTTTTGATTTATTGGTTTCAAAGCTTCATCATGATCATGTTAATTTGAGGTACCGATGGGAGTACTTATACTCTTAGGGTTGTCATATCCATACTTTTAAGGTATTTTATATACATATGTTGAGATATATATGCTTGTTGTGGTTTTTGAGAAATTTTAAAACCTAGGATTAAACATAACTCACCCATCATACACATTTGAAACTCAGATTTCATAGACTCACAAATGAATCAGTTAAAGATTTATTAGTTGAACCAAATATAATTTCATCAACATAAATTTGAGCTATTAAAACATTTTTAATGATTTTATTTATAAAAAGGCATGGATCAACAGTTCCCTTAACATTGTTATTTTGTAACAAAAATATTGTACCTATATAATACCAGGCACTAGGGGATTCTTTAAGCCCATATAAATCTTTGGTAAGTTTGAAAACATGGTCAGGATGTTTTTTGTCTTCAAAACTAAGAGATTGTTTTACAAAAACATCCTCCTAAACATATCCCTTAGAAAGTAACATTTTACACCCATTTCAAAAAGTTTTAAATAAATTAATACTAGAAAGGCAAGTAAAATATGAATAGATTCAAGTCTAGCTACTGGAGCATCAGTTTCTTCATAGTCTATTCATTCTTGTTGATTATAGCCTTTAGCAACTAACCTTGCATTTTTTTCTTAAAATGATTCCATTTTCATCCCACTTTTTTCTAAATACCCATTTTACTCCAAATACAAAATTTTCCTTAGGTCTTTCAAACAAGGTCTAAGATTTATTCCTATAGAATTCATTTAGCTCATCTGGCATGGATTTAATATAATCATCATCACCTCAGGCTTCATTACTGCTTTTTGGATATAATTGTAAAGGAATGATAGATGTTGTACTTCATTTTATAAGGAACATATAGTACTCACCGGTTGATTTAAATCACCAATGATAATATCACTGGGATTATTCTAAAGAAACAACTGATTTCGGTTTCGTAAAACCTATTCATCAACATATGGTAAGAAATCATCTAGGGTAAATACATCTGAAATATCTTCATGAACATTTTTCATTATCAGAGAGATCTTCTATAAAGGGTTGATAATCTATTTTATAAAAACATCCGAATATATATGTTGAGGTTGTTTAAAAACAAATTGATCAGTTTCATCAAATTAAACATTCACTGTTTCATTAAGAGTCCAATAATTTTTAATGAAAACTCTATAATCCTTATAAGTTGTGGAGTACCATAGGAAAAATATTTCATCATATTTGGGTGAAATATTTTGTAAATTATCTTTAGTATTAATAATTAATACACCTCCATAAAATACTTTCAAAAATGAATGTTTAGGATTTCTACCATTCCACAATTTGTAAGGGGTTTGTTTAAGAAAAGGTCTAATAAAAACTCGATTTATAGTATAATAAGATGTACTTATAGCTTCATCCCAAAAGTTATTTTCTATGGAATTTTCATTTAACATGGTTCTAGTCTTCTCTTGAAGAACTTTATTTCTTCTTTCAACGACACCGTTTAGTTGATGATTTTTGGAGCTGAGAAGTTATGTGTAAATCCTTTTTCTACAACAAAAAGCTTCCAAATCTGAATTTTGAATTTCTCCTCCATTATCACTATGAATAGTTATCAATAAATTTTTTTCTCATTTTTACCTTCGGATCTAATGGATTTAAAAAATGAAAAAGATTCATATTTCTTGGCTATAAAATATACCCATGTAAATCTAGTGTAATCATCAACTAAGACAAATATATAATATTTGCCATATATGCTTCTAGTTTGTGTTAGTCCAAATAGATCCATATGCACTAACTATAATGCATTAGAAGTTAAGGCTTCACTAGTTGATTTAATACTTTATTTATCTTTCATTCCATATTGAAAATAATAAAAAACATTTAATTTATCAAATATAAGCTCTGGTAGATCCCTAACTAGTATTTTCATTGAGAGTTTACATATGTTCCAAGGTTTATAGTGTTCAAGAATTCTATTCCATAACCATGATTAATCTTCAATTTCACCATGGTTTGTTATATATTGGCACCAAAGGTCTTTTATTTTTAGTGTGTATACATTCTCTTGCCTTTGGGTAGAAAGAATAAACACATCCTTGAAATTGTGTACAAAGATTTTATAATTCCTAAAATTTACCAGGTAAACATAATCACATAATTTAATTATACTAATGAGGTTGTTCTAAAAACCCTTAAAAATTAAAAAATTAGAAAAAAATGTTTTTTGAAGTATAATGTTACATATATCAACAATTTCTCCTAGAGAATTATCTTTTAATGTTACTTTTACTCCTTTCGTCTTAATAATCATTCAAAAAAATATTTTACCACTAATTTGTCGGGAAAATCCATTATCCATGTACCATGTAATGTTGTTTGTAGTTTGCTTATTTTCCAAAAAATTAGAATGTTAGGCTTTCAAAATTGAAACATTCATGGATTATGAAATCTCCTAAAGCATGACTTTGGGTATCCATAATTTTTTAGAAAAATAAGCTTTATAAAAACTTATTGACTGAGTTTTGTAAGAAGAGAATTTTTTTCCCAATTTCCACTACACTAACATATACCGTAGAATAAAACACATGGAGGAAGAAAATATTTTTTTACATAAAAATGGTTTAGATTGGTTAAAACCAAAACTATAAGGCTTAATTATAGGTTGAATTTGGGAATATATATTGTCAATTTCTTCCTTACCAGATATAATATTTGATAGACACTTCTTTAAGGAAAATATTTTAGACTTTAGTTTTTTTAAAATGGTTTAATTCTCAAAAACATTAGTTTTAGAACAAGAGTAATTCTCTAATACATTTTTCAAAGAAATTACATTTTCAAGATCTATAGAAAGTTGGTCCTTATCATAGATAACTTCATTTATAGTTTTTTGAAATATATCCAAATTCAAAAATCATCTTATCGATATCATTAGAAGGATCCAATACTTCTTCAGTTATAATAAATAATCTAGATTTGGTCTTATCATGCTTTTTCTTGAGTTTATAATTTTCATTCTGAAAATGATTAGAAAATGAAGACACTTTTTCATAAGAGGGTAATGTATTATATTGATCAAAATTAGATTCTTAATCTGACGACATATAGTATTTATCATTAGTATAATTTGAATTCAAGGATACATTGGTAATAGATTTAGTATTGTCTACCTTCTCCATTTGACATCGATTTTTAATGGGAAACATGGCTAGTAGACCGAGATTCAGCTAACCAAAATATTCATAATATGAAGATTCATCAAAAAATTCACCACCACTAGATATCCAAGTGTTGTTGTAATTATAACATTCTTATCATTAGCCTTTTAGTAGTTCTTTATATTCCTTTCAGAATGATTTTCCATTCTATCCTTTTTTTAAGAATATGAAAATCATGCCTTATATTCCCTACTCTTTTGCATTAATATCACGTGACTTCTGATTCATTCTTGTATTTAAATTATTTATTCTTATATCTATACTAGTATTATTTGTATATAACTATTTTATTCATACTTTGAGAAATATTTCCTAGTACATTATCAAAATGTTCACTTTCACTGGATTTTGATAGAACAATGTCTTTTTTAGACTTGGACCTTGTAACCCTTTTAAGATTCTTCTATTTATTAGTAATAATGAATACACATCCATTAAAATTCATCTTCTTGTTCATATCATCATCTCTTTTCATTCTTCTCTCATGTTGAAGATGAGTTCCAAAAAGTTCATCAAGAGTAATCTGTTACACTTTTCTATTCTCATCAATAGTTGTTCTTTTGGATTCCTACTCATTAGGCCTGATATCTATAATATTTTCCACAAGATCTTCATCATTAAGGCATTTATCACCCATAGATTGTAAACTTTTAACAATTTTCATAAACCATTTATGTACCATGCATTCTAGTTCTCCATCAGAAAATAGAAAATCAAGATACTCTACTCTAAACATAGCACATATTGTTTCAATTACTTTGGATGTATCAAAATGAGTAAATTCTAATTTTTTCCAAATTCAATTTTCATCTTCACACAGAGATATCAGACTATATATATTCTTGGTCATGAAAGAAAAAAAATTATTTCATAACATATAGTTTCATTTATATTCTGAATTTCAATGATTGTTAAAGGATTTGATATCCTTGTCAGGAATTTTGTAATCTCCAGTGAGCATGAAAATGTTATCCACTCTAGTATTAATAAAAAATGTCTTTATAAAATCTCTTCAGTACTATTAATAAATATAATAAAAAATGGTTTTTCTATTAGGATTTAGATTATCCATCGAACAGACATTCATTCATTCCATTATAATAAAATATATTTCCACGGAATCTTGTTAATAGAAAAGAACGTAGGCAATGAACAATTTTAGAACAATGAAAACATAAGCACGAAAACTTATATGTAAATATTTGTATTTTAGTGACTTGATATAATACTAATTGTAGGATCAAAATATGAACGTAGGTACTCAATTACAAGAATGGTTGAATTATATGTTTGAAGACAATTGTATTTAACCTTAATGAAAACTATGTTTAACAAAGTTAAATAGGGTAAATTTACAATACCTCATTTAGTTCTAATAAGAAAATCATGATAGGTTCTAGAAAAATGGTTCTGAAAATGAAACTTAAGAAAATTTTACAAAGAACAGATTCATCCTTAAAGTGTATAGAATATTACTTTATCAATGTATATAAATGTACAAGATAGTTTAAGAAAATTATACTTCATTTTTTATCAAAATGTTGTCGAAAAAAACATGTAACAAAAAAAGTAACATGTATGACACATTTTAACTCAAAGAGTAGGGTATCCAAAAACCTTGGATAAAGGTCCATTGAATTATACATTCAAGAAAGTCTATCTTACCCACACTAGGGTAATCCCTTGATAGGAATAGCAGAATATTTCTTGCTATCCCCGAAAGTCCTCAAACATTATTAGTTTTTACCTCTGACTTACTATCCACGGAATTCCTCAAACATTAACGTAGTCTACACCTCTATCTTCCTATTCTCGGAATCCCTCAATTGTACAAAACAAAAACTGGTGTCACACAAAGCAAGCTGAACAAGATGTTCGATACATAGGAATCATGAAATTTTATATCTCTTGAAATCAATTCAATAGAATGTAATATCTAGAGTGATCAACTATATTTGAGGTTATTCAAATGAGATCCTATTTATAGGCACTTCTCCAATGGTCGACTCCCTCCTCCAACAATCATATTTCTATAGTAATTTGAGAGCGACCTGTATATGTGTCACACAATCAATTCTTAGTTAGAAACAGATTGTACAAAATCTTTTCTAAACAAGTGTATATATCAAAAAAATAATATTTCTTACCAAAATATATTTTTTAGAGTCTATGGAAAAATGAATTCAGAATCAAACCAAATAAACCTTCCGAGTCTACTAGACATAAATATTCATATTATATTTTACAATGAATTCAGAAAATTAATTCTATAGTTTTTGGAATATGAATTCTAAGGAATTTGGTGTCCGAATTTAAGAGAATTCAGTTTTTGAATTTTAGAGAATTCAGAGCCTGAATTTCATAGAATTCAGAGTCTGAATTTCATAGATTTGTATTTTCAATTTCAGAAAATTAAGAGTCAAAATTCCAATGAATTTAGAGTATGAATTTCATTTAATTCAGAGTATGAATTTTATATAATTTGGAGCTTGAATTTCAGAGAATTCAGTGTCTGAAAATAGAATACTCTATATCCACGGATTTGTAATATTCTGATGTTATAGATGTGAAATAATTTTTTTGAATTATTAATAAAATGAGTTGGATTTCTTGATATTATAAAATGAATAATTAAATTATAGTTAAGGGTAAATAATTTCATTAAAGAAGGAAAATATTCATTATAAAAATATTCCTTAAGGAAAAAATAATTTTCCTTAAGATAGTTTGTTTGTGATTGGAAAAACATAGAGGAACACAAACTTCATAAGGAAACCTTATTGACACAACACAAACTCAAATGGGGAGATTTATGGAACTATGATTTTTCAAATATGAAAATATTTTTTATTTTTCTTCAATCCATGCATATTTTATCTGATATTTTTCAAGGAATGTGATTTCATTATGTATGAGGCATCAATAATCATTCTGGAATTTCTTCTAGTGTTCTCCAAAAATCTATAGATCAAAATAATTATGTCAGGGAAACCTTTTTTGATGGTATTTTTCGAAGAATAAATCTCAATGACAAGTTAATGTTGCATATATTCATGGTGGATGGAATTTTGTGAAGATATGGAGGTTTGATATAGTACATAGAATCTATTTTCATGAATGTCTGATGATTAGTAAAGGAGAATTTGTTAATAATGGTTAATGAAATATTGGAAGATGGTAATCTATATGTCTATAGAATCTTTAGGAATCTAAAATTGACCTAAAGCTTTAGAAAGACTAGGATCATTGATAACATTAAATTATAGGTTCCCGAAAAGGCCATAGTAAGAGTAATACTCTGTGAATGAGTTTTTATATAATTAAAAATCCACATATTGAGAGAAGCGATAAAGAGATTTAGAAAAATTATTTAAATCCTTTTATTCTGAAAAGTACCATTTGTGAGGATAATTCTTCATTATTTATTAACTCTTTATGAACACATTATTTATGTAAATTATGGTTTAGAATTATTTAAACAAAATAAATTTTATAAATTGTTGTTCCATGAAGACTAGAAGCTTTCAGATTATTTGGAAAGATCATACATTTATAAAGGCTTGTAAATTCATGAATAGTTGTGGCTTTTTGAAGGAAAACAATATTTGAAATTTTAATGGGGTTTCTTAAAGGCTATGATTTCATGAATAGTAGTTTTGAACATTCAATTTAATTGAATAGTGCTTACAAGATAATCAATTCTAGACAATGGTTCATGTGGGGTTTTGTTTTAATTAGCGATGAAGAATTATATTCTCAATCATTTGATGTGACCACCATGTTGATAAAATATGTCAGAAGTCACCAACAGAAATGGTCAAGGGGAAGTCAACAGAAGTGTTCCTTGGGAGGAAACATGCTATACCTAAAATTATTGAAAAGGTATTATTCATGGCATAGAGAGATTGTGTTAGAATAATTATATCAACAATACCTAGTAATAGAAATTAGATTAATCTATAATAGATTAATTGTTGATATATTATCCTTAGACTATCCCATACGAGTGAATCATGTAAAACTATTGTGTTTCCTTTTTTTTCCTCTCAGAGAATGATTAAATGAACGATTTTACTGTCCAGGATTAATGGGTTCCTACTAACATGGGATAAGATCTATCTCATTGAAAGAAAACAATTTCATATATATTCAACCCCCCAAATTTATCGTTCTCGAGGGTCCTAATATTATTTACTAAGGAGTGTAATTATGTAGTATGTCATATGAAAGGCTGGTTTATAGGTCTTTCTTCTGTATAGTGTGCAAAATGATATCTTTTTTAATCATTCATAAATCAAGAAATTTATTGGGTATTTATTCCTAAAATCACATTTTGATATACAGATCAAAGAAATGATATTAATAATGAGTATAAATAATGATTCAAAAAAAGAAATTTATAATTAAATGCAGTTTTGAGTAATTCCTGAACATGAACTTCTATATACTCATCAGAGTGATGGTGTTTGTAAAAGTATCATCAATTTTTAAAAACATTCATTTCGAAAACATCATTTAATTTTCACTTTTCTTTGAAATATTATGATTATTTCATTAAAATATTCCAAATTTAATGAATGATGGACATAAAATGAGTTATAATATTATATAAATCCATAATTTCTTAAAAAAATGTGTCTCAATGATAGTTTTTAGTAATATAAACAAACATACATCATAAAAAAATATTCATCAAAATAAATCATACTAATTGATTTGAATGGTATTATAGAAATCACTAAGATAGAAAATTGATAGTGTATTAATAGTACATTTTGTCTATAAAAGGGTTATGTTTTCTATTTTTGATAGTGGGATAATTAATTAATTGTATTTCTTCTATATATAATATTCACATATAGTTGGAATGTTCTTGTTCCATAAGAGAACATAGAAAATAAATGTTTTAGAGACACATATAACACTGGAATGTTTAGTTCATGGTGGTTTGTATACAATCACAACTAATAGTGATACATTATTTAGTGATAGTAATAAATATGAAAATAAATTTGTAAATTGAAATCATCTAATATTGAACAAATATATTAAAAAAAATTCAAAAATGGAATCTATGAATCAGTGTAAAATTTCACGATATTTTAAGTGTTTCAAATATTTATACCATGGTGTCATTCAAGTGAAATAATAAATCTAATGTAAAGGAATGTTATTAATAAATCATGATTAATTTAATAATGTAATAATTTCTAATTCCATTATATTTTTAGTTTTCATAACTACTTCCTATGATCATTTTTTATTGGGTATTGGATATTAGGACTAGAAATAAAGGAAAGAGTCTACATATTTCAACTATAAATTGTTTGTGACACTATATAATTTTTATAAGGGTGTAAAGTTACCATATCCCACTTTTGGTTTAAAGAATCAAAAAAATATCATAAAATATTTATATGGAAGAATTTTTCCCATGTTTTTATAACAGGATAGTGGGAGAACCATATCCTTAAATAACAATTGATTTTGATAAAATTTAGAAAATTTTTATTTACCTCAAAATTAATTCATAAATATTATAATGTATCTCTATATAGAATGTAATAATGTAATTAACATGTTATTATGGAATATTATATACTTAGGCAGATCTAGGTGGGTTCATAGAAAAATTCTTTGTGCATATAATGAACTGGTATTGAAAATAATTATTGATCCATTTAAGGGGGGAATTGTTACCAATTTTATGTGGTTGAAATAAGTCAATTAAGTCATTTATGGGACAAAAGAGGAGGTTATTATTGTATGTAGAATTCCTTATTTTTATAAAATAGATATGTGAAATATGTAACACTATGTATAAAATATAATATTTCCTACATATATCTAATGGAAATAAAATATCTATTTAATCCAAGAGGAATTCCCTAAATTGAGTAATAAATATCCAATTTTTCATAATATGGTACATGGGATATGTACCCAGAATATGTAGAGTAAGAGAAATTAGTTTTAAGGGGTAAAAAGCTACTGTACTTTTACATGAATATGATATAACATCATAGTTACCAGATGGAAATGATCCAGTGAAGCTTATTCAATCCTATGGTATTAATATTTACATATGTCGAGTACGTTGAGCTTTCTCTTATAACTAAATGAGAAATGTAAAGATAATATTATCTATTCCAGTTAATGGATGTACACCATGTAAGTAATGTTTTATCCTAAATATGATAAAATTTTAACTATTATTATCCATTATTTCAAGTTTTTGATAGTGTAGGAAAGGTATATACCCATTGATATAATCTCGTGGTGGAATTAACTCCAATTGATGAAGTCGTAGATCAGTAGAGTATCCCTATAGGATAATGTGGTCCCCCTCCAACTAAATCAATATCATAGTTGAATAATGATATTCATGTGTGATATAAAGGGTTGAAATGTTTAACAAACTGGATCTAGTGCATGTCAGAGTGTTTTGAGTGGGTAACCTAAAACCGACCACATTAGGCACATTGATTACAATTACAAGTATACTGTCCAAAATATAAATGTGGTTATTCTTACTATAATAGTGATGACACTTCTACATAAAATATTTACATGGTAATATCATTATATTATGTATCATATATAATGGTTATATAAGTTACCATGTATAATTTGAACATAGAGATATAAGAAAGTAATTATATACATATTTCCGATTACTTAGATAGATAATACTAATAGTACATAGATATAGATTAACAATATGGATATGGGGGATAATTATCATCGAGACTTGTTTTCTTGAACATTACACTTTGTGATCTCGAGTACACAAGATCGTGAGGACTGTCCCACCAATAAGAACACTACACATTACATGTTTTATTGGCTATTCATATTTATATATATTTTTTAGTCTTGGGAATCAAGATCATTATTGATGTGAACCATATTATCACATACATTGTTGGAAGGGAAACCCCATATAATGTATATATTAGTAAGGTAGATTGTGTTTGGTGAATCATTTGGAATTTGGTATAGGATGAATGATCAAGGTAAAATTTTAAACATCCTAGTGGAAGAATAGATATCTCGTCAGTATATATTGACCTAGATGGTAGTAAATTTTTCAAAAACATGACCATTGTAAAATATTGTATGCTAAACCACCAAAGTAATAAAATAAATAATTCAATAAAAGGTTGATGACATATTTTCTATACCATCATTATGATATATCATGAGGAAAATAGATTATATTACAAATAAAGTGTTCATCAGATCTTGTCATGGATATGACCTTATTTTTCTCCTTAATGACTTCATTGGTTGATGGAATCCTCTATTAGATTATGGATAAGAATAGTTTCTATCATGATAAATACCTATTGGGTCACACACTATGTTTTTTGAAACATTCCACCGATGATATGAGAAAGGAGTTCAAGATGAATTGGGCCCCCGTTGTGTGTTTTATTGATCATCTGAGTATGACCAATCATAATTAAAAATAATTCAATTAAATAATAAAATTTTTAAAAAATAAATAATAATTTTATTTTATAAGGTATTAACAATTTCATCTATCATAAAATTGAATATTATATAATATAACATTGCACAAAAAAACCTTACATTATAATGGTTTGATAAATTATTAGAAGATCTTATATATAGAGTTAATGGTTTTTTATCTCATAGCATGTTAATGTATTATAAGTGACTAATAAAATTTATTATTAAATTAATGAAACATTTATTTTCTCATAGGTGGGATTGATTATGTAATATTAAATTTATTACATTCTAGGGAATAAATTAAAATTCATGAATGAATATGCTTGGTGTAAAGAATAATGTATGAATATTTAATATGGATATACACTATTTGGGAAAATCAATAGAGATAAGAACCCCAATATGATCCTCTAAGGAACATAATTATAGATTCTAAATAAAAAATATGGTCAAATTGATAACATGTTATTTATCATGACCACTTTAATCACTTGAGTGGAGGGACCTCGTTATGATCTTATGTTTCTTATGCTAACACCATGGAATAGTAGATCAATCATCTTGGAATATTAGTGAAGATATTAATGATAAATTAGATTACATGATTTGTGTCATTGATCACATACACATTAAAGATATGTGAATCAAATAGTTTATTTCGAAAGCACAATGTACTATTTACAATTTCGTTTAATATTTTTTTATAATAAAAAAACTCGAACGTGATCATTTATGAAGTATTTGAATATGGGTTTTTATATTATGTTTTTTAAATAGTATATTGAAAAGAGAATATTATGAATTTGTTTTTTATGCTTCTGAAACACCCTAAATTTCATCAATTTTTTCTTAATCATAACATTTATACATTAAAATATAGTTACCCAAAAAATCGGGTTTTGTTCTTTACAAGTTATAATGATAAAATTAATATTTTAAATCATTGTTAATCTCATTGATAAAATGAAAATAATGTTTTGTATCATTAGTTCCAATCTATGTATGAAATTATTTTTCATTTTATACATTAAATATTAATTACATCGGTAAAAAAATTATCATTTTAAATGAAAATTAAGAAACAAAAATGAATAAACATGGGTGAAAAAGATAAAAGATTATAAAATTTAGTCATCAAATAATTTTGTGATTGGTGGATTGACATCAACAAATACGAATATATTTTCCACCAGTTTTTTTTCCAAACAAAAGTGTTTTCCCATTATATTAAAGTGTTGTATTTTAAAAATATCATTCCTTTCGATGATAAAAACGATCTCACCTCAACCCCATTTAACATTCATTTTAATGATTTATATTGTAAAAAACTATACCTTCGTCAATATAAAACCATATACCCTTGAATTTGAAGGCATAGTATTGTCAAATTTCTAAGATATGGATCCTTATGTTGTTATCCAATAGGCAACATCCAATGTGATAATTTTCATTATCAATGAAGCACTACTCATTAATTTAATTATACACCCCCTAAAAACTATTATATACATGATTATATCATAAAAATGTATAAAAAATATTATAAAAAATATTAAACAATTATAATACCTTTTTTATTCTATCATCCAAATATATTTGAAAATTGATGAAATTGTCATGCATATTCTTAGACTACTCCATTATAGTACAAATTTTTCTATTTTTCCTAAATACCATATATTTGTGGCCTAATAGTGTTATTTAAATAAAAATATAATATTTAGAACATGAATAAATAATTAAATTATAATTATTTAATATGTATATGTTGCTATCTATTATAAAAAATAGATTGTTGTCTTTTCTTAAAATAAAACTATCGCTTTGGGGAATAATTTGTTTTAGTTTTTCACTACCTAAATTGCGGATAAAATTTAAAATTTATTTTATTTATAAAAGTGAAATTTTAACAATATTTATATTATAAAAGTATAATAATGCATATTTTATATGTGATATTATCAATAAGTTTTCAAAGTTAACATAACATACTAAAATTTTAATATTTTACAACCATCATGATTTGGATACATTTGGGCGAATATATTAGACTAAATAAATTATATAATAATTTAATAAAAAAATATACAATCCTATAGTATTCATGATATAATGAAATCCTTTTTATATATGTTTCACTATGGACAATATACCAAGGTTATTTATGATAATTTTCCCAAACCACCTCCATGTAATTGAAAAATGACATAACAATTTAATAAATAAATTGAAAAAATATCAGATGTTATATAAAAATGAATTGTATATGAATATAATTCCTAATTATGTTATTAATAAACGTAAAAAAAATTTGTAAATATCAGGAATATATATAGAGTGAATTAGGGAAAAATTAATCGGGTTTGGGATATCAAGTTTATTTCATTGAGATACGATTTGTATTACAAGATTATTTTTTTAGAGTTTCTATGTAGTAGATATGGATTTATATTTTTTTAAAATTACTATAAATTATATGGTATTTAAAAATTAATTTATTTTTTTATCATCCAATGATATTAAAATTGAATGGAAATGATGCTTCAATTATTAATGTTAACTCAAAACTAAATTCATTAACAACCTCAAATATCCACATGAACACTATATTCATTCATTGTATAGAGGCAAAAAATTGATGGTAAAGTTATCGGTCCAGAAAAATTCTTTCTTAATTTATATGAGAAATGATTTTTATAAATATTTTCACATATAACATTCTCCCATTTCAGAAACAACAATTCTCTAATACCTTTTCCCCTAATTTCTCTCTTCCCGATCATTATATAAAACCATTAAGTGTATTTGACAATTTTGATTTTAATCCTTGAGGTCATTATGTATTAAATGGTATTTGATCTTACATTAGTTCCTGGATTTTTTGAGATGATGGAATTCATTGTTTTATTCTACAGATTATGTAATGAGTCATTAGGCTTGGAAGAGCATTAAACTATATGATGAATAGATCTTCAATATATGATTATAAAATTTGTGGTTGATGAAAAACATACATTATGTTTTTACAGGGATCCTAATTGCATTTTTAAGTCAATTTATGTCTATATCCAATGTACATGGGTTTTCATGTGATTCAAGTCCCTTCCTCAACATCAATATGGGTATGATTTCTCAGTATCATGATTCCTAATAAAAATCAATATATCATTTGATTTATTTGGTAATTTTGTTTAATGTTTATTTTTCTCAAAGAATATATTAAATTTTTTATATCAGCCATTATATCCTCTTATTTTGTTTTTGAATTTTATGTTTATAAAGTCCTAATTTAGTCATTGGTGTTGAAAATAGAGATGAATATTTTTTTGATATAAAATTATGGATATTGGTTTGACTTTTCCACTACATGAAATATCCCATGTCATCATCAAAATATATGACATTGTTCTATGAAAAAATTATAAAATATAAAACCTTCATGGTTATGGATTTATTCATTCTTGATAGAACATAGAGTGAATCATATTCAATACCACAAAACCCATTCTATCATCCAATGCATGATGCATAATGATACAGTGATGTTGGATTAAAATCCTACATATGACTTATTCAAATAATTGTAGAATACAAACATTATAATTTTAAAGACAATAATAAATTATTACTAATATCACATACCCTATGAATTTCCTTGACATGATCATCAAGACCTAAATGTTACCTTGTTCATTTAGAACCTGGTTTATAGTTAGTCAAGTATGAAATAGATTGATTTTGTTTCTATATAGGACAAAGGGACTAATTAAAAATGAAATAAAATAGATTTTTTTCATAATATTTAACATTATGGAGGTTGGGATCTAAAATATTCAAGGAAGAAGATAGTGGTGGAATCTAGCTCTCCTCAAGTTGAAGGTCAAGTTAACTCAATAACATGGGGAACTAAAAAAGCCAATGTATGACAATGAGTAAGTAAAGGTTTACTTTTATACTATATATATTGATGAGGATAATTTATTTGAAATGTTTTATATTGGGTTTTCTAGTATGGTAATTAATATATAGTCTAGTTTTTTGAATATTCTTGTATTTTTATAGAACAAATATAAACCATGGAAGAATTATTAATTTTTTCCTAATACAATCCAAACATTTTTTTTGGAATAATAGGTATGTAAAAATACCTATAAGATCCACATTCAATGTGGTTTTACTCTAACAGGTTTTTTATGATATCAAAAATGAATATCGATATTATGTGAAGGAATAAAATCTGGATATTTAAGAGCCTAATAGAAATTACAAATCAAATCAATGTAATGTCAACTAGGTGCACAACCTTGTGTATCAGGAATTATATCTAATAAATAGAGTGTTTATGGAGGCCTTAAATGATGAATATGATAATATATATCCCATAGAGATAATTCTACACAAAAAGAAAGACTTATTACTTGGGGTTTTACATATCATTACATCGGCGAATAATTCCAAAATAATGTTAATGAGAGAGTGATTAATGTTGTCCTAAATGATAAGAAATAATATTGTATGAAAAAACATTATCACATTTTGATATTAGCATTCAATTAATTGAAGTAAATTTTGTACGATGATAATCATATTTGAGTCATGATGGCCTATTACATCATGTATATTCATTAATGATGATCAAGACATGATGGTTTTTTTATTTTAATGGACCATATATAGGGGGAATGAAAAAAATAATATAAAAGGTTTATGTAGAGGTTTTCATATATCTTATGTATTCTAATGTGAAATGTTTACATAAACATTTAACAGGTCTCCATATTATGCATAAATTCATTCTTTCAAATATACAATATGATATTTTAGTCACAATCTCAACTCAATAATTCATAATGATTCATATAAAAATTATTAATTCTATACTTGGGTTAAATAAACCTATTATTTCATATTAAAATTTATATTTCTATATGATTGAATGAATGAATTTATTCATATCATGCTCCAAAATTAATTTCATCCAATTAAAGTATTTATATTTAAATGAATAATTTTCATTCTCTAAAATGATATTTTTTATTCAATTTATATATTTTCTATACATGATAATGTTATAATTTATATTTGAAAACAAAATTATTATTTTTCCATAAGACATTCATATTTCCATTTTCCAATATTAAAAATAATTTTTTCCCTTGATATAATTTTGGAAATAATAATCATTTTTAAAAACTTTTAAACAGATCTTCTAAATAACATTCTACATTAGTGTTACATGTTTTCATTCACATTTTTCCAATTAATCTATATTATTATAATCAATTTCGTACATATTTTATCAATATTTTCCCTAATTATATAAATGTCTTACTTTATCATTAATTTTTATTATACATCTTTTACATTCCATTCAAAATTCCCCCTTATATATATATTCATGATTTAATGAAATTTCTTTATTTCAGATTTCATGTAATATAAAACACAACTAAAATTATTAACAATAATGTTCCTTAAACAACTATTTATATTATTTAAAAGATCAAAATTAAAATGTATTTAATAGAAATTGATAAGCCCTTCCCATCATTTAAATATCTTGAATGAATGCCAAATAGAATTACATATATGGATCATTTTTATTTTCACCATTACTAATAATTTTTAAGAGTTTCCTATATTATAAATTAGTAATGATGGAATAAGAATATTTATTCAAACATAAATACAAAAAACTATACAATTATGTCTTCTCATTGTAATCTCTATAATATATTCTTTTTTATAATTTGATATAAGTTTAAGAATACCACATTATTTTAATAGGTTTTATCACTCTTATGCATTATTTATAGTTATTTTTCCTTATGAGGAACATATATAAATATATTTAATTTTATATAGTGGTTTTCCCATGAATTACATGGACATATAGTTAAATCGGTAATGTTTTCATCCCAAGAGATTTGATGTGTCTTCCACATTCATTTAGTTTAGCATGCTATGTTATGTAATTTTTGGAGTCATCCTAGAATGATACTTCTATATATATATTTAATGTTTTTACAATATCATCATGATTCCATGGAGATATGATGTCATTACATTTTTCCGTGATTCCCTATTATATAACAGAATATATTTCCATCGAATACAACTATTCATATTAAAATAAATATTCCACTATAATGATTTATATAAAATATAATTGTTACATCTTATTTTTTTTCATTTTTTACCCCTATTCATGATTTCTCATATTTTTTTGATCCATCATGAGATTAATATTTGATGATATTTTTCCTTTTTTGGACATCTTCTATGTATTTGTTTCCATTACACATATTATGAATTTGACTAAAAGATATGATATTTCAAGAATAAATTCTATTGTAGGTAAATTATTGGGAAATGCTAATAGGTATCATATAATATGTTTCATATATAATTTGTATTCAATGAAAAGAAAACATTTTTTATTTTATTCTATTTCTTAATTTGTGATTTGAAATGTTTAAGATATCAAAGTGTTGTAAATTAATGATATTTTTATCATTGTTCATCAGACACTATCTATTAGAACATGCTCAATTAATATGTCTTGAGCACTAGACTCATGACTGATGCTCTCGGGTTCCTCAGTTTATATTAGAATCTGAATTTATTTTATTTAAGTATTAGTTTAATTATTTTTTTGGATTATTTAGTTTTTTTGGAATATCATTAGAGAACATTAGTGAAAACCATGGGGATAATATAAGTGATATATCTAGGTTTAGGATGGGGTCTTCAAATTTTAGTTAAGTATTATTTAGATGGAATTAATATTTACTATGAATATGTGTTAATAACAAAAATTCGATTGGGATGTCCAATAATATAACATATGGGTACTCACTCTAAAATGTGATATTTCGGTATTTGCGTTAACTTAACTTAGTTAATGATGAGTGTTCCACTGATGAAACACCTATAGAGACATTATAATGTGGTATTCATTGGTTAATCACATTATCATTAGGTTAGATTATAAATTATATATTATTTTAATTAATTGTGATAAGGAGTACGAGAGAATGAAATCTAAGGTAACTTAAATGTTAAAAAAAATAATTTATGATGAATTGAATGATACAGTGACAGTTTTAGATTCTAATGCATTATATGGTTTATTTATTCATGAGATCATTTATGATAAGAATGCTCTCATGAAAAATTTTCTTTATATTTGTTAAGCCATTTTCGTTTTGTAATAATTGAAAATATAAGGCAACATGTCAAAAAATAGATACCATGGATAATGTGGTGATTTAATAAATAAAGATCCAAACATTATAATATCTAAAATTATTAAGTATGTTATTTTTCTAAAAAGATTTAATTAATTAATAATTATAAGATAAACATAGTTGATCATTCAAATGAACCTAAAAATGGAATGTAGGAGTCTGAAGAATTTTTAGTTATGAAGATGATGTATGATGGAAGATTCAATTTCATTCATATCAGAAATGGATTAATAGTCACCTCTCATAAATTTTCAAAGCATAATTATGAATTTTAACCATGTTTAAAAAGATAATAGGAAAAAATATGATATATGAAATTTATAAAATATAGTTCAAAAAGTAGACCACAAAAATCAATTTTTGGGGGAGGTACTAGTTATTAGATATTTTATGTGTTGGTAATTTAGAAAAAATAATTCTATATTAATAATATAACATATTAAGTTGAAAAATAACAACAACAACATCCATGGAAACTAGAATAATGATGTCAATAACTGGGAGTAGCAAAAATAATATATAATAGAGTAGGATATCAATAGGGGTTTCCTAATAGAACAACATAACATAGATAAATAGATAAAATATTTAAGTCTATATGTTATTGAATATAGAAATGAAATTCAATGTGAACTGATCCATTGGGTCATATTCATAGAAAAAAGAAATAAATTTTCTCTCTTCCTGATGTCCTTTTGGAGGATAATAAAAATTTCCCCCATTAAATATCCCACTAGCTAGCAAAGGAATCCAATATATTAGAGGATGTACTAGCCAATCAATGGTGTGAAGTCCCATACTTTATTTACTCATACAGCGAAAACCAGATTATATATATTTTCTCAAGTGTTCCCCCATGCTCTAAAGGATACTGAATGGTATATGGGGTTTACGATGGTATAGTGGGGAGAATATTCCCTCATTATTTGAGGTAAGTATAATGAGGATATAGAACAAAAATAAGTGAAAAAAATATAATAACTGAACCATATATGAAAATAATCGAATAAGAATAACAATCATAAATAATATCAACTATCATATGAAATGATTATTCCATGATTCAACACAAAAACGTATATAAAAGTACATGATAGTAGGTATAAATTACAATACGTTCTATACATGACTGTATAATAGAAAAAAAATATAGACACCAATATAATCCGGAATACTAGATCGGTGAACTACTCACGAACTATATCATAGTAATAAAATATATTATTAAAAATTGGTAATTTCACATTCTCATTAGAGAAAACATAAAGACTCTTAGGTTACCAATTAGCCGCATGAGTATTGTTTGAGTAAAACACAGAGGCCACCAACAACAATGTTTATAATTACTCTAATTTATGAATATGAATACTAGGGTTTTTAGAACTAAAAATGTAAATACAAAATAAATACAACCTATTTTGGGATCAATCTCATCATGGGATGTCCGACTGAAAATACCCATTACCCCATATATAATAATGTCACTGAGAAATTTACATTATAATAACATGTATATGACCTGTGTAATATAACTAAGGAATCCATTATAATTATAGTAATATAAGATATTGAAATGTCAAATGGAATTTAATACTTATATATCATAGGAAGGTAAATAAAATCATGTATCTAAAACAAATAACGTAGGAGCTTCCTGACTTGTGATTACAAAAAGCATGAGGAACATAAAGCCCCATAATGATAAAATAACCCACAAGGAATATACAACAAATTATTAATATATATAACGCAGAACAGCATGTCCAACAATAATCAACAGAAAATGAGGAATAACATTTCCATTAATTATAAATAAATATAAATTTACATCATGTCCATTAATTATAAATAAATTGAAGGAGTTACTTTTCAAATTAAAATAATAATCATGATGTAATAACATAATTTTAAATATATTATTGAAAAACTATCATTAAAAAACACAATTATAAGTAAATTTTAATATAAATTATAACCCATATATGTTACAATTATATCAATCAATTCACAATTCATTTATAGATAGTAAACCTAAACATGGAAAAAATCCTTTCCACTTCACAATTGAATTATTTTATTTAGTCTTTTGATTTACCAATGATGATATAGGAATTGAGAATATACATGTTATATCAAATTTCAATTAAATGTTATATAGATTCTATTAAAAATGGAAAATATTAACTCATCAAAGGGGTGGAGTTATAAAGGAATGATTTAAAAACTATTATACAATATGGGGATTGAATGTATCTTTTAATATTATAAAATTGAACCATCCCATTAATCATCCCACTCTCAAGGAGTGATTGACCATGTATTATTACCCACTATATTTTAATTAAAATAAGTCGTTATTAAATATTTAACCAATTATCCTTCACAAATTCAAATTAAATACCCCATAGTGTAATTTTGGTCAAATACAAATAATGTATAAAAAAGTATATAAAAAGACATTCCCAAACAGTTGATTGAGTGTGAGGTGTTACCCCACAAACAATTTCCTTGATTCATAATAACACCTTGTTTAAATTATAAGTATTTAATTTAGCTTTTAGCAAATTTTATTATAAACACATTTAATTTTAATTTATTAAAAAAATAAAAAACAAATAAAAATTTATTAAAGTTTTAAGGGAATGACATAGGCCTCCTCTCTCATTATTAGTAAGTATCAAATATCCACTATTGGAATTTGAGTCAACAGGAAATGAGAGAAAATTAGTAACCAAAAAAATTATAAATATGTCATATTGCCTCTTGAGTAAGAAAAATACATGATAGGATGAGAAACTACGAAATGAATAAAGAGTATCCTTATTATTTCTAAGAGTGATAAATCGGATCTGTTTATTCTTGTGTCATATTAATAATGTATGAGAACCGTCAAAACCATTAAAGGGGTAAGGGGAGAGAGGAGTTGTTGTGCATTAGAAATATGATCATTGGATAAGATTAAATAAGTTTAATAGGAATATAGGGTTATAAATTGATTTTGTATTCCCTTTATAGAGCTTCATTGTTTGGCGGCACATCTAGGAGAACCATGCACAAACGACTTGAGCCTCACTATCCAAATTCCCAAACCTCACATGATCACAATGAATGTTTTTTCAAGCCACATTACAACCATGAAATTCCCTCTATCACTCTACATCATTTAACAAACATTTCTATATCACCTTGAATGGTTTTAACAAATTTTGTTCCAATAAAACATGATGTATAGTTTGGGCTACATGGTAAGTACTAACAATGTTCCAACATTGTTTCAGTGATATGTTTTCCCAAAACTAAGTTCTTGGATCCCGGCACTCCTAAAAATAATGTTTTATCTTAATATATCATCATGTATTTAACCCTGGTTCAAAAATAAAACTTTTAACTATTCCAACAAACACAATTACATTATGAATCTTATTTTAAAATTTTGACCATCTTCCAAATGAAAAATATATGTACCCATATATTGTTTAACATGTCAAAAAACATTTATATCAAAACTATTGCACATTATATGTTATCAACCATGATAATCCATTATGTCTATAAAAAATAGACCAACATAACGATTTTAGAACCTTCCTACGAAGTGGTTGTGTTTAGATTCCAAACATTAGAAGTGAATGAATGAACCACATATATAATAAATGAAATATATTTATAAAACATGTGCCAATTCTAAAAAAAACAAAAACTAAGATAAATCTTACTCAAAAAAATATGGAACTCTCATAATAGTTTATAGACATTACTGTGAAATTATGCTTCATGGTACACACACCATGATAAATTTCGTTTGACGCACCACCTAACTATTCTAAAAATTTTACTTGAATAAAACTCACATCCCTAAACCCAATAACACATGAAAAAATACCCTAGATCCATGATTTCAACTGACAAATCAAATTTTAATAAACCTCACTTAATACGGTCATGTTCGATTGTTAACTAAAATTTTATACAGTCATTAAACTGCACCAATATCATCTAGTGACATTTTATTAATTGTTATACTCTATCCCAAAGAAACTTCTTAAGAAAAAACATCCCAAAACAAATCTAGTTACCTATATCCGAAAATGATCAGCATCATCAAATGATACATCCAAAAACAAAAAACTAATAAAATAATCTAATGGATAAAATGTTTATTTTTCATGTGATAATAAAATAAAACACCAAATATCCAATGATGTATTCTATTCACACCACTTATTCTAAAAAACACATCATATACGTTACTACATTCAAAATCCATCACCTTTCACACAATGATTAAAACATATCAGCCAAGATCATATTCAAGTGTGAGTTAACGATGGAATCAATATACTTGAGTTCAAGGATCTCATATATGGTTCTATAACCTTTAAATGATTACACCTAAAAAACTGATACATAAAAGGGACATCTACTACAAAAAAACACTAAATAATTACAAAAAAGTGCTTTCTTACAAAGAGGCTAGGATATTTGTTTTCATATATATGATTTTGTCCACGAACATCCTAATATGGAATCCTGGTAACGCTCTAAATAGTCCATGAGTTTATAATCCTAAATTTCTGTGGCAAAATTAAATAATGATCAAAATAAATTATTATCCAACATATATTAAGAATGTTATTTTCCTCTACTAGGAAATTTTTCCATACAGAAATACATTATCCAATAATATCAATGAGTCAAATGTAGATCCAAAGAACTATCCTGATGGTTCATTGGACATTGTCAGAAATGGGACTTCTACCAGTTATTAAATTTCCACCCCCACCATATAATAATTCATGAAATCACACATGGAAAATATTACATGAATACCATAGCCCGTTACTTTTCAATCCTCATACATAATTTCTATCATGGATATCTATTGATTCATCATTGACAAGAATTTTAAATAAAAAACAGCATCAATTAACACATTTCATGAATGGTTACTAAGGAATTTTCCAAATTCAAACTCAGCACAATGATCACTTCCCTAAAATGACCTAATGTTTAGCCCCATTGTATTTCTTACCTTATACCTCTTTATGAGTGAACCTCCTATGAAGTCCATCCAAAAACCCGGAAAAATATATATAATGGTATCTCAACCTCTATAAGATTCTCTTTTAATATAATATAGTCAATTTGAATATATTTTTCATGATAACAATTAGCCTATAAGTAGACTAATATTTTATTGATAGGAATACATCACCCTTATCGAGCCTCACTCCCTTCAAACCCATCATTAATGACATTAACAAAACCCTAACACCATTCTAACTAATAAGTCATGTCATTTTCCACCCATGGGTAAAATATCTCACTAATAATGATTAATTTTGTGATATCCTTATTCATGAGAACGTACATTAAATTACTCAATGGTCAAGTTCTTCATTCCCCAAGGCATGACAAATGAATTTTCCAATCATCAACCTACAACGAACTACTCACAAATATACCATATCAGCTAGTCTCCACACACAATTGGTTGTAACGAAAAATTTCATATACACTGGTATACATATCATACAGCCCATTTCAAGACCACACCCATTTTCAATAGTAATCCGTCTATAATTCCATGATGAAAACACTAAATGGAATATTTTTTGTTAAGATGCCAGGAGCTCCCAAGGAACTCATTTTCAAAACTAGGACCATCACATGTTCCGTGATTAATCTAACAACCCCCTCATGAAACCAGTTTACAAATTGATGTAACAACCACACAACCATCAATCAACTGGGGTAGAATCCTAAAATTTATATCTAGTAAAATTCAATACCAGTACCCATGATCCCATGCTGAGTCTTAGAAAATCATAGGTATAACCATTCCTATATAAAAAAAACTAGAAAATCGTTCATGGAATGCTCTCGAGATGATAATATGACTAAGTTCACTATATATATATATATATATAGAATTTTCAAAACCTTCATAATAACATTACGAAGATTCCCTTAATTAATATTAACCACTACTCAGTAATTTCCATGTGAAAAATCAATGGCCTCTATGCCCCCACATTAACCCAATGTTCAAATCACAAAATATGGACATTGGGCCCATCCAACAATCAATGTGTTCATTCATATAATATATAATTCTCAAATCAGGGGAAATTTTTTTGGAAATCTAGAATACAATTAAATTATCTCTAGAGTGGTAAAAATGAATAAATTAAAGGATATCACAGACCCATAAGTGTCAAAACCTAACATAAAAGGAAAAGGGAATCACATGTCATGAATTGTTTTACCAAACCCATTTTCTCTACATGCATCCCAATAAGTGGGTTCTATATAGAGGGTCATGAATCCAATGTAAAAAAACTATAAAATATAACACTCTTAATTATCCATATATGGTAAAAACCATTTGAGGTTAAACGAACCTGAAAACCATTATCCTACCAAGGTGTAGTGACCAGACCCCATAAATCCCACAATCTATGTTATGATACCATTAAATTGGAAGAGGATACAAGAAAATCATATACTAAATTATATAATTGTTTAGTTGTATTGGTGTTGTAGATACATTCATGATTATTGATTTACACAAAATTTAACAAATTATAGCATAATTTTTTTCAAGGATAATAATATTATCCTATATTTTGTAACCTTAAATATCATTCTAAAGAAACTATATAGAATCATAAGGGTATGGAAAATAATAATTGTGAGATTAAATTTTAATTAAGAGTTTATACAGTTGAATTAATAATTAATCAATTACAATACATCAAAATGGAATGTTAAATAACTAAAAATAAATTCCATGCAATCAATAAACTGGGAGGGTGTGAGTAGATAATTTAGCAAGGTAAATAATTAAAAACTCGTTCCATCAAAATGATAAAAAGTGAATAAAATTCATTGATATGATTTTTCATAGTGAAAATATCATCGAAAATAAACACTGAATAAAAAAGACAATGATTCATAATTGTTGGACGTCATTTCCAAGGCACAATAAAACTTATACTACAATGATCTAACAATTATAGTGTACAAATATATTGGTAGAAAAATGATTATTTTTCACAACTAATTTTTTTATTAGTTCCAATTGATTCATTATGGGGATATACAATGTCTACCTCCCATCATTTTATCTCCAAATATTTCTTTATATTGAGTAAATGATTTAATTAATAAAAAATATCCCTTGCCAAATATCTATATTAAATATAGAATATAATATATACAAATATTTCCCATAAAATGAAATAACATCTAAAGTAACTACCAAATCTAAAGATGATATAAGGTTTAGGGAATAATCATTTCTGTAATTATTAATATGGATAATGAAGGGAAGTCAATATCAAATTATCATAGGGAATTAAATATTTCCAGGGGACTAGTCAATGGAATCATGGATGTGAAATTCAATATTATCCTTTTCCAAATCCGTCATAAACCATATTTTGGGAGAATAAGAATGGTATTAATATAAAATATCCAATGCGGTGTAAAAGTAATGTTTCTTATCATTAATGAATAAAAATAATACAAAATTACATTTATAAGCATTCTTGTGGAAAATATCATTCTTATTTACCAAACCATTTTGAAAATAATTTTATTTGATTATAAATTTAAAAATAATGTTTTATTTAAAAATTTAGCTTTAAACATTAAATGAAATCTTTGATGGAATGGATGTGCGCAATCCCATACATGCAGTTTATGCAAAAAAGTATAACACCCCAACCCAAAAATCATGTAGTCTACACATTCTTTTATTACATTGTCATTATAAAATGGAATAAAAAACTATAGGACTTATCAGTTTTGGTGTATTTTAAATTTAGATAACATACAATATTTTCATAATACATTGAGAAATTAGAAAAACAAAAATGATGCAAAATAAAATTAAATAAATGGATTCCTTGAATGTTTATTCAAAATTCTCTTCTTTATAACATATAGAAAGGGTAAATAATAAGCGTGATATTAAATGAGAAATATAGTTAAATATATAGGAAGAAATAATGAATAAATGAAAATTAATTAACATGGTAATGTAAATAACTGATAACACATTCTTATTAAATAAAAATATAAGACAAAATCAATATTTAATGTTGTGAAACTGAGAAAAAATCTATTTAATCCATGAATTTAAATTAAATGTATCCATAGATATGTCGACAAAAAATATAATGTATGAATAATAACTAAAACCACTATGACGGAAATGATTAATTATTTTATGTCTGGTCTAATGCACATGAGGACTAATACAAGGAAGATCTATCCTCCAAATAATTTAAAACAATAAGTATAAAACTATTTAATCTGGAAAACAAAATTCTCTTATGATAGCATGTTGATTAATTGAGGATATATATTATGTTTGGGATCCAACCATCATAGTGTGTCCAAATAATTTGTCATTTTTAAAAATAAATTTATAAATAGACAATTTTATTTATTAAATATCCATTTTGAATAAAATAAATTTCAATGTAAATGTCGTATATAAAATGATATAGTGTTTATGCAATTAAAATATAATTATTATGAAAATATATATAATCAATCAATTTTTCAATTAAAACTGAATATAGTAAATTATTGAGTTTAATATAATGATAACAATCACAAAAGTATGTGGGATTGCATAGATACTCATTAAGAACAATTTGGAGGAGAATATTCATTAACCAGTCCAAAGTGTCCCATACCACATTGAAATAATTCAATCATAATATCCATAATGATATTAAATTAAATTAAATGTATAACATAATGTAAATAATGAGATTAATTATATAACATTAAAGAATTATTATATACCTAAAATACAATTTAATTGGTGCATAACAACATGTAAGTCCCATTGAAATATAAACTGAGATGGTGTTTTCTTACCTTATCCTTTATTTAGATATTCGTTATTTATCCTCATGAATAGTTGCATAAAATTTGATACTAAATAATACAACAACCATACTCATGATTATAATATAATATATTTAATTTTATAAATTTTTATTACCAGTTCTTGAACACTCGTTAATTAATTAAAAAATTTTGGGTGTCAATTACCTTGTTTGGTTGAGTATGTTTTTACACGTTATTTTTTATCCTTAATTAGATCATGGTTTCATAATATACATAATTTAATATAGTTATTAATTATCATATTAAATAAATATATATGTATTTATAGTAGTTCATTATATTTCATGATTAGAAATAAAGTGCATTGTTCCTTGAGACAGTAGGTCACACGTACACATGAATGCTACTTTAAATAAATTTAAAAAAACAATGTTGAAAGACTTCATATATGTAACATCCCAGGTAAATAAAGAATAAAGAATTTTCATAATTATTAATATTTACAAATTAAATATTAATTTTATTTTAAAGGGGTTGATATGTTCGATAGCGTACCCGATACGCAATGATGAGTTTCTTTGAAACTTACGTAGCACACTAGTAATAAAATAATATTATTTTAAATGTTAGTTAACAAGTAGCCGTTGTACTGGCGGGAATGGATTGAAATAACGAAAATATGATTAGATATGTTTTTAAATGTTTATACATTTACCCAATAAAAGATAAAGGCTTAAAATACGGAAAGAGTTCAATTTTAGGGCATATATACTCTAATTTTCACTAAAGGTTCACTTATCACCTTTTAATGGTGAACCGTCATTAAATATAGTTTTGATAACTCTTATACATTCTTTTGGACCAAATAAAACTCTTATTAAGAATCGGGACATCAAATTTTACTTTGTGTAATTTTTTCGTATTTTTCCGATAAAGTTCCTTTTTTTTAATGAATAGTGTAAAATGTTGTGTTTTAATTCAAAACCACTTTTGATATAATTTATTTATATGATTAGATTATAATTTTAGTTGGTTTTAAAGTGAAATTAGAAAATATTTTTACCAGTTAATCCAATGGTTGTCATTGGAATCAATTTCACTTTTAAATTGGACTTAAACTGGTGTCAATCTTTTGATACTTATTATTTCACAAAAACACGCTATTTGTCATGACAGCGGGAATTAATTATTAAATTAATTAATTTGACTTATATGTTTTGAATTTTGTAAAATGGACTTCATTTTTGAATTCGGAATATCAAATATAGCTTAGGGTGAATTTTTGGTAATTTTCTGAAAAACTTCAATTTTTGATGAATAGTGAAACCACTAAGTGGTTATCAAGCAAACTGATTTTTCAGTTAAATGAAAGTTTACCACTAATGTGTATTGAATTTTGAAAATCCGACATACATGGTTGTCATTAGTATGTAAAATGTGGTTCAATGAGATTAAAATAATTTTTTGGTGAATAGTAACTTTTTTTCATTACTCGCGATTAGAGGTAATTAGTGTAGTTTAAGGTAAAAATGATATTATAAGAATGTGAAAACACCATGACACTTGTCCTACACCTATTGGGTGATTCATGGCCGACCAAGACAAGCCATGGGACAACTTGGGAACACCATGGAGCCACTTTAGTTGGAAAATGACATTAATATATTTTTATTTAATGTTAAAGTGAAAATGACACTAACATAAATTGTTTTACTAAAACAATTGTTAAGTAGAGTTATACATGTCCAAATTTTGATTATAAATAGTCATTGGAAATATAAAAAGATTTCCTACATCATAGTAGTTTTTTTATAATTTTTAGACATTAAATAAATTAAATTATTAATGACATAATAATGATGTAGTGATGACATCATTATTTGACAATTTAAATAAAATGGAAAGATAATGTAAACTCTATGAAATAAACATGTCCAAAACCAATTGGATGAGTGAATTTAGAGCCCTTATCACCTTATCCACGAATTATATCAATGTGGGACCTTTTAAAACCGAAACACATTTTCAAATAAAGTAATATTTCTTTACTTTCCAAAAGTGCCCCTCCTCTCCTCTTATAAAAGGCCCCCACCTCTACCTCATTTCACACACTTCTCAAGCCTTTGGCTCGTCCAACCCCTGCCCAATTATGCTCTCCACATCCCTATCCTCATCCTAGAGGATTCACTTTGGGAATAATCCTTTCAAAGGAAGCCTTTAGGATTAAATCAAAAAGGAGTTACACTTTTAAAGGTAATTCATTCTCTCATGTTCATTTGTTTTTTTTTTTTTGCTTCTCCAACCCTCTAAACTCTTTTTATTTACTTATTTTGTAACAACACCAGTATCTTCAATATACTAGGATGTTGTTATATGATTTATTTGAGCTACACTCTCACAAAACTACATCAAATGGTTAAAGATCATACGGTTTCCGTGGATGGCGAAATTCTGCCTCCCGAAATGATGATTGTTCAATACTCATTCAACACCTTCAAGGGTGGCCATTATGATGTCACTATTTTTATATATGATATATAATATGTTTATGTTTTCTTTAAGCTTCTGTATTTTTAATTTTTGGCATACCTTTATGGTTTCCATTATGGGTACACACGATATCTTCATTTAAGGAAGTGCGGACTACCACCCCCTCAAAGTGATGTGATTCGTTAATGCCATATGTGGGACGTGTAAAGGATGGATTTAAAGTTATTATATATGATGCTATACTGGAATTATAATATACCTCTATATCATTATTATTTCTTTCCATTAAAGTATGAGATAGAAATGAAAGTAGCGTTCATGCGTACGTACGGCTTACCGTCTCCATGAACGGTGCATTTCATTTCTTATCCCCAAATGAAATGTACTATTAAAATTACATGTATATAATCTATATATATAATTAATGATATATCTAAATGATGAATATAATTCTGGAATTAAAATATACATACCTCTCATTTAGTTTTAATTGCACTAATATGACAAAGAAATGAAAGTAGCGTTCATGCGTACGTACGGCTTACCGTCTCCATGAACGGTGCATTTCTTTTCTTACCTTTAAATGATTTTGTAATATTATAAATACATGTATATGCTGGATATATATGATACATATTATATCCAAATCAGGAATTTCATTCTGGATATAAAGAACTTTTGACTACATGAACAACATGTAATTGAAGAAGTCAACTTTCGACTTAAGAACCAAATATTGACAAAACAAACATTATTAACATAGATGGTTACATAATGTTTATAACATGGCAATAAGTGATATAAAAAGAATAATGAACTTTAAAAAGGTTCTTAATCTAGTATAAATTAACTCATGTTTATTATTCAGGACGTTAAAGAACGATCGAGTCAAGTCGGACCCAAGGTAAGGGAACTTCTTAACCCAACATCCATTCTTTGGGTTAATCTCCGACTTTCAAATTATGTCATTATATTATTATGTCATATCTTGTATTTGTACATTATTTATGTGTAATTATAGTGAATACACATAATATATCTATTTCATTTTAAAAATTATCTTTTTAAGGGACTTCGTCTCAATCTCCTTTCATTGAGGCATATTTCATTTTATACACAACTTTCTTCTATACAGTGTATAAACCTCTTTTACGTTTACTTTTATACAAAAGGAAACTTTTTCTAAGAAGCCTTTTACTAAACGACAAAAAGGAATGTTTTTTTAACATACATGATGACAACGACCTTTTCCGCTGCCGCGAGTATTATTTGGTCTTTGGCTTCCTCAACAAGCCATAATGTTTTTAAAATAAAATAAATACCATATACTCATTTATGTATTTTGGTATTGAAAAAGGTTTTGAAAAAGGATTTAATTATATCAATATATTTATGATATATTGTGATTGAAATGTTGAAATGTTATCATTCCATTATATAGGTTTTATGTTTTATGATTTTATATTGGTACTTGGACATTTTAACGGGTGGTTACGTTATAAACCATATGACTGGTGGTGCCGTGAATACCAGGATGGGTGGTTACATTATAACCTCCAATGAATTGGGTATGGAAGTCGACCGTATAGCTATTCCATTAAGTATGTATGAAAATTGGCCGTATGGCTATTCAATTAAGTGATATGTGTGGAAGTCGACCGTATGGTTATTCCACATAAGTATGTTTATGTTCCAAGTTACCTTTATATATGTTATGTGTTCTTTTTATGGATTTTATGGTAATCCTTTGGTTACAAAAATGTAAGTAATGATACTTTATTCAGTGAAGAGTTTTTATTAATTCATAAAGGTGAAAAGTATTACTTTGATAAAGTATACATGGTTTACTTGTTGTTTTGATAAACTAACAATTTTCATTCTTTTTGTATCCCTTACGGAGCTTTTTATGCTCACCCCAAGTTTTTCGAAATGTTTTTCACAGGACTTAAAGTGGAATAATGTCAAGGATGGGATCAAGGGAATTTCATGCTATCTAAAACATGGAATCTAGACATCTTTCTTTTTAAGAGTTTTTATTTTATGGAGACTTAGTAGAAGTGTCTACTTTGTAATCTTTTAAGATGTAATAGTTATGTTCTAATTCTCTAAAACTCTAAACCTGAAAAGATCCTCAATGTGTAATCTTGTAATAACTCAAGATTAAGTAAGGTTTAAGGCTGGGGCCTTATAGTTGGTATCAAAGGACGGTTTAGACAACTTTAGGAGTTAGAAAAGTGTTAAATTATAATATGATTGAAATGATATAGCATTTACGGATTACCATGTTGATTCGCCTAAGATATTTCTGTGTTCAGAATGGTTTTCCGTAGAGGAAACAAAGAAGCTATATTGGGACGACATCAGGAGGAAGATAACCTTCCAAATCAGCAACCTGAGATGGTCGGAATCGGAACTGAACAGTTTGTTGCAGTGATTCCATAGTTGACTCAGGCTATAAATGGTGGTGGTATACATGCACGAGATCAGCCAGATCAACCACAGAGGAACATGTCAGTGGTGGAACACTTCATGAGGCAACATCCCCCATCATTTAGAGGATCATCTGACCCTATGCAAGCTGAAGGGTGGATTAAAGCACTGGAGAAGATTTTTGATGTCATGGGGTGTTCAGAACATCAAAAGGTTAGTCTTGCTGTTTACCGTTTTGAAGGTGAAGCTGATCAGTGGTGGTCGATGGTGAAAAATATAGGGGATAGTAATGAGATTGAGGATCTTAACTGGGACAAATTCAAAGGTAAGTTTCTTGAGAAATATTTTCCTAAGGTGGTTCGTCTTAGGATGGAAAAGCAGTTCCTATAATTGAGGCAGGAGGATGATTCAGTGGCTACTTATGAAGAAAAGTTCCTCGATTGGCAAGGTATGCTCCAAACTTCATACGAGATCTTGATAGTAAAATAAACCGTTTTTACTCAGGGATAAAGCCAAAGTATCGAAGGGCATTAGCTTCTTGTGAGTTAAAAAGTTATGAAAAACTTGTTCGATGTGCGGAGAAGGTGTAAATGGAGTTTGCCGATGATCAGGTGTTCTATGACAAACAACAGAATAAGAGGTCTATTTGGCAGGAAAATGGGAATAAATCATCAAAGAAGCAAGGAGGTAAGAAAACAAAATATCCATCCTGTGAGAAGTGTGGTAAAATGCATCCTGGAGAATGTTTATCCATGTCTGGTAAGTGCTTTCGGTGTGGTAAGTCTGTTCATATTGCTTGTAACTGTAAGGAAGATGATCAAGCAGGAAATGAAAAGCCAACGGTAAGATGTTTTAAGTGTAATGAAATGGGTCATTATGCAAAAGAGTGTCCAACGAAGAACTCAACTGGGGGAATGCAGCTAGACTACAAGCAGAAAGGGCTGGTAAAATCATTTGCAACAACTTCAGAAGATGTTGGGCCATCGAATGAAGTGGTATCAGCTCCAGGGAGCTCAGTATTTTTCGAAGATTGACTTGAGGTCGGTGTACCATTAGTTGAAAGTAAAAGAAGCAGACATTCCGAAGACTGCGTTCCGTACTAGATATGGCCATTATGAATTTGTAGTTATGCCTTTTGGTTTAACCAATGCACCTGCTGTATTCATGGACCTTATGAATAAAATTTTCCATGAGTTCTTGGATAAGTTTGTGTTTGTGTTTTGAGGTTTGTGAAGAGGTTATGTGTGCCTTTTGATTCACAGTTTAAGAATGAGTTTTTTTTTCATCCTGGTAGTACTAAGATATACAGAGGTCTGCGGGAGTATTACTGGTGGGATGGAATGAAAAGAGACATTGCTGATTTTACTATGAAGTGTTTGACATGTAAACAGGTTAAAGCAGAGCAGAAGTTACCGAAAGGGATGCTTCAGCCTTTACCAGTTCCAGAGTGGAAATGGGAAAACATATCTATGGACTTTGTTGTGGGATTACCGAGGAAATATCGAGGTAATAATGCAATCTGGGTTATTGTTGATCGCTTGACCAAATATGATAATTTCCTTTCTATACGAGATACTGTATCTCTTGATCAACTTTCCCATTTGTATCTTAAAGAGATAGTCAGGTTACATGGAGATCCTCTCTCCATTGTACCTGACTGTGATCCAAGGTTCACTTCAAACTTTTGGAAAGGTCTTCAGAAGTCGTGGGGTACTGAATTAAAATTTTAGTACAGCTTTTCATCCTCAATCAGATGGGCAGTCAGAACGAACAATTCAGACATTGGAGGATATGCTACGAGCTTGTTCTATGGATTATCTGGGAAGTTAGGACCAACATCTTTCTTTGGTTGAGTTTTCTTATAATAATAGTTTTCATTCCAGTATACAGATGGCACCATTTGGGGAATTATATGGGAAGCGGTGTCGAACTACAGCATTTTGGGATGAAGTGGGTGAAAGGAAGCTGATGGGACCAGAATTGGTAGAAGAGATGGCAGAAAAAGTTCAGTTGACTCAGAAGCACATGAGAACAGCTCAGAGCAGGCAGAAGAGTTATGCGGATAACCGGAGGAAGGATCTATCTTTTGAGGTAGGTGATCATGTTTTTCGCAAGGTTTCTCCATGGAAAAGTGTGATGAGATTTGGTAAGAAAGGAAATTTGATTCCAAGGTTTATTGGACCATATGAAATTCTGGAGAGAGTTGGATCAGTTGCATACCGAGTGGCTTTACCTCCATGTTTATCTCAGGTACACAATGTTTTTCATGTTTCAATGTTGAGGAAGTATATGCCAGATCCATCTCATGTTTTGAGTCCAGAGGTAGTTCTGTTGGAAGAGAACCTATATTATGAGGAACAACCGGTCCAGATTCTTGACCATAGGGAGCAAGTGTTACAGAATAAGGTGATTCATCAAGTAATGGTTTTGTGGAAAAACCATGTGATTAAAGAGGCAACGTGGGAATCTGAAAATGCTATGAGGGATAAATACCCCCACTTATTTTGATAAGTGAATAAAATTGCGAGGACGCAATTCCCAAAAGGGGGGAAGGATGTAACATCCCAGGTAAATAAAGAATAAAGAATTTTTATAATTATTAATATTTACAAATTAAATATTAATTTTATTTTAAAGGGGTTTCTATGTTCGATAGCGTACCCGATACGCAACGATGAGTTTTTCTTTGAAACTTACGTAGAACACTAGTAATAAAATAATATTATTTTAAATGTTAGTTAACAAGTAGCCGTTGTACTGGTGGGAATGGATAGAAATAACTAAAATATGATTAGATATGTTTTTAGATGTTTATACATTTACCCAATAAAAGGTAAAGTCTTAAAATACGGAAAGAGTTCAATTTTAGGGCATATATACTCTAATTTTCACTAAAGGTTCACTTATCACCTTTTAATGGTGAACCGTCATTAAATATAGTTTTGATCACACTTATACATTATTTTGGACCAAATAAAACTCTTATTATGAATCAGGACATCAAATTTTTCTTTGTGTATTTTTTTGGTATTTTTCCGATAAAGTTCATTTTTTTAAATGAATAGTGTAAAATGTTGTGTTTTAATTCAAAACCTCTTTTGATCTAATTTATTTATATGATTAGATTATAATTTTAATTGGTTTTAAAGTGAAATTAGAAAATATTTTTACCAGTTAATCCAATGGTGGTCATTGGAATCAATTTCACTTTGAAATTGGACTTAAACTGGTGTCAATCTTTTGATACTTATTATTTCACAAAAACACGCTATTTGTCATGACAGTGGGAATTAATTATTAACTTAATTAATTTTACTTAAATGTTTTGAAGTTTGTAAAATGGACTTCATTTTTGAATTCTGAATATCAAATATAGCTTAGGGTGAATTTTTTGTAATTTTCTAAAAAACTTCAATTTTTGATGAATAGTGAAACCACTAAGTGGTAATCAAGCAAACTGATTTTTCAGTTAAATGAAATTTTACCACTAATGTGTATTGAATTTTGAAAATCAGACATACATGGTTGTCATTATTATGTAAAATGTGGTTCAATGAGATTAAAATAATTTTTTGGTGAATAGTAACTTTTTTTCATTAATCGCGATTAGAGGTAATTAGTGTAGTTTAAGGTAAAAATGATATTATAAGAATGTGAAAACACCATGGAACTTGTCCTACACCTATTGGGTGAGTCATGGCCGACCAAGTCAAGCCATGGGCCAACTTGGGGACCCCATGGAGCCACTTTAGTTGGAAAATGACATTAATATATTTTTATTTAACGTTAAAGTGAAAATGACACTAACATAAATTGTTTTACTAAAACAATTGTTAAGTTGGGTTATACAAGTCCAACTTTTTATTATAAATAGTCATTGGAAAGATACAAAGATTTCCTACATCATAGTAGTTTTTTTGAAATTTTTAGACATTAAATAAATTAATTTATTAATGACATAATAATAATGCAGTGATGACATCATTGTTTGACAATTTAAATAAAATGGAAAGATAATGTAAAATCTATGAACTACACATGTCCAAAACCAATTGGATGAGTGGATTTCGAACCCGTATCACCTTATACACTAATTATATCAAATTGGGACCTTTTAAAACCGAAACACATTTTCAAATAAAGTAATATTTCTTTACTTTTCAAAAGTGCCCCTCCTCTCCTCTTATAAAATGCCCCCACCTCTACCTCATTTCACACACTTCTCAAGCCTTTGGCTCGGCCAACCCCTGCCCAATTACTCTCTCCACATCCCTCTCCTCATCCTAGAGGATTCCATTTGGGCAGAATCCTTTCAAAGAAAGCCTTTAGGCTCAAATCAAAAAGGAGTTACACTTTTAAAGGTAATTCATTCTCTCATGTTCATTTGTTTTATTTTGCTTCTCCAACCCTCTAAACTATTTTTATTTACATCTTTTGTAACAACACCAGTATCTTAAATATACTAGGATGTTTTTATATGATTTATTTGAGATACACTCTCACAAAACTCCATCAAATGGTTAAAGAACATACGATTTCCGTGGATGGCGAAATTCTGCCTCCCGAAACGATGATTGTTCAATACTCATTTAACACCTTCAAGGGTGGCCATTATGATGTCACTATTTTTATATATGATATATAATATTTTTATGTTTTCTTTAATCTTCTGTATTTTTCATTTTTGTCATACCTTTATGGTTTCCATTATGGGTACACACGATATCTTCATTTAAGGAAGTGCGGACTACCGCCCCCTCAAAGTGATGTGATTCGTTAATGCCATATGTGGGACGTGTAAAGGATGGATTTAAAGATATTATATATGATGTTATACTGGAATTATAATATACCACTATATCATTATTATTTATTTCCATTAAAGTATGAGATGGAAATGAAAGTAGCGTTCATGCGTACGTACGGCTTACCGTCTCCATGAACGGTGCATTTTATTTCTTATCCCCAAATGTAATGTACTATTAAAATTACATGTATATAATGTATATATATAATTAATGATATATCTAAATGACGTATATAATTCTGGAATTAAAATATACATACCTCTCATTTAGTTTTAATTCCACTAATATGACAAATAAATGAAAGTAGCGTTCATGCGTACGCACGGCTTACCGTCTCCATGAACGGTGCATTTCATTTCTTACCTCAAAATGATTATGTAATATTATAAATACATGTATATGCTAGATATATATGATACATATTATATCCAAATCAGGAATTTCATTCTGGATATAAAGAACTTTTGACGACATGAACAACATGTAATTGTAAGAAGTCAACTTTCGACTTAAGAACCAAATATTGACAAAACAAACATTATTAACTTAAATGGTTACATAATGTTTATAACATGGCAATAAGTGATATAAAAAGAATAATGAACTTTAAAAAGGTTCTTAATCATGTATAAATTAACTCAAGTTTATTATTCAGAACGTTAAAGAACGATCGAGTCAAGTCGGACCCAAGGTAAGGGAACTTCTTAACCCAAATTCCAATCTTTGGGTTAATCTCCGACTTTCAAATTATGTCATTATATTATTATGTCGTATCTTGTATTTGTACTTTATTTATCTGTACTTATAGTGAATACACATAATATATCTATTTCATTTTAAAAATTATCTTTGTAAGGGACTTCGTCTTAATCTCCTTTCATTGAGGCATATTTCATTTTATACACAACTTTCTTTTATACGGTGTATAAACCCCTTTTACGTTTACTTTTATACAAAAGGAATCTTTTTTCTACGAAGCGTTTTACTAAACGACAAAAAGGAATGTTTTTTTAACATACGTGGTGACAATGACCTTTTCCGCCGCCGCGAGTATTATTTGGTCTTTGGCTTCCTCAACAAGCCGTAATGTTTTTAAAATAAAATAAATACCATATACGCGTTTATTTATTTTGGTATTGAAAATGGTTTGGAAAAAGGATTCTATTATGTAAATATATTTATGATATATTGTGATTGAAATGTGGAAATGTTATCATTCCTTTATATTGGTTTTATGTTTTATGATTTTATATTGGTACTTGGACATTTTAACGGGTGGTTACGTTATAAACCATATGACGGGTGGTGCCATGAATACCAGGACCGGTGGTTACGTTATAACCTCCAATGCATTGGGTATGGAAGTCGGCCGTATGGATATTCCATTAAGTATGTATGGAAATTGTCCGTATGGCTATTCCATTAAGTGATATGTGTGGAAGTCGACCATATGGTTATTCCACTTAAGTATGTTTATGTTCCAAGTTACCTTTATATATGTTATGTGTTCTTTTTATGGATTTTATGGTAATCCTTTGGTTACAAAAAGGTAAGTAATGATACTTTATTCAGTGATGAGTTTCTATTAATTCATAAAGGTGAAAAGTATTACTTTGATAAAGTATACATGGTTTACCTGTTGTTTTGATAAACTAACAATTTTCATTCTTTTTGTATCCCTTACTGAGGTTTTTATGCTCACCCCAAGTTTTTCGAAATGTTTTTCACAGGACATAAAGTGGAATAAGGTCAAGGATGGGATCAAGGGAATTTCATGCTATCTAAAACATGGAATCTAGACATCTTTCTTTTTAAGAGTTTTTATTTTATGGAGACTTAGTAGAAGTGTCTACTTTGTAATCTTTTAAGATGTAATAGTTATGTTCTAATTCTCTAAAACTCTAAACCTGAAAAGATCCTCAATGTGTAATCTTGTAATAACTCAAGATTAAATAAGGTTTAAGGCTGGGGCCTTATAATATAAATAAAAAAGGAAACATGTGATACATTTTTCTAAAATAAGGATGTTTACATATATCTCTGTAATGGTTAGAAAGCATCTCACGAGGAGTAATGGAATGATAGGTTCGAGTGTCACCAGAGGCTCCCATGTTTGCAAGGAAATCAGCAAGTTGGTTGGATTCACAGTAGATGTGTGTAATGATATAATGAAATGAAGAATGTATGTCAAGGAACATAATCTATTTCGAGGTAAGTTTTCAATAAGGGGAATCTGACACTTTCTAATTGCTGGTATGATGGTGGAAAAGTCACTTTTAAACCAGATTTTCTGTCAATTAATTCTATAATCAAGATAAACTGATTTGATGAGAGCCATCATCTCTTCTTCAAGAGAATTGGAAAGTCCACACGTACCGTGAACCTCATAAAATAAGTCACCATCATGATTTCTGAAGACAAAACCATATCCATCAGGTCCTGGATTAGCTCTCAAGGCTCCATCTGAGTTGCATTTAATCCAGCCTACCAAATGAGGTAACTAGAAGACTTCCATGGTTCCAAGAGGGCAAGGATAATTACCTTTCACATGATGTTTTTTCAGAAAAGTGAAATATCTTATTGAGTTGTCATATTTTTTAGAATGTAAACTATTTTCTTGTTGAGCTACAAAAAAATTTCTGGGATCACCACCATGTAACTGAATTGAGAATTTGTATGGAGATCCCTATTTCTATACTTACAAATAACGTGAATAACTCCAGCACATGCGTAATGAAAGAGTATTCGAACCTTCTTCAATAGTTGGGTCATTGGATGTAGAAGTAGGAGGTCCGCGATGCTATTCACATGTGGAGGTTGAATCTCAAACCAACTAAATATAGTGTTGTAGAGTAAGGTTGCGGTCTTACAAGACATGAACTTATTGTTTATATAATCATGGTTCTGATGACACAAGTCACATCTGGAGGAGATGAAGATCCCAAATCGCTACAGGTTGTTGTCCACAAGAATTTTGTTGAGAATGGAGATGCCAAAGGTGTGTAGATCTTGATGGTGGGAATCATTTTGTATTGTAATTAACAATTCCATTAAAACCACCTTGTAAATGATTGTTGTAGAAGAATTTGGAGATCATAATTCCATTTGAGATTGGTTCCCAAATTAGAATGTCATCGGTGCCCAGAAAATCATATAAGGATACCATGTGAGAAATCAGAGATGAAAACTGATGATACTACTCAAGATGGTTTTTAATAGTGGAATTGTAGTTTATAGATGTATACTATATATCCACACTATCAATCTGGGGGGTACCAGTCCTATTATAACTTCAAAATTGGAGGGGGGACTGCATGCGGACCAACCCGTGAGACTGCATTTTATCTTTCTAAAAAGTCTTTTTTAGACCAGGAGAAAATGAGGATTGGATGTAGATCACCTTCACTACAATCATCCTTCTTAGATGTTTAGTTCTGAGGAAATACATGGATTCATATTTATCATTGATTAGTCTCCAAAGGAAATGTTCTTAGAGAGATTGGTTGAAGAGTTCAATGTTTTTAATACCCAAGCATCCTATGTCATGTGGCTAGTAGAAAATATTTCATGGAGATGTTATAAATTATAATAACGTTATAAATTACAAATAAAACATATATAAATAGATTTTCCATCATAATGGACACCATTATAGGTGTTAAATAAAAATTCAACTATTTTCATTTCGTTAGGTAATAGTTCGCCATATGTAACCACAATATGTTCATTAAATTTTAGATGGAGGTGTCTGTATATGTAGGAAAAAACTATTACATAAAATCATATTAATATATTTAGGATACTTTTTTGTTAAATAATAATGGAATAAATATATTTGATTTGGTGGATTCTAGAGATATAACTATAGAGTTCGAGAGAAGATTCTACCTCTTAATCGGGTAACCTCTTTTGGTTTGTACCAAAACGCTTCATTTGTAGGCATATCTCAAAATGAGTATTGAAGGTCGAGGGGTGGGATTTTGAGAAGATATTTGGGAATAACATGGATGAGTATATTTTGTTTGAAAGGTGTTATGGATCAGGAGTGGTGGTGGCCTTTTATAGGGAAGGAAAAGGACTCACATGGATTTTTTTCAAATAAGTTAGGTGCACACATGTTCTTACATAAGAAAAGTCTTATAAAACAAACCAAATTATTTAATTAAAGTTATATGGAAATGATGTATCCATAAAATAGGTTTTGTGACAACTGGATAGGTACGTTCGGCACTTAATTTAATGTTTTAGTCCTTTATTATGTTTATTTTTTCCCTAATAATTGTAAATAATTTTAATTACATTCACTAATATTTTTGGTAAAAAACTTCGATAAAATAATATGAAAATTTAAATCATTATGATTCTAAATATGAAATCTATTTCTAAAAATTCCAATTAAATAATTGGGTAAATTAATTAAAAAATCATCCTGCAAGCGGGATAACAACAGAAATGATTAAAATAAAATCATCTAATGGATTTCTTGGTTTTTAATTGTCAATTTCAATGTGAAATTGATTATAATACAAAATTAATAATTGTTTAAAATTATTTATAATTATTCATTCAAACCAATATAAAAAATAATTTAACCTTATAAATTAATTTGATGATAAAGCAGGTTTGAACTAAAATGAAATATTTTTTACTATTAATTAAAAAATGAAATGTTTCAAAAAAACATAAAAAACTCACCCTAACCTAATTATTATGTTTCATATGAATTTTAATATTATTTTTAGATATTAAAAGAAATTAATTTTCCATATTATGAATAAAAGTGGGTTCCCAATTAAAATGTCTTAAAAATTACTTAAGAAAATATAGAATTTTATGTATAAAAATGGGTTTGTTGTGATATTATGTTTATCAAATCCATGAAAATGATATAAAAAATAATTTACTAAATATATAAAATATATGTTTAATTAAAAATAATTCAATAATTATTATTACTTTAATTTATTTGGATAAAATATCTTTGTTGAAAAAAATTATTTTATATAAGAACATTCCATTTATATTTAATTGGTTCCTATTGTCATTTTTAATTAATTTTTACCAATAAATTAAAATTATATTATTCTAATAATTACATTTAATAATTTAGATTATTATATTAATAACTAATAATTGAATGGGTAGGTGATGTCTTATTATATTAAATAATAATATTTTAATATTGTATGGTTAAATCTTGGTCTTGCGAGTAATTGAAGCTTTCAAAGAAAGACGCTCCTGTGTGCAAAGAATAGTAAACCAGTGTTGAGTGAATTAAAAATAATATAATATATAAAATCTATATTAAATAATAAGTACACATTAATTTATAATTTTATTATATCCCCTTAGGTGAATGTTGTAATGTGTCTTGCATGCTATCAAATATTAAATTCTTATATTAGAATTTTAGGTTGTCACTTTCTTTCCACGATTATTTAAATGCATCCAAAACGTTTTGAATTGATCTAGTTGATAAAAGGGTTTTAAATAAACTATTTTCATATACCCACATCATAAAAATGTTTAATAGCACATATTCATATATGTAGATAAAGGAATGTACAACTGTCACATAATGTGGTTTTCAAGTAGGAGAACATATGTGTGAAATGGAAACATTGATAGGAAAGAAAAAAGTCCAAAATTAATGTTAGGATTTAGAATACAAAAAAATTTCATATGAAATTGTTTTTCCACCATACCATAAACAATATGTGTGAATAATGGACATTTATGTCATCAATAATGATGATTACAAGAATATATTTTTGTTTTAAAACCTATTTTTCTATAGTGAAGGAATTATTTCACTCTATAGGAATGTATGTAAATATAAATATCTATAAGAATAATCTTTTCCATTTATTGCGACTTAAAAAAAATTTAACTTAATATTTTATTACACGAAACATCATATTATGATGTAGTACATTAGCATCTAAAATCAAATCAAACGATCATAATAATCCATTTTATAAAAGGTAAATTTTTCCAAAATATTGTGCTCCAATCTCTTTAGAAGGTGAGTCACTAAATTTCCAAAATGAAAATATCATTAGTGTTTAATCAACATAAGGTATATCTAAATTTTCACATTCCAAACATGTGAATAAACACATCGTGTATCCTCTTGAAATTTAGTAATAACTCGAATGAATGTAAAACCTCATTTGAAACATGCATTACTTTTTATTCTATTAGTAAGGAATGTGTAATTTGATATATTACATTAAACCAAAGTTGTTATAAACTCTATCAATAATATAATTTTCCATTTTTCAACAACTCATTATTCAGTTTCATGGTAGTCAGAACATATCCAAATCAATCATTTATTCACAATTATATCAATATAAGGAACAAATTAAGGGGTTTCTTTCCCTCAATCATGTGTTTAAAAAAAATTAACTTTCCATTGAATATATTTTCTGGGTAACACAAATCATAATATCTCAAATATCAATTAAAAACGTTTTATATTAAAATAATTACATATTTCATAAATCATATGATGATAAAAAAATATTTCTATAGTATATTTCAATGATAAAAATTCATAAGTACATTAATCATTCCACTTTAGTTGTGTAAATAATATATTCTTGATCTTGATCCCTTATATTCTTTGTAGGTATGTTCTCTTGAATCTTAGGGGATTTTTTTTTTGTGTAGTGACCCCATGTCCTTTCATTTGTAACATTGAATAAAAGTATATTACATCATTCTTTTTTTTTTTATTGGATGGGTAATACTCTCTCCACACTTTTAAAAAATTCTCAATCCATTCAAGCATTAACCTGTGTGATTCCTTCCATCGTTATCACATGTGGAAAATTATTCTTTCCCTTCATCTTCTTTAGCTCATTCCCACTAATATGTATTTCAGGATAACTCATCATCTCTTAGTTTCATGTGAATACATATAAATGAGAGAATTATTTTCCTATCTTGATATATCATAAAACTATTTAATCAAATGAATAATAGTTCTGAGATAATAGCGCCCTTATGATACATGGATTATGTTCTTTAAATAATTTATCGAAATATCACTTTGTTTTGTGTATATAATTGATAGGATACATGTAGAACATTTTAAAGGTAATGTTATACTCTATAACACTATCTTCATCCCATTTCAAACTTCCTCTTCGTCTGAATTTGTTGAATATAAGGGATGAATTTATTGAAAATTGTATCCTTAAATTATCTCTATTCACTGAGTTCTATTTTTTATTCATCCATACTATTCTGGATAATAGATAATCATTGATCAACATCACCATAGAGATAAAAGAACTCATGGGTGACCTATTTTATTCTCCTAACTCCAAGGCCAAAAACAAATTATCTATGGATGTGATCTAGTACTCAGCTATAATTGGATTAGTAGTCCCACTAAATGATTTGGGATTCTTCCTCATGAAGAAATCTAATATAGGAAATTATCTTTGAAATACAGTTCTCCATTTGGTTACGGTTATTTTTCATAACCTGAACAACTTTGCCTTATATATCCATATATTTATGAGATCTAATACAATCTATATTATGTTTTCTCAGGAGGGAAATATCTAATGTTTTCAAAAGTACTCATACAAATCACCCATCGTGGTGTCATTTCTAGATACGAAATACAATGGATTATATCATAATGTTATGAACATTTTATAACTCTGAATAATGTGGCGCACATATAAAAAATTATGAATCTTGAATCCTAGAATCATAACCATTTTTTACATTGGGTGAATAATTTATTTTAAATCCTTCTTAGTGGTAGGTAACACAAATTTGAGTTATAATAGGTGTATCCCCTATGAGTGTATAACCAGGTGAATATTAAGGCCTTTTTCTGTCTACTAGGTTTCCACATAAAAGGCATAGAATACCTTGTCATATTTATTACTCCCACATATATTAGTTCTAGAACCATGCCCACATGTAGTATTCAGATAGGGATATATTACTAGGAATACCCCCATAATCATCACCTTACAAAAATTATAGTATGTTATTATATAATTATAAGAAATATTTATAATATGGTAGTTCTGTATAAAATATTTTTTCTAAATCTAGTTTCTAATGCTTCTTCTAAACTTCCTATGATACCCACTGTAATACCCCTACCCAAGAATCACAGAGTTGGTGTATCATTTTATTATATTGGAATGATTAAAAGGAATCAAACCACGAAGGACCTATTAATTTATAATTCTTGCAACTTAATATTTCTTATACGATACTATTAATACATTTTTAAAAGGGAGATAAAAACATAATACATCATAAAATGAAATAAACTGCAACCTTGAACTCTTATTCTAATATTACCATTTCATTACTTGATGAAAGGAAACATAATAAGGGTGGTCTTAAATGATCATTATTGTTAAATAAATAGAATAAATAAATAAACAATTAGAATAAATTAACATAGGAAGGTAAATAAATGATAACATAAGCCATTAAAATAACATGATAATGATAAATCAATATGAAATTTTATGAAACTGAAATACAATCCATTAAATCAATGATTTGAAATGAAATGTATCCATATATATGTCAACAGAAAATTTTCACATATGAATAAAAGTTGAAATATCTGTGAGATAAATTCATAATTATTAGAATTAACTTCTTAGGAACCTGAAAACATATACTATCCAGATCTATCATTCAGATAGTTTGAAACTAAAGGTAGAAACCTATTTAATTTGGTTATCTTAATTGTCTCATTAGAACATATCAATGCATCGATGAGCTATATAATTAATGGGATCCAACCAAAATTGTATGTAAAAAATGTTACTCATATTGAATAAAAAAATTTACTAATAGAAAATATTTCTTATTAATTAACCATATTGAATAAATGATCCATATTTATGAAAAATTCATCAGTTAATAAAATTATTATCATAGTAAATAGTGTATGTAAAATGATATGTGGTTTAAGAAATAATAGTATCCATTATATAAATATATATATTCAAGGATATTTATAATAAAAAATTATTATTTTATATATGTATTGGAATATAAATTTAATAATTATAAAAGGTAGTTAGATTGCAAAGATAATCACTATGATCATTTTTAGGACAATAATATTTAGACATTTTAATGTGTCCCATAATACATTGAAACATTTAAATTGTAATATATTAAAAGGTATGAAATTAAATGAATATTGTATTATTATAAGAATAAGGGGATTCATGTTATAACATGAAATAGGTATTATATACACCAAATAAAAGTGAATTTGTGCAAAATAACAATTATTTCTCAATTGAATGTAAACTGAATTGGAATTCCCTTACCTTAAACATGTTTTTGTAGTGTGGTCTACATCCTATAATATAGGTATTTAAAATAAGATAATATATTAAACCATAACCATAAACATGTTTATAAAATCACATATTAATTAATTATTATATTTTATTTCCTTTTTTCGAACAGCCTTTCTTTTAATTTCTCTTTTTTGGTGTTAATTTCTTATTTTGATCGAGTTAGTTTTAACTTAATATTTGTTAATATCATTAATTATATCATTTTTATATAATATATATAATTTAAAAAATTTATTAATTATCAAGTAAAATTAGTATAAATGTATTTATATTATTCTATTATATTTTGAAAGTAGAAATGAACTGTACTATTCATGGAGATGGTAGTTCATTCGTACGCATGAACACAACTTTCTTTAATTTTTGAAATATTAGAATGAAATTTAAATTATACATATATATATTATAATTATATGAACTTATTCATGTAATATATTATATATTAGTTTATTTAAACCATATTTTATATGTTATATGCATGGTATAAATAAGTCATATCGCTTTGAGTGGGTAGCAGTCCACATATCGTCAAACGAAATTATCATATTTTCACTAGATGGAAGCCTAATGGTATTTTATGAAAAAGTTATATAAATAAAAAATTAATAATATAATATATTACATATATAAATATTGTTTTTAACATAATTTTCAACATGATAGGTGGTAAAAGAAAAATTAACAATCATCATTCTGTGAGGTAGTGATTCGCCACACACAGAAATATTATGTTCGTTTCCAATTAGAGGTGTTTGTATGTGTAGGAGAATTCAATAAAAAATACTAGTATATTATAGATATTGTTATTTTCTATATAAGAACATAATAATGATATTTTAGTGTGAGTATAATGGAAATGAAAATATTGAGTTTGAGAGATGATGTTACCTCTTATTCATGTAACTTCTTCTCGGTTATACAAAAAGGCTTAATTTGAAAGATTACTTCCATAATGGAGGGATAATGGTCTAAGAGAATGATTTTTGGAATCTAATTTGGAATATATTTTCTTAACTTACGTGTTTTGTGAGGTGTGAGGGATGGGGAGATGTGGTGGCCTTTTTTAGGGAATGAAATGGACTAACATGGAATTTTTGGAAACAAGTTAAGTGTATAAAAGTTATTATATATAAAAAGTCCAAGAAAACCAACAAAAAACTATAATTAAAGGTTTATCAGAGGTAAATTTACATTAAATAGGTTTCAGATCAGTGGATAGGTCATTTGGGTCTTTTAGACAATGACATAGTCATTTATTAAGCATTATTTTTCCTTAATAATTGTAATTAATTTTATTTACAATCACTAATAATTTTGGAAGGAAAATAAGCTGGTATTATCAGAAAGTATATATTATACTAAATCAATATATATAATCCATTTTTAGAAATTCCAATCCTATAAGTGGAATGATTTAATTTAAAATTCATCTTGCAAGCAGGGAAACAACGTCGATTTCTAAAGTGATACCTTCCAAGTATTTTCTATGTTTATATAGTCAATTTCAAAGTGAAATGGTTCATAATAAGCTTTATTGGTTTAATTGATAAAAATATTATGTATTTATACTTTAAAACTAATATAAAACATTATTTATCCTTATATTAAAAATCGGTTTTCTGCTAAAATGCAGTATTTATAAATATTCATGAAAAAAATGAAATGATTCATAATAACATAAAAAATACACCCTAAACTAATAAATATATTTATATTTTAAATATGAAGTTTATTTGACCTATTAAATAAGTTAAATTATCAAAATTATGATTTACAATGGTCTCACCAATAAAAGGTGGTTAAAATGCCTTAATAAAAATAGAGTATTTTATGCATAAAATTGTTTTTGTTGATATATTATTCTTATAAATTCCATTTGATTGGCATAAAAATTATTTAATTAAATTTTTAACACATACATGTCATTAAAATAATTTATTAATGTTTTTTAAATAAATTCATTAGGATAAAACATCTCCATGGTCATAAAAATGGTTACATAAAAACATTTTGTGTGTATTCCATTGGTACCAATATTAATTTCTAATAAATTTTTACTTATATATTTAACATAATTTATTATAAAAAACATATTTAAAACAATCGTTAAAACTATTCATAACTTATAATATCATGGTTATGTTAATTGTTTTTATATTAAAAAATAATATTTTAATAATGTATAGTTATATATCAGTATTGCATGTAATATACGATTTTTAAGAAATTATATCTTCCATGTAACACAAGTAAACTCAGTGATGAAGCAATTACCAAATATAGAATATATTGAATTTATTTAAAATGTTATATGTATTTTTATGTTTTGTGGTATTATATCCCCTTATATACTTGGTGTCACATGTTATTACCACTATCAAATAAACGAGACTTATTTTAGAATTTAACGGTGACACAAAATGAAAAGTCATTTAATATAGTAAAAAAGAGATAATGGTTCCTTTTTTTGAAAATTAACAACTGGATTCATTGAAAACATTCGTAAAATAAATTTTCAAAAAAATATTATATATAAATTATTTTTAAATGGTTACAAAATATAAATACTTTTTATTAAATAGATATTAGGGATTATATGATATAAAAAATAACATAAAATTTTTTATGGACATGGTTTTAGGTTATTTTGGACCTTCATATTACCATATTGTACATTGGTAGGCTAAATTTTCACTTAATAACATTAATTAATTTTAATAACATTAATTATTATTTTTTGATGTTTAAATTCATGAACATATTAGAAATTAAAAATTATGGTGAATTAATATATGAAATTTATTTTAAAAAATTAAAATCACATAATTGAATGAAATTTTTATAAAAATAATCCCAATGACAGGACAACAAAGAGGGTTTTAAAAATTAACATTTTCAAAATATTGGGATGTTTTTAAATTAGATTTAAATTTTAAATTCATTTCCAATACCTAAATTTTATTAACTATTGTATAATAAGTTTCATTTAAATTTCATACAAAATACAATAATTTATTATTTAGAATAAATTAAATGAATAATCAATTTTGAATTAAAATTCAGTATATTTCATTATTCATCACAAAATAAAACATCATAAAAATTACAGATAACTAAGCCTATTTTTATGATTCACATTCAGAAATGAAGACTATTTTATCATATTAAATTTATAATAGTTTTAAAATTAATATATAAAATTAGAAAACCCTAAAGGGTTGTATATTTTCCTTTATGAAAATGTAGATTTTTATTTGAAAATTTTGTTTTGTTCTTATCATAGAGATAGAAATTCCATTGGAATAATTTAAAAAATGATATATTAAATATATAAAATATATTAATCTAAATAATATAATTCAAAAAAATTAGTTAATTTAATTTATTTTGATATAATGACTTTTTGAAAATAAAATTATTTCTTTTATATTAAATTGGTCATTATATTAATTTCTAATCATTTTTAATCGAATGAATTCGTTTTATTTTTTTTGTAAAAAAATTATTTTAATAATAATTTTAATCTTATTTATAACCACTAGTTTAATTTAGGGCATATATGTTTCTTATAATAATATTTTAATAATATATTCTTTAATAGTAAAACAATTTCTTTAATGTAACACAAGGCCTTGAACAAACTAGTTGTCTAATGCAACATACAGTATCCTATTATCTTGTTAATTTGAATAAAAATAATTGATTTATTATATTTAAAATAGGAAATAATATTATTTCTTCGTTTATAATTTATTGGTTTTATACACATTATTGAATACAATGTTATAACTTTAGAATGTTAGGATATTACATTCCACCCATCTTTAATGAATTGTTACCTCACCATTTGAACTTGATCTTAGTAATAAAATGATTGATGTTTTCTATGTTAAAATTCCAAATGATGAGAAGGGTTCATAAGAAATTTTATATAAAAATGATAATGGGAAGTATAATGGTCACATGGTCTAACATATAACTAGGTATATCTGAAGGATAATATTAGTTGAAATTAAAATTATAGACATGAGGAAAATGGTAAATAATTATAAGTAGTGATCGAGGAAAATTATAACCAAAAAGAGAATGATTAGTGGAATGTTTAGGGACTCTAAACCATACATATTTTAGTATTTAAAAGTTCATTAATTAAAATAAAATCAATCAATCTGGATAAATGTTTTTTGATTCTTCTTATTTTACTAATTTTGAGTAATTAAATTATCGCCTAATAAAATAAGGAACATATTTAGATGATATGTTTCTATAAAAAAATTCATGATTTGGTTGTTCTTAGTTTAATCTCAAATCCCTCAATTATATCAAGAAATGGAAATCCATAAAAAAAACTTTCATGCCTGAAGCACTAAAACACCATTATAATATATTGTATGAGCCATATAAGGCTGAAAACTCTATCTATTTATCTATAATTACTCTTCAAAGAAAATATGTTTAATAAATTAAAATATAAACATTAAAAGTAATAATATGGGTACATTAGTAATTTTTATTAATCAGATTATTTAACTAAAAACATTGACATGTTTATCAGGACTTTGTGGAGGTCAATGTTTGGTAATAAAATTTTACCTTCCTACGGTAATGAATTCATGTCTCACTACCTTAAAGGAAGTTAAGGGGTTTCATATAGTATTTCATTTCTTCTTTTATAAAAGAACATTAAAATAATTTCTAAAATAATTAATATGGACATTCTTGAAGTACACTAAATAAATAATTATACTTTTAAGTGTGGTTTTAAATACAAACTCAATACATAAGTACTTCATTCATTTATTTCTACATATGATATTTTTGGTCTAGTGTTCATACATCATAATAGTAAATTAAATCATGTAATACTTAGGTTCACCAAATTTAAGACATCAATTAATAAATGGACCCTCAAATCGAGATTAATTTCTATATTTCATAATCTTAATTTTCCCAAAAATTTATTTCTCTTATGTACATATTTTACACACATAAATCATTTCTCCATTTCATTGAGACAATATCCTAGGTTTCAACATCCACATTTCTTACTTGATTGAGATATTCCCTTATTTTACTTATGGTCTCTATCACTACATATGATACAATGCTCTATCCTTCAATGTTCTCCTATGTTTGGGAGTTGGGTAAGGTAAATTTTGATTGTTATATTTTAGGAAAATTGATGAGGCATAAAAATTATAGATTTTCCTCCTATAAACACCTCATTTGGTATCACAATTTCAACACATTTTAGATCATTTTTAATTTTTACATGACTTCATACGGTTCTCATCATTAATAAAGAATGAAGGAAAAGTGTGTGTAAAATTAGTCATACTAAAAAATGCATATGATCATTTATACGATATCTATATCACAACAACTTATTTATAATACAAAACATGTTACGTTTAACATATGTCAATAATTGACATTTTCTATTCAAACCCATCATTGTTTCTTGAAAATATAATTTAAATTATCCTTAGAATAACACATAATAGTGTAAAACGTAGTGATCAATAAGCCTTGTTTTTGTGTACTATGTTACAGTCGAGTCAGGATCGATACACCTTTTCAGAGTGATTACACCCAGATATATCATTTCCAAAACAACATCCATATGTAATGTGCATCCATGGATTTATTTGTAGTAAGACACACATAATATCCACCTTAACAATATTTTAGGTTATTCTTATATAATTATTCTATATTTATATAGTAGGGTAATGATTAAAAATCAACAATTTCCAGAATATAGTTCCCATAGTTGCTACTATTCCTACACTAATACCGAAAGTTGCAATCTACCCCATGAAATTATATAGCTGGTATCATTATACAATTATATTACCATATGAATAAATTAAATAATGTCCCAAGGGACAAATAGATTACTAGTCTTAGGAAAAAAGATATGTACATTATTGTTGGATTACAAATGAATTTATAAATTTCAACATAATTTTTTTCTAGGATAATATCTTTATCTAATATTTTCTATTCTTTTATACCATTCCTAGTAATGTTCATGGAATCATTGGGAAAAGAAACATAATATGGGTTATCTAAAATTCTTAGTAAGGGTATGTACATTAGATTAAACAATGAATGCATGATCCTAAATCAACATGAATGTTATATAGCTGAACACACATGCAATGTAATAAATATATTAAGAGGGAGTGAATAAAAAATATGAAAAGATAAATAAATGAAATATCATGGCATATAATAATAAACTAAAGTTGAAATGGATCAAACGAATTTATTATACTAAAAATTCCATTGAAAATAAAGACTAAATCAAAATTAAGAAACTTCTTAAATAATGGAAGTCTTGTCTCTGAAATATGAGACCATCTACTATCAAGATCTATCCTCTCGATAGTTTGACACTATAGGTAGAGAAATATTTAATTTTCATAACTAATTTATCCCATGATATCCTATCGATTAATAGAGGGCTATATAAAGCCCATCCCCAACTATCATTACATGGAAACATATTTCTTAATATCATATATCAGATTTTATTTATAAATAATACACCTTATCAAATATCTATATTAAATAAAAATAATGGATTTATCTGTTTTTATATAGAAAAAAATAACAATTAAAGTAAAAATTGTATATAAAAATGATATAAGATTTAAGAAATAATCATTTCCCACATAAATGATATGGATAAATGGGTGAAATTTATGTCAAATGATCATTGTAAATTTAGTATTTCAAGGGGACTAATTAAAGGAATAAATGAAGGGAATGACAATATTTCCCTTATCCAAATCGATCAAAAAAAATATTAAGGAATAATAAGGATGGAATTAATACTAAATATCCAACGTGGTGAAAAAATCAATGGTTTTTATCATTTATGAATGAAAAATCTATAAAAATATATTTACAATACATTCATTAATAAAATATAATTTTTTATTTTATTTTTTTTATATTATTTTACTTGGAAATTCTATTAAAAAAATTAATTAAACTCATCATATTTGAAGAAATATAAGAGGGTAAATATATATATATATATATATATCATATAGGGTAAAATGAACATTCCTTGTTTATGGTAAAATGTCTAGAAAAGTGACATATTTTGAAAATGATAAGAATATTCCAATGAAAACATTTAAAAAAGAACCAAATGGTAAAAATGACTTTATGAAATCATTTTGGAATGGTTAATATTTTTTATTTTTTAAGAAGAATGGGTTTTAGAATAAAACAGTTTAACTAACAAAAGATAATAATAAAGTAGATTTTTCTTAAAAAAACAATTGATAAAAAAAATTAGTACCAAAAAGTGAAAATTGTAACTATTATTTGGAAATGTTCATAAATAACCAGTGACGAAGAATGTTAAATGGTTTATTAAATATTGATTATGAAATTTACATTAATGAAAATTCATATAAAAACAATCCCAAACAAAATGAGATTGGATGAAACCCATTGAAAAGACCACAATGTGAGAGCGAGACTCAATTATTTAATTGATTATTTGTGTAAAAAATAAATATAAATAAACAAAGTTTAAATAAGTCAATATATAGTAAAATTAATCTTGCACACAGTCATAGAATATTAAAAAATATGAGTATGTGATATTACCCAATGAAAAATAATTAGTATATGAAATTTCATTACAAATTGCATAACTGTAAGTATAAGTCCCATTAAGTACAGTTATTAATAATAAAACTCAAAATATCATTTAGAATAAATTAATTGTAATATGTCGAGTCAAATTTTTATAATTCACACCATATATAAATAATTTAGAACTCACAAATAAAGTATTCCTTAATGAATCGAAATTGGGACAAAGTCCCTTACCACTATGGTTACAAATGTATTGGAAGAAGAAAAATAAGAACTATCAATTTATAATTTTAAATACCATTATTATAAAATTATTCATGATATATTATATCAAAATGGGTAGTATATACACAATATAAAAGAATTAAGCGGTGAATATGACATTTATCAAATGAATGTAATAAGTGAGATGAAAATTTCCTACTTCGATTTTTTTTGGGTGAACACCCATTAAATATATCTATGAAGGTTTTAAACATGTCTTTCACTTATTAAGAAACCATAATAATAATAATATCATATATTATCCTCTTATAGTATTTTATTACGTCTTTGTTAAAAATCATTCTTCAATTTCACTATTTTTATATTAATTTCCATGTTTTTGTAGTAAATTTTTATTTGATAAAAATTGATTCAATTAATTATATCATTATTTAATCTTATAAATTATTTAATACCATATTTACATATCATATATATCTATTATATATTTATATAAAATAATACATAATATTTTTGATATTTAAATGAAATTTAACAATCAACGAGAAGGTAGGTCGTATGTTGTAATGAACACTAATGTAATATATTTTTCATATTTTAAAATTTTAAAATTAAATGATGTATATATATATTATAATTATATTATTATCTTTATTTAATAATTTCTATATGGTTTTATTAGAACCATAATTTATAAATTCAATGTATATCTTTAATGAATAACATCGTATTGTAGAGGATGTAGTACACACATCTATAAATGACGTTATCGTATTTATACAAAAAAATGACATAAATTTATGTTTTATAAAAAATATTTTTATGTATTAATAAATTATAAATATCATATATAATATATAAAAATTTGTTTCCATTATATTTCTCAACCATGATAAGTGGTAATGGAAATATGATTAATCATCATTTTGTAAGGCGATAGTTCCTCCTACACAAATGGTAAGGTCATTTCCAATTTGATGGAAGTGTGAGTATTTTTAGGTATAAAACCTAAAATGTAGAATATTATTATATTTTGGATTATTATTTTATTATGTAATTATGGAATAATAATATTTCAGGGGTGGAAAATGAAAAAAATAGAGATTGGCGAAGGATGTCACCACTTCTTTGGGTAAATCATTTTAGTACTCACCAAAGGTAATATTTGGATGGTTTTAATACATTAGGAATCAATTTTACGATGTGGAGAGATATTATTATAAACTATTTTGGTTAACCCTTTTTAATCCAATGTGAATTTATTTGAGTGAGGAAGTAGGATGTCTGAGTGCATTTGTATTCTGGACGAGGAGTTTCATTACTGTAAATTTTTTCGAAATGGAATTACACCCATGTTTCGCCTATCAATAGTGGCTCTAATAATAGTAAAAATTATATAAAAGGTTATATATATTATGAATGTGATATTAAAATAGATTTTTGACATGTTTGTAGATTATTTTGGCCACTTAATATTAACATTTAGACACTTTTAAATATAATATTCCTCTTAATCACACTAAATAATATTTATCAATTTAAATAATATTTTTTTTCAATAAATAATTTTATATTTCTATAAATTGTTACTTATTGTGATTCAAAATATGGAATCATTTTTTCTATATTACAATAAAATAAGTGGTAGAAATTAATTTAAAGGTAATACAGCATATGGGGCGATAAAGTGGGGTTTTAAAGTAAATATATAACAATTTTTTAGATTTTTTTATAGTCAATTTTAATGTGAAATTAAATCGAATGACCCAAATTGGATTAAATGATGTATAATTTATCTGATTTAACATTAAAAACAATCATAAACATAATTTAATATTCTAAATAAATCATATGAAGAAGAAGTTTTGAATAAAAATTCAGCATTCTTCATTATTCATCAAAATAACTAAACATCATAGAAAAATACAAAAAATCCTTCCTATACTAATTTTGATTCATCTCATTGAAAAAAATTTATTTTTTCAAATTAAATTTACAATTGTGTCAAAATTCTTATTTAATATAGGTTATAAATTAAAAAAGTATTAAAATTTTATAAATAAAAATATACATTTTTATGTATCAGATTGGGTTTGATCTTATATTATGTCTATCAAATCAATTTGAGGAAATTGAAAAATATTTTACTTAATATTTAATATATTAATTTCATTAATAAAATTCATTAATATTAATTAATTCACTATCCTAGAAAATTATTTTATATTATATTGTTTTTTATATAAAATTATAATTAATTTGTAATAAGTGAATTAATTTTTTATTTTTGTTAAACATGTACTTTCATAATTTATTTAATCATATTTAGACATTATAATTTAACATCCGGATTATATCTTATTTTATAATAGTATTGTACTAATATATTTTTTCTTGGTAAAGAACAGTCTTTTTGTAATTCAATCCATTAATAAAACTTGTTGAGGTGTACAATATCTTTTAACTATGTGTCATGTGAATTTCAAGAACTGTCATCAATTAATTTTATTAAAAATAGTAAAAATATTATAAATTTTTATGATATTATATTCCCTTACTCTCATGTTATTGAATTTTATACACGATATTGAATAAAATGTTCTTAATTTAGATTTTCCGGGAATTTCACATGGTTGTCATTTCATCTATATGGATTATTACCTAACTCAAATAGCAAACAAACAATGCCACTAACGAAGAACTCTTTCTAATCAATCACAAACACTTCTTCCTTTAAAGGGTGATACCAAAACATGATAATCTATCACATATAAAATTCTTCAATTCTAAAAACACGTTTTATTCATAAAAGACCACTTGGATTACCATCCTAACATATATTTCAAAATAAATAGAATGGAGAAACTGAGACCCAAGAGAACATTTTACATTCCCAACCATAGAATATATCAAGGATTATTTACAAATAATCCTCACATATGGTCGTTAATTATCAAAATCAAAAATTATTTTTATTTAAGTAATTTAATGAACTCAACATATAATTTAAATACGAATTAGGATAAGATATATACACTAGTATGAATCTTATATAATGGATTTTTTTTTCAAAATATATTTTGTACATTATTTAAATTACTCCTTATAAAATTTAATCTTTATTGAAACATAATTTTTCAATTAACTATTTACTTATCAATATGTTTTCCTCAATGGATTTTTAAATAAATTTTCACTCTCAATATAAAGATTAAAAAAAATTTGTTTTCTATTTGAATTTTATATAACAAATGATTCAAAAATATTACATTTAAAAATATCCATCAAGTATTTTATCATATTATGAATATCATTTATGAATGATTCTACCACACTTGTATATTAAACAATGTGAATGTGGTTGTTGAAACATTAAATAATCATCATTATTCAACATAAACATAACCCCACGTGGTTATGTAACATGACATGAAACAACAATGGGGAACAATGGGGGTCTCATCATATCATAATGGATTTTGTTTGATGAAAAAATATTACTAATTTATGGAGAAAATAATCTTTAGAATAAGATGAGAATTTTTTTATAGTGGAATCAATTAATAGTAAATTTATTATTACATCAAAATATCCTTATTACGCATTTATAATAGGCATAAAATTATATGAGTAACTCAAATGATCAATTCAAACATATAATTACTCAGTTAAATGGTTCCCCATTCACATGATATAATGGTAAAAATCATTATAAGATTATATTAGTAAACCTTTTAACTAAAATCCATAAGAAATGGGATGATTTAAAAAACACCAATTCAATAACACCCATAATAATTATATTCATGTTATTTCATTAAATAATTTAATAAAATTTATTTATATTTATAATTTTTAGGAATATTAAACATAATTTCATTCTCCTGCTTTGAAGAAAAACACAATTCTGGTCATTGTAGAAAATTTATTTAAATAACGACTAATTGTAACTAAAATGAGTCATGTAATCAAAAATAAATAAATAAAAATGAACATTGAAAAAGTAACCCAATAATTTTATAGAGATAAACATGATTAATAATAACATCTACACTGTATAATGATAACCATGGAAAATAATCTCACAAGTATAATACACAAAGAAGGGTATTTATGAAATTTGAATCATATGATCATATAATTATTGTTCAACAAAAATATAATATTTCTATACAAGGAGAAGTGTCAAATATCTTAATTTATTTTCCAATATATGTAATAATAATCACTCATAGTGAAATAATAATAAACCCAAATATCAAACAACCCAAACAATAGTAAAATACCTGGAAACATGATCTTCCCCCAATGCATGAGTTAGTTTTTACCAAAAAATATCGATTTACCATGTTCCAACACATTTATAGTCTACATTCTACTATCCCATAATAATAATACAAGGATAACTAATGAGTCCATAATACAAATTTGTGATATCTCAGGATTTTTCACACATAAGTAACCATACCCATTTAGCCACACGACCTCAATTGATCATCCATGTACACCAAAGGATGATAAATACCATCGAGTTTGAATGATGGTATTATTGGGAGATTATATTATCATAATTATTGTGTATGGTAGTTGTTATATAAAAAAATTACAAAAATAAATATAATATTGAAAAATAAGAATAAAATATTCCAACAACCATAAATATCATAAATGATAATTATTATCATATGTAAGGATAATTTAATGATGATATACAAAAATAGAAACATGCATACACATATATAGGGATAAAAATGCATTATATATATATAATTATATATTATCTATATGTAATCTCTCCAAGAATCATAAAAACTAGCTCTGTTTCCTTCTTTAATAGTATATCCTAGTTCTGAAAATAAATCATTCAATGTGCTTTGTTTCCCATTCCCCTACCGATAACAGAAAATTATTTATAAGAACAGATAATTTAAATGAACATTGTGTGAATAAAACGTAGTAGGACCCCACCAATGGAGTCTATAAGTAATGAAGTATGTTAATATAAAATGTGTAGTATGGAGTAAGGGAAATATAATTGAAGCTAGTATTTGGATCCTCATGTGATACCTAGTTGACTGTACCTAATTCAGCCTAAACTATAGTTTAAATAATACATTTATATTATAATAATATTTCTGGGACCCAAAGAACATGAATAAGGAATCCATGTATAATGATAGTGATATAATGGATCAATCATTCAAATAAAATTTAATACATATTAGTTAAAGTAAAATTCATGTAATCAAGAATATATACAAAGAGTAAAAAAATTCACATCTAATAATTCAAAAAAGGATGAGTAATTTAATTTCTATCAATGAATACATAATCAATAATGAATTTTAATTCCATTATCAATAAATAATAAATAGGGATTTCTAGGTATATAAAGTGTCAAAAAATAAAATTGAACATCATTATAATTACGAAAAAAATAAATATTGATGAATTTTATGTTCATTATGTATAAATAAATGACCGGGAGTTTTATAACTATTAGGAAATATCCATGATATGAAAACATTCATTTATAATGTAAAATTAGAATCATATAATTAATTTTTTTTCAATAGTGAAAATGGTTATGTATTATGTCCTTGAAATGTTTTAATTACTTCAATAAACAAGAAACTCAATTCAAGGAAATGAAATTCCATACAAAAAATCCATTCCTTATCACAATTAAATTATGTCATTTAATATTCTAATATACCCATGATTATAGGGGCCACATGAATTTACATGCTACATCAGATTTCATTTATTTAATTTATTTCCACCATTAACATGTGTAATTATAATCATACAAAGTATACATTTTTTTTAATGGAATATTTATAAATATTTTATTTAATATAGGGAATAAATATTTTCATTCAATTTATAAAATAAAAGAATTTTATTAACCATCCCAGTAACTAAGGATGAGGGTCTATATATGTATAATTTATATAATGTAATCCAATTGAGTTATTTCTTATCCTTGGTCATTTCTACTCTAATGAATATATTTAATCACCAATAATTGGATTTTATAATTTACAAGAAATGGATAATGATGGTTAACAATATGACTCAATCTTAGGGGTTATCTAAATTCTGGTCAAAACCCTCACACAATTAAATGGAATTATTATTCAAAGAATAAAACAACCATTCGTGGCCCTCTATAACTATGAAAAATTTCACAATATTTTACAAAACCCCTCACATGTTTTAAAGAAACATTATTCCAATAAGAAACACACCACACCATTTAGGTGGAATGGTTAGTACTAACCTTTTTCTAATCATGTACCCTAAGATATATCTCCTTAAACTAAGTTGTCAAATCCCAACATTCTTGATACTGATATGAAATCTTGGGACACTTTATGAGACATTAAACGTACAAAAAAAACTCTCTTTTAAGTGCATTATCACTCAAAATTACATTTCTAATCATATATTCCAATTTGGACAACCCACCAAATGAAAAACTATAAATCCCATGGAACATACAACTTTTACAAAACATGGGATATTTATCTTGGATAACAGAATCCTCATTGGTGGTCGTTTTAGTTTTTTTAGTATTCTAGTTATCCCCTTAAATGCTTTTTTACTCACCTGAACCTCCACTATAATAAATTTTTCCATATTCACTATCCAAAATTTACAATTTTTGGGTGACATCCTTTAAAAATAAATTTCGATTCTCACATCATAATCTGGTCCTATAATAAATAAAAATTTAAAACTCATCTAAATACCTATCATTCATATAGAAAATAAATTTTTCAAATTTTTTACTATAAGAAATTTAAATTTTTTATTATATTTACAAAATATATTTCTAAAAATACCATTCCATTAATAAATAAACGAGGGATAACCTCTATACCAATTATGTACTCATTTTACAGAATTAGATTGAATAAAAATCTTCCATTGTCTTTCCTCCACCCTCTCCCCATGACCTATAATCCTTGGACATCAAATAACGAAATGTTATGGATCCTTAAGTTATTAGCCAAGGGAGAACATCCAAAGAGAGGGAAATGATCTCAATTTAGATATCATAAATCTTTTCTTTTTATACCTCATTCAACTTATTTTATCCACAAAAGTATATTAATAATTTAAAAATATTATTTTATTAATTGAATCTAAATTTATACCATCCTCCAAAAACATCCATTAACTTAATATGCCTAATGAAATGAATATTTCATGATGTGTATGTGGGAACGATTGCCTCCATTATCTATGTGGTCTATATTTCATAACCAAATGAAATTGGTTTTTGAAAATATTTAATTAAAAATATTATGGAATAAATTAATTATCTTATTAAATGATAAATAGTTTTATTATCTACCCACTATGATTATATAATAAATTTGTGTGTCGTCTATGTGTACGTATATACCAATACCTAAATAGAATGACATATTCAATTTTATATCGAAATTTAACATATATAAATTAAAAAATTAATTTTTTTTAGAAAATGATATTTATAACACTATTAATATACAAGAAGGTTAATATTAACAAATTTATATGTTATGTTTACAATAAATAGTCATATAGAACTAAAGCACCTAGAATGAATATATCTGAGAGAATTTTGTAGTTTGATACCCTTGTTGGATAACAAATGAAACATAATAATTTTTCTGTATCTTGAATAATAATATAAATACAACAGTATAATAATAATGATTATGAGTATGGTTTAAATTTTTTTTACCAAGGTTAAAATAATAGGTTTATTTTTATGAAACTGACCATACCACATAATATTACTAAAAACAAAAAATCCATTGGATGTTTAAATATAAAATTATAATGAATATGCCTTTGAAAAATTATTATAATCAAAAAAATATTAAATATTTTAATAATACTGATTTTATTAATTTGGAATGTTGGTGTATTCATAGAGATAATTATATCATAAAGAAATTAATTTTCCCTACATTTTTTCATTAGGTTCTGATTCATACACCCCAACTATAAATTTTTTTATGTATTTATTTTAAATTGATATATTTCAATATATTCAAAATATATAAGGATTTAAAAATAAAATAGACAGTGTACAGTACCTAAAATATCAATTTGAAATATTACATCACTGTAATGGGTTTTCATAACTCAAACCCTGATTTTTATGATATAATGTTTCATATTGAACCTGGTAAATCTATGTTTGTTTTTTTCAACAAAATACTTTAAATGGAAAATTTTTATATATAGATGATTGAAACTTTAGTTTTAAAATTTACACCTTGATTGATTTATACTCTATAAATGTTTGACATTGTTTAGATTAAATAATGGTCTATTTAATGATTATTTTTCTTCCAAGTCAATATTTTACATTTTATAATGATGATATACACTATATATCAAATAGAAATTATGTTTTTGTCATGAGAACAAAATATTTTACTTGTAATATGTTCAAATTAATATTTTAATATCCCTTTTTTATGAAGTGGGATTTCAACATTAGAATTTTAAATTAAAAAATGGAACTATTGAGCAACCCTCATTACTTTTGTCTGACACATTCTTTTCATTTTTCTTACTATATATAGAATGAATCTCATTTATTTTATAAATATTCATTATATGAGTATCTTAAATATATATATTATATATTTTACCTATATAAAAATAAAATAATTAATGTTTTATTTCACATTTTTATTTTATTCTTTTTGTAATCATCATTTATTAGAACATCCCCTTATCTCAATTTTAACCAATACAACCCAACTAAATTTTTTAAAGGTAAATTTTATTTTAATATATCCATTATTATATTGAATACAACAATATTTAAATTATATTTTATATGAAATAGCTAATACATTTTCTTCTATAATAGATCGATTACTCATTTAATAATGAATTGGATAATTTTTTTTATATTATTCATACATCTCTAATCATTACCATTTAATTTTCATTCTTTCCACTCCAAAATCACGAATTGTTTTTATTTATTAAATTATGGACATTAAAAATTATTCAATTCTCTATAATTATGGTAATACTTGTGATATAACGATCTATTATTCTTTGAAGAAATGATTTTGAAACCATGGTCTCCCACTTTGGATTTATCATGCATATGAATTATTTAGTATTAATTTTACTTACTTTAGAAACATATGAGTGTTAATGTTATGATTTAAATCATGTGAGAATAACTATATATTAATAAAATGAAATTTTTAATAGTTTCTTCTCATTATATTCCATTAACAGTGCATTGGTAGTTTGACTAACATGATATGTGAGGTTGTTTTGGCCGTGATCATTGAGTTATGGATACCATATCACGATTTTATAGCTTTTACAGAATTATTATTCTACGCTCTTTCCATACCATTGTTGTAGGACACGTTTCCATATATATATATAACACTCTTGTAGAATTGTACATGTCTTTATATTGAGTTTACATATACCCCTATCAGGATATTCTAAAAACAATTAGTTTATTTATGTTCCAAATAAGTTATATTTCCCTTAATGATTTTTCTCTTGTTATTTTTATCAAATATGTAATTAAATTTTGTTGGGTATTTCACTTGTTGAAAAAATGATCTCATATATTTCTTCTATTTCCGTTTATTAGGCTATGTAGTTGTATATAATCTATCTATGTATAGAAAGAAGTGTATATTATTAATTTTAAAGAAATTATCTAATATATCTTAATATAATTTATTTATAAAATTTACAATCAAATTAAAAAATATATTCCTTGTATTTTCATACATTATGAGATGGAATGTTTAAAATATATAAGTTATTTAAAATAAATATACCATTAACTTGAAAAATCTCATGTTATATGTAATACATTTTTATTTAAATTATTTCTAAAAGTGAACCTGATAGTGTGGGTCTTGGGGGTGTCACATCTAGCAAAAAGGAAAAAATATCATAGAAATTCACAGTTTCCACCAAAGACATAAAAACAGTAAACTATATAGGATCAATTGAGATTTCTTTTTTGGGGAATTCATTTTTGAATAACATCATAAATTGGATCCTAAAATCATCCATTGAGAAATTTTATTAATCTAAATGATCAAAAAGTGTTCTCAAAACACCTCTCATAGGATACAAGTTTCCCTCCTCTAAAATAGAAAATACTAAGATATTTTATGTTAATACTATTAAAAAATTGTTATTGTATTATCATAATATTAAACTTTTTGAGGACTATAATGGATAATAGAGCACTTTTCAATTAATACCATTATAAGGTACTCAAACTAGAAATACCAACTTCAGAAAATAGAATTATGAATATCAAATTATTTTAACCTAAGCTAAAGGTATCCTAACAAATGGATGATCATGGAAAACCAAATTTTCCTATCTATATGGTCAAATTGATCATATATTTTTTTTTGAAAATTATACTTGTTAATAATTGGAACACAATTCCACATTTGATAATAAATAAATAGGTGGTTCAACCAATTGAAAATCATGGTAATGAATAATAATGAATACATAGTGGATACCTCAGGGTTACTAAATTCATTAACATTGAAATAACATAAATATATATTCCATTAAAAATATTTTATAAAGAAAATATGACAATTGGTAAAATAAATAGGGTTAATATTTATACAATGTGAGTAAAAAATATCCAACCTCTTATAGGATTAAACAAAAGAAATAAATTATTGACACCTAAAAATCATTTAAAATTGAGGGGATATAAAGTCCAAATTACACTCCTTAAAACTAAACAACGATAAGCCTAACTAGGAAGACAAAATTCCCAATAGAATAATGGGATTTTCTAATGCACTCAGTAATAGGTCCCATTCACCATGAATCATGATAGTGTTCCAATAGAAGTGTTATAAGAAACCTTCAATAAGTAGAAATAATGATGCTCTAATAAGTAAAATATTTGGATAATCCATATAATAATGTCAAAAAGAACTATTATAATGATATACAAAATCAAACACCAGATCCATTTATAATATCAAGACATCATATAATATTAATAAAAATACTTACTCCTTCTTCGTCCCTTCTGGGGAAATATTTACATCACACAACACACGATTTTATAGGGAAGGTTCATCCATTCCATTATGTGATCATATATAGTATAATGAGAGAATACTTTGTATTATAAATACATCACACAAGAATATGTAATATGAATAGATCACATCTTTATAATTTCTTCCATCTCCATTTTTACTAAGTTTTAATCTACGTAATATCAATGCCTCACTTAAGGTTAGATATGATGTTTTTTAAGAACATTTATCTATCCCCATTAAAAATATTAAAACAATAATATTTACTATGGGATCCTCCCCATGAGTATATAATCCTGCCACTATATATTCATTATACTCAAATATCTATCCATTGTAGATGAATATCCATCAATGATTTTGGGTGACCACATATCATTACAAAAAACAAGACATTTAGCCCACAGAGTGACCTGAATGATTGTACTTGAAGGTTACTGATTATTGAGGTATTGTCCACACTATCAATTTACATATATTTTATGTGACAAACATACCTCTAATAGATTTTAATAAAATCAATAATCAAGGATCGATATATCCACCTCGACATCCTATTATACTAACACATCACATAAAATTTGGTTCCAATGTATACAACATCTCATATAAAAAATAAAGTAACATCAATCAATATTAACAAAACATTATAGTTGATTTCTATAACCCTAATCTGATTCACCACATAAACAGAGGTGGTGAAATTATTAAATATGAAAATGATATTTGATTTAATGGCTCTAATACATCTCAAAATTTATATATTTTATCTTATCATTGTGAATGATCATATTATAAATGTGGACATATCTGGTAAACTAGATTGTATAAACCATGATCAATTTAAATAATTTATAATGGAATAAAACCTTCTATGAAATTGATATTTAGAGAGTTTTAATATTTGATTCAAAGGATAATATATCCATTATTTTATTCCAACCCATATTTTCATACATCATAGCCTGAAACCTGATCTCCCTAAAATTTATTATACTACTGTCTTGTATAGAGGAATGTCAAATCTCCTTGGTTACGTATTGAAGGTTATGAAATTAAATACTTCATCAGTTTTCCCTAGAAATTATATTTCGTCATGAGGATCATCACTCTGTCAAAGTGTATGTGTATTATTATGAAGGAAGTTATTTGTATGGACCCTATCTTCCATTGAATAAAACACATCATTATAGTCACAATTTATGAAAAATACCGAAAAAATTATAATCTATATCATCTGGAGGGCTCTCAGTATGATTCCAAATATTGAAGATACTGTATAAGAATAAGAATGAATGTGCCCAAAAATAGTTAAATAACCACCATTAAAATCATAGTAACTCATAATAATTTAATTAAATAATTCATGGAAGTAAATATAATAGAAATACCCCATGAAATGCATTAATGTTGACATTTCATGTTTTAAAAAAAATTGGTAAATTTTTTTCTAACCATATCTGTCAGTTTGGAATACCCCACATTAGACACAATTTTACGCTTCATGGTCTTCAACATATATACTCATACCACTTTCCTTTGAGTAAACCCACACTAACATTATTTTAGACTGAAAATATCTAAAATTTTAATGAAAATAAATACCATTCATATAATTATAATAACACAACATTTAATAGAGAAAGTTGAATCATTATGGTAATTATTTTACATACACTCTATCAAAATGTAGACCTTAATAATTAATGATACAATATTATATATTTACCAACTTCTCAGAAATTATGTCTAAAAAACTCTAGGCACGGAATTTTTTTTCCAGAACCATCCTTGGAAATCCCAAAAAAGGGATCTAGAGTCAGTCAACAGAAAAGAATGATGGGAATTCCAAATACTCAGAGGCTATAAAATAATTTTTAGGCATCAATAATACTATTTAGGAATTATTTTCCAATTCATAATAATGAGATGGATCTAAAATGATGATATGAAATTTATTTTACATTCTCTATAAATCCATTATCTGAACAAAATAATACAATAAAAAATAGAATATAAAATATTTAAAATTATTTTCAAAATCATAGGAATGTAGTAATAAAATGAATGACAAAATGTTTTACACCAAAAAAAAAAAATGGGTAAAAACACTCACACACACACATATATATATAATTAAATTAGATATGATTCAAAATATGTGATACAATAGTCTAAGATAAATGGTATAATGAAACTTGAAACAAAATCCCACATGTATCTCCATGTGACACATTATCTACGTGAGACCATATCATTAACACCCAAAACAAACCCCTTTACTATGAAGAAGAACCAGTGAAACCATCTGGTACTCTTCAATGAACGTTGTCTTGAAAAACAATGTCTATATAATTTTTTGCAATTAATGTAAGAGGGAGTACAATAATAATAATAATATGGTATAAAATAGTGAATCATATGTAGTTTTTATTAAACAAAAACCATGAATTTTAATTTTCAAATAAACCATATTGTATTATAATTTTAATTTTTTTAAATAATAGTGTTTATATAAATATATTATAATTTTTTCAATAATAAATGATCAATTTTTGTAAAAAACTTAATAGTTTAAATATGGTTATATATTAAGTTATTAAAGGATTATAAATTCTATGATCATAAATCATCTTTATGATCAGATCAAACTAAATAACTATGTAATCATCTAGAAGGGAATGAAAACTAAAATACTAACTAGATTGTGTCATTCCATTATGGTACACACAATACATATCATCATGGTATATATTTAGTGTATCCACATTAGTGAAATGCATGATAGGGAATAACATACCCATCCATTAATGTTTGATTCATTCTATACATGTACCTAGGTCCTCTTATATTTCCCACCTTTTTGTAAGAAAATTTTAATCAATATATAAATATTCCATTACCAAATGAAATTTTAAAAAAAACACACACATCCCCAAACCATTTGTTCTTCTAGAAATATTATTCAAAACAATAAATGAGTAATAATTTACTACTATTATACAAATACTTATATGGTTACAATGGTCATCAAACATTATTAGGGAAAAGAAAGAATGTACATTATAGACATTAAAGAAATTTATGTTCTTGAAATAATGAATACTAATTAATCTACCCATATCATCAAAGATTAAAACTTGTGTAATTGTAAATATACAAAAAGAGAGATCAATAGATCCTCAAGGAATAGAAATACCCTAAAATAAAAAAAAATATTCGTATGAAAATATAACCTATTGTTTCTATGACCATTGGGAGGAATGATAACCCTATGAATAGAGAGAATAGATTCATGTTTAAAGAATGAAATCAGATATCTTGAAAATTTATGATGAAATAAGGAATCATTCCACATGAAATCCTTCTATGAGGACAAGTATAGAATGTTATATCATGTGTGAGGGTCTTCATCTAATGAATGAGAGAGAATAGGGGTGACAGATTAATAAATTAGAAAAGTTATGTTTATGGATTTTATATTTATATTTCTTCAACGATCTAATGGTTTTAAAGAACTATGTATCATTCGATAAATAAATTGTGCACAATGGCACCTCATCATCTAGGAACCAACATGGTTATACCACATGGATAGGTACATCATGATCTAAGAATATATATTTCTAAATGTTATTGTTTCATAAGTAGTGTATAATTGACACATTTTTACTCAAAAACATTTCCAGATAGTTAATTAGAAAATTTCGACTATATTATGAAATATTAAAAACAGAATCAACCAATAATTGAAGAAATAAAATGAAATAAAAAAAATATGATCTATACAAAATGATTTATTAGGGTGTTATAATAAATAAATATCATACATCAATAAAAAATATTTAAAAAATCCATATAGTTTGGATTAAAAATTGATTATAGATGAATAAAACCACATATCATGAATAATGAAATTGATGTAAAAAATTGATGATCCACTAAGAGAGATGAAATCTATATTTAAATTGTAAATATATGTTTTAATAAATTAATGAATATCCTAATGATATTTTTATCTTGTATGATATGTTGGATCCAGGGCCAAAATAAAAAAAAATAATATGAATTAAAAATATAATATAAGGAAAAAATTAGATGATATGATGTACATATAATAAATAAAATGTAAATTTCTATAAAATATCATTATATGTTGAAAGGATGTTGAGGTTGTTAATGATTACGAATATTACATCCAAGAGTTTATAAATGATATTAGTATCATGAAACAAATCTATGTTATAAAAAAATAATATTACTATACACATAATGAAGAAGACGAAATTTACTTCACTAATAAATATAATTATATAAAACAACAAAAATTAATAGAAAATTCAAAACATTATAATTGGTAAAAAATATTAAATTGGAAAGTTAATATAGAAAAATATTGAATGACCCAATTTGCTAGAATCATACCCCACTAACAACATTATTGAAATAGAATAAACAATTATTAAACCAAAAAACATATTAAAAACTGAAAATATATGACCTTCGAACATATTGTAATTATTATTGGGTGAATTATTGGATTGGTATTCGTAATAGCTACTGTGACTATTGAAAGAGTAATCAACCATTAGAATAGTAATGTAACCATTGGGAATAGTAACCTGAACATTAGTAATAGTTACACAAACATTGTAATAGTAATATTACCTAAAAAATTGTGTAAAAAACATTTTTCATTATTAAAGTACATAAATATAAATTTTATAATTCTGATTTTTTTTACTAATTATAAACTCAAATAATATATAGAAACATTTTTTATTAAACTCCATTTTAATTAATTTCATTAAAATAATAAATATTATGTTAAAAACTAGGTTTAACTATATATAAATAAATATCAGCAGATAAAAATAATTTTTCTAATCATCCTGTGTAGATTTTCAAAGGGTAAATTTTATTGAATATTTTTGAAATACATCAATTTTCTACTAAATAGTAAAAATAATGCTTTTTCACGTAATTGTGGTATCTTAAATTACATCATTCCAGATGTAATAATGATCTAATAATTTATTAAACATAATTTTATATCATAAATTTTTTAATTTCATTAAAGTAATAATTATAAAATAAACATAGTTTCTATGTATAAAAATAATGTTTCAAACCAAAATTCAAATGTGCTCTAATAAAATAATCAAATTTACAACATTCCATTTTAATAAACTAACTAACTAATAAACTAAAATTTTAATGAATTGTATTTTATTAAAAAAAAATTCTATTAAATTTATATTAGATTATCATTATCAATAATTAAGTTTTATATGTTTGAAATTAGATATATTATTTGATTTATTATTTTATTCAAAAATATTTCTCTGCTCAAGTATAAATAACCCTTTTTCCCCTTAGCTAACAAATCCCAGCCTCACATTATAAATCATACGTTATGACCAATTATTGGCTCAGAATTCCATTAGAATACATAAGGACTTTTTGAGGTAATCCAAATTAAAGAATCAGGGGAATATTTGTGTCATATCTAAGAAGCTACACTAAAGATCAAGTATGTTTTGACTAAATTTTCTATTGTTTTATTCTTCCTTTTATTTTTCCTAACATTTGGAAAAGAATATATAATTATGTAAAATTTTAATTAATGTCAATTTATTTATTCAAAACAACTATATACATCTTATTTGTGATATATAAAAATTTCATACATCCCTATATTTCTCTCACAATAATGTCCTGTTAATGATTGGTTAAAAACCAACATAGGCACTTCAATGTCATCATTTGTATCTATCATCGTGGAAATATGTTATGAATTTTTTATAATGTATAAACATGTAACTCTATTTATTATAATATTACTTAATTAATATCCCTAATGTATAATGATTTTAAACCAAAATAACAAAATCGATACAAAATAATAAAATTTAATGAAGTTTTTAAATCCAAAATAATTCATGTTTAATAAAAGATCTTATAAAATAGAATTAAATAATTATTATTTATAAAAATAAAAATAGGTTATCTTAATTAATGTATGAAACTATATATTAATAAATATAGTAGTATTATTCATGATTTTTTAAAGAAAATTAATAAAACCTGAATTAAGGTATGTAGATTCTTGAACTAAACTTCTTTTATTCAGGGTTTCCCCCTTTCGAAAAATATTTAGTCTAGATAAGAAAATAATAACTATAATTTTTAATTTCATTATTCATTCCCTTTATTTTGGGCTAAAAATGTTATTTCAATGTTTTAAATCCAAATAAATTAATTTTCCAAAATTATTTTGGTTTCTAAAAATATTCAATGAATCCTCATGTCTCGTTTTTTATCCCTAAAAATAACTTTTTATTCCAAATTATGATCTCTATTTCCCATATTGGAATCCAAATGATTATTAATGAATGTACTCTTCCTAAAATTATCATGAAACCTATTCCATTCCAATGGTTATTTTAGGACTACTATTTTTTATACATTCTATGAGTCACACATGATTATGTGAATATTATAACGTGATGAGTAGGAATAGAATTATAATTCCCCCAAATTAATTGGGTTGTTTGATTTATCTAATGAGATAATTTTTATTATGAATGAACATGATTCAATATTTTTAAAACATTATGTTCATATTATTGTAAACATTTGTTATGTGTGAACATGATTCTAACATTTTTACTGCTATGTCTAATCATTGAAAACAATAAAATGATAATACTTTTTTTATGACTCTGCATATTCTAGTCCATAATTAAAAGTTTCCATGATTATTATGAACATATCCCAATAGTTATGATGTCATGATTTTTATAATCTTCCCCACTAAAATTTAGTCATGGCCTTTATTCCTCCTCCCAGGGGTATTTTTGGTAACCTCTTTTTTGATGTATATAATCAGGTGACAACATGTAAAAAATAAAATTATAGAATTTATAAGTATATATAAAATTGATTTAAAATATTTTTTATGATATATTATGAAAACACGATTTATGATCCTATTTTACAGTGATAATAAAAAATTGTATCCATGAATATATAATTTTCGTGTTTTATATCATTAAAATGATGTAATAGTAATATAAGAAAAGTTGATGTACAATAGTTTTTATGAGAGATATGGTTATGTTATGATGCAAAATATGATTTAATAAAACAATTTAAAACCCTCTAGATATTATAATATATATATATATAACCATGTAAGATACATTTTTAAAAAAAGGTAAACATTTGGATCCCATAATATATTCATTTAGAGTTATCTATAAAAAATAATAAATTTATTATTGATGATTTTTGGATTTATGTTTTATTCCAATATTTTCGATTTTATAAAAATCTGAGAACTAAGAGAAGCTATAGAAATATACCATGTGAGGGACAATTAAATTATTATTCAAAGTACATCCCAAATTCTATTAGAAGTAGAGTAGATTTTTTTCAATTCTCAAAGAGCTTTCACTAGCTATGAACAATAACATATACGACTTTGGACAACCACCATCATGCAAGAATGATCAAATGACTATTATGAAACATATATAGAAATGACCACCATGATTTAGTGGATTTTCGGATACTCTTGTCACATAATAGTCTATTAACTTAATAGATAATATATTTTATGTTATCCACTTCTTCGAAAATGAGATGTTGTATCGACCCTTCTATCATTTATAAGTAGAAACTGGTCAATATCATGAATTGATAAAGAAAACATAAATGTGTTTATGAATGGGAAGGTATGGGTGGGATTAATTTAAAAAGATATTACATAAAAAGTATTTCACTAGAAATATTCATACAAATATTTAGATGTAATTCATAGATATAATGAAAATAGATGTTAAATAAACATTTAATTATGAGGAAAAATTCAAGAGTCTTACAAGGATCACCTCACTTTTTGTTTTTAGTAACGACATAAAATAAAATAGATTATTATTCATTTCATAAAAAAACTTTTGAAATAATCTATATATCCTAGAAATTTTGATTTATGGAGGTGTTTTTTTAATGTGGATTTGGAGCTCGTACAATAGACCCAGGTTAATAGATATAAAAAAAATGAATAGAGTTTTAAAATGATGGGTCAAATGATAAAATGTTAAATGTGATTCAACTACAAACCACTCAAAAATGGAGGAATAAATATCACATGAATTTACTAAAAGTAATGAGGAAATGATTAATTAGTGAAATATAATACCACTGTGTTCATGAATTATGAATAAACATGAAGTAGACGAATAACATGACTGTGCAATAGAAGGAACATAAAAATAAACTACCCATGGTTCAATGCTTCAACTATATAAATCTAGAGAATTATGTCTTCTAGTTCACTAAGCCATTCACCTTTCAGGATAATAATATTTATCAAATACCAAATATAATATATTATGGGACATATTATGTGACCATTACTACTGATGTGGATCCTATAAAATAGGTCATAAATGGTACACTTCTTATTCAATCAGTAATGGAAAACATTTAATTTGATTATAGTTCAAGGAATTTATTTATATCATATTTATTTCATAGAACCTTTTAATTGAATCCTCAATACCACAATGTGAATATATATATAAACATAATGTTGTGAGATCATTTAAATCTAGGATTTGGACTCTTTCCTATTAGTTTATATGGGAATTTCTATCAACTGAATCTCTAATTCTTCATTTTTTGGAAGTCAACTACATATTGGGCATGTATTGGGTCTCGTGATATAGAAAAAACATTATTTATTGGAAAATTTATGTGTCTTTTCATATTCATAACTATTCTGTGATCCTATAAAAATGAAATAAATGTAAAAAATCTCCATTATAAAATCACTAAATGATTTTGGTGTTCATACCATATGATGAATCATAAATTCACCCAATTTTTTATTAATATTTAGAAATAAACCTAGAGGAAAATCCAATTATTTCGGAATATATAGATGTATATCGAAAATATTTTCCAATATTTCCCTCAAATCATGAGGTAGAGTACTAAAAATAACTTATAACAGGATCTAATCCTATATCTAAATGACCTTACATGAAAGAATTGCTTGAACTGGAGAAGATAATAAGGAATACACAAGATAATTTAAATATTGGATTATATGCTCCAGTAAAATTTATTAGAGTGACCCAATGCTCTTTGTCAATAAGAACACTAGATAATTGTTTTTGTGGATTGATTATGAAGACCTCAATATGATCACCATAAGGAAAATTTATCCTCTAACATAGATTGATGACTTTATCGATTAAAAATAAGTGGGCATAGTACTTCTTGAATTTGGATGATTCTTATAGATGTCAATACATTAAGCTGAATAAAGAAGGTATTTATAATAAAACATTAAAAAAGAATCTAATGTATTTAATCACATATAAGTAGATCAACATGAATCAAATATGATTTTTAGATCTAATAAATTAATATATTTTAATATTCACTGCATCTAGTATATGAAAAGAGTATAGACAATGAACATAACAGAATATAACCTTCTAATCTATGCATGATAATGATTTTTAAAGACCTTATTTTCATGTATATAAATTGGATGAATCTAAAACATATAACAAGGAACACATATTGACTTTTTAAAATGATTTACTAACCTTCTATTAAATATAATCGCAATGATATACAAAGGGATGAAATGTAGATTTAAAATTAGAATAATGTAGAATATAAAGGAAGATATATTATTTTAACGTCAAAGTGGATAGTGTGATTCAGTTTTATCTTGATATTTTATAACTACATCACCACAGATAAAAAAGGACTTATTATATTATGGAAATACCTCATCTTTATCTATACATTCTATAAGAATCATGACTTTTCGGGTGGCTCGTGAAACCCTAGCTCCTCTAGGATGCCTTCCTCTTCTTGGTGACGACGGCGCCGTCTGCAGCCCCTCCCCACTTGGTGGGGGAGGCATAATCGATGTTAAACAAGAGAGGTGGGGTCTTTCGACTGTTCAACAATCCTGATTTTCTACCTGCATTTCTATAAGTTTCTCTTTGTCCGAAGGTGTTTGATACTCTCGATGGCATCCCTAACCTCCAACATTCGACCTCTAAGTTTGTGGAAACTTCAGCACTCCTAAATCACACTTTGGTTTCCCGTTTTAAGCATAGAAGTCCTTCAATCGATTCCTTCTACTGGTTTGTCTTCAGTTGATGGGACATTCAAGAGAGAGCAGTTGTCAACTTTCTCGATAGAACCCATATCACGATTCTCTTCTAATCAGAGGCAGATCTCATCAAGTCTTGGTCGAGGGCACCATGCAGATTAAACGGATTTCATATCTTTCTCCTACGGTGGGCAATCGATTTTCATATGAATCGTGATCCTCATGCAGCGGTGGATTGGGTAAGTCTCCCAAACCTTCCTTTACCATTTCATAATCCTTTGGTGATTCGTATGATAGGAAACCTCATTTGAAGATTAATGTGTTCTGATAGTCGCACCGAGGTCGTGTGCCACCCGGTGAATCCTCAAATTTGTGTTGAAGTAGATGCTTCTTGACTTCCCTATCATTATGTATGGATTACAATTGGAGAAGATTACAGGTGGAAGCAGCTGGTTATTTATGAGACCTAGATTTATTTTTGTCCTTCTTGCAAGTGGTTGGGCCATTATTTGGAAGCTTTCCGTAGGAGAGTCAATGCTCCGTCGATGGATGTTAACCGCAAGGGGAAATAGGTTGTGGCAAGGAAATGGGAGGCTACACCGGGTGAGAGTTCGGAGGTCACTGTTCATGTGGTTTTATCCATGGAGGCTTTGAGGTACAAACCTTGGTGTGCTCTTCAGGAGAGTGACCTCCGGAAGGATGCTCACAAGGTGGCATTTTCGGACGGTCTCTTTTCTATAGCTTCAAGACTATGCAAGGTAACCCAACGGTGGTAGAGGTTTTCAATAGGCTATGACAGGATTTGGCGGGCTCTTCCATTTCCTCTTCTTGGAAGCAGTCTATTTCAGGTTTTAAAGAGCAGTGTTTGGAGCTGAACTTGAAGAAGGGAAACACGGTGAAGGTATAGAAGGTGGAGAGACAGGCGGCTACACTGGGCTTGGCCAGTCCGTGTAGTGTTGGAGGTCCTAAAGGGTTAGACCCCTCGGTGAGATTCTTCCTCACCCTGTCCAACAGATTTGATGGCCTTTTAGAAGAAAATTTTGAAGAAGTCTTGGTGTCTAGTCCTGTGGCCGGTGGTGTTGAAAGGGCTAGTGCAGGACGTCATGATACAGGAAATTTGTGGAATGAGTATGTATCCATGACCGGTGAAGAGGACACCACATTGGTTGGGTATTTTTCATAAATTGATAATAACACCATGGTACCTAGGTGGGGTAATCCATCAGATTGTGAGGTTAATGGATATAGGAGTAAAGGGAAAAATTATTTTGAGGGAAATAACGAAAATTTCAGTTTTCCATCTGTCATGTCATACAGTCAGATTGTGAAAAGTGCGACTGGAAGATTGACTGTGTGGGCATAAACTCTTTCTAATACTTCATGAAGATGAACAAAGAAAGGCTACTCTTACCTACCGTGACCGATGTGTACCATATCTTCCCTTAAATGTGACAAAGGTGTGATTCTCTCCTTCAAAAAAGACATCTTGATTAAACAAACTTGCCCAGTTTATCATTTAATGGATCAGAAAGATAATTTTTGAGCAATGAAATTACTTCTTGAGGTGGCATATATCGGCCTCTGAGTGGGAATCAGCTATGGCAAAAGGGGAGTCCTGTGTTGGATGTGGAGATGTCTACAGGTATTATGATATATAGTTCTATGATGTTCTGGTCGGTTTTTGGTTTTTTTGAGTTTATTTCTTTTGTGGATGCTTCAGTTGTGATCTGGTTTGTGTTAAGGGTTGTACGGTTTATCCCTTTTCCTAAAAGTGTTTGGAAATAAAAAAATTAAAATTCATTCATTCATAAGAATCATGATATACCCTGATATTCAAGTGTTCTTTTGGTTGGAATAAAAGATGTATTATATTTCACATTATATATCATGGTTTTTATGTAATAAATTTAATGTATAATGACATATATTGAAAGGGTTGATGAAACAATTTCTTATATAAGTCTAGAAGATGGGAAACATCGCTATGTACTATTCCAATAGTCTCCTAAAGGCATATAAAGGAAACAATGTGATATTTTTTGTTGTGAATTAATTCAAAAAAACATCATAGTTTTTTTATATTAGATATTTTATGTTCTTGATGATAATTTCATGATATATTTTGAGGAAGTGGTGATGCATAGTGGGTTTCCACAATGGATCATATCAAATCGTTATACAAGTTTCACATATAAATTCTTGAAAATTCATCAACATGATTTTAATTCTAAATTGAATTTATATATAGAATATATCCCCCAAACTGTTGGCTAATATTAAAATAATTTTCTATATGAAAATATTTTTACAAGTAAAATTTGATGGGGTGATCCGAGTGAATAAAATATTCATAAAAATTTTCTTTATGAAAGATATAAAAGAGAATGTCAAAGCCATCCAATGACAGATAAAATCCTCTCATCATATTGAAATGTTTTATGATGACAACCATTGAATGGAATCAAAGATTCAAGTTGGATACAATGTTTTATTTCAAATATGACTAGTTATGAGAGTCAATTGTTTGGGAAAAAATGGAATATTAGTCATAAGTACTTTATCCCATTATAGGTCTTTGATCTGATTGGAGTAGTGGAACATTGACATTCAGATCCATAAAATATGGCTCAATTTAAAGATGTGTTCTGTGTATGAATCTTGAAGAATTATATATTAATACATTAGATATAATGAATCCAATGGGGAAACAACTGTAGAATGACTTGTAATATGAGCAGTAGTTTGTGATGATCTCAGAATATAGAGGTAATGTTCTATGCAATAATACAACTTACTTTTTCATTGTTCGTTAAAGGAACCATATGTATAAAGAGGTTATGTAACATCCTAGGTAACGATTGAATAAAACATTTTATATTTATTAATATTTATGAATTAGATAGAAACATTACCTTAAAATTAATGCTACCTCCAATTGTGTACATGACATAGAACAATTATTTCATTGTAATTGTGTGTTGGAGAAAAGACTGAGTTTGGCCAAATAATAATATATTAATAATATTATTATTTTATGTTTTATGAATTCCATAGATATTATATTGGTTGGTGATAATATAAAATAATAAATTTTAACACATGTTTATAATTTTTCAAAATTCATACAACAAATTTTATAGGAATAAGATATGAATAAATATAGTTTTATGCATAAAAGTCTAATTTTTTAAATGTTTTATATCCTTTTAGTGGAAAAATGATTTCAATACTAAATTTTGAAAAATTAAAAAATTGTATATGAAATAATAATATTTATTTCTTAATGATGGATTTGAAAATTTACATTGGACTTACATATGATATTTTTTGATGAAGAATCATATTTTGAGGGAAAATAAATTGTTTTGAATTGTAATTGTAAATGAATTCTTCATCTAAATAATATATATATTTAAATTAATTTTAAAAATATTTTTGATGTATATTTCAATAAAAATTATATCATTAAACTCTAATAATTTCATTCTATAAAAAATCACAATAAATTTTGTAATAAAACATAACATATTTTTTTACATTTTTACATTAAAAACTAACGTAGTCATCCGATATATGGGATTAATTTTAAATTAATTTTCACCACATCTATGATTTTAATTTGGATAAATGCAATTAATATTATGAATGAAAACAATATATAATTTTTATAAGGTCAGCTTAGTTTTTTCCCAAAAATACTTGTGAATATAATTACAATTAATTATAATGAATAAGGTAAAATTTTGGTTACATAGTCATTATATTTTAATCTTAAGAGTACTAATGACCTAGAAACGTTTACAAAAGTAACTATTTGTCTCTTATTCAACCATATCCTCACTTTTATAGAATATGTTTTATTATTTTTTCAACATGATTTAGCTGGGGCCTCTAAATTTTATTGAAATTTTTGTATTTAAAGGAATGTAAGTCTCCTTATACTATAAAATGGAGGTCACCCTGCCCCTCACGTAGTCACGAATCCGAAGGAGATTTTTTCACATCCTAACCATACCAAAATAATCATAGTACACCGATCTTCTAAACCTAGATTCATTACTTTCATAATAAACCCATCCAAGGAATCCATCTGTTGAAAACTAAAAGGAGTTACCTAAAAAAGAGCTTACAATCTTCAACATGAATTTATTTTCCATTTCATTACATGACCATTAAATTATTATTATTATTATTCTTATATATTAACATATTTATCCTCAATATACAATGATTCTATTATCATAATGTTAATACCTACACATTCACACACTTCTATAAAATATTTAATAAACTTACCTTGTGGGTGTGTGAAAGACTATTGCACTACAAAATGATATCATTCATTTTTCCATTATATCACCTCATGGTTGAGATGTATTATAGAAATAATGTTTTTATATGGTATATATGATATTTTTTTATTTCTTCATACATGATGAATTTTTATATAACATATATGTTCATTCTTTAAATTTTTTAGGAAAATGATAACATTTTTTGGCCATGTGGACTTCGAACTCCTCAAAGGGATATGATATTTTTGCAAATTACATGCATTGTATTAGTTGTGGATTTAATTAGAAATATGTAGCAAATAGGAAATATATATGTTATTCATGACATAATTACATTTATCTAAATAAATTTATCATTTTAATTACACTAATTCACACACTAAGAAGGTAATAATGTCATTCGTGGACATGTGGATTACCATCTCTTAAATGAGATATTATTCCTTTTACACCAAATTAATTATAAATATAAGTATATATTATTAAATAAAATTATATATATGATATAATTGTCATTATTGAATGATAGATTTTAAATACCTTCTTTCAATAATGATCATTGAAGAAAAGAGATCCTTACTCATGCATACATATGACCTGTGCTCTCCATGATTGTAATGTTGGATCATTATTCATTACCATAATTAATTATGGGATTTAATAATATAATTTATTTATAAATATGATAATTATTGCATGACTGTTATTATTTTGATTTTTTATATAATGAACCCTTTTACTATTGTTGAACTACAAAAGTGTTTTCTGACACAAATATAAAAGTCTACCAAAACAACTGACATAAACATAATTTTTAATATAGTTTTTACAACATTGTTATAAGTAAAATAATGTTAATGATAAATATTAAAATAGTTTCAATTCATGTAAATAAATTTAATATGTTTATTATTTCGAAATATAAATTCACATGTGACACTTCAGGCTCAAGGTAAGGTATTTTGTCTCAATATCCTTTCATTGAAGAATATCTTGATGTTATTCACAAAAATTATTTTAAAAGGTTTATTTATAGCCTTGTTATCATGTAATATCATAACATTTATCCATTTTCATGATATTTAATGTTTTTTAATGTTATCAATTAATTATTTTTTGATCCAAATATTTCAATGTGGTATGAGAAACTTTGATTTCACAAAATATATTTCAAATTATTTAATACATAATTTGAAGACATTTTATTCTGTGTAAATATTCATGATATTATTTTATATGTTTATTTACATATAAATATTTTATAATGGAAATTTTATGACTATTTATAATATCATTTTTTTATTTTTATAAAATGAATATTTTCTCATTTTTTGTTCGGAACATCATTAATCATAAAAAAAATGTTCAACTGTTAATGTACATGATGATATTGGATTTTCCACAGTCATGGATATTATTTTAGTATTAAATTTCTATGATTGATTTTATGTTTTCATAAATTAAAATCATTCTTTTCTTTTTTGGGTACTATTTTATTAAAAATTTGTTTCAATATATTGTATTATTTTTAATTTAGAATTTTCATTTTGATATAAAATAGTATTTTAATATATGAATTTAATTTACATACAAAATTATTATTTTTCAAATGATTAATGTTTTATTTCATGTTGTCATTCATGGACATAATAAATATTAGGTGCACCTATATTTCAGTAGTTAAGCTCGTTACATCTTAAAAGATGGATTCCCCCAGATAATAGTTCAATTCATTTGGTAATGATTTTATTTATAGAGAATTATCATGGAGGTTGGCCATATGTTTATTCCAATAAGTATTTTTTTATGGGTCGTCAAATGTTTTAATGTGATTATTTCCCAAGGTAACTACATGATTATTATTTTTTCTTTAACGAGTTTCCTTAGAAATCAAATGTACTCGAAATGTAAATTAAATAATAATTTTTAAGGAAATTATATATCCCATTTGGGTAATATTTTATGTTTTAGCTAAAGGTGTTTTGATGAGTTTTAATGTTTATTAATAGACACCAATTTTCATTATTTATAAATCCATTAATTTACTTTTTATTCTCATCCAATGTTTTTAAATATTTTCCATATGATTCAACGATGAGTAATGGATTAGAAGAGTTTATTTTGAAATACAAGTACAATTTTCAAAAAAGTGATACTGAATTATTAATTTTAGATGTATTATACGATGGAATAAAGTGTTACTTATCAGAAGTATCCACTTTGTATATTATGGTTTTGTTATGTTTTATTTATGGCCTGTTATATTAAATTATAAACATGAAAGGATACCCAATGTGATTGAAATTAATTTTTTTTGGATAAAACTAAATATTATGTCATTTTTATGGTTTTTTCCTTATGTGGAGAACATCGTGAAGAAATATCTCCCATAATTTGGTGTATTATCTAAAATAGTGGTACTTGAATGAAGGATCAATGCTCTAGAAATGATGTTTTCTTTGTGTGAATGTTTAGAACAAAAAGTTAACCCTTTAGATTTATCATTTTAATGGTGATGATAATATAAAATGGTCATTATTTAAGATATATAGAGTAAATGTTGGTCATTATATGATGGAATGGAAAAATTCAAGGAACTTTTCATTGATAAATATTTCCTAATAGTTGTAAAAATATTATTGGAAAAAATTATTGTAATCCTGGAAAAAGTATGAATATTACAAAGCTACAAGTTAGGAAATATCACATGATTGGCCTGGTTAGTTCCATATTTTAATGAGGTTAATGATATAAAAATCAATCTGTTTTACATAGGAAGAAATCCATGTCTACGATTATCTTTGTCTACATGTTCTTTTAAAATCTATGAAAAATGTGTTCCATTTACTTAAATGGTTGACATGGTGTTTTTTAACTATTATATGCCTTATAAAAATAAATTTAAGAAGCACTCTGGGTGGAAGGTTATTTAGAAACATGAAATAATGAAATACTACATTAATAAAATAAAACATTAATTTTTTATTATGTGATGTTAAATAAAAACTAGACATTGTCATATGAATATTAGGATGTTTAACCGATGTGGAATGTCTTGCCACATGGCCCATGAATACAAGTAGAAGAATTATAAAGAATTAATGAACGTAGTAACTTCTAGACATATTATAATAATATTTTTTGTCTATAATATGATTATTCAATTTGAAAATTCATTTCAAAATATAGATTTGTAGGATAGAAATATCCGTGATTGAAAATAAATGGTGTATATAGGTCATTATCTACATACACATTTGATGTTGGGCCATTAAATTAATGTGTGATATCAATGAAACTTCTATTTTTGAATTATACCAATACCTTATTTGATTATGGTATTCCATAATTATTCATTTATGATAATTTTCCAATAAAATTTGCAATATAATCAAATGAATCTATAATTGTACTTTTGGTAAAAACATTGTGGGGAATTATTAAAGAAAATATCATTTATAAGAATGTTCCTATTTTCATTAGTGGGATGGAAATTCCTATAAATCCTACAAAAATAGCCATTTATCGATTGATATTATTATTGATATGAATTTTCATTTAGTTTACCATGCTAAGATTGATTTTAGTGCTTTGAATGTTGTGTTCAAGGATTTTATTCCCTATATAACATAGCGATAAATGATAAATTAATCAAAGATGAAAATTAAATACACCAAGATGTTATTATTTAATATAAATAAATTGTTCAAAATTGTGATGTTACAATTGGAAATGAATACATGTATTTTTTATATAATGTTTCTAGTGTTATTAATTATATATTTTATGGGTTTAGTGTTGGATTAGAAACTGGTGATATTATTATTTATAAAACCTTATCTAATATATGAAGTAGATCTTTTTTATTTCAAAATGAAATTGTAGGATTTATTAGATAATGGATTCATCTAACCATTAAATTCACCAAGGGGTGATCCTATACTATTTGTTAAAATTAATGATGGATCAATGAGGCTTTGTAGTTATTATAGTGCCTTCAATAACATCACTATTAGGAGCATGCAGCCTTTTTATCATACCAATTATTTTATTGATCAGCTTCAAATAGGACATAACATATCAAATGTTTACCTTAGGTCGAGGTACCATTAGTTGTATTTGAATGAAGCTGAGAGACTAAGGACAATGGTTCAAACTAGGTATAACTACTATGAATTTTTGGTTATAACATTTCATTTTTCAAATGCACCCTATATATTCATGGATCATATTAATATTATTTTCCATCAGCTCTTGGTTAGTTATTTTGTTTTTTTTAATGAAATTTTAGGTATTTTTAATTATCAATAGTAACATGAATGGTATAAAATGTTTTTTATACCATAAATGAAAATAAATTATATGTAAAATTAACAGTTGTTCATTTTTGTTGCAAATAATTAAATTTCTCAGTCACATTGTCTATATATATGGAAGAACACATAATCCATAAAAAATTAATGTAGTTTATGAATGATCAAGACCCAAAACTATCATAGATATTTATAGTTTTCATAGATTATCAGGTTAATACAAGTGGTTTTTGAATAGTTTACTCTTTATTCTAGCCCACTATATAAATTAACTCAAAATGGAGTAATGTTCATTTCAGATTTTTTGAGGATTATAGTCAGGAATTGAAAATAAAATTGTTTAATTATCTTAATTTGGAATTTCCATTAAAAATAATTAATTAATAATTTATAATATTTATTTATTTAATAAAATTTTTATTATGCTAATAAATAGTGATTATATAATTGGTTATGCATTGTGTCAATTAAAACATGATGTGTTATATTAGCTAACACGTGATTTGAAATTAGTTATTATTAATTTTTCATTAATATTTTTTTTCGGAATATGTATTATGGTTTAATGATTGAAATATATTCTTATCAGAAATGTTTTAAGTATATATATTTTTAGAATGAATTTAACATGAGATTGAGAAGATGTTTGGAACTAATAAAGGATTATGGTTTCTTGATTCATTATCGTCTAGGAAAATAATACAATGTGGATGATTCTTTGAGTATAAAATGAAATGATTCATTAAACATGTTAAATTTGAACCATTATCTTTTTTTAATGATTTGAAGAAATTTTTCCTAATATTTATTGATGAAGGAAATTCGATTTTGTTTTAGGTTTTAGTGAATACAACATTTTAAAAAATAATATAGAGGGATTAGAACATTGACCAGTGATTTCATGAAATGGTAGCATCTATTTATAATTTTAAGATTTATAATTTTAATATTGATTAAGAATGAGTTATATAACTTGTAAAAAGATTAATTTTCCTTGTGATTCAAAGTTTCAAAATGATTGTTGATTGTAGCTCATATTTTTCCTTGTATAATTGATATTGGAATAACTAAGATTAGCAAGACCATCAGAAGTATTTCTAGTTTTCTAGAATGAATAGATACATTATTATCATTACCATAACGTGTTTGACGTATTAAAAGGTTATCAAAGAATGAAATTAACAGAAGGGGATTTTTTAATTTCTTCCAGTACCAAAGTGGAAATGTGAAAATATTTTAATGGATTTTTGGGTGGATTTACAAACACTTTTAAAGGTAATGATGAGAAATATTTATTATTGATTTATTTATTAAATATTTACAATTTATTCCAATTGGATGTATAATGGAATTAGAGAATATATTTAGACTGTATCTAAAATTTATTATCATGATACATCAATTACTCTCTCTATTTTAAAAAATTGTGATCCCATGTTAAATTCCAATTTATGAAAATGGGTTTATGATTTTTTTGGAAATGAAATTGTTTTCAATACAACATCTCATTCTATATCCATTGGTAGTATTAGGGTATTATTTATATCTTGATATATATGCTTCATTCATGATCAATGGATTACCATGGAACTTGGGATCAACATCATTATATGGTTCAATTTTCATATAATAATATATTGCAATTCAATATACATTGTGAACTATTAGAGGCATTATATGTAATGTCATATTAGACACCATATTTTTAGGATGATATAGGAGAAAATAAGTTGATGAAAACAAATTTATTAGATTATACGAATGATAAAGTTCATAAGATTCATAGATTCAAAAGGGAATCACCGAGAATAATGAAAAATTTAGTAGATAACCAAACGAAATATCTCTCTTTAGGAGAAGTTGATCATGATATTATCAATGTTTATCCATGGAAAATTATGATGCATTTTATAAATAATGGTAATATGACTCCATAGTACCTTAGACCATAGAACGTCATATATAAATTTGGATCAGTTGTGGACCTATTAGATTTACCTTTATGTTTATACCAGGATACCATGTTTTTGATAATTCAATTTTAAGTATGTATGTACCAAATTCCTATGCTATTTTTATCCCTATTGTCATTCAGCTAAACAGACTGTTTTTATAAAGAAAAACATAGTTCAGGATTATTACCATAGAGATAAAGTTTAATAAAAGAACATGATTCATCATCTTATGATTTTATGTACAATCAATTAAAATTTGAGTTGGAAACATTGGAATGTAATAAATCTATGAAGGAAAATCACTATAATTATTTGATATATGAATAAAATTTGGAGGACACAATTTCTAATTGGGGGGAAGGATGTAACATCACTGGTAATGATAGAATAGTTTTCCCCATATTTGTTAATATTTATTAATTAAATAGTAATTTTACCTTAAAAGGGATTCAATTCCTAATATCATACCATTCATGCCACAATAGGTCTACCAAAATCATTTGTTTCGTACAATAATGAGTTATATTGAATAATAATATATTGTCAAAATTATTTGTTTATATATTATATATCACCTAACCATTATATTTTTTGTTTTTAATAGAACAAATAAAATTATATTTAAAATTTTTTATAATTTTTTTATTTCTTCACAAAATATTTAGATTCCTAATATATGAATTAATCATGTTTTACACATCATAACTATTTTTTCGAAAATATAGTTTGACCACATTTTAGTGGTTCAACTATTTTAAAACAAAATTATATTAATTTTAAATTTTTTATAAGAAAAAATAAACACCATTTTTGACGTCAAGATATAAAAATTAATTTTGGGTTTATTTTTTACATTTTTCTAAAAACATTCATTTTTGCTGAATAATAGACAATGCTGCATTTTAATTGAAAAATAATTTTTCATCTAAATTATTTATATATATATTTTGTATTTAAAAAATCATTTAAATTATAATTAGATAAATTATATATTAATTAAACCAATTTATCACATTATAAACAATTTTACATTTAATTCTAATATATAATCATAGAAAATAATAAGACATTTTTACATTAAAATACAGATTTTCTATCACATCTACAGGATGAACTTTAAATTAATAACTACCAGTAATGTGATTTGAATTGGAAAAAATGGAATATTTATTTGTAATCAACATAATTAATAATGTTTAATAATTTCAACTTAGTTTATGACCTAAAATAGTATTGAATTTAATAAAAATTAATTATATTTATTATAGTAAATATGTGATTACTTGGTGGTAATACATTAATTATATGTTCCCAAATGACCTATAAATATGTCCAAAAATAAATAGATGGCCATGATTCAACTATATAACCACATTGATAGAATTTTTATCATTAATGGATTCATATGATGTATGGGATTCCTCCCAATAGTGTGTATAATTTTTTAGTTATTGAATTTCACACCCCAACACTAAAAAATACACACACGCCACACACTTATTCACACCTTGTAGGCCCCATTGACTTATTAAAAAGATAGAAAAAATAATCTCCCACCGTCCCAAAAATCAACCTATTGTCCTAAATATGGTAATAAATATATCCAATGAATCCCTTTGGTGAAACCAAAAGGAGTTGCCAAAATAATATGTAACATTATTCATGTTGAATTTAATTTTCATTTATTTCTCATAATCATGAACCAGCCAGGGTACTGTAGAGACCAGATAACCACTCTAGTTTATAAATAGATCCAAGGGTTTTCCCAACATACAAGGTTTGGTGCCTAGAATTTGGAATCATACAAATTGAATTTTAGAAAACAAATTCCATAAATAGTAAAGAATCAAGACAAACAAGACAATATTCATACAAGATAAACCCCATAGGGAGAATTGTACAAGAAGTTAATTTGGTTAACCACCCAAATAAATATAAAAATGTACAATAATACTAAAAGAATATCCCAAATCCCAAAGTATTAAACTCTTCAATTCCACGAATATATAGCTAGAACCACCTTTAACTATTAAATTACCCTTGCTCGATCATGTTAGGATATAATATACAAAAACCTAATGGCACATGTATGGTGTGAGACAAATATCTAGTAGGGTCTCACTATGGATTCTATAATATTATTCAAAAATTAATTAAATAAGTAAATATCATTCAATTATCAAATAAATTGGTCTATTATTTTAAAAGAATAATTAATCATATCATGCTTTACATTTAAGAATAGGAAATAAATTTTAAACAATGGATATAAATTAAGTACAAAGATTAAAAAATATATAAAATAATTTTTATAAATTATATGTCATTTAATTTTTAAAAAAAAATATAAAATATATTTATATCTCATTTGTAAACTGGAAAAAAACATGGTTATCTACTAAGTGGTTACATAGTTATGGGTTATAGGATCCTCACACACTCATGTAAAAATAACTGCATTGTGTACACACATCCATCATATTAATAAAGAGTGGACTCATCTATGACCCAATAGGGAATAATATGTAATGATATATGATTTATCAGTGTTTTTAAATGTAAATAAATTTCTATAAAATTCATATTCTAGAGTGTGTGTCCGAATTAATCATTAACTACCTAGTATTAAATATGCTTCGGTAATAATTAATGATAGGAAATTTATTTTAAGAAAAATTAATAACAAAATATTAAATCCCATTATCACATTTCAATAATTCAACTATTTATTTTTAAAAATCAAATTTGGATTTAATCAAAATCATTCATTTTACAAGAAAAATCCCAATGGTTTATATCAAAATAGTTTTAATATTTTTATCGCAAATAATAATAAGAAATCAATTAAAAATTCAATTTCACAATTCAATTTACATATATAAATTGAACAATTTAATTGAACCATTCTCCATGTATTTCAGATTTTCAATTCAATACTTCAAATCTCATCAATTTTCTCTCAAATTCATAGTCATTTCCCAGTACAATGGAATTTAGAATTTAATAAATAATTTGAAATAAATTTCAATTATAACAGTAATTGAATTTAAATTAAAAATATATTTTAATTCAATGAATTTGTGGTTAACAAAAATTCATCATCATAAAGGAACCACCTACCTTATGATCATGAGATCTTGAATCACCGAACCCCAATTGGGAATCACCAATGAAGAAAAATTATAATACCCAGAATAAGACTGAGGATTATATCCAAAACTTCATGTATTAGATTCAAAAATCAACATGGGGGTCTATAAAACCCTATGGAGGAAAAGAGATAATACGAGATATGGAGAATAGGAAAACGAAACTTACTAAGTCATGATTGAATGATGTTTAAGAAGATTCAATTCACATTTATGAGGGTTTATAGGTGATAAAGTTTCCACTTTGATGTTTTGGAGTAAGAAGAATATATATAGGTTTGTTCTAGGTCCATTGGGAACCTAAATTGGAATTTTTTGGATTTTAAAATTATATTTTTAAATTAATTAAAAGACGTGCATGGTTTCCTAGGAAGAGCATCAATATTAGACAAAAATGTGAACCTTGGTTGTGAGACAATTTTTAATGTGTTTCTCAGATTACACTATGTGGGAACGTGAATTTTAAAACAATTTAAAAGGTGTGAAAAATCACAGAATCTTCATTTTTATAGTTTTCCTTGAGATGGTGAAATGTTTAAGAAAACTATATTTCAACCATACACTGGCCTATAATTTTTCAAAACATTCATAATTTCACCCAATTAACAGTAAAACAAAACTCAAACAAATGATGGTAAAAATATGTGTTTATAAATAAATAAAAATAGTTATATGATGTTAAAAACAGCCACTCATTAAACTCCTTATCAATAGAAAAAATAATCTGAAGCATAAATTCCAAAAAATGTGGCCACTGATCTCTCATTGGTGTCTCCCTCTCCCACATATAATGAAAATAAGATCGACACTACCATTGAACTAGACAATATGTATCATCCTACACTAATATACATTTATTTCAAAATAATTTATATAATATATCTACTCAGTCACAGATAAATACGATTCAACATAAAGATCACATCATCTCAAAACGTGAGAGGGTTTAGTTAAATACATCAGTAATTGAGATACATGGAAGATGTTACATATCTACATCAGGTGTGGTGGTATTTCTAACTAGTAATAAAATTTTAACACCCTCTAAAAAACATCAAAAGGTCCAACAATATGGGTAAACTATTTACCTAGCCTTCTAAAAAATAAATTAATCTTCCAAGGTGAAACATTAAAGAACACCTTATTACTAAATGTTAATTCCAAATGTCAACTAAAATGAATAATAGAATAATTATAATATATATAAGCCCTGAAAATTGGATTATTAATAAATACAATCTTTACATTGTGTCTTGTAATAATAATGTTCCAACTAAAGAACATTTTCTAAACATCGACCAACACATCATAGTTCTATAAAGCCAGCTATAAAAGGCCTTAAAGTGATACATTCTGATCATGGACTAATAACTATTGTTATAAAAAATATCAAAGAGCCCATATTGATCATCCAAAGCCCCAAAAAAGTTGAGAACAGAAGGGAACAACATATAGTTAACAATCATTGTTAGGTTTTCTGTCTCGGCATCTGATTGTGGATAGAATTCAAAACACAATAAGACATGGGATCCTAGTTCCTCATAATGGCCTCTCCAAAACATTTATGTGAACTGAGATTCCCTATTAAAGACTATAGAATATGGAACTCCCTGAAAACAAACAATCTCTTTTATATAGAGATTTACCGACTCATCATTTTTGGTTGTATCTTGACTGGGTATAATGTCATATGACATAGTAAACTAATCATTCATAACCCATATCATATTATTCATTCTCTAGGTATGTGTAAATATAATCACAATATTGATAGAGATCTCATGAAACATCAATGTTGTGGATGTAAGTGGTTGACATAATCTCTAAGGTTTCTAGTTCACAATGTTAACAGGTTTGTGTGTATAATAATGAGAGAAAAATTCATTAGTGGCCCATCTCATACATGGGAATCTGAATCTACACCGCATGTTATAGAAATTTATTTTGTAAATAGGTCCACAACCTAATAAGAAATATTTAATTCACCCATCATAGATTTTATTACAACTAAATGTACAATAATGAAATTATTATAGCTTTAAATTATCTATTTAGTGAAAGACCTCTCATAAATTATCTACCCATCATAAATAGTGTCTCCAATTATAAAGAAATCATATTCTAGTTTTTGTTCATGTTGAGTGAAATAGATAAAATTAGAATTCAACTAAGAACTAGCTAATGAATCCACATCCCCTCATTCATGGCCTATAATATAAAAATATGAAAAGAGATCCATCATGTTCCACTGTTCTAATGATCCTTTCATATCATGGTTTGGAGGTTTCCTAGTCTATATATCTATAAAAAATTCCATTTCCTTGGTGTATTGGCAATGTCAATGTCAATATATTGAAGGTATTCCAACCAATGCCTCTAGATAAGATTTAATTATTTTCAAGAAACGATATAACTCAAGCTCTTATGGTTTCAAAACATGTTTAACCATTCTTCATAAATAAAATATAACAACATCTTCAGATCATGCATCAAAACAACAACATGAGGTTCATCAATTAGATAATTATTCTCAATTGGACTGAGATGATGTTATCCATTTTAAATCACATGTTCACCTTGCATAAGAACATAAACAAAATCTAGAACCTAATGCATAAAAAATGGCCACATATACCTGCACGTCCTCTAATAGAGTCAAAACTGGAGTATTAATTAAAAGTAATTTTAGGATAACAAATAAAACTAAAATTCATCATCCCAAGAAAACATTACAAATTTATGAGTCATATTAGTCCGCTAGAATTCCAATATTGATAAGTCCCTAATGAACTAGTGATAATGACCATCTAGACCCAAAAAACCTTGAATCTTGAAAACATTTTGTGTTTTTTCAGTATTAATATAAACATTTATATTCCTAGTATAAAATAAAATACCATGTTCTAACACCAGATGTCCAATTAACATCCATCTCGAATAAAAAATAACATTTTGAAAGGTCTCTATAAATCATATATTTATTAGTTAATTTAAAACATTTGTCAGATGATGCACATGATCCTCTTTGGACATAAAGTAAACATATATTTTATCCAAAATGACTACCAGAAATGTTTCATGATATTCATGGAAAATCTAGTTTAGTAAATTCATAATCAATTTACTATAATTTTTCAGACCGATGTGTTTTAAAAGGTACTAATAATGAATGTAACATCTTCAAAAGATAGTTTTTTGACCATTAGATTCTTTTAACATTAACTGATAGTAACCAGATCGATGATAGATCTTTGAAAACCATTATTACCAAATAAATTAATAAAAATCATAATCAATCCATAGAAATGATATTTTTTATTTTTCCATGAATTGGATGTGTATTCAGTAATCACAGAAAAGGTTAAAGGGAACTATAAACCTTTTTAAAAAGATAATCAACATCACCCAAGGTGGAGCACTCATGCATATAAAGCCTTTCCCAAGAATATGATCCAACAGATTCATCATCTCAATCATTTTATCTAGTTTTAAACCATAAAAGTGAATATAAATTTGTACTTTAGTAGACTCTAAATCAATAGAATACTCTGCCACCCATATCGGTGGAAAACCAGAGAATTTAGAAGGAAACACATTGGGAAAGTAGCAGACAATCGGATGGTGATCACCAATCAAATATTCCCTCTCCAGGTCAAAATCAAACACGAATATCACTTTTCCAAACTCTGGATAATGTTTTTGGGATTTTATAGACAATGAGTCCCATTCTATTTAGAAGACACTACACACAGCATTGGGTGTAGTGAAGGAAACCCGTTGAAGATAATATTCAATCTATATTTTATTGGAAAAGATCCAATCTATTCTGAAAATGTAGTAAAGATGCTTCATGTTGAGAACTGGAAAATTAATTGATTTATAGACATCTATTAGATAAAAATCATAAGTGGGAATATAGAGATTATGGCATCTCTTCATACCAAGGGAGAATTAATATTCATGACATATGATACAATATCCATATGAAGATTTAACAAATTAACAATGTGGGATGAAATTACCAATTGATATGAACCATTATCAAATAAAGTATTCCCTGATGATGAATCAATAGGGATGATACAAATAACAATCATGTGACATATTGTTGCTTCATATGGGTACCCTTCCATTACTTGAAGAAGCTTTATTCTGGATGCATGTGGTTGGAACCATTTTATCCTTGAGGCATATGATTTCCATGATTCCCCAGAAGGTTCTGATGATCATATGACTCTATATAGAGTAATATATAAAGGGATAAAATTATATAGGTGACCAATAACATCCATAATATCCACATATCTATAGTTCATAATCCCAAATTCTCTTATAATTCCCATACTTTCAACATTAGTAAAAATTTAGGGGAAATTTATTTGGAATTGTTGGAGGTTTACAAGAACCCTTCACTCACGAACCATAATGAGATTTATCATTCATCGAAATTCCATTGAGGGAACGTAAACCACTATTATATGAGAATGAAAATATGAAATAACTATCATGTTATCCAAGTCCTATAAATTATTTTTTTCATATACAGCATATTAGCAAAATATGGAAGCTTTAATAAGATAACCTGATAGTGAATATCAGATCAATGTCCCAAATCGAACCATTAATAATTCATCTTCACATTCGGTAGTATCTTGTTTTGAAACTAAAAAGTATACTATACCATTTTATAATTGAATGTATAAATTATAAGTATTTATCTTTCAAATGATGTAATAGTCATGTTAGATTTGTACTCATGCTTTGAGAAAATTCCATAATGCCTTTTGATTGTGATGGAGGTAAATGGGATTTATTTTAGCTAAGACCATCCTTAAGAAATAGAAAATATAAAAAAAATTTGTACACATGGATTGGTTTAATTTTTAAACGAAAAATTTGGTCTACCATGTTACTATTTTAGAAATTATTTGGTCTTCAATAATCTTATTCATGGTTTTAGAGATCATCTTCCATAACCATGAAAATGGTGTAATTACTTCAAAATAAATAAAAAATAATATAAAATTATTCAATATAAAATATATTTATTAATATTAAAAATTAATTATATTGTTTTTATTTTATTAAAATAATAATTCTCAGTATGTTGCTCAATATTAATTTAAAAATAGTCTTAGTGATCTTTAACTAACAATATGGTGAATAAATTAATTTTCCACTTGAGATTCAAACTCCCATGCCTTGGGATAACCATTTTAATGATACTATTAAACTCACCGAAATGGAATAAAATTTCATCAAAATATCAAATTCTAGTTATTGATAATTTATATTTTTTGTTCTATTAATAAAAAATTATATTATTCTTAAAAATGATTGAAATTTTAAATATTATAGGATTAAGTTTAATTATTCATCAACTAGGATATGTAAAAGAAATTTTAAATAACAAGGAATAAATAAAAATTATATACTCATGTAATTAAACAATTAACTAGAAATGAAATATTTTATTAATATTTTATATAATTATATATATATTAAATAAATATTTCTTAGTGGTATATAAAAATAATATTTAATAACAATTTAGAATAAAAAATATATTTCACTAAGATCGAATAAAACAAATGGCATATGACTCTGAAGGCTTTTACCCCACTGGAATAAGAAAGTGTTGTTTAATTTGCATAATTACTATATAGAAATTGGTCAAGGAACCCACAATGGAAGTGTATATTTTTATATGGTAAAAATTATATATAAACACATATTATGTAATATAACACTTTTTCTTAAATATCACATTATCAAAGGTGCACACTAATTTAATCAAACATTGAACTAGAAAACAAACATTTTTTAACTATATGATAAAAACTCTTTACATCATATTCTAGAAATTAAATGAGTTGTATCGATTTAAGTTAAAGGTATGAGATATAAACATTGATTAAAATTGAATGAAAAGTCCATAATTGAATAAACCATTAATAACATATCATTTGTGATTCAAAAAAAATACATAACTTCATCATGATCTCAATATGCCTAACTGAAATTCTACATACTATCTATCCCATTTAATAATACTATCTATATTTTGACCAATATTTTAGAATATCATCATATAATTTCTAGGTTCACATTGTTTTAGAGAACAACAATGTCATTTATCCATGAAAAATATTTTCCCAATAAATTTTTCATTAATGTTACATTGAAGATTAATAAATATATAATGATGTTATTATTTATAATTACATCAATGAATATATAAGAAATACAATGTAAAAAGTTGTTGGTTCTATTTCCCCATCCCTTATAGTTATATTTTTATCCCATTTCTACCTAAAATAAAATATAATAGAAATGAAAATATCATTTTTGGATTTTATTTTCCATATTTATTTTAAAAATCAATAAACGGTATAAATTATTTTCCATCAATTAATTTAATTTCCACAAAATATTAAACCGTTTTTATAATATAAAAGTAAACTATGTGACATAATTTGATGATAATTTATTTTAAATATTAAAAAAAATTATATTATTCTTGTATAATTTCCCAACATAACTAGTAATCAAACATTTATTAACATAATGGTGATTTGATGAGTTAATTTACCAGTCAAAGATCACGTAAATACTAATCCCACCTCACATATTGGGGAAGATTTTAGTGATAAAGTCAACGAATAAATCTTACAGATTCTAGTAGTAATAATTATGGTTTTATTTATCATCACAATCTTTTGAGGTCCCCCCCTATATTTATTGGCATGTATTTAAATTAGGTTTAAAAATATTATAATAAGTTTTCATTCAATGGTACTATTACTAGTGTTTTATATCATATTACATATTTATTAAAAATTATGAATTTCTCAATATTAATGACATAAATAATTCATTGATACCTTTATCATTGAAATATGTCCCAGAAATTTTTTAATGAATTAAATAAATACATTAGATAAAGGAAGGAATTCAATATTAGTAATTGCACTATATATATTAATACAGGTATTCTAATATTCATAATTAGATGGATACTTCTGATGAATTAAATCAAGGAGATAAAGAGTGATGTACAATGATTATGTGAATATAAACATCCTCCTTACATTCACCATGAGATTTAAATCTATATGTAGAGTCATGAAAACCCATTTTTTACTGGACTCACATATTTTCTATGATCTATACCATAACTATGGTTATTCATTAACAAACTCCCTTTTTGAGGGTATAAGTGATTTCAGGATATAATATTTTTATATACTCCATCCATCATCATTGGGTGATGCTCAAATAAATCTATATAACATTATATCATTGAATTCAATTATTTTTATAAACCATAAAAATATCAATAAAAATGTTTGATATAACTATTATTTTGGAAACATATAACAATAATAAATTAAATATAATATCTTTCCTTGTTTTTATCATGTGAAAGTAAACTTTAAGATATATAATTCACCAAATGGTGATATTATATAAACAAGAATCACAAACACATACATTAGAGATCGTACAAAAATAACCATCTCAATATTCATGAAAAATAATAAAAACTCCATTTTAATCAATTACAGAATATTTAAAATGGATTTATATAATTTAAGACTTATTATAAACATCACCTCACTATATATGTTGACTTTCAGATGAAATTGTGACAAAGATAATATAATTACTCAAAGTCAATAATAACTTAAAAAATCTAGGTACCATCACATCTTAATAACATTATTTGGAAACTCCCATGAAATAATGACATTAATCAATTCAAATTGAACCAATGATCCTTTGTAAAAAAACATATGTCTTGGAAATTTGATACATGTATAATGATTGACTCATGGAAAACATAACATACATGTTTTATGCCTTAATAATTCTTAAAACTAAACCTAAAACGATGACCCTTATCTTATTCATGCATCTATTTATATAGAAAACAAATTATTATGTCTTTATAGAACTATAAGATATATTGATCGAATATTCATCCTATATGAACCATAAAAACCATATAGTTAATCTTTTTAGAATATATAATTACCAGATAAACAATGAATATACATTCTTTTGAATGAAATTAGGAGAATATAATATTTTTTTCACATTGGACTGGTTGAACAAATATTTTATTTTAATTATTGGGGACAACCTCACATATATAATCTAATAAAATGGATCATTGATATTTTTTATATGATATTCAATCATTATATTCACTTGATTCCACTTCTGAGAGAATAAAAAGTTCCACGTACTCCCATTATCTTTTCATAAAATATTCACATGTAATTATTATTAATATATAGTTAAATAAATAAATAAATTATCATCTATATATTCATAATGAATTTTAAAATCCATTAATGTTTTAGGATCTATTATATACATATTTTAGGATCTAACAAATTTTTTTTGATCATATTCAACTCCAAAATGTACATCATGATTTGGAGGAAGCTACGAAAAATAATTGAGAAATACCTTAAGAGGATCCTTACCTATATAAATATTAAAATATCCTATATTAATATCATTTGATTCAATAATAAAAGAATATATGGTGAATTTTATCCCACCATGAACAATATGAGAAGGTTATCCTGGCTTAGTTATGAATCATATTCATATTGAAAAAATAGATGTTCGTCTGGAATAATTTTGGTTCACCCTTTTCTGAAAAATATTTATATGTTCATAAGATTAAATCATCTCATAAATTCATATTATGATAACTCTATGTATATTTCTAAAGATAATGAAATCCCATAACATCATAAAATCCAAAATAGAAATAGGGTAGTGAGTGCATTGATATCTCTACTCCTCCCAATTCCCAAGTGAATTTTACATCATTATCATATAATTTTTTTTTTGAAATATTATATTTAAAATATATATATATATTTCTTTCAGAGACAATATATTGAGTGGTACCCATAATATAATTCTTATAAATAGATCATTATGTATAGTACATATAATTCTTGTGTTTACGGATTTACTCTCAAAGGTGGGTACATATTTAAAAATAAGTTCCCAGAATTATTGTATATTTATTTCCTTCCACAAAATTAATCATAGATTGTAAACTGGAATTATCTATTGGTATATTATAATCTTATAAAGTAATATTTAATTTTAGATCCTCACATCATGTAGGTATCTGATTATAATTACAATCCTTCCAATTCTAAATAATTATGGTCACTCTTTTCTTATAAGTTCATTGATAGAGCCTTTATGTTGGTGTATATAACCATATAAATGAAAAACATCAATATCATTATAACAGTAATTGTTAGAGTATTTATACTCAGAAATCATGTAAGGGGTCTACTCATTTGTTCTTCAAAAAATGAATTTTTAGATGGATTCATTATACTAATAAGTCTTCCACAACATTATCTGTCACACATTAACTTTATTTCAAGGAAGAAACCTATTATTAACACTATCCATTTAAAATACCACCCATAAAACATTTACATTACATATATATATAGTTATTTAATATCTAAAAATTCATCATAATAATTTATTCCCATGAAAAAAATGTCACAATTATTATCTGGGTTACCTCATCTTTTAAGGAATATCATTTTAAAAGATTCATTAAAGACATGATCGGATGTCAATTTTACTTGTTCAATTAAAAAATATATTCTCTATAGCTGTCCAATTACAAAATTATAGAATATATACTCAAATAAAATTTCCTACCTTATTTCTTAATAAAACTATTATTTGAAAAAATTAATGTATTTCATTAAGGACCCAACCTTAAAATGTTACTTAATTTGGAATTTTATACATGACCATAAATCATTACACATTGATGATCTTTTCATGTTTATAGTTTTAAATAATTTGGATATATTACCTACATGACATACCACATTCATACAAAAGTATACTACTAAAAAATTATCCATTTTTTCAAAATACAAAACATTAAAACATATAAAATGATTTAATTAACAATAATATATATTAAACATCATGATTCCCTTATTTATTTTACTCATCCATATATCATGTGAAAAAAATTAAAAAACATAAGATTAATATAAAACTCATTAAGGGATATAAATAAATAATGATTTTGTCATGTGATAACATAAAAACCAATAAAACCCGTAATCATAAATACTCATATGCATAGAAACATCATGTAGTTTCCATGACGCATATTTACCATATCACTCTTATATTCACCCTTACACAAGGAATATCCTTTTGGTCAACTTCCATATCTTGTGTACCCAATGAATTATAAAGCTTTTATGGGGCTTTCCCATCATATCTTGAGATATAATAGGCTCATCCCAATATATCATGAGATCTAATGGGATCAACCCAACATAAATAATTTCCTAGGGACATATTATGATAATAAAGTTTCATTAGAATCAGATAAAACCACTCACGCCATTTAAATATATTTTTTTCCAAATTTATTAAAGAGAGTTTTAAAAGGATTTTGAAATGAAATTACCTTAAAAAATAATTGTAGTGAGAGACGATAGAATGGAATTGATTTTTGTATACACTATAAATACATATTTAGAATCATAATATAAAAAAATTATTTCACCAACAGTCTTAATACCACATAATGAATAAAAAGTAAGTTTAACCAAAAGATTGTAAATTGGGTTTAGAATTCTCATACCTTGGGTTTTTATTAATTATAACTCATTTAAACCAATTGTATATTGGTTAAAAATTATTTATTAATATCTTATAGAAACTTATTCATCTTTATAATATCTTATATTTTAATTTCAGTACATTATTTTACTCTTTAATTTTTAGAATATTTCTTCTTGCATTGTTTTGGGTGCGTTCTTTACATGATTTACATGATCGATTTATGATGGATAATCTTGTTTATTGGAATTGAAACATTATAATTGATATGGAATGTTAGTTTCATACTTCACAAAACATAATATATTTCATTTATTATTTTGAATTCTGAAATGAGGATGATTCATAAGTTAAAACATTAATGTTGTTCGTTTAGATCATTTTAGTTGTTCTTTGATAATGACGACCTCGTTTTATTTAATATATTAAAACAATGTGCACAAAAGGATTTCAGAACCATTTATTATACATAATACATATATTGTAACCTGGTTATCATAAAAATTGTTCAATGCCCATACATTAAAGAATTAAGGAAAATTCAGATCACATCATCCATGATTTCAGTAATTTGACACATCACATAGAATGTTTTTATTCCTTCAATAAGTGGGAGAGGAGAAGAAGAATGATTTTTAATTTCACTGGAACATGAGATCATAGAGAATATACAATATTTATTAATATTTCATGCTTCTTTAACAATATGAGGTGATGAACGATTAAGAATAACAATGAAAATGAAAATAGAAGAAATAAAAACAAAAGCGGGTGTTTACCTCTTGATCTATTATACATGAGATCCTTCTTAAGGCCTTTGGTTTTGGACTTTAGGTGATTGGACATGGGGAAGATCATTGGGAAGATTATTGATAAGAACATATGTAGGGCTCAAGGATTGAGAGGGGATTGAGGGTTGTATTTATAGTAGAGGAGATTAGATATTTTACATAATTTTAATCATTGTTATAATATTTTTTTCCCATGACTATAAATAATCATAATTCATGTGACCCCAAATAGTTTAAATGGCATGTGATTTCAAATAATGTTGTCTTACATCATCATTCAATCACATATTATGCAGTAAATGAAGTATTTAACATTTATCATATTTTATTGTATTTTATTATTCATAAAAAATTCTACAATTTCAAAAAATTCCGAACAATTCATCCTAACCATTATTCGACATACATAATTCAAAAATGAACTCCATTTTTTGAAAATAATTTCATAAATAATTTAATTTTAATTTATAAATAAAATCTCAATTAATTCAAAAATTATCAATTTTAATTCTATAACTGCTTTTATGTCCCATTGAAAAATTATACAAGATGTCATTATAAAAAATCATTAAGAAAATAAAATAATAATGCAATTTACTATACATTATGGCCATATTACTATTCATAATACTATTCATAATGTTATTTTACTATTCACCAAAAAAACAAGTTCGTTCAATCAGACACCAAATAAAATACAAAACACGATTGTAGATGACTATTTTTTGAAATTAAAAACATGAATGAAAAAATTACTTATAAAGAATATTTATAAATGCAAAATTAAAAAAAGATTCATGTATTTCATTTAATTTTTTAAATCCTTGGGGTGTTAAAATTTCTATGAAATATTTTCATGATATTGATATTGATATATGATTTCCAAAGATTTCATATTATGAATGTCAATTAGAATCATGTAACATGTCACCATTAATATTATTAGTGATTAAATAATTAAAAAAGCAACCATTATTTCATAAATATTCCTTTATTGTGTAATTTTATTACATCTCAAGGTAAAATAATTATCCCTAAGAGGTTTCCATGGAATTATCTTTGGCCAGAGCTAGTCCAGTATCAGCATACCCTACTATTTCTAAAATTATTTTATAAAAATTAATGATTAAAACATGATTAACATAAGTATTATAAAACAATAATGTTTTCTCTAAACCATTCATAGGAATCATTGAAACTCATATTAGAGGAATAAAAATATAAAATCCACTATAAAAATATTATTTCATTAAGTCTAATTTAATATTAGTGAAACCATATAATATGAAACAAATTATATTAGAAATATCATATAAATTATTTTAAATAAGATATAAATTAATTAGAGGTGAAATTTACAATATAAAAATATAATTCTTTATTAATAATGTATAAGTAAGATGGTTTGAGAAATAATTTATCTAACAATGTGACATATCAGGTGTGTTTTCATGTCTTCTATTGTTCCTCAGTGTAATGCCCTAATATTTTTTGATATATTACATTAAATTAATATTAAGTTATTTTATATCATGTGATAAATGAAAAAATTAGTCGAAATGAACAGTAATTTATTATATGGTTATAAAATAGTTATTAATGGATTGGGTGAATATGAATGTACATTTTTTAAAAAATTATGTAATATTTTTTTATTAATATTATATATTGATAAATATATACTCTGTTTTTACAACTATGATTATATTTTGAAATTTGATTCTCCCTAATAGATGGTTTATATTACTCTATGTGAGAAAATTATTTAATTTCACTCCTAATAATTTATAAAATTTATTTCAAAAATATTAACATATTTTTTAAATAACCATGTAAACATTAATTTATTTAAAACACGTGTTTTTAAAAAAATGGTTGATTCCTAAATGAATAGTGAAACATTCAGATATTTATTGAAAACTAACTTTTCATTTGATCATTTTCAGTGATTTTTTTATTCTTTCAAATAATATTATATTCATTTTAAAAATGAATAATATAAATAATGTAATTACAATTAATTTTATGTTTGTTTTTTTATAAAATAAATTTTCACAAAACAAAAAATTTATTTTTAAAAACATTCTTTTAATCAGATTTTTTATTTTATTTTATTCATAATTATTTCACATCAATGACGTGAGTATTGTAATATGGATTCTATTTTTTGGGATTTTATTTTAAATTTCTTATTGAATTGTTAAAATAGTTTATAATTTTCACTACAATTAATGTTATAATGAGTTCTCCTATGGTGTTGAACCAAGATATAAAAGTATGTTTATAACTAAACTTGTGTAAATATAATTGGATATGAATTATATAACCAAAAAATATGCCGCAATTGAATATATTTTCATTTGAATAAATTTTATTAGACTGAATTCATTATATATTAATGTTTTAAAAATTTACAACGTTTCCTCTCCCCCTCATATAAATGGAATGCCAATACATTATCTTAATTACATAGCATTGAAACATATATTTTGATGAAAACCAAACAAATTATATTATTTAATTCCATATACATGATTTATATGTTATTGTAAAATTAGACGTCTATTAAATGATTCAATAATAAAGGATTTAACATAGGCCAACCATTGAAGGGGTAACAATCTTGACTAACTTCATTCAATTTATTCCATCATCAATCATCGATAAATATGTGGAATTCACAATAAAATAATCAATTCAGAATCCTAAATTAACTAATATGGTTTTATGGTTAGGAAACCCTAATTATTGTGACATCCTAGCCCAAGTGCCACACAACGGTGCCCTAATACATCCAGACACATGACATCGAGCACAACTCCTCGTAATGTAGACACTGTAGAATAACAGAGAAGGTCAGGTATGTTATGATGGAGATATTATACCATCTTTTATCAGAGCAAACACTAGAAAAAATAAATAGACAAATATAAAAGCATATATAACCAGAAAATAAAATTTCCATAAGATAACCAAAAAATCAAATATAGTATTCAATTTGATGGAAACACGTTTGATGGCAATGTATGTGTCAAGGTTACAAAAAATGAAAATGAACATAAAGAAACTAACAACTCCCATGTGAGTCTAGAAACGCTTCTAGTTTCCTCATCCAAGTTTCATCCCATATCTGTCATCTAACAAAGTGCATTTTCCAAAAAAATATACTACAAAAATATAGTCTATATAAGTTCTAATCAGATTTCCTATTTATGGTGTGAGTAAAACTTAGTAGGACACAACCATTTGTGTCTAAAAAAGTATCGTCAAAATATAGTGTAATAAGTGCTATAAATAAATGAGTAAAATGAACCGAAAAATAATTATCAAATTATCATTTATAGTTTATTAGATCATATTTAATCCAGGGTTTGTAGGGATACTCATACCTCTATAATCACTTCAGCTTATTCCGGATGTGATGTCACAAACCTAGATGATGCTTATCAGGTGCCCCAAGCATAGATGGCCACATTGCCTCAAAGATATATTCCCAAATTCTAGAGGCTGCTGACTAGCATTCAGGTCCTAGGGTGTATCCATGGGGAGACTATGCCCTCCTTACTAGAGTGTAGCATATCAGCTAAATATAAACGTTGGTATATATAATAAATAATAAAATTAAATAGAATTCACAATGGAAAATAAGTGCATCATTAAAAATAAATAAAATTACTGGAATAGTATACCACAACTAATGATTATGATATTTCATATATTTTGAAAATAGATGAACATGGATACCAGATATAAATCATAATAATTACAAAAATATTATAAAGTAAATCTTATACTATCCTAAACATCTTGAGTGTTGATTCGGTAATATATGATCATGCTTCATCCTAAACAGTAAGTAATCAAGTGTTCTATGGTGTATGCTTCCTTTTTTCAAAACCATTATACATGTAATCTTTTCCATGTAGAAAATGGTTTCTATAGAGGGTGTGAGATAAATCTTCATTGGCCACCACCAATGGTGTCTATAACATCTGGTTCATGTATTAAAAATGTAATACTGGGAAAGAAAGCATATATTTAGTAAAGGAGTATAATGTAACTAAATACAGAAGTAACTGCATCGGCCCTCACCTATTGTGTAATCATAACCAGTCTATAAATTCATTATTACATGTTTAGAAATAAGTCACATTTTAAAAATAGTGAATTTTCCATGTTAGGATAAAGAAACTAGTCATGAAATTTAATAATGAAGGTCCATGGTAATAACCAAAGCAATGTATACCTCAAGGTTCTCTAACTTAGTAATAACTATAATATGGAATGAGTAATGAGTGTAATATACGGATCATAGTTCAAGGAATTCCAAAATGAGAGCCTATTGAGTCCAAGGAGTTCATCTAGGCTAAAACCGCGCTACCAAAATACTAGGGCCGATGGGATTTATCCATGAAACCTACTTTTCAATACAGAATCCAGGGACTATATTCAATAGATCCTAAAATTCTCTTTTAGGGATCCTATACTATCATACCGAGCTGTTAATAATAGAAAATTATATGGATCAAGGTGGGTCTCAACCTATGAAAATCATATCCTTTAATTAGAATGGGCTTCCCAAGTGCTCAGGTCATTCCTCAATAAGAATCCATGGTGAGCTCGAGTCAGGCCACTGCTATTTAATTATAAAGACATGTAATATTTTATTTGGTTCACAACTTTCTTTTTATTAGTGTGATAAATTCAAGTAGTGTGGAATCTTTTAATCAAGTAATAATTAATCAATAAGTCCATTTGTTCTTACAATTTCATTTCCTTAGTTTGGTAATTCCATGCAATATTCAATATTTATTAATTCCATTAATGGCATATTCAATTATTAATGTTCATTCGTCTACCTTCCATTAATGTGGTAAGGGGTGCTATAATCTTGAATATTAATAATTATCCACATTAAATCCAGTGAGGTCATATACTTAGTATACATCTCAATTTCTATTTCAAATTTAATTATCATATTGAGTAATTTACTTTAGGTTGGCCAAGAGGAAGTGACATGGTACATTCTATTCAACATTACATGATACAATAAGAATTTATGATGAGATGTCATACTATTAGTGGGGTAATTCTCAAGCATAACTGAATAATGGATGGAAAGTGTCAAAACACTAAACGCTCAATTATTGAATATCATTCTACATGGGTTGGATGGAGTTTTCGGTGTAACCACCAACAAAATAACTCATATATTGAAAGATCATAATCATATGGTACTAATGATTATAATAATGAACTATAAATTTAATAAAAACACCTGATGAAATCGGTGGGACTGACAAGACAATTCTAAAATCTTTAAACTTAAGGGAAGAGTTATAGAACAACCTACATAGTGTTTTATGATCCTTCTGTTTTGTTATTGTCCACTAATTTAGATTTCAATGGTGTAGATATGATAAAAAAGGGAAAACGCTCAAACCTCAAAACAATGGTCAAGAGAAAGAGAGATGAAGAAAGGCTAAAATAGACTTGAGTACTTACTATTGCACATACAACATGAAAAAAAAATCTCAATAGGATTCTAAACAATGGATATATGTTTATCCCTACCATATATTTTCAAAAATATCAAAAATGTTAGAAAAATATGTTAATCCTTGTAAATATCATGTTAGGGAAGTATGGGTGGCCTTATTAGATCATTAAGGGAAAAATAATAAAATTACCCTTAAATTAGCCTATGCACGTTTTTTCCACATGGTTTGAAAAACCAATTGAAAACTCTGAGAGGGTACCGGGGATGATGTGTAACATGCATGGTTAGGCCACCCGACTCTACACAAGTGCTGAAAAGTTTTTCTACATGAAAATAGACTATCCTAATGGTTTGTAAAAACAAACGTCAACCCTATTACATACTCCATTTTCTGAAAAAGATGGGTTACGGGCTCTAGAAAAGCCATCAAAATAGTATGAACTTTTCTATCTCATTTGGAAACAATATTAGGAAAAAAATAATGATTTAGATTAATATTTAAAAGATTTATACCTTATTGAAAAACTGGGTACATAAAACCTTCCCACTTAAAGGAACTCATCCGTGAGTTCACTATCCAAGGGTGTAAGAACCCTTTTGGGGACAATTCTATCCACTGAGAACGTATGTTGTCATCCTACTCCCATGTCATGCCCTGTATGCATCCACGCTTCCATAACACCCACCCAAGAAGGATTAACAAACCTTAGAGAAAACTCTTACTCTATTAGAAGATGCGTTCTAGATACTCCTCAAAGGTAACATCTACATATAATTAAACTTCATTAGGATAAAAGGAATATGATGGGTCTACATGATATTAGTGATGCTGTGAAACATGGAAGACATCATGCATGGCATGATACCTCTGATGTAGTATCAACCTATAGGCTTTAGACTTAACTCTCTATATGATCTCAAATGGACCTATATAAGGAGGGGACAACTTCCCTTGATTATATAACTATCTATGAATTAGCCAAGGTGGTACACGAAGGTAAAATAATACCCAAATTTAAAATCTATAGGTATTCAACAATTATCAGCAACATATTTTTAATCTACACTAGGTAGTAGTCATATGATTTCTAATCAATCGAAATTTTTCTGAAGTCTCCTGAATGAGATAAGGTCCTTGAATGGATACCTCACCTACCTCTAGCCAGTACTAAGGTGAACATCACAACCTACCACATAAGGCCTCAAAATGAGCCATCTGAAATATCTCAAAGAATATTTTATTATTGTAAAACACAATGAGATGGATATGATTTTACCTTTTACTACCTAAATCAAGACACATGCCCAATACATATCATTTAGGAATCTATATTGTACATTATTATTTTCAATCATTCTATGGGTGAAAATTTTTGATTATAAGAACTGGTGATCCAATATTCTTTTAAAATCCCAGCCATAACCTAGATGTGGATTGAGCATCCCTATCTGATGTGATATTATGGGGGACCTCATGTAGTCGTATGATCTTTTGTACATACATTTTTCTCAAATAATTAACTCTGAAAATATCCTGAATTGGAATTAAGTGGGTAACATTAATCAGTCTATCAATTACAACCCATAAAATGTCACTACCTCTAGGTGACCTAGGTAAACCAAATATAATGACTATAGAAAAATCTTCCCATTTCCATTCTAGGAATGAGAGAAGATATTAAAATCTTACAGGTCACTAGTGCTCTTCATTGACCTAATGATAGGTGAAAGACCTAGTGATAAAGCCTAATATCTAATGCATTATCCTGGGCCACCAATACTGGTGTCTCATGACTCGATACATCTTTGAGATGCCTAGATGAACTACCCACTAAGGGTGTGGGAAACTTTTATAAAATAATATCTCATATCTTTTGGGACCCAGAAACATCCATTAATATGCATGATTACTTTTTGTTTACAAACCAATCTAGTGGCATGCTATATCTTATTATACTCTCAAAAAGTGACAATCCATTAGGATAAAAAAATTGTCTACCCTTGACCAACTCATGGAGGGAAGTCTTAACTACCAATTATAAGATATAATACTACTCATGAAACTCTAGATGTCGATCAGAGAGGAGGGCCATTAACATTCATTCATAATTGGGTTCATGTAGTTTTTTTGCCCATGTTTTCCAATATAATGCATATGTAACGACAATTCCTTTCCCACACAGATATTAATGTTCAAAATAAAAGGATTGTTGATATTTTATCCATATAAATTGTTTGATATTCAAATCCCACTATGTAATGTTATATTTGAGGCTCTTGTGGTCTGCGTACACAACAAAGAACTCACTCATAAGATAGTGTTTCTAGTAATGTAGGGCATGGAAAATTGTTGCTATCTCATGGTCATGTGTCGGACAATTTCTCTTTTGAGGCATCAACTTCCGAGATCCACGCACAACATCTATGTCTTCCTACATCATTTCTACTCCTAGGATGACACCTGATGCGTCATAGAAGATGATAATACCTATACCAGGCCTGATAAGAATAAGAATCGTTCCATAGAAAATCTTTTCCTTCAGATCTGAAAATTCATTCTTGCACGCTACTTAGTAAAAGAACTTGACAACCTAAATTTCAAGTCCAGTAATTGGTGAATCAATAAATGAGTTGTATTTTATGAAATTCTTGAAATATATTTCCAACCCCCAAAAATTACATATATGAAACACATTCTTAGGATGATCCTAGGAAATTATATCACTAACCATTTCTAGGTCAACAGATAATCCTGATTCAAAGATAATATGACTAATGAAGTGAACGTTTTCAATCTAAAAGTTTCACATCGATAGATTAGGGTAACGATGATGCTCTATTTGTGTACTCAATACTATATCAAGATGATTTTTGTTTTTTTATGAGTATGATAATATACTAAGATGTTATCCACAAAGACCATGAAAAAAGAATCCAAATAGGGGAGGAAACTACTATTCATTAAATCCATTAAAAGGGTGGGCACGTTCATAAGACTGAAAATCATAACCAGTTGATCATATAGAACATTCCTATAAAGAAAAGTTGTTGTTGGTATGTCTGATACCCTAACTTGCACCTGATGATAACCCGATCTTATTTCAATCTTATAGACGACCATATCTCCCCAAAGATAATGAAAACGATCCTCTGATCAAGTAATTGGATATCCTTTTAGGACTATATGCGGTTTGAACCTTCTGTAACCCACACATAGGTGTTATGTTCCATCCAAAATATAAGGAAAATGAATGGGGGATACCCAAGAGGATGTACCTGCATATATAAAACCATTGGAATATATATCCTCTAACTACCTCTTGTGCTGCAGAAGCTCTACATTTTCTATCCTATATGGAGTAATGGACACTAGATCTGGACCCAAAACAAGCTCTATTGTAAACACTACATATATTTTATGATGTAATAGAGATAAATAATTGTGAATAACATCCCTAAAATGATCCACTACTTGAGGTAAATCTTATTTCTATAAACCCTAATCATTTGTGATGAAATTTCATCTTGGGTAGTCACTCCACCTAGCCCATGATGTTCTAGTGAAGCTCTTCCATTATAGAAATAAAAATCACCATTATATTGATATCTGCAACACTTTGGTTATATAAACGATACCCTGAAATTATATTAGTCTACAAAATCATAAAAATGAACATAAAAATCTATATTGAGAATGAAACTGAATCCTATAACCTAGATATCTAATGTGATCCATAAGAAGGGGTAACATCCTACCTCAATGGGGAAATCCCTACATTACCATAAGCCCTCTGTTGTTACCCATAACATCATATCTAAGGTCATTTCACCATAGTAATATTAAATCTCTAGACTATGACATTACATGATATAAATAGAGATAAACTAGTTTGAAGGACTGGTATCTTAAAAAGTATATTAGATGGTCGATTCCATATGAATTGTACCTCATACTATAGACGGACCAGCATCTTGATCCTCTACTATTAGATATAGTGCATTCAGCTGAGAAGATACATAACCCTATGAAATACATAGACTACCATGATCATAACTTCTTTTTTGGCTCTACTAGTGATCACGAGTTTGGAAACGACATCCACGGGAAAATCCCCGACTAGACCTTCCAGTATTAGTCCCACTCGTTTCCTGACATGGTGCAAAATATCATACTTCTGAAGGTGGAGAAAGTTAAGATCCCTTTCCACACAAAGATTGTGGAATAGTCATACAAATTTTATGATGACTCCCCCAAAGTCTGATAGCTGAACACTCCATTGGTTCTCTATTATAATGAGGCTTCATGTTCCAACATCCTTCCCACTGATGAAACATTCTTGATTTATTGAAACGAGAACTCTAAATGTAACTCCCCTAATGAGAAACCATGAGAGAACATTTCCTAGAACAAAAAAATGGTTCCCCAGATGTGTTAATCATCCTTCAATGCTAATACTATTGTTTTCACATAGGTTAATTTTAGTGATAAAATCTATATTTTCTAATTTTGAGAAGTTAGGAATGTCAAAGACATTCATATTTTCACTGATCTTGTACATTATCCCATCTTTGAAGAATATATCATGTGAAATCTCATCGCCAGCTAGAAGTGGTGCAATGTTCTATACCATAGTCAAATATTACTAATAATCCATAACATTTATATATACCTTTTCATGTATCATAAATCATTTGTTCTATTTGTTCATAGTATCCGAGGAATGAACTGGTCATAGAAAACAGTCTAGAAATCAATCTGTAACATACCGCCATTAAGACCATCCAGGGTAATCACATCCCACCAGCCCTTGGACAAATACTAATGTATGAATGTGGAATTATTGACACAATTATCAAGAGGCATCTCCAAATTCTCCATGGTAAATATGGTGGCCACTATCCAAGAATCATCATACTATAGACTACCAAACCCTATAAAGGTAAGATGATTTCATTCCAGGATCTCATGAGTATGACTAGCCATCACAGGTACAAGATTTGGAGAAACATGCATGAAAAAATTAGACATATGATACTATCATGAACATGGGAATTAGTACCCAGATCGGATACAGTAGGTGGTGCTTGTAATGGCCCAATCTTTTTGAGTAGTATATTAACTTACTCTTATTGATTTAATAAGATGTTAATGGTTAATGAAGAAAGACGAGTCGATGGCTTCATCCAGTAGACTCGAACCTTATGAAGCCCACTTATCAGATCTTGGGAAGGAGGTAGCATCTGTGGGCTTCGATTTGGACCAAGGCCAAGCCGAACTCCAGCGTGTCAAGCTTGAACGGAAATGCCTGCGAAAGTAGTTGAAGTTAGTAGAGATTACTACTAGGGCAATGTTATCTGAGCCTCCCTCAGATTCTCTCACCATAGCACACCTTACAATTAGGTCTTATGCCGGTGTTATAAGGGGCTATGTGACGAGACCCTAGCTTCCTTGTCGAATCCTTTCGGGTGAATAAATTGAGATCTCTTCCTCTAGTGATGTTTGTGGAATTTCTTTTGTCCGGATAATTTTAGGATATATTTTTTTGATGAATTTTTGTAAAAGGGATATTTTAAAACATTTATGTAAACCCTAAATAACTAATGATGTGTAATGATTTTAAAAAAATGGTCTTCTACAAAAGTTTTCATTAAAGAATTTGGAGTCTAATATGATCAACATAATTTTTGATGAATAGTAAATTATCAATAGTGATTTTACGCTTAGGATTAGTAATGTGACCAAATGGATTAGTAATTTCACTCAAAGAAAGTTTTAATATAATTTAGACACCTTGATTAAGTAATGTGATTCAATAAAATGGTTAAATAACAGTTTCATAAATTATTAGTCAAATATTAGATTTTTTGGATGAATAGTGTTTTTTAATTAAAAGTTTAATTTAAAATAATTAGAAAATTATTTTTATAAAAAGGACTTTATTTTTGAACTCAGAGCATCGATATTATGTTAAGGTAATTTTTGGGGATTTTTCTGAGAAAATTGACTTCTCGATGAATAGTGTTTTTATTTAAAAATTAAATTAAAAATATTTTGAAAATTATTTTTATAAAATGGATTTCATTTTTGAAATCAGAGAATTGATATTTTGTTAAGGTGAAATTTTGGGATTATTCTGAGAAAGTTGAATTTTTGATGAATAGTGAAAATATAGTTTTGAAGTTACGGATGTTTAATGACATCATTAAATGATGTATTATGTATATATTCAATATGGTCGAATTATGAATAGTAAGATAAGGTATGAGGTGTCCAAAGTGGCCAATACCATGTTCAAATACCATGGGCAAGCCCATGGTTTTTCCAAAACCACTAATGAGGTGTCCCTTGGCCATTAATGCCTTGTCCCCTCACTTTCCCTATAAATACCCACCCTTTCCTCCTTTAGTTTTCACTCCCAACTCTCCCCCAACGAATTTCTGGTCTCCTTACCTTCCAAGGAGTCCTCTCAAGGTGCCCCCAAGCCCTCAAGGTCCAAAACATTGAGTTTCAAGAGTCACGTTTTAAGGTAAGGGATCTGACCCCTCTCTTTCTTTTCATGTAACTCTTTTATGTCATTCCTTTTATGCTCCATGTTCATATGTGATAGGATGTTCTTTTCTATTCCTATTACTACACTTTTCATTTTAATATTATTAGAGATCCCCTATTACTCTCATCATTTCATTTTATGAATGTTTAAGAGACGCCGTTAGGCTGCCGAATTTTTTAGGGATTCTTTCACCCTTCTCATTTTTCATGTTCGATTTTCATGTAAAGTCGTTCAAGTTCCTTTTTATTATTTTGGGGAATGATCTCTATATCTATCATACTGGTCTCTTATGATCATATTATGAGAGACCCTATTTGATCTTGTCAATTCATTGTTATTGATGTTTAAGTGACGCCGTTAGGCAGCCGAATTTTCATAAGAGAAATCTAATTTTTGTCTTCCTTCCATGATTTTCATTTCAAATGGTATATCCTTAAAACTTCATTAACATGTCCATATATCCTTATTATTCTGTCCCCCTACTGTTTTATGGATCAATTGTGAGTGGGTGACCCATGTACCCTCTCTTTTCATTATTTTCTAAAACCCCGAAACATAGCCGTTATGCTGCAGAATTTTCGTCTCAAAATGCCTCTCTCTTTTCTCAAAATTATTTTATGTTATAAAGTGAATACTCAAATCTCATATTTCTAAAAGGGTATTCACATATATATCAAAATTTTCTATTTTAAATTCTGGGATTAACATACATGAGACCCACTTTCCCTTTTCGTGGGTTTTAAAGTGACGTAAAGGTCATGTCTTTAAAGCAGTTTTTAAAACGGTATGATTATGAAATGAAACCCATTTATTTTATGCTATGTGGGTTATTTATGAAATGTTTGATGATGATATATGTGGGTCACATGATAATAAAGGAAAATTTAATGGTGCGCCCTGATAGCGCTCCAATGCATTGGGTAATGATGTGACCACTAGAGATTACAATTTTCACGATACCTTGGTGAATAACCTTGGTAATTTTAAAATGACACCTTGGGGATGGACCTTGGTGATATGTTCATGATTTTCTATGTTAAATGACGTAGCCACATCTTCAAGTTATGAAAAATGTTATTTTTATTATGAAATTCCTCATGATTTCATTATCATGCCTTAAAGTTCTTTCCATGTCCTTATTGAAGTATATCAAGTTCACATGTAAAATGTTCCTTTTGTTTCCCTTACTGGGACTTCTGCTCACCCTTACTTTTGATGTATGTCCCCAGGTTTTGAGATGCCGTAATGAACCTAGGATGAACTTACGGAGAAGCCTTTCAAGTGTTTAAGAAGAATTCTCTATGTTGTTTTTATGTATTATGTTCATGGTTTCCAAGACACTAAACCTTAAAGATCCTCAGTTTTGTGTAATGTAATGAAAATTTATGTTATAAAAAGGCGGGATGCTATAGTTGGTATCAAAGGATGGTTTAGTTATTTGTGGAAATTAGGATATAAATACTTTAGGAAGAACCCTATAGAAAAGTTTAAATATAGGAAAACTTTCTAGTATTTTGGTAAGTATTGAGTAAGTGGTTTATCAAACAAATACATCCCTGTCTGGATATGAGAAGGTAGAGGTGGCTATGGCACAGATGTACATAGGGGAAAAACCTGAAAACACCGCTTTGAGCTAGACTCAAACGAGAACTGGTGCATGATAACGGGCCTTGCAGCACTCTTGGTTACGACACTCCCGGGGGATATGTTTGGTTAATCACATGCTTTTTATGAATCATTATGATGGAATTATAGAGAAGTATAATTGTCTAAGCATGAAGTCTTAGTTAAAAGATTCATAAATGAAATAAGTTTCTTACTAAGGTTTTATTCTTTTAGAAAATGGAGGGCCATAGGAGGAACCATGCCGATGGTGACCGCAATGCACCATGTGCTGACGGCCCTTCAATGGAAGCTGGAATGGAAACATTCATGTGAATGATGAACCAACTTACTCAAGTTATGAGTAATAACTTGAATCAAGCTGAGAGGCCGATCTCACCACGAAGGGAGCAACATTCTGTTGAGTCCTTTATGGGTCGACGACCACCAACATTCAGTGGATCTACTGACACATTGGTTGTGGAACAATGGATAATCTCCATTGAAAAGATTTTTTCTGTACTTCATTGTTCGGAACAAGAAAAAGTCACCCTTGATGTTTACCGCCTAGAGGGAGAAGCTGATCAGTGGTGGTCACTGATCAAAAACACGAAGCCACGAGGAGAGATAGAATCTATGGAGTGGGAAGAATTTCGGGGAATTTTCTTTAACAAGTATTTCCCTCGTTCCATGAGAACGAGAATGGAGAAAGAGTTTCTCGAGCTGAAGCAGAAGGAGAACGAATCTATCGGAAGCTATGAGATGAACTTCACAAGGCTTTCCCGTTATACCTCAAGCTTTTTCATGGACCCTAATGGGAAGGTTGATAGATTCTTTGGCGGACTACGACCTCATCTGCAGAATAATCTAGCCAACAGGGACTACGATAGCTATGAAGAAATAGTTCTAAGTGCTATGAAAGTTAAACTAGAGTTTGGGGAGACGCAATGGTCTCACAAATCCAATGAAAAGAAGAGAACTCTAGAACCAAGCCTGGGAAGAAGTTTTGATCAGGAAAGAGGTGGTAGCATAAGCAACAGGCCACATGAAATAAGTGTGGGAAGAAGAATCCGGGGGACTGCTTGATCGGAAGTGGTAAGTGCTACAGGTGTGGAAGAGAAGGCCATATTTCTCAGAATTTTCGTAGTGATGTGAAGCCTCAACTTCCTAACACTAACGACAGAGGAAAGATGGTTCTGGCCTTACCTGAAGTAACATGCTTCAAGTGTGGACAGCTTGGGCACTTTGCTAATCAATGTGCAAATCTGAGGGCGGTGGAGGGGAATCACCATCAACCTCAGTAGAGGCCAAGGGAGCAAGTTTATTCTTTTGATATCACAAAAACTGAAGTTTAAGTTCCAGACGATATGGTAGCAGGTACTCTTGTCGTCATCTCAAAACTATAAAGTACTTTATTTGATTCTCGTTCTACGTATTCCTTTATTTCCTCCAAGTTTGCAAGGAATATAGAATCAATCCACGAACTGCTATATGTAGAGTTGTCAGTCAAGACTCCAAGTGGGATTATCCTTGCATCAACAGTATTTAGAGACTCTAGTGTTTACTTTGGTGAGCACTATCTTATCGCAAATCTAGTAGTCATTCTCATGATTGAATTCGACATTATACTAGGGATGGACTAGCTCTAAAAGTATAATGCTAAGATCAAATGCAGAAGTAAGGAAATCTCAGTAATCTTGAATGAACGACCTACAGTTATCTTCCAAGGAGAGATATCCCGAACTGATCCTTATTTAGAAGCACCTCCTATTGATTTCTTTATGGAGTTAATTGGTGATGATGAATAAAGAAAAGGGAGCATACAAATAGAAGATGTTCCGATTGTTCAGGAATACATGGATGTATTTCCTGAGGAGTAACCTGGACCTCCCCCTGAAAGAGAGGTAGAGTTCTCCATTGAACTCATACCTGGGTCTCAATCGATATCAAAGACACCATATAGAATGGCAAATGTGGAGCTAGAGGAGTTAAAGAAACAACTCCAAGACTTGTTGGAGAAGGGTTTTATCCGACCGAGTGTGTCTCCTTGGGGATCACCAGTTCTCTTTGTGAAGAAGAAGGATGGATCAATGCGGCTATGCATTGATTATAGAGAACTGAATGGGATCACAGTGAAGAACAGATATCCTCTTCCTAGAATTGATGATTTATTTGACCAACTTCGCGAGGCTCAATTCTTCTCTAAGATTGACCTTCGATCTGGTTATCATCAACTGAGGGTGAAGAAGGAAGATATTCCAAAGACTGCCTTCTTATCAAGATATGGGCATTATGATTTTACTGTTATTCCCTTCGGCTTGACTAATTCTCCTACTATTTTCATGGATTTGATGAATAGATTCTTTAAGGACTACCTTGATAACTTTGTGGTAGTTTTTATTGATGATATTTTGATATATTCAAAAAGTCGTGAGGAGCATGAAGATCATCTAAGGGATATATTGAAAACTCTGCGAAAGGAGAGGCTCATTGGGAAGTTCAGCAAGTGTGAGTTTTGGTTACAATAGGTGGCTTTCGTGGGGAACATAGTAACCAATGAAGGAATCTCGGTTGACCTGGAAAAGACTATGGTTGTGGAGGAGTGGCCTCAACCCACAACAGTAACTGAGATTCGTAGTTTCCTTGGCTTAGCGGGATATTATAGGAGGTTTGTGAAAAAAATTTCAAGGCTTTATAATCCACTAACCAAGTTTACTCGAAAAGGGGTTAAGTTCATCTGGATTAAGGAATGCGAGGAATGTTTCCAAGAGTTGAAGAAGAGATTGGTTACTACACCTGTGTTAACACTACGCTCTATCGGAGAAGGATTCGTTATTTTTAGCGATGCATCTTTGAAATGGCTTGGGTGCGTCCTCATGAAAAATGACAAGGTAATTGATTATGAATCTCGACAGTTGAAGATTAATGAGCAGAATTATCCTACGCATGATCTAGAGTTGGCGGCAGTTGTTTTTGCTCTAAATATATGGAGGCACTATGTTTATGGTGAGAAATGTGATATATACACTGACCACCAAAGTCTAATGTATATTTTCACACAAAAAGAATTGAACATGAGACAAAGGATATGGTTGGAGCTTAATAAAGACTATGATTGTTCAATTCATTATCACCCTGGAAGAGAAAACAAAGTCACAGATGCGTTAAGCAGGAAAGATCCTGTTGTTCTGGCAACAATGAGGATCCTAGGAGATCCCTTGATTAAAGATCTAGTAAAACTGGACATGGGAATTATAAGGAAAGGGAAATCATCAACCCTATACCAAATGATTTCTCATCCTTCATTACTATAGAAGATCAAGAAGTCTCAAAAAGAAGATCCTTTGCTGCAGGAGAAGTTGGAGGCTATAAAATATGGGAAGTTCCCTGATTTCAATATTGATCAAGAAGGTGTATTGAAATTTCGTACAAGACTATGTGTCCCATCTATTCCGGAGATAAATAAATAAATGATGGATGAAGCTCATAGCTCTACATTCTCTATACATCCAGGAAGCACTAAGATGTATAGAGACCTTTGTGATCATTATTGGTGGGATAACATGAAGAGGGAGATTGCCGATTACATTACAAGGTGCCTGGTGTGTCAGCAAGTAAAGGCAGAAAGACAACTTCTTAAGGGGGTATTACAACCGCTACCCATACCAGTATGGAAGTGGGATAATATCACTATGGGCTTTGTAACTGGTCTCCCAAAAACATCCAAAGGAAAAAATGCGATATGGGTTATTGTGGACCGTCTCACCAAGACAGACCATTTTATCTCTATTCGGGAAGATTTCTCTCTGGATCAGCTTTCCACGATATACGTGAAGGAAGTGGTAATGCTGCATGGGGTACCACTATCCATCGTATCTGATGGTGACCCAAGATTCCCATCAAAATTATAGAGAAGTCTGCAACATGCTCTGAATACTGAATTGAATTTTAGTATGGCCTATCATCCTCAAACTGATGGCCAATCTGAAAGGACTATTCAGACACTCGAAGACATGTTGAGATTATGCTCAATGGAATTTAATGGTGGATGGGATCAACATCTTCCATTAGTGGATTTCTCCTATAACAACAGCTTCCATGCGAGTATTCGGATGGCACCCTATGAAGCTCTGTATGGAAAGCGGTGTAGAACTCCTACTTGTTGGGATGAAACTGGTGAGAGGAAGCTTCTTGGGCCTGATCTAGTGCAAGAGATGACAGAACAGGATCATGCTATCCAACAACACATAAAGGATGCTCAGAGTCGGCAGAAGAGCTATGTTGACAATCGTCGAAGGGACCTGGTGTTTGGTGTTGGTGACAAAGAATTCCTTCGAATTTCTCCATGGAAGAGAGTCATGCGGTTTGGGAAGAAAGGGAAGCTCAGCCCTAGGTACATTGGCCCCTATGAAATCCTTGATTGCATAGGAGAAGTGGCCTATCGTCTAGTACTTCCACCGAACGTAGCTCAAGTTCATGATGTCTTCCATGTATCTCTCTTGAGTAAGTACATACCCGACCCTTCGCATGTTCTGAACCCAGAGGTGGTACAACTGGAACATGGCCTCACTTATGAGGAGCAGCCAGTGGAGATCTTAGACCGTAGAGACGAGGTTCTACGAAACAAGACTACCCACCTAGTGAAAGTGTTGTGGAGGAATCATAAGTATGAAGAAGTGACTTGGGAGCATGAGGAAACGATGAAGCAAAAGTACCCTCACCTTTTCGACTAGGCCTCAAGTATAAATTTCGGGGACGAAGTTTCTTAAGGGGGGAAGAATGTAACGACCCAATCTTTTTGAGTAGTATATTAACTTACTCTTATTGATTTAATAAGATGTTAATGGTTAATGTAGAAAGTGGAGTCGATGGCTTCATCCAGTAGACTCGAACCTTATGAAGCCCACTTATCAGATCTTGGGAAGGAGGTAGCATCTGTGGGCTTCGCTTTAGACCAAGCCCAAGCCGAACTCCAGCATGTCAACCTTGAACGGAAATGCCTACGGGAGAAGTTCAAGTTAGTAGAGATTACTACTAGGGCAATGTTATCTAAGCCTCCCTCAGATTCTCTCACCATAGCACACCTTACACTTAGGTCTTATGATGGTGTTATAAGGGTCTATGTGACGAGACCCTAGCTTCCTTGTGTAATCCTTTTGGGTGAATAAATTGAGATCTCTTACTTTAGTGATGTTTGTTGAATTTCTTTTGTCCGGATAATTTTAGGATATATTTTATTGATGAATTTTTGAAAAAGGGATATTTTAAAACATTTATGTAAACCCTAAATAACTAATGACGTGTAATGATTTTCCAAAAATAGTCTTCTACAAAAGTGTTCAGTAAGGAATTTGGAGTCTAATAAGATCAAACTAATTTTTTATGAATAGTAAATTATGAATAGTGATTTTACGCTTAGGATTAGTAATGTGACCAAATGGATTAGTAATTTCACTCAAAGAATGTTTTATTATAATTTAGACACCTAGATAAAGTAATTTGATTCAATAAAATGGGTAAATAACGGTTTCATAAATTATTAGTCAAGTATTATTTTTTTCAGATGAATAGTGTTTTTTAATTAAAAATTTAATTAAAAATAATTGGAAAACTATTTTTATAAAAAGGACTTTATTTTTGAACTCAGAGCATCGATATTATGTTAATGTAATTTTTGGGGATTTTTCTGAAAAAATTGAATTCTTGATGAATAGTGTTTTTATTTAAAAATTCAAATAAAAATATTTAGAAAATTATTTTTATAAAATGGATTTCATTTTTGAAATCAGAGCATTGATATTTGGTTAAGGTGAAATTTTGGGATTATTCTGAGAAAGATGAATTTTTGATGAATAGTGAAAATATAGTTTTTAAGTTACAGATGTTTAATGACATCATTAAATGATGTATTAAGTATATATTCAATATGGTAGAATTATGAATAGTAAGATAAGGTATGAGGTGTCCCAAGTGGCCAATACCATGGGCAAATACCATGGGCAAGCCCATGGTTTTTCCAAAACCACTAATGAGGTGTCCCTTGGCCATTAATGCCTTGTCCCCTCACTTTCCCTATAAATACCCACCCTTCTGTCCTTTAGTTTTAACTCCCAACTCTCCCCCAACTATGTTCTGGTCTCCTTACCTTCCAAGGAGTCCTCCAAAGGTTCCCCCAAGCCCTCAAGGTCCAAAACATTGAGTTTCAAGAGTCACGTTTTAAGGTAAGGGATCCGACCCCTCTCTTTCTTTTCATGTAATCTGTTTTATGTCATTCCTTTTATTCTCCATGTTATTATGTGATAGGATGTTCTTTTCTATTCCTATTACTTCCCTTTTCATTTTTATATGATGATATATCCCCTATTACTCTCATCATTTTATTTTATGAAAGTTTAAGAGACGCCGTTAGGCTGCTGAATTTTTAAGGGATTTTTTCACCCTTCTCATTTTTCAAGTTCGATTTTCATGTCAAGTCTTTGAAGTTCCATTTTATTATGTTGGGGTATGATATCTATATCTATCATACTTATCTCTTATGATCATATTATGAGATACCCTATTTGATCTTGTCAATTCATTTTTATTGAAGTTTAAGTGACACCGTTAGGCTGCCGAATTTTCATAAGAGAAATCTAATTTTTGTCATCCTTCCATGTTTTTTATTTCAAATGGTATGTCCTTAAAACATAATTACCATGTCCATATATCCTTCTTATTCTGTCCCCCTACTGTTTTATGGATCAATTGTGAGTGGGTGACCCATGTCCCCTCGCTTTTCAATGTTTTCTAAAACCCCGAAACATAGCCTTTATGCTGCAGAATTTTCGTCTCAAAATGCCTCGCCCTTTTCTCAAAATTATTTTATCTTATAAAGTGAATAATCAAAGCTCTTATTTCTACAAGTGTATTCACATATATATCAAAATTTTCTATTTTAAATTTTGGGATTAACATACATGAGACCCACTTTCCCTTTTCGTGGGATTTAATGTGACGTAAAGGTCATGTCTTTAAAGCAGTTTTTAAAACGGTATGATTATGAAATGAAACCCATTAATTTTATGCTATGTGGGTTATTTAAGAAATCTTTGATGATGATATATGTGGCTCACATGACAATAAAGGAAAATTTAAGGGTGCTCCCTGATAGCGCTCCAATGCATTGGGTAATGATGTAACTACTAGAGATTACAATTTTCACGATACCTTGGTGAATAACCTTGGTAATTTTCAAATGACACCTTGGGGATGGACCTTGGTGATTTTTTCATGATTGTCTATGTTAAATGATGTATCCACATCTTCATGTTATGAAAAATTTTATTTTTATTATGAAATGCCTCATGATTTCTTTCTCATGCCTTAAAGTTCTTTCCATGTCCTTATTGAAGTATATCAAGTTCACATGTAAAATGTTCCTCTTGTTTCCCTTACTCGGCCTTCTGCTCACCCTTCCTTTTGATGTATGTCCCCAGGTTATGAGATGCAATAATGAACCGAGGATGAACTTAAGGAGAAGCCTTTCAAGTGTTTAAGAAGAATGCTTTATGTTGTTTTCATGTATTATGTTCCGGGTTTCCAAGACACTAAACCTTAAAGATCCTTAGTTTTGTGTAATGTAATGAAAGTTTATGTTATAAAAAGGTGGGATTCTATAACGCCTTGAGTGGAACTCATGGAGGTAAGAGTGGTGGCTCAAGTCCCACCATGTCTGCAGTATGATCATCGCCACCCTCCTGGAATACGATACAAGGAGTTCGTGGTGAAATTGGTAAAAAATACCAAGAACACACCTCATAAGAAGATTAAGCAGAAATATAACACCACTAGAATAAGCTAAATGTAGGAATCCTCACTACCCAAGGCATACTACAGCAACTACCTGCATATACGACCATGTATTAGTATGTTATCAAGTATAACATTCATTTCATTTAAAATTATATTTCTATGTTCACTTTTTTACCTTATATTAACTTGACAAGGAGGGGTAATGATATATAAAAAATTAATTTTAGATTTCATGATTCAATTTATAATATATATCCCTTTTCTGTGAATCACATCCCACACACATTTTCACTAGAAGTGATACTAATTTTCTTATAACATAATGGCCCAACTAAGTAAATTACTCATCCCAACACATGGGGGCCCATACACCTCATGAATTGAGATAGGTAGTCACTCAATAGAAACCATTAGTATGTGTATATATTGATATTGTGTACATGTGGACAACCAACTCCAAATTGTTATACGATTCATTTTCTATCATCATCATTATAGGAAGGTTATAATGAATTGTTTAATGTTTATATATGATAATTATTATATACCTATGAATTTTAATTATAATAGTATATCGTCCATATTTATTCCATCCATTGGAAAAAGATAAAATCGCTCATGGGTATATATAGACTAGCACATCCATTCAGTATTCTGATAAATTTTCATCTGTTCATTATATAGTTGGTTATACGAATATATTTAATAAATATATTTTTTAAGTATGATATTGTAATTTTACTAAAATTTTGAATTATTATTTACATATATTTTCTTCAATGTTTTGAAAAGTGAAAATTGTGTTCAAGTGGACATATGACCTATCATCTACATGATAAATGTATTTAATTTTTATATATATATACATTTTATGGATTAATATATATATATATATAATTAATATATATGACATTTATAAAAGGATTAAAATTCCATGGATAGTGTCACCATGATAAAATTACAAGTATCAGAACTACCAAATTGAAATTATCACGAATAATGAACATGTTAACACATGAATTTGATGATTTTAAAAATAAATTATTAATAAACGTTTGTTTAAATGTTATATGTGAATCTATTATTATATTAAAAGTATTTATAAAACAATATTATAAATATTATAATAAATTCAAATTTATTATACATTAGGTTTGTGTGCAATCAAAAAAATCGGACATGACATAAGTGATTTAGCATACAATGTAATTACTTACCATGCTTTTCTATAGTAATGTCTAAAACCATGAAATTTTATAAAATATATCTTAGGAATCAAAAAAATATTAATCAACACTGTTATTTCTAGATATTTAATTTTTTCCTTTAATTATCCTTTCTTGAAGTACTCAAGATAAAAAATGAATGTTTTCAAAGAAATATGACTTTAGACTCTCATTGATCAAATTTTATTTTCAATTCAAGTAAATTTCTTCAAAAAAATGTTTTTTAAAATGTGAATGACACTCTACTATGCCTTAATAATTCCATATTTACACTTTTTCATATTTTAAATAAATTTATAAAATATATTATTTTTCTCATTTCATGAATGAGATAATTTTTCATTTTTTTACAAATAAAAGTGAGTGCAATTTTTAACATACAATTAAGAATAAAATTTACCCCCATCATTACCACTAAATGATTTGAGTCATGAATTTCATTTTTTTCAATGATAATTTCAATGAGAATTAAGTATTTAATATTTTACATGTATAAGGATATTAAATAACCCATTTCTATGTTGAAAGGGTACTATAAATATTCTGTTATATTTTATGCGTAACGACCTTGACCCCCATAGCCCCAAGTTGGTTCCTATATTAATAAATTTGAATAATATATATGGAATAACATGCTGAAGGAATGAATTATTTTTTATTCATTATAAACAAAATACAAACATGATTCCCATATTAATTTTTTTTTAAAAAATGAAGACATAATTTTGTCTAAGAATAACATTTTTCTATCAAGCATATCCATACACATCACACAATTTAATCTCCATTAATTCCATAGAAAAGAGAAAATTAAAGGTGAGTTTGAATATTCAGTAAGGGTTATATATAATAGAATATATTAGGAATCAATTAGAATAATCCATATAACATGGTAAATAACTGATACACATGCCATGAAATCCTTAAAACAAAAAGGATGTGAATACAAATATATTATCAATTCAATGATATCATTTGTAATATTCAATATATAATGGAAATTACAGAACATACACACCATAAAATCAATAAACATATAAGAAAGTTAATCTAGATGTAAAATATATGTGAAAATATAATAAATGACAATCAAAATGGGATGGTAAATAAATAAAAAACCACTTTAATCAATAAGATGATTATCATAAATGATAATTCAAAATAAATATGGAAAGATAAATAACTATAAAGAAATTGAATTTAATCAATAACTAATAATGAAATGAATCCATAGATAATATAATTTCTAAAATCTCATGGAATATAATGATTGTATTTAAATGAATACTATTCATAATTGATTGATATAATGTATTAGGCATAAAATAAATCTATCATCACGGAAATTCATGATGTTATTGGAATCTATTAGGTAAAAATAATATATTCCCAAATAATTGATTTTAATATAGTTTAAATATTTTTCTCATAAGACTAATAATGAATTGAGTGGATATCAATAGTTGTCCACCACCTGTTTCTCTCATTTTCAATGCATTCCTCATATATAGAATAATCCATTTAATTAAAAAAAAGTGTTATGTATCATTAAATAGCCTGATTGAGTAAAAATGTTGATTTATCAATATTTCATTAATTAAAAAATTACTACTTATGTATAATATTGTATTTAGATATGATATAATTTTTAAAAACTAAAAAATATCAATTATAAATAGTATGAATATTTAGGAAAAGTTATTATTCATAAGATTGTGACTAAATAATGGGAAAGTTAATGACTATAAAGATGAATCAAGGAAGTTAATTTTTATGATGTCATCTATCAAAATCCTCAAAAATACTCTACAAGAATATTAAGGATGGTTCCAATTCTACATATGCTAATTATAGTTAAAATAAAAGGTTATTATAAATGAAGAATAGAAATACCATAAAATGATATTAACAATCATTATTGATGATATTATCTTTTCTAATTTTGAAATAATTTTTTTTATAATAAAACATATTTATAATCCTTCTACATGAATGTTTAATTTGAATCATATTAAATAATCATTAAAATATTTTATTGGTAATAATGTTTTAAAATTCCCTTTATTCTAAACAGATTAATAAAATATTATTTTATCATTGTTAGAAATTGGAAAATGAGAATAATTTTAAAATGAAATGAAGATTCCTTTCAATAAAAATAAAAAATCTAAAAATGTGTAATATTTTATTATATAAATAATTTTTAAAAGTTCATAAAAATTTATGAAAACATTTATGAAATCATTTATGAAATCATTTTCTTGACTAAAGCATATTTCCAATCGAAGAGAGAGTTGAGTTCATTTTTTATTAAATTAAATTAATTAATTATTTAATTAACCAAATGTATAAAATGTTATTAATATTATTAAATATCATTAATTATGTATGAAGAATAAAATTAAATGGGTTTATTTTATAATGATCAAATTATATACATCAATGTAAATTCTTGAATAAACAATCACGACTAGAAAGATATTATGAAGACAACCCTAGAAAACATCATAATTTTGAATTGAGAATTAATCAATGCATCTATTACGTATATAAAATGTAAATTCACATTATTTTTTTTAATAAAAGGCATATGATAATCAGATTTAATTATACACATAATCTTATAATATGTTAGACAATGGAGAAGTAACAGAACCCATTGAATAGAAATTTAGTTTTGAAACATTATATGGTAACTTTTACGTGAAATCCCATTAGTTTAAGTAATAAATAATTAATTTTAATATAAAATGATTTATTAATGAATCATGACATAGCATGAAAAATAAATTTGGTTCCATACCTTACAATATTCCTCAATGAAATGAAATTTTGATAAAATTCCTTACCAAATGATTTTTTTAACTTACATTAACCTCATTTACTGTGTTTTTAAAGATTATATCATATTAAATAAATGTATCAATATTTATTATATCATATATTTTCCTTTTATAACATCTTATTGCATGTTTTATAAAAATATTTCATGGTTTTCATTATTTCATGTTTTAACTACCAATTTTTTTCATTAATTCCTTTTTATAAAAATTATTGTTCATGTGAATATTATATTGTTTTATAATCTACAACACAAAAAAGATGTGAAATAATTATTAAATTTTTATATCAATAATACTTATAAACCCAAAAAAGAAATATGGATTTAAAAATGATGTATTTTACCATCATCAAGATGGTTGGCTGTATATACGCATGATGATTGTTTCATTTATAAGTGATCATTGTGGAATCGAGGTAAGTAAAATTTTATCCAAAAATTATTATAATAATATCACCAACACCGAATTTTTTTAATTATTCATTCATATTTCATCAATGTGGGTTTTTGATGAAAATAGAGTCACAATGCTTCGAGAATGTGGTAGTCCTCACATATACAAATGATATTATCCTCATTATGTGGTTGAATAAATATGAAAAAATCATATATTATTTTTAAAAAATTATTAATATGTACGCAATATCATATATATTTCATTCACATAACAAATAATCATATTATTTAAACTTATCACCTTCCATGTAACGCGTTAGTGAATGACAAATCCATCACTTGAGGGGATGGTAGTCTACTATATAAACTAGCGTTGTTATTGTATCAAATGTGTAATAGAATGTAAAACATTTTATATATGATATTATTAATCAATAGGAATAATTATTCAACAAATAAAATATATATAATTTATTTGAAACATCAAACACAATAGTGAAAGTAAAAAATGGAAAAAATTATTCACATCGGTTAATGAGTTTGTGGTGTATCATACCCACAAATTAGGATTTCCTAACCAATTTTTTTTTGAACTGGAGGTGGTATTATGTCATTAAAATAACATAAAACAAATCTCATTCTATATAGGATAATTATTTATTTATACTGTCATGATTTAAGAATAATTGAAGGAGTCGGAGATTGAAATAAAAAATACCCAATGAAGGATGATTCTTCCTCTTTAGGTATCCTCCTTTGGATTTCAAAAAATTCGTCACAAACCAAATTTATTCCCAAAATATGGATCCTAGAATGATTTTATATAATTTTTAAAGCGATTTGGTCTGTTATTAGGGGAAATAAAAAGTTTTTAGGTTGTGAATTAGAGAGGGGAGGTGTGTCCTTTTATAAATGAGGTGAGTGGTACACATGTAATTTTATGAAAAGATTAAATCATAACAATATTTATACAATGAAAAAAGACAGATAAATTTTCAATTAATTATCAAAGATGACCTTTGTTTGATATTATTCAATAAAATGGGCGTCGGTCATGTTTGAGGGGTTTTTTATCCCTTATCTATTTAGTTTTACACCTCAGTATATTGATTTTACATTAATTCCAATAATTAATGTTTTATTTTTTTACAATTTGTTTTAAAAAAATATTGTACTGATAATATTTAAAATTTTAGATAATTAATAATCTACATACTCAATCAATTTTTATAAATTCATTTCATTTATGTATAAAATTTTAATATAAAACTAATCCAGTAAATGAGGAGAGAAAGAGAGTTATTAAATTTAAAAATTAGAATAAGTACAATATTTTTAAATAAAAAACAGAATAATGGAAATGATTGTAATGAAAATTGTTGGTAAATTTATATATTTTGGTTACATTTTATTTTAATTCCAATTTAAATTTGTGACACCCATAAATTTTTAAATAGTAATATCATCTTTGATAGTGTATGTGATATGAAACCCCAAGCTAGGATGAAAGTAAAAGACACAAATAGTTTAATAATTTTTTTTTTAAATTAATTAGTTCTATAAAATTTCATAAATTGTATACAAATATGAGTTTCGAATTTTTTACACATGACTCAGAGATTATCTTTCATTACACACATCACTTAGGTCAGCTTGTGAGACACACAACATATAGTTAAAATGAAATACTAAATATTATAAAAATATTATAATTTTAAACTATACTAAAAACCTATCCATTAAATTATAGAAAATTAATATGAGTAACATATTTTTCTAAATATGGTTTAAATTTATTACTAATAAAAAATAATCATTTAATAGAAAAACAAATGTTTTAAAAAATGTATTTTTTTAAAAGACATATTAACAATCATTGGAAAAATTTATTAATAAAAATATATACAACTATAAGGTAATTTATATGGAAAATTAAACACTATTTTTTAAATTTTAATATAAATATTTTTTTAATTATATTTTTTTATATTTTTCTTTAATGCTTCTTTTTTTCATGAATAGTGAAATCAGATGAATTGTTTTAAAAAAAGCCATTTCCCTTAAAAATTATATAATATTAACTTATATTTTATAAAAATTGTAAAATAAAACTAGTAAAATTATATATTTATTTATCCAATTATTTATAGTGGAATTACATTGATATAGAATTCTTATATAAAATCCTTATAAAATTTTGAATATTTTAATATCTAAAACTTTTTTTCTCATCGCATCTGTGGGATAAATTTTAAATTAAAATTTTCCACTTCTATTTATTAACATTAGTAAAATGGATTCCATATTTTTAATATAAATAATATATAATTTTAAAAAAATTTAACATAATTATTTATCAAAATAGATTATAAATGAAGTAAATAAGTTATTTATTATGGTTAAGGTAGAATTATGTTTACATGGGGTTAATATAATATTATAAGGGTAAAAATAACCTAAAAATTGTAAAAATGCCTATTGGTTAGATATATTCATATTTTTTGAAATATATTTTATTTTTATGGTCTATTTTAGATCCTATTTCCATATAGAAAAAGTGGGAAAATCAATTTTTCTAGTAAATATCTTTAATGCCCTCTACCCCACATTTAAAAGCCCTCTGCTCTCCTCCATTATTCACAATATTAAAAACTTTGGATTAGATGATACATAGCCAAATAAATTCTAAAAATAACGTCATCCAGAATATAAACCTTATTTTGAGATAAAATCAACTATTTTATGGGTTTAGTTGAAAAATAAGTAGGAATCTAGATAAAGAGGTAATTAACATAAATAAGAATATTAATTTTCATTATTTACAAACATACATAATTTTTTTTAACCATGTTGAAATAAAATACATAGCATCATATAAATTATAATATTTTGTTATATTATGTTTCTGAGAAGTAATAAATCCAAATTCATCAAATGGGCTACAAAATCATTGTTTATATGTATGACAGACTACAAACATGATTGCCAAAGTCATTCATTCTTCAACAAAAACCTTTCATGGTTGGGAGTGATGAAGAAGATAATGTGTATACATGATATTTAAAATATATTTTCACCTATTGTGTCACTACATCATATAAATTTTTACATTTCATTTCATAGGATATAAAATATCATCCCTCATGTCTATGGTAACTATAACCTTGGAAAATGATGTGATTTTTCATTCACTAAGACATCTATTTAAAGGTGATAAAGAAATGATGAAAATTATATTTGATATAAATTAAATGAAAAATATAATTATTAAATATTAGTTATTATATAAACATTATATATATTATTTCATTTATTACCTTTTTACTCAATTAAATACGATAACATTATTCTCATACGTGTAGTCAATCACCATTATGAATTGATGTGCAATACTATTCATTAAACCCCTACATAGTTGATATATATATATATGTATATAATTTTTTATATATTATATTATTATAATTTTTGACATATTAAAAAATATGTTACATTTTTCATAAAGATCATAAGAAAATGGAAATGTTACTATTTCTTATGTACGATCGACTGTCTCTATGATAAAATCAGACTTCATTTTTTAGAACCATATTTCTTGAATGGTGTTAAAAATAATATTTATAGAAATATATTATAATTATTTAATGATTAATATTATTTATATGGTATAATTATACAATATTTTATATAACTAGATATTTTATTATGAAACGCGAACAAGAAAACAAGTAAATTACCAACTGAAATAAAAAAAATAAAAAAAATTATTAATGAACTAGTAATTAGATAGTATAAATGATTATTTATGATGATAAAAATATTAATAGGTTTATGTAATAAGTTATAAAAATTTTTAATACCACTACACAAGAGGTTATATAATGTTCAATTGGAAAGAAGAGTTAGTTAATGGATTTCTTAACTCCACTCCAACTCTCTATATTAAACATATTCTTAATTAATTATGACACCATATGATTTATTTGAAATTAATATTAATAATATTAAGTTTTACTTAAACATTTTTTGGGGATTTATTGTTTACAATGATAAAATATCCTTTTATATATTATCATATCAACATTATGATCATTTTATTGTTTTAATTCAAAATTTCATTTTAATTGAGATTGTTTCTTTATGAATATAAGATAATGGATATTACATGAACATTTCCTAATAAACACATAACATTTCCTTCATATATATAAATTCATGATATTTAAAAATAATAGTACCATTTTTTAAATCTTTGGTACTTAATATTATTTAGTAATAAATTTTATAAAAATCAGACTCCATCTATCTCTTCAGTCCAAAATATTTTTTCTTCCTAAACGTATTTTTTAAAATGATATCAAATTTTATTTAACACAACAAGGATTATTTATCAAAGTAATTTTTCTCTAATTGACCCAAATACTCTACCATATTTTCCATTATATTATTTTGATAGTGTTGTAAAACACACAACACCCAATTTAACCAAAATTATACTAAGTTGTATTTTATGCATTAAAAAATAAATTCTAACACTTACAGAGATTTTATGTGGTATATGATTATTTTATATATAAAAAAATATATTTTTACATTCACCTTTTAAATTTCATATCAAATGATAATAAAAAATTCAATATTACATATAGAAATACTATATTTTTATAATGGTTGTTTAAACACCATTTAATGGAAAACCAATTTTAAATCTAAATATAGAAACATTAATTGATTTATTAAGTCATAATAAAAAATATATTTAAAATATAAAAATAATAATTATTTAATGGATAAATTTTGATATTTTTATGAAGCATTTTGTTTTTAATGAATAGTTAAAAATACAGAATTTTAGGTGACAACTGATTTGCATCTAAATTATATATAATGATAAATTATACTATTAAATTTATGTATTATTTAATTAAATAATATTTTGTACCAAATTATTGAATATTTATGATTTTAATCAATTTAAAATTTAAATTTATTGAGAAAAAAGCCGCTTTTAGAATGTTTTTACTTTAAAAACATGCATTGGCATCCCCTCTATGGGATTAAATTTAAATAATGTTTTTTCAAATTTAATGAAAATAATTTGTAAGGATGGATTCAATTTTTGGAATATATATAATTTATAATTACTATGAATACCAAATATCTTTTTTACATAAATTATTAGTGATTATAATCAAAATTATTTATAATTATTAGTGAACAAGTATGCTTAATAAAAGACTAAAACATTAAATTATACAACCACATTAGCTATAAACATGTACAAAACCAATTTTATGTCCATAAATGATCCATTAACCATCAATTATTTAGTTTTTTAGGTTTTGGAATATTTTTTTGTGTGTAAAATGTTGGTACACCTAACTTTCTTTGAGAAAAATAACAAGTGAGTCCTTTTCCTCCCTTATAAAATGACACCACTTCCCACTGATACATCAAACCAATAAAACAAATATTGGTTGGAAAATATCTTACCAAATTGAAACCCAAAACCCCTCCACTCTAACTTTAATCCCCCATTTGGATAGAAGTCTTGTTAGGTCATCTTTGGGTACAAACCATGAATAGTTACCCGATTAAGAGGTAACATCTTCTCTCTGACTATCTAGTAACATTTCCATTATCCACCCCCAAAAATATATATATTATATGATTATAAAAAAAGTATCATATATACACTATCATGTTGTTGTCTAAATGTTTATTCCTATAATTACCTCCCACCTAATGGGTAATGAACATACTATTTCTGTGTACGGTGAACTACCCCCTCACGAAATGATTATTGTTCATTTATCCTTTACAAACCCTAATGTTGTCCATTATGATGAAAAATATATTTATATATGTAATATATTATATTTATAAGTCCTTTCTAATAATTGAACTATTATTTAGATCATACCATTATTATTTACATCTTTTTAAAATGTGATAATTGTTTTTTAGGATGTGTGGACTACAACACCCTAAAAGTTATATGAATCATTTGGGCCATACACGAAACATATAAATGAGTTTTGTATAAAACCTATGTAACATATATAACATATATATGATACTAGATTTATAAATTATATGTTTATCTTTTAGTTTTAATAATTTTAATACAACAATGAAATGGGTGTAATGTTCATTTGTACCTATGACCTATCGTCTCCATTAATGGTGCACTTTATCTCTTCTCTTCAATCATTATATATTATCCTCAGTGAATATGTCTTGGATATATATGATAATTAATACATGGATTTCATTTTCGAGATGATTAAATCATGATCTATGCAATAATAAGAACACAAGAATTGTTGAAACAAACATGAGAAAACTATGTAATTAACACCCAAAATAGTTAATATATTTAACGATTATTTACAAAAAAGTTATTTAAATCTTATAAAGAACTAATATATTATATTATAATCCTAATTATGGTTATAATATATGTTAATAAAATATTTTAAAATACTATCTAGAAGGATAAATACAATACAATAAAATTAAGGCTAGGGTAAGATATTTCATCTCAATTTACAATACTTTGAGACTCATTTTTTATGCAATAATTCAATTTTATTCATTGTATATACTGAAAGTTTACAAGCTATATCATGAATATAATTTTTTTAATGTTATTATATGTTTCATTAAATTCATTTTGATTTATGATTTAAATGATTCAATGTGGTATAAGACACATTGGAATGTGAAATGATTTTTTTTTCTTCTCGAATATTTTTATGTCCACAACCCTTGTCATTACTTATCCTTCTATGAGGTATTATTGATAAATATATATTATTTATTAAATATAATTATTTCATAAGGAAAATTATTGATTTTATATGTTTTTAATACTATGGATAGGTTCGACATTGGATGGGGACCTGTTAATGAAATTCCCTTAATGAATCAAAAATCTAATGAGAGGAATCTTTTGGCCAAAATGGTTGGGTTTTTGCCCTATATTTTGTAAAAAATCTGGTATGTAATGGTACCTTGTAAATAATCAACATGGATTACAATAATTATACATTTCACAAATTTATATTCATTTTTTACTCATCATTGATATTTTTCATCCATATATATATAGATACATTTCATTTCCCTCATTTAGAATTCATTAATATTCATCCTTGAGAATTATAATTGACATATATATGAATACATTTCATTATCATTTTATTTATTTATATGAAATGATATTTAGTTTCTTACACTTCTATATTGTTATTTTCATATTTATTTTATTGAATGGAATGTGTTATCAGTTCTTCACCATCCCATTTTAATTTATTCATATTGGTTCATTATTGCTTCTGATTTACATATACATACTAATAATTTGATATCACCCTTATTATATTTCTTTTCCCATGTTATAAAAATTAAATAATTGAATATATTTTCAAGGAGTCAGTTTATTTCAGTTTATTACTTTCCATGTTATATTTTGATTTCACAATGTATTATCAATTTCGTATATGAAATATTGCTTTACAAGACTACTAAACTAATTATTTATTTGGGATTTGATTACTTTTAATCTTGTAAAATTAATAAAATAGTGAATAAGATTCTAGATTCTTGGTATTTAGTGTGATATTTTGTATCAAATATAGTTTATCATCATCCTTGTATACTATATTTAGAAAACATAGATTAGATTTCATAACCCTAATATATACATTGTGGATAAATACACAAAGACATCTTATAATTTTGTTAATGAAGAGATTTGTGGGTATTATTAGAAATAAATTAATGTCAAGATACTACAACTAGATTTTTTTTCTTTACTATTGTACCTAGAAGTAACAACATGTAAAAGATTTTTTAGGCTAGACTAAGGGTAAACTTGTAAATGACAATGTGCCTTACTATGCACCTGGCTTGATACTGTCATGGTATATTCTCATGATAACTTTCATTTTCATTAACTAAAATTATAAAAGGATTTAAATCTAAAAATTCCCTCAAAGTAACCAATGTTAGGATTTATGATGAAATTTTATTGATTGATATACCATATATGAAATTTATGCTTTTTCAGGGAAATCCAGTATATGCATTTTTTTTAAATGTCACCTGTAAGGATGTATGATATTAATTCTCATGGAAAATGTAGAGATATATTCAATGAGAAATATAATACATCCAGTATCATAACATAGAATATTTTGGAAATATTAGGGTAGCATAGTAAGGTTTCTACAATTAACCTTTCTTGAATGGATATTTCTCTTCCACATAGTGATTCTGTAATTATGTATCATTTAGGTGGTAAAAGCCACCATCATTTACTGGGACTACTAATCAAAATGTTTTTAAACAATATATTATGTATTTGGAGAAGATATTTATTGTCGTGAAATGTAGTTAAAAGAAAAAAGATACACATGATGTCTATTGTCACCAAGGTGATGCTGATCAGTGGTGGTCTCTTATCTAGAATAAAATACTGGAAGAAAAAAATTTAACTCTTAGAATAAAGAACTTTTAAAAAGACATTATTAAATCAATAATTCCCTCATGATCAACATATTGAGATGAAGATGAATTTCCATTGCTTAAATCATGTGTAATAAATGTGTTTTTTAGATTATTATGCATCATTTACAAGGTCATATAGGTATTCTATAGAATATACATAACCAAGAATGGAAAATAACGAACGTATATAAGGATATAATGTCCAAACTTAAAATATCTTAAGTCCATTTCTTTCTAATATTTATTATCATACAATGAAATAGTGTTATATTCCATGAAGATGGAAATTAATTCTATAGATACTATGCATTCAAAGAAAACCCATATATTAATAGGTCTTATAAGATCCAAGAATATGGGAAGGCATCAAACCATAAAATAAAGATGAATATATCCCCATTATTTGATAATTGTCGAAAGAATCACCATTTTAAACGTATTAATGGAATTATAGATTGTTATAAATTTTGATAAATAGGTCATTGTGTTAATTAATTCAAGGGGAATAAAGAAAAAATTAATATTTAGTGTTACAACTACAAGTAAATGGAGAATTATGGAAACATATTTCCTATGAATCAAGGAATTCAACTATACAAGAGTTAACTATGAGATGTCCAAGCTTATCCAATCACTATAATGGAGTTGGATGTGAAATTTTAAATTGGGTAAGGTACACCAATACTATCTTAAAATTTATCTAATGTGTTGTTTGATATAGTATCATTACAAAGATTTAAATATAAAATGTTTCCTATGATAATTATATACATACCATTTGATTTTACATCGGAGTTGTTAGTCAAAACTCATAAGGGAGGAATCATTATAACTAGTATTTGTCAATTAGTCCCCATCATGACACATAAACGTGACTTATGTGCTGTCCTTATATTTATTCCTATGGTTTACTTTTATAGAATCATTTGTATGGACTTGCTCTCGAAATTGGATACAAAAAATATACATAAAATGAAGGAAAATACAATTTGTTTGGATTTTGAAGAAAACCTCATTGTTAGAGAAGAAGATTCTGCACTTTCTCTTTAAATGGACCCACTAACAATATCTCTACTGAATGAAATTTTTGGGGAACACGATTAAAAACATCAAATAATTAAGGAGGTAATATTCAAATTATGGACGTACCTATTGGATGGAATAAATTGATATATTTCTTGTTTATTTACCAGGACATCCTTCATAGTGTAATGTTTTATTTTCCATTTATTTAATCCTTTATTGAAGGCCAATATCAATGACTCCATATAGAATGACCACAACTGATTTAGTTTAATTGAATAATTAACTATGGGATTTTGGTAATAAGGTATTTATTCTCTGTAGTGTTTCACTATGGGGATTCCTTATTCTCTTTGATTAAAATAAATATTAAACCATTATGTTGGGTGTTTATTATATAGAAATAAATGCTATTAAAGTATATAAAAAGTATCATCTACCTCTCAATTTTCATTTTTTGATCAACTTCATGGAGCCTAATAATTTTCAAATATTTTTATTCAATTTTGGCATCACCAATTCCGAGTGAAAATGGGATACATTCTAAAGTTAGATTTTCTGACGAGGTATGGACATTATGTGTTCACAGTAATGTCAATTTGGATGAATAATGAAACCTAAATTTTTATAGACATGATGAATAGAGTATTCAAGTAATATATTGAATATTTTTTTGTAGTGTTCATTTATGACATTTTGTATTAGTCTAAAACCTATTAGGTCTATGAGAATAAGTTTCGTATCATCCTTAAAAATATTATATGGTATGATTTGTATGGTAAATTCTATATATGTGATATATGGGTTCGTTATGTCTCTTTTCATGGTTATATTGTCTCCAAATATGGATTATTGGTAGATCCTACAATCGAAAATGTAGTTATAGAATGACATGTGCCAATAGATATAACATCGGTATATAGTTTCAATGGTTTAGTGAGATACTATTAGTGGTACATTTAGAATTATTCTAGATTATCCAACCCCTTAAATAAGCCTACATGTAAAGGGTTATGTTTTTTCGGAAAAGGAATGTGAAGAACACATTGATGGAATAAATAAATGATTAGTCAATGCCCCAATTAAGAATCAGTATTCTGGGAGTGATGTGTTTGTCATATATTGTGATGCATAAAAAATGGTACTTGGTTGTGTCTTTATGAAAAAGGATAATGTTATTGTATACACATCAAGGAAATTTAATACTCTCAAACCGAACGAACTAACCCATAATATAGAGTTATTGACTATAATGTTTTATGGAAAACATGGAGAAATTTATATATATGGAGAAATATGTGAGATATACATGAATCATAAAATATTGAAATATATCATCTCATAGAAAGTGATCAAAATGGGACAAAGTATATGAATCTAAATAGTAACAGATTATAATTTACCAATACACTACCACCCATGAACGTTAGATAATGTAGATGATCCACTGAGTAGGAAGGATCATGGAGTTCTAAACCAAGGGATGGTTGAAAAATATCACATGTTCAATGATCTAGTAATGAAGCATATAAAAACTTTTCATAAAGGGGAGAAATTAATAAATTTTAAAATTATCAACAACCAATTATAATTAGAGAGGATAAATAATCCTAAATATGTTTATTATTTATTTAAAAAGAAAATCCTTTTCATAAAGGATGATAAATTAGAAAAAATTGTTTCTGAAGATATCGATATAAAATTTGGGAAGGGTCTTTTTGTTCCATCTATACGTGATCTACATAGATTATTTTTGGAAGATTCATATAGATCAAATTTATTTATACATCCTAGATGAAAAAATATGTATACGTACTTAAATTACAATTTTTTATGGGATTACATAAAGTGTTAAATTTCATGTTATATGGCCCGATGATTGGTTTTTCAACAAGTGGAAGTCATAACACAACATCCTAGAGGATTCATACAACATCTTCGTATTCTTGTATGGATATGGGATGAAATCAAAATAGTATCTTTCACGGAATATAAAAATAATGATTTAAATAAATATGCAATATGGTTTATTATTGATCTCTTATAAAAATCATTACATTTTCTTACTATAAGAGAATACATGCATCTTTAGATCCTTAAAAGGCCCTATATTAATGATGTTTTAAGACTTGATGATGCACCTATATAAATTGTCTCAGATCGAGATCCTAAATTAAATCAAAATTATGGAAGAGTTGTTAGAAGGATCTTGACACCAAGATTCATTAAAGTACTACCTGGCATCCTAAATCTGATGGGCAGTCTGGACGAAATATTCAAACAATGGAGAAAATATTGAGGTCATGTTCAATTTATAGTCAATGTATATGGGATGAATATTTACTTTTACTCTAATTTTTCTATAATAACAGTTTCCCATCATGTCTTAAAATGGCGTTGTATGCATAACTCTATGGGATGAGATGTCATAAAAAACATGTTGGGATGATATTGGCGAAAGAAAAATCATAGACCTCAAACTTGTTGAACAGAGGACATCAAAGTTAATGCTTATCCAAGATCATATTAAATATCCTTAATATTGGAAGAAGATTTTTGTCAATAATAAATGGAACTATTTAGAGTTCCAAGTGGTAGATCATGTTTTCCTAAAGTTATCTCCATGTAAGGGTGTGATACGATTTGAAATGAAAAGGAAACTCTATCCTAGGTACATCAGAACATTCAAAATTCTTGAAATGGTTGGAGTCTTTTCATATCATTTAACATTTCCAGTAAATCACTCGAGGATTAATAATGTGTGAAATATATAACTAATAAGGATGTATGTTCTAGAGCCAATTAATGTACTCACATATTATGGGATAGAGTTGGAACCTGAACATTCATACTCTAAATAACCCATTAATATTCTTGATACCAAAGAGGGAGCATTGAAAAATATAACAACTCTTCTAGTGATGGTACTCTAGAAAATTCACAAAATGACGGAATAAACATGCAAACAAGAAGAATATATTAGATAGAAATAACCACATTTTTTGGAGGCTATGCCCCAGAATTATTACGGAAATAATATTATTAAGAGGGAAGAAGGTATCAACCCATTACATGACCATTTTTTGTTTTATATTTTGTTTATGTCATTGTAATACACAAAACACGTGATTTAAAACATAAAATACATTGCCACATTTTTTAATATAAAAATAAATTCAAAAAATTTCCAATAGTTTATGTAGTATATTTATTTATTATATGTCTATGAATTTTTTTTAATTTTAACTAATATATTTTATTGAAATTTGATAAGAAAAAATTCAATATTACATATAAATATTCTATATTTTTATAATGATTATTTTATCAACACAGAGTGGTGAAAAAATTATAAATCTTAATTTAGACACTAATTTAATATTTCAAAATAAGCATCATCATTTAATGAAAAACATAATAATTAGGTTATAGTTAATTTTTGATATTTTTTTAAAATATTTCATTTCTAAACAATAAATAAAAATAATCAATTTTATTTGAATACATCATATTAATATAATTTAATTATATGGTTAAATTATAATTCTAATTTGTGTTATAGTTTAATTATATAATATTTCATTCAATTAATACAATTTATGCCATTTGAATCATTCTTATTTTGAAATTTATAATAAAAACAGAGCAAACATTAGAGTATTCTAACTATAAAAACTAGCGAAGTCATCCCGTCTAGAGGATTTAATTGAAATTAATACATGTAACATTATGATTAGAATTTGAAAAAACATACTCTATATTTTTAGTAATAATATTTTATTATTTAGAAAATAACATATTTGGTTTTTACTAAAAATAATTTTGAAATTATTTAAAATTAACTACAATTTTTATGGTAAAATTATACATAACAAAGGAAAAAACAATTACCTTAAGGGACCAACTGACTTAGAAAATTCTCCAACACCCATTTTCAATTAATACTTATTCCATGAACCTCCCATTATATAAATATTTTTGGTTTTTAAGATCTTTTGTATGGTAAAAACGTGGTTACACCTATCTTATATTCAAAAATATGATGTGAGTCTTTCTTCCATACTTATAAAAGGAAACCAAATATCCCCATCTGTCACACATCTCAAAACACATATGTTAATCCAATATCATCCCAAATACATTCAGAAAATCCATACCCCAATCCTTAAATCATTACTTTGGGATGAAATCCTTCCAAGGAAGCCTTTCAGTTCAAACCAAATGTAGTTACCCGATTAAGAGGTAATCTCTTCTCTCAAACTCTCTAGTTTCATTTCCATTATATACCCCCTAAAATATTTTTATTAAATACTTATGTAAACAATATATTATTATAAATATATAAGTATATTTTTATGCATTTTTTTATACATACACTTACACAAAGATGCTTCTAACCTGTAATGAACATACTGTTTCTTTGTGTGGTGAACTCTTACCTTACAAAATGATAATTGTTAATTTTTTCCATTAATACCTATAATAGTGTCCATTTTGATTAAAAAAAATTCTATATATATTATATATGTTATTTATAATTTCTTTATTTTTCATTAATTATAATTTAGAACATACCATTATGCTTTCCATATTTTTTAAATTTGATAATTTCATTTTGGAATGTGTGTAATACTACCCCCTCAATGTGATATGAATAATTTATTCAACAAATGGAACTTATAATAGACAATTTAAATAAACATATATAACATATATAAAATATATATGATACTATAATTATATTATACATTTGTATCATTCAGTCTTACATATTTTAATATAGAAAATAAATTAAAGTAGTGTTCATGTGTGCGTACGACCTACCATCTATATTAATGGTGGAACTCATTTTTTATCTACAAAAAATAATGATTATGATAAATAAATATGTAATGTATATATATGATAATTAAATAATGGTTTAAATTTTGGATATTAATAAATTATGATCTTTGTAATAGGATCAATACATGAATAGTCAAAACATTCTTTCAAAATCTAGGCAATTAACTCCAAAAATAGATAAAATAATGAAGGATTATTAACAAACTGGTAATAAAATATTATAATTAATTAGAATATGATATTATAAACATGATTTTGGTAATGTTATAATTTATTAAAAAATATTAAACCACTATAGTGTAGTACAAATACCACATAACTAAAGGAACATTAATATAAGAGATTCAATCTCAATTTAAATTAAATTGATAATTATTATTTTTATGAACCAGTTCCCATTTATTTGGTGTATATACATCCCATGGTCCTATTATATCCTAAATATATTTATTCTTATGATATTATAAGTTTTATTTAATTCACTCTAAATTATGACTTAAATGTTTCAATGTGGTAAGTGACACATTGGAATGTTAAAATATTATTTTTCCTCAAGAATGTTTTAATGTCCACAACCATTGTTGTTTCCAATCATCCTCATTGGTATTATTTATAACTCATTGTTATTTATTAAATAGGTATATTTGATATGGAACATTATTTATTTGATATATGAGGAATTCTTTGGACTGTTATGACATTGGTTGGGGGTGGATAAATTAAAGCCCCTCAATGCATTAGTAGTCTCATGAGATGAATCATTTGTCTATATTAGTCTTGTTTTAACCATATATTTTGTAAATTTCCTTTTGAAATGTGTTAATAGTAAAGTTAATATGCATATAATAAATAGGGAATCTCATAATCAAGAGTTTTCATCATTTATAATATGTTATTATTCATCCATTATATTATCCATAGACAAATCATTGCATATATTTCATTTCCCTCATTTAGACTTAGTTATTATTCATCCATGGTATTTTCCTTCATCTTATCTATTAATAAATTTAATTATCAATTTATTGATTTAGATAGAATTAGATTTAGTTTCTTACCTTAACATTTTCATATTTCCTTATATATTTATTTTAGAGTCATATCTTATGAATAATCCACCTTTCCATGTTAATTTATTACTACTGATTTAATATTGATACTGTATTACGTAAAATTATTGAGAATTTGATATCAAAATTATTATGTTTCTCTCAACAGGATATAAAGATGATATATTTTAATAATAAATAATCGATTCCATTTATTTTAGTTTATTTGGTAGAATGTTTTATTTTTTTCCCAATATGTTATTGGTATCCTGTTTGAAATCTTTTTTTCCAAGACAACAAAATTGATCGATCCTTCAAGATTGATTCCTTACAATCATGCTAGTGTAATAAAACAATTCACTCCCTCCATAATTTTTATGTCATGGAATTACAAACACCATGTTTAATTATTTTGAAGAAAATTAAAATTATCTTATATATTTTGAAATATATTTTTCTATTGGATTTTACCAAAAATGTAAATGGAAAATTTAATCCATTTTTTGAAAAATGCATTTTCATATCCTTTTTACAGTGAAAAAATAATTTTATTTAAATATATAATAGATGTAAAAATTACCCACTGTAATGGACTCTATATATTTTATGTTTCCTTTTCTTGTTAACAATCCAATTTTTAAATCCAATATAATTAATAGTATCATAAAAATAAAATAATTTTATAAAAGTTTTAAGGTTATGAACTGTTATTTTAAAAATAAAATGACTATTTTGCCCAATAATTTTTTAATGGTCTTTTTATGAAATTTATATTAATCAATGAAATAAAACATTAATTATATTTATAATCCACTATTCAAATGTTATATTAATTAACAAACTTATTTTTTATTTGGATTATTTGGGATCAGTTTTACTAAGGATGTATAATTTTATTACGATTTATCATATTACACTGAATGGTTTATGATTATGTCTATTAAATTAGGTAATTGTTAAGATTTCATATGTTAGTTTTTTCAATATGATTTTTTATGTTTATTATTCTTCACCCATTTCATATTTATAGTTCAATGGACATTTTCTGTTTGAGGAAAGGCCCACTATATCTCATTCATTAACTAGTAGTTCTCATGAGTGAATATTGATATTGTTTAGGCTAAGGTATTACACATTTATTTAGGAAATTTAACAAAATTCTTGATGTTATAAGATGACTTGGAACAAGACATGATTGTATGTTTTAGAAGTCCATAATTATGGATTCAGTAATAATTATTGAGTTATTGATATTATATGTAATTAATCGATTTTTTAGAATATACATGTTGTTATTTAATGCCCATTTTTTTATTTATATTGATTTATTATATCATATTTTATTTCTTTCAAATTGTTATCATCTAATTTTATAAAATGTAATTTTATTAGTTTATTTATCATTAAATATTTAATATTTCATATTAATTCATAAATTATACTATATGCTTAACTATACTATTTATTTGAGCACACCCCTTTATTACTTTTTATTTCCTCAATATACTCGGAAGTATTTATTGGATGTTGTTAAGGGATCCACTAATGGGAATAATGGTGTACACAAATAAAATCTTTGTCATATTTTATGTCTTGAAATTAAATTTTTATTCAATGTATATATCTACTATACAATGAATAATATTATATTAATATCTTATGGATTCATTTCCTTATATATTATGAAAATTTAATTATGATGATAGTAGATTTGGGATACTCGGGAAGGGGTCTCTAAAGATAGAATCAAATATGATTTTGTAGAAAACTTAACAAATTGACTTAGTAAAAAATATATTAGTGAAAATAACCATATGATAGGATTTTGTGATATGTATATATAATCTACCTAATGTTTTATCAAGTTAGATATTATATGGTTCTTTGTACAAATAAATACTTTCATGTATTAACAATGTTGAAATGGTTCTGCCATAGATTTTCCTGGGGATAAAAACATGGAATGTGGTGACATGTTCTTAACATAATAATCACATGGTTCATGAGAAGATGACTAAATTTTCTCCTAGTTAGATATTAATAGTGTATATGATTATAATAAAAAATTTATTATAGACTATTATGATAGATTTTAAAATGAATTTATCCCAAAATAAACCATGATTACGAAAATGAGATTAGATATTACAAAAAACATAAATATATATAAAATATTTTACTATTTTTTTGGATTGCACATTTTTAATAGTTATATGATCTAATTAATTGTGTTATTTTCTTTAGAAATATCTCTTGTTGGAAGGAAGTTGAATCGTATCAGTTTACAACTCTATTTTAAGATTCCCTCGTGGTAATGATAATGATGCCGGTGTAGGAAATATCACTAGAACTAGCCAAATTATTCTATATTGGGGTAGCAGTATCAGGTTAAGAGTTTTACTTAATATAGTATGGATGATCATGCCGATCCCACTTATAGTGTAACAATGTTATATCATTTCATATTTCATCAAACCACATCATTCATTAAGACTAAAATAAAATTTTGGGAGAAAATTATATATGTTTTTTATAGAAGAACATTCCCACATTGGGAATAACGGAAATTAAGAATGTTTTCATGTTTTTTTATCTTATATCATGATATATAGATCAATGTTATTCATTTATTCGAAACACTATGTATGAGAAAAATATAGATAGCATGGAGCGAAATAAAATCAATGAAATATTCTATCAAAAATATTTTAAACATGATCAATGAAAATATATGCAAATAGAGTTCATGATTATAATATAGAAAAATGTTTTAAATTATGCTATGTATGAAGAAAAAATTATAATATGTGAGTGGAATACAATGGAATACCTACGTGATCCAAAGAGAAAGGTTTCTCATTTCATTAATGGGCATAAACAATTAATCTAACAGAAACTATTCTCCCATGCTTTCTCAGTACATGGGCATAAAATATCACATGTTATAAAGATAAAAACTAATTCTCCATGTCATGTATAAAGAAAGGGATATAAGAGAATAAGTGTAAGATATAGGAAAATATGGATGATGGGATTGAGAGAAACATGGAATTTTCAACATTTGATACATATGGAAAGAAACAGCATGTGACTTGCTTAAAAGAAAAAGGATTTAGGCTCATGTGTTATTAAAATGGACACCATGCTAATTATTTCAAGGTAAAAAATAATCTACCAATATGTAATGCTTCTACAATAAGGGTATGGGGAAAAAATAGAATGAATTATCTATGTTTTTAGGTAAAAAACTCAAAAGGAAGAATCCATAAAATGTCAAGGTTATATAATTACTACAGAAAATGTAGAGTGATTAATGTTATTATATCAATGTAAGTTGTTCTAAATTTATTATAATAAAGAAATTAAAATTATAAGAATAATAAAACATAAATTTATGGTACTATAGTACCATTTTATAAAGTATTTAAGAGAATATGTTGAATGGTACCAATAACCCAGAAAATTAGTTATTCAAAAAGATGATTCTCATGGAAATCACACAATTTAAGAAAAAACCCCTTAAAATGTTGATAATGAGATGATATATTTTTTGGATAATGATAATATTGAAAATTTTAATATACATTGAACAATACTTACTACCAGGGGATTTGTTAATGATAAGTTTAATTCTAAAATTCAATGGCATTATTTCAAATATATTGGATCTTGATCTTTTTTAAGGGTCATAAGTCCTACCAATTATGAAATGGTTTATATTGATATTTCAACGTGGACTAAATAAATAAATTATTATATCATAATATAAATATTTTTGAATATTAGAAGACTTATTAAAATAATATTACTTTTGATTTTTTTTGAGAGATAATAAATGAATGTAAATCTTTTATGTATATTATAATACCTTAAAATTTATTTTTAGTGCTTATAGAATAAAAAATTCTGTTTTAGACATTTATTTTTTATTGTCTAGTGATGAATTTAAAATTTAGAAAAATAAAATTAAATGCTAATTCTATGTATATGATATAAAAAACATATCATGTAAGTATTTTTTCATATATTTTAATATTGTTGATTATTTTCTCAACGTTAAGAAAATGATCTTCAAAGAAAATATATATACTATTACATTTATACCTGATCAATAATATGGCCTTTTAAATCATAAATGATTTATAGATTTAAGATTCTTAACTTCCCATTGATCATTCAATATATATTGATTAATTAAAGTTTCCATTATATATATATTATTTTATTATAAGGCCACATATTAACATTCCACCAATTTCTCGAACATAAAATCATAATAATATATTATTCTAATCAACTATTATACATCCTTTTATTTCATATTAATTGGATATTTTATTTACACTTCGTACAATGTAGGTTTTAGAAAAATGACTCTTCTTAAATAAAGATGATTATTTTTATGGTCAAGTATAAATTTTGAGAATTCAATTGATTTTTAGTGGAGAGAATGTGACACCCTGAGAATTTATAAGAAGGTCATTTTCTTCGGTTCCTTTTGTGACATGCAATACCAAACATAGAAAAAATATAACACCCATAGAAATTATGATATAATTAATTTAAATAAATTGAAATTATTTATTATTATGAATTACCGGAATTGATGATTTCTCATTCATTACATGACACATTTATTTTGTCTTGTGTTACACACAAGACACATTTTACTTTACCATATACGCAACAATGAGTATACATAGAATGTGTAATATTTTTAAATTATTAATATATAATATAATTATTATAATCCAGCTATTAAATTGATTGTTATGAATAGTACTAACTACCTTTCAAAATAAATTATTATCTAATTTAGCTAAAAAAAATTATAATCATTTAGAATAAAAATAATTCTATTCTGAAATAATATATTTTTTCTAAAACAATGATTACCCCAGTTTTTTCCAAGATAATTTAAAAATATTTTTTATAATTTTAAAAAACTCACCTTAAAACAAGAGAAATATGGTTTAAATAATAATATTGAAATATTTTATGATTAATTGTAGATATTTATCTGGGATTTTACTTTTTTAATGGATATAAAAAATAATGATTTTTAATTGAAAACATCCTTTTAAATTAAAGAATATATAATATTAAACTATATTATTAATTGGATTAATAGTTAAATTTGTTAAATTATATTTCTATTAAAAAAATTTAGTTCACTTTAATCACATTCATATTGAATTTATATATATAATTTTTAATCCACTGAACATTTTTACATAAAAAAGTAGATATCCTATAACATTTGTGGGATTAATTTTAAATTATATTATTCCTGTCAAGTGAATTATGTCTGGAAAAGTTTATTATATATTTTTAGATAGAATAATTAATATCATATAATAAGGTCAAATTTATTTTTAACTAGAATGAATAATGAGTGTGGTAAAAAATAATTACACATGTTTTAACAATAAACTGTTTACCACAGGTAAAACTATAGTACATAAGGGTAAAAATGAATTATAAACATGCATAAAAATTATTTAGTTTCTATATTTATACCAATAAATATATAAAGATCACTTATAGTATATTTATTAACATTATAAAAAAAATGTTGTTTAACATAATTTTAATAAAAAATCCAAATGTGTACTCACTGCTACGTATAAAATGTCACCCACTCTCTACTATTCCTCAAAAATTAAAACTACTATATTTCATAAAATAAAATCCCAAATTATATCCCAACTTATATCCCCTCATATTTTAATAATTTGTTTTGGTTGAAATCCATCATTTAAAATCATTAGTGTATACTTAATGTGGATACTTGTTGAATAGATAATGTTATTCAAAGAGAGACATTATATTACTTCTTTCTCCACCTCCCTCAATTTTTATAAATCCATGATGATATAAATACTATATAGTATTCGATAAAATCATATTTATTTATAATATGTTCATAAATAAAACCACCTACACTATTATTCAATGGGTTATGAATTCTTCACTCATGTGTATAACAAACTACCCCCTCAAGAATTGATGTTATTCATTATTCGAATACCACCTTTCCAGAATGGTTATTTTTATGAATCTAATATATATATATATATATATATTAATTAAAAAAATATAGTTAGTATATCATGTATTTTTTTATAATCCATTCAATATGAGACATGATAACGTCACACGTGTGTGCGATAGACAACTACCTTACAATGTGTTGTGATTCCTCTTTCACTAACACTTCATGGAAAAAAATAATGATAACTTTGATGATTATATGTTATATAAATTAGAACATAATTATATTATAGGAAAATTAATCATTATAAAAATATAATATATATCATTTTATTTATTTTCTTTCCACTCACATAAATGTGATAACATCCTTCATGTATGGATGGACTACGACCTTCCCAAAGTGATGTGACACACTTTTCATCACTCCACGACATGGATTCAATGTATAAGAGTATAATTTATTGTATATGATAATATAAAATTTGTAAAATAAAAATAAATTTATTAACTTATTTTCATAATGATCATTATAAAATGTAAATTTTAATCATTAATATGTACGACCTACCGTCTCTAGGATCGTAACATACTTCATTTTTTAGACCCATATTTCATTATTGGGTTTAAATGTAAAACTTATTTAAAATTATAAAAAAATGTCACCATTATTAATATGTATATTATATGACTATATAATATGTGAAATTACATGATCATTCATGATTAAACAGGAATCATAATACAAGGAAATTAAAAGAAGAAATAATAAAAATAATAAAATATTATTCATGAACAAATCAAAAAGGTAATAAAAAGATATTATATTATACTATATATATAAATATGGTTATTTTAGGGAATAATAATAATCTTAGGGCCATTATACATTATTTTAATGAATTTTCAGTTAAATAAAATCATTTTTAAGGGGTTAATAAATACATCTTCCACTGATTAAGATTTACATATAGTTCATTGATTATGTCATGAACCAAATATTTGTGTAATTAGTTTTGATTATATTATCGGGTATTCCAATTTTTATATGGATATTAATTTTATATTGATATAAAATCCATTGATTAATTACATGTTTAATTTTGTGAACATTTTAAGGGTTGAATTAATAATAATTTTTAAATCGTGGTTTTTTATTCATTAGTATGAGTTAATGGAAATTACATAATTATTTATTAATAGTTTTTTTATTTACTCCCACAATGTATAATTATTATATATTAATTTAATTTCTATATTTTTACACTATTTTAAACAAAATATTTTTTATAATATTTTCAATAAAACATGAATTTATCTCTCTCTTTAGAATGAAATAATCATTCTTAAAAAATCATTTATCTAAATTAATTTTTAAAAGATTTTTTTGAAATTTTATAAAATATATAACAAAGAAATTTTCACCCATTTTTACTATTGATAATTTTTTTCTATCATATATTATGTATTTTTCAAAAAATAAAATTTTGGATTTTACTGAATATTAGAAAGGAATCTTTTGAACATTTTATGAACATTGCATTTTCCCTTAATTGTTATAAGGAAAGATGAATTTTTTTTAAATTATATGACATGCATGAAATTAACCACCATCATGACATTTATTTCATTTAAATTACTTTTTATTTTTATGAGGATCATTTAAAAAAAAATTAAATGTTATTTTAAGAGAAATAGATTTTTAAAAATGGTTTTTGTTTTTAAATATTGATTTCAAAATAAAACTGATATTTTCCCCAAGAATTGTTTAAAAGAAATTTTTATTGTATTTATATTCATATTTGAAATTAATAAATCATTTTAATTATGATATAATAGTGTGATGTTTTATTTATATCATCATTATTTATTCACTGTAAGATTAATGGTCAGTTTGATTGAAGATTTTAAATTATATTTCCATTATCAATTTTTATATAAATGGAATAATATTATTCTTATTGTTTTGGTAAGTATAAAAATTCCTTATTCTATGTATTCAATACAATTGTTTTTGTTAATTTTGATTCACCCCACTCATATGAGTAATTAATTTTACATTGTATGTGATGGGTGGGGATGTTTTAGATCCTTGATATATCAGTTGGTCTCATGAGAAAAACAATATTTTGTATTTGTTGACGTCTTACCCATCTATATTTTATTTTTACAAACAAGTCTCCTTTATATTATATGTCTTTTTAAAGCTCATGAATGATATTTTTTAGATATAATAATCAAGTATTCAATCGTTATAAAGTATATTATTGATATTCTATAGGATTATACAGTTAGTTAAAATATATATAGTCTTATTACCTACTCTGGTTATTATTTATATGGAATACTTTGGTTATCTTTTTTTTTCAAACTATTATGAGTTTATTTATTTACTGGGAAGAGTTTATATTATATACAATTTTTATTGAATATTACTTATTTATTCATAGATTCTATTTTACAATTACCCTTAATAAGCATTCAAGATCTCCCTTTTCGTTTGTTTTATTTTACCCAGGATAATAATATTTATTTTGAGATTGATATGAATTGATACTCTAATTAGAATAACGGATTTTGAAAAAATTACATTGTGCATTTAATGTTTTAAAATGTAATTAATATTTTAAGATGGTATCCATTTCACCAAAACTACTAAACTATTATGTCCTTTAAGATGTCATTCCATATATTTTATACAAATATAATTTACAAGGATATATCTTTGGGCTACTAGGCTGGGGGTCACTACAAAACATAAATTTATCATTCTAGATAATTTAAATAAAATGAATGTTCTAAATTAAAATTTATTATTTTCAGTATTAGTAGAAAAATGAAAAATTTATGAAAAATAAAAAATAATCACCCTAAGAAAACATTGAAATTAGTTTTTAAAATTTAAATTTGATTCTATATAATAAATTTCCTAAAAGTATATTTAGATTAAAATTATCTACCAAAAGGGTGACCAAACCATTTTATGAAAAATCATAGTTTTTAAAAAATTGAAATTATTCACATATTATTATAAATAAATATAAAATCACAATATTCATAACATATATAATACTATTCGTCCAATTAAGTAAATTTTTTTGATGGAAACTGTTACAATAAATAATAATGTTTTAATAAAATTTAATTTTTTGTTTAATCTGAGTCTTCCATTTAATGGAAGTTAGATATAGTGGTGGGTGTTAGTAAATTTTACCATAATATTTCATGCAATGAAATATAAAATAAATGTTGTTAATAATTAGAAGAAATTGAAGAGACATAATTTATTTAATAAAAATATATCATAGTGACTTTGGGATTCATATTTTCTTCTATGATTATTGTTTCATAAAACATATACTATCAAATATGTTGTTTTTATTTTAAAATTTCGGTCAGTTACATTCTTCCCAACATAAAATAATTTGTGTCCTCAAAAATTAAATGTGATCTAGGTAATTGTGTTCATGATACTTGAAAAATATTTTTTTTAAACCCACATCATAATAATAACAAACAAAACATTCACTTTATAAGATTGAATTGAAAATGTGAAGGTCACATAGAAAAACACATAACTAGATTTCCATGTTGCAGAATATTGCTGCTGTGTATAGATTAGAAATTTAATAAAAAGAATTAATAATTATGGATAGTGATTGAGGTCAGTAGAAAAACTAAATTATTAATGGAATTTTAAAGGCCTCAAAACCATAAATCTTGTATGTGTGAATTTTTCATAATTCATTAGAAATGTTGAAAATAAGTTAACATTATATTTCACCATCCAATTTCCTAGATTTTATGAATTATTTTACATTTAATGAATAAAATTAAATATACTCACATTGTATGATTCTATTTTATGAGAAAAATTTCATCACAATGTTTTTATTTTATTAATTTAATATTCATTGAAAACTCTGAGAAATTAATATCAAAAAATGAATTCTTTAGCCTGAAGTACTAAAATTCACTTTTAATAGAGAGTATGATACATTAAACAGTGAATAATATTTCTATATGACACTAACTATTTTCAAAATCTAATATCATTTTCATAAGTTATATAATATAATAAATTAAAATTTAATCCTCAAATTTCACAGTACTTGTTCTTCATTAAGAATTACTTACTAAAAATCATTTATCGATAAATAATGAATCCATAATAAGGACATAGTCTAATCCAATGGTAGGTTTCAAAATCATATTGTCATTCGGTTGTAGGTTCATTCCCCACATCCTTAAAATATGTGATTTATTATAAAATTTAAAATGGGATTTCCTTTTTCTAAAACCATATTAATATAATTATTATAACGTTCTGAAAAATATGTTGGATATACTTGAAATAAAATTAATTATTAAATACCATTTATACAATAGTTTTCAATACAATATTTTTCACAATGATTAATAAAATTATTTTATTTTTATCAAAATGTAATTAATGGTTATATTAACTATAATTATTTTATATACCTCTAAAATTGCATTAATGAAAGGTAAATTAATTATTTCTAAAATAACGTTTCCCATTAAAAAATGTTATTGACCAATGGGTTGTAATCCCCTAAATGGGTAATAGAATTTAATTAATCATTTTATATTTCAACCACATAATATTCATGATGGGGTTTTAAGACATTTATCACATAAAAAACCATAAACACAAAACACATGATGGTATCCATAAATCTTATGTTACTAAAGAAAAAATGCTTCAAAAATTTAACAGAATCCATAAATGTTTCATGATTTTCTCACCAAAATTCCATTGTAAAATAAAAATAATTTTACCATTTAATTTTTGAACCCTAATATATAAATATATTACTTTATATTTGAAAAATGTCTTTCCATAGTGTAGGGTTTATAATATAAGTGATTTAATTCAATAGGATAATTTCCATATTGTCAATATTTATGAAAATAAGTTATAAAGGGAACTCTAGGATGATATTTATTACCATAAATCATACTGTTCATTCTTCCGATTCTGCTCATTTTATCATTCCCTTCCTTTACACATAAGAAAAATGCTTTCTGATTTTTTTGATACAAATTATTTAAAATTTAATACACCTTGTTTTTAACCTAGTTCATTAATTTTCCTTAAATAATCAAATCCATAATAATATATTGTAAATAAAATATGAATTATACTTATAATATTCCTTTAGAATGTCACAATAGGTGAATAATGTGTCCTATTTTAATTTAGAAGTTGATGAAACAGTCTCGTCAAATGTTCCATTTTTAGAGTCATTATGCATATATACCTCTATTCTAGAACCACACCAATTGTATTATATATACATTGATGTATTTCTAGGAATTAACATATAATATAATCCCAACCAAAACATTAGGATATTCATATATACTTATCCTCAATGTCAATCATATTTTCATGAAACCTAATCAGTGTCTTCCAAAATTTAGTCCCCGAGGATACAATTAAAAATCCTATGATACCAACATTATTGACCACAATACCCCGATCCCGAAATTGGTTAATGATTTAATACACTAAAATAGTATATAAGAATTCACATCCTAACTGTATGAATTGTTAATTATATTAGTATATTAGCTACAAACATGATTCTCATGTTACATTTGAAAAAAATAATAAATAGTTTTTATAGGATAACAATATTAATTCTAGATTTTCATTCTATATAAAACATATTACACATCCTAGATTTTAGATGAAGTAAAAGATAAAGGTCAGATAAAATGATCATTAAGTATAATTTATAGTGAACGCTATCCTGAAACAACAAGCATTATAAATAGGAAAAGTTATGTAACTAAACAGTCATTCAATATAATCAATAAACTGATCTGTATGAGAGTCCAATGTTAATATCAATGATAAAATATCATGGATAATACATAATATGTAATGATAAATAACTAAACACATATTCTATATAATTAATATACTAAAATGATTTTAATCCATAGATAATACAAATGAGGAAATATAATAGATAAAAATCAATATGATAAGGTAAATAAATAAAACACATTCCATTTAATCATTAAAATTTTAATCATAACTCAAGAAGGAATAGTCAATATGTAGTGATAAATGACATAAGAAACTTCGTTTTTAATAAATGATAATGAAATTAAAACATATTTAATATAATGGTAAAAATATAATGAATAAAAATATAATCATTCTAAATAAAGGAAGTTATTAACTATTGTAATTCATATATCATGAACAATATACCTCTATTAGGAAGGCCTTTCACAAGATAGTATAAAACCACTCCATAAAAACTAATATGGTTTGGATACCTAATTTCATGATATATTATATATTATTATCATGAGACTACCAATTTATTATGGGGTATCTCTGATTAGGGTGTATCATAACTTGCCCCATACCAAGGCTGAACTATAACTATGCTAATCATACCTCCATAGGCCAGGGTGTGATGGTATGATCCAAAATAACATCTTACTCAAGGAGGAAAATTATTTAGATCATCTATACCCACGTGCATCCCAAACAATTAAAAATTGATGAGGCAAGGGAAACAAAGATATAAAATTGATATATGAAGGAAATACAACATGCATAAACCACTAATAATACTAGTATAGAAAATTAAACTCGAGTGAAAAGGAGTATAAACACAGAACAATCCATAAATGTGACACAACCTTGCAACATGTGGAAAAGTAAAATAAGTGGGAGATCCGTAGTCATACTTTCCAAGTCATGAAAAGTAAACATGGTTTATGCACTATGTATTCCATGATCTATTGTAGTGATGATAAACCTATCCATCATCTGAAAGGGGAAACCAATTGCAGAAAAATACTAATAGGGGTTAGTATAAAAAATAATCATTAGGAATAATTGAAGACTCATTGGAGCTGTATGTGAACTACTAAAGAGGGAAGTTGTATATAGAACATGTTATAGTTAAATTACATCTAAAACCCCATAATAGAGTTAATTAAACTCATCCAAAAACAAGGAGATATGAATTTTTATAATATGAACATCCAGTTGAGTCTTTGTTACCTAAAATAGGATAGTAGTCTTTCCAAACCTTGAGAATATAGACATAGAAAGAATGGGGAATACCTCGTACATCTTCGCCTCTCTTGGAATGAGATTAAACAAAACCAAAGAGTCGATATTGGGAACATGATATATATATGTTCAATCAATAAACTGATACAAGAGAGTCATGGAATATCTATCTCACTTGGTCGTCCTAGGATAACAGAGTATCCAATAATATTAGAAGTAACCTCCTTCGATGACCAAAATCCCAAACGTCTACTCTGAACTACCAGTTAGAGAAACTCAATCACAACACCAAGATTTTATCCACATTGGGATAGTATTCCTCAACTACATTGTTTTGGGTCATGTCACAAGGATGTTTCTCGGTGGTAAAAGTGTGACTCATCCTTGAGAGTCCGAATTCACATCAAATCACATCTCATCACTATGATACAGAGTCATTAGATAATGTCTCAACATCGAGTACCCATGCCCAACCCAACTGGAGGGTTCCACTATAGTGTCATCAAGGACCCATCCCTATCATGGAATGAGGGTTCTACTCTAGTGTGATCATGGTCCCATCCCTAGCCTATCTTGTGGGTTTTACTCAGAAAGGATTGAGTAACCACGCCTAGCCTAGTTGGAGGGATCCACTTTAGTCTCGTCAAGGACCCATCCCGAGCTTTGATAGACAGTTCTACTCAAGATGGGCATCGGGGACTAATTCCCATCCCACATAGAGGTAATATTGAAACATCTCTGGTCATCCCTTCTAGTTGGTGCCGCTCAAAAAACCACTACTGTCGTCATCATTTGTCGCCCCTGAATTGGCATCACTACAATTTCATCTCTCATCATAAATCATATTCCACTACATAGGGCACAATTGCATTCTAATAAGAAAAAAAACTATGGATAGGCCAATTGTGGGATAAAATATGACTCCAAAAGAAAGATATACAAGAGATAGAAGAATTCATGTGGGGGGAAAAAATCATGTAGCCCCACCTAGTCGATTCATGATGTTCCTTGCCATTATCAGGTACAAAAATTCAAGCACGCACTTCTAAGCACATTAGTTTACTCCCAGAGTACAGGTCATGCCTAGACAATAAGATAAAGAGTGAAAAATTCTCGTTGTTGATAATAAGGTGAATATGTAATTTCATAGACACGTGTCCTCAAACAGAGCCAAAATAATTTACTATATCACTTCATATGTCTTCACCACTATCACATGATTTGAGGTTGACCTAGGGCATGTGTTATCCTCAAACCCATCAAAAGGATCTTCCTCCGATATTCCTTAATTTTTTCACATTTCAATAGTCATGAATAAGGCTTTTCACATACTAACAGATCACCCCTTTGTGATCCTTGTGGAAAAACAAGCACGATAAATTATTTATTTAACCCATATGAACATCAAATGGAAAAATTGTAATTCACCACACCACACTCGACGTATTTTCCATGGTTCTCATACCGTGGTATTGAAACAAATCATAAAATTGGGCCATTATGAATATCTCAAAAATAACCCACAAAATGTTATACTCATTCGTCCAAAATGGATACCCGGTGAAAAGGTTGTATTTCACTGCAAAGCATGAAATACATGCCTTGTGGGGGCCGCGCCTCAAATTTTTTATTGTCACATATATGTTTTCTTGAAATATACAAATAGATACAAGGGGTTTTCTAATTCTAATGGAAGATAAAACATACCTATCATTTAGAAGGTAGAACCAAAACACTTTTTATGAATAATAATAATAAAATTATTATTATTATTAAATATAGGATTTTAGAACACCCAAACCATGAAACTAAGACATCAAAGTCATGAACAAGTTTAAAAAGATCTTACTTGAAGATATGGATTCATTTCTAAATGTGGAACCTCAAATAGTCACTCGAATGGGGAAATAAGAAAATTTAAATTTGTTCAGGCTTGTTTCGGGTCAGCCTACTCCAGCACTGCCAGTTCTATTTCACCAGACCGGCCCACATATCATGGCCTAGTCGGCCTCCATCCAAAACTAACTAGAACCCACAATCACCTGTCCCCTGGTCTTATAGTTTCTGTGGCAATATTCATGGTGTAGGTCAATGCTGCTTGGTGTCATGATCCATGACCTTGATTCTCCCCTTCCAGGCTTTGACGGACCTCTACTATGCTGACACTACATCGCACTGGCTCTACCTCCAACCACTGGTCTGGGTAGGCATAGTTGCATGCCTCTAGCCACTCATATCTCCATTTTAATCCCATGTTTCCTTTGGCTTGCCTCCTCTGCTCCAACGTCGCCCTGTTAGTAGTCGGCTTTCCCAACTACACCGCCTCGGACAACCATTGTGTCGCTTCTAGATGTCCAATCTGTGATAGTCCCTTCCATGGTCCACCAAGACTTCACCAAATGAGTGATTTTAGATCCGGGAATGGATCTATGATCCTTATGATGAAACAATAAAAACTACAGCCATTGATTGATGATATGGAGGTGGATTGGTATGCCTGAAAGTGAGCGTCAATTATCCTAGAGGAATGATAGGATTTTGGATAAGAATTTGGGTCCATAGTATAGATCAATGACTGTGTTAGTGATTTCATTGATGATCGATAAGCCAACATTGAATTAAAATGGATAGGTATGGATTTTCATATTAAAAATCTAATTAGAGAGAAAAAAATTATGATTCCTACCTCGATTCGACCTTTTAACATTGATGTCATGTCTGCTGAAAACCCAGTTAAATATGTTGAGGTTATTTGAGAGATGTCACCTCAATTCGGGGAAGAACAATGAATAATATCTAGTGATATAGACAGAGTCATTATAAATAGATATTTGACTACATTTTTACCCTAATATACGCTCTTAAATATATTTATAGAAAAAATAGATAAAACATTCCAACAGTCCTGAAATCCTAACATCTGCTATCGCTCATTTTATGTCATTCATATGAAAAAATCCTCATTTAAAAATAAAAAATGGCCTCAAATTTTTATTTTGAGTCCCCATAAAACAGTCATTGGGTTTTTCCTTAGAGATAAAATAATTAATTTTTATTATTTTTATTACCATTTTATCTCTCTGTGGCATTTTTCAAAGAATTTCAGCACTAATAGAATTTATGCCCCACCTAGAGTAAACAGTAGTTTATAGAATTAAATATGGCTTATTATTTCTAATACAAGATACCATTTTGGATATATCTAATTTCAAACACGAGAATTGTATAAAAACACATAATATTTACGTATAATTTACTCCGGGAATACATTGACTCAGAATTTCATACCATCTCAGTGAATACCCCTTGAAATATATGTAGAAATATAACTTAATCATAAATGAAAAAAAACAGGTATTTACATCATTAACTCATTCATGTTTTTCATCGCTGAAAAACAAATCTACGTACTACAAATCAGGGTATTGAGCCCGCACGTGGCTCTCGTGCTCCTATAGAAACATACATGTTTCCATGATGGAATAAAACACAAACAAAATAGATGATTTTTCTTCATAAGGTCTTCTCATTTTGATTACATGAATTGGAACATACACGTACCTCCTTTTTGGTGACACAAGGAAGATTTCTTGATCCCACTCCTACTATTGTGGGTATGGTAAGGTGGTAGAAAACCTATAAATCTCTTTATACGGTCTCAAATGGCCCATAAAATCATGAAGTATTGTTTTCCTTCCACACCAAACCACTACATCCAACAGAGTGAATGGAAGCACCATTTATTCCTAGAACTTGGTATCATGATTTCCTCATTCATAATATACATCTTGTGACACACTAAAGGATATCTAGTCACAAAAAACATGACAATTGATATTTTAGAAATGATACTCTACTACATTCTTGGGAAGTGAAAAAGTCAACACCATTGAATGAAAATAAACCCCACCCCCTACTCCACCGGGGTCAACTATAGGGAATCTTACTACTCTGAAACATTTTGCACTAGGTTGTCCAAGGAATTCTTGCTAAGGGAATATAATATAATGTTTCCTAATCCCTATGGATATAATATATCTTTGTCTCAGTCTTATAGGAATTTCAACTAGCGTTGCCACCTCAGGTTCATGTCTCTCAATGTGGAGATATACCTACAGATCTGATGGTCTGTGGAAACCAAAAAGTGCTCTTCTAGAATGTAGTGTCACCATATTATTAGGGTTAAGACTATATCTTCTCTCATCAAATTGTGAGTTTCTTTGTTTGGATCATGGGGTCTCTATCACCTCAACCTATAAATGATTATTGTTGTATCAAGGTTGACGTTGAGAATGTATGGTACTAATGAACAGGGACGGTGAGTAAAATCATCCAACAACAAGAAAATAGACATGGAAAGAACATGGAATACCCCACATGTATTTTCTATCCATGGACGTATAGTAATCCCAAATGAAGACACTCTTCCACACTCAATAGTTATAACCCGACCAATAAATGTCATGAAATTGAAAATAAAATGGAAAATCTAGGACCTATTTCGACACTCCACTACACAACCTCTCCGTAAATGATCTTTTCAGAAAAACTTATCAACTACACCTCAATACTATCCACTTTGGGTGGAACTAACTCACCCTCACATTTTTTTATTTCATCATACAAATATTTCATGATGGGGGAATGATCCCTCTTCCTTATAAATTCATAGCTACGTTGAGAAACACTGATACAGGGTTATATTGACACCCCGCATCATCAATGTAACTACATGTAAAAACTGTTGAAGGAAAAGAGTACCTCATAGAAATTGTAACAATTTATACTAAAAAGGGTAGAAATGATAGATATTGTACCTATTTTTATCTCATGTTCTACAAGGTTGTAGACAAATAATGCATGCATCTGTACATGACCCCGACCGCCAGCTCCATTATCATTATGTGGGAAACCTTGGGGTGGTAGAAGGTCCTCTCATCGTCATCCACCAACTAGAGTTCTTCTTACCCCTCTGATACCACCACATTCCTAGGGACCACCCTGTCCTCACATGGGGGATCCCTGACCATGATACATCCTCTTCCATGGAGTTAAATCTACCAAATACATGGAAAACACATTGGTCTTGTCGATTAGTATCATGTCAAGTGACCTCACCTATCACAAGAATTACACCAGGCCACCCAGGTGGTCATTATACCATTAAATGCCCCATTATCATTTTACAAAGGCTTATTAAGGGAGGAATCCTATGTCGATACCCTTCCAATTGACACCAACTAGCTATGGAAGACCTCCCAACTCTGTTGTTCCCACTACTAGCTAGGGAGGCAACCATATTGGATTGAATAATCTCTATATATTCTATTTGATATCTTTCATGCTTGAAAGTAGTCGTCATGAATAATTTTCATTGTGTAGTGTGAAAGGTATATAAACCCAGACACTGATACAGTAACCATCATCACTCCCTGTGGAAAATGGAGATGCTTGTGATGTCAAACAGAGAACAATAAGGAGGGGTAGAAATCCTCATGAAACAGAAATTTGAAGTCATCCAACAAGTGTTCTGACTCATTGGGTATCTATGTAACCAAGCTCCACCAACACCTAGACACTCTGTGGAAACATTGAATGTGGAAGTCCCCATCTAATCTACCAGTGAATATACAATCCTACATAGATGGACCACCATCTCTTGCCAATTATATACTGCCTAAGGGTATAGATCGTCATATAACATCAGTGTATTCTAACACTAGAACTCATAAAGTGTGTTGAACCTGCAAACATACTCATCCCACTTTGTTGGAGCTATATATTAAACAATTGGTGGAGGAGATATTACCTTTTATCTTAGAGAAAGGGGCATGAATGATGGGTCTTGAACTATGGCCCCATTGCTCATAGTGTTTTCATCATGATACACAGTTAATATGCTAGATGGCTGTCATCGTAGAGACATCCTGGATTTTATCAAGGGGTAAAATATTTAAATGAGAATATATATATATCAACACTGATTGGGATCATAATCAACTAAGATAGTCAAAGACATGATCCTATAAGATGCAACTTCTCATGATCTCTATAATAGTTGTATTAGGGTTTAATATCAAAAAGAGAGTAATTTGGGTGCTTTTGAATTCATACATCAGACGCCCATACCATCACTAGAGTCCCCGGCTGGAAATCCTCTCACGAGACACTTCAACACTCTTTCCCTAAACCCAACAAAGAAATTTTTAGGGAAATTCTCAATCAATTTACCAAGGGTCAAACAACACTAAGTACAACTTTTTCACAACATGACCCATATTAGGGGTTGAGGGAAACTACCCCAAGCCCACCACTATAGGACATGGGTGGTGACAAGAACCAAATGAAAAATTAATATAGGAGGAATTTTACAAATAAGCATTACACACACAACCCCCTCAATAAAAATGTGTATATGTAATTGAAAAAAAGAGAAAAACTTCTATAATAAGGAAACCAAACTTGCATTGACCTCTTATAGTACCAAAATAGAAAAGTAAACAGATGGGAAAAGGGTAAAATAGTCACCCAACCAAAAAAGTTTCACAACCCAAAAATAGGTTGACAGTAAAACAGTTTGGAGAACCATGCTCCTAAATCCCATTTTACTGCCACTATAACTACCCTGCTTTTTATTACATACTTTAACATGATTTATTACATAATTCCTTCACTTGATACAACATAGAAGATCGACAGTTCTAGTATATTTGGAGCATAGGATAATTATATAACAACTTAAAACATAGAATGCAACAAATTATTAAAAACATACTTTACATGACCAATACATTCCATCATATAAATAATTTCATGGGATAACCTGAGGACATGGATAAGAAATTTGTGAGCTATAAATCCCAGTAAGGGAGTAAAAAAGAAATAACAAAAAGATTAAAATACATGTTGGGAAATATAGATATAAATGGAGTGAAAGATAAATATGAACATAAATGCTTGATATAGCATGATTATCATAACATAGAAATGTGGCAATAACACTTAATATAGAATTAGAATAATCCCAGGCTCATTGCACTTGAAGCATGAGTAAACCCTCCCTGCACTTGATTTAGAATGATTAAATCATCATTAAACTTGAATAAGAGTGAGTATATCATCATTGAACTTAAATTAGAATGATTAAATCCTCACTGCACCTAACGTATCATGATACTAATATTTACCCAAAGCATTTGAGCATTATCAGGGTGCACCCTTCTTAAACATTTCATTTCATGCATAAGTGTGCCACAAGATCATACAACGTGGATTCATAAAACATCATAATTTATTCCAGGATAATATAATGTGGAATTATTAAATTAAACTCTTACATAAATAAGTAAATGTGAAAAAGGTGAATACCCATGATAGATACATGTTCATGGTATTCACTGCATATTTATTTTGGCTTGGAAAATTGTGATGCAATTTCGGCACCATAACGGTGTGAAATAAGATCTAATAAAATTGTTCGATGATGGGTAAATGGGGTTTTCAACCTATGGACATGAAGTGGAATGTTAGGGGGTTATATAGATACATGTCATAAAATAGTTACTAGAATTTCGATTCATAACACAAAATAATTTCATGAATGTAAATGAGGAGAGAGAGATTCATTACATAATTTCAGAATGGTAACAGGTGAACATGGGAGGCACCGATGAAAGGTAAAGGGGTATATCATCATTAAAACATAAATATAATAGTATATGGGAGTTTTTAAATCATACCCTAATTTTTATAAATGAAAATAAAAGGGCATAACAATATTATGAATCTTGGATAAAATGGGAATGAAGTAATCCCTTTCAGAAATTCGACATAGTAATGGCTTAGGTAAGGGTAAAAATGAGCAAGGAATAATGATTCCTCATTCAAATAAAATCACATGGAAAATAATATATTGACTATAAAATAATGAAATTATAAGCACTTGAGAATAAAAGAACTATTTTCAAATAAGATGCTTTAATTTTAATGAAGAGGGAATGTGAGGGTCCCTTACACAGAAGTTTGATCCCAAAGGCTAAAGAGGCTTGAGAGAGGCTTTTTGAGAGTTTTGGGAACCTTGGGATAATCGTAGAGATAAGAGGTAAGATGTTTTAAAATATCCAAGGTCTTTGAGTGAAGAGTATGTGGGAGTTTGGGTTGGTTTATATAGGAAATGAGAGGGAATTATTTATTATTTAGTTTTGTGAAACCACACATTAAACTAATCAAAACCAAAAACCAGAATATTTTTTTTCCCATTGATTTTGAAAAACCTAAGGTGAAAAATATTTTATAATTCCAATGAAATATATTTATAAAATAATGGGGATTCATCTGTGGAGGTGAGTCACACTCTCATGGAAAACAATTTAAAAAGAAAAAATGTTTTATAAGTCTGGGAGGGTCCACTAAAGCTTTTTAAAATAAATCAAAAAACACTAAAATCAAATTATTTTAATTTTGAAACATATATTTGCCGAAAATTATTTTTATAGTACTTTATTACATCACTATTAGGTCATTATGATGTTATAAAACACATATATATTTAAATGGTACTTAATTTTTACCCAAAAATTTGACTGTCTCGAAAAATTATGAAAAATCTAACATTGAATTATTTGGATATAATGATTCCTAAAATAATATTCGTTACATATATATAATTTTTTAAATTTATGAATTTTTACTTTTAAAATAAAAACTGACAGTTATAAAAAAATTCATGGGTTTTGACAAAAACAGCTTTCAATCCTTCATAAAAATTACAATTGCATTCATAAAATTATAAGATATTTTAATTTTAATAAAAATTATTTTAATAATAATAATAATAGTTTATCAAAATATTATTTAATATTGAAATAAATTATTTCTTAAAAAATTTCTTTATTGAATATTAACTAAAATAACTATTTGTGCTTTAAAAAACATTTACAAAGTAACAATAATAAAATGAATGTATAATCTTTATAAAAAGGTAATGAACATAACCATGGTGATAGGGTCTTGTTACATAATCTCTTAAAAAATAAAAATATGACCTAAGGGTAAGGTGCACGATGGTGACAAACTCTTGGGGTGGCTCAGATAACATCCCTCGGGTGATAATCTCCATAAACTTCCACTTCTCTCATTGGTGGTTCTACTCAAGCTTAATGTATTCATGTTCGGAATGGTCTTGGTATGGAGAAAATAAAAATAATGCCACCTCCTTTACGAGCTCTGAAAAATGGGCTTCGGGTGGGGAAAGTCTACTGGATGAGGCCACCACATCATTTTTTTTGAGTAAATTAGATTTTTTATAGCCTTGTAATTATACAAATCATGTGATGAATGTTCAATGTCTATATTATATATGGTAACAATTCATAACCATATTTTGAAATATAAAAACATAAATCCAATGAAGTTCATATTTTCTATAACTATTTTTCATAATAAGACATTTAATTAGATCAAGAAGAAATATATGGATAAATGTTTGGGTAGTTACAAGCTTCCCCCCTTAAAAAAATTGTGTCCTCACAATTTGATTACATTCAAAAAGAAATCTAAAATTTAAACCAGACTTCAGGGTTTCTTACCCAACACAGTTAAAAATTCCCCACCCTCATTATCACGTCGATAAAAGAGAGAGAGGTTCCACTTAGTGAAATAATACCTTAGTGCACATTCAAATCCTTTCACTTCTGTAGTCCATATGCAGTCCATGCAACTTGGATCATACCGATGGAAAATGTGAAGCACTTTTTGAAAAGTTTTGTTTCTAACATATAGTTTCATACATCACCATGTACCAGGTTTGGGTAAAATTGTATGATAGAGTCAGATTTGAAATTATTGAAATGTGGTTCTCCTAATCTATTTTTTATGTTTTCAAAAAGACACAAACACAAGACTATATATGTAGGTTTCTCAGAGGCCTCCCTATTAGGTACCTATTATAAAATAAAATTGTGCATAATACTCTCTAGATAGGTTGAATTATTTGAAAATACCATAATGGTACCTCCCTCGTCTTGAAATGTGGGAGAGTTCAGAGCTTCATATATGATCATAGTTGATCCATGATCGCTGATGATTTCATGGTATGGTGTTGGTGTTTGATATTTTATAGAGTGTCTTGTAAGATAGTTGGACATTGGGAAATGTTTCGATGCTATGTGAGAATAAATTTGAAATAAATGTAGCTATTATATCTTCAAAAATAGACAAGCGTGTTGTATGAGGTTCTTCCCCTCCCATCTCGAGACTATACATTATCATGAGGACAAAATATATTGAATTTTCAGTTTACCTTTAGACATGATAAGATTGAAATATTAAACTACATGAAGTATAATGATTTTTTATTAATTAATGAATATAAAGTTTTGGGTAACACATAAAGTGGAATCAAAGGAGAAATAAAAGATGAATTATAAAAAAAAATTATTTCTTTAACTTATGAATCTATAGGCTTCAATCTATGTTATCCATGATCTAATTCCAATCATTTATTCGTAGTGGATTTTTTTATTCCCTTAGCAATGGTTCATACTATGCTTCTGAATTTACCAAAATATATCCCTCTAGAGTGTCATTACCAAGAGTGTATCAAGGAATATTGTTGTGTACTAGGATACCCTGGGTAAAGCCTCAAACTCCTTGTTGGAGTTTTCTCTCCTAGGTACATCTGTTCCAGAGCTGCCTCTACCTGTTCATATCCATACAAGGAAGTATTTTATTGATAAAACACATACTCAAGAATCACCAAAATTTTGGATCATTTTTGTTATACATAGTCTTATACCTATGGTTTTCACTAAGGGTTTACTAAACCAAATCCCAAATATAACTAAACCAATCCTCTAATACCAACTATAACCACCCTAATTTTCATTAGATACTTAAACATGATTTATTACATAAAACCTTCACTTGATACAACATATAAGATCGAGTGGTCTAGTGTCATTGTGGAATAGTAACATAACATTAAATATTATAACATAGACCACAACATCTTACTGAATACTTCTTTTACATGACAACTATATTCAACTATACGTGGAATTTCATGGGATAACCTATGGATATGCATAAGAAAAGGGTGATCTATAAATCCCATTAAGGGAGTAAACAAGGTATAACATAAAGATTAGAATATATGTTAGGAAAAGGCATATAAATGGAGCACATGAGAAAAATTAACAAAAAGTAAAGATATAACATGATTATAATAACCTGGAAATGTTTCAATAACACTTAACATGGAATTAGCATGATCCAAGGCTCATTGCACATATAGAATTATTAAGACCTCATTGCACTTGATTTAGCATGAGTAAATCCTCTATGAAATTGAATTATCCTGATTAAATCATCATTGAACATGAGTTAGCATGAATAAACCCTCATTTCACTTTACATGTCACGATTCTAATCTTCACCAAAGGCATTGGAGCACTATGAGTGAGTGCCCTTATTAAACATTTCGTTCATGCAGAAGTTTTTCACAAGATCACACAACATGGATTCATAAAATATTATAATTTATTCCATATATAAGTAATATATTATTTATACATTAAACACTTCCATCAAGAAGTAAATGTGCATAATGGTGAATACCCTTGATAGAAATAGGGGCATGGTATTCGTTACACAATGATTTTTTCTTGGAAAATTTAAATGCAATTTCGGAAGCATAACTACATTACATAAGACTTCATAAAAATGGATGATGAGAGGGAAAGCAGTGTCTCAACATATTTACATGAAATGGACAGTAAGGGGGGTCATATAGATACATGTCCCAACATAAGTACTAGAATTTGGATTAATAATTAAAAATAATTTCTTGAAAGTAAATGGGGGGAGAGAGATTCCTTACAGAATTTTGGCATGATAAAATGTGTACATGGGAGGCACTGATGGGAGAGTAAGGGGTATATCTTTAATAAAACATAAAGATTACAGTATAGGGGAGATGAAAAATCATACCCCATCATTTATAATAGAATATATAAGGTTATAATAATTATAAAAACATATATAAAATTAAAAAACTAAATCTCTTATGAAAATTTGGAATTGTGACGACTTAACTAATGGAAAAAATGAAGAAGGAATGATAATTCCCCATTAAAATAATATCACATGGAAAACAATATAATGATTATAATAGACTTAAATTCTAACCATATGAAATAAAAACAATTACTTTCAAATCAGAATAATGAATTTGATGGGAGAGGAATGTGAGGATACCTTACACAGAAGTGGGATCCCGTAGGATTTAGAGAGGCTTGAGAGAAACTTCTTGGTAGCTTGGGTTGTCTTGGGAGGATTATAGAGAGAGGATAACAGAGGTTGGATGAACTTAAAAATCATTGAGTGAAGAGGAAGTGTGAGTTTGGGTGGTTTTATATATGAAATGAGAGGGAATTCTTTATTATTTATGTTTTGGTCTCCACACATTAAACTTATCAAAACCAGAAACCCGCCATGGTTTTTACCAATTTTTTTTTTGAAAATATATTGGAAAAAATATTTTATATGGCCAATTTATGAACATATTAAAATAATAGGGTTGCTTATGTTGAGGAGAGTCACACACTCAAGGAGAAAAATTTAAAAATCTAAAATGTTTTATAAGTTTTGGAGGGTCTACTAAGGTTATTTAAAATCAATAAAACAACCATGAAATCACATTTTGCCAATTTAACAAAAATATTGGATGAAACTAAGGTTAATAGTATTTTATTACATCACTACTGGGACATTATGATGTCACAAAACACATTATATATTTAAATGGTACTTAATTTTTACCCAAAAATTTGAGTATCTTAGAATGTTATGAAAAATTCAATGTTGGATAATTTTGATGTCCTGATTTCATAAATAATATTTATTTTATAAAAAAATTAATTAATTGAATTCTTACTTTGAAAATAAAAACTGACATTTATCGAAATTTCATGTGTTTTGACAAAGACAACTATCAAACCATTATAAAAATATAGATTTCATTAATAAAATTATATGATAATTAATATTTAATAAAATTTTATTAAATAGAAATAAAAATATTTTTTTAAAATAATATTCAATTCAAAATTTTATTAATTAATCAAAATAAATTTATTGGTTGCATATTATCTAACAATACTATTTGAGCTTTAAAAACAATTTACGAAGTTACAATAATAAAATTATAGTATATTATTTATGAGAAAAATCTACATATTCATAGTTCCAGGGTCTTATTACATAACCCCTTAAAACAAAAACATAATACATTAGGGTATGGTGCGTGATGGTGACAAACTCATGGGGTGGCTCAGATAACATCATTCGAGTGGTAATCTCTATCAACTTCCTCTTCCCTTATAGGACGTTCTTCTTAAGCTTAAATTATTCAATTCTGGCTTGTGCATGGTCAAGAGATAACACCAATGATGCCACCACCTTTTATATCTCTAATAAATGGAATTCTCATGGGGAATGTCTACTAGATGAGGCCATCACTTACTTCATCTGAGTAAATTGGATTTTTTAAATCACTATATTTATACTAATAATTTGATCACTATTAAATTTTTGTATTATCTATGGTAACAATTGAAAATGGTATTTTGAAATAACAAAACATAAAACAAGGAAAGTTCATATGTTATATAACCATTTTCATGATAATAATTTTAATTATATTAAGTGGAATTTTTATTGATAAATGTTCTGGTCATTATAACCACCACACACATTCCAAGCACCATATATCTCGAGATTAACAAAACTCGTGATCAACCTATCCATCATCTTCAAGGGCACACCATTTGTGTGAAAATCCCATGAAGGGATGTGTAATGAAATACTCATTATGAAGCCCTGAAGGCTCAACGGAGAAGAAAGAGAGGTACCGAATAAGGGAGTAGTTGATAGAACCAGGTGTGGTAAAATTAAAGATCAAACCCCACAAGAGAGCGAATTAAGCTCATCCAAACATAATGAGCAAGAAAAAAGTTATAAAATTAACATCTCATCAAGTATTTTCTTCCTATAGTAGAAGATTAGACTTGTCCAACCCTAAGAATATAGACGCGAAATGCACGTGGAATACTTCATGAATTATTTCCTCTCTTGGAGGAAAATAACTAAAATCCAAGGAGTGGGAACAAGAAACATGATATATATATATATATATATATATATTTGTGTGCTTAGTCAAGAACACCAAACAATAGAGTAGGAGGATAAACAACTCAGAAGCTAATCCCAAGAAGAGAGAGTATCCAATAGTCTCAAAAGTAACCACCACCGATACCCGTCATCCAACATGTCTACTCTGAACTGCAAGTCAAAGGGACTCAATCAACGCACCTTGATACTATCTTCTTTAGGTAGGCCTATATCGCCCACATAGTTTTGGTTCATGTAACGAGGAAAAAACTTTTTTAGAAAATCGCCCCTCTTCCCTGAGTTACCAAAGTCATTTCAAAGTATGTAATGCCAATATGTTTCACAGTTAAGACATCATGTCTCAATGTCGAGGACCCATGATGAGATCTACTAGAGGTTTCCCCAATAATTTCATTGAGGACCCATCTACAGCCCTATGGGATGGTTCTACTCTAGTGTCATCAAGGTCCCATCTCCAGCCTGGCTGGAGGGTTCTACTTGGGTAAGATTGAAGACCCATGCTGAGCTCGGCTAGAGGGGTCTACTCTAGACTTTTCAAGGACCCATCCCCATACCAACTGGAGGGTTCATCTAAGAACATCCATCAGGGACCAATTCCAAGACTAGGTGGAGGTATGCCCAAAATTACTCCGTTTGTCCCTGCTAAATGGAGCTTTATAGAAAAGCACCATTAGAGTCATTGGGTGTCCCCCGGGATTGGCCTCATACCCAAAACATCTAGCATCGTAACTCAAAATTCACTATGGAGTGAACCACCACGTTTTATAAGAAAAAACACGTAGGATATGCTACTCTCAGACCAAAATCTATGTCCAAAAAAATATGATTTTAGAGATAGAAGAATTTGAAATATAGTGAATGGTGGGAGTTGGACAAACATTTTTTGTATGCCTGCCTTGTTCTTAGGCCATGAACCTAGCAATTGTTGGTTATTATATTGTAATCAATAACCCCTAAGATGTCAGTTTAATCCTAGTGTACATGGAATTCCATTCCAATAGGCAAATGAGTGCATGATGCTTATTGTTGACCCGAAGGGGGAAGATTTAATTTTTCTGACATGCCTGCCCAAATGACCCCAAAACATTTGACTATATCTCTTCACACATTTTCTCAAATTTCACTGAAGTTGAGGTTGAACCTTGCTATGAGTTCTTTTAATCACATAAAAATGATCATCCAACTATATTCCTTCACATATACATGTTTAAAGAGATCACAAATAAGGCTTTTTAAATCCAAACAGATCACACAATTTTGTAATTATGGAAAAACATAAAAGATGGACTATTTATTCACCCAAAATGGACATCTGATGGAAGAGTCAATAGTCGCTGCATTTCCCTAAAAGGATTCACCAATGTCCTACACCTGAATATTGAGAAAAATATATAGATCACACCATTGATATCCTCTCATAAAAATACACTAAATGGACAACACATTCAACCAAAATAGATACATGGTGAAAATGATGCATTTCACTACAATGTATACAAACTATGCATCGTGGAGCCTGCACCTCAACATTAGCTTATATATATTAATGTTATATTGAAATTTCAATACATAGTTTAGGATTGTGGCACTGATGAAGATGAGTCAAATGGACCTCCTGTTTAAAAGGTATGTTTTGAAACATGTTTTAAAAATAATAATAATTAATTTTTTATTACTATAAATAGGTGTTTAATGCTCCCAAACCCCATGACCAAGACATTACTGTCCAGAAATAGACTAAAAATATATTTCTTGAATAGATGGATGTGTTTCTATAAACAGTGTGTCAAATGGGTTCCTAAATTAGTAGATATGGGATTTTAATGTTGTTTGGGTTCACCTCAGGCATGTCTTGGTCTGGACGACTACCTCCACCTGGCCCACTTCTATATATCTGGTGTGGCCTTCCTCCTATAGACATAGACTAGTGCCCACGGTCTCCCCTACCTTGGTCTCTTAGTCAACCTGGTGACCCATGCTGTGCGGGTCGCTGCCGCCTAGGGTCGCAACCCTGCCTCGACCTAGCCTGGCCCCAATGACCCTCCACCATGCTGACACCGCAGCACGCTGGCTCCACCATGAGCCGATGGTCTGGGTCGACATCGTCTTCTACCTCTATCTATATCTTCCTTTCCATGAATCCAAAAATTCCAATTTCTAGACTTCTCAAGCCCACCATTACCCTGTTAGTCATAGGCTCGCCTAGCCACATTACCCTTGACAACAGTCACACCATCCCTGGCCTACCGAGCTCGGGTGGTCCCCTCTGTAGACCAACAAAACATCACAGAAAGTATGATTTTAGATATGAGGAATAATCTATGAAACCTATAACAAACCCTTCAAAATGATGGATTTTGATTGATGATTCGACGATTGATTTGTGAACCTAAAAGTGAATGTCAATTATCTGCGTGGAACGAGTGGATTTTTATACAAATATGGGTTAAAATATTGAATCTACTACTATATATGTGATTATATCAGCTAACGATAAAAAAATTATTAACAAAAATAGGAATGGAAATATTACCGAATTAATACTTCAATCGGGGCTAAACCAAAGTAAAAAACGTACCTCGATTAGACCATTCAACATTGGTGACGAGGCTGTTGCAAACCCTCTTCCATCCGTCGAGGTTTCGGTTAAGATCACTCCTCGTTTCAGTGAATAATGATAATGAACAGCTAGAGAGATAAATATAGAGAGTCATTGAAGAGATATTATTTGATTAGAGTTTTACCCTAACCAAATTTCTTAAATCCATTTCTAGAAAAAAGTCTCTCAAACCCACCAACCGTGGAAAAACACATATATCTGTTCCTGCTCATTTTATGTATCTCTTATGAAAATCACCTCATTTTTAACTAAACGGTGGTCTTGGATATTCAATCCTTGTCCCCATTCAAAATTTATATGTTTTTGAATTCGAGATAAAATAATTAATTTTAATTATTGTATTTATCATTTTTTACCTGCATGGTGTTTTTCACAAAAGTATAGCACCGACAAAAGCTATGTTAGACCTAGGGTAAAACACTACGTTATAGACTCAATTGTGTCCTCTGATTTCTATGATGAGCTATTATTTAAGATATATCCCATTACTGACATGTTCCTAGTTCAAACCTGCTTAATTTTTTTATAATTTATTCCGGACATATCAAGCCTAATAATTAAATACCCACTAGGCACCTAGGTCTGGAAATATATATTTAAATATTACTAAGGCTTATCCGGAAAACCCTGGGTATTAATAAGATACACCTTTTTTAAAATTTATTCTTCATATTTCAAATAATATATTTAATTCATAACGAATGTACATTATCATAAAATATACATTTTTTTAAATATTATAAGTTTATTAATAGTTCCCTAGATAAAAAATTATTTTCAATTTTGAATATAATATGCATGAATGATATAATTTTTACTGTATCACTATATCCAGGAAAAATAATAATGATATTTAGGGGAAATATAATATCAACAAGAATGTGAGCAATTATAGGGAAAACTAATGATATTAAAATGAATACGAGGAGTTAATTTCAATAATTCATTCCCTAAATAATCATAAATAATATATACAAAGAATAACTATAGTACCAATACCAAATATTACCATATGAGTAAGAGTATAGGTATTTAGTTATTAATAAAATGAAATTCAATAAAAACTTATTTAACAAAATTCTTACAATGAAATATCCATTCCATTTTGTAAATAATTATTTAAAAAATTAAAAAAATTAAATAATTTACAATGAAAATAATATATATAAATTATAAAATAATATTGAAAATTTTTTTGTTGGATTTGGTGGCATTAAATTCGATTCATGTTATACATGTTAAACAAAATATTCCTTTAATGTTTTCAGAAAAAGGTAATTAGGAATATCTTTGAATATTACCAAAAAAATAATTAAAAATTAATAAATAAATATTGGTGTTTATTTATTTAATAAATCATATAATAATTCAAAAAACATTTTGTAAGACATTTTAAAAAAAATGTATTTAGAATAAAATAGATTCCTAACCGAAGAGACTGTTGATGTTTTATTTTCTTAAAAGCATCTTATCAATAATTTTATGAAACAAAGTGATGTCAAATAGAAGTAATACTTACATATATCATTAATAACTGTAGGTTATTAAAATTAAAAGGGATTATTAAAAAATTATCAAATTATTTTCCACAATTAATATTTAAAAAGTAACAATCTCTATTTTAATTAGAGTATGAAATAAACCATTGAAATTATCATAATATTTAAGGGATATTTAATATGTTATTTATTTATTTGTATCAAATTTATATCAAAATTGATGATTGAAAATAAAAATTAATAAACTAACAAGTCATTAAACATATAACCATAAAATATCAATTATAACTAAGAATAAATATAACTCAGTGAAAAGAAATGATGTTATGAAATTCAATATCACATTGTAACTCTTATGTTTACTATTTATAGATGAAAAAAAATTAAAATTTAATCAAAAAATACAATTATTTATTAATTAAACATGGTATAACATGTCAAAAAGGCCATATATTAACTATATAATAAAAATTAGGAGCATGAAATTACTGTATGACTCAATGAAATGAAATTGAGAAAAAATACACTACCAAATGAATTTTTTGGTTTAATGTGCTTTATCTTCATGTATAAAAGTCCAAAAGATGATACAAAAATATTCAAGTACTATATTAATATTTATAATATCATATAATCTTATTTTATAACATATCATCACCTATTTATTAAAAATCTATCATTTGTTTCAATTGTTTGGGTGTTAATTGCCTTATTATCCCATTCCTGATTTATAATTTATGTTCTAGTTCATGTGTATAATATACAGTTCCATAAAATCCAATATAATAGTAACTAAACAAATTTAAAATTTTATATATCTATTTTTCTTTTAAAAAAATATTAATATATGGTAATATAAATGTAGTACATTATTATAATTGATATGGTATGTGGTACATAAGAAAAAGAAACATTTTAATTTCTCAATGGTCGCTGTGGAAAGAAAAAAAGTAATATTGTATCCATAAATAATGATAATAATACCATAAATACCATTTTTTTTTTAAATTTTCTAATTAATATATCGTCCATGTTTTGTAGTAATGAAAATAATGTCACAACTGTTCTTGAAGGTGGATGTCCACATTTACACGGATGATGGTATCAATTTTATGACATTGAAAGGGTAATAATGAAAATGATATATTATATTTACCTAATGATAATTATTTAATTAATATCATAATAATTACATTTATAACACATTTAATCATTAAATTAATTCTTATCCCATTCCTTGTAATGTATAAGTGATAGATGAATCATATTTCTTCGTGAGGTGGTAGTCGGAAATACATAAGTGAAATGTAATTATATGCCATATGAAGTGGAAATTATAATTCATTATATGATATAATGACTCCATATATATATATATATTAACTTATATATATATATATATATATTATATTCATCATTATACGTTACCATAAAAGGCGATAATGTAAAATACGAATGACATTGGTTCGTGATGTAATAGTTTATTGCATACACAAATAATGATTTCATAAATCATTTGACGAAAGTGAATGTATTTTTAGATTATGAAATAAATATTAAAACATATTATTATGTGTTATATAATGATTTTATTATTTCATATTTGTTTGAAAATAATTTCAAGAAATTAATAATGAAATAAAATACTAATTCTCATTGAAGAATGTTACATTGTATTTAGGTTTTTCTCTTTCGTGTTTCACCAAAGATATCCTATGTCTACTTCATTCCCAAATAATGATTTTAAGATGACTTGAGGGATAATTTTAAGTAATTTTGGAAGTTATTTTTCAAGAAATAATCTTTTATAATATTATTAATAGATGCTAGTAGGTGGCCTTTTATAATTGAGGTGTGTGTCCTACATGTAATTGCTTTAAAAATATTCAATCATATTAATATTTCTTTCATAAAACAATCCAAAAAATAGGTAATTTTATTTATTTTAAGATCTATGGTATAAATATGGAAAGGAAATAGGTATCATAAAAGTAATGAAATTGTTATTAATCTATATGTGATTATTTTAACCCTTGGTAAATAGGATTTTAACATAACCATGGTATATAATTTTTCATGTTTTATAATTTTTTTTGAAAAATTATGTTGAACTTATTAAAATTTAAATTCATTTATATTAATACATGGAATTAATTTATCCAACTTCAATCCAAAAGAACTAGAATATTTTAATTTAAAATTAATATCGGAGTCTCAATGACAAAAAGTGTTATTAAAAAGAAAATATTCCCATGTTTAAAATGTATTTATATCCAAATTCAATATAAAAATATTAAATATTACCTAAAATAGATTAATTGATATATACATTAACTAATTTTACATTAATTATAGTTTAAAAATAATTTAACTTTATTAATATTGAAAAAATGTATGTTTTAATTCAAATTCAGTATTTTTTCATTATTTATTGAGAAAATAAATATTTCATAAATATCCCAAAAATTTACCTTATGTTAATTTTGATCTCATAATTTCTAAATAAGATATATTTTTTTATTAGTTTTTTAAAAAAATTAGAAAATATTAATTTAAAATTATGAGTTCATAGAACAAAAAAACCATATTTTTGAAAAGTAAAAAATTTATAAAAACATTTTTTTATAATAATATTATTTCATTTCAATAAATAGATATCCATAATTTTCATAATATAGTTTATAATATTTATAACCTCCATAAAAATTATTAGGTGATAAATATTTTATTAAATAATGGTATTGAAAGATTATTTCACATTTCATTTTAACGTGGTGTTGCATGTAAAAAAGTTAAATTTATTATTGTGTAAAACATAGGGTAAATATATAATTTCATTTCATGTAAGATAATCTCAGTAGTGCATGTAATGAAATATATTAAATATATTAAATTTAGATAATAATAAATATATAATAATATTATGCGGTGTTATAATTTCTTCTAATCTTCGTTTTATGTTCCATATACGCATTCAAATGCTATTTTATATTTGTAAAATATTTTCTGGGTGTATGAATGAGATATTTCATTTAAGGTGAAATCATTAAATATAAAATGTTAATTTTATAGAATATGATCCGTTGAATCCATCCAATTATTCAATAAATATATTATGTTTATGATGATGATATATTTATTAAACAAATTTATCTTTAATGGTTTCTAATATAATGAAATACTGAAATTTTCATGAGTCATATTGTCATTTCATAAAGTTATGATATGATATGAATTATTTAAAATAATGTGGAAAACATGTAACTGGATTCTTAAAACTATACTAGTGGGGAAATAATTATAGATCCCTCAAATTCCTTGTGAAATGATATATATATCATTAGATATTTATGATTGTATTGGGGACTGGTAAAAGTATATAAAAGAACACTGTCCACTATGATGGAATTGGGAGTGAACTATGTCAAAGGATATGCAAGATTGTGGAGTAAGTTTTTTAACTATGATGGTATCAATAATAAGACTTGAATAATAAAATGGTATTCTATAATTATGTTTATGATAAAATATTATGATTTATACCAATTTAATTCTTCTATAGACAATTTTCTACCCTTAACCATTATTAATCATTTCATATGAACTACCATACATTATGCCATGTCAAAAGATTATGATCTATGATATAATGGGTATGATTTTTTAATGTTTCATTAATGTTATAAAATCATTATTATGGTTTTATTATTATGTAATCATTAATATATTCCTTTATTACACTTATACAGTATATGAACATACTATTTCCTTATGTTAAAAAAGAGTTGTTTAATATATATTATTTCTAAGAAGAATTATACTTATAAAAAACATTATATTGGATGACGTAAATATCTCTTGAAAGAGTTTTTTAGGTATCCCAATTTATAGTGACTATTAACCAATACAATAATATAATGGATAATATTTTATATATTTAATATTCATCTAAAAAGATTTATTATTTACAAAATAACTTTAAGGGTTTCTATAGTTTGTATTAGAGAATTATTTAGTAAATTTTTTATAAATATATGTCAAATAATTAATGAGAACACTTAGTAGATTCCTATTTATTGGATAACACCGTGTGATATGGAAGCTAATGGAGTATGGGTTTACAAGAAATTAATATGTATCTTGATAATTCACGTGAGTGTGGGTTTTAAATATGTTTATCATGGTTAGTATCCCTAAAAATCATTGGACTATTATACCATGGCCATAATTATAGTGCGTGATGAGTTCTCCCTTACTGCCCACCCAATGAGACACTTCTAGGGTATAAACTTTTGTTTACTCATATTTTCTTTACAAACAATTATGATTGAATTATGATATTAAAGGATCACAGATCTATTTTGATAATCCTAAGTTGTCATATATCGAAGTCAATTTGTCTATATTTAGACATACAATGAATAATTTCTCAGGGTGATCAATTTATTCAGCTCATGCTAATTATTAGTTTTACTATGTAATTAAAAATAGAATGTTGAAGTTGATGTTTTTATAATTATGTTAGATATTTAAGTACATTATTTCATCATGGAAATATTAAATCCCATACATAAAAAATATTAATTAATTTAAATTTATATCCTCGGTGAATAGAAGTTTCATTATTGAAACACCTTAAGAATATAATGATCAAAAATCAAGTCTATGAATCTTATCTGATTTTTTGGAATGTTCTTCTATGAAATATCATTATTCACCCTTTCGTGGAATTGAATTTTATCTAAAAATAATAATAAAATTTATTGAATAAACCCCATATTCTTTCAATGAGGGGAAGTCATATATGATATTCTAAAATAACCAATGATTATACAGTAGTTTCATTGTAAAATATGAACTTATAATGGAAAATAAATTAATTATATATTTATTTATTTCTCTTCAAAAGAACTATTTATCTCACATAGTTAGTTAGAACCCAAAGATTGAAAATACACATATCACACAAAAGTTTTTTCAATATTTAAAGAATAATTTCATTTTATTAAATTGAATCAGATATTTGAGTTTGATGAGAACTCAAACAATGTTCTACACTACTTTTAGAAAATCTATCTATAATACCATTTTCTGAGTTTCAGGAATTGAATAAAAAACACTAGTAGAATCATTATAAAGTATTCATTTGGTTGTGTGTATTACCATTGGGTGAACCTATTAATTTTAAATAATAATAATGGATCAATGGGACTCGGAATTTATTATCAGTAATTTCACAAGGCCATTATCAAGAATAATTACCCTTTATCCCATATTCCTTTATTTTTTAATTCATTACGAAGAGATAAATGTTTTTTATATATTTATCTTAAACCTATAACAATAATATGGGGAGAACAAGTGGTAAAATATACATAGAAAGTTTTAAAAACATTATTTATAATATTAATTTATATTGATTCCACTTCTAAATACTAATCGCTTCAAAATATTATGGGATATAAGTAATAGAGTTTCTAGATACCACCATTTTTAGTATGTGGAGGTCTCCATTGATTTTATAATAATATATTCTAAAATAAAGAAGGGTTATTAATATCACTTGAGTAATACACTAAAGCACATATAAGTGGATAATTTTTATGAAAAACGTAAAACGTTTTAAGTTTAGATATTAAAATATTCATTTTATACTATATAATCTCAATAGGGGTATATTTGTGGATCAATAAATGATAGAAATTATGGATCACTATTCCCAAACAACTGTAATGACCGGACCCCATATTCCTGGAGTAGGTGCCTTATATTATTACACATTCATGTAAATAAGTAAGTCATATCCCGAACGATCAAATAGTTTAGTGTATTTGGAAAACAAGATACATATATAAGATTAACGTTTCAACATTGAAGGAAATACAACATGTCAACTTATATTGAATCACACATAATCTCCTAAATCAACCTTGCATGTGATTTATAATAGAATTCATCAAAACCATGGGAAAATAGATCATGTGAAAATGGTTATATATGATGATTAATAAGGGTAAATAATACAGAGGAATAAATTATAAACATAAACACATGTCATTATGAATAACTAAAATTGCATGCTCTGAAAATAAACTTCAATATAATATGGAATTAAAAATAACCGATTAGATAATTAAATAAAATAGAACCATTGATATTCTAATATTAAAATAATCACATGGACTATAAATCTCTAGTTTTTTAATAATGAATTAAATAATGTTCAACATCATAATATTTTTGTCAATTCCTAATGCTAAGACTACACGTAAATGTGAAAAACCTAAAATAATTTTTCTCATGAGGCCTACCCATTCATAAAGTGGATATATAGGTCCCCACCCATAACATAATAAGTTTGATTCATTCAACATATAAATCAGGAAAATCATAAACAACACATAATTTAATATTGAAACTATCATATGATATATAAATAACATTCCCCCAATCATTAAAAATGACCACTAACTATCCAGGGAAATATGTTGAATGTTATCAGGGTAGAACATTCATATACAATAGAATAATAATCCATTAATTCAAAAATGTAGATAATATCCAAAAATTTTAATCCAATCTGATTATAATAATCAATAAGAATGTTGAAATAGTGGAAAATACTCATATAAAACATAGAATAATTCATCAGATAAATACTATTTTACATTGAAGAGAAGAGTTATTTTGGAATGATAATTATATAAAACTATAAGTAAATTAAGGTATAATTTTCATAATAAAATGAATTATTTTAAAAAAATAATGGTTGATAACAAATAAATTATATAGTTCCTTTGAAAATAGGTTCGATTTCAATAAATACCTTCTAATCATCCATGTATTTTGGGATGAATATTTTGAAAGTTCATTTTAAAATATGTAACTACGCATAAAATAAATAAGGATTTAGGTTGGTACATATATTTAGAACATTCCCACAAAATTTATGTGGAGTAAATACGAATAAAAAATAATTTTTTAAGGTTAGAAAATAATGAGAGTAACCCAAATGAAAATGGATGTTCTGGTAGAAAACCCTTACCACATGTACTAACATGTTCTAAACATGAACTTAAATATCAGGATAATAAAATTAAACCCATTAATTTTTTAATTAATAAACATTTATTAATTTCTTTCTTCATAATATTTTTATTGTGTTCATTTATTTCCTTATTTTATGTTATATTATTGAATTTCGTCATTCAGGTTTGTTTGTTTCATTGATTTTCATAATTGGTTCCCCTGTTTATAATTAATGGAGTTCTTTTGTAATGAATATAATTTTATAGAATATTAATTATATGATACTAATGAAAATTATGAATCTTAAATGGTTACACACATGGTAATATTGTAGGAGGATGAGTTATTATGTTTAAAATTAATGACAATCATTTAGTTTATTTTGTTGGTATTTTGAATATTTCAAACTAATTTTGTTATATATATATATATTATATATATACTAGTTTCATAACTATAAAAAGGATATAATACGTCTATTATATTTTATTAACCCTATTTTTTCATGGACAGAACTAATGAATAAATTGAAGAGCAGATGATCATCATCCAAAATGTTTGTAAATCGGCACCTCGTAGACAATGATTTCTTTTTTAAAATAATACCGAGAGAGAATAAAAAGATTAATAATGGATGTGAAATTAAAAAATATAAATATTTTTTATTGATGATACTAGAGTTCCATGATCACTTGGACATAGTAGGTGATTGAGAGACTTAAAAAATAAAATAAATAAAATGAAATTAAATAAAAACGGAAGAGGATTTACCTCCAAGAATATCGTCCTTGAGAACCTCTTTAAGGGATGGGGTATTGATATATTGGAAAGGCCAAGATCTTCTTGAAGTTCATAGGTACTTGGGAAGACTATTTGGGAATAAAATTGAATGGATTAATGGCTTATTGGAGTGATGATAAAAGGTTGTGAGGAGTGGGTTTTATAGAAGAGGACATGAGAGTTTTTCCATTATTTTAATAAATATTTTGTTATTTTTGCTAAAGTATGTGAATAGTCTATATTATTGCCCCCCAAAATAGTAAAATTTACATTTTAATTCTAACTATCTCTATTTAGATCATCCAAGACTCAACCATGATGCAGAAATTCATTTATTTATCATATTACATATTTTATCAAATTTTAATATTCACAAAATTTTCCAGTATGTCAAGAAAATTTAAAAGATTCCCCCTACACAATTTTTGATGTGCATAATTCAAAAATAACATACATTTTATAAAAAAATTCCAAATAACAGAAATATAATTTTAAAATATAATTACAATTTACATGGAAACTACAGATTTTAATTTAAACACTGGTTTCATAATACATTAAAAAATTTACTATTATATTATAAACATATCCTAATATCATAGGAAAAAAATATTTAATTAGAAATACATTTTACGAAAATAAATTAATTTTTAATAAATTTATAAATTTAAAATTGTATTTAAATAAATATTACACACAAAATATGAATAGGTAATTATTAATTTCTATAAAGTTCCCTTTCATTTATATAGTGCCTAAATTCAATTTATACTCACATTGATGAGGATTATATTCATAAGGGTACATTACAAATCATAATGGTATGCTGATATTCATAATGATAAGTTACTACTCACCAAAAATAGTTTTTTATCATATCATACTTTAAATATCTCACTGATCACAATAGTGTATGTATGTTTTTCAAAATTCTAATCACAGAAGCGAAAAAAATATGTTCATTTTCTATGTTATAAATTAGTGTTTCTTCATAGAGACTAACTGTTACATGAATTTAATATTATATATTTATATATATTCTTGAGTTGTTGTATTCCTATATTCTTACAAAAAAATCATCCTCAAAATTTCTAGAATGTTACCTTATAAAAAAATTTAGGAAATTCTTCATCATAAGTACCTCAGGCTCCCATGTCGCTTCATTAATTTTATCATTTATTCAAATTACCTTTACTAGTCGGGTCATCCGATTCCATAACACTTGTTCCTTAGTTTCTAGAATCTTTATAGGCTCTTCATTGTAAGATAAGTCATGCTACAATTAAATACCTTCAGAAGTGAGGAAAAGTGTTTGTTCTAGCTTATACTTTATCAATAATGAGAAATGGAACACATTTTGTACCTTTCATAGGATATGTAGAATTGCTAAATGATAAGCAACATCTCAAACTCTCTCTAGATTATCAAAAGATCTTATGTAATTAGGGATCATTTTTCATTTCATTCCAAATCTTCAAACACCCTTTCAAGAAGATACTATCATGAAAACATGATCTCTTTCTATAAATTCAAAATCCATTATTTGATTACCATCATAGATCTTTTTCTTCGGTTTTTCTATTTTGATATGGGTTTGAATAGACTTTACCACTACTATTTGCTCCTCCACCTGATCCTGGCGTAAAAGTTTTCTTTCACCATCTTCATCCCAACATGTTGGTGTATGAAATATCATTCTGAATAATCCATTATTTGGTTCCATTAGAATACTAGATCGGAAATAAATATTGCATGAAAAATCCACTGAAGGTAAATAAAAATCCCATGTACCTTGAAAGTCATGTGAATGTGAACTAAAAATGTATCATATGGATTGGATTGTCCTTTCTATTTTCCTGTCAGTTTGGGGGGTCATTAATTGTACTGAAATGATGATTCGTGTCCAATTTTTTTTGAATAATTTTCAAAAAGTTTATACGAATCATGGATCACGATAAACACAATTGATATTGGTTCTCCATGATGTCTCAAAACATCATTTATATAGATTCTAGCCAGCCTCTTTAGTAGAAAATAATCCCTTATAGAGAAGAAATGTGAATAATTCTTAATTTGATAAAAAATTACCCAATTTCATCACACCCTCTTAATGTTTTGGGCAATCCATTGAAAAAAATACATGGTGATGTTATCCCACATTCTATCTATAAATAGGGAGAGGTTTCCTGATTCCTATAAGATACAATGTTTTAGACATCACTTATTCATAGGCTAAACATTTTTATACGTAATCAAATCTCTATATAATATTACTACCATGATTTATGGAGATTTTTGAACTATGGCCATCATCCATTAACTCCTTTTTATCCCGGGTATAGTGTGAACACAATGCCTTTTCCCAAACGTGAGAATTTTAACAGCATATATGAATTCCTACTACTTCCCATCATTCACAACATTAATTTTCTTTTGAATATTATCATCATCAAGAAGATAACGTTTAATCCATTCTAATAAAGATTATTGGGAACCAACTTAAAAATTAACAATGTTTAACCTTCATTAATGATTGTCATATCCATCCTTTCTAGATCCATTTTCATAGGATCCTTTTTAATTTTCATTTTTTATAACTCCATGATCCATCCAACTGAATACATCATATACCATATTTTACATTACTGGTGGCAGTGTATGAAAGAATATCTATATTTTTTCCACTCGATCCATCACATTTTCCTTATGTTGACTTTTTGTTTTTGAGAATATGTATTTACAGATATCTTGATTAGTATATAACTCGCATGATTCACTATAGATATAATGTTTTCATATCATTAGAGAAAATATTACAACTACAAACTCAAGATCATGAGTTGGATTGTATTGATCATGAATTTTTAATATCCTTAATTCATAATAAATAACTCTATCATTATGTATAACGAATCATTTAATCCCTTTATTTGATGCATCATTATAGATCACAAATTTACTATTCGACGATGGAAGAGTTTGGTTCAATGAAATCACTATCCTCCTCTTCAAATAATGAATAAATTTGTCACATTATTTTTTCCATACAAACATAACACCTTTATGATTAATCTTGTTTAATTGGTAGGATAACTATGAAATGTTCTAAATGAAGCGTCGATAATAATATGTTAAGCTAATAAAATCACGTACCTCGGTTATGTACATTGGAGTAAGTCATTTTGAAACTGATGTTGTCATTTCAGCTTCAACTACGATTCCATCAATTGAAAAAATATGTCCATTTAAAGAAATTAATCGAGGAAAATATTTTCCATTGCTAAAAATCCCATATAATTCATTTCATCTAAGAGACTTCAGAATAATGCGCATGCGATTCCCAATATATTCGTAGCTTTTGGATTATACCATGATATCAGAAATAAATAAATAAACTATTCCATCAAGATATTGCTAAAAACACTATTAATTAGTGTAGAGACCCAAATCGTGACATACATTGACATTACATTACATCTGTGGAATACTTAATACATAACAAAAACAGACACCAAAGAACTGTACTAGTTTAGTGTCTTTGGAAACATGGAACATAATCTTCTAATCACGGTGAAATATCTTCAACATCTCCCATAATGATCTTCCACTATTTTTTTCTTTCCTAAAACCTTAATTTACATCCTAGGGAAAGGAAAACATAAAACGAGTGAGCTAAAATTCTCAGTAAGGGTAAACATATAGAACATAAAACAATCTATAATCATTTGAATGCAAAAACTTGAACATAAAATCTAAACATCAAAATCATGAGCTAATACATATGTCTAGGAAGTACGTATGGAATATATCATAATGGAACATAAATTATGATACAATATCATGGGAATAAAAAATATAATTGTGTCAAACCATTAAGTACATGATATGATTTCCATAGTAGCCAAGGCATTGCTGCCAAGACCATCTTAGTGGACAAAGTCCCTTTCTGAATCGAGTTCACTCCCCATTCCAGTCATGTATAACTGAACCGGATTAACTTTCCATTACCCAAATTTCTATAACATGAGATTTCAATCATTACCCAATGCATTATAAGGATATATAGGACCCACCCATCCCATAATTAAATCATTCTTACTTGTGCGACAACATAATCAAAAATCATTCATCATAACCCAAGGAATAAAAATTGGTTTCATAAACATCATCACATCATAACAAAATCCATATAAAAAAATGAATATCATTTCATCATAAGAAATTTGAAACCATATAAACCATATAGATATTATACTTGAAACATACACATATGAAATAATGTCCTCATAGATGGAGAATGGATTTGATAAAACACTTGAGAATTTTTTTTGAGGAAAATATCCTTCATTATTAAAAATCATTTTCTTTTTTAACAAAAAGCCATGAAATTTTAAAAGAAAAAGATTTTATTGAAAATAACCATGAAATATTGTATAGTAATATTTATTAGGAAAAGGTGTTATGAGACCGTAAAAATCTGTTCATCCCGTATAAGTTAAAAGAAACATTCTCCTCGTACTTTTGTCGGAAAAGTCTAAAAGTTACAAGTATGGTAAACAGAAGAAAGATTCCTTCCATAACATGTTGTAAAAGTAAAAAATGTTTAATGAGGTATTTAAAAATAAATGATTTTTTTTATTAAACAGGGACATGGATGATAAAAATAACCTCAGTAAATACTTACAAATAAACAATCTCAGATAAAAACGTGATTGGAAAAGTTATCCATTACATTATGTGTGTTATGATTCGTATGTATCATAACCTCCTATATAATGATTTAAATAATGTCATTTAATTATTACAGAATCATATTAATTGTTATTATATCATATATGGTTCACATATGACTTTATATTACATATTCTTTTGTAAATTCAAGTTAAAGCAGCGTTTTGGGTAAAATCATTTCATTTATCATCCGTGTTTTGACTTTTAGTTATTCGTATTATTATTGATATCGTGATTAAATACTTCTATAATGTAAAACATGATTTATATATAATATATTTTCAGAATATACATATATTTAAAAGATTTATAAATGGAAAGAATTACACCGTTCATGGAGACGGTAGGCCGTATGTACTCATGAACGTTGTTTTTGTTTCCTTATTATATTGAATTTAAGTAAGTAAAAAACATATAAATAAGTCTAGTATCATTAATATGTCATATATTTTATTATTATTTAATATATATACATTATAATCAATCATTAATGGTTTACTTTGAGAATGAATCTCATCACGTCATGGAGACGGTAATCCGTACGTTTGCACGAGCGAAGATATCGTTCCCATAATTATTGAATAGAATTAGAGTGGATGATATAATATCTCAGAATTATTATCATGTTATAATTACCAAATATATAGTAATTCTTTACACCATTATACCCATCCAAGTATGGTTGTGGTGGAAAAACAGATTACACCACGGCGTGGAGACGGTATTCTGTACATACGCACACGCTGGGATTTCATTCTCCGAAGGATGGATTGTAGGTGAAATGGAGTTGTTTCATATTTATAATAACATATCAGTATATTATTGATACCGATGTTATTACTTTATAATCAAAAAACTAAGGAAGAAGATGTTGAATAAGAAGGAAACTTGAATGAATCGGAAGAAGAGATTACATCTTCTTCGACACACCTCTTTTAAGCTTCCTCTTATGGCACTAGAGTTTCTTTTGAGTAAACCAGAAACTCAATAATGTTTCTAGGGAAGTGGAGAAGATAAATGGTCAGGTTTTGGCCGATCTTGATGGCTCAATGTGTTGTGAAGAGAAGAGGTAGGAGGTTCCCTTTTATAAGAGAGGGGAGGGGCACCTTTGGAAACATAAGAAATATTAATTTATAATAAATTCAAACCCCACATAAAAACTTCCAAAATGACTCAAATCTGAATCTTATATGAGATAGGGTTTAAATATAATCAAGCAATAAAATTTAGACATGTTTGGAATTAATTTTAAACATTATCATCATGATTTATCCTTATTTCATATATTTAATTTTATTCGTGGTAAGAAGATTCTAGATTTTAAATTGTTATAAATAATTAATTATGTGTCTTAAATTTTCCATAATTGCATAATTTAAGACATCATCAAATATATAAATTTTAGTTTATAATTTTTAAATATTTGTGTGATTTTTAAATAATTTTTTATTATGTTATTTTTATAAAATAACAACAGTGTCAATTTTGACACTATTCATTTATTTGAATTTAAATAAAATCCTCATAGAATATATTTTCTAAATAAAAGAATTAATAGATTCATAACTTGTCATATGTATCTAGAAAATTAGTGGAGCACATTAAATAGTTCATATAATATTTATTTTAATATTCATAAAACCATTTATTTGATATTTCAATCAATAAAATAATTTCAAACATCACTATTGTGTCACCATTAATGATAATTATTTAATCCCTAAAAATTATAAATAACTACACATGATGTAGATAATTTTATTATATTTCTGTAGACAATTCATGTTTGAAGATTAATTAAGTTTATCACTAAATTAAAATTATTATACTAATAATATTTAAGAGAGTGACATGTTTTATCATTCTTTGGTTTTACTAATAATTAAATTATTTTCAAGGTCAAAAGTCCATATAATGAATCTAATCCAACCATTAGGTGATATGGGTCTACTTTTAGTCATCTAATAGAATTTTGGAATGTTTTAGTGTAATTTTATAATCTTAGGATTACATTTAATTACCTGATTTATCTTTAACTGAAGTAAATAAAAATTACCATAGTTACAATTCATAATATAAAAAAATAAAAGTAACCTATTAACATAATTTAAACCCACTGAATCCAAATATTAATTCCATTTTTCAAAATTCATAACACAGAAGTTGTAGTAATTAAATTAAAGTTTATCCCATGGTTAAGAAAACGGGGTTTAAAAGTTAAAATATTACCAAAGATTGAAATGTTTAAACTCATGAATTCAATGTAAAATTAAAAGTAATAAAATACATCATATAAAATTGTAAAAATATATTCTATTTATAATTTAAAACAATTCATTATTTTAATTTATCTATATAATTATTGCGATGAAAAGAGTGGTTTTTAATTAAAATATATCTTGTTTTTACTATTCATTTTAATATGAAACTTTTCAGAATAATATGAAACATTTATCCAAAGAAAATTTTATATCTTTATTCCAATGATGAATTTTTTATTTTCAAATTTAACTTATAAATGTGTCAAAAACTAGATTTAATGTGGGTGCTCCATCAAAAGGCGGCAAAACTGCATTTTTTTAAAAATACTTATTTTACCCAAAAAAATTATTTTGTTCTCATATAAAGTTCTAGAAAATGTGTAAGAGGAATAATAATGTTATAAAATTCAAAATTTAGTTAATATTATTCATAACAGCTAGTCCATTATAATATTATAACAATATATCCTAGTTTAGTGAAACCCGGTATTGCGTACTACACACGCTATTGAGGAAGGCTGTGATTGCATGTAACGCAAGCCAAGTCAGGGATGCATGTAGTGAAATATCCTTTTGATGTAGCGTACAAAAAACAGAAATAGATGAAATTAAATGTATTAATTCTCATTAAATATCAGATTGTTAAATTCTAACCCCCTTAAAACGAATTTCACCCTCAAAATTCGTCGGGGTTATAAATGGTTTACTATTTGAAAGTTTCTTTCATGGAAACCCACATTGTAAAAAGGAATACTAAAACATAATTTTAAAAAGTGAAGTATGAAACATATCGGGTACCCAAATTAACTTGTCACTGGGTTACCACATTGGTGAACATAGGTGAAAATATGGATATGGATTAGAAATATAACCATCATGTTCTGATGGAGAGTGGTAGTGAACATGGCTATGAAAAAGTCAACAATCACAAAGCCATAAATTGGTGATGATCTAAGGTACCATCTGATTCATTTGATATAAGGGAACTAGGACACCATTTTTGTTTTCATGATCACTTCCCTAAAGATGAAGAATTTGAATTAGAATAAATACTTAGTTTATTTCGGTATAATCTCACCGTTGTTCGTGCCATGAACAATTTCCACTTCATCTCTTAAAGAAATAAAGTTAAATATTTCATTCTTGATGTGTTAGAAGATCATGTGATAGAATGATGGGTCATTCTATATGTCTCAAACAAAAGGTTATAAAAAGTTATCAAATATACATAATTCCATCTATGGTGAGGTTAATCGTATATGATTCCAAAAATGGACTTATACATCATCTATCACACTGCTTAATAAAACTAGATTATACTAACCAGACACTTCTTATAGGCTAGTGGTAGGAAATAAACTCATGTTTCACTTCAGTTGTGGGTTTAATTCCCACAACCTTGTCTAAAGCGACAGGTTGTCTCCCATCCTGCAAGTTGTCTTTTTTTGTCCCTAAAACATCACTATTATAACATTATATAAATAATTTTGAAAAACTTATATCCTTAAACAATAGTATATGATGTCTGACATAATCCATTCTAGACTTTAGACTTATCCAAAATACATCTATCCAATCTCATAGTACAATGAAAACGATTACTATAAATTTCATTAACCATGCATTTGAATACCATCATCTATTCCCCATATATCATAAGATATATCTTTTTGATCTCATTCCAAACATGTGAATACCTTAATATTTTATTCTCTTGAAAAATGAATTACCATAGAACCATAGTGAAAATATGAATGCTGTCAAAAGGTAACTCTTTCCACATACCAAAATCGCAAAATTTCATTATACTCAAACCATGATATCACTTTGTCCTTATATCAGTCATGACCGCATTGATATTTTTTCTCCTTATCTATTCATTATGCGCATATCATCTTCTTTCCAAAATATTTGATTTACTTTTCATGGTTATCGGTACCATATAATTATTGAAAACCATAATAAACCAATACATAGATATTCCAATATTCTACAGTACTATAAATTAGATTCCACAACATTATTTTGGAATCCCGTTACATAAACACAGAATCATTCCACTACATCATTTTCATACTCAACATCTCCATAGTGATTGCATGTGACTTCTCTTTGTCCTTTTCCTTAATAGGTTTCTCATGTTGATTATCATTACCCCTTGGATTAGGGCATTGATTAGAATAATGCTCCATTTCCTTGCACGTGAAGCATTGAAGTGTTAGTGGAGGGTTCTCTGTAGTCTTTTCTCTATTCACATCATTAGAAACATTTTTCCCATTACTTCAGCACTCAAATGCGTCATGACCTTATTTTCCACACATGAAACACTTTCTAGTACCTTTTATACAATCTCCACCATTTTTCATTCCACGCATTGAGCATAATGAAACATTCACCTTCTATTCACGTTTGTTCTGAGGTTTTTCATTGAACATCATCTTTCCTTTTTGGTCCAAACCTTGTGATATATATGTTAAACCAAATTCCAGTTATTCCTTGATAGCAAAACACACAATTTCTTCATTGCTACTGAAGTCTCTTATAGATAATTCCCTTAGAATCCATGGTTTTAAGACACTAAAGAATTTATCAACTTTACTTTCTGGTTGGATGATAACGGCAAATACATATCTTGCATGTCTTGTAAAATTCTCATCTTATATACCAATAGATTCATCATCCTTCTACTTAAGCTCAAGGAAATCATATTCCATATTTGTTCTAAGAATACGAGGGAAGTACTTACTGAAAACAAGTTCTTGAAATCCTTCCATTCCATTGATTCAATTTCTTCTTTGAGCCCTGTACTTTTAATTACAATACACCACTGGTCTGCTTCACCTTCTAAATAGTAAATAGCTAAAATGATTTTTTCATGTTCTGAAAAGCGATGTATGGAAAATATATTTTCAATGGTACTGATCCATTTTTCAGCAACAAGTGGATCAGAAGACCCATTTAAAGACAGTGGAAATTTCCTCATGAAGGACTCAATTGAATATTTTTCCCTTCTCTGATAATTTGGAAATTCAGAATGATTCATATCTTGGGTAAATATAGCAATAATATTTTTCACTCCATCTCCCATCACATTTGGTTGCTCGGGAGGAAAATCTTTGCATTTTCCTTTTCATTTATCAACACAGTTCCTTCGAGTTCCAGCCATCATCTAAAACCCAAAAAGAACAGTGTGAGAGGCAAAAATCAAGCAACGAAAACAACATAATAAAGAGGGAGTACCATCAATATCTAACATATTAGGTTTAATTCTAATATCGTTTCCATAATTACAGGACTATAACCTATATGTATACTTAAACTTACAGACATCCCTTCATATACAGTAGAAATATTTCTAGGGATCTCACTGAAGTTCTCGCATCCTAGTTTCCAAAGGTTGACTAAACCTTTCCTTTGAGACCAACTATAGAGACCCAAAGCATGAAGTATATATATATTACATTACTTTTTTGGAATACTTAATACATAACAAAAACAGACACAAAAGGACTGTAATAGTTTAGTGCCTTTGGATACATGGAACATAATCTTCTAATCGTGGTGAAAGATCTTCAACATCTCCCACAAAGATCTTCCCATTTTGTTTTCTTACCAAAAACCTTTCATTATATCCTGGGGAAAAGAAAACATAAAAATGGTGAGCTCAAATTCTCAGTAAGGGTAAACATACAGAACATAAAATAATCCATATACATTTTAATACAAAAACATGAGCATAAAATCTAAACATCAAAATCTTGAGCAAAGACATATATCTTCGATGTATGTAAGTCATATATCATAATGGAACATCAATAATGAAAAAATAGCATTGGAAGAAAACATAGAATTGTGAAAAAACATTAAGCACAATATATTATTTCCATAGTAACCATGGCAATGCTGCAAAGACTATCATTATGGAGAAAGTCCATTTCTGAATCGAGTTCACTCCTCGTTCCAGTCCTGTATCACTAAACTGGATTAACTTACAATTCCACCCATGTCCATCTGATGAGCTATAAATCATTATCCAATGCATTGGAAGGAGATATAGGTCCCACCCATCTCAGAATGAAATCATTCTTACATGTGCCACAACATAAACATAAATCATTCATCATAACCCAAAGAATTAAAATGGGTTTCATAAAAATCATCCCATCATAACATAATACAAATAAAACAAATAGACATCATTTCATCACAAAAATAGTGAAACCATGTAAATCATAGAGATATTATACTTCAATCATACACATATGAAATAATTTCATCTTATATGGAAAATTGATTTGATAAAACACTTAAAAATAATTCTTGAGTAAAATATCCTTTCTTATTAAAAATCATTTTCTTTTTACAAAATGCCATGAAATTTTAAAAGAAAATGATTTTATTAAAAATAACCATGAAATCTTGTAGAGTAATATTTATTAATAACAGGAGTTATGAAACCATACAAATATGTTCATTCCATATAAGTTTAAAAAACATTCTCCTCGTACTTTTGTAGGAAAAGTCAAAAAGTTTTTCATATGGTAAACATAAGAAAGATTCCTTCCATAACATGCGGTAAATGTAAAATATGGGTAAACATGACTTTAAACATACATGAAACAATTTTTATAAAACATGTTTATGGATGATAAATATAACCCCAGTAAATACTTTCAAATAAACAATCTCGGATAAAAACGAGACTAGAAAAGTTATCCCTTAACTTATGCTTGATATGCTTCGTATGTATTCGAACACCCTGTATAATTATTTAAATAATGTAATTTAATTATTACAGAATCATATTAATTGTTATGATATCATATATGGTTCACTTATGACTTTATATAAACCATTCTTTTGTAAATTCATGTTAAAGTAGCGTTTTGGGTAAAATTGTTTCATTTATCATCAGTGTTTTGAGTTGTAGTTATTCATATGATTACTTAGAAAATGATTACATACTTCTAGAATGTAAAACATGATTTATATATAATATATTTTCAGAATATACATATATATAGGAGATTGATAAATGGAAAGAAATACAATGTTCATGGAGACGGTAGGCCGTACGTAAGCATGAACGATGTTTTCGTTTCCTTATTAAATTGAATGGAAGTAAGTAAATAACATATACATAATTCCTATATCATTAATATGTCATATATTTTATTATAATTTAATATATATACTTTATAATCATTCTTGAATGGTTAACTTGTAGAATGAATCCCATCGCATCGGGGAGACAGTAATCCGTACGTACGCATGAGCGATGACATCGTTCCCATAATTATCTAATGGAAATAGAGTGGATGATATAATATCTCAGAATTAGTACCAAGTTATAATTAACATATATATAGTAATTCTTTACACCATTATACCCATCCATGTAAGTTGGTGGTGGAAAAACAGATTACACCACGACTTGGAGACGGTATTCCGTACGTACGCACGTGCGAGGATTTAATTTCTTGTAGGATGGATAGAAAGTGAAATGGGGTTGTTTCATATTTATAATAACATATCAGTACATTATTTATACCGATTTTATTAATTTATAATGAAACAACTAAAGAATAAGAAGTTGAAGAAGAAGGAAACTTGAAAAAATCGGTAGAAGAGATTACCTCTTCTTCGACGCAACTCATTTAAGCGTCCTCTTAAGGCACTAGAGTTTGTCTTTTGAGAAGAACAGAACATCAAAAATGTTTCTATGGTTGTGGACAAGTGATATGGTCAGGGTTTTTCGATCTTGAAGGCTCTAAGTGTTGTGAATAGGAGAGGGAGGAGGTGGCCTTTTATAAGGGAGGAGAGGGGAACCTTAGGAAACATAGAAAATATTAATTTATAATAAATTCAAACCCCACATAAAAACTTCTAAAATGACTCAAATCAAAATATTAGATGAGATAGGGTTGTAATATCATCAACTAATAAAATTTAGAAATATTGTGAATTTATTCTAAACATTATCAACTTGATTTATCCTTATTTAATCAATTTAATTTTAGTTGTGGTAATAAGATTATAAATTTTAAAATGTTATAAATAATTAATTATGTGTTGTGAATTTTCCGTAATTGGATAATTTATGACATATTCGACCATATAAATTTTAATTTATAATTTTTAAATATTTTTGTGATTTTTAATCAATTTTATATTATGTTATTTTTATAAAATAACAATAGTTTTAATTTTTAAACTATTCATTTATTTGATTTTAAATATAATCCTCACAGAAGATATGTTAAAACTAAAATCATTAATAGATTCATATCATGTAATATTTATATAGAAAATTAGTGGATCACATTAAATATTTCATATAATATTTATTTTAATATTTTTAAAACCATTAATTTGATATTTCAATCAATAATGTAATTTCAACATCACTATTGTGTCACCATTAATGATAATTATTTAATACCTAAAAATTATAAAAAACTCCTAATGATGTAGATAATTTTATTATATTTTTTTATACTCTTTATGTCCTATTTTTCATGAAGTTTATCAATAAATTAAAATAATTATACATATAAGATTTTAGAGAGTGACGTGTTGTCACTTTCTTCGATTTTAATGATAATTAAATTATTTTCAAGCAAAAATGTCCATAAAATTAATCTAATCAGACTCTTAGGTGATATTATTCTAATTTAAGTCATCCAATATAATTTTGGAATGTATTAGAGTAATTTTATAATATTAGGTTTACCCGTAATTACCAGATTTATCTTTAACCAAAAGTAAATAAAAATTACTATAGTTACAATTCATAATATCAAAAAAATAAAGTAAACTATTAACATAATTTGGTCCCACTTAATACAATTATGTAATCCATTTTTCAAAATTCAAAACATAGACGTTTCAGTAGTTAAATAAAAATTTATCCCGTTGTTAAGAAAACATGTTTTAAAAGTTAAAATATTGCCAAAGATTGAATTGTTTTTACCTATGAATTCAATGTAAAATTAATGGTAATGACATACGATATATTAAATGGAAAAAATATTTTCTATTTATACATTAAAACCATTAAATATTATAATTTAACCATATAAATATTTGTGTTGAAAAAAGTTGTTTTTAATTAAAATATAGCATGTATTTACTATTCATTAAAATATGAAAGTTATCAGAATAATATGAAATATTTATCCAATGTAATTTTTAATATCCTTATTCCAAATAGAAATTTTATTTTGTCAAATTGAATTTATAAACATGTCAAAAACTAGATTTAATGTGGGTGCGCCATCAAAAGGCGGCAAAACTGCATTTTTTTATAAAATACTTATTTTACCCGAAAAATATATTTTGTTCTCATACCATGTTCTAGAAAATTTTTAATATGAATAATAATGTTATAAAATTACAAATGTAGTTAATACTGTTAATAACATATTTTCCAATGTAATATTATAACAATATATTGTTGTTTAGTGAAACATGGTATTGCGTACTACACACGCTATCGAGGAAGGTTGTGATTGCATGTAATGCAAGACAAGTCAGGGATGTGTGTAGTGAAAGCTCATTCTGGTGTAGTGTACAACACATGTCATCAATGAAACTAAAAAGAATAATTCTCATAAAATCTCTTGTTGTTACATTCTACCCCCATTAAAATGAATTTCTCCCTCGAAATTCGTCGGGGTTATAAATTGTTTACTACATGAAATATTATTTAATAGAAACACACATCAAAAAAAGGAATACTAAAACATAATTTTAAAAAGTGAAGTATGAAACATATCGGTTACCCAAATTAACTCGTCGCTAGGTTTCCACATATGAGAACAGAGGTTAAAGTATGGATATGGAAGAGAAACCTAACCATCAAGTTCTGATGTAGAGTGGTAGAGAAAATGGCTATCAAAAAGCCAACAATCACAAAGACATAAATTTGCGATGATCTAAGGTACCATCTATTTCATCAGATATAAGGATACTAGAAAAACATTTTTGGTTTTCAAGATCATTTCCCTAAAGTTGTAGAATTTTAATTAGAATAAATTCATACTTTATTTCAGTATAATCACACTATTGTTCATGCCTTGAACAATTTCCACTTCATATCTTCAAGAAATAAAGTTGAATTTTTTATTTGAGAAGTGTTAACAGATCATGTCATAGAATGATGGGTCATTCCATATGTCTCAAAAAAATGTTACCAATGTTATCAAATATACATAAGTCCATCTATGGTGAGGTTAATCGTATATGATTCAAAAAATGGACTTATACTTCATCTATCACACCGCTTAATAAAAATAGTTTCTAATAACCAGGGATTTCCTATAGGCCAGTGGTAAGAAATAAAGTCCTGTCACACTTCGGTTGTGGGTTAAATTCCCGCACCCTAGTCCGATGTGACATGTTGTCTCCCATCGTTCATGTTGTATTTTTTCACTAAAACATCACTATTATAACATTACAGAAATAATATTGAAAAAAGACTTAGCCTTAAACCATATTATCTGATGTTCAACATAATCCATTCTAGTCTTTAGACTTATCCAAATTACATCTGTCCAATCTCATAGTATAAAGAAAACGATTACTAGAAATTTCATTAACCAAGCATGTGAATACCATCATTTATCTCCAATATATCATAAGATATATATTGTTGATCTCATTATAAACATGTGAATACCTTAATCTTGTATTCTCTTACAACATGAATTACCATTGAACCATAGTGAAAACATGAATGTGGTCAAAAGGTAACTCTTTACAAATACCAAAATCCAAAAATTTTTATATACTGAAACCATGACATCACTTTCTCCTTATATCAGTCATGATATCATTAATATTATTTTCTCCTTATCCCTTCATTATGCACATAACATCTGCTTTCAAAAATATTTGAATTACTTTTCATGGTTACTAGTACCATATAATTATTCAAAACCATAATAATCCAATACATAGTTATTCCAATATTCCACAGTACTATAAATTAGATTCCACAACATTATTTTGTAATCCCGTTACATAAACTCATAATCATTCCACTATATCATTGTCATACTCAACATCCATGTTCGCATGTGACTTCCCTTTTTCATTTTCCTTTTGAGGTTTCTCACTTCGATCAACATTAACACTGGGATTAGGGAATTTATTAGCATAATGCCCCATTTCCTTGCACATGAAGCATTGAAGTGTTGGTGGAGTGTTCTCTATAGTCTTTTCTCTATTCAAATCATTATAATCATTTTTCACATTACTTCGGAAATCAGCTGCTTGATGACCCTCTTTTCCACACTTGAAACATTTTATAGTACCTTATCGACAATCTCCACCAATATTCATTCCACAAATTGAGCATAAAGAAACATTCACCTTCTTTTCACCATTATTCTGAGGTTTTTCCTTGAACTCCATCTTTCGTTTATTTTCAAAACCATGAGACAGATATGTTACACCAACTTCTAGTTCTACCTTGATAGAACAACGCACAATTTCTTCATACCTACTGAAGTTTCTTATAGCTAATGCCCTTAGAAAACTTGGTTTTATGCCACTTAAAAATCGATCAACTTTACCTTCAGGTTGGATGATAAAGCCAGATACATACCTTGCATGTCTTGAAAAATTCACTTTGTATATACCAACGGATTCATCATCCTTATTCTTAAGCTCAGGGAACTCCTTTTCCATCTTTTTTCTAAGAATATGAGGGAAGTACTTACTAAAAAACAAGTTCTTGAACTCGTCCCATTCCATGGATTCAATTTCTTCTTATGGCCTTGTATTCTTAATTAGTGTCCACCACTGGTCTGCTACACTTTATAAAAGGTAAAAAGATAAAATGACTTTTTCATGTTCTGAGGATAAAAGTATGGAAAATATCTTTTCAATGGTACTGATCCATTGTTCAGCAACAAGTGGATAAGAAGACCCGTTGAAAGATGGTGGACTTTGCCTCTTGAAGGACTCAATAGAATATTGTTCCCTTCTCTGATCATTTGGAAATCATGAATGATTCATTTCTTGTGTAAGTATAGCAATAAGATTTATCACTCCATCTCCCATCACATTTGGTTTCTCGGTATGACAGTAATTGCATTGTCCATTACATTGATCAAAATGGTTCCTTCGGGTTCCAGCCATCATCTAAAACCTAAAAAGAACAGTGTGAGAGGAAAAAATATTGCTAGGAAAACATCATAATAAAGGTGGGTTACCTTCAATATATAACATCTTAGGATTAATTATAATATCGTTACCATAATTATTGGACAATAACCTATATGTATACTTAACCTTAGGGACATCCCTTTAAATACCGTATAAATATCTCTGGGGATCCCACTAATGTTCTCGCAACCTAGTTTTCGAAGGTTGACTAAACCATTCCTCTAATACAAACTATAGAGACCCAAATCTAGACGTAAATAGACATTACATTACTTTTTTGGAATACTTAATACATAACAAAAACATACAATATAGAACCATAATAGTTTAGTGTCTTTGGAAACATGGAACATAATCTTCTAATCATGGTGAAAGATCATTAACATCTCCCATAAAGAACTTCCCCTTTTGTTTTCTTACCTAAAATCATTCTTTATATCTTGGGGAAAAGAAAACATAAAAAGGGTGATCATAAATTCTCAGTAGGGGTAAACATAGAGAACATAAAACAATCCATAAACATTTCAATGCAAAAACATGAACATTAAATCTAAACATCAAAATCTTGAGCAAAGACATATAACATGGAAGTACGTAAGGCATATATCATAATGGAACATCAATCATGATAAAATATAATGGGAAGAAAACATATAATTCTGGAAAACAATTAGGTACATGATATGATTTCCATAGTTTCCAAGTAATTGCTACCAAGATCATCTTAGTGGACAAAGGCCCTTTCTGAATCGAGTTCACTCATTATTCTAGTCCTCTATCACTGAACCAGATTAACATATCATTCCATCCATGTCTATATCATGAGATATAAATCTTTACCCAATGCGTTGGAGGGAGATATAGGTCCCACCCATCTCATAATGAAATCATTCTTACTTGTTCCACAACATAAACATAAATCATTCATCATAACCCAAAGAAGAAAAATGGGTTTCATAAACATTATCCCATTATAAAATAGTCCATAAAAAATAAATGGATATCATTTCATCATAAGAAAAGTGAAACCATATAATGCATAGATATATTATTCTTGAAACATACACATATGATATAATTTCATCTTAGATGGAAAATTGATTTTATAAAACACATGAAAATAATTATTGAGGAAAACATCTTTTCTTCATAATAATCATTTTATTTTCAAAAAATTCCATGCAATTTAAAAATAAAATTATTTTATTTAAAATAAAAATGTAATCTTGTAGATTATGGTTTATTAAGAAATTACTTTGTGAAACTGTAAAAATCCGTTCATGTAGTATAAGTTAAAAAAACATTCTCCTTGTACTTTCGTCGAGAAAGACAAAAGGTTCCTCTAATGGTAAACATAAAAAAGATTCCTTCCATAACATGTCATAAAAGTCAAAAATGGGTAAATAGGACATTAAACATTCATGAAACCATTTTTAGAATACAGGGACATTGATGATAAATATATCCCTAGTAAATACTTACAAATAATCAATCTCGGATAAAAATGAAATTGGAAAAGTTTTCCCTTAACTAATGTCTGATATGATTCGTATGTATCTGAACCTCCTATATAATGATTTAAATAATGTCATTTAATTATTAAAGAATCATATTCATTGTTATGATATCATATAAGGTTCACTTATGACTATATATTACCCGTTCTTTTGTAAATTCATGTAAAAGTAGCGTTTTGGTTAAAATCGTTTCATTTATCGTCCATGTTTTGACTTGTAGTTATTCATACGATTACTTTGATCATGATTAAACAATTATATAATGTAAAGAACGATTTATATATAATATATTTTCCGAATATACATATATAATAGATCAATAAATGGATAGAAATACACCGTTCAAGGAGACGGTTGGCCGTACGTACGCATGAACGTTGGTTTCTTTTCCACATTAAATTGAATGGAAGTAAGTAAATAACATAAGAATAAGTCCAATATCCTTAATATGACATATATTTTATTATTATTTAATATATATACTTTATAATCATTCTTAAATGGTTAACTTGGAAAATGAATCACATCGTGTCCTGGAGACGGTAATCTATACGTACGTAAGAGTGATGGTATCATTCAAATAATTATTGAATGGAATTAGAGTGGATGATATAATAAATAAGAATTAGTATCATGTTATAATTACCATATATATATTTATTCTTTACACCATTATACTCATCTAATTATGGTGGTGTTGGAAAAATAGATTACACCACGGTGTGAGGATAGTATCTCGTACGTACGCACGTGCGGGGATTTCATTTTACGTAGGATGGATAAAAGGGAAAATTTGGTTGTTTAATATTTATAATAACATATCAGTATATTATTGATAGTAATGTCATTAGTTTATATTTAAACAACCAAATAAGAAGAAGTTGAAGTAGAAGGAAACTTGAAAGAATCGGTAGAAGAGATTACCTCTTCTTCGACACACCTCTCTTAAACTTCCTCTTAAGGCACTAGTGTTGGTCTTTTGTGAAGACCAAAACCTTAAGAATGTTTGAAAGGAAGTGAATAAGTGAAATGGGTAGGGTTTGGCCTAGCTTGAAGGCTCAAATTTCTGCGAAGAGGAGAGGGAGGAGGAGCCCTTTTATAAGGGAGGACAGGGGCACCTTTGGAAACATAAAAAATATTAATTTTAATAAATTCAAACACCACATAAAAACTTCCAATATGAATCAAATCCGAAGCTTATATGATATAGGGTTGTAATGGCATCAAACAATAAAATTTATACATGTTGGTATATTATTTTAAACATTATCAACTTGATTTATCCTTATTTAATCTATTAAATTTAATTTTTGGTAATATGATTCTAAATTTTAAATTGATATAAATAATTAATTATTTGTTGTGAATTTTATATAATTGGATAATATATAACATCGTAGACCATATAAATTTTAATTTATAAATTTTAAATATTTTTGTGATTTTTAAACAATTTTATATTACGTTATTTTTATAAAATAACAATAGTGTCAATTTTGACACTATTCATTTATTTGAATTTAAGTAAAATTCTCACATAAATATATGTTCGAAATAAAAGAATTAATAGATTTATAACATGTCATATTTATCTATAAAATTAGTGGAGAACATTAAATAGTTCATATAATATTTATTTTAATATTTTTCTAACCATTTATTTAATATTTCAGTCAATAAAATAATTTCAACATCACTATTGTGTCACCACTAATGATAATTATTTAATCCCTAAATATACTAAATAACTCGACATGATGTATATTGTTTTATTATATTTCTGAAGACTATTAATTTTCGATGTTTCATTAAGTTTATCACTAAATTAAAATTATTATACTTATAAGATTTAAGAGAGTGACATGTTGTCACTTTCTTTCGTTTTAATAATAATTTAATTATTTACAGGGTAAAAAGTCCATACAATGAATCTAATCTGACCCTTAGGAGATATGGCTCTACTTTTAGTCATAAAATAAAATTTTGTCATGTTTTAGGGTAATTTTATAATCTTAGGATTACCCTTAATTATCCGATTTATCTTTAAATGAAGTAAATAAAAATTACTGTAGTTACTATTCATAATGTCAAAAAAAATTAAAATTATACTATTATAATAATTTGGACCCACTGAATCCAAATATGGAATCAATTTTTCAAAATTCAAAACACAGAAGTTGTAGTAATAAAATTAATATTTATCCCGTTGTTAAGAAAACTTGTTTTAAAAGTTAAAATATTTCCAATGATAGAAATGTTTTTACCTATGAAATAAATGTAAAATTAATGGTAAGGACATATAATATATTCAATATTAAAAATATATTCTACTTATACATTAAAACTATTTAATATTTTAATTTACCCATATAAATTATTGTGATGAAAAAAGTTGTTTTTAATTAAAAAATAGCATGTTTTTACTATTCATTAAAATATGAAAGTTATCAAAATAATAAGAAAATTTTATCCAATGTAAATAATTATATCTTTATTCCAAATAAGAATTTTATTTTTTCAAATTTAACTTATAAACATGTCAAAAACTATATTTAAAGTGGGTGCGCCATCAAAAGGCTGCAAAACTGCATTTTTTTAAAAATACTTATTTTACCGGAAAAGTTTATTTTGTTCTCATACAATGTTCTAGAAAATATGTAAGATGAATAATAATGTTATAAAATTCAAAATTTATTTAATACTATTCATAGAGGCTAGTCCATTATAATATTATAACATTATATTGTTGTTTAGTGACACCCAGTATTGTGTACTAATCACTCTATCGAGGAAGGTTGTGATTTCATGTAATGAAAGCCATGTCAGGGATGCGTGTAGTGAAATCTCCTTTTGGTGTAGCGTACAAAACAAGAAATCAATTAAATTAAAAATAATAATTCTCATTAAATCTTGGGTTGTTACAATTAGATCCAATAAAATAGAAGGGGCATGTCTCAAACCATCCCTTGGTGCCCATGTTGTAACTACCCTATGCCCACATCCCTTAGGGTAGGGGTTGGTGAATAGCGCTAAGTAAGAATATCCTACAAAGTGGAGGAGTTTTCCTAATTACCTATACACATGCACACATCTCAAAGAAGATGTGATGAACTAAAAATACTCCGTAATCAAATATGCATTCCATTAAGAAAAATACAAAGAGTAACAATACAAAATTTTGAATTAAATGAGCCAAAATACAAGCCCAACTAAATAATAAAAATACAAGCTCATGGATCTCATCGACAAGAAAACCCTACCTGAATTGTAGGTACAATAGGCTTTCCTAATGTCACTAAAGCGTTCCACGCCCGTTAGGTCACCCGGAAGCACCACCTGTCTCCGGCATACCAAGGACACCATCAAATCTTCCAATCATCTTCAAAAGAGACGACACATGGGGGAGTAGTCGATATTGGGGTGAGTAATACAATATTCACTAGTTACACCAGACTAAAAATGTAAAACAAAAGGTAGAATACAAAAAATGTACATAATGTGTATCCACTAAAAAGTATAATCAAGAGTGTAACAAGAGTTACCTCATAATAGGATACATTACTAAGAATATCTATGCATATCCAAGTCCAATGAGGCATCAATTCATCATAGGAGACATATAGTGCATTCTATCAGGATTCCTACAATACACCCTCATAAGAGACCCACTTTGTGCCCTCATTAGAGAATTACTCCACGCCTTCATAGGTGACCAATTCTGAATCTTCCTAGGATAGAAAGTCTACATCTTCATTGGAGACCAACTCTGCATCTCCACAGGATACCAACTACCTGTCTTCATAAGATACCAACTATGTGTCTTCGGCACAACTAGTCATAGTATTTCCCCCTTATAATTATAGTTATGGAGGCACTACACTTCTAGACCATATATCATATAAAAAACTCCATTAAAACTCAAGTTTCATATCCTAAAATTATGACATCGTTTTGAGGATACCAACATCGAAAACGGTTCATCAAATGGATTTAGGGTGGCAGGGTTATGAAAATTTAAGCAAAAAGGGGAATGTTGGGTCTGAGTCTGGTCTGACCAAGTTATACCATTTGAATCGGACCGATCCGACCAGACCAGTGGACCGACCAAATCCCTTAGGTCAACCTAACCAATAGGTCTGACCTAAACCGCGGTGATCGGCCAGAATTCCTAACCGATTGGCTTGCTGTTCCATGGTCCACTAGACCACTCGAGTGTGGTCCAGTTGATCGCAAGACCATTATGTCGGGGACCACTAGGACATAGTCTACTAGATAAATAGTCCCTACCAATAGGCTAAAATAGATTTCTGAGCCTCTCATCACAGCCTATCGCATGTGGTCTGGATAATGCCTCACACCGAACATAGATGATTTGCGATACAAGTTCACACTTAATGCTCCACCACAAGTCCTTCTTCTAATGCATCTCTGGGAGACTCATCCCTTCACTAAGGCATCCTCCTATTATGGCTTATCGCTATTTCCCATGGCTTGTCGCCACCTCCCATGGACAATTTCACAATGGGTTCTTATTGCTAGCCATCACACTGGCGGTTTGATTCTCCTCCACCCACAACCCCCTGTTTTGGGTGTTCGCATCATTGTAGTCTTATTGGAATATGGTTTGTCATTGCTTCTAGAAACCATTATTACTTCCATACTTGTATATCAGCCATTCCATCGGGCTGATGCCACCTCCACTGCCGTCATCTTCCTATCATTGGGCTTTAACAAAAAGGCTTCAGTCACCTCACACCACCGCCATCCCTGGGTTCCTCTCTGGATCTTTACTCCCATCAAAGATTGAGTAGAAAGAAAACTTGAAACAATGATAAGAAAAATTTGTCCAAAAGTGGAGGTATATAAACCTTGTTTATGTTGAGATCAATCCATCCACATTAGAATTTCATAATAGTGGGTAAAACGACATCAACACTATGTGTGGATAATTCCCAAATTAGACCCTGCAAAAGAACACCCATCCATCGAGAACAATAAACCACCAGATCAACATATTCATGGGTTGGTCTATGTTTGGAATTTGATAGAAATAATGTGAATAAAATAACACATTTAATAAACCCACTACCTAGAAAGATGCTACATTAAAGGAGGAAATTCGTCATTGATGGTAATCTATCCAAGAACATCATTAATCTGTCATTTTTTTGTACTTGATATGAGATCTGATCTCTAAATCGTCATTGTTGGAGAGAGATCGTCCTTATCATTCCTCAAATAAATGTCAGGGCCTTAAGGAAAATTATTCATCTTTTTGAATGCTAACACTGGCCCCTACCTCTGACTAACGGAGGAAATATGTTAATGCGTTTCAACATTTTATACATTTTTTATTGTTTTAAATGTGTTTTAGTGTTTCCATGACGCGACATTGTAATGTCATTGAGTCACTTTATACCGTTGAAGAAAAAAATAAAATAATTATTTATGTATATTTTATTTTTCTCTTAAAACATAAATATATTAACATTTACAGCCAACCTACGCTAATAAATCATAGGCAATACCTAAGGTAAATTCATTCCTATGAGCTCAACAGTGCACTTATATTTTTGATACGGGAGCCAGTTTATAAGTTATTAAAACCTCAAACAAACGATGTTTTTAATAATCTCAAAAATAGATTAAACATTTATTCCTAGCACCCTGGGCCTCAGAATTATGTTCCCTCTATGTTCTTGGTCTCAAAATAATTCCATATAATTTTAAAAAATTACATGGAAAATATGGCACATTAAATTCTACCATCCTTAGGGATTTACATCCCCAAAATCAAAAGAAAGGTCTAAAAAACACATTTCGATACTGAGCATGAATCTAAGACTCCTTCTCTAATGTGATATCCTGGAGATTCTCATGCTACCATTGAATGCGAGCTAGAAGAATTGATTGCCCATGGAAGGTCCTCTCTTGTCGATCGTCGATCTCCATAGAGAACTTCCCAAAATCACCCAATCACCTATTAAAATATCCTTACAGTCAATTAATTTTGATGGTTCATGTACATAACTTATATTCTATGGTATATGAATGAAATCATACACCTGATCAAACTGCAGAGGTATATCCAAGATGAACACCACCTCTCCTACTCAATGCAATATTAATAAAGGTCTAATGATCCTCAGTGATAGATTTCTACCCCTAACAAATATTTATAAACAACATCATATATAGACCTAAATAAACACATGGTCTCTATCCATGAATTGCATGGGTCTCTATTTCCTATCAGTATTGGAATTCTAATGACACTGTGTAGTCTTCTTCTACTCTAGGATGACCTTCACATTCACTGTAGTAGCATGCATCAACTCGGGGAACCAGAGTGATTACTCCCATGGTCTAATCTATCAATTTGGTGACATTTAGAGCTTCTCATATGATTCTTGGAATGGTTTCATACCAATGGTGCCGTGGTAGCTGTTGTTGTATGCAAACTCCACCATAGGTATGTGATCCTTACAACTGCAACCAAAATTAAGGATACAACATGTACCATGTCCTGTGTGACCTGAATGGTATGCTCCGTCTACCTATCTGTCTATTTGTTGAAAGCGGTGCTCAAGTACAGCAGAGTGCCAAATGCCTCATGTAGTCCCTACCTCAACTGATATATAAAACAACAATCTTGATATGAGACTATCATCAACGGGACTCCATGTAGTTGAACTATATTATCTTCATATAGGAGGCCCAAACTCTATACTAAACCATGTCCTCAAATCACTATGAAGTGGGCCAACAAAGGGATTTGGTCAATGGTCATCGAGATGGTGTTGTGCCCCCCTAAACATACATGGTAGACTTTCCATGAAGTTTATCGATATTCCACCCCACTTACACATTGTAACCTCAAGGGGTTGAGGAAAACCCGATGCACCTATTTCTTGGCCTTCAATAGCTGAGAAGTGGGGAATCTTGAGACAAACTCTTCAACTACCTTCTTTATACCCATCCATAAAAACAATCAATGAAAGTCTTGGTTAATCATTTTGTCACCTAGATATACCTTAAAGGGTATTTATGGAACTCCATCAACACCTCCTCCTATAACATCACTGGTACAACTATGAATCCTATAAAAAGAACAATGTGCTCCCCCCATTTTGAATATCCATCAGGGGCATGCCCTATGGATATCCAAGCATGTGTTATCTTGCAGGTGGAATCTATGAGTTATGCCTCCCAGAATCATTTTATGAATGGAGGGATAACTACCAACCACTGGAGATAAGCTGCTTCATTCCAATCCTAGAACGATATCTGATGTGAGGCCAACTTCTCAATGGCCTCATTCAGTAGTTGTTAACATGATCTTCTACTAAGAGAATCTACCACCATGTTCCACTTACTATGAGTATTGACTATCTTGATGTCATAGTCCAAGTAGAAATCATTTCAATGCCCCAATAACATGTTCATATCCTTATGAGAGAAAATATACTGGAGACTATTGTGGTATGAGAATGTGATAAATCCCTCTCACATAAGTTGGTGTCTCCATATAGTCCATGTGAATACTACCACCACCAACACCAAATTGTGGGTTTCTTTGTTCTGCTCATGTGGTCTCAACATTTTGGACTCAGAGGTAATCTCCTCTTTCCACTGTACAAGGACACATCCATGCCTAGTCCCTGAGGCATCACAGAACACCATGTACTCATCACCCTCCTCTTGCAATATCTTGATGGGAGCCCTAGTAAAAATCAACATCATCTGCTAAATTCTCTCATGTAACTTCTCTATCCATATGAGAGGTTTTCCTTTTCATGTCAAGATTTTCCTATATTCTTCTACTATGTAAAATTCAAGAACGATCCTCTCATAGTACCCAACTGACCCATGGAAAATATAGACCTCAATAACATTATTGGGTGGATCCTAAGAAAGCATTTCCTCTCTCTTCATTGGATCTACTAGAACAATAGCCTCTTAAATGATGTGTCTCAAAAAGTGGATCTATAGTGTCAAAAATCAGTCATTGCGAGCTTCCCATAAATATAGTGCCATTAAAGTTAGTCCAGGACCATCCCCAAGTTTTTTGCATGCTCCTCCTCGAACACCGAGTACACCAAGATGTAATCAATAAAGACCACATGAAGCTGGTCAAGATAAGGCTGGAAGATCTTATTAATGAGTCCCAGGAACACTGCTGGGGCACTCGTCATGAGAAATATAATCAATAAGTACTCTTAGTGGTCATAAGAACATTAGAATTCTCTCTTCATAATGACCTCATCGTGCATTCAAAACTAGTTATAGCCAGATTTAAGGTATATCTTCGAGAACCATCTCGATCCCTTCAGCTAATTGGAGAGGTCATCAATCCTTGGTAGTGGATACTTTTTCTTCATAGTCACCTCATTCAAGATTTGAATGTCCACACATAACGTCAAGATCCCATCTTCCATCTATGTAAACTAAGAGGGGTCTTCCCATGATGAAACACTGGGTCTCATGAATCCCATCCTTTGTATGTATTCCAACTATACCCTGAGCTCACAATGAAATACATAAGACATAAGATATTCCACTGTAGAAACCAGTTCCTTCCAATAGTACATCTCAATGGAGAAGTCTACCAACCTATGAGAATATAGTCCTGGAAAATATTTTGTAAATATGTCCTCATACTCATCCACCATCATAGAAATCTGAGGAATCATCTCATACATTTCACTAAGGGTCATTCTATCCACCTAATTTGTGATCATCTACACCCTCCTACTTGCGAGTTTGTCATGTGTTTCTTGTGTTTTCCATTCTTTGACAAAGGATAACTCAGTCAAATCACAGTGGGAACACTACACTCTACACCTAAAATAGATGATTCGAGGGTGAATTATGGATATTCAGTCCATACCTAGAATAAAAATATAATGGATTTACAATTCCACCAAGAGATCCCAAAAAAACACACCCCCATGATTAAGGGCACATTGTCAGCCCATGCGTGTGATCATCGATTATCCTCCCAAAGGAGTCACCAAGTGTAGATATTGAGTCAATGGTTCCACTAGAGTCCTTATGTCTCAATAAATGGTCATGGAGGGAATATAGTAACTATAAATCATGTCTATCCAAACAACCTCTATGGTTGAAATGACATAGATCCTACATCTCATCATCCAGGGAGTCTTGGGATCAACATCCTCTTTAACATAGAGATGCCCTCTCCACTATCCACCAACTCCCTGAGATCATGGTGGACCACATGGGGGTGGTGGTTGAAGTACCTAGAACCTATTTCCACTTCCTTCCACTCATCCTGCTCCTCTTCCACATCCATTGCCAGGTGCCTTTTCCAGAAGAAATATCTCCATTAGTATAGCTTATTATAGCACCCTTGCATGTGTATTAATGATAATGGATACCATCATCACCCAAATCCTCTTGTGTAGTATCTACTTGAATGTAAAATTATTTATGAATTGATCCCTCACCATATATGTTGAATAACAATAATGTTCTATGAATCTCGTTTAGTACTCGGCCACAGTGGCTTCCCTACTACAGATGAAAGAGTTCTCGTATATGAATCGGGCATAACATCCATAGAATGAAATACTCCATAAAGAGAGGCTAAATATATATCCTAGAGAGGGTCACCTCCACATTCTTATGGATCTTCATGATCCACCATCCAACAACAAATCCCGGTAGAGAACTCACAGCTAAGTCCTCCATCTGGTCAAGAGGAATCCTCACTCGGCAAAAAAATCACGTAACCACCTCTCGCCAATCCTCAGCTACCCATGATCATTATCTCCTCGGAACCAATGGGTTCTCTATCTCTGAAAATCATTAAATGCAATGAGCATACATGCATCCTCTAATGTTAACATCAGTAGTAATTGATTCCTTCAATGTGAGGGTATCCCTAGTAGAACACCAGGAGTTGCAGTCTCCGTCAACAATCAATATACAGATTCCTCATCACTCAGCAGACCATCATTATGGTCACACCATCGAATCCTAGTTGGTTTCCTATGCGGAAGCTTCCTGAAGTTGGACAGGATGTACCACAGTCAATAGAGTATACCTGGTGAGCTGACTATAACTCAAAAAGGACATGAAAAGACACTAAATTATTGTATGATGCCTTGAAAATTAACATCCCCTACAACATATATTATCATATATTGAGTTGGAAAGTAGAATTAATGGTTATAGGTAATTGATACGTCATTCATCGCACCAAAACTGGGATCCCTATCCTGAAAACAAAACATGAAACACTTAATAGAGTTTCCATAAAAAAATGTAAAACTAACTAACCGTCTACACAACTCTTTCACTACCCATCCCTGGGGTCTACTGTTGTGACTACCATAAGCATTCCTCCCATAAGACAATGGTTGGAGACTAGAGATATGTAGCCATATACAATAAATTAGAGGCATTTTCCAAAGTTCCCGTACACAAGCACATTTCTCCAAGAAAAATTTCTGAACTAAAAATATAGAGTAAATAGATATGAATGACACAAAAACCATTGAAGTTAATAGAAGAAAAAAATAAAGTGAACATGATAGAATATAATCCCAATTAAAAAATCTACAATATCATAGATCTCATCCGTAGAAAAACATACTAGAAGGGTAGGCACAGTAAATTTTCATAATGCCACTGAAGTATACAACATCCAACAGGTCACCCAAAAGTACCACCTATCTATGTCCCACAAAGGACTCGATTAATGTTGTCGATCATTTACACAAGACATGACATGTGCATGAGAATCCTGTGTAGTGGTGAGTAAGACAATACTCATTAGGGACCTGAAAATACATAGGTAAAACAAAAGATAGACTACTAAAGGCATACATGACATGTATCCTCAATGATGTATAGTCTAGACGGCCATTAGAGTCAGCTCACTATTGGATATATACACTACGAATGTCTAGGAATTTCTAAATACAATGAGACACACAATATTTTCATGATACTTACTATGTGTCTCCATTGATGACTGACTCGACTCCCTCACAGAAGAACCACTCCAAGCCCTCATAGGATACATACATTTCACCCTAGTAGGAGACATACTCTAAATCTTCGGAAGATACCTTATACGCATCTTTGTGGTAGACCAACTCGGCATAATCGCTGGTGTCCAGCTCTGTGTCTTTTTAGGAGAATAACATCACATCTTCATTGGAGACTGACTCCAAATATTTTCCAAATCCAGTCATAAAATTCTAATCATATAAATTTTATTTTTTAAACAAGATACACCTCAATCCAATATGCTATTTGACAACTTTCATGAAAATCAATAAGAGTATCCCAAAATTACTGCCTCATCCCATGGATTCCAATGCAATAAATGGCTAACCAAACAGTCTTCTGGTTTAAGATTTATCTGAATTTAAAAAAAACAGGAAAGTGTAGTCTGTATTTAGTCTAACCTGGTCAGACCAACCTAACCAAACTTGATCTGCTAGGTCATCATGACCCACCGGTCTGACCCGACACACCCGGTCATCCTTATCCACCAGGTAAACCAAACCCACTAACCCCACCTTGTTCGGTTGTTCGATAGTAGCCTACCTATCCGTGTAGTAGAGACCATGGGGATGTTGGTTATGGTTTTCTAGGCCACTAGACCTAGCCCAATAGGCCATTGTAGAAACACAATTGACTCATGGCATCCCACCATAAGCGGGATGGCCCATACCTCACACTGGATGGGGCCTTCGGGCCATGTCTCCCCGGGTCAATGTGGATAGTCCACATGACAAGGTAACAACTAGTACACTTCTTCATGTCATATTTATGATATTGCTTGAGGATTTTCATCCCACCACCACAACAACTGATGCAATCAGCTAATTACCCTGCCACCACTTGTGGCCCCATGCTGCGGGTTGTCCCACCACTACTGTACCGTTGGACCACGGTTCTCCATCCCCACTGTAACCATGTCAGCAGTGCTCCACCTTCAAGGTCGCACCACTAGGCCAATGAGGCCTCCAATGTTGGTTGTCCCGCTAGTGGCCTCCTCTCATTTCAATCTCTTAGGAATGACTAGAGCCTCTTAACACCACCACCATCATGGATCCAAGTCCAGGTCATTGCACGCAATGAACAATGTAGAGAACAGAAATTATGGATAATGTGAAGCACAATAACTCCCAATGTGGATGGATCTGGGACTTTTTCATGTCTTCCAAAATCCATCCATGCTATAATTGAGGAATTGATGGTAAATCAACATCAGATCTAAGCTTGGATAATTCCTAAATCAAAACACACAGCAGAACACCCATCCAACAAGAACGGTCAACCCACATATCCACATGTTCATGGGTTTATCTACATTCTTCCTTTGAAAGATTGAATGGGAATAAAATCAAATAGAAGATAAAACCCCTACATAGAATGAGGATCAGTTGGATGAGGTAATTCTTCCTTGATGGAAATCTATCTCCAAAAAACCTTGATCTAGCTTTCGTCGATGCTTGATCCGAGCTCCAATCTCTAATTCATCGTCGCCAATGACATCTCTTCCTTTTCATTCCTTAGGGAAAGTTCAGGGCTCCCTAGAAAATTCCCTAGCATTATGAATTCTAACATTGGTCCCTTCTTTTGATTAATGGTGGAAACGTGTTGACGCATTTCAACATATTATACTTTTTTCATCCTTTGAAACATGTTTCAGCATTACCATACTTCACCACTATAACCTCATTAATCCACTGTATAGCTAAGCTTCTGAGTCACTACGTAATGTTGGAGAAATAAAATAAAATAACTTTTCAATTATATTTTAATTTTCTTTTTAAAAATCATTAATTTATATTTTGAAGCTAACCCATGTTGGCCGTTTTTAGGCCCCAAGTAAGGTAAACTCGAGGTTCATCGATCAACGGTGACCACATATTTCTTATCTATGAACGTTATTAGAAGTTACTAAAACCAAACACATCCACACTATTTTTAATAAACATAAAAATATTTTGAAAAATTATTACAGGAACCCCCATTCTTGGAATCACATGTACTCTCAGAGTTTGGTCTTGAAATAATCCAATAAAATATTAAAAAAAGGTACATGGAAATATCTGGGACATTCTTGTGAATTTATCAGTCCAAAAAGAATTACTATAAACTCATTAGGCACATACCTAGTTTGAAATGCTATATTTGGAATACCTTCCTCACATTCAAATGATGATATCCAGATCGAAGTTCAATCTTCAAAAAATATTGAGCTCCATGAAGTTGATCACATTAATAATCACCGTGAGGTAGGGGAAACGTTTTCTACATTATAATAGAATTCATAACCCTGGAATCAATGGACAACCTCATATATCCATCTTTATTCTTAACAAAAAGAATAGGGGATCCCAATGAAGAACCACTATAGAAAATAATTCCCTTATCCCTAAATTCCTCTAGTTGTTTCTTCAGTTATTCTGATTACACGGTGGCCATTATATGTGGAGTCTTTGTCATAGGTAATGAATTATGATATACATCAATAGAGAACTAAATTTCTCACTTTGTAGTTTGTACAAGTAAATCCTCTATAAATTCATCAACGTATTCTTTCTCAATTGGTACATCATAAATTTTATGATTACTTTACTGACTATGTATATATTTTTCTCCATCTCCCCAAGAATTAATTTCAGTAGGGCTACTGGGGAATGTCTAGATAATAATCTGATAATGATATCTCTGCTCAAAAGATAAGGGATTCTACATCATTCCAAAAAATTGAATCATCCTTCTTCCTGCAATAGATTTTCTCATCCTAAAAATGAAATAAAATTAATACCAAGGATTACATAAAATTTTATCATGGGTATGATGATAATGTTACAAACTAATTCTCGTTTATGTGTCATAATGGGGACTGATCAAAACATATTTGTTGCAATGAAACTTACATTTAGATTTTTGACCAACAACTTATTATTAAGTCAGATTAGAAATGTATAATTTTGATGGAGTACTATGAAGATATTAGATAATATGATGATCTAGAATTAAATAATGCATTATACATATTTGATGAAATTATTAAATAACTGGCCACCACAATATTAGAATCATTTAAATTAGCAGGTGTGATCTTTTATGTTTGGACTTCCTCCCTCGTCCTTCTCTAGGGACTAATGCCTTGATGTTTAGGAAAATCATTTGCATAATTTACCATCTCATTGCAATTTTAGCATTGAACATTGATGGATTATTTTTTCCCATACAATAAAGGGATAAGTGTCCTTTTCTTCCATTCTTATAACAAACATGCGTACCCTTTAGGAATGTTCCTGGGTGTTTTTCCCACAATTATCATAGGATGGGAAATCAATTATTACTAACTTCCCCTTTTTTTATTTCCTTTTTTATAGTGTTGAGTATCCCGATTATTCTCTTTCATTCCATTAAATACATAAGTCTTAGATAATTATTTTTTAGTCTTGATAGCACATGAGACTATATCTTCAAATGATTAGAAATATTGGGAGACTAGAGACCTTTGGATAACTGATTTTAAACAATCAATGAATCAATAAATCATGATCTGTGGATTCTGTATGTAGTATGCAACATGATTTTTCTAACATTGTGATTTTAGCTTCATACTTTGCAACATTCTCGTCCTTTATTTTACTCATAATTAGAAATTTATTTTCTATATCCACTCGTTCTGAAATTTTATTCCTACTTTTCATCATTCACATCCTCTTTTTTCCTCAAAATTAGAAGATACCTTTCCATATACACTTTTTGTTGATGAAGAAATTATTTTTCTAAGATTAATTCATTAAAATCAATCCATTTCAAATTTTAAATCTCTTCATCCACTTTGTTGTTTTGAAATAGTCACTACCATTGATCATCATATCTCGATAAATGATAAAAATTAATTATAATATTTTCCCTTTCGTTACATTCCAAAGTGTAACATATCTTCTCTAAGGAACTTATACACTACTATTTTATGAATGGGTTTCTAGTTTCATTAAATGATGGATGTTGATGTAGAAAAAATTATTTTAACATTTCACTTCCATGTTATGGTTCTGGGTGCTCCATACATATAAAATTATTATTCATAACTTGAGATAGTTCTCTTAGTATAATTATATGTTGTTCATCCACAGTCGCATCTCTGGAACCAACACCATTATCTTGAATATGGGTGATTACTATAGAGGATATACATGTTTATTCAGTTTCCATTCCTTCCACTAGGCACCATTTCTATATAATGGCATACCCTAGATTAGGATATGATTTTTATTGCATAATCATAACTAGAAGAATATATAACATAAATTAAAATCTTATAAATAGTTAATCCCATAATCATAAACATGGTTTATTTGAATAAATATTCTCTTTTAAAACCATTATAATATCATACAACGAAGGTTTTAATTATCCTAATCATATCCCTAGTTATTGTCAAACCAGAAGCGCATTATTCTCCATTTTCATATACCCAGTTACCATGGTTCATGATCGAAATAACTTTCCATGTTTTTTACATCTAGGTACTTATATTCCAGAACCACATCCATTTGTAGTCTCCAAATAGGGATGTATTTTCTAGTAGTATACACACAATCACTTCCTTACCAAGATTAAATGATGTTCTAGTATGGTTATACTCATAATCTATCTTATGGTTTTGTTCCCTAATCTACATTTTCTAAATAATGTTTCCATGTTTTATACTTAACATTCTATAATACAAACTATAATGAACCAGCCACATATGCCTAGAGATGATACCTTGTTTTATTGCATTGCAATGATAATATGGGAGTCTTATCCTCTAGGAAGGAATTGCTTAGTATCTATTTAAAATAAGATACATACATAAGTTCAACAATTCCACTTGAATGGAAATACAACATATCATCTGCCTTCGAATAACACATAATCTCAATGATTATCTTTACTAGTCAATCATAATATAATTTTTTCACAAAATACGAAAAATAAAACCTATGAAAGGGGTGAGAGGAGATGCTCAGTTAAGGTAAATAATAGAGTTGATGAAATTATAATCATAAACACTAGAAATGATGAATAACTAAAAAAAATTCCATAATGAAATTAACTAGACCATAAAATGAGTGGAATAAAAACAAAATATATAATTCTATAAAACATAACCATGGATTTTATACAAGTAAAATAATCACACAGATTACCACACTTTAGTTTTATAATGAGGGAATACATAATTTCTGACATTATAATCATATTGTCAAGGCCTCATGCCATGAATATACATAATCAGGAAAAAACTGAAACTGGTTTATTAAATAAGACTTACTAATGCATTGAGGGGATATATCAAGCCACAACCATCATTTAATAAGTAAAATTAAATCCGTATACGAATATGTATAATCATAATAAAAAATATAAATTTCACTTAGAACTAACTTATGATATGTAAATAACCTTCCCCCAATCATTAAATATGACCTCTAACCATTCAGAGTAATTTAGTATATGGTATCAAGATAGCACATCGAAAATCAAAATAATCATAATCCATTCAATAAAATACAGAAGATGATATCAAAATAGAATAATCCTAATTTATCATAATAATAAAAAGGGATTTATAAATGGATGAAAAGAGTTGTATAAAATCACTGAGTAATTCTGAATATAAATAGTCTATTTCTTTTAAGAGAGGAGTTATAAAAAAATTATTTATATAAAACCATAAGGAAAATAAGTTAGTGATTTTAAAAATTAATTGATTTATTTATGAAAAATAATTGTTTCTAAAAATATATCATAATATGCCTTTGAAAATAGGTCAGATTTCAAAAAATTCCCTTGAACCTAGCTTGTATATCAGGATGAATTGTTTGAAAGATCCTTTTAAATCATGTAACTACCCATTAAATAAAGAAAGATTATAGTTTGTTCAAATGTATATAAAATTCAAGAAGAATTCATGAAGACTGAAAAATAATAAATTATAATTTCATATAGTTATGTTAATAATAAGATTAACCCAATTGAAAATTGATATTCAGGCATAAAACCCTTTCTTTATGTCTGAATGTCTTCTACAATTGACATTAACTTCCTGGATAACCAAAATAAACACTTAAATTAATTAATTAATTTATTAATAACCTTATATACATTTATTTTCTTCAATATAGTTTTATTATGTTCATTTATGTCCATATTTTTTAGTTATACTATTTAATTTTATCATTCTAGGCTGTTAATTTCAGTGGTTTTCACAATTGATTCACTTGTATGTAATTAATAATGTAAATGTGAAATATATAGAATTTTATAAAATTGGTTTTATATGATAATAAAGAATATTAATAATAATAAATTGTCATATAAATAATTTTTTATATGTTACGAGGTTGAGTTATTAGGTGAAACCTTAATGATGATCATTTAAATTATTTTGGTAGTATTTTGAATATTGATAATTATTTTTTTGGTATCAATTAATATTATATATATATATATATACTAGTTAAATACCCTAAATTAGTAACAATACATATATTATTTTATCGTTCAACCGTAAATGTTATTTGATGTACTCTACTAAAGAATAAATTAAATAACGAAGGTCTATCACCTACAATGGATGTAAATCTGCACTTCTCGAATGATGATTTCATTTTTAAAATAAGATAGAGAGAGTGACGAGATTGATGATGGATGTTCCATTAACATGATAAAATTCTATTATATATAGGTTATAATACAACTATCAGGATCATTTGGATATTTGAAGCGAGTGAGATACTAAATAAAGAAAATAAATTGAAATGAAATTAAAAGAAAATGGAATAGGATTTACCATTAAAAATATCCCTTTGAGAACCTCCTTAAAGGAAGAGGTTTTGGTATTTTGAAAAGAATATGGGATCCTGGATGTGGGGAGGGAATAAATTATATTATTTGGTAAGAACATTTTAATTTTTCAAGGAATTGATTAGTTAAGACAATAGGGAGTGGGGGTGGTTTTATAGTGGCCGAGAAGAGGTTTTTTCAACTTTTAATCATTATTTTATTATTTTGGAACAATATATTGAATAATCATGATTCTTATGACTCAAAAAATTAATATGTGCAAGTGATTTCGAACCAATTTTATTTACCTCATCCATGAATCATTAATATTGAAAAAATTCATTTATTTATCATATTTAATAAATTATCAAATTTTAATATTCGCAAAAAATAATGTATTTTGGAAAAATACAAAAAAAATCACCCAAATAATTATTCAAATAATAGATTTAAAAAATGAATATTTTATAAATATAATTTTCAAAATATTGGAATTTTAATTTTAAAATAAAATTAATATTTACCTTAACAATACCAATTTTAAATGAAGAACTAATTTATAATACTTTCAAAAATTAGACAAGGTCACATAAAATAATCCCAAAATCGTTGAACAAAAAATATTTTTCTATGAATACATTTTATAAAAAATTATTTTATTTTAATTTAATTTAATAATTTAAAATTTTAATTTTATATTTATTACTCATGAAAATATCAACACATAATTGTTTATTTCTAAAATGTTTACTCTCTTTAATATGGTGCCTAAATTTTAGTTATACATACATTAGTGATGTTTCAATTCATAAGGGTACATTAATATTCCTAATGCTATGTTTCTATTCATAATGATAATTTTAAATTCACCAAAAGGTATGTTGATCCTATCATACTCTAAATATTTTATTGATCACAATCGTATATATCAGTTTTTTGAAATTCAAATCATATAAGAGGAAATTTTATATTAAATGGATAGGATTTAAAATGTGTTGATTCATAGAGACTTGGTGTTTTATGCATTCAATATTAAATTTATTCTTAATTTCATGGGGTTCTATTATATCTATTATGGCTGATAGCCATAGATTCTATATTTTGGAAGGGTATCTTCATTTCATTGTGGATGATTTATAAATGATATCTCTTTCACTCGATATGTTAATATGGAAGAGGGTCTTGTTCATTTGGAATGATGATCTTGAGGAAAAATCATGAAACTATTTATACGGTTACATACAAATCCCCTATTTAATAAAAATACAGAGAAAGGTTTTTCATCTATATTGATGAATAAAATATATAAATGGTATGCATCTGCTTGAATAATTACTGGATTAAATATGTTTACTCTTCACATATGATTTTTTTAAATATTACCTAAATCATGATTTAGAGATTGATTTATCAATTTTTTAATTATATTGATGCATTATTATTATGAAAAGTGGTGTGATGTAAATACTAACCTTAAAATTTAATGGTATATATTCACTTAGAAGTAGTTGAATATAAAACAAAAATATGGTTTTAATTAACTAAATACTATGACTGTATAATTAATTACCACCTTGGGAATAAAAAAGTGGAATATTTATTTAGTTGAATGGATCATGCTATCTTATGTATGATGATGATCATAATTGATCCATTATTTTAATTTTAAAAAAATATAGCTTTATATCCTTATGAAAGGGGTGAAATGATATAATTACCAAATTATTGTTCAACCATCACTCTAAGTGAAGATTTTTTTGTCCTTCAAGGATGATGTGGATCTATAAAAAAGGTGAAAACTAATCTTTAACTAAAAATTTATTATGATAAAATGATAATTTTTATGAATGGTGTGTGTGTCCCATCAATATAATATATGTATTTGGATATTGTAGACTACGCTCATGGATAAAAATTATTTATTCATCATGGATGTATGAAAATGTATATAGATATAATATCATATTTCTAGAGGAAAAACAGAAAAAGATAAAGTTAATAATATGAATACTGGGGATTAATATATGAGACCATTATATCTAAGAGGTAGAACTATGTTGGGATAACACAAACATTACCCTTAACATATAGAAAATAAGAAATCATCAGCACATTTTTTGTTATACAACTCACCAAAGTGTCTAATGGTTACATTTTTAATTTTTTTATAGTTGATCACCTTACAATTTCATCACATTTCACTTATATTAGTGATGATTTATCTACTAACCAACTTTCTATAAAATAAGTCAATGATGTAATAAACATTCAAGGAGTCCAACATTATATATAAATTGAATGGATATTAGGATGCAAAAATTATGATGGTGAAGTGTTCAACAATATTTTTATTCATGTTATCTTTCAGGGATTTTAATAAATATTTAAAAAAATATATTTATTCAAGAACCTTCAGATCATGATGGTATAATATGATATAGTTCAATGGATTCTAATGTTGGTTGTGATCAACACATCACTCTAGTCATGTTTTCTGACAAAACTATGTTTTACTCAATAATTCGCATAGATCCATTTAAATCCATATATAGGTGAATTGTAGAATATTAACATTATAGGATGAAGTTGGAGAATTAAATCTATGGGAACATTAGATATTAGAATAATTGGTAGATAAAGAAAAATATATTTGATAGAAAATTAATGTATCTAAATTTTAAAAAAAACATTATATTGTCAATTGTTATTGAAAGGAGGAGTTCAATGTTTGGTAGAGTGTATTTCTGTCGATGTCACTGTGGAATAGTGTTATTATATACATAAATAAGTTAAATTTGATACATATAATGGACCCTTTGAGATTTTTTATTCATTAGGGATGTTACCATTTGAATTTTCACTTCCACCAAAACTCACTCAGGTTTATAATGTGTTTGATGTATCTACCTAGATAAATTAGGAACATATATTCTCTCATGTAATGAATTATAAGGTTTCACCACTTAAGAAAAATAATTCATATGAAAGTCACTTATATAAATTTGCTATTTTATAGATAATTTTCTACAAAACATGGATTGTGTTCCCCTTTATGTTCTCTAGAAGAATATTTTAAATTAAAAGAAAATACATTGGAACATTAGGATGTTATTAAATAGATACACCATTATTTTCATATATTAGTTTGATCTAGTTTTATGGAATAAATTCAATTTATGTGCGGGTAAAATATTACTTTTAGAGATTTTTGATATATATGATATCAAATAACGTTAATTTCATCGATTATAAGAGAAAAATTCTAACCCTTGTCATGATGAATCATAATATTATATAACAATAGAAATAGAAATAAAATTTTAGGGGTGAATTTAAATTAAATAATATTTTAAATTATTAATAATGGTTTTAAATAAACTAAATATGTTGATATAAAAGTACACAAATTTTATTAATGTCATTACATACTTTAATGATGCATTTTTTTACAATTCATATTTTTATTAATATTTTTGAGAAAAAATATAAGTATCTCCTTCATCATTAATATTTAATTTTCATCAATTGTTATTTTTTTTTTGAAATAATCATGTAAAAATATTATTACAATATAATTTCTATTATTCAATCAAAATATTAATTTCTCAATAATTAGTGAAACTATTGATTTTCATTGAGATATGTCCTTTTGTTTCCATAATTTAGATATTATAATTCTGTTTTAAATTGATTTTATGTTATATTAGTATATTAATATTATAAATAATCCAATTATGTAAAATTTAAATAATTATTAATATTATTGTAATAAAAAACAATTTTCCAGTTATAAAATAATAGTTTCTACGAAACCACATTTGAAATAATTTTACAGGATTAAATTTAAATTTAATTATACCAATTATGTGAATTGAATATGATAAAATAATTTTACATTTTGATTAATAATTCCCATTTTTTAATGATTAAATATTCAATTTTTGTCATATTTAATAGTAAAAATTGATTTAATTCATCAACACATTCAACGATAAACCATGTTCACATAGATTTTAATCAAAGAGATAGGGGTATGTTTTCCAATTAGATGTATATAAATATTATCTCATGGAAATATTTTAACCTTATATTATAATTACATCTATTATTTGCCCATTTTTAATCACTTTTCATGAGAATTAATTTATTAATTTTTAATCATTTTTGAAATTCTAATTCTATCCTCTTAGACTTTTATAAAAGGTAACCATAGTTTCCAAATCTTAATCCAAAAATATTTATTTATCCTAGAAAAACCATAACTATTTTTTTACATCGCTATAAAATAATATTTGGTTTTACACTTTTAAAAATATCATTCTTAGGGTCTCTAATAGATGATTTAACGTAGAAAAATTAGAGTTGTGGCAATCATCTAACCAGGGAACATTACAATTTTTTCATATACTATTTATTATAAATTTATAGTATTCAAGAAAAATTAAAAAATTCAGTGTCCTAAATACATATAAATTTTATTATGATTTTGTAACCAAAATTACTCACTATATTATATATCAAACGGTATATGAAAGTATAGAATTCACATGTGTGTAGACAACCACTTCCACATATTGATACAATTAATTTTTTATCACCATCATTAATGATGGTTATTATTAATTAATTAATGTATATATTTTATAATTAATATATAATTATTTTTATTAATTTATAATATAATATATAACTTTTTACATTTCCATAAATTTGAAAATGATATCATCACCTATGTTAATGTGTAGACTGCATCCTCAATGAAACTACGTGATTTACTTTTAATATCCATATTACAAAGATATTAATAAGGATTTATTTAACAAATATATATCTATATTTACAAAATATATTATATAATAATGTTTTTTAAATGATAATATTTATATAAAATTTTATCATTCCCTCAACTGAAATGTGAAAATTTAGTTCATGTGTTTGTATGACATACCATCTCCATGAATGGTGGAACTTATTTTTAATTATATAAATTTTATTTATGAATATTAATATATATATATATATACTCTATATATATGTATTTATATCATTGTAAATATTATATAAATGATTGAAGGAAAATAAATATACATGTACCAAAGCTACATAAATAATATTTTATGGTGAAAAAAACTGATTAACAAAAATAATATTATAATTTTTTTAGAAATAATTAACAAACGAGTACGGTAATGGCATAAGTGATTCATATATGATTTTATATTTACCAAAATAATTATTTTATATAATTATAATAAATTTTAATTTATTAAAGAATAGTATAGATATAGGGGAAATAATTCAAAATTGATTAAATAGATTTTTGATATAATGGAAATATTTATTGGGATTGATTATGATTATTATTATGATGACGAAATTTAATGTCATATAGCTACTGAATCCAAAAAAAATTCTTATAATATTTTTATTTAGGGTGAATATTATTGTTATTTTCATTTTTATATAATTATGTACATGAGTGTCTAGATTAATTTTTTTAATAAAATCTTATTTTATTTGTCTCTGCATCTAATAATCCATTTTCTTCCAAGTCAACGATTCCAAAAATTATAATCATGGTTTTATAAGTCTAACTTTATTAGTTAGTGTAAATTTTATTTTTTTTATTTTTTAATTTGTTTTTGAAATAAATCTTCATATATATTTTATAATGTGGTTGTTTTTTGTTTTTACCAAAAATGTGAAAGGAATATTTGTTTTACCATATACAACTTGAATGAAAGTTCATCATACCAAAACCTCTTAATTATTCAATTATCACCTTAAATGTTTAAAAAAATTTTACATTATGATTATTTTAACATAATATTGTGTGGATATATGTAATTTTAATAATTTATTTTAAAATGAAAAATTTAATTTCCCCATGAAATATTCAACTTTTCTAATACATTTATTTTTTAACTAAAACGAAATCATAGGATGTTGCATAATATTTTCTAGGGATATTATCCAATTATACCATAATAAATAATTACTTATATGGTATAAGACTATAATGAATATAGGTATATAAAACACATTTATTTTCTATAAATTATTATATGATGAAATATATAAATATTAAAAATACTCACTTCCTTTCAAGGGGTTATGATATATAATTAATGAATTAATATTTCTTGTGACAAATGTGAATAAATTATGATTATATGATTGGTGGGACTAGAATTATATTTACCCCCAATGGTTTTTGGAAATACTGATATCACATGAAATGAAAAAGAATTTAATGAGAAGTGAAATAAATTTATTAATTGACTTTTTCCTCTATGAAAGCCATGGGAGTTAACCATCACTATGAATTTAGTAGAATACACAGTGAACACAATCCACTATTGTAGTCATGAATCATAGTATGGTATAATGGAATGATATTATACAATTATTATCATTCCAAAAACTAATGTATTGTTCTATTATTACTCTCTCACATATCCTGATCTTTGATTCCTTTTATAAATCATGTTTTATTATCTGGAAATTTTAATTTCATAACATATGATTATGATATATGATATATTATGAAATGATTTTAATGTTAATACAATGATCTCACAAAACTATGATAATTTAATTCTTAATGTTTAATTGATATCTCTTTATCAACCTTTGATTTTATGATATATTTCAATTCAAATATATTTATAGTGTTTGATAACATGCAATATATACAACCCAAGGTCATTTTGAATTTTAATATAGCCTATCATTATAACATAGTTGTTAGAATTATGGGTATGAATGAGAATTTAATAATTATGAAAAAATAAGTATAATGTATTTATATAATGAAGATTATTTTATAAATATAATATAATGATAATAAAAAATTCATTGAAGTGATTTTATTATGTAAAAATACATTTATATTAAAATGGATTTTATTGATTTTTTAAAAAAAACACTAGAAATACTATCCACAAATTATTGAAATTTTACTTCCAAATGTTAACATAAATTTTCAAATTATCTTATCAAAATTATCATAGAGTATATTTTTTATATTTTCTCTAAATATATATATTCTTTTCAAAGAGTATAAATACTAATTTTTGTTAAAACTAATACTCTCCCATGAAAATTCACGATGATATCAAATAATGCTATAAATAAAAATCCACTACTAAATTAATAAACATGATCTATTATAGAATAACAAACATTTTCAATAATCTAAAAAAACTCTACTATTTAAATAAAAAATTCATCATATTCTCAAATATAGTACATCATCTTGTTTTAGAAAACATGTGTCACAATTAAAATGTTGTACGAGTAGAAGAAACTAATATCTGAAAAGAGAAAAGGATCCACTAGTGGGGAATATTTTCAACCAGATACTGATAATGTAGGAGACATAAATCACTAACTACACGAATGCAGTGCCAGATGACTTATTGGATAAGGTATTGGAGGAAATGGTGATGATGATCTACAATCCGACAGTTGGTGGGAAAATTAGGAGTTTTTCAGGGTTAATTAGGGTGTGGTGGGGAGTTACGTAAACTTTCTTATTTACCTTTTCATTCTATCTTTTATCAGTTTTATGGAAAGGGGAATACCTCCACCAATTTATGTGAGTTGGATTTCCATTTCCTAACTCAAGAAACCATAATCTATAAAGGTTATGGCGAGTATGTAGGCCAAAAATACATGTTAAAAATTTGCATCAATTAAAATGTGTCTAAATAGATCCATTAAGATAATGTATCAAACCTTGAGAAAGGATTATAATGTGATATCTCTTTCTAATTACCTGAGGGTGTAACCCCACACCATAACATGGACAATGTTAAGGGTATTAATAAGGATAGTGAATGTATTATGTTTGCTTCTCCAACTCATGAAGTATAAATTAAGCGAGAAGATAAATATGATGCTTCTCAAATGGATTGTAATGGTATATGTATGATATTAGTTGGAGTTGTTGTGTCATTAAGGGATGCTGATGTAGTTGGATGGGAAATGGAATCTGAAATAGTTGATGCTTCTGCTAGCAATAATTTCAGACCATCATTCTTCTACAAAAAATGATGGTGGAATCTGAATCAATAGATCCTTCTGAATCAGTTGGAGTTAGTGTGTAATTGACTGCACCCTATCACCTTGTATGTTGGATCAAAACATTTCATCCCCATTGGAACAGTTCACTTTTTTCTTATTTATGAGTTTATATACAGTATATCCATTAGTGAAATATGGATGTAAAAATTATCATGACGAAACTAAAAACAGTTCATGGAAATACAGATATTGTTTAACTCTAAATTATATTTGGGAAGAGTTCTGGTGGTGGAATAAGAGGTAATAATTCAGGAGCTCATGAACATTAAAATCAGCCAACATATCTATTTACAGATATAAAGAATTTTTTTAATTAATAAGACATAACAAAAAATTATGAAATATATGAATGGAATTTTCAAATGATACAGAAAAATAGAGATCAAAAGGAATGGTTTACTTCAACATGATACCATGAAATGATCCAGCAGTGAAGATGGACAAGACCAAAACATTAGGTTTTTCCTCTGGGATATACCCATCCTGATTTTTCGCTGCAAAATGCTTCTGGCATTGGATGAAATTCCTTTAGACTTCAATTTTAATATAAAAAATAATAATACAATTTAAACACCCTATGAATTGACACAGTAAAACACCAGGCATTGCAATTATAATTAAACATGAAAATTTTGAAGTCCAAATCAATATATATATATCAACTAGAATATGTTATTTTTATTTCCTGATGAAATATAGTCAACCAATGATAGTAAATATCATACAACATCCCACAGTGATGATATGAAAATAGACCAATTGAAGAAAAATAATTCAATTAAAGACTATAGTCTATAGTGAACATCAAACTTTTGTTTCTATGAAAAATAAATCCACTGACTAAGGTACTTAAATCACAATAGGTTCACATATACAAATGTAATTCAATGAAGATACATCATTATATCCAATTATTTTAGATATTCATATATTATAGTCATACGAATGAGCATTCTTTCTTGGTATTGAAGCTCCTCATGTGAAAGGAGAGGCATATTGATAGGGATAACATATTGATTCCTACAAAACTCTTCTAATGAATAAAAGGATAAATTATAGACATATTAAACACAGTACATCATCCAGTTTTCATCAAAATTTATCACAATAATATACATTAACTACGATTTAGGAATGTTGTTTGGTGTTAAAACTTGTATGTTATTAATTTAAATACACTTGATATGCTAATAATATATTAATATGCACATAACGAATAAATTAATTTTAGTAATTATGTAATCATCCTGAAAATATAACATCCTATAGGACATGATGTGAATTTTATCCGTGGTTTTTAAACTGTAGTGGACCGATAAAGTGGAATTTTTTCCATTTTAGGATTAGAAATCATAAGTGATTTTGGACCAATAATCACTAAATATAAAAAAATCATAAAGTGAGTTAGTTTTATTTTAAAACATAATATAAAAACTCATATTTTATCCCCACGTATCATTAAATTTCATTTCATTTAAAAATAAATGTGAAATTTTATAGTAAATAATGTAATGAGATTCTTCTTTAAATGCCATACTTTTGTTACTGGAGGGAATATGTATGGACCTCATCGAGTCTAGTTACTCACTAATTTTTCCCGGTGGTTGATACTTAGAATATAAGACCTAATGATGAATAACATAACCATTTTTTGGGCATAGGTAACAACACGTACTACTGCTCAGATCTAGCTATGATATAGAATCTATATTAACATGGGACAATCAACAGTGAGGACTACGCCTTATGATGTAGATTCCTTGAAGACAATACATGCATCCAAGATAGGGATAAGTGGTTAATCCTTATGTTCTTCAGAGTTATTAGTTTTTATGGTGATTTAGTGCTGTGAAAATTTTCCAATGAAAAAATGATACAAAATAACCCATGAATATTGCATAAAAATGAGTAAATCATTGGGTCTAATGAAGAATTCACCATGTAATAGTTCAGATAATTTGAAAGATTAATTTCATCAAGAGTGATATAATTGAGACTTCATCATTCATTATAAGTTTGAAAATATACAGGGGATATTAAAAATAATAAAACCTAAAATTCTAATATTGGTATGACTAAATGAAATAGCATAAATTAAATTGATTTTTAGTTGGGAAGACCTGACAGAGGAGAAAAATAGTGCTGTAAGAGTGATGTGACTTGTGCACCACTATGATCCAATGCTATAATAAAATGAAAATTCCAATGATATTAAAAAACATCCCCTGGTCAAACTACAAATCTCATCCACTGCAGAAACATAGTACATGGTCTAGTGTTTAAAAACATTTATTAAAAGTGATATATAGTAAATGTACAAGTTATTATTAATTGAGACAAATGAAAATGGTACAGATGATTGATATAATAGTTGATTAAACATATTTAAAGTTAAAATAGTATACCACATGAAGGATAATAATGATAGGTAAGGGTGTTCATGTCACATACCTGACTAATAAGTAAAAGTTACAAAACATTTAAATTTTAATTTTTTGAAATAGGAATCAGTAGATGTAAGAAACAATATTGACATAGTGCATTTTTAAGAATTAATCCACATCATTAGTAAAAATAAAAAAACCTCAATTTATAATATGGATTCATCCTTAAGAGCTTGATCTATGTCATTTAACATACATAAAATATAATTTTCTATGGATGTGTAACAGGCTATGAGGTTTTATGGTAGGGGTCAACCATACTAACAATGTTGGGGCAGCTTTTTTGGTTCTAATATAAATTTTCTAGTAAAATATTCATAGAAAATGAATTAAAATTTGGAGGGAAATTGACTCTCTATGTGGAACACACATGATTTCTGATTGGAGGATAAAATTCCTAAAAAGAATTTATATAAGAGGATGAATGTGCACATTTTTAGTGCACTAATGATGATTAAATAGAAGAAAACACAAAAGAAGTGGAAATCAAGGGTGGATGATGTTTGGTAATTTTTTTGTGGGACACATGTGAAAGAGCTTGAATATGGTTGTAGTTTCCAACATCATAAAATTGTGGGGTGAATTCAATAGTTTGATAGAACATGAATCAAAATAAAATGACCCATCCTCCAAACTATTATCTGCAATTAAGTACATACCTTTTCCAAGATTCCTAGTTTGGAAAATCCCTTCAATAAAATTTTTTTAACTGTAACCATCCAGGCGTATTACAGAATTCTTAATTTGTACAAAAATAATAAAATAATCACCCTTTTTAGACATAGACAATAAATAATAGAATTAACATAGTAATTGTTTACAAGAAGGCCTCTAAACCTGAAATCCATAATAATATCCTAATTAAGAGCAGTATGTCCAACACTATAAATCCCATGGATATATACAGTATATATTATTGTAGTAGGCATCATCCAACTTCTTTTTAATTATTTTAAAATATGAAAAGCTTGCAAAAGATCAATTTCACACTACCCTCGATTCCACATACAATAAAAGTTCACCATAATGGTGTAATTATTAAAATTGGATGACAGTACATACATTGTTAATTCCTAAAAACATATCTAAAATAGTTTAATTCAAATTAGTTAGTCAAAAACTTATTTAAAAAAGATTTAGGGCCTGATGTTTGGGTAAAAATTCAATTTCCTGGCCTACACAAAGGAAATCAATTGAAAACATTAACATTAAATTCACTACCAGGACCATAACATGCTAACTGATTACAAAATTGATTAGAATATTTGACCCCTCGGTGCAATTTGTTTTTTCTATAATTTTTAGAAAAATATGACATAATTCAATAATAATGAATTTAAATATATATAGTATGAAACTGGAAAACAAAACATCATAGATGATACAATGAAATTTTTATAAAAATTAAATAAAACATATTTTAAATTGAAAACCATTACCTAAAAAATTCCACAATAGAGAAAACATGTTCATGAAGTAATGTTTGGGGATCAATATGGATAGAATCCTAAAGCCAAAAACTCAAATGGATTGTTGACAAAAAATAGAACAGAAATAATGTTAGTACAATAAAAGTTATTTTGTGTCCCTGCCAATATTTAAACGATAGACTAATATTAGAATGGATTTTTGATGAATTATAAAATAATACAATACTATACATAATAAAATTTAATGTAAGCATATATAAAACATGATAACATATATGATAAATTTTATATTTGTAGGGGAATGGGTTGAATGAAACACTATAAAACATTGGTGTGAAAATAAAAGGTTCAACTAAACCTAACCCATGAAAATTGAAACCAAAAGATAATTTTCAAAGTCAAATGGGTCCTAAGAGATTCAAAGTAGTGAAACATACATAAGGGAAATGAAAAATCAATTGAATCTCATTCCTACAAACCATATGAAAATAACATCATTTAGTCATGAAACCAAACACATTCAAAGAACCATTCATACATTTATTTAAAAAAATCCCATGAACACATAGTTACAAATTCAAAAAAGGAAAAAAGAAATCAGCACTGTATTAAAAGAATTTCCTCCGATACAATTTTCCCTTAAAAGCTCATATATCTGCCCATACTTCATGCTTTAGTCCATTGACAAGATCAAATGAACTCTGAAAATAAATAAAATTCCCTAAAAAATTAGTGAAATTTTTGCTTAAATAGTAAACAAAATAAATTCCATCAAATGTAAAGATGATGCATTTATCTTGTAAGCCAGATTCGTTGGTGTCGTCAATTTATAGATATCATTTTGGAAATAGTGAAACATATAATATCTTCAAAAGTATCTCTTTCCTATACATACACATAATATGTATTAGTTAAAATGATTTTATTTCAAAAGAAAATAATTTAATGATGAATCGTGAAATATATTAGGAAAGAATAAACCTCAATAATTGTTGGCAATATGAGTTTTTTAATTTGTTATGTACGATTTTTATACATTTAACAATTAATGTTAAATAATAATTAAAAATTCAAATAAATACAAATGAATATTGAAATTTGAGATTTGAAAGTCAGAGTGACACAGTACAAATAACAATAAATATGAATAAATGTATGTTTTGTAATAAATGAACATTTATTGATGTCCAATCCCATATCCTCTCAGTTTGTAAATTCAAAACTGCCATTGGAGGTAGGCTTCATACTGGTCATTGATAACTTGTTCATTGTGTGTGTGATCAATGCATGCATAACTATGTAGTCGAAAAAATTATGCATGGATTATCCAAAACAGATATATAAAAAATAATTCATAAAATAAATGGTTCATTTATACATAACCTATGCAAGTACAAACCAAAACACAATTTTCATTGTCAAATGGGTCTAAAATTATTCATAGTAGTGAAAATTACCATTCGGAAAGAAATGATTACTAGAATCCCATAACTACAACCCGCCAACAAAAAACGCCATTCAGTCATGAAAATAAACACATTCAAAGCTCCAGTCATACACGAGCTTAAATAATTTCCATAAACACAAAGTTAGTTAGCAAAAAAACAAAAATGAAAAAAGAAATCATGGATGTAAAAAAGAATTACCTCAAATAATTTTTTTACACTAATGATCTGTTTTCTATCATTAACTTCTTGATTCGGAATAGTGAAAAGATCAAATAAACTGTCACAATATTTTAAACATCATGAAATCTTAGTGCATCTTTGACTAAAATGATAAGAAAAATAAGCACATGATTATCATTATATAAAAGAATAAAATAATTTTTTACATGTTTTATACAATGTCTGGGATTACATCTGATCTAGAATAATGTTAAACAACACATTGTGTAACCTGATGCAATAGTACAGGAAAAAAAGTGTGATCCGGCCTAAATTTATTATTATTTATCATAGGCCTGTAAACCCAAAAACCCTTTATGTAGATGCCATGAATAATCACTTATAATTTTTATGATATGCAATGTTGTTCTATTCTTTACCCTTCTGATTCCATCGAATAGAATGAAAAAACATCATGTGCATATCACATTCAATATTTCATGATGGTATCACAAGTATGCTAACTGTAAGATGGAATGAAAATAATTCTAATATTGGAAAGGTGGTGAAAATAAACTCAACACGGAAAGATAAAAAATGGAATCATATAACATGTTCTATGTTTTACACAGTGTGGGATTAATTATTATCCATAATTATTTCAAACAACATTTAATGTAACCCCATAATATAAGAAAAACCCAATGGAGAGAAAAATAAATGAAAGTGTATAAGGTAATATGTTGTGAGAAAGACTAACATTTTTTTTCTTGATCATAGGCATGTAAATCTAAACACCCTCTATGTAGAATCCATGAACAGCAACTTATAGTGTGTCTAATATGAGATGTTTTTCTATAATTTCCCCTCCCAAAGCTATGGAATCAAATTTAAAATCATCTTGTTCAGAAAATCTGTGATATTGATGTTAAAACCACAAAGTTTCCTCAAAGGCCATTAAAAACATATCTCCTTAATCTTTATTTTCTCCCATAAAAATAGTACAGTGGATTCGGGAATACAAATTGAAATAAAAATTCTATTTTCCATTGTATTTTCCAACATTAAATCTATGATTGGAAGTTTTTTATGTTGGGGTGAGGTGAAAAAAAATTGTCTTCAGAACCATCATTGATCCTAAAATATCCTTTTTGTACAGACCCTCTAAATTAAAACAAAAAATGAATAATATTTGGGGAAGGATAATTGACAAAAATAAATAGGTTTTTTTATTGAAATTGCAATGAAAAAATTATTTTATTGAATTTAATTTTTGATAAATTTTAAATAATGATTGGGTAAGGATAATCCTTTCTATCATGAAAATATCATATAGTAGAACATTCACTTCAATTTTTTTACATGTAATTTAATAAAATAACGTTTTTTCAATGATAATTTTATCCCTTTCAATGAAAACATAAAAACATTTCCTAAAATTTTGTATCACAATTTACATATTACAAAAATGAAGGGAGTGGGTGGGGGGGATAAGCACGACATATTGGCAAAAAATTAATGAATGAAAAAGCAGCTCAGAAATTCACTGTTAAGTCCTACAAAAAAATATATACTAAAAAATTGATAGAAAAAGTATTTTCCTTCAAAAATATACATATGGATTACCTAATTTTCACTAAAAATATTTTGATTTCCTTAATCCTGAGGAAATATCGGATAAAGACATATATAAGAATGAAAACTAATATAATAATCTAAAAAAATTCATATAACTTGTTTCTCTTTGGTTAAGTAAGGTTTATGCTTGGTCGCACAATTCATAAGAAACATCTCACTAAATCGCATAGTACTAGGAAAAATATACTATAAATTACAAAATATACTCTATAATACATGAGGGGGGGGGGTTATTTTATAAACAACGAAGAAACAAACAATAACAACCCTTGATATTGAATACTTAAATAAAAAATATAATAATATAATTGTGGCTATATTGAAAATTTTATATTACAGAAAAACTAAACATTTATTTTATATCAGCACTAACTAAATATGCAATCAGCTAATCTTCAATCTACAAACAAAATACAAATTTATTTTTCTAAATAAATTGTATATATATATACCTATTGTAATGGAACATTCTCTAATGTGTTAGTTTTTCAACTCACCTAATTTTGATTCCATAATTTTCTTTTCATTCCTCTCCATATGCAAAAAAATAAAAATATTTTGACATGGAAGGATAGAATAAATAAATGCATAATTTCACACACAATTAAAAGAAAAACATGAGGTTATTTGTAACCAATATTGAGAAGAATTCATTATAATGATAAAGAGTCTTATTTATGATTTAAAATAACTATGTAGAGAAACACCCACCTTCCCCAAAATGGACATCATGATTTAATCCTACACTTGGTGGGATGAAAAGATCAAATAGATAATAAGTCTATAACGAGATTACAGAGTATGTATTACAATATTTCTATGTACCAACATCAAATAAACCATCACATTCCCATCAAAAAATTGTTCTTCGATGAAAACCCAATTTCCAAAAATCAATAGAATACACCCATCTAAAAAAAGAAAAATGAAAAAATCCTAGTAAGTTAAATTGAGAGAATAAATGAATCAACAAATATTGTATTCATTTACATATGAAATAATGAATAAATAGAACCAACTATTTGTAGTCCTAGTGTAATATGTTACAAAATTAATCTGAATGTAAACATTCCCATGAAAAAATTGTTCTTCAAATTGAACTCATCTCTTAAAATCTATATTATCTAGACTATGGAAAATAGCTAAAGGAAAAAAGTTTAGTAACATGACAATATTGAAAAAATGAATAAAAACCCAGTATGAATATACACTTAATACCAGTATGAAATTGAAGATAAGTGAAGAAGGTCAAGTTAATGTATATGAAGGTACATCAGTCAGAGGTCGCTAATCAGGAGGTGGGATAGAAGGATAAAGTGGTGGTAGTGTAGGTAGTGGCTGAGCATATAGAGATGAAACAGGTGGAGGTGGAGCATGTGTAGGCAGAGCAGGTGTGGGCAGAGCAGGTGGAGGTGGAGGTGGAGAAACTGCAGCTAGAGGAGCCGATGGCTTATGATTATATAATTAGAGGATGAAGAGAGCCTTAAAATTGATGATCCCATCCAATGTATTAGGTGGATTGAATAGATGTCCCTTTTAACTAGAGGAATTAATAATCGAGGAAGACCTGGTGTTGGTTTGCGAGAGTAGGAGAAGAAACTAGGAAACCTAGAAAAATAAAATCGATGATGGGTTTTCGGGAGGAGTAACATAATATGAGAATCATAATGAAGGAAGAGTTGTAGGAGATATTTTTAGGAGAAAGGGGGACTGAGAACCCTAGTCAAGGATGTTTTATTGAGAGATCATGGGATATAGGGATGACAAGATGATAGAAGAAGTGATGATTGGTGAAAAAATGGTTGCCACGGGGGTGTATGATCCACCTCGCAAGTTTGAAGGGAGTGTGTTGTGTTTTGGAATTATGTGGAAGCATAACAATGTGACACATTTGAAGAGGTCACCCATCTTTATTATATATAATTTATTCCATTTAATTTATTTGAATAAAATAACTAAAAATTAAAATAATAATTTTAATATGGTATTAATATTATATAAGATAAATATAAATTAGTATAATATAATTAATAACATTAGGATAATATTTTCCATGATTTTAAAAAACTCTATAATTAGGATTAAATGGCGTCATTATTGTAAACAAAGTTTTATTTCATTTTAGGGGTTTATTATTAAATCCATTTCATCAATATATATATATGAAATGAATTTGATTCAATTGATTTAATATTATTACTCTGAATAATTAGTATTGTATAATATGTTGAACCAATTTTTTAGTACAATAAATTGTAAAAACATTTACAAAATTTCACCATAGATAATCGGTAATTCTAGATACCTACGTTAAAACTTATAGAAAACCCCACCTTTATAAGCTTAAATTTTATTTTATTTTTGAAGGGATTTATACACATATCAACTTATTCATGAGATTTAATTGTTTATAGGTCCATTTTCAAGGAAATTGACGTGAATCGTATTTTATATAAAGAAAAACAAAATTGTTTCTCTCTTGAATATAACTGCACATATATGTTCACAATGGGATAATGATACGTAATGAATAAATAAAAAATAAAATTTTTACATAATTAATATATTTTTTTCATTGTAAATAATATTTAATATTTAATAATTTTATAATTACCCAAATTTCATACAAAATATAGACACCATTCTTATTCCAACATTCTGAATGTTAATATAAATAATTTTTAATATATAGAAAAAAAAATTTATTTTTTTAAAATACATTATAAATTATTATTGTCAGACCATCTTTTATTTTTCCTCATTTGTTTTGGTTTATTATCAGATCATGGTTTTTGTCTTGAGTTCTGGGTAAGAAGGGTTTTAAATCTGAGGCACTTACATATAATAATTTTAGTCTACTACTTGTCCATGTGTTTGATCCTTGAGTATTGTTAGAAATTGAGTTTTTAGGTTATATGTAGGTGGCACCCAATTGGTGCGTGAATTTATAAAACATGCACCATGCCCTGAAATCCTTATGGAAAAAGTGACATTTTTTTATAGTGTCTAACAAAATGGTTTTCCATAGTTTCTAAACCGTGTGGGATAACCATGAATTATGTTCCTCTTCGAATGTGAGGGACGCATTATTACCACATTGTTTTGAAAACTGTGGTGGAAAATATTGTGACTTGTCTTGATAATTAAAAAAATGAAAATTATATTTGTTTCTACTCAGGATATAACTATATTTTCCCCTTTATACTCATCATATTTGATATTAAGCCATTGGATATCCATAGAAGAATCCTTGGACCCCATAGGCAACATTATTTGAGTGTTTCTATCATTGTTCTTAAAAAAACCAACATACAAGTCATTTTCATATTTTTTATCCACCTTTCTATGGTTCTTCTCTCCACATTATTGGGAACCAAATTTCTAACCGGTTATTTTACCTATGGAGTGTTTCATATTGTGTTTTTGAGTAATATAATGATTTTTATTGTTAAATATTTACTTAATAGGGTCATCTAAAATGTAGTTGGTGTTTCAAATCATTTTCTAAAAATAATACAAGTTAATGGTAGGTGGTTCAATGCTCTGACATTTTTAGATGGTTTTTATATGCTTTTTGGACTTATAAATTTGTTCTATGAATTTATTGTCTGATGTGAAATGTGTTATGGAAAGTGTTTGAAATGCATACGATATTTAAATGGGATTTTAAAATGAAAATGCAGAGTGTTTTTTTCATTCTTGTGGGACATATTAGAAGTGTTTTTATAATTATTTTAATGGTGTGAATTGTGTTTTTAAGAGAAATAAAGTTGGTAATGTGTTCATAATTAGTTTTAAATTAAAATGTATAATTTGTACAGGTCTATTTGTTTTGTACACCTTTGAAATGCAATTTGTGAAATTATATAAAAGTATCTGATCCATGATGTGAGGTAAACATGGTACAATTGTGAATTTGGAAGGGTCTAGCCAATAAAAAAGGACTGTATTAGTTATGTGATTTTCTTTTAATATATACAAATGGGTTTCAACATTTTTTAGTGGGGTAGAAAGTGTATTTTGAAAAGGTTTTGGTTTGTGTAAAAAACGAGATTATCTTGCTTATGGATAAAGGTGGTTACCAAGTGATGATTTGTAAAAGAGGTGTTTTCCCTCTATGTTTATGTGTTTGTAATGATATTGTGAATGTCATGATTTGTGTGACATATGAAATGAGAAATTGATCACAAATGGAATCTTGGGTATCTTGGGGGAAACATGAACTTGTACACTAGTGATTTGGAAGTAGAAAGTCCATATTCTTCTAGGTGATGACACTCGAAGACTCATAAGTTTCAATGATAAGATTCACATAGCATGGTTAACAATTTCAGTACAATTTATACAATGATGATGATTGGATACAACTATTCCCTTGTTATGTTCCCTCGTAGTTTCACGTGCATGAGAAATGTTTTGGTTATATTTATTATACCATGTTATACTTAGGTTTTTGGTTTCAAGGGTTTCACATTTTCTAGTTACCCATAATGATGTACCCATGGTTCTCTCATTTGAAATGACTCTTATGTTATGTCATACCATAAATCGATATATGGTGGACCTTTTTTATAATCCATTTTTGAATCAGGCATGGTAGAAAATAATTTTTAAAGTGTTTCCTTATGTATAATTATTCTGAAAATGTTTTATATTTTTTTAATTCTATTATGTTATTGTACATGAGGGAATGTATTCAAATGTTAGAGAATGGAATATTTTTTCTTTGTGTCATCCTATTGGGTTTTTCTAACACCCTTCATACACATTTTGGTGTTTATAGACTTTTTTATGTATGACCTAAGTAAAGAGAATGTGTGTTGTGGTGATGGTTGATCCAGTTATTAGTGATACACTTATTGAAGGTGTTTTTGGGGGTGACTTGAGCATGCTACCCCTCATGTTTCCTGGTGATCATGGGGAAAATTTTTTCACATCCACTATATTGTTTTTATTTTTGTTATATATTGTAAACCATAAATTATGGAAAAAATGTGGTACCATTTTTGTAATGAATTTTTAATTTTTATTTATTTATTATTATTAGTTTTATATGTTTTTTTAACTAGGTGAAATCGTTCCCAAGGCATAACGTTAACACCTAAGCACTAGATTCTAGCACATGGTGATCGAAACCCCATTTAGTACATGCCCTAGAATGGGTCAGGTGTCGGGTTGGATGGATCTCTAGCTTTATTTGTGACAAAATGGTATCAGAGGAGGCTCATTATTTATATAGAATAACACATAGAGAACCAAATTTTATTTGGGATTTTAAGTTTTATGGAGCAGGAATGTTATAGCATAGGGTATAGGACTGGGTGAGTGTCTAGAAAACAAATTATGGACTAATACTTGAATTTCTGGGGAAACCACGGTTTCATTTGGTTTATTTGGTTAGTAAGATTCATTTGACATTGGTAAATGTAAATGGAGTTGGATTAAGGGTCTTAGTGAGATCTAATGTCCTTGAAATCCATGTGGATCTATAAAAATTGTCTTAAAACACTCTTCATGGTGGTGGTGTGGTTGGATTATAACGACCTACTATATGATCAAGTCACATGTCAACACTAGTTTCCCCTTTTAATTGTTTCAGTATTACTTAATCCTAAAAAATAGATTTTAAAGTGGAAATGAATATAACCAAATTATATTTTGATAAGATAATAAAAAAAATTTAATGGGATATTTGGTATTTGAACATGGGTTTGTATGGGGATGAAATTTTTGGATAGTTGTGTTGAGTTTGAAAATGGTTGTATATTTTTTAATTATCAAGCATCTGAAAGATCTTCTAAATAATAGATTTTTTATGTGCATTCAGTGGTTGGAGGGGTGAGTTGAATGATTTTACTCAGATAATGTTTCGACCATTAGTGTTTCCATGATTGACCATATGCATGAATATGTTTGGGAAAGTGGATGAGTACCAAGTTTTGTATGATAATAAACATGTGTGAGACTTAAAATGATTTCATTTGGGAATGTACAACCTACCAAGCGTCATTCCATTTAAATTTTCTTTTAATAGAGGATATTATGATTTGAAAACCAATAGTAGTGTTGTGTGGGGCCTTTTTATTTGTGAATTTTAATCTGAGGTGTTTAGAGTTTGGCAACTCTTCATGTTTGAATGGTCTTTCATGTTTTACTTTTTATCAATTAAGTAGATCTTCTTGATGTGGAAGAAGGGATGTGGGAAATTTTAGGAAATGTTTTCTTTGTGTTTCCAAAGTAACTGAAAGAAAATATTTTCACATTCATTCTTTAATTTTTATCCGGGAAGTGGTAAAGGTAAATTTTAGTAATGGAAAGCATTTGTAAGATATTAGTGCTTGTTGCGTTATTCAAAATTCCTATGGGTTATTCATTAGATTATTTCTATAGTGGTATCATGTTGGTCCATCAGTGTGGAATGTTGGGTCATTGGGAGCCTTCCTTTATAAATTCGTAAATTATATCTTTCCCATTGATACCCATTTCACATACAATTGTTCTAATATGATATTCTTAGGATGTTTCTTCGAGTTAGGTCATCCCCTTCAAAAGAGACGACCTTACCCCTTTGCTGGAATAGTCCATATTTTGGGAATAGTTTAAATTTCCTTTCATTGTAATGCTTCATAATTTTTAAGGGTTGAGTATGGTTATTTATTGTGATTTATTATTTTATTAAAAATTAAATTGTGGGTTTCTTGGAATCATTTGAGAACATCAATTTTAATGGTAGAATGTTTTCATTCAAAAATTGTGAATTTCTCCAATATAAATATAGGTGTCTTATATGTGTTCTTTGTTCATAGTTTTCCCATTATGATTAAATATGATGATGTGTACATGTCCCCTAAATCCCCATAATTGGGTAATACCATTATGAGATGAATTTAGTTCTATGGTAGGTTGTGTTCTTGTGGTTCTTCTGTGAATATTTTTTAGTCACTCATAAATCAAAATAATGTGTTACAAATGAGGATTTTAGCATCTTGATATGAGGTATGAGATGTTTAAAATATCAAGTATCCATTCATATTCCCCATAATGTAGCACCCACATAGTTAGTAACCCTAGGGGTGTGAGAGACCATGATCAATATTTTTTCTTAATTGTGGTAAATGGTTATATTTTAGGCTAAAAAATTTGTCATTTCATCATTAATAGACCTGTTTAGTGGAATGTGATGTGGAATACACATTTTATCATTGCATACCACATGTTTTGAATGATTATATTTTATTATAGAGTGATATGATGGTCGTGTATCATGAAAATTATGGGTTTTCTGTCTTTTGTTTGTGAATCACTATTGGATTTTCCTTTTTTGTTCACCTTCGTTAGTCGATTTTAAATTTACCCAATTTATTAGGTCACTTTTTCCATCATCAATGTATTTAGCCTTGCATTTGTTGTCTTCAATCCAATGTGGATATTTTTTTGTTGAACCATTTCATGTATCCCTTGTGTGTCTATAATCGTTAGTAGCGCATACTGTTTCTCAGGTTGGGGAGATCCACAACGAATATTGTTTAGATTTCAACTTGAGTAAATATGTTCTAGTTCATTTCAAATGGAAAATAGTACATTATGGATTCCCTCTATTTATTTTCAAGTTTAGTTTTATGTGTTAGGTCATAATTAGTTTGTCTCATTTGGAGCTCTCTAATTTTGAGTTCCCCAATTGAGAAAACCTTTGGATTAGAGTGTTCTGTCACGACCCGACCTCGGGGCCCGTGCCGTGACTACCCCAAGCCCGCCTTCCATAGGCCATGGGCTGGCGACTAGCACCAAGGCGTAAATCCCGGTAAACAGGGAAGGCATTGCCTTTATAAGTAACAACCACCACAGAGTCAGCAAGCAGAAAGTAACTACAAAGTGCAGAAAAGTAAAGGGGGCCGGAATACAAGCCCAACAGAAAGTACAACTGAAAAGGAAAAGAACAGCAACTGAAGAAAAGACGGCGGCCTCGTGTCGTCCACTGGCAATCCCACCTGAAGGGTGGGTACAGATAGCCTCCAGGCTCCTCGGGTCCCACGTCCGCTCCGAGCACGTCCCGCCCAGTGGTCCACCTCCAGGTACCGTCCTGCTCCACGCCCCAACCGAGATCAGCGATGTCCGTCGTCTGCATCCAACACAACAAGGTGCGGGCATAGCCCATGCAGGGGTGAGTATAAGCTACTCAGTAAGGACCCCGAGACCCCCGAAGGTCTCCCGAAATCCACAAAGGATATAGCACAAAAGAAAGATGCAATCACGAAGTAACATCTGACTCGACTTAGGTATATGCCCATACATATACCTAAGTCCCCAATTCTAGCTCTGCTCACGAGCTCAAGAACAACTCAATCCACGCTGGAAAGCAAGACTCAAATCCACAAGGAGAGTAAACAGTAAATCCACAAAGGATAGTTCAACACAAACCACAAAGGAGAGTAACATAAGATTCAGCTCAACCAGGTATACTTTTTCAGATGGCGTCAAAGATGATCACTGATCCATCGAAGTCGTCGGACCCACGAAGGATCGATAGGTACTAACCCCCATAAAAGACCCTCACAGGATCGGGCTCACACAGAACCTGTAGGCAGTGGCTCACACAGAACCGGTAGTAAGGACCCACATAGGATCGGGCTCACACAGAACCTGTAGCACTGATCCACGTAGGATCGCTGAGTGCAGTAGTCGACGCAGTCCACTGAGGATCTCTGCACAGTCGTCGCCGCAGTCCACGAAGGATCTCTGCTCTGCCGTCGTCGCAGTCCACTGAGGATCTCTGCTCTGCCGTTGTCGCAGTCCACGGAGGATCTCTGCTCTGTCGTCGAAGTCACAGCCAGCGCTAGGGTTCCCGCACACAGCGAGCTCGTTTAGGAGGGTCCGCTCCACGAGCCGAGAGGCTGATACATCAACTGACATGTAGTCCGAAGTTGATGTATCCAAAAGTTCCGTATCGACAACAGGATCTCAACGCAACAGACGGCGCGTCAATCGGACGCCCGGTCTGAGAGTTATTGGCATTTTCGTCCCAGGGGGCCGGTGGGTTTTTAGGGAAAAACCAACCCGACTGTACTCCGCCTGTATTCGATCCTCGGGCGGAGTATGCCAAAAGTTCCGTCTCACTTAGAGGAAACTACCACAGCTGACGGTACGTCGATCGGACGTCCGTAGCTCAAGTTATGAGGGTTTCCGCTTCGAGGGCCCGGTTGGTTTCGTGTACGAACCAACCCGGCCGAACCCAAAGTCTTCCGAAACCTTGAGTATAATATACCGAAACGACTGTATCGATCCAAGGATCGCGTAGCTGCTGACGGTTCGTCAATCGGAGGTCTCAGGCCCAAGATATGGGCAAAAGACCGAAGATGGCCCGAAAACGGGGGTTCTGAGCCCGGGGCGACCCGGCCCGAACCACCCCTGGGTCGGGCGAACCGGGTCGACCCGAACCGGGTCGGCCCGACCCGGCCCGAACCGGCTAGGCCGGGTCCGGTCCGGCCTGGGCATGGCCCGGCAGACCGGACCGGCCGGCTCGGCTTCGGCCGAGCGGCCGAAGAAACCGCCGCGGGTTTGACCCGCGGCTTGGAGGAACGCGGCCCGCGTGCTGGGTGGCCGGACCGCGGACGCGGTCCGGCGGTTCGCCGCCGTCGCGGCTCGGCCGCGGCAGAGTTTCCGGCGGCGCGCCGGGCGCCGCCGCCTTCCGCGGGCCGCCGGAGTTGCTCCGGTGGCCCGTTTTGCCTCCCGTCTGCGCCATTGCTCCTCCCGGGGGACGATCTTCACTGCGGGATCAACGGATCACCCTTTCCGCATGGTTCGTCGTCGTCCGCCAAATCCGCACAACAAAAGATCGGCGGAGGGTTGCCGGGTCTTGTTCGTTAGATCCGCACCCTCCGCGTTAGTCATAAACAACGGAAGGAAAAGAAAATAATCAACAACAATTTTAATTAAATTAAAATTGTTCGGAGATCAGGTTCTTTATTTTTAAAAGAATAAACATGGGGAATAAAATATTCCAACATCCCTTACCTTGTCGTCGTCGGATGTGAGGTCGTCGCGGAATCGTTCGTCGTGGAAGGAGGGGATCGTCGCGTCGTTGCGGAGGAGACGTTCATCGCACCGCGGGAAAAATGTCGCGCCGACGATCTTCGGATCAAGATCAAACGGATTTAATTAATTTAAATCCATTGATATCGAATTATAAAAAGGGTAGAATTAGAAGATTCGATTCTAGCCTTTAACCGCTGATCGTAGGTCCGCCGCGGAAGAAGAGGCGCCGTAGAAGAAGAAGGAGAAGGTCGCGGAAAAGTTTGTTGACGTCGCGGATCGTGCGTCGTCGAATTCCGGTTCCGGCGTTCTTCGCGTTCTTCGCGTTCTTCGCGGGGAGAGTGGAGGTTTAGAGGATCTCGCACAACAGGAGGATCCTCCAAAATAGACAAGTTTGTCTATTTTATTATTTTGCCAACAAACGCAAAACGCGTAAGTAACGACCCATTAAATTCGTTGAATTAATTCAATGAATGAAACAACCAATTTAATTTCACGAAATAAACCGCCCAATTAAATGGTCTGTTAAGAAATAAAGAAAACGCGTCGGTTGACTTTTCAGTTACTTTGACGGGTTTTCGCGGGTGCGTTACTTAGCGAAAGAAACGGCGGGGCTCGTGCGGGCCCTGCCTCACAAATATCCTACCAAGAGGGTAAGATATTTCCGGATAGCACCCTATCCGCTTTAACTCAGTTCAAGTGGCTTCCAAGTGACTTCCAAGCATCTTAAGTGAAATAAAATAAAGTTGTCGCACAAATTTTATTTTATTTCTGTCTTAAAGCCCCAAAATTTAAAAACCACGTCTGAGCAAACGCAACTCCGGAAGAGGCGTTTCTATGCAAATACCGGCGCTGCGATTTCATCGGTGCCCTCAGAATTCGATTCCGGGCACCGGTTCAAAAGATAGAAAAACCCGCTCGTCCGTTCACTGAACGTACCCGAGCCAAACTTCTGAAATTGATTCCGGGCACACCGGGCCTCGGAATCAGGTGCCGTCTGAAGCTGCGCTCTTGTAAAATTCCAAAGAAAATTAAGAAAAAAATAATTTCCTTGAAATTTTAGGGTCTTTACATTACTCCCACCTCAGGGCTTTACGTCCAGTAAAGATACATCAAAAACTAGGGGAACAAATGGGGGTACTGAGCACGCATCTGAGCCTCCCGCTCCCAAGTGCTTTCCTGGAGGTTCCCGTGCTGCCATATGATGCGCACAAGAGGAATCGACCACCCACGTAGGAACCGCTCCTGTCGATCCTCGATCACCACTGGGACCTCCGCAAAAGTCGCCCCATCGTCCACGTCCAGCTCCCCAAAGTCGATGATGTGCGTCGGGTCGTGCACGTATCTCCTCAGCTGAGACACGTGAAAGACGTCGTGCACCCGGTGCAACTGAGGTGGTAGAGCCAGGCGATAAGCCACCTCTCCTATCCTGCTGAGGACCTGGAAAGGCCCGATGAAGCGTGGAGACAACTTGCCGCCTCGGCCAAATCTCCGTAAACCACGTCGAGGTGAGACACGCAAAAAGACGTGGTCGCCATCCTCGAACTCTAGTGGCCTCCGCCTCCTGTCAGCATATGACTTCTGCCGGCTCTGAGCTGTCCTCATCCTCTCCTGGATGATCTGGACCTTCTCTGTCGTGGCTCGGACCATCTCTGGTCCCACGAGTGCTGACTCCCCAGGGTCTGTCCAGCACAACGGTGATCTGCAGGGTCTGCCGTACAACGCCTCATATGGTGCCATCCCGATGGTGGAGTGGTAGCTGTTGTTGTACGCGAACTCCACCAAGGGTAGGTGGTCCTCCCAGCTGCGACCAAAGTCGAGAACACATGCACGGAGCATGTCCTCGAGTGTCTGTATGGTCCTCTCCGTCTGACCATCCGTCTGAGGGTTGAAGGCTGTGCTCAGATGGAGCCGCGTCCCGAACGCCTCCTGCAACCCCTTCCAAAGCCGGGAAGTGAAACGAGCATCTCGATCGGAGACGATAGACGATGGCACACCGTGAAGCCGTACGATCTCCTGGACGTAAAGATGTCCCAAGCTCTCCACTGAGCCCTGCTCTTTGATGGGTAAGAAGTGTGCCGACTTGGTGAGTCGGTCAACAATCACTCAAATGGAGTCGTGACCTCTGGAAGTGCGTGGAAGTCCAGTCACGAAGTCCATAGATATGCCATCCCACTTCCACTCCGGGACCTCCAAGGGCTGTACCAAGCCTGCTGGTACCTGATGCTCTGCCTTCACCTGCTGGCAGGTGAGGCATCGTGAAACGAACTCTGCCACAGCTTTCTTCATGCCCGGCCACCAGTGCTGTCGTCTGAGATCCTGGTACATCTTCGCCACTCCGGGATGCACCTCCAAGGGAGAAGTGTGAAACTCTCTTAGAACCTCCTCTCGTAAAGCGACTGGTACGAAGGTACGTCCTCTGAAAAGGATTTCGTGCTCTGCTCCAAGGGATAAACCATCAGGCGCCTGACCAGAGGATATCAGTGCACGCCGGGTCTCACAGTCAGCGTCCCCACGCTGAGCCTCTCTGACCCGCTGTAGAAGTGGAGGAGAGACTGTGAGAGACTGAAGAAAGGCTGCTCCGTCTCTATCCACGAAGGATATCTGTAAGGAGGCTAGCTGCTCCGTCGCCTCCTCAAGTAGCTGAATGCCCGTCCTCCTGCTGAGGGCATCTGCTACCACGTTCCCCTTCCCAGGAGTATAGACTATCTCAAAGTCATAGTCCTGGAGGAACTCAAGCCATCTCCGCTGTCCCAGGTTCAGGTCCTTCTGAGAGAAGATATACCTGAGACTCTGGTGGTCAGAAAAGACTGTGAAGCGCTCGCCCATCAGATAGTGCCGCCAAGTCTTCAGAGCGAAGACCACTGCTGCTAACTCCAGGTCATGAGTGGCGTAGTTCTGCTCATGCGGCCGCAACTGAAGTGATCCGTAGGCGATCACGGCCCGCTCCTGCATCAGGACGCATCCGAGTCCAGTCCCTGACGCATCGCAGTAAACTACGTATCCAACTCCCTCCTCAGGCAACCTCAAGATAGGTGCACTGGTCAACCTCTGCCTCAGCTCCTGGAAGCTCTGCTGGCATCTGTCTGACCACACGAAGGGTTTACCCTTCTTCGTCAACGCTGAGAGTGGTGCCGCAACTCTGGAGAAGTCTGGCACGAATCTCCGATAGTATCCGGCTAGGCCCAAGAAGCTCCGCACCTCTGTCACGCTCCTGGGTGGCTCCCAAGCTAGCACTGCCTCGATCTTCGCGGGATCCACTGCAACTCCCGCCTCAGAGATGACGTGCCCCAAGAAGTGGACCTCACGTAACCAGAACTGGCACTTTGAGAGCTTGCCATAAAGCTGGTGCTCTCAGAGCGTTTCTAGCACAACTAGCAGGTGGTAGGCATGCTCCTCCTCAGTCGTCGAGTATACCAAAATGTCGTCAATGAAGACCACGACAAATCGGTCGAGGTATGGCTGGAAGATCCTGTTCATGAGGCTCATGAACACTGCTAGAGCATTGGTTACGCCGAACGGCATAACCAAGAACTCATAATGGCCATACCGACACCTGAAGGCCGTCTTCTGCACGTCCTCGTCTCGAACTCTGAGCTGATGATAGCCTGACCGGAGGTCTATCTTCGAGAACCACCGCGCTCCCTTGAGCTGATCGAAGAGGTCATCAATCCGTGGCAGCGGATACTTGTTCCTCACTGTCACCTGGTTCAGGCGACGATAGTCGACACACAGTCGCAAGCTCCCGTCTGCCTTCTTGGCGAACAAAATCGGGGAAGCCCAGGGTGAAACACTGGGTCGGATAAACCCCTTGCTCTGCAAGTCCTCCAACTGTACCCGCAGCTCCCGAAGCTCGGTGGGGGCCATTCGATATGTTGTAGTAGATATCGGGGCTGTCCCGGGGTACAAGTCGATGTAAAAGTCTACCTCTCTACGAGGAGGTAGCCCTGGAACGTCGTCGGGAAAGACGTCCACGTACTGGTCCACCACTGCAGGAAAAGCTGGACTCCGCACGTCCACTGCTCCTAGGATGAGGCTAGCCAACTGATGAGAGATGGGATGCACTCTCCTCCGCGGAAGTCCATCCTGTGCTGCAAAGGTTCCCTTCTTGCCGGTGAAGGTAAACCTGCTCCCGTCGGTGCGAACACATCGCACCTTGCGCCTAAAACAGTCGATCTGGGCATGAACCGTGGATAGCCAATCCATGCCCAAGATGACGTCGTAAGGCCTCGACGCCGCTACAAGGAGATCCCAGCCGAAGCTCTCGCCTCCTAGAGTAAGCTCACACTGCCGGCACCAGTGCGTAATCGTCGAGTCTGCTCCCGTAGGAGTCTCTAGCCGTAAGGATCGAGCCAACGGCTCAGTAGGAATCTCCGAGCTCCGAACAAGGGAAGAGGCTATGAAAGAGTGACTCGCTCATGTGTCTATAAGTACTGCTGCAAGGGTGGAATAGACACAGATCGTACCTCGAATCATCTCTGGCATGTCGGGGTCGTAGGCCTCCACTGCCTGGAGCTGGGCCTGTCCCTGCCCGCCAGCTCCCTGTGGTCGAGGTGGCCCTCCTGGTAGTGGTGGGGGTAGAGCCTGGAAGCGTCGCCCACCACCCGCTGCTCGGCCAGCTCCTCTGCCTCGTTCGCCTCCTCCCTGCGGACCGCCACGGTCGACCCTCTGCCTCTGCCTGGGTGGCCCCCCCACCGTCTGCTGCTCCTCTGATCGGCGAGTCGAGCAGTCACGAGCCATGTGACCCTGCCCGCCGCAGGAGTAGCACAGCCTGCCTCTCGGAAGGCTGGCACTCCGCTGTGTGCCCCGCACTGCTGAGCCGGTGTCCTGAGGCCGTCTGCGTGGGGGTCTGGTCTGCCTGGACCCGAGAGTCATCCGTTGGCTACCTGCTGCCGAAGACTCAGCTACCTACCGCCTTGCGCTAGGTCTCGCCGCTGAAGAAGACTCTGCCAGGAATCTCTCGATCAGGAGGGCTCGCTCCAGCACTCCCGCCTGGGTCGGAATGCTGAGGGAGATCAGCGACGCCCGAATCTCCTGCCGCAAGCCCTGCTCGAAGGTCCGGGCCCGGAAGAAGGGGTCTCGTACCATGTCGGTCGAGTAGCGAGATAGGTCAGTGAACCTCTCCGCGTACTGAGCGACAGTCATGCTGCCCTGGCGCAGCTGGAGAAGCTCCGGGATGCGCACCGCTCGGAGGGTGGCCGGGACGAACTCAGAGCGGAAGAGGCTCTCGAAGTCCGTCCAGGGCAAGGATGCCTCATCGTGAACCTGGAGCATCAAGCTCCACCATCGTCCTGCCGCCGCCTGCAGGAGGCTCGCCGCGAGAATCACCATGAGATCCGCTGGTGTCCTCACTAGCCTAAAGATCTGTACCACCACCTCTAGCCAGTCCTCGACGGCCTGGGGGTCCGCCTCACCGCGAAACCTGGGCGGTCGCTGGCTCTGAAACTCATCCAGTGCCCTGAGGCGACGTGCATCGTCAGCGTCTGGTACTGGTAGCATCGGTGGCTCGGCGGGTAAAGCTACCGTCGGTGCCACTGCTGGCAAAGGGCCCTGCACCGAGGCCTCGTCGCTCGGTGGGCTGCCGTCGCGCCCTACACTCGGAACCCTAGCTGGCTGTCGTCGCGGGGCCATCCTAAAAATGAGAACAAGAGCACCACAGTCAGAACAGTATACCTGGTGAGCTGGCACAAGTAATCACAAGGAAACCCTGAGACTTTCATAAAGCAGATCAGTATACCCGGTGAGCTGACACAAGCAATCACGAAGAAAACTTGAAACACACACGCAATCAATGTTTTCATGCATTAAGTCGGAAATCAGGAGTCAGGGTCCTGGTGTACGGATACGTCGGCCGCCGCACCAACACTGGGCTCCCTGAACTGATAACCACACTCAATACACTAAACACTATTGCTTCATATAGAAAGAAAAGACGATCAGAGTCTGCGGTAGAACCGATCACCTTTGATACCAATTTGTCATGACCCGACCTCGGGGCCCGTGCCGTGACTACCCCAAGCCCGCCTTCCATAGGCCAGGGGCTGGTGACTAGCACCAAGGCGTAAATCCCAGTAAACAGGGAAGGCATTGCCTTTATAAGTAACAACCACCACAGAGTCAGCAAGCGGAAAGTAACTACAAAGTGCAGAAAAGTAAAGGGGGCCGGAATACAAGCCCAACAGAAAGTACAACTGAAAAGGAAAAGAACAGCAACTGAAGAAAAGACGGCGGCCTCGTGTCGTCCACTGGCAATCCCACCTGAAGGGTGGGTACAGATAGCCTCCAGGCTCATCAGGTCCCACGTCCGCTCCGAGCACGTCCCGCCCAGTGGTCCACCTCCAGGTACCGTCCTGCTCCACGCCCCAACCGAGATCAGCGCTGTCCGTCGTCTGCATCCAACACAACAAGGTGCGGGCATAGCCCGTGCAGGGGTGAGTATAAGCTACTCAGTAAGGACCCCGAGACCCCCGAAGGTCTCCCGAAATCCACAAAGGATATAGCACAAAAGAAAGATGCAATCACGAAGTAACATCTGACTCGACTTAGGTATATTACCATACATATACCTAAGTCCCCAATTCTAGCTCTGCTCACGAGCTCAAGAACAACTCAATCCACGCAGGAAAGCAAGACTCAAATCCACAAGGAGAGTAAACAGTAAATCCACAAAGGATAGTTCAACACAAACCACAAAGGAGAGTAACATAAGATTCAGCTCAACCAGGTATACTTTTTCAGATGACGTCAAAGATGATCACTGATCCATCTAAGTCGTCGGACCCATGAAGGATCGATAGGTACTAACCCCCGCAAAAGACCCACACAGGATCGGGCTCACACAAAACCTGTAGGCAGTGGCTCATACAGAACCGGTAGTAAGGACCCACATAGGATCGGGCTCACACAGAACCTGTAGCACTGATCCACGTAGGATCGCTGAGTGCAGTAGTCGACGCAGTCCACTGAGGATCTCTGCACAGTCGTCGCCGCAGTCCACGAAGGATTTGTGCTCTGCCGTCGTCGCAGTCCACTGAGGATCTCTGCTCTGCCGTCGTCGCAGTCCACGGAGGATCTCTGCTCTGTCGTCGAAGTCACAACCAGCGCTAGGGTTCCCGCACACAGCGAGCTCGTTTAGGAGGGTCCGCTCCACGAGCCGAGAGGCTGATACATCAACTGACACGTAGTCCGAAGTTGATGTATCCAAAAGTTTCGTATCGACAACAGGATCTCAACGCAACAGACGGCGCGTCAATCGGACGCCCGGTCTGAGAGTTATTGGCATTTTCGTCCTAGGGGGCCGGTTGGTTTTTAGGGAAAAACCAACCCGACCGTACTCCACCTGTATCCGATCCTCGGGCGGAGTATGCCAAAAGTTCCGTCTCACTTAGAGGAAACTACCACAGCTGACGGTACGTCGATCGGACGTCCGTAGCTCATGTTATGAGCGTTTCCGCTCCGAGGGCCCGGTTGGTTTCGTGTACGAACCAACCCGGCCGAACACAAAGTCTTCCGAAACCTTGAGAATAATATACCGAAACGACCGTATCGATCCAAGGATCGCGTAGCCGCTGACGGTTCGTCAATCGGAGGTCTCAGGCCCAAGATATGGGCAAAAGACCGAAGAAGGCCCGAAAACGGGGGTTCTGGGCCCAGGGCGACCCGGCACGCACCACCCCAGGGTCGGGCGAACCGGGTCGGCCCGACCCGGCCCGACCCGGCTAGGACGGGTCCGGTCCGGCTGGGGCGCTGCCCGGCCGACCGGACCGGCCGGCTCGGCTTCGGCCGAGCGGCCGAAGAAACGGCCGCGGGTTTGACCCACGGCTTGGAGGAACGCGGCCCGCGCGGGCTGCGTGCTGGGTGGCCGGACCGCGGACGCGGTCCGGCGGTTCGCCGCCGCCGCGGGTCGGCCGCGGCGGAGTTTCCGGCGGCGCGCCGGGCGCCGCCGCCGCCTTCCGCGGGCCGCCGAAGTTGCTCCGGTGGCCCGTTTTGCCTCCCGTCTGCGCCATTGCTCCTCCCGGGGGCCGATCTTCACTGCGGGATCAACGGATCGCCCTTGCCGCACAGTTCGTCGTCGTCCGCCAAATCCGCACAACAAAAGATCGGCGGAGGGTTGCCGGGTCTTGTTCGTTAGATCCACACCCTCCGCGTTAGTCATAAACAACGGAAGGAAAAGAAAATAATCAACAACAATTTTAATTAAATTAAAATTGTTCGGAGATCAGGTTCTTTATTTTTAAAAGAATAAACATGGCGAATAAAATATTCCAACATCCCTTACCTTGTCGTCGTCGGACGTGAGGTCGTCGCGGAAGGAGGGGATCGTCGCGTCGTTGCGGAGGAGACGTTCGTCGCACCGCGGGAAAAACGTCGCGCCGACGATCTCCGGATCAAGATCAAACGGATTTAATTAATTTAAATCCGTTGATATCGAATTATAAAAAGGGGAGAATTAGAAGATTCGATTCTCACCTTTAACCACTGATCGTAGGTCCGCCGCGGAAGAAGTGGCTCCGTAGAAGAAGAAGGAGAAGGTCGTGGAAAAGTTTGTTGATGTCGCGGATCGTGCGTCGTCGAATTCCGGTTCCGGCGTTCTTCGCGTTCTTCGCGTTCTTCGCGTTCTTCGCGGGGAGAGTGGAGGTTTAGAGGATCTCGCACAACAGGAGGATCCTCCAAAATAGACAAGTTTGTATATTTTATTATTTTTCCAACAAACGCAAAACGCGTAAGTAACGACCCATTAAATTCGTTGAATTAATTCAACGAATGAAACAGCCCATTTAATTTCACGAAATAAACCGCCCAATTAAATGGTCTGTTAAGAAATAAAGGAAACGTGTCGGTTGACTTTTCAGTTACTTTGACGGGTTTTCGCGGTTGCGTTACTTAGCGAATGAAATGGCGGGGCTCGTGCGGGCCCTGCCTCCCAAATATCCTACCAAGAGGGTAGGTTATTTCCGGATAGCACCCTATCCGCTTTAACTCGGTTCAAGTGGCTTCCAAGTGACTTCCAAGCAGCTTAAGTTAAATAAAATAAAGTTGTCGCACAAATTTTATTTTATTTCTGTCTTAAAGCCCCAAAATTTAAAAACCACGTCTGAGCAAACGCAACTCTGGAAGAGGCATTTCTAAGAAAATACCGGCGCTGCGATTTCACTGGTGCCCTCAGAATTCGATTCCGGGCACCGGTTCAAAAGATAGAAAAACCCGCTCGTCTGTTCACTGAACGTACCCGAGCCAAACTTCGGAAATTGATTCCGGGCACACCGGGCCTCGGAATCAGGTGCCGTCTGAAGCTGCGCTCTTGTAAAATTCCAAAGAAAATTAAGAAAAAAAAATTCCTTGAAATTTGCGGGTCTTTACATGTTCCCTGTCATTTTGTTGAATAATGGATGTGAGAGAATTATTTTTGGTAAGTGGATTGTATTTGTTTATTTGTTTAATGTAGGAGATATTTGTTTCTTTTGATAATTTATGAGGTTTTCTTAGATTAAGAGGTTGGATAATATGGTTTTGATAATTCCTTTTCTTTTAATATATCAAATAGATGTGTTGTGTATTTCTTTCGGTAGATGGTGTATGGTGGGTAGTTCATTACACCCCCCGAGTATAATACTGTGAATATCTATTTCTGTTCAGTGTGTTCATGGTTTCCCCACATTTTTATTTATTTGAGGTCTTTCCTTGATTTATAGAGGATTAATGTTTTTAGTTTCTAGATCAATTTTTGCAATGTATTTTTTTTTGAGTATAAAATTTTATAGTGGAGAGAATTTTCAAACACATTTTTTTCATCAATTGTTACAGTTCATTTTTCAATCTCTACTTTTCTCTCAAGTTTCTATTATCACTGTTTTGACTTTTGAGGTATTTACTCGGTTTATTTTTATTCTAATGCTTGTTCATTAGTTTCTTCAATGATTTTTAAAGAGAAATTGAGTTTTTATATTATCATCACGTGGTACATAGTTGGCACATAGTTTGTAAAGACTATATGCCTTCCAAAAAAAACTGTGAATCCAAAGTGATATTTTGTATAAAGGGAAAACACAAGTATAAAATTGTTTTTAAACCATTTGAGATAAAAATTCAGAATGTTCATCTTATGTATTGTGTGGATCACTATTTTGGTACAGTTTGGTATACCATGCAAAAAAACCACTCAACATTCACTAGTTATTAAAAATCATAAAATTATATTTTTTCATCTTCGAATGTATCCTTATATTCCTCTCTATCAACCCCATACACCATTTTCATCCATTGGAGCCCCCCCCCCCAATTCGTCCATGGATGCCTGGGTCATTATTATTTTGGTGGTTTCACCCCTGTTCTTCAATGAAACATAAAGTATGTCATTCTCCACTTATTTTATCTACCATCATAGTATTATTCACCCCTCTTTCCTATGATCCAAATATCAAGTGGGGAATTTGACATTTAAAGTGTTTAATATTGCGTCTCTAAGTATGATCTTGCTATTTTTTGTTCAATGTATATATGTTAGGGTCTTATGAAAGTGTTCTTGGGGTATGAAATCATTTTTTGGAATCATTTAATTGAAAGGTAAGTGTTAACATGTATATATTTATAGATGATTTTGATATTCTTATTTTGATTTAAAAAATGTGTTATATGAATATTTTGTTTTTTGAGAATTGTGTTTGTAATGATTTTGACATGAATATTTGATAGATATGGAATTTTCATTGAAAAAAGGTTTTTTTATTTATCCTTTATCATGGTGATTCCTAGAAGTGTTTTTATAATTAAGTGAAAGTTGTAATTTCTTTTAAGGTAACTCATGGTGTAAATGTGTTGAATGACTGATTTAAAAGGAAAATGGATGGTTTGGGCATGATTGTTTACAAATTTCACCACTGGAATATGATTTTAGATATTGATTAAATCATGTGAATTATGTTGTGAAGTTAACATAGATTATGTTAGAATTTGAAAGTGGCTTGGCCGATAAAAATTATTATTTTAATTTTGTGATTTTATTGTAATGATTCCAAATGGGATTCTTTAATTGTTCATGTGGTGGAAATTTTATATTGAAATATTTTTGGTGTGTGAAAAAATTAAAAGATGATTGTCTTTGGAAAATGGGTTTTTCCATGTTGTTACATGTAAAAGAGGATTGATTATGTGTTTTGAATGTGTATGTGAATGTGTTGACTTGTGTTACATATGAAATGAGAAATTGAGAACAAAAGGAATTTCAATTATATTGGTGGGAAACTAGGACACGTATGATTTCAGAAGTGTTAATACCATATTCGTCTTTTGGACAGACAACAGTGGTATTGGAAGTGGAAAGGCCTAGATTCACTTATCATGATGGACAATTACCAAACTATCTAATCTATGATGATTATTAGAGGAAAATAATAACTTTTTATTTTCTATAATAGTTTCTTGTGCATGAGAACACAATTGGATATAGTTTATATACCATATTTCATGAAGGTATGAGGTTTATAGGGGAATACATGTTCTTGTTTCCCTTATAAATCTTATCATATTCATATGTTGTGAAATGATGTTAATGTGATTAGTTACCATCCATAGGCATTCAATTGACCTTCTGTATATTTTATTTATTAAGAAACATTGTTAAGAAAATTCTTTGACAGTGTTTTGTTGTGAATATTTTTTTAGAAATTATTTTTGAAAATGTTATAATGACTTTTTTACAAATGTTCATGCTAATTTAGATTATAATGTTATATCATGGAATATTTTATTTTGGGTGGCGTCCTACTCTTCTTTGGAACACACCCTACATACGCCACTATGCGTATGTATTATTTTTTTATCTACGCTCTATGTAATGGAAATGTTTGTCGTGGTTAGGGTGTATCTAGTTGTTAGTGTTCCAATTATTACAAGAGTTGGTGTTGGTGGCTTGTGGGTGATTCCCTGCATGTTTCATGAAGTTATATGTGTTTTTTTCATTATGTTGTAGTATTTTGGTTTTTAATTAATGTAGTAAACCTTGAATTCTGAAAAAAATTGTTTTACCATTTTTTATTGTGATTATTATATTTTTCAATAATTATTATTATTACTGTTTTATGATTTTTATGTGTGTGAAATTATTCACAAAGAATAATTTTGATAACCATTCAGTCATTTCCAGCATAGGGGAATCCTAAGTACATTCCACAATCTAGGTCATGTGTTAGGTTAGAGGGAACCCTAGCATGGTTAGTGAGAATTATTAATGATGAGATGGACTATATCTAAATTTCATCATTATCTTAATGTATTTGATGTCGAATTAGATGATTCATTTACAAAATAAAATGGATTATATTTTATGAAAAATAATTTTTTTTAAATTATGTAAAATCATAAAAAATGAATAGATGAAAAGTAGGATTAGAAATGGTAAAATATTTCAAAATATTTCCAATAATGAGAAATATTATAATTTATATGTATAATTAGATCCATTTTTTATTGAAAATGTAATTACTATGGTTAAGTATAATATTATTTAACAAATGGTTTGAACTAAAATATATGTTTTAAAATTATATTGAAACCCTTAAAAATTGTTTTTGGTGATGTTATGTGAACAATATCAAATCTTATATTAAATATTATTCCCATATTATACCAATTTCAAATGAAAATTTACTTATTTTACTTAATTCACTGTTATAAATTACATTAGTTTCATTTCATTAAATTTTAAAATACACCATCTATCCTTAATTTAAAACACAACCTTGAGTGACATATCATTTTGAAATAATGAGAAATATCTTTTGAAATCATTGTCCTTGTTCTAGAGTGTTTTCATTATTAGAAGGAAGATCTTATATACCTTAAGAAAAGATCTGATGGTGTTATTTTAAGGATGATATAATCATATTCATCGTGAACATTTATTATTCATATACATTACCACATTAAATTACAATATAATAGTTATAATATAATTTTAAAAGTATACCTTATATAAATAGATCGTATTTAATTAATGAAATAAAATTTCCCATTTAATTTTCCATCCATTGGGATAAAAAACAAGGACCGTGTGTTTGATGGACTCGTTCCTCGTGAATAGATGAATTAGATATCAATTACTAACTGACATGGGTGGGAATAATGATGAATATAATCAGAATATATGATACCAAGGACATATATTTAATTATTTATTTATAATAATTCCGGTACATCCTTACCCATAAACTAATGAAAAAAGATAACATCCCTTACATATATATAAAACTAACCCTTGCCAAAAGTGAATCAATTTACTATTTATGTTTGTTTTATCAAGAATAAGTATTAATATGCATATAATGAATCTATATGATGTTAGTATCATGATTAAAACTCTGAATACTTTATAAGAATGAGTAGTATTCATGTACAATTTTTTCCATATAAAAACATATATGAAAAATGATGAATTGACCGCCAATAATAATAATAATAATAATAATTATTATTATTATTATAATTATTATTATAAAACTGGTTATAAGAAGTTATAGATGCAACATATGTGATATTATAGATATGTATAAGGTTTAATAATGTTTTTATAGTTATTTATAATTTATTATAAATGAGGTTATGATATCTTATAAGGATAATCAAACATGATGTTATAGATTTGGTTCTAAATCCCGACTCTATTGAGACATATTTGGTAATATGAACCTATTTTCAATTATATGGTTTATATAATTCCCCATTTAGGTATTTTATGTGATTTATTAGTTATTAATGTGAATTTATGTTATAATTCATTCTTACTCATTCTCATATTTTTAGTTTTAATGTTACAGAGGTTGTATGATTTTATTTTTATATATCATTATTTAGAATTACTCATATTTTCATGAAAAATGTTATAATATATCCTTTGTAACCATAATAAATATTCAATTCCACTATATATTAAATGAATTTCAATGATTTTTTTTAAATATTTTCCTATTTTTTTAACATTCTCCATGGAAATAAATTTTTAACAGAAATTATAATCTTATATTACTATTCATTTAGTATAATTTTCTTTAATTTCTATGATTTTATAAATTATTTTGAAAAATTTCTTTTTATTTAATAAATATATTTTATATGAAAATTTATCATTTTTTTAATTTCTAAAAACTTGTATTGAAATGTATCTAGTGGTTTTATAATTGGTCATTTTTATCTTGTATATAAAAAATGAAAATGAATGATTTCATTATTATATACTACATTTACATATTCCACCAATTCCATATTCATTTCATTATTTTTATAATATTCAAAAAGAAACAAATGTTATTAAAATGTAAAAACAAAATGAATTATTTTTAAAAAAACATTCAAATTCATTTTCCTATATTTTCTTAAAGGCATGATGTTTCTACAAAATCTACTTTTTAGATTAATTAAGGGTCATATAACACTTATTGATTAATTTTGTATTAATTAATATTCTCTTTGAAAATTAACTTTCTTTTGATAAGTTTCATTAGTTATATTCATAATGGTTATTATTGTTACCTTAACCATATTCAATTTATAAATATGGTTTTATTGAATGAATGTTATTTTATTGAATGGGTAAATATTCATATTTACAATCCATTAAACAATATTAATATTTAATAATAAGAAATATTATTTATGAATAAAATTGGCCATTAAATATATCATAAATTCATTTGAAATTCAGTGACTATTGGGGCTTGGAATTATATATCCCCTCGATTCAAAAAAATGTATCTTGAGACAAATTCATGGGAAAAAATTATTATGTGGGTTTTTATCTATACATACCCAAAAAATTATATTTTTTCATAATTCCTTAATCATAAAATTACAATGATTTAAAAAAATAAACATTTAATTTATTGAGAATATTGTTATCATGGTCTATGATTTAAAATTTCTGATTTTATGCATAGATTCATATTATGATCAAGATATTCATTAAATGGAATGTGTTCTCAGTAATTCACATTAGAATATTTTTTTAGACCAATTTTATCATGATAAAATCAACTGTATGTAAACCGTACTAATAATATAATAAAACCCCATATTCTTTTTCCACATGATATGAAGAAGGATGTTATGAATAAAAACATGAATGTCAATATGTTTCTTATTATTATTTTTCTTATTTTATAAAATATAACATGACAATAATGTTTGTATTTTATTTTATAATAATGATAAATTACTCAATAATTTATAGAAATATCTCGTGTATCTTTTACCAATTTCATATAGTGAACACATACTATTGATTATTAGTCTTTCTGTAACTATAGATATCATAAAATCCATGTGTATTAGAAACCGTAGTGACTATAATTTAAAAGAACACACCCAACCTATAGATTTTGATTATCCCTTATATTATTTGGTTTATTTAACAATTAGAGGATTTTTCATTTTTATGGTTGAAAATTCATGTTTTTAGGTAATAATTTATTATGTAGAACCATTTAATGATGTATCGTAGTGGAAAAAAGATAATAAACACCCATAGTCAATGTATTTATTTCCATATCATGAAGGCCAATACAAATAGGTGTGGATCATGAAATATCTTATCCATCTCAGTTCAGATTGATTATTTTTTCTCTAATTAAACTCCCTTGAGGACAATTTTATTAATTCACATCATGATTAACTTATTTAAGATCATTTAAGGATTATGAATAATTAATATTTTAGTTAAACTAGTAATACATTGGTATATAACCAATACATTAAGTCCCTAAAAACATATTCAAGGCTTTTGGTTTTTATATTCTATATTCTAATACATCTTATGATAGTATATAGGTGTTATGATAAACCTAACATCCAATTAGGAATTTCTTCCATAATATATGATTTGAGGATTTGTTTTTGATATTTTCTCAAATAGTAGGGGAGTGAATCAGCATTGATTTAATGTTTTTCTTCCATAATATATTATTTAATGATTTTCAAGGTTCTTCTCTAAGGGGTGAACATGTTATTTTATTTATGTTGATATATATACCAATGTGTTTTTGAAATGATAATATAGAACATAACTAAATTTATATTAAGAAAAATAATCTTCTACTGTGTATTGATTTTAATTCTGAAAAATAATGAGGTGATAAATATTTTTTGAAATTCATGTTATATTTTTGTTTTATGTTTTAAGGGTAAAAAAGAGAATATACCCAGACATCATTCATTATGATATACAGTCATTATGAATTTATTATAATTTCTTTAAAATATGCCAATGGTGTTATCTATATATATTTAAATAAAAATATTTAGAGATTACATTGATCAATTGATGGTAGTATTTAAAATTGATATGTTTTTATTTATGATGAAAATCATATAACATGAAGAACATTTTAGGATAGGGATATTAACGTTGGGAAATGAAGATTTTTATGAAAAAATTACCAAGTCAGAATTTTGGAATAAAATGTGCCATTCATGGGTCATATAATTTCTTGAGAAATTATATTAGTGGACCCCTAAAAGAAGAATCCTATTGAGGAATATACTAAAAAATCCAGAATTAATGATATTTTGAGATTTCATAGGCTACATGGAAAAAATTATTATTTGATAGATGTTTTAGAAAACTATGAAATCGACTCCCCTTGTTGACCTAGAATGAAGACACATTTTTTTCAATAGATGATTATAAGAAAATTTTCATTAAACTGAAGAGAATATTATTGAATATTTTTTTAATAAACCATGTAGTGTGTAAGGGTTTGGGATATATTGTGATGGATTGATGAACATACTGGGATATGTTTTCAATTCACAATATCATGATGATAGCTAATGGCTCTCACCAATTTAAAATTAATGAAAAATGTTACCCATATTTTTATTAAGAGTCACGATTGATTATTCATTCATTAAATATATGTTGGAAGTATCTACATACTAAAATGTGTTATATATATAATGATCATAAATTATTAATGTATATATTTATAAGGAATTAGTTGATAATGTTAGTGATAATGTTTTTATAGTATAAAAATAATTAGGCCTGCTCAATAATGTACCACCATGAAAATTCAAACAATTTGGATGTATCTATATATTTTAAATTTCATGGTACATTTCTTATGATTATAACTATTACAGAAATAAGTATGGATTTTCAAATTTTGGGTCTTCAATTCATGACAAAATGGGATATATCATTCATTAAACACAAGAATTCTCAACTATTCATCCATGAGAGGAATAAAAAGGCACATTATAAATATATGGAATTATATAAAAAGATGAGGAATGATCCTAAATGAAACCATGATCACACTAGTACCAAAAGGTTAAGGAACTTAAACCATGAACAATCAATGTTATAATTGAGAAAAGTTGTCTTGGATAATGCTCATAGTTAAATATTCATTATTCATCCTAGTTGTAGGAATATGTATTGAGTGATAAATATGTAAATCCTGTGGGGAAAAATGAAATGAGATATCAAAGAGTATTTATCCTAAATATTTATGTTTATGTATTTTAACAATAAATGAAATATTTTTACTACCATACTCCACACCATAATTGTAATAGGGAAACATTAACATGGATATTGTCATCAGAATCCCAAAAAACATCTAATATTCAAAACAATATTTTTGTTATAGTCAGTCGCATTATGATATCTAGATATGTTTTCAATATTATGGAATATTTTGACTTAATATAATTTGCATGGTTATATATTTTACATGTTGTGAAATTTTATGAAGTATAACATTCAATTTCATCAGATCAGGATCATTGGGTCACCCTAATGTCTAGGAGATGTGATCCATAGGCTCTATATAATGCCTTGAGTTTAATTCAAAACTATTAGCCTAAAAAACATGTCCAATCTAAGTGGAACATTCAAACTCACTATATCATGTTATGATCTTCCTATAAGGATTTGAAAAGTGTTTTGTATCAACATCTTCTATTGGATGATTTTTCACGCAACAGTAACATCCACACAACCATTCAAATATCTCTTTATGAATCCCTCTATGGAAGGGTGTGAAATACATTAATGTGATAGGATGATGTTAGTGACTAATATATTTTGTGACATTATCTAGCAGAGGGTATGAAATATACTGAAAATCCATTCAACAAAACATTATGAAATATCATACTTGGAATGGATTTTACTCTCACAAATATCGGTGAGATCAACAGTTTGATGAATGTGACACGATATTCCTATGAATAACTCTATAGAATAATGTTATCTGATTTAAAAAAATGGTCAAGATGATAACTAGATATATTGGTATATATGAAATTGTAGATCATGTTAATACGATATCATGATTCTTGGTGATTCTACCAAATATCTATCCATTTCATAATGCGTTCTATGTATCTCTCTTGAGGAATTACAAATATAGCCCTTCACATGTATTAAATTCAAAGGATATAATATTTTATAATTCTATGCTGTATAAGGATCAATTTTGTGGATATTTTGGATCATTGAGATAAATGTAAATAAAATAAGTCCACACAACTATTTAAATTCCTATATTGTCATCATAAATTTGTGGATGCCTTGTGGAAAAATGTGGATGTGAGGTTATTGAAGTAACATCTATTGATTTTAAAAGATTAATATAATTTTTATAGAAAATTAAAATATGATAATTTATTTTAAAACATTAATATTTTATGATGTATTTATATTTAATTAAATTCAATGTGTTGAATACCACATGATTCATATAAACCATAGTCCCAAAAATAATATATAGTATAATATTATTAAATATTCATTAAAATTAACGGGTTGGATATGATTAAATAAATATTGAAAATATATGTATATTTTTTTATATAACTAAACATATTTTGTTAATTTATACTAAATATATACACAATTTTCAATAAATTGATTTTATACATAAAAAATAGATTTAAATAAAAAATGATTTTTTTTATTTTTGTAAGAAGATGTTATAATTACCTTAAAACATGTTTTAAAAATTAATTTGAGTAAATTTACATCATTTTTTAATCTATAATTTCAGAAATATCTATGATTGAATTTTTTAGATTAATCATAAAATTACTTATTTATCTGTGAATAGTAACAAATAACAATTATTGTAAAAGTGTCAATTAATAAAAGTAAAATTATAAACTGAATTTATTATTAATGTAAAATAATTTCCATTTAATTAAATATAATCTATTTAATATAATTATATTATCATATTTCAATAATTTGTATATTATTCAATTTTTATTCCTAAAAACATATTTTGGAAAATCAATTTCATAATATTTGTCATGTTTATTTTAAAATTAATTTGTAATAATAATGTGAAATTAATTTTAAAAAAAAGGTTTACAAATTTTTAATTAGAATTATTTTTATTAATAAATTAGGTCAAAAATTATTTTCCTTATAAAAAAAGTATTAAAATTTAACATTCATCACTATGTCAACAGAGAAAAGTGTGTTTCTATAAAGAAAAACTTAGTAATAAGGATAAATTATTTAATAATTATTTATATTGGGTGATCATATTTATACCCATAGCACCATCATCCTGATATTAAATGTTTTGGGGAACTTATCTATGAAAAGGACCAATATAAGTGTTTGTATAATGAAAATACAATATATCACTAACTTAAATTTAAATTCACCAACGTGTTTCCCAATGGATAACGAGTTATTATGAATTAATGTAAAATTTTTCATAGAACAAAATTTATTTATTTTTATGGTTTTTATTATTTTAATTTATATTAATGGTATCATTACCATTTATCCCCACACAACCATGACATAATTAATAAACACGATATAAAAATTCGATGAAAATAAATTTCAAAAATATAAAAAAATTCCTTATTAATGAATTATATTTCAAATGTAATTTATTGTTGACAATAATTTATTATTGGAGGCCAAATGTATTATATTCATACATAATTGTTTATGTTATCAATGTCTAATTTCTTGAATTGTGACAAAAATGACATTATACTAAAAATACTATATTATTAAATTATTCATAAATCATAGAATCCTTTGAATAGGATAGGATAGAAGATAAATAGTCTAAAATATCGTCCTGTGTACATTTATAATAAAATTTTTACATTAAAATTTATTGTTATTTCCATTTAGGATAGAAACATTTCTTAGAATAGTTAATGTTACAAAACCACATAAACAAATACCACATAAACAAATGAAAATTTTATTAAAGAAGGTGATGTAAATGATGTAATAAATTTAATTCTATATCCTTTCCATATGGGGCCACTTCAACATAAAAATTATTATTTTTTAATTCATCTTAATAAACTTATGTGTGTCCTTTTATTTGCTACAAATTGACCACACCCATAATATCTTATATAATCTACCAAGATCCACATAGCCTGAAAAACCACTGAAAAAATATTGTATTAAAATGGTTAAAATGTTTATAGAGTTTCGTTTCTTCCTAAATGTTCTTCCCTTCGGGCAAGAATATGATAACTAAAGTATTTATTTCGATTAAGACAAAATTATCCTATCTAAAACATTAATTTGTATTCATATTTTACCATAATCAATTACATACTATCTATTAGAGTATAATAACCTCAGTATATAGAAATAAGGATTAATTTTATTTTGTTAATGGTATAATATTTAACCACATCATTCTATAAAAAATTGAAAACAAAACCAACACATTTGTGTAAGGGGAACTATCACCTCATAAACTGATTATTGTTTTCCATTACCACCTAAAATTTAACGACATAATTGTAGAAAAATTAGTATATATTATTATTTAATAATTATAATTTTATATGAATAATATATCATAAAAATATTTGTTCTTATACATATTAAATAATGATAATGTCATTCAGGTATATGTATGAATTATCATCACCGCAAAGAGATGTGATTCATTTTTTATGTTTATTTCTCATAGTATAGTTTAAATATTTTTATAGTGAATATATTTGGTGTTTACATAATTATTAATATTTTAATGATGATATAACAATGATCAAGGTACAAGTCTAAAAAATAATCTATAAAAACATACCTAAAAAGTTAAATAATGATCACTTTGAACAATGATAATAATAAATGATTGATGGAAAAATAGTGATAAAATGTAATAATTGAATCATATATGATATTATAAACATGTAAATGTTTCTAGTATTTATATTTAATACATCATAGTTTATTATAATGGTGATTAAAATGACTTACATGAAAATATAAAAATATGTAATAGATTTCATCACAATTGCTACTACATTTATAAATATTTTTTATTATTAACATTAATAACATTATATAGTGTACATACTGAATTTTTTGCATTTAACCTGATTATATATTTATTATTGGTTATTCATGTTATAATTCTGGTTTATTATTTAAAGGGTTCATAATTTTCGTGTTACCAAAGAGGTAAGAATATATTTTACATTGATATTTTTTTGGGATTTGTATTATCATTACTGAATTAATCATATAATAAATCCTTCATAATAAACATATTTATTATTATCCTATATATATATTTAATAACTGTCTATTTTATTATATTTTTATCACTCTTCACCATTAATATTATAAATAAATAATTTCAATAAAATATTATCTTATTTCACTATATGATCGGGTATCTTGTTTCTATTTATATAATTTTAAATTTTATATTACCAAGGACCTTTTTATTATCTAAAAAGAATTTTGAAGAAATTTTATTTTGTCCAACTTTTTATCTCAATTTTAATGGGAACTTTCGAATTATTACAGAAAAGTTCATTTTTTTATTTTTCATTACAAAAAATGATAAAAGACTTTTTTTCAACATATATGTTGTTAAAGTATTTTGACCCCACCAAAACTGTATAATGATATTAAAATTCATCTTGGAGATTTCATTGGATTTATAAAACAACTTTTTTTGAAAATATATTTAAATGTTTATATTTCATTTTATTTTTTCCTCAAATGTATATATATTAAAGATAATAATAATATATATAATTAATGGTCATCTCTCATCTTCTTATAAATTTTTCCCCATTAAAATTCTATTGAATCTTTCACATTCATGTGATGATTTTTCATCAACCATATCATTATTATTTTAATCATGTATATTTTTATTCGGTAATCCAAAAACATTTTATACATATAGGTCTTTAATATTACTATTATTTTATAGACTGTGTAAATATTGATATTCCATATTCTTTAATCAATATAAATATTAATTGATATGGAACATTTATTATGAATAATAGTGAATTATCAGTTTATGAATAATTAATTAGAGAATATTAAAGGGTGGGAAATTAATTAATTAGTATCCAGGTTCATTTATATTCATTAGGAGTTAAACAATTTTTTCAAAGATAGTAAATTGTGTTTTGGTGTATACTTAACAAATAATTAAATAATTATATTACAATTCATTGATGATAAATATTTCAAAATGTACTAGATCCTGATATGAACCATTAATCATTTCATTCATTAAGAATTTAATTATTATCATATATAAAATTACTATATTTATATTATCCATAGATTCATTTCTTAATAATGTTATTTAAAAATGAACATTATATTCAATGTTTTTATTTTTAAAAAATAATATTCCTTATTTTGTTGTGATATCTTTCAATATAGATAACCATTACAGGAAATATGATCTTAACCATTATTTGTTTAGTTATAACTATAATATGAACAAGGATATTATGAATAATAATAAAGACATGAGAATTATTCTTCTAATATTTTCATGAAATTTTTATTTTAATATTATAATCATTTACTGATATAATTTTTTAAGATATCTAAATTTATTAAAAATTCATTTTAGATACCTTTTAACTTTTCACAATATATTAATGTGAACTCCTCTTGGGGTAAATAGATATGAGGCTAATAGAATCACCAATAATTAACCATAATATGCATATAATCCAACAAAAACATATTTTTCTTTTCCCCAGTTTATGAAGAATGGTTTGAAGTGTGATAATCCTAAGAATGATTCTTGTAATTCTGAACATATGGGATATTATCAATACCTGCTGTGAAAATGATATTTTTGTATCAGTTTTTATAAATACAGTAACCCATTATGATTCTGGTTTGGATTGTTATGTTATGTATTCAATATTCATTGAATAATATAAAATATAATATTATGGATAATATGGATCTATATATCAATATATTCTTCAAAAATATACCTTATCAATATAGTTCTATATAATAAATATAACATAAATAATACATTAATATATTCGTTTAATTTATATATCTAAAAATATAGTCATAAAAAATAAATACTGCAATTTTTTGAGTATTGGATATTAGGAATTAATCACCATATTTTATAAATTTATAAAAAAATTATCCCTAATCAAGATCCTATAGAATGATTCTAGACATCTCACTCGGTAAAATTATCATTTTAAAAATTCCATTTTAAATAACATTTATATCTGGAGATACCTTTGGAATATAAAAATTTTCAAAAAAATTATTCAATATTATGATAAAACAATATCATTTTTATAAATAATCGAACATATTATTCATAAAAATAGATTTGAAAATTACTCTCAATCACTCACACAAATAAAATGTCATCTTAGATTTCGAATATAATTAATATAAATATAATATTTAGAAAACAACATTCATATCATTCAAAAAAATAATTGTGAACAAATATTACTATATAACATTAATATAAAAAACTTTTGAACAATGTATCAAGTATCCCATTCAGGCAAAATTAAATCATATTCTATGATATGGAATCTTAAACAATAAATTGGATGTAAATATATGACCCCAACCTTTATCATACATTTATATTTTTTCCTTTCGCAATTCAATCAGAAAAAAATAAAAAATAACCCATGGAAATTGAACGTGTTTCTAAAAACATACAATAAAAAACATTTGGTGAACTCAAGAAATCACTGTTTAAAAGAAAATTATACAAAAAATAATGTAATAACATATTAAGGGTGATTCAAACACCACTTCATTAATGATAAAAAATAATGGTTAAATAGAATTGAAAATAAAAGAATTTCATAAACCTTATAAAATATTGATGTTCAATTAACATTAAAAATTAAATTTTAATGTAGGGAAATATAAGACATATGATATCTAATAGATATTGGAATCCATAAATTGTCCTTAAATATACCTAAATTTCATAAAAAGGTAAGACACAAGTATTTTATAACATTTAAATTTCCAAGAAAATATAATAACAGCGACATGAAAATGAGATAATGTTTTTAATAAAGAGATGTAAAAGAGATTCATTAATAATGTAATCATGAAAAATAAATAATGATTATCAAAATAAAAATGGTTGTTGATGAAAAAAATATTTAAAAAGGCTGGAAATCATCATGTCCATTTTTATATAACCTTATATAAAACAAATAAAGTTATAAAATATAAATAAACCATTTATTTTTAAATAACTAATATGAAAAAAGGATAATTAGAGGTAATTTTGTTTCCAAAAAAGGATTGAGGAAATTAGTTTTATGTAAAATGACACGTGTTGATTAAAAATACATTATATGTAATGGGTATTATTCTTATCCCAAATGTAACATTATGATACCCACTTTTAGGCAATTTCATTATCAATTAATGTTTTATTCTTTAATTTTTGATTCTATAGACTCTTAAGGGTAGAGATCCTTTAGTGAGAAATGACCAAATGTTTGGTGACATATGTTTGTTTTAATTAATTGCATCCAAAAATATATGTTTTAATAGAATTGTAGGGTTCTCTCAAAATATAGACAATAACTGAGTTAGTTTTAGGTTTTTGTATTGAATCTGATGTTTTTACTGTATATAGAATTTTAACAAACCATGAAATGAGTACACAACATGTAATGGTTTCTGTTATCATGTTGTGACTTGAGTACAAAATATAAACATTTTCCTGATATGTAAGGTTACACTACTTATAATATTAAAATATCAATTCTAAATGAAAAGATGATGGGGTTTTTTGGCGTATGTCATCCCCATGTATTTTCACAATTTATAATGAGATTAAATGCCGTAATATTTTCATGAACACAGATCATAGGGCACTGAATTTATTGATTCATATATCTTTATTTGGAATCCTTCATTTCTCTTAGCCAAGGGACATTATCATGTGATTTTTGGGTCTATTATTTATTCCTATTCTGTTTATTCCATGTTATATCATCATAGAATTTTCATTAAATATATCTAGATAAAAGATACATAGTTATATTTATAATCACATGATCATGATATATTCTTTTAATTGTAGAATTATTTCTATTTTATGTGGTTTTTATTCCATTGATAATTATCTTTACCCATTATGAAATCTTGTTTCACCATCAATTAATTGTTTTTTTGTAGTGCTTCAACTATTTGTTGTTTAGGTATGTGGTTATCTTTAGACATGACCTACCATTTTTTAAAATAATCAATATTTATATGTGGATTTCATATATGGAAACCTTTTCCCTCTTTGGGTTCCCATATATGGTAGATTCAATTATAGGTGTTCACATCCAGAGTTTTGAGGTAGGTTGTTCCATGTCTCACCTATGATGGAGATCACCATTAATCATGTTTTAAAGAATAGTTTTATTAACTGACATAGACTAATATGGAATATTTGTTTTTTATATGTGGAATATTTCGTTATAAAATATTTTCATCCCCTAACTTGGGTAAATATAAGTGTTTTTTCTAATAATTTTGGAATATTTTTATAAAATGGTTTTCAATGCTTTTAATGCTGAAATGGTTTGTTCAAATTGTGTGGAAATGAAAACACATGGGAATCGTCATGTATTTTGGTGGATGTTATAGTAAAAAGTTTCATCCACTATTTAAGATTTTTCAAATGGGTATTTATTATTCTCCCTTGACATGTTATTCTATGGACTTATTAAAGATGTTTAGGGGTGGGTTTACATTCTAAGGTGTTCTTATTATCATTAGACTCAATGTATTCTTCTAGAGGAATACAGAACATGTGACTGAATATGATTACTTATGTGTGTCCTATCTATCCAAATTATTGCGAACCTTATAGTGATGTTATATGTATTACTTCATGGCAGATTTGGGTAATTTTTATTTTTTACTTTTTTTGTAATTACGTGGGATGATATGAGATGTGATTTATGTTTTAGTTTTCCAATATATAAATATTTTGATATATGTATATATATATTTTTAAACATACTTACCTTATTTGTTATAAAATTTAGAAATTTATAAATGATATGATTTTACATGATTTTGATATAAAATAATTTAAATAGTATGATACATTGTATTCAATGAAGTAAATAATATTTGGATATTTTAGAGTCTTAATATTGAATGCTCAGGGGAGAACCTACTAATCATGTTATATCACAACTTCTGTACCCCATTAGCGGTTTATAGATCTGATTATGACTCTGTAAATAAGGGAATTATGTGTTTCACAGTGAAGTGGTAAGGTTTTCAATCAACTGGGTATTGGGTATCTAGATGGTGAGATGGTGCAGGGATTCCCACTGCATCACATGGACACATTTGATGTAGATCATTATATTTGTTTTCCTTTCTATTTGGGCATGTATCTTATAAATTTATTTTATATATTTTCTATTATATCTCCTCAATTATACACATTCTGTTATGAGAGATATATATATATATTCATGTTTTATTATAATTATTCATTCTGTATATGTGTATAAATTATATAATTTATGATTTTTGTTGGGATAAAATGTTTGATGTGATTGTAGTTGTTTTCAGGGTACTAGTTGAAATACCATAGGTATTAGTAATTCTCTCTAGTTACGAGATGGATTCAGTGAGACATAAGTTTTATAGGTTATTCGTTTCCATTTAATCATAAAAAATCATTTATATGAATCAATGATAAAGTATTTTGGATCAAAAAATTGTTTCCCTATAAAATAAGAAGGAAATATATACTATTGTCAAAATAGGATTTTATATATCAATCCCCCAAGATAATATACAATGAAGAATAATTCTGACCCAAATAAGATAATTTATTTATGAAATAACGTTAAAAATTTATTAATTTAAGAATAAAATGACAGTATAAAATATAAAATCATATGTTTAAAAAAATAAATTAAATTTTATAATAGATTATGTAATGATAAATTATTATTTGGTATATATATAATATTTATAATAAACTAGGGTATAACATTATGACATGTACCACTAAAGGTATGTTGGGATAAAAAAACCATTACCTTGTTTCCTATCACAGTCATTGGCACACTATCATCCTCTTGAAAGACCATAAATAATGTAATATCTTTTTTGGGGTCATTAAAAATATATTAACCCCATATAATTTTAATCTTAATAAACTAACATGATTATATTATTTTTTAATGTCTTATTATTTCCATCTAGGGATTAAAACATTAAATGTATTGTCCACGATTAACAATTTTAATATCATTATTAATCAGTTCATATTATGTTCATCATTTATATAATAGTTTATATTATATAATATATAATTATAATTAATTAAACATTTTATTATTTAATCGAATATTATTTCGGATTACGTTATGTTAAAACCAATTTGACATCAACTTATATCAATAATATTTAAAAAAGAAAATATTTCATTAACAAAAAGATAAATAAATAATATAATATTTTCTTAGATAGATAATAATAATTAGATTATTAATTTAATAAAATAATAATAGTATTAAATTTTCAATATTCATAGATATTGTTATTTTAAATCATTATTCACATTGGTTGTTAACTAAATCCAAAATTGAGCACAATGCATCTTGATTGGCCCGACATGTTAAAGTGGATATTATTTTGAAAAAATAACACTATATTGGATTAATAATGATATTATATTTAGTTTTAATTATATTAAATATTATTTTATATAAATTTTATTAATAAATAACAATTAGAAGAAAATATGAAAATACCATTATTCGTGGAGACAGTTGTCTGTGCACACCCACAATTGACGATCCACAGTTTTACCATGTCAATAAAAGTTAATAAAAACGTTTTTTACAATAATAAAAATATTATTATATTAGTGACACTTTTGTAATAAAATGTTTTTGTTAATAATATGTTTGGATAATTAATATTATGAATAAGAACATACAGGGGGATAATACATACACTCGATAGTTGATCATTTATTAGAATACACATTTGAATTATTGGTATTTGGATAAGTATAATTTAAAAGGGGACTATGTTCATCATTTCAGGTTATAGAGACAAAGTCAAATCTACTTTTTTAGTGATGAATTTTAATATTTAGGGTAACCATGATGGGTGGATGAAGTATCATTTTATAAGAAAACATTCCATGGTTTCTTATAAATGTTAATGATTTTTAAATAATTCCATGAAACAATTAAAGGTGAAAGGTTAGAATATAAAAATAGATGAGTGTGGGTAATGTTTAGGTATAAAAAGGACTATCCAAGTATTTAATTATATTTTTAAAACTGATATTGGGGTTTTGACATCTTTTTTTCCATTTTACTATATTATTTTTAAATTATGTGACATGTTTTTTTACGAAGAGATATTGTATTTTATTAAACCTGTAAAATATCCCATATAATTATATTATATAATTATTAAAAATTGGTACACATAAATTCAATCTAATTAAATTTATTATTATTATTAAATCACTTTTTAAGCTAAAACCAAATTTTAATCATTATTTTAGTAGAAAAATAAATTTTGACCATCATGAATTCTAAATCATATTTTGTGTTGATTAATAATAAAATGAATGTTAATTTAATGGTTTAGGTGTATATAAATTCTATTAGATTCATAACTCACTTAAATGTTATTCAATTTATATAATATCACTTCCATAAGATTATTAATTTAATAATATTAATATAATTATTTCACAACTGTTGTTTTTATCTAACATTTATCGTAATATATATAAATTCTTTAACTAGAAATTAAATTGGACATACCAAATAGTATGAACATTGTTATATGAATTATGAATATTATTTTTAAAATTAACATTTCAGGTTTAGCTAAATTGAACTTATTATTACCATATGTAATGTGTTTAAACCAATTTATTAAAAAATAAAATATCATGCATAAAATATTTATAAGAAAAAGTTATCTATTTTATTTTTTGTAATTATATTATTAATAATATAAATTATTATATAATAGTAATGTGACATTAATATAAATTCAAATCTTAATTTCCCTGTCGATAAATTTATTCAAAAAAATATATGAAAGATAATTTCCAATAAATATTAATTTTTTTTAAAATGATATTCGCGAGTATTGAAAATTGAACGTATTAAATTTAAACGAGCTAATTTAGTTAATCAATATAAATTATGTATATAAAAATTGATTATAAATTTATTAGTTCATATAAAACTAGAGATAGTAGAAAAATCATTGTTTTTTACTTAATATTTCATTATTTATAAAAATATAAAAACTACATCTTTATATATTTATATGATGCGGGGAAAAAATTATTATTTTAAAATTTAAATTTTAAAATTTAAAAATGTATCATTATAAAATAAACTGAATAATATAATGAAAATTCGTTTTTTTTAAAACCTTTTTCAATAATGACTCATATTGACAAATTAAATTTAAAGGGTAATAAATAGAAATGTTTTAATATCATAGTGTTAATTTTTTATTTATTAATAATATAATCTTAATATATTGTTTTTTTTAGGTTTTTTTAGTTTGTTACAAATGGTAAATAACAATGTATATAAAGAATCTAAAATAGATGGTTATTACATTCTACCACCTTAACTAAATATCAATTTTTCAATTTAAATTATTTTTTACAATATGAATAAATAATGGGATCTATTATAAATAGATGATTTATCTTCTACTGAGTTATCTACCACCCTATCCTTCTGATGATTAAGACACAATTTATTCCAAATACAATGCTTTATGATTACATTTGGAAATATGTTTTTTACTTAATTTTCATTATCATACTTTTAATAGAATACAAATACTAAAATGATAATTATAATTTCCAAAAAATCTGATTAAATGATCATTTTAATATAAGAAAATCATCCTAATATATATTCTCAAATAACTCCTCCATTTTAACATTATCACTCATGGTTCACTTTATAATTATTTTCAATTAGTCTAGAATACCTTATGTAGGGTTGTTTTATAATTATCCATTTAATCCCTCAATGGAACATATAAATAATTCAATTCTATATGTAAGTTAAGATAATATATTAAAACAAATAACATACACAAGGACCGTCAAACCATGTGTTCTATTGGAAATATTTTTCATATATTGGGTAGTGATTATGTTCATTCCCAACATGAAATTTTCAAGGTTCTTAAGAATATATACATACATATTATTTAATAAATCGAATTTTAATATACAAACATGGATATATTCCAAGGGAGAATAATCTACTGATGATTTTACAAATATTATAACATATTATCTTATTCTAAGATTCTTCTCAAATGTTTTTATTAAGGTTTTCTAACCATAATAAATAATTTGACAAAAATACTCTTAAAAAACATATTTACAAATTAAATCAATCGCCATTATAATTCATATTATAGATCCTGATGTTGTAAGTCAAAAAAATATAACAATATCATGATTTCATTAATAAATATCACAAATATCATAAAACGTAAATGAAAAAATATTCCGTTTCTTGGAGAATCTCTATATAAACATCATATTTTATAACCCATCAAACTATTTCTCTACAATCATGATCCCTTAAACCATTAAATGAGTCTCAAAAGATTAAATAGTTTATATAACACATGGATTCAAATAATAAGAATGGGGTGAAATCAAACACTCTTTAATAAAATTACATATCAAAAACTATTATATTATAATCATGTTTGATAGTGTCGTAAGGGCATAATATCATAATAAATACTAATAAGGCCACAAATAACAATCATTAAACATTATAGAGTGACATAGGGTCTTTAAAAGATCATTAAAAAAGGAAAATGAATCATACATCTTCAAAAGACATAGCTATTATCATAAAACATAATAGAATAATATAAATTTGTGAAATACCTAAATACAAAGCATAATCATAAAAAACTGGAATTTGGTAGAAACAAAATGTATCATAAAAAAATTTGGCATCACATGATAATCAAAATGGAATTGTGTAACAATAATAAATATAGAAAAGTTTGTTAATTTAGTCATCCACAATATGGCCAAATGACAACTTATAATCAATGAATCTCAAATATTATACCTAAAATTTACTTATCAAAAAAAATATCACACATATCATTCATAAAAAAATGTTTGATCAACTATTCCAGCATCATATTCACATAACAATCACATGAGTAATCTTTATCGCTTCTATGTAAAAAAAGTCTTTTGTATAATACATATAGCATCTCATTTTGACAAAAATGTTCTAAAAATATATTCCCACAAATCAATAATCCAAAATTAAGTCATCTCATGTTATATATAACCATAACCAACGCTTTGGAGAAAGATATAATATCCACAACGTAATCATCCATATATACTTGTCCACTTAAAAATAAATAGTAAAAATATATTAATGATCTGTGAAAATGTAATGGGTTCCCTTAACAATTAAAAAATTATATAACATGAATAAAGATAATTAGTTACAGAATACAATAATTTTATATATTTTTTTATATTAAGAACATTTAAAGGGTTATCTAAACACAACTTTATCAAATATAAAATTAGTATTTTTAATATATGTGAATATAAAAATGATTTATCCAAACTATATAAATAATTTAATTATAAATTAAATTAAAAATAATTTTTTTGATGGTAATGGGATAACATATTAAAACCATTTAAAAATGTTTTATAAATACAATATTCTTGAATATTCATAATCGTTTCCAAAATATAATTTAAAAATCAAAGAAAACATTTAGTTTTTTGAAAATATGTAAACATAAATACAATAAAATGAGATAAAATTTTAACAAATGGAATTGGAACTAATTATTATATAATATAACATTGAGAAACTAAAATATATATTATTATTAAATTTGGAGTTTATTATAAAACATTTTATATTTAAAATATGAAAAAACGTTTTTAACAATTTAAAACTACCATATTAAAAACCAAAATCATTAAAATGGTTAAAGAAATATTTTATTTAAAATGAAATTAGAAGAATAAGAGGATCATTAAAGATAAAATAATTATTTCCCTATATGGATATGAGAAATATTTTAGGGTGTAAAAATACTGACACGAAAAAAAACCCATAAAAATTAATTGGGATTATTTTAAACATAAATTTATTTTAATGAATCAATTAGAATAATTGAGAAAAAATATATATTGTGTGAAAAATGGTTTACATATAGAATATGGTTTAAATAAATTCTTAAATAATAATATTCTTAAATAGATCAATAAAGAATGATAATATGCTATAATGAGTGATTATTAACATATTTACATAATTTTGTAATGAAAACCCCATACGACTTTAGATATTTTAGAATCAAAAGTCAATTGAATCATGAAAATAATAATATTATTTAAACCCCATAACAACTAAAATGGATTATATAAAAAATAAATTGTTGTATGTATACCCTATATATATATATATTAAATTGGTGAATATAATGAAAAGACTTCTCACTGGAGGGAATTGGAGACGAAAAAACCCTTACCTTGTTTTCATGGTTTGTTGATCATAATCTAATCTTATAAAAAACAACATATATATCATATTATAATTATTCATATAATTACATGTAAATATTTTTATTTTATATCCATTTAAATAATTTTATATCATTATTAAATTTAATAGTTATAGGGTATTATGATGGGGATTTTAAACCATTGTATTTTTTGTCGATGTTAAATAATGTTGGAATCAATGCCAATAATTTGATAGAAAGAAAAATAATTATATACCATTTATGATTTCAAATATATATTTTATATTTATTTAATATTTTCTAATTCTGTTGCATGTGTGATTTTAGATATGTTATTTTTGAAAACAATAAAGATAATGACTCATTTGTGTATTTTTAGAGAATTAAATTGTAATAGAAATATTACATTATATAATTAATATATATACATATATTTTATAAAATATTATTTTCATTATATTTTATAATAATATAAGTTTTCATGTTCCTATTTCCATCCAAAATTGGAATTCGATTCATTTTTTCTTGATTGTGGTTAAATCAACCCAAACACTAACACACACTAGCTCGATTGGCGAGTATAGTTATGGTGGTATTTTTTTTCCCATCATATTGATGAAATATATGAGTAATATTATTATTTTAATTCATTTTTGACGACATACTAAATATTATAATGGTTTTATAAGGAATAAATTATAAATAAATGAAAAATAAAATGATTCTTCATGGATGATTAATATTAATAAGAAAGTCCTAATAATGATATAATAATTACATTTGTGGCATGTATTTTTTGAGGAATAAACCATATAATTATTGGTAATATGATTTAAAAGTGTGACCAATGGATTATATTTTTTCAAAAGGTTTTGTATTAGTGTGTAAATACTATTTTATTAGTTTTGAAATCAATTTTTATTGGTATATTTTACAAGAAAATGTGGAGTAATTTTATAGGAGTATAAAATTTTCACTTTTTGAAAAAAATATTGTTTTGAATAAAGCCATGAATTTTTTCATGTGATGACCTTGAATCTAGTAACCCATATCAAGTGTTCACTTTATTACATTATAGATACATACTTTTAATCACATACCGAATGACCGATTTTTTTGTTTTGGTAAAATATAATTAGACATTAATATCAACCACATTTAATAATAAAAAATAAAAAATATTCATTACGTAAAAAATAAAATATAACTAATATAATATCACTAAATATCAATAAAAAAATTCATAGTAATATTGGAAAACATAAACATAAGAAATAGGTGAGAATCAACACCTAGTAAGGGTATTCCAAAAATAAAAGATATCATAAATTAATTCTTGTAATCAATATGTAATGGTAAATAAATAAAATAGACTCCATTTATTCAATTAAATATAATAATAAGAATAAAATAAATGATGATCAATAAATATATATAACATTAACAATATCTTTAAAATAATCCATTTATATTCTAACAAATCAAATAATAACATTGTAATAAATGAACTCAAAATGATAGAATGAATATTATTTTGAAATATTGAGAATACATCCCTGAGAATTTATCTTAATATTTTAATTTATTTGTATAAATTAATCTAATTGTTCTAACTGATTTTTCAGATGAGTCTTGGCAATGCATTCAAGAAAAAAAATTAACTTCCCCCCACAATAACATACTAATTTTATTGAATTAATCAAATTAAATGTTTAAAATATTATCAATATAATTATTTTGTTTTTAAAACTACCATAATAAATATAAATAATTACAATAATAAATTAAAAAATATTAAACTATTGAGAATAATATGGTTTATGGAAATAATATTGTTCCATATTATTCAAACTAATCGCAAAACAGTCAATGAAAGAATAAGTGTTTTGTAAATAAAACATAATAATAGTGTATTTGTAATGAAATGAATTTTTTATTTATTAGATTTATAGAGAAACCATAAATGTTCTATGAAAAAAATTTGGAAGGAGATATACTTTCAAAATTAAAAATAACATTTCTAAAAAAATTCATTTAAAATTTTGGATATTCATATCCTTCAAAAGATCATTTAAAATTTTATAAAATACGGTTTATAACATTGGATGGTCATGATAGTGTAAAATTCCATTCATGATGTACATGTTTATACAAAAATTCCATTCACATTTTTAGTAAAATCTAAAAAAACTTAATTAAAATGACATTAAAATTACTTTGAAAATTTCAAGTAAAAATTCATAATATGTAAAAAATATTATTTAATAAATCATTTGGAATAGTTAAAAAAGAACTTTCAATACATCTTTATAAATCAGTAATTTTGATGAAAATGGTTTTTCGACCGATGGATAAAATATAGTCAAATTTTATTTAAAAAATAATTTTTTGTTCATTTTTAGTACCAAATAGTTTAATATGGAGATATTAAATGATAAATTATTTAATTAACTATGGATAATAATATATATGGAATTTATGATAGGAATATCATATAATTCTCCAAAGTGAGACAAACAAACAATCCCGAATAATAATGATATTGTGATATAAAGCCTTACCTCTTTAGTAAATTTTCAATCATAAACATTAAAAAATAAATAACATAAAATTAAAACATAAATACCATTATGTGTAATAGATTCACTATATAAAATATCAAAAGGGAAATATATAATGTACACAAATGGATAAGTGTTGAATATAGAGTATGTGTCTGAGAGATAAATGTGATATGAGAAACCAATAGCATGGGTTGAAATTCATATATACACATATAATAGTCTTATTTATATATATATAATAAACATAAATTAAAATACTATAATCATATTTATCATTCGTCATATTATTTACTTATTGTAATTTATCACTCATTTATTAACACCAGTTTGTTAAAATCTCTATTTTGAGTGAGAACTACTTCATTTTACATGTACGTTTTAGATTGGAAATTTTTTTTACTATTAAAACTATAATGGTTACATATAATAAAAAAATAACCATGATTTGAATATCTTATATATTCAATATATATTAATTTTTTGTAATTTATAAAATATGTATATAAAAATGTTTTACACGATTTATGGAGACGGTTCCCAATATGTATGAATGAACATTGATTTTAATTTTTATGATGGATGGAATTTAATAAAGATAAATATAAATTACATTTTAATGATAAATTATTATTTTATTTTTAGAAGTTATATTATTAAATTCATCCTTATTACAATCCATGTAAAAAAATAAAAAATATTTCACATCACTATATTGAGGTGGTAACCAGCCCGTACACAAGTACAACATTATGGTTTCCAATATATTATAATGTAGGAATATGGATATTATATTATATTTATAAAAACTATTTAATGAATTTGAAACATAATTAATAAATTTATCCTTACAACCTTCCATGTAAATAATAATTGAAAAATAAAACATTCTTTGTGAGGTGGTAGTGAACCGTACAAAAGAAAAAAATTATCATACCCCCCACATAATGGAATTTAAGTAGGTTTATGATATATCAAAAATAAATAAGGATAATAGTTTCATATATATAGTATAAATATGTAAAATCCATCATTATATTTAGTTATTCTTGTTGGTGAAGGAAAACAAATTACAATAGTTAATGAGGTTGTAGTCCACCTTACATATGATCAATTGTTTCATATCCAATTTTATGGAACTGCAAATTCATATGGGATAAAAAATTAAAATAATAAAATATAATTATATAAATGATACTTTTTTATATTATATTCTATTAATTCAATGTAGTTATATATAGCCAAAAAAAGAAATAAAGAAATAAGCACGTTTCAGAATTTTACATATTATTCTGAGAGTCTATTTATATTTATATCTAAATCTGTCATTATAGGGATTAACGTTAAAAATATATCCTTTAAGATGTGGGTATGTATTTATGGAATTTATATTGAATTATTATGGAAAATATCAATGGCCTTGTATATGTTGGTGACGAGGACTTCATGGTATTTTTGAAAAGAAAATGTTATACCATTAATTTTCTAATTAAAAAATACTTTATAAAGTCAATTATCAAAAATAAAATATATATTTTCTAAATATGGATATAAAATGGATTTTGATAACGTTAATTTCATTTTAATCTTTGTCTTTTTAGTTTAACCCCTTTAAACCCATTTATTCTTTAATCACGGTAAATAATTTTTACATATTTCAAGGATCATTATTTTAAAAAATTATTATTAAAATGTTAAATGATATATTCAATTATTATTATATATATTAAATCCATTTTTCCAAATTTGATTTGTAGAGTATGTATAATTCAATTTAAAATTAATCAATTGATGATGTTCCAAATAGAAAATTCTCTTATGTATAGAATATTTAAAAATAAAAACTCAATATGAAATATATTAAAATGAAAAAAATGAAATTTCAATTAAGTATGACAGATTTTACATTAAATCCATATTAATATTTATTTATATTTTAAATATTGAATCTAAAAATTAATTTTAAATAAAAATTTATATGATTCATTATTCATCAAAAAATTTATATTTTCTAGAAATTTTAAAAAACTAACCTAAATTGAATTTTTACATTTATATTTGAAAGATAAACTCTCAAATAAATTTCCTGAAACAGTTTATATAGATTTTTTATTTTTCTATACTATTATGTGGTATTTATTCAATTTTATTTTAAAATATTTTTTTTCTAACCATGGTCATTTTTTAATATTCAAATATGAATTTCCATGATATATTATTTATTTCATTTTCATGGATTTATTATTGATGGTTCAGTTGAAATGTATTTTTTTTAAAAAAATCTTTTTAAATTTTAGGCAATATCTTTTCAATGTAACCTGTAACTACATCTGTTTTTGATAAATTTAAAATGGTTTTCTAAAAAACCATTTTTATATGTGAGAACATTCCTTATTAATAATGATAATTTTTATATAAATCATACATTCAATGTATAAAAATTCTCATTCCTATTTTTTTTAGTACTAATGTTTTTCATTTGAAAATGAAATATTTTCTTATTTTCTATAAGTAAAAGTTTGAATTTTAATTGTAATTATTAATATTTAAAAAGGGTTTTTAGAGTCATGTGTTTATATGAATGAAAAATAATATTTTTTATCCTTTATAATGATTTTAATTTTATATATTATTTATTTTATTTATTTTGAGAAAACTGGATTTGAAGTGAAAATGTGAAAAGTATTTATCATTTCAAAAGAATTTTTTTAAAAGAAATCACTTTTAATAACAATATAAAAAATTTTAAAAATAATAATTTTTATCCATTTTCTTGAATTTGTAACATGATCTCAGACATGTATTTTTAATATATGATAACATCCTTAGTTCTCATAATTTTACTCCTGTTATATGATCATATACCCCCATTGTAATGATCTAAGTTTTTCCTTAAATATTTTCTATATTTGATCAATATTGTAAATGAATTGAAAATGTGAATTGAAAAATATTAATAATATATTATAGAGACTATGATGGTAATTAATTAAAATAAATTTCTATTATATGAAAATAATTAATGTTAATTTATATGGGGAATGTTTATATTAACTAAAAAATAAATTGACATTGTATTTATATTTTTCCACTAAAAGTTAAATTTCAAAATATAATATCATTAATTAATTTTTTTGAAAATAATTTATTAATTCATTATAATAGAATTTTTAAATTATTAATTTGTCTTAATTTTTTAAAAAGATATAGTTTTTATGTTAAAATATTAGTTTTACAAAAAAAATATTTTCCTCTTATTTAATCTCCTTATAATGATAACATGAATGATATTAAATCAAATAATATAATGATATATGAAATTAAGGAATAAAATTATGAATTTTAATATATTATATGTAAATAGAAAACTTTTTCCATTATTTTTTATAACTAATGTAAAATTTGTACATTAATGTAAAATATTTTAGCTCATTAAATTAATTAATTTTAGGATGAGGATTGGTTATTGATTTCAATAGAATCTTGATACCATTTATTCATTTTATAAATATTATTTTTATGTATTTTAAATATGTAAACATTATAATTTTATCATTTATTTTAATTTAAAATTATAATATTTTTATTTTTCAAAAATATTTTTTTTATTATAAGTGTTTTTGTTATTTGAAGTAACATTTATTCTTATATAAATTTTATTTGATGTAATGGTTTTAATAATTTACATAATATTATTAAAAATATGTAATATTTTAAATTTTATTTTTCATATTGGAAATCAATTACTAATGTTAATAATTAATATCTATAGTAATACTAATATTGAAAAAAGATTTTAGGCTACTGTAAATGTACTAAAAGATATACAAAATGTAACTCAATATTAAGGAATGATAATTATCCCAATAATGATGTACATAATTTACACATTTTTTCTATTTTTTACTTACTATATATTAAATTTTTTGATGGAATTAAAAAAATTATAACTGTGTTTCCAAAAAATTCCTTACATTAATTTTTATAAATATTCCACTTTTACACTTAAATGATACACATTACCATAAAATTATTTCTTGAAAGTATTAAATTTTAGACTCCCAAAAATCATATCAGTTTAAAATAATCCAAGTATTACCCTTTGTACCTTATGTCAATCAATGTGAATTAGATTTCTAAAGAAAAATAAAGTCTTCAAAATTTTCCTTATATATTTTATATAAATTTGTTTATATATCACTCTGATAAATATAATAAACCATAATAACAAGATGATATAATAAAATTTATTATACTAATATGTTCTTAGAAAAAATCTTGCAACCATTTGTTACTAACTAAAATAATTATTTCATTATAACCTATGTCGAAAAAGAGGGAATCCTCATAAGATAAACAGAAGGTCATTTAACATGGAAAGAGATCAAAAATTTATTTAATAAAAGCATATGATTATTTGAATGAATCACTCTATGTAATCTTTATTATAGTGTAGATACATTATTATTGTTGTCTTAAATTATAATAGATTTTAAATTATATATCATCTTGTCCAATGTCTGGATATATTCCTTTATATTGAACAACATACAATTAAGTCCACATTTCAATATGTGGTATTTTATGCTGATCCACAGCCTTTTATCCTCCTTAATATCAAATTTATTTATTCATTCCTCTATTTAGTTAATATAATCCTTTGTGGTGTTGATATAAACATAACTTTCGATAAGTTATTCATTCGATTGAAGAATTAGTTTCCTACATTTTTTTTTCAATTTCACCGTTTTGGAGAATTAGTGTACTTTAGGATGGCCAAAAATTTTATCTTCACCCACTTATATGGAGTCTCTCTATATGTATTTTGAATAGTCAAAATTGTCACCACCCATATATTCTTTCACAGACACTTCACCCTCAGTCAATTGGTTTACATCGTTAATATTCAAAATATTCTTGTGAGCTGGATCCTTTATAATGTCTTTACATTTAAGATCCTTCCTTTCCCCGCCATTTGGGGAAGTTCTTGACTCTATTTTTTAGGAAATTAATAATAACCCTTACTCTATTTTTATTTCGTTCCCTTAAGCACCGTGTGACTCATTGAGTCCAGGGTTCCCTTTTTCGCCTTCAGACCCATCATACTTCTTGTGATGCAATATCCTCAACCATTAATACTATCATTTTATTTCACCAAAGGATGATTAGGTAGTTTATCACTGGTAATGTGAATATCCTAATAAATATCCAAAATATGTGTAGATTCTATATATTTACCAACTATTACTGGATCAACATGGATCATAGAACTAGTAAACATCCTATTCCACTTGTAAATAAAAATATTCAACACTTGTTTCCCTTATCATCATGAATTGATTCATACAAGGAATAAAAAACACTTTAAATGTGGTTTTTATTTAGGGGAAGCTGACTGGTCTGAATGATACTGTAATAGAGGTATTTTTTAATTCATCTTGATCAATGATGTCTAGTCTATTTCATAACGATTCATGCTCATAAGAAAAGAAATATTAACGGATATATCCTTGAAAAATCCGTAGAAGACACTATATGAGGTAATTACACATCAGTGGTAGAGTGGTAATATTATGAATCCACTCTACTTAGAAACTTTACATATCTCCATCCATGTAACGTCTCAATATATAAAATATATTAGAATCCTTATGGTCTTATTGTATCATATAAATATTTATTCTAATAGTATCAATGGTTGAAAGACATTCATAGCTCAATATACCCACATATTGGTTGTCAAATGTATTTACTATTGAAAAACAGAAATTATTGATTAGATTCGTCCGATGATAATTCATGTGGTAGTTCTGGAAGATGACCCAAAATAGAACATGATTAACATAAATAATAATAGTTCTTGAACACCACTTTTTAATGGAAACTAATATTTTAACCAAACTCAATCCATAAACTATAAGAAATAATATTGAAAATAACAAAATAAATAAACATTCAGGGTGTAATGGGGTGATACCAGAATTTCAAATGATAATAAAAATAAAAAAAATCCTTAAACAACGTTCTCCATCATTATAATAATTGATGTATTTTTAAAGGGGTGGATTTGACCAAGAAATCGCACCATAATAATAATGGACGGGAAATCACCCTTACATTAAAAATGTACTCAATATATAAACAAATAACTAAGAGAATTTGTAGGATAAATGCCCTATAAACACAGATATAAGTTCATCATCATTGGTGAAGAGAAGAAGGAAATAGAGGGGTCCCAAAATCTGATAATGTCTCTCTCTTTCTATTTCTAAGAGTGGATGAAAAATATTTTGAAGATTTTGGGAGAAGGGTGTTGGTGTCCAAAACGATCCGTCAGTAATAACCCATAATTAGAGAAAAAATATTATAGCTCTTGAATTGAGTTGGGAAGGGATGGGGTCCTTAAATGAAGAGATGGTCCTTTCAAGAAATGATGAATTTGTGGGAAGTCTGAGAGAATATAATTGTCAGTGAAGGTGGAGAAGCTCATCAGATCCTTAATTTTTTGAGGAAGAGGGATGTCAGGTGGATAAGCCATCATTGCCACTTGATGGGGAGCCACATCGAACTAGTGTTCCATATGTGACAACCCGCCATCATTGAGATGAGGGAAGAGAATCAATGTACCACACCTTTAGTTCCTCAAGATGATAGATATATAATGACCCATAAGTCCCACCTCCATTAGGCTACCGAGTGGTGACTTACAAAGAGGGTATTTAATCAAACACAAATTAAAGGCCTTATTATTTATAAAGAAAAGATGAATGGGGGATAAGATAGTGGAATCCCAAAAAACATAATAAATGTATAATTTATTCAAATATCCATTCCAATATTCATGTTCAAAAGTAAAACCGGTACAAAGTAGAAAATAAACAACAATCTAAAGTACCCAAAAGAAAATAATATCATAATAAACATTAAGTATTTTGATGCCCGAGCTAGTAAAATTTAGCATCGTCCTCAATGTCCTCCAGGAAACATGAAAATAATTTTACAAATATAGGGGGAGTATATAAGCATACCTAATATGAAAACTAAATATATTCATGGATAAATGGGGAACATACTATTTCCCCTATAAAATAATAGAAACCATAATCACATATCAAGGAAAACTAACCACTTATCCTCACCAAGGAAACTCACTAAATAATGCAAGTTATTAATGTAATAGTATAAGAAAATCAATATTTGGGGTAACCCTCACCACTTTCACACTAGTTAACTACTCATTCCTGATTATTATCTTCATGAATATACTACTCTTCCCATACATAGTCCCACTTCCAAAACCTACCCACAAACACATAGGCTCTAAACCACTCACTAATATCACCCATAGAACACATGGCCACAACAACCACACACCACACATGAAAACACATGGACCTCATCCAGATGATGACTAAGAATCAAACCATTCCCACCAACACCTTACCCACTCATCGAAAAAAAACAAGACTAAAAAATCTGGGATTATAGTAAGGCTCAATCCATTACTGTTTTCTCAGATACACTTGATTAGTAAGAACCCATAAGAGGGTGTGAGGAAGAAAGTCAGTAACCATCCATCCGTCCTCCCACTGTGACTTTTGGAAGGACATCCTTTTCCATGAAATGGGGGTGTTCGTCACATAGTGATCCACAAGGGTGGGGTGTGTATAGAATTCACATAGAACAATAATTTATACATATAGGTAAAAAAATAATCCCAATATATGGTTTCAAACAAATAAATATCCCACAAAATCCACCTATAATAAAACCCCTATATGCAGTGCCACACAACCAGCAATTATAGCGATAAACCCAACACATTTTTCATTTAACCACTCTCCAATTGATAAATATGGTTGTTCACATTATTTTATGACAACAAAACATAAGTAAATAGTTAATCACAACATCTACAACAATCTCATAAGGTAAAGGGACATAATAATTAAATACGAATCAACAAACTCACTTCTCTCTTTGTTACTTCCCACATTGAACAAGGGAAGAGGATATAAGGAAATGAATATCCATTTGAGCACCCATTAATAAAAATATAATGAAAAATCAACCCACAGTCCCATCACACACCCCCATTCCCCGTAGACACCCATTCAACCACTAAAAATTTCCATTCATCAATGTCATACTGCACAATCCTCCTCTCATGAGTAGGGCCAGAATTCCCACTGCACAACAATGCCACACCCAGCACTCCAATAAACATGGAGTCCCCACAAAACCCTGTGCAGTTGCCACGCTACCCAAACATTACCTAGATGTAGTCGCACTGAATAATAATATTATAACCACACCATAGTCTCACTACCCAACATCGTTCCATGAACAAAACACAAGAGAAGGGAGTCCCAATGCATACATGGCTATCATTCCAAAATCAATCAATCTCTCAAACTAGGATACCAACATGCCCCCCTGTACCACCCCATACACAAGACACACAACAACAACCATTAATTCATAACCCTGTTGCACTCAAATACAAAATTCATTTCATAGAACCAACCAAAATCATTACATAGCCACATCATTAATCCAAGCATATTCAGATTTATCCATAGGGGTTACATAATTCCACAATAAAATAAGTGGGGTGATTGCATAATTGGTTTGATCTCAAGGCACCCATCTGGATTAAAAATTTTTATGTGTTTGTGTAGATTTCCTGTTGTAACAATTTTTCAAACATCATGAAAAAATAGAACATCACTAGTGCGCAAGAAAATACCACCAACAACCATACTTTTTAGAATGTATACAATAACAAAAAACCATAAAAACCCGGATAACAAAATAAAATTTGCAATAAACATCAATCTACTCCCTACCCGTTGTTTCATTGACCATTCATATCCTTTGATTATATTACATTATTAATTATTATATTTTTTAATAATAATATTGGTATGTTCATCAAAAGTAATTGTTATTACACCTACCCCGCATTATTCATGATTAGAGAGAGGCAAAAGAATCATGACTTTAAATAAAAGGTGGCCAAATATCATGATTATTCCATGAACATGGGTTCATGAATGAAGAAAGGAACTCCAAGAAATATGAGATTAATGGGATCTATCATAGGTTCATGACCCATATAGGGTGTAAGTCTCTAGGTTCACCATGGGGGAACAATAAAACTAACATAGAAGGGATGATCCCCGACATGGAAAATATGGATCCAATATTAATTGAAAAATAGTTTTGAAATCCATTAACTTGGAATCATAGTTAAGATCATGAAGTTTGAATATCTTGAATACCCCATTGAATTAGCATATTAATGATATACTTAACGTCCTTTAAAATTCCCTTAAAATGCACAATCAGGGCATTAAACTCGGTTTTCTTCAAATAAGTCATAATAGAGGTGAAACTAGAAAACTAGGAAAAATTGGAAATCATTCATTGATGGGTGGGTCACCAACACAGAGGAACTAAAAGGTTTTCTACCGAAGCAATTCCATATCAATGTAATGGCCTACTGATGCCTCGACCTGTCAATGCCTCGACCTACCGACGCCCTGACCTACAAACACATCGACCTACCCACACCATGACCTACCAAAACCTTGACAAACTGACTCTTTGACCTACCGACGCCTAGTCCTTCTGAATCTGATGACCCATAATTGATTATGTCGACACCCTTGACTCACCAATTTTTATTACCATGACTCAATGAAGCATACATCCCTGACTCACTGAATTCAATTCCCCTAACTCACCAATGCTGAGTGTTCAATCTAGATTTTTTTCTATCTCTTGCCCAAACAACCCAAACAATAGATTTTATTAAGATAATGACTGGAGATGTCTTGAACATCGCATCATATAACTCTCAAAAAAATTCTCTCCCTAAAGAATTCAAAAATATCCACGAAGAAAGAGGGTTACGAAAAACTACCTTGTATAATACCTATCATAGAATAATTACCCTACATTGGTTGATAACTAGAGTGGAAAACCTCAATATCTAAGGACACCTCCAGGGAAATTATCACCAGAACAACTGTAAATAAAATAATGGAACACTTACCCATATAACTACACAAGAAAAAATGTCACATCATCTAGACACATAGATTGGGAGTCCCCTTCTTCCATGTCACGATAATATCCACTTTGAGGGGCACTGACTCTATTGCACATGTTTTATCACATCCACATTAATGAATCATGATTCTGGATCTGGTCCTCCCATCCCCACAATTTGGACTTTTCACACACATTCTCCAAACAAGGAAACAACTCATCTAACTAGAAACATGGTTAATCGTCACATCACAATCGAAGAAAAAAGAAAAGAAGAAAATAAAATCATAGAATAGCTCCGGGTACGATGCACACATCTATGCTTCTCTCTCCCATGTACTCTCATCGATGCCACCATGCCTCCATAAAACATGATCCAAATTAATGTTATACCCATGAATTACATTATTCTCATGATCTATGATCACTACTAGCTTTTCCACAAATGGTACTTCGTCCTTGATATCCCACTATACCTAGTCAGTGATGTGGGAGTCATCTTGTAGACACTGATTGAGATGAGATACATGGAAGACATCTTGGATCCCCATTAACTACATTAGAAATTCAATATGATATTCCACCTTTCAAACTCTTCTCAACACCTCAAAAGTTCCGATGAACATTGGACAAAGAATGATCTCTCTTCTAGACCTCTGTTACCCATGTCGAGGGGAAACCTTAAAAAACTTGTAATCCCCAATGTCAAACTACAAGGGTATCCTCATGTGATAAGCATATGATTTTTTTGGTCTTGATCCACCTTCATCCTCTTATGAAAAAGATAAAACTTCTCTTTCTGTCTCTACACTACCTACTGGTCCATGAATGGATCCTTCCCCAATCTCTATCTAGTATAAGGGAGACAATAAGGAATTCCGTAAAAATCCTCAAACAGTTCCATTCCAATGGTATAGTGTTAGCTATTATTGTAGTCAACCCCCCGCCCATAGTAATGTCTTGCACCCACAATCACATGAATTCCTAGACACATTTTTACAGCATATCCTCTAATGTTTGTATGGTTCTCTTCATCTTCCCATCCTTCCGAGGATGGAGAGCATTGATATGGAATAATTGGCTGCCAAAATCATTCTATAGTCCCTTCCAAATGCATCATGTGAACCTTGAATATTCATTTGAGACTATGGATCATGGAACCCCATGAAGACACCCCACCTCATCCGCATACCTCTTTTCTAAGGAATCCACCACACTTGACTCTTGGATTGCTAAGATGTTAGAAACTTCGTCAACAAATCCACTACTATCCAGATAGCATTGAAAACACCCTGGGAACTAGAAAGTACTTTAATGATATCCTTTGAGACATCATCCTACATCTACTTAGTAACATATAACAGTTAAAATAGACCCATGGGAACCTGGTGCTCAACATTCCCCCTGATGAAACACTTGGCACCTTTCCATAATCTCTGCCACTACCCGCTTCACCACATGCCACAAAAATTCGTCCCCAAGGCCTCAGTACATCTTATAAACTATTAGTTTATTGAAAAATGGTGAGATATAGAACTCCTATAGAACTCTCTCAAGCATTTCGCTAGTAAAAATATCTTCCCATTAATCCACATCTAATCCTAACCATCCTCTGACCATCTTTACAGAGCAACACCCTGGAAAATGTGATCACACATCACATCAGCCTCTAAGTTTTCCCATTGAGACTTCTCCACCTACCGCATTATAGAAGACTACACTATCATTTGAAAATAGTCATCCTCAGCCACCATCCTCTCTTTCATCCAAACACAAGGAGGGCAACTCTTCCATTTCCTTCCAATAGTCTACAGATTCTTAAACTACCACCTTTTATGACTTCTTATTCAAGTCCTTAGCCACAATGTTCCCCTTTCTTGAGGTGTAAGATATCTCAAATCTGTAGTCCTAGAAATGCTCCATCCACCTTCACTTCCGAATGTTTAGTTATCATAGGGAGAATATATTCATCAAGATCATATGATCCGTGAAGACAAAAAAGCGCTCTATGATGAGGTAATATTGCCAGAACTTCTTCGAGAATACGACCGCGGTAAGCACCAAATCATGGGTGGCATAGTTACGTTCATGGGGATATTACTACGTAGATCCATAGGAGATCTCCCGTCACTACTGTATCAGAACACATCCCATTCCTTGATCAGAATATTCATATAACACATCAAACATCGCACCTTCCACGATTATCTTCAACACTGGAGTACTAACCAACATCCTATTTAGGTAGCTGATTATTGAATGACACTGCTCACTCAACTCAAATATCTAACCCATTTTCTTCAAGTGTTTCAATAGAGTTTCAAATCGAGTGAAGTTGTAACACCCGTAGATTTCATGAAAATTATTCTTTTTAATTTCATTAATGCATTGTGTTTTACGCTACATCAAAAGGAGCTTGCACAACACACATCCTTGACTTGCCTTGCATTACACGCAATCGTGACCTTCCTCGATAGAATGTGTAGTACACAATACCGAGTTTCACAAAAACAACGATATGCTATTAAAATATTATTAAAACTAGACGTTATGAATAGTAATAACCACTTTCTGAAATTTTGTAAATTTTATTTTTCAAAATGGACTTCATTTCTGGATTCAGAATATCAAAATTAGCTTAGGGTGAAATTTTGGTACTTTTCGGATGACTTTAATTTTCTAATGAATAGTGAATATTACTAAATTTGAATTAAAAACAATTTTTTAATAGAAATAATTGATATTGTAAATTATTAATTTGATTGGTTTAAAAATATTTTTAGAATATATTTTTACAATTTAATACAATGTTGGTCATTAGATTTAATTTCACATTTAAACCAAACATAATCAAATGTCAATCTTTTGATAGTTATTATCTCTTAAAAACACGATATTTGTTTTGACGACGGTAATTAATTTTTAAATTAGTTAATGTAGATGATATGTTTTGAATTTGATAAATAGACAACATTTTTTAATTCATAATATCAAATATAGCTTAGGTCTAATTTTTGGTATTTTTCTGGAAACTTTCATTTTTTGATGAATAGTGAAACCACTAAGTGGTAGTTATAAAAAACTGAATTTTTCATAAAACGTAATTTTACTGCTTCTGTGAATGGAATTTCAAAAATCCGAGAGACACGGTTGATGTCAGTAAGTAAAATGTGGTTCAATTAAATGAAAATAATTTTTGGTGAATAGTAACTTTTTACTTTTTTACCACGGTTAAAAGTAAATAGGGTAATTAAGGGTAAAAATGATATTATTATTAACCTAAAACATGTCCTAATTATATTGGATAAGTGTAATTCGACCAAAAACATCCTTAGGAATAAAATATTACCATTTAGGCCCACTTTGATTAGATTAGGACATTTATTATTAATTTATTTAAAGAAGTGTTAAAATAGTTAAAATCAAAGTTTAATAACTAAATCATTTTTAATATGGGGTTATACAAAAGATATATTCGACTATAAATATTCATTATAAATCTAAAACGATTTCCTAAATAATGGTATTTTATTTGTAATTTTTAGACATTATATAACTTATTTTATTTATGACACAACGATGATGCAATAATTAACTTATTAATGAAAAATTGACATAATTGATGTTATAAATACCCAAATAAATATAATTTGAGACTTTTTATGAATTCTAATAATTTTATAGGTTAATATGACATGTTATTATTTATTTAATTAACTTTTTTTGAACTTATAATTATTTTATGATTTTTTCAAAAATCAATTACTAAATAGTGTCAAAATTGACATAAAATAGTTTTTAAAACAAATATTATATTATAAATTGTTATTTTATTCCTAAAAATCTTAGATTCTGCCAAATGACTTAGATAAGGTTATATATATTATTAATAAACAACTTGGGGTTCTTTTTTCTTGATATAGTAAGCTTATTAACCTTATAGTATAAGAACACAAGAAGACGCGGTAAAAGTAAAATTATTTAAATTAATGTTAAATCTAAATGATAAGGTTAAAATAGGAACCTAAACTTGTCTAAATTCTATTGTATGAGAGTATTTTGACTCGTCCCCACCTTATCCTCTAAATAAATCATTTTGGATCTATTTAAAACCTAACTTGACTTTATAATAAAATAATATTTTTTGTTATTCCAAAGGTGCCCCTCTCCTCCCTTATAAAAGGGAGCCTCCTCCCTCTCTTCCTCACACCACTTTGAGCCTTCAAGCTCGGCCAAACCCTTCCATTTTCTCCTCTACACTTCCCTAGAGACATCCTAGAGGTCCTGGTCTTCTTCAAAGACCAATTTTAGTGCCCTAAAAGGAGGTCTCAAAGAAGCACTTCAAAGAAGAGGTATTATCCATTACCGATCCTTTCCAATTTATTTCTTCTTCAACTTCTTCTTCTTTAGTTGTTTCATTATGAAGTAAAAACATCAGTATCACTCATATACTGATATGTCATATTAAGTATGAAACAACCCTATTTAACCATCTATTAAATCACTGCACGTGTGTACGTACGAAATACCATCTCCATGCCGTGGTGTAATCTATTTTCCACCACCACCTTACTTGGATGGGTATAATGGTCTAAATAATGACTATATATGACTATTATAAAGTGATATTGATTCTTAAATAGTATACATACACTTCAATACAATTCCATGATCATAGGAACGATATCATCACTCGTGTGTACGTACGGAATGCCGTCTCCACGATGTGATGCGACTCGTTCTACATGATCTTCATTTCATAATGATTATATAAATGAATTGAATGAATGAATATGATATATATTACAATAATAACATTCTGGAAATGAGGTATCAATAACCTAAAGAGAAGAATAAGAATTTATTCGACAAAACACGCATAAGAACAAAACGTTATAAACACCTGAATAACAAGTAGCAATTAAATATTACTACTAAGAAGCTAAGAATATGACCATATATGAAATCATAAAAATATGTATGATTCTGGAAAAAGTCAATAATGTTATTTAAATCATTATACAGGAGATTCGGACACTTAAAAAGCAAGTCGGACCTAAGGTAAGGGAAATATCAGAATCTCATTTTTAATCGACATTGTTTATACTTTGAAATTTATTGGGGTGTATTTTATCATCCATATACATGTTTCCTCAATATGTAATATTATTTACATCCAACAATAATTGTTTAAATCCAATTTTACACTTCGGTGAGTTTTTAGTAAAATATATGAAATGAATCTTTTGTCGTTTTTCGTACGATGTACTTTTTTGACTTTTCCGACAAAAGTACGAGAATAATGTTTTTTATACGGCATGAATGGATTTTTAAAACATTATTTCCAATAATATTCCTTCACAAGTTTTCATGTTTATTTTCAATCACATTCTTTTAGTTTATAATTGTACGACATGTTATGAAAAGAAAAGTGTTTTTGAAGCAGAAAGGATATTTTCCTCAAGAATGGAGTTCATGTGTTTTATCAAAATTATTTTCCATCTAAGATAATAAAGGGTTCTGTTTCTATCCCTATTATTACATTGATTTTATTATGTTGTGATGAAATTATATTTATGAATTCCGTTATCTTAAATGAATTGTTTTATGATGTCACGATGTTTAAGATTCCTATTTTTATTACATGGGTTATGCAATGATGTATGATTTATGATTTTGTGGAACACATAAGAATGGTATAATTATGAGATGGGTGGGACCTATATCTCCCTCCAATGAATTGGGTAAAGATTTTATATCTGATGAGATAGACATGGCTGGAATGGTAGGTTATACCGGTTCAGTGAAACAGTACTCAAACGGGGGTGACTCGGTTTAGAATGGACTTTGTCCACTAAGATAGTCTTGGAAATGAGTCTTGACTAAAAATATATGATTCTCAAAGATTATGTGTGTATGCCACAGAGTTTCAGGTTTTAAGTTATGATTATTGGGTTTTCATTTCACTACAATGATTTATCCCATGTTATGAAATTATGCTCTCTTTTGCTGGTTAAGATTTCCAAAATTTTATGTTCTTATGAAAATGATGTGATTGACATTTCTTTTGTTTACCCTTACTGAGCATTTGAGCTCACCCTTTTAGGATTTCTTTTCCCTAGGATATAATGAAAGGTTTTAGGTAAGAAAGGATGATCTTTATGGGAGATGTTGAAGATCTTTCACCACGATTAGATGATTATATTCCGAGTTTCCAAAGACACTAAGCTATTACGATCCTTGTGTGTGTGTTTTTGTTTTGTACTAAGTATTCCGCAAAAGTAATGTAATGTCCATGTACGTCAAGTTTCGGGTCTCTACAGTTGGTATCAGAGGAAAAGTTTACTCAACCTTTAAAAAATAGGATGCGAAAACGTTAGTGAGATCCCTAGAGATATTTCTAAGGTATGTCTAGGGATGTCCCTAAGGATAAGTATACATATAGTATATAGTCCTGGAACTATGGTAACATATTAAACCAATGATGTTGGATATTGAAGTTACTCCCCCTTTATTATGATTTTTTCCTCTCACACTATTCTTTTTGGGTTTTAGAAAATGGCTGGAAATAAGATGATTCACGATAATGGAGGATATGGTGGACAATGGAATGATATTCTTCATGAGAAACCAAATGAAATGGGATTTGGAAGTCCAAACATCATTATTATGCCAAATCAGCAATCTCATAATATGATCAATATAGTAAAATTTTGTAAGTTTCCTGACTCGGCTAATAAGAGAAAGATGGAGTTTCATGATGATCATAGAGGAAAGAAAGTTCAATTTCCCCTATGTAAATAATGTTGGAAGATGCATCAAGGAGAATGTTTCAAAGGAACTGGAAGATGCTTTGGGCATGGAAAAGAAGGACACAAAGCCAGTAAATGCAAAGGAAAAGGTTCAGATAACACCAGAGATGAGGATAATGGTATTGCTACAACATCAACAATGGATAAATGTTTTAAATGTGGAATGTACGGGAATTATGCAAACCAATTACCTAAGGGAAAGTCTCATGAAGAGAATCAGTATGGTCGTATGGGTAGTATTTATGTGGATAATGATGAAGAGACTATAAATGATATGTTTGATATATGAATTGTTGAAGCTCGGTCAATGGTTTAAGGATATAGTGGAAAGATTACATGTTTATCATGTGTAATATTGTATAAGTAATCTCATGGTACTATGGAATAAAGAGAAATCTAAGGATTGTTACACTGTTGTCTTTCCTTGAGTTTTGAATGTGTATGATTAATGTTACCAGTATCCATGAAAGGTTATTCAGATATTTTTGGAAATTAGATGTTATGAACATAATGAAGGGATAAAGAGAATCTAATATGTTTGATAGTATTCATGAGCTCATGATTGATATAAGGACTAAGTGATATCATGGTTTGAGGATATAGAATTTTGAGGATTTTGGTATGTTGAAAGTGTTAACTTTTAGCTGCATTCATGTTTTCACTAAGGCTCAATGGATATTCTTTCTTCAAGAGGATACATGATTAAGGTATTCACATGTTTGTAATTTGACCAACAAGATATAACTTTTGATATATGGGGGATAAATGATGGCATTCATGTGATTGTTATGTGACATTTCAAGTAATCATTTTCTTTATACTATGAGCTTGGACATAAGTATTTTAGATAAGCCTAAAGATTGGAATGGATTATGTTGGACATAAGTTAGGATAAATTTTTTCTCAATATTATTGATGGGATGTTATGGTAATATAGTTTTAGAAAAAGGACAACCTGCTGGACGGGCGACACCCCATCACGTCGGACAAGGCTGTGGGAATCGAACCCACAACTGAAGTGCGACTGGCCTTTATCGCCTACCACTGGCCTACAGGAAGTCCCTGTTTAGTAGAAACTAGTTTTATTATATTAAGCAATATAATATATGAAGTATAAGTCCATTTTAGGAACTATATATGATTAATCTCACTATAGATGGACTTATGTATTTTTTAATAACTTTTCTAACCTTTTGTTTGAGACAGATGGAATGACCCATCATTCTATCACATGATCTGCTAACACATCACGAATGACAAATTCAACATCATTTCATTAAAAGATAAAGTGGAAATTTCCCAAATAACGACAAACGGTGAGACTATACCAAAATCAGGAAAGTATATCTTCTAATTCCAATTTCATCAACTATAGGGAAATGATCTTGAAAACAAAAAATTTTGTCCTAGTTCTCTTATATCTGATGAATCAGACGGTACCTTAGATCGTCACAAATTTATGGCTTTGTGATTACTGGATTTTCCATAGCCATGTTCTCTACCACTCTCCATCAGAACATGATGGTAATATTTCTCTTCCATACCCATATTTTCACCTATGTGGAAACCCAATGATTAGTTTATTTGGGTAAACATTACATTTCATACTTTTGTTTTTAAATATTGGTTTTGGTATTCCTTTTTATGATGTGGGTTTCTATTAAAGAAACTTTTGAATAGTAAACCATTTATAACCCCGATGAATTTCGAGGGCGAAGTTCATTTTAAGGGGGGTAGAATGTAACACCCTGAGATTTTATGAAAAATATTCTTTTTAATTTTATTAAAGTCTTGTGTTTTACGCTACACCAAAAGGAGCTTGCACAACATGCATCCTTGACTTTCCTTGCATTACACGCAATCGCGAACTTCCTCCATAGCGTGTGTAGTATGCAATACCGAGTTTCTCTAAACAACGACATGCTATTAAAATATTATTAATGTAACACCCCAAGCTTCCATGGTACGTTTCCCTTCGAATAATGTGATAGCGTGTGTTGTACGCAACCTCGAGTTCTAACACACACCATAACTAATTAAAATAGCCGTTGTGAATAGTAATACCTACTTTTTGAAATCATATATATTTTATATTTCAAAATGGACTTCATTTTTGGATTCGTAATATTGAAATTAGCCTAGGGTGAAATTTTGGTACTTTTCGGATAACTATAATATTTTGATGAATAGTGAAAATTACTAAATTGTAATTAAAAACAACTTTTTTAATCAAAATAATTAATAGTTATAAATTGTGAATTTGAGTGGTTTTAAAGTATATTTAGAATATATTTTTACCATTTAATATAATGTTGGTCATTGGACATAATTTTACAATTAAACCGAACATAAACAAGTGTCAATCTTTTGATAGTTATTACCTCTTAAGAACACGCTTTTTGTTTTGACAGCGGGAATTAATTTTAAATTAATTTCTGCCACTTCTGTGTTTTGAATTTAGGAAAATGGATTCCATATTTGGAATCAGGATTTTCAAATTGTGTAAATAGGTAACTTTTATTTTTAGACATTTTGAATAATTACTGCGGTAAATATTTTATTTACCATGGTTAAGGGTAAATCCGGTAAATAAGGGTTAAAAAAATAATATTATAATAATACTAAATTACCCTAAAACGTGTCTTAACCCTATTGGTTGATACATGGTCGACCATGGGAATCTTTGGGTCTATTTTGGGACCCCATGGATCCACTTGTAAGTGATAATGACACTTTATTTTAATTTAGTTAAAATGAATACAAAAATGACACAAGCATATATCTTTTAGAACAACAATTGTTACATTGGGTTATGTATGTTGGATTTTAGATTATAAATATTCATTAGAAAGCTAAACAGATTTCCTACATAATGATATTTTATTTATAATTTTTAGACATTAAATAATTTATTTTATATATGACACAATGATGATGCAGTAATTACTATAATAGTGAAAAATTAAAATAATTGATATTATAAATACCCAAATAAATATAATATGAAACTTTTAATGAATTAAACTAATTTCCTAGGATAATATGATATATTAGTATTGATTTAATTTACTTTGTTCGAAGTAATCAATCTGTTATGAGTTTCAAAAAAATCAACTATTGAATAGTGTCAAAATTGACATAAAAGAGTTCTTAAACAAATATTATATTATTAATTGATATTAAATTCCTAAAAATCTAAGGTTCGGCCAAGAGAATTATATCATGATAGGTTCATCATTAATGTACCACTTGGGGGTCTCTTGGATGTATATAGTAAGTTTATTAACCATATTATATAAAAATACAAAGAGACATTGTAAAAGTGAAACTAATTAACTTAGAGTTAATACTTAAAGATAAGGTTAATATAAGTCCCCAAACCTGTCTAAATTCTATTGGTTGAGTGGTTTTCGACCTATCCCCAACTTAACCTTTTAATAATAAACTTTGGAGCCATTAGAAACCGAATATGAATTTATTATAAATTAATATTTCTAGCTTTTCCAAAGGTGCCCCTCACCCCTCTTATAAAAGGGCACTCCTCCTTCTCATTTCTTCACACCTTCAAAGCCTTTTGGTTCGGCCAAACTCTGCCCAAATACTCTCCCAACATCCCTCAATACAACCTAGAGGCCTTAGTTTGATCATAAAGCCAACCTATGGAGCCCTTTTGATCAAATCAAAAGGAAGAACCCGAAGAAGAGGTAATGATTTCACCACCCTTCTCCAAGTTCATTTCTTCTTCCACTTCTTCTTCCTTTGTTCTTACCATTCTAAAATAATAAATCCAGTATCTAACATATACTGTGATGTTATTATAAATATGGTACAATCATATTCAGTATTCTATCCACCCTTTGAATAACATGTCACCATACGTGCGTACGTACGGCTTACCGTCTCCACGTCATGGTGTAATTGTTATTCAATATAATATTATTTGGATGGGTATACTAATGATGTGTAACTCATGTAAATAATAAATATAACATGTTAATGATTCTGTATATATGATATACCATCCATTTATATATTATTTTAATATCAAAATAATGATATTGTCGCTCGTGCGTACGTACGGACTACCGTCTCCACGAACGCGATGATATTCATTCTCCATCGTATCCATTCAAGTATAATTATCATTTGATGATTTAAAAATGATGTTTAAGGACTGGATATCATTCTGGATATGGATAAGATAGAGAAACCATGGCTTATGTAACAAAACATATAAAAGAAAATGAGTAAGTTAACTCCCGAAATGACGATAATTCTAAGATATTATTAACAAATCAATGTTAAAAGATCATATATGATATCATATTATTATATATGATTCTTGTATAATTTAATAACAACTATTTCACCATTATACAGGAGGTTAACCTACCCCAACCAAGGAAAAGTTCAAGGTAAGGGTTTACTTTACAACCACTTCATTTTCCAAGGTTGTTTATACGTAATAATCTACTGGGATCTCTTTATCATCCACATCCATGTTTCTTAAAAATGCATTTCAAAACATTTTTACTATTTACTAGAATATGAGTTAAAGTCATTTATACCCTTTTTGACTTTTATAAGTAGTTTATAAAGGAATCTTTTGGTCGTTTTCAAAACAAGGTCCTTTTTAACCTTTTCGACAGAATTAAGGTAAGAATGTTTTTTTAACTTATACGGCGGGTGCGGCTATTTTCCGCCGTTATAAAATCTTCAAAGCTTCCCTTACAAGCTTATAAGAATATTTTCAAAGAAAATGTTTTATTTTATATGGATCTTAAATTATTTCAAAATAAAAGGAGATATTTCTTTAAAAAGAATTTTGATTTCATCTATGTCAACATCCTTTGATGGATTTTAAGATTATTTGAAGTTGATTTATTATGATACAAAACTTCAATATTGTATTGAAGGTTTTGTGATATGTTTGACTATGGATGTGCTATTTTTATACCATTCATAGTTTATGGTGAAAGTATTTACATTTCGTATGCCAGTTTTAATACGAATGTTTATGTTATGTTTAAACCTTTTCATATTGGAATGCATTGGACTTAATATGTGACGGGTGGAGCCCGCTATAGCTCCTCGATGCATCGGTAGGTCTCTTGAGACAAACTAGTGTCTTGTCACTAGGCCTTGACAAAATCTTATTTGTAGTCTTGGCACGAGGCCTTGGCTATGTGGTTATGATAGTCTGGCATTATGCATTCCAACATTATGAAAGTGGTTATTGATTTTTGCATGTGATTATTCGATTAGTAGAATATCCATGTGAATAAGTAAATGGAATTATTTCATTTTATTTATTCCATACCATGTTTAAAGTTCATGTTTGAAAGGATTTTGTTTTAGTTATACATTGCCTTAAAAGTTTATTCTTATTTATAAAAGTTTCCCCTATATTGTTATCCTTACTGGGCATTTGAGCTCACCCCTTTTCTATGTTTTATTTTTCCCAGGAAGTGAAGATGTATGTTATGAATGACCTGCTGGGATATTATGAGGGGATTATATTGTGGACTGTGGAAACATTATGTTGTTGTAGTAGTTTTTCATTTTATGATGTAATGCAAAACATATGAATATATCTAGTGTTTCTAAGGCTACTAAACCAATCGGTCTTTCGAGATTTGATCTTTCTTGTGATCATTCCAATGTTACGAAGTAATGCACAGACTCTGGGTAACTGGGGTCAGGGCGTTACAGTTGGTATCAGAGGAAGTTTAGTACAAACCTTGGAAGCTAGATTTAGATAAACTCTGATTAGAGCACGTAGACCTAAGATGAACATTGAGGATTAGTATAGAAGAACTTCCTAGAATTTTGGTATAGTAGAGATTTTGTGAGTTTTCCGAGAAATACATCCCTGTCTGGATACGAGCAGGTAGAGGCGGCTCTGGCACATATGTACCTAGGGGTAAAACCCGAAAACACCACTTTGAGCTAGACTCGAACGGGAACTGGTGCACGACAACGGGCCTTGCTGCACTCTTGGTTACGACACTCCCGGGGGATATGCTTAGGATAACTCTCATTTTCTTTACAAATCATTTTGAAGGGATTATGAGTATATACATCCTCAAAGAAAAAAAAATTCTTATGATTATGGATTATATCCATAAATAGTTCAATTTATGTTAAGGGTTTTATAAGTATGGGATTATGTATTTTGATTCATAAACTGATCTAGTTTATGCCATTGTTTAGAAATGCCGCCTAGTGGATGAAATAGAAACTGTATCAATGCACGCACTCCATGTAGGGATTGCCCTCCTGCTCAAGATAATTATAGTGGGGCTGGTGATGCAACTGGTGTTGATCAGCTAATCACCATACTGGGACAACTTACTCAGGTTATGAATAATAACCTTACCCGTATGGAGCACCCTGATCCGCAGCGTGGAGGATCAATGATAGATCGATTCATGAGGCAACAACCACCAACGTTCAATGTGAATACAAATCCCTTAGTAGCTGAGCAATGGATATTTTCCCTAGAGAAAATATTTCAGGCTTTGGGGAGCAGTGAAAGGGAAAAAGTTATCATGGCAGTTTACCGCCTCACTGGAGATGCTGATCAATGGTGGTCATTGATTCAGAACATGAAGGAAGATGATGAAGTATCAAATATGGAATGGAGGGAGTTCAAAGATCTGTTTTTAGAAAAATACTTTCCTCGCGACCATCGAGCAGATATGGAAAGACAATTTCTGAGTCTGAGACAAAAGGAGGATGAGAATGTCACAAAGTATGAGGCTAACTTTACAAGGGTAGCGAGGTATTTTGGAGATTATATTCGCAACCCAAGAAGTAATATTGATCGTTTCTTTGATGGGTTAAAACCATTTCTCCGTTGAGCATTAGTCTCACAATCCTTTTCATCGTACGAAGACATTGTCTCATGTGCTATCAAGACCGAAAAGGAATTCTCTAAGTCTTATGACTTTAAAGAAAAGCAAGAGAAGAAGAGACCTGCTGATCAATCTGGGAATGGAAATAAGGGGAAGAAGGGAAAGGTTGAATATCCATCTTGTGGTAAATGCGGGAAGAAACATCCTGGTACTTGCTTGAAGGGAATGGGAGTCTGTTACAAGTGTGGTGAAAAAGGCCACCAAGCTCATGATTGCAAGGGGAAGAAGGAAGCTACCAACGTTCAGTGATATAATTGCAGGGAGATGGGGCATTATGCAAATTCATGTCCTAAGCGTTAGGAGAACTTACCTCAGAAAAGGCCAAGGGATCAAGGCCAGGCTTATGCTATCACTACTGCTGAGGTAGAAGCTCCGAAAGACGTGGTGGCACGTAATTTAATGGTTTCCTCAAGTTTAGAAAATGCATTATTTGATTCTGGATCATCGCATTGTTTCATATCTTCCCAGTTTGCTAAGAAAATTAGATATTTCCAATTTGATTTATTAAGGGAGTTGTCAGTTAAAACTCCTAAGGGAAGTATCGTTGCAACAATGTTTTGTGAATCAGTCCCCATTAGAGCACATAAATTTTCTTTATCTGCTGATCTCATCGTCATACCTATGATTGAGTTTGATATAATCCTCGGTATGGACTGGCTTTCGGACTATGATGCGAAGATTTATTGTAAGAAGAAAGAGGTTACGATTCTTGATGATAATGATAAGGAACACCTTATTTTTAGAGCAGAATCGTCACCACCTAATTCTTATTTAGATCCACCCTCAATAGCTCAACTAAATTCAATTATTGGGGAGGAAGAGAATGAAATAACTGTGGGTGAAGAAAGGAATGTTCAAATAGAGGATGTACCTGTTGTGAAAGAATTTGTAGATGTATTTCCAGAAGATTTACCTGGACATCCTCCAGAACGAGAAGTTGAGTTTTCCATTGATTTGATTCCTGGATCAAGGCCTATATCGAAGACCCATTATAGAATGGCCACTGTAGAATTAGTCGAACTAAAGAAACAACTAGAGGAATTGAGTAATAAGGGATTTATTCGCCCTAGTGTTTCTCCATGGGGAGCCCCTGTTCTTTTTGTTAAAAAGAAAGATGGATCTATGAGGTTATGTATCCACTACAGGGAGATCAATGCTATAACGATAAAGAACAAGTATCCCCTACCTCGTATTGATGATTTATTTGACCAACTGCATGGAGCTCAATACTTTTCAAAGGTTGACCTTTGATCTGGATACCATCAGTTGTGTGTGAAGAAGGAAGACATTCCGAAGACAGCATTTCGAACCAGGTACGGACATTACGAGTTTACTGTAATGCCGTTTGGATTGACTAATGCACCCTCTGTATTCATGGATATGATGAATAGAGTTTTCAAGGAGTATCTCGATGAATTTGTGGTGGTATTTATTGATGATATCTTGGTATACTCCAAAACCTACGAATATCATGAAAATCACTTGCGCATTATCTTGAAGACTCTAAGGAGGCATGAATTATATGGGAAGTTTAGCAAGTGTGAATTCTGGATTTAGGAGATTTCTTTTCTTGGCCATATTGTCTCTTAAGATGGAATCTCTGTTGATCCTTCTAAGACCAAGGCAATCCAAGAATGGCCAGCACCTACGAGTATAACTGAGGTACGTAGTTTTATTTGTTTGGAAGGTTATTATCGACGTTTCGTCCAGAATTTTCCCCGATTGGCTAACCCATTAACGAAGCTCACACGTAAAAGGGTTAAATTTGTTTGGACAAAAGAGTGTGAAGAATTTTTCGAAGAACTGAATAGAAGATTAGTCAATGCTCCTATATTGACTCTACCATCGGGGAATGATGGGTTCGTTATTTATAGTGATGCATTGAAGAAAGGACTTGGTTGTGTCCTTATGAAGAATGATAGAGTTATTGCCTATGCATCACGACAGTTGAAAATTCATGAAAAAAACTATCCTACTCATGATCTTGAGTTAGCAGCTGTAATCTTTGCTTTGAAGATATGGGGGAACTACCTCTATGGTGAAAAATGTGAGATTTATACTGATCACAAGAGTTTGAAGTATATTTTCTCACAAAAAGAACTCAACACGAGGCAAAGGAGATGGCTTGAATTACTCAAGGATTATGATTGTACGATACACTACCACCCAGGGAAGGCAAACAAGGTGGCAGATGCTTTGAGTAGAAAATACCATAGAGTTTTGAACAATATGATAATTGAAAGGGATCCAATTTTTATGGATCTAGTGAAGATGGACACGGGAATAACCAGGGAAGGTGAAACATCAATGCTTTTTCAAATGGTTGCCAAAACATCTTTACTAGAAAGGATTAAGAGTTCTCAGACCGATGATGAAGAATTCCAAAAGAAGATTAAAGCTGTGAATGATGGGAGATTGAGAGACTTTATGTATGAAGATGGAATTATGAAATTCGGGAAGAGACTTTGTGTTCCCGATTTACCTGATCTGAAAAGGGAATTGCTAGATGATGCTCATAGTTCCAATTTCTCTATACACCCTGGGAGCACCAAAATGTATAGAGATTTGAAGGAACATTTTTGGTGGGACAACATGAAGAGGGAGATTGCTGATTTTGTGTCAAGATGTATGGTTTGTCAACAAGTGAAAGCTGGAAGGCAACATCCTGGAGGAGTCATGCATCCTCTTCCCATACCGGAGTGGAAATGGGACAATGTTACGATGGACTTGGTCATGGGGCTACCAAAGACTCCTAGAAGGAACGATGCAATATGGGTTATTGTTGATCGTCTTACCAAGACAGCACATTTTATTGCTATAAGAGAAGATCTACCCCTGGAACATCTAGCAAGACTATATATTAATGAAGTTGTGAGACTTCATGGAGTACCCCTATCGATTGTTTATGATCGTGATCCCCGTTTTACTTCAAGATTTTGGAAAAGTCTTCAGAAATCCCTGGATACTAAACTTCATTTGAGCACTGCTTACCACCCTCAGACAGATGGACAATCCGAACGGACTATTCAAACCTTAGAAGACATGTTGAGATATTGCTCACTTGACTTTCAGGGTATGTGGGATCAATATTTACCTTTGGTAGAATTTTCCTATAACAATAGCTTCCATTCGAGTATACAGATGGCACCATATGAAGCGTTATACGGAAAGAGATGTCGTACACCAACCTGTTGGGATGACGTTGGTGAAAGAAAGCTTGTAGGCCCAGAACTGGTGGAGGAAACGGTGGAAAAGGTGAAAGTAATCCAAAATCACATCAAAGGAGCTCAAAGTAGGCAGAAGAGGTATGCCGATAATCGAAGGAAAGATTTGGAATTTCAAGTCGGTGATCATGTTTTCCTGAAGGTATCTCCGTGGAAGGGAGTCATACGTTTTGGTAAGAAAGGTAAATTGAGTCCCAGGTACATCGGACCTTTCGAAATTCTAGAACGAATTGGGGTTGTAGCTTACCGATTGGTAATGCCGCCAAGTCTCTCCAAAGTTCACGATGTGTTCCACGTATCTCTATTGAGGAAATACATGCCTGATCCGACGCATGTACTCACCTATGAGGAATTAGAACTGGAACCCGATCTGTCTTATTGTGAAGAGCCTGTCAAGATTCTTGATACGAGAGAACAAGTGCAGAGAAACCGGACAACGCGTCTGGTAAAAGTTTTGTGGAGAAACCATAAGATGGAAGAGGCAACGTGGAACCCGAGGAACTTATGATGAAGAACCACCCGAGTCTTTTTATGCAGTAATACCCTAGAAATTGTAAGGACGCAATTATTTGAAGGAGGGGAGAATGTAACACCCCAAGCTTCCATGGTACGTTTCCCTTCGAATAATGCGATAGCGTGTGTTGTACGCAACCTCGAGTTCTAACACACACCATAACTAATTAAAATAGCCGTTGTGAATAGTAATACCTACTTTTTGAAATAATATATATTTTATATTTCAAAATGGACTTCATTTTTGGATTAGGAATATTGAAATTAGCCTAGGGTGAAATTTTGGTACTTTTCGGATAACTTTAATATTTTGATGAATAGTGAAAATTACTAAATTTTAATTAAAAACAACTTTTTTAATCAAAATAATTAATAGTGATAAATTGTGAATTTGAGTGGTTTTAAAGTATATTTAGAATATATTTTTACCATTTAATATAATGTTGGTAATTGGACATTATTTTACAATTAAACCGAACATAAACAAGTGTCAATCTTTTGATAGTTATTACCTCTTAAAAACACGCTTTTTGTTTTGACAGCGGGAATTAATTTTAAATTAATTTCTGCCACTTCTGTGTTTTGAATTTAGGAAAATGGATTCCATATTTGGAATCAGGATTTTCAAATTGTGTAAATAGGTAACTTTTATTTTTAGATATTTTGAATAATTACTGCGGTAAATATTTTATTTACCATGGTTAAGGGTAAATCCGGTCAATAAGGGTTAAAAAAATAATATTATAATAATACTAAATTACCCTAAAACGTGTCTTAACCCTATTGGTTGATACATGGTCGACCATGGGAATCTTTAGGTCTATTTTGGGACCCCATGGATCCACTTGTAAGTGATAATGACACTTTATTTTAATTTAGTTAAAATGAATACAAAAATGACACAAGCATATATCTTTTAGAACAACAATTGTTACATAGGGTTATATATGTTGGATTTTAGATTATAAATATTCATTAGAAAGCTAAACAGATTTACTAAATAATTATATTTTATTTATAATTTTTAGACATTAAATAATTTATTTTATATATGACACAATGATGATGCAGTAATTACTATAATAGTGAAAAATTAAAATAATTGATATTATAAATACCCAAATAAATATAATATGAAACTTTTAATGAATTAAACTAATTTTCTAGGATAATATGATATATGAGGATTGATGTAATTGAATTTGTTCGAAGTAATCAATCTGTTATGAGTTTCACAAAAATCAACTATTGAATAGTGTCAAAATTGACATAAAAGAGTTCTTAAACAAATATTATATTATTAATTGATATTAAATTCCTAAAAATATAAGGTTCGGCCAAGAGACTTATATCATTATAGTTTCATCATTAATGTACCACTTGGGGGTCTCTTGGATGTATATAGTAAGTTTATTAACCATATTATATAAAAATACAAAGAGACATTGTAAAAGTGAAACTAATTAACTTAGAGTTAATACTTAAAGATAAGGTTAATATAAGTACCCAAACCTGTCTAAATTCTATTGGTTGAGTGGTTTTAGACCTATCCCCACCTTAACCTTTGAATAATAAACTTTTGAGCCATTAGAAACCGAATATGAATTTATTATAAATTAATATTTCTAGCTTTTCCAAAGGTGCCCCTCACCCCTCTTATAAAAGGGCACTCCTCCTTCTCATTTCTTCACACCTTAAAAGCCTTTTGGTTCGGCCAAACTCTTCCCAAATACTCTCCCATCATCCCTCAATACAACCTAGAGGCCTTATTTTGATCAGAAAGCCAACCTAAGGAGCCCTTTTGATCAAATCAAAAGGAAGAACCCGAAGAAGAGGTAATGATTTCACCACCCTTCTCCAAGTTCATTTCTTCTTCCACTTCTTCTTCCTTTGTTCTTACCATTCTAAAATAATAACTCCAGTATCTCACATATACTGTGATGTTATTATAAATATGGTACAATTATATTCAGTATTCTATCCACCCTTTGAATAACATGTCACCATACGTGCGTACGTACGGCTTACCGTCTCCACGTCGTGGTGTAATTGTTATTCCATATAATATTATTTGGATGGGTATAATAATGATGTGTAACTCATGTAAATAATAAATATAACATGTTAATGATTCTGTATATATGATATACCATCCATTTATATATTATTTTAATATCAAAAGAATGATATTGTCACTCGTGCGTACGTACGGACTACCGTCTCCACGAACGCGATGAGATTCATTCTCCATCGTATCCATTCAAGTATAATTATCATTTGATGATTTAAAAATGATGTTTAAGGACTGGATATCATTCTGGATATGAATAAGATACAACAACCATGGATTATGTAACAAAACATATAAAAGAAAATGAGTAAGTTAACTCCCGAAACGACGATAATTCTAAGATATTATTAACAAATCAATGTTAAAAGATCATATATGATATCATATTATTATATATGATTCTTGTATAATTTAATAACAACTATTTCACCATTATACAGGAGGTTAACCTACCCCAACCAAGGAAAAGTACAAGGTAAGGGTTTACTTTACAACCTCTTCATTTTCCAAGGTTGTTTATACGTAATAATCTACTGGGATCTCTTTATCATCCACATCCATGTTTCTTAAAAATGCATATCAAAACATTTTTACTAATTACTAGAATATGAGTTAAAGTCATTTATACCCTTTTTGACTTTTATAAGTGGTTTATAAAGGAAACTTTCGGTCGTTTTCAAAACAAGGTCCTTTTTAACCTTTTCGACAGAATTAAGGTAAGAATGTTTTTTTAACTTATACGGCGGGTGCGGCTATTTTCCGCCGTTATAAAATCCTTAAAGCTTCCCTTACAATCTTATAAGAATATTTTCAAAGAAAATGTTTTATTTTATATGGATCTTAAATTATTTCAAAATAAAAGGAGATATTTCTTTAAAAAGAATTTTGATTTCATCTATGTCAACATCCTTTGATGGATTTTAAGATTATTTGAAGTTGATTTATTATGATACAAAAATTCTATATTGTATTGAAGGTTTTGTGATATGTTTGACTGTGGATGTGCTATTTTTATACCATTCATAGTTTATGGTGAAAGTATTTACATTTCGTATGCCAGTTTTAATACGAATGTTTATGTTATGTTTAAACCTTTTCATATGGGAATGCATTGGACTTAATATGTGACGGGTGGAGCCCGCTATAGCTCCTTGATGCATCGGTAGGTCTCATGAGACAAACTAGTGTCTTGGCACAAGGCCTTGACAAAATCTTATTTGTAGTCTTGGCACGAGGCCTTGGCTATGTGGTTTTGATAGTCTGGCATTATGCATTCCAACATTATGAAAGTCGTTATTGATTTTTGCATGTGATTATTCGATTAGTAGAATATCCATGTGAATAAGTAAATGGCATTATTTCATTTTATTTATGCCATACCATGTTGAAAGTTCATGTTTGAAAGGATTTTGTTTTAGTTATACATTGCCTTAAAAGTTTATTCTTATTTATAAAAGTTTCCGCTATATTGTTATCCTTACTTGGCATTTGAGCTCACCCATTTTCTATGTTTTATTTTTCCCAGGAAGTGAAGATGTAAGTTATGAATGACCTGCAGGGATATTATGAGGGGATTATAGTGTGGACTGTGGAAACATTATGTTGTTGTAGTAGTTTTTCATTTTATGATGTAATGTAAAACTTATGAATATATCTAGTGTTTCCAAGGCTACTAAACCAATCGGTCTTTCGAGATTTGATCTTTCTTGTGATCATGCCAATGTTACGAAGTAATGCACCGACTCTGGGTAACTGGGGTCAGGGCGTTACAATTAAAACTAGCCGTTATGAATAATAATAACAACTTTTTGATATTTTTTAAATTTTATTTTTCAAAATGGACTTCATTTCTAGATTCGGAAAATCGAAATTAGCTTAGGGTGAAATTTTGGTACTTTTCGGATAACTTTCATTTTTTGATGAATAGTGAAAATTACTAAATTTTAATTAATTACAATTTTTTTAATAGAAATAATTAATAGTGATAAATTATTAATTTTATTGGTTTTAAAGTATATTTAGAATATATTTTTACAATTTAATAGAATGTTTGTCATTAGATTTAATTTCACATTTAAACCAGACATAAACAAATGTCAATCTTTTGATAGTTATTATCTCTTAAAAACACGCTTTTTGTTTTGACGACAGGAATTAATTTTTAAATTAGTTAATTCAGCTGATATGTTATGAATTTTATAAAATAGACATCATTTTTGAATTCATAATATCAAATATATCTTAGGTCTAATTTTTGGTATTTTTCTGGAAACTTTCATTTTTTGATGAATAGTGAAACAATTATGTGGTAGTTAAAAAAACAGAATTTTTCATAAAACATAATTTTAACGCTTCTGTGAGTGGAATTTCAAAACTCTGAGAGACACGGTTGATGTCAGTAAGTAAAATGTTGTTCAATGAGATGAAAATAATTTTTTTGAATAGTAACTTTTTACTTTTTTACCACGATTAAAAGTAAATAGGGTAATTAAGGGTAAAAATGATATTATTATTACCCTAACACATGTCCTAATTCTATTTTATAAGTGTAATTAGACGAAAAGCAACCTTAGGAATAAAATATGACTATTTAGGCCCACCTGGATTAGATTAGGACATTTATTATTAATTTATTTAAAGAATGGTTAAAATAGTTAAAATCAAAGTTTAATAACTAAATAATTTTTTATATGGGATTATACATAAGTTAAATTCGACTATAAATATTCATTAGAAAGATATAAGGATTTAATACATAATGGTATTTTATTTCTAATTATTAGACATTAAATAATTTAATGTATTTATGACACAACGATGATACAGTAATTATCTTATTAATGAAATATTGACATAATTGATGTTATAAATACCCAAATAAATATAATTTGAGACTTTTTATGAATTCCACTAATTTTATAGGTTAATATAACATGTTATTATTGATTTAATTAACTTTTTTTGAACTTATCATTCTGTTATGATTTTCACAAAAATCAATTACTAAATAGTGTCAAACTTGAACTAAAATAGTTTTTAAAACAAATATTATATTATTAACTGTTATTTTATTCCTAAAAATCTAAGGTTCGTCCAAATGACTTAGATAAGGTTATATATATTTATAATAAACAACTTGGGGTTCTTTTGGATTTATATAGTATGTTTATTAACATTATAGTGTAATAAGACAAGAAGACACGGTAAAAGTAAAATTATTTAAATTAGTGTTAAATATAAATGATAAGGTTAAAATAGGAACCTAAACTGGTATAAATTCTATTGGATGGGAGGATATCGACCCATACCCACCTTTTCCTTGAAATACATCAATTTTGAGCTATTTAAAACAGAACTTGACTTTATAATAAAATAATATTTTTAGTTATTCCAAAGGTGCCCCTCTCCTCCCTTATAAAAGGGCACCTCCTCCCTCTCTTCCTCACACCACTATGAGCCTTCACGCTCGGCCAAACCCTACAATTTTCTCCTCTCCACTTCCCTAGAGACATCCTAGAGGTCATGGTCTTCTTCAAAGACCAATTTGAGTGCTCTAAAAGGTGGTCTCAAAGAAGCGCTTTAAATAACAGGTAATATCCATTACCGATCCTTTCAAATTTCTTTCTTCTTCATCTTCTTCTTATTTAGTTGTTTCATTATGAAGTAATAACATCAGTATCACTAATATACTGATATTTTATTATAAGTATTAAACAACCCTATTTAACCATCTATCCATCCTACGGAAAATTAAATCACCGCGCGTGCGTACGTACGGAATACCGTCTCCACGTCGTGGTGTAATCTATTTACCACCACCACCTTACTTGGATGGGAATAATGGTGTAAATAATGACTATATATGACTAATATAATGTGATATTGATTCTAAAAGAGTATACATACACTCCAATACAATTCAACGATCATAGGAACGATATCATCACTCGTGCGTACGTACGGAATACCGTCTCCACGATGTGATGCGACTCGTTCTACATGATCTTCATTTCATAATGATTATATAAATGAATTGAATGAATGAATATGATATATATTACACTAATACCATTCTAGAAATGAGGTATCTATAACCTAAAGAGAAGAATAAGAATTTATTCGACAAAACACGCATAAGAACAAAAAGTTATAAACACCAGAATAACAAGTAGCAATGAAATATTACTACTATGAAGCTAAGAATATGACCATATATGATATCATAAAAATAATTATGATTCTGGAATAAGTCAATAACTTTATTTAATTTATAATATAGGAGGTTTGGACACTTACAAAGCAAGTCGGACCTAAGGTAAGGGAAATATCACAATCTCATTTTTATTCGAGATTGTTTATACTTTGAAATTTACTGGGGTGTATTTTATCATCCACATCCAAGTTTCCTCAATATGTAATATTATTTCCATCCACCTATAATTGTTTAAATCCAATTTTACCCTTTGGTGAGTTTTTAGTAAAAGATATGAAATGAATCTTTTGTCGTTTTTCGTACGAGGTACTTTTTTGACTTTTCCAACAAAAGTACGAGAAGAATGTTTTTTTATACGACATGAATGGATTTTTAAAACATTATTTCCAATAATATTCCTTCACAAGTTTTCATGTTTATTTTCAATCACATTCTTTTAGTTTATAATTGTACGACATGTTATGAAAAGAAAAGTGTTTTTGAAGCAGAAAGGATATTTTCCTCAAGAATGGAGTTCATGTGTTTTATCAAAATTATTTTCCATCTAAGATAATAAAGGTTTCTGTTTCTACCCTATTATTACATTGATTTTATTATGTTGCGATGAAATTATATTTATTAATTCCTTTATCTTATATGAATTGTTTTATGTTGTCATTATGTTTAAGATTTCCATTTTTATTACATGGGTTATTCAATGATGTATGATTTATGATTTTGTGGCACACAAAAGAATAGTATCATTATGGGATGGGTGGGACCTATATCTCCCTCTAATGAATTGGGTAATGATTTTATATCTCATGAGATAGACATGGCTGGAATGGTAGGTTATATCGGTTCAGTGATACATGACTGAAATGAGGGTGACTCGGTTCAGAAATGGACTTTGTCCACTAAGATAGTCTTGGCAATGAGTCTTGACTAATAAGATATGATTCTCTATGATTATGTGTGTATTCCACAAAGTTTCAGGTTTTATGTTATGATTATTGGGATTTTATTTCACTACTGTGATTTATCCCATGTTATGAAATTATGCTCTCTTTTGCAGGTTAAGATTTCCAAAATGTTATGTTCTTATGAAAATGATGTGATTGACATTTCTTTTGATTACCCTTACTGAGCATTTTAGCTCACCCTTTTATGTTTTCTATTCCCCAGGATATAAAGATAGGTTTTAGGGAAAAAAAGGAAGATCATTATGGCAGATGTTGAAGATCTTTCACCACGATTAGAAGATTATATTCCTAGTTCCAAAGACACTAAACTATTACGATCCTTGTGTGTGTGTTTTTGTTATGTACTAAGTGAGATGAAAAAGTAATGTAATGTCCATGTATGTCAAGTTTCGGGTCTCTACAGATGGTGGGTACGATCTTCCATTAATATCCTTACAGACACATGAAACTATGAACCGACACCACGTTCTTGGATTCAACCTAAGAAACAATAGCCTCGACCTATGATAGGTCCACTCTTATCCCTTAGGGATACACCACTTTTCTAATGAAGTTCACACCTTGCATCCCAAACAAGGACTTGGAAAACATCCCATAGAGCTGGTGTTGTTGGAGGACCTCCAAGACTGCCTTGAGGTGCTCGACATGTTATTATTCTCACTTTGTGTAAATTAGAATGTCGTTGATGAACACGACGACTTCCCAGTCTAGGAACTCACCGAATACAGATTTCACGAGCCCCATGAACATAGATACTGTGTTTTTAACACTGAATGGCATGACCATGAACTCAAAGTGACCATAACTAAACCTGACATTAGTGTTATGGTTTTCACCCTTATTTACCCACAATTATTGATATTATAATTGCGGATTAATACTTGAGAACCAACCTTCTCCCATTACCTAGTTGAAATGATCGTTGATCTTTGGGGGTAATGGTTCTTTAACATCACCATATTCAGTATTCAGTAGTTTATGCGTAGTGTTAAGAAACTATTTTCTTCATTGAAAAAAAAATACTTGAGCACACCATGAAAACACACATTGTTGGATACATCCCTTATTCATTAAGTTGTTAATTTGAATCTGAAAATCCCACAACTCATAAGGTGACATATGATAGGGATCCAGTGAAATCGGATGGTCACTAAGCTATAATTAAATCCCAAACATGATGTCATGTTGATGGGGTACAGTCATAACCACCCCAAGGAAATAATCCATGAACTCCCAGAGAACTCCTGGAACTTCCATCATCTCAACATACACTAATATTTTGACAGATTGGCTGACAATGACAGAATAGGCTCCACACACTGGCTGCCCACATGAAAACTCTACTCCCCAAAAGAATGCTACCTGGTTGCCACCCATGTCTAATAATAGAACTCTCCTATAGAAACAATCATTGATATACTGAACATAAAATTACCATTCAATGCATAGAATGACATTGTATGTATGCATTTGTAGTAGAAGAAGGTATCTGTTGGACTGATGTGGCCCCATCAATAGTTTGTATCCTCAGAAATGATCAAACAAGTTGGTCTAACCTATTAATGTCATACTTAAAACTAGGAGAACATAAATTATCAATACATATAGACCCATAAAATTGGATATATGTGTTTTAATGAAATAGTGAGTGGCTCCTGAATAAAAAAACCCACAAAAGTACAAAACAAAATGACCGTACATCAAAAACCTCTAGCCCCACTAGAAATGTTGCCTCGATGGTATAATACTTCCCACACCCAACTCCTCTACCTCTCTATTGTTGACCAACTCCCTAAACATTCCCTGGTTGGGTTCCCTAAGGAGCACCCTGAGATCATCCTCCTCCAGTATCGTCTACCCTTGGTGGAGCAAGTGTCTAGTACCCCTACTAGTGGAATGGTCTTTTCAGTAACTGCTTGTAGTTGAGGTGGGTGCTGAACCTGCCCAACCCCACCGTACAATGCTCCAACTAGGAATTGGATCCAAATATTCCTATTTAATCCAAAAGAAAAATCTTATCAGCCCCAAACTTATAGGAAAAGGGTGAGGTCTAGGAGATTGGTAATGGTACTCCTGAGGCCTACTCCCCAATGGCCGAAACTTGGAAGGCCCTGACATTGGAGACATGCTGCTAACTACCATCCCCTTCAACGAACATAGCTATCTCCCCTCCTCACGAGAGCATCCTTTCCACTATCTCGTCCATCTTATTAACATAGAAATATTTCATCAGAGTGAAGGTAGAAACAACATAACGAATATAAGGTTAGAGTTCTTCCACTATGTTTCTTTCATGGGACATCTCACACAGATGAGATCCAGATCTAAGAATATGAGATCCTTGAACCTGATCCCCAATTCCGTCAATGAAATACCCCCTACTGTAGTGGGAGTAAAACATTCATATTTTCATCCTTAATTATCTGTGAATGAACTTGTACCCGAAACTCCTTATCAAAGTTAACCCACAAAAAATCAGTTATCCTTCTATTCCCAGAGGTAGAGAGACTGTCTCCGACACACTTTACCCTCATCTAGATGACTGCCAATAGAACTCATTACTCACTCAGAGACTGAATCAAGGTAAAGGTCATTGGAATATCCTCATGACAACCCTCATTCTCTATGTCTAAAACACTACCGTTTTATATCCCCAGGATCTTTCATGGGAAGGCACATATGGTCTTCTACCCCAATTGGTCTTCCGTTTCTTGAGCATCCCTCCATAGATCAACCAAGTCATCCTATACGACCTCACATACTCGTACCACATAATGGTGATGTATAGGTAACATATCTGAAAATGGAAAACAAGGAACTCATATTCCTGATTATTTTGGAAATTTTCACTTAAATCCGTTTAAATTTATCATTTCTGTTAAATTATGAAAACACCCAAGGCACACAAGAATTGTAACACCCCAAACCCAACTACCCAGAGTTGGTGAATTATTACATAACATTGTCATGATACAAGGAAGCATTTCCCAAATGACCAATCTGATTTGTGGCCTTTTAAGTACTAGATTCAAAAATAAATTACCTTATATTATAAAATTAAAAACAACGGAAACATTGTCTCCTTTGAAAACATTAATATCCCATAGAAATTCCCTGTAGGTCAGTCATAATATACTTCTTTTCATCCTAGAAAAAATAAAACATGTAACGGGGTGAGATGAAGTGCACAGTAAGGATATCTGTATGGCAGAAACTTTTATAAATAAGAATAAACATTTTAGGAAATGTATAAGACTAAAACACAAGCCTTTTAAACATAAAATTCATCATAATAAGGAAAAGATAAAACAAATAATTCCATTTACATATTCACCTTGATAATCTACTAGTAAAATAATAACATTTAATATAAATACCCATTTTTATAATAATGGAATGAATAATGTCGGACATCATAACCACGTAGTCAAGGCCTCATGCCAAGACTAAAAATAAGATTATGTCGTTGCCTTGCTTCAAGACACTAGTTTGTCTTATAAGACATACTAATGCATCAAGGATCTATAGAGGGATCCACCCATCACTTACTAAGTCTAATGCATTCCTCATATGAAAATATTTGAAACATAACATGAACATTCAATATTAAAACTATCCTACATAATTTTAATACGTTAAAAATAAAACATGAATGGTATAAAAATTACTAACCCATAGTCAAACATATCAAAAAACCTTAAATACTTTATGGAAGATTGTATCATAATAAATAAACTTCAAATAAATGTAAAATCTTTCAAAGAATGTTGGCATAGATGAAACCAAAACTATTTTAGAGAAATATATCATTCTATTTTGAAATCATTTAATGGTCATGTATCATTAAGAGTAAAAATTTATTTTGAAAATATTATTATAAGATTATTAGGAATGATTTGAAGGTGTTGTAGTGGTGGAAAATATTTGCACCTGTCGTATAAGTTAAAAAACAGTATTTCTTTAATTTTGCCGAAAAGGTCATAGAGATCCTGTTTCGAAAACAACAGAAAGATTCGATAATAAATATATAATAAGAAGTCAAATAATGTTATAAATTACTTTAACCCATATACTATGAAATATTAAAAATGTTTATTAATATATTTTTAAGATTTATAGATGTGGACGATTAAGATGTCCCAGTATATACTCATGTATAAACAACCTCGGGTAATGATGAGATTGTAGAATTAACCGTTAACTTGTACTTTTCCTTGATCGAGGGTACATTAAACACCTCTATAATTGTTAAATAATTGTTATTAAAGTATACAAGAACCACATACATAAATATTAAATCATATGTGATATTATAATATTACTTTGTTAAATATATTTTAGTAGTATCATCGTTTCGGGTGGAAACTGATTCATTTTCCTTTATATGTTTTATTAAGTAAGTACTATTTTTTATGGATAGGATGTATTTGATTCATATCGATAATGATATTATGTTCTTAAAATTTATATTTAATCATAAAATTAATATTATTCTTGAATATTTATGATGGAGAATGAACCTCATCACGTTCGTGGAGAAGGTAATCTGTACGTATGCACGAGCGACAATACCATTCTATTGATGGTGAAATATTATTTATTTGGATGGTATAACATATATACATAATCCTTAACATGTAATATTTATTATTTACATATGTTATACACATTATTATACACATCCAAAAAATTAAGTGTTTGAATAACAAACTACACCACGACATTGATATGGTAAGTCGTACGTACGCACGTATGGTGACTTTTCATTCATAGGATGCATAGAATAATTAATATGGTATTAACATATTTATAATAACATAACACTATTTATAAGGTAATGCAGTTACTATTTTGGTATGGAAACAACTAATAAAGAAGAAGTGAAAGATGAAAATAACTTTGAAATAGGTGGTGAAATTATTATATCTTATTCGTTTGTTTCCTTTTGTGTTCATCAAAAGGGCTCTATAAGTTGAATTTGTTATCAAAGTAAGGATTATAGGTCCAACAAAGGGTAATTATAAGGATAGTTGAGCTGGGTTTGGCCAAAAAAGATGGCTTTGGAGGTGTTATTTTGATAGAAGGGAAGGTTCCCTTTTATAAGAGAGGTGATGGTCACTTTAGGAAAAGCTTGAAATAGTATTTTATAATACAATCATATTCGTTTTGTAGTTTCTCCAAAAAGATTTATTTCAATGATAAGGTGTTTCTAGGTCAAAAAACTCTCAACCAATAGGTTTTACATAGGTTTAGGTATCTATATTATCCATATCATTTATATTTAACTCTTAGTTAATTAGTTTAATTTTTACCATGTATTCTTATATTTTTATAGTAAATGGTTAATAATCTTACAATAAAAATCCTAGAGAACCCAATATGGTTAATTATTGAAAAATATAACCTTTTCTAAGTCATTTTTCTTAACCCTATATATTTATTAATATTATATCAATAAATAATATAGAATTTGTTTTAAAAACTCATTTATGCCTATTTTGACACTATTTGGTATTTTTTTTTGTGAAATCCATAAAAACATTATAACTTTTAAAAAAATTATTTAATAAAACCTAACATGTAATAATAAAAAATAATATTAGATTAATTCCACTTAAGTCTCAATTTAAATTTATTTGGATATTTATATTGTCAATTATTTTAATCATTCATTGATAAGGTAATTATTGTATCATCATTGTGTCATAAATAAATTTAATTATTTAATTTATAAAAATTATAATTAAAATTACATTATCAAGGAAATATTTTTATATTTATAATGAATATTCATAGTTGAACGTATCTTATGTATAAAATTATACTAAAAATGGTTTAGTTATTATACTTTGAATTTAGCACTTTTATCTTTTCTTTAAATATAATAACAATGAATGTCCAAATCTAATACATGTGAATAAAATTGATCATATTTTATTTATAAGTTGGATTTTGTTCAACAAACACATATCCAATGGAATTATGACATGTATTATAATAATTATAATATAATTTTACCTTTAATTTCCTAATATACTTTTAAAAGTGGTAAATAAAAGACAAAAGATACTATTCACCCTAAATTATTCTCTTCTTATTGAACAGAATTTTACTTACTAATGTCAACCGTGTACTTTATATTTTTGAAATTCAATTCACAAAATCAGAAAAAATATATTTTATGTGAATTTCTATATTCACCTAGAAGGTGTCTAAAAGATGGTAAATAGTTCAATAAAATATTATATATCTAATATTATTATAAAATGACTCCAATGAATTACCTTAAACATATATAGGTATTATGTATCTGTTTTTACATAATATTAATTTAAATAAAATAATATATTATTTAAATAAAAAGTATATTTAAACAATAACTCCGTGTTTTTCACTATTTGTCAAAAATTGAAAATTTTTAGAAAAATAAAAAAAAATTACCCAAAACTTATTTTGATATTCTGAATCTAAAAATTATTTCCCTTTGGAAAAAATTATAATATTTTAAAAAGTGGGTATTAATATTCATAGCAACTAGTTTGATTGGACATGGTGTGTTAGAACTCAAAGTTGCGTAAAACACAAGCTATTTTATTATTCAAATAGAAGAATATCATGGAAGCCTGGGGTGTTACATTATTCCCTCTTTCAAATAATACTGTCCTCAAAATCTCTAAAATATTACTGAATAAAATGATTCGTGTGGTTATCCATCATAAGTTCCTTGGGTACCCATGTTGCCTCTTCTATTTTATGGTTACTCCATGGAACTATCACTAGAAAACTCGTCCGGTTTCTCAACATTTGTTCTCAGGTATTCAGAATCAAGATAGACTCTTCGCAATGAGATAGGTAGGGTTAAAGTTCTATTTTATTATAGGTGAGAACATGTGTTGGTTCAGGCATTTATTTTCTCACCAGTGGTATGTGGAGTACATGATAAACTTTGGAGAGACTCAGAGGCAAAGTGAAATGGTATGATACAACTCCAAATCATTCTATAATTTCGAAAGTTACGATGTACCTGGGACTCAATTTACCCTTCTTATCGAATCGTACAACACCCTTCCATTGAAATACCTAAAAGAAAACATTACCTCTAATTTCAAATTCCAAATCCATCCTTCAGTTATGAACATAGATTTTATTCTACATTGACCTTCTTTTATGTGGGTTAGGGTAATCATCACATTTTCGATTTTTCCCCCAACATGTTCTGGGACAACAAGATTTCTTTCACCAACATCATCCCATGAAGTTGGTGCATGACATCTCCCTCTATATAATGCTTTATAAAGTGCCATATAAATACTTGAAGTGATGATATTTTTATAGTAAAACTATACCAGAGGTAAATACTGATCATATATACCCTGAAAGTCATGTGAGAAAGATGTCAACATGTCTTCTAAGGTTTGAATAGTTTGTTTTGATTTTCCATTAGTTTGAGCGTGGTAGGCAGTTCTCAAACGATGTTCAGTATCCAAGGCCTTCTCATGACATTTCCAGAATCTTGATGTAAAATAGGGATCATGATTAGAAACAATTGATAGGGGTACTCCATTATGTATTAAAACTTCATTAATATATACTCTTGCTAAAAGTTCAAGTGATAAATATTCTCCTATAGGAAGAAAATGTGTTGAGTTGGTAAGATAATCAACAATGTACCATATTGCATCATTCTTTCTGGGATTCTTTGATAGCCCCATGACAAAGTCCATCATAATATCATTCCATTTCCACTCAAATGTGGGAAGATGTTGCTTGAATCCTCTTAGATGTTGTCTACCGACCTCAACCAATTTTCAAACCAATCATATTGACACATAATCAGCAATCTCCCTTTTCTTTTTGTCCCACCAAAAATGATCCCTCAGATCTCTATATAACTTATTGCTACTAGGACATATTGAGAAATCGGAGCTATGAGCGTCATCCAATAGTTACCTTTCTATATTAGGTATATTGGGAACATAATGTCTCTTCCAAAATTTCAAAATTCCATCTTCATATAAGAAGTAAATCAATCTCCCATAATTCACAATTTTAATATACTTTTTAAAAACCTCTTTGTCAGTTTGATAACTTTTTATCTTTTCTAGTAAATATGGTTAGGAAACCATGAGAGAAAGTATTTATGTTTCCCCTTCCATGATAATTCCCAGACCCATATTTACTTGATCCATGAACATAGGATCCCTTTCAACTCCAATATTGTTCAAAACTCCATGATCCTTTTTGCTCAAGGCATCTTCCACCTTATTTTCCTTCCCCAGGTATAGTGTATTGTACAATCATAATATTGAGTTGTTCAAGCCATCATCTTTTCCACATGTATAGTTATTTATGAGAGAAAATATAAATCAAACTATAGTGATCGGTATATATCTAAAATTTTCACCATAGAGATAGTGTACCCATATCTTCAATTTAATGATTAAATATTTTGACTCAAAATCATGAGTAGGATATTTTTTATTTAATTTTTAACAGTCAGGATGCATAGGAAATAACCCTATCATTCTGCATAAGGACACAACCAAGTCCTTTCATTGAAGAATCACTATAAATAACAATACCATCATTACACGATGACAGATTCATGATAGGATCATTGACTAATATTCTCTTTAGTTATTCAAAAAATTCATTAAAATCTTTTATAGAAACAAATTTAACACCTTTATGTGTGAGCCTGGTTAATGGGTTAGCCAATCGGGCAAAATTCTGGACGAAAAACTGATAATAACCTACTAAACCAATAAAACGGTGTATTTCAGTTATATTGATCGGTGTTGGAAATTATTGGATATCTCTTTTCTTGGAAGGATTAATATAGATTCAATACATAGAGAAAATATGGAAAAGAAATGATATATCCTGAAGCCAGAATTAACACTTTCTAAACCTCCCATATAACTCATTTTGTCTAAGAGTTTTTGGAATAGTGCGCAAATGATTTTCATGATCTTCATAGCTTTTTGAGTAATCAAATATATCATCAATAAATACCACTACAAATTAATCATGAAATTAATTGAAAACTCTATTCATTATATCAATTAAAATAGAGGGTCCAATAGTATGTCTAAAAGGAATTATGGTAAACTCATAATGCCCATACATGGTATGAAATGTTGTCATCAGAATGTCTTCCTTTTTCACACACAAATGATGTTATCCAGATCGAAGGTCAATCATTGAAAAATATTGATATTCATGATGATGATCAAATAAATCATCAATGCGAGGTAAGGGATACTGGTTTTTTATTATTATAGAGTTATCTCCATGAAGTCAATGCACAACCTCATGGGTCCATCTGTTTTTAACAAAAAGAATAGGGGCTCCCTATAGAGAAATATTAGACGGAATAAACACTTTATTACTCAATTCCTCTAGTTGTTTCTTTACATTCACAAATTACATAGTGGTCATTCAATAAGGGGTCTTTGATATGGAACTTGAACAAATAATTAGATCAATTGAAAACTCAATTTCTCATTCTGGGGGATGTCTAGGTAAATCATTTAGAAACACATCCTCATATTTTTTTACAATAGGTACATCCTCTATTTGAAGATTATTTTTTTCACCCATAGTTATTTTATTCTCATCCTCCCCAATAATTTATTTTAGTAGAGATATTGTGGGTGGATCTAGATAAGAATTAGGTGGTGTCATTTATTTTCTAAATATAAGGTACTTTTTGTCAGCATCATAAAATGTAACCTCCTTATTGTTACAATAAATTTTCACATCGTGGAATGAATTCCAATCCATACATAAGATTATATCAAATCCAATCACAGTTTTTATGATGATATTAGAAAATAAAGAACATTTATATTACCAAATGGGAACTGATTTAAAAAAAATTGATCCAATGAAACTCCCCTTGGGATTATTGGCTGATTACTCCATTATTAAATCAAATTGAAAATATCTAATTTTATTAGAAAACTGAGAAGATATGAAACAATGGGTTGATTAGGAATCATATAATGCATTGGATAAATTTGAGGAAACTAATGAATTACCTGCAAAAACATCTTTCAATGCTTCAAAGTCATCCATAGTGATCACATAATATTGGCCTTTCTCCCATGGACTTTTCTATGGTAAGTTCTCATGGCACTTAAGAAATTAATTTTTATAATGCCCCAATTCCCTACAATTGTAGAATTCAACATTGATAGCCTCTTTCATTCCCTTATAGTCGTGAGCTTGGTAGCCTTTTTCACCACACTTGTAGCTGACTCCCATTTCTGTCAGGCAAGTACCAGGGTGTTTATTCCCACATTTACCATAGGATGTAAATTAAACTTTTCCCTTCTTCCACTTATTTCCATTTCTCGAGTTTTTAGCAGATCTCTACTAATCTTTCTTTGCATTAAAGTCATAATACATAGAGAATTAATTTTCAGTTTTGATAGCATATGAGACAATATCTTCTTTTGATGAGAAGGATTGTGAGACTAATGATCGACGAAGAAATGGTTTCATCCAATCAATGAATTGATCAATCATACTCCATGGGTTACACATATAATCTGTTGCATGCCTTGCTAAATTGTAAAGATAGCCTCCTACATTGCGACATTTTTATCTTCCTTCTGCATTAGACTAAAAAATTGCCTTTCCATATCCACTCGATACTGACGATGACATTATTTTTTCGAAAAAAATGATTTGTAAGATCCCTCCATTCAATAGTTTATAATTCTTCATCCGCCTTTGTGTTTTGAATTAATGACCACCATTGATCTACATCTCCTGTGAGGCGATAAACCGCCTTGGAATTTTTTTCCCTTTTCTCTACTCCCAAAAAATGGAATATTTTCTCTTAAGAACTTATCCATTGCTCAGCTAAAAATAGATTTTTTTACCGTAGAATGTTTCTGGTTGTTACATCATGAAGTAGTCTAACATTGATCCTCTGCATTGTGGATCAAGGTGCTCTATACAGGTAAGGTTATTATTCATAACCTGAGTGAGTTGTCCCAGTATGGTGATAAGCTGATTAACACCAGCTGTATCACCATCTTCACTATAATTATCTTGAGTAGGAGGGAAATCCTTACATAGGTTATGTACGTTGATATGGTTTCTATTCCTCCTACTATGCGCCATTTCTATACAATGTGATACACTAGATTAGTTTATGAATAGAAATACATAATTCAAAACATGTATAATACTTATCATAAATTGAACAGTTCGTGGATATAATATATATAATCATAAAAATGTTTTCGTTAAGGAGCTATATACTCATAAATCCTTCATTATGGTTTGTAATGAAAATGTGTGTTATCCTAAGCATATCCCATGGAAGTATCATAACCAAGAGTGTAGCAAGGACAATTGTCATGTATCAGGATACCTCAGGTCAAGCCCAAAACTCCTTGTCAATGTTTTCACTCCTTGGTACATCTATGCCAGAGCCACCTCTACCAGATTGTATCCAGACAGGGATGTATTTCATGAAAAACTCAAAAAATCTGTACATTATGAAAATTTTATGAAGTTCTTCTATACTAATTCTCAATGTCTATCTTAGAGTATTGTTCTCTAATCATAGTTTTTTTAAATGTAGCTTACAATGATTGTACAAAACTTCCTCTGATACCCACTGCAACTCCCCAACCCCATTTTCCTAGAATCCATGCATTGTTACATAAAATTGGCATGATACAAAGAATCATGACCCAAAAGACGGATCAGTTTAGTAGCTTTATAAGTACATGATACCAACATAAGTTTTACATTAAATTATAAAATAAACAAACAACATTGTATCCATTGAACACATTCATATCTCTTAGACTATACCTATAGGTCAGTCATAATATACTTCTTCACATGTTGTAAAAAATAAAACATTGAAATGGGTGAGCTCATGAGCCCAGTAAAGATAACAATATGACAAAAACTTTCAGAAATAGGCATAAACAATTTAGGAAATGTATAAGACTAAAACAAAATCCTTTTAAACATAAACATCATCATAATATGAAAATGTTAAATCAAATAATACCATTTACTTATTCACATGGATACTCCACTAATCGAATAATCACATGTAATATCAATAGCCAATTTCATAATGATGGAATGCATAATTCCAGACATCATAATCACATCGTCAAGGCCCCATGACCAGAATAAAAATAATATTTTTTAAAGGCCTTGTGAAAATACACTAGTTAGTCTCATTAGGCCTACCGATCCACCGAGGAGCTATAGCGGGCTCCACCAGTAACTTACTATGTCCAAGGCATTCCTCGAATGAAATGATTTGAAACATAACAAAAACATTCATATTAAAAATAGCATACAAAATATTAATACTTCAACCATAAACCATGAATGGTACAAAAATAACACATCCACAGTCACAGATATATAAAACAATAAATACACTATGGATTATTGAATCATAATAAATCAACTTCAAAAAAGTGTAAAATCAATCAACGGATGTTGACAAAGATGAAATCAAAACTATTTGAGAGGAATATCTCTTTATATTTTGAAATGATTTAAAAGTCATGTAATTTTAAAAGAAATAATTTATATTTAATATATTCTTATAATCTTGTGAGGGAAGCTTCAAAGGTGTTATAATGGTGGAAAATAGCCACACCTTCTGCATAAGTTTAAAAAATATTCTTTCCTTAATTTTTTCGAAATGTTCGTAACAAACATTTTTTGTAAAATGAAAGAATGATTCCTTTATATAAATCCTATAAGAAGTCAAAGAAATGTATAAATGACTTTAACCTTTATTCTAGGAAATATTAAAATTGTTTTGAAATAAGTTTTTAAGAAACATAGATGTGGATGCCAAAGAGGTCTATGTAGATTGTAACGTATATAAAACCTTGGACAATGAAGACATTGTAGAATTAACCTATTAACTTATACTTTTGCATGAATTAGGGAACATTAAACTTATTTATAATAGTTAAATCATTTTTATTAAAGTATTCAAGCACCACATACATAAATAGGATATCATATATGTACTTATAATATTGTTTTGTTAATAATATTTTAGTAGTATCGTTGTTTCAGGTGTTAACTGTTTCATTTTCCTTTATATGTTTTGTTATGTAAGTCATGTTTTTTTGGATAGGATGTATTATATTCATATCCAGAATGATAATATGTTTTTAACAATTATTTATGATAATAAAATAAAAATTATTCTTGAATGGATGCAATGGGGATTGAATTTCATCGCAATCGTGGAGACAATAATATGTACGTACGCAAGACCGACAATACCATTCTATTGATGGTAAGATAATATGTAATTGGATAGTATGTGAAATATAAAGAATACATAACATGATATATTTATTATTTACATTATTTATTCTCATTATTATACCCATCCAATAAATAATGTGTTTGAATAAGAAATTACACAACGACGTGGTGACAGTAAGCCGTACGTGCACCTGTATGGTGAATTGTCATTTGTACGATGGATAGAATAATGAATATGGTTATACCATATTTATAATAACATCACATTATAAATATGGTACTTTTGTTATTATTTTGTTATGGAAAAAAATTATGAAGAAGTGTAAGAAGAAAAAAATATGAAAGAGGTGATGAGATTATTACCTCTTCTTCGGGTTATTCTTTTTGGGTTGATCAAATGGGATCATTAGGTTGGATTTATGATCAATGTAAGGACTCTATGTAAATTTTATTTTAGTTGGGTGGATATTTGAGATGGTTTTTCCCAATTCAAATGTCATCATAGGCCTTATTTTGAGAGAAGGAGAAGTATGATTTAATAAGAGAGGTGAGGGTCGCTTTATGAAAAGTTCTAAATATTTTTTTATTATAAAAATATTTTTGGTCTATAATGGATCTAAAAAGATTTATTTCGATGATAATGTGGGGATGGGTAGAAAAACTCTAAACTAATAGTTTTTGATAGGTTTATGCCACTATATTAACCTTATCTTTTAGATATAACTCTTAGTAAAATAGTTTTACTTTTACCATCTATTCTAGTATTATTATAATGTATGGTTAATAATATTACTATAAAAACACAAGAGAACCCTATGTGGTTCATTATTGATATAGATAAATATTTATCTATGTCCTTTGTCAAACCTTATTTATTTATAAATAAAATATCAATTAATAATATAATATTTTTTTAGAAACTCATTAATGTCAATTTTGACACTATTTGGTATTTTGTTTTTGTGAATTTTATAAAAACTTTATCAATTAAAATAAAATTTATTTAATAAACCATAAAATGGAATATTAACCTATAAAATCAGTTTAATTACTCATATGTCTCAATTTACATTTATTTGGACATTTATAATAAAAATTATTTTAATCAACCATTAATAAAGTAATTTCTCTCTCATCACTGTGTCATAAATAAATTTTGTTATTTAATATCTAAAAATTATAAATAAAATACCATTATGTAGGAAATAATTTTATCTTTATAATGAATATTTATTTTTGAATTTATCATAAGTATAACTCTATATTAAAAATGGTTTAGTTATTAAAAATTTAATTTATCACTTTTAATACTTATTTAAATAAAATAATACTAAATGTCTTAATCTTATCCAATTAGACAAAAATGATCATATTTGTTTTCCTGAGGATAATTTTGGTCTAAAACAATTATCCTATATTATTAGGACATGTTTTGGAGTAACTATAATATCATCTTTACCATTAATTATCATATTTATTTTTAACCGTTGTAAATAAAATTCAAAAGTAACTATTCACAAAAAATTATTTTCATCTTATTTAACCACATTTTACTTACTGATTTCAAATAAGTATGTCGTATTTTTGAAATTAAATTCACAGAACTAAAAAAATTACATTTTTTTTAAAATTTTAAAATGTTCCTCGAATGTGGGTAAATGACGGTAAAAAGTTCAATACATTTTCATTTATCTAATATTATTATAATACGACTCCAATGAATTACCATGAAAATATATAGGTATTATGTATATATTTTTACCTAATTAAAATATAAATAAAATAACTAATTATTTAAATAAAAAGTTGGGTTGAAACAATAATGCTGTGTTTTTCACTTTTCATCAAAAATTGAATGTTTTAAGAAAAATGCTTAAAATTCACCATAAGATAATTTTGATATTATGAATCCAAAAAATGAAGTCCATTTTAAAAAAAGAAATTTATAAAATTTCATAAAGTGGGCACTACTATTCATAATGGCTATTTTGATTTCTCGTGGTGTGCTAGAACTCAATATTGTGTATAGTGAAAGCTATTTTATAATTAAAAGAGAATAATACCCTTAAAGCATGGGGTTTTACAAGGATACTAGTCATTATGATTAATGTACCTTTATAAGGGTCTATACCCTACGATTAGTGCACCCTTACATCACAGTTAGGTAGGGTTAGAGTCCTTACTACGAATCACGAGGGGCCCTAAAATAATGTGTCCTATATGGTCTTCCTTATCCTATATCGCATGTTATGATCACCTAACAATGTTTCCCTAACATCCCATGAAATCCTCACTATGCCTAACTCCAAACTCTGGCCTATCTCTCAACCTAACTCTAATACCATTTTGTCACGAACTACCTTCCTAGAGATGGGGGAAGGGACATAAAAGTCCAACTCCCTTTCTCAAGATGATGGAGATATAATGACCTCCCGAGTACCTCCTTCAGTATACCCCAGAGTGGAGACCAGCACAAAGTGTGTAGAATCAAAATAAATAGAAGGAATTACCATTTTTAAAGAAAATAAGATCAAATGATACGATTTTGAAATCCCAAACAACACCAAAATAAATATAAAATTAAGCCAAAATCAAATCCCATATCCATGTACAAAGTACCCATAACCCCAATGTAATGTACCAAATAAATGTTATGTAGTAACAATAACTATTATGATGCATGAGATATTAAATTCCAACATGATCTTCATAGTCCCCCTAGAAACCTAAAAATAGTTTTACGGATGTAAGAAAACTAATGTTGTTCGTTCCCAAGTGGGGGATGATGTTATTGCCCCTGTGAGAGAATAGATACAATAAGCACTTATTAACGAAAACTATTAACCCTGCCTTACCATGGAAGAATAGAAAAATAACATATGTTATTAATGAAATAGTATAAGCCCAACAATGTTTGAGTGCCTCACACCACATTCCAACTAGTTAACTGCTCATTCCTAATGACTATTGTTTCGATGCTACTACACTCCCCATATGTTGTACCACTACCAATACCTACCTGCACAATCATGGGCCCCAAACCATACAAAAATCATGTCCATAGAAACATGGGCAACAACAACCATACACCATGCTCAAAAACACCTAGACGTCACCCAAAGACAACTAAGAAACAAATATGTCCTGCAAACACCTAATCCCATCATCTACAACAAACCTACCTTAAGAATCATGTACTACGGTAAGAATCTAAAAATTAAAACATACCTAGATATGTTTGAGTGGTAAATACTTAGTATAAGGTGTGGTGGAGAATGTCAGTAAAAATCCATCCCCCCCATCAGGTGGATAGAAATGGCCCCATTCCACGTTGAATGGGGGTGTTCATAACATAGAGCTCCAGAAGGGTGGGGTTAACATAGAAATAAAAAGGTACTAAAATTTATACATATAGGTATGTAAAAACTATTCCCAACCAATTATTTCAATCCAAAAAAACCAGCCCATGCAAACCTCATTCACTACTACCCCTACATGAAAACCCATAAAATCATCCCTTGCCAAGCATAAACCCAACCCCTTTTTCATTTAACCAATATCAATTTTTAAATTGAATTGGTTCACATTAGTTTATTCAAACACTACCCCGAGAAAAAATCAAGAAAAAACTATGCAGCAGTATTAGAAGTTAAAGGTTTTGATTAACTAAACACTTAGCACCCATCTAACTTCTGAATTTTATAATCACAACATTGAACAGGGGAATAGGTACCAAGGTAAAACATTTCCATTTTAACAGCCATTACTAATAAAAAAATAGAACCACCAACTCACAATCCCACTGCACACCCATGTTATTCCTAGTCACCCATTCAACCATTGAAAAATATAATTATTCAAACATATACTACAAAATAATTCATTAACGAATTGGGTCATAAGCCTCGTTGAACAAAAATTCCACCTCCAACACACCTATTAATATGATGTCACCACACAAGATAGTCCTATATTCCAACATTCCAATTATTCCCAAGATTTAGTCCTAGAGCATTAAAAGTTTTGAACCACACCGCAGTCTCACGACCCAACTTCACTCTATAGCCACAACACCAGAAAAGTCTGTCTCACTGCCTACAATTCCATCAATTCCAAAATCATTCAGTCTCTCAAATTGGGATACCTACATGATCCCCATGTACAACCCCATACACAACTCCCACAAAAACTACCATTAAGTCACAACCCAACTGCACGAACATACTACAATCATCTCACAAAATCAACCAAATAGAACATAGGATGGCACCATTAAGCCAAGAAGATTCATGTTTAGCAAGTGGGGTTCATTAATTCAACTTTAAAATAACTGGGGTGATCACACAACATGTTTGATCCTGGTATATCTATCTTAGTTATCCAAGAATACATTATTAAGTAGATTTTACGTAACATCCATTTTTCTATCATCACAACAAAAAGTCCACATCACCATTATGAAACCAAAGATCACCAGCATCCATTATTTCAAGAAGTCATACTATCACAAAAGATCCTAAAAAACAAGGATAATATAATAAAATAGGTGATACAATATCAATATTCACCCAGACCATTATTTCATTCACCTATATTATATTTTGATTATATTCCCATGTTACTTATTACTTGTTTTATGAAAATTATTTTCCCATTATTAACAATGAATCCTTAGTACACCCACCCTATATGATGCATAATTAAAGAGAGTCATAATAAACCATACATGAAACAATAGGAAACCAATTATTTTCTTGTGGAAAGAATAGGGAATCACATGAGTAGTAGGGAACACCACGAAAGTTGACCAGGAGGGGCTCTAGAATAGGCGAATGACCCCTATAGGGATAATGTCTCTAGGTGAACCAAGGGGGAAAGGAAAAATACCATAGGAAGGGAAACTCTTGGATTTCAAGAACTAGATCATTTATTAAAGGAAGAACGATCTCAAAATCCAGTAATGTGGTATCGGGTTCATGATCATAAGGTTTTAATATCTTGAAGTCCTGGAAGGATTAAGATATTAACGATATAATTAATGTCCTTTAAAACACCCTTAAAATTCACAACAAAGGATTTAAACTTATGTTACGTCAAATAAGATGTAAGAAGGGAGAAACTATAAATCTGGGAAAAATTTTAAATTAGTCACCAATGGGTGATTCACTGACGCTGAGCCACCGACCGGTGAGCAACTGACGCAATTACCTTTCTACTCCTAGACCTACTAACTCCCTAACCTATGAACAACTCAACCTACCAGAACCCTGACCTGTTGACGCCTCAACCTATCCTTGCCAATTCCCCTGACTCGTCATTGCCAACACATCTAAATCAATGATGATGAAGCTCATATCTCACTGATGTCGACACTCGTGAGTCACTGATGATAACTCCATTGAATCACTGATGAGGAATGTTCAAACTGTATTTTTGGCTAGCTCTTTTCCAAAGACCCTAAACACTAGATTTTCACAAAGTGATGGAAAAGACAGGTCTAGGACATTACACCATATGTAATATTCAACCATTATTAATTAATTTCTATTCTCATACTTAAAAAATACACAATCACATGTGTTTGTAGAGTAAACCCTCTACAGAGAATCATTTTCAATTATTCTTATACTTATTCATTACTTATAAAAATATGTTAATATATTATTAAAAATATTAAATCATTTGAATAATATCATTAATATTCTTTAATTGTGATATTATGTTAATATAATAACCTGCTTGAAAGTACTAACCAATAATGTTAATGTTTTTAATGTTTTTATTCAATCAACAACTAACATCAATAATGTCTAGAGAAATATATTAAAAGATTAAATGAGAATTAAATATTTATAATTTTATAATTTATTAAAAAATTAATTATTTTCTTTCATACATGAATTTTATATATTTCTTCTATCTTATTATTAAATTTTCATATTTGACTAAGAATATTACATAAATTATCTATCACCAATTCAAATTTCACACAGTTAAAAAAAATTAATAAATAAATATCAAATGATGAATAATTTTACATATTAATATAAATGTATCTGAATATTTTCGAAAAATATTTATCAAATAAAATAAATTCTTTTTTATGAATGTGAATCAGGAGTGAAGAAAATATTGAACAATGTATGGGTTCCATCTTAAATATTTCATTTGTTGCATTTGTTGTTAACAAGAACCTATTTCTTATTTAAATGGTTAATATATATTCCCTTAATATACTTTGGAATTATTGATTATTAAATTCTTGTAATTTATATAAATGTATATCAATGATGATTACAATGACATTTGATCTAATGTTTTTAAACCCATAAGGGGTTCCACCTCAATATTTCCTTCATTAACACATAGATCGTATTTATGAACTCATTTTTTAGGTGCTGTGAATAAATATTTTTTTCTATAGTATGAATTTTTTTTAATGATTATTTCATACTCTCTATTTTATAAGGTGGAATATTTAATTTTTAAGCCGGTTGAATGGGTTTTATCTCAAAAATTTCTTTTCTAGAGGCATTTTATTTTAGGCACCTAATTACAATTAAAGTGTATATATATTTTATATGAAGTATATTATAATATAGAATATAATTATTTTTTGGTGAAAAAATTTAATTTCATGCCATATATATTATAGGGGGTTTATATTATAATTCTTATTAAGCCAAAAGGCCCTTCATCTAAAATATTTCTCTTTGATACATGTTTTATTTTATCAACATAACTCCATTTATGTTATATAAATTTTAATAACATTATATATTATTTGTTTTAAAAAACTATTTATCAATAAGTTAATTTCAATTTTAATCTATCTGTTTTATTAGATATTTATTTAAATGATACTCAAGTTATAAGTGTTTTAATTCCAAAAAATCATTTCATGTTCCATAATAAGTCTTCCATGTCTAGAACTATGAAAGATATATCTTTTGATGTCCCATTACATTATATCCCATCAAATTTATATGTTTAGTTGGTGGGTAGTGAATAGATGTGGTCTGATGTTGTTTTGGAGTTTTCGGTGTAGGATAGACTTGCAGGAGAGTGGTAGAAGGAGTTTCACATCATTAAAGTGATTGACAATGTAAGTTGGAGATTCAACCCTTGTGATGTAAATGAATTTAAATCACATGTGAAGATATAGTGGAATATATAATATGGATTGAATTATTAAAATTAATTAAAGATGTGTAATTAAATCAGGCAGAGATGGTGATAATTTTGATGAACTTTTGGTTTTTGGGGAACCCCAGGGAAATTTACTTCTTGAATGGGTTAAATGCGGGAAAATTATGAGGTTCCATGTTATTTTTAACCATTTTAGCTGAGTTATTTTCATTGAGTAAAGAAATTAATCTATCATTTTTATAACAATAGTTTAACCTTGTATATTTTTATCCCCCTTCAATCTTCTTTAATACGTTGGTTTTATTAGATTCCCTTAGGTGATTGGTCATAATACTTTCCCTTAATCTTCGTTTCATTCTTCCATTGTTCTCTTAGGGATATACGATAATGGGATGATTAGGTTTACGGTGTGATTTGGAATTAATTTTAATTTCTCTTAGGGTGTAGTTTTGGTTGATCCCTTGTATTTTTGTGTGATTTCTGTTTGTGAGAATTTACAGTTTTCCCGGTAGAGTACATAGAGTTCATAAACATTCATATGTGATGTTTTTCCATTGTTTCTCATTTCGTGTATCATTCAAAAAGAATTCAATCTTTTTTATCAATTGTGTATGTTTTTTATGGCTTACTAATTATAATTGAACATGTAATGGGTGATGATTTAAATTTCATTCCATCTTTCACATTATTTTAATATTGTTGTTGTATAAGATGAAATATAAGCTGGATATTATGGTCATTGGAGGATTTTTTAATTTTTTTATAAATATTGTAGAGTACTATTATGTGTTTTTTGGGATATAAAAAATAAATGGAAATTGGTTCAGCCCATATATTTAGTTAGGGTTATGGATTTTGGAATATTCCCCTAAAATAAAGTAAATTGTAAATGAAGAACCATTGTAAAATATATAAAATAATCTATGATTTTTTTTGTGATGTGTGGGCATTCAATGGAGCATCATATTATGATTTTAATTTAGTGTGGGGTGTTGTGTGTTTTTTTGGACATTCATTTTTGGTTCTAAGGTGGTGGTCTATTTTTCTATTTTTTGGGGATAGCAAGGTGATAGATTGTTTGGCCGTTCAGTTTGTGTTCCAAGGTGATGGTCTATTTTAATTTTCATCTCATGTTGCAGGGTGATTATTTTTTTCAATGATTTTTGGGTGGATAGGTTATGGATTCCTTGGACTTAATTTTTTAGGAAGTGAAGTGTTGGTTAGTTTGGCCATTCTTGTGGGCTTGTGAGGTGATGGTTTTATGGGAGTGATGTGTTTCTCAAAAAAATAGTTCTGTCGTGCTATATCCTGGCATAGTTATATAGTATATAATTATTAAAATTATAAATTTATTGGGATTGATTGGTTAATGTGATGTAAATAATTAATTAACATATATATTATGTGTTATTTTGTTTAATACTATCATTAATGAATAATGAAATTAATTGGATGGATAATGGAATTGGTTGGAAATGTGATATGTGAATTGTGGATTATGTTGTTTTATAAATTTAGAGGTTGGAGAAAATTTAAGGCTTTTTTGAGTTTTTAATTGTTTTTATAAACCCAAATATTGGGCATAGTGTGGATATATATATACCTGTATATTCCTTGTGATTCCAATTTACAACATACTTTTGATGGGATATATTTTCAACACCCATATAATCAATTGTTTTTGTTTTTCCAATATTATTTCAATTTGGATGAATGGATAGAAACTATATCATTCCTACACCATTTTCCAAGAGAGAATGTATTCAAAAAATGTGGTGGTTAGTGGTATTTTAGTGAACTAGGTGATGTCCCAGGTGTATTTAGTGTAGATGTGATGTGATCGTGATATGGGAAAAACCATGGTGTGTTTTATGGATTGTAAGGGGAGGGAATATGTTTGATGTACATAATGATTCTAACACCATGACACACTATTTATTACATTGGTTATGAAGTGATAAACCAGGTGTTTACAGTTAATATGTTATGGGGAAATTCCAAGGGTTTGTGGCCTATGTGTTTGTGTTTATTCTGTTAAGATACAATTTTGTGGGGTAATATTATATGCTATTAAAATTACATGATAGATCCAGGTATATGATTTTGGGTTGTGAGAGTGGAAATGAATTGGGGAAGAGTCTTGTGGTCAATTTATCAATATGATTCATATTATGATATTATTTTGGAAAACTTTTTATATTTTGTGTTCAATGGTGAGGATGGGTTTGTAAAGATGAATTTTTTTTTATTTTTCTAATATTTACTGACATGTTAATTCTAAAGCTTCATTCACATGTCCATGAGATACTGTTGTCATCCTAGAGAGTATACTGGTATTCTCATATTATGTATATAAACTAATTTTTATGTTTTTAGGAGGATTACATTGATTATACATGGCATTACCATCTCATAAATATGGATAGATATTATGTTACTGCATTAGGTTTGATTTCATTCATGTTTATGATACCCACAAAAGATAGTTATGAATTTGTTTATGGTGTGATAGCACATGTGTTTTCCATCATGATGAGATGTGACCTTGCCATCGGGTGGTAGACAATGTGTTTACAATCTTTATGTGATGTGACCACACTGTGGGGAAGTGGTATATTTTATTAAAAAGATATGGGAGATCCATGATGTATAATTATGCGGCGTGAGAGTAGAAAATCATTGTAAAATGAGTAAGGAATACTTTATAGTTATGCATCAAATAATGATATTATTAATAGAATATGTTATTCAGTGAGTATCCAATGGTGAGGATGTGTTGTGAATGTTGAACTTTTTAGTTGTTGTTTATTCTATTGTTTTCTAATAGGAGAATGATGAAGATTAAATCCCACGTGCATGAGAGACTATGATTACCCTACTAAGTAAAATGGTATTCTCACTCTATATATATAAACTTATATTCATGTTTCCAGGAGGTCTATGTGGATTTTTCAAGACATTACTATCTCGAACATTGGGAATTATATAGTCTTGTTGAGTTAGATTTGATTTTGGGTATTTAACTCTCATGTTTTGTACATGTACGTATTATATTTATACCGAAATTATTGATTTTTTCGGTTTGTTTTTATATTATATATTGGACTGATTTTTTTAAGACTAATCTTATCTATCAGTCCTATATTGTCATCAATTGTAATGCTGCCAATTTCATGATATTTTTATACCCCCGATACTAGTCACGAACCTGGGGCCTACTATAGGTTGGACTCAAGGTTCATTATATCTCCCACCACATTGTTGTATCATTGATAAGAAACTGTTCATGATAAAGTGGAACAGAAGGAGATTTTTAAGAGATGTGATGGATTTTATAGTTATCTGAAGTGAATATTTATTGGTTTTTAGGGAAATAGTTCCTATTTTTCTTGTTATATCATATGGTATAGGGAGACGAGCTATAACATGATAATTTATCCCCCCATGAACTAGATCATATAATTTGAGTGTATCGAATGACCATGTGAGGTGGATCTACTTCCAAGATATAATCCCATGAGAGGTATTGCATCATGATTAATCATGTTCTTTTTTAAATGTTTTTTATGGGAATTAAAAAATTAAACATAATATATGAAACAATTCATGAAAAAATTACATAATAAATTGGATAATGAAATGATTTTTCCCCCATACATCCATGTCTCATGGACACAACCTGTATGAAATTTATGTAGTGAATGTTTGGTAAGTTTTTCTAGTTGATATTAAAATGATTTTTCCAATTAAGGAGGATGATCAGTGCTAGAAAAGTTTTTATGCTTTCCATGAGAAGGAATTTGATAAGTACAAGGGATGTATCTCAGATGTGGATATAATGAGATAGCTGGAGGATATTTAGAATGATTTCATTTTGATCTAGAACCTAGTGAGATAATTGGTAACATTGGAAAATTGTTATATTTTGGATTCTATGCGGTACTGGAGGACACTATATCTAGTTGAGCATAAGAAGGTATATGTTTCATTTTTCGATATTTTTAAAACATTCCAAGAAGAGATCATTTCTTATAACATTAATATAGTAAAGAGATAGGATGTTTTTTAATTTTTGTAATTTAGTATGTCAATATAAGAGTAGGTAATAAATTTCATGGAACCTCAATTTTTTAACATGATTATTTTTCTATTTGAGGAGTCTCATGGAAAACATCACGAGGAGGTTATCCAACAATATATAGAGTATGTAGTTTATCCTTCTACATTGATAATTTATCTAGATGTTTAGAAAAAGGTAGAGGTGATCTAGAGGATTCACTCATTTATAGGTCTACCAAAATAGGAGAACTAGTTGGGTTCCTCGTAGTGTACAGTTTTTAGTGGAAGGGCTCTAGTTGTTGGTCCTTCTCAGTTTTGACAGGTAGAGTGTCAACTTTAGAATCATCCTTTCAAGACTTCTATGGACAACTATTTTCATTATTATCCATGGGTCTAATGGATAGAATATTTTCGTATGGGTTTTGTGTAAATTGCTTGAAATAGTGACTACGGTTTATTTGGGATAATTTTTGTGTAGGTAGTTAGATTCATTAGAAATCTCAGAAATATTATCCACTAGTATTGTTTCAAAAGTTTATGAAGTAGTGTTATTGTTCACAATAGGGAGATGGTTTTTTTAGAGGTTGACTACGATATTTTCCTCATGTTAACTGACATAAAACTGAGTTTTATTATAGAGATTTTTGTCAATAGAGATTTAGAGGTTTCTATAAATGTCAATTTTTTCTCTAGAGTAAGTATTTCTTATGGGTCTGAGGAACATTTGAGGTAAGCTCTTCTTGTTGTATTCGGTTGCTTATGAATTTTTTAATTAATTATTTTTCCAATTATTTGATTCACCTCCTCTATCCATTTACTTTGTTATATATGTAGAGATTATTCTAGTTCATTTATCATTGACTATGCTAGTAAGAGTCCAAACCATTTTATTCGATGTCTTCTATGGATTTATATTTTTGATGGGGGCCATTATAGTCTTGGGTATTATATCCTATTTCAGATGAAATCATAATATTTCATAATTAGTATCAAATATTTATATTACATACATGCTACAATAATGTAATTTAAGAGGGTATTCATGTTATAGAATTTGGATTTATAACATGTGGATTCCATTATCAAGTAGGGGTTTTAGTTGTGTAGTCGTCATGCAGAGAATATTAATTCTTTTATGGATGAAATTTCATTGGAATAATTGGAAGCTAGTACTTTAGAGGTCCCCAATGTAAGTTGGGAAATTATGTATGTTTTTTAAAATGTGGTTATCATCTTACCACCTCTACATAACATTGATATTGGGATATTGTTAAACACAATATTGCCAATGTTTTTGAAGGCTCCTTATCAGATTTCACCATTGGAGATTTGGGAGTTGATGCGTGAAGTGGTTTGTTTGGTTTAGATGGGTTTTATTGGGACTTGTGTGTCACATTGTTTTTATCATGTGTTATTCTCTAAGACGGAGGATGATTGTATAAGTTGGTGTATAGAATACAAAGAATTTAATCATTTAAGGATCAAGAATCACTACTATATTTGGAGGATATATATTCTTTTAGACAAGCTAAGTGGGGTGAGATTGGTCACATAGATTGATTTATGGTATGAGTATCTCCATATATGGGTAAAGAAAGATGATATCTTGAATACTACCTTCAAATGATGTTATGTAAACTTTTAATAGGTATTTATTTCGTTAGATATCATAAATGCATGATCCTTGATCATGGTGATCAAGAACTCTATGTTATAAGAATTACTAAATTATATTGTAGTTGCAACACCCAAATATTTTTGGTGTGTCTCTATAACATCATTGATAACATTTGTTTCTCAACACACCAATTTTAAAAACATGATATACTATAGAATATTAACATTACCATTGGAATAGTTATGTGACAATTGGGAATATCACTCCAGCCAATAAAATAAAAACCTTCCCTATGAAACTATACATAAAGTTTATATATACTATGACTAAAAAGACAATATTTTTATATTTTCTAATAAGAGAATAATTTTTTAAAAAAACGATTAACAATGTGTTGGTTTGTTAAAAAATATTAATTTTTATTTACAATATTAAAATTAATACAACAAATAAATGAAAATTTATTTTCCTAAAATAGATTCATAAAATAATATTATTTTTCAAAAAGTTATAAGATAATTTTGTAAGACAATAATTTTTTTAGGTTTCATAAAAGCAGTTATAATTTTAAAATTGTTATTTTTTTAAAAATTGTTTTCAAATAAAAATTTAAATTATAATTGTTATAAAATTATATTAATTAAAATAGAGTCCATTATTTAATTCTACACATAAAAATATTATTAGGTTTATCTTTTTATATTTTTCTAAAATAGTTGGATTTTTTCGTGAATAGATAAATAATTTATTTTAAGGTATACAACACTATAAGATAAATACACTACTAATTAACTCAATTTATGATGTAATATCCACAATATAAAATTTACCATAATTATATCTAACATTTAGTCACGAGAATCTAAAAAATTCATGTTCTTGGTTTAAAATAATAAACTAATGTATAATATAATCCAAAAAGACCCCTTTACTCCATTATAAATACCGCCATTCACCACAACTTATCCCCATAGATAAAAATCCTTGAATATTTTCCAATTTACAGACAAAATTATCCCAAACTTCATACACATTTTCCAGTCTTGATCTTCTCACCGATGAGACCATATCAATGTTCCTTATGTACATTCTCAAAGAGAGAAATTCAAGAGGTAAAACCCCCTTTCGTTATTTGTTTCCTTTCAATTTATTTTTAATTATTATTATTACATTTCCTACTCTATCCAAACATGTATGATAACTCCCTTATATTGTATATATACATTAATTTTATTATTTTAATTGAATATTGACCATTAAATCACTTCTACTCCAGTTATTCATCTATAAATGAAAACATCCTTTGTGAGGTGTCCATTCACCACCTTAAGGGACAATGATATTCAATTTTAAAATAACAACTTAAATTATATTCATAAAACACTAATAATGGTTAAAACATATTTAAATTTTATATTAAACCTTTTTTATGAACCAGTATATATACGTAATATTAAATAATAATGTATAACTACCACATAATGATTGAAAAAAATCTAAAAGGTTATCATTAATGTCTTATGTAATGAATAAACCAAATATCACGAAAAATGATTCCTAAGAGCCTTAATGAATATATAATTTCTTTTGAAACATAATATTTCAATTATAAATATCTATTTACATTTTACATGAACCTCCATTCAAGTATACAAGTGTACCAATCATGAAATCTGAGGAAACGAACACCCTAAAATGATTAAATTCAATCTTATAACACTTCATAAAGGCAATAAATAATCATAGTAAAACTAATAAAATTAAAATACATATTTAAGAGTTTATGAATAAAATTATTTATCAATATAACTTCATTTCATTGGGATATTAAGAACAGGAGACGAACACTATTAGACATATGGTATGGGTCTTATCCCAAACCAACATTTTTCATTTTGGATATTATTTCTCTCTCTTTACCCTACTATAATTATTAATTATTCATATGTAATCCCCCTTTTTTTATCCAAATATATGTATTTATTTCAATTATTCTTTCATTTATGGGAAAAACATGTTTTATATGGTCCCTTTTCGAATTTATACCAATAATCAAACCCTATTAAAGGGGGAATCCCAATTTATTAGACATTTTGTTGTACAGTGGATAATATTTTTTAAGCCACTATAATTTTTTTTAATAACATTTTTTATCATGAAATTATATATTATATTATTTATAGTTTTATGAAAATAATTATTCCTTTTCTTATTTTATTTAATATTTTATATTATCCCTTAACCCAAACTAAAATGCATCATTTTTTATGTATTATAAATTCTATTTTTACATGTTTTCACACTAGATTCAATATTTTTGTATGAATTATTTTTTAATTATTCCTCTATTATAATTTCTTATTTTTTTTCATTTCTACGATATACATATTTACAAATGAGTTGTTTAGAAAATTAAAAATGATTTTTTAAATGAATGCTTCTTTTCATGTTGAAAGGGAATTTATGTCAATAATTTCATAATGATTTTATTTGACTATTTCTAAATATTTAAATACCATTTACATAATGATATTTTTTAATTAAAATGATATCATATTTTACCATATTCCATATTTTATTGAATTTTTTATTAATATTTTTTGGGATGTATTATCCTGATACCATTCACTATATTATTCTGTATAGTTTATGATTATTTTTAATGTTTGGGGATATTATTTACATTTAAAATGGTAGTTTAAATACTAATATTTATTTTAATTAGGTTCCACCACTTTTATATGATAAATTAATTAGTCTTACTAAGTGACGGGAGGGGACCTCTATAGCCCCTCAATCTATCAGTCGGTCTCATGAGACGAACTAGACCAAGTTTTTACAAACTTATATATGGTGTATTGATAGAAGGACTGAAAATATGATTATGATGTCCAATAATATTAATTACCTCATTATTATATTAATAAATAATAACACATGTGATTATTCTTGTAATATAATATCAATGGTTAAGATTCATTACCACGTATTTTTTATATAGAATTATTTATTTTTCCTTTCTCCATTAAATATTATGATCATTATTAATATTTAATGGATTCTAATTTTTAGTTGTTAAATTTTCCTTATTGTTTATGTATATCATATCTTATTCTATGTTTCTTACACTTACTATGCATTTCATCTCAACCCATTCTTATGAATTTGTTTTTCCGCTGATTCTAAGATATATATTATGAATGAAATTAATGGATAATAAACATGTTTATCGGTGGTTCTAATGGAGGTTCTATTTTTTCCTTCAAGTTGTAATGTAATAGCTATGTTTTTATATTATTATCTAAATAATATAATGTATTAAATAATTTTGGATTTAAATTTTGTATATATTCCTATACAATAATGAAGGCACTGACTTATTATTATTGGGTTCCAAGTGTTTAATGTTTTTATTAGATAAATTTCAGTAGAAACTATGGAAAATATATTTAGGAAAACATAAGATAGAGAACCAACCCATATTGCTCAATTTCAAAACTTTACAATTTAAACCATTCTTATAATTTTGATTTTAGTTATACATAAATTTAGAATTTTGGATTTTATAATTGACATGTTATGTGATGACATTTTTTTCCATAATGTTATTATGTAATATAGTATATGGAATTATTTAGAAACTACGTCGTGTGGAATGAATGAAAATTGTATCAGCATGCATTTTCCTTTTGGAGATTTCCCTTCTATAGAACATAATGATATTCAAGCTAGATCTGGAACTAAAGCTGAATAACAGATATCTATACTGGGACAATTGAATAACATTATGAGAAATAACCTTACTCGAATGAATAATGTTGATCCATAATGTGTTGTGACAATGTTATACCTCTTCTAATGATATCAACTACCATTATTAAATGGGACTAAAACCCAAATTTTGGTTGATGAATGTATATGTTCGATAAATTTGGTATTTATCACACTCGGAAGTAAAAAAGGTTCAAGGTTATCTTGGAATTTTACCATCTTTTAAGAGATTTAGATCAATGGTTATCTATAGTGAAAAACACAAAGGAGGGGGAAGAATTTTAAATATGTTAATGGAATGATTTTGTGAAAATTTTCTTTGAAATTAAATATCCCGGAAAACTATGGGATAATATGTAGAAGAAAATTTTGAGTCGAAGATAAAAACTATATGAAAATGTTTCCAAGTACAAATAAAACATTACAATTTTTTCAAAACATGCTTTAGAATATATACATAATAATAAGAGAAAGATTAGTTATTTCATTAGTGGTCATAACCCAATTATACAAAGGAATATATAATTATAGAAATACTCATCATATAATGATATAGTATCATCATACATCAACATAGACAATGGATTTTCCAAGGCATATGGATTATAAGAGATTAATGATAATAATAGGTATTCTATGTACTCGGGAAAAGAAAATAAATAAAAGGTGATGAAGGAAAGTATAAAAACTAAATAATACTATTAATGTTGAATGAAACATCAAGGAACATGACAATTGGTAATGATTTTTTTTATAAGTGGGAGAAAATGTCCACCCGACCCATTAATGTAATGGCAATAAAAATAACAAAACATTTCAACGGATCATCTGAACGGAGTTGGGAAACTAAGAAAATTATTTTCCAAGTCATCAAGGCCAAATTCCATAGAATTTTCCAATTTAACATGGTATTTCTTATCCATTCACAATAGTTGAAGTTGATCTTCTTGATGATGTGATTTATAGAACATTAATCATCTCTTAATTTTATCTAAAGAAATATTTGATTATGGATCATCATGTAATTTTATATCATCCCAGGTTGATATAAAAATTATATGTTTCTAAATAACCGTAATATGGGATTTTTAGTCAACACACTTAGTGAAAAACTTCTTTAAACATATATGTGTTGATAAATTCTTTTAATGAAACAAAATGTGCTGTAATTACAGATTATTTTATGATACCCATATTTTATTTTGATATAATCCTTATTATTGATCATCATTAAAATTATAATTTAAATATTTTTATTAGATTAAAAGAAATAATTACCCTTGATAAAAGTTTATAATTTATCATCATTATAGGGGAGAATATATCATCTAAGTCATATCTTGATCCACATCCAATTACTCTTCTAAATGATATTTTTACAGATGAATGTATATAAATCTCATTAATGAAAAAGGAGATCTTTAAATAGAGGATGTACCTACTGTATTTGAATAAATTAATTCATTTTGAGTTAATTTACCTAAATATCATTCATAGTGAGAAGTTTATTTTCTCTTGATTTAATCTTTGATGAAAGACCTATATCAATGGATTCATATAAAATGATCATGGTGTAGTTAATAGAGTTAATTAAATAACTATAGTAATTTAATTATAAGGGGTTTAATCATACGATTTTTTTTTCTGTAGGGCACCCTTTTCAATTTGTTAAGAAGAATTATGGATGCATGAGGTTGTGAATATTCTATAGAAAAATCAATGCTATTAAAATAAAAAACAAGAATCTTTTGCCTCGTATTGAGGACTTATTAAAAACATTCTTGGAGAAAAATATTTTCCAAAGATAGATCATCATTCTGGATATCATCAATTGCATGTGAAGAAGGAAGATATTCCAAATATATTATGGTGAACAATGTATGATGATCATAAAATTCATATAATGAAATTTGTATTTACATATACATTTGCATTTTTTATGGATCTAATGAAAAAAGTATTCAAGGATTATCATGATAATTTACTATTTTATTTATATATTATATCATGTTGTACTCCAAAATATTTGTGTACCATGAAAACCAAATGTGAATTTTTCTTTATAATATTAGATGAAAAAAATTATATGTGATTCTTAGAATGTGTGAATTCTTGCATCAAACTTTTTTTATTCATGGTCGTATTTTCTTTAAGGATGTAATCATAGTTGATGAAGTGATAAAAATGATAGTTTGAAAATGGCATAGGCCAATGAACATAATTTGGCTAAATATTTTCATTGATTTAGTAGGCTAATGTTAGTGTCTTGTTAAGATTTTTTCCTAATTAGATAACCCGTTTACCAATTTTACTAATCAATGGGTTAAGTTAAAATGGAAATTTTTTTCTGAAGAGTGTTTTGATGAATTGAATAGAATATTAATGAAGTCTATGGTCTTCACACTATCATCATGAAACATTCAATTTGTGATTTAAAGTGAAGAATCAAAGAAAATACTTCATTGTGCCCTCATATGGAATGACAGAATAATTGTTTATGGATCAATTTAGTTAAAAACTCATGAAAAAGAATATCCATATCATTATATTGAGCTAGAATCAAGAATCTTTTATCTTGAGATATTGAGAGACTGCCTATATGGTGAATGGGGTGATTTATATAAATATAAAAAAAATAAAATATATCATCTCACAGAAAGAACTAAATATAAGGAATCAGAGATGGCTCATTCCAATCATGTATTATTATTATTTAATACACAATCACCCAAGGAATGAAAATAAGGTTTCATATTAATTGAGCATGAATGATCATGTTTTTTTGAAAAAAAATGAGGATCGATAGGGATCGTGTGTACATAGATATAATAAATATTGATATTGGAAATATCATGTAAGGTGAAATATAACTACAATTACATATTGTCCAAAAACCATCCTTATTATAAAACATAATGTGTTACCAAACAAATAATGATAATTTTCAGAAGAAAATTAATGCTACGAATGATGCGAAGCTGGATGACTTTTGGTATGAGGTTGGAATTATGAAATTTAGGAAAAGGATTTGTGTTCCCACTATACAGAAGATAAAAATAGAATTTTTTAATGATTCTCAAAGCTTGAAGTTATCATATTTTCTTGTATCACTATGATGTATAGAGTTATGAACCGGAATTTTCAGTGGGATAATATAAACCATGATATTTTGGATTATGTGTTAAGATGATTAGATTTTCAATAGGTGATGTTTAAAAGAAAACATCCTATAATATTCATGAATCCTGTACATATTCCAACATGGAAATGGGATGAAATTGCTGTGAAATTTTGATCTATATTTCCAAAGACATCAAGAATGAATGATGAAATATGGGTAATTGTTGATTGACATACCATGTCCACACATTTCATTTCTACAAGTGAGGATTTTCCACTAGAGTGCCTTCCATGGAACTATATTAATGATATTTTTATATGTAATGGTACACATTTCTCTATGGTTTATGATCATGATACATGATTTACAACTATGTTTTAGAATATTATGAAAATGGATCTCGATATTGAGTTGTATTTGAGCACCACCTATCATCATACAATGTATCAGTAGTAAAAAATGACCACTCAAATAATAAATGACATGTTGAGGTCCTACTAACTCATATTTCAAGGTATTAGGTATTAATATATACCTTTGTTAGATATTTTATGTTATAAAGATTTACATTCATGTATTCAAATTATACTGTATAAAAAGTTATAAGGAAAGATATTTTGTACCCCATATTGTTGGGTTATAGTTGGTGAATGGAATCTTTTAGTCCAAGAGCTTGTGAAGGAAACTACATTAAACGTTAAAATTATTCAAACCAATATTAAATAATATCAACATAGGAAAACTAGTTTTAATTACAATGATAGAAAGTACATAATGTTTCATGTGGGAGATTAGGTCTTTATTATTGTATCTTTTTGTAAGGGTGTTATATGGTTTAGTAATAAATTGAAATTGAGCCTTAAGTATATCAAAAGTTTAAAATTATTGATGGAATCAGTGATATGTAATATCATTTATAAACTCCACTTATACATTACTTTTTTTATAGAAGTATATTTCATACCCAATTAATGTTCTCACATATAAAATAATCAAATTAGATCATATTATATCATACTATGAAGATCCTATCCAAATTATGGACACTAGAGAACATGTGTTGATGAATCATAAAAATATGTTGGTAATGGTACTATGGAAAATCACAAAACTAAAGAGGTGTCATGGGAACAAGAGGAAAATATGATGAAGTACATTCAATATAATTTTATGAGGTGAAAAAATAAAATTTCATTTAAATCTTTTTGGATGTAGGAGAGAATATAGAACCCCATTATTTTTTGGTACATCTCTTGAACATTTTGGATAGCTTGTGTTTCAGAAAATACCATGTTCAAAACTGTAACATACTATAAAATTTTAACATGATCATTCGAATAGTACTGTAAAAATTAAGAATAGTAATCCAAGAAATAATATGGAAACCTTCACAATGAATGTATACTTAAAATTGAGGATTCTAATTAATGAAAAAATATATTTATATCATGGAATATGTAAATAAATGTTTTAATATTGGGAAATTAAGTGTTGTTTTTTTTGTGAAACATAAATTTTAATATATAATTTAACTATAAATATAATTATTTAAATGAAAACTTATTTTCATATAATGGAATCATAAATTAATATTTTATTCTTGTATTTGTAATATAATTTTATGAGAACATAACTAATTTTTTTTATAGTGACCAAAAATATGTTATAATTAAAAGAATAGAATAAATACTGTTTCTAATTAAAAATATAAATTCTCCTATTTAGAATTTATTATCATAAAATTGATCCCATTTTAAAATTTTACAGGTCAAAAAATGGATTTGATTAATTTGTGAGTTTTTTAAAAAATAATTGAATTTCTGCGGAAAAGTGAAATATGGTAATTTTTGGTATATAAGATTATATGTTAAATAAACAATATATTGAGTCATTAATTATTTATGAACCAAATATTAAACTCTTATATCACTACAATGTATTTTAGTCATCGTTATTAGAACTAATTATAGTCCTTAGAAAAAATATTAATATATTGTATAAAATAATAAAAAAATCTCTCCTATAATATAAATACCATTCCACTAGCTCTTATGCTGACACCCCCAAATCCTTGAATCATGTCCAATTTATACTTAACACCCCACTGAAAATATGTCCCCTATTTTATGGTCTTTTTTCCCTCACCCAAAGGACCATTTCAAATTTTCTTATAGTGGTTTTCATGGAGTAGAATTGATGATGATAAATCCACTTTCGTTCTTTTTATTTAATTTAAATTTATTTTATTTTCTTATCCTTTCCTTAAATTAGATATATATATAATATTGATAAATACATTATAATTTATATACAGTAATAATATTATGTTAATGTAATATTTATCATCAAACCCCTTATACCCACAATTTTATCCAAAAAATGAAAACATCATCTATGAAATGTCAATTCATAACCTTCATGAATGATGATTTCTTATTTTATAACACCAAATTCAATTAGGGTCATAAAATCATTATAATTGTTAACAAAATTAAAATTTATATCAAAACGTATTACGTTTTCTAGAAATAGTATCTATACATAATATTAATTAATAGAACAAAACAAGTCTGTGATGACCGAAAAAACACCAAAACTAACTAAACAATTTTCATTAATGTTTTATCTACTTAATCACCCTAATATTTGTAAAAATGATATATAAAACCATTTACTCTTATGTATGTTAATTAAAATAATATAATTTCAATTTTGGAAAACCATATCAAATTTATCTTATCTTTCTTTCATGTATTCAACTTAAACAATCATGAAATATCACAGAAACAAACACTCCCAATGATTAAATGCAATCTCATAACTAGTCATAATGTCCATAAATGGACTTAAAAATTTTATAATAAAAAAATAACTTCTGAAGTGTTTCTAAATTAAAATATTAACAAATATAATTTAATTATCTCAGACATTATGAATAAGTGAAGTGCACTTTCAGACATAAGGTAAGATATTCTTCTAGAACATAGATTTTTCCTACGAGACACACAATATATCTCTTTAGACTAATATAATTATTAATTATTCTTATTTAGTATTTTATATATTTTTTTCTATGTTCCAATTATATGTATCTATCTCAATAATTGTTTTTTATATAGAAATAATTTTTTTAAATGATATTACATTTCGAATTCCTCCTGATATGCAATCCTGATAAAATGGCCGATCACAACTTATTACCCATATACATGTGCACTTCACAATATATTATCAGAAAATAATATTTTTATAAAATCGCCCATTTATCATGAAAATCTATCATAGTTAATTTTCAGTTTTATGAAAACAACTATTCATTTTTTAAACTATAATGATAATTTTATATGTTCCATTAAAGCACACTAAAGTGGCTCATTAATAATGATTGTTGGACACTCTGCTTATAGATATAAGATTTAGTTTCCAAATTTTAGTTTGAATTTTCCTTTCATAATACTCAAATATAATTCCATTTACAATTTTTTTAAGGAAATGAATGTATACTATATGATATTTTTGACAAGAAGAGATGATTTCCCCAAAGTACTCTCATTTATAAAGTAAAAGGGTATTTTAATCAAGAGTTTATTAATGAATTTATTATTTTATTTTAATCTATTTTAGTACCCACTACCAAATCATATTCATAATTTAGAATTATCTACAATGTTTCCATCTACCATATTTTATTTAATTTTTCATAATTATTTGTTGTATGTGCAATCTTGATACAGTTCGCCATATTAATATAGATGGTTTATGGTTATGTTTATTATTTTGGTATATTATTTACTTTTCATATGCTATATTCAATATAAATTTATTTGTTTATTATGTTTCCCCACCTTCATTTATAGAATTAACTAGACTATTTATGTGATTTGAGAGGCTAGATATGGCCCCTCAATTGATCGGTAGGTCTCATGAGACAATGAAGAAAAGGTTTTTACCCATTTATGTAGAGTGTATTGGAAAATTTTGTAATGATATGTTTATGATTTCATATATTATAAATTCACATATTTTGATATTGGAAAATTATAATCCATGAGACAATTCAAATTGTAAAATATAAAATGTTAATAGTCATTCTTATGTGGTTATTTATATGTAATTAGTTATTAAAATGTAATTACTGCCATGTTATTCTCAGGATTATATTTTAATGGAATGTGTTTTCTAGTTATTCTTATTTTCTTATTATTTAGCTTTATGTTTGCTTCCACTAAATTTCTTACCCTTACTATGAATTTTATCTCACACCTTTAACAAGATATATTTTTCCCTAGGATGTGAAGATATATATTATCAAAGACTTTCAGGGTCAATCTAGGAGTCTAACAGTGTTTCCAATAGACTTTCTATTTTTTCGTTTTAATTTGTATTATCAATATTATGTTTTTTTCTAGTTTTCCAAATAATCTAAAGTATTTATCACTTTTGGGACTCAAATTTTGTAACTATTACATTATAATAAGTAAGTATTATACATATGGCTATTGGGGTTGGGCGTTTTAATATTTTAGTGTTCATTGAAAACATATTGATCTCTATGTAGTCAGTGGAAGAGAATATTGATCATCAGATATTTCACTTGTCATTTCTTTAATGTCATGAGATCTATCAGAATTTTTTCAAGACTGTGTTCTAAACATGTGTGGTGTTTTTCCTAAGGCATGTGGTAGATCTATAAAGTTTGGTAGTTGACCTGTTAGGGTTTTATATGTTTATTTATATTTTATCACATAATAACATGGAATAGTTTAACAGATTATTTGTTTTTAAAAACTTTTAGTGGTGTTTTTTGGGAGAGTTATCATAAGTTATACCCCATTTAAATAATTTAATTTTAATGTAAAGGAAATTTTTTTGACTTATCTATTCCACGAAGCATTCAGTTTTATGAAAGTGATGATGACCTGTTCTATATGAAACATAATCTTGATGAGGCTGTGTTATTGGATGTTGTTTGTATTCTTACCACATTGTATTTACATTAATGTTGATTCATTAAATGGAGAATATATATTAAGAGTCTAGGATGTTTCGTACCCATTAGTGTAACTTTTACACCCATGATCATGTGCTGTTATAAATTGTGATTATTCAGATGTTGTGGAGACATTACCATATTTTTTAGATCTTTGTGTCCTTCATGAATCATAACATCGTAATGAATATCATTTCCCAATTTGATATGAATCTATTATAGTGGATTTACATGGAGCTAATTCATGGTTATGATTTTTATATCTCATACACCTTAGGAATAGGAAATTTTGTGGTATGGATTTTGAAAAGCATGTTATAGAAGGATGGTGTTCAGGGGTCTGAGGATGTTTGGTTTTCAATAAAGGAGGTGGATGTAATAAAAATAGATAAAATGGTGTTTTATTGTAGATTATTTTTGTTTTATATGATTCTATAGTCTCTCTCATATGGAAGATGGTGTAGATTTAGTATGGATACTCATTGGTAGAGCTAATACACGATCGTGTTTCCTATGGTGATGATCAAGTATGAATGTCATAGTATTATCCGAAGCAGATATTATTTCATTGGGGTTGTTTGATCCGGTAGTGATGTATGAAGTAATTCTTAATGAGTTTAATTTTTTTCATTTTTGGAAAAACTAGGAGTATAAAATATGTTTCATGGTTTGATTATGTAATTTTGTTGTTCTGGGGAGAAATAGGAGTTGGATAGTTTGTGGACTTGTTTTTTTTTCAAGCATGTAATGGCTGATAGTCATATTGGAAATGCTTTGTTGAGCCTTTGGGTGTTTTCTGATTTGAAATAGAAAGATATATCACTAGATTTTATTCTTTAGGTTACCCTTAGATCATGGGGGTGAAATTATATTTGGGATTATCATTGATTTGTTGAGAAACTAATCTCAAGTCATAGTGATAAAGGAGTCCTGCATCGTGAATTCTTTGGCTAAGGGAATTTAGATTATGTGGTGTGGTTTTATAGAGTTCCGAGGTACATTGTATCATATTATGAAACATATTTTACCCCCCGAGTCAAGAATGGATTGAAACATACTTTTAAACTAACTTATTATTAATAAATTATTTTCATCCATATATGGATTGGTATATAGTGTGGACAATAAATATGATAGAGGAAATTCTTTGAGCATTAATATTACACTTTATTGCATCATGTTCCTGACATTATCCATTAGTTTATTTTTTTAAAACTACAAATATTTATCATCCAGTGACATTTCCCCATTTGCGACATTATATGGGAGGTTATTTAGATAACTATTTTGTGGTATGGTGGTTGGGGAGGTAGAATTTCTTGTTCCTAATGTAGTGTATATAACTACAATGATGGGTTATCTTGATTTTAAGAGTATGAAAGAAATAAATGTGACATCTTCGACCCAGATGCTACTAAACTAGTTCCCTGATTCAGGACGCCACATTATCTCAGGCCTCCACATCGTGTACTAGTGGATTCCGACAAGAAGTGATGATCTAATAGATAAGAAGGGGAGAATATACCCTTTTTACTATAGTAATCCTCAATATATAACCTATTAAATTGGTATGAATAAGAATAAAACTAAAAACAAAGATAATTAGCCTTTTTAAAAATAGGGTACAAAACCTAAAAAAATGATAAATATTCCGTTTCATTCTTATAATTAAAAAATAAATCAATCCCAAATAAACAATATCCCAAATAGGAATCATGGTTCTGAGTCTGGATCCTTATCTGTTCCCATCCCAAAAAGATTAAACTATCTATAATAGGTCCTTCTATCTTGTTCTAGCCTGCAACTATGAAATAAGCTCAGGTACCCAATTGCGGCCCAAGAACAGTGTGAGTAAAAAATAGTAGGCCACCACCAATGGGTTTTAGAAAATATACAAACCATATGGGTAATTCATGTATGTTCTAAATGAATCATATGTTAACAAAAGAAAAGTTATGATCTATTTGATAACCATATTTAATTTAACAGTTTCATTTTCTTTATCAATTTTCATTACTTGTTCCTTGGGTTTGGCATTTTTATCATTTAAATAATGTCCCAAACAGGTCAATTAATATGAATACTTTAATAATTCATGTCCCATATATCCCTAAGTATAAAAAATCCATAAAAATCACACTTACCATGGAGCCTTAATCCATGAAGTCATGTCAAATAAAACTATTAGGGTTATAGATACTCAGTTACCTTCCCTATCCTATAATTTATGGCGTGAGGTTTAGAGACTCATTCTATCCAAACCCATGTGTGTATATCCTCAATTCCAATAACCCATAACTTTCAAGACAATATTACATGCATCTTTAACTTGTTTACACTCCTTATATTTTGAGAATTGTATTCAATAAGAACCTAAAAATCACCATTCATAAATCATTCAATACATAAGTATTTCTCAGGATACATCCTGATGACATATTTACCATTTACAATTAAACTTTCATTAACCTATTTTGTAACTCCAAACACTACCTTATGCCATATTATCAATCAAATTCCATTAACAAGAATTTCATTTTAATTCCATGTTCTTCAGTTAATAACCATTTACATTTCATATTCATTCAAAATATAATCGCTCGTCAATATATATCCCATTATCAAATATAACATTATAGTGCATGTCCCATTTAACCAAATTACCTTTGTCATACCTTCACCAGTTAATGAAATTGAATAATTTAAATACATTATCCAATTTAACGAATTCTCTCATTCACATTTCATAACACATTTATATATTCTCATTTAAATACCTTTGACTAATATACACATTTATCATTCACATAACCTATATGATAAACTAGTATCCATTCAAAATATATAGCTCATTTACTCATTAACTTTTATCCAAACAACACCTTATTATATGTTAACATCTAGAAATTTTTTTTATTAGTGTGTCTTTAAAATTCAAAAGAATATGTCAACATATTTACCATGGTCTCGAATAAAAAACAAATTATTCTTAGCAATAAAATTTTCCATGTACAAGAATATTGGTACATAGAATGGGTGTCCCTAAACCTGTATAATCATCCTTAATTCATCTCACAAAGATTGTGATGGATTCAATTAATCATTTAGGTAATCACATTACCAAATATTACAAAAGGCGTCATATTCACAACACAAAGGGGCTAATAATGCAACATTACATGAAAAAATCATCATCAAGAATACATGATTAAATGTTTATAAAACCTACTTCAAATCCATAGATGAATAACCCTTTAATCATAGTCATAGATATATATTCCTACACTCCCTATAGACCTAAACTAATATCCACTAGAATAATATGGTTTTAGGGATTCTAAATATTAAGAACAAAACAACAAGCAATAATATAGAAAATAGATTTAAGGGATGAATTAGAATCACCCAAAGCATTTATCCAAAAAAATAGAACTCCAAAAAACATAGATTTGATGGAGATCGACCCTTGGAAAATTTTGGCCAAAAAGGATCATCACTATGGTTTTTATATGAGAAAAGAGGGGATAAATATGGTATGAAAACTAAAAATACTGAGGTGTAAAAGTGGTAGATTACCTATTTTCATTGGGGATCATGGTATGGGCACAAGTATTAAAACCATTCACCAACCATGCTCAATCCTATGTTCAAGAGGGGTCCGAACTGCACAGTTACGTAGAGATCCTACATGCCTTGACAAATCATGTGCCTACCATGTGAAATGGATCTATACATGTTTTCAAAGTTTTGCCTCTTCGTGCCATAGTTTATATAACCATGAAACCCACCACCCAGATAGTATTGTTGGGGTGAAAGGTTCCCTATAACATTGTTCCAACTGTGAATCATTCAAAATATGACTAAATTACACATTCATTTTTTTTCTTAACCTCATGAAATGTGAGGGGATCCTTGAACATTCATTACAAATTCCATTGACTAAATAATAGTGGTTTAAACCAAAATTTAATGAGGGAAATACCATCAAGAAATATGGGATCATATTACCTCCCCACATTATATTGGAATGTCCCCATACAACATTTTCAATATAAATTGATATTCTAGGGGAAAATGATCAAGAATGTAGTCCCACATATTTGTCTCACTCCACTATGTCTCATATTTAACATTAACATGTTACCACCAAACACAACATAGAAGAAGAGTCTTTACCATAATAAATTCTCACATTGATCCACAACTCAAAATGAATAATAATAAAATGATGCATCAACCACGTACCAACCATCGACTACAATAACTATATAGGTAATCCTAGGAAATTTAATTATAAATTTAAAATAATGGAAGAATTATATAAAACGTTATACCCACATGTAAGAGAAAATCAAAAACCCATCAACTATATCATCTCTTCATCTCATGTCCCAAATAGCTTGGAAACATTCTTTCACTATTCTCAAAACTCCTATAGTGAACCAAACTCAACACCACCTAGAGAAACACTCAGTTTTCCAAAAAAATTCCAAACTACCTTGATAAAAAATGTGAATCCTGGTAGTTCAATTCCATAACTAGTCATACAAAGGACAACCCAATCACAAATGGAACTAAAAAACTTGATATGTGAGCCAACAATATTTTTCAAATAAATAAACATTAAAGTTGTACTTACTTGAGTCCATCCAACCCAGGACATAGTTCAGGTCATCAACCAACCCCTTTCATTTTAGGGTTCTTCCCACTATGAAAATTATCTCTCAATCACTATATTATTTATGTTTAACACCCCCATCATTCAAAAAGGACACCAGAATCACAACCTTTATTCCATGACAAACTCGATGTACATTCCAACCCACAACACCCATACATCAATGAGGACTCTAACCAACATTTGAAGACAACTTTGTTTTCATTACTTAAAAATGTGGATATGCATCCAACAAACATTGAAGACCAAGAACAACATTTACCTCTATCCGATTTCCATTATTTTTTTTTGAAATTAACATTCCATAACACATCAAACCAGCACGGGTTTAAAACTTACCAAGTACTTTTCATTTTCTAATTTTGTCAGGTTGTTCTTAAAGAATTGTCTGAAAACACCCATAATTCATATTTTGACATGATATTGCCTAAAATGCACATTGATCCTCATCACTTATGTCATACCACCATCTTCATACACCCAATTTGGAGTCATTCCCTGAAATCAAGTAAACTCTACTATCAAGGAATCAACTACCTTCCTAAACATCATTGGTTTTCACCACACCCATTAATAATTTTGACAGAAATACCCAAGTAATAAATACAATGAATAATGTAAAATTGGTACATCCAAAAAATTCAATTACCTTGTTGAAATTAAATTTTCATTCTAAAACATTCATTGAAGGAAGTTCACTAATACCCACCTTGTGCCTTTTTCTAACAGAGATGCGCAGTACCTGGTTAACTCATCCAGGAAAATCCAACATCACTGTTTGAATGACACTAAATGACATGGACACGATTCTTTCATCGAAAAATAATTTCATGGTTATCGAGACACACATACATGAATCCATGCCAAATTTTCGATGATGTTACAACACCAACCTTTCATTGTCATTCCCATCAGTGATTATAACACAAGAAGAAGAAAAATTATTCCTACAACCACTCTAAATATGATCCAAATCATGTCTCAAGGAACCAACACATACCAGGACCACCTAATCCTTTTTGAGGATCCAAATGTGTACTTTATAAATTTCTCAATGGTATCATGATGCTACCACATACACTCCACTATTTTACCTACACCTCAATGACTAGAATTTTACTCCCCAACCAACAGTGTTATAGCCAATGCTCTCCTCATTTAACTCCAACCACTACATATGGCACATTAAACACAATTGGAATCCCAAAAACGTGGATGTGGTCATCTCAAATACACCACATTAGCTGAACTGACATCAAACTACCCCCATTATTAGTTCTTAATAATGAAACCCATGAAATTCATTGACCATCAGCCCAACCCAATGACCTCACCTGTAATCTATCAATGGTCAACTTCCCAACATTCAACTTCACATACACTACTCCCTAATGGTATCCTGTAAGTATTCCCACATCAATAAAAACACATCTAGATAGCTACGTGTAAATCAAGAGCTCTTTCAGTATTCTGTGGATGATGTGATGATATTTTTCATTCTTATCACTAGTTGCAAGGATGATGAAATTATTTTGACGAACACCACCTCAAACAATCTACCATCGAAATCACATCCCATAATTGGACACCTTGACCTATAGATTTTCTTAGGATATAATTCTCACACATATCTCATTATCACATATCCATCACCACTCTAGCATGTCTTCCAACCAATAATAACAACCACTCCATGTTCCTCTATCTTGTAGTTTTGAAACAATGTTTTATTTTCCACAACCGCCACGACACGAAAAAATTTCTTCTAGAACAACCTTGAAGGCCACAACCATAACATAAAAGTACACGTCACCAATAAAAATACAATAGTCTCCTATATTTCCAGACATTCCACTATGGGTTCATAAAGAATGAGAGGTGATAACCTATTATATCTATTCACCCATCCCTAATGGCATCAATCCTAACTACTGTGTGACCATAGAAAGATGTCATCTGCGTTCTTGAGGTCTTGCACCATCCTATGACCATGTAATAATCCCAACTCAAAATTTTAGAATCCATACATCAATAGAATAAAAAATCTTCCTACCCAACTAACCATGCCTCCATGAATTCCAATCTCATTGGATTTGATTCATTCTTGACTTTCTCATTCAAAAACCCAATCATTAACAAAAAATCCAATCTCTACGACCACCCTCACCCTAGATGTCACTCTGATATAAAAAGTGTTTACCCATGACTCTGTAGTCCTTGTCTAATCCATTGAATTCAACCCACTTCCAACATCAAACATTATCAACTGTTGTTTCAGTCACTATAATGATCTTTACCATTGAATCTATAATTAAAACCAACCTCAAATTCCCAAGTACAAATTTAGGAGTGAATCCATGTTATAATTAATCATTTTTATTGAATCTTGATGGCACCCACAAGACATTTATTCCACATCTGGATAACTCGCTCTTGATTCTCATTCTATGTCACCTGATACACTAGGATGACCTCCCTCATGGAGATCCTTATTTTCCAAACATGTTGAATTAATTGTCAGAACTCAAGTCAGATCTCCAAAATCAGATGACCATACTTGTTTTATCACATAGAAAAATCAACATCTATTGAAATCCAAAACATACCAATGTTCCCCACACACCAACGAGCACTTACAAAATGACCAACCACCCTCATGGGTATCAGTCAATGGTCGAGTGATACAATATTACCCAAGAAGGGTATGGTGTTACATGACACTAGGCACTCCCTCTAGGCCATATCCATCCAACTTCTTACAATTAACCCATCACAAGTGTCTCACTAGCCCCGGTCATGAAACATGACTTACAACACAATGAAGAATGAATTTACTAGAGGTTCAAATCACATAATAACACAACCACCACAAACAACACCATTAAGAATGACATACAATCCAAAACCAAAGACAACCTTCTCTATCACAACCCAAAATGGGTACCACATCCATGCTACCAGATAATACGCCTCAAACTCAGAGATACAACCTAGAAAATAGTAAAAAAAAGGTGCACCACTCAACTCAATGCATTACTCTCCAGGGCCTCCAAACTAAGGTAATCCCACTTCCCAAAGAACCCATAAACAACGTTTGTTCATAAAAATATGGATACCCATTTCTTGTGTCACTTCATGTTCCATCATATTGTATACTCTCCATTAAATTTATCCCCCTACAACCGTGATTGGATATTGTTACAAACATATATCTCTAATTAATTATAACAATCTCAAAACAACTGACACTAGGTCTTATTCCATTATCTTCATAAAAAGAGTGATTCCCACATGGAGCCTCTCTTCTCTTTTGTCACCCTTGACCGACAGTATGTCTTGATCTATTACTGATGTATAATTTTTTAGGATACTCCCAATTATTCAAACCAGTAGATGACATTGTGATGGAATTTATCTATAACTCTAAACATGATTTTTCTATATCATATCATCAATATTCAAAAGTTTACTTAAAATAAGGCTATACACAATCCCTAAACAAACTATTTCACTCAAACTATATGAATGAAAACTTTTAAACCAAGAAAACTACCCTTGAAAATCATATTCCTAGGAAATAGATAATAGGGACAAACTGAGTCACATAACCACAAGAAATTATTATTAGACATCATATTTTAACCTTTTACACTTTTTTAATGTCAATATTTCTCATATAGATACATTTCATGTTTCAAAATAGTATATAATAAATATTTTTACGCATTTACAACCTTTAATTTATGAAAAATTATTTAATAATTCATTAAATTTCATTCCATTTACCCATTTTATTTATCTTTAATATAAATTACATTATTCAAATTCTTATGGAATATAAAATGCATTCTACCCTCTATGTGACTCACGCTTCCCATGTCTGACATTAAGGATACATGTAACCTATTTCCTTAGGTATCATTAATAATTCATGTATCCACTACATCATTTCATTATTTCTATGAGAAAAATATCATAAAATAGTCAGAGCACAAAATAAGTGAATACCCCATTGGTGATATATCATTCAACTTAAATAACATACATCCAAAAATGAAGTACCAACCATGGGTACTTTGGTTTTCCCTCAGACACAGGTTAACTAATTTAATGATCAAGTACATTTCCAAGGCATGAAAATTCCTAATATCCACTTTAATATTAACAAATAGTATTACAAAGAAAATATAGTCTTTTATACCCCTATGTAACATCTCTGACTTGGAGGACCCTAAACTGGTTCCCTGAGAACGGTCACCATATGACCTCAGGAATCCCTCCCCATATGCAGTAGGTTTTTAGGTAGTAGTTAGGGAATAGTGGACCATGTGGGAAGACTGTACCCTTTTTAGCAAAGTATCCTAAAAAATATAACAAGTGAAATAATAGAAAAAATAAGTAATAAACCAGAAACATAAAATAGAAAATGTTTCCCAAAAATGGTACAAAACATAACCAATCAATAAATAATCCCTAACATTGTAATAGTGAATAATTATATAAAACACAAAAAATAAAGAAGAAAAAATGAATTCCAAAAATGGGTCTTGATTCCATGTTTGGATACTCATACATGAAAACACTCATCCCAACTAAACTCCCTAGAAATTAGCATTTTCCTTATTCTAAATTGCAGCCACAAAATCTTCTCGGGTAACAAATGGTGGCCTAACCAGGGTGTGAGGAAAAATTTGTATTCCAAAACTAACAATGTCTATAAAATATCAAGTACCTATGATTGTATATGAAAATATTATAAGAAAAATATGGTAACAAAAGTAAAATCAAGATCAATTAGTTGACCATATTCACATAATCCATTTCAATAAACTAATCCATTTTCAACACCAGTTACATGGGTTATTAATTTATATCATTTATACAATGGACTAAGAAATTCAATTACTCTGTACAAGGGAATACATCAAGATACTTATATCAAATATGTAAAAAATTCCATAAACAATTACATCACAATTACCATAGGGCCTTATTCAAGGAATTTTCATCAAATTCAATCATTATGAGCATAGATCCTCCGTCACATTCCATAACTAATACGTTATTTGTTGGTTTTTAGATCCTTAGTCTATCCCATCTCATGGACACATTTCCTCTTGTCCAATACCCCAAGACCAAAAATCCACGTTCACATGTTTAGTTAACCATTTGAATTTAATACAATTTTATAAACCGTATTCAACAATAGAAAAAAATCACTACTCATAAATCATTCCTTAAAAGAATAATTTACATACTACAATAGAAGTACATTATTTCAATTTATAATTCATGTCCTATTATCCTATATCGTCATGCAAAATTCACTCTTATTCCATATAATAAATAAAATTCCATTGAAAAAAATTGAATTTTCATTCCAATTTAACCATTTAAACTCTATTGACATTTTCTAATAATTCAACATTTAAACAATAATCAATCTCTAAACTATTAGAAAATTTTCCATTTACATTTCATAAATAGTTTAACCCAATTCCATTTCTATTTCCTTAATCAATTTAGAATATTAAATAATTCCCACTCGTTAAAAAATTTACCACATTAATGAATTCACATTCCATACCCCATTTAAGCATTCTCATTTACATATTGTAACCTAATTTACACATTTATCATTCACATTCCTACAACAATCAACACGTTTCCCTCTACAACCCAAATTATCACTCATCTAACACATTAATTTATAGACTAAAAAACACTGATTCCATGATAAAAAACTAGAAACAATTACATTTAGTGTCTATTTATCATTAAAAAAAATTTAATCATATTCACCCGGGGATATAATTTAAAACAAAAAACTATTGTTCTTATAATTGAAATGTTTCGTGATCAAGAATATTAGCACATCCCATGGGTGGACATATAATAATGCATTTCAGAGGTATAATGAATGTAACAACCTGAGATTTAATGAGAATCATTCTTTTAAATTTCATTAATTTCTTGTGTTGTATGCTACACCAAAATTATCTTGTGCTATATGCAACAGCGTATTATCTTACAGTATATACAACACTATTCTCGGCTCATATTACACACAATTTCAAGTTCGTTTTGTAGAAATTATTCTACGCAACACTAAGTATAGATTTTGTTTAATGTATAAATGAAATAAGTATTGATTATGTTATACGGAACAACAAAGGGATCATGCACTAAACACAACCTTTACATGGCTTGCATAACACACAATCACGACCTTCCTTGATAGCATGTGTAGTACGCAATACCGGGTTATACTAAACAACGATATATTGTTATAATATTATTATGAACTAGCCGTTATGAATAGTTTTAACTAGATTTTTAATGTTATAGCATTATTATTCATCTTACACATTTTCTAGGGGATCGTGACAGAACTAAATAAATTTTTTGAGTAAAATAAGTATTTTTAAAAAAATGCAGTTTTGCCGCCTTTTGATGGCACACCAACATTAAATCTAGTTTATGACATGTTTATAAGTTAAATTTGAAAAAATATAAATCATATTTGGAATCAGGATATAAAAATTTACTTTTGAGAAATTTTTCATATTATTCTGGTAACTTTCATATATTAATGAACAGTAAAAACACGCTATAATTTTATTAAAAGCAACTTTTTTCATTATAATAATTTATATGGTTAATTATAATAGTAAATTGTTTTAAGGTAAAAATAGAATATATTTTTACCATTTAATATAATTTATTTCATTAGCATTTATTTTACATTGAATTCATAGGTAAAATAATTTCAATCTATTGTAATGTTTTAACTTTTAAAACTCATTTTCTTAACGATGGGATTAATTTTAAATTAATTTCAGAAACTTATGTGATTTTAATTTGGAAAATTTGATTCCATATTTGGAATCAGTAGGTCCAAATTATGTTTATAGGATACTTTTTGGTCACTATGAATGGTAACTAGAGAAAATTTTATTTACCACAGTTAAAGGTAAATCGGGTAATTAAGGGTAAATATAATATTATAAAATTACCCTAACACATGTATTAATATAAATGGATCATTATATTTTTTCCTAAAGAATATTTGGGTCGAAATATAATCCATTGGAACCCACTTGAATGTGATTATGAACTTTAATTAATTTTATTTTAAAATTGTGAAATATGTCTCACTCAAACGTTAGTAATTAGGTCATTTTTAATATATGGTAATACAGAATATATTTTATATTATAAGTACTCATTTTAAATCTGAATTTTTTTCATTTATCATGGTATGTTATATTTAATTTTTATGAAATATTTAATTACCTTAATATCATATACATTAATGAGGTGGAAATTATTTATTTATTGAAAAATCAATAATATAGTTTTTATTAAAATAATAATACCTATCAAAAGGACCAGAAACATGACCAAAACATATTTGTCGAGTATATATATACCCTAATCATCCACGTGACTATTTGTAGACAATTTTGAGTTTATAAAATAGATTAGGAAATCTATATTATTTTATTTTAAATGATGTCAAAGATGTCACCTTCATAATTTAATAAATATATCAATTTAAATGTTGTGATTTTAAGATGATAAATTCGAGTAAAAATATTTCCATTAAAGTTATTGTATTTATATTTATCATAGGATTTTATTTTTAATTTTATGCAACTAATAATTATATTAAATGATTATACAAAAATGATCTAGTAATTGTTTTATTAAGAGAAATATCAAATAAATGGTTTTATAAATTTTAAAATAAACATTATATGAACTAATTAATGTTCTCAAAAAAATTTCTATATTAATATGACATTTTATGAATATATTAAACATTTTTTACTGAATATATCCTCTTTGTGAATTTTATTTAAATTCAATTAAATTGATAGTATCAAAATGAACACTATTGTAATTTTTTAAAAATAACATATTATTAAATTGATTAAAAATAACATAAAAATTTAAAAATTATAAATTGAAATTTATATGGTCTAAAATGTCATCATGTACCCAATTATGGATAATTCACAACACATAATTAATTATTTAGAACAATTTAAAATCTAGAATATTATTACCACAAATAAGATTAAATAAATTAAATAAGGATAAATCAAATTGATACGTTTTAAAATAAATTCCCAACATTACTACATTTTATTGGATGATGAGATTAAAACCTTATCTCATATTATCTTAGAATTGACTCATTTTTGGAGGTTTTTAAATGGGGTTTTAATGTATTATAAACTAATATTTCTTATGATTCCAAAGGTGCCCCTCTCCTCCCTTATAAAAGGGCACCTCCTCCCTCTACACTTTACACAAAATTGAGCCTTCATACTAGGCCAACCCCTGACCATTTATCTCATCTACTTCCCTAGAAATATTCTAGATGTTCTGGTCTTATCAAATGTCCAACTCTAGTCCCTTAATACGAAGCTCAAAGGGCATGTGTCAAAGAAGAGGTAATCTCTTCTACCGATTCTTACAAGTTTCTTTTTCTTAAAATTCTTCTTATTTTTTTTGTTTCTTTATAAAGTAATAACATAAGTTTCATTAATATACTGATATGTTATTATAAATATGAAACAAACCCATTTCAGCTTCAATCAATCCTACGGAAAACAAAATCACCACGCGTGCGTACGTACAGAATACCGTCTCCACACCGTGGTGTAATCTTTCTTTCCCCCACCACCATACTTGGATGGGTATAATGGTGTAAAGAATAAATATATATGATTATTATTAAATCATTCTGATTCATAGATATTATATCATCCACTATAATTCTATTCAAAAATTATGGGAATGATATCATCACTTGTACGTACGTACAGACTACCGTCTCCACGAACGTGATGAGATTCATATTCCATGATTAACCATTGAAGTATATTATAATGTATATATAATAAAAAATAATGAAATATATTACATATTAATGATACTGGATTTGTGTACATATATGTTTCATTTAATTAATTCCATTCGATTTCATAAGGAAACGAAAACAGCGTTCGTGCGTACGTACGGCCTACTGTCTCCATGAACGATGTATTTCATTCCATTTATCGATCTATCATTTATATTTATATGCTAAATATATATTATATATAAATAATTTTTTACATTTAGGAACTAATTAAATCATGATATATGTAATAATATCAAGAACAACAAATCGAAACACATACGATAAATAGAACGATTTTACCCAAAAGGCTTCTTTAACATGGAATTTACAAAAGAATGGGTAATATAAAGTCATAAGTGAATCATATATGATATCATAACAATGAATATGATTCTATAATAAGTCAATGACATTATTTAAATAATTATATAGGAGGTTCGGATACATTCAAAGCATATCGGACATAAGGCAAGGAATAACATTTCCAATATCATTTTAATATGAGATTGTTTATTCGTAAGTATTTACTGGGGTTATATTTATCATCCATGTACCTATTTTATAAAAATGGTTTCATGTGTGTTTAAAGTACTTTATACCCATTTTTTGACTTTTACTACATGGTATTCCAGGAATATTTCTTTTGTTTACCATTAGAGATACTTTTTGACTTTTCCGAAAAACGTACGAGAAGAATATTTTTTAACTTATACGGCATGAACAGATTTTTACAGTTTCATAACGTATTATTTTCATGAAGATTACTCTACATGATTTCATGAGTATTTTCAACATAATCCTTTTCTTTTAAAAATTCATGACATTTTGTGAAAAGGAAATGATTTTGAAGAAGAAAGGATACTTTCCTCAAGAATTCATTTCAAGTGTTTTATCAAAACCATTTTCCATCTAAGATGACATTATTTCATATGTGCATGTTTCATGTATAATGTATCTACGATTTTCATGGTTTCAATTTTATTATGATGAAATGATATACATTTTTTTTATATGGATTATGTAATGATGGGATGATGTTTATTAAAACTGATTTTATTATTTGGGTTATGATAAATGATTTATGTTTATGTTGTGGCACATGTAAGAATGATTTTATTATGAGATGGGTGGGACCTATATATCCATCCAATTAATTGGGTAAAGATTTATATATCACGAGATAGACATGGCTGGAATGACATGTTAATCATGTTTCGTGATACAGGACCGGAACGAGGAGTTAACTCGATTCAGAAAGGGACATTGTCACCTAAGATTGTCTTGGTAGTAATTCCTTGCCTACTATAGAACCCATAACATGTGCTTAATGGATGCCACAATTACATGTTTTTTGTCCATGATATTTTATCATTATTCATGTTTCTTTATGATCTATGCCTTACATAATGCCATGTTTTATGTCATTTCTAAATATTTTGATGCTTAAACATTATGTTCATGTTTTCTTATGTTCAAATGTATATGATTTGTTTTATTTTCTCCCTGCTTACCCTTACTGAACATTTTAGCTCACCCTTTATATGGATTCTTTTCCCCGTGATTTAAAGAAAGGTTTTATGTAAGAAAAAAGGGGAAGATCTTTATGGAAAATGTTGAAGATCTTTCACCAAGATTTGAAGATTATATTCCGAGTTTCCAAAGACACTAACTATTACGGTCCTTGTGTGTCTGTTTTTGTTATGTATTAAGTGTTATAGAATAGTAATGTAATATCCTTGTACGTCAAGTTTGGGATCTCTACAATTGGTATTAGAGAAAGGTTTAGTTAACCTTTTCAAACTAGGATGCGAAAATTTTAGTGAGATACCTAGAAATATTTCTAAGGTATGTCTAGGGATGTTCCTAATGTTATGTATAAGTATAGGTTATAGTCCTAGAATTATGATAATGATCATTAATAACCTAGGATTAAACCTGAGATGTTAGAGATTTTAAGTACTCTACTTAATTATATTGTTTTCCCAGTATGATTTTTTCCTCTCAAACTATTCTTTTTGGGTTTTAGTAAATCGTAGGAAATAGGAAGATTCATGATAATGGAGGAAATGATGAACAATGGAATGATATTCTTTATGAGCAACCAAATGAAATTAGATCTGGAAGTCCACATATCATTGTTATGCCTAATCAGAAATCTAATAATATGATCAATAATATCAACTTTGGTATATTTCCCGACTCAGCTAGTAAGAGAAAGATGGAGTTTCAGGATGATCATAGAGGAAAGAAAGATCAATTTCCCTTATGTAAATCATGTGGAAAGAGGAATCAGGTAGAATGTTTCAAAACAATTGGATGATGCTTTGGGTGTGGAAAAGAAGGACACAAAGCCATTAATTGTAAAGAAAATGGTTTAGTTAACACCATGGACAAGGATAATGGTATTTACAAGACATCAAAAATGGTTAAATGTTTTAAATATGGAATGTACAGGAATTATGAAAACCAATTCCTTGAGGGAAAATATCATGAAGAGAATCAGCATGGTCGTATGGGTAGTATTTATATTGATGATGAAGAAGAGACTACAAATGATCTATGAGATGAAAGAATTGTTCAAGATCGGTCAATGGTTGAAGAAGGTTGTGTAATGATTACATGTTTATTAAGAGTAATGTTGTATAAGTCATCTCATGGTACTATGGAATAAAGAGAAATATAAGGATTGTTACACTATTTTTTTCCTTATGTTTTTACATGTATATGTTGAATGGTACTGGTAACCATGAAAGTTTATTCAGATATTTTTCGAAAGCACTTAATATGCACTTAAATAAGCGATAAGGAGATAATGAAATGTTCGATAGTATTAATGAGCTCATGACTGATATAAGGACAAAGTTATATCATGGTTTGAGTATATATAATTTTTTAGATTTTGGTATTTGGAAAGAGTTAACTTTTGACAGAATTCATGTTTTCCCTAAGGTTCAATGGATATTCATTTTTTATTAGAATACATGATTAAGGTATTCACATTATTGGAATGTGACCAAGAAGATATATCGGGGATAAATGATGGTATTCACATGCTCGGTAAATGACATTTCTAGTAATTGTTTTCATTATACTATGATCTTGGACTGATGTATTTAGGATAAGCCTAAAGAATTGAATTGGATTATTTTGGAGATAAATTAGTATTGTTTAAGGCTGGAACTTTTTTTTGATATAATTTCTGTAATGTTATAATAGTGTAGTTTTTGAAAAAGGACACCTGCAGGACGGGCGACAACCCATCGCGTCAGACAAGGCTGTGGGAATCGAACCAACAACCGAAGTGTGACAACCCTTTATCGCCTAATAATGGCCTACAGGATGTTCTTGGTTAGTAAAAAGTAGTTTTATTTTATTAAGTGATATGATAGATGAAGTATAAGTCCATTTTTAGTATCATATACGATTAACCTCACCATAGATGGACTTATGTATATTTTATAACTTTTTCTAACCTTTTTTTGAGATAGATGTAATACCCTATCATTCTATCACATGATATGCTAACACTTCAAGAATGACAAATTCAAATTTATTTTTTAAGAAATGAATTGGAAATTGTTCAAGGAACAAACAACAGTGAGATTATACCTAAATAAAGTAAGTATTTCATCTAATTCAAATTCGTAAACTTTTGGGAAATGATATTGAAAAGAAAAAATATTTTCCTAGTTTATTCACATCCTATGAACTAGATGATACCTAAGATCATAAAAAATTTATGTCTTTGTGATAGTTGGCTTTTTCATGGCCATGTTCTCTACCACTCTCCATAAGAACATGATGGTAAGATTTCTCTTCCACATCCATATTTTCACATTTGTTCTCCTATGTGGAAACCTGATGATGAGTTAATTTGGGTAACTGATATGTTTCCTACTTCACTATTTAAATTTTTTTTTAGTATTAATTTTTACGATGTCTGTTTCTATGAAAGGAAATGTCAAGTAGTAAACCATTTATAACCACGAAGAATTTAGAGGGAGAAATTCATTTTAAGGTGGTAGAATGTAACAACCTGAGATTTTATGAGGATTATTCTTTATAATTTCATTAACGTCTTGTGTTTTACGCTACACCAAAATTATCTTGTGTTATATGCAACACCGTATTAGATTAAAGTATACACATCACTATTCTTTGGTCATATTACACACAATTTCAAGTTCGTTTTGTAGAAAATATTGTACGCAACATTAAGGGTAGATTTTTTTAATGTATAAATGAAATAAGTTTTGATTATTTTATACTCAACAACAAATAGAGATTTCACTACACCCAGCCTTGACTTAGCTTGCATTACTTGCAATCAAGACCTTCCTTGATAGCGTGTGTAGTACGCAATACCGGGTTTTACTAAACAATGATATATTGTTATAATATTATTATGAACTAGCAGTTATGAATAGTATTAACTGCATTTTTAATGTTATACCATTATTATTCATCTTACACATTTTCTAGAACATCGTGTGTGAACGAAATAAATTTTTCGAGTAAAATAAGTATTTTAAAAAAAATGTAGTTCTTCCACCATTTGATGGCGCACCCACTTTAAATTTAGTTTTTTACATGTTTATAAGTACAATTTGACAAAATAAAATTCTTATTTCTAATTTGGATATAAAAATTTACTTTGGATTAATTTTTCATATTATTATAATAGCTTTCATATTTTAATGAATATAAAAAACACACAATATTTTAATTAAAAACAACTTTTTTAATTATAATAATTTGTATGGATAAATTATAATAGTGAATTGATTTAAAGTATAAATATAATATATTTTTACCTTTTAATATAATTTATGTCATTAGCATTGATTTTACATTGAATTCATAGGTAAAACAATTTCAATCTTTTGTAATGATTTAACTTTTAAAACTTGTTTTCTTAACAATCAGATTAATTTTAAATTTATTTCTGCAACTTCTGTGATTTGGTTATGGAAAAATTGATTCCATATTTGGAATCATTAAGTACAAATTATGTTAATAGGCTACTTTTTTGTCACTATGAATAGTAACTACGGTAAATTTTATTTACCATAGTTAAAGGTAAATCGGGTAATTAAGGGTAAATATAATATTATAAAATTACCCTAAAACTTGTATTAATATAATTGGATGGTTATATTTAGACCTAATATATATTTGGGTCGAAATATAATCCATTAGAACCCAGTTGGATGTGATTAAGAACATTAATTTATTTTATTTTCATGAAAGTTAAATATGTCTCACTCAATCTTTAATAACTAGATTATTTTTCATATAAGGTCATACAGAATATAATTTCGATTATAAATACTCATATGAAATATAAAATTATTTTATTTATCATGGTAATTTATTTCTAATTTTTTAGAAATATTTAATTACCTTAATAGCTTGTACATTAATGAGGTAGAAATTATTTTTTTAGTGAAAAATCTATAATATAGTTTTTATTAAAACAATAGTACCTATCAAAAAGACCATAAACTTGACCAAAACTTATTGGTACAGTATATATACACCCTAAGCATCCAAGGATTGATTTTTGGAGGATTTGGATATTTAAAAAACATATTAGGATATTTATATTATTTTATTTTAAACGATGTCAAAGATGTCACCTTCAAAATTTAAAAGGATAAATGAAACCATGTAAAAAGGGTGAGTGAAACTACAACTGAATATAACTGGGATAGAATATAAACCCATCAATGAACTGAAAATAGAAATAAAAGGAAACTCTGATTCCCATCTGTAGAAATGCCCACATAAACGTGGTAGTAGTTAATCTATTGGAATATGAAGTCACATATCATGTTCGTCCAGTCCTACAAAGCCATGTCTAGTCCTAGGCCACCAAGTCCATTGTCGTAGTGTCCGTTGGACTTGTCTCCCTAAACACCCAGGTTAATCCATTGGTCATCTGCAACAAAACCAACACTTGTGGGAAAAGTCCATGCAGGGGTGAGTAACACTATACTATATAGGGACCCCAAAAAAAGAAACACCAAACATCAATTCCTCAACATAAAGCAAGAAAGACAATGAATCACACAATGAGTACATTCTAGGGTAGTAAATGTAGCATCATCAGTCACATAATCAAACACCTCTTATACTGGAGAACTCCTACTCTTGCGGGTATAGTGGGAATGATATGTAATGAAGATGTGCTTCCCACCATCCTCGGACTGCTTAGGTAGTCCTCCCCATCGTTTACCGAGGGATTGAAATGTCACAAAGTGTTGCTTCCAAATACTCAGTTCCAACTAAGGTTCTCCTCCTTAATGCATAATATGGGCCTGAAATGTCATAGAGAGGTGTTTCCTATAGTGTGTCGGCAATGTAAAAGAGAGGTTTTTTCCACGAGGCCAAAAGTCTTTAGTATTCAAGTCGCATCCAGTCGTTGGGTTCTGTACATACCTCACATGGGAGAACCGCACCTCAATACATTCAATGCATATTAAAATCTATAAAAGTCTATATAAAGCATTGAAAGAGATCCACCTCATCGCGAGAGTCCCAACATAGCAAACAGCTCGCTAATCGGATGCGCAGTTTGCAAGATATAGGAGTTTGAGTAGACAGGGGACCAGTTGCGTTGGGGTCCAGTCAGACTGAAATGAACAACCCAGCTTGGGGGTCCCACATACCCAGGTTAATTAATATGGACTCTACCCGACATGGTTCAGGTCGAGGTATATCTGGTCCAGCATGGCCAATGGGCTAGGCCTATCATGCCTCACTGGTCCCGGCCGAGTTGGCCAAGGATCCATCCAGTCGGGTCACCCGGCTACTCGGTCTAGTCTAGCTTGAACAGAAGGGGGAACAGGACCTACATGTTTGTGTTGGTCTAGCCCACTGGGTGTGGGTCTGGCCCACTGGTGTGGCTCCGACCCGTCGGTGCAGGTCCGTCCTGGGGAGTTGCGGGTCCGGCCTGCTGGGCGATTCACGCCTTGCCCGCTCTATAAGAGGCAGATTGGTATGCCTCGTTGGACATGGCCTGATGTCGCGCTCGCCTTCCACCATCACCCAACGAGTCTCCATGGTCGATTGATTATGGCTCATCACACATGATGTGGATCAGTTCCATGTATGCAGCCCTCAAATGTAGTCGAGAAACCGCGTGAGCCGCCTCCATCCTGCTGCTTCATTCATTACATCGTACACCTTATTCTAGCTCACTATCTTGGCGCACCACCACTCACCTATGTTCATCATCGTGTACCACCAAGTCTTCACCAATGGTACATTATTTGCATCTGTTGTGCATGCATTCTAAAGGAAACGTAATCTCTACCATGAAGGTCTCAAATTTATGTTTTCATTGATTCATGATTTTGGCCACAATAATCACCGACAACATATGTTCATAGGCCTTGTTCATGTCGGCATGTGCCCTCCGCGTTTGAGGATTACAACACAAGGGAGTTATGTGGATTTTAATTTGATAAAAAATGATAATTCAATCTCGGATAAAGAAACCCCAAATAATTAACCCCCCCCCGCAAGAACACATAGTCTACGGATTAACCTATTCATGGTTTAATCCGCATTTGTCATTTTGAAATAAGAACAGGGAAACATTACAATAAAATATCCCCTCCCTATTCATGGGTTAATCTATGTATGTCCCTTCCTAGATCAGATCATTGAAAAGCATCGAAGATGATGAATTTCCCCCGGCATTCATCATTTTTTTATTGGGTGGAAGTCCATTAGAGGCCCTTCAGAGAATCGTCCAATTTTGTTTATCCTTATATCACCAGCGTGCCGAACTACAAATAGGATCACTTCATAGTGTTTCATTATGATGTGACGCAGCATCATTACGCTATTTAATTATTGAAATAGCCTCACTTTTATGTGTCATTAAAGCATCATTATATTGCGAGTTAACAAGAAATTTATGACCCTCATTAATTCAAATTTTCACTGCCCTATCTCTTTCCCCCCAGCTTTTCTATCCTCCACTCACCTGGGAGAAAGAAAATAACAAAAATTATTTTCAATTAATTTATTATTTTTCTCAAAAAGTCCAAAAAATAAATTTTTCCAATCAGCTCTTTCCATCCATATTTTAGTTATTTTTAGTTGAATATCATCATTCTGAATTCAACGGTGTCCCTTGATTTTTAATTGGAGAAATAGTTCAAAAGATAGAAAATCCTAATCACACATTTACTGAACATTCATTTAAAAATTTCCAATATTTCGTTAAGGGAACTCCATACCTCAAAATCACGTGTCGTCGAATTTCTCAGTTTGGAAATAATTCCATATAAAAAAATTACACTTAAATTCGGAGGCCTTACATTATTCCCAAATTTTGTCTTTTGTCCCCAAAATCTAGAACAACAACTGAAAAAAGTTTTTGGGGGGTAGTGAGAAAAAATCTGAGCCTCTCTCCCCAATGTGCTCTCTTAAAGATTCCCTTGTATCCATCGTACACGCACATGAGGAATCAACCTCACTTGTTAGTACCGATCCTTTCAATCAATATCTCCACTGGAAACACTACACACATTTCCCCATCATCAATTTCTATCTTTCCCAAGTCAATGATGTGTGATGGATCATGCACGTACCTCCTCAGTTGTGACACATGGTGAAAATAAGGTACCTGGTGCATCTGTGGAGGAAGAAATATGTGGTAAACCACCTTTCCATCTATGTGTATGATCTGAAAAGGTCAAACTAACCTCGTAAATAGCTTGTCTCCCTGTCCAAATCATCAAAATACTTTTCATGGTGAGGCCTAAAGAAACACATGATATCTATTTTGAACTCTAAGGGTCTCTATATCTTGTCTTCATAATACTGCTTCCTACTCTGTGCTATCCTCGTATGCTCCTGGTTGATATGCACCTTCTTGGTGGTATCCCAAACCAACACTGTACCAATGAGTGTCAACTCCTCTGAGTCTGTCCAGTATATTGTGATCTGCATGGCCGCCCACAGAAGGCCTCAAATGGTGCCATGACAATGATGGAGTGATAGATGTTACTGTATGAAAACGACACTAGTAGAAGATGGTCTTCTTAACTATGAACAATGTCAAGGAAGAAATCATGGAGTATATTATCTTAGGTCTGTATGGTCCACTCTTTCTAACCATCTGTATGGGGATGAAAAAATGTCCTCAAACGTAGCTACATCCTAAATTCCTTCTTCAATATCTTCCACAAACGGAATATAAATAGAGAATCATGATCTGAGACAATCGTCGAAGGCACCCAGTGAAGACACACTTTCTCCTGGATGAGGATTCTTCCCAATCCTTCTACTGAACCCTACTCCAGGATGGGTAGGAAGTGAGACAACATTGTAACTCGGTCAACAATCTCCCAGATAGAGTCATGACCCATATATGTAAGTTGTAACCCTATTATGAAGCCCATCGAGATACCATCTCATTTCCACTTTGTTACCTCTTGTGATAGAGTTAGGCATACTGGAACCAAGTTCTCAGCCTTCACTTTTTGACATGTAATGTATTAAGAAATGAACTCAGCCACAACTTTCTTCATATTTGGACATCAGTATAGGTGTTAGTGGTCCTTGTATATCTTCTCCATATAAGGATATTCCACCAAAGGAGATATATGGAACTCCCTCAACACCCCCTCACAAAATTCCACTAGTAATAAAGTGCACCCTCTAAAAAGGATGATATGATCCCCAACCATCAAAAATCCATCAAGAGCATGTCCTTAGGATAAATGAGCATATCATGCCTCACTGTCAACATCCCCAACTGTTCCTCCCTGACTCATTGTAATATTGGGGGGGGGGGGTAAAGTTATTGGATAGAGGTATGTAGCTTCACCATCATCCACGAAGGATATTAGAATCACAACTAACTGCTTTATCGCCTCACTCAGTAGCTGCAATAGAGTCATTATGCATAAGGTGTCTACCACCACGTTCCCCTTTCGAAGAGTATAGACTATCTCAGATTCATGGTCCTAGAGGAAATCTATCCATTTCCAATGTATCTAGTTTACATCCTTATAGGAAAATATATACTTGAGACTATTGTGGTTGGAGTAAACTGTAAATTGTTCATCAATCAAGTAGTGCTTCCACATATTCATGGCAAATACCATTGTTGCTAACACCAGGTCATGGGGCGTGTAGTTCTTCTCATGCCACCTCAACTTTTGTGATCCATAGGTGATAACCACTCAATCCTGCGTGAGTACACAAATATGCTTGGTCCATGATGTGTTGTAGTAATCTACATACCCAACACCCTCCTCTGGTAGTCGCATGACAGGTGAAATAGTCTGTCTTCGGCTCAACTCAATGAAAATCTATTGGAATTTATCCCACCACAAAAAGGGTTGTCCCTACCATGTCAAAACTGATAAGGATGCAGCTACCATGGATAATTCTGACACAAACCTCTGATAGTAACCAGCCATCCCCAAGAAGCCATGCACCTCAGTCATGCTCCTAGGTTTCTATCAAGCTTGAATCGCCTCTATCTTCACGGGATCTACTAAAAATACTACCTCCAAGATGACGTGTCCAAGAAAATGGACACCCTGAATCCAAAACTAACACTTCGAGAGCTTACCATAATGTTGGTTTTCTCGAAGTGTATCAAATAAAACTTGTAGGTGCACAACATGCTCTTCCTCCGTTGCTGAGTCCACCAAGATGTCATCGACGAAGACCATGGTGAAGCGGTTTTGGTATTGTAGGAATATCATCTTCATGATTCCCATGAACACTGTTGGGGAATTGGTCGAACCAAAAGGAATCAGTAAGAACACATAGTGGCCATACAAGCAACTGAAGGCTGTCTTTGTTACATCATCATCTCGTACCCTGAGCTGGTGACAACCAGATCTAAGGCCTATTTTTGAGAAAAAAATTTCTCCCTTCATCTGGTAGAAGATGTCATTAATTTTTGGCAGTTGCTACTTGTTATTAATGGTTGTCATGTTCAGGCACCAGAAGGTTATGCACAACCCCAAACTCATATCTGCCTTCTTGGTAAAAATCATTGGGTTTTCCATGGTGAAACATTGTGTGTTACGAACCCATTCTCCTGCAAGTCCTCCAACTTTACCCTCATCTCATTAATCTCTTCATAATCCATTTTATATTCTGATGTGGATATCTGTCTCTTCCCTGGGTATAGGTCAATAAAAAGCCTACCTCCGTATGAGGTGGTATCCATGGAACCTATTCATGAAAAACATCCTCATACTCTTCCACCATGACATGGAATCTTGGACGCCTCTCCCTCACTTCCCCAAGTGTGAGGATATCCAACTAGTGAGTGATCGTCTCCACCCTCCTCTAAGAATGTCTATCCTATGATGAAAGGGTTTCATTCTCACCAGTGAAGGAAAACATGGTTCCATATCCACGAACACACCACACTGTACGCCCAAAAAAGTCGATCTGAGAATGGACTGTGGATAACAAGTCCATACACAAGATGACATCACAAGGCCTCGACTTCACTACTTAGAGATCCCAGGTGATGGTCTATTATACTAGAGTAATATCACAATGCCAGAACTAGTATTTAATTGTAAAATACCCTCCCATAAAAATGTCTACCTATAAGGATCAAGTCTACAACTTCACCAGAGTCTCTGAGATCTAAACGAGATTTGTTTCAAAGAAGGAGTGACTAGAAACATTGTCTCTAAGTACTGCATCTTAGGTGGATAAGAAACATATCATAACTCAGATCATCTATAGTGTGTCTTGGTCATAGGCCTCTACTACCTGAAGTTGAGCTCAACCCTATCTGCATGCTCCCTACGGTCGGGATGTACCATATGGGGGTGGTGGTGGTAACACCTCGAACCGTCACCCACAGACTACCACTCGACCATCTCACATGACACAGCTATATCCATGAAGACCTCATCGTTCGAACTGCTTCCCCTACCTCGACGGCCCCTAGCCATCTAATATTCATCTTTATGGAAAGTCGGATAGTCACGTGACATGTGTCCCTACCCACAGTACGAGTAGAAAATCCTAGCCCCCATCTGACTCCCTATGGCCTGGGAGCCTCGCACGGTCGACCATGAGTCCTAGGGTCAGCCTCTGATTGACCTGTCCCACCGAGGCCCACACATATATTTTATGGTACCTGGAAAAGACTTTGCTACATGGGGTCTGCTAGCAGTGCTAGCTATCTTCCCATTCTCCTTTAATAAGCTATCCATAAAAAGGGCACACTCTAGAACCCTAGCATGGATAGGGATGCTGAGATACACAACTGAAGCCTTGATCTCCCACCTATGTCCTTTCTCAAAGGCTCGATCACTAAAGAATGGGTTTCAAACTAAATATTTGGAGCAAAAGGAAAGATATATGAACCTTATTGAGTCCTCTTCCATCATCATGTTGTCATGTTGTAGGTGATTCGCCTCCCGGATGTCTTCCAAGTGTATTGTCGTGGGAAAAAAATCATCCCTGAAAATCCTCTCGAATATATCCCAAGTGATGGTAACATAATCATGTGTCTTGATGGACATACTCCACTATCTCCCTACTGAGTCTTTTATAAGGATCACTGTCGAGATCACCATCTAGTCAGATGTTGTCCTCACTAATCGGAAGACTCATGTCATGAACTCTAGACAGTTCTCAATGACCCGAAGATCATTATCTCCCCTAAAACCATGAGTTATCTATCTCTGAAACTCATGTAGGAGACTGAGCTTGTAATCATCATCTACCGGAACTGCCGAAAGAATATGCTTACCATTAGGTGGTGGTAGCACTGGGAACCACCCAAGGGGGGCATCACTATAACTGGTCCCTAAACGGGTGACTATTCGCAAGGCGGGTTGTCCTCATGAACCTGTATCGAGATTCTGACTAGTCATCCACTTGGAGGCATCATTAGATAGGTCAAGATCTACCATGGTTATAAGTTTACATGGTGAGGTGACTATTATTCAAAATAATATAAGGTGATTCTTATGAAACCAAATTTTTTCTTGTATTGAGCTGAAAAGAAGAATTCAAGGTCATAGTGTATGTATACGTTGGTCATTGCACCAACACAGGACTCCCCATATCAAAAAGTTAGATTCAAAACACTTAACATTGTTACCTCAAATTAAAACATAGACAATCGGTCCTTTAAAAGGTAACTGACCCTCCATTTGATACAACATTGTCAAGACCCATCCCCTAGGGCCCATGCTGTGACTACCCAAATATCATCTCATGATTGATAGGGGTTGGTTACTAGCACCTAAGGTATCAAACTACAACTGGGAGAAATTTTCTTTAGTAAAAATATGTACAAATATTCCCAACCACATCCCAACACACAAAAAGGGGTAAAAGAAAACAACTTAAAAAACTAAGTGAAATTACTACTAAAAGTAAGTGGGCTAGAATACAAACCCAAAAAAAGAACTAAAAATAGAAAAATACAAAATGAAACTCTAATGGCCATTCAAAGAAATACAAACATGAATGTGAAAGTAGTGAAGATACTAGAAGCTGATGCAGTATGTCAAGTTATCTCAGTCCTATCGGGCCCATGCATTTTCTTATGCCACTGATTCCACTATCGTAGCATCCGTTAGTCCTATCTCTTGGAGCACCCTGGTCGAAACGTTGGTCATATCCACCAGAAAAAACACATGCGGGTGACACCCGTGCAAGGGTGAGTAACATTGTACTCAGTAGGAACCCAAAACAAAAATTAATATCCACATAACAAGTTCACAATGTAAAGAACGTAACACAAGACATATGACACCAGGTACATTCTAGGGTAGTAACAGTAGTATCCTTAGTAACATTTTCAAAAACCTCAACTACTAGATAAATCCTCCTCTAGCGAGAATATTTGTCTTTCCATGTCAAGATTTGGGGCTTCCCACTAACCTTTTACAACTTATGTACTCCTCCCCAACGTATACTATTGTTCTGTAAAGTCACATAGAGGTGTTTCCCACAATTCATCGCTTACTAATGTACCCCTCGTCACGTACTATGGGCCTACAATGTCATAGAGATGTGCTTCCCACCATGGGCCTTCAAATTCATAGAGAGGTGCTTCCCACTGTGGGCCTACAAATTCACTATGACATGGTTCCTACTTGGCCAAAAGTTATCAGTCTTCAAGTATCATCTAGTCGAAGGGTTTTGATTATATATCACATGGAAAAATAAATTATAAATCCATTTGTTATATCTAAACTACCAAAAAAGTCACCATAGTGTGTCCCAATATATCCACCTCATTGAGAGGGTCCCAACACCATAGATAGCTCATCAATCAGATGTGCGGTGTGCAAGATACAAGAGTTTTATTTACGAGGGGATCAGTTAGATGGGGCCCAATACAACCTGGTCAGATAGAGGTGACCAACCTGAAATGGGGGTCCCACATACCCTCGATCATTAAGACATAATCGACCTAACATGGTGAGGGTCAAGCCCAGTCTGATCCGACCTTGCTAGTGGACTAGGCCCAACAGGCCTCGCTGGACCTGGCCCGGTTTGCTGAGTGTCCAGCCTGCCAGGTTCCCCAAAGACATGGTCTAGTTCAGCCCAACCCGAAGGGGGCACTGGTCCGACCAGCCGGTGTTGTACCAGTCCTCTGGAAGGGGTCCGGTAGGTTGGCACTGGTTTGGCACGGTGAGTAGCAGGTCCATCCCACGAGGAGGATCTAGCCCCTTGTGCAGTTTGCACCCCGCCTGGTCCTCCTCGCTGGATGTGGCTGGATGCAATGTCCATCCACCGCTATCTAACCACTTTTCGCTGCAAGGGGCCTCCTCTATCATGGTCAAGCGAATGCAGCCTGTTGCGTGGGATGCGTCTCGATGTCACATATGATTACTCCAACCGCCGACCCAGCTGGTGGTTTTTCCCATATCGCCATGTAAATTTTTATGGCGCATCGCTATAGTGCACCACCACCCTCCCACGGCCACTGCCAACAACATCACGCCACCTGACTCTTCTGCACACCAATGGGTCAGCACCGGTGGTCTGTTCTTTGAGCTGCTTGATCATACATTCTCTGGGAAACGTTCTCTCCATCGTGAATGTCTGAAATCTGTCTAGTCTTCGATTATAGAGTTTGGCCATGAAAAACACCCATAGTAGAGGGGCTCAGGCCATGTTTGTGTCCTCCTGTGACTTCTACGATAGAAGTTTACAACACAAGGAAGGTCTGAGGATTTTAATTCACACTAAAATGATAATTCAACCCCAGATAAAAAATCCCAATGAAGTCACCCTCTGACAAGAACACACTGTCTGTGGATTAACCTATTTGTGTGTTAATCGATATTCGTCATATTGAAATATGAATGAGGAAACATTAAAATCAAATTAACCCTTCCTCTTATGATGTCTGATGTCACGACATTCTATCTCGAGGGATTAAGACATCGATGTCTCTTCCCGGCTCTGATCTTTGAATGGAATCTAAGATTATGAAGTCATGTTGGCGTTTGTTATTTTTCGCTGGGGTGGAAGTATATTAAGGGTTCTCCAAAATATCATATAACTTTTTAATCCTTTTTCCCCAGTGTTTCGACATATAAATAATATCACGCCACTAATTTTCCATTATGATGTGATGTCACATTGTTAAACTATTTAATTATAAAACAATGTCAATGTTACACATCCTTAAAGTGTCGTTATGATGCGAGGTAACAAGCCATTAGTGAGCATCAGTAATGCGAATCGTTGTATGCCTATTAGTTACCTATAGCATCAATGTCCACCACTCAACGATGAGAAATAAATTAAAATAATTCTTTTAAATTCTTTTATTATTTCTCTCGAAATGTCCAAAAAATAACTTTTCTTATCGGCCATTTTCTTCCCAATGTTAATTCATTAATATGAAAATCATTGCATTATAAATTAAATGATTCCTTTATATTTTTTTATGATTGAAATGGTTCAAAAGATATAAAATCCCACTCACACATTTACTGAACATATCTATAAAAGAATTCAATCTTTTGTTTCAGGATCTCCGAACCTTAGAATCATTTGTCGTCGAATTTACCTATATCAAAATAATTCTATATAAAAAATTACATGAAAATTTTGAGGTGTTACAATGATAAAACAAAAATTTTGGGAGATTAGAAGAATGTTCTATTGGAATGAAGCTATTAGTTTGAAAAATGATTCATTGTTATAGATTTCCATGAAGTTATAGAATGACTATTTAATAATGTTATAAAAGGAATGAGATGGTTTGATGAATAGGATTAAAATGATTAATTAACAAATAAATATTGGGATATATTATTAAATGTGATTTGTTTAAAACAATTAAATGAATGGTCAGGATATTGGAATGAGAATGAATAAGATATTTTTCTAGTGCTTTTGTTTAATTACTTTTGGGGTGGAAGTGAAAGTGGTGATGTGGTGATATGGTTAATGATTTTTGGTTAACCCATGGGTTGTTCTTGTGGGTGGCTATATGTATATACTTGTATTTTATTTTTGTTTTATATACACACCACGCAATACAAAAAACAATATCTTAGAGACGTTTGTTTAGAAACATGGCTAATTATTAAATCTAGCGACATTTTTCGAGAAAATTCATTAAATGAAAAAAAATTCTGAATATTACATTTAATTTCACAGTATTTTCTGAATAACATCTCTATTTTAGTGATGTTTCTTAAATATGTTTCTTATTTAGTGGCCTTTCCTTAAAAAATAACCAATTCAGTAGTGTTTTATGAAAAATATTCCAAATTTAACAACATTCTCAGAGAAGGTCGCCAATTTGGACATGTATCATGATAAACATCTCTAACTGAGTGATGTTTTCTAAAAAACAAATCTTAAACATGGCCTTCTTTTACAAAAAAAATAATTTAGCGACATTCATTAAGATACAACAATAATTTACCGAAATTTAGTATTAAATATCACTATATATATATCTCTCTCTCTCATTTACAGGTATCGATGTAAATTTATATTTTGATATATATATATATATAAACACCAACACATACATATAAACACACACACATAAAGAGAGAGAGAGAGATATATATATATATACACACATATATATAAATATATACATATACATATTTATGAAAGCCATATATATTTTAAATGTAGTCTATTTTTTAAGAAAACATGGCTATTTTAGATATATTTTTACTAGTGTTTGAAAATATGGATTATTATATATATATATATATAATTATAAGTATAAAAATGTATATGTAAACATACACATATATATTTACACACACACACACACAAACATATATATATATATATAAACAGACACACACAAACACACACTAATATATATATATTTATATATTATATATAAACATTTAATTATATATAATAATATAAAAATAATATATATAAAATTATAGCATTTAACAGAAAAAATCCCCACATATATATAATATATTGATATATTGAAAAATTAAATATAATAATATAATTGAATCATAAAAATTTAAATATATATATATATATATATATAAAATAATATATATATATATATACATAAAATACAAACATATATATATATATATATAATATAAAATATAAAAATATATTACCATATTTATTAATATATACATATATTAATTTATGAAATTATTATAATATTTAATATATATATTTTAATATATATATATATATATAAACATATATAAACACAGAATCACATATATATTTATATATATTTGTATATGTGTGTTTATATATATACAGATATATAAATATATATAAATACATAAAAAACAAATATACATATAAATACATGCATTAGTATATGAAAAAAATATTTTTTAAATTTAGTCACAATTTAAATAAAATGATCCTATTTTAGTAACATATTATTATTATTTAGATGTTTCTTGTTATATATATCATGAATTCTCTGAGTTGGAATTGATGGCTATGGAAGAAGAGTTTTATCGTGGATATGGGGATGGGTTTGGGTTTGAAAGTATGTAGTACTTTTTTTTGGCTTGCGGTACATGTTTACTGAACTTTTCTTTTATTAATAAATGGTCAGAGGTCCTGCCTCTGGATACAAATTCTTGTATAATTATGTATACGTTCACATACATATTAAAACACACACACACACACACACATATATATAAACACATATATAAAATATTTCATATTAAAAATAAATAAATAAATAAATAATATAAATACAAAAATGTATAATATATTATATAAATATATAATATAAACATTAAATAGGAATAAAATATAAAAAATTATGAAAAAATATAATATATAAAATATAAACACACACATATATATATATATATTAATTTATTTATTTTCATATATATATATAATATTAATTTTTTAAATACTAAAAAGTATTTATATATAAATATTATGTATAAAAAATATATAAAATATTAAAATCATGAGTGAGTTGGTGGGGTATTCATATGTTGAACTCGGAGGTGAGATGTATGATTCCTCGGGAGGGATAATTTCGACCTCTGTATGTCTCCCCATTGTGTTATGTGTGTTGAGATAAGGTAAACTATTTGGGTGGGTCATAATGTGGGTCAACATGGGGATTATAGGTAATGGATGGATGTGGAGGGTGCAAGGGTATATATGGGTTGGTTATGAGGTGTGGTATGGGAGTGTACTATAGAGTAAACACTATTTTTTTGGGGATGAGGGGTACTAAAAAGCATTGGATAGTGGGGAAGATCAGGGGTAGTGTAATATAGATGGTGGGTCAGTGGGGTAATATTTTTTTTATTTTAAAAAATTGTTTAAAATATACCAAATTAAGAACCCACATATAAAAAAATTTAAATATATTTTCCAAAATTTCTAGAAAAATTTAAAAACTTACATTTCTCCAAATAGAGACATTTATGTTTAAACATTATTAAATGAGGTGTCACTAAATAGATACATTTGAAATATCCTTAAATTAATGTAATTAATTTACCTAAAATTTTAAAAAATGATAGAAACAAAATTGTCTTTAAATATTGATGTTAAGAATCTCAACTAATTTTGTACTATTCATGAATTTCATTAATTAACTTCATTTTCCTATTTTTATAAATTCATGTTTTTTATATACATAGAAAATTCATAGTGTTTATAAACATCTCTTAATTAATAAAATTTCATTTAGATACCTTTTTCAGAAACATCATAAAAGGAAATATAGATGTTTTAAAATGTAAAAAACAAAAAAAATCATTAGTTTTTGTTTTTTGTTGTGAAATATTTATCGAGTTATGTATGATGACACTTATATATTCACTAGGGGTGATTTACCCAACATGTTGATGAAGAGGATGGATTTTGGGATAGTAAATATTTCTTATTATCTATTATGGATGAATCGATATGCACATGCTATTATAGATGAAGGTTAATTTGGGAATTAGGTGTTATTCCAAGGGTCTTTATGTGAGATTTGATATGACTATTCTGTTGGGTGGATTATATTGTCGGTCTTTCATGATAATAAGAGGGATTAGGGTGAATAACATTATGTTTATTATACCATAATACTCTTATTGTTAAACTTGTTCTGACTGGATGGCCCATATATATTCAGTCGAGATGAGATATAACCAGATTGTGGGGTGGTAGACCAAATGTTTTTGAACGTGATGTGATGTAACACATATCTAGATCATTGGAATATTTTATCAGGAGGAAATAGTATTTCTAATATTCATGATGTTTGGGTAAGAGAGAGGATAATTAGTGTGAAAGTTTTGTGGGGTACCCAATATTGATTTGTTACTTATTATGTTATTACACATGGATTTCATTTTTATGGTGAGAATTTCAAGATGGGAATGGTTTTTTATATATGAATTGTTTAGGTCATAAATCCATGAGAGACATGGTTTATGCTACTGAGTATAGTTTCATGATCAACATACATATATAAACTAAATTTAATGTTTGTAGGATGACTATATGGATTATGATGCAAATTATTTTAGCATAGATTTATATATATTTGGTGTCACTGCAGAAGCTTTGATTTTGGGTATTTACCTTTCAAGACATTTATCTATACTTATTTTATTTATACATGCACTATGTAATGGTTTTGATATGTTTTTATAAAATTTTATTTAATTGTTTTGGGATGATTCTTCTAATCTCTCGATTTGATATTACCATAGATATAAATGTATCCCATTTCATGAGATATTTATACAATTATTGATTTTATTCAATTGGGGAACAACAAGAGGTGGTACTTGGGGGGCCACTATCTCTCTCCCATTGTTGTCATATCATTTTCAGGATGGGTTGTGATAGATCTATTATATCCAATTATGATGTTATGTTATGATTACACCATCCATTATGGGGAAACCATGATTCTCCCCAATGTCAACTTCTATCATGATTCTATTGTTTTATCAATGGGTTTTATATGAAATTATTCACCTCTACATACCATTTTTACATATGATGAATATTTTTTCAAGTAATTTTCTTTGATTTATTTAAATTATTTTTTATGATGTATTTTCGTAATTGTAAACAAATAATTTTTTGATGTGATATGATAGTAACATATTTTATAGAAGATGTTAAGAAGTGAAATTCAAGAATATTACATTTTTGTGATTTATGTTCCATTTTAATGGATTCTGAGACAAAGAAGTAGAGTTTTATAAAACCCTTAGTATATAATATTTTTAATATTCATATTGGGTTATCATAATTTGGTTATCAATTTATCATGTTTTAATTTATATATTTAGGAAAATTTAGGTAACAATTTCTCATTCCATTGGTTACTTATTATATTATTAATTACATGATTTCATAAGGCAGTAAAATGTATTAATTTTGATCAATGGAATCCTATATCTCCCTCAAATTAATTGTTTAAGGATTTATTGTAACATAACAGGTTAATAAATAATATGACATTTTCATATTATTTAATATTTATGAATAAAATATTAATATTCATTTTAAGTAGATGATTTGTTCAATGGCATACCCAATACACAATAACGAGTTTCTTTGAAATCTTACGTTGCACACTAATAATATAATAATATTATATTAAATCATACTTAACGCCTAGCCATTATAATAGAGGGAATTAATATAACAAACTAAAAAATTAATATATATGTTTTTTAAATATTTTTACATTTATCCAATAAATGATAGAGGCTTAAAATGCTAATGAATCCAATTTTAAGCATAAATATTCTAATATTCTTTAAAATATCAATAAACCACCTTTTTATGGCGAAACCTTTTTAAATATATTTTTTGTCACATTTATATGTTATATTTGACAAAATAAAATTATTTTTTTATAGTTAAGACATCAAAATTTACTTTTTGTGATTTTTTTGTATTTTTCTGATAAAGTACATTTTTAGTGAATTGTGAAAAATGGTGTATTTTAATTCAGAGCCTCCCTTTTAATCTAATTTATTTCAATGGATATATTATCTTTTTAATTTGTTTTAATGTGTAATTATAATTTATTTTTACCATTTAACCCAATGTTGTTCATTGGAATTAATTTCACTTTAAAATTCGACATAAACAAGTGTCAATCTTTTGATGGATATTGTTTCACAAAAACAAGTTTTTTGTTTTGACAATAGGAATTAATTATAATGTTAATTAAGGAAAATTATCTGTTTTGAATTTGGTAAAATGGACATCATTTTTGAATTTGGAATTTCAAATATATCTTAGGGTGAATTTTTGGTATTTTTCTGAAAAACTTCAATTTTGATGAATAGTGAAACCACTAAGTGGTAGTTAAAAAAATGATTTTTCGTTTAAATGAAATTTTACCACTTCTATGAATTGAATTTCAAAAATCATACATACATGGTTGTCATTAGTAAGTAAAATTTGGTTCAATGGGATGAAAATAATTGTTGGTGAATAGTAACTTTTGACTCTTTTTAACCGCGATTAATAGTAATTAGGGTAATTTAATGTAAAAATAATGTTATAATAATATGAAAATACCTTTAAACTTGTCTTAACCTTATTTTATGAGTCATGGAGGACCATGAAAATCCATGGGTTAATTCGGGGACCCCATGGAGCCTCATGGGTATAATAATGACATTAATAACTTTTTATTTAACGTAAAAATAAATATGTCACAAACATGTTTTGTTTTATTAAAACAATTTTTACATGTGGTTATATAATTTATCATTTTGACTATAAATATTAATAAAAAATATTATAATATTTCATACATCATGGTAATTTTTTAATAATTTTTATACATCAAATATATAAAATTATTTATGATACCATGATTATGCAGTGATTACCTCATTAATGAATGATTTAAATAAAATGAAGATAAGTTAAAATATATGGCATAAACTTGTAGAAAACCTATTGTATGGGTGAATTTAGATTTCTTAACACATTATCCTCAAAATATATCATTGTGGGACCTTTAAAATCTAAAAATCTTTTTATAATAATGTAACATTTTAAGACATTCCAAATGTGACCCTCATCCCTCTTATAAAAGGCCCCAACATCTACCCCCGTACCCACACCTCTCAAGCCCTTGGATCATCAAAAATCTTCTCATATTATCTATCCACATCCCTCTATTACTCCTAGGAGCCTAACATTGGGCGTAAGTCTTCCCAAGGATGTATTTGGATCAAATCAAAAAGAGTTACCCGATTTAGAGGTAATGTCTTCTCTAGAGTTCCTTTATTTTATTTTCCTTCTTCACTCACCATTATATTCTTATTATTTGAACCCATAATAACAATAGTATCATCAATATACTATTATGTTTTTATAGTCATTATTCTACCTAAACCTACAGAGAGATCTACCTAATGGTTAATGAACATACTGTTTCTGTGGGTGAATAATTACTGCCTCACGAAATGATGATTGTTCAATACTCTTTTAACACCTCTCATGGTGGCCATTATGATGTCACTATGTCTATATATGATATGTATGGTATTTATTTATTTTTCTATATTCTTCTTAATTTTATTTTTAAATCACATTGTTATGCTTTTACTGATGTGGAACTGCGATAATTTCATCTGAGGAAGTGTGGTCTACCACCTCCTCAAGTGATGTGACTCGTTCATTCCTAACATGGAATTTATAAAGAATGTAATTAATTGACTTATTATAAATATATAAAATTTATATTATACTGTAATTATAATATATATATATATATCATTTAGTTTTATTTCCTTTAATATGATAAATAAATGAAAGTAGCATTCACGAATACATACGACCTACCGTCTCCATAAACAGTGCATTTCAGTTTTTATCTCCAAATGTTATGTAATCATATAAAATGAATAATTACTGGATATATATTATATTTAAATCATTAATTCCATTCTGGAGATTATTTACTTATAACTACATGGACAATTCTCTTCAAACAAGTTTATTTTTGACTAATGTACCGAACATCGACAAAACGTATGATATAAAATCACATAATTAACTAATTATTATAACATGATAATATGTGATATTAATTGAATAATAAAAATTACATAATTCCTTAACCAATTATAAATTGACCATGTATTATTATTCAGGAATATAAATAAATGAACAGGACATGTTGGATTTGAGGTAAGAGATCCTACCTCTCTCTTTCTTTTCATGTATTCTCCTTTATGTCATTTATTTAAAGCTCCATGTTCTTATGTTGGGAATGTTCATTTATATTCATTATAAAATCCTTTTCATGTTCATATTATGAAAGAAACCCTCTTTCTCTCATCAATTCAGTTTAAGAATGTTTAAGTGGCGTCGTTAGGCTGCCGAATTTTTGTAAGGAATTTCTTATCTCACTTTTAATTCTGTGAGATTTCCATTGTTTGCCACTTATTTGATTCATGTGGTGTATTTTGTACTGCCATTTCATATATATTATAATTATTCTATTTATTTTCAGGGTATTATTTATTTCATTTGGTGTTTATTATCTTTTGGTCAGACGACTCGATTGATTATAATGAGGTAAGGGGATTTTATCTCAGTTTTTATTCGTGTAAGATTCATGCTACATTTTCCACTATTTCCTTTTGTGTGGTGAATGTAATTCTCTTTATTTTATTAATTTTTTAATATATTTTAATTTATGGTTATTTACATATTCATTTTATGACCCTTCTTTCATGGGGCATATGTTTTGAATGTTACCCAAATCGGTGAGGGAACCTTTCACCCTCCTCTTTTTAAAAGACTTCTTTTTGTTAAGAATTTTTATTTACATATTCTCATGTTGGGATATGTTATTATATATCCTTATTTCATTAAATTTTATGTCCAAGTGATGGTATAATATTTTTATCTCTCATTAACTCATTTTCTATGTTTTTATGTGACGTCGTTAGGCTGTCGAATTTCTCTAAGGGAACTTCTTATCCCAATTTTAATTCTTTTGGTTAAACCTCTACATATTGATTATGTTATGCTATGAATATGTGTGGATGAAATATGATTGTTGTACACTTAATATCCACGTATATTAAGTTTATTTATATTTGTCACACAAAATTATATAATTGATTTATCCATAATCTATGGATATCATCTTCGTACAGGACTTCGTCTCAATCTCCTTTAATTGAGGAATATTTTTATTTCTAGGGGACATTATTTTTTACGATGTATAAAAACCTTTTGACTTTTAATTTCATTAAAAAAGAGTATTTTTATACGAAGCGTTTTACTAAACGACAAAATTAATGTTTTTGTCTTACGTATGCGGCGGCAACGAATTTTCCGCCACTGTGACCATTATTTGAGTTTCATCTTCCTCTAAAAGCCATAACATTATTTAATTGAAAATTAAATACCATGCTTTACATTGTTATTGAAAATTGTTATGAATATGTTCTGATTATATCAATGTGTATTATTGATATCTTGATATTTAAATGTTGAAATTTTTTTATTCCTTTATGCATGTAATATGTGATATGATTATGTTATGGCACTTGGGCATTGTTTAAGAAGTCAGGTGGTTCTGTGATAAACTAAGGGTGGGTGAGCCTGAGATAGCTCTCCAATGCATTGGGTAACATGATGGAGTTAAATTCTAAGGTTTCATGAAAGAGATTTAGGGAATATACTGTGATTGGTATTCCAAACGCAACCATGAAGGTTACTCCCTACGTAAGAATCTTATGAATGCATCAAGTTACATTTATGTTTTATTATTTATATGTGTATTTCACAAATCATATGATTTCATGGTATATGAAAAAATTCTTATTATATGTATATATTGATGATCTAATGTTTTCATTCTTTGTGTATCCCTTACTGAGATTTTTATGCCCATCCTAAGTTTTTGAAATGTTTTTCACGGGACATAAAGTAGAATATGGTCAAGGATGGGATCAAGGAAATGCCATGATTTATTAAACATGGAACTAGACATGAATCTTTTGTTCAAGAGTTTTTATTTTGTGAAAAAAATGGAAACTTAGTAGATGTTTCTACTTTGTAATCATTGAGATGTAATAGTTATGTCCTAAATCTCTAAAACTATAAACTTGAAAAGATCCTCAATGTGAATTATTCATTTAATTCAAGATTATGTAATGTTTAAAGGTTGGGTCCTTATATTTATATCTCATGAGATACTATAAGAATCACGTGTGGAATTATTAATCCATGATGGGTAATAAGTATCGAATCATCTTCCTTATATAGGAACGAGTCAGTGGTGACTCATCTAATATGGGAATCATATTTTGATTCCTTAAACACATATAAATTTCTAGATTTTCTTAATTTAGTTTGACTTATTTTTTTCCTTATTAAATATATATTTTGATCCAATTCTCAATCCTTATGGTATCCTATATTCTAATTATATTATATTTTATTATTTTAGGAATTTTTTGTTTTATTTGATTATCATAATTTTATTCAAAACCCTATTCATGATGATCCTTATTTTGTATTATGTTTCTATTCTTTTAAAATATATTCATAAAAATATTTGATGATTAACATATATGATTCAATTTTTTTATCTGAAAAGTCTTCCTTTCTCATATTTTCCCTCATGTTGATGTTATAATTATTATACATGGTTGATATTTGTTCCATTATATTTATTCAAGTCTACCAAATTCAATTATTTTCCTACACTAGTATATGTAGTTGATTATATCATATGAGTTATATAAAATAGATTCTATAAGAGATCATTTATTGGGAATGTTTTCCATGTATATTAAAATAAGTTGTTTATAAATCATATATCAATGAAACTAATTCTACTAGTCATTGTGTATCTCAAAAATTAATGGGATTTATTAATTATATAATGTTATCAATGTATTATTTATATATGTTTCACTTCAGTGTCAGAAGATAGAATTGATTTAATGGTTTTTTTTATTTTGTATGATTATGTCTATTAATGGTTGTTTTAGAGTTAGAGAGTATTATTAAAAACCCAAGGTCTAGTTTTATGTATTAGATGAATTCATAAATTGTTTCTAAATTCATGTTTTTATGTTTTTATAAAAAATATGTCTCTATCAGGATACTAGAATGTTTCGGTCGTTATGGAAAAAATTAACCTCTAGGAAATAACCTTGAAATTTTTCGGTTGATCATTGACTTGTTCATTACCCTATTGAATGATTATTAGGACTAAAACTAAATAACTGTGTATACATGATTTTGGGATATTATTTTTTTTATCAGATTCTATTTATGAATATCATTCAAGTATTTAATTCCATGTTACATTAATGGATATTGTTGATAATTGTAAGATAACCCATGGGCCTAATGGAAATGTAGATCCATCTAATAATATTAAAGAGTAAGAGGTTTTATGGTTGAATATTATTATGACAATTCTATCATATTTTTAATGTTTCTTTATATAGATAAAACCTTTTGGTGTTAGTTGTGGGTGAAACATGGAAGAACATTAAGAGAATTTTAGACTTTCCCCAACGACCTTGTGGAAGAATAATTGTATTCTATGTTCATGAAAAGTTATTATTTTTATCATTTTGAATCATTCATAAGTCATGTTATAACTATTAAGGGAATATATGTGGTCACCTCAAATAGAACTATTATTGCAATGTGGAATAAACCATCATCTGTGATAGAGATCTAGTGTATTCTTATATTTGTTGTTTCTATTAGAGTTTTTTGAGAAACACCTCACGATTATACAATTCACTAAAAAAGTTTACAATAATGTATTTGACTCTCTTATAGATAGTATAATGTGAGTAAATCAACATGGAGATAAAAATGATACTTCTTATGGTTTCTATACTTATAGAAAGTTATAGTGTAAAATGCTTTATGAACTTTATTTATCATTCGATGAATAGAATGAGATGAGTTATTAAGTATACATTTCAGATAATTAACTTTTCATAATGGTAATTAATGTCTCATGAATAAAATAATCCAACACATGATCTTGATTTTGATTCAGTAGAAATTGCATTGAAATGGTGTCAATATCATCTATTTTGTGAAGGGTATGATATTTATAACTACCAACAGTGAAAATTCTATATATTAAATACTAGAGAGGAACAATAACTAAAGGAGAGAGTTTAAATAGATCATTTATAATGATTTCAAAATACATTATCTATTTAGAAATCAAATGTTTTGGATTATTCCTTGATTAAGAATGAATATTCAATCTTATAAAAGAACAATACTGAAATAAATTTAGTACTTATAGTTTAAGAAATGTTGAATATTGATGTAATTAGAGAACGAGAGGAATAATATTATTTACAATTTTTTTCAATGATCCAATCATATTGTAATTGATAAATCCCATACAGATTATTCTCAACTATCAAAAAATATAATGAGTATTCTATATATCAGAATTATTAAATATATATTCATAAGGATTAGAACCCCTATATGGATCCCGTTAAAATAATAACTAAATAAATATCTTTTGGAAGACGATAATTATTTATTAATTTCTATTTTCTCAAGAAAAATGAATATGTATATAGATGTCAATAAGCGTTTGTTGTGTGAGAACATCTAAATGGAAAATAAAAAATATAAATGTTATAACATGATATAAAATTAAGTCACTAATGAAAGAATAAGTCTTATTCTGTGTTCAAGCCTTCCACATACCAGTTTATAAATAGGGATTTTTTTAATGGATTCTATTTTAAGACTCCCTAGGTCATCTAATGTTTATAATTGCATTTTTATTTTAAGTAATAACCATCAACTGTCATTAGGTTTTTAGTTCCATGAAATAATATTTATCTCTATGATTACTATAAAAAATATCTATATGATAAGTGTTATGACTATATGGGATGACATTCTATATTGTATTTTATTTGGATCCAAGGCTTACCTTATGGTTCTGGAGAAGGCATCAAATATAAATATTGATATTTTTTAGTTTTGAAACATCTTCTCACCATGATATATATGTTTATTCTAAGAGAAAAAGCTAAAATATAAAATATAATTTAAATACTATTTGATAGAATTATATGGATTTTGGGAACATCATATCCCCTTTAAAATGTTCTCATATAAAAGAAATTTCAATTCCTGAAATCATATAGAGAATTAAGAGTTTTTAAATAGAAGTTGGTGTTGTAATCTTACATTAACGGATAATGTCAAAGAGAGGAATGTGATTATTCCTAACCTTTTCAAAAAACAAGATGAATAATGTTAAAATTATTTAGTGGAACATAATTTTAGAACATCTATGATAGAAGAGTTGTGTAGATAAAAATCTATGAGAACTGGAAAATAATGTTAGTGATTAGGTGTTCCCCTGGATATCACAATAAAATTAGGCTATGAGTTTTAGAAATATAGGTATACAAATACATTTCACATCACTTCCTTCAATATCATTGTTCATATTAGAGTAGTAGGATAATATATAATAATACTTACTAATCAATAAAATGTATGATATATATTATTTGTAACACTTTTAAAAAATTACATTCTGGACCAGTAACATTTAGTAAACCAAGATTCCTTAAAATTATAACATGTTATCTCAAATAAAGAAATCCTATTAGGAATTTGGATTGGAGACATACAATGTTATAAAAAAAGCAACAGACATGGTAAATTTTGTATTGCTAGAATTAAAGATTTCAGAATGATATGAGGTTGCATGAGGATATAATGATGTAAAAGTAAACTCACCTATTTTTTCCCAAGGAATAATTTTTTTATGGTGAAATTATTTTTAAGGTGGAAGAATGTAATGAATCATATTTTTTACTTCATAAGAAACTAATGGCTTAGATAACATGTGTAAATTAAATAAAAAATACTATAAAAAATTTATTAAAAAATCTATAATAAATAGTATGATATTGAGCCAACAATTTTATTATATTTGAATAGTTTTAATTTACATGAGTTAAAATTGAAAAAATGATATATTTAAAAAAATAAATAATTTACACAATATTTTTAATTTTTCATTATAAACAAAAATTTAAAAGTTTAAAATTTCATTTATATTTAATAATATACATTTTTGAATTCATCATATAAAAACATAAATATTATCAATTATAGATCAATTTATAAAAAAAAATTTTTGGTAAAAAATAATGGATTGACGGAAATTATAATTTCCCTGATGTTATCAATATATAACAAGAAATTAAGTGATTAAAAATGATTAAGGTAATAATATACAAAATTTTTGAATAATAGTATCCCTTTTTGATATTCTTTGTCCTAGAAAAACTAGGTGAAATATCTTTTCAAATAAATTAATGTGTGGCCTAAATAAATACAAAAATAAATGTTATTATCCATTAAAAATGCTATTTTAAGAGTAATGTTTTACTTTGGATGCATTATTATGAATCATATTTTATATGTAGTTATTAATAAATTAATTAACCCATTTTTAATCATTAAATATGAAATTATTAACACGTAAATATGATAAAATGGAAATATAATTTTTTATCCAAAAAATTATTTTATGAATTTAGGTGTCTGTATTTTGAATTTATATTTTCGTACGTATATAAATTTGTCTGATAATTTTTTTAGAAAAATTAAAATATATTATTTAAATTATTTAATATTTCTTTTTTTAGTTAAATTTAATTAATAAGGATACAAATTAATTATCACATTCATATTAAAACTGTAAAATTGAACTTATCATACTAAGAATGTATTAAAAATTTTTAAATAATAGTTCATAAATAAAATTGGTTGATATTTAAAATTCTCCACACATGTTATCCTTATACATTCTTCCTTCTAAGAACATTTTTCCCCTGAATAGTTCCTTGATATTTTTTAAAAACATTATGGTTTTTTCAAAATTGTGCTTACATACACTTATAAAAGGATATCACTTCCACCAGTAAATGATACACATAAACATAATATTGAGCATAAATATATACCATTATATTGTAACTATAAATCTATCCCATGAACATAATCTCTAGGCCTCTTATTGTTATATTATTCCCTTAAATTTCAAGGAGTCATCAAATGGATGATCAAGTACCCAATGAAAGTATTATCTCATTATTTGATACTATTCTTAATATCATCTTATCACAAAAATAGTATTATTAATTTAGTATAATTACTAAAAATATAATTTTAAATATTAATGACAAAGCTATTCATAATTTAGATCATATCACTTATATTGACTAAATAAATTCAGTCATGCATGTGTGTTATTTACATTCTCTATAATGAATAATTGTTTTGTTTTCCATATAGTTTTACATTATTTATGTCATTAAACACTCTATCTAAATATTACATAATTAATTTTTAGAGATAATGACCCCCCCCCCCCCCGAGTCATGATGTATTATGTCGTGGGTTGGAGAGTAGCACCAAGGGTGGAGAAATCTCATTACATGGGTGTAGTTACCCATTATAAGGAAACCAGATTGGGAGCTATAATGGATCAACTGAAATCAACTCCTTGATATATATATATATATATATATATATATGAAACAACCATCCCACAATTCATGATTAAATTTGTCTTGTACATCTACATGTCTCCAATGTAAATAAGCATAATCAAAACTAGAGGAACAACACAAAAAATGTCCAAAGATCTAATCTATTAATGCCTAGAATGGTCAACATAATCCTCTTATAATTAAGATAATAGTTTTTATATATTTAGGGTGATAATATATATGTATACTTAGTAAGAAAAAAAGTCCCTTGTGTATTATAGGAAATGTCATTCTATTGCACACATGATAAAACATCCAAACCAAACATAACCTAACATGTACACTACCATAACCCGAACCTCACCAAGGATCTCTCACCAAATAAAACATCCATATAAAATAATATAATTTAAACCACATAGATAATGGGGTCCCCTCATCTCTTTCCAACTGATTATTCCCTCTCACAACCCAACAGAAAACATCATGGAACTCACCCCTCTTCCGAATACTTCTCATTACATCACGCCAAAAAAAAACACAGGACACAAATTACATCACATAACATCACATACCATATACCCACACATGGGCTGAACCGTACATCTCATCCAGAATACATTTTAGATTGCACATCAGAACTCATCCTCAAGACACCAGGGACACCACATAACAACTCATCCCAAAGACTCCATGGACAACACATCACAACTAACACAAAGACATCCAGACCATTCTCACCTGGAATTAAGAGTAGAGAATAGTCGGTTCATAGCCTTTTATTGTCCCATTGGGATGTTTAGAAGACATGATCCTAGATGACTATGTAGATTTTGTCCCATTAAATCACAATAATATACAGTGTATACATATGTAAAGGAGAAAATCACACATGCCAAACCTATGTGTTTAAAAACAAAAAAACAACCTACTCATGACTTCCCACTATTCATCCATATCTAAATTCATAATTCCATAGAAGCAGATAAAAATACAAAATATATATTATAGTCTCAAAAAAATTGTAATAAATTTTATAAATTCTCTATTTTAGACCTGTTCAATTAAACATGTCATTTTATTTTTACATAAAACCCATCATCAATTCATCTATAAAACATGCCATTTAATTTAATTATCATGCAATAATTCCAGTTCATGATTATCATTATTTTTTCCATCCATATCATATAGTTAAATAACATAAAGCAAAACATAATAAGAAAAATATTGAATGAAAATCTAAGTAACCAAGTCCAAATCCATCAACCACTACATCACCATTGCACAATAATATCATGAACATCACAACCCAATTGCAGAACCATATCACATCCTCAACTACCAAAAACATTATATGATAGAAAACACATATACCATAATATTTTATGTTAAAAAGGGAATTTATTGAATTTATCTTCGTTATTTGGTGTAGTTATTACAGAATCGCTTGAATCATGGGGTATCCATTCCATTAACCAAATATACTAGGTTTACTAGTTATTTATTAATGATAAAACTATACAATCCCAAAATAAAGGTTCAATGAAAATACACTACAAAATAACCAATCCACCAACATACATAATTTTTACCAAGACATTACACCAACATAAACACTACATCAATACATACCAAGTCAGATCAATTTTAAAAAAATAATATGATCAAATATCACATTATACATCCATTTATATTTAATTATAATCAATTTCTATTATCATCAATAATTTAGAATCATATATCTCTATAATATTATCCATTTATATAACCAAACCAAATGTTATTAAATAAATTAAGATGAAGGAAATCCTACATATAGAAAATATGATCAACATTGAATTGTTTCACAAAAATAGTGGTGTGTGTACAACATGACACTCTATAAGTAAAGTATGAACTTACTACAATAACATAGTTACTAGACTCCAAGGAATATGGATTTTGGGTGTCTATTCAAAAGGTAAATCAAGACAAAAATAGATAATTATGGATATTTACATTAAAAGGTCTAGTTACCAATTGTTCAGAATATAGATACTACTTTTCATTTCCATAAAAAAATCCCATTAAGACCATGTGTATTATAATATTATAAGGACTCAAAAAAATTAATAATTAAGGATATTATTGATCAATTTTGAAATTGACTTAGTAGTTATTATCTAAATCATCATGCACATTTATTTCAAAATAGAAGTAAATAGTGAAAAATGGGAAAACTAGAAAAATTATGGATAATTGAAAAAAATGTTGAAATATATCCGTATCTGGATGAGTCATCACTAGAGGATTCACTACCAAATAATTCATCACCAAATGAGTCAATACCAAATGTGTCACCATTAGATGAGTCACAAACAGTAGAGTTAACACCAGAAGATTCACAAATAGGATGAGTCAGTGCCCTCTGTGTCACCTATAGAAAAGCCAGTACCCGAAAGAGTCACCCCCAGACGAGTCAATGCAAGATTAGTCACTAGTAAACGATTCACAAAAAGATGATTCATGACCATAAGAATCACCACAATAATGATTCCCCTCGAGATGATTCACCACCAAATGAGTCTTCTTTATAAGAGTCACTGCTAGATGAGTCACCTCTATGATGATTCACCAATAGAAAACAAATATGGAAAATTGTGGAAATGAATCAACGTCGAATGACACACATGTACAAAGACATACCTGAATACCCAAGAAGAATAAAAAATCATATTTTTTTTCCATGTTATAGGCTTGAAGGTTTATAAAGATACATCAAATACCTCTCAAACTATGCATACCCTGGAGAATTCAAAACCAAATTGGAAGGAATGAGATGAAGGCTCTAAACAACTATCCCTCAAGATACCTATAATGGATCTTGTTACACCAGAATCATAGTCACAGTCTAAACCATTTGTCCCAAATGATCATAAAAAAGATAAAATGTAATTCCCCAAACATAGGAATCATGGAATAATATAATACATTTCAGGATACTATCTGCTCTGAGATTCACTAACTACCCCACACATGTTTAATCAAATCGTAGTAAAATTTTTCATGATTAAGAATCATGTATTCCCTTTTTCTTATTTCAAAACAATATCACACGTGAAACATCACACATCAAATCAATGAGAAAATAAACATATCTCTAAAATACCAAATTCTTAACAACACAATACTATAATTGGATTGAGAATGGATAACTCAAAACAAATCTGGGTACTGGTCTCAAATATACATATCATGCTACCATGTACTCTCATATATTCCATCATGTCTCCCTATAACACATTCCAATTGAATAGTACGTGCTCTCAAACTCTTATCGTGATGATCGTGGACCTCTACTAGCATCACAATGAGCGTCCCTTCATCCCCCATATCAGTCACCCCCCAGTCAATGACATATGTGTCATCATGAAGATTTTTATAGTGTTGGGAGATGTAGAAGACAATGTAGATCCTTCGTAGAAATATTGGAAATCCCATCAAATATTCCACCTCAAAAACATTCCACAACACATAAAGGGGAAAACACACTTGGGTGAGATCTTAGTCACCTTACAGAATCTCTACTTCACACTATGAGGTGAAACCATTATGAAAACATGGTCTATAACATAAAACTATAGGGGACTCTTCCTATGATCACTATAATAAATATTCCAATATTGTATTGATTACATTATTTCAAAAACATTCTAAACCATATCTATTGTGATCTGCACCACATCATTACCAAGAACTGTGGCATACACAACCTTAGTCCAAAATAATGGATAATAAAACCACAATCCATAGAAGTCCTAAAATGGGGACATACTAGTGGAAGAGTAATAACATTTATTATAGGAAAAAATGATCATGGGATGGTATTTTTCCCACGATATTTGGTATTTAATGACACATTACCGTAAGAAATCCTCCATATTCGAGATATTACATTTTTTCTGTCTATCTGTCTGTGGTGGGAATGTAGTGTAGAGGCACAGCATTGTGTCAAATGCATGTTGAAATATCTTATAGACTCCTGAGTTAAAACATGAATTCACATCAAAGAAAATAGATCCTAGAACCCCATGTGTCCACACCTCTTCTTCCACATACCTTTTACCCAAGCCTCCTCCTACACTTGACTCATTGATAACTAATAATTTAGATGATTTCACTAAACAATCCATTAACACCTAGATAAAATCACAACTTTCTAGAGTTCTAGGAAGCCCTATGATAAAATCCATGGGGATGTCATCCCATATCAACATATAAATATAAATTGGCTAAAAATGCATTATCCACATGATACTCAACCCTAAATTATGGTAAAACAAATCATATTTCCATAATAATTTCCAATGTGAGTATTATCCCAAGACAACAAAACCCCATTCTCATGTAATAGTACATCATAGAAATTAACTATTGTACTTCCAAAGATTATATTTTTAACTAAAAATAAAATACCTTTCATAATTATATTGAATAAAATATTCTCCCTTGAAACAACATATGGTTTCGACCATCCTTTGACCTCCCCTTGTGAGCTTCACCATAGCCGACATGATTAAGCCATACCACTTCCAATAAGAATACCAAAAAAGACTACTCTCGCTAATACATAAAATAATATTGAATAGTTATCTGAAATAAGTTTCCTTAGAGTCCATCCACCATTGTAATTAATTGATTGGATTCCAATTCAAGTAATGCTCTCCAAGAATCTACTAATTAATGAAAGACATGATCTTGTGAATTTCTACTCAATAAATCCGCCCTACGATTTGATTTTTCTGAGCGGTATGAGATATGAAAATCAGAGTTATGATGAAATTTTATCCACTTTAATTGTAGAAGATTCAAATTATGATGAGAAAACGCATACATCAATCCCTTTTCATACATGAAGGCCAAAAAGTGCTCCCCAATGAGGTAATGTCACAAAAACATTTGCACAAACACAATTTATGCCTTCTATAGATCATGGGTGGAATAGTCATAATAATTATATAGTAACTAAATAGACCCATAAGATATCACTTCCTTCCAATTCATCTGACTCTATGCAATCTTAGACGAGATGCATCATAGAAAACCTCAAGCAACACACCCTCACCCTGTAGTTGAAGCACAGGGCACTGGCCAACATCACCTTTAGATAACCAAATTTTCCCTCGAATTGATTGGTCCAAAAAAATCATGCTCATTCTTGGTAAATGTGGTCAATGAGACTATAAATTGAGAAAATTTAGGAAAAAACTCTGATGATAGCCTACAAGATCAGGAATTCTATAGACCATTGCCACATTCACATGTGTTTTCTAAGAAAAAATTTCCTCTATCCATAATGGGTCAACATTGAAACCATTATAAGACACCAAATATCCATGAAAATGTACCTCTCATTTTCAAAACATACACTTGGAAAACATTACATAGATCTGGTGGTGTCGATGAACCTACAAGACAACTCCAAAAAGATCGACATGCTCATCTTCTATAATTGAGTTGATCAAGGAATCATCAATGAATATGATGAATAAATGATATAGGAACACACATAACATAGTGTTCATGAGATCCATGAACATAGATAATGGGGTTATAACACCAAATGGCTTGACTACAAGCTCGATGTACCCTTACCTACATATGAAGGAAGCATTCAGGACATCGCCCTTCTTCACCCTTTACTAGTGATATACTGACCACATTTTGATCATTGAAAAAGAAATCATTCCTATCTGAGCTAGATATAAATATCATTGATCCCCCACAGTGGGATATAGTTCTTTATTTCCACCCTATTCAACTTTTTATTGTCTATTAACAACATCAAACTACAATACTCTTTCTTATAGAACAACTCAAGTGTACCCCACTAAGACATGCTTGTTTGGATGAATCCTTTATGTATCATATCATCAATATAAATAATAAAATCTTGGAACTCTAAGGGTTCCATCCAACAAAAAGCTTTTAAAATCATAGAATCACTGAGCTTCGAGTCTATCAATAACTCAAAATCATTTCGATTGGGTAGTTTCAAAACCTCTTTGGGGAAAATGTTCAAGAACTCATTGATGAACCTAGGAACCTTTACCATTATAACAACCCCTGATTTCATAAAAAAAATCATCAAATAAGGAAATAAGGGACTCTTAACAATGAGTGTCTTCCTAAATACTCATCTCACTAATGAAAATGACAGAGTGGCCATCAACATATGAAAATCAATTATCTTTTAAAACTAGTCAATAATAACATGAATAAAAGAAAACTAGTCAATGTCAAAGATGAAATCGTATGGATGAATCTAATTCAAGAAAATATCCCCACGTGACTTATTTGGACGCAACTTCATTATACACCCCCATCACAAATCAAACAAGATTTCCTAGAATTTGATTGGAATAGTCAACACCAAGTGTATAGGAAGACTTTATATATCTTGTCCCAAATCATGGTCTAGAGTGGGCACCAAAAAGGGGTGTGAAGCTATAGAATCAAAATAAACATTATGAATCATAGATGATAAACTAATCATATATATAATTATATTTGTACCATCATTTTCTGAAAATCCATTGTATGAAATAGACCATCCCATCTCTCTTAACTCTCAGCTAAAATCTGCCTCTATGACTATGCTCATGTTGAGGTACGTGAGCTTTACGAACATCCGTTGGTTTAAATATACCGACCTAATCTTCCCTAAATTTAGTATAGGAATGTTACCCTTATTATTGGAATGTCCATTCAACTAACAACTAAAGAGGATGACAATGAACATGTCTTACTTGTCTAAATTTAGCTCGAGAAATCACTAGGAACTAGTCCTAAAGATGACCAAAAACCCCAATATAAAATACAACATCCCTATTCACAGTCGAAATGCACCAATACCAAAAGGTCTAAAGGGAATCTTTTTAGGTCGACTCCCATCTGGTCGAAACCTCAATGTCCCCACCACCCGATGTATGCCACCAAAAACACTACTCTTTAAGGAACCCTATGGGTTCCCCTATCATTGAAAACCACATGATGAGGGAATATTCTTTATCACCTCTTCATTATTTTGAACCTACATGTATTTTTTCTACTAAAAACCTATAACTTCATACTATATAAAAGAATGAAGTGGTTCCTCAATATGCCTCACTCATGACTCCTCATCAAGAAAAATATATTAGGTGATGCATGAAAGGTCCATGAATATAATCCACAAATAAAGGATATACATACACTCTATATGAATGGAGAGTATCTCCTACCTAATATCAGACCTTATGGTCAATCAGAGGAACTATACCCTAAACTCATTATGAATTTCTTCCCATGAAACTTAGTCATCCCTATAATCACCAAGATACAAATTCACTACCAATGTGAAACTTGTTGCATCTGACTAAACACCAAAGGAACCCTATAATCCATTAGAGCTCATATTAAAATTAAAGAGATCTATATCTCCTCTTTCACACTCTCCATCTCAATATTAGAAATTATAAAATAATACTTTTCCAAACCCGCCACTAAAATGTGCACAACATACTCTACCATTAATCATCATCTACAGCATGATCGACCATCAGTTGACCGGTATGGTAATCCTGTAAAACATATTCTACATGGGCCACATGTGGATGTTGACAATGAGCCATAATTGAAATAGAAACAAGGATTTACTAATCCAGGTACTATATATTTCCATTTTATATATTATAATTTACTTTAATCCATTTAATTCATTTTAGTTATTTTATATTTCCCCCCAAAACAATATTCAATCAATTTCAGAAGTCATCATGATGCATGTACATATCATAAGTCTCTACCGTAAAATCTGTCACATCTCTATTGGTCATTCAATAATCTCAGAGTCTCTACAATAGATCATTAGGGGGCCTAAAATCCCATTTCCTAGCCAATATCCTTTGAAAATGTCATGAACCAATGTCAACTTACACTATTGACATACCAATACTTGCATTCATTACTATGAATTGCACTGAACACCACCATGTTTCTAAACCTTTATCCTCTAATACAACTCTATCATGAACCCCTCAATCCAATTATGCTACAATAAATGGCGAGGTAAAATTACCCTTGATTCCCACCTTTAGTATGCCACTAGTTTTTTACTAGCACCAAGGGTGTACAAATATCACAATATTGGAGGCATTCTATTTTATATAGACACATGATCGAGATATATAATGAGAAAACGTATTTCAAATAGATGATATTTATATAATAAAACCAGAATAAACCATCTCACAATGTATGTGTGAACAAAAATTATAAAAATTATATATATAGGGTGATAATATATATACTCTGTAGGGAATTAACAGACGCTCAGAAAGAAGTGTGAAGAAGATACTAATTCACCTGTGTTAAAAAAAGAAAACCAAATAGAACCTAGATTTTAGACTAACCTTGTCCCCAACATCATAAATCCCCACATAGAAAATAATTCTATTTTTTAATATAATATAATAAAAATTTCATCGAGGGTATTATACCATGCACCACTTTCCCAATAATTATTCACTCTAAAAACCCAATAAAACATAACTTAGCACTCCTTTATCTTCTAAATATATCACATCACATCACACCCGCACACACATAGGCCACACATCACATAACATCACAACACATCCCACCTGCACACACCCAATCAATACATTAGATCTCAACTCAAAAAAAGAGGAAAATATATCACAACTCATCCGAATAAACTTGGGCACGACATCCTAACTCATCACAAAGTTATATGGGACACCACGTCACAAATTGGTTAAATACACATGAGATATTATCGTATTGAAGATTGAATAGGGATTAGTTGGGGGTCCGCCATCCATCCTCCCAATATTAAGTTTGAAATGACACCCTCCCACGTGACTATTTTGGGGTTGGAACATGGTGCCTGGCATGGGTGGGTGTGTATATAAATAATGAGATTAAACTATCTATACATATATATTAAAAAAATTCACATGGGTCTAACCTATGGGTTTACAGAAAACACCCACCTAATAATTAATCTAACACGTTGCTGCTACATCTAAATTCATAACAACGTATAAGAAAAAAAGTATTTAATTTATATTTTAGTCTAAAAATATCATTAATTTATATTCTATATTCTTCATTTCTTACCCATTCCATTAAACAAATTGGTTGATTTATATACCCATCCTGCATGATATACAAACAATAAATATGAAGGAAATACTACCTAGAATAATGATGATTCACATAGATATATTTTATAAAAAAATGAGGCTCACATATAATAGGAACCCTCTAGGGAAAAGTTAGACTAATTGCACTAACTATGTTACTCCACTATGAGGAATAAGGATTTGGGATGTCCAATATTAAGATAAATCTAGACCTAATGATAGAAGGAAGTATCATTTATATTTAAAAATGAGATTCTAAATTCTTGTAACTTAGATATTTTTTTTGAATTTACATTAAATAACATATCATTAAGGACACTGGTTTTAAAAATATAGAAGGATTTATAAATTTTATAAAAATTAGAGATACGATTGATCCCATTTTGAATGGCCTTAAATATAATTATCTAAATCATTAAAATCATTATCTACAAAAAAGACATAAAAAGGGATAAACAGAAAAAATATATGAAAATAATGAATAAAATGAAAACATTTGAAATGAATCACCACTAGAATGATTCAGAGCCAAAAGATTCATAACTTGATGAGTCAAAACTAGAGGAGTCACCGCAAAATGAGTAATATCTAGGTTATTCACCACCGTATGAGTCCCCACGAGAAACATTACCACGAAGATGTGTATCCTCTAGATGATTCATTGATATATGTGTCACCACTAGGAAGAGTCACTAACATATGATTCACCACTAGATGAGTCACTACCAGACTAGTCACTAATATCTGAGTCATTTCCAGACATGTCACGCCTGTAAAGACCCGTAAATTTCAAGGGAAATTTTTTCTTAATTTTCTTTGGGATTTTACAAGAACGCGGTTTCTGACGACACCTAATTCTAAGGCCCAGTGTGCCCAGAATATTTTTTCGAAGATTGGCTCGGGTACGTTCAGTGAACGAGCGAGTGAGTTTTCCTAACTTTTTAACCGGTGGTCGGAATCGAATTCTGATGGCACCGATGGAATCGTAGTGCTGGTAACTATTTAAGAATGCATTTTCCAAAGTTGTGTATGCTTGGGTGAGGTTTTTAAATTTTTGGGTTAACTAAAGATTAAACTAAAATAATATGCAACCGATTTTATTTTTATTCTAGGTAGTGTTAATCTAGGCATCGCAGTTGGAGCGGGACCAACTGATATCCTAACTCCTAGGAAGGATATTAGTGAGGTGGGGCCCACACGAGTAGTGTTAATCTAGGCATCGCGGTTGGAGCAGGACCCACTGATATCCTAACTCCTAGGCAGGATATTAGTGAGGTGGGGCCCACACGAGCCCCACCCCTTTTTTTCCTTTCACCTCCCCCAAGAATTTAATGTGGTAACTCACCCGCACCCCCTCTTAAATGCCAAGTCAACTCTCACATTTAATAGATTTATTAAACGCCTCATTAATAGGGAAACAATCGAAAATTAAAGCGCAATCTGTTTTGGAATTTCAAAAATAGTTGGTGTGGGAAATAAAATAAAGCAAGGCATTATTTTATTATAGTTGATTGGTCATGTGAGAGATTTCGGAGAGGAATTACTCAAGCCTTGAATCTTCACCCTCTTCGATGAAGAACATGAAGAACGCGAAGATGAAACCATCACCGATGAAGAACGCCGACCTCCGACGAAGGGCGACGAAGAATGACAAACCCTCGGAGATCGACGACGCGACGTTGTGTATTGCGACGCTGAAAATCCTCCTTCCACGACACTTATTCTGTGATGTTACTTCTCCCACGACAATCTTCGATCATCAACCGCTTGAGGTAGGGGGTTTGGTTTAATTAAATATATGTGATTTATATCCTCGACATGTGTTTAATTGTCGGAAGATGTTTGAACCACTAACACTGTGGGTGCGGACCAACAAACAAGTCTGAACCCACCATTTCATTGATCTTGGTTTGCGGATCGACTGGAGACGACGAACTAGGCCACAAAGGCATTATGAGGACTTCGCAGTGAAGGGCTAGTCCCAGGGGGACCGCTTCCGAATCCTGGAGGCAATACGGACAACCGGAGCACGTCCGGTGGTCCACGGAAGACCCCGCCGGTGCGCCACGCTGGCATGGTGGCTCCGGCGGCCCGAGGGGGTGGCCAGCACTGGCCGACCGCCAGGAGGCGGCGGCGCCCGACGCGTCGCCGGGAAGGACCGTCGCGGCTGAAGCCGTGGCGGCATGCGGTGTGTCCTGCGGCCGTGCGGGACCGAGGGTGACGCGGCTCCAAGCCGCATCCACGGGCAAGGAACAACCCCCACATGGTGGCCGCGACTCCAATCAAGGGGGCAGCGCCCCCTTTGCGTGACCGCTCGGCCAGCGCCGAGCAGTCCCCGCTAGGCCAGCGCCGAGCCACTCCAGTCTAGACCGGCCACACTGGCTGCACCGGGCTGGGCCTCCCAGGCTGGGCTGCACCCTAATGGTCTGGACACTGACCCGGTTTGGGTCGACCATGTTCGGGCCGACCCAGGGGGGTTGGGCCGGGGCAGTCCGGGCCCAGACCTCCAATTTTCAGACCACTTCCGTTCTTTTGCCCATAACTTTGGCTACGGACTTCCGATCGATGTATCGTCAGTTGTGTTGAGATCCGTGGATCAAGATAGTCATTTCGGTATATTACACTCAATGTTTCGGGGAACTTTGGCTACAGCCGGGTTGGTTCGAACACGAAACCAACCGGGCCCTCGGAGCAGAAACACTTATAACTTGATCTCCGGACGTCCGATTGATTGCCATCAACTTTGTTGGATTTCTCTTAGTGAGAAATAACTTTTGGCTTACTACTCTCGAGGTTTGGATGCAGTTATAGTGCATTCGGGTTGGTTTTAAGTTAAAAACCAACCGGGCCCCTGGAAAGAAAAAGCCAATAACTCTCAGACTAGGCGTCTGATTGACGTGCTGTCTGCCACGTTGAGTTACTCGTGTCGAGATGGAACATTGAGATACATCAACTCCGGACTACGTGTCAGTTGATGTATCGACCCATTGGCTCGTGTAGAGGACCCTCCCGGAACAAGCATGCTGTGTGCGGGAACCCTAGAGTTGGTTGCGACTATGAAGACTGTACTGAAATCCTATGTTGGTTCGACGGGGATGAAGACTGCACTGAAATCCTATGTGGGTTTGGCAGTGATGAAGACCGTAATGAAATCCTATGTGGGTTCTACGGGGATGAAGACTGCACTGAAATCCTCTGTGGGTTCTGCAGCGATGAATAACGTACTGAAATCCTATGTGGGTTCGACGGAGATGAAGGCTGCACTGAAATCCTATGTGGGTTCAGCATCGATGAAGACCGTACGGAAATCCTACATGGGATTGATGGCACTGACTGCTGTTCTTGTATCCTATGTGGGTCTGGCAGTGTCTTACCATGTTCTTTCTATCCTATGTGGGTCTGGTAGAGTAGCTGGTTTAGTATCCGACGTGGGTCCCATGTTAGATGAATTAGTGGCTATATCTGATCATCACAATCACTGAAGAAGTATACTCGTGTGAGCTGAGTCTTTACTTCAATCAATATCATCAATATGATTGAATTTCATACCTTTGTGGATTCAGTTGTGTTATCCTGTGTGGATTGGGTTGTACACTTTTTTGGTCATGATCGAACATGGGCTCGGATGTTGGAGCCGAGCGGGAATTTGAGACTTAGGTATATGTATGGGTATATACCTAAGTACTATAGGATGTTACTTCATGATTGTATATTTCAATTTTGTATTATCCTTTGTGGATTCTGGGAGACCTTCGGGGGTCTCAGGGTCCCTACTGAGTAGCATATACTCACCCCTGCACGGGCTATGCCCACACTATGTTGTGTTGGTTGCAGATGACGGATAGTGTTGATCGTGGTTGAGGCTTGTGGAGCAAGTCGGTACCTGGAGGTGGACCACTGTGTGGGACGTACACAGAGTGGACGACTATATCCGAGGAGCTGAGAAGGCTATCTATACCCACACTTTATGTGGGACTTCCAGTGGACGGCTCGACGTTGCTGCTTTACTTTTAGTTGATGTACTCTCTTTTCTAGTTGTACATTACTTTCAGTTTATGTTTTTAATCTGGCCCTCATACTTTTCCGCACTAGCTTTTGTACCTAGTTTTACTTAGTGTTACTTCTGCTTGTTTACTCTGTGGTGTTTGTTTACTTTACACAGGCAATTCCTCTCCCTTTTTCGTCAGGATTTACGCCTTGTTTCTAGTCGCCAGACCCTGGCCTATGGGAGGCGGGCTTGGGGTAGTCACAACACATGTCCTGAGGACGGGTCATGACAAATTGGTATCAGAGGATTTCAGTTCTACTGCAGAACTCTTGACTTTGATCTTTCTTCTATGTGAAGCAATAATGTTAAGGGTATTGAGTGTTGTTATCAGTATAGGGAATCCAGTGTTGGTGTGGCGGCCGACGTATCCGTACACCTGGACCCTGATTTCTGATTTCCTACTCAATGAATGAAAACATTGATTGCATGTGTGTTTCAATAGTTTTCATTGCGATTACATTGTGTCAGCTCACCAGGAATAATGTTTTGACCGTGGTGCACCTGTTTTATTTCAGGATGGCCTCACGACGGTAGCCAGCTAGGGTTTCGAGCGTTGTGCGAGACGACAGCCCACCGAGCGACAAGGATTCGTTGTAGGGCCCTTTGATAGTAGAGGCACCTACGGTACCTCTTCCCACCGAGCCACCAAGGCTACCAGCCCTAGCCGCTGATAGTGCACGTCGCCTTAGATCACTACACGAGTTTCAGCGTCAGAGACCTCCCAGGTTCCACGGGGAGACATACCCTCATGCATCCAAGGATTGTATGGAGGCGGTTGTTTGAGTTTTCAGGTTTGTGGGGTCACCAGCCGACCTCATGGTGATCCTCGCAGCGAGCCTCCTGCACGCGGAAATAAGAAGATGGTGGATCCTAATGCTCCAGGTGCACAATGAGTCATCTCTCCTCTGGACCTACTACGAGAGCCTCTTCCGCTCAGAGTTCGTCCCAGCCACCCTCTGTGCGGTGCACATCCAGGAGATTCTACAGCTATGGCAGGGCAGCATGACAGTCACCAAGTACTCGGCGAGATTTACCGATCTCTCGCGCTATTCGACGGAGATGGTATGAGACCCATTTTTCTGGGCCCAGACCTTCGAGCAGGTACTGAGGCATGAGATCAGGGCATCGATGATCTCCCTCAGCATTCTGACACAGGCATGAGTACAGGAGCGAGCTCTTCTCATAGAGAGATTTCTTGCCGAGCCTACGCCAGTAGTGAGACCTACCGCAGGGTGACATGTAGCTGAGTCCTCTGCAGCTGGTAGTCGACAGATGTCACAGGTGTCCAGGCGGACTGGACCATTAGGTAGATGACCTCAGGACACTGGCTCATAGGTGCGGGGCACAGGGCACAGTGCCAGCTTTCCGAGGAGCAGACAGTTCTACGCATGTGGCGTGCAGGGCCACATGGATCGTGACTATCCAACCCACCGTTCAGAGGAGTATCAGACGATTGAGGGGCCACCTAGGCAGAGGCAGAGGGTCGACCGTGGCGGTCTGCCGAGAGCAGGCGGACAAGGCAGGGGAGCTGGCCGAGCGGCATGTGGTGGGTGTCGCTTTGAGGCTTTACCACCACCCCCACCAGGAGGTCCACCCCGGCCACAAGGAGTTGGCGGGCAGAGACATGCTCAGCTTCAGGCAGCAGAGGCCTATGACCACAGTGCACCAGAGATGATTCGAGGTACGATATGTGTCTACTCCACCCTTGTTGTAGTTCTTATTGACACAAGAGAGAGTAATTCCTTTATTGTTGCTGCCCTTGTTTGGAGGTCAGAGATTCCGATGGAGCCGTTGGCTCGATCCTTACGGCTAGAGACTCCTACGGAAGCAGACTCGACGATTACGCACTTGTGCTGGCAGTGTGAGCTTACTCTAGGAGGTGAGTGCTTCGGCTGGGATCTTCTTGTAGCAGTGTCTCGGCCATACAACGTCATCTTGGGAATGGATTGGTTATCCACAGTCTGTGCTCAGATTGACTATATTAGGCTCAAGGTGTGGTGTGTTCGCACCGACGGGAGTAGGTTCAACTTCACCAGTGATAAGGGATCCATTTCAACACAAGATGGACTCTCACAGAGATGAGGACAGCCCATCACTCATCAGTTGTCTAGCCCCATCCTAGGAGCATTTGACATGCGGAGTCCTGGTTTTCTTGAAGTGGTGGATCATTATGCGGACGTTTTCCTCGATAAAATCCCAGGGCTACCTCCTCGCAGAGTGGTAGAATTCTATATTGACCTATACCCCAGGACAGCCCTGATATCCACCCTAGCATATCGGATGGCCTCCTCTGAGCATCGAGAGCTACGGGTATAGATGGAGGACATTCAGGGAAAGGGATTCATCCAACCCAGTGATTCACCCTGGGCTTCCCGGATATTATTCTCCAAGAAGGCGGACGAGAGCTTGTGACATTATGTCGACTATCGTCTCCTATACCAGGTGACCATGAGGAACAAGTGCACACTACCGAGGATTGACGACCTCTTAGATCATCTCAAGGGAGAAAGGTGGTTTTCGAAGATAGACCTTAGATTAGGATATCATCATCCCAGAGTTCGAGACGAGGACATGCAGAAGACGACCTTCAGTTGTCGGTATGGCCATAATGAGTTCTTGTTTATTCCTATCGGCATTACCAATGATCAAGTAGTGTTAATGAGTCGCATGAACATGATCTTTCAAACATACCTCGATTGATTTGTCGTGGTCTTCATGGATGACATATTGATAAACTCGGCCATTGAGGAGGAGCACACCTACCACTTGCGGGTTGTACTAGACACACTCTGAGAGCACCAGCTTTATGGGAAGCTCTCGAAGTGTCAGTTCTAGTTACATGAGGTCCACTTCTTGGGAAAGGTCATCTATGTGGCTTGAGTTGTAGTGGATCCTGCGAAGATCAATGCAGTGCTAGCTTGGGAGCCACCTAAGACCATGATGGAGGTGCAGAGTTTCTTGGGGCTAGCTGGGTACTACCTGAGATTTGTGCCAGAATTTTCCAGAGTTTTGGCACCACTCTCAGCTTTGAAGAAGAAGGGAAAACCCTTCGTGTGGTCAGACAGATGTCTGTAGAGCTTTGAGGAGCCGAGACAGAGATTGACATGCACAATTATCTTGAGGCTACCAGAGGAGGGAGTAGGTTACGTAGTCTATTGCGATGCATCAGGGACCAGACACATATGTGTCTTGATGCAGGAGTGTACCGTGATTGCCTTTGGATCATGTCAGTTGAGGCAGCATGAGAAGAACTACGCTACCCATGACCTGGAGTTAGCAGTAGTGGTCTTCGCTCTGAAGATGTGGCTACACTATCTGATGGGTAATCACTTTACAATCTAGTCTTAACACCAGAGTCTCATGTACATCTTCTCACAGAAGGACCTGAATCTGAGACAGTGACGATGGCTCAAGTTCCTCCAAGACTATGTCTTTGAGATACTCTATATTCATGGGATGTGAAATGTAGTAGCTGATTCTCTCATCAGGAGGATGATCATCCAGCTACTCAGGGAGGCGATGGAGCAGCTAGCCACTTTGTAGATATCTTTCATGGATAGAGATGGAGTAGCCTTTCTTCTGTCACCCACAGTCACCCCTCCACTACTGAAGAAGGTCAGAGAGGCACAACATGGGGATTCTGACTGTGAGATGCGGCGTTCACAGATATCCTCAAGACAGGCACCTGATGGATTCTCTTTAGGAGGAGGGAACGACGTCCTTTTTAGAGGACGTACTTTAGTACCAGTTTCATTACAAGAGGTGGTGCTGAGTGAGTTTCTCACTTCCCCTTTGGAGGTACATCCTGGAGTGGCTAAGATGTACCTGGATCTCAGACGACAGAACTGGTGGTCGGGTATGAAGAAGGTTGTGGCATAGTTCGTTTCTCGATGCCTCACCTGTCAGCAGGTGAAGGCAGAGCACCAGGTACCAGCAGGTTTGGTACAGACCTTGGAGGTATCGGAGTGGATGTAGGATGGGATATCTATGGATTTCGTGACTGGACATCCATGTACTTCTAGAGGTCATGACTCCATCTGGGTGATTGTCGACTGACTCACCAAGTCGACCCACTTCTTAACCATCAGATAGCCAGGCTCAGTAGAGAGATTGGGTCGTCTCTATGTTCAGAAAATTGTACGGCTTCATGGTGTTCCATAATCTATCGTCTCTGATCGAGATTCTCAATTTACTTCTTGGCTTTGGAAGGGTTTGTTTGAGGCATTCGGGATGCAGCTACGTCTGAGCACTGCCTTTCACCCTCAGACGGATGGTCATATGGAGAGGACCATTCAGACTCTCGAGTACATGCTCTGTGCATGTGTTCTCGACTTTGGTCACAACTAGGAGGACCACATACTCTTGGTGGAGTTCGCGTACAACAACATCTATCACTCCACCATCGGGATGGCACCATACGAGTCATTGTACGTCAGTCCTTGCAGATCACCTCTGTGCTAGATAGACCCTGGGGTGTCAGTACTTGTGGGACCAGAGATGGTCCCGGCCATGACAGAGAAGGTCCAGGTCATCCAGGAGCGGATGAGGATAGCTCAGAGCCGGCATATTTCTTATGCTGATAGGAGTCGGAGGCCACTGGAGTTCAAGGATGGTGACCACGTCTTCTTGCGGGGCTCACCTCGATGAGGATTATAGATATTTGGCCGAGGCGGCAAGTTATCTCCGTGCTTCATCGGACCATTCCAGGTCCTTAGTAGGATAGGAAGGGTGGCTTATCGCCTGGCTCTACCACCTCAGTTGCACTGGGTGCATGATGTCATCCACGTATCTCAGTTGAGGAGATACGTGCACGACCCGACGTATATCATCGACCATGGGGAGCTAGACCTTGACGATGGGGAGTCCTTTGCGGAGGTCCTGGTGGAGATCGAGGATCATCGTGAGCGGGTCCTTCGTGGACGGTTGATACCTCTAGTGCACATCAAATGGCAGCACGAGAACCTCCATGAGAGCACTTGGGAGCAGGAGGCTGAGATGCGTGCTCAGTACCAACATTTGTTCTCCTAGATTATAATGTATCTTTACGGGGACGTAAAGCCCTGAGGTGGGTGTAATGTAATGACCCATAAATTTCAACGGACTGTTTTTCTTAATTTTCTCTGGGAATTTACAGGAACACAGTTTCTGACAGAACCAAATTCTGAGGCCCGGTGTGCCCGGAATCTTTTTCCGAAGTTTGGCTCGGGTACGTTCAGTGAACGATTGAGTGGGTTTTCCTAACATCAGAACCGGTGCTCGGAATCGAATTATAAGGGCACCGATGGAATCACATCACCGATAATTACTTAAGAATTCCTTTTCCAGAGTTGTGTAGGCTCGGATGAGTTTTTAAAATTTTTGGGTTAAATAAAGAATAAAATAAAATAATGTGCAACAGATTTTATTTTTATTCTAAGCAGTGTTAATCTAGGCATGGCGGTTGGAGTGGGACCCACTGACATCCTATCTCTGAGGCAGGATATTAGTGAGTTGGGGCCCACATTATCCCCACCCCTTTATTTCCTTTCACCTCCCTCAAGAATTTAATGTGGTAACTCACCCCCACCCCCTCTTAAATGCCAAGTCACCTCTCACATTTAATAGAATTATTAAACACCTCATTAATTGGGCAATGCTCAATAATTAAAGAGTGATCTGTTTTTTAATGTCAAAAATAGTTGGCGTGGGAAAACAAATAAGGAAAGGCCTTATTTTATTATAGTTGTTGTGTCGTGCGAGAGATTTGGGGGAGAAATTACTCAAGCCTTGAATCTTCACATTCATTGTCGAAGAACGCGAAAAATACGAAGAACGCACCATCGCCGAAGAAGAATGTCATCCTCTAACGAAGGGCGATGAAGAACTCCAAACCCTCGGAGATCGACGATGTGATGCCATGTACCGCGATGCCGACGATCCTCCTTTCGCGACGCCAATGATCCTCCTTCCGCGACATTCCTTCTCCCGCGACAATCTTCAATCATCAACCGCTTGAGGTAGGGGGTTTGGTTTAATTAAATCTATGTGATTTATTTCCTCGACATGTGTTTAATTGTCGGAAGTCGTTTGACCCTCTAACACGGTGCGTGCGGATCAACAAACAAGTCCAAACCCACCGTTTCTTTTTTCATGGATTGCGGATCGACGACCGACAATGAAGCAAGACACAAAGGCATTATGAGGACTTCGTAGTAAAGGGCCAGTCCCGAGAGAACCGCTGGCAAAGCCAGAAGGCTAAATGGACCACCGGATCACGTCCGGTGGTCTGCGGAAGACCCTGCCGGCACGCCATGCCGGCACGACTGTGCCGGTGGCCAGATGCAGCGGCTGGCCGCTAGGAGGCGACGGCGCGCCGCCGGGAAGGACCACCGCGGTGGCAGGCGGCAGTTCCCACATCTGCGCGGGACCGAGGGTGACACGCTGCCAGGCCGCATCCACCGGCAAGGAGCGGCCCCCACGCGGGGGCCATGACTTCAATCAAGGGGGCGGCACCCCCTTTGCGCGGCCGCTCGGTCAGCGCCGAGCAGACCTCACTCGGCCAGTGCCAAGCCGCCCCGGGCCGAGCCGTGCCCTAATTGTCCAGACCCGGACCCAGTTCAGGATGACCTAGTTCGGGCCGACCCAGGGGGGGGTTGGGCCGGGTCGGTCCGGGCCCAGACCCCCCATTTTCAGACCACTTCCAATATTTTCCTCATAACATGGGCTACGGACCTCCGATCGATACAACGTCAGTTGCGTAGAGATCCTTGGATCGCGAAGGTCGTTTCGGTATATTACACTCAAGGTTTAGATGAACTTTGGGTATGACCGGTTTTGTTCGAACAAATACCAATCAGGCTCTCGGAGCGGAAATGCTTATAACTTGAGCACCGGACGTCCGATTGACGTTCCATCGACTTTGTTGGATTCCTCTTAGTGAGAAGGACCTTTTGGGTTACTCCTCTCGAGGTTTGGACATAGTTGGAGTGTGGCTGGGTTGGTTTTGACTTAAAAACCAATCGTGCCCCTGGAACGAAAAAGCCAATTACTCTCAGATCGGGCGTCTGATTGACGTGCCGTCTGTCACGTTGAGTTACTCTTATCGAGATGGAACATTGAGATACATCAACTCTGGACTACGTGTCAGTTTATGTTTCGACACCTTGGCTCATGGAGCGAACCCTCCCGGAATTAGCATGTTGTGTGCAGGAACCCTTGAGCTGGCTGCGATTTTGAAGACCGTACTGAAATCCTATGTGGGTTCAACAGGGATGAAGACTGCACTGAAATCCTATGTGGGTTCGACAGCGATGAAGCCCGTACTGAAATCCTATGTGGGTTCGATGGGGATGAAGACTGCACTAAAATCCTATGTGGGTTCGGCATCGATGAAGACCATACTGAAATCCTACGTGGGTTCGACGGAGATGAAGACTACACTGAAATTCGATGTGGGTTCAGTAGCGATGAAGACCGTACTGAAATCCTATGTGGATTCTAAGACACTAACTACTGTTCTTGTATCCTATGTGGGTCTGGCAGTGTTTGAATCTGTTCTTTCTATCCTATGTGGGTCTGGCAGAGTAGATGGTTTAATATCCTACGTGGTTCCCAGCTTAGATGAATCAGTGGCTATATCCGTTCATCTCTATCACCGAAGAAGTATACTTGTGTGAGCCGAGTCTTGAATTTAATCAATATCTTTGATATGATTGACATGAATTTTTTTTGGATTGAGTGGTGTTATCCTTTGTGGGTTGGGTTGTACTCTTTTGTGGACAGGATCATACTTGGGCTCAAATGTTGGAGCCGAGCGGGAATTGATGACTTTGGTATATGTATGGGTATATACCTAAGTAGTGTTGTACGTGACTTCGTGATTTTATCTTTCCTTTGTGGATTATCCTTTGTGGATTTTAGGACACCATCGGGGGTATCGGGGTCCCTATGGAGTAGATTATACTCACCCCTACACGGGCTATGCACGCACTACGTTGTGTTGATTGCAGACGATGGAAAATGCTAATTGTGGTTGAGGCTTATGGAGAAAGTCGGTACCTGGAGGTGGACCATGGGGCGAGACGTACACGAAGCGGACGGCTGGATCCAAGGAGCTGAGGAAGCTATCTATACCCACCCTTCAGGTGAGTCTTCCGGTGGACGGCTCGACGTTGCCGATTTACTTTCAATGGATGTACTCTCATTCCAGTTGTACTTTACTTTTAGTTTGGGTTTGTATTATGGCCCTCTTACTTTTTCGCACTACTTTTTCCACCTAGTTTTACTTAGTGTTACTTATTCTTTCTTACTCTGTGGTGTTTGTTTACTTTACAAAGGAAATGTCTCTCGCTTTTTCGTTGGGATTTATTCTTTGGTGCTAGTCGCCATCCCCTGGCCTATGGGAGGTGGGCTTGGGGTAGTCACAGCACGGGTCCCAAGGACGGGTCGTGACAACACCCAGATGACTCAATTCTAGAATAGTCACCACCATACGAGTCACTCTAGCGTGAGTCACTGCCATATAAATCACTGGATGAGGACTGACCACAAGCTGAGTCACCAACAGACGAGTCAATGCCATGACGAGTTACCATTGGAAAAATTGAAATTTAGAAAACATTGAAAAATATCACCATTGGAAGTACTCCCATTTCTCAAAAACACCCTAGACTTCCCTAGAACACCTCAAACATAAAATTATTTTATAATTAATAGGTCAGATGGTCCAAGTCTTTACAATTTACAAAAACAATCAAGCCGTGTTCTAAAATATAAAATTATAAATTTTATATCTTAATTCATCTTTTATGATGATTTTTCATCAGAATAATAACCATATTAATGGTACTCACCCTCTGAGTTGTAGATTATTCTAGTTTAATATGTTTTACAAACCTATATAAATAAAAATTGTAATACAATTTTGAATGATATGATTATACCAAAATTTTAATATTATTTTATGTTATAAAATAGTAGGTAATTATTTTTTGTACATATAAAATTATATTATTATTTAAAGCTATTTTTTGTATTACATTATTGATTTTAATGATAATAAAAATAATTCCACACTGATTTAATTTTAACACATAGAAAATGGAATTTTTTTAATTATTAATTAAAATATAATGAAAATTTTTACATCTTCAACTAAATATAAAATAATATAGCACCTAAGGAGGTCTATAATAAATGTAATTTGATTATTTATAATGTTAAGATATAATTAAATATTAATCTAGGTAAAGGTAAGTGTTCCATAGAAATTACTCTTCAATGAGACATCCATCAATGATGTTCAATAGTTTATAATTTATAATTTTTTATACTAGCCAATAATATATTTTTTTAATAATGCATATTTTAAATAATTTTATTCGTAGATTCCTATTGCTGGATAGATATTAATTAAAATTATATAAAAAATAGTATACACATAATAGATTAAATATAAATTCATTCTAATTGAAAAATTGTTTGTATTGACGACTGAAATTATAATGAAATATATTTTACACTAAAAATTTAATAAAATATACCTTGATTTATAATTTTTTTCATATTAATTTATATTGAATTAAAATAACCACATTTTTTGGGGATCTTGATTCAATTTTTACATGGTTATTAACTATTTTTACTCAAATTTTATTCATTGAGACACATTTAATATTATGTGTAACATTTCTATAAATGTTTTTTTTCTAAAAATATGATTTATAATATAATGTATTACGTATTTTTAGGGACTGACCTAGTTCAATCAAGGGATGTCTCTCACCACAGGTTCCTCACTTGGGGTTATTTTTTGCAATTTCAGCATGTTTTCTAATTTTTTCAAATTGGTCACTTCACATTTCTTACATTTCATTTATTCATATTCTCCCTCCATGATTGATCCTCTCCATGTGTTTCAGGAATTATATTACTCAAAAAAAATTCTTTATTCTCTATGTGTTAGTTGATTTGAGGTCACCCTTTGCCCCCCACCACATCCATTATTTTATGATCTTTCATGTGATACTTCATCTCTAGTTATACTCGATCAAAAGTCGATGTTTTAGGATTATGTTTGTGAAGAAATAAAAGTATACCCCTTACCATTGTCTTTTACTATTTATCATTAGGGATTCATTTTTCAACATGATAAAGTGGTAGGTACTTTTGGTCTTTCTATTTGATCATTTCCTCGACACCCCACCATATCTCCCCTTCATTTCAAAGCCATTGAATAAGACCACATCTATGGAATATTGCAATGGTGTATTTATGTGTCTTCAGATTCTGATGACTCGTCATTTTAGGATGGTTCTTCTCTAGTTTTTGGTCTTAATTAATTTCAATTTCATAGTCCTCCCCTATTTTTGGAATGGCTATTTGGTAAGGAAGTCATGGATATTTATCCGATGATGGGTGTGTTTCATGCACATTTGAATATTTTTTTATTGGTGGTTTTTGATTCTTCTAGAAGAATAATATAATATTATGGTTTTTACTATAACTAGTTATGGTGATCCATTTTTTCTTGTTTCGTAATGGAGTTTCATTGCCTTGTGTAAAATTCCCCCAATTTCAGGATATGGTTTTTGATGACAATATAAATTGTGGTAGTGTTTGTTTTATATTTTTATTATTTTATATAATGGTGGTGCCGATGGAGTTTGATCAAGTGACTATTTTTTGATTTTTTAATGGTTTGGTACATGTCGATAGTTATTTTGGTTGTGGTGTTTTAATGTTTTTTTGATGGCCTTGTTTGTATTATCAATGACAACAATTGATTTTCTAGTTTTCCAACAAGTAGGTTGTCTCATTAATGAAAATGAGTTTTGTGAAGTTAATGGAGAGTAGTTTCGTCAAGCGTATAAGGGTAAATGTAGCCGCTCAAGCAATAAATTAATGAAATATGGTAGACACATAGATTAAGGGAAACATGGACAATACAGAAATGAGGGTTTCTTAATCCGCCTTCCAAATCACCTTGGGGGATTGAATTCCAGAAATTGAAATTGTTGTGTGAATTATTCAAGTTTGAATTTTAATTTTTTTGTTGTGTTGTATCTATTTTATCATTTATATTTCTTCCCACATAACACTTTAAAAACAGATAGAATGAAAATAAAAAAATCATATTTTATATAATATCATTACATAGCATTAATCATGTGTTTTTGAAATAAACGACAATATATCACACATCCATGGTGGGTTTGTTATGATTTTTTATGATATATTGGATATCAATAAATTTTATCTCATTGATACATATATTAAATCAAGAATCTAACATCATTTATTTAGTTTATCTACTACTAAATTGAGATATTATATCATTAATTATCTTTTTTTTATGGTAATTTAAATCCAATTTGGATCTCTAAATTTCCAAAGGATTTTATTCAAATAATCCTAAAACTATGAGGTGTTTTCATGAATCAAATCATTTAATGATTAAAAATCACTTTCTTTTATTATAACAGTTCATGTTTAATTAATTATAACAAATGATCATGTTATGTGGTATTTCCACATTATTTTATGGTTAAATCATGTTACAAATGAAATTATTATTTCATTATGATTTGGATTTTTTCAATTTATTAATATTAAATGTAGTTATAAATAAATTTCATGGGTTTTTCTATCAAATACTTGTATTTAATACATAACAATATTATTTCTTTTATTGTTTAAAATCAATATTTTGAACTCAAATAAACTATTTTCCCCTTAAACCCATTTGATAATACTTTTTCATTATACATTTGTTGATGTGAGATTTCAATAATGGTGTTTTCAAATATTTTAAATGATTTTATTATATAATAAATTATTCCATTCTAAATTTAATTTTAAAATATGATTTTCTTCATTTGATATTATTTTTTTTGATGTAATGTTTTCAAATTCATTCCATATGGAAACATTATGAAACACATTTTTATTCCATTTTCCACATAATATATGATGGATGGTTTCATTTAACATATCATTCATTAATATGAATGAATATAGGTGGGTTCATATTCCTATCAATAATATAATGGTTATGGTTTAATATCTATTTATATAGCCAATAGTATAAAGTAAAGGTTGATCTGTAACTTCCGGACCTGGATCACCTCTAAGATGGTGGTCGGACTAGTGGGTTACCTGACCTTAATCACAAATCCCCAAATGCCATAGGCAACTGACTAGTAGTGAGGTCCTTTTTAACGTGTATGAGAGGGATAATATTCCCTCATAGGTAATAGGAAACACACAGCAAAAGTAAAAAATAGAGGAATCATATAAATGAATAAACTACTATAGAAGCAATATAAATAATCCAACATAAGAATAATCAAGTGTGAAAGTTTAGAAAACAATTTAATGTCATGATGTCTATCTAAATTAAAGTATTGAAAACAGAACTCAATCATACTATCAACTAAAATAAAAGAAACAAATAAACAACTACATTACGAGAAATGCTCAGTCCTCTCCCCAATTCACCATCCATAGTGGCATGAAACAATAAAGAATCAGGAGAAGCACACATTCCTTTCTATATACAAGAATGCTTGTAATCTTCTCTGGTGTTATTGACAGTTGAGCATGGTTTGATATAAAATCCTAGTAATATGACGCCCAAGTTGTCTAAATCATTCCATTTCGATCAATGATAAAAGGCATCATGCCCATATATAAAAACATCATATAATTAATTAAGTGAAATGAAGTAAATAACTTAGCCCTGGTTCCAAACAGTACCTGGCACAAATCACCAACTTCAGCCTAAATTGGATTTCTGAAAATAATTCATGTATTCTGAATGCACATACAAACATTTATAAAACCTTGAAGATAAAGGTAAAATAAGGGAGGGGCATACACCGATTGTTTTCTTTAACTTGGTGTCTAAGTCATGTGTCAACCATGTGGGGTTCAACATACCAGAATAATATTTAAAATCTGAAGAAGCTTAAGAGTCGTTAATATAAATTATAAGTTCCTCATTATTAAGTTTCATGTTGAGAGTTGGAGTCTGATCCCATCGTGAAGGTATTACTACAGAACATCTGTCAAATTTACCAATACAACAAAGCACAAGTAAGGCATATCATCAAATGACCAAGTATCGATTGTGGCTTGAATTTACTGTGAGTCTGTCCTGATCTCACAAAAAGGGGTCGAGCATCATTCGAGGCTAGCTTAGCCGACATTCCAATGTATCCATCCCTAATGGGACCTTTTAAAACCAGTATCACTCATAAGTATTGTAATACCCAGGGATGTCTCAGTCTCGACAATCCAAATACACCACCCCCTACACATAGTGGTAAGCACTATGGAACGGAGGGTCTGAGTGTGGACCTTAATAAGGGACCCACCTTCTTCCCCAGACATTAATTTAATTAATGTTTTTAGAGAAGAAGATAGTGCATAATAATCATATGAAATTTAGGCTTGAAAACTAAACAGATACACCCGTGAATCACAAGGTATAAATAATGTATTACAATATATCAATCTTAATAATACAATATACAACATCAAAAAAAGTAGATAAATTCACTCTAGTAAATAAATAATTTAGCACAACTAACTACAAAAGATCGAACAATTCAATATTCAAAGTTAATCAAAATTAATTATTTAAAATAAACATAACACAAAGAGGTTGTCCAACACATGCAATGTAGATACACAAATTTTGACGTACATATACCTTACATTAATTTTTCAGAATACTTAATACATAAAAAAACATACACCAATGGATTGTAATAGTTTAGTGTCTTTGAAACTCGGAACATAATCTTCTAATCATGGTGAAAGATCTTCAACATCTCCCATAATGATCTTCCCTTTTCTACCTAAAACCATTCCTTATATCCTGGGGAAAAGATAACATATAAAGGGTGAGATAAAATGATCATTATGGGTAATAATGGAGAAAATAAAATAAAACATATACATTTTAACATAAAAACATGAACATAATGTTTAATCATCAAAATGTTGAGCAATGTCAAAAAACATTGCAGTACGTAAGTCATAGATCATAATGGAACATCAATCATGATAAAATAGCTTGGAAATAAAACTTGTAATTGTGTAATAAAATTAAGAACATGATATTATTTCCCTAGTAGCCAAGGCATTGCTTCTAAGACCATATTAGTGGACAAAGTCCCTTACTGAACCGAGTTCACTCCTTGTTCCAGTCCTGTATGACTGAACCAGATTAACTTTCCATTACAAATATGTCTATCTCATGAGATATAAATATTTACCCAATGCATTGGAGAGATATATAGGTCCCACCCATCTCATAATAAAATCATTATTACTTGTGCCACAAAACAAACATAAAACATTCATCATAACCCAAAAAATAAAATGGGTTTCATAAACATCATCCCATCATCACATAATCAATATAAAACAAATGGATATTTCATCATACAAAAAGTGAAACAATATAAATCATAGATAAATTACAATTGAAACATACACATATGAAATAATTTCATCTTAGATGGAAAATGGTTTGGATAAAACACTTGAAATTAATTCTTGAGGAAAATATCATTTCTTCTTCAAAATAATTTTATTTTCACAAAATGCCATGAAATTTTAAAAGAAAAGTATTTTTTTGGAGAATATTCATAAAATCTTGTAGAGTATGCTTCATGAAAATGAGGTGTTATAAAATAGTAAAAATATGTCCACACCGTATAAGTTAAAAATTACATTATTCTCGTACTTTTGTCAGAAAAGTCAAAAAGTTCCTCGTGTGGTAAAAAAAAGTAAGATTCCTTTCATAACTTGTGGTAAATTTAAAAAATGGGTAAATATGACTTTAAACATACATGATATAATTCTTAGAAAACAGTGTCATGGATGATAACAATAACCCTAGTAAATACTTACGAATAAACAATCTCGGATAAAAACGAGATTGGAAATGTTATCCCTTACCTTATGTCCAATATGAATTGTTTGTATCTGAACCTCTTGTATAATGATTTTAAATAATGTCATTGAATTATTACGAAATCATATTCATTATTATGATCTCATATATGGTTCACTTATTACATTATATTATCCATTCTTTTGTAAATTCCATGTTAAAGCAGTGTTTTGGGTAAAATCATTTTATTTATCGTACGTGTTTGGACTTGTTGTTCATGATATTATTATTACTTATATCATGATTTAGTTACATATAAAATGAAAATCATGATTTATATATCATATATATTCAGTATATACATGTATTTATAATAGTATATAAAATTTTGAGGTAAGAATTGAAATGCACCATTCATGGAGATGGTACGCCGTATGTATGTATGAAAGCTACATTCATTTCTATTTCTTATTTTATTGGAAATTAAACAAAATGATACATAGGTATATTATAATTCCAGTATAATATAATATAATTAACTCCATCCATTATATATCCCACAGAAGGCATTAACGAATCACATCACTTTAAGGGGGCGGTAGTCCGCACTTCCTCAAATGAGATTATCGTATTTAACCACTATGGAAAAAACAATATTTGATATAATTGGAAAGTATAGAAGCATAAGGAAATAATAAACATAATATATATCATATATAAATACATTTCCATTATAATGTCCACCATGAGAGGCAGTAGGATAAAATTGAACAATCATCGTTTTGTGATGTGTTAGTTTCCCATCCATAGAAACATTATGTTTTTCATCTATTAGATGGAGGTGTGTGTAAGTTTAGTTCTAATACTTCTCATAACTACATCCAAGTATATTGAATATACTACTGTTGTTGCAAAATAATGTAATAAATAGATTTTAGGGGTTGGAGAAGTAAAATAAAAGAAAACAATTTAAGAGAAACTGTTACCTTTAATTTGGGTAATGTAAATTGGTTTGAACCAAAAGGACATCTTGAAATGCCTCCTGCATAAGGTATGGATTTTAGGAGGAGTATAGCGATGTAGGGAGATTAATAGGGCAGAGTTTTGACAAGCCAAATAGCTTGAGAGGTGTGAGGAATAGGTTAAAAGTGGTCTCTTTTTATAAGGTGGGAGGGGCTCTTTAGGAAAGTGTGAAAATATTATTTTATTATAAACTTATCTTCGATTTAGAAAGGTCCAAAAATCACTAAAGATGAAGATAATGTTACTCATGGTCGAAATAAATTTATTCAATCAGAATTGGACATGTTTTTTATAGTATTTTAATCATTTATTAATGAGGTAAATATTGCATCATTATTGTGTCACAAATAATTTAATTTATTTAATGTCTAAAAATTATAAAAAAAATACCATAATATAGGAAATACTATTATCATTCCAATTAATATTTATAGTACAAAATATAATTTATATAACCCCTTAGAAAAATTAATTACTAAAAGATTTGTTTAATGTCAGTTTTTTCTTTACATTAAATTAATTAATCCAAATTGTCACTATCACTACCAAGTGGATCAATGGGGTCCCAAAATCTACCCAAGGATTCCCATTTTCGTACATTACTCATCCAACACGGTTAGAACAAGTGTTAACGTAATTTTTAATTATTATAATATTCTTTTAACCTTGAATTACCCTATTTACTTTCAACCTCGATAAATAAAAGTCAAAAGTTTCTACTAACCAAAAATAATTTTCATCTTATTGAACCTCATTTAACTTTTTGTTAACAAAAATGTATGTCATATTTTTGAAATTCAATTCACATAAGTGGTAAAACTTCATTTCATTGAAAGAGTCGTTTTTTTAACTACCACTATGTGGTTTCACTATTCATAAAAAATTTAAGTTTTTTTTGAAAAATATCAATAATTCAGCCGATGTGATATTTGATATTAAAAATTAAAAAAAGATTTATATTTTTTCAAATTCAAAACATATAAGTGGAATTAATTAATTTTTAAATTAATTCCCATTATCAAAACAAATAGTGTGTTTTTAAGAAACAATAACTTTCAAAAGATCGACACCTATTTATGTCAAATTTCAAAGTGAAATAAATTCCAATGACTAACATTGTATTAAGTGGTAAAAATATATTCTAATTACACATTAAAAACAAATAAAAATATAATATAACCATATAAATTATTGTGATGAAAAAATTTGTTTTTAATTATAATATACCATGTTCATACAATTCATTAAAATATAAAAGTTTTCAGAATAATATGAAAAAGTTATTCAAAGTAAATTTTTATATCATGAATCCAAGGAAAAAATTTATTTTGTCAAATTTTACTTCTAAAAATGTCGAAAACAATATTTAATGTGGGTTCACCATCAAAAGGCGGAAAAATGCATTTTTTTATAAATACTTATTTTACCCGAATAATTTAGTTTGTTCTCATATTATGTTCTAGAAATTCTGTAATATGAATAATAATGTTATAAAATTCAAAATGTAGTTAATACTATTTATAATGGAAAGTTCATAATAATATTATAACCATATATCATGGTTTAGTGAAACCCGTTATTGCGTACAAAACATGCTATCAAGGAAGGCCATGATTGAGTATATTGCAAGCAAAGACAATGTTGTGTGTAGTGAAAGACAACTTTTTTGTTTTATATAATAGAATCCAACCATATAACATTTATACATTGAATATATATATATTTACACTCAATTTTTCATAGAATAACTACTGTCAAATGAACTTGAAATTGTGTGTAATATGATCCACGAATACTGTTGCGTATAATGCAAGATAATACGGTGTTGAGTATAATGCAATATAATCTTGGTGTAGTGTACAACCAATGATATGAAAGAAATTAAAAAGAATATATCTCATAAAATCTCTGGTTGTTACATTCTACCCCCCTTAAAATGAATTTCTCCCTCGAAATTCGTCGAGGTTATAAACGGTTTTCTACTGAATGTTTCTATAATAAAATCTCACATCTTAAAAATTAATACCAAATATTAACTTTGAAATCTAAATTATGAAATGTAATGGTTACCCAAATTAACTCATCAATGGGTTTCCACATAAAAGAACATAATTTAAAATATGGATATGGAACAGAAATCTAACCATCAAGTTCTAATGGAGAATGGTAGAGAACAAAGATATGAAAAATCCCATAGTCACAAAGCCATAAATTTTTCATGATATAATGTACCATATAATTCATCAGATATGAGGGAACAAGGAAAAACTTTTGGTTTTCAAGATCATTTCCCAAATGTTGAAGAATTTTTGAATTAAAAGAAATACATACTTTATTTTGGTACAATCTCAACGTTGCTTGTGCCTCAAAAAATTTCCACATCATCTCTTAAAGAAATGAAGTTATATTGGTATTTCATGTAGTTTTATAAGATCATGTGATAGAATGATATGTCATTCCATCTGTCTCAAACATAAGTTAGAAAAATTTATATACATAAGTCCATATTTGGTGAGATTAATCGGATATGGTTCGAAAAATGGAATTATACTTCTTCTATTATACAACATAACAAAATTAAAATAGTTTCTACTAACAAGGGACTCCTTGTAGGCTAGAGGTAGGCGATAAAGGCATGTCACATTTCATTTGTGGGTTCAATTCCCACATCATTTTCTGACGTGACGGGTTGTCGCCCATCCTACGTGTTGTCCTTTTTTTAAAAGAATACTATTATAACATTCCAAAAATAATATCTAAAAGTTATAGACATAAATAATAACAACTTATGTCCAACATAATCCATTCCAATGTTTAGAATTATCTAATATACTTATGTCCAAGCTCATAGTATAAAAAAAATAATTACTAGAAATGTCATTTACCAAGCATGTGAATACAATCATTTATCCCCCATATATCATACGATATATCTTGTTGGTCACATTCCAAACATGTTAATACCTTAATCATGTATTCTCTTGAAAAATTAATACCCATTGAACCTTACTGAAAACATGAATGCTGTCAAAAGTTAACTCCTTCGACATACCAAAATCCCAAAATTTCTATATACTCATATCATGATATCACTTTGTCCTTATATCAGTAATGAGCTCATTAAAACTATCAAACATCTCATTATCTCCTTATCCCTTCATTATGTGCATATAATCTACTTTCCAAAAATATCTGAATAACCCTTTATGGTTACCGGTACCATTCAGCATATACTTTCAAATACTGTAGGGAAAAAATATTGTAACAATCCTTAGATGTGTCTTTATTCCATAGTACCATTACCTATACAACATAACTCTTGATAAACATAAATCATTCCACTTCCTTCTTAAACCATTGAATAAGCTTGAATAATTATTTCATCTCACATATAATTGGTAGTCTCTTCATCCTCATCAATACAAATACTTCCCATATGAAAATGATGATTCTCATCCTGAGACTTTCCCTTAGGGAATTGGTTTGAATAATGCCCGTACAATCCACAATTAAAACATTTAACCATTGTTGATGTCTTAGAAATACCATTATCCTTGTCCATGGTGTTAACTGAACGCTTTCCTTTTCAATTACTAGCATTGTGTCCTTTTCCACACCAAAATCATCTTCCAGTTCCTTTGAAACATTCTCCTTGATGCCTCTTCCCACATGATTTACATTGGGGAAATTGAACATTTTTCCCTCTATGATCATCGTGAAACTACATCTTTCTCTTATTAGATAAGTTGGGAAACTTACCAAATTTGCGATTATTGATCATATTATGATATTTTTAATTAGGCATAATAACTATATGTGGTCTTCCAGATCAAATTTCATTTGGATTATCATGACGAATATCATTCCACTGTCCATCATATCCTCCATTATTGTGAATCTTCCTGTTTCCAGCCATTTTCTAAAACCCAAAAATAATACTATGAGTGGAAATAATCATACTAGGAAGACAACATAATAAAGGGGGAGTACCTTAAATATCTAACATCTTAGGTTTAATTCTATGATCATTGCCTTAAATCTTGGACTATAATCTATACTTATATATAACTTTAGGGACATCCTTAGACATACCTTAGAAATATCTCTAGGGATCTCACTAAAGTTTTCGCATCCTAGTTCCAAAGTTTGAGTAAAAAACCATCTAATATGAAATGTAGAGACCCAAAGCTTGACGTACATGGACATTACATTTCTTTTGCGGAATACTTAATACATAACAAAAAGAGACACCAATGGATCGTAATAGATTAGTGCCTTTGGAAACTAAGAACATAATCATCTAATCAAGGTGAAAGATCTTCAACATCTCCCATAAAGATCTTCCCTTTTTTTACCTAAAAACTTTCTTTATATCCTGGGGAAAAAATCATATAAAGGTTGAGCTCAAATGATTAGTATGAGTAAGCATGGAGGAAATAAAACCAACAATATACATTTGAACATAAAAACATGAACATAATGTTTAAACATCAAAATCTTGAGCAATGACATAAAACATGGTTGTACATAAGGGATAGATCATAATGGAACATCAATCATGATAAAATAGAATTGAAATAAATCATGTAATTTTGGAAAAACATTAATCACGTTATATGATTTCCATAGTAGCCAAGGCATTGCTTCCAAGACCATTATAGTGGACAAAGTCCCTTACTAAACTGAGTTCACTCCTCGTTCCAGTCCTGTATCGGTAAACCAGATTAACTTCTCATTCCAGATATTTATATCTCATGAGATATAAATCTTTACCCATTTCATTGGTGGGAGATATTGGTCCCACCCATCTCATAATGAAATCATTCTTACTTGTGCCACAAATTAAACTTAAAACATTCATCATAACCCAATGAATAAAATGGGTTCCATAAACATCATCACATCATCACATAATCCATATAAAAAAAATGGGCATTTCATCATAATAAAAGTAAAAACATGTAAATCATATAGAAATCACACTTGAAATATACACATATTAAATAATTTCTTCTTTGATGGAAACTGTTTTTGATAAAACACTTGAAATGAATTCTCGAGGAAAATATCCTTTCTTCATCAAAATCATTTTCATTTCACAAAATGCAATGAAATTTTAAAATAAAAGTTTTTTGATGATAATAGTCATAAAATATTGAAGATTAAGCTTGATTAAAATGAGGCGTTATGAAATCGTAAAAATCCGTTCACACCCTATAAGTTAAAAACAACATTCTTCTCGTACTTTTATCAGAAAAGTCAAAAAGTTCCTCGTGTGCTAAAAAAAGTACGATTACTTTCATAATATGTGGTAAATTTTAGAAATGGGTAAAATTTACTTTAAACATACATGAAAACATTTTTTGATAACATGGGCATGGATGATAACAATAACCCTAGAAAATACTTACAAATAAACAATCTCGGATAAAAACTAGATTGGAAAAGTTATCCCTTACCTTATGTCTGATATGCTTCGTATATCTCTTATCCAAATGTAAAATGATTATAATAATGTCATTGAATTATTACATAATCATATTCATTATTATGATATCATATATGGTTCACTTATGACTTTATATTACCCGTTCTTTTGTAAATTCCATGTTAATGTAGTGTTTTGGGTTAAATCATTTTATTTATCGTACGTGTTTGGACTTGTTGTTATTTATATTATTATAAATTATATAATGATTTAATTAGTTTCTAGAATGTAAATCATTATTTATATATCATATATATTCAGTATATACTTGTATTTATAATAGTACATAACATTTTGAAGTAAGAAATGAAATGCACCATTCATGGAGACGGTAAGTCATACGTACACATGAACTATAAATTTATTTCTATTTATTATTTTAATGACAATTAAACATAATTAAACATAGTTATATTATAATTCCAGTATAATATTATATAATTAACTTCATCCTTTATACATCCCACATAATGAATTAACGAATCACATCACTTTGAGGGGGCGATAGTCTACATTCCTCAAATGAGATTATCGTATTTACACACTATGTAAACCATAAAGGATTGATATAATTGGGAAGTAAATAAGCATAATGAAATCATAAAAATAATATATATCATATATAAAGATAGTTCCATCATAATGTCCACCGTGAGATGCGGTAGGATAAAATCAAACAATCATCGTTTCATGTGGGTTTATTTTTCCATCCACAGAAACATTACGTTTTTTAGCCATTAGATGGAGGTGTGTGTAATTTTAGTTAAAATAATTCTCATAAAAACATCCTAGTATATTGAGGAACTGTTTTTGTTACAAAATAAAAAAATGAATATAGTTTATGGGTTGGAGAAGTAAAATAAAAGAAAATAATTTAAGAGAAACGGTTACCTTTAATTTGGGTAACTTCCTTTGATTTGAACGAAAAGGACTTCTTGAAGTTCCTTATGCCTAAAGTAAGGCTTCTAGGAGGAGTAGAGTTATGTAGAGAGCTTAATTGGGAAGATTTTGGACGAGTAAAATGTCTTGATAAGTGTAAGGAATTTGGTTAGAAGTGGTCTCCTTTTATAAGGGGGAGGAGCGGCTCTTTAGGAAAGTGTGAAAATATTATTTTATTATAAACTTATCTTCGGTTTCAAAAGGTCTGAAAATACTTAAATATTAAGATAAGATGAATCATGGTCTAAATAAAATCATCCAATCAGAATTAGAAATGTTTTGGATAATATTTTAATCATTAAAATCATATTTATTTATATCATTTGTTAATGTAGTAAATACTGCATTATTATTGTGTCATAAATAATTTAATTTATTTGATGAATAAAAATTATTAAAAAATGATAATATAAGAAATCTTTTTAGATTTCAAATGAATATTTATAGTTGAAAATAAAATTTATATAACCTCTTATAAAAATTAATTACTAAAATATTTTTGTTATTGTTAATTTTGTCATAACAGTAAATTAATTAATCCAAATTGTCATTATCACTACCAAGTGGCTCAATGGGGTCCCAAAATCGACCCAAGGATACCCATAGTCGGCCACTACTCATCCAATAAGGTCAGGACAAGTTTTAAGGTAATTTTGAATTATTATAATATTCTTTTAAACTTGAATTACCCTATTTACCTTCAACCGCTGTAAATAAAAGTCAAAAGTTACTATTCACAAACAATTATTTTCATCTTATTGAACCACATTTATCTTTTTGATAACAACCATGTATGTCATATTTTTGAAATTCAATTAACTGAAGTGGTAAAATTTCATTTAAATTAAAGAGTCAGTTTTTTTACTATCACTAAGTGGTCTCACAATTCATAAGAATTTATGTTTTTTAGAAAAATACCAACAATTCAGCCTAAGATATCTTTGATATTCAAAATTCAAAAATTGTGTCTATTTTTCCAACTTCAAAACATTTAAGTGGAATTAATTAATTTTAAAATTAATTCCGCTTATCAAAACAAATAGTGTGTTTTTATGAAAAAATAACTATGAAAAGATTGACATTTGTTTATGTCCAATTTCAAAGTGAAATTAATTTCAATGAAAAACATTTTATTAAATGTTAAAAATATATTCTAATTACACATTAAAACCCAATTAAAATATAATCTATCCATACATATTAAGGCGATTGAAAATTTTGTTTTTAATTAAAATATAGCGTGTGTTTACTATTCATTAAAATATAAAATTTATCAGAATAATATGAAAAATTTATCCAAAGTAATTTTTATATCCTGATTCCAAGGAAGAATTTTATATTGTCAAATAAAACTTATAAAAATATCAAAAACAAGATTTAATGTTGGTGCGCCATCAAAAGGCAGCAGAACTGCATTTTTTTGTAAAATAATTACTTTGCACGAAAAATTTAGTTTGTTCTCATACCATGTTCTAGAAAATGTTTAAGATGAATAATAATGTTATAAAATTCGAAATATAGATAATAATATTCATAATGGCTAGTCAATAATAATATTATAACCATATATCATTTTTTAGTGAAACCCGGTATTGCGTACAATACACACTATCGAAGAAGGTCGTGATTGCATGTAATGCAAGCCAATTCTGGGTTTTGTGTAGTGCAAGACTCCTTTGTTGTTTTATATAAAAAAATCCAACCAGATTTCATTTATACATTGAATATATATTTATATATACACTCAAGGTTGCATAGAATAACTACTATCTAATGAACTTGAAATTGTGTGTAACACGATCCAAGAATAATGTTGTGAATACTGCAAGCTAATACGGTGTCGCATATAGCGCAAGATAATCTTGGCGTAGCGTAAAACCTAAGATATGAAATAAATTAAAAATAATATATCTCATAAAATATCAGGGTCTTATATGCAATTAATTAAATTAAATACTGAGGGAATGCACATTTAACTAAATAAATAAATCATCATAAACAACTACCAAAGATCCAAATAATTCATGGTTCGTAATATTCTAAAATAATTATTTAAATTAAACATAATAAAAATTGGTTGTTCAACACATGCCGTTAGACGAATTAAATTCTCGGGCTAATGTAATATATACTAATCACGTTGGCACACCCAAAGGGGTGTCCAACCATGTTTCAACAATTTCAAAATTTTAATTTATAAAAAATATGACTTTAATAATTATGCAGAATAATTAAATTGATAAGATTTTGTGAGTTTACACATCTTTGGCAGGAACCGACAAACGACCCAACCATGTGTTTTTATAAATCACAATAAAACTAAGGAAAAAATCATAGATTCCCTACCTCATAGACGTAGAAGATTCTATGATCTGTGGAGGGATTTGATTTGAAATAAAATAAATAAAATAAATGATTTTATAAAACCCCCCAAAAAAGTTAAAAATACTTCTATGTCAGATGACGCGATAGATTTGGAATGAATTTTCATGTTTCTCAGTGCGTGGGATAAGCCCTCACGGGAGATTTATAACACACCTGATGGCATAGAAAACGGATGAAGAAGAGAGGAGTGGAAATCTTCTGAAGTGGGGAGAGGGTGGTGCGCACCACCTAGGGAGGAGGGGGGCACCACCCACATGTGAAGATAAAGAGAGGAGGAGAGGAGAAAAAAATAATGAAAATAAAAAAACATATTAAGGTAAATATGAAAATAAAACAAAAAAAAGGGGAGAATAAGAAAATAAAAAATAATAATATTAATAATCATTAGACTCATTTTTAATTATTTTTCTATTCTTCCCATCCCATCATTTTATTGTTAGAATTTATTTTCATTCATTTTCCACCATTTTGAATTTCTTTAAGGTTCTATTAAAACTTTTTATTTATTTTTTCCTAAATGCTACGCTAGGGTGCAATGTAATATTTAAAATAAATCTCATTGAATTATTTAATTAATTTTAATAGTTGTCCGGGACCTGCTATAGGGTGGGCCGACTTGTGCCCTGCGTCATTTTAAAGATTTGAACTAAAAACAAAAATGTTCTGCACATTGAATTATGTCAAGATGATACAAAAATTTAAATTATTATTATTTAATATAAATAATCTATAACACTATTAATATATTAAAAACAAAAACTAGTAAGAAAGGATAATCGTTACTAAATATTTATTGATTGTAAATTTTTATTTAATTCGAACAATTAACAATATAACATTTATTACATGGTGTTGTTACTATTTACTCTACAAAAAAATTTGTTAATAGTTCATGTGAATTTCAATTTTTGGTATACAATTAATATAATAAAATTATTATTAAAATTATTATTATTATTTCTATCTTTCCAAAAAAAATATTTATAACCCAAAAAAATTATTTTTTGGTGTGGTCTGACAAAACGTCTGATGCTCACAAAAGTTATAAACCACCTAGGGTAAACCTCATATGTTGGAAATATAGGTGGTATTTAATTTATCATTTGAAGCACCATTTGAGAGAAAATAATTATTTATTACATACAAAATGGAATAATAAATTTATTAAACATAAGGATGGTATTATCATGTGTGAGGATGCCACACACCCGACATGAATCAATGTTATACCCTTCCTAGTGAAAACCTGGCATTCTGGACATAACAATGGTCTCATATTTTTAATACACCACACTGTTTTAGTGTTATTTCAATAAAAAACACATGTGTATGAATAAAATAATTTTATTATTTTTATTATATCAACGTTGAGAGTTTGAGGGTCATAGAATCACACACTAAAACATGGTTAAACTCTGAATATATTTCATAAAATATCCCAATGTTATATTAAGACTTCTACCATTCATTCAATTTATTTCCATTTGAATTTGAATTTAATTACTTTCTTTTTACTTATATAAAAAGACACATTGTATTGTCAACTATCAGAAATAAAATGTTTCGATTCGTGGTTTTAAAACTAGCCTTCCTAGTTAATGGAAGAAAATCTATTTTACTTTTCTGTTTAATCAATTTAAAAACACAGAACGTTACAACCTTCCAACCATAGAACTTATCCTCCATGAGAAGACGTCGATAACAACGTAACCTTAACAAGATCTACAGGGTCTAGAAGTCTCTTAATAAAGGACACGTTGAATCTCTAACGCTCAATGCATGTTTAAATATTGGTTAAGAAAGCAACACATAATCCATTAAAATCTGAGAAAACACTAATTTTCAAACTAAAACATTGAGATGGTACCTATCCAAACACATTCATCTATAGGCATGACCATGTCTTCATCTAATTAACTTCATGCCAAAGTTAATTCCAACGTTAGGTTTTATAGATTGAATTGGACAATTATGAGTCACAACACCTTCCAGCATCATAATTTTCTACAAGACACACCCTTAAAAATTCAAGAGATGATTCTCACATGATTCCTGAAATAGATAGAATGGTCGATTCTGCATCACCCATAAATCCCTAGTCGAGATAGATTTCTTTAAAAATCCACGATCGACCCAAAATGCACTTGTATCACCTGATGACGTGTCAGAAAAAGTTCCTTTACGGACCACTCAATTGAGAAAGAGAGAGGACTAGTAAAGCCACTATGGTAGACCATTTGTGAAGATACTTATCTTAGATGGAAAGTGTTTATAGACTGAACCGTGACATCTTCTACAAAGGTATGTCACATTTACGGTGAACACATCCACAAGCATTCATAGATAATATACAGTTAAATTCATTGATTTAGGCATCACTGATCCCCATAACAAGTCTTGGGTAACCTCTGATTGACTTGAAATGAGTATACGGAACTAACCTAAGGTAGTCCATACACCATGTTTACGAGTGATATGTTTGTACAAGGTAAAGATTCCCATTTCAAAACACTTACTGAGCCAGAGTGGCATCGGCCAAGTGGTCAAGTTAGATTAAAAATATGGTGTACAAGATTTTTTTAGTAATTCCTACTGAGAAATCCAAGGGTCACTCAAGACTAATCAAGCCCCGATAAGAACAACGCGTTTGCGTGCAACACTGAGAAAACCAACTTAACATGACCAACAACGTTTAAAGATTTAGCACGATATAAGACTGACACTCTCTTATTTCATCAAGGAAAAATGTATTATAGGGAACATGCTTGTCACATAATGAATATTAGACTAAAGGGATTTTGATATTAAAAGAAGGAAATTGTTTAAGAATTGGCATGAAAGCCCAACCAAACATGTTGGTGTGACAAAACACCTGAGTCTCCAGAAGTCATGCAAAGAATTAGGTTGACCTTCTTTCCATTAACACCAATGTCAGTTCACTAATGAGGTGACCAAAAATGCATTTAACAATGCCAGACATGAGGATTACATTGAACCGAAGTGCATCATCTTAATATTAAAAGCTCAATGGCACTACGTACATGAAAACATTCTACCCTGAGGTGATACATAAGCAAGATGACTTTTAACTCGGAGGACGACACCCAGAATCAACCATCACTATGGAGAATAAAGGGTCGAACAACCAATGAAGAAACTGACCCTACATAAGGTATGCCTAATCTGATGGAAATGAGCATTACTGGTTGCTCAATCACGAAAGATATATCAAGGAAAACATGACCACCCATCTGAACAAGGATTTCGTTTTAATAAAAGGGTTCCTATTAGTGAAAATGACATGTTAAAGTTTCTGCCCAAATGCAACTCAAAGAAAAAAATGAAACTACCCTTACATCAGGGTCATAAACATAGGTTATCACTACAGGTTTTATATCCATCAATTTTATATTTAATCAAATTTAATCATTAATAATCAAAATATTTAATCAAAATATCACGTAACATTTTTTCAAGTAGAACAAAAGGTACTTGATCTTAATCAATGGCTTAGGGGAAAAACAAGAAAGTTTAATAAAACTCCATTTTAAAACATTTTACACAAATTAACATCCCATCATTAAATTGAAAATCTATCACATATGTTATATTTAAGAAGATAAGGCGACCTACATGGGCCCCTCTATGTTGACCCGAGTTCATTAGAATGAAACACCAAAAACCATTGTTTAATTATTAATACTCGCAACACCCATAACAGGTTATCTCATAATGAATATACACCATCTATCATACAAGGTCCTACTAGTGCCTTTTGGAAGTTAAACAATTCATTAAAAATTATAACATGATCAAACATGTATGATCATAGGTATATGGGTGGCTATCAACCTAATAATAATCTACATAATTTTTATCTTTTGGAATTTTTCTCCCATCAACGGTAAGCAATAAATTTTAGCAAGGCAACCAATTAAATAACAAAAAATCTAGAAAGTCACTACATGAAGCTAAGAGAGAGAGACATGTACTAATCATATAAGAATAAAATGTTAATCATAGAATCAAACTAATAGGCATAAAATCATGATACAAGGAAACAATTGTATTAAACAGGAAGCATGGAAACCTAATGGCATGATAAATATATAACTCAAACATGGTATCTTTAAAGGAATTATAATTAATTAAAAGACATGGAATACATTCAAGGAACACAATTTGAATCAACATTAATCCTAAAAATTCAACTACATGGAATAAAAATATGCATGGAATATGAATTTCTATGTTCCTAATATGATGCATTCAATGATTCATCCTTACCTTAACACACGAAGGGTAAAAATTCAAAAATATCATAAATTCATAAGCAGAAGAAATTAAAAAAAATCACTCTAGGTGAAATCATATCAACTGTAATATAGAAAAGCATAAAAATCAATTCGCAGCCCTGGCCACATGTTCATTTCTCATATGTGGGGTGATCAGTCCCAGGCATGACTGTTATCCAAGAACTGACACATTCCTACTATCATCTATACCTACCCAAAACCTTGAGAGAAAGGAAAAACAACACCTATGATACCAAATTGTAATGTATTGACCCATCTCACCTCTAAGATGGTGGCTTAACTGGTGGGTTATATGACTACAAGAACTTATTCCCAAACTCTAAAGGCTGCCGACTAGCAGTGGGGGCCTTTTTAACATGTCTCTGGGTGAGTCTATGACTTCATAGGTAATAGGTAATGCACATCATAGGTAACAATAATTAATAAGAAACAGTGGAAGAATATAAATGAATAAACTACTGCAGAAGAAATATAAATTATCCAATTGAATAATAATCATGTACGAAAGCACAAAAAACAATGTCATGTCATGATGTTTGTTTAAACTGAAAGTACGAAAAATAGAATTCATGAATACTATCGACTAAAAGAAAATAAACCAAGCAACAAATACAACACGGGAATGGCCGGGTCCACTTCCCCATTCTCCATTATAACGGAACGAAACAATCAAGCATCAAGAGCAACACACTTCCATTTGTCAATATATGCATGAATGTAATCTGCTCGGGTGTGACTGATGCCTGAGAAGGGTGTGAGATAAAATCCCAGAAAGATGGAACCCAAGGTGACTATACCTTTCCTTTTCTTGAAATGATGAAATATAGTCTTCTCTTCTATATAAAATTTAGATAATTAATTATGTGAAATGAAATAAATATCTTGGCAAGGGTTTCCAACGACACCCGTGCCTAATCACCAACTTCAGCCTAAGCGGAAAGTCTAAAATCAATACTTATAAGTGTAATTCACATACACTTATATATAAAACCTAGAAAAGAAAGGTAAAGCAATGTAAAGCCATACCCCAGGCTTGTTCTTTTACTTGGGGTCTAAGTCAAGTGTCAACCAGGTGTGCTTCAACACACCAGATGAATATATAAAATCTCAAGAAGCTCATACGACATTAATAAAAACCTTAAATGCCTCATTATTAAGGTTTAAGTGGAGAGTTGGATTCCGACCCAATCTCGAAGGTATCTCTATAGAACATCCATCAAATTATCCAATACCACTAAGCCCATCCAAGGAAATCCTTCCAAAGGAAAAGAATCAGTAGAGGAAAGGATTTACCATGAGTCTATCTAGAAATCAAAAAAGGGTTCAAGCTTTATCTGAGGATGACATGGACACATTACCAGCAGATCAATCCCCGATGGGCCCTATTGAATCCAGTATCACTCATAAGTATTGGAAATATAAATGTAGTATCAATCTAGAAAAGCCAAAGGCACCACCCCCAACGTGTAGTGGAAACCAGTCAGAAATGGAGGGTCTAACTATAATGCTTAATATAGGTCCCACCTTCTTTCCATGCCTGAATTTAATTTAATTTTTCATTGTAGCAGATATGACATTATATGCATATGAAATTTCATCTTTAAAACTAAATAGACACACCTATGCATTACAATGTAAACACTAAATATTGAATCATATCAATCTTAACAAGACAATATATCACATCAACATTTGTTGATAAATTCACTTTTTAATAAAAAAACAATTCATCAATGACAACTACCAATGATCCAACAATTCAACATTCAAAATTAATATAAATTTATTATTTAAATTAAACACAACAAAAAGTTGTTGCGCAGCACATGTAGTTAATTAAATAGAGTACTCTGGTAATGAAAATTTCAATAAATAAATAATTCGGCATAAACAACTACGATGTATCCATAAATTCGTGGTTCATAATTATTCAAAAATAATTATTTAAATTTAACACAATAATAATTGGATGTGCAACACAAGCAGTTAAATAAATAATATATCAAGGAAAACATAATTTATGTCGACCACGTCATCACACACAATAATTTTTATAACCAAGTTACAACAATTCAATCAATTTAATTTATAAAAAATAGGGCTGCAACAATTAAGTGGATTAATTAAATTGAAAAGATTTTGTAAATTTAAACAACGTCGGTAGGCACCATTGAATGACATAACTGTGCATTTTTATAAATCGCAATGAAATGGATGTAAAGAGAGTGGACACCCTAAATTATGATCTAAGATAATCCTATGATCTGGGGTAGGATTTTTTTGACCTAAAATAGAAGAAAACATATTATTTTAGAAAAACCCAAAAATAGGGTAAAGCCCTTCAGTGGAAAATCGCGTGACAGACTTGGAATGAGATTTCAAGATTCGTGGTGTGTGGGATAAGCCTTACCGAGAGGTTCACAACACACCTAATTTTGAAGAAAACAAATGACGAACATAGGCACAAAAATCTTTCAAAGAGGGGAGTGTGTTGTGTACATCACTTTGGGAGGAGGGGTGGACTACACATAGCAGAGGAGGATGACATGAGGAGATGATAAAAAAAGAATGATAATAGAAAGTAAAGAAATTGAAAAAATAATAAGTGAAAAGGGGAAACAAAATAAAACAAAATTAAAATAAAAATAATATGGGGAGGAAAATGAAATGAAAAAATTAAAATAATAAAAATGGTTATACCCATCTTTATTTATTTTTCTATTATTCCCATTCCATATTTTAATTTTATTATTAATTTTCATTCCTTTTCCATATCTTTAAATTTAATTAAATTTATTTTAATCATTTTTAATTATTTTTAACCTGAACACCATTCTAGGTCGTGATGTAATATTTTTACATAAATCACAAGTAATCATTTAAATAATTTTAATAGCTTCCGGGGACCTGCAACCAGGTGCACAGTTGCATGCCCTGTGTCGTTTTAAAATTTTGGAATAAAAAGATAAATGGTCCACACAATGATTTAATACAAGATGTTAAAATAAATAAAAATTATTATTATTAAATGTAACAAATCAACGACACCATTAATAAATTAAAAATGTCAACCATTAAAAAAGATAATGGTTATTAAATAAATATTGATTGTGAATTTGTATTTATTTCAAACAATTAAGAATATAACATTTATTACATGGAACCATTATTATTTACACTACAACACAATTTATTAATTTTTTATGTTAATTTTCAATTATTGTCTTTAATTCAAATAATAATATTAATAATAAAAATATTTTTATTATTTTTAACTTTCCAACTAAAATATTTATAACCAAATAAATTATTTTTAGGTGTGGTCTAAAAAAATTACTAATGCTCGAAAAATTCATTCTCTACCAATAGTAATCCCCAAGTCCCAGAAATATTAGTGTTCTCACATTTCTCATTCCAAAAACTGTTTATGAGAACATAATTATTTAATATATAAAAATGTAATAATAAATTATTTAAAAATATGGATCGTATTATCATGTGTGAGGGTGACAAGAACAAGATGCAAATCAACGTTACACCCTTAATAGGGTAATCCTGGAATTCTGGACCAAACGGTGGTCTCATATTTCTCATTAGATGCACCATTTGAGAGTTATCTATTTTTAGAAAAAACAAACTTTTATATGAAGAAAATAAATTTAATATTTTTATTAAATCAATATCGAGATTTTGTGGGTCTCAGAATCCTATGATGAAACGTCATCAAACATAGAAAATATTTAATAAAATATTCCAATGTTTTAATAATACTATTACTGATCATTTCATTTATTTCCATTTTAATTTTAATTTAATTACATTAATTATATATATTAATAAGGACGCATCACAGTGTCAACTATCAAAAAAAAATGCTATGTTTTAAAACCAGCCATCCCATTTAACGACAAAATATTAATTTATTTGGATTTTTCATTAGTTTCAAAACACAAAACATTACATATCAATTTTCTTTTGGAATCGAGAATGGAATGCTTATTACAAAATAGGAATCAGATAGTGATGTAGGATGAAGTACGAGAATTATATATGGATTCTTATTAAAAAATTTAATTTTGATTAATGTTTATGTTTCTACAACATTATATTACACATATAATTAATTATTTATAAACTATTCAATATAATTATGGTAATCTATTTTCAAAATATATTCTCTTTTCATATGCAATAATATTATTATTTTTTTATTATCATAATATAATTCTATGATAGGTTTTTGATACCCCTTCATTTCTCTTATGTTATAATGGAATGATATTTATTATTAATCAATTTAGATAATTTTAAAATATGATATGATTTTTTTATGATATTTCATCATTTATCATAATTTTACTTATGTTTATTATGTATACATTTTGAATGAATGATAAGTTACACATATTAATTATTCATACTCACCCATTTCATTTGCTTACACTCACTTTGTTATGAAGACAATTACACCATAATAGATTCCTAGAAGATAGTTTAAATATTCAAAATTATTGTAAAATGTAAACAATTGTTGAAAAAAATGAAATTAATATAGCTATTCTCCAAAGAAAATAAACCAAAATGTCATTGGGTAGTGAGGCTATTTGTGTTATTAATTATTTAAATTGTGGTATCATATAAAATTTTTGGGAATATATATCATACATATCTCAAAATATCCATCATCTTTATTTTTATATCTTAAGAAATGTTCCTTGGATGACTTAATGAAACCCATATCTTTTCCACATGTTATATGAAATAAGATTTAAATATAAAATGTTTCGTGAAATCTGAGCATAATGTGTATTGAGGATTTTTATTTATGGGTACACTCATATATCACCCATTATTGTGTTGTTTTATGTTTTCTTTCTAATGAAATAAAATGAATAACATTAAAGGTATTCCATTACTAATAGAATACAAAATTATTATCATAATCCTAGTAGGTTAAATGTGTAATGTCCCACGATGATGAAGTTAGAGAGGTTGTAACCCAAATTCAATATGGGGCACATCTACTAAACTATGGACAAGGTTTTACATTGGTAGTAGACATATATTAATAGGATACAATAGTTATTATCCAAATTACAAGAGTGTATAAGAATAGTAGATGAATTCTATCAATGTACTTGAGTATTCACCCAATCCCATTTGGTTTCGCATGTAATAGGCATGGCCCATGAAGGTATTCAATTATTATCCAAAGACCAAGATGGTACAAGCATTGTTCAAAAGACCAAGGGCATACAGGTTTTTTCATCCCCAGGCGAATCAGCTATAATAGTTGTTAGCTGAAGCAAAAAATGTTATGTTAAATAAGAATTATATCATATTATGATTCGTTATAGTTTCATATTATGTTATGTATGGAACATTTTAATTTTATATGGTTTTTGTTACTCTATCATAGATTATGTTTATCATTTTATTTTTCTTTATATATATTCAAAGTTATATATTTGATAACAATATACAATATGTCATTATATTCTTCCATGAAGAAAAATATGATTATTCTAAATTCTTTTTAAGGTTATATTTCTACCATACTCTGTATTTTTCATAATTTTATGATGCAACGAATCATGATATGTTGTTGAGTAATCTAATTATATAGTATTCATGATAACAGATCTCTTATAATTCCATTACCCATATAATAAAAATGATTATAACATATAATAATTCTAAAATATATTCTAGTGAAGATTGAATTTTGAATAATATTTATATTTATCATAAAATATGTTGTTTATGTTGTTTTTCATGAAAGAAACTATGAATTTAGTTCATGGAATTGTGTGTCTATTTTTGTTATGTAATGTTTTAATTTTTTAATTTAAATTAAATTAATATATATGTTTAGATTTTTTATCATATCTAGTATATAGAAAAATTTCTTACAACAACTGCTTTGGGAGTACAGGTCTTGGGTTCCTTGGTCAGTGTTAGATAATGGTTGATTGATTTTTTAAGATTATTTTAGTAATTTATTATGATTATAAAATGAAAAAATTATTAAAAATTGAAATTAAATGTCTAATTATTAGATAACATCCTATAATTTTGGTATTTTTTTAATTATATGCTTTTCCATTAAATTGTATGTCTATGATGATATTCTTACTTTGATATGTCCATTTTTTTTAAAAAAACCACGGCTTAATCACCCATAAAGGTACAATGATATATTAACACAATATTCACTTGATTCAAGATGATTGGATAAATGAATGCACATATGTATGGAGTCTCCTATGGAAAATTAATTATTGATTCTATACATTTTATAAATATTTTTTAAATTAATTTGAAATGTGTAATATAAAATTAGTAAGGTTACAAAACATAATTGGACTATTACCATAGATTACATAGATAAAAATGTTAGTGTTATAGGATTCTCTAATTATATAATTAATTAATAAAAATTTATATAGGATTAAATGAGGATAATAATGAAAAAAATAAATTCAATTTTTTTACATTTATTTAATTTAAAATTATAATAGTAAATAACATATTCATAACTTATGAAATTCTTGTATTTGGATAAAATCTTATCATGTATCTTGAATTTTATGTTCATATAATATCCCATTAACAACTAAAAATATTAGTTTGTAAAATTATTTTGTATAACAAAAAATTGAAATGCAACCATATTATAGTGAAAGTGATCTATCTCCTAGAATCTATGATTTTGAGATTAACATATAAATGAGAAATATCTCTTGAGATTCCAATACAACCCCTAGAATCTGTCATTATGGAATGATTACCACAATTAGTAACAAAGAATTTATTTAACAAATAATGTAATGTGCCATGATGTTATAATATATATATCCATAATAATTAATTAAATTTTTATAGATTTTTCAACAAGATACAACAAAATAAAATGATTAATAACATTTTATAAAAAATATAATAATGAAATATTTTTTAATAATACAGTATATATAAAATATAAATATTTTACTAAATTTATATTTCATTAATATAGGGTGTAGAAAAATATATGATTAAATAATAGAAAGGTTTATTCAGTGTTAAATAACTAATTTTCTATCATAATATATTTTAATGAAATGAAATATATTATAAAATTTATAATATTATAGAATATGATCTAATATATTAACAATATTTTAATATGAAATTTATATGAAATTGTATTAAAAATAGTAAATGTATACAAACAAAAATTTATATGAAAAATTATTTAAATAACATTTTGCACTTGTTACATAAAATATAAATATCAAAATTTTAGGAATTTCTTATTATAAAATGAAATTCATTTACGGATTCTTCTTGTAAAAAATTATGAGTGTTATATTTTAGCTGTTTATTTAACAAATTTTTTTATTGAATATTGAAAAATTGATTTTTCATAAAAACTATGCATTTTATGAAAACCATTTTATAAGAAATCTGTATATGTGTATAAAACAATTTAATTGGTAAAATAATAAATTTTCATGTAAAACAATTCACATCTAAAATACTATGTTGAATTTAGAAAATCTATGATGTACATATTAATGACATAACTAATATTTATCAATAAAAAATATTTTCTCCTTTTCATTGAAATTTACATCAATAAAATTCTGTTCTAGATAGTATTTGAAGACATATAACAATTTATATTTTTATTATTAACTATTCAATGATATGAAAATTAAAAAAATAGATAATCTCTCTGAATAAATAATGTTTAATTTTCTACTATATCTATATTTTCCCTTCCCAATAATGTTATTCTTTATATATGCTATACTATTTGTGTTTTCTCACATATAACATTTATATTTACCTTCCCCTATTTTCACAATGATTTTATATCATCCGATTTAAGGTTGTAGGATTTCAACATTTTTATTTTAACAACAGAAATGGTTTTCCATCATTTATATTATGTGTTGTCATTCTTTCTACATGATCTTGAGATTTTATTTATGTATATTTCAAATATACATTATTCAATATTATTTTATAGTAATGTTAATTTTGTTTAAGCCTATTTTCCATGTGATCATGTTATTCTATTGTTGTGATCATTCATCTCAATAAATAATTATTTTCTTGTAATAAAATTTTCTTTAAAATGAATATGATTAATAACTATACTTAATCAAAAATAGAATAATTTTATATATTAAAATAATTTAGGCATTATATTCAAAAGTAATTTATAATATTTAAAAAATGATTTTTACAATAATGTATTTGGAAAATGAAATACTAATGGTATTGTTTCCTTGTTAATGAATTTTATTATTTATCATTGATTCATATATATTTTTTAATACATGTTTTTGTTTTTATATGTAATGTTTAAATTGACTTATCATAATTAAATAATTTAATTTTATATAAACCACCTTCAAAGAGGAATTTAATAATTTAGAAAAGGATTTTTCTAATTTTTCCTCAAATTGATATACATAATGATACAAAAATTGTATTTTTCATATATGAAAATGTGAATAATTATACTTATATTATGCAAAGTATTTTTTATTGAACCATCATCCCACTTGTTTATCTAGATGTATTATAAATTGTTTTATAGACATTTTCCTGAATCCCATCAATTTTCCTTTAGTAAATTCAGTTTTGTAATATAAATTACTCATATTAAATTAGATTAAAATTGTAGAAATTATTTTTTAATGTATAGGTACCTATTTTACCAACCATGTCAGTAATATATGTTTTATATCTAATGAAATAAAATATTTACACGGACTATAGCCTAAACCCAAGAAGGTACATGTGTAGAAGATGATTCTCAAAAGAATACATGGTTATTATCCCGTTCCAAAGAGAGTAGATAGGTAGTAATTGAGGACCAAGATGGTATACATGTGCAGGCCCAAGCTAAAGAGAGGTAAATTGTTTTTTCATATTCTGAATTGTGTAAAGGTTATAGTCCCAGCCCAAGAGTGTTCAAAAGTAGTAGCTGAAGTGAACAATGATACATGAGTAGTAGCCCAACCCCACATTGGTTAATGACTTTCCATCCTAATCCTAATAGGTTTCAATTGTAATATCCATATCCCAAGATGGTAAAAAAGTATTATCATAATACCATCTGTGAAGCCCATGGTTTTGAATGGGTATTAATCCCACTCCATAAATTGTACATGGGTGGTTTTCCCATGAAAACAATGTTATGGGAATTAGTTATTGATACCTTTACCACATGTTTATGGTTTCCCATGAAATCACATATGTCACATTTATATGTTATATGATTATTTTATTTTACCATAGCATAAAATTATTGATTCATGTTTTTCACTCGTATATAATTGAATATGTTTTATCATTTTAGAATATTGGTCATTCTTTTATAACTTATGGGAAGATATTAATATTTCATGATATTGTTAATAATATACTTTTCTAAATAACTTTTTTCTTTTATATAATTATGAAAATAATGTATAAATGATATAAATGTGATTCTCTCATAAAAAGAATTAGAGCTCATCCTTCTGGGACTATTCTATATTTCTACTATGAATATATTTTTTAGGGAATGTAGAAGGAAGTCTACTAATTTATTTTATGATGAAATGTTGATGATTTTTTTAGATAATTTTATTATATAAATGAGCCTCATGGACTCTAAACAATATATTACTGATATTGTCTGATATTTTGAGAGATATAATTTATCAAATTGAAATTGTCTAAAATAAATTAAATTTTATCATTTTTCAAAAGAGTTCCAATATTCAATGAATTGTTTCCTTTAGACATGATTGATGATTTAGGGAAGCATTGTAACAATCCGAATAAAAATGACCACTTATATTAATGTTTTAGAGTCTCTTTTTGGGATCAACTTGGATTATTGTTGGTTTATATTATTCCTATAGGAACTAGCATTGATAAAACATATAGGGTACATTCATATTGTAAATATCATTCTCTTAGTAAGTGAAATTCATAATTTTAATGAAATTGATGATGTGAATATGTTTTCTTGAAGATGTTGTTATTCTGGAGAGTAGTGTTAAAAATTTATAAACCATCAAAAACTTTCACATCATGTAATGGTTTATCGGTACTTTAAGACTTTTGATTTATTATTTTGATGTACATGTATATCATAGGACTGAAATTCGTGAATATTTTATTCAATTTATGAATACATCATGTCATGTGCGTTTGATACATTTCATAAATTTCATATATTTATTATATCAAGGCACACTAATCCTCCTCAAACCAAAGGGTATCATAGGGTAAATTCTGAGATGTCTATCCATCCAGACCATATCATTTGGTGCATGATATTCATAGTGGTTTCACTGTGTCTCTTAATGGAAGTTATTATTCCACTTCATCATCAATTTATTGTGGAATAAGTGTTCTAATATTGTTTAGATTACTTGATCTTATGCTGATGTTTTTTTAGATCATTCAGAACCACTGATTGAAATATTCCCATTGGTTAATCCTCAGGTTAGTTATGGTATGTTTGGAATTTATGTAAACGCATTTCATAACTTATCCTTTCCACCATCAGGATCTGTTTGTGGTATTTGATTCTATGATGTTGGAATAAATTCTAGGGACTATCTTATAGTCCATGCATTATTTAAAATGTTGGTGTATCCTATGATAGGTGTGTGTGATCTATGAGGGTGTACACATTATTATGTAGATATATGATATGGAACACCTTGGTGGGATCATGTAGAGTCTACTAGATCATATCTTGTAGACCACTATATTGTTCTGTATAAGTGGTTTTGTATTTTAATGTTTGAAATGGTAAGGCACTATAATGAGGCGGTGGAGTTTTTATTAGATATACATGGGTTGCTAGTGGAGATATTGTGGTACATAATACACTGGTCACATTCAGTCACTATATATTAATCTAGGTTATTCTATTTTCTATTGGAAATGTCCCATGAGTTTGTTTTTCTTACATTTAATTATACTATATTCATTGCATTATTTTAGTTATATAATATATTAATTTTGGTGTTTTAGTCAATTTAACTCTTTTGAATATGTATATATATATATATTATTTTCCCAATTTTAGGATGGTATAAATGTATCCCATTGTTTTTGTTTATTCCCATGTTTAAGGTGATATCCCATGGGGATCTATAATGACCTTCTGTTTTATTGTTTAACGAATAGGGTACCAGTTTGTAAGGGATTCATGGGAAGGTTCATGAAAAAATTGCATCATAGGTAGTTTTTCGTTTGTATTCATTATTTGGCGAACTTTTTTTCACGAGAGATTGGAATATTGAAACATGAGGGGTAAGTCACAGTTATTTACCTTATAACTTTTACTTTCACAAGACTTGGTATACTAGTGGTTATTGGGATGTTTTCCTCTATTGTTTTATTATTGATCTAAATCATAGATTATGTATTACTATTCCATTTTGAATTGTGAATATCCATTTTTATGAATATATATACTATTTTTGTTGTTCTATAGTATGAATTTGATATTTCTTCACAAGGTCCCAAGAAACGGTGTAGTAGATGCTCCTCAACTGAAAAAACCTTTGGATTATAATTTTTAACGGATATAATTCCTAAATTCCATAACATTGACCCAAATTTACCTAATTTTTATAATGTACCTCTTTATTAATAAATAGGAGTTGTATGATAAATATATTTGTCTCAATACTTCACATTTTAAAAGCATTAATCGTTAAGGGTATGATTGATCCCCAAAAGTAGATGAAATGATTTAAAAGATTGATTATATATTTCACTTTCAGGAAATGCCAGATATTTTTAATTTGATGGGATTAAAATTCAAACATTAGGGTCCCAATATGGGATTTTGGGATACCTTTTTATATGAAAATAGATAATTTTTAGTGGATTATATTGGAATCAATAACCATTAAATTCATAATATCCACCTATAGTGCATGATGATGGAATATTACAAGAAGTTACAGATATTATAGAATATAAAAAATTTATTATGTGGGTACACCAATCCTTATGTGGTGCTAGTTCATTTTTTACTTAAAATAAGGAAAATAATACTTTGATGAAATCCGATGAGTACCCATAATATTTGATATGAGATATTAGTTCCAAATTATTAATGATGAAGAATTAATTATATACAGATATTGTATAGATGGACGAGGTGATAGAAATGGAAAACCATATGCATGACTAGATATTCATCACTATCTATTACACCCAGTGGAATCTTCCATTCATTATATGTAATGTATAGGATTTGTCATGAACATCGTAGTATTGGTGGTGGTTGTTCTAGGTTAAAATCTTCCTCTTCTCCATTAGATAAAATTAGTAGTGTGCCCCTAAAATGAAATCATTTTAGATACAATTAGATACAATTATGGAATGTTTCAGAACACTCGATGTTCATGGCTAACTCCAGTGAATATCTAAAATGGTTAAAATCTTCCTCTTCGCCATTAGATACAACTATGGAATGTTTCAGAACACTCGATGTTCATGGCTAACTCCAGTGAATATCTAAAATGGTTAAAATCTTCCTCTTCGCCATTAGGTTAAAATCTTCCTCTTCGCCATTAGATACAATTATGGAATGTTTCAGAACACTCGATGTTCATGGATAACTCCAGTGAATATCTAAAATGGTTTTGGATAAAACAAACCACTATTTTTATTCGGTTGGGATATGGTTATGACTTATTATGAATGTGGGTTTTTTGGGTCTAACGAAAACTTCATTGTAGTAATATGCCCTATTTTATAAATGGATCAAACCACGGTTTTCTAGAATAAATAACATTCATGTAGTGGATTATTTTCTAGCGGAGTTTGATGTTGGTCAAATTATAATTAAGGGTACTAGATTTAATATATATTCCACAGAGACGGATTTATATTATATCGGTTCCTCTAAGGTGTTTATATCTTTCCATTTTATGGATGTGTTGAAATGTTAAATAGAGATCATATCCTTATTTTTGGAGTGAGTGAATATACATTAGAAAATTAAAGAGTATTGGTTTTTTCTATTCAATTTCACTATCAATTGGTGTAATGTTGTGAATCTCTAATTTCACAATCCTCAACCTAGAAGTGTTTAATCATCATATGGATAGATTGTTTGGACACTCATCCTTTTGAGGATTATTTTTATTAGGCTCTGGTATCATCTATTGCTTTAATGGGACATCCCTTGTCTGTCAGGGAGCATGAGATATGAGCTCGGTTTTTATAGTTCTATTAATCTCATAGCCTAGGTTTTTTTACTATAGTTAATCCTGATATTATTTCATAAATTGTTAATATTACCTTCGATATCGTGAATTTTACTGTTGTCTTCTTTAATAACATCTCTAGTCATCTTATAGAGAGATAGGTAGTCTAAAATATTAATTAGGTGATACATTCATATATGAGGTCAATACCCAGTCATCGAATAGAACCATGAAATACAAAATAGATCAGGACTCAATAATATGATTTTAAGAGAAATTTTTTTTTTCTCCCTTATATTTCATAGCGGGATACGCTATTACTATTTTCTATAAATCCAGACAGATCACTTCAATTATTTTTATATTATTAAAATTGGAATCATGAAATAGTTAATAAAATATATCATTTTTCTCATAAGGATGAAATTTATGATTAGTTTAATTGGGAAGAATGATTTTTGATGATATATCATTAGTCACATTATCAATAACTTTTTGTTTACGATTCTTATATACTAAAGATAGCTATCTAGAAATGTTATGTACATTAAGAATATCTATTGATGAAATTTGTCATATGTAATTCTCCTTATATTTTTATAAAACCGATGAACCAAATAGTTATCAGTACCTTGACACTTTAATGGTACCATTTTTTGGAATATATTTCAGATTTTTAGAGATTAATGTGTGAACAAAATCACTATTTAAATATGGAATTATGAATCTTGATGAATCTCCCTCATTAAAGAAGTCATTGGAAATGAAATTTTTTGATCCATGAAGTGATGTTATTGGGAAACATTATCTATAAACAATGATATTTTTCATACTATGATGCTTAAGGATATTGTATTATGGTAGGATCCATGAATCATCATTTATTTGAACATGTTCATTTGGTTATTGTGGAAATAATTTGTTGATATTTAAATAATTTTTTTGATAAATAATCACTAGTGTCTACACATTCTATGATGTGAGCGAGTTTTATCTCATTGGATATGTTGTTATAGGGACAATGATTATATTTTAACAAGACTTGAGAGCATGAATCATCAGAATTGGAGTAGTGTCCTCACCTATTCTTCAACCACCCTTCCTCAAAATTACTTATCATGGATATAATGACTTATGGTTGGATGATTGTAAAATTCCTTTTTTAAAGGTACACCTATTTTGATATGTATGAGTAAATTTTTAGGTTCAAGGCAATATAAGTTGGTTAGGAGATTTCCTATAGTAATTGGGGCTGATACATCAAATAAGTGACATCCAATCCTTGAATGGAATACAAACCATGATGATTTTGATGAGAATATTCCTTGTGTCTATTTCAGATCATTCTATATATATTATGTGAAGTATATCATATTGGGAAAAGTTTGATCAAGGTTTTTTACAATGAAAAAATTAACGGGTAAGTGCATATTGATTTTTTTTTTAATTTTGAATATGTTAATCACATATTTAATCTATATTTCACATATTGAATCTCATGTGACATGTTGATTTTTAGTGCCTCACACATAATAACTTTTGATTCTCCGAACGCTCATGCATCCTCTTCAGAACATAGGTACTACCATGGTTATTATAGTTTATATCATTCTTTCTATATCGCATCGTTCAGAACCTGGTATCCCAGGTGGATTAAGTGGGTCTTTATAGTTATGTTTCTATTTCACTTTGATATATCTTCTATTATATAGTGTAATTATGTTGTGGTTTTGGATTACTTATCCTAGTGGTGATTTTCTTATTGATTATTTCTTGATCAGGATTGAGATCTTCTCCTAGAGGTCAATGCTCATGTTGGTAAGGGTTTTCTCCAACATGTCTACTGAGGCACATTGTAACCTATATTCTTATCCAACACGTTTTTCTTATATTATTTGAATATAATATATTGGAATCAATAACAGTACCACCATTGTTTTACATTTTATCATTTATGTGTCTGTGGATACCATTGTGAGCGTGTGAGATATGTCATTGAGGTAGGTGGTTATTTTAATATCCTATGATTGAAAAACATTGAATTCAGTTGTATCGATATATGGTTTTATAAATTAATTTCAATTATTTATTAATTTTTATGTGTAAAGTGTACTTTTTTAGAAAAGTTTGGTTTACAGTTATTTTTGTGAATCTAATGGTTTTTTAAAATTTAATTTGAAATGGATATATGAAATGGTTTTAAAAATGTGGTATTGATGAAATTATTTAAGAAATTAATCACATGTGATGCAATAAGTACTTTAGTTGAAGGATTAGAAATATTCGTTATCAGTTGATATGACTAGGGGATTCACTCATGGTGTGTTCCTCCACTCCCTAGGAAATATTTCCAAAGTGTTTTTTGAATCTATATGTGGGATCACATTTTGGTATATAACACCACTCCAAATATTTGATGCATTTTTATATGGACTTATTACACACACCAATATTTTTTTTGTATGTTTAATCTAGATATCTTGTACTATAGGGATCCATTATATGATTCTCTTATACATTTAAATTTATTTTTATGTCTTTAAATAATTTTTCTTATTTATAATATATACTTTAAATAATATTTACCTATAAAAATTAAAACTATTTAAAAATGGATTTGATTTATCATGATTTTGATATAAAATACATTTAATAGATAATGATACAATTTTATCTTTAATGTTGAGTATGTTTTAATTTATATATATATATGATATAGAACACCTCGGTTGGATCAAAATACTAAATTTTTCAACATGTTGTACACCCTTTCAATGGTGCATATACATGTTCATGAATTTTAAGGAAGGGTAAGACATTGTTCCATACTAAGGGTGCCTATTATTTGTTAGCAAGACATGTATAGATGGTTGTGTGATAGTGGGTTATCTTCTAATTATCACGTAGAATAGTTTTTTCACTTTTTCCCTATAATAAATTAGACTATACATTAGAGATTTTTTGATGCTTTTCAGTTTTATGTTTTATTAAACATTATTTTTTTATGGAATACATTTCTGGTCACTTATTCGAATCCTAATTTTTATATATATATGTTCCACAATGATTATTTTATGTTGGTAAATATCATTCCATCTAGTTGGTGTTGAAGCTCAGGTACTATTTTCTAGCCCATGGGATCAAAAATGACCATAGGGTATGTGTTAAATAATGTTGGGTGATAGTTTATAAGGGTATACCAAGTCAGTTCATGATAACCACATCTTTCAAACAAAATAATCAGGTAGAGACATATTTATATTTTTATTATTAGTGGTTTTACTATATAATAATATATTGAAAACGATTCAAAACATATCAGACAACATATTCCATCATCGAATACTACATAGAATCATTATAAATGTTTATATATTCTTCATTAAATACAAATAACTAGATGTAGAATAAAATACAAAGTGTAAATCTAATGTATTTGAACATCCACTTACAAATGTATAATATTATAGTTTTGGAAATATCACATATTTGAGAATATTCATAAACTAGTTAAAACATCTAAATGAAACATTAATTGATGAAATACTAATATACTCCACATTATGAAGAGAATAAATTTAAAAAATTTAATAATTTTTAGATAGAATGTAATCCAAACATATCTAGGTAATTTTTAAAATAATCCATCTTTTTTAACAACTATTTCTCAAGAAATTATTCAAAAATTATTGTTGAAATTGATTTTCATAAAATATTTTATGTCACAAATTTTTTCCACTGAAAACTCTTAAATGAGAAACAAATTCCTATAAAATAAGTAATCATTAAACTACCATAACAAGAACCATTAAATATTAGACATTGTCGTACATTTTTATATTTTTGTAAAAAAAATAAATAATTTTTAATCTGGTGGAATAAGATATATCTATATGTATTTTATTACAAAATCAGGGTATTTTACCTTTTGTATTTTAAAATCGATAATTTCATAAAAAATCATCTTTCTGAAGTAAATATACAAATCAAAATACAATTTTCAAAAGGTGTACAAAAATTACATAATTATAATTAAGATATTTTTATTTCGAATCCCCTTAACATGTAATAAAATAGTCATAAACAAATTAAAAAGTGTCTACCACAAATATATAATAGATAAAAAATATAATACATTAATTGCTTGTTTTTAAAATAATTTATCCCATAATTAACTCAATAAAGATCGAAGTATACACAACCTACCAATAGATAATTCACTGAAAATCATATTTCCATATTTAAAAATGATATATGGCATAGATGTGTTTAATGAATATCTATTTCTCAATAATGTCTAAATATATTAAATAAATGATCATCTATATAGAAATTAAGGATTTTATTTGATAATAGGGAATGAGTGATGAGGGTGGAGATTATATTGGATGACATGACAGGTATTGTAATCACATAACTTGATTAATCAGTCAAAATATATAAAAGATATTTTTGATATAGGATAAGGGTGCGGTATTCAAAGGGGTGAAACTCCACGTATTCTCCTGATAATTCATAAATAATTTTTTTATTATATATAATAACCATTTTATGAAAATGTATTAAACAAATTATATATATTTAATACATATAGAAACATTATTAGATTGAATCTACGTCAAATTGTGTGGTGGATCATGAATATTTTTTATTCAATAAGAACATGGAGGCAATTTTTTCAACCAATATTACATATAATAGTCATATAAAACACAATATTTTTTATTAGAAACTATGAAATTTAATATATTTATTGACATAAATAATAAATTCAACACTTTCATATTAAGGTTTTCAATTTGGTATATTGTTAAGGTGGAAACTGTTATAACTAGTAGGAAACATGATAATGAATTTCTTATGAAAACATTCTTAGGTATTGTTGGTTGTTACCGTTGTTTAATTGAAAAAACATATCATCTTGGAACACTTAATATGAAATTGAAATTGTAGTGTATAAAATTTTAATATTATGAAGCATTTGTGGTTTTCTAATAATATGGTCATATTGATGACCCTTCAGATAGATTATTATTTATGAGGAATAATTTTCGGGGATTATTATGGTATAATATATTTTACATTAGGTGTAAATAATTAAAACTAGGATGAAAATAACAAATAATAATCCAAATCCTTATGATGAAAAATGAAAATTTCTTATTATTATTATTTTGGGATGCAATGTAATTTTTCATTTCCATTACTTATTCAGTCATCAAATCATGATAAAAATTATAAACTGCATTCATTATTTGTTATATATTTTAAGAACTTTGGTATTATTAGATTGGTTTCATATAATATTTCAGTAGTTCCAAAACACAGTTCCATGAATGATATATCTCATTCAACATAGTTATGTAAATATGAACCCGATCTATCTCATATTCTTATATATGATGATGTGGTGTTTGAGTCTGATGCCTTAATCAATGAAGAAAATATTTCGATGAATTTAATAAAATTACTAATTTGTCATGTTAGTGTTGTAATTTGACATACTACATGATTTATCAATAACATTAGTGTTATATCGATGTAATATAGATTTTTTTTGGTCAATTATCTTTTTACTTATCTATTATATGAAAAGATCAACATTATTGTATATTTTTACAACTTTTCTGTATTTATATGATATGTATTTTCATATGTATTTTTATATGTTCATAGATATATATTATTTATTGGTATGATGGGTATCCATGGATTATAATTAAACTTGGTAGAGATCATTATTATTATTATTATTATAGAAATCATTAGCCATGGTAAATTTGATGAATGCTCTAATAATTTGAACTATTTTTTAAAGGAAGGAATATACTCCATAATTGGTTGTGTGTGTTAACTCTATGTTGATACCCCAACCTCAATATATAAATAAGTGAACTTGTGGTGTTGTTATGACCCAATAAGAGTATTTTTTCCCCACATGATATGTGAAATATATAAATATTATGAATGAATAATACATTTATATATAATTGTTATTATTTTGAAGTTAAATATATCACTTATTTGGATGTAAATGATATGTTGAAAAAGAAATACTAATTTTGTATGATTCATGATTTAGTTTTTGGGTTACTGGTTTTATTGTTAATTTCTCCCAAAGTTTTTAACATTCTATTAAATCTAAAAAATTAAGAGTTGGTGTGTATTGGTAGGAAATGGTAGAATAACATGTATTATAATGTTACTCCATGTTTATATTGACAATATATTTCTAAATAATATAGTATTACTATTGATTGAATCATAATTAAATAATTAATATTTTTTCCATTATATGTATTTTTTATTAAAAGGATAATATAATTCACTAAACTGATTTTTTTGAAATTTAATTTTATTATTTTCATTAGTCATCTATTTTGTAAAGTCAATTATAGTATATTATAAAATGTTTTATAACCATGTCATATGTATTAAAATATTTTCTAAATAATATAATAGGGGTGGTTGGGGTTATGAGTTGATTATTTTATGTTATCTAGATCAATAATTTATAATAATTTATATGATACATATTATAATCATAAATTAATTTAAAAACATACACCACTCAGTTGAACCAAGATAACTCTATATAAAAGAGTCGAAAAGAATTTTTTGATATATAGGCTTGTTTTTATTCATAGGTCCTAGAGTTATTAGAACAACATATTTATATATTCAGAATAGAATAACTTTTAAAATAACTAATATCATTTGATATCATGAGGCACTTGAGTTTCAATTTTCCCCACTTCCTATGTTATATTACTCATTAGGTGTAAATTTAATGGATTTATGAATTCTATATGTAATCGATTATATCTAGTATATATAATTTTTTTAACACCTTTTTAAAAAATTCTGTCACTATTAGGGGATGTTATGTTCTATATAAATAAAGATCATGATATTTAATGGATTAATTCATAAAAAATATTTCTGGAATACTTTTAATTAGATACTACCTACCTTGATAATATTTTAGAATTCATAGATATCCAAAACATGTACGTTTTCAATTATACTTTGTAATGAATTATTTATCAATCAAATCCAATTTATACTCATCTATGTTTTGATATGTTGAAAAATGATTTGTTTTTTTGATATGTTTTTGTGGTAACCATTATAATATAATTTTTTGATTTTAAACCACAATATATTTTATAAGGGTTTCAAGAAGAATTAATTGTATGAGATTACTTATAAATTGGGTTCAAGAGAAGGTATCTCACTTCTCGATAACATCATAAATAGTAATTCCTCTGGTGAGTGAAAGTGATGTTTTAATGAACCAAAAACGGTCGTATCTTTCTAGGGTACATCATAAAGATATACTCATCAACCAATTTTATATATAATAACACTTATATACGGTTATTAGGAGATTTGTTTACCAAAAATTAAGCCAATGGTTTGCAAAATTTTGTTCTCATAATATTATTCAACGTTTTTAGGACTACATTCAAAAATGTTAGTTATATATCACAATTGACTCAAATATAATGACCTTATTTAAAACACAGTAGTTTACAACTTCAAGTAGCTCTTCTAAAATAGAAATACATTACTGGTAATTGTTAACAAAAACTACCACTACAAATGAATATAATTCATAATAATAGAGTGATAAACCTATATATATTTTACTAGTAGGAAAATCAATGATGGATGTTTGTGTTTCCTTTTGATATTGAAATATAAAATTTTAGAATAATGTTTAGTTTCCTTCAATTGTATTTATATAATGGTTAACTATTATTTAATATTTCAAAATACTTGTGATTTATATAGGATTAAAAACATTGATATCGACAATGATGACAAGTATGTAGAGTCCACCATATAGAAAATATTATTGAAATGATGCCATTCTTAAGTAATTATGTTATGTTCATAGATGAAATTCACATATTTAGAAAATCCATATTAGAATTCATTTTGAATAAATTTTATAATTGGATATTCAAAACTATTTTATATTCATATTTATTGTTATAAAGTGTGGGGAACATTTAATAATTTGGTTTGACTTTAATCTTCATTTTTTATGAATGCACATTCTATGCTAATTTGGGGAGTCTAGATATCTTTTAGATGATGATATTAATATAACGACTGCTTATATGAAACATGTATCTTTATATATTAAAATTAAAATAGGTATATTACTAGTGGATGATTATTTACATTATATATTCTATGATTAATTTTAATAGAAACTAAATAAATATGATTTAGAATATTTAATAAAGTCAGTACATAGAAAAAAGGTATCTATTACAATGAATTTTATGGACATGAAGAAGTTATGTAAGATAAAATTATATATACTGAATGGTTAGTTATTGGAATTTATTAATCCTAGTATATGGACCAAGGGAGGTCATACTAGAATAAATTATAGTTCTTATATAATAATATTTTTTCTTTATATTACAAACGATTGACTCTAGTGATTATCATAAACCTGAATATATACTTTTTGAATTGATGATTTATCTGGTTAGTAATAGAGAATAAGTTAATTTTTAACGATAAATATAGAATATAGGTACCATAGTCCTATAATATGACCTAAGGATGTTCCAAATGATGTTATTTGAATATAATTTTTAATCTATTATATTTTTTATTCTATAAAATTTGGTTATCAAAATCACTAATCATTTTATGGAATAATGGAATATTATATTACATATCTTTATTTTTTCCTTTTATGGTAATTTATTTGGACGATATTCAAATATAATAAATATTTAATGATAAATAATGTAAATTTATTTGTATTATCTAAACATTTATATAAGAAATTTTTTAAAATATTTTAATTGTCACGCATTTTTTTAATTACATTGACAAATTTCCTAGATACATGATCATAAATTGTGGAATCTCAGTTAATACAGTGATGATGTGGGTTGTTAATTGATAAAGTATTCTAATATTTGTCGATTAAATTATATATTTGACGTTTCCAATTAGATATTACTATACTATATTCATGTTTTTTGATCCATAGTTTATAATATTCAATGTTTTAGGAAAGGGGCTAACTATTCTCATGTGAACTACTTGGAGTTATGAGATAAAATATTACGATGTGATAAGAACCTAATTAATATCACTCAAATGGTTCATGGATATATTTCGTTTATAATATAAAATATTATATTTAAATCTACCCTATGAAGGAGTATTTTTCATTATAAAAGTTATCAATTTATAAGAGAATTAATATAATAAGGCAGTGGGCCAAACTGAACAATATATTGAAGGAAATATAACATTTAATTATATCTAGCATCAATTATCATGCCATGGGATATGAACTATCATTTTATACATTGTGGGAGATACTTAGAACATATTCCTTGTTCACCCCTTGAGTATTGGTTTTTGGGGGTGAATTTTTTAAATATACACCTATGAGAAATGATAATTTAATGAAAATACATTGATGGAATTGAAAGATTATAACATAACATTTTGTGAGATTTGATACACAAAAACCCATTCAATACAATAATTTAAAATTTGTTAATGTATTCTAGTTTTTTTCATGAGGATCCATGAAATTAGTATCTTCTATGATCGAGCTGTATAATTTGTGATTTGTAATATTTCTCATTCTAGGATCTAATAAATACACAATATATTCTTATTTTCTAGTTTTTTAATTTTGCATTCAAATTTTATTGATGATAATGCTATTAATTGAGAGATCATCAACTAATACACATTTAAAAAACAAATGAAGCCTCCATGTAATCATATATTTTATAACATATATGAGGTAACCCTCATATGTAGTATAATTTGTTGGATTATATTTATATTAATTTCCAAAACTCCTTTCAATAGTTGAATAAAAGCATTCAATATCCAAAAAAATGCATGCCCTCAAATTAAAAAGCTATGAATTTTAAAAAAACATGTATCTTCAAGTATTTCCCATATTCACATGTAAGACTTGTGATGTTTTTTGGGAAATTGTGGATGTACATCCCCCAATCTTTATTCAATCAAGAAAAATATGCACCCAAAACTATTATCATGATAATTTACCCTCTAGGTCGTGGCCCTATTCTTGTTCTATTCATCAGACAAGGATATATATCTCTCTAATTATTTGTAAAAGAAAACATAGAAGCCGGAAGTTGTCCAATTACATGTTCACTTTCTTAGATAAAATTTACATACTTCTTGATTTTAAACTATACGGACCATTCATGTTAAATAAAAATAAACATGAAACTAAAATTATGAGGGCATTGGTTAGTATTTGAGATTTATATATAAAATTAATCATTAAGTATTATTCCTAACATATAAATGACAATAAAACCCCATTTTTTCACGTTGTATAGAATTTACTGAATCGAACCACCATCCTAATAATAATTTAATCTCAAAACGTGTCAATATTTGAGGACTTACACTTTATTAACTCATCAGAAGGCCATATAATTTTTCTTACATTTCACTAAGAATGATAGTGGATTCTTCACCAATGATATTTAAAGTATCCATTCAATTAAATTACAATCATACTATTTTTTCCTAAATAAATACTATTATATTTCATACCTTATGTGATGAGTTTAGGAAGACCAGCCACTCATGTGTGATGAGACCAAGTATATAATTATATTTGAATGGAATTAACATAATATGACCAATAATATGATCGTTAAATAAAAAAATAGCATTAAAATCATATAAACAAAATACCATCAGTTATGAATATATTGTTTTATATATGATGTTATAATGATATCTAAGGTGCAAATAATGGGATTCCATATTTTATGATGAAGGGATTCATTATGTAATGATTCTAAGATTCCACATGTGATGATCATGAGATACCCTGGATAAAGATCCTATTAAGATTTATCTAATGAGAATAAGATGTACCATTTAATGATAATTTTATGAAATCATTGATGAACCTATGGTCTATCTTGTGGAAAAATATGATTCTTCATATGAAAAGAAATGGATATCGGAGGTGACGAGCCTATTTTTTCTTAGATGATGATCTTATGATGATGTTTTCCATAATTTTGGAATAATGGACAAACATTCAACCTATATTTAAAATATAGAATTTATATTTATATTTCGGTGATGTGAAGATTAATACCTCATGTATAGAACATTGAATGGTAGAAAAAATAACACCCAAATCCAGTCCCAATTCCTCCTCATCTGGCATCCCAGTTGAGGCTTTGCTCTTATCTCCACTCTGTGAATATTGGATCACCACACATCTTCATCACTCTGTCTCTTTCCTAGTTCGATATAAAGATTGTGTAGGTGGACATTGTGACTGGTAGTCTCAAGGATCATCCTTAGAGGTCTAACTAGGGTTTGGTGGTGATGCACTAAGCTCTAGTGGCACAATAGTGATTCCCCTTATCTGTCGATTCCATGCATTCTTGGAGATTTTCTATGCAACATAGGTTTTGGTTCTACATATTCTATGTCACCGAGGGGTTTTCAAGGTTTTGTGGTCCTGGTCTTCTTTATGGCAATACGGTGTGGTCAAGATTCAATATTTCATAGTATGATGGGTGGCTGCATCATTTTATGCATTGAATGGAGTGCCTTCGGTTGATTTTTGTGGCATCATTGAGTGGGTTTAGTGGAAGTTATGGGCTATGTAGGTCTGGATTATTCGTTCTTAGGCTGGGACACATTTTTTTGTTGTCTGGAATTTAGGAGGCTAACTATGCAGTGAGGTTTTGTGTTCCATGATTGGATGACATCAAGATTTGGTATTGGTTGCGGTTTTGTTCCTGCTTTGTCTCTGTTTCATCTGTGGTTTTAGAATCTACATTGGTGATGTGATATAGTGTGTTGATGGGGGTTTGTGGTTCAAGGGCATGAATATATATCTTCTTCAAAATCTTCTCCAGTTGAGGTATATAACTATGAATTTTTCAATATATCATTAATTTCAACAATTCGATGTTTCAGAGGGTATAGCATTTTCCTTCGGTACCAGTCTCATTTATCTATGCATGACACAACTATAAGATCAATGTTATGAAGGTGGAAATTGGAATTAACCTTTTTAATGTTGGGGAGGGTCTTTTTCTTGTTATTTGAAATGGTTTTATGGACTTTGGAATAATAGGGCATAGTTTATATTGTCTTATTTCTTGATTTCGTGTTGGGTTCACCCTCAACCATTAAAATGGGGTTTATGATAATAAAAAATTAATTTTCATTCTAGATAGTCTCATAAATTCAAATTTTTAGTTTCTATCCAACCATTGGAATTTTGTTGTCTAATTATATAATTTCAACATGTAGGAGGATTTAGAATAAGGATTTATTGACATGACCCATCCTCGGGGCCCATGCCGTGACTACCCCAAGCCTGCCATCCATAGGCCAGGGGTTGGCGACTAGCACCAAAGGCATAAATACTGATTAAAAAGTGAAGTCATTGCCTTTATAAAAGTAAAAAAACACAATAGAGAACGCAATAGAAGAAAGCACTAAGTAATACTGAATACAAAAGTAAGTGCTGAAATGAAAGGGGCCATAAATACATTCCCAACACTAAGTACAGTAGAACTGAAAAGCTAGTACAATTGTAGTAAAATAAACAAGCATCCACTAAGTCATCCTCTAGGATTCCCACCTGATGGGTGGGTACAGAAGGCCTCCTCAGAACCTCGGGTTCAGTCATTTGCTTCGTGTACGTCTCACCACGTGGTCCACCTTCGGGTACCATCCAGCTCCACAGGCCTCCACCTCGATAAGTGATGTCCGTCGTCTACATCCAACACAACGTAGTGCGAGCATAGCTCATGCCAGGGTGAGTATATGATACTCATTAGGGAACCCGAGACCCGTGAAGTTCTCCAAGATTCCACGAAGGACAGGCCACATAAGAACGATACAACCACAAAGTATCAACCAACTCTACTTAGGTATATGCCCGTACATATACCTAAGTTATAAATCTCATTTCAGCTCCAACTCTAGAGCCCAACCACAACCCAGTTCACGTAGGAATGAAGTCAACCACGTGGATGATAATTATTGAAAGTCAATACTCACCTCACACAGGAATAAATATTGTGTATAGCAATATAGATGATCAGATGTAATCACTGATTCTTCTAAACTATCGGACCCACAAAGGATACTAGACCATCTAAGCTGTCAGACCCACGTAGGATACCAAACCAGCTACTCTGTCGGACCCACTCAGGATACTAGTACAGAATTCAAACTATCAGACCCACTTAGGATACAAGTATAGTAGTCATCCCTATCGAACCCACAAGATATTCAAGTATAGTTGTTGTCATCGTCAAACACACACGGGATTCCAGTACGATAGTTGTTGCAGTTGCAGCCAGCTTTTGGGTTCCCGCACACAGCATGCTCGATTCCTGGAGGGTTCTCTCCTTGAGCCATGGTGGGTTGAAACATCAATTATCACTAAGTCCAAAGTTAATGTATCCCAAAGGTCAGTCTCGAATAAAAAAAGAACCCAACACAATAGATGACGCGTCAATTGAACGCCCGGTCTGAGAGATATTGGGTTTTCTCTTCTAGGGGCCCGGTTGTATTACACTAATTCCAAACCTATCCATTTTCCAAATTCATCCAAAACTCACCTAGAGTGTCTAAAAAGGACCGATTTGTCACGAGGGTCCATGTTCCAAAGAGGGCGCATCGATCAGGCACATAGTCTTAATGTTATTCACGTTTAATTGAAATGGGCCCTGCCCATCAGGCCCAATGGGCTGGCGGGTCTGCCCGCCCAGGATCGGCTAATCCGACTTGGCAGAAGTCGGCGCAGCCTGGTGCGGCATGGCTCGGCCTGGGGGGCGTGGCCCAGCCCGGTGTGGCGCAGCCCGACCAGGTGGGGTGCGGCCTAGCTCGGCACGAGCGCAGCCCGACCCAGCGTGGCGCGGCCTAGGCCGCAGTAGGCCTCGGATCAGCCCGGTTGTCCGAGTGGTGATGGGGGTGTGGCCCCCATATTTTCCGAACCGGAGGCGCCGAGCGGCGCCGCCCCTCCTCTCCGGCTGGCCGAAGCCAGTAGGTCATCCCGGCATGATCGGCCTGCATGGGCGGGCCTTGGTTCTCCCACACAGCACCAGTGGGTGTCGCGGCCTCCTTCAACCTGGCCGGTAGGTTGCCAGCCGGTTCATCCCAAAGTGGCCCGTGGAGTGCGGGCCACAATTCTACACTATGCAGCACCGTAGTGGCGTCATGATTCCTTTTGCCCGGTAGGCTTTAGCCAGTCGGGATTTCTTCGATCGAGCGGCCTGCGGATGGAGGCCACGGTTCATTTCTACACGGCCTTCACATGAACACCACTCCCCCCGGTCGTTTTCGCCTATTCCATCTATGCCTCCATCGCGAAAAAGAATAAGGATCATCAGAGGGTCGTCAGGTTGTGTTTTTTCAGCCCGTTCTCTCCGCGTAAGTTGGTAGCAGTTGGCCAAATACATTCCAGAGAATTCTACAAAAATGAGATAATTTATTCACTTATAAATTATATAAAACCTCCTACCTTGATTCTAATTCTCTCTTGTCCATTTTGCGGGAAGAGGATCCGAAGTCGACATCAATTCGTTGACGATGGGGTGCGTCCGAGGTGGAAGCGTAGTCAATTATTCCTTGCAGACAGTGTCTCCTCCCTTGACGCAGAGGAAGAAGAAGAATGACAATGTTCCTCGTGAGCATCGCCTCACGTTCTTGCCTCTATCATCGAGAGGATATCGGTCCTCATGTTTTTCATTGGTGAGGGATGATGCTCTCCTCCAATTCTCCAATGGCACCACCACCAAATATATTCCAACCAATATAATAGAAATGCTACCCCAATATAATATAATTTCCATGCAATTCAAAACAATTGAAATGAATTGTTAACACCAAAAATTAATTAATTAAGTCATTAATTAATTGTGTTGGAATACTTAAAGAGAGGCAGGTGGAGAGGATAAACAATAATAAATGAGGGGTGTTGTCAAAATAAATAAAGGGGGTGTTAATGGGGAGTTTAGGGGAGTTGAGTGGAGGTGAAAATGATTGGGTTCGTGTGGGCCCCACCATAGTAAATCTTCACATGAGAGGTTATGAGGGGTGTGGGCCACACCCCTAACTTCCCCTAGGAGGAAATAACCATCCCTTGAAATAAAATTGTGTATCACCACAATTTTATTTAATTTAAGATAAATCCCAAAATTTTAACTTTCAACCCACATAAAATGCAACTGCGGTAAAGGTCCCCTTAAGCGAATATCGGTGCTGCAAGTTCATTGGTGCTATCATATTTCAATTATGGGCACCAGTTAAAAAGATAGAATAACCCGCATGTACATTTACTGAACATACCGGAAAAAACGTCAGAAATTAATTCTGGGCACACCGCGCCTCTAAATTAGGTGCCATTAGAAACTAAAAACTCATAACATTCCAAAGTATTTAAGAAAATATTTTCCTCAAAATTTCAAGGTCTTTACATTACCTCCACCTTAGGGATTTACGTCCCCGTAAATCTACAACACACACTAGGGAATCAAATGAGGGTACTGAGAATGCATCCGAGCTTTCCTGTACCATGTGCTCTCCTAGAGTTTCTCGTGCTGCCAATGAACACGCACCAATGGAAAAGATCATCCACGTAGGACCATCTCTTTTCAATCCTCGATCTCCACTTATACCACCGAGAATGTCACCTTGTAATCGATGTTCAGCACCACCTGATCGATGATGTGGGTCGGGTCGTGCATGTATCTCCTTAGGTGAAATACATGGAAGACATCGTGCACCCGATGCAACTGAGGTGGAAGGGCCAGGCGGTAAGCCACCACACCTACTCTACTTAGGACCAGGAAAGGTCGATGAATCCAGGATAAAACATTATACCTCAGCCAAATCTCCGCAGACCTTGTTGATGTGATACCCATAGGAAGACGTGGTCACCATCCTCGAACTTTAGTGGTCTCCATCTCCTATCAGCATGTAACTTATGTCTGTGTTGTGTAGTCTTCATCCGCTCATGGATGATCTGAACCATCTCTATCATAGCCTGAACCATCTCTGTTCTTACAAGTGCGGACTCCCCTGGGTCAGTCCAGCATATAGGTGATCTTCATGGTAGGACTCACAGTTCCTCGTAAGGGGCCATCCCGATGGTGGAGTTCTAACTGTTGTTGTTCGCAAACTCCACCAAGGGTATGTGATTGGCCCAGCTATAACCAAATTTGTGGAAACATGAATGAATTATTTCCTCAAGAGTCTTAATGGTCCTCTCTATCTGGTCATCCGTTTGAGGATGGAAGGCAGTGCTCAGACGTAGTTGCATCCCAAAAGCCTCCTATAACCCCTTCCATAGCTGGGAAGTGAATCAAGCACCTCGATTAGAAACGATAGAAAATGGCACAACATGAATCCATACGATATTTTAATCATAGACACATCCCATGATCTCTACTGATCCTTGCTCTCTGATCGATAGGTAGTGGGCTGACTTAGTGACTCATTCTATGATCACCCAGATAGAGTCATGTCCTCTGGTTGTACGTGGAAGCCCCATCATGAAATCCATGGATATCCCATCCCACTTCCACTCTTGGACCTCTAAGGGTTGTACCAGGCCTGCTTGTACCTGGTGCTCTGCCTTAACTTTCTAACAAGTGAGGCATCGGGATAAAAACTCTTCTACAACCATCTTCATACCCAGCCACAAGTTCTGTCATCTGAGTTCCTGATACATCTTCTCTACTCTTGGATGTACCACAAGTGGGGAAGTGTGAAACTCCCTCAGCATTTCCTCTTGTAGTGAAACCAGTACCATAATACGTCCCCTTAAGAGGATGACATGCTCCCATCCTTTAGAAAAATCCATCAGGCGCCTGTTATGTGGATATCTGAGCATGCCGTGTCTCATAGTCATCATCCACATGTTGCGCCTCCCTGACTCGCTGAAGAAGTGGAGGAGTGACTATAAGAGACTGACGAAAGGTTTCTCCATCTATATCCACAAAGGATATCTTCAACACAGATAGCTTCTCTATTTCCTCTCATAGCAGTTGACTTCTTGATCTCCTGTTGAGAGCATCAGGTACAAAATTCCACTTACCAAGAGTATAGACTATCTCAAAGTCATAGTTCTTGAGGAAGTCGAGTCATCATCATTGTCTCTGGTTCAGGTCCTTCTACGAGAAGATATACCTGAGACTATGGTGGTCAGAGTAGACAGTAAAGCGCTCACCCATTAGATATTGTCGCCACATCATCTAGGCGAAGACTACTACTGCTAACTCCATGTCATTGGTAGTGTAGTTCTGCTCGTGTTGTCTCAACTGCTGTGAACTATATTAAATCACCGCTCGCTCCTGCATCAGGACACACCGGAGTCTAGCCCCTGATGCGTCGCAGTAAACTACATACCCAACTCCCTCCTCCGGTTGCCTCATAATGGGTCCACATTTAAATATCTGTCTCAGCTTCTGAAAGCTTTGCTGGCATCTATCTGACCACACGATGTGTTCCCCCTTCTTCATCAACGCTGAAAGTGGTATTGAAAGTATCGAGAAGTCTGGCACAAATATCCGATAGTACCTAGCTAGACCTATGAAACTCTGCACCTTCGTCATGCTCCTTGGTGGATCCCAAGCAAGTATTTCAATGAACTCCACTGGATCCACTGCAACACCTTCCTTTGAGATGATGTGTCCCAAGAAATTAACCTCTCGAATCCAAAACTGGCACTTCGAGAGCTTACCATAATGTTCGTGCTCTCGGAGTGTATCCAGTACAATCCGCAAGTGGTAGGCATGCTCCTCCTCAGTAGTCAAGTAAATCAGTATGTCATCGATGAAAACTACAACAAATCGATCATGGTAAAGATGGAAGATCCTATTCATGATACTCATGAACACCGCTGGAGCATTGGTTATGCCGAAGGGCATGACTATGAACTAGTACTGGCCATACCAACACGTGAAGTCCATCTTCTACACATCCTCAACTTGAACTCTGAGCTGGGGATAGCCTGACCTGAGGTCTATCTTCGAGAACAATTGCGCTCCCTTGAGCTGATCAAAGAGGTCTTTAATCCTCAGGAGTGGGTACTTGTTCTTCATGGTCACCTGATTCAGGCGACGGAAGTCGACACATATTCGCAAGCTTCCATCCGCCTTCTTGGTGAAGAAAATTGTAGATGCCCATGGTGAAACACTAGTTTAGTTAAATCCCTTCCCCTACAAGTCCTCCAGCTATACCTATAGCACATGTAGCTCAGAGGGAGCCATACGATATGCTGTAGTAGATATCGGTGTTGTCTCGGGGTACATGTATATGTAGAAGTCAAAATATCTATGAGGATGTACTCATGTACGTCTCCAGCAAAAACATCTGCATACTGATCCACCAAAACAAGAAAACTCGAACTCCGCACATCAACCGCTCTGAGGATGAGACTATCCAACTACTGTGTGATCGGCTGCCCTCTCGTCTAAGAAAGTCCATCATGCGCTACAAAGGCTCCCTTCTCACCGGTGAAGGTGAACCTGGTCCCATCTATGTGGACACACTGCACTTTGCGCCTAATGTATTAGATCTATGCATGGACTGTAGACAACCAGTCCATACCCAAGATGACGTTGTATGGCGTCGACGTCGCTACAAGAAGATCCAAGCCGAAGCTCTCACCTCTTAGAGTAAGATCGCACTGCCGGAACCAGTGTGTAATTGTCGAGTCTACTTTCGTAGGTATATCAAGCCATATGGATCCTGCCAATGGCTCCATCGGAATCTCCGAGCTCCAAACAAGGGCATCCGCAATAAAAGAATGACTCGCACTAGTGTCTATAAGTACAACAACAAGGGTAGAGTAGAAACAGATAGAAACTCAAATCATCTCAAGTGAATCGTGGTCATAGGCCTCGACTTCCTAAAGATGAGAATGCCCATGTCTTCTAGCTCCATGTGGTTGGGGTGGTCATCCTAGAGGTGGTGGAGGTAGAGCCTTGAAACGTCGTCGACCACCCACTGCTCGACCAACTCCTCTGCCTCGTCCGCCTACTCCTGACAGACCACCATGGTCGAACCTCTACCTCTGCCCAGTAGGTCCTTCTACTATCTGATGCTCATATGCATGGAATGTCAGGAATTCCTAATCCATATGACCTTGACCGACGCATGCATAGCACTACCTGCTCCTCATATTGCTGGCTCGGTTTCATGTGCCCCGCAAAACCGAACCTGTATCCTATGCTCGCCCACCTGATGGCCTGGTCCGCTTGTAACTCTATCTTAACTGTCTACTATGGGATGCAAAATACTCTATTATGTGTCCTCTTATGGTGGGTCTCGTAGCTGGTGTTGGCTCAGCATGAAATCTCTCCACATGAAGGGCTCTCTCCAGTACTCCAACCTATGTTAGAATACTAAGGGAGATCATCGTAGCCATGATCTCTTGTCTGAGTCCCTACTCAAAGGTATGGGCATTGAAAAAGGGGTCTCATACCATGTCTATTGAGTAGCATGAGAGGTCAGTAAAACTCACTAAGTATTGAGCTTCTACAATGCTGCCCTGCTGCAGATGAAGTAACTCCTGAATCCACACCGCATGAAGGGTGGCTAGAATAAACTCTGAGCGGAAGAGACTCTTGATGTCTTTCCAATGTAAAGATGCCTCGTCATGCACCAAGAGCATAAAGCTCCACCATCTACCTACTTATGTGTGCAAGAGACTCACGTGAAGGATCACCATAAGTTCGGCTCATGTCCCTACGAGTTTGAAAACTCTGATGAAATCCTCTAGCCAATCCTCAACTGCCTATTGGTCCATCTCTCCGCAGAAGCTGGCTGGCCTCTATCGATAGAACTCGTGCAATGCACTCAGGAGGCGTGAACACCCTGTTGCTGGGGATGGTGGTATCAGTGGCCCAATGGGAAGCAATACCGTTGGTGCCTCCGCCGTGATGGGGCCCTACACCGAGGCCTCCTAGATCAGTGAGCTACTATCTCGTACGTAACTCAGAACCCTAGCTGGCTGCCTTCATGGGGCCATCCTAAAAAAATAGGTGCGCCATTGTCAAACATTATACCTGGTGAGCTGACACAAAGTAATCAAAAATAAATCATTAGAAACACACATGTAATAAATATTTTCATGCACTGAGTTGGAAATCAGAGGTTAGGGTTATGGTGTATGGATATGTCAGCCACAACACCAACACTTGACTCCCTTGACTGAAAACCACACTCAAGACTCTTAACATTGTTGCTTTCGAGAAAATAATGATCAGAGTCATTAGTTATATGGTAGAACTGACTCTTTTGATTCCAATTTGTCATGACCCATCCTCGGGGCCCGTGATGTGACTACCCCAATCCCGCCTTCCATAGGCCAGGGGCTGGTGACTAGCACCAAAGGTGTAAATCCCAATTAAAAAGGGAAGGCATTGCCTTTATAAAAGTACAGAAACACAACACAGTAATCAATATAAGAAATCACTAAGTAATACTGAATACAAAAGTATGTTCTGAAAGGAAATGGACCAGAAATATAAGCCCAAAAGTTAGTACAGTAGAACTAAAAAGTTAGTACAACTGCAGTAATGTAAAACTGCAACCACTGAGTCATACTCCGGGATTCCCACCTGCAGGGTGGGTATAGATGGCCTCCTCAGCACCTCTGGTCCAGCCATCTACTCCGTGTATATATTTCCAAGTGGTCCACCTCCATGTACCATCCAGCTCCACGAGCCTCCACCTCAATCAGTGTTTTCTGTTCTCTGCATCCAACACAACTAAGTGTGGGCAAAGCATGTGCAGGGGTGAGTATACAATACTTAGTAGGGACCCTGAGACCCCTGAAGGTCTCCCAAAATCCACGAAGGACAGTCCATAGAAGAATGATACAATCATAATGTATCAACCAACACTACCTAGGTATATTCCCATACATATACATAAGCTATCAATCTCAGTTCGGCTCCAATTCTCGAGAAAAAGCACAACCTAGTCCACATAGGAAAGAAGGAAATCACAACGATGATAATGATTGAAAGTCAAGACTTATCTAACATAGGTATACACATTGCGTATAGCGATAGAGATGATTAGTTGCAGTCACTGATTCATCTAATCTATCAGACCCACATAGGATACTAGACCAGCTAAGCTGTCAGACCCACGTAAGATTCTAGACAAGCTACTCTATCAAACCCACTCAGGATACTAGTACAAGAGTGAAACTGTCAGACCCTCTTGGATAAAATTACATTAGTTATCACTATCAAACCCATGGATGATTATAGTATAGTTTTCATCGTTGTCGAACCCATGAAGGATTCCTGTACGGTAGTCGTCGCAGTCATAGCCAGTTCTAGGGTTCCCATACACAGCATGCTCGATTCTGGGAGGGTCCGCTCCTCAATCCAATGGGGTAGATACATCAACTATCACTAAGTACATAGTTGATGCATCCCAAACTTCATTCTCGTCAAAAGGAACCCTACACAACAGACGATGCATCAATCGGACGCACGGTATGAGTGATATTGGCTTTTCTGTTCCCAGGGCCCAGTTGAAATTACACTCATTCCAAACCTAGCTGTTTTCCGAAGTCATCCAAAACTCTCTTACAGTGTCTCAAAAGGAGTGATTCTTAATGAGGGTCCCATTTCTGCAGATGACGTGGTGATCAGACACACGGTCTTAATGTTATTCACGTTTAAGTGAAACAGGCCTGGTCCGTCAAGCCCAGTGGGCTGGCAGGTCAGCCCGAACTGGTTCGATAGGTCTGACCCGACAGGGGTTGGCCCATCCCAGTGGGGGGTGGGCTGGCCCGAAGGGGTGCGGCATGGCCCGACCCGGTGTGGGCCAGCCCGAACCAGCGTGGTGCAGCTCGGACCACAGATTGCCGAGTAGTGCGGGGGGTGTAACCCCACGGTATACCGAACTGGTAGCGCCGAGCGGCACTAAACATCCAATCAGGTCGGCCGAAGCCGTCCGGTCTTCCCTGTGCGAGCAGCCTGCACTGGCGGTCAGCAGTTCTCTCACGTGGCACCTGCGTGTGTCGCGGCCTCCTTCAACCGGGCTGGCAGGAGGCCGGCCGGTTTGCCACCGAAGTGGCCCGCGGAGCGCAGGCCGCGGTTCTCCACAGCGCGGCACCCTCACGGTGCCACAGTTCCTTCGGCCCTTTTGGGTTTACCTGGACGGTTTCTCTTTGGTCGAGCAGCCCATGGATGTGGGCCACAGTTCTTCTCTATGCGGCCGACACACGACCGCTGCTACCCCTGGTCGCTGTCTTCTCTTCCATCTCCACCTCCATCATGAAAATGAACACGGATCATCAGAGGGTCGTCGGGTTGTGTTCCTTCGGCCCGCACCCTTTTCGTATAGTGGTAGCAGTTGGCTGAATACATTCCAGAGAATTCAACAGAAAAGAGATAATTTATTCACTTATAAATTATACAAAACCCCTTACCTTGATTCTGTTGCTCGCTTGTCCATGTTGCGGGAAGAGGCTCCGAAGTTGACGTCAATTCATTGACGTAAGGGTGCATCCAAGGAGGAATCATAGATGATGATTCTTCATGGACGGTGTCTCCTCCCTTGGCGTGGATGAAAGAAGAATAATGATGGTGTTCCTCATGAGTGTTGCCTCACGTTCTTGCCTCGGCCGTCGAGAGGATATTGTTCCATGTGTTCTTCATTGGTGAGGGATAAAGCTCTTATTCAATTATCCAATGGCTCCACCACCAAATATTTGAAAACCAATATAATAGAAAAGATACCACTATATAATAGAATTTCCATGCAATTCAAAAAAATTCAAATGAATTGTTGACACCAAAATTTAATTATTAAAGTCATTAATTAATTGTGTTGGCATATATAATGAGAGGGAGGTGGAGAGGCTCCACCATAATAAATGAGAGGTGTTGTTAATATAAATAAAGGGGGAGTTAATGGGGAGTTTAGGGGAGTTGGGTGGAGGTGAAAAGGTTTGGGTTTGTATGGGCCCCACTATACTAAATCCTCACATGGGAGGTTATGTGGGGTATGGGCCCCACCCCTAACTTCGAGTTGGAGGAAATAACCACCTCTTAAATAAAATTGTGTATCACCACAATTTTATTTAATTTAAGATAAATCCCCAAAACATAACATTCAACTCGCATAAAACACAACTGTGGTAAAGGTCCTCTTAAGTGAATACCGGTGTAGTGAGTTCATCGGTTCCCTCAGATTTCAATTTCGAGCACCGGTTCAAAATATAGAAAAACCTGCACGTACGTTTACTAAACGTACCAGAACAAAACATCCAAAATTTATTTCGGGCACATCGGGTCTCAGAATGAGGTGCCGTCAGAAAACACAAACTTGTAAATTTACAATGTATTTATGAAAAAAAACTTCCTTGAATTTTTGGGGTCTTTAGATTTATAAAATGTCTTATATCAATGAGGTGTCAAAAAATGGTAAAATTTATCTACAGTTGTATGTTTTGTAGTCCCCTCCCTCGATATGACCACTGTGTCATTATCGTCACAATGATGGTGATAAGAATACTAACTTTAGAAATATAGATTTTTTTTAATGTTCATGAACATCTATGGTGAAATAAAAAAATAGGACTAGACATAATGTACTATAAAACATCTAAGTGATCAAAAATACAATCAATTATCTATTAAATGTGAGAAGATGAAAGCTGTTTTGTGATATAGATTAGGTCTTTATGAAATAAGAAATAAATTTCTTTACCCTATATATTTGAATAATTATAGTCAATGTAAATTCAAGGAGATGTCATTCGACCATTTAAAATATGTTTGGGGGTACAGAAGCCACAAATAACACTATTATAACCCAAGGGATCCTATACATAGTGATCCATCACACCTATTCCCGGGTGGAGAAAACAATAATTATCATGGAAACTCTATGTACCTATTCCCATTATATGAAAATGAATAGATAATATTGGGTCATTAATAGAATTTTTCTATGTGATCTATAATAGGGAATTATCCTATCATGTCATATAACTCTACAGGATTTTGAGATCATTTCACCACACAAGCACCATTATCAACATTGAACCTATAGGTGAAAGTATAACTAATCACAGTGTAAAAAAAAACATGCTTCATTCCCTAGATAATATTGATGCCACATTCCTCTATATTAAGAATGTAGGGGACATAAAAGATGTAGTGGGATCAACTACATCGAAGGAGTCACCATGGAGGCCTCTCCTAGTATGATTACACTATTACCACTGAGACATTGAGTGATCTAATGAGTATGACAAAACAACTATTGGTTTTACATAACTTCTCTAGAGTGAATATATTGTACTATTGGGGAGGCCACCACATATTCTTCTATAAGAACACCTATATAGGGTCACATTATCAGTAGAGCATTATTGAGACCCCAAGTACCCATCAAGCCTACTAGGATGATAGTCTCGGAAATTGATATCTCAAAAATCTATTATAGATATCATACCCATATATAATAGATATAGAAAACGCATATTCATTTTTAAATTTTACTCCAAATAATATAGTTTAAAAATTGTCCACTACATAAAAAAATCATATTTTTTTAATTATAATTGAAATAATGGCATTAAAGGAAAATATATTATTTTTTAAATTTAAAATAGAAAAATAGTAGAATAAACACAACCAATATATTTATAATTAGAAAATTTGGATTGTTTTTGTATCCAAACGCTATCAAAATGATGAATTGTTTTGAAAAGAACACCTTATTATTGTAAAGAATGTTTTTTTAAAATGTAATATATATATACAATTTTAAATATCATATGAATGTTTGATGAAATAAATAATATATATTAATAGGATTTTCAAAAACACCATGACCATTTACAATAATGATCATTTGGAATTATGAACATTTCTGATATATCCATAATAGGGAGACCATACAAATTTGTTGTTATTAAAGGTAATTACAAGAGTTGGTTAGTTTAAAATGGAGATATTCTATCAAAACCTAGTAGAAACACCCATTATGAATATTTTAATAGCTCATGACCCTCTCTCTCAGATCCCATGACGAAATCATAATCATAACATTTCCAACTATGTTCTTGATAATTTAGACCCAATTTCTATTCAATAAAACCATAGAAAATAAAAATTAAATCATAAATGAATTACATTATGGTGATATTTTTATGTTTATATTTTTATCAAACTAGGAAAAACTCTTACATAAACAATTAAAAAGACTTTAAATTAATATTTATTCCAAATAACATGGATTTTATTATTTCACATTTGGTTGGAAAAATCAACATTTTGAAATAATACTTATAAATAAATCACTAATAAAAATAAATTTTAAAATAGATAAAATTAATCATATGAAGGCTGATAAATTACACAATAAGGTTAAGCATACGAATTAGAAATTAGTTTCCATCAAGGAGAATAAGTGTGACTAAGGATTTTATTAAAAAAATTATAGTGCAAGAGTGAGTAATAAACGATATCACACTTATAAATTCCAAGATAATTAAATATGAAATCTTGAAAAATAAAGATTCATGAGAATTCATAATAATTAGACATGTTATGTCATTCTCAATTATGAATAAATTGTAAACCCATAGAATGAATAATGAAAAAAATGTATATAACATGGGAACTGATTTTTACTTCACTGATTTAATAATAATTAAAAAATGAATAAAAATACTCTAACATTACATAACCAAAGAATTGGAGTGATATTACGGACCCACCAGCCCATGGGTTATCAGATAATCACCCTTCTTTGGTTTATTAAGAAACCACCCTTTATTATTATAAATGTAACCACTAATAAAATTTCCATGTACCATTTTTTATTAATAACAAATAGAATCTTACATTTCATCATCAACACTTAGTAACAACCATTATCTCATTTATAACATGATTATCCCAATGAAACAAAATGGTCTCAATAACAATCTTTATAAATCATGATATACTGGTATAAATGATATGGGTTTCATAATAATATCATTAAGGCAATATTATTCCATTTAGAGAATAATTTAGGATGTAATCAATGAAAAAAAACCCTAATGGTGGATAATAATAAAAATTAACATTGAAGAATTTCATTTCCATTAATATATAATGAAAATCATTGTTATGAAAACAAAATTTTAATTTTGTAAATATATTTTAAAAACATAAAACATATTGAAACCATTTTTGATTGAATGTTTCATTGAAAAGTTATAATGAAATATATTGAAATAATTTTTAAAAATATAAATTAATTTATTTGTTTCCCACTAAAATTATCCTAATATATCATTGAAAAAAAGTAGGAAACATTTTTAGATAAATCTGTTTTCATAGAAGACATATTTCTGACTGATGAGAAAAATGAAATCAGGTTTTATTATAAAAACATTATTTGTAATTTTATGTAAAAAAATTAAAATGGTTAAATTACTTGAAAATGACATAAAAAAGATAATATAAGATAGTTCATGATAATTTTAATATTTCATCATTTGAGACTTAATTGTACACGATCCTGATAAATGATGGAATTGTAACAAAATACTCTTACCAAATTTGTAACAGTAAATCATAATACCCATAAATGAATATCATATATTTAAATATAATATATAATTAACATTAAAGAAAATATCTATATAACATGTCAAATGGGATAAATATACACCTTATAATATAATTAGGTTTATAACATAGCAAATGTCTTAATGATGAAAAATTGTGACAAGAAGACCTTACCGATTTAGTAACATTGAAACTATAAATACTTAGAAATAGTGAAAAATAAAATAGATATTTAAGACCCACTAAATTTAGTTATAATATTCATAAAATACAATCATGGGATTTATATTCAAAAAATAGTTGGTTAATATAGCATGTATCAAACAGAAATACAAGTGACTTGAGAAAAAACCCTTATTACATGAGTAACATTTGAATCATGAGATTTATGAAATAAGAAAATAAATTTAAATTTTAAAATCTTGAAATAAATTAAAATCATGATATGAAATTTCATATTTAATTATATTCACAATATAAGAGAAATTAGTGGTGAATATGACATCAATATCAAAGAAAAAAATTGAGACTAGAAATTCCATTAACAAATGTCTTGATATTCATTATAATTTTTAAAACTAATAGAATAAAAAATAATTTTTATTATGAAGCTATAATAGAAAAACATAAATATATATAAATTTTTTTATGATTTAACTATGAGTATATATAAACCATTTGTTAACAATTCAATGTCGTAGTTAGGTTTCATGGAATAAATGCTTTGTTTTTCATATATGTTTTGACATGTTATTTTTGGATATCTTAATTAGGTCATGATATCTTTATTTATATAATTTAAACCATGATATATATATCATATATATTCTGAAAATATGTAATTCAAAAAAACCTATAAAATATATAAATAGGAAATGAAACATGGATTTTATGGAGATGGGATGTCATACCTACACATGAACATTGTTTCATATTTAGTATCCTATTGAAAGATAGTTAAGAAAATGATATATATATATATAATTATAGTTTAATTAATATTTCAAATATACCACATAATTCTATTAAACTGAACCATAATACATTACATGTAAAGCCTGATTCAATCACATAACTTCGTGAGGTGGTAGTCCACTGTACACATAAATGATGCTATCATATTCATGAAAAATTGAAATCAAGAATGTATGTTTTATATAATATTTTCAAAATAATTAGATAACAAAAATATAATATATATTGTATATAAAAATCATCAACAACACTATTATTGTCCTTGGGAGGTAGTAATGGATGAATGCATGAAATTTGTTCGCAAGGTCGTAGTTAGCTATACATGAGAACTATGATTTTTTATCCCATTTGATGGGAGTGTTTTAATATATAGGTCCCAAAATTAAAAAATATATTATAATTATGAAAATTATTTTATTATATAAGAATGACATAAATAGTTTGTATGTGGTTTTAATATGAAATAAAAGAAAAAATGATCATTGATGAATGTTACTTCTTCTTAGGTTAAATTAATTTTTTTGAACCAAATACCTTCTTTAAATTTCATTCTAACCAAAGTTATTAATCAGGGATGAGTGGATGAATTATGGGAAGTCATTCAAGTAGAGTTATGAAATTGAAATATTCTTTAGTGGGGTGTTGAATGAGAGAGCTTGAATTCCCATTTATAGTAGAGGAGGAGTAGTATTATTGTAAATAAAAAAACCAAAACTCTATTGGAAGGTCCTCCTTATATAATGATCTACAAAATATGAAACATTTTATATCCAAGAAGGTATATTTCTTAAATATGTATATAAAGATTACTTTTACAATTTTTTAGTTCATTTAGTCCCTTATGATTAAATTTTAACTCGCAAATTTTTTTTACAATAATAAGGTAAATTAATTTATATTTCTTTCACATATATTGTTTTCCTAAAATATTTATTAATATAACAGAAATTAAAATTTTTATGAGTCAAAATAATTAATCTATTTTTACAATACCAATTCACTTATGTGGAAGAAATTAATTAATAATTAATCCTACATACTAAATGAAACAATATATTTTTAATATATACATGCTAAAAATAAGAATTTTTAATATATTTAATACCAAAGACAGATTAAATCTAATGACATAAATTCAATATAATTATTTATAATTTACCTAATTAAATTATAAAACAAATTTAAAATTAATTTAAAAAATCATTTGATATATATATCATTTTATTCATTTATATATATAATTTTAAATTATTTAAATCCTGCCCATCTATAAATATTAGCTTATTGGAATTACTTTTGGAATTATGTTATATTTAGGTCTAAACTGTAAAAATTTCTTTATTTTGGAATTTTAGAGTAATTTATTCACTTTTTTATTTTGGGAAAATAATATAAAAATATTTATACAAATTTAGTGATTCTTTTTTTGGATTCAAAAATTTATTGAAATAAACATTATCTTACATATTCAGCTATAATTCAAACATCTTGAGGCTGAAATCAATGAATCAATTTGATTTTTTACATGCATAGTGGAACACAATTCTATAAATGTGGAAAAACATGGGATACAGACCTTAAGGTGAGGTAATTATAGTTAAATTTTTAAGAGGAATAATATCTATATTTGTCCATTAAATTTGAAGGAGTTATGAACTAATTAATTAGTCTATTAAACTCTAAACATTTTTGAATTATACAAGAAGCCTTCGGCAAAAATAAACATTCAGAGTAAATAGACTATAAAACATCCTACACAAGTATGTTGAGATAAAATTTCATTATAAAATGAGAAAAAAATTTAGAATAATTTTTTAAAAAACTACTTTTGTTGATTTTGGAAAAATGATAGGGTACTGTGTGAAATATATTTATTGAAATTTTTTGAAATTAAATTCATAAAATTGACTACCCATAATGTCCCAAAACAAATTAATATACAATTATGAGATCATGATGTTTGTTCCATTAATATAATTTAGAGTCTCGGGATAGATTGAAATGATATAGATTGGAGAGGGATTATGTGGATGATGGATTATTCTTTTGGTTTTTTCATTCTATTAATTTTATAATGGGTTTCCCTTTCCATCTAATGTGAATTTATATTTAGATTAATGTGTTTCCCTTTCTCATTCCATAATTAAATTTCTACCAACACTAACTTATTTTTCTCTATAATCTTTCTATATGATCTATTTTCACACTGTAAAAGTGGTCAACCACTGGATTTGACCAATGGGAGGTTTTAGGGAATTACTTATTATTGTTCTTAATATCATAATTTTTATTCTATTTTTAATTGATGTGAATATATTTCACTGGTTATAAAGTCATCAATCCAAAAATAATTTCTAAATCTATTTATTTTATTTTATTCTATCTTTTTCATGACCATATCTCAAGAAATCACATAATAGAGTGGATTTAATGTATCTTAAAGAGATAAAACTACATAATATATAGCTGAGTCTTTTAGGTATTTCATTATTGGTTTTGGAAGAATCAAAAATGGCTATTAGTGTAGGATGGATTTGTTGCAGTTTAGGACTAATAAAATGTGAGATTCCATAAATCAAATGAAATTAATTCAGCATTGAGAATTAATCAAACAAGTTATCATATTGAGTTTAAATAACAAAAAATAATGAATGAAACCACATTATTCAATCCTTGGACCAAGAGCGTCCTTTTTTATTATCATTTTTTTTAATGTGATTTGAGTTTTAAATCTGTATTGCATTATATCATTTCACTATTTTCAGAAAAAAAAACCCCAAAAATGAATTTAGTCAAATAATTTAAAAAAAATAAATTGATTAGGTTAATTAAAATAAGTGAATGAACAAAATCTGAAACTCTTCAAATGAGAATACATTGTTCAGTCTTTGTGATGCATTAAGAAAAATAATATTTCATTTAACGCATCCTGTGACAGGTGTGTGTCAAAACTAGCTCTGTTATCAAGATCTAAAAAGTTATTTCAATCAGTTTTTCTAAATTATATAATTTTTATTCATATAATTTAAATAATAAATATCTAATCTAAAACCCATATATTTCTATAATGTATTCAAATTAAAGTTGGTATGCATGTGTAGATTACTCATAAGAATAACAATATGAGAAAAAACAACAATAAGAGGAAGATTATAAAAGAGATCATGTTCAAGAACAACGATAAATCCTAGAAAAAACAACATGGTAGTCTAAAAGGGAATTTAAATATGATCTTTCATCATTAGAGATACCTCACCCTGAGCTGCGGAAAGAACCTGATGTATTTTTGGATGAAATTTCACCAATCATCTTTGATATTAATGAACCTAGTGATGTAATGGGGGAAGTGTATGAAGATTCATTCCAATAAACTCTACCATTACTGGAGGAGATATATGAGAAATAATTTTTTCCTAATTTAAAAGAGTCAGATCACATGAATCAAGATAAAGGTTGAGTAAAATAGTCATAAATTGGAATGTAACATGATGACTTATTCTATAAAATGTTGAATATACACAAATAATTCATATATATATTTCCAAATAAAAAGAAAAATCCAACAAGAGGTTTAATTTGAAGAAAGTAAGTAAGAGTTTTACTATCTACCTCTATCCAATGAATTTCAACTCCAAGAGAAACATCAAATTGAATATATGATTCATCATAAACTAATTTAGGTATTTTACCTTTTAATTAACTCTTATCATTCAATTTCAATGAAATATAATTTTGTAGAACTGTCATATATATTTTAATTATAGATTTAGAAGACTCACATTTTTCAATGTAGGGTGATGATGATAAATTAGATGCACCAATTCAGAAATAACAGGATCTCCCAAAAGATATTAAAAATTTACATGAATGAGTAAATGAAGAGATACTAGTGGCTCTTCTAAAAGATTACAAGAGACACATTGCTAAAATTAAATGGGATGATTTCAAAATCAATTATTCAAACATTAATTTTTTCATAATAAATTATATTCTGAATCTCTATTTTAATTTCCATTTATTAATAACATGTTGAGAAACCATTTAAAAAAGAATAATATGTTTCACAAGTATTAACCAAAAAAGAAGTGGTTTCACACATCATACTACTCTATCCATGATAATAGTATGACATTACGATGGGGTGGATGTAGTTTACATTAAATATTAAATTTTCATCAATTTGAAAAAAGAAATGAAATATTTTAAGAAACCAATGTGTGGAATAAATCATTTAATTACACCCACCATCTAACGATAGATAACATATGGTATATACCTATAATAGATTTAAAAATTTGGGGCCCCTTTTTTGTATCAAACTATGCCATATGATATTATTTGTTTTATAGAAACATAGATTTGAAATTTGTTCTAAGGAATTATCCCAACATCTAGAACAATCCCTATTGTAAATATTATATTAAATGGAATTAACATTGTTAATAGTTATGTAATATTATTTTGAATGGTCATGATGGCACATAGTAATAAATAAATATCCATAGAGGAATGTGGACTAAGATTAATTTTAAATGGGAGTTTATTTTAATTTTTTATCTTCAGACTGTCCAAATTTTTCCCAATCTTGTTATGATAATTAAACTAGAATTGCATACCCATGATGGAATTCATGATTTACATGACATAACAAGGATACAAGATTTTATTATAAATCTTGTGATTCCATGTTATATATTGAAAGAATATTTATATTGAATGAGTAAAATGGATTTATTATTTATTTATATTATGAATGGACATTAAAATGAGGAATAATAATTTGAGGAAATTAATGTATTCATGGTAATGAAATTTCCAGATCATTTTTCATTATATAAATTTCTGAAATTCATGTCAATGTATTTTTTAATCATTACTTGTGAGATTTTCTAACATAATATTTACATTAATGAGAGGATTTATAGAAAAATTACATCCAATTTTATATAGATCATATTTCATTAGTGATCTTGGGAAATTTCACCATCCAAAATGGTTATTAAAACCTTTCAAAGTTGCTATCTAAGAAAAAAATAAATGATCGAGGAATCCATTAAAACATTTTAAAATTAAATACCACCCTTACATTAATCAATTTGATCGCATATAAACTAGAAATGTCCTTTTTAGTAATTATCCATTTTTCAAGCCATTATTATCGATTGATACCCTCCTCTTTGAAAATGAATGATATTTTAATTATGAAGTGTGGGGGTGAATGGTATCATGGTGGAGAGGATTAAATTCTTTGTAAGGTAAAAGTGTGGGGGTATTTATTTAGGGAATAAATTAATATTTTTTATTCATAAACGATACATAATTTTTTTACCATCTTCAATTAGAAAAATTTTAAATTACAAAAAGAACTAATAAAATGTGGAAAATATGTTATTATTTGGGAAAACCAAAACTAAGAATTACTATACCAAACATTTCTTTCATATATGGGTTTGTGGTGGATGTGGGGTTTATTTTAATCCTAACTTTTTAATAATGGAATAAAATTTAAAAAATACATTGAATAATAATCGACTATATATGTACCAAATAATATTCAAGAGGGTGAATAAATCATTCATTTTTCTTTATTTCATCATAACCATTACATAGTGTTTTGGAGAAATTGAAGGGGCTACATTAAAAGGGAAAAAATAATTACTCTATTATTTTTTATATGATTAATTGTTCTTAATAGATAAACCTCATATTTGATCCCTAATTTTTAAGTAATAATATCATAACTACCCTAATCCCTAATGTCATTTGACCCTTTATCAAAAAGTCCTCATGATATTATATTACTATTTTCATAACAGTGTAGAGAAATTATTTAATTTACCATAATTATTATAGGGGGAATGTAATCCTGATATGAAAATAACTCAAATTGAATTGTGTCATTATAGATAAGAGAAAATATTCAAGAGTGGTATATAATTATTTTTCATGTTTAAAAATAATGAATTAAGGACCCTTAATGAATAAAAGAAGTTGTTCGCTCGTTATTCAAAGGGGAAAAGTTAAATTCATGATTTGATAGTTTCATTGAAAAACTAAAAATTTGTTTCATATTTATATAATTTTTTTTTTAATTTTTGACATTTATAATGGTATAATTTTATGCCTTCAAATTTGAATAAGGATATCCTTGATGCCTTATGATTTAAAATGTTGATCTTTAATGCTTGAGGAAAATCAAGGTTTTAGTGTGGGGGGATTGATAGTCCTTATATTCATATAAATTTTATGCATATTGAAATTATCTAAATTCATCCAATTGATCAATAAGAGCGTATTTACATTATTTTTTTTATTATGTTGTGTTTCAGGATAAAATTTCATGATTTTTCAATTTTTTAATTCTTAATTATTTTATTCACATTTGTAATTTGGTCATTAAAATTATAATATTGCTATAATTTTTGTATTTATTTATTTTAGGATTCTTCTATTTATTTGATTTAAATTTAACTTTTGGGGAAAGACCTAATTCTAAATTATAGAGGCCTAAAAAATAAATCAATTTGAAAACATTTTTGGAAGATATAGTGGACCCCACCTCTATAAACGAGGCATAAATCAGGTTACGCACATCTAGTAGAGGTGATTCTAGTTTGATTTGAATAATGATTCATATCAAAATTCCTAAATTAAATTTTAATGAATCATTATATCATTAAGGGGTCTATGGGAGTTGAACATTGATGAAGCATTCAGGAAGCATTAGACCAGAATAAACATTAATATTTAATGGGTTATCATATTTTATACCAATGAAGGATGTAGTTGAAATTTTAATATAAAATGCAAAAAAAATATTTGGGAAAAATTATGTTAAACAACATTATATTCTATAGAAAATATGTTGGGCTACGACATCCATTATTTTTAAAGGAATTTTTTAGAATAGAAATATCAACCATTGATGACCCATAATGTCCCAAAAAACATTAATGGACATTTATGATTCCCCAAAGCCTCTTAAATGCCTATCAATAATAGTATATGGATTTATTGAATGTATTTATATTGGATAGGGATGCTTTGTATAATAGTTTATTCTTTAGTATTTTTTGTTCTTAACTCTTTATTTTATTTTTATTTTCCCATGAAATAGGGATTCATAATTTTTTATTAACGTGTTTCAAATTATTAATCCATTTTAATTCATCTTATCAGCCAAATTTATATTTCTATTTAATCTTATATCATGATACATTTTCACTTTTCAATGGATGGTGAGTTGCCTATGTATTTGTCTTGGGGGAGGTTTTACGGTGTTCTCTATTGTTGTTCTTCAATTTAGCATGTTTAAATCTATTATTTGGTTTATATGAAAATATTTAATGTGTGTTGTAGAAATCTACCATGATACTATTTATAAATACATTTATATTATTTTATTTATTCTTTATCCCACATATCTCTCCATAATTACCTTCATATAGTGGAGTTGGTGTTTTAAGAAGAAATAAATCGCCATACGATGAAGTTGTGTCTTTTATGAATTTAATTATAAATTAAGGGGATATCCTATTTTAATATTACTGGATGAGGGGTTTGGGTATAAAAGGCATGTTAAAATCCCACAATCAATAAATCAAATTATATTATATTTCTAATGAGTTTTTATTATATGAATTATCAAATTCAATGTAAATAAAAAATAAATAGTGAATGAACTCGCATTGTCAACATTTTTACCAAGACCTTTATTCTCTAATTTAATATTTTTAAAGTATTTTTATGTTTTAAATCGTCATTAATCTATTTTATTGCATTATTTTCCAAAAAACACCAAAAAATCATTTTTTAATGTAATTTTAAAATAAAAAAGTATTTAGATTATCTAATTTGGAATTATTATTAGAATTGTATATTATATTCCTTAATTTAAATGACCCTTGTAAACCTCTAGGACTCATTCAAAAAATTAATGAATATTTTTCCCATAACCTATAATATTTGTGTGTCAATATAAAATTTATATTGAAATCTATTTTTTAAAAATTTAGTATTCTATAATATTCCAAAAAATTGAATTTATAAGAAAAATACCAATCATTCACCTTATGTTGGTTTTAAAATTACTTTTTCAAAAAAATTCTTCTTTTAAAAAATATTTGGCATTAAAATGTGGGAAACTATCATTTAAAAATATACACCTATTTATTCTTAAAATTGGATGTGTACTAAATTTATTCCAGTAAAACATACAACAACAATTTAAAATAATATATTTATTATATATAATAAAAATTTCATTAATATCATGAAAAAATATTAATTAATTTATATTAATAGGAAAAAATGCCATCGTGGAAAAAAAATTAATTTTTCATAAAAACAAGTCTTATATTTTAAATTGGTTATTAAATTCATTTTAAATTTATTGGAAACTATATGATTAATTATATAAACATGTTTAAAAAATATATTCATAATTTATAAAATCTTATTAACTCTATCCATTCTAATGTCATTGTGAAAAATGTAATAATATTAATGGAATATTTTTGTTTCCTATTAAATAGACTTGTTTGTAACACATTTTTTTAGGAAACATGATATTAAATAGTATAGAACAAAAATATTATATTCATTTTATTTATTAATAATATATTCATTGTGGGTACTGAAATATTGTGATGAATTTAAATTAAATTTAAATAATATATTTCATAAATTATCAACATTTGAATTCTTACCCAATATAAAATGAGTTTCTCCATTGAAATTTATCATTATTATCAATGTATTAACATTTTAAGAATTCCATTATTGAACACCACTTTATAAAAATAAATTAATGATAAAATCCCATTATAAAGAAATGATGGAACCCTAAGGATATAATAAAGATACACATAACATGTATTGCATAAAGGGATAACAATTGTGGGGAATAAAAAATGGTTTTATAAGGGAAAACTATTTCCCATGGACTAATATAGAGTGATAGAGTATGTGTTCAATTGGAAGGCAATGAGATGAAAAAAATAGGTGTGAAAAATTTCATTTATATCATTAGAAAGGATTATCATATGATAATATTTAATTCCAATATGATCTTCCTAATGATGATTTATTATTCATTCATCAAGACTAAAAACATAAGGAAATATACGTATTTAAAATTTTAATTTCACCCTTTTACCAATTTCAACCAAAATACCACATATTTCTCTATAAAATGAATAATAAAGTTTATTTTTCATAAAACTGAATCACAAAAATAAAATTTTAATTACCACATAACCATAAATGGGATACGCGTCTACCCCTAAAATATTTAAAAAGTATCCAAAACCTAAATGGTTATCACATGTTAAGACAATTAAACAAATAATTAATATTTTTGATGATATATTAATAATCAACTTTAAATAGTAATAGCTAACATTCAATCAAAATAATTCCATAAATAAATATCCTAAAAATTATCGAAACATTTTATAACAGTGTTGGAATCCCAATTATTATAAATATTTTATAATATATTATTACATGATAAATAACCCATTATCCATAAAATAAAATAAAATATTTCTCTATAATAAACATAATCTTAACATATTTTTCTAGTTAACTTGAATATCATGTAGAACATTGTTATTGTGTAAAAACATTATCATCTATTAGTCCGGGTTTAGGACCCATAGGCATTCCAAAGGATATGGGATGTTCTATAACAAATAGGTTGTCACTTTTTTAAAACATGAAAGATAATTCAACCCCATAGAACCCCTTATGTTGATCCAAGTGATTTTAAACACCTCGCCCCAAAAAAACAAGTCCCAACATTTAATTGATAACTTCAAAATTTTTTACTCTAGAAACCATAAAATGGTGTGTCAAAGACATTTACGTTATGATAAATCATAATCTAATAGTCCTAATATGGTATCCATAACTCTTATGATAACCTCTAATAAAAAATTCTAATCTCCAAAGTTATCTAAATTAATATTTGATACAAACTATAAAATCCCATGACGCACACTCCCAAATTCTAGGCTAAAATTGTAAACATTAAATTTATATATATACATATATATATTCTACCTATAATTGTGACCCAAATTTTTTCCATCAAAACCATATGACATAAAAAGTAAAATGTTGATCACATACATTATGGAAGATATTTTAGTAAAATTATTATGTATAATTTATAAAACTCATACGTAAACAATTAATATGATATTAAATGAACATTTCTCCCATATAACCTATATTTTCTTATTCAACATTAATTCATGATCATCATCTAAGTGATATAGAGTATATAAATAATTCATTAAACCTCACTCATTATATCATAATAAAATAGAAACGTAAGAATGATGTGATCAAATTCTTAGTAAGGGTAATTATAAGAATTATAAATTGAATATGATTAATGAGAATAAGTGTTACCAAGGGTATGCTGACAAAATTATATGGAATTTGTGAATCAAAAATAATTCATACAAAAAAATACCTAAATAATAAAAAATGATAACATGGAAAACGAAAGGGTCACTATAATTAATAATAAGGTTTCATGTGACATCATTATCAATCATGAGAAACATTAAAAACCAATAACATTATTAAAGAAAACATATACGTAACATGGGGAATCATTTTCACCTCACTATTACAACCATTCCTACAAATGGAATAAAAATAGGGTTGAATTCTATACCTAATTCAATATAGTGATATCATGGAATCACACATTCTTCGGTTTTTATTAAACCCCCATAATTTGTTTATTATAGAACCACCCTTCTTTTGTTTATAACAAAACCATCCTAAAGTAGTCTAATTACCTATATATTTAACAAAACAAATAAAATAAACCATTTAATAATAAAATTAATTGAATAACCATTATCTACATTATAACATGATAAACCCATCAAACATAAATGTGTACTTTGAAAATCCCATTGAAACATGACTAACCAATGAAAAAGAAATTAGTATCATAACAATATCATTGAAATAATAATATTCCTTCAATAGGAAAAAGAGGTTGGTATCAATTCCAAATATCTCGAGTATATAAAAATTTAACCAAAATAGTTTTTTATGTGGATGAATGGAAAATGCATTAAAATATCATTAAATTCATTTTAATATTACTTTTTAAAAAAAATATATTTTAAACATTTTGATTTCCAAAAAACATTGAAATATTTTAAAGGATTATTAGGCAGTAAAATAAAGAACAATTTAGAATATAGTTTATTTTAAAATATAACACCTTCGAAACAAGCATAAGTGATTTGTGAAAAACATTTTGAAAACATTTTACGAAAAAATTCTTGCTGAATGGGCATATATTTCCAACAAAAGAGAGAAATTATCTAAGATATTCTTAAAATACCTGTCTCAAATATTTTAAGAATAAAAGAATAATAAAAATTAAAATAAATTTAATTTATCATGAATAATAAAATGTGGAAATAATTCATGGGAATTATAAGATATCAACATCAGAGACATAATTTTACACAATCTATAAAAATGATATAATTGTAACAAAATACTCTTTCAAATGTTGTAATTTTAATCATTATCTGTTTAAAGGAATAACATCAAAAAGTAATTTATATTATCATTAAAAATATCCAAATTAATTATATAAAAATTCTAAGGACTAGTATATATACCATATTGAATAAGACATCACTATAAATTAACAATCATCTCAACAATGCAAAATTTTGAAACAATACACTTCCACATTGGAAACATTGAAACCATATATCACATAAAAGAGATATAAAACAATAGATATTAAGAAACCCTTAAATTTGAGTATAAAAAGAATAAAATACATTCATGGTTATGATAAACACCACAAAAAAATATTGTGAATATGTCATGTAACTCATTAAAATAATTATGTGATAAGAAAAACCCTTTCCAATTGAGTAACTATTGAATTGTGAAATCAATGAAATATTAAGACCAATTGAAATTATCAATAAAATTAATAAATAAAATTCCAAAAATAACATTTTATAGGGTAGTATGTGCCACACAAAAAATAATCATGCGGTGAATATGTCATATGTCTCAATTAAATAAACATGCGATAAGATATCCACATTACTTATGTCCTAACTCGCATTATAATTGTTGAAAACTTATGTAAAATAAATATATATTGTTATTAAAAATGAATAACTAAAATATAATCATATATATAATTCCATACATTATTTTTATATGACATTATTTTCTCTATTTGTTATCAATTCCATGGTAATGTTATGTTTTTCATAATAACTACTTTGTTGTTCATATAAGTTATGACTTGTTATATTTGATCCTATTAAATTGATGTAGATTTAAAAATGTTAATTATTTAAACTGTGATATAAATATCATATATGATCATAATATTTGTATTTATAATAATCTATAACTAATTAAAATTGGAAAATTAATACAAAATTCATAGAGAGGATATGTAGTACTTATGCATGAGAGATGTTTCAATTTTTCTATTCATATTTAAATGAAGAGAAATAAATGATACATATATATTATTAATATATAATTAACATTTCTTATATATCTATGATTTCTTTTACACAAATCATTAATACATTTAATTTAACGCGTGATCAAATCACATTTCTTCAGAAGACGATAGTCCATTGTACTCACGAATGACATTGTTGTATTCCAAAAAAAACAAATTTCATGAAAGTGAATTCTATATAATAATAAAAAACTCATAAATACATAATGAATAACATATATATAATTTATTAAGAGAATAAAAATAATTATGACCTACCATAAGAGTTTGTAATGATAAAATGACTGACATTGGTTTGTAAGGGAGTAGGCCACCTGACAAACGACTTGAGATTGTGTATCACATTTGGTCAAAGTGTGGGAATTTTTATGTTTTGACCATAACATAACAACATATCAAAATATTTTAGTTATTGAAGGTATTGAATAAGATATATATAAATTTATTTGATGTTCTTTAGGGATGAAATAAAAAAACCATTCATTAATGTACCTTACCTTTTATTCGGGTAAATCATTTGGGTTTAAAGTGTTGGACTTCATTGATTTTATATATTCCCAATGTGAGAGTAATAAGATAATATTATAGATGTTTTTATGTAATATGGGTAGAGTCTTGATTATCCAAATTCTTTTTATGTTTGTAAAATTATTTACACTGAATGATATTTTATAATGGAGGAGTGGAATGTTTCCAAATACCAAAAAGAAAACACAATTTGGAGGTCTCCCTCACATAATTTTCCCAAAAAAATTATTATGTTTTTGGAAATATGGGATAAGGTCTAAATATAAATATACAAAAGGTTTTTACATACTACCATGGTCATTTGGTCTCTTAGGATTAATGTATAACAACTACGTTAACTCGTTTTTACATTAGTCACTAAAATTAATTATAATTTATATCACTAATAATTTTTGTCCAAAAATATGTTGACCTTAAAAGACATTATACATTTTGATGACTAAAAATATGTAAAAAATTTCAAAATTGTAAAGTCAGATAATTGGATGAAATTATATTATATTTAATCATTTAGACTGGACAAAACAACTAGATTTTAAATTAAAAATGTTTAAAGAATGATTTTTTTTTACCATGTTCAACGTTAAATTTGATATAATTTTACATTAATTAAACATAAAACATTATATATCAAAAAACCCAAAACTATAAGGAATACACAAAATTAATTGAATTTTAATTTTGAAGGTATTCTATCAAATAATAAGTATATTTTTTCAATTACATATTTTAAAAGTTTATAATTTTTTTTAAAATTAATTATAACATTAAAAGGAATAAAAAACATCCTCTTATAGAAACTACATATTTTTATAATGAAAATTATATTTTTCATTATTTAATTCATGTAAATATATAGGGATAAATTTTAATATATTTTATTGAATATATAACATATATGTTTCATTTATATCATTAAATAATATCGATTAATTAAATTTATAATTTCAAAACACCCTTGTGTGAATAAACATTGTTTTTTTCTATAAACAAATATTTTATATTCAATTTTTTTATTTCGAATTCTCATTAAATGAAAAAAAATTGATTGATTATACAAACATGTGTAAACTACTTTTTTAATAATATTTTCAATCTTATTCATTCCCTACATTCAAACATCTATGTTATAACAACAGTAACATTAATAGTTCTTTATTTTCTAGTAAGACAAGTCCTTGTGTGTTACACATGATATCGATGAAGTTTAATTTTACATGATACACAAGAAAAACATGGACTTGTGTAAAATTCCAGCGAAGTTATTTTTTTTGTAACAGAAGATATAAATAAAATTAAATTAATTTGAAAGAATTTATTTCATAAAATATTTGGATGTTACAAATATCATATATCAAATCATGAAATGATGCTGTTTCCATAGATTTTTCATATTAACGACCAAAAAAGTTGATGAAATGGGGTTATAACATAATTTCATAGGTAGAAGATTATGTTATCAAAAACCAACACCAAATCAATCTTGGAAAAAAATTGGAGGATATCATTATAATTTCAAATGTTAACCTTACTGATAGTGATGAAGAGATAAATGGTTATGAATATATATGATATGTATTTTTAAAATGTATATTGCTGTATAAAATAAATGATATTAATTCCAATAAATTTTTTTGACATATGTGTCACCCTTATATAAAAGAGAAAATTATAATTATTAGTGGTTTAATATGACATAATGAAAAATAAATTTTGAATTTGGATTTCAAAATTATGCATAGGGTGAAATTTGATAATTTTAATTAAAAATATTTTAATACATTAGACATTATTGATACATTGTAAATACAAAATCATATATATAATATTGAAGAAACATAAAAAATATTTTTCATTTTTTCTCAATTTATTGTTTTAGAACTAACATTCATTGTGGAATAACAAGGTAGGTAATGGGAACTATAGTAGTGGTGGAGTACTAAATTTGTTGTAAAAAATATATTTATTACATTATTCCATTGATTCGAACCCAAAAAACATATAAAAACCGCAATCATCCACCCCTATCTAATCTATTTCTAAACACATTCACATTCCAAAAATATAAAATTGTATCATCCATTGTAAGTGACTGAAAACCATTACATTCATCAATAATTTAAATATTAATATACTATATATTATGGTTTAGTCTATATATCCACATCAATGTGATAATTATAAATTCTATTTCATAAATGAATCCATTTCAAATTAATTGCAATCCTACATCATATTCCAATTTATTATTAACATGAAATTCCCTTAAAAAATTACAATTTATTTAAATTTTAAAAGAAATTATATTATCATGTAATTTTTTCAATGAATTTTTTTTAATAACACTCATCGCATTAATTTCAGGAATGAACATTGATACAGATGATGTAAAATATCATCGATTACTGAATGTCAGAGTGCGTTTTAGAAAATGTATTCCATTAATCAATATCATATATATATTTCATTTATTATATTATTAAATGAATAGTTGATAATTATATCATTAACATTTAAAAATAATAATTCTCTTAATTTTAGCAATATAAGGAAACTATATAATGTCAAATCTACAAATTTAGACAAAAAAATTAATAGATTTTTTGTGTATATTTTTTTATAAATAAAATTTATAAAAAATTAAAAAAAATTGATATATTTTATATCCAGTATTACAATGATAAAATTACCAAATATGTATAATGAATTTGACTGAACAAACCCAATAAGATGATGTTTGCAGCAAATATTATAAAAATGATTGAAATATGATAAAAATAGAATTTAAAAAATACATAAAAATTATTTTTATTGAAAAACAAATATTTATTAATTTTTATATAATTTTTAAAGAGATTTTATGTATTTACCATGTGTTTCAAAAAATAAGGTGAGGGAACTCCCAAACCACCACATTCTATTCATGGTTATTTTTTCTATCTAATAAGGTCTAATTCAATCTATATTTTTTAATATATACATACTTTCCACCATGTATATATTTTCCTTAAACTTATATCAACATAATCATCAATTGTTTTAAGGATTATGATGTTATTAGTAGTTCTCCTATAGCTAAATTATTTATTAAATCCCAATTAAAAAGGAATCAATTTTACTCCTCAAAAAATTTGATAAATAAATACTATAATTTCTATTACCCATCCTGATTTTCCAAATAAAATTAAATGACAAACATTCTTGTTCACTGCCTTTTTTAAGAAGAAACTGTATTCATTACTTATTTAAAGGTTGCTAAATTATTCATTAATTTATTTATTCAATGGTTCTTTTTAAAATATATATCCCTAATTAATTTAAATTTTCTTCCAAGACTAAAACTCAATAATCATGATGTATTATTATTTACTTATAAATGAACATCCAAAATTCATTAATCCCTTTTTTTATTTTGAATAATATTGATATATTATTTTTATAATTTTAAATATATTATTTTTTAACTTATTTTTATATCAAGGGTATTCTTTTTCCAATTATTTTTGAATTTTTTCATTCCTTTAGGAGGAGAACATAAACATGTAAACATAATAATTTTTTTATATGTACTAAGATATATTCAATTTCCCAATTATATTATTATTGAATTTCATCTGATATAATGTATGGTGATTTTGTAACTATCCGAATATTGTATGTATTGTTTTCTTAATATCATTATTTTCCTCAGGCCTATAATTCCTTGTGTTATTTTAATGAATATTTATATTGATATAGGGATCTTATAATATGATTCCATATGTGAATTTACTCAACTTTATGTTATAAATTATATATATATTTGGAATTATATTATGGTTTATGAGTTTTTTTACTATATGATTATGTTTTTTCATTGTTGGATAATTTTATCACACTTTATATTTATGTATGTCACCATGGAATCCTATACTATAATACATGATCAGTGGTATTTGGGAGAAAATAGTGGATATTGAAATATAAATGATGTTATTATTATAAGAATGATGTGTCATGTATCAAATCACTAAAACAGCCTATATTTCCATATTTATATAGTTTTATTGAATTAATAGGTTTAAAATGTAATAATATATTTTTGTAGGAAAGAAACCATAACTAACCTATATTGAAACATAAATTTTCATAACTTAGGATATTCAAATCGTAGATAAGAAATTATCTCATTTTATATAAACAACCCATTTATATTCATGATAATTTTATTAATACCATTACTAATTGTCAACTATTTTAGTAAATTTTCACATATATATATATATATATGAAATCATATCAGTAAATAACATAATGGAAATTTAATTGTTTTCCAAATTAGATTCCTAATATGATGCTAGCATTATTAAAAATCCTTATGGAGGTTCTTTATAATCATTTTATGCATATGAATTATAATTTGAATCTTATGGAACAAACACCATCGAAGAGGGAACATGTTGTTAAGAGTCATTTATAGTAAAATCGAATACCAATTTTCCATAAATTTCTAATACCATCATTGTGGAATAATGTATTTTATAAAATGATATGAAAAAATTTATCCTCTAATTATTTAAGATATTTAATGTTATATTGGTAATCTGTTTCCTATAAGAGAATATGAGAAGTGTTAGAAAAAACTCAACATTTCAAATCCAATGTAAACAATTGAATGCATATACATTACGAAATTAAAATAATATATATTTAACCAAATTGTCACAATGAAATATATTTCTTAAAATGGAAATATAGATCCTTATAAAAAATAAAAAGAGTATGAATCAATCATGACTTTAAAAGAAAACATTACATGTATTTATAAATATTTATATGATATTTTAATGTCCTTGAAATTTTTTTTAAAGATTCATTAGATTAATAAACCAATATCATTGAAAATTTCATTCTATTATAAAATTTGATAGCTATGAATAAATTGTATGATATAAAAATAATGATAATATATATATTTGTGATTCTGAATGGTGTCTTGAGGATGTAGAAAAAATGTAGATCATTATTTTTAATTTTAAATGACCGATGGATAATTATAATATCCAAGAGAATATATAAATACTCTCATTATGTATTTTTAGGATGAATTAATTGATAAAACTATATACAAGAATATGGATGTGATTCATGTGTTTAAAATATGTGAATCAAGATAATGATTTTCAAAAACAGAAGATTATGACAAACTAATATGATTGTGAAAAAGAAGAATTTCATCAATCCAACATAATTATTCTAAATTTTAGATATAAAATCACATGGAAATAAAAAATATTACTTAGTAAATCCCATATTTATTATAATATAACAAAAAAACAACTCTTAATTCCTGGAAAAAAACACATACATATTATATCACTATAGATAATGTGGATTAAAAATATCTATGTAACGATTTTGACAATTTATAAATATTTAGAAATAGAAATTATTTTATTTTATTCCAAATATATTCATTCAATAATATCATATATCTATAGGTGAAATATTCAAAAACTACCTAATTTAATAATGGTAGAGTTATTATGGGAACACCAAGTTATGAAATCATGTTATCTCAAGAATATTATAATTATCAAACTAACATTTTTTAGAAGAATATTTTATGAATCTTTTTTATAACTAGTTTTTTATTATACGATTCCATTGTAGTGATGAAATATAAATTTTTTATAGGGATAGAAATATGATCCATATGTGAAATCATTATTCAATTAAAAATATTTCAAATAGAATAATAAAAATCCATTTTGAAATCCTTCATATGAATATATATTACTACCATTTTAGTACACATATCTTTTTATAGGTATTATTATATGTAATGGAATAAACATTAATGAAACTACAATTATAAGAGAATTTTTTATGTATTCCCAAAAGAATTTTTGGTATTCCTCCTAATTTAGTGGATGATCTCTCAATTGAAATTATATGCGGAGCTCTAACCAAATTTATGTGTACCTATATAAGGAACCAAAATTTATTTATTTTAATAAAATTAGACACTAACTGGGAATCCAGACACACATTACGTGTCCCATTTGCATAATCCATTGGGAACTGGTCCTCTTTATTAGAAATAAATTTGGGTAAATATATCTCTTTAATAATAATCGTGTACTCCAAAGGATCGTGAAGAGGAACTAATATCCCCCAATATACATTTATTATTTTATCTGATTAACTATGAGGAGATCTATAATTATAAAATGTGGACCACCAGTTGGGATATAATAAATTAAAAGAGAAGGAGGGGAATACTTCAACTATTTTATTTCATATAAGGTATGGATTCAAAGTGATTATAATCGGAATGACAAATGATCAAGTAATTTTTATACACAAGGGGTATAATTTATTAAAATATGACATAAAATACATTATTGGGGTCTTCATATATTATATCCATGTATAAGTCATAGGAATAGTGTAACACACCATTTTTTAATGTATTATTATTATTATAAATTTAATTTTTCTGATATATTATCCCTCTCACAACAACAAAAATTAATTAAATCATTATATAATTAGAATAAATATACATATTTATGTATGACCATTAATAGATATACATATAATTAGATGAAATTTATAGGATAGATAATGTATAAAATACAATAAAAATTAAAAAAAAGTATTCTTTAAATATTAATGAAATTTAATTTAATTACATAAATTGAAAAATAAGAACATGTATTTTTTAAGAATTTATTTTTCTAAAATTTCCTTTTTCTGATGTATGAAATTATATTCAATAAATTACTTCTCAAAGGATGAAAATTATGGATTATATTAATACGTTTATAATAATTTATTCAATATATTATATGAAACTAGTATAAAATAGATAGTATTATGAAGATAAATTTCCCAATATTGAAGGGGTTTCATTATATTTAGTGATTTATTTAAAATATATGGTGATATGTTTCTGAAAAATAATTTAAAATTATTAAATGATTTTTTATTTATAATAAAAATATTTGCCTTTGATGAATTTTTGGGATTTTTCTAAAATAATTTGTTTTAGGTGAGGAGTGAATAATTAGAGATACTTCTAAAACAATTACATTTATGATAATATATTATAATATTTTCATAAAATTTTATAATTTTTTTTATATAAATGTTAGAAAAACATTCAAAACTAATATTAATCATTAAAACATGTATGTTTAATTTAATAAACCCAGATATATTGTTTTAGGAATAGATGTCATATTTAACAATAAACACTATTTGTAATGACTGGGAATTTTCTATATATATATTTTTATGTTTTTTTGGTATCATTAAAAGTCTATGAAAATTATCACCATGTGATTATAAGGAACATATAGCACGAAACATATTTTTGAACTTTTTTTAATTTACGCATAGTAAACATGTGAGCGGTGAATTATATCTTTTCAATCTGTGCTCAGATTACAAATCTGAGGGCACCGTTGAATTCTCCTTGCAGAGATTCACATAAATAATGCAGGAAATAAACTGTCATGGTTCGGTCGAAATAGTTAATTTTTGGAAATTACAAAAAAATAATAAAATAACTCCAGGAGTTATTTTATTCTCTTCTCACCTTTGAGCAGCAGATGGATGGACCACGTTGTAACATCAGGCTTTAATGTGACTCATTTATTAACATGTCCCTTGGATTGTATAACCACAACATTCGCAGAATTAATGAATCATTTATTGTGGGTCATTAATTAACTACATTAATAAAACACGACATTGGTGGTTCCTTTCCCTCTATTTAAACAAACCTCTTTCATCTGTTTTGTGGATCGATGTGAAGAAGCTCTAGAGAAATGACAATAGAAACCATATCCAATAGACAACGAGTAATGAATGAACACTGATGAACACCCATTCAAAAGTGGGTTCTACTACCTCATCTTTAGCACCTTATAATGAGTTCTAGGAAGATGATTGTTTATGTTTTACGAGTTTTATGAATTAAAATTCTTTTGATGATGTTTGATCATTTCCCTAGTTATAACGCTAATACGAAGGGTGCGAGCCGAACCAAAAAAGGCCTAGACACTCTGCCCGTTTTTCTTTGGTTGCTTTCTTCCTAGGAGACTGACCAATATGACATAAAGGAGAAACGTGGAGCCACGCAGTGATGGCATCGTCCCGATAAGCCTGTAGGTATAATTGGAAAAGAAAATGGACCTCTGGTGATACATCAGAGGACTGTAGATTCTCTGCCGGCATTGGGGATTCGGCGACTAGAGGAGGCAGTTGTCGACTCATTCTAGCATGTAGGGGATGGTGGCGCCCAAAGACGCCATACAAGAGGGTCATTTCTCTAATCCACAGTGGAGGGTAGACCTGCACTCCCTGGTTCTTGATGTTCACTTGTCCATGCTCACCGGTCAGGTGGAGTGGCTCCAGCTGGCGTTGGTGGTGGAAGAACCTAAATGGACTTCATCATTTTGTGTGGGGGAGTCGTCCCTTACACCCAGATGGTAGTCCAATACCCTCCAGCACACTAGGACACACCCAACTTGTGTGTCAGGCCGCACCCAGATAGCCCTCCAGGCCGGTTCGACGGCACGGTAGGCTGCGCCCAGCCAGGAGGGCCGGACCGAGCCCGTGGCCACGCTGGTTGATCCTACGGACATATAGACTGTATCAGGTCCATCTCATCTGGTCCAATGCAATCTGGTTTTGGCCGGGCCCAAAGGACTAGGTCAGGTCGGAACGACCAGGTCGAACCAGCCCCATACCCTTTTTAGCCTAGTTTCTTTTAGAAGGGCTTATCTTCAAAACCTGATGACCATTTGACAAACTATCTGCCGAGATAGAACCCTTAGAATGGGACGATCCTTTTGAGATACTCCACTTGGGTTATGAATTATTGTGGAGTACGGACGGGTAGGATCGGACTTGAACCCCACCGGGCCCCTCACACTAAAATGACTATAACATACAGATCGGGCATCAGATTGATGCGTCGTCTATTACATCAGAGCCCTTATGACATGACTGTTCTTCGGGATACTTCATCATTGGAGTTTGTGGTGGTTGAGGTATTACCAATACCTTGAGGAGTAAAATCTACAAAAATCTTGTATACCACGTGAGGAGATCATATGGCTGGCTGTCAAGTGACATACGACCCTTTTTTGGATCGGCATCAAACTAGCCCTGTGTGGATCTACAGTAGAACAACCTGGTGAAGACACGCCATAGAGTATCCCATCGTGGATCAGTGACATACGACCCTATGTGGATGAGTGACTTACGACCCTGTGTGGATCAACGACTTACGACCCTGTGTGGATCGATGACTTACGACCATGTCTAGATCAACGACTTACGACCCTATGTAGATCGACGACATACAACCATATGTGGATAGATGAATTATGACCTTATGAGTATCAATAGTAGCTCAACCCAATGTGGCTCAACCTTAGAGCAGCCCATCATGGATCAACGGCTTATGACCTTGTGTGGATCGATGAATTACAACCCAGTGTGGATCAAAGACTTACAACCCAATGTGGATCTACATTGGAATGACTTCTTCATGATACAAAATTTAAACTTATTAATATAATAATATGATTTATCTTCATGACTAATCATCGCTATTCATATTCCTTAAGTCAAAACCCGGTTGAGCAGAGCCTTTTACTTTTGATTTGTTATTGAGATCATATATTATGGTTTTTCTTTTGTGGAATTTGGGAGACCTTTGGGGGTCCGGGGGTACCTTAAGGGTATTGGTATACTCACCCTTGCATGGGAATTTCCCACACATTGTTGAACCTTGTGCAGATAACAGACAAATTTGAACGAGGTTAGGGAGTCAGGTCCAAACATTGCATGAAGGTGACCGGTTGACATGGAGATCTACATCGACGAGCTGCACCTACCCTTGAGTTAGGATCCTTTTCGGCTAAACTAAGGAGCTATTAATCATTTTTGTTGTATCTCTTTATGTTGGGCTTGTATACTGGCCCTATTAACATCAGTTTAAACTTTTAATTTAGCTGTTAAACTACGTGGTTTACTTTTTTGGTGTACCTATTCTGTGTGTGTACCAGTTTAAAAGAAATCCCTTCCCATTTTAGGTATATGCCTTTCCATTTCTAGTCGTGAAACCCTAGAATATGGAATATAGTTTTTGGGTAGTCATGGCATGAGCCCTAGGGGACATGTCGTGATAATCTGGTATCAGGGGATTCAGTTGTACCGAATAACTAAGAATCTAATCTTTTCAATAGGAAAAAAATGTTATGTGATTTGAGTGTGGTTTTCAGTTTGTATAGTCCATTTCCTCCATGGTGGATGGCGTATAAATACAACATGACGATATGCTCTGTTTTATGACTTGTTACATGAAAATATTGATTTTATGTGTTTCTTAAAATGTTTTATTTTGATCTCTTTGGATTTAAATCACCAGGTATAACTTATTGACGGTGGAGAATCTTTTTTATTATAGGATTCCTCCACATAGAAATCTAGCTATAAATATATATAGAGTTCATGATGATGGCCCACAGAGTGATGAGGGTTCAGTGTAGGGACCTCTTACATCGATGGTACCTTCAGGTGGTGTACTTGCAGCACCGCTACCTGTAGGAAATCAGTTTCCACCAACCCCACTAGATGATCATGCACACTGACTGAGCATGTCAAGGAAGTTACATAGATAGAGGCCTTTTAGGGTGAGAAATATATGCTGGTATTTGTGGATTTGGTGGAGGCTATGGCACAAGTTTTTTGTTTGTTCAAGACTCCAGCAGATCATATGGTTATCCTAGCTACTAGACTCTTCCTGGGAACCATAGGTAGATGTTGGAGCCTGAAGCACTATACACAGGAGGATAAAACCCTCACCTTGTCATACTTTGAGAGCCTCTTCAGGGTGGTGATGGTTCTAGAAACTCTATACTCTATGTGTATTAAGAAACATATACACTTACAGTGGGGAAACCAAATAGTATCCCAGTACTCGACAATATTAAATGACCACCCCTGCTCCTCCACCAACATGGTAGAAGACCCATTCATCAGGGCCGGGACAATTGGGCAGGGTCTCTAATGGGAGATCAGAGTGTCTATGATTTCACAAAAAGTATCACAACATAGTTTGGATTTCTAGATAAAGAACTATTGATATATATTTTTCAAGATAAATAGGCATCGATGGTGAGAGCCACCTCCATATGACAGGTAGTGGAGTCATCTACTGTGGGTAGTAGTTAGATAACATAGAGGTTAAAGTGATCCCGACCTTCTAGTAGATGAACCCATGATGTAAGGTCGGAGGTGCAGTGCTCACGGGACAGAAGAGGTCATCTGAGGAACATATTGTGCTACTCGTGCTATGGGAATTGTTACATGGCTCGCGACTACCCAACCCACTACACCGACAATCAAAAAATGGTCAAGGGACTACCGTGGCAGAGGAAGAGATTCGAGCGAGGTGGTCCTCATAGAGGGAGACATGGTAGAAGAGTAGGCCATGCAGTCAGAGGTGGGTGATGGTTTGAGCTTCTACCACCAAAACCCCTAGGTGGTCCGCCATGACCACTAGGAGCAGGTGGATAGGTATAAGCTCAATATCAGGCAGCTGATGCCTATTCCCACGATGCTCCATATATGATTCTAGGTATAATCTATGTCTAATCCACCCTATAAGCAGTTATTATAGACATATGTGACAATCAATATTTTATTGCAACAACATTAGTTCAGAGCTCAGAGATTCTAGTAGATCTATTTGCTTTATCTATACGATTAGAGACTCCAATGAGAGAGGATATGACGATTACACACTGGTGTTAGATGCTTGAACTTACGTTAGGTGGTGAGAGATTAGGATGAGATATTCTAGTATCATCTTCGATTCCTTACAATGTCATATTCGGTATAGACTGGTTATCCATGTCCATGTTCCTATTGTCTATTTTAAGAACATACTGTGGTGTGTCTATATGGATGGGACCCCATTTTCCTTCACTGGTAATATGAGAATCATTGCACCTCAGGATTGGATTTCTGAAAGGATGGTGCATCTGATCACTCGTGAATTGTCTTGCCTTCCCCTTGGAGTAGTTAACAAGGGGAGTCCATTTTATCCTTTACTGTTGTAACAATATTTTTATGCCTTTCTTGATGATTATCTAGAATTAACTCCTTGTAAAGTGGTAGACTTCTACATCAACCTATACTACTGGGCGACACAGTTATATACACCAATATATCATATATGTCGCACAGATTATCATTAGTTGAGTGTATATATGGAGTAATTACACGGTAAGGGGTCCATAAGGCTTAGTGTTTCTCCATGGGTAGCCCCGATTTTGTTCTCCAAAAATACAAACAAGCATTTGGGGCTTTGTGCGGACTATCAGCGCCTAAACATAGGTGACCCTGAAGAACAAGTATCCACTCTTCATTGTTGATGATATATTCGATTATCTGAAGGCAGATCAGTGGTTTTTGTAGATAGACCCCAGATCAGGTTGTCGTCATCTTCGAATACCGGATGAGGACATACCGAAGAAAGACATTCGATGCCAGTAAGGCCACTATGTGTTCTTGGAAATGCATTTCGGTGTAACCAACGCCCTAGAAGAATTATTGGGACTAATAAACATAATATTAAATCCCTTCCTCGATAACTTTGTGGTATTTTTCATTGACGAAATCTTTGTTTACATAGAGTTAGAGGAGGAGCATGCCATTCATCTGCAAATAGTTTTTGTTACACTCAAGGATCACCCACCTTATGGTAAGATCTCATTGGGAAAAGTTATCTTCGAGGCTGGAGTCGCAGTGGATCTAGAAATGATCTAGGCAATGCTTTCTTGGGAGCCACCCAGGAGTGTGACTGAGATGAGGTGTTTCCTGGGGTTGGATGGGTACTTCTGGAGATTTGTACCTAACTTTTCTAGAGTAGAATCACCCTTATAAGATTTGGAAAATTAGGGATATAATTTCTTGTGTACAGAGAGATGCCAATAGAGTTTCCATGAGCTGAGGTAAAGACTAACGAGTGCCACCATATTGAAGATTCCAAAATAGGGAGTTGGGTATGTAGTCTTCTACGACGCATCAGGGAGAAGACTGGGAAGTGTTTAGATCATGGAGAATGTGTTGATCTCCTTTGCATCATGGAAGCTAAGGCTGCATGAGAAGAACTACACTATCCATGACCTAGAGTTAGTAGAATTGGTCTCTTCGTTGAAGAAGTGACAACACTACTTGATGGAAGAATGGTTAACTATCTATTCAAATGAAAAGTGTCTCATGGATATATTATCACTGAAGGACATGACCATGAGACAACGATGATGGTTGGAGTTCCTTCAGGACTATTATATTGATATATTCTACAATTATGGGAAGGGTAACATGGTGGAAAAAACACTTATTATGAGTTTGGGTTTAGAGTTTCTGAGTGAGACGATCGAGTAGCCAGCCACAATTGCAAATATGCAGCATGGAGAGAGATGGGGCAGTTTACCTCCAGTAGATGATAGTGACCCCTCACTCTATCAGCGATTCAGGGAGGAGAAACATTGGGACATTTACTACTAGACATTAAATTCTCATATATCTTTAGGACATGCTATTGATAAATATTCTAATGGTGGGGAGAACTTCACCAATTTCATAGGTTTCACCATGCAACCAGTGACCCTACGAGAGGATATGTTTAGGGAGTTCCACTCATCCCATTTGGAGGTACACCATGGTGTAGATAATATGTACCAAGACCACCAGAATTAGAACTGGTGGCCAAGGAAGAAGAAAGCAGTGGCAGAGTTCATATCACGATACCTCACCTTTCAGCAAGTGAAGGCCAAACACCATGTTTTAGTTTGCTTGACTCATCCACCTGAGATGATGGAGTGGCAGTGGGATGATGTTTCCATGGACATTGTGAAAGGGATACCATGTATGTCCAGGGGTTAAGATTCTATCTGGGTGATAGTGGGATGACTCACCATGTCATACCAATTCATACACATCTGAGGGCAGGGATCATTAGAGGCTTGGGATGCCTCTACATAAATGAGATATTATGTCTTCAAGGGGTGCCATCGATTATTGTTTTATATCATGATGCTTTTTTACATATCGTTATTGTAATTGATTATAGGTGGAACTCATGATGTAGCAATGTTTGAGCACCGCCTTTCATCTTTAGACAGATTGTCAGACTAAGTAACCATTTAAATACTGGAGGACATGCTTTGTGCTTGCATTCTTGATTTTCACCACAATTGGGAGGATCACATTCCCTTTTTGTAGTTTTCATAAAAAAAACATATATCCCACTACCATTATAATAGAACCATTTGAGGCCTTGTATGGGCGACCATGCAGATAATCTCTACGCTGAAGAGCCCCTTCGGAGTCAGCACATATTGGTCTGTAGTTGGTAGATGCTACCACAAAGAAGGTACATACAATCTAGTAGAGGATGAAGACTACACAGAGTAGGAAGCAGTATTATGATTATAGGAGATGGAGTCCCATGGAGTATGAGGAGGGTGACCATGTCTTCCTACAAGTCTCACCTTGATGTGGTTTGTGGAGATTTATCTAGGTCGGAATGATATATCTGATGTTGTTTGGACCTTATAATATTATCAACATATTTTGTGAGGTGGAGTACCGCCTACCTCTTCCCCAATAGATTAACCGGGTGCATAATGTTTTTTCATGTACCACAATTGAGGAGGTATGTTCATGATCTTTTGCATGTTATTGACTGTGTAGAGATATACATTGACTCTAGGGTGACGTTTGTGGAGTTCTTGGTGGAGATAGAGGATCAATAGGAGTAGATCATTCATGGGAGGTCGATTCTTGTAGTGCGAGCTCGATGGCAGCACAAGAACCTCTAGGAGAGCACATGGGAGTGGGAGGTTCAGACATGTTCCTAGTATCCCTACTTGTTTCTCTAGTTTTCTTGTTGCTTTCAGGGACATAAATCTCTAAGGGGTGTAGAATGTAAAGACTCATAATTTTTCCATAGTTTTTTTAAATAATTTGGGATTATTACAAGTCTGTGAAAATTAACAGCATGTGATTCTTCAGGCCCTGAGTGCACGTAATGGATTTCTCAACCTTTTTTAAGGTATTTTCAGAAAATGTGGGATTGATATTTTTATATTTTGAACCAGTTCTTAAATTAAAAATATGACCGCACCATTGATTTCGCAACACTGTGATTTGTTTAAGGGAAATATAACTTTTATAGGAAAGGGTCGAGTTAAAATGATAATTTAAGACATTACAAAAAATAATAAAATCACTAAATGAGTTATTTAATTCTCTTCTCACCATTAAGTGGTGTATGGTGGGACCACGATGTAATGTCAGGCTTTAATGGGAGTCATTTAATGACATGAACCTGGGTTTGAGTAACCACGATGTTTTTGGAATTAATGGAATATTAAATGTGCTTCAGTAATGAACTATATAAATAAAATGAAATGTGGGTGGTTCCTTTCCCTCTATTTAAACAAACCTATGGCATTGGTTTTGGGGATCGACGTGAGCTAGCTCTGGAGAAATATCGGTGGAAACATACTACAATGGATAATGAGGAACGGACGAATGCTAACGAACACAACGTTGAACGTGGTTTAATCTTCCTCATCTACAATTTCTTCCAATGAGTTATATTTATGGTTTTGTTTCTGTTCTAATAGTTTTATGAATTCATGTGTATCTTATGATGTTTGAAGATTCCAATTTTTATAATGTTAAAACAGAGGGTGAGAGCTAAACTGAAAAATGGATATGACCTCCACCAATTTTACATTGGTTTAATTATTTGTGGGAGACCGACCAATAATTTGGATAGTCAAAACTAGTAGCCACGCAGTGATGGAATTGTCCTGGTAGTCCCATAGATATAGATGGAAATGAAAAAGGACCTTCAGAGCTTCACAGGAGGCACGTCAAAGCTCTAATGGCATGAAGATTCTCGAAGGCACAATGGTGGATAGGGGTAGCCGGCTGATGCTGACCGCGTTAATGTCGTGTGGCACGCTACCAGGGAGGGTCATGCTTCTGATCAGTGGTGGAGGGATGAAATGCGCCCGGCTGGTCACATTGTTGACCAGTACACATGGACTGGTTAGGTGGAGCGGTGCCAACTGGCACCGAGGATGAAGGAACCTGGATGGACTTAGTCTGTTTGGGAGGGGAGTCAACCCCCACTCCTAGCTAGTTTATGCTGGGCTCAGCGGATCGGGTTGGTTCAGACCGACTAGGTCGGCTCAGATCGAAATCATATTTATCAAGATTTAGCTTAAAGGGGCTTGTCTTTTAAACCAGATGACTTTTTGACAAACTGTCTATGGTTCTAGAACCCTTAAGATGAGAATATCATTTTGTGACACTCCACTTGGGTTTTGGATAATGTTGGAGGATTACCGGTTTTGATTGGACATGAATCCAATCGGGCCCCCAACATTAAAATTCCTATAACTTACAGACTGGGCATCCAATTGATGCGCTATCTATTGAATTGGAACCCATATGGCCTGGTGGTTCTTCAGGATACTTCTTAGTCGGATTTTTTGGCGGTTGAGTTATGACTGATATCTTTAGTCGTAGAATTTACGGAAGTCAAGAATACCATGTGAGGGTATCCTATTGCTGGCTGTCAAGTGACATACGAACCTTTGTGGATAGACATTAGAGTGACCATGTGTGGATCCACAGTAGCACGACCCAACAAGGAACATCCTTAGAGTCGCCCATTATGGATCAGCGACTTACGACCCGATGTGTGTCAGGGATAGACAGCCCTGTGTGGATCGATGACTTAGGACCATGTGTTGATCGACAATTTACTGCACTGTGTGGATGGACGACTTACGACCATGTGAGGATCGATGAATTATGACCCTAAGAATATCACCAGTAGCATGAACTGATGAGGACCATCCATAGAGAAGCCCAACATGTTTAAGCTAATTACGACCCTACATGGATCAACAACTTATGACCCTGTGTGGATCAATATTGGACTGACTACTTCGTTGTAAATCAGTGGAACTTCTTAAGTGAATAAGATGATTTAGCTTTGTGATTAATCCTCATTATTCCTATTAAATATGTTGAATACCTAGTTGAGAAGATTCTCTTACATGTTCTTTGAGATTTAAATCATAATTTTTCGTTTTTCCTTTAATGAATTTTTGGAGAAAATCAGGGGTCTCAGGGACCCTACTGGGTAATGTTATAATCACCCCTACATGGGATTAACCTGCACCTTGTTGTGTCTTGTATAGATGAGAGAAAACATTAAATGAGGATAGGGAGTCAGGACGAGACGATCCATGGAGGTGACCGGTTGATGTGGAGAGTCGTAGTAATAGCCTACACCTACCATCCATGCAGGGTCCATGGAAGATGACCTCGGGAGGTTTTTTCCTTTTTTCTGTGTATCTTTCAATGGGTCTTGTATACTATCATGGCTCACTTTCTAATTACACATTTACTTTAGCAGTTTTAATACATTGTTTACTTTTTTTGTGTACATATTTTATGTGTGTTCAGGTTTAATAGAAACACCTTCCCGTTTTAGGGATACACCTTTCTAGTGCTAGTTTCAAACCCATATCTTATGAAAGGCAGGCTTGGTGTAATCATATCATGGGCCCCAGGGGATGGGTCGTGACACTAATTTTTATTATTTTATAAAAAAACATAAATTTTATTAATTGATGAAATTAAATAAAAAAAGGATGTTATATTTTAGATAAACACGATTATAATATTTAGTAATTTTAATTCATTTTTTCATAAAATTTTTCTTGTAAGGATTATAGAAAATGACCATAAAACGATAAAACTATTATTTTCAATGAATTATTTTGTTAATATTTTGTAATTATTATATAATCCAAAAAAATAATATAAATTAAATTTTTATTGAAATAATATTTTTTAAGAATATATATAATTTCAATAACAAACATTTAATTGGTAACAAATTCTAAATTAGATTATGTTTTCATAATAATTAAAACACTAAATTTCCAAAAAAAGTTAGTTTTATATATATATTATTAATATCTAAATGATAAATTTATTTTATTAATAAATTAGATTATATTTTTTTCAGATTATCTTTTTATTTATCAAATAATTTTTTTCTAATTAGAATTATTGTATTTTTAGTAAAATAATATTTCTATAGCTAGAAACTAGTTACAAATCTAAAAGAATACTTTTTAAAACAAAAATCCTAAGAACAAATTTCCCCCAACAAGGTCAAATCATGTATTAAAATATAATTTTTTGGCCTTATCCACCAAATAGAATCCCAAACACAAGTATTTTTAGAATTTGGATCTTTTGAAACATGGATTGTGTAATGATATCCTTGGAAGGTAAAGTGTGTTCTCAAACGTGATTTTCTTGACCTATAAAAGGTGATCAACTCCAATCCACCAATGATACACATCCAATTATAAATAAAATTAAATCTAATGAAAAAAATACCTATACTAGATTTTATTTTCTTAACCATAATACCCATGTATAATGAAATTATACTAAGGACATCATTTCCAAGATATCTATAAGAGAAAGTCGAGTATTCATCATGAGTGTGACATGATTTTCATTTTATTGTTATTAATAATATTTTTCTACCAATATTATATCCAATTAAATATATTTAAATAAATATAATTCAAATAATATGGAACTATTATCTTTATTAATGAAAAATTATCTACTCCTCTCCATTAACAAAGGGGATTTTTTCTACTACTAGAAGTTCATAGACTACAGCCTTAGCAAAGCGACATATTCAGTTTCTAAAAAAACCAATCAAGGATTGTTTATAGGTTTGGATAGACTAATATATTACATATATATAATATTAATATAATTATTAAATGTTAAAAAATCATATATGTAATTTTCCTCCATTTCATTTATAAAATACAATTATTAATCATGTGTATATATAGAATGCCATACTCTATGATAAATTAGAATCATCCTTCAACAATACCCATCATTGATGTATTTAATAATATATTCAGAATATAATAATACCTTAAGTAAATATTTATATATATTTTTATGATGATACTATTTGGACATTCAATAATTTTCAATATACAAAAATAATTATTGATAAATTGATATTGTAATCATTAGTAGGATATGAGGTATAGAAAACACATCAAAAATTGAATATAATAGAATGATTATTTTTTTCCTATAAAATTAAATATAGATGAATATGGTTAATAATATGTTATCTAATAAATATCATTTTATATTTTAGTAGTCCCGGTGAATTCACATAATAAATCGTGTACAATGTTTTTCTTTTTATCTTAAATTCAACTCTTTTAGAGATGTTTTTTATTTTACTATTAATTTAATTTATGTAGTTTATATACAAAATATTAGAGTTATAATATTATAAATATTGTTATATTGATGATATATTATGTTATACTATAAGAACTCCCCATCCTGGTTTTCTTTTTATAATGTTCCAAAAGCCTCAAAAATTCATTATCTCAAGCATCAATTCCTTAAGACATGTCAATAATTAACACTAAAATTTCATATAAATGGTGTATTTAGTACCCGTGGATTCATCATTATCATATATTTAACCCATTCATTGGAAATAATAATAAAAATAATTTTCCAATTTTCTTGTGGCATTTATTTTAGTTGTCCCCCTATTAGTAAATATATTTTGTTACTCAACATTCATTCACTAAGTTATAACCATTCTCCTGAGTTTATATCATTTAATATGTATAAAATTTTCCTTTTTATTGTATTATTTTGTATTTTATCAATGTTTTATAGGGGTAAACATACCCACAATATAAATAATTCTGTTAAATATTAATCAATTCTTGGTATATGTATCCAGTAATGGTTATTGATATGTTAAATTAATGATTTATCATGTAATTTGTTCTTTTATTCATAAGAACATGTAAAATATTAATTTATAATATTTTATTTTGTAATCTAATTTTTGGAAAATAATTTTTCATACATATATGGTTTTACTACTCTTTTATTGAGTGGGTTTTAATAAAATGTATATTATGTTTTTAATAGGTTTTTTATTTCAATAACATGATTTATTTCAGAAACAACACATTTATTTTATGAAAACATTATGTAATTCCCATGGATACATTATTTTACATTATTTTTAAAATGTAAATTTATTATAATTTACTCACTTAATCATTTTAAATATTTCTTCAGAAGTACACCCTACCACTTACACTTATGAAAATATTAAACATATTATTTTATAAAACCTCTTTTAGGATTTTTCAAAAATATTCTTTATAATATTGAAAATTATTTAATCTAATTTAATTAGTTATCTTGAACCATGCATTTATAAAGAAAATTAACTTTTTGGTTGATTTAAATGCCTTATTGTAAATTATGTTTATAATAAAAACATGCACTTATTTGGTTTTGTTATGTTTTATTAGATTTATAAGACCATGGAAAATCATAACCATTGATAATAAATCCCTTAAATTGTGATCCTATGATTTTAGAAAATATATGATATTCAGAAATTCATTTTTCACAAAAAAATGAAGTGAAGGCCACAAAAATAGGATCTTACCCTTGGAATCCCTTTCATTAAAGCATAAGAGGTAGATAGATTCATTGGTAATTTTCCTTCACCAATCATAAGTTGATATATAACAACTTTATCACCATAAAAATCATTTACTGATGATTTTCAAGATAATTGAGATCACGACCCAAACCATGTACGCTCAACCACCCCATAAATGACTCATTGTCAAGATCCATAACTGTATGATGTTTAATGGTGTAATTATGAGATATACATCACGACCCTAGTAATAAGAATTTTTATTGTAAATAGAATAATGAATATATTTCAACCTTATTATTTTTACATTTTAAATGATTTTGACTTTAATTTGATAAAATTGAAATTATATTTTTTGGGTAATACATTGTTTTAATTAATATATTACATGGTATAAATTATTGAATTATTAGATAATATGATAACTTTATAAAATATTATTAATAAATAATTTTTATTATGTTTAATAGATAATATATTAGTATGAAGTCATAAGAATTATAATGCTTCAAAAACTATTTTAAAAAATCATTTCTCAAAAAATGTCCTTTAATATTTTAAATATGAATATTATTATATTCATATAATTATTTTTATAAAATAAAAATAATTTTTTGAATTAGAGAATTAAAAATATCCAATTTATAATTTTTCTTAATTTTATGAGACATTTTAATTTTTCATTTTAAAATTAAATACAATATAAATATATACTTTGTATTATGACATTATAATAACTCAGAAAATATTTAATAAATACTACAAATTGATTCCATAATAAAATATATTTTTTTCTTTTCAAGTAATTTTTTTGGAAAGATGTTTATTGAACTTTATAAAGACTATATGAATCCTCCAAAACCAATGTTGTATTTTAATTTATCAAAATAATTTATTTAAGAGCAAAACCGCTTCCATATAACCAAGGGTGATATTTCAATATATTCATAACATGGAAATATAAATAATGTAAATGATTCCCATTTGGGAGAAACCATGGGAAAACCCATGGGAATGGTTGTGGTTTTGTTTATCTTATTATTTAGAGTCCAAAATATATTTTTGGGAAATAATAAAGCTCTTTACTCTCTTTTTCAATATAATACAACACTTGATAACATTTATATTCACTAAACAGCCATTATAAACGTCCTAAAGTTACAATCCTATATACAGTTTCATCCCAGGTTTTTCCCATGCTCTCAATAATCTCTTAATGTTCTTTTGGAAATCACTTTCTAAATGTAAGGAATCTCCCACTACAGTTTATTCAATCACAACTATTTTGGTATGCCATAAAATTTCAAGTTTTATCTTGGTTGTGTATGTTTTTATACATCACTATTAATACAAGTTTTGTTTACATGTGATGATATACCCCTTTAAATCTCATCAATCCATCCCATGAACCTTTATTTTTAGCCATTACCATTCCAAAATTTAGTCCACGGTATCTCCCTCCTCTTTTTATTACATAAATCATTCTCATTTTATTCCTTTTATTTCCAAATAGTATGTTTTGGATTTTATTTTAAACATAACTCATAATATATATTTTATGTACATATAAAAAGATACAGATTTCTCCCCTATTAAAAATATTTATAAATATTTTAATATTGTCGTTATGCTATTGAAATTTAATCACCATTTTCCGTTCCTGAATATTTTATAGTGAAAACCCAAAACCATTTCCTATCAATTGTGTGAAACATTATGAACCTATACATACATTATTATGATTTTCCATGTCTTCATTTTGCAATCATTGATCATAGAATAAAATTTGTGATAAATTATTATATTTTTTTATCTATGTGAACACTTATGGATGTGAATGATATGAATGTGATGGGTGATCCATAAATTTAATAGCACTCCTATGAATTCAGTATTTATTCAGAATCATGCTATATCATGAAAGAGAATATGTAGTGAACCTATTAATTCACAAAACTATTTCCATCATGATGTCTAGGCAGTTATCCTTGATATATGGTAATGATGTTATGTTAAATGTATTTTCCACAATTTCATGATCCCTTTATGTTGTCACGATTTATTATCACTCAGTATTCATGTTGACTATTCTCACCTATTGTATGTTCAATTGAAATGGGAGTTTTCATATATGTAATAATTTTATTATCTTATTCCATGTTTCTTCCTTATAGGGATTTATATCTAATGCCTTTCTTATGTATTTTCCCAGTATATCCCATGTAGTTATATAAATCATGGAATATTATAGTAATGTGAAAGAAATTATCAAAAAACGACGATGCACCCATGTATTAAATTTTAATGTAATTTGTGTAATAGAAAAAAATGTACTTCTTGATCTACCGGTTTGTATTTTTTATATTATTACGTATTAAATCATAAATTAATGTGCAAAAAATATAAGGTTTTTCAAAGTTGGAATTAGAAGAAATATTAATAATTTTTTGTATTGTGATTACAAATCTATAAATAATACTTTTCTATAATACTAAACATAATAATACATCCATATTTATTTATTTTATAATGTTATTGTTTTGAAGAAAATAAATCCATATTGAGATACAACTTGCTAATGTAGATCTAAAACAAATTTAACATGGGGTAAAACCCAAAAACACTCTATTATGATAGATTTCATCCGGATTTGGTGCACATTAATGGGACTTTTAGCGCACCTGGATCGATACTCAAGGGTGTGTGCATATGAAATTTCAAAACCTCATTAATAATAATTATTATGTGATAAAAATTTCCATAAGTGTCTAGGTTAGAGAATATATTATGTATAACATATATTGAAACATGGAAAATAATTTGCTAAGGAATTAAAATCATTTATTATTTTTTAATTTTATTTTATTTTATTTCATTATAAGTTTTTATAAATTTAAAAATAATAATACCAAATTTTAAATTTATTCTACCCAATTTTATGAAAAAAGGAGGTAATGAGTAAACAATCAATGTGATGTGTAATACGATGACTTACTAAGATATATTACCTACCCGATAAAAGAATGAGTTGAAAAATCTATGATGATATTCTCTTTGATGAATCATGTGATAAATATATTTTTGAATTAGAAGTAATTCTAAAATCCTTAAAATTTATAAAAGGATTATTTTTATAACTTTTTATGATAAATGGATCTGTCTTTCAATGGATCATATCAACTCTTCATCGTGGAACAATGGATCCTCTCCTTTGTGAAGATCATCTCTATCCATTAATGATATGAGAAATAGAATGTTATAGTAGTGGTTTCTCATATGTGTGGATAAGCTTATCAGTGGAGGAAATTGGACAATAATTGAAATCCTAACTAATATATCAAAGTAGTTGGGTGGATGGAACTACATAGAATGTTTTTTGAAAAATATTTTCACGATATCTCTAAAATAAAATATAATTGTACTTCTATACCCTTAATAGTAAAGATGATGAATCCATCTAGGTGTATGATACAATCTATAGAATGTATCAATGATATGCCTCTTGAACTCTTGTAACCCTGGAATGATCATTTGACCACTTGTTTGATGGGATAAAAACTATTCTATGAAAATCCATAGTGATATGATATTTTGAAAGCAATGAATAAATTGTTTGGTATGCTTCCAAATTATAAATGGATATCATCACCTAACAATGGATCCATGGAGATAATGAGAGTAATGTGGAGATTAATTATAGTGGTGTGATTGTAAAATATAATAGTGGGAAAAAATTCAACACAACAATAATAATTTTTTGGGGAAGAAGTACTCCAGACATTTATAAAGCGGGGAATGGAAATTCTTTAGGATCATGATGGAAGGGATACCCACAAGAAATTTTCAATGAGAGAAACCCACTAAGGAAATGAAAGGGAAGAATAATTCAGTTCATTCCCTTAGTATATTTTAAAATATTTAATATTCAAAGGACAAGGGAAATATTCAATCCTATGAACTATCATAATTGTGGTAATAATCATTAATCTAAAACAACCACCACGATTGCAAGGGAGAGAATATAAAATTACAACAACTGATTTCGATACAGAAAATGAAGTGGATAATGGAAATATTGTTATTAATTTAGGAATTCTTATAAGAATATTTTCTTCATTTTCTATACATTCCTTTACTTAACAAAAGTTGGTTTGAAATATTCAAACAACACTAAAAACAATGGAATAAAAAAATTCACTTAAATAAGAAAATGATAAATTATTATATCCCTTGTATATAACTCATCCACTGTAAACATTTGTTATATGATATTTCTAGTGAAAATTATAATACTTCTCTTATTCAAATTTGATGAAATTATATGTATGGATTATCATTCCATGAAAATATCAAAAAAACATTTCTCTGAGAAGGATATCACTCTATATATTGAGAATCATCTTATGATTCTATACAACTGTATGGAATAATATTAATATTATATACAAATGAAATCTCAAGAATGGATAATATTTTCCAATGAATACAAATATCTAACTCAAATGATAAATTCTATGGATAATATCAATCGGATCGACATTACTGTTTTGAGGGAACACACATATGTGTTTCCCAAAAAATGAAATGGTCGTTCTCCTTACAAAGAGGTTGAATTATAAATTGAGATTATACATGGGGAATTATCATTGTGAAATATAACAAATAAAACAGCTATTGTGTAACTAGATAAATAAGGAAACAACTATAGGAGAGTCCATATAAAGGGTTTATATTCCCATCTTCATCAAGAATAATTATGGGGTAATTCACCTTTTTATGGATTATAATGAGATCAAAAAAATCCAAATAATGAACAATTATCATCTACCATTAATTGAAATCATGTTTCTTCAACAAAAAAGATATCAATACATATTTATGGTTGATCTTTGGTTTGGGTATTATCTTCAAATGTTGAATAATATGGATATCCCAAAAGAAAACATTCTAAATAAGGTATTGGAATATTTTTTCCATAAAAATGAACATCAGACTCACTAATGTTCCAGTAATCATAATGGACATGATTAATAGATTTATTATAGATTAACATGAATGTGTTTTGGAAGTCTTTATAGTTGATATTATAATAAACACTAAAATAAGGGAGGAGTGTGAGAATAATCAAATAACTATGCTAAAAACATTTTGATAGGATAATCTCTGTAAAATGTACAACATATTTTAGTTGTAGTTGATGGAGGTAAATTTTTTTTGGGAATATTATGATAGGATATGGGATTAATATTGACACTTAATAGATATAATCAATTTATTGATGGAAGAAACCAACTTTTATGATAATTTTTTTTTGTTTCCTTGGATTAACTAGGTACAATCATCGATTTTTTATGAATATATAATGATTTTAAAACCCACTAATGAATATAAATCCAAATAGATTCATGTATTTTTTGAATTATGTATGTGATGATATTTCTAAGAAATTTAAAAAATGTCTTATCAAATAACCTATATAAACACTATTGAATATAAGTGATCATTTGTAGTTTACAATGAATCCTAGAAGAAGGCAATGGACTGTATTTTAATAAAAATGAATAAATGATACCATTTTCTTTAAATAAAATGAATATTTATATAAAACAATCAACAAAAACAGTATATAGAGTTAGATTCTATTGTCATTTTGTTGAAAATATGAAACCATTATCTATTTTTGGAAAATGTGATAATTATATAGGGATGATAAGTGCATCATGTATATATTTACAAAAAATATAAATATACATGAGAAAAGATAGTTAGAGAATATTATGGACTATTATTTTTCAATCAACTTCCATCATGGGAAGGAAAATTGAGTGACCGATCCTTTAATTTCAGAGGATAATAATATTTCATAATTTATGATGATTGAGAATGATCTGATCTTCTTAGACACAAAATGTATGGACATGGGAATCATAAAGGAAAGAGCATCATCAACCCATTCAGAAATGATTTAATAGTAATCACATCTTCTGTCGATATAAAATGTTCAAATCTGAGATGTTGGAATACATAAAAATATAGATCCATATGAATAGGGGAATCCTTTAATATCATTGATAATGAATAAGGATTTGTAGTATTTGGGTCCAAACTATGTGTGACATCATATATTAACTTAATGAAGTATTTTCTAGATGATTCAACATGTTTACCCTTCTATATAAATCATAGATGTACACGTATTTATCAAGATATATGAATGAACTATTGGTAGGAAAATATTAAGTAGAATATAGTATAATATACATAAAGGTGTTGGGTAAGTTATAAAGTCATGGATGAAGTGAAAAAATCATAGGTGATGCTGAAAAAATTACCCATAACAACATGGAAATGTAAAAATTAACTATGGAATTTCCAGTAGTCTTGTGATGTCTTCAGTGGAAATAAATATATATGTGTTGTAGTGTATCTTCCAACAAAGACTTCACTTTCAATTTTATCAAAGAGGACTCCTCACTTGATCAAGATGCAATTATATAGATTATAAAATTAGTGATAATTCATAGAACACAACTATAAACAACATCTGATCTATATCCATTATTTACCTACATAATCATAAAGAGTAACAAACATGATCTAAGTACTATTCTCAAAATCCGCATGACAGTTCATCCCCAAACTGATGGAAAATTTGAGTAAAAAATCTAGACACTCGGGGACATGTTTATAGCATGATCAATTTACATCAAAGGAGGATGGGATCATGACAATCATTGTCGTTATTCCTCATATTATAAACATTCCCAGTCAAGAATCCATATGGACCCCTCTACATCCTTTTAGGGAAAGAGGTTCCAAATGCCTGCATGATGGGATAAAGGTTGGGAACAAAACATGATAAGTCATGAAGTAGTTGATGAAGTGGTGGAAAAGTCCAAGACTATTTATTATCACATCAAGGAGAATATAAATCGAAAACATGGATATACTAATAAATATAGAGGATCCATAGAGATTTATTTTGGAGAAAGGTTATTCCTCTAGATATCATTATAGAATAAATTCATGAAATTTGGGAAGAATGGAATGCTTAGTCCCATATACAACACTCCCTTGGAGAAAGTTAATGTAATATAAGTGGTGTATTATCATCTAGAACTCCAAGATAACATGTACAAAGTACATTATTTGTTCTAAATATCACTCTTATGGAATTAAATACTTGTCCTCACAAATGTATTAAATCCACAGGTGGTACTATTGGAGAATTATCTATCCTATGAATAGAATCTAGTGATGATCATAGTTCATTGATATGGAGGTCTATGAAAAAATTAAATTAATCATGTCAAAGATTAATTGAGACTCATGTGTTTTTAATAGTTTGTGTGGGAATCAAAATAAGTGATTAAAAAAATAACCTTCGTCATTTTTAATGTGTGAAATTAAAATATCAAGGGGAACATTTATGAAGGTAAAAATATTATAAAGACCAAATGGTGGATAAATAAAATTATGTTGTGGTTGAAATAAATGACTTATTATGGTTTATGGTCATAAATACACTTCCCCTTTTTGGATTTATTATATCATATTAGATTTAAATTAATATGAATAATCATAAACATTGAAAATATAGTTTTTGAAAATAATCATATGATTTTTATAAATATTAGAGTTTAAAAAATCCAATTATCAAATATAAATAAATTTATTTCGTCAACCTGTAAAATCATACCCTATAAATCCCATTTAGAATAGATTATAAGGGATATATAATCAGTATATTTTTATTTTGAGAAATACCATATTGAGATCTAATAACATTTGTACGATAAAAAATAGTTATGGGAGAATTTCATTCTCATCGAGATCAAGGCCAAAACCTTGTACACCGAACCACCCATTAAATGTTTTGTTATTCCACAAATTATTTAATGACCCCCTCGATCCAAAGATACCCTCCTAGGGTAAAATTACAAAATTTGAGATAATTACTCATGAGTCCCACCTCAAGTTATCCCTGGGTTAGAGACTAGAAATACGGGTATATAGATATAAAAATATAGGAGGCATTACACTTTTTCTTGAAACAAGACTAGGAGATACGATGAATAAACCATAAAAAACTCAAATACATGTAAAAAATTCCAAAAACCATCCCACATGTATGTTTTAAAATTGTAATATTACATGTACAAAGGTCTCCAATATAAATAAAAAAAAGACAAGTAGTGCCACAAAAAAATCAATAACCAAGCTAGTACGGTTCAGTACAGACTATGTATTCCTCCTTGAAAACTAAAAATAAATATATATACATATGGTGATCAAATACGTATACATAGTAGAAAAACCATTGTCTATCGTAAACATGTGAAAAAATAATATTAATGAACATGTGAGAAAACAATTGAGCCAAATACACCTAATAGGTATACTAACCATTCCAACCTCCCCATAGAACACTCACAAACTAAAAGAAGTCCACTAGTGTAATATAATTCACATCAATGATTGAATACCCCGAACCACTTCTCACTGATTAGCTACACATTCATAATGAAAAATATCATCATGCTCCCATTTCTTCTTAAATTACAAGGCCACATCCCACTCGTACAAACCTTGTCTTCACAACACATTGATCCGACATAATACTCGGACACACACCACTTAACATCCCTCCATTAATCACCTAGGACAAAAACCACATCACATCCCACCCAAAGAAACCCATGCCAAAAACTACATCACACACCACCCATAAACACATGTGCCACAACCACATCCCATCCTGGAGACACATGGGAAATCACAACACCTATCATTGCAAACACCCATGGGAAAGCACAACACATCTTATCCAAAAGACTCCTACGAAAGAACAACTCACCTCGACACCCCTAGTCCCTATAATCTGCAACATTCCAAAAGAATCTTATGCTATAACTACCTAGAAAAGGGAAAAGGAGAGAGTGGGTGTCCAGTCATCCATCATGCCGCTGTGATATTTGGGAAAGAAAAAAAAACCCCATAATAATGGGGGTGTTTGGAACATAATACTCAACAATGGTGGGGTTCATATATAAATACCAAGGAAAATACAATTATATACATATATGATAACAAACAATTAATCCCAACCTATGGTTTCTCATAAAAACCACCTAATCACAACACTACCAATTTTTATCTACCTCAAAATGGACAACACCACATAAGAGGCCAAAAAACCTACTCACATTTCTAACCAATTTAGTTTATCATTTTGGTCATGTTATCCAAACCATCCAAATAAATTCCAGGATTTTTGGATCAATCATTTATTTATTCCTTCACTACATAGAAGACTAATAAGCATAACACAAAAGAGTAAACATAGAAATTGTCATTTTAGAAAGTGGGTATGCCTAATATTAATGTTAAATCGGCTTCACATTTCCTATCTATTTTACACATATTCATTATATTTCATATATCTATCTATATATATTGGGTGAAGAATTATACATGTTACTCATGATGAAAAATTGTGTGGATTAGCCATACAAGTCACTATCATCCTTCTTCAAACTCACGCCACTCAGGTAACCCACCAACAAAACTAAATCCTCACTCAAATCCCCAATTATTAACACAATACTAGACAGAAAATCTCAATTACCCACTACATGACATTCCCCATGTATTCCATAATCAATAAAATTGAAAATTTGATATTCCATTACACTACCCATGCCATCCCACAACACACTAACATGCTAACAACCAAAATACAAAACAAACTTTACAAACCTGAAACACAACAACATAGACACAAAACATTACATCATCCCTAGACACTTATCCCAAACCATTCCACATATCACATCATAGACCCAGATGTATCATAGTTTCATCTTTATCAAATGGGTCACTTATTAAATTCCACTTTATTATTTATGGGTGTTATCACACAAAAAAATATCAGGAAATCCATTCATTAGTCAAATATATGTTATTAAAAAATTTATATATATAAGTGATACCAAAACTATCTTGATCATGAAATAACCACAGCACATGTACCCAGTTCATGAAAAGCAAACAACAACCACAATATTCAGAAACACCTTTATCCTATATAATCACAATATCACAACCAAAATATCAAAACACAAAACGCAGGAATATTGAATCCCCCTACTTATTTAAATTTCATTTGACTGATTCAGATCATTGATAATCTTGGTACAACAATGATCCATAATTTAACAAATGTAGATCCCTCCCACATGATGGAAAAATGAAGGTAAACAATGGAAACCCATCTTCAAAAGGGTTCCAATGATCTTCTCTCAAGAATGGGATATGAAATGGATCTTTGATAACATCTTACCCAGTATATGTTTCCAGAAAAGGGCTCCATCAAAAAATTTCACCAAAAAATGGAATAGAATATATGTTGGATCTATAAGATATCATCCTCTATCACATGGAAAGAATACATGGGAGTGGAAAGAGGCAATACTATAAGAAACTGAAAGAAAGAATGAAAAATAAACCTTAAATATATGATATATTTATATGGGTCAATGGAGGGAATATATGAATCAATACTCTATGAAGTAGTATACAAAATATTTATTAGGGGTCGTCAGGTCACCTAGGGCCGGGGAAGTGTCACTTCAACCATAGGGTTTGACAACCCAACTGACTGGAAAAACACTTAAAAGATACATCAATTGGGTATTCCATGATGTGCAGTACTCTTTTATGCCTTGTAAAGTCCCACAGTCTAATTCTATTGAAAAACCTATCTTCTTTCGATTTATTTTTAATTTTCTGACCCCATAAAATTTCACCACATGATCCACCTAATAAAATCTCTTAAACCAAACATCATGTAGTGTAATTTAGCTACACGATGAGTAATCCACCTTCTTCTAGGATTTTTCAAAGAACATTCACAAAATCCATTGAGCCTCTACCAAGAATATCTAATAACCAAAACTAGAAATGTAATGGACTGGGAGTGATGAGTCATTAAATTCGGTACCAATCAAATGATTCGTGAACTCATGAATATAAAATCAAACCTAGATGAAAAAAGGGTCCCAACAATAACCCCATGGTATAAATCTCAAGAATATCACCATAACTCAAGATTTACAATGAGGAAAACACACTACAGTAAAAAACACAAAAAATGTATATAACCATGATGAAAATATCATAGCCTCTACAAAATGAAACTGCCACATCACCACGGCATAGCCATATCAAACACTATGCCACCCAACCCACAATCTCTAAAGCCAATGAACTACACTATCTTAAAAACAAATATCATTGAATTATGTCCTACCTATTATGATTTTATCCGATCTGGTTGAAACTAACTCACCCAAACCGGTTCAATCGCATCAATGTTAATGGGTATTGATTAGGAATATGGTCCAACCCTATTTTTATGTCATTATTTGATCACATACCACACGATGCATAAATGAAAACAAGGGATAACAACTCATTTCATAAAAAAAGGTTCAAAAATTGCATTTCAAAATAAAAAAGTCAAGGAAAATACTAAAAAACATTGGGTACTAGGAATGTACTATATTTCATTATCACATGCACTCTTCTCCTGAAAACCATTCCTCCACAAAACATGTACCAATTGGTGGGTCGATCCATAAAACACTTTCTCTTGATGATCCTAGATATTTACTGGCTTCTCCACAGAGAATGTTTGATCTTGGTATCCGACTCTCCCCATTTAAGGAAATGTGTGTCGTCATGAAGATACCAAAAAAGATGAGAGATGTGGAAGATGTCATGTATTTTATCTAAATATAGTGCAAAAAACAACTAGTATTCCTCCTCACCAACTCACCCCCACACCTTAATAGATCCAAAAAAATAGGTAGAAATAATACACTCTCTGCCAAACCTCCACTTCTTCTATTGAGGGGAAACAATAAAGAACACATGGTCTGCAACCTCTAACTCCTATGAAATCCTCTTATGATCGGCATATGATTATTCCAGACATGAACTATGTTTATCTTCTCATAAACACGCTAAAATTTCTCTTTTATGATTTGTACTACCTCAGGATGAAGAAGGTTTTCTCCCTAACACCCATAGAGACCAATAGTGAATGACATGGTATTCCATACAAATATAAAAACGTTGCATGAAAATGGAAGAGTAATAGATATTTTTATGTGAAAACTCTACAAAGTGATGGTGTCATCCCAATATCCTCCAAAGTATAAGATGTATTCCCCCAACATGTCCTCCAACACATGGATAGTCTGCTAAGTCTACCCATCCATGTGGGGGTGGAAATAGGTACGGAGGCATAATTGGGCTCCAAAAGCATACTACAATTCCCTACATACTAATGAGGTAAAACATGTGTCTCGATTCAGGATAATAGATCTCAGAACTCTATATAGATACACCACCTTGTCCACACAACTTTTTCCAAGGCATCAACTATGCCAGATTCCTTGATCACTAATAAGTATCTGATTTCATCAATCAATAAAAAACAAACCATATATCATCGTATCCTCCAAGATATCAAGGTAACCTAATAAAAATTCCATTGAGTGGTCATCCCACATCAACTCAGGAACATCCATGGTCTGCCAAAAACCACCTAGAACACAGTTCTTGACCATTACCTCCTAGTAGACCAAGCATACTTTCAAAATCTCCACCATGACCTTTTTTATACATGTCCACAATAAAGGAACCATTAAACCACAATAAATCGTAGAAAATAATCTGTTTACCAAAAATATTGAGTTGTGATAGTCAGTAATTACTTCATCTTGCATTGCCATCGGGATGATAACTTTCCACAAAACAACATTAGGTTTGGAAAATCCGCATCCCATCTCCCAAGAGTATCAACGTGGGTAACACAATCGTGAAACACATGTACCTCTAAGTCTCCCAACTAAGACTCTCACACCTACTGCATTAGAGAAGACATCACTGTGATCTGAAATAAATACCCTCTAATTCTATCCACTCTTAAATCTAGTTGAAAATCTTCCAAATCCTCTATCACTATCCTAGAATCCACATATTCCTGAATAAAATCATACTGTGAATTCTTGTATAAATAGTTATCAATGAACTTACCATTTCATTAACTGTTGAAGATTTATAAATTTTAGTCCTAAAAAAATCAACCCACATCAACTGTTATGAGGAAAATATCTGTAGGAAAATATATACCTAAATTTTTTTTTGAACCATGAATACAACAAAGATATCTCTAATGTGGTAATGTAACCAAAGATTCAATGTGAACATTAATACTACAATATTGAGATCATGGGTGAAATATTTACACTCATGAGGATGTAACACCTATACCCATAAGAGATAATTTCCTATAGTTACATCATGGTGCAACCCAACAAAAAATATTGGTACCTCATGTTCAGTGAAATTAAAAAGGGGTATAAGTCAAAATATATCTGCTATAATCCTTTGATAATAGACTGTACCCTTGAGAATACTTCATTCTTGTGCCACATTGTTGGGTGCTTCCGAAAAAACAATTGCTTCAACATTCAATAGGTCTAGTACAAAACACTACTGGAACACCACATGCCTAAGTAAATGTATTTCTTATTTTCAAAAAATACTTCTAGAGATATTCTCATAGAGAATGTAGAGTCTAAGAACCTAAAAGATAGATCAAAGATGCTCGGTGTGCTCCTATTATAACATTAATTAGATTAACATTTCTTTATTGATGAAAATGATTAATCGATCCAGAAAATTAAGGAATAAAGAGTTCATAAGAACTATAGAAACATCTGGTGCATTCATAACATCGATTAACATGACTAAAAACTCAGCGTTAAAATACCTACTCCTGAATTTAGTCTTCAGTATATCACTCTTCTTCACCTAGAACTGGTGATATCTAGACCACATATTGATCATGGAAAACCAAATCGTCCCTATTAGCTGATTGAAAAGATCTTAAATCTAAGGAAGAGGGTAACAGTTCTTGACCATTACCGGACTCACGCATCAGTAGTCTATACACAGCCTCAAACTACCATCCGCCTTCTTGGAGAACAACACCATACACTCTAAAGTGACAGACAATGCCGGATAAAATCCTTCTACGCTATATCATCTATCTGGTTCCACGACTCTCTTAGATCATAATGTATCATCCTATAAGGATCCATTAAATTCTATAAAGCACCTATCCACAAATATATATCGAACACAATATCACATCGAGGGGTTATCACCACGAAATCCCTATGAAATTTGTATAAGAACTCCCTAATGACCCTAGGAACCTCTACAACCTCAACATAAATTGATTCAACTGAAATATAATCCAATAAAGAAATAAATGGAAACATATTACGACTGACCACCAAACAATTATCCTCTCCAATGAACAAAACACACTAGAAATCTATATAAAAAACACAACTCTTCTTTGGAAACAACTGATATTGACATTCATGGAACACAACTAGTTGATGCTGAGGATGACATTGTATGATTGAATGTATTGTAAGAAGAGTTACTTATGAGATTGATGTAGTCACATCACTAGTTGAATTCTCTATAACACATCAATCAAAATGGTATGGCATCTGACATGTGTAATCTACATTAGGGGCATTGGAAGCCTCTCTACTCCTATACTTAGAGCATGGTCTAGCTGGGTTGCAACAAAGGAGATAACATGTACGGAATCAAAAAATGAATAATCAAGGTTACTAAAAAACTGATCATACCTCTAGTGAACTCATACCCTTTGAAAATAATGCCTCCAATGCATGAAACTCATCATTCACAACTCATATACATCTATACTGATGAACACCTCCGTGAACATGCCTGGGTTGAGGTCTTTATACATGAGGAAAATCTTGAGGTCGTCCTCTACCTGTTCAATATCATCTCGGTAGAACATGAGCCTAATGTGTCTGCTGCTGAAACTGCTCGACTAAAAACAACTTCAAAGGATGGTGTGGGACTTTTAAACCTCCCCCAAAAAACTTAAATAACTACTGGGAACTGATTTTGATGATGGTTCTGAACTGTAAAGTAGAAATACATTGGTCCCATGTTTACATGAAAATCATGGGAACCACTTGTACAAGAAGGAGGAAAAGGAACCTAATGAGGTTGACTCTAGTTTGATGGAATCCACAATGTAACTAGTGCTTGAGACCTACTGCAGTTAACCATACCTCCCAATGAACTCTGTTGGCTCCCCCTACTTGTAGAAATCTCTTTGAGTGCATTTGGTAGATAACCACTACCATCTAATGAAGCTCTATGTACATTTACAGTATAAATGGAGTAACATAGTGCTAGATCTAAGGACAAAGTTCCTATATAAAGAAACTATCATGAGACACCTCATCTAGAAATAGAAACCAGAAAAGATGATAGAGGTCATTGATCATGATCCAATGCTCCCACACTGATATACTCTACTTCTAAAGGGATATTTTATCATTCCGCTTCTATGTCTTTAAGGTCTATGAATGGAACACTAATCGAAACTCATTCCCAATGTCAACCTAAAAAATTTATACCTTTTTCCTCTCCCACAGATAATGACACAAAGTTTTTCAATGGTATTTCCATTCTTACAAATATTTCATAAAATCACAGGAATACACAACATAATGAACTAATAATTTCTAAGTGACCTTTAAACAAAAGTTTGTCACTTTTGTGTTGGGAATTTTTGAAAATCAGACATACCCTTGTGAATAGTTACCTACCCTTATGAATATTAATATGACCCTTATTTATTGTAAATAATCTAAAATAAGAGTAACCTTACCCATTAAAAATTAAATAATATCTAGACATCTTAGAAAGTGTCAATTTGACCTTAGTAAACGTTTTGGTATTTTGTAAGTCATGAATAAATAATAATAATAAATTAATTAATTTAAAAGAAAAGTTATTTTCTTAAAATTATTTCATTAATTATCAAATAAATGAATTATAGTTTTTATATAATTTTATACGACCCTATGTAATTTTTGAAAGTACAATAAAATAAGTTTTACTTTTAAAAACTATTTTTTAAGTAAATTATGATTTTAATTAAATATTAAATAATAATTATTTAGAAAATTATTTTTTAAAAATGGAATTCATTTTTGGAGTCTACACATCAAAAAATGGGTGGGGTAAATATTTGGTATTTTTCTAAAATACATGATTTTTTGGTGAATAGTAAAATAAATTAATTTACCGTATAAATATATTATAATTAAACCCCACTATTACTGACATCACATGTTATATAAGCACCTAAATCCCAAACTCACATTCCTTATTTTCTATTCATTATCATGGATGGATTACTATTCCATGTCTTGGGAAGAAATAATAAATTAATGGTCATAATATTATGAAATCCCTCCCCTCCTCCACTATAAAAATGTACATTCCCTCTCTATAATCTCCACTCCTCTCAAGCCTTGTGCCTTGCCATTATTCTTCCCAAATCCCTCCCCATGGTAATCCTCCACATCCAAAATCCCTCAAAAATTTCAATATACCAAAAAATCTACTATTAAGAGGTTCTCAAAGGAGGAAGTCTCAGGTGGTAAATTCCTCTTCCCAATTTCTTCTTTTCTTTTAAGTTCTTTTATTTTTTATTTTTTATTGACCTCGCTTAACCATAATAGTATGATAAATCTAGTAACATACATGTACTGTAATGTCTTCATGGTATTGTTATATTTCATTATCTTCTCTCCTTTCCCCATAATTGTTTTTGAACGAAATGAAAGCACCGTTGGAGATGTGCTAATTCAGCACATTCAAGGACAACTATTTATCAATTTCTAATATTATCATTAAATCTTGTCATGAACCCATTTGTTTTATGGTTGAACTAGATTATTATATTTTTAATATATCCTATTTTTGGTTCTATAATTCTTTTGGTACCAATGTATTTAAGTTATAAACCAAAACACATATTTTGTAATCAAATCCACCGATTCACAAAAACGGTTATCACTATGGTTATATATATAATAATTCTACTTCACTCTAAGTAACCTAATTAAAAAAAACCATTTAATATACTGAATATAAAATAAATAATATAAATTGAATTCTGGACAAACACTTTCATCTTTCATATAATCCAAACCTAAATATAAGTCAATCGATCTTCTAAAGCCATGTAAACCAACGAGCCCAAACAACGAAATCGAATCTTGTAACTAATCAAAAAGGATTTGAATGAACTAAAAAAAATTATCATAAATATGTTAAATATAGAAGTGGTTTTGGAATTATTAATCAATAAGCATACTTTTTATATTCATGTCGTTAATAAAAAGTGGATAACACCAATGGATTTAAGGTAAGAGATCCTATCCATTTCACTCTTAATCAATATTTTTTTCTATGGTATGGATTTTTGTATAATACCAAGTGATGGGGAACGTTTATACATCTTCCCCATACTACCGTAATGTTTTATAAGTGATAAGAAATCCCTTATATCTCTCTCATAAAACCCTCTTAATTACACCTGATACCATGCCAATAAACCATAATGGATTCTACCCGAACTTCCTTTATTCCTTCAGGTTGCTCTATATTTATTTTTACAAACATTTTTTTGTATTTTAATTTATGTAAAACATAAAAATTCTGTTTATATTCTCTAAACACATGTTCCATGATCTATCTCTCATTCTATTTTGGGGATATACATGATTTTAAGTGAATCACTCTTTGATAATTCCCAATAAGCACACTCATTTGAAAGGAACTTTCCGAACTTTTACCAAATTTCAAGTGCACTCCATCTTCTATTTTAATACACCATTATGTTTTTAAATTCTGTATTTTAATTATGAAATCCTTCTCTGTTTAATTCATGTTTTAAATAAAATAATTTCTTCTTTACCATTTTAAAAGCTCTATATTATTTTCCTTAAAACAGCACAAAAATGTTTTAATGATAATCTTTCTAAAATAAATTTCTCATATGTTGTCACCTATGTTTGGACACAACTTACCATGTTATATTCATATTTTACCTTACTAATGTCCATATATTTTCTAATTCTTTCTTTACATGAACACTTTCATGATAAGCCCATTGTTTATGATTTATGTCATGAGTGTGGTACACAATTCTTTCCATGGGTACCCTTATGATTGTGTATGGTTGATTATGTATGATTGTATATGAGAAAAGAATATTAATGTGGCGAAGAATATTCATGAAAATGTTGAGATGGGTGCGCCCATATTGCACTCCAATGCATTGGTTAAGATTAAGTATCATGAGATTCGATTTGAAACGGGATTGACGGTTAGCCTTGACCCATACTAAAATGGGAAATGGGACTGGAGGTTAGCCTTGAACCATACTAAAGATATGATTTATGATTCTACCACATTTATATGATTCCATGTTTATATGATCTCGTGCTTATATTAAATGATTTTATAAGTTTCATGATTTGGGTATCATTATGTCATTCCCCCTAACTCATGTGCTTGAGATGTATCCTTATGTTCATTCCCTTACTCGGATTTTTAGCTCATTCCATTGTTTATGTGTTTCCCAGGTTAACCTATGCAGATGTCAGGGATCAAGGGAATATAGATTCTCTTTATGGAGATTAAATAAAGAAGTTTTTTAGACCCATGTTTTATGTAATATGTACCTAGTCTAACAAGACACTAGACATAATGATCCTTGGCTTGTACTCTGATGATTAATTATGCTTAAAATCATGAAATTATTTATGTAAAAGTCTCGGGACACTATAGATCGTATTAGAGGATGGGATAGTTTTTTTTTGGAGATTAGGAATATAGAACCTTAGTGAGAACCTTAATGATGAGACTATGTATAAGAAAATAGTCCTAAATTTAGGTGAGTATATAGAATGTGGTTTGTCAAGAAAATATATCCCTGTTGGGATATGAGCAGGTAGTGGCGGATCTGGCACATATGTATCTAGGTGTAAACCCCAAAAACACTTCTTTGAGCTAGACTCAAACAGGGACTGGTGCACGATAATGGACCTTACTGCACTCTTGGTTATGACACTCCCTTGGGATATGCTACGGTAGATTCACGATCTTAGATCAAACCATTATTAAGGAATAAAAAGAATACCATAAAAATATATCCTAATAAAGAGATTGAGGATATCCAAGATATAAACCTAATGAATCAAAAGTAAGGATATAATTCTTCTTTATAAGTTCATAATTTTATGTTCATGTTTTCTTTTTAGTCTCAATTTATATGTTTTCCAGACCCTTAATTATATGTTATTTTTCTTAGTTAATGGTGGGAAATAGATGAACACGTTCCAACAAACAATGTGATAGGCAATGTGTTGATTGTGCTAATGACATGCCTGATGTGATGGAAGTGGGTGCTCAAAACATCATGGTAGTACTTGATCAGTTGGCTCGAGTTTTGAATAATAACTTGAATAAGTTGGAATGTCCCCCTCCTCTAAGGAAAGTTCATGTTGCCGTAGAATCCTTCATGTAGCAAAGACCTCCCATGTTTAGTGGGTCTTCTGATCCCCTCCTCACAGAACAATAGATTAACACCATTGAAAAGATTTTCTCTATCATCCAGTGCTCGGGAGAAGAGAAAGTTCTACTGAAAGTCTATCGTTTTTATGGGGAAGCTAATCAGTGGTGGACACTAATCAAGAATACAATGTCCCAAGAGGAAATTGATTCTATATAATGGGAGGAATTCAAGTGGATGTTTTTCAACAAATATTTTCCTTGAACCCTCCATCTCATGATGGAAAGAGAGTTCCTTGGACTCAAGAAGAAGTAAGATGAGTCCATCGGTTCGTATGAAGAAAACTTTACTAGTTTTTTCAAGGTACGCCTCAGGCTTGGACATGGACACCGAACGCAATGTATATCTCTTCTTTAGTGGACTAAAGTCGAGTCTACGAAAAGTGTTTATGATTCGAGACATCAACAGATATGAATAGATTTTCCATTGTTCCCTCAAGGTTGAAATGGAGATTGGAGACTCTCTGTAGTTTCATGGTCCTATTGAAAGAAGAAGAAAATGGAGAACAACATGGGTGGTTCATCAAAAAACCCCCATGATTGAAATAAGCCTCACTTTCCCCTTTGGAAATATTGTAACACCCCGAGATTTTATGAAAAATATTGTTTTTAATTTTTTTAATGTCTTTTTTTATACGGTACACCAAAAGGATCTTGTATTACACACATCCCTAACTTGGATTGCGTTACACGCAATCACAACCTTCCATGATAGAGTTTGTAGTATGCAATTCCAAGTATCACTAATTGAGATATTATTATAATATTATTTTTAACTAGCTGTTATGAATAGTAATACAAACTTTTTGAAATTTTATTTTTCAAAATGGACTTCATTTTTGGATTCAGAATATCGAAATTACCCTAGGGTGAATTTTTGGTATTTTTCTGAAAACTTTCAATTTTTGATGATTAGTGAAAACACTAGGTTACTATTCAGAAATCGACTTTTTATTTAAATAATTATTTATTTTATTTAAATTTATTTTAGGTCAAAATTGATACACAATACCTATATAAGTTCAATGTAATTCATTGGAATCATTTTATAATAATTTTAAATATATAAAAATTTTATTGAACTTTTCACCCCCTTTTAACCACCTCCTAGGAGAATTTGGAAATTCACATAAAACATAATTTTACTGCTTCTATGAGTGGAATTTTGAATATCCAAGAGACATGGTTATTATCAAGGACTAAAATGTGGTTCAATAAAATGAAAATAATTTTTGGTGAATTGTAACTTTTTACTTTTTTTACCACAGTTAAAAGTAAATAGGGAAATTAAGGGTAAAAATGATATTATTATTACCCTAACACATCTACTAATTCTATTGGATAAGTTTAATTCGACAAAAAATAACCTCAGGATTAAAATATGACCATTTAGGCCCACTTGGATTAGATTAGGACATTTAATATTATTTTATTTTAAAGATTTGTAAAAAGAGTTAAAATCAAAGTTTAATAACTAAAATTTTTTAATATAGGGTTATACATAAGATAAATTCAACGATAAATAATAATTAGAAAGATAAAAATATTTCCAACATAATGGTATGTTATTTAAAAATTTTAGACATTAAATAATTTAATTTATTTATGACACAATGATGATGAAGTAATTTCCTTATTAATGAAATATTAACATAATTGGTGTTATAAGTACCCAAATAAATGTAATTTGAGACTTTTTATCAAGTAAAATAATTTTATAAGTTAGTATTACATATTATTATTTATTTAAGTAACTTTTTTGGAACTAATCATGCAGTCATGATTTTCAGAAAAATCAAGTACCAAATAGTGTCAAAATTGACATAAAGTAGTTTTTTGAACAAATATTATATTATTAATTATTATTTTATTCCTAAAAAATCTATGGTTCGTCCAAATGATTTAGATACAGTTATATTTGTTAATAATAAACATCTTGGGGTTAGTTTGGCTTGTTATAGTATGTTTATTAACCATATAGTGTAAGAAAACAAAAAGACACAGTAAAAGATAAATTATTTATCTTAGAGTTAAATCTAAATGATAAGGCTAAAATAGTAACCAAAACTTATCCAAATTCTATTAGATGAGATCTTTTCGACCCATCCCCACCTTAGCTTCTAAATAAATCAATTTGGAGTTATTAAAACCCGAATATGACTTTATAATAAAATAATATTTTATGTTTTCCTAAGGTGCCCCTCTCCTCCCATATAAAAAGGGCACACCTTCCCTCTTCTCTTCACACCCTTTTGATCCTTGAAGATCAGACAACCCCTGAACATTTCTCATATCCACATCCCTAGAAAAATTCTGGAGGTTCAGGTCTTCTCAAAAGACAAACACTACTTCCTTAAGAGGAAGCATAAAGTAAGTGCGTCGAAAAAGAGGTAATCTCTTCTAACGATTCTCTCAAGTTTCTTTCTTCTTAAAATTATTATTATTTAGTTATTTCATTATAAATTAATAACATAAGTATATATATTAAACTTATATTTAATTATAAATATGAAACAATCCTGTTTAACCTTCTATCCATCCTACAGAAAATGAAATCACCGCGCGTGCGTACGTATGAAATATCGTCTCCACGCTGTGGTGTAATCTGTTTTTCCACCACCACCATACTCGGATGGGTATAATGGGGTAAAGACTAACTATATATGATTTTTATAACATCATACTGATTCTAAGATATTATATGAACCCCTCTAATTCTATTCAATAATTATGGGAACGATATTATAGCTCGTGCGTACGTACGGATTACCGTCTCCACGACGCGATGAGAATCATCCTCCATGTTATCCATACATGAATGATTATAAAGATTATATAATGAATAATAATAAAATATATGAAATAATAATTCAACTGGATTTATTTATATATATATATATATATCATCAATTTAGTTTCATTCAATTCAATAAGGAAACGAAAACAGCGTTCATGCGTATGTACAACCTACCGTCTCCATGAACGGTGTATTTCATTCCATTTATCGATCTGTCATATATATATGTTTATGTGATGAATATATATTACATATAAATCATGTTTTACATTATTTAATTCTATAAATCAGAATATAAGTAATAATATCAATAACGACAAGTCGAAACACATATGATAAATGAAATGATTTTACCCAAAACGCTGCTTTAACATGGAATTTACAAAATAACGGGTAATATAATGTCATAAGTGAAACATATATGATATCATAAAAATGAATATGATTATTTAATTAGTCAATGACATTATTTAAATCATTATATTGGAGGTTCGGATCTAAATGAACCATACCGAATCAAAGGTAACGGATAATTATTCCAATCTCATTCATATCAGAGATTGTTTATTCCTAAGTATTTGCTGGGGTTATTGTTATCATTCATGTCCATGTTTTATTAAAGTGTTTTTTTGTATGTTTAATGTCCTTTTTACCCATTTTTACATATACTACATGGTATGTAAGGAATATTTTTTTTACGAGGTACTTTTCGACATTCCCGACAAAAGTACGAGGAGAATGTTTTTTTAACTTATATGGCATGAAAGAAATTCGATGGTTTTATAAAGCATTATTTTTATGAATCTTCCTCAAAAATATTTCACAAATATTTTAAACAAAATATTTTTCTTTTCAAATTGCATGACTTTTTTTGAAAAGAAATTGATTTTGAAGAAGAAAGAAGATTTTCCTCAAGAATTCATTTCAAGTGTTTTATCAAAACCATTTTACATCTAAGATGACATTATTTCATATGTGTATGATTCAAGTATAATGTCTCTATGATTTAAATGGGTTCACTATTATTATGATGAAATATCGATTTGTTTTATATAGATTATGTGATGATGGGATGATGTTTATGAAACCCATTTTATTCTTTGGTTTATGATGAATGTTTTATGTTTAATTTGTGACACAAGTAATAATGATTTCATTATGAGATGGGTGGGACTTATATCTCCCTCCAATGCATTGGGTAAAGATTTATATCTAATGATATAGACATGGCTGGAACGGTAATTTAATCCAGTTCAATAATACAAGACTGGAATGCGGAGTGAACTCGATTCAGAAAGGGACTTTGTCCACTAAGATGGTCTTTGCGGCATTGCCTTGGATACAATGGAAATCATATCATGTGATTAATGTTTTTCCACAATTAAATGTTTTATTTACAATTTATTTTATCATGATTGATGTTCTATTTTGATCTATGCCTTACGTACTGGCATGTTTTGTGTCATTGCTCAAGATTTCGATGGTTAAACATTATGTTCATGTTTTTATGGTCGAATGTATATGGTTTGTTTTAATTTATCCATGCTTTCCCTTACTGATCATTTGAGCTCACCCTTTTTATGATTTATTTTCCCCAGGATATAATGAATGGTTTTATGTAAGAAAAAAAGGGAAAAATCATTATAGGAGATGTTGAAGATCTTTCACCACGATTAGAAGATTACGTAAGAAGTTTCCGAAGACACTAAACTATTACGGTCCTTGTGTGTCTGTTATTGTTATGTACTAAGTATTCCACAAAAGTAATGTAATGTCCATGTATGTCAAGATTTGGGTCTCTACAGTTGGTATTAGAGGAAAGGTTTAGTTAACATTTGGAATCTAGGATGCGAAAACTTTAGTAAGATCCATAGAGATATTTCTAAGGTATGTCTTGGGATGTCCCTAAGGTTATGTATAAGTATAGTTTATAGTCCCAGAATTATGGTAAAAATATTAGGATTTAACCAAAGATGTAAGATATTGAAGTTAATCCCCATTGATTATGAATTTTCCCTCTCACACTATTTTTCTTGGGATTTAAAAAATGGTTGGGAATGGGAAGATTCACGATAATAGAGGATATGATGGACAATGGAATGATATTATTCATGAGAAAACGAATGAAATTGGATTTGGATGTCCACATACCGTTATTATGCCTAATCAGGAATCTCATAATATGATCAATAATCTCATCTTTGGTAAGTTTCCTGACTAGCTAATAAGAGAATGATGGAGTTTCATGATTATCATAGAGGAAGTAATGTTCAATTTCTATCATGTAAATCATGTGGCAAGAGGCATCAAGGAGAATGTTTCAAAGGAACTGGAAGATGCTCTGGGTGCATAAAAGAAGGACACAAATCCAATAAGTGCAAAGGAAAAGGTTCAGTTAACACCATGGATAAGGATAATGGTATTGCTAAGACATCAACAATGATTAGATGTTTTAAATGTGGAATGTATGGGAATTATGCAAACCAATTCCCTAAGGGAAAATTTCAGGAAGAAAATTATCATAGTCATATGGGTAGTATTTATGCAGATGATGATGAGGAGACTACAAATGATATATGATATGAAAGAAGTGTTGAAGCTTGGTCAATGGTTTAAGAAGGTAGTGGAATTATTGTATGTTGATCAAGAGTTATGTTTTAAGGTAATTTAATGGTACAATGGAATAATGAAACTTCTAGGGATTGTTACACTATTGTTTTTCCTAAAGTATTTGAAAGTATATGTTGAATGGTACTGGTAACCATGAAAGGTTATTCAGATATTTTGGGAAAGATGATGATATTCACATAATGAATGGATAATGAGGAAATAATTTGTATGATAGTATTCAAGACCTCATGATTGTTATATGGACTATGCGATATCACGGTTCGAGTATACAGAATTTTGGGATTTTGGTATGTGGAAAGAGTTAATTTTTGACCGCACTCATGTTTTCAAAAAGGTTAAATGGGTATTCATTTTTTAAGAGAATACATGATTAAGTCTTTCAAATTTTTGGAATGTGACCAACAAGACACATCTTATGATATATGGGGATCAACGATGCTATTAACATGCTTGTTATATGAACTCTTAAGTAAACGTTTTCACTATAATATGAGATTGAACAACAGTATTTTGGATAAGCCTAAATATTGGAATGGATTATGTTGGACATAAGTTAGTATTGTTTAAGGCTAGAACATTTTCGATATCATTTATTTATTTTTATAATAATGTAGTTTTAGAAAAAGGACAACCTGTAGGATGGGTGACAACCCGTCGCGTTGGAAAATGTTGTGCGAATCGAACCCACAACTGAAGTGCGACAGGCCTTTATTGCCTACCACTGGCGTACAAGAAGTCCATGTTTAGTAGAAACTAGTTTTATTATATTAATCAATATGATATATGATGTATAAGTCCATTTTCGGAACCATTTATGATTAATCTCACTATAGATGGACTTCTGTATTTTTGATTACTTTTTCTAACCTTTTGTTTGAGACAGATGGAATGACCCATCATTCTATCACGTGATCTGCTAACACTTCCACTTCACGAATGAAAAATTCAACATAATTTATTTAAGAGATGAAGTTGAAATTGTCCAAGGAACGACAAATGGTGAGACTATACAAAAATAAAAAAAGTATTTCTTCTAATTCCAATTTCTTCAACATTAGTGAAATGATCTTGAAAACAAAAAATGTTGTCCTAGTGACCTTATATCTGATGAATCAGATGGTAGCCTATATCATCAAAAATATATTTCTTTGTGATCATTTTCTTTTTCATAGCTATGTTCTCTACCACTCTCCATAGAACATGATGGTTGGATTTCTTTTCCAAATCAATATTTTCACCTATGTTCTCTTACGTGGAAACCTAGTGATTAGTTAATTTGGGTAACTCCTGCATTTCATACTTTAGTTTTTAAAGATTTGTTTTGTTAATCCTTTTTAGGATATGGGTTTCTATTAATGAAACATTGGAGTAGTAAACCATTTATAAACACCGACGAATTTCGAGGGCGAAAATCATTTTAAGGGGGGTAGAATGTAACACCCTGAGATTTAATGAAAGATATTCTTTTTAATTTTATTGATGTCTTGTGTTTAATACTACACCTAAAGGAGCTTTCATTTCACGTATCCCTGTCTTTGCTTGCATTAGATGCAATCACAACCTTCCATGATAGAGTGTGTAGGACGCAATACCATGTTTCACTGAACGAGATATTATTATAATATTATTATGAACTAGCCATTATGAAGAGTAATACCCACTTTTTGAAATTTTATTTTTCAAAATGCACTTCATTTTTTGATTTAGAATATCAAAATTATCCTAGGGTGAATTTTTGGTATTTTTCTGAAAACTTTCCTTTTTTGATGAATAGTGAAAAAACTGGGTTACTATTCAAAAACCGACTTTTTATTTAAATAATAATTTATTTTATTTAAATTCATTTTCAAAAATGATACATAATACCTATATAAGTTCAATTTAATTCATTGGAGTAATTTTATAATAATTTTACATATATAAAAATTTTATTGAACTTTTCACCGTCTTTTACCCACCTCCTAGGAGAATTTGGAAATTTACATAAAATATAATTTTTCCACATCTGTAAGTTGAATTTTGAAAATCTGGGAGGCATGGTTAATATCAGGGACAAAAATGTGGTTCAATGAGATGAAAATAATTTTTGGTGAATAGTAACTTTTTACTTTTTTCCCGGTTAAAAGTAAATAGAGTAATTAAGGGTAAAAATGTTTTTATTATTACCCTAACATATGTCCTAATTCTATTGGATAAGTGTAATTCATCGAAAAATAACATTAGGAATAATATATGACCATTTAGGCCCACTTGGATTAGATTAGGACATTTAATATTATTTTATTTAAAGAATAGATAAAATAGTTAAAATCAAAGATTAATAATTAAAATATTTTTAATATAGGTTTATACATAAGATAAATTCGACTATAAATATTCATTATAAATTTAAAACGATTTCCTACATAATGGTTGTTTATTAATAACTTTTAGACATTAAATAATTTAATTTATTTATGACATAATGATGATGCAGTGATTACCTTATTAATGAAATATTAACATAATTGATATTATAAATACCCAAATAAATGTAATTTGAATTTTTTTTTGAATTCCAATAATTTTATAGGTTATTATGACATGTTATTATTTATTTTAGTAACTTTTTTAGAACTAATCATGCTTTCATGATTTTCACAAAAATCATGTACCAAATAGTGTCAAAATTGACATAAAATAGTTTTTAAAACAAATATTATATTTTTAATAGTTATATTATTCCTAAAAATCTATGTTTTGGCCAAATGACTTAGATAAGGTTATATATATTAATAATAAACAAATTGGGGTTCTTTTGTCATGTTATAGTAAGCTTATTAACCATATAGTGCAAGAAAACAAAAAGACACGGTAAAAGTTAAATTATTTAACTTAGAGTAAAATCTAAATGATAAGGTTAAAATAGTAACCAAAACGTGTCCAAATTCTTTTGGATGAGATTATTTGGACCCATCCCAACCTTATCTTCTAAATTTGTCAATTTGGATCTATTAAAAACCGAATATGACATTATAATAAAATAATATTTTCAGTTTTCCTAAGGTGCCCCTCTCCACCCTTATAAAAAGGGCACCCCTTACCTCTTCTCTTCACACCCTTTTCATCCTTTAACCTCGGCCAACCCCTGACCATTTCTCTTCTCCACTTCTCTAGAAACATTTTTGAGGTTCTTTCATTCTCAAAAGACCATCTCTACTTCATTAAGAGGATTCATAAAAGAGGTGCGTCGAAGAAGAGGTAATCTCTTTAACGATTCTCTCATGTTTCTTTCTTCTTCAACTTATTATTTTTTTGTTTATTCATTATAATGTAATTACATATGTATCTATAATATACTGATATTTTATTATAATTATGAATCAACCCTATTTCATCTTCTATCCATCATATGGAAAATGAAATTACTGTGCGTGCGTACGTACGGAATACCGTCTGCATGCCGTGGTGTAATCTGTTTTTCCACCACCACCTTACTAAGATGGGTATAATGGTGTAAATAATAACTATATATGATTATTATAACATCATAATAATTCTAAGATATTATATCACCCCTATTATTCTATTTAATAATTAAGGGAATGATATCATCGCCCGTACGTACGTACGGATTACTGTCTCCACGACACGATGAGAGTCATCCTCCATGTTAACCATACATAAATGATTATAAAGTTTATATAATGAATAATAATGAAATATATGACATAATAATGCTACTGGATTTATGTATGTATATATATATATATATATATATATATATATATATATATTTATGTCTTCTATGTAGTTTCATTCAATTCAATAAGGAAATGAAAATAGCATTCATGCGTACGTTCGGCCTACCGTCACCATGAACAGTGTATTTCATTCCATTTATCGATCTATCATATATATATTTGTAATTTCTGAATATATATTACATATAAATCATGTTAAACATTCTTCAATTATGTAAATCAGGATATAATTAATAATATCAAGAATGACAAGTCGAAACACATACGATAAATGAAATGATTTTATCCAAAATGCTGCTTTAACATGGAATTTACAAAAGAACTGGTAATATAAAGTCATAAGTGAAACAAATATGATATAATAACAATGAATATGATTTTTTAATAAGTGAATGAAATTATTTTAATCATTATACAGGAGGTTCGGATCCATAAGAAGCATATCAAACCTAAGGTAAGGGATAATTATTCCAATGTCATTCTTATCCGAGATTGTTTATTCGTAAGTATTTGCTGGGTTATTGTTATCATCCATGTCCATGTTTTCTAAAAGTGTTTTTATGTATGTTTAATGTCCCTTTTACCCATTTTTACTTTTACTACATGTTATGTAAGGAATCCTTCAATTGTTTATGTTATGAGGTACTTTTTTACATTTCTGACAAAAGTACAAGGAGAATGTTTTTTCAACATATACGGAATTAAAGGATTTCTACGGTTTTATAAAGCCATATTTTCATGAAGCTTCCTCCAAAATATTTCATGATTATTTTAAACAAAACCTTTTTCTTTTACATTTTCTTGACATTTTTTGAAAATAAATTGATTTTGAAGAAGAAATGATATTTTCCTCATGAATTCATTTCAAGTGTTTTATCAAAACCATTTTACATCTAAGATGACATTATTTCATATGTGTATGTTTTAAGTATAATGTCTCTATGAGTTACATGGTTTCAATTTTATTATGATGAAATATCCATTTGTCTTATATGGATTATGTTATGTTGGGATGATATTTATGAAACCCATTTTATTCATTGGGTTATGATGAATGTTTTAAGTTTATTTTGTGGCACAAGTAAAAATGATTTCATTATGAGATGGGTGGGACCTATATCTCTCTCTAATGAATTGGGTAATGATTTATATCTCATGAGATAGACAAGGCTGGAAGGGTAAGTTAATTCAGTTCAGTAATACAGGACTGGAATGAGGAGTGAACTTGATTCGTAAAGGGAAATTGTCCACTAAGATGGTCTTGGCAGCAATGCCTTGGATACAATGAAAATCATATCATATGCTTAATGTTTTTCCGTAATTACATGTTTTATTTTCAAGTTATTTTATCGTGATTGATGTTATATTTTGATCTATGTCTTACGTACTACCATGTTTTATGTCATTGCTCAATATTTCGATGTTTAAACATTATGTTCATGTTTTTATGTTCAAATGAATATGGTTTGTTTTACTTTCTCCATGCTTACCCTTACTGAGCATTTGAACTAACCCTTTTTATGTTTTCTTTTCCCCAGGATATAAAGAATGTTTTTAGTTAAGAAAAAAAGGGAAAGATCCTTATGAGAGATGTTGAAGATCTTTCACCCTGATTAGAAGATTGCGTTCCATGTTTTCAAAGACACTAAACTATTATGGTCCTTGTCGTTCTGTTTTTGTTATGTACTATGTATTCCGCAAAAGTAATGTAATGTCCATGTATGTCATGATTTGGGTCTCTACAATAATTATGGTAAGAATCATCTTGGTGAATATCTCAGGGGAACCAAGAATTGATTCAAATGCGGAAAGTTTGGTCATATGGCCATGAACTACCGAAGAGATATGGAAAATCCACAAATATTGAGGAAGAAAGGAAAGTTTAGAACAACACTCACTCTACAGTGCATTGTAATAACTGCAAGGAGCTTGGGCATTATGCGAACAATTTCCCTAAGCATAGGGTTGTCGGAGGCTATCTGTAACAACCTCCAAGGCAAAAATGAAGGGCTTATGCTATCACTATTGCTGAGATGGAGCCGGGAAACGATGTGGTGAAAGGTACGCTTGTTATTTATTCATGAATAGCGATCATACTATTTTATTCTGGTTCTAGGCATTTTTTCATGTCATTAATGTTTAGTAGAACTATTCCAAAACCACCTCACAATTTGAAGGAAATGTAATCTGTGAGAATAGCGAATGGGGAAATTATTGTATCCATGGTTTATAACTCATCCCCTGTTAATGTTTGTGGACTTAACCTCCCAGAAAATCTTCTCATACTTCCTTTAGTGGAGTTTGAAACTATCTTCAAAATGGATTGGATATCTTTTTACAAGTCCGACATCATTTTTCGAGAAAGGGAGATCACTTTTCACTTCCCTAAGCATCCTCAGATTATTTACAAGTGTAATGAGGAAGATGAGTCTCATTTAGAATCTTCATCTCAAGTGTGGATACAACTTCCTTGGGAGAAATCATATCTAGCTCAAATGATTGGGACAAAGGATAGAATCATTATTGAATACATTCCCATAGTGAGGGATTACACTAAAGTATTTCCCGAAGAGTTGTCTGGTCTTCCTCCTGACCAAGTGGTCAAGTACTCAATTGAGCTTTTCCATGGATCTCTACCAATCTCAAAGACACCTTACAGAATGGCCACCGTAGAGCTAGAAGAGTTGATGAAGTAGTTATAGGAGAATATGGAGAACGGTTCTATATGCCCAAGTGCTTCGCCATGGGGTGATCTAGTCCTCTTCGTCAAGAATAAGGATGGATCAATGCATCTTTGCATTGATTATCATGATCTCAATAAAATCACTATAATGAACAAGTGTCCCCTTCCATGGATAGATGACTTGTTTGATCAGCTTCGTGGGTCCATTTATTTATCTAAGGTGGTCCTTCGGTCGGGATATCACCAACTAATGGTGAGTAAGGAAGATATTCCCAAGACTTTCTTTCGAATGAGGTATAGAAAATATAAGTTAATAGTGATTCCCTTAGGACTCAATAATGCTCAAGAAATTTTGATGGATTTAATGAATAGCGTCATTAGAGATTTCTTCGAAACAATTTTGGTGGTCTTTATTAATGATATTCGGATATACTCCAAGAGCAAGGAGGAACATGAGGAGCATTAGAAAACTGTGTTAAATACTTTGCGAAGGGAGAAGTTGTATGAAAATTTTAGTAAATGTGAGTTCTGGATAGAGGATGTATCATTATTGGGGATTTTTATTACCAGGAAAGGGATATATGTGGACCCTTCCATGACAAAGGCAATTAAAGTGTGGCAGAGTCCAACTTCTATAAAGACGGTCTGCATCGTTTTAGGTCTAGCTGGGTATTGTCAACGATTTGTGAAGAAATTTTCAAGATTGTAAAACCTAATGACAAAGCTGACACGGAAGGGAGTAATGTTCGTCTGGACACAAGAATGTGTAGACAGTTTGAAGGAGTTGAAAAAGAGGTTTATCACTATGCTGATACTCACATTTCCTTCATGTGGAGAACTCTTTGTGGTGTATAGTGATGCTTCTACAAAAGGATTACATTGTGTGCTAATGAAAAATGATAAAGTTATAGCCTATGCCTCAAGGCAGCTAAAAATCAATGAGAAAAACTATCCCACACATGATCTAGAGCTGGAAGCCGTGAATTTTTCCCTGAAAATCTGGCAGCACTACCTTTATGGTGAGAAGTGTGACATATACACTTACCAAATAGCCTAAAGTATATATGCACACAAAAGGAGCTTAACATTCTTCAAAGGAGATGGTTAAAGATAATCATGGATTATGATTGCTCTATCCACTACCATCTTGGAAAGGAGAACAAGGTAGAAGATGCTCTTAGTAAAAAAGAACCCATTACTCTATGTTACGGATTTGGAAAGACCCTATCTTCTTAGATTTCCAAAGAATGGATTTGGAAATCATAAGGGAAGGGGATACATCCTACCTTGCCCAATTGATTGTGCAACCATCCATCTAGGAGAAGATTATGGAATCACAAAGGAATTATGTGGAGATACAAAAGAGGGTGAATGCAGTAAAGGAAGGGAAGCTGCAAGAGTTTCATATCGACGATGATGGTTTGTTTTTGTTTGGAACGTGGCTTTGTGTGCCTTCATCACCTGGGATAAAGAAGGATCTATTAGATAATGCACATAACTCAACATTCACTATCGATCCAGGGAGTACCAAAATGTATCATGATCTCCGAGAACACTTTTGGTGGGATAACATGAAGAAGGAGATTGCAGAATATATATCAAGGTGATTGGTATGTCAGAAAGTTAATGTTGAGCGAAAAAAATACAAGGGTATGATGCAGCCATTGCCTATACCCTCGTGGAAATGAGAAAATGTTTATATGGACTGTGTCACAGGTCTCCGGAAGAGGTCAAATGGAAATAATGTTATATGGGTTGTGGTTGACTGACTCACCATGACTTCCCATTTTATAACTATTCGCGAAGATCTCTTTCATGAACAACTTGCAAAGATATATGTTAAGGAAGTGGTGAGACTACACGGTGTTCCACTCTCAACTGTCTCGGACCATGATCCAAGGTTCACATCTAAATTATGGAGGAGCCTTAAACATTCTTTGAGTACTTAATTAAATTTTAGCCCGGCCTATCACCCTCAAACTGATGGCTAGTCTAAAAGAACTATTCATATGCTTGAAGATACACATAGAGCATACTCTCTAGAATTAAATGGTGGATGGAATAAACATCTCCCATTGGTTGATTTCCCATAAAACAATATATTGCAATTGAGTATTCAGATGTCTCCATATGAAGCTCTCTATAGAATGCGATTTAGAAATCCAACATGTTGGGATGACGTTGATGAAATAAAGGTACTTGGAACCGATCTTGTTCAAGAGATGACAGATAAGGTTCAAGTCATCCAGAAACACATCAAAGCAGCCCAATGTTCGAAAAATACATATGCTAACAACCGTCAATGGGACTTGGACTTTGACGTTGGTGATAAATTATTCCTTCGAATATCTCCATGGAAAAGAGTCATGTGATTCGGGATGAAAGGGAAGTTAATCCCAATGTATATTGGCCCCTTTGAGATCCTTGACCGCATATGAGTTGTGGACTATCGGCATGCACTTACACTGAATATGGCTCAATTTAATGATGTATTTCACATATCACTCTTAAAGAAGTACATACCAGACCCTTCACATGTACTCTCTTTAGTGGTGGTATAGTTAGATGATGATCTCTCTAATGAGGAGCATCCAGTGAAGATCTTGGATCGTAGAGAAAAAGTTCTACAAAACTAGAACACTCATATGGTAACGGTACTGTGGAGAAAACATAAGTTCAAAGAGGCAACATGGGAATTATATGAAGCAATGAAGGAAAGTTACCCACACCTGTTTTTGACATAGAATGTAAAATGAAATTTCAGGGGTGAAATTTCATAAGGGGTGAAGAATGTAACAAACCAAAGTTTTTCAATGGAATTTCCCTTCTTATTAATATGTGATAAATTTAAATGAATACACAACATAATGAACTACTAAGTGCTTTGTGACTTTTAAACATAGATATTTCACTTCTGTGTTGGGAATTTTGAAAATCTGACATACACGGATGTGTTCAAGATTTTTTTTGGAGTGTAATAAAACAAAAATAATTTTTGGTGAATAGTAACATACCCTTGTGAATAGTAACCTACCCTTATGAATAGTAATATGACCCTTAAAAATAGTAAATCATACATCATAAGAGTAACCTTACCCATGAATAATTAAATAATATTTTGACATCTTAGAAAGTGACAATTTGACCTTAGTAAACATTTTTTTTTGTATTTTGTAAGTCGTAAAAATTTAATTATAATTAATTAATAAATTTAATAGAAATGGTATTTTCTTAAAATGTTTTCATTAGTTATCGATTAAATGTCTTTTAGTTTATATATAATTTCATAGGACCCTGCGTAATATTTGAAAGCACTATAAAATATGTTTTAATTTAAAAAAAATTTATGTAAATTATGATACTAATTTAATATTACATTAATAACATTTAGAAAATTATTTTTGAAAAATGGAATTTATTTTTGGATTCTACATGTCAAAAAATGGGTGGGGTAAATTTTTGGGATTTTTCTAAAATACTTGAATTTTTTGTGAAAAGTAAAAAACATTAATTAACCATATAAATACATTATAATTGAAATCCACTATTCCGAACATCACAAGTGATATAAGAACCCAAATCCCTAACCCAAATACCTTATTTATTATTATTGGTCATTTATTACTTACTATTCCTTGTCTTGGGAAGAAATAATAAATTAATGATTATAATATTATGAAATCCCTCCTCTCCTCCACTATAAAACCCCCCTTCACTCCATCTTCTATCCACCTCTCTCAAACCTTGTGCCGTTCCATTATCAATCTTAGATCTCTCCCCATGGTCCTATCCCACGTCCAAAAGCTCTCATCCTTCTCAAGATACCCAATAATCTACCCTTAACAGGTTCTCAAAGGAGGAAGTCTCAAGAGGTAAATTCATCTTCCCAATTTCTTCTTTTCTTTTAAGTTCGTTTCTTTTTTATTTCTTTCCTCACCTCCCTTACCTAAAATAGATTGATAAATCAATTTACATAAATTTATTGTAATCTCTCCATTATAGTTGTATATTTCATTATCTTCTCTTCTTTCCCCACACTTTTATTTGAATGAAACGAATGCACTGTTGGAGATGTGCTAATTTAGCACATTCAAGGACAACAGTTTATCAATTTCTATTATTATATTTAATTCCAGTCATGAAAAAATTTGTGTTATGGTTAAAAAATATTATTATATATGTGATATATAATATTTGTTGTTCTGTAATCATTTGGTACAAATGGAATTAATTTATATATCAAAATACATTCTTTGTAATCAAATCCAACGATTAACAAAAACGGGTATCACTATGGTAAAATATATAACAATTAGACTTCACTATATTTATTCTAATGAAAATTAAAACCATGTTATCTACTTTATATGAAATAAATAATATAACTTCAATTATGGACAACCAATTTCATCTTTCATATAATCCCAACTTGAATATAAGTGAACCGATCTTTTAAAGCCAAGTAAACAAACGAGCCTGAAAAATGAAATTGAACATTGTAACTAATAAAAAAGGATTTGAATGAAATAAAAAGTTAATTAATAAATAAATTGAATTTAGAAGAAGTTATGTAATAATTAATTAATAATCCTATTTCTTTTATTCAGGTCTTCACTAACAAGTGGAGAACACCAATGGATTTATGGTAACAGATCCTCTCCTTTCACTCTTAATCAACATTTTTCTCTCTGCTATGACTTTTTTTGTAATACCAAGTTATGGTAAACGTTTATAAACCTTCCTCATACTGCCCTAATGTTTTATAAGTGACAATAAACCCCTTATCTCTCTCATCATGACCTCTTAATTACACCCGATACAATGCCAATAAACCATGATGGATTCTACCCAAACTTCCTTTATTCATTCAAGTTGCTCTATATTTATTTTTACAAAAATTTTGTGGTCTTTTATTTTATGTATAACATCAGAATTATGTTTATATTTAACAAAATAATGTTTCTAGATCCATCACTCATTCCCTTTCCGGGATATACTTGTTTTTAAGTGAATCTCTCCTCAATACTTCTCAATAAGCACACTCGTTTTAATGTAACTTCCCAAACTTTTACCCAATTTCAAGTGCACTCTATATTCTGTTTTAAGAAACCATTATCTTGGTATGTTTTTTATTTTATTATGAAGCCATTATTGGTTCAATTCTGGTTTTATATAAAATAATTTCTTTGTTAATATTTTAAAATCTCTATTGTAATTTCCTTAAAACTAGACAAAAACGTTTTAATGTTAATGATTCTTAAATAAATTTATCATATGTTGTCACTTATGTTTGACACCACTTACCATGTTATATGTCTATTTTACCATATTATCTTCATTCATTTTCTAATTCTTTCCTATAATGGACACTTTCATGATACGCCCATTGGTTATGGTTTATGTCATGATTGTGGTACCCAATTCATTCCATGGGTACCCTTATGTTTTTGTATGGTTGATTATGAATGATTGTATATGTGTTACAAATATTTATGTGGATATAATATTCATGAATATGGTGAGATGGGTGAGCCCAGATAGCACTCTAATGCATTGGGTAAGGGTAAGTCTCATGAGATGCGATGTGAAATGGGATTGGTGGTTAGCCTTGACCCATAGTAAAATGGGAAACATGATTGGCGGTTAGCCATGACCCGTACTAAAGGTATGATGTATGATTCTGCCACATTTATATGATTCCATGTTTATGTGATCCCATGATTACATTAAATTATTTTATAAGTTTCATTCTTTGTAAATCATTATGTCATTATCACTAACTCATGTGCTTGAAATATATCCTTATGTACATTCCCTTACTGGGCTTTTTAGCTCATCCCTTTGTTCATGTGTTCCCCAGGGTACCCTATGCAGATGTTAGGGCTCAGAAAAAGTTATAATATCTATATGGATATTAAATAAAGATGTTTTTAACCATTTTTTATGTTAAATGTACCTGGTCTTCCAAGACACTAGACTTAACGATCACTGGATTGTACTCTGATGATTAATTATTCTTAAAATCATGAAATGTTTTATGTAAAAGGCTCAGGTCGCTATATCTACATTTGGAACAAAGATCATATAATCTGAATTTCTGTTGAACCATCCTAGTAAACCATCATGGCCAAAATGAAACTGATGTTATATCAATATCCTCAACCCAGCATTCTGTCTCCATGTGAGGAACATTTCCATTGTACATTTCCACATCCTGCCGCTGGAAGTAACACAATGTCCTCTACCACTGACCTTCTTAATCAACTAGATCATACCTATGTCGATCATCCCCATCATCCTGGTGATCCTAATCTCCACTGATACACACGATCAATGAATGATATCCATCACTGAAATGTAATCAAAGATTTTATAATACCCAGTGGTGTTGAATTTTTTTACAATTCTTTTTATCTCATTTAACTCATTTATTTATTCATTTAAAATTTCCAAAAAACAATATGATTCAAGGGAGACCACAATTCGTAATGATTAATTTACCTTTACTAGGTTTTCTATCCTATAAGGAGTGTATTAGCACATTATTGTTTGGTAGGATAATAGTCCTCACATTAGATCACAGGGGACCTATCATACCATGTCCTAACAGGTCTTCCTATCCTATGTCCTTCACCAAGATCACCTGACATTGTTTTGTTACCAACCCATGTAATACTAAAATTTTATAACTTCAAACACAATATTATCTCCCAACAGTCACATATGATTCCATTTTGATAAACATGATCCCTCCAAACATAACCATCATCGGCGTGCAGTGGATATTTGGATATATTGAACCATCAATTCCCACCTCCAGTAGGCCCCAAGATGCTGACTAGCCCCAAGGGTAGAGAGATCTCACAATATGGGAGGCATTACCCTTTTTTTGAAATAATATTAGAACATATGATGAATCATACAAAAAAAAGATCCATGAAATATATAAAATATTTCCAAAAAACAATCCCACTGGTATGTTTTAAAATACAGCTATTATAATGACAATGGTCTACAAAGTAGTTACCAAATGTACAGATAATAAGTAGCACAAAAAATATCAAGATAATATATAGTATGATTCATTATGGTCCACTAAATCCTCCTGGAAACCGAAAAATAGTTATATATATATAGGGTGAGGATACATGTATACTAATTTTGAAATCCCAATACTATCCTGAAAATGTTAATGAATCGTACTAATTCCATTTTGAGAACAAAGAAGAACCCAATAGAACCTAACAGGTGTACTAACTGTCATAACCTCGCCACTATTTGATCAACAAAATATGGAATTCCAGAAAAGTAATATAAATCCCATCGATGATAGGGTACCATGCACTAATTCAAACCGATTAACTGCACTTTCCTAACAATAAACATCATAGTTCTCCCACCTCTTCAGAAAGTACCACATCACATCCCACCCACACACACTAGGTCCTTATAGCACATCCTACATGCACACACCTGGGCCACAAGTAACATCACATATTTCCCACAAACACCAAGTACACAAACCGCATCATTTCCCACCTATAGACACTTGAGCCACAAAACACATCACATTACACCCACAAACATTGAAGCTTCAAACCATATCCTATCACAAACAAACCTAATAAATCATAAAAACATCTCATCTAAAATATATCAGGGAAACCAAAACACATATCATACCGAAAACGGCTAGGGAAGCCGTAAAAATCTCATCCCGAACACAATGTGGAAATCACAATTTCACTCGAAAAAACCTTGGTATCCCAAACCATTACCTTCCCAAAAAATCACGGGTTATAACCACCTATAAGAAAGAGTAAGGAAAAATAAGTAGCTATCCATCCATCCTCCCAGTGTGTTGTATGGGAAAGAGACCCTTCCTCATGAAGATGGGGGTTCTCAATGCATAGTGATCAACTTCGGTGGGGTGTGTTTGGAAACTGTAAGGAAAATACATGTATATAAAAATTGTATAACAAACACTAAAGACTAAAAAATGGATTATACATCAAAATATCAACTCACAACACTTATAACTTTTTTTCTACCTCTATGTGCATCACATCGCACCTACCTACCACAAAAAAACATTCACATTTGCAACCACTTTAGTAATCCATTTCCATCATTTAATACTAGCCAAAATAAGCCATTATTGGATTTATGAATCAATTTTTTATTAGTACATCAGTACATGGGAAACCAGTAACCACAACACAGCACATGAAACATTTAAATTTTTTTTTAGTTGGTGGGGATCCCTGATAAAAAATATAACAATGCATAATATTTAATCGTTCTTGAACTACCTTTCATGATATATCATCTATTGATAACTATACATGTTGTTTTTATTTTTTCATGTTACACCTGGAGATACTCATGGAGAATTACCAATAACAATCACTATAGTATTTCATCAAATTTATTATGCTCATGTCAGGTACCAATAGAGCCAACCCCTAACTCAAAACCCCATCTAATAACACATTACTGAACTACCAGTATCACAAACCCACTGCACAACACTTCTCATCAATTAAAAAATAAATCTATCTCTCAACATGAGGTTCTAATACACCACCTATGTTATCCAACATATCAAAACTACGCACACAACTAAACAAGATCACAAACTAGATCAATCCCACACATAAAAACATAGCCACTATACATTACATTACCCCCCACGTATGTAGCCACAATCATTCCACAAAACATATCACATACCATGGTGTAACACATTTTCATATTTAGTAAAGGAAGAACTTATCTAATTCAACCTTATTATTTAAGGGATTTATCAGACAAACCAAATTACGGGGCATCCATTAATTATAAAAATATAGTTCATTATACAATTTACATTTTTAGGTGATACCAAACAATCTTGATAAAGAAATAACCCCAACACACATACCCATAAAAATAAAATACACCAATGAAACAAATTTTAATCAGTGGGTTTAGCCTGTATAAACATAATATCACAATCACAAAGTCTGAAACACAAAAGCATGAAAATAGCCGTTAGCATGCCTATGGGAAGAAGCATTAGGCGAAGCAATGCTACGAGTGGTATTGTCCATGGGACATTGAAACCACATCGTGAATGCCTAGAGGGTCGCACGGGAAGAGGAATTTCTAAGCAAAGGAGTGTGCTTCGCGAAGTGGAGTGCCCTGACCGTAGCATGGGTCATAGGTGTGAGTGGATGGTGCTTCACGAAGTGGAACAGTGTTCGCGGAGCAATGCCTCGCGAAGAAGAGGTGCCTCGCGAAGCAGGGTCCTGCGAAGCAGTGTGCTTCGCGATGTGTAGCGCTCCTGCCTTAGCATAGGAGTCACTAACAGGGGTTGGGTGTTTCGCGAAGCATAAGTGCTCCGCGGCTGCCCGGGTTCCCATGAGAATCCCCTTCCTTCTCTAATTTCCTTGAGCTTCGTGAAGGGCGTCCCTCTCGGAAGAGGGGCTCAAAACGAGACAAAGAAAAGGCGCCTCATGATGTATAAGAACCTCATGGAGCTCATGATTCCCCGGGCAAAGAGTGCTTCATGATTTGGGAGAGGAGAAGCTGAAAGGTCGGAGTGTCCATCTTTTGGACTCAGGGGGAGTCCATTATTTATAGGGAAGGGGCGCCGCGAAGCAGAACACGCGCACCGCCTTCGGTGCTTCGCAGCGTGCTCGCGAATGTCAACGGCGTCCGTGGAGAGTTACCACCTCTGGAGCATCGCGGGTCCACGATGTTCTTGGGCACTCCGCGTTGGTGCTTCGCGGCGCGCTCGTGAACGTCAATGGCGTCCGCGGGGAGTTACCACCTCTAGAGCTTCGCGGGACCGCGACATTCGGGGGTGTTCTGCGTTGGTGCTTCGTGGAGCACTCGCGAACGTCAACTGCATCCGCGGAGGGTTACCACCTCTGGAGCTTCGCGGGGCCGCGATGTTCGGGGGCGCTCTGCGTTGGTGCTTCGCGTCGGTACTACGCGTGGGTGCTTCACGGTGGCGCTTCGCGAGGCAGTGCACCAGCCTTCTTTTTTTTCTCCATTCCTTCGGGCCATATTTTGGTGCCAACAAACGCCCCCCCTCAGACTTGGAGCCATGGAGGGCGAAGGATCGATGTTCGAGGGAAAATCGCCAAATTTTCAGTGGTTCGTGATGCCGCTCTACGAAGGGGGCCCGTGATGCTGAACGGGGCCACGACTCCGGACAGACCGCGATGCTCCGCACAGGGGAGGCATGCCACTATGCTCTAGGGTCACCGCCTATAAATAGGGGGTCAACCTCTTTTGTCTTCACGTGACTTCCTTGTCCTTTTATGCTCTCGACATCGCGAAGCTCCGCGTACTCCGCGACAGCCCTCCGCGAATCGAGCTTCGCTGTGAACCGCGGGTCTCTGACTCCGCGTCCGCGCCAAGCAAACTTCTGCTTGTTGGCCTTAGCCAGACATCGTGGCCCGGTATCACGACCGATCTTCACGATCCGTCTTCGCGATTTAGCTTCGCGGCCGAGCTTCACGATCCAGCTGAATTTTTTTTTCTGAGGGCCGGAATTGAAATGGCCCTTCATGAGGCTGTGTTGGGGGTGCTTGCAGATGCTGCTCATCAGGATGAGATGGACAACTGTCCAGGCCTGGGGGAGATGGTCCGAAGCCACTGGGACCACACTTCTTTGTCAAATCTGCTATCGGAAGGTCATACGGATTATCTGCAGTGCAAGAAACTGCCATTGTACGACTTCGGGCTAAGGGATGACGTCTTCATCCCTGAGGTGAGTAGGGACGAACCAGCTTGCTGGTTCATGAGCACACCATACCAACGGCAATGGTTCAGGGCAGCCGATGGTCATGCGCGGGAGGACTTCACACCCATCACTACTGACTGTCTCTACAACCATGTTAATGATATTGACGGGAGGCCACTGCAACTGGAGGCATCCCCTCCTCTCTACCATACCATGTTGAAGGCGGCTTTGCAGGATCCACAGAAGGGATGGTCTGATGAGTGGAACATGCGCCAGGGCGGCAATTTTACTGATGACTGGGAATGGGCCTACTGGGTAGGTGCCTCATGCGAGGAGTTCGTGGCTGAGCTGAGGAGAGTGCGGTTGTATGAGGGAGCATGGGCCTCCCAATTCCACATTTACCAACCAAAGAAACAGATGCCAGAACAGCTAAGAAGATGGTCTTCTAGGACCAATAACATTCACCTGCATCACGGGGAGGTGGGCATCAGCCTGTGGGATGTCCACCAGATTTCTGGGGTCCCGATTTTGGGGGCCATGTATGACGAGTTCCTCCCCATCATCAGCACGTTGGAGGATACAGAGCAAATGCCGCGACTTGCATTAGCGCTGATGGCACTTGTCCCTGGAGAGGACAAGGAGGCAGTGAGGGACCTCCACTTTAGGAGATGGTTCAAATGCTTCCTGAATTTCCCAAAGAATCGAGAGTTACCTCCGAGGCCTCAAACCTGTCCAAGGGCGGCCCAACAGGGCAAGGGGCACTCTTATTGGCGGATCTTGGAGGACAGCCAATGGAAGGCTTGGGGTTTCCGTGTCAGCACTGAACTGCAGCCAATGGTCAGGCTGGAAACGTTCATCGCGACTCTCATCTGTGGTTGGATCTTACCGGTGAGAGACACAAGCATGGGGGTGTGGCCCAGCTCGTTTATCATGGCGTCGATGTTGGCGATGGGGCAGCGGATCAATCTGGGGATTCCGATGCTCACCAAACAATACAAAATGCTGTGGAACATTAGCAAGGGAAAGAAGATTCCAAGGATATGCGGGCCCTTCCGCCTCATGTATGGGTGGATCACAGTGCATATTAGGGGGATTTACGAGTATCCAAACCCCATTTCGTTGTCGGGATCAAAAATTCACGCATCCATCCTGAATGCGGTCGGGAGCTTCCCGTTCAAACTAGCTGTGTCGATGGTGCTGAATTGGGTGTGGAGGGTGGATGAGTTTAATGTTCACCCCTTCCCATTGCCGACGGGAATACATACTGATGATGGGCGGGGAACAGAAGAACATCGGGCTTACCTCCTGGCCTTTCTAGGTGGATTTTTTGGTGGCATGGATAGATCGGGAGCCAATCTGCGAACCGTACACCCCGCACCGGTTTGTGAGGCAGTTCTGGTGCCTCCAGCGGCTGACCCCGCAGGTCTACTGGGAGGTGCGTCACAAGGAGCACCCGTGTGTGATGAGGCAGCTGTGGCTCATGTTCACACGGGAAGATGGGAATATGAGGATTTCATTGCCTCCATCCACCACCGCTTTCAGATTGGTGAGAGAGTACGCCATTAGTTGGGAGGCTACTTACCCAGGGGAGATGATGAAGCAACCAACTATTCGGGTCGGTGATGGTGGGCCTCCTCGATCTCGAGGTCGGGGTCAGAGGGTAGCTAGGGTCGCTCGCGGTATCGGGGATTCCATGGCTGCGAGACTCGCACCGGCCGAGGGTATGGTAGCAGCGGTGGATCCATTGATTCCGGAAGAGCAGGGCCATCCAGAGGGGCAGCCACTGAGGGGATTTCGTAGGATATTCACTCAGGCTCTGGGGAAGCGCCTGCGTCATATTGACATGGCAGAGGATGATGTATTCCCGGAATCCTGGGACATTTGGGATGTCAAACGGCAATTCCTCATCCCACCTGAGATATGGGCCCACCTGAATCACCTCAGTATGGAATTACTGGGCATAGGCTCAGTTCGGGATGGATTTATGCCGTCTCTGGCAGAGGCAGAACAATACCTGTACAAGATGGAGGATTACGTCCACTCCAGTGGTGTCCCTCGCCCAATGATAGACTAGGTGAGGGTAATGTTGAATCAAACGGTCCCCTCATAGTTATCGGCTGCTGATCTGAGGGAGCGCTTCCCCCTGTCGGAAGAATCAGAGGACTCCTCTCGGGAGGATGAGGCTGGAGAAGGAAGCCCGTTGGAGGAGGGCGAAGTCGGAGATCAGGGCTCAGATTCCGATGATTTTGCGGAGGCACTCGAGGTAGAATTCCATATTTCTTTCCTTACGATCTGTTCTTGGGTCCCTATGGACTCTTCACCGATGTTTGAGCCATGCAGGAAGAACTTGTTCGCAGGCCTCGTTCTCACCCCTTGGCGGGTGATGATGCGGGACCTTCAGAACCCGGGCCTACGGCTGCATCTAGTTCCACGTCTGGTGGGACCAGATCACACGAGGTGGCTCCTTTGGAATCTACAGACCTTCCAACAGTATACGGGGGGCCTCGCCTCGTGGTCCCGTCAGTACCAGCTCAAGAGCAACACCAGGAGGTTGATCTCCATAAGTCTCCTTTACCGGTTCCCTTGTCGTCATATGTAGACTATGCCTGCCAACTAACGTTTATGTCCCTCTCTGTCGTATAGTTCTCCGAATGGCATGGGCCGCTGCAGCAAGACTGGTTGGGATGTCTGGTGGCGTCCCTCCTATGGGATTGCCGGTGATGGTGACGATAGTCCCCCGATCTTCTCCAGCTACGACGTGCATCATCACTGGCAGGACCACCAGAACGGTTGTACCTGAGGTCAACGAGGTGGACTCTGAAGAAGAGGATCAGTCGGCCGGCCCCACTCCTGTCGCGCCTGCTCCGGCGCCAGATGCTGCACCAGATTCAATGCCAGATGCAGATCCCACCGAGGAATTCTTGCAGGCGTGTCCTGCGTACGAGCCTTCCAATCGCGCAGACTGGGATGAAACGGCCTCCGACGAGGAAGACACCAGCATAGTCCATCACCGGTCGTGGAATCTGATCACGCGCTTTATCAATGACACTCCCCAAGTGCAATGTATGGCTGAAATGGATAGACTCCTCTCGCGATTGAAAGAACTGTGTGCTGTGGGAGTGGATGACCAACGCCCTCACGCGCTCATCCGAGATCTTATGGCTGAGAAGATCTGGTAGCATGATCGTGGGCTCAGTGTGGGCTGACAGTAGAGGAAGGCAGCCACCATTAAGAAGCTCCAGGAGGCTGAAGGCGAGGTCCGATAGATGCGGACCTGGGTAGACGAGATTTCAGCCTCTCTTGATGCACAATCTAAGCTGGTCTCATGGCTGATGGCCCAGCTGACAGAGGAATAAGAGCATATGGGGAAAACCTCTAGAAAGATAGTTGTCGTTCAGGTTGATGTAGAGAGGGCCAGGGCCAAGGCTGAGGAATTGCGCCCTGCCGCTTCTGAGGAGGAGTGGGAGATGAGTCAGTGGCATCATTCTTTGGATGCCACAAGCCAACAGGTGGCGGAGTTGCAATGCTTTTTTGATGGGGTCAACCCATCCATGGGGGGAGTCAACCCCCGGGTATTGTAAAAAACCCAAAAACATTTTATTGGTACTTTTGTGCTTCAATTTTTCTTTCTTTGTTTTGAATGTCGTAGCACGCACAATTTCCACTGTTTGAATTGCCTTGTTACATCCATACAATGTTTTCGGGACGTTCGGTGAAAATTCCCCAAGCCCACGTGGGTCGAGCCCGATGTGAGAAACACGAGATAGTTGGTTTGATCAGAGAAGGAACTTCTAGGGTAGTCGAATTACCGTTTCTTCAGCATGCTCTTATGCACGAACGGGGCAATGCCAGGGGCACTAAAATCGGTCCAAATAGATGAAAATGAGATGCGTGAATCATGATACCCAAGATTCGGAACACTGTGGGGATGCCGTGACAATAATAGAAAACTGTTAACCTTAGAGGAAAACTGGTATCCTTACTGTGTTAGCCTGCAATGGGGACAAAAAATTAGGGTCTACCGTTGACCATGTTCGAAACATGGGACCATGTCACAAATGTTGTCGATCAATTGTTCGGGACGTTGGCCCAGGACAGTGGGTGGACCATAGGTCGACATCCAAACTATTAGGGGGTCCTTCCAGACATGACCTGTCTTCCGGAACGTTGGCCCAGGATGGTAGGTGAGCCGATGCGGCATGAGACCAGGCCGTTAGGGGGTCCCGTGAGACATGAAAGAGGACGAGGGTCCGAATAAGGGGCACACAAAGCATGGAATGTGGAGTGATGGTTTGTCCAAACAAAATCCAACACATAGGCAGTAACACCACCGTGGTGGGATTACACCATATGGGTACATTGGTTTGATCATGGATCATTCTTTCTTCCAGACAGGGCTTCTCTGGCGAGGGGATCTGTCACCTCCCAATGGGATCTTGGGGCATCCTGAACTTGTTCAGGGTAGAACCACAGTTTAGTATAATGTGTTGGGGACACATGGACTCCTGTAGTTTAATGTCATATGATAGGATGTGGAATAAAAGGAATGATCACAGGGAGCATGTGGCACAGTAGATATGAATCTGATGTGGATGAGGACCTGGAGTCCAAATCATACCACATAACCCTGGAGGAAACTCTTCAGGTCGAGGGACCAAGAGTGAGGATTGGGATGGGCCTGAGGCAGAGTGGTCGGGCATTCCTACGTACCCCATGGGGATGGGAATCAAGCCATACGTAGTTCTGAATGCGCAGTTTAATGTCATGCGGGAAGATGAGAAGCCTGGTCGTGTTGGTACACATCCTGCCAATACTACTAAGCCCACGTGAGTCGTGCTCTGTGTGGGAAACAAGCAGTAGTGGTGGAAATTTCCCGATACAGAAAGGGGAAGGTTAGGGAAAATGGATGCTCGGTGAATACCGACCCAATGACACAAACACGATCATTTAGCGCACCTGGATGCGCGAAGAGAAAGAGATGAGTATGATGAAATTCCACTTGAACATGAGGAAGTTGAAATGTGTGAATCATGGCACTCGAGATTCAGATCACTATGATGGTGGCGTGACGATGGAGGATAACTACTGACCATGTTCGCAACACAGCATCCTGTCACGTTAGCCTAGAATGGGGACAAACAAATGAGGGTTGACTATTGACCATGTTCGAAACACGGGACCATGTCACAAATTTTGTCAAATATCCGTAGTGACGTTGGCCCAAAACGATTGGAAGGCCCTTAGGTCCAGCATTCATGGAGAGCCCTTAAGCCTAGTATCCATGTCGTCTGAGGGTCCTTTTGGATGTGTAAGAGGATGAGGATCGAAATAGAGATCTCACGAATCTTGGTCATGGGATGAGGGGAATGTCCCTATGAAAATCCCACACTTCGGGCTCTTTGTCGAAACACATATGAATATGGCAACGAGACTTAGTAGATAGGGGGAGCAGATTCCTTTCCCATAGGGAGATCTTAGTTTAGGGGTCGTAGAATTCGGACCATGGATGGGTAAGGGGAGCAGGGGATACATGGAAAGGTGGTTACAAAACCTGACATGAATGAGTACCTAAGCCCTACTTACCATGCATTCTCTGGGGAAATGCTCGAGTCGAGGGACCTAACAAGAAGGTTAGGCTGGGCTCACTGGGAAGGTCTCGGGTGCTCCTACATATATCATAAGGATGAGAATCAAGTCATACGTAGTTCTAAAGGGTGCCTTTTAATGTCATGCTGGACAAGGAATAGGAGGGCTAAACCTCAGAATGGGGGCGTGCGTGGTGCAGCCATTTCAAACCCAACGTGAATGAGGACATAATCCCTCCCTACACCACGTAGTCCCGTAATCGGGGTCTTGAAGGCAGGACCATAGAGGTGAATTTGCTGAACTCAAGCTGGAACCAAAGACAAGGGGTCTGGGCATTACTACATATACTATCAAGATATGAATCAAGCTAAACGTATTTCTAGATGAGAAACATAGTTTATGGTCTTAGATCTCGGACCATGAATGGCGACTACTTCCCAAGAAAGCACAGATGTCAACCTGATTCCTAAGCCCCCGTGAGTTAAACTCGGTGTGGGAAACAAGGGGGGTATCCTGATCTCAATACTTGGGGCGAGTCAGACGGGAGTTGGTAGAGAGCCCCGAAGGACACTATCGATACGGCTTGTTCCTCCAATGCGCAGACGTGCACGAAGGAAAAGTACCAAAAGTTCTGAGACTCCACTTGGACACGGTGAAGTGATAATGGGCGTGAATTGTGCACCCGATTTTTTTGGACCTAATGTGTTGGCGTGGCGATAGAGGGGAACTATTAACCATGGTGGAGACACAACATCCATATCGCATTAGCCTGAGGTGGGAACAACAAACGAGCATCGAACGCTGACCATATTCACAACGTGGGATTTTATCGATTTTTTGTCCAAATCCCTTGGGGGCATTGGCCCGTAACGGTAGGAGATCCATTGGGCGTAGTATCCAGGATGTTCTTGGGGGTCCCTCCGGGTGTGAAATATGATGGAAGCCCTGATGCAGGGATACAAAAAGCCTGGAAATCGGGTGCGGACGTGTCCGAGTAAAGCTCGAAATTCCAGGTAATAAACCAGAGTAACCATAGGCACATTGGTGAACCGCCGAAAAGGGATCGACGAAACAGCTCAGTAGGGAGAGGTACACGATGTGTTCATTATAGGACTGATGTGAATGAGGACATAGTCCCACACCACAACATATAATCCCATCACGGAGGAAGGATTGGCCAAGGGGCCAAGATGGGATGAAGATTCCCGAGGGATGGGGATGGACCCGAATCCTGGACATTCAGGTGGTCCTACGTATCCCATGAGGATGGGAATCAAGCCACACGTAGTTCTCCAAATGTAGTTTAACATCATACGGGACGAGAAGGAGAGTAATATACTCCTTAACAAGGGAGGTGTATGGTATGGCGAAGAAGCTGACGTGAATGAGGACGAAGTCCTACACCATATCATACAATCCTAAGAGAGAGGACATGGGTCGTGGCCCGGAAAGGCCAAGGGGCCTGATGGTTAGGCATTGGTCAGGAAGGCCTGACCGTCTTGTAGTTTAATATCTTTCAATGAGGACGAGTGTCGGGGACCCGTGGAGGCCAAGTGGCCTGAGGATGGGCCTCGTAAGGGAGGGCATACCGCGTGGTATATGATCCCAACGCGAATGAGGACGTAGTCCCGCACTACACCGTACACCCCGGGTGAGAGATTGGGCGGAGGGGCTCGATAAGGAAAAGGGGCCTATGGTCAGGCATCAGTTAGAAAGGCCTGACGGGTCTGCTGTTTAGCGTCTTACATGAGGACAGGGGTCGGGGACCCGAGGAGGCCAAGGGGCCTGAGGCTGGGCCTCGTAAGGGAGGGGGTAAGACGTGATATATGATCCCGATGTGAATGAGGACGTAGTCCCGCACTAAACCGTACACCCTGGGTGAATCAGGGCCATGGGCCCGATCACTAGCACCACCCGGGGGGAAGTTTGTCACCTCGGGATGGGGCAGAACGAATCACTGCACTCGATGTCTGGGACATCTCGGGGTGGACCCGAAGATCCAGGACACTGTTGACCATGTTTGAAATACAGCGTTCCTATGGTGACCCGATATGGGAGCAACAAATGAGCGTCGACCGCTGACCAAATTCGCAATGCGGGACTTGTATCGGCTTGTTGCTTGGAAACCCTCGGGGGCATTGGCTCGTTATGGTAGGAGAGCCCTTGGGTTTAGTATCCATGCCGTTCTTGGGGGTCCCTCTGGGTGTGAAAGATGATGGAATCCCAGTCAAGGAGTGGGTGAAGCATAGCTATATCCATCCACGAAAGAGGCAAACATCTCTAGGGGGGACGTGCAGCCGAGTCGAGGCTTTCTCGATGTGAGTTGGGGAAAAAGTATTCACCCTGCCATATCTTGACCCGAGGGGAAGATTTTGGCTTTTGGGCTGGGCCAACGAACGAAACGCCCGGGCGTTCCAACATATCTCATAAGGATTAAAATCAAGCCATACGTAGTTCTTGAAGGCCATATAGTTTAACGTCATACGGTGAGGACGTGGGAGGATAGGAGACCGGGAGTGGGCACATGGTGCGACCCTTACAATCCTTGTGTGAGCGGGGTTGAGAAATCCTTCCCCTCACTACACAAGGAGCCTCCGAGGAAACTATTCCCAAGGGGAATAGTGGAAGAGAAAAGCTTGGGGCTGGGCTCAAGGTGAGGCGTCTGAGTGTTCCTACGTATCCCATTGAAATGGGAATCAAGCCACACATAGTTATTGAAATACAGTTTAATGTCATGCGGGACGAGGAGCATCTCATTTGGGGACATGTATGGTATGGCGAGTAATCCGGCGTGAATGAGGACATAATCCCATACCATACCGTACAATCCCACAAGAGGGTAATTCGAGGAAAACCAGCTTGCGGTTTAACGTCTCGAGGTGAAGACGAGGGACCAGGGCCGGAGGAGTCCATGGGGGCTGAGGATGAGCCTGAGTCAAGAAGACCTGACCAGCTTGCATTTTAACGTCTTGCAGTAAGGACGAGGGCCGTGGGACCAAGGAGGCCAAGGGGCCTGAGGCTGAGCCTCGGTCAGGAAGGCCTGACTGGCATGCAGTTTAACTTCTTGCAATGAGTATGGGGGAGATCATAGTTTAAAGTTGTAGAGCTCGGACTATTTTGTAGTTTATTGTCTTGCAGTACAAAGATACAGTTTAAGGTCGTGTAGGACTTTAAAGTTTAGAGTCATGTCGGACCATAATGTGCAGTTTAAGGTCATGCGGGACTGTTTCACAGTTTATCATCTTGCAGGACACAGATGCAGTTTAAGGTCGTGCGGGACCAAAATGTGCAGTTTAATGTCATGCAGGACCCTTTCACAGTTTATCATCTTGCAGGATGAAGATGTTGTTTAAGGTTGTACTGGACCACCTTGCAGTTTAGGGTCATGCAGGACCCTTTTTCCCTAGGCAAAGTATCGCTTATGGAACATGGCATTAGTGGGAGGGGTTATACGCTCTCCATCCATGGTCACCAAGGAGTATGCTCCATTGGGGTAAACCTTATGGATGATATAAGGCCCTTCCCATTTGGGTTCTAATTTGGGCGGTTTCCTACCTGGAATCATTGGCGCTCGAAGGTCCAACACCAGGTCGCCCTGTAGAAAAGAGCGGAGATGAACCTTCTTGTTGAAGGCCCTCGCTATCTTATCTTGATGCCTTTCCATATTGTGCAGGGCACGAAGCCGGTTGTCGTCCAGTGCTTCCAATTCAGCTAGACAGATCTCGGCTACCTCATCTGATGTCTGGTGATCATAAACTGCAGTGCGTAACGATGGCAGCTGGATCTCAATGGGTAGGGTGGCCTCAGCCCCATACACAAGGGAATATGGGATCACCTGGGTAGAGTTGCGAGTCGTCATCCGGTAATCCCAGAGGGCGTTGGGGAGCTTGTCCGGCCAACTTTTCTTGTTCTGACCAACCATCTTCTTGAAAAATGTTAGAGAGGGTTTTGTTAAATGCCTCGATCTGTCCATTTGCCTGTGCGTGGTAGCGGGAGGTATGGTTCGACCGGATATCGTACTTGGCGTACAATTACTTCAGTTCAGCCGCTCGGAATTTGGTTCCCTTATCGGTGAGGACGGCATGAGGGACCCCAAACTGGTGGATAATGATGGAGCTCACAAAGTCAACGATGGAACGGGCCTTGACCTCTTTGAGCGGAACTACCCCTGCCCACTTGGAGAAGAAATCTGTAGCAGTCAGGATAAAACTACACTGGCGGGCTGTTGCCGGTGGATACGGTCCCACTACATCAAGTCCCCATATCGCAAATGGCCAAGAGTACTTGGTGGGGTGGAGGGGATCCAGTGGTCGATGCAGGAATTTGGCGTGAACTTGGCACGCGTGGCATCTCTTGGCATATCCAATACAATTGTGGATCATAGTGGGCCAGAAGTACCCCAACCTCCGGATTTGTTGGGACAGCTTCGGCCCAACTTGATGGGCGCCACAGGAACCGGCGTGAACCTCTTGCATAACGTGAGGTATCTCTACTCCTTGGATGCAACGGATTAGGACACCATCGAAACTCTACTTATAAAGGATCTATTCAAGGATGGGGCCACTCTGGAGGGTAAATTGCAGCGCGCGACGTCGGATTCGCTCACGCTCGGCCCGGTCGTCCGAGAGGAAACCATTTTGGAGATACTCGACAAAAGGTGCCCTCCAGTTAGGAGTGGCTTCAACAACTGTGTCTGAAAAACCTGGGACCCCTGACGTAGAGGGTCCAGCGGTGAGATGACCTACCCTCATTCCATCGTTGTCCTCTTGGGTGACAGGAGCAATTACTCTCCGGTGTGCCACATGTATGATCAAATAATCTTGCTCGGGATCTGCGAGCGATGCGGCCAAGCCAGCCAAGGCGTCTGCTTGGTCGTTCTGTGACCGTGGGACATGAGTAACCTTTGGTCGAGAAGAGAACTGGGCCATTAGGCGGAGGGTGTACTCCAGCAATGGTGCAAGCTTCAGCTTCCTGATGATGTAGTCGCCATTAACCTGTTTGATTACCAGCTTGGAATCTACCTTCACATGTAGATGGGGCACATGGATCTCAAGGGCCAGCTCGAGGCCGGTAATGAGAGCCTGGTACTCTGCCTCGTTGTTCGTACAAAATTCTGACAACAGGAATGAGTATGGTAGGACGGCCTGCGCCGGGGTAATGAAGACAATTCCCAGGCCCACTCTGTTGAGCTTCTGATTGTTGAGCCTCCTACTGGTGGGGCTCCGGGAGGCGCCGTCGAAATGCATTTGCCAACACGGGACAACATGATCGACTAAGAGGATCATCTCATCAGGGAAATCTAGGTCCAGGGATTGATCCACAGAGGTTGGATGGGCAGCTAAAAAGTCTTTCAACGCCTGTCCCTTAATGGCCTTCTGAGGTACGAACCTAATATCAAACTGCTAGAGAATCACTGCCCACCATGCTAGTCGGCCAGTCAGCATGGGGCGGTTTAGGATGTACTTCAGTGGGTCTACCCGGGAGACCAACTGCACCTCATGGTGCTGCAGGTAATGTCGCAACGTCTCTACGGCGAATACGAGCGCAAGGCCGCTCTTTTCGATGGGGGAGTATCTGACCTCCGTATCGAGAAGCATGCCGCTGAGATAGTAGAGACTGTTCTTAGTACCCTCGTTATTCGTCTGGGCGAGCAGCGCACTGAGGGATCTCTCCAGGGCCGTCACATAAAGGACTAGTGGCTTTCCGGAGATGGGTGGCGTCAAGACCGGAGGATGGAGCAGATACTGCTTGATTTCCTCGAAGGCGGTCCAACACTCATCATCCCATTCATAGGCGGTGCCCTTCCTCATGAGCTGGGAAAAGGTCTTACACTTGTTGGCCAGATTCGCGATGAATCGGCGTATATAGTCTAAGTGGCCCAGAAGGCCTCGAAGATCCCGAATTTTGCTCGGGGGAGGTATTTGGTTGATGGCCTTAATATTCTCTAGGTCGATCTTGATACCTCGGTATCTGACAAAAAAACCTAGAAACATCCCAGAGGTGACCCCGAAGGCACACTTCAATGGTTTCATCTTCAGGTGACGAGAACAGAGGAAACCAGACACTTTCTCGAGGTCTTTGTGATGGTCCTAGCGCTGACATGATTTGACTATGAGGTCATCCACGTAGCATTCCACCAATGTCCCATGGATCGGTTTGAATTTGCGATGCATGGCCCTCTGATAAGTGGCACCTGCATTTTTCAAACCGAACGGCATAACCTGGTAGCAAAAGGTACCTTGGCAATCCCTGAAGGCAGTGGACTCCTCGTCTTCGGTGTCCATCCGGATCTGGTTGTACCTGGAGTATCCATCCATGAATGAGAGGGCTTGTAAACCGGCTGGGGCGTCAATCAATAACTCTGTCACCGGGAGTGGGAAGTCATCCTTTGGGAAGTGGCTATTAAGATCGCGGAATTTTATGCAGACTCTGATCTGCCCATTCTTCTTCATGACTGGCACAATGTTGGCATGCCACATGGGGTACTGGACTTCTTTAATGATGTTGTCTTTGATAAGCTTATCAACTTCGGCCTCAACCATAGCACCATGAGAAGGGTGCATTTTCCTGGGAGGCTTCTTAAACCCACGGTGTTATGTCGGGAGGCCCAGACGGTGAATGACTACCTGGGGATCTAGTCCTGGCATCTCGTTGTAACTCCAGGCAAACACATCGCGGTGCTATTTGAGGAAGTCTACGTACTACTGTCGCTCCTCGGGGGATATGGCTGCACTGATCAATGTGGGTCTCAGATCTGCCTCACTACCAAGGTTCACCTATACCAGTTCATCAACCATGGTAGAGTCTCCTTCGTCAAAGGCAGGGGGAGCATCCCCCAGGTCTTCCTCCCCACCCGCGGGGGGACTTCCCGCGACAGAAGATACTGTTGGGATATCAAAACCCGAGGGGCAGCTGGTGCTGGCTTGGGCAACAGCGGTCATCACATCGGGAGACCTACTTGCCATTGAGGCCATTGAGACCATTGCAATAAAAGGCATTCGATCCTATCCCATCTGGCCTTTTGGACTAAGGGGCCATGTTTGATAATATCAAAGCAGTGGTGACGTGTCAGCCTGAGTCGGTGGATTCCAGCCCAGTGGAAGAGACAGGTATGGCGTACCGCCATCGTCAAAAGCGTGACATTCTGGTACCGCACAGGGGTAGGAGGTTCCGGGTTGAACTGTGCCTGGTTGATGTAGGAGTACGAGGTGATTTTCCACCGTCTCTTGGACACGGGAACATGCCTTCCTTGCGTACCCGAAACAACAAAACATTGCCCCATTTCGGGGTTCGTGGTCTCCAACCGGTGGATCGGGAGGATGTAAGCATCATCCATGCTTGCCCAGGGATCACTTGTGACCAGGGTGGGTTCATCCTCAATTACTAGGATTTTTTTACCATTACTTTTGTAATAACCCACATCCAGATAGCGGGCCTCACAAGAAGCGAAAGGGGACGCATCTCCTTGGAGCACGCCTACTCGACCGTTGTGGGAGTATTTGAGGCACTGGTGATATGACGAAGGGACCGCTCCATGCAGATGGAGCCATGCCCTACCCATCAACACGTTGTAGGCGGTGTCCTGAGAGATGACCATGAACTCAGTGCTGGATATTAAGCCACCAAACTGAGTCTTCAGGCGGATATTGCGAACTACGGTTTTCTCGGTCCTGTCGTACCCTTGGATTCTGAGGTCAGAGGGAGTTTAATAACCTTCAAACAGACCCAGCTTTCACAACATCCAGGTCATAATTAGATTGATTCCAGAACCTGTGTCAACGAGGCAGCGGTGAACATCCACACCATTGAAGTGGCCAGTGATGTACATCGGGAGAATGTGCCCCTGTATAGGAGGGTCCTCATCTTCACCGGAGAACGAGATAACCACCTGACACTCAGCGTTTTCAATCATCTCGGAATGGAAGGCTTCTACAGCTGCTACCTCCGTCTCAAACTGGAGGGGGCTCCTTAGGGCCTCGGCAAGTGCCTCGTGCATTTCGGATGACAAGCGAAGGGCCTCAAGAATAGAAATCCTCACCGGAATGCTGGCCAGGTGCTTCAGGACATCATACATTCGTGCCAAACGTGATCCTCTGCTTACAGGAGGTCGTTTGGCATTTTGAGGCATAGCGGGTCCTGCCGGTTGAACTGGCAATCAGCTAGTACTGGGTACATCCTGCTGCCTACTAGTTGAAGCCTGGATAGTAGTCACCGAACTAGGATTGGATAGCAGAGGCTGGCCTGTAGTAGGGCAAGACTGACTGTGATACGGATGAGGAAGCTCTCCCTGATCTAGTAGCACGAACGGTGGTGGAGGTAGAGCCGAGAGCGTTAGATGGGGTTGCACGTGCTGAGCTCTGTGCTGAGCCCGCTGTCTGGTCTCAGTAGCGTGCACGGCTTGACGAAAAGTGCACGCTGACGTACCTCGTTGACCGGTGTGGTTGCGATTCTGCTGATGATGACGTCAGCTAGTAACAGTGGGGAGGTTCTCCTGGCGTTCCCCCTCGTCTGGAGTCATATAGGGCTTTACCAGCTCCACGGTGTTAACCGAAGCCTACCCATGGCTGTCGCTCGAGGATTTATCCACCGCTGGGCGGATTCTGGGAGGAATACCAATTTCAGGGCGCATAAATTCACCGAGAGTGTGGGATGACGATGGCACCGGCGGTGCGCGTTGCTTCTTCTTGCGTCGCCACAGCTTGCCCTTTTGGGTAGAGGTCGACGGTGAAGATGATTCGGAGGCACCGACTACTTCTTCTAAAGATTATGACTACTTCAGGCGCGACCAGATGATACCATGGGCATAGATGATGGTTTTTCGAGCCATCCAGCCGTCGTATTTCTGGGATCCGCGGCTGGGGACCTGCTTCCACTCGCCTTCGTTGTCGCTGCAGATCTCTGATCCTACAAAGACACCTGCCACTTGTGCTGGTGTTGGGCCCAACTTGACTACATTGTTATTGACCTGGTCTTGAAGCCAGTCATTGAACACATAGCATTTCTTGAGGGTGTGCCCCAGAATCGGATGATAAGGGCATTAGTTGGGGTGATTGGTGAGGTTCGCCTCTGCCGGCCTTCTCCACTCGGGCAGATTCAAAATCCCTTTCTCTAGAGCGCTTCAGAAGTAGCCAGGGACTTGATTTTCGTTAAACGAATAAGTCTGGTGCCTTCATTCTGGATAGGGGGCCCTGGGGGCTTGGGCCTGACGAGGGTCCGGAGGGGCCTTCTGGGGAGGCGACACCGGATTGTCTCGCCTAGGAGGCGGTGGCGCATTGCGCAGGGGAACCTGTCTGTTCTGAGGCGGTCGCTGCGGGGCAGGTACTTGTGCTTGAGGTGGAGGACCTCTACGGGGTTGCGGGGGTGGTGCCGCCAGCAGTAACTCCATCTACATCAAGGCTTCTATTTGGGCCACCGCGGCGGGTTCAACCCTGGCGGTCCTCCTAACCGGGATCAAGGGGGGCAACAAACGCGCCTGACTAGCCTGTTGTAGGGCTTCCTCAAGGCGCTGAGCCTTATCTGAGAAATCTATGAACCCTCCAGGGTAGATCTGGGTAATTAGGGAGGATACCAGCTCCATTTTGACATTCCCAACACACATCGTCAGTAATTTCTCCTGATTCAGTGGCATATCAAGGGAATACGTAAGTCCCTTCCACCGGGCGATGAAATCTGCAACCCGCTCATCAGGCCTTTTCTTGCACTTGAAGAGGTATTCGATGCTGGTCTTCCGCGTGGTGGAGCTGAACTGGTACAGGAACTGCGCAGCAGAGATCCTCCCAACTGGTCACTAATCCTGTAGGGATCTGGCTGTACCAGACGAAAGCTGGACCTTCCAATGTCTGTACAAAGCATCGGAGCTTGGCGGCTTCCTGCTGAGCCGGGGTCCCCAGCATGGTGCCACACCTGGAAGAAAAATGTTCCAAGTGCTGTGGTGGGAACCTTGTCTAGTTGAAGGGTGAGAAAGTGGGGTTCCCAAAACCCAGAGGTGCAGGCATATCATCCACCCACGCGGGATACAGCTTTCCATCCGGTGGGACCACCACCTTCCAAGTTTCCAACGCTTCGAGGTGGGCTGTGAGTGACTCAATAATATCATCCGGGTGGGGGTCCCTGCCTTGATGGGTATCCCAACCACAAGTGCATTTCCAGGTTCTTCAACACGGTAGATGGCTTCGGCCATTCATGGATCAGCTGGCGGAACGACCTGCGAGGCGACTGGGGGAACTCGGGCTGGGTTCTTCAGATTGCCCCGTCACTCAGGGGGGGTTGGCGAAACGTATCACGCCCTCTTTCCATACGCTCTGGCTTCTGCCCTGTCTGTGGCAGTAACATGATCAGGGTTGCCCGGAGGCATCTCACTGGGGGGAATTGTTCCTGCCCATGTTGCCCCGGCATTTGATTACCAAAGTCGGGTTGCCGCTCGGCAGCGTGCTCAACCAAGAGTTCGTCAACCAGCCTCTTCTGCTCGGAAAGCTACTGGTGTAACGTTTCCCTTTCAAGATCCTCCTCTGTTTTCTGTACAAAGACGGATGGGTCGGAGTGCTCGACAGTTCCGACGTGCTCCTTACCCTTTCCGGTGTTTCGACCAAGTACCAGCGACTCGGTGGGTACGTAGAGGCCTAGCAGGTTTCTCTGCTGACGGGTGACCCTCCGTGATGGGTCCGGCAGTGGTGGTACGCCCTCGGGGGGGAAGTCTCCATCAATGAGTTCAAGCTTGTCTTCCTTCTCCATAATGCCATCCATGTGGACCACAACCCCTCTTGAGGGCATGTGATCGATATCACATAATGAATCGGGCTGTCGTCGGATAGGGTCGAAGAGGAGAGCGGCATAGTGTCCCCAACCACGGACTTGCACATGGGGGGTAGCTTCCCTAACGATTCTCTGGAGTGCTTTGAAACTCTGGACACATTTTCGCTGAAGGGCGCTCTGGAGGCCTGGCGACTCAGGGTGATGGGCCACAAGAAGTGCGACCGCATCGATCAGGCGGCACTGCTCGCCGATTTCTTCGAAGTTATCTCGACTTCTGGGGTATTCCACCCGCTCTTAACGGAGGCGGAAGTCTGTCGCCCATAGGGTTCGACAGAAACACCCCACTTCTTCAGGGGTAAGGGACACTGGTACGCGAATGTTCAGTGCTTCCGTCGGCCAGAACTTCTACGGGAAGTAATCTGCTGCATGAATACACCTGAAGCTCTTGGGCTCGGACTCGGGGTCTGGCCCTGTATTGCCCCACTCATCAACCAAGGGTGACTGAGGGACCGGTAGTGGTACCGAGGTAGACCTATGGGATAGTAGACACGACCGAGGAGAATACGGCGAACGGGCTTACTGGCCGCCGAATTTCGGGCCATCCTCCGAAGAGCAAGGTTACATGGCCATGATGTCACGATACGACGGGCAGATAACCACAACTTCCGGCATCGGAATCACAGGTACTGGTGACTGGTCATGTCATCTCTCTACCGTCGTTGGCCCCCAAAATAGTTCTCAGTGATCTCTGGTAGAGGTAGAGGGAACTTCCGGTGATGATGGCAGTGATTGCGCATTCGAGACTTGCGGAATTACCAGGATCTCTTCCTCCTGGATGTACCTACAGAGAGAGATGGTAATCTGATGGAACTCATGTTCCGGGAGAATGAGGCTAACACATCTGCTTCCTGCCCCAGTCCTTGATACGGAGGAGCGGGGATAAGGTTCCATGGCTGAATCGCATTCTACCTCAGAGTCGGAGAAGCGGGCAGGTTTGATCTCCACCCGGGCTTTCCCAGGATTCTTCTTTTGGTGGCGACGACCCGCTATCCTGCCCTGGGGTGGCTCTTCGGGATAGGGTTGATCCCTATCATGGAGTCTCGGTGTGGCTCTGGCACCGTGGCGGAGGGGGGCCCTACTCGAGACAGCCGGGGTTCGAGGAGAACCAGGGAAAATGACGAAGGGTACATGGGGAGGACCTCCATGAACAACACCCATGTGGACGGAGCCTCTGTTGGAATCAGTAGGAGCATGGGGAGGACCTCCATGGTCGATGCGGGTGGAGCGAGGTTGACCTTCACTCCTTGAGTTTTCGGGGTGAGGAGGACCTTCGCCGGTTGCAGAGAGGACGTAGGGAAGGCCCCCTCATTGGAGAAAGACCGGATGGACGGTTCCTTCAGATCGGCAATCGGGGGCAAGAGGATGGGCTCCATACCCTGTATAGTGGGCGCGGGAATGGTTTTCGCACAGGGCATCACTGCCGTGGGGTAGGTCTTCCTTCGGGATGGGGGTAGCACGAGGCATACCTCCATGACGAACTTCGAAGCGGGGAAGGCCCACGCTCTGTGGACTAGTGGTACGGGGAGGACCTCCGTACGGGGTGACATCACCGTAGGTCAGTTCGCGGTGATCATAACTTGGGCCTGCAACCCGAAGAGTCAACCCAGCCTGCCCGTGGGGCGGTTGGGGTCTCGATCCTGGTTGGGTGAAGGAGTGCCCCTTCTCAGTGTATGTGGGGGCTTAATGATTCACGTCGGTGGTGGCTTGGGCCACTGTAGCTGTCGACGTCAACGCGCCTGGGCGAGCGTCCTAAGCCCGGGCCCGATGCTGATGTCGAGTCGGGCGGGCTGGTGCAGGTGGTGAAGGGGCATGGCCTGCCCGCTCTTCCTGTAGAGTCGGACGGCGGCGCTGACGCGGCTGGGCGAGAGCTCTCTCCTGAAGCCCTTGGGTCCGGACCCTGAGCGGGCTGAGCCGGATGGCGCCCACCTCTTCGGCGTAAGGCAAGGAGTCGCCAAGGCGTTCCGGGGACAAGCTCCCAAAACGGTTGAACGTTGGGGTGGGGAGCAGGGGCTCCCTACGCGGCCTTTTAGGGCGGCGTTGACAGTGAGGCCTGGATGCCTCCAGGTCCAGGCAGGCAATATCCCTAGTTGGGATGACCCCTTCCTCCTCGTACCTGCGCACGAGGTTGTTGATCACCCTTCGCTAGATGACCTCTGATGGGGAAAGGGGATGTGGGTGCCCCGTATTCCGCGATGTTGCAGCCATTGTAGCACTAGCGGCGCCATGTGGGGTGGCTGTGGCGATGTTTCCCCTGCCCCTACGTAGGCTAGCGGGCGGTGATCACATCTCTGTAACAGCAACCTGGTTCCTGAGAAATGAAGGGATCAACTCATTAGCATTGAATGGGAAAAGGATTGACGACTACTGCCCCAGTGCCCTTCCATTCTCCAGGTTTGTAAGAAGGATCCACGCCAACACGCAGCGGAATGGAGTGCCCCACGTTCTACTGCCCCGACATCCGAGGAGTTTCACGATAGGCCCGCTATTTTATTTGCGGGACCAGGCACCAGGTATCTGGATCCGGTGACACATCAATCTACTGGTGTCTGGAACGCTACTAATCTCCACATTGAGAAGAATAAATTCACGTCGGGTTCACCATTTCTGTTTCCAATGCTTTCGTCGGGGCGTGCGCGCGCACCCGTCCGCGGAGGACGACGCGCCGCGCTTGTTGCCCCGCATTCCCTCTTTCCAAAGGCGGGCGGCATTCGCTCCTTATTCAGGGACGTCTGCTCCTTGATCGAAACGGGATGATGGGATGTCCGTTCTTCCTTATGTGGATTCCTCCTCCGAACTCGTCACCTAGTCCGGGTCTCCCTCATAGATTTCATACGTAGTTCGTGAAACTCTTCCCAGTTCCATGTTTCCATGGACGCCGGTTAATTACACTACTTCTGTCAAGACATTCCAAAGGGTCCAGTCCGGGCAGCAACCTTCAGTCGGGGGAGTAGTCACGTTGAGGCATCATTAGCATGTCTGAATGCTGGGGAACCTGGCATGTCTGTCTATTATCCCTGATCTCAGGGCTTCTCGAAGGCGTGGAAGCCCGAGGCATCCCACATTGAGCGTGGGGAATTATATGTCATAGACACATATCTGAGGTTTTCCTCAACTTCTTGTGTTTAACATAGGGTACGCCACGAGTTTAACGTCCAGTGGAGACGGATCAACCCAACCAGAGCATTAGCTAGGATAGGTCGGATTGAGGGATTTCCCTTGGAGGGATGCCGATATCGGGGCCAGCTCGTGGGCGGCTGTGAAGAGTGTACCGACATGGTCTCACCGGGATATGATGGTCCGGTTGAGGATCGGGGTGGATGGTGGGTGAATGGAATGGAGGGGAGTGAAATGGGACCATTTCAGGGGCGATGGTAGAGTTGGGCTTGAACCTTGAAGAGGCTTCCTACGTTTCCCCGTGGCAGGGAATCAAAGTCCATGTAGATTGGGATGGTGCTGGTAAATCGGCATATGGGTGGACCTTGGTCCGATGGGCATCGTCAGCGAACTGACGTGAAGGTAGACCTCAGTCCGATGAGAGATGGGTGTTGGTGGACAGACGTAAATGAGGTCGGAATGATCGGATGGTGGGTTTGAACCTTGTAGAGTCTTCCTACGTACCACGCCTTGACATGGATATAAGTCCTCATAGTTCGGGTTGGTCACAGCGGCTTGCCGTTGGACTGGAATTGCAGTTTAACGTCGTGCTGGACGCAGGTAGAACTCGACATAAATTGGATAATGGGTGGGCTTGAACCTCATGGAGGCTTTATACGTCCCATTCCTTGACATGGATCAAAGACCTTGTAGTTCAAATGAGGCTTTGTCAGTGAACCGATGTTTCGGTTGACCTAGGTCCACTTATGGTGGGCTTGAACCTCGGGAAGGTTTCCTACGTACCATGACTTGACATGGATAAAAGAATCGTAGTTCACTATGGAATGGGTGTGCAGTTTAATGTGATGCGGGACAAGGGGGCATACAGTTTAATGTCATGCTGGACGGGGGTGTGGAGTTTAACATCATGCTGGATGGGGGGGGCGAAACTCGACATGAATGAACGAACGAGTAATGTGGCTTGTGGTTTGAACCTCATGGAGGCTTCCTACGTACCATGCCTTGAAATGGATCAAATTCCTCGTAGTTCACTGGTTGGTGAGTCACGACGGCTTGCTGTCGGACCGGAATGCAGTTTAACGTCATGCTGGACGGGGATGGGACCCGACGTGAATAAAGGTCGGGTTGGCTTGAACCTCATGCAGGCATCCTACGTACCATGCCTTGACATGTATCAACGTCCTCATAGTTCGCTATGGATGGGGGTCAGGAACGGTGCTCACTCTAAGCCCACGTTAGTCATGCTCGGTGTGAGAAAGAAGAGGTTGCAAGGACTTGACGGTCACGTCGCGAAGGATGTGTCTGTGAGAAGTGAAAAGGGGCTTACACATTAGGCGGCCTGTGGTGATGGGACTTACTCCAGGATGGAGGCCCAAGGTCGGTTCATAGTTTAACGTCATGTGTTGAGGACGTGGAGTTTGGCAGTTTAACGTCCTGCAGCTCGGACGAAGGGGGTTCACTCCGCACCCCTAGGACTTACATAACCGGTACCCTCTGGCCCTTGGGGAAGGGAAAGTACCCGAAAGGACATGGTCAAGGGGGGTTGTGGAACGAACCATCAAGGGGTCCACGTTAGTGTGGCTATGCAAAGAAGCAATAGCCGTTAGCGTGCCTACGTGAAGAAGCATTAGGAGAAGCAATGCTACGAGTGGTATTGTCCATGGGACTTTGAAATCACATCGTCCAAGCCTGGAGGGTCGCACGGGAAGAGGAATTGCTAAGCAAAGGAGTGTGCTTCACGAAGTGGAGTGCCTTGGCCTTAGCATGGGGCATATGTGTGAGTGGACGGTGCTTCGTGAAGTGGAACAGTGTTTGCGGAGCAATGCCTCGCGAAGAAGAGGTGCCTCGCGAAGCATGGTCCTGCGAAGCAGTGTGCTTCGCGATGTGTAGCGCTCCTGCCTTAGCATAGGAATCACTAACATGGGTTGGGTGTTTCGCGAAGCATAAGTGCTCCGCGGCTGCCCGGGTTCCCGTGGGATCAACTTTCTTCACGAATGCCCTTGAGATTAGAGAAGGGTATCCCTCTCCGAAGAGGGGCTCAAAACAAGACAAAGAAAAGGCGCCTCGCGTAGTAGAAGTACCTCGCGGAGCTCATGATTCCAGGGGCAAAGAGTTCTTCGCGATTCGGGAGAGGAGAAGCTGAAAGGTCGGATTGTCCGTATATTAGACTCAGGGGGAGTTCAGTATTTATAGGGAAGGGGAGCTGTGAAGCAGAACTCGTGTGCCGCCTCCGGTGCTTTGCGGCGCACTCGCGAACGACAACGGCGCCCGCGGAGAGTTACCGCCTCTGGAGCTTCGTGGGGCCGCGATGTTCGGGGGTGCTCCGCGTTGGTGCTTCGCGGCGCGCTCGCGAACGTCAATGGCGTACGCAGAGAGTTACTGCCTCTGGAGCTTCGTGGGACCGCGATGTTTGAGGGTGCTCCGCGTTGGTGCTTCGCGGCGCGCTCGCGAACGTCAATGGTGTCTGCGGAGAGTTACCACCTCTGGAGCTTCGTGGGGCCGCGATGTTCTGGGGTGCTCCGTGTTGGTGCTTCGCGTCGGTGCTTCGGGTCGGTGCCTCGCGTCGGTGCTTCGCGGTGGTGCTTCGCGAGGCAGTGCGCCAACCTTCTTTTTTTGCTCCTTTCTTTCGGGCCATATTTTGGCGCCAACAGTTGCCTATTTTTTATTAATCCCTCATACATCCATTTTTATTTCAATGTTATTATTTAACCCTTTCAATTTTATTAAACCCACACATGACCCTTTATATACACCAGGTACCATGTTGAAATTTAGTAAGGGGACTCTACATTATTTTTTTGATTAAAGCATATTTCATATTTTATTCCTTTTATTTCAAAATAATAAATTTGGTATATTATTTTCAACATCCCTATTACATTATATTTGATATAGAAATAAAAAGAGATACTAAGATCTCTCATTAAACGATTCTTGTTAATATTTGAGTTAATTTGTTATGTACAGAGATTTCACCATGATTTCCCATGAACATTAATTGTATTGTGAATACTAATTACCATATCCTATCAAGGATGTTTCTCTTTATGTTGTTATACACTGTTTATTAGGTACATCCATGTAGTTATTCCAAACTCAGTATAATTTTAAAAAAAATTATTGAAATTGTATCCATATTTTATGATCAATGGGTAACACTTATGCATGTGGTTGATATTAAAATTTTGTGATCACCAACAATTATATTTGACTCCAATTCATTAGGATAAATTTTTGATACATCAGATGTCACAAAAGGGATTACGAAGTGATCTTAATCAACAAATGGAATTTTTACATGATGATGTATTTTTTGATAGAATTGACTTATGCTTATGATTATGTTTTTATTGATATTGCAACATTTACATGTTTCCTTTATGTTATCCTACATTTTCATTCCTTATTGATCATGTTCATGTTTCTCACCCATTTTATATTCCACTTAAATTCCTATACGCTATCATTTTATAAATACAGACAATTATTACATATTTTTTATTTATTAGGATTTATACCTCACACATTTCTTATGTATATCCCTAGGTTGTCCAATGATGTTTTAATAATGATTGAATATTATGATCATGTTATGGATTTTTTCTATAATATTGATGTACAATATATTTTCAATTCTTGTGTAATGTAATTAATTCAGAAAGACAATATAATTCTCATTCATCAAGGTTGTATTATGTATAATATTTTGTATTAAATAATGATTTAATTAATAATAAAAACTATTGTTGTAATATTAATTAATCATGATTGATACTGTAATTGAAATTTATTTCATTGTGGTTTTGCCTCATTTTATCAAACAATTCAATTTTTAATCCATTCATGCATGATTCATTTTGAATATCTATTTAATTAGAATTATTTTCATTTATATCAACTCACACATAAATATAATTTGTGAAAATATGTATATATTATTTTGAAAAAACATTCTATATTCCAATGTGGCTTTTAAAAACTCCATTTTTATAAGAACAATTATACATAAAAATATATTTCATAAATAACATTCTACCATCCTTCTCTAGATGGTTTATGATCATGTTATGACCTTTAAGGACATAAGGAAATGCATTGCTCTTCAATATATTGACATTTTAATATGGATTATTATTATAAATTAAACTAGGTATGTTTTAACAAATAACTTCATTGTTATCTATTTTTTACGATAATGTAGCCTCTTTTATTAATATTTTGAACATCATTTCTACTCTATGTATTTTTATTCCAATATGGATGATCATATGAAAATTGAGGTTGAGTTGTTTTACAATATAATTTATTTCTCTAGAATGTTTATGATCATGTTACACATTTTATTTTAATGGGGAAATGTGTTGATATTCTTGATAATTAGTTTAATATATTATAGTCTAACTATTTTTTGAAATCCTATATTCTTTAATATATATATGACCATATTTTAATTCTTCTATAATTTCGTTATGGAATTGTAATAAATATATTGGGTTCTCTCATAGTGATTTCATATGACATTATCAAGTGATGATATGGGTATAATATTTTATATCCTATTATTTCATTGATTGGTATCATGAGACAAAAAATTTAGTTTTTGGTGTATATTACTCCCCATATTAGTATATTTTCTTGGAAATTCACTTGACTAAATGTTTTTAACATAAACCATTATGCATTAAATCATAATTAGATCTTTTATTATTGATATGAATGATTTAATTTATTCTAATGGAAATTAAATTTTAATAATTTTAATTGATTGTCAAATTATTCAAATTATTTTTTCTTTTTATATTCATTACACATTTCATATTGTCTTGAAATATTTAGTTATGTGTTTATCATATTAATAATTTTTTTATAACCATTTTTAGGTTTCCATTCCACATGTTATAATGAAAATTTTTACACATGATATGACTAAAAATATAGATTTTATAAATGATATGTGGTAAATGTTTAGTAATTTTTATTGATTATGTAGATTCTTATATAAATAAAATTCAAATAAATAAGAATGATAAATATATAATTAGTTTATTTTTTAGTTCCGTAAATATTTACACATAGATGGTCTTGGGAATGTATGTAATGAAACGTATTCTTTATTTCAGGTAATTATACAATAGATATGTCTGTAAATGTATAGTTTTAATTGATGATAGTATATAATGTGTGTACTTATGAAACTGAATCCCAGATTGTGGGTTAAAGGTATCAATGTTGGTATCAGAGAGAGGTTTATATAAAATTATAGATAAGAGTATTATTTTAGAATTATTTAATTTTGTAATAGTTATTGGTGATCAAAATTTAAATTTTTTATAAGAAACTGAGATATAAAATGATTTCACTTTTAGAAAATAATATAAATTTAATTTTTGTATGTGGGAAATAGAACTCTATTAAAAACCATAAGAGTATGTGCATATAATATTTATTATTATAGGATATCAACCATATATTTTAAATATGTAGGTAATATTTTGTGCTCCTTTAAATTAGAACTCTTTATTGATGGTAAAAGTAGATGCAAGATTATGAACATATATACATAGGTGTAACAACACTAAATGTACATATTGCGCATTATCTAGAAAATCACATATAGCACAATAATGTGGATTAACTGATCACCTGGTTTGAAACTTTGAGATGATATTCTTTGGTTGACTCATAGTCATTTTGTGAAAAAATTAGGAATTTTTGAAGATATTTATATTATATTATTTAATAATAATTTTTCCATGGATAATATTGATTGAAGAATATAGATTTATAAATTCTGGTAAATACTAAGTTATTTGTTCATTCTGACATAAGGGATTAATTATACATCAAATGTATATTTTTTAATAATTTTTGGGTTTATAATATTTTTTGAATTTTTATGAAAATTGTGGATCAATATTTTGAGGACTAGAATATGATTTTTTGGGGAACCCAGCTCAGTTTAACTTATGTTCAAGTAATAAATATATATTTTAAGTTGTGGGTGATATATTTTGGACTGAGTTTAAATCAAAATGAGTTGTAAAATATATAGTTTAATAACAGATTGTGATATTGTGATATAAATTATCTTTTAGTACCCCAATTTTTATTTTTTATTAATATCCCATAATTACAATAAATAATGTAAACTTTTTCATATTTTTTAATGATTGGATCCCAATGAAACTAATTAAACATTGAACAGAACAGATAATGAGGAAATAGTCCCAACAAAAAATTTAATGATATATTGGTTGGATTGTGAAATATTATGATCATTCCAAAATATGTATCCTAAATTATGATTTTAAATGTGATCATATTAGAAATATCAAACTCAAAAAAGAAAAGAATAATGGAAACTCATATAATTATGAGGGATAAACATAATGAAAGAAAATAGATTCTATTTCTTATAAGTCAAAAATATGTGTAGAGACATAGGTAAATTGATATAAATGTTCAACTAAACACTATAAGTGTGGAACCGAAGTTCATCTATTTAATAAAAATAATGGAATGATAAATTATACACCAATATATTTTTCAATTTTGATAGAGTTGGCTTTTTAAAAACCAAACGTACCAATCAAAATCCGAAAGTGAGATATAGTTACCAAAAACCATGGGAACCATGAAAATACTATTTAGATACTACTAATATATATTTTTGTGAGTTCAAAATATAGATTCTAATGTGTAATATTTTAGGAAATTTTTCAGTTTCTACTATATAATGAATTATAAGTAAAATCTCATAGTAGTTTTATTATTATATCAATAATTTTCAATGTTTATGTGTTTTTTCCTCATCGATCTAGTTCATCATCACAATGAAAATTTCTAATTGAAATTATAAAAGGGTTATCTATATACATGTACATTTATATGTATTTTCTATATAGATAAGTATTATTCCAAATCATATAGAAATATATGACCATCTTGCAGTGTAGAGTTTTATATGAGTTTCCTATAGAAATTAATCTAATCTTATTATTCAAATTTTATTGATGAAATATATTTATGTGGGAGAATCGAACACCATGATATTTTAATATATGATTAGAATTAAATTGGATAATATTTTTAATATACTTATTGTCCTGAAATATTCAACATAAATGAAACCCAAATATATTTAGATAAAAATTTTATATTGAATTTTGAACAACAGAACATAAAAATTGAATTAGAAAAAATATATAGTATTAATCAGATTAATAAATATATTTATAAAAAATTAAATTTTTATAATGATTTGAATGAAATTGATTTTGTGTATCTAATATTACTAATAATTAATTTTATTATTTATGAAACTATTTATTAAAAAAAATCCATTTTTATGAAAAGATTCATTTTTTTCATGAGATATAAGATTAATGCAGATAAATTATGTTTTATATCTGTAATAACTAAATGAATTTAGTTTTTATATGATATGAAATAAGGATACTAACTATTGATATTTCAAAAGATCATCAGATAAAAATGTTTTTCATTATATTTTTTTTTGTTATTCCAAAATTGAATATAAAAATTTTTGAGTTAAAATATAGACTAAAAAATATATTTTATTTATTTAAAAAAATATCATTAGAGTAATTTTTGGAATTTATTATATAAAGATTATTACTAGTTGAATTATGAAATAACACTAGTATTACTAAAACAAATATTTTTTGATATTATTTAAATATAAAAAATTGCGTAAATGTTTCAGAAAAATTAGAAAATAGATAAATTATAATAATTTTGACAAATAAATTTATATTAGAATTTTTTTATTTTTAAAAGGCCACATATATAATTTTTGGAACTTATGTATGATTTTACTATAAAAAAATTTTAAATCAAATATATTAAAAATAACATTTCATCACATATTGAAATTAATTAAAAAAAATTAAATCATATTTTAGATCAACATAATTATATTTAGTAATACAACCAACTAATTTATTTTCATAAATGTATGAAAACTGTAATTAAATATAATGAATATAATAATGGTAGAACTATTAATTTCAATGAATTATTTTATTAATATTGTCTTATTTGTATGTAGTAAATTTAATCTATATACATAATATTTTGAATATAATATTTTCTTTGAAAAGATACATAGTTATATTAACACACATTTAATATGTATTTAATTCTAACTAAGAATAACAACACATAATTTTAAAAATATAATTTTCTATTGAAAATTATTTTCCAATGTATAAATTTTTTTAATTTAATATTTGATATTATTATATTTATAAATAAATTAAAATTAAATATTATTTTATTGTAATAATATTTTCTAATAGGGTTCATTATAATATTTTAGAATGATAAATTACTTATCAAAAAACTTGTGACCATATTAAAAAGGGTAAAAGCATAATCAAATTGAAAATTTCAATTACATTTGAAACATGTTTGGAAAATAATTTCTTATGTATTTCTCAGTCTTGTATATCTAAAAAAATTATATTCATTAGTTGGGGGACATTACTGATGAAATGTTAAATGATATCATTGAAAATTAAGGGATGTTCTCAAAAGTACCCTTTGTTCACATAAAATAGTGGACTATTACAACTAATCTATTGATACACTTCCCATTATAATACACGTTAAAAATATACCCAAAATAAATCTATTTGATTTTATTTTCTCTACCATAATACAGTACTCTATATATGTAATACTCTTGTATTCATATCCATGTATATTGCTAAAACAAGAGTCTCTATAGAAGTATCACATTCATTTCAATCATTCATTCTCAATTACTCTCCTCCAATAATATCTTATCTATAACAATATATGTATATAATTATATTTTTAATAATGAGATGTTATTATGTGAATAAGAAAAAAATTATTTATCCCACTACAAAAAATTTCATTATTTCCAGTTAATATATTACCACCTTTAAAAGTTCACCTATAATATATTTTTTCAATCCCAATATCACAAATTTTTTTACAGATGTGACAGAAAAATAAATATGATATATAAAAAATAAATCTTCTTCTAAAAATTAAATTTAACATATAAATTAACTTTTTATCATTCATTGATAATTGGGATCATTAATTATTATTATGTATAGACTACATCTGCCATAAGGAATTATTTTCATTTCTCATCACAACCCATCTTGGAAATATTTAATGGTATATTAAATATATAAGAATTATTTCAATAAAAATACAAATAAATAGAATATGTTAATAAATGTTCCAAAAAAAATTAAATATAGAATAATAATCTTCTAAAGATTTATCTAATATATATAATATGATTATGCTGAAATTTTAGATCATCCACATAATAAGTTGAAAACAATGTAATGTTCTTCATCTCAAATTCCTCCCTCTATGAATTGTTTTACATTGTATTCCTATTTTTTTTAAACTACATAAAGATAGTGATATAATATCAGGAATTATATTCTAATCACTTTAGGTAATGATCTATTATAACACATCACCTTAAATATTTTTTATTTAAATGTTTCTATTGTCACATGGGTTCTTTGTTGAAAACATTAATTTATCGAGACATGTTTATGATATACACAATTATATCCGTTTAATAGTGTATTCACGTTATATATATATATATCAATATTATATATATTTTATCTTGAGAATCCCTATTAAAATTATTGTTCCCTTATTGTTTTGGATTTTAATTTAATTGTTTCCCATGTATTAAAGATTTTTGGTAATTAAATATCCATTAATAGAGTAATAAACATTATATTGAACTTATTTTATTTAATTTGGTTACAATATTGCATTTTAATATTTTATGTGGTATCATATAATTTTTATGCGATATATATTCCCAAAATAAAATCCATATATTAAATATTTCTCACTTATTTGGATATGTTTATAGTAAGTGTTATTTCAATCTCAAATCAACTTCCTTCAGTTTTATTACTTTTTCATTGAATATTTTACCCATGAATTATTTTTTAAAAATTGTTGTATTATTATATGGTAATTTACATTCATATTTTGTAAAATAATGTTTTTTTAAAATACATTAATAATCATTATGCAACATGGTTTTTAAAAATATACATATTAAAATGTTTTAAATTGGATTCCCATTCAAAATAATTTGTTCTATATTCAAAAAAATGTTTATATTATAATATATTTTGTCGTTTATAAAGAACCATTAATATAGATTAATTCCAAAATGATATTTTTTTGAAATATTATATAAACCATTTTGAAAGTAACTTTCTAAGGTGACTAATAACATGTTATCTTTTGAAATTTTTAAAAATGATTTCTCAATAAATTGTTTTTTATTATATTTTAGATATCTTAAATAATATTGAATTCCCTCATAGTTTTCTTGATTCATGATTTGTAATATTATATATAATAGTCTTTTTATTGGTATAAATCATGGTAGAAAAGAACTCAAATCTTGATCCTTTATTGTGTAATACCATTTGATGTATTATTTTACAAGGATTCATTCATATATTTCAACAAATTTATATTTTTATATCTATACACAAAGGATATATTATCATTAAATAATCCACCATATTTCCATGGATTGATTATGAAATGTCCGTTTGTTTGTATAAATGATCCAATATTTCATTTATAATATTTAACCATACTCCTTCCTTAACAAGATGGGTTATTTCCATGTTATTATTTGACCTACCATTATCATAACCCTTTCATGATAAAAAACGATCAATTTTGTTTCAAATAATCTAATTTGAGAATAATTTAGGATTATTAATTTAGTAGTATTTCATCTTTTTAATATTGCTGATATTGGTAAAAAATTCATTCAAAATATAAAATGTTGATTTGGTAGAATTCAACTACCTATAATTGAAAATATCTGAAAAGCATGAAATAAAGTTTTAAGATACATCAATGAGATAAGAAGAATATTATTTATAATATTGTTGAATGTGGATTAATTAATGTATCACATGTTGGCTAGAGTAGAGAATGTCGGAACTAGTGTAATTTTGGTTGCAACTCATATATGGAGAAGACCCACCATCATTCTGGTGGAGTGAAACTGGATCACCAATGGTAAATTAAAAAAGTATCCAAAACCACATGGATTCTATCAAACAGTTTTTTTAGGACCACTAGGTAGGTGGTTATAGTTCCAAAATCCAATAATGTTCTTGGAGATCCACTAAAAAGCCAGACATGTGCACCATATAGTCATTAGTTTCAGATAAACACATCTTAGAGAACATTAATTATTATGGAAATTTCCATTAATGTGTTCATAAAAACATTCAATTATATTTGTAATGACCTGGAATTTCCATGTTATTTATTTAATTAAATGGAAATTTTACGAGTCTGTAAAAATTGACGGTGCATGATTATGTGGCCCGGTATTCCTGAAATCAATTTCTGAAGTTTTGTTCGGGTACATTCCATGAATGTTCGAGGAGGTTTTTATAACTTTTAAACCAGTGCTTAGAAATGAAATCTGAGGACACCGCTGAACTCGCAGCACCGATATTCGCTTAAGAAGACTTTCACCTCAACGGTAGTTGGTTGAGGGTGGAAGTAAGTTTTTTGGTTTTACATAGAAATAATAAAATAATATATGCTCATATTTTATTTTATTTTGTTGTAACCACCCATGTGGGAGTTGTAGGGTGGGGATCACCCGAACTTAACCTCCCATGAATGGTTATGGTGGTAGGTCCCACAAGAACTAAACCTCCCACAAGAGGTTATAGTGGTGGGGTCCACCCGGAACATAATCCCCATTTAATTTAGAGAAACTCTCAACTCCCCTCATTAATGAGGGAGAGCCTCTTAACCTGCTCTACCATTATTTGTGCCATCCCCTACCTTAATGGTTCCACCACCTCCTTTAATTTTTTACGCCACACACATTAATTAATTTGGCTATTTTAATTCTTTCCAAAAAAATAATAGATGTTTTAATCTATTATTTTTCACACCTTGAATATTGGGTGGAAATTGGGGTAGAGGAGGAGCTCTTGGGAGAAAGTTTCTCTAACGAAGAATGAAGAACTTCCTCATGAAGAATTTCGGTGAGGAGCATCTTTCAATTCTTCCTCAGAAGCACCATGCGAAGGAAAAAAACATTGGATGTATTTGACGACCGACCTTCCCTCCTCATCATTGTCAACGAACGGACGCACGAGCTCAAAATTGGAGGTGTGTAGTGGAATAGATGAACGACGACAACTCTGTCTTCTTCTCCATGACTCCATCATCAACAAACAAAAACGGTAGGGGGTTTTTGTGATTGATTTTATTTTCCAATGATTCTTTCCTTCCAAAACACATAAAGTTGATCATCTTATAACTTTTTATTCCGCATACGTTTTCTGTTTGTGGGTTTTGGGATTAATCATTGTGGGAGGGTTTGTTGAGCATCATTCTTGTGATCCAAATTTGGCCACCCTAAACGTAGAGGTTGAGGACCAATCCAACATGGCCCGACCTCTCCACCATTCTCCTTTGTGTTTTTTCGAAACAGAGGAAGGAAAAAATGGTGATGAAGGCGATGAAGGAAATGGTTGTGCCACCTGCAGCCTCCACACCCCATGATTCCCCCACTGCGTTCCGCGCCACCGCCGGCCGAAATGGTCGTGCCCCCTTATGGTTCCCCGACCAAACCGCCCCCGTGGTCTCTGCACTTCTAGCTGAGCCGCCCCAGGCCGAGCCACCCTGGTTGTGCCGTCTTCCAACCAAACTGTCCATGGAAACACTGGCCTCCCAGTCGAACCGGCTCCCGGCCAAGCTTGCCTCACGAGCAGCCCTGGCCACTTCGGCCTACTAGCCCCACGCCGCCCCATCCCACCGGCTTCCTGAGCCCCCGTCAGAACTGGCCCCAACCGTGCCACCACGGCCCCGAGCCGATCCACCCAGAGTCGTCCCCTCGCAACACCCCCTAGGTCGAGCCGCCCTCGCGGTGCCCTCCAGGCTGAGCTTCCCTCATGTCGAATCACGGCCGGTCTATGCCCTTAAGATCGGTCCGCGCCCTCACAGCCCTCCACAATGCCTCGCGGCATGCTGGGCTGATCCCAGTAGGCTGGGCCGAACCTAAGGGGCAAGACCACCCAACGGGTTCATCCAGACGCACCGGGTCAGGCCAGGTCAGACCAGACTCGGGCCCACTAAGACTCATTACATTCTATTGGACATATCATTATCACCAGACGATCGTTTAACAAACCATCAACAGCCTTGGTAATAGTGGGGAATTACAATCCCTATGAGTGTAACACAATAGTGTTTGGGGTAAAATTGAGAATCAATTAGGTTAGATCGTGCACGAATCCAACCGGGCCCCCAGAACTAAAAGGCTAATAACACACAGACCGGGCATCAGATTGACACACCGTCTATTGGGTTGATACACCTATGACGTGGAAGACCGTTGAGATACCTCCTTTTGGGACTTCATGATAGTTAGAGTATCAACCCGTAGCTTGTGGAGTAGATCCTTCCAGTGACGAGCGAGCGGAGTGTGGCGACGTAGTAGTTGACTGAGACCTGACGACAGTTGATTGTTTGATTCAGAGTGACTCTACTAGCCTAGTGGGAAGCACATGGGGGTGGCGGAAGACCCATGTTGGAGGAGTGCGCTTGGTGATGCGGCAGACCCACAATTCTCCACAGGAGGAGTACCTCATAAGGCTACGAGGAGGACCACCTGGGTGTGGCAGTAAACCCATGGTGGGGAGCACCTCTGTTTGACACAGAAGACCCACGATACTCGATAGGAGGAGTACTTCAGCAGTCCAATGTTACTGGGAAGCGTAATTTGTGTCGTGGCTGACCCACTGTACTCGATTGAGAACGAGTTCTCCAGCAGCAGGGGTTTCGATAATGTGACTTGAGATGTTACATGATACTACCCCTGACATAAAATCATGGTTGTGATGAGTCTTTAATTTTCTGGTTTCCTCATGAATGAGATGGATTACCTAATAACTTAAGTATATGTATGGACATATATCTATGTATGGTTATATATTGTTTCTTTAATTTTTTTGTTTATCCTTGCTAGATTTGTGAGACGTTGAGGGTCTCAGGGTCCCAACTGAGTATCGTTATACTCAACCCTGCATGGGATATTCCCACACCTTGTTCTGTTGGATGCAGACGACATGCAGTGCTGACTATGGCTGAGAGTACCAGGACTGGACGGTACCCATAGGTGGACCATACAACAAGTCGGTACATAGAGGAGACTGACAGACGTGGATTGTTGAGGAGGGTATCTATACCTACCATTCAAGTAGGAATCCTGGAGGACGACCCAACATTTGTTTTTATAAGTTGTACTTGTACTTCTAGTTCCTTTAACTTTATAGATGGGCTTGTATTTTCGGACCCTTTTACATTTCAGCACTATTTTTTTATACAGTTTACCTAGTATATTGTATCCAGTTATGTGCACTTTCGTGTGCATTTATTGGTTAAAAAGAAAATGCCTTCCCAATTTTAAGGAATTATGACTTTCATGCAAGTCACCAGCCACTAGCCTATGGATGGCGGGATTGGGGTAGTCACAGAACGGGCCGTAGGGGATGGTTCATGAAAAATTGGTATCAAAGGAGTCCGTTATACTGTAGAAAATTGCACACTAATCTTTTCTATGAAGCAATAGTGTTATGTGTAGTGAGTGTGGTCTTCAGTTTAGGGAGTCTAGTTTTGATGCAGCGACCGACATATCTATACACCAGGACCATGAATTCTGATTTCCGACTCAGTGTATGAAATCATTGATTTTGTGTGTGTTTTAAAATGTTTTCATTAAGTCATCTCACCAGGTCAGCTCAACAGGTATACACTTTTTAACCATAGTGCACCTGTTTTGTTCTGGATGCCTCCACACAGACAGCTGGATAGTGTTCTGAGAGTCGTATGCACTGATATCCCACTGAGTGGTGAGGACTCGGTGTAGGGCCCTCTTCCAATAGAGGCACCTGTGGAGGCATCATCGGTACCATTACCCGTTGGGCCACCGATGCCACCAGCCTCAGCAGTAGACATTGCACGCAGCTTTACCGCATTTCCCGAGTTCCAGCACCATAGGCCACATATGTTTAGGGGATTGACGGACCCACAAGAAGCTGAGGACTTTCCGGAGGCTGTGGTGAGAGTCTACCGACTGGTAGGGACACCCTCCGACCTCACGGTGATACTGGATGTCAGTCGTCTATATGTAGAAGAGGTATAATTGTGGAGCATGATACTCCAGGTCCATGACGGGGTGATTCTTATTTGGTATGACTTTGAGAGCCTATTTTGGGAAGATTTTTTCCCAGTGACACTTTACACAGTGCGTATACTGGAGCTACTTCATCTACAGCAGGGCAACATGACTATAGCTCTGTACTCAGCTAGGTTCACTAACCTCTCATGCTACTCCATCGATATAGTGTGGGACCCATTCTTTAGGGACCGAAACATTGACCAGGGACTCAAAAAGGAGATTAGGGGTTCATATATCTCACTCAACATCCCGACGTAGGTAGGGGTGTTAGAGAGAGCCCTCTTTGTATAGAGTATCCTTGCTAAGCAGTCTCTAGTAGTGAGATCCTCCACCAGTTGACATGTAGTGGAGTCTTCGGCAGCTAGCAGAAGACAGATGTCACAGAGTTCCACGAGGACCAGACCTATAGGTGGACGACCGTATGAGTCCAGATAGCTTGTGCGGGCCACCCGAAGTGGAGTCAAACATGCCAAGAGCGGGCAGTGATTCGTATGCAGCGGGGAGGGTCACATGGCTCGAGACTTCCCAACTCGTCATTCGGATGATCAACAGACGGTTGAAAGAACCCCCCGGTAGAGACAAGGATTCAATCGAGGCAGCCCATAGGGAGCAGTTGGATGTGGTAGAGGAGCTAGCCATGCAGCTGGTGGTGGACGATGATTTGAGATGTTACTGCCACCACCAAAAGGAGGTCAACCCCGACCGCAGAGAGCAGGTCTACAGGGGATATCTCAACTCTAGGCAGCTGAGGCATACAATCATGGCGCTTCAAAGATGATTAAAGGCATGATCTGTGTATACACTACCATATATGTAGTACTAATAGACATAGGTTCCAGTCACCCTTTTGTTACCACTGCCCTCTTTCAGAGCGCGGAAATTCCGATGGAGTTTTTGGCTCGATCCTTAAGTCTAGAGAGTCCTACGAGAGCAGATTTGATGATTATGCACTGGTGACAGACGTGTGCGATTACTCTAGGAGGCCAGAGCATTGGATGGTATCTCTTAGAAGCGGCGTCGAATCATTAAAACGTCATTTTGAATATGGACTTGTTATCTACAGTCCATTATCAAAAAGACTGTATTAGGCACAAAGTACAGTGTGTCTGCACGGATGGGACCAGGTTTACCTTCACTGGCGAGAAGGGAGACTTTGGAGCACATGATGGATTTAATATGATGAGACTACAACCGATCACTCATCAATTGGATAGCCTTACCCTCAGAGCAGTTGAAGTGGAGAGTCTGTGTTATCCGTTAGTGGTGGACCAGTACACTAATATTTTCCCTAATGATGTCCCAGAACTACCTCTTCATAGATAGGTTGACATATCAATTGACTTGAACCCTGGGATAGACCGGATATCTTCTCCAGCGTATAACATAGCTCCCGTGGGGCATCGTGGGCTGCGGGTATTGCTTGAGTACTTTTAGGGGAAGAGATTCATCTGGCCCAGTGTTTCTCCCTGGGAAGCCCTGATTCTGTTATCCAAGAAGGTGGATGGGAGCTTGAGTATTTTTGTTCAATATCATCACCTGAACCAGGTGACTATGAAGAAAAAGTACCCACTCCTGAGGATTGATGACCGCTTTGTTCAGTTGAAGGGTGCATTGTGGTTCTTGACGAAAGACCTCAGATCATGTTATCACCAGCTAAGTGTTAAAGACGAGGATGTGCAGAAGATGACTTTCATATATTGGTATGACCACTATGAGATATTGGTTAGGCAACTTGGAATAACCAATGTTCCAGAAGTATTCATGGGACTCATGAACACGATCGTTCATCCATACCTTGGCCACTTTGTCATAGTCTTCATCGATGACATTCTGACCTACTTGTCTACTACGAAGGAGCAAGGCTATCATTTTCTGGTAGTACTAGACACACTCTAAGAGAAATAGATTTATGGTATGCTCACGAATAGCCAGTTCTAGATCTGAGATATTCACTTTCTGGGACATGACATCTTAGAGGTTAGAGTTTCAGTGGAACCAGCGAAGATTGAGGCAGTGATAGAATGGGAGCCACCTAGGAGTTTGACATATGTATGAAGTTTCCTAGGTTTGGCTGGTTATTATCGGTGGTTTGTATCAGAATTCTCCAGATTTTCAGTACCAATATCAACCTTGACGATGAATTGGAAACCCTTTGTGTGGTCGGAGAGATTCAAGTAGAACTTTCAAGAGCTGAGGTAGAGGCTAACTAGTGCCCCTATCTTGAGGCTTCTAGAAGAAGGCATAGGGTATGTAGTTTATTACAACGCATCAGGGACAGGGCTCCGATGTGTCCTGATGCCGAAGTGGGTAGTGATCGCATATGGTTCACGACAACTATGAGAGAATGAGCAGAACTATGCTACCCATGACCTAGAGTTAGCAGTAGTGGTATTCCCCTTGATGATGTGGTGACATTATCTGATGGGCGAGCATATTTCTGTGTACTATGATCACAAGAGTCTCAAGTATATAATCTCTCATAAGGACTTGAACCTAAGGCAATGACGTTATCTTGAGTTCCTTCATGGTTATGACTTCAAGATATTCTATACTCTTGGGAAAGGGAACGTTGTTGAAGAGGCACTTAGCAGAAGATCTGGTATACGGATTCTAGGCTAGGTGGTGAAGTAGTTGGATACTTTACAAATTTACTTTATGGATAGAGATGGTGCATCCTTCCTTAAGTTTCTTACAGTCACTCACCCACTTCTTCAACGATTCAGGGAGGCACAACATGGGGACATTGACTGTGAGACACGACGTGCTAAGATATCCCTTGTGAAAGCACTTGATGGATTTTCTGAAGGTGGGTAGCAAATCATCCTCTTCAGAAGATGTACTATGGTACTAGTGTCACTTAAGGAGGAAGTGTTGAGGTATTTTCACACATCCCATATAGTGTTACATCCAGGTGTGGCGAAGATATACCAGGATCTTCGACGACAACCCAGGTGGTCAGGAATGAAAAAGGCAATTGCATAGTTTGTCTCTTGGCGACTCACTTGTCAGCAAGTGAAGGCAGAGAACCAGGTTTCAGAAGTATTAGTTCAGCCTTTAGAGGTCCCATAGTGGATGTGGGATGATATATACATGGACTTCGTGACATTACATTCACGTAAATATAGGGGACATGACTCTATTTGGGTGATTGTCGATCGACTCACAAAGTCGGCTCACTTCCTACTGATCCGAGAGAAGCGTTCAGTAGAGAGCTTGGGAAACCTATATGTTCAGGATACTGTGTGGTTACATGCAGTACCTTCGAAGATTTTCTCTGATAGTGATACATGTTTTACATCCTATCTGTGTAAGGGGTTGCAAAAGGCATTCAGAACGCAGCTTTGTTTGAGCACCACCTTCATTCCTCAGACAGATGGCCAGACTGAGTGGACCATTCAGACCCTCGAGGACATTAGGAATTCATGTGTCCTCGACTTGGGTCATAGCAAGGAGGATCACTTACCTTTGGTGAAGTTTTCATACAAAAAAAATTTCACTTCACCATTGGGATGAAACCTTTTTTGTAATTATACGAGAAACCATTTAGATCACCATTGTGATGAACTGACCCCAGGGATTCATCATTTTTGGCACCAGAGATGGTATAGGCTACAACAGAGAAGGTGCAGGTCATCCAGAAGAGGATGAAGACTGCACATAGCAGAAATAAGTCATATATTTATAAGATATAATGAACTCCAGGGTTCGAGGATGGCTACCACATCTTTTTATGGGTCTCACCCTGATGAGGTCTATGGAGATTTGGCCGAGGCAACATGTTATCACCGAGATTAATCATACCTTTTTAGGTCCTCAGTAGAGTTGGCGAGGTGGCTTACCTCTTTGCTCTTCCACCTCAGTTTCAGAGGGTGTATGACATCTTCCACATATCCCAGCTGAGGAAATATGTGAACGACGCTTCTCACATCGTCGAAAATGGTGAGTTGGACGTCGACTATGGGGAGACTTTTACGGAGGTTCTAGTAGTGATTGAGGATCAACAGAAGTATGTCCTTCATGGACGGTCGATGCCTCTGGTTCACGTTCGTGGGCTGCTCCGGGACATCCAAGAGAACACATGGGATCATGAGGCTTATATGCGTTCTCAGAACCCACACTTGTTCCATTAGTTTGAATTGTATCTTATGGGGACGTAAGTGCCTAACGTGGGTAGAATGTAAATACACAAAATTTCAATGTAATTTTTTTAATTAAATGGGAATTTTATGAGTTCTAGAAAATTTAGGGCACAAGATTATGGGGCTTGGTGTTCCTAAAACTAATTTCTAATGTTTTGTTCAGGTACGTTCAGTGAATGTTTGAGTGGGTTTTTATAACTTTTGAACCGGGGCGCAGAATTGAAATCTAAGGACACCATTGAACTCGCTTCACATGTATTCTTCAAAGACAACTTTCAACTCGAAGACAGTTGGTCGAAGATGGAAGTTAGTTTTTGGGTTTTATGTGTAAATAATAAAATACAATAAGCTCATATTTTATTTTATTTTATTCTAACAACTAATGTGGAAGTTTTATTGTGGGAAAACCCAACCTTAACCATCCATGAGTGGTAATGGTGGTAGGGCCCACCCAAACCTAACCTCCCCTGAGAGGTTATGGGGGGGGGACCACCTAAGACTAAACACCCCATGTAATTAAGAGAAACTCTAAAATACACTAATTAATGATGGAGAGCCTCTTGACCTCCTTTACCTTTATTTGTGTTAACCCCTCCCTTAATGGTTCCACCGCCACCCTTAACTTATTAAACCACACACAATAATTAATTGGGCTTTTTGAATTCATTCCAAAAAATAATAGATGGTGTAATATATTATTTTGGAACACCTTTCATATTGGGTTGAAAATTTGGGAGTGGAGTTTCTCTTGGGAGAATTTTTCTCCAACGAAGAACGAAGAACTTCCTCCATGAAAAACATAGGTGAGAAGCGTCTTCGACTTCATCCTCAAAAGCACCTTCTAAAGGAAACCAATGTGGGACATCTTTGATGACCAACCTTACATCCTCATTGTTGTCAATGAACCGACACACGAGTTCGGGATTGGAGGTGTGTGGTGGACGCGATGAACGATGAAAACATTGTATTCCTCCATGTGACACAGTTGATGAACAAAGAACAAGGTAGTGGATTTTTGTGATTGCTTTTATATTCTAATGATTATATTAATATAAAAAAAGAATGTGGATAAACTACTAACTAGTGTATCCGCATATGGTTTCCTTTTGCGGGTTTGGGGATTAATCATTACAGGAAGGTTTATTGTGCTTCGTTCATGTGAGCCAAATGCTACCACCCTAAAAGTGGAGGGTGCGGACAAAACCAACAGGGCCTGAACGCTCCCATGTTCTCTTTTGCAGTGTTATTTGAAATGGAAGAATGTGACAAAGATGAAGAATGCAACAAAGGCAAAGGCTATGCCACCCGAGACCTCCGCGACCCGCGCTGCCCCCATGGCATTCCACAACGCCGCCGGCTGAACCGCCCCCGCGACCTCCGACCTTTCAGCTGAGCCACCCTGGGTCAGGAAGAGCCGCCATGGCCGCACCGTCCACCAGCCGAACTGACCCCAGCCACCCTGGAAGAACTGGCCCCCAGCCTCACTGGTCTCCTGAGCCCCCAGACTCGCCAGCCTACCGGCCCCGCGCCGCCATCGGCTGAACCAGCCCCGGCCGCGCCACGCCGCGCCCTGCCCATGCCATGCCACCCTGACCCGACGGCTTCCTGAGCCCATGAAAAAATTGGCCCGAGCCGCACCACCTTGGACCTAGGCCGAGCTGCTCTGTGCCGGCCCCTCATAGCGCCCTTCGGGCCAAGTTTCCCTTGCGATTCCCTCAAGGCTGATCCTCCCTCACCCCAACCCGCGGCTGGTCCACACCCTCGTGACCGACCCCCACCCTCACAGCCCTCTACGACCCCATATAGATGGTTGGGCTGGGTAGAACCTAATGGGCTGGCCTGCCAAATGGGCCGAGCGTGACCCAACGGGTCAGGCTGGGTCAACCAGAACCTGGTTGAACAGGACCTGGGCACACTATGACCCTTTACATTATTTTGGCAATATCATTAGCACCCGACGTCCGTTTGAAGAACTGTCAGCGACCATGATAACATTTTTGCATGATAATCCCTTTGAGTATACCCCACTGGGGTTTGGGGTATAGTGGTAATATAGTCAGGTTGGATCGTGCACGAATCCAACTGGGCCCCCAAAACTAAAAGCATAATAACACATAGACCGGGCGTCTGATTGATGCACCGTTTGTTGCATTGAGACCCCTATAACGTGGAAGACCTTTGAGATACTTCTTTGTGGGACTTTATGATAGTTGGACTATCGACCATTAACTCATGGAGTAGTTCCTTCCAGCAACGAGTGAGCAGAGTGCAGAGACCTAGCAGCTGGCTGAGACCTGACAAGTGTTGATCGTTTGACTCATAGTGACTCTACTATCCCAGTGGGTAGAGCCTGAGTGTGGTGGCATACCAACAGGGGAGTAGCGTACTTGGTGATGCGTCAGACCCACGATACTCGACGGGAGGAGCACCTCACCCGGCTACTAGGTAGAGCGCCTACGTGTGGTGGCGGACCTGTGGTGGGGATCACCGTTGTGTGATGTAGTATACCCAAGGTACTCAACAGGAGGATTACCTAAGAAATCCAGGGTTAGTGGGAAGCGCACATGGGGTTGCGGTAGGACCACTGTACTTTATTGAGTAGAAGTTCTCCAGCAGTCGAGGTTTCGATAATTTGACTAGGGATTTTATATGACACTACCCCTAAAATAAAATCCTGGTTGACATGAGTCAGTAATTTTGTGTTTTCCTCATGATTGAGATGGATTACTTAATAACATTGGTATATTTATGTGAATATACTAATGTAGGGTTATCTGTTGTTTCCTTACTTTGTGGTTTATCCTTGGTTTATTTATGAGACCTTTAGGGTCTCGAAGTCACTACTGAGTATCGTTTTACTCACCCCTGCACAGGATATATGTGCACAGTGTTGTGTTCGATGCAAACGACGGACATACCTGACTAAGGATAAGAGTACCAGGACTAGATGGTACCCGAAGGTGGACCATACGATGTGTCGGTATAGAGAGGAGTCTGATGGATCTGGAGTACTGAGGAGGCTATCTGTACCTACTCTTCAGGTGGGAATCATGGAGGAAAACCCATCAGCTGTTTTTTTTCAGTTGTACTTTTACATCCAGTTGCTTGTATTTTACAGTTGGGCTGGTATATCTAGCCCCTTTTACTTTTCAGCAGTCATTTGTTATACAATTTACCTAATTTTTTGTATGCAGTTGTGTTCTCTATTTTGAGTGTTTACAGGTTATAAAGGCAATGCCTTCCTAGTTTTAGGGAATTACGCCTTTGGTTCTAGTTGCTAGCCCATGAACTTTGTAAGACATGCTTGGGGTAGTCGCGGCATGGGTCTTGGGGGACTGTTCGTGACACTCTTAGTGAATTCTAGAATCTTCCCATGCCTTATGAAGTCAAAAAATGTAATCTATGATTGTATGAATGATATAATGGATTCCAAAAATGTATATCAAATCAACTATTTGATATATAATAAGTATAATATCCAATAATATTCTATAAATGATCCAAATTCAATAAGTAATGATTCCCATAGGTTCATCTCTATTTTCATCTCAAAATATGTCTTCATAATTATAAATTCATTTTGAGTGATTAGGGATAATAATTGTTGTTATATTTCCAAATAAAATTATCCACCTTTCATCACATTAATCAATAATTGATTATAATTGTAAAAGAGATGGATGTGTTCCTTTTCTACTAGTGAATATCAAGTCATTGATCACAAAAAAGTAGTTCAAAGGGAGATATTTCTTGATCCAAACTTTGTTCAAGAGATTAAAAACCTAAATCTCTCCACCAAATAGGGGTTGACATAGGGGATCAAATATATCTAGTAATTATTTTTACTAAATCAGGTTTTTGCATCATTTATGTAACACATTTCTTCATTTAATACAAAGAGAAATAATTTCATAAATTTGATACTATTATTTCCACATTTAATAGATGATTTAATATATTAAAATAAACATTCTAGTATGTATAGAATTTTCAAATTTATTACATTATCAATTTATTAAGATAGTTCTTCATTATATAAAAAACATTTAATATTAAAATGAAAAATTCATTTTATTTATTTTTTAATAGGAAAATTAACTAAACTAATTCTATTTTTCACCAACCAACATTTGAATTAATTTTTATTCTTAGAATTTTAATTTTATTTAAATTAAACTTGTTTTAAAGTCATTTTATTTTTCAATGATATAACGTTTAATTGAGGAATTAAATTCTTTTTTCCGGACATTTATTTTTATGGAAATGACTAATAAAAAGGGAAAATCCTTATGTAATCTTATCGTGCTAAAATTAGATATCTTATTTTGAATATTTTCCATCAAAAATATATTCAATCTTACAAATTAGAGGTTTTATGGAATTGAAGGGATTTTATAAAAATTGAACATAATTGAAAATATATGAAATCATTCCATTTATTCCTTAATCATAATTAATTTTACCATTCTACAAAATGTATAAATGGATATGAAATAAATATATATATATATATATGTTACTCATGAATGTGATAATTCAAATCCATATTTGAGTTTTATTTTTTGTAAATGTTATTTGGTAATAAAATTGTTCATGAACATAAATGATTTTATTGATGAAATTATGTTGAAGAATATAGATTTTTGATGATCATATATATTTTACTTCATTTAAAATTGATTATAAGAATATTGAAAAAACATGAATACTGAAGTAAGGATGATTCCAAAAGTGTTATTATCACAAAGGAGTTGTATGGAAGGATATGAGTTTTTACCTAATGATTAATAGTGGGATATTATTCATGTATTAGACATATACATTAAATTTAAATAAGAATGTATATTATCATCATTCTAATATTGGTGATGTCTTCTTATTCTTTTTCATTGATCTTATGGGATTTCTTGGTAGATTATGTAGAAAATGATAATATTAGAATTTATTAAAAAAAGTCCTAAAAACATTAATTTATAATCTGAATATGATCAGATAAGTTTTCTTATGATAATAAAAATTATCTAATGAAAATACATTATGAATATTCCAATAAAATTTATTTGAAGGCCGACCAGAGAGAATTTACTTAATATGATAATGAGAATAAGGTTACAAAAAAAGGTAATGATAAATGATAATATCCAGTGAACAAATTAGATAAACATTTCATTTATATAAATTAAAAGGAAATAATAATTGGACCAATAATATTAATTGGTTTCAATGGAAAAAGTTGGCTAGACAAATAAATTTCATCTGATTTTATGTTAATGTTATTTATTGATAAATTTTTAGAAAACCATATGATTGTAAATACATATAAATATAGTGGAATATTTTTATAATTAATATTAAATATAGTCAAAAAAATTAATAATATATATATATAAGTTCCAATTATGATATAATTGGACGATGAAATATGTTTTGAAATAATTATTTTGAATTTTTGACAATTTAGTGGTACATCAATGACACATGATGAAATTAGTATAGGAATATTTATTAATAGAGTGATTATATAAATATATTACATTATTTACTAAATTATTATTTTATTTTTAAATTTTATTAGTATTAATGAATTAGTTAAATTACATAGTACATTAAATAATAAGACATAAGAACTCCAAAAATATTTGAGGAATTTCAAGATACAAAGAATGTAGTATTAGATTTTTTTCCAAAGAATAAAAATTAAAAATATAATCATATGGATGATTCAAATATGATAAACCGAGATGAATTTTTCATGCAGCATGATCATGTAATCATTATAGAGGTTAAAGAGTAGTTTCAAAAGTCATGTGTTTCTATGTGATGATAGAAAATATATATGTATGAGTTTTTTCAGTGTCTACGGATATAGTTATATAGATAAATCATATGAAATAATGGTAGAATATTATTTTAGATTCAATAATCGGAGAAATATTACTATAAATTTAATGATTAATTAAATGGAAAAAGTTTATTGTGAATGCATTAAATTTAAAAAATCAATTTGAATATCCCAAAAGTTCAATATTATGATAGAGGCTTAAACTGTAATGATTTTGTTTCAAATTTGTAATTTATTTCATTAAAAAAGTGTTTCTGATGTTTAGATGATAAAGAAGATGTTATTTTGATATGATCTGTTACAATTAGTGGAAATAGATAAGAATTATTTCCCTAGAAAACATCTATACCTAGTGATGTTAGATAAACATTTGATAACATAAATATCATCTGAAAATTAATTTTATATAGGAAGATAAAATGATAGGTTTCTAATAGAATGAATCAAATTTATAACACTACTATGGAATACATCAAAATTATTCCACTGATGTGTTGTAAGATATTAAAATTTCCTAACAAAAAATATATAAACTTTTTAGTGAATATTGTTCAATGATTTACTTGAAACTATTCATGATGTAAATATAGAAATTAAATTTTCTTAGTAGTGAAGAATGTGATGATTCTATGATGATAAATCATTGTTTAAATAACAATTGATGTTTTTTGTGATACTAGAAGAGATAATGATTTTTTAGATGTTCCAAAAACTAATATGTGTTTTAATTTTTTAATTTTTTATAAACTCACCAACGATTCAAAATTATTAACAACATTACTAGTTAAACAAAATAGGAATTAAATTTAAAATTAAATTTTGAGTAAGTAAAAAAATAATGCGTGTTCCAAATAATTATTTATAAGTAAACCTATATAAAGGAATTGAAAATTAAAAGAATTTGTTCTTACTATTAACTTGTGAAGAAGAGAAGTTATTGATGGATTTTTTTTCATAATAATTTTATGTCCATGAATATTGAGATCCATATCATCAGGGTAAACATTTAAAAACTAGACAAAGCACGTGGGATTGAATGGTGATAAAATAACTAAATGGATCATAATTACAGAATGAATAACTGAATTTATTAGGTTAACTACCATCAAAATAATAATTATTAGAAGGAACATTCAATACATTGAACTTTTTATAGAATATAATAATATGGACTACCGTTATAAATGAACATATTTCATTATTATGATGAATTAGTATAAACTTGAGAAGAAGAAGGGTGATCATATAAACTATCATCATACAAATATCACTATATGAGCATTATGTGAAGGGCGATGTTGAAGAAAGAATATCTAAAGTTCAAATTTCTGTTTACAACTGAGGATAAGAATAAATATCCATGGAACATTACCAGAAAAACTATATTTTACAAAAATGTCAACATTGAGAAATAATGAAGAAATTTTTTTATATAGAATAAAGAGAACTATTCTTACATATAGTTGTATAAGAATTTAAAGAAGAATATATTTTCCTATGAACAAGAGAAAAGTATAAAAAATCCATATTTTGGAATTAAATATATATCTCAAGATGTATAAGACTATCATAGTATTAATATGTTTTTAAATTATCTTGTAATTATATGTGTAAGTTGTATAAAAAATAAGGAAGGATTTGGAATGTTGAACAAATTTTGTCTAGTATAAGGAAGAATAGTGTTTCCTTTCTCTCATATATAGATATTGACTAACAACTGGAAAAATATTTCTTACCAGAAAATCCACTATTTTTGGAATATTATTATAAGGATTAGACATCTATCATTACACAATATAATTAATTTAAATTTGTTATACATATTGTATTTCCAAATATAATTATAGTTTAGATGATTAGAAATTTTTTTCATAAATAATACATAAAAATCCATAAGAATGAAAAGTGGATACCACTAAAATTGAGTCCATTTCATCTATAATACCAATGTTTTTAATAAAACATTAATTCTTCACACCATTCACCTTGGATTCTTATTTTATCTTATTAGTCCTCGATCAGTATGAAAATCATACTAAGACAATGGATGAGAATAAAAATACTAGTATGGGATATAAAAATAATCAAATAAAATTTTATTCCATGAATACTTATGCATATATGAAATCATTTTAACAAGATATACTTCTCACCATTAAATTATTATATACTCACTTTGGGATGACATGAGATTCTATAAATCATGGAAAACATAAATAATTCCTTATAGGTAAGTTGGGGGATTAATATAAACATATTTTAAAACTCATGGCTTCCATATGATTTGTAACTATAACTTATACCTTACAATGTAACCTTAAGATCTACCATATGATGTAACCAATGTAGTTTCACTTAGAAAAACCCTTATAGTAAAATTCTAACATAAAAATTCTCATTAAATTGTAAGGAGATACAGGTCCCAAAATTTAGTAAAAAAATTACATAAACAATAACATAACCAAATAAATAATAAATGAATCAAAAAGAAACATTCCTTTTGAATATTTAATAATAGATGTTTAAAAGATGATTTTTAAGAAAAATTACCTTACCTCAAGTTCATCTTATATAAATGTTGTTCAAAACAAATATATAATGGATTAAATAGTGTTATTGACATATAAAATAACTATATTAATTTCTATAATATCTTATATGATATATTAAAATCATCTTTCCACACACATATTAATAATATTTTTTTATTTCCATTGTTTTTGGTGCCTTCATCTCATTGTTTTTATGGTCGGATCATTAGGAATTTTCATGTCAAATGGAAAAAAATTCCATAATTTATCCAAGATAGTATTTCAAGATAAAATGAATTATTTTAAAAAAAATAATGGAGTCTTTATATATATTATGGAGTCCAATTAAAAATGAGATAGAAATCAGGAAGTTCCCTTTAACCAGACATTCTTATCATGAATATTTGAGAAAGGAACCCTTTAAAAATGAATTTCCCCATCATTGAATTGTGATATGATATAGATAAATACATTTTCAACATATAAATAGAATATATAATAATTAAATAAAATTATATAGTAATTAAATTTGGGGTAAATAAATAGAAATCTAAAACTAAATGAAAAAATAGAGGTTTGGGTAGAATCACATAAGTTGTGTTCAAAAGTGTCCTACACATGAACATAATATATTTCATAATAATGTTATATTCATTAATTATTAAATTAAGAAACATTTATATAGGTATTTTATTTATTATAATTATCTTATATTCATTAATGGACTTTTTTATGAGTAGTAAGATACTATTTTAACATTTAGGAGTGTTTGTTTCATTGGTTTTCATGATGGGTTTACTTATACACATGTATAAATACTCATCTAGAATGACTGTAGTTGTACAGAATTGAAATTATATTTTATTAATGAGATTAAATAATATTAAATTGTTTTAAATATGATTTTTTATATGTTATGTTGATCAATCATTGTATAAAACATTATTGATGAACATTATTTTAATATTTGGGAATTTTGATCATTATGAAATAATTTTGTTCAATTAATTTATATTATGTATATAAAAAAGTTCTAGAAAATAAAATAAACCTAATATATATAAATAAATAAAATTTAACCAAAATAATGTTTTTATGACTATAATTGAATGAAATAATGGAAAATGAAAACGCATCATCCATGATGTCTGTAAGTTAACACATCAGAGATGATTTGTTTTCCGAATAAAAGGTAGAAGGGAAGGAGTATGATGATTAATAATTCCATCTACATGATAAAATTATTTTATAATTGATGTACATGAATTTTAATGTTATTTAGATATGTTTAGGTCAGGATTGAATAATTAATGGAAAGAAAATGAAATGGAAATAAAATAAAAAGAAAATAGGATTTTTCCCCTAGATTTCACCTCCTGGAGAACCTACTTAAGGCACATGGTTGTGGCCTTTTCATTAGACAATATGGTATTTTAATTTTGGAAGAGGCTTGAAAAGGGAATAATGAATAATTTTAAAAAGCTACCTAGCATTGAGGAATGAGTAGAAGAGGTGGAGATAGGTGGTATTTATAGTAGTGAAGAGGGTTATTTTTTTAATATTATATATATTTGTTTAGTTTTTTTGCTCATGAATATAAATAATTTTATAATTACCAATAAATATATCAAAATAATGAATGTATTTTCGTTATCATTGTTCTTACATAAATTATAATATATATATACCATAAAATACTTTCTTTTGATATTCACATAATTCTTGTATTTTAGAAAAATCACAAAAATTAATTATTACCAGTTTTCATCATGTAGAATTATTAAATGAATTAAATGATAGGAAATTTTTTTAAATATGAGAAATAGAATATTAAATTATAATCATAATTTAAGCAAAATTACAATTTTTATAACTATTACTAATTTTATAACAATTTAAATTTTTAATTTAGGAATCATAAAATTATGTTATAAACATAAGACAACAAAATATTAATTTATGATTTTTTTTGTAAAAAAATATTTGTTTTAAATCACTATGTTAAATACACAATTTTAATCAAATAATTATTACTAATATAAATACAAATAAATAATTTAATTTTTTTTAAAAAAATATTAATTTATACAAGGATATAAATATATATTATTTTCACAAATAATATAAATAAATTTTAGTTATATTTTCAAAGGTGGGGTTATTGTGATATTGGCCAATTTACTATAACTAAGGGTCATGTTACTATACATATGACCATGTTAATATTCTACATTGTAAATTACTAAATTTATATAAATCCCACTTATTACATTACTCTTTTATATTGAATTTAAATATTAAATACCTAAATTAAAATATGTTATATTAGTACTTGTGTTGATACATTATCCCAAAATTCTTCAAATTATATATTCGAAGTTTTCATTCACATATTAATGAAGTAGGGATACCTTTCCCTCATAGCATTTTCAGATTTCCATTTTTCATCTTTAACCATGTATTTTATCCTCAAATCCATAAAAATATTAAATTAACTTATTATAAAATTAATTCTCTATACAATAAATAATCTCAAAATTATTTACCTCATTAGAAAGGTTCTATTCTAGCTGATCTACATCTAATCTCAAAATATATGATGTATCTGGAATATACATTCTCAATTTCAAAACATGAAAAACATTTTCTACCTAAGATAAAGTCGGAAGGGAAGCTACATGGTTGGAAATGGGTCTATCATTATAAATTATTTTTTAAGGTACCATGAATATTGAACATATCATTAATTTATTACAAAATTGAATTAAACATTTCCATAGTGATATTCTAAGGAAAACATGGTCACCGACCTCAAAAGAAATGTATTTCCTCATAAAATATATAAAACCTTTCTACCCACACAAATTTTTCTTCATCTGTTGTTGGAGTATCCCTTCATTCTCTTCCACTTCCTCTACTAATTTTGGTCCCATCAATGTCATTTCCTCAACATCATCCAGAAATAAGGGATTTCGACATATATTTCAATAAAATGACTCAAAAATATCCATCTATATAATTGAATTAAAATTTTATTATAATGAAACTCAAATAAAGAAATATAATGATACTCACTTCCCTATTAATCCATTGAACAAGATCACAGAAAATACTCAGATTTCAAAATAGTTCTCTTTGTCTGTCCATTATATTGAAGATGAATGGTTATGCTAAAATTTAATTTATATATCAAAAAAACTATGGCCTTTAAAAGTAAAAAAGTGAACCTAGAATCATGGTAAAATTCAATGAAATGTGAAACTCCTTGTAATATAAAAATCCCAGTGAGGTATATTTGAGAAAACTGATCTGGAGAATGATTACATCAAATAGGAAGGAAATGTACATATTTAGTCAACTGAACAAAAATACCCCAAATCACATTGTTACTAAGAGATTTAGTTGGTAGTACTTCTATAAAATCCGTGGATATATTTTCCCATTTCCAAACTGGTATTGTAAATAGAAAAATCATCTCCATTGGTAGTTCTTATTCTCATTTTTAACGTATTGAAAAGATAATAATTTCATTTTAAAATCAACAATCTCTCTTTTCATTATATCACACCAGTAATACTACCAATGTTCATTGTACATATTAGTGCTACCAAGATGAAATGATAATGGAGAACTATGAGATTCACATAAAAATTCATTATTAAAGTGGGAATCTCAAGGAAAATATAATCCATTCTAAAATCTCAAAAAAACAAACCATATCAACATTAAATTATTGAAACTTACCCTTTTTCAAAAATTCTTCCATTTTTACGTAACTCACCATCATACATCTATGATTTCATAATTCTATTGGAGAGTGGATATTATACTATAAATAGATATGAAATACAAGAAATTATGGCACCAATAATTACTAATCTAATATTCATCAAATCAATAATAAAGTGATCATGTCCCAACTATAAAATAATCAATTCAGCATGATGTTTTCGAATAAAGGCTTCTACCAGTTTATTTTCATTACCAAGATGATAATTGGTCATTAAATCACAATATTTTACTTTTTCAGTCTATATTCAATGGATCATGTTCAATTCGTTATAATAAATATTAACAATAAAATTATTAAGGATAGTATATATTTCACACTTATGTCCATATAAATTATGGCTCCGAATTTATAATGTGAAATGATAGATGGTAATTGAAAATCATGTTTTGGATAATTTATCTCATTAGTATTAATTTGTCTTGAAGAATAATAAATTACAAAATCATTCTATATCTGAACATGATCATTCCCTATTAGGAGTCATGGTATATGAGATTATAACCAGTTTTAACTAATATATCATAAATGAAGAAACATCATAATATTTTAATTTTGTATCATTTCTACATAACCATGTGGTAAAAATAATTAATGTTATTTTATTAAAATCATCCTAACCCCTAATGTTATCTAAATAGTGGTTTGATAATGACCATAAGGAGTCGTCCTGATACATTATGCAATCTTGTTAATTAAATTATTATATACCTATTACATTCTAAAAAGTATTTTATGTTTATAGTATTAGAGAATTAAGTCCAAAATTTACAAAAAACAACCCACATGAATAAAATTTGGATACTACTAAAATGGATTCCATTTCATCCATAATAAAGAAATTTCAAATTAAAAAATTCTTCCCAACATTATACTTCGCATCATATTTTCTCTTACCACTACTTAAATTGTGGGAACACGTATTGCCACCTAAGAAAATCAAAAAAATCTCAGTAATGGATACAAAAATAATGAAAGAACATTATTGTATATTAATACTAATGAATAAATTTAATCATTTTCACATGATATACTTGTCACCCTCAATGAATCATAAAATTACCATATTAACACATGAGATTCCATAAATAATAGAAAAAATAAATAAAACCATACATGTAAAGTTTGGAATTAATTACTCAAGATTGTAATAGTTAGGGATACTATATGATTTTCAGCGCTCATGACTACATTACAATACTACCCATATGTCTACTATATGATGTAATCATTGTGGTTACACATGGGAAAACCCTTACAATAAACATCCAACTAAAAAATATGCACTGAATTATAGTGATATATAGGTATTTCCCTTTATCAGAAATAATCCTAAAAAGCATACCATAAATACAAAATAATACTAATTTCATCATAAAAACAACCATTTTTAATCTATAAAAATCTAACTTTAAAATAGAATATTTAAAGAAAATTCTCATACCTTGTATTCGTCTTACATAAAATGCATTCTAACCTCATGTACAATGTTTTAAAGAGTATTATTAACATATTACAAAAAATATATTCATATATATATAATAAGTTATACATATTTTTATAACAATAATCACATTACACACCTAGAAAATAAAAATTATTTATGGTATAATAAATTTTATTTTTATGATCAATACAATGTTAATATTACTCCACACATTATACATAATTATCTTATGTTAATTGGATGTCTGGGTTTTACTGCCATTTAATGGTACAAATATTTTAAATATAAATTTTAGAAATTTAAAAAATATTATTTGTCCAAATAAAATTTCAATTTGAATTTATAATGCCAATGTTATTTTAAGTTTGATTTTTTGTATTTTTAGTGAATTTTAATATTTTTGATTAATAGTAAAAAATAATTCATTTTTATAAAATACAAACCTTTAATTTAAATAATTAATAGTGTATCGTTTTTCTAAAATCATCTGTAATGTAACATTTGATAAATTATTTATATATTATACTAAATTATGTTGTAATTATAAATTTTATATTGAAAATATATATAAATTCTTATTGAATTTTTGGGCATTTCTACTTTAAAAACCCGCTTTATTGTCTCTTTGTAAGATTAGAATTAATAATAATTTTATAACTTCTAGGAGTATAATTTTATAAAATGGACATGAATGGTTGTGATAAGTAAATTATTTACTGTATAATAATATAAAATTAATTTTTTCCAACAAATATTAGTGAAGGTGATTAAAAATAATTATGATGATTAAGGTATGATTAAACATAATAAGGGAGTAAACCATACACTATTTAACCAAATTAGTTGTAAACATGTAAAAAATTGATCGGATTCAAATTAATAGACCATATATCAACATGTTTAGAAATTTATGGGTTAATGGGATATTATTAAATTAAAACTCCCTATTAAAAATGTTAAGTAAGGAATAAGACAAAAAAGTATCATTCCTTACAATTTATATTTTAAAATATTTGGAGATATGTGAAAATATCATATTTTCGATTATAACAATCCTTTTTAAAGATAAATTTGTTATTGTTATGATAATAACTTATCAATAATTTTTTGAGATGGTTTAGATACTTAATATTCTTAATAAAAGCCAATATAGATATTGCATTAATGATAATTAACTAAAATTTAGGAAAAAATAAATTTTAAAAGTGAAGTATATTGATTGTATTATTATATTTAATATTTTTGAGATCAAAATATATTTTTAAACAGAATTATATGTAGTATTCATTAATCACAATATTTTATTTTGATTTTTTAAAATTATATTTAAAGAAAAAATTTGAAAATTTACATATTTTTTATTTTGAAATAAATTTTATTTTATTGAATGATTTTAATTAACCAAAAACCTATATTATTATAATTTGTTGTAGAGTGTTTATAAATATTAAATTCTGTTTATCAGTTGGATTTTTTTTCTTTTATAGTTCCCATATTGACATATATATTGTAAAAATGTTGTTAACACAGTCTGAGTTTAAGGATAGTTTTAGTTAGTCACATGCATTGGTTTTAAAATTAATTACCAAAACAGATTAGATCATTATTTTAAAAATTATATATCATATTAATAATTAATTTGATATATATTTTTGAACATGTATTACTTTTTCATATTCGTAATGGTTAAATTAGATAGCTTCAAAAACTATGTGCCTTAATAAAAACCAAAATTATTAAATTTCGCAATTATAGAAGATAAAGAACCTAATTATTAAATTGAACATATTTTTGTGTGGTGTAGGTTTTCATCAACCCTAATTCCCAATTAATAGAATATTTTTCCCATTTTTAGGAAATATATGTAAGGTATACCTCTCATTAATTAATACCTTTTGGTATTTACAAGATTACCACTCCCCCCACTATAAAAGGAATGCACTCTACCCCTTATGAACACCTCTAAAGCTACATTGGATATACCATCATATCCCAAAATAGCTCTTAAAAATCCCCCACATCATATTATATGTCTTTACCTACTAATAAATCAATCTAATTATGTACTTTAGGGAAATACAATAGTTACCCGATCAATAGGTAACGAACTTCCTTAGGCTTTTTTGTATTATTTCAATTATCCCAGAGCTGAACTACTATTTTCAGGATTATATACCAAAAAAATTAAATTGAAAATAATCAAATGTTGTTATGTGAAATTTTACCATCATTTACACAGAATTATATATAATGGATAACAAACATACTGATTTTGTGTGTGAAAAACTAATGCCTCACAAAATGATCATTGTTCCTTTTTTCCATTATCACCTCTCATAGTAGATATTATGATGTAAAATCTATATAATTATATTATATATGATATTAAATATTTTTCTTGAGTACTTTAAATATTATTTAGAACATATATGTATAATTTCAATCTTTCTAAAATACAATAATTTCATTTCACGTAGTGTGGATTACCACCCCCTCAAAGCGATGAGACTCGTTCATACCTTACATGGAATATATAAAAGATCGTATTAATAAATCTATGTAATATATTTCAACAATATATTACATTAATTATAATATAAATTTATACATTACTTTTAATTATTTTGAAACAACATATAAATACTAATAGCATTAAAGCGTACATAAGGCCTACGATCTCCATGAAGAGTGAATTTCACTTCTCATGTCTAGAAATTATAGAATTTTATAAACATCTATGAACTGAATATATATGATAATTAATTAATTATTAAAATTATGTATATGATTAAATCATAATCAATGTATTATGATAAAAAATTAACATGTCAATACATACTTTAGAAAACAAGGCAATTAACACCTGAAATAATAAAAAAGATCAAAGTGTTTTAAACAATAGTTAATAAAATATTGTCAGATAGTTGTATATGAAATTATAAACATTATTATGGTTGTTCAAGAAGTTATAAACATATTTTAAGACATAATACATGTGGGTAATACTGACACAACAAATTTAATGTTAACTAAATTGATTTATTCTCAATTTATATTACATAAAGACATATTTTCGTTCCACATATTGTAATGTTTTTATGTTGTATATAATGGTCATTTACATATTATATAATGAATATAATTATTATCATGATATTAAAATTTTCAGTTAATTTATTTTGAACTTTAATTTTACTATTTTAATGTGGTTTGGGAAACTTTGGAATGTTTAAATATTATATTTCCTCAAGAATGTTTTAATGTGACAAACCATTTTTTTACTTGTCCTTCGATGAGTAATTATTGATAAATCCATACTCTTTATTATATATGGATATATGATAAAGAATATTTTATTACTTCATAAATAAATTATATTATTTTAAAAATTATTTGGATTGGAAAGTCACGAGTCTTGTACAATTTAATGTAATCCCTACAGGTTGGGGACTGGTTAATGAAACTCCATTGATGAATCGGTAGTCTCATGGGATGAATGGAAAACCCTTCGTATTTTTTATGTTATGATATAAACTATCATTTGAAAGGTATTTGTATTATAGTTATGTTTGGAGAAACCAAATTGGTTTATAATGATTATGCTTAAAACCATGTTGTGAAAGGTCGTGATGGTAATGGTTGTATGTACATAAGAGACATGGTGTCCAATAACTACAAATATATTTTATTGAGAACATAGTTATTATTATTTTCAATGATATATATTTCTGACATATCTATGGATACATTTCATTATAATTTTATATTTTTTGATTTCATGATATTTAGTTTCTTACCTTTCCATATTGATATTTTCTTGTCTGGTTATTCTAATGTCCTGGGATATCAGTTAAATAACTTTCCATGACAATTTATTCTGATCAATTAATTAGTTCATTCTACTTTACATAACCTTACTAATAATTTCAGGTCACCCATATTTTAATTTATTTCCCGCATTTATGTAGATGAAAATATTTATTGAACATTCAATTATTCAATTTATTTCAATTTATTATGTATTATGTTTTTTATTTTCTATTAGAAAAGTATTACAAGTAACATATATGAAATATAGATTATAAAAACTACTAAAATGATTTGTCCTTCATAATTTATTTCTTTATAATCAGGACAATTTAATAAATAATGCATCATATCATACCTTATGGGGTCGGGGTGTTACGGTCGATATAAAATGAATTTTACTAGAATCCTTGGAAACTAGATTTAAAAAACGAAGATTAATGGGAATGAATCTAATATAGGAATTGAGGATAATTATATAGTAACATCATATAATTTTTTTAAGGTGGAGATTATATGTTCATTCTTAGAAATAAATTATCGTCTGGATAATAAAAGTGGACATAGTTGTGAGTGAGATGTACCTAGAAGTAACTACTCTAACAAGGTGTGTCAGTCCTGACTCGGTGTAACTTGGTATATGAAAATGTGATTTGAGAAACACATGGTTTGACACTTCTATGGGATATGATTAGTATAATTCAAAAAACTATTATGAACCATAAAAAAAATTCAATTATAAGATGACAATGAATAACATTGGATAATTCTACTACATCATCGATTTACGAAGTCAGATTCCAAATTATGGCACACTATAATTAATTTTTAATGATTATGTGGTTTTCTATTATGGTATGTTTTTATCACACTTTGATTTATGATTTGAGACAATTGTGAGAACCAATAGTAATGATGTTATAATTTAATGTGATGGATAATTTTTTGATTAGACGTTAAATGGAATGATCAATAGAGTGATGGATCTTGTGATCATGCCTAATCGGCTTTCATCGAAAATTATTAACATCATATACATTAACCTACTCTTGGAATCACCAAGGATGAGATTTAAAGAGTTTATTGAGAGTTCAGGAAATAGACACCATGGATGAAAGAATACTCGATTTATTATGTTTCATGAATGTAGAATGAGTCACCCAATTTAATGTCTTATAAGGATAAGAATATGTTTTTACTATGGTAAATAAGAAAAAAATTCAAGTAATTATAATGGAAAAATAATGACTTTTGTTGAAGCAGTTTATGGGAATATTAGCCTCCCTATGACATCATTGATGTTTAAACTCATTATGTTATTAATTAATGTTAATTATGTAAATCAATGTTCCATGTGTAATTCATTTAAATAGAAACATTAATATGGTATAAATAATGGTTATGTTTATTATGCTGATTAGACTACTTGTAAAATGTGAAATGAAAAAGATATTATTTAATAGTATGGGTGGCCTTTTTAATGGGTTAAGGATAAAGTGGAATAATATATGTGTTTATGTTCTTAGATTCAAGAATAATGTCATTGTAATATTTTAAATTCAATGTACTGGTTATATGTATTATGGAATAAATAAGGATTGTATTGTATTACATTTTCATTAAATATTTTATATCATATGTTGAATGGTACCAAGAAATGTTATTTAGTTTAAAGTTCATCTTTTCTGAAAACACATGATTGATGGAAATAAAACCCATAATATATTCCTGATGTTGAGATAATCATGATGAAATGATTCATTTGGAAATATATTTTCATCCTTTGAACTGTTTAATGAATTTTTGAGAAATGGTTTATTCTATCATTGATGAATATTACAACACATTTTGGATTTATGATATATATCCAATAAGAGGTTTATTACATATTAATAATGATGAATTTATGTTTTAAATATATTTTAATGGTGATTCAAGTTATTACCATATTTTAAGAGGATAGATGATGAAGTAATTCACATGTTTGTAATGTCAAAATTTAGTGATTGATCGTGTTGATTAACGGCTAATGACAATGTCATGTTGGTAATGCAGTGAATTTATTTCTAAATTGATGAATCAAAATAATTTATAAACATTAACCAGTTATGAAATGGGTTATTTTGAACATTGAATCTAGTTTCAGTGAATAATATATTACATAACTATATGATAAATATTGTTCTAAGAGATGAAGTAAAAATATTTGAGCGAATGACCAAAGGATAGGATTATAGAAATGTACAAGTAAGCATATTTATATATATTCTTAGAGAGATAAATAATTTCTCAACTCTTTGAAAAATTTCATGAAATTTGTTTTCATCCTGGTACCTAGGTTTCTAATGAATAAAATTTCCCCATAGAATCATCATAGATTTAGGTCTTTGATTGTTAACTTTATCATAACTCTATTCTCTTGAACTCTATATCTAAACATGATGGTTATGTTTTTACTTTATCAATGTTTCCACTCTCTACGTATAACCTAGTACTATGGAACCTTGTTACATTACAATTATACACTACTTTATATATTATTTAAAATATTTGTTATTAACCCTATTTATGATTTAACTTTTTGAACAATATTATTTCCAAATATCAATTTTTTGATTAACAAGATCAACCTTAATTTTTTATGACACAATTTAATTAAGTTGTGAAGAATGTAACATCAAAATTAATTATAATATCTTATTGTTAGACTAAATATTATTTTTATATGAAACACTAATTTATGATTACACTACGCACCACAATGTGTTATCTTGCATTACACAAAAGATTCAGTTTCATCGTATTTTAATTGCATACCCATTTAAAAACTAAATTTTTTAAATTTTATAATTTTACTTCTTAAAAATAAAAATCAATTTTGAATTCTGTATTTCAAAATTTCATAAGGGTGAGTTTTTGATATTTTTGTGAGAAGCTTCATTTTTTGATGAATTTTAAAAAATACTAGAATTTAATTAAAAATAACATTGTCGTTTAAATAATTATTATTGTTAAATTATATTTTATGATTGATATTTAAAGAAAAAAAGTTCAATTATCCACCTTTTATACCAATGTTATTCATTGAAATCGTTTTTATATTGAAATTATATATAATAAATTATTGACCTTTTTAATATTTCAAAATTAAAAACCAGCTTTCACATTATGTTTACGGAATTAGATTTTGTCTTAATTTTTCCACTTTCATGATTTGATTTTTGAAAAATGGAAATAAATGATTTTAATCATCAAAATATTTCTTTTCTAATATCATTAACTTAATTTTTTTAGCAAAAATATTATTGATTGTGGTTAATAATAATTTCTGTGATTAAGATTTTGTGTTAAAAGTGACTAAAATTTAATATTAAGGACCAAAATGTCCTAAAAACTTGTCCAAAATTCATACGAGGCTAGTAATTGGACCATATACCCAGATGGATCTTATTATATGGTTAATTGGAATATTATTAAATGGATTTCCTCTAAATCAAAATCTAATTAAGGAAAATTAATAAAAAGTAAACATTCAGTCCCATTAACAATTTTAAAACATTGAGGTATGTAAATAACATCATATGTTTTGATATACATATAATTTTGAAAGATATATGGATTTTTTTATCAAAAAAATGAATTGATAAATTTTATATATGCCTTAGTTACATGAAATTCTTATGAAACACTAACGTAGTTATTACTTAATTTAATAATAATCTAAAATAAATGATACTATAAATAATAATGGTGATGTATATTTATTGAATTGTTGAATTTAATTATTTTTATAGATCGATATATCATATTACACTGTTTAAAATTTAATATATTTTTATATCAATATTTTTTTTGATATTTTAAAATGGAAATTAAATAAATAATGTCAAAATTCGGATTATTATTATTTTACAATATATTTCATTTTATAAATTGAATTAAAAATATTTAAAATCTTTTATTATTCAAAATAGATTTTAAAGTGATAGTAAAAATTAAATTTGTTCTATTAATATAAAAATTTATAATTTCTAATTAATATATCGAGATATATATTGTAAAAATGTGGTATATAGTGTTTGAGTTCAAATTGGGTTTTAGCGCATCACATGATGCCATTTTAAAATTAATTTACAAAACATAAAAGATATTAATTTACAAAATTAGATACCTTGAAGACATTTCTGTGGATCTATGTTTTCTAAAAAATCTCAATTTACATTAGTCTCAATATTTAAATTACATTAGTTTGAAAACATGGTTCTTTAATAAAAACCAAAATGATAAAATTGGGGAATCATATAAGTTAAGGAACCAAAATATTTAAATGAACATATTTTTGTTTGGTAGAGGTTTTAATTGACCATGATTCCACATTGATCAATCATTTTTACATTTTAGAGGCACTTTATGTATGGTAAACCTCCCATTAATGAATGTATTTTAGTATTTAAAAGAGTGTCACTATAACGACCCATACTTTACATACATTGTTATTACTTCAGAATTGAAGCATACTTGTTACAACATATAACAAAACCAATAAAGGTCCATATAGGTATAGTGTCTTTAGAAACTGGGAAACATAAACAACTGGTTCATAAAGCATCTACTTTACCTCCCATTTATTTCTTCATATCTAGAGTCCCTTTCTGGCATATTCTACATAATAACCTTATTCTTGACCTGGGGAAATAAAACATACAAAAGGGTGAGCTCAAATGCTCAGTAAGGGTAAACAAAAGAAATATCAATCACATCATATACATAAGAACATAACTTTTGGAAATCTTAACCTGCAAAAGAGATCATAATATCATAACATGGGATAAATCGTAGAAGTGAAATGTAATCCCAATAATCATAACATAAAACATGAAACTTTGTGGCATACACACATAATCATAGAGAATCATTTCTTATTAGTCAAGACTCATTTACAAGACTATCTTAGTGGACGAAGTCCCTTTCTGAACTGAGTTCACTCCTCGTTTCAGTCCTGTTTCACTGAACCGGAATAACCTACCATTCCAGCCATGTCTATCTCATGAGATATAAAATCTTTACCCAATTCATTAGTGGGATATATAGGTCCCACTCATCTCATAATGATACCATTCTTATGTGTTCCACAAAATCAAAAAACCATACATCATAGCATAACCCATGTAATAAAAATGGGAATCTTAAACATCGTGACATCATAAAACAATTCATATAAGATAAAGGAATTCATAAAAATATAATTCAATCACAACATAATCAACTCAATGTAATAATAAGGATAAAAACATAACCCTTTATTATCTTAGATGGAAAATAATTTTGATAAAACACTTGAACTCCATTCTTGAGGAAAATATCCTTTCTGCTTCAAAAACACTTTTTCATTTTTAACATGTCATAAAATTATAAACTAAAATAAGTTGATTAAAAATAAACTTGAAAACTTGTAAAGGAAGACTCTTGTAAATAATTTTTTAAAAATCCATTCATGTCGTATAAGTTAAAAAAACATTCATCTCGTACGTTTGTCGGAAATGTCAAAAAAGTACCTCGTACGAAAAACGACAAAAGATTCCTTTCATATCTTTTACTAAAAACTCAACGAAGGGTAAAATTGAATTTTAAAAAATGTAGGTTCATGGAAATAATATTACATATCAAGGAAACATGGATGTGGATGATAAAATACACCCCAGTAAATGCAAAAGTATAAACAATCCTGGATAAAAATGAGATTGTGATATTTCCCTTACCTTAGGTCTGGTTTTCCTTGTAAGTGTCTGAACCACCTGTATAATGATTTAAAAAATTTTATTTACTTAATACAGAATCATAATTATTTATATGATATCATATATGGTCATATTCTTATTTTCTTGGTAGTAATATTTCATTTCTACTTGTTATTCGGGTGTTTATAACTTTTTGTTCTTATGCGTGTTTTGTCAAATTAATTCTTATTCTTCTCTTTAGGTTATAGATACCTCATTTACAGAATGGTATTAGTGTAACATATATTATATTCATTCATTCAATTCATTTATATAATCATTATGAAATGAAGATCATGTAGAACGAGTCGCATCACATCATGGTGATGGTATTCCGTACGTACGCATGAGTGATGATATTGTTCCTATGATCGTGGAATTGTATTGGAGTGTATGTATACTATTTCAGAATCTATATAACTTTATAATAGTCATATATAGTCATTATTTACACCATTATAACCATCCAAGTAAGGTGGTTGTGTAAAATAGATTACACCACGGCGTAGAGACGGTATTCCGTACGTACACATGCGTGGTGATTTCATTTTCCGTAGGATGGATAGATGGTTAAATAGGGTTGTTTCATACTTATAATAAAATATCAGTAAATGAGTGACACTTATTTTGTTACTTCATAATGAAACAACTAAATAAGAATAAGTTGAAGAAGAATGAAATTGGAAAGGATCGGTAATGGATATTACCTCTTCTTTGAAGTGCTTCCTTGAGACCTCCTTTTAAGGCACTAAAATTGGTCTTTGAAGAAGTCCAGGACCTCTAGGATAACTCTAGGGAAGTTGATAGGAGAAATTGGAAGGGTTGGCTGAGCATGAAGGCTCAATGTTGTGTGAGGAAGAGAGGGAGGAGGTTCCCTTTTATAAGTGAGGAGAGGGGAACCTTTGGAATAACAAAAAATATTATTTTATTATAAAGTAAAGTTCGGTTTTAAATAGCTAAAAATTGATATATTTAGAGGCTAAGGTGGGGGTGGGTCTAAATCCTCTCATCTAATAGAATTTATAAATGTTTAGGTTACTATTTTAACCTTATCATGTTGATTTAACATTATGTTAAATAATTTTACTTTTACCGTGACTTCTTGTGTTCCTATACTATAAGGTTAATAGACTTACTATATCAAGCCAAACGAACCCCAAGATGTTTTTTATTAACATATATAACCTTATATAAGTCATTTGGCGGAGCCTTAGATTTTTAAGAATAAAATAACAATTAATAATATAATATTTGTATTAAAAACTATTTTATGACAATTTTGACAATATTTAGTAATTGATTTTTGTTAAAATCATAACAGAATGATAAGTTCGAACAATGTTAATTAAATCAATAATAACATGGCATATTAACCTATAAAATTAGTGTAATTAATAAAAAGTCTCAAATTATATTTATTTGGGTATTTATAACATCAATTATGTCAATATTTCATTAATAAGATAATTATTGCATCATCGTTGTGTCATAAATAAATTAGATTATTTAATGTCTAAAAATTAAAAATAAAATACCATTATGTAGGAAATCTTTTTATATTTCTAATTAATATTTATAGTCGAATTTATCTTATTTATAACCCCATATTAAAAATGATTTAATTATTAACCTTTTATTACAACTATTTTAACCCTTCTTTAAAGAAATTAATAATAAATGTCCTAATATAATCCATGTGGGCCTAAATGATCATATTTAATTCCTAAGTTTTTTTTGGTCTAATTACACTTGTCCAATAGAATTATTACATGTTTTAGGGTAATAATAATATCATTTTTACCCTTAATTTCCCTATTTACGTTTAACCGTGGTAAAAAAAGTAAAAAGTAACTATTCACAAAAAAATTATTTTCATCTAATTGAACCACATTTTAGTCCTTGATATTAACCGTGTCTCTCAAATTTTTGAAATTCCACTCATAGAAGTGTTGCGTACGACGCAAGCTATCGAGGAAGGTCATGATTTCGTGTAAAGAAAACCAAGAAAGTGTTGTGTGTAGAAAAAGATTCCTTTGATGATTTATATAACATAAAAGTCTCGGGTGTTACATTCTACCCCCTTAAAATGAATTTCGACCTCGAAATTCGTCACTTTGTAACAAATAGATGAGGATACCTTTCCCTCATCATATCCTCAAGCTCCCATGTAGCATCTTCTAATTGGTGGTTCCTACATAAAACTTTCACCAATCGAGTGGTCTTGTTTCGTTGGACTTTTTCACTACGATCCCGAATCTCTATCGGTTGTTCTTTATAAGAAAGATCCTACTCCAGCGGTACAACTTCTGAGCTAAGTACATGTGAAGGATAATGTATGTACTTTCCCAAGAGGGATACATGGAACACATCGTGAACTTGAGAGAGATTCAGTGGAAGCGCCAATCGGTAAGCTACCTTCTCAACACGATCCAGTATTTCGAAAGGACAGATATATCTCAGGCTCACCTTCACCTTCTTTCAAAATCTCATGAACCTCTTCCAGGGAGATATTCGTAAGAACACTTTATCACCCACTTCAAACTCTAGGTCTTTTCTTCGGTTGTCAGCATAAATTTTATGTTGACTCTGAGCTGCTCTTATGTGTTTTTGAATAGTTCTGACCTTTTCTGCCATTTCATCAAAGAGATCAGGTCCTAATAGCTTTCTTTCCCCAACATCATCACAGTAAGTTGGAGTCCTGCATTTCTTTCCATAGAGAGCTTCATAAGGAGCCATCTGAATACTGGAGTGAAAGCTATTATTATAAGAAAATTCAACTAAAGGTAGGTGTTGATCCCAACCACCTTTTAAATCTATAGAGCAAGCTCTCAACATATCTTCTAGAGTTTGAATTGTTCTCTCAGACTGACCGTCTTTCGGAGGATGATAAGCAGTGCTGAAACATAACTCTGTATCCAGAGTATGCTAAAGACTTCACCAGAACTTTGAGGTAAACCTCGGATCCCGATCAGATATAATAGAAAGTGGTACTCCATGCAATCTTACCACTTCCTTTACATATATCCTGGCAAGCAGATCAAGAGAGAAATCCTCTCTAATAGCAATGATGTGTGCAGAATTTGTAAGACGATCAACTATGACCCAGATAGAATTATTGCCTTTGGATGTTTTAGGAAGTCATGTGACAAAGTCCATAGTGATGTTTTCCCATTTCCATTCGGGTATGGGTAATGGTTGTAACATCCCCTTAGACTTCTGTCTCTCAACTTTAACTTGTTGACAAACCAAGCATCGAGAGACATCTTCAACAACATCTCTTTTCATGACATACCACCAGAAGTACTCTTTCAGGTCCCTATACATCTTTGTGCTTCCAGGATGAATAGAGAATGAAGAACTATGAGCCTCATCCAACAGCTCCTTCATTAATTCGGGGATGGGAGGAACAGAAACCCGATTCCTAAACATTATTATCCCATCACAATCAAGGTTGAATTCAGTAACATTTCTCACCTTCTTTTGTAACTCGACATCTTCTTTCTATGCCTCTTTAATCTTCACATGTATAGATGGTTGAACATTCATTTGAGAAAGATACGATTTTCCCCCTTCCATTATAATTCCAAGATCCATACTTTGTAAATCCATAAATATTGGATCTTTTGTGATCCTCATCATCAATAAACTGGCATGGTCTTGTCGACTTAATGCATCTGCCACCTTGTTTCCTTTTCCAGGGTGGTAATGGATTGAGAAGTCGTAGTCCTTAATTAGCTCCAACCATCTTCTTTGGCGCATATTCAGCTCCTTTTGTGTGAAAATATACTTTAAACTTTTATGATCAGAATAAATATCTCACCTTTCACCATAAAGGTAATGCCTCCAAATATTTAATGTAAATATTACCGTAGCTAATTTCAAATCATGTGTTGGGTAATTTTGCTCATGGATTTTCAACTATCGTGAGGCATAAGCTATCACCATATCATTTTTCAAAAGAACACACCCCAATACCTTCTTGGATGCATCACTGTATATCAAAAACCTTTCTCCACTACAAGGTAGTGTGAGTACAGGTGCCCTGGATAACCTTCATTTCAACTCCTTGAAATTCTCTTCACATTCCTCCGTCCAAATAAACTTAACTCTTTTCCGAGTCAACTTGGTGAGTGGATTAGATAATTGTGAAATGTATTTCACAAAACGTCGATAATATCCAGCCAAACCAAGAAAACTTCGAATCTCATTTACTGTTGTTGGTCTCAACCATCTTTCGATAACCTCTTTTTTTGCTTGATCCACAGATATCCCCCTTTTTGAGATTATGTGACCCAAAAATGAAACTTTTTGAAGCCAAAATTCACAGTTGGTAAATTTGTCATAAAGCTTCTCCTTTCTCAAGGTCGTCAATATAATTCTCAAGTGATCTTCATGTTATTCCTTTCTCTTTGAATAGACAAGAATATCATCTATAAAGACTACCAAAAACTGATCAAGATAGTCTCTAAAGACTCTATTCATTAGATCCATGAAGATAGTGGGGGCATTAGTAAGACCAAATGGCATCACTATAAATTCATATTGTCTATACCTTGTACGGAAAGTTGTATTTGGTATATCCTCCCTTTTTACACTTAATTTATGATACCTTGAACGAAGATCAATCTTGGAAAAGTATTGAGCTCCGCGTAGTTGGTCAAATAGGTCATCAATGTGCGGGAGAGGATATTTGTTCTTGACAGTGATCTTGTTATGTTCTCAATAATCAATGCTGAGTCTCATTGATCCATCTTTCTTCTTAACAAACAGAATAGGTGCTCCCCAAGGGGACGCACTAGGGCGTATGAACCCCTTATCAAGATTCTCTTGGAGTTGCTTCTTCAATTCCGGCAACTCAATTGGGGCCATTCTATAAGGTGACTTTGAAATAGGCAAAGCACCCAGTACGAGTTCTATTGAAAACTCAACTTCACGATTCGGTGGAAGACCTGGTAATTCGTCTGGAATGACATCATCAAACTCGCGTACAATGGGAATATTCTTAATTGTGAGTTTCTCACCAACCATTTGAGATAAATAAACTTCATTTAGTGGAATCAATACCCATAACATGGAAGAAATTTACACTAGAAGGTTATGTTCATCCTTGCATCGATAGATGATCATAGATTGATCCGGAATATGAAATGTGACTTCCCTTCATTGGCAATTGATATGAGCTCCATGTAGATAAAGCCAATCCATGCCAAGAATCACATCAAATTCCACTATAGGAAGGATCACAAGATTTTCAGGAAGCACATTCCCACAAACTTCAATCGGAGAAGAATTATAAACTTTTGATGCGACTGTTGTGCCATTAGGGGTTGTCACAGCTAATTCAACATCTAACTGTTGTGGTAATACGGTGATATCCTTATAAAATTATCCAGAAATAAACGAGTGGGTGGATCCAGAATCAAATAAAACATTTTCTACTTTAGAGTGGATTGTAAGTGTACCTTTCACCACATCATTATCGTACTCCACATTGCGGATAAAAGTTGCATGTTACATACCTTTTTCTTTAGCCTAAAGAGTTTGTTGATGTTGACCATCATCATCAACCCTTGGATTAGGGCATTTATTAGCATAATGTCCCATCTCCTTTCACTTGAAATATTGAAGTGAAGTAGGTTCATTCTGTGTATCCCTTCCTTTTTTTGCATCATTAGACATCTTCTTCCCAACATCGCGGCATTCAAATTCCCGATGACCATCATTTCCACATTTGAAACATTTACTTGTCCCTTTATGACAACTCCCTCCATGTTTCGTTCCACACTTGGAGCATAAGGGAAAGCTCATCTTCCTTTCAGTGTGCTCTTTAGATTTTCCTTTGAATTCCATATTCCCCTTATTATCAAACCCATATGACTGATGGGTTACTCCAATTTCCATCTCAACATTGAGAGCACATTGAATGATTTCCTCGTAGATATTGAAGTCCCTTATGGCTAAGGCCCTTCGAAGAATTGGTTTTAAGACACTAAAGAATCGGTCGATCTTACTCTCAGGTTGGATAATAATATCAGAAGCATACCTTGCAAGTCATGTAAAATTTGCTTCATAGGTACCAACAGATTCATCATCCTTTTGCTTCTGTTCAAGAAACCCTTTCTCCATCTTTGTTCGGAGAATACGAGGGAAGTACATACTGAAAAATAGGTTCTTGAACTCGTCCCATTCCATGGACTCAATTTCATCCCTTTGCCTCGTATTCTTAGTAAGATTCCACCATTGATCAGCATCACCTTCCAAACGATACACTGCTAAGATGAATTTATCATGCTCAGAACATTGAATAACTGAAAATATCTTTTTAGTAGTACTAATCCATTTTTCATCAACTAATGGATCAGTAGACCCGCTGAATGAAGGTGGACGCTGTCTCATGAAGGATTCACCAGAATGTTTCTCCTTCCTTTGCTCGTTTGGAAGTCCTGCATGATTCATAGCTTGAGAAAGTTGTGTGAGCATGGCTACAAGATTTAGCATTCCAGCTCCCATAACATTTGGTTGCTCAGGGGGAAAATCATTTCATTGCCCATCGCATTCCGCATTAACACGGTTCCTTCGGGTTCCAGCCATTAACTAAAACCAAGAAAAATAGTGTGAGAAACACTAATTATAAAAGGAAAACCACATAATCAAGAAAAAAAATTTACACTTAAGGTCTTATCCTAGGTTATTCATGGCCATTTCTAAAACACTATGATTGTGTTCTATGCATAGACTTATCCTTAGCGTTCTTACTAAGGCTTTCGCATCCTAGTTTCCAAAGGTTGTCTATACCTTTCCTCTGATACCAACTATAACAACCCATACATTACATACATTGTAATTAATTCAGAATTGAAGCATACTTATTACAACATATAACAAAACCATGAAAGGACCGTATAGGTATAGTGTCTTTAAAAATTGGGAAACATAAACAAATGGTTCATAAAGCATCTACTTTGCCTCCCATTTATTTCATCATATCTAGAGTCCCTTTTTGGAATATTATACTTAATAACCATCTTCCTAAACTGGGGAAATAAAACATACAAAAGGGTGAGCTCAAATTCTCAGTAAGGGTAAACAAAATAAATATCAATCACATCATATACATAAGAACATAACTTTTGGAAATCTTAACCTGCAAAAGAGATCATAATATCATAACATGGGATAAATCATAGAAGTGAAATGTAATCCCAATAATCATAACATAAAACATGAAACTTTGTGTCATACACACATAATAATAGAGAATAATTTTTTATTAGTCAAGAGTCCTTGTCAAGATTATCTTAGTGGAAATATTCCCTTTCTGAACAGAGTTCACTCCTCGTTTCAGTCCTGTTTCACTGAACTGGTATAACCTACCATTCCAGCCATGTATATCTCATGAGATATAAAATCTTTACCCAATTCATTGGAGGGAGATATAGGTTACACCCATCTCATAATGATACCATTCTTATGTGTGCCACAAAATCATAAAACCATACATCATAGCATAACCCGTGTAATAAAAATGGGAATCTTAAACATCGGGACATCATAAAACAATTCATATAAGATAAAGGAATTCATAAAAATATAATTCCATCAGAACATAATCAAATCAATGTAATAATAGGGATAAAAACATAACCCTTTATTATCTTAGATGGAAGATAATTTTGATAAAACACTAGAACTCCATTCTTGAGGAAAATATCATTTCTGCTTCAAAAACACTTTTCCTTTCTTAACATGTCATAAAATAATAAACTAAAAGAAGTTGATTAAAAATAAACATGAATGATTGTAAAGGAAGCTTCTTGGAAATAATGTTTTAAAAATCCATTCATGCTGTATAATTTAAAAAAACATTCATCTCGTACCTTTGTCGGAAAAGTCAAAAAAGTACATCGTACGAAAAATGACAAAAAATTCCTTTCATATATTTTACTAAAAACTAACCAAAGGGTAAAATTGGATTTAAAAAATTGGAGGTGGATGGAAATAATATTACACATCAAGGAAACATGGATGTGGATGATAAAATACACCCCAGTAAATGCCAAATATAAACAATCTTGGATAAAAATGAGATTGTGATATTTCCCTTACCTTAGGTCCAATTTGCCTTGTAAGTGTCCTAACCTCCTGTATAATGATTTAAATAATGTTATTGACTTATTACAGAATCATAATTATTGTTATGATATCATATATGGTCATATTCTTAGTTTCATGGTAGTAATATTTCATTGCTACTTGTTATTCGGGTGTTTATAACTTTTTGTTCTTATGCTTGTTTTGTCAAATAAATTCTTATTCTTCTCTTTAGGTTATAGATAACTCATTTCCAGAACGGTATTAGTGTAATATATATCATATTCATTAATTAAATTCATTTATATAATCATTATGAAATGAAGATCATGTAGAACGAGTCGCATCACATCGTGGAGACGGTATTCCGTACGTACGCACGAGTGGTGATATCATTCCTATGATCGTGGAATTATATTAGAGTGTATGTATACTATTTCAGAATCAATATCACTTTATAATAGTCATATATAGTCATTATTTACACCATTATAACCATCCAAGTAAGGTGGTGGTGGAAAATAGATTACACCACAGCGTGGAGACGGTATTCTGTACGTACGCACGCACGGTGATTTCATTTTCCGTAGGATGGATAGATGGTTAAATAGGGTTGTTTCATACTTATAATAACATATCATTATATGAGTGATACTTATGTTATTACTTCATTATGAAACAGATAAAGAAGAATAAGTTGAAGAAGAATGAAATTGGAAAGGATCGGTAATGGATATTACCTCTTCTTTGAAGTGCTTCCTTTAGACCTCCTTTTAGGGCACTTCAATTGGTCTTTGAAGAATACCAGTACCTCTAGGATGTCTCTAGGGAAGTGTAGAGGAGAAAGTGGCAGGGTTTGGACGAGCCTGAAGGCTCAAAGTGGTGTGAGGAAAAGAGGGAGGAGGTGCCCTTTTATAAGGGAGGAGAGGGGCACCTTTGGAATAACTAAAAATATTATTTTATTATAAAGTCATGTTTGGTTATAAATATATCCAAATTGATTTAATTCGAGGCTAAGGTGGGGATGGGTCGAAATCCTCACATAAAATATAATTTAGACAAATTTAGGTTCCTATTTTAACCTTATCATGTAGATTTAACATTAAGTTAAATAATTTTACTTTTACCATGTCTTCTTGTGTTCTTATACTATAAGGTTAATAAACATACCATATCAAGCCAAACAGACCCCACGTTGTTTATTATTAATATATATAACCTTATATAAGTCATTTTTCCGAACCTTAGATTTTTAGGAATAAAATAACAATTAATAATATAATATTTGTTTTAAAAACTATTTTATGTCAATTTTGACACTATTTCGTAATTGATTTTTGTGAAAATTATAACAGAATGATAAGTTTGAAAAACGTTAATTAAATCAATAATAACATGTCATATTAACCTAGTAAATTAGTGGAATTCATGAAAAGTCTCAAATTATGTTTATTTTGGTATTTATAACATCAATTATGTCAATATTTCATTAATACGATAATTACTGGATCATCGTTGTGTCATAAATAAATTAAATTATTTAATGTCTAAAAATTAAAAATAAAATACCATTATGTTGGGAATATTTTTATCTTTCGAATTAATATTTATAGTCAAATTTATCTTATGTATAACCCCATATTAAAAATGACTTAGTTTTTAAACAATGATTTTAACTATTTTAACCCTTCTTTAAATAAATTAATAATAAATGTCCTAATCTGATCCAAGTGGGACTAAATGGACATATTTTATTCCTAAGTTTGTTTTTGGTCGAATTAAACTTGTAAAATAGAATTAGGACATGTGTTAGGGTAATAATAATATCATTTTTACCCTTAATTACTCTATTTACTTTTAACCGTGTTAAAACAAAATAAAAAGTTATTATTCACCAAAACTTATTTTCATCTCATTGAACCACATTTTAGTCCTTGATATTAAACGTGTCTCTCGGATTTTCAAAATTCTACTCACAGAAGCGGTAAAATTAAGTTTTATGAAAAATTCAGTTTTTTTAACTACCACTTAGTGGTTTCACTATTCATCAAAAATTGAAAGTTTTCAGAAAAATACAAAAATTTCACCATAGGCTAATTTCGATATTCCGAATCCAAAAATGAAGTCCATTTTGAAAAATAAAATTTATAAAATTTCAAATAGTGGTTATTACTATTCATAACGGTAAGTTTTAATAATATTTTAATAGCATATCATTGTTTAGTGAAACTCGGTATTGCGTACGACGCAAGCTATCGAGGAAGGTTGCGATTTCATGTAAAGAAAGCCAAGAAAGTGTTGTGTGTAGAAAAATATTCCTTTGATGATTTAGATAACATAAAAGTCTTGGGTGTTACAGTCACTCCACCTCCACTATAAAGAACTATGCACTATACGCCTTACTCACACCTATCCAGCCAATTTGGGTTAACCCCGATCTGATAAAATAACACCTCAAAATATATCCCCTCATTATATATGTCCTTTATTGGTCATAAATATAGAGACTATAGACTTTTCACATATAATTAAATGGTTTTAAGCATAAAAAATAATCATATTCGAAGCCAAGGATCATAATGTCTTGTTTCATGGAAGTCTATGTACATAAAATATAAAACATGGGACTAAATTAAAAATTTAATTATTTAGTATTCATAAAGAGAACCTAACTTAAATTTTACTTATACATATTCATAGGATAACCTATGGATAACATGAAAAAAGGGGTGAGCTAAAAATCCCAGTAAGGGAATAATCATAAGAATAAAGACTTAGCACATGGGTTAAAAGGGATAAAATATTGGTATTTAAATGCATTAAGAATACAAAACCATAAACTATAAACATGGGATCATATAAATATGAATTAATATTCACGGGTTAGAAAAATAAAACAATAATTTAGCATGATTGAAGGATCATTTCACATAGAGGAGAACTATTACACATGGTAGCACGAGTAAATTCTAACCTCAATGACTATTTCACAGAAAATATCATTATAATAAACATTACCCAATTAATTTAATCTCAATTTGTCCACACCCATAGTATCATCTTCATTAATATTCTTTCAACATAAATAATCATACATAATCAATCATACATAAACATAAGGCTACCTAGCGAATGAAAATGGAATCATAGTCATGTCATAAAGAAAAATATATGGGTGTATCATAAAAGTGTCCAAGAAATAAAGGAATTAAAATAAACATGTAAATTCATAGGATTATATCATGGAACGTTATTTCAATTATAAGTGATAACATGTATAATGAGTATCTATGAAATTTTAGCATTAAAACATTTTCATGCTATTTTACGGAAAATACTAAAGTGAATTTAAAATAAAAAAGGAAATAATCTTTTATATAAATACAAATTTGAACCAATAAATTTTCCATAATAAAAATATTAATTTTATAAAAATAATGGTAGATTATAAATAGATGATATAGTGAAATTGGAATTGGTTTAGAATTCGATAAATTTCCTGAAAACGAATGCTCTCGTCTGCATATATTTAAGAGGGAATCATTTAAAAATTGGTATATCCTCAAAAGATAATGATTAATGGGTATTGATACATGATTTTTTATTATTTACAAAACATTTATAATTAGGACATATAAATAAATGATAATTTAATTTGGTTAAAAATAATGATAGATAATCCTGAAATAATTATGGAGGTCCGAGTATAATCTTGTATCTTATGCTTGGTGGTGTATGTCACTTGAACATAATATCCTGGATAACTAAATTAAATTCATTAATTTGTATTTATATAACCTGTTATTAATTAAATTTATTTACTATATCCCTATTAAGTTCATTTTTGACATTTTTGAGAGGTTAAGAAGTTGAACTTCATTGTTTGGAAGAGTTTGTTTCCTTGGTTTTCGTGATTGGTTTAATTATATATATGTAATGGTAAACATGTAACAAAGAATGGTTTTCCAGAATTGATATTTTATGTTATTAGTAAACATCCATTAGGTTACGTGGTTATAAAATACATATGGTTATTTTGGAGTGAACATTAATCATTATATAAAACATTAATGATAAATAATTTGGTTAATTGTTGGGTGTTTATCACATCAATCACATTTTATTTAATAAATTAATAAAATGTGTATGAAAGATTAAAAAACATAAAATTAGGCATAATACAAATATTATAGTCCGTTTCAATCATAAATATTTTTATATGTCCATAATCGAAGATGGTAATTGTTACTGAAAACAAGTCGTCCTTGAATGTTAGAAATTAATACATCTCAGATGGTTTTTCATTTCTAGTATAAAAGTATGGAAAAGGATAGATGATGATGAATTATTTCATTATTATAAAAAAATCATGTACAATAATTTCACTATATATATAATAACATTTGGATGAAAGGATGTGTGTAATGAAAAATAAAACAACAGAACTTGAATGAAAATTAAACAAATGAAATGAGAAATTTACCTCTTGAATATATATTCCTTGAGAAAATCATTAGGAGAGAGGAATAGGCCTTTTGATAAGGGAAAGTGATGATGGACATGGGATAGTGGATTGGACAGAAATTTGAAAAGAATTTAGGAAAGTAACAAGGATTTAGAGGAGTGAAGGGAAGTGAAGGTGAGGGGGGTTTTATGGTGGTTGAGAGGATAGTTTGCTAAATATTTTATTCATTATTTTATTAATATGCACAATACATTAAATCGTGTTAATTATTGAGACCAAAAATAGTAATATGTTCATGTAAGTTCAAACCCAGGTTCTTACCTCAGTAAATCATCATAAATGACTCAATAAATTTTTTATTTTGATTATATGTTAAATTATCGTATTTTACTATTCACAAAAAATCATATATTTATAAAAAATCCCAAAAATTAACCCCAACCATTTTATGAAATTTAGAATTAAAAAATGTATTCCATTTTATGAAAATAATTTTCTAAATATTTTAAATATAATTTTTTATTACAATTACTTCTTAATTGAAAAAAATAAATTTTAAAATTATAACTTACTTCCTAACACTTTGAAAAACTAATTAAGGTCTCTTAATATTATCATATAATAATAGTCTATAAAAATAATTACTTATGAATAAATTTTATGGAGATATATTTTATTTTAAAATTTTAAACATTTCAAACATTTTTTACAAAATATTTATGAATTATTAAAATGCCAACACTACGATATAATTTTATCGTATGGTAATTTATTATATAGAGAAATTTAATTTAAACTTTCATTGGTAAGGTTAACTATTAATTTGGTATATTTACTAATAACAAGGGTGGTATTATTATTCATAAGGTTAACATTACTATTCATACGGGTGAGTTACTGTTCACCAAAATTATGTTTTCCTTATCGGACACCAAAAATCATACTGTTCACAATCATGATTATAAAATATTCAATATTCAAATTAAAAAAGTTTCCATTTTATGTATAAAGGTCACATAATACATAGTAGTTCATTGTGTTGTGATTACATGTTATTATACTATTTGAAATAATTATAATCATGGAATTTCAATTGATTGAACTTTGGGTTGTTACATTCTTCGACCTTTTGAAATTTTACCCTCAAAATTTCATTTGACATTCTATGTCATAAACATATGTGGGTAATTTTCCTTCATTACCACATCATGTTTGTAGGTTTCATCTTGTACTTACAGTTCTACTATTGTATATTGAACCAGTGAGTAGCCTAGTTCTATAGATCATTATCTCTATGATCCAAGATCTTAAATGGATTCTTCTTTTAAGAATGATCATTCTCTAACAATACTACCTCTGAGGAAAGTTCATTTGAAGAATCTGGTATGTACATACTAAGAGAGATATGTGATATACATCATTACTTAATACATGTTAGGTTGATGTGCTAGTTGATAGGCCACAACTCTGACGTAGCCAAGAATCTTGAAGGGGCTGATGTACCTGCGACATATCCATCCTTTCTTCCCAAATCTCATACATTTTTTCCTTGGAGATATGACGAGTAATACCATGTATGAAACAATTAAATCATGGTCTAATTAACTATTTTTTCTACATAACTCATCTATCCTTTTTGGGATGCGTTGATATGTTGTAGAATGGTTTTCACTTTCTCCAACAATTTGTTAACCTTTTCATGTCCCAGTATCATATACTCACAAACATTATCCCAACATGTTGATGTTCTACACCATTTCCTATAAAAACATTATATTGTTCCAATGGAATGATTGAGTTGAAACCATTGTTATAGGATAATTAAACCAGAGGAAGATGTTGGACTCATCCTCAATTGAAGTCCATAGAAAATTCACTCAACATGACTTCTAGTGTCTAAATAGTTCACTTATATTGACCATCATTTTGAGGTTGACAGGCCATACTAATGATCAGTTCCGGGCTTAGAGCATGACAAATAATTTTCCAAAACATCAAGGTGAATCTAAGATCTCTATCTAATTCAATAAATAGTGTTACTGCATGAATACATACCACAACTTTGACATATATCCATGAAATTTGATTCAATTATAATTATTCTCAAATTTAGATAATGTGATACGTCTTTATAAGACTATCCATAGTGACCAATATAGTATTGTTTCCTCTAGTTTTCCTTGTATGTCTAGTGAAAAATTACATGGTGATGTTCTCCCACATTCTTGTTAGAATGGGTAGTGGATGTATCGTCCCTTTAGATTTTTTTATTTCAGCCTTCACATGATGAAATACTAGGAACATTCATGTATACTCAATAATCTTGTTCTATAGAATGTCCCACCAAAAGTTCTCTCTGAGATCATAATAAATCTTTGTGCTCTATGGGTTAATAGACATGGATTTTCAATGTGTTCAATTTTGAATATTATACTTTATCATTTCATTAAATGGTACACATAATCTTGACCCTAACATTAAAACTACAGATTTATCAATATTGAACACAAAATACATTAAATTTCTAATAACTTCCACCCTTTTCCAAACATCCACATCTTTTCTTTGAGCATCCATTATTTTCTCCATAGGGATGATTGAGCAACCATTTGGGAAAGTATTTATGATGATCCTACCTTAATTATTCCCATGTTATTCATTTAAATATATTATAATATTGGAGCCTTTTCAAGTCTTGTAATTGATAAATTTGAATGATCCTTTCTACATAGATCATCTTCCACTTTATTTGTCTTACCTTGATTATAGTGGATTGAGCCCTCGTAATCCTTGATAAACTGTAACCAACATTGTAGGATAATATTAAGCTCTGTCTATGTGAATATATATTTGAGACTCTTCTGATTAGTATATATTTCACACTTCTCCCCAAAAATATAATGCCGTTATATTTTCAATTCAATGATCATAGCTGCCAAATCTAGATCATGTGTGGGGTATTTTTTCTCATGGATTTTAAGAATCCTTAAGGATTAAATTATAAGATTGCAACATTTTAACAATATATAGGCTAATTCATTATTTTAATCATCGATGTACACCATAATCTATTCTCCACTTATCAAGGGTGTGGGTACTAGAACATTGATAAACGAATTTTGACCCCATTAAAACATTTTTTATATTCTTGTGTCTAGAAAATAATCACTCCGTTCTGTGTCATCTTGGACATTTGGATTGAAAATCATGGGATGTTCTTTACAAATAATTGATCATACCTAGGTAGACCCAAAATTCTAGGGATATTAATGAAATGTGTTGACATGGTCCCCTCTCTAATTTCCTTTGTCTTGGAAGGGTCAAAAAATATCCCTTTACTGCTGATAACATGCCTCAATAATGAAACATCCTCCATCCAGAAATATCATTTACTTTACATTGCATAAATTTTATCACTTCACAAATTCATTAGAACATTATTCAAATAATCCTCACGTTCCTCTTTTCTCTTGGGTTATATCAAAAAATCATTGATAAAGGCTACCAACAATTTGTTGAGGGATTATCTGAAGAATATTTTCTTTAAATCCATGAATATTTCAAAATAATTAATGAGAATGAAGGGAATCACTATGAACTCATGGTTTCCATACCATGTTCAAATGTATTCCTTGGAAATATCTGCCTTCCTCACCATTAATTAGTGATATTCAGAATGAAGGTACACCTTAGAGATACAATTGCCCTCACAGAGCCAATCAAATAGGTCCTCTATCCATGGTAGGGACACTTGATCATTATCATGATTTTACTGGTCTCAGAATTATAAATAAAGAAACACATTAATCTATTATTCTTCCTGATGAAGAGTACCAGTTCACCCCATTGTGATGAATTCGGACTTATAAATCCTTTCTCGAGATTCTCTTGTATCTAATTTTTCAGCACTTATAGATCTACTGTGTCAATTCAATATGGTTTCTCTAATACTAGTAGAGATCGAGGAATATTTTTAATTATAAACTCATCCTATTGATAAGGACGAATACCATCCACATCATGAGAGAACACATCAGTGTAATCCCTCATGAGAAGAATATATTCTCGAAGTATCATCTCTGTTTTATCAATCATTTATGCTAGAAATTCTCTTTCATAAGGTAGTAATATCCACAATTGAGGCAATGACTATAAAATAGACTCATCTTCCTCCTTCCACATTTAAATAAATGTAGTATTCTTTTGGATGTAAAGAGTGATGTCACCTTCCTAATAGTTTATGTTGGCTCTTTATAGAGATATCCAATCGATGCCCAAGATAACATCGAACTCTACTAAAGGAATTATAATGAGATTCGCTGGGAGGTTTCCACAAATGCTAAATAGGTAGAAGTGATATACTTTGGATACAGTAATTTCCCAATTTTATATTATCATAGATTACTCAACCTCCAAATATATAGGAGCAGTTTAAATTGAAATACTATACATTAAAGATATGATAGAATTCATATAACCAAAATAAAATAATAAGTTTTCTATTCTTGAATGAATAACTATCATACCAGTAACCACATAAAGTTAAAACTTTTCCTTAGCAGTAGTGATAGCATAATACCTTCATTGTTTCCTTAGAGTTTATTTAGGATTTCCTCCGAAACCATTTTATTTGGGAAATTTTTCACAAAATACTCATACTTATTTCCGTGTTAACACAACATTATAGGTTAAGCATTGATCTGATCCTTTCTTTATTATTCTACGTTAGTGGGATTCTTCAAATACATCTAACAGTTCATAGAAATATTGCCCAAACTTACACATTTGAATTAATTCCTTATTCCCTTTAAAAAGTTCCCACAATACTTCTTCCCACAATTTTGGCATTTTGGATGATCGATCATTATTCCATTATGGGATTTTTTTTCTGAACCAAATATATTAGACTCTATTTTCTTCATTCTTTCATTGAGATGATGAGAAAATTGAGAGCCTATGATATCCATTTTATCCTTCAAGAAATAATGGAAAATCATGTCATAACATTCAAAATCATGACTCACCAACACATTTTTTAGACTGGGATTTATTCCACTAAATAAGTGATCCACATTTTATTTAATGTTAATGAAAAAGATGGAGGTGTATCATTCATGCCTAGTGATGTTTGTTTCATAAGCCTTAATTGAATTATCTTCCTTCCTCATAAGATAGAGGAAATTTATTTCTATCTTATGATGGAGGGCTTGAAGAAAATAATTATTAAATTTTTTTCATGAAATCCTCCAAATCCAGTGAATTAATATCATATCGGGACTTATTATTGTTGACCAGTTTCCACCACTGATCAACTTCCCACTCCAAAAAATAGACCTCCAGTATAGCATTATTTTATTTAGATAAATATAAGATAGAGAATATATTTTTAGTGGAGTTAACACACCATTCATCAAGGAGGGGATATGAAGATCAACTAATCATAGGAGGAATTTTCCACGGGAAGGATTTGATGGGAACATGCTCATTATATGGAAGTGAAGGTTGTTCCACATGAATCATGTTTTTAATTATAACTTTTTCGAGGTAAGAAAGTACTGTCATAATATTTTGGGCACCCCTTCCCATCATATTTTTCATAGGATTAAGGAAATCATCACATCCCCTATCACATTGATTTGTTTGAGCATGTTCTTTTATTTCCTAGAATTAACTAAAAATGTAACATACAATTATAGGGACAAAATAAATAGCTATTAATTATAAAAAATAAACAATAAACCTATAAAGATAAACTCATAAAGGAATAGTATATCCTAACTTATGATTCCCTATGTTTCAAAGTAGGTTATCCTCGATCTGTGACTTAACATATATAATTATGGACTTTTTTCCCTTTAATAATGGTTTGTACTTTGCTTATTATGTTTCCAAATAATATCCTCTGAGAGTGTCAAACTACGAGTAAAACAAGGCCCTTTGTCATGCACCAATTCTCATTTGAGTATAACTCTATGTGGAGTTTTCGTGTTTTACCTCAAGATAAATCTATGCTAGATCCACAATCACTTGTTTTTCTCTAGTCTGGGAACACTATTAAAAAAAACCTTTTTTTACTTTGGTTTTTCTTCTTTTTAACGTTGATTTTAGGCAATGTTATTTCAAGCGATGTTAAAAATATTATTCTTTAAATAGGTTATTAAAAAACTGATGTAAAAAATGGGGTTTTATGGTTTTTAACGACAGTTTTGAAAAAACCGACCTGAAATGCATTCTGTAAATGGGGTTAAGAATCCATTTTTTTACATCAGTTTTTGAAAAAACCGACATTAAGACCCCATTTTTGACGTCGTTTATTTAATAAAAGATGTTAACAGTTATTTTTAACATCGATTAGTAAAATACCGTTGTAAATTTTTTTTACCATCTTGTAGAAAATTTCATAATATTTCATTTGATAGGTCATACAGCTTAAACGGAGTTACGGATAAAAATTTAAGACCATCAGAAGTTTGATATTTTTTTGAGGAAAGTTTGAATGAGCCAACTATAGCTTCATCTTAGAAATAATTTTTGAATCCGTAGGAGGATTTGTAGTTTTACCATGATATAAAGAATCATCCATCATTATAATAAAATAATTATTATTAAATGGTATATCAATTAAGAAAATAACTCATAGAAAATATAAATCATGGGAAAATAATTACAAATACCATGATGAGGTCGCAGATATAAGAAATCATTGATTCAAGTGGATGATCAAAAAAGTTGATTCGGTGCAACGATGATGGTAAAATGAAATGATCATATAATGGTATATCAATTAAGAAAACAATTCACAAAAACGCAAAATCATGGATATATGATTAAACATACATTGAAGTGATCACAAAAAGAAGAAATGAATGATTCACGTTGAAGATGAAAAGATTCGATTTCGGGGAATGATAATGGTTGAATTAAATGATCGTTAAATTATGAAACGTGTATAATGGAAACATAAAATTTAGATTCTATGTGAAAATGTAGTAAAACAAATTTGTAGGCAGTGACTCAAAATTTCGATGTGGTGATGTAAAAAAATTGAAATTTCTCATTCGTGGGATATTAAAATTATCTTTCACATCTGTTTTATGATAACCTACATGAAAAGATATTAAAATTTTCACTTATTTTTCAAGTTTTTTATTATAAAATCGATGTGAAAAATCAATCTTGATCACTTTTTCACATCTGTTACTATAAAACCGACGGGAAAAATCAATTTTCATGACTTTTTCACATCAGTTATTCAATAACCGATGATAAAAGTTATCATTCACATCAGTTATTTAATAACCGATGTAAAAAGAGTCTTAAAAATGTAGCTCATTATCCAAGAATTAATTTGATAGGTCTCAGAGCTCAAACAGAGTTACGGAGAAAAAGTTATGGCTTTCAAAAGTTGATCATCTCTAAACGATGTCTTAGGGAAGGCCAAATTCTAAAGGACATAACATTAAATCCGTAACTCTGTTTGATCTCCATGACCTATTAAATTAATTATTTGGAAATAAACTACATTTTTTAAAACAACTTTCTCATCGGTTATTAAATAAATGATGTGAAATATACCTTTTAACGTTGGTTATTAAATAAATGACGAGAACAAGTCATTAAAATCGATTTTTCACGTCGGTTTTATAATATCCATTGTGAAAAATAAAAAAAAACATTCAATATACTTTCATGGAGATGCGGTTTTCACGTCATTTATTAAATAACTGATGTGGAAAAGTGATGTACATTGAATTTTCACTTCATTTATTATATAACTGACATGACAAATTAGATAAAATGGATATTTCACGTTTTTTCTTATATAACCGACGTGAAAAATTACCGAAAATGCATTTTTACATTGGTTATATAAAAACTGAACTAAAAAATCGATTTGATGTCATTTTTAGAAAACCGATGTGAAAAAGTGCGATGTAAAAAAGGTTTATGTTCTAGTGGATGTATCCTCTTCATAAATATATAACACTATAAATAACATAATTTAGGGATGTTTTATAATATGTAGTATCTTCCATAATGTTTTTACTAAATTTATCTCTTTTTATACTCCCATGATATCTAAACCATCTTCTGATACTAATTATAGAGACTAATCCCTTTAAATATATAATTTCATGATTTTAATCTAAAAAATCATTGTATTACAAGCCATGTATTATAATGTATAGGGTCTTTGAAGGCAAGGTACATAAAACATTATAATTGGGACTATATAATTTTTTTTATTAGTCTTCATAAAGAGATCCTACCATCCATCGTGCTCATACATCTTCATAGGATAACGTAGGAATTACATGAACAAATGAATGAGCTAAAAATCCAAGTAAGGGAATAAAAATAAGAATAAAACTTTAACATGTGGGATATAAGGCATAAAATAAAGATATTAAATGTCCTGGGACATGTTGAATCATAACATATAAAAATGAGAAAATATAAACATGAATTCATAGCTATGTGGAAGAAAAATAAAATATGACATCAGCAAGAGTTACAGTTCATTGCACATAGAGAATAACAAGTCAATGATAACCACACTGACAATTTAACTTGGTAGCATGAGTCAAGGCAATCTACCAAGACTTTTTCACATAGCATCTCATGAGACTCCACATTACCCAATACATTGAAGAAGTATCTAGCCACACACATCATAACATGTACATTAATATTCCTTCAATATAAAAAATCATTCATAATCAATAATACATAAACATATGGGTATCATGGAATGAAAAGGGTATCAAAATCATGTCATAAAGCACAATATATGGGTGTATCATACAAGTGTACATGAATTAATGGAATTAGTTTATAATATGAAATTCATATTATTATATCATGGTAATTGATATCAAGAATAATTTATAACATGTAAAAAGAGTATTTAAGAAATTTTATGATTAAAACATTTTACGGTAGTTTTAAGGAAAATAAAAAAGAGAATTTAAAATAAAAAAGTGACTACTATTTTTAAAATACAACTGTGAACCAATAAGGATTTCATAATAATAAGAGAGACTTTATAAAAATAATTATGGATAAATAATATACGAGGGAGTGAATTGAAATTGGGTAAAAATTTGGGATGTTCCCTTAAAATGGGTTTACTTACTGGTAAGTATGGAGGATGGAATCATTTAAATATATATATATATACCCAAAATAGAATGATGAATAGACAATGATACGTGTGTTTAGAAAATGTTCAAATAATTTAGAATATGTACATAAAAAATAGATAATTTTATTTTCTTAAAAAGGAAGAGAGAGAGAATCCCAAATAAATAATTTAGGTTCGGGTATAATCCTTTACCTTAAGACTAATGGTGTCCTTCACATCATCATAATGTCCCAGATAACCAAATTATATTCACTAATAATTATTATCAGAACAACATCTTTGCATAATTTAATTATTATAGATTTATTGTGTTAATTCATAACTATTCTGATAGGTTTAGAGGTTCAATTTCACTGATTGGTAGCATTTGTTTCCTTGGTTTCCATGATTGGATTACTTATATGCATGTAAGGGTTAACTTGTGTGATTATAATGGTAGTACAGAATCAAGGTTTAATTCCATTACAAAACATAAATTATATTATATATTAATAATATTTTTTGGGTATTTTTGATTGATTATTAATCATTATATAAAACATTAAAGATAACTATTTTGGTTTATTGGTGGTTTTTTATCACATCAAACACATTTTCCATTATAAATTAATATCATGTTTAAAAAAGATTCTAGAACATTAAATTATAAATAATACATATATTATAGTCTATTTAAACCATAAAAATGTTTTAATAAAAAGAACTGAAGATGGTAATAGAAATTGAAAACTTGTCGTCCTTGAATGTGAGAAATCAACACATCTTGGATGGGATTTTCATTTCGTGTATAAATGGACGTGAAAAACGATATACTGATAAATTATTCCATCATCAAAAAAACATTACAGTAAAAGTAAGGTACTGGGTTTATCATAACTTTTGGATGAAGGTAGGGGTGAAAATAAAAATAAAATATTGTAACATGATTGAAAATAAATGAAAGGAGAAGAGAAATTTACCTCTTTATTGTATATTCCTAAAGAACCTATTTAGCAGAAAGGATTCTGTCTTATGAAGAGATAATGGGCTATTTTATGTTGGATCCGGGAATAAGGAGAGGTTTTAGTTGAATTTAGACATGGAAAAAGGCATGATAGGAGTAAAAAGAAGATGGCTGTGATGGTGGATTTTATATTGGAGGAGATGAGAGTTTTCCCAATTTTTATTCATTGTTTTGTTAATTTTCTCAAGACCAGCAACAGTAATGACTCATGAGACTACAAATAGTATTATGATCATGTGATATTGATCCCAAGGTTCTTACCTCAATATAACTTCATCCATGACTCAATAAATCATGATTTTGATTATTTGTTAAATTATAATAATCTGCAATTCACTAAAAAAATCATGTATTTCCGAAAAATCCCTAAAACTCACCCCAATCATTTTTTGACAAGTACAGTTAAAAAATTTACTATGTTATAAGTATAACATTACACTTCATAAGGATAACATTACACTTCATAAGGTTAAGTTAATATTAACCAAATAATTTTTTTTCTTATCTAACTCCAATCATCTTATTAATCATATCCTTGTTTTGTCAAAATTTTGAAATTGAAATCACAGAAGTGATAATATTATGTTTAATGGTCACATAGTACATTTTGTTCAATGAGTTTTGATTTAATGAGATAATACTATATGAAATAATTATAATAATCAAATTACCATTAATTTATCTTTGTTTCATTAAAATAAATAAGTACAAGGAATCACTTTGTTGCAAATCAAAAAGAGTTACTTTATTAATAGGTAACAATCTTCCTTAATGTTTTTAGAATTATTTGTGTTCTCTTATCCATCAAATATTTATTTATGGATTATATAACCTCAAAATCGTCGTAAATATACTATTATGTGGTTATATTATTTGTTCATCGTAAACATATAGACACATCCAATTAATAAATAGAAAACATTTTTATTCCCTTCATGGTTATCTAATTCTTGAATAAATAGTGATTTTTCATTTTTTTTCATTAACACCTCTCCTAGTAGAAATTATAATAGACACTCTGTTTATATACTTGATAGATGATATTTATTATCTCTTCGTTATTTTATAATTTTTTTAGAACATATCTTTATGTTTTTCATCTAGTGTAAAAGAATAATTTCGTTTGGGGACGTGGGGACTACTTCCCCCTCAAAATGAGGGGACTAGTTCATTCCATATATAAAATTTAAAAAAGTGGAATTAGTAATAATTTGTAACATATAGAAAAGATATCGTTATGGTAGAATAATAAATATATATCCTTTAATTTTAATTATTATATCACAATAATGAAATTAAATAACTGTTCGTTCATACGTATGATTTATCATTTCCATAAACGATGCATTTCATTTCTTATCTCCATACATTATAGATAATTATAAATAAATATGTCATGAATTTATAAGGTAATTAAGTCCAGATTTATATTAATAATTTGATGAAATCATGGTATAATTATTATTTTATGTAAATATATAGTCAATACATACTTGATAAAACTATGCAGTCAATACATTAAATTGCTAAAATAGGGAAAGAGTGTTTACATATGGGTAATAAAATATTGTATGAAGTTAATATATGATATAATAAAAATTATTATTATTTTGGTATAATTTATTAACATATATTAAACCACTATAAATAAGGATAAATACCATAGAACTAAAGGAAGATTAAGTTAAGGGATTTTCCCTCAATTTACTTTGAATTGAGAATAATTGTTGTCATACACTATATCAATTTTATATTCTATATGTACTAATCATTGACATGTTATATGAAGAATATAATTATTCTCATTATATTTTATTTTTAATTTAATTCAATTAAAATTATTATTAGAATTTTTCAAAGAGGTATGTGACACATGGGAATGTTTAAGGATTATTTTTCCTCAAGAATGTTTTAATGTCAACAACAAATGTCATTGCAGACCCTCCTCTAAGGTATTTTTGATAAATCAATATTCAATATTCAATATGGATATATAATAAAAACATTTTTATTAATTAAATAAATTATACAATTTTAATAATAATTTGGATAGATAAGACCCGAGTAGGGGACCATTTATTGTAAGTCCTATGTTTTGGGGACCAATTAATTCAAGCCCCTCGATGTATTGGTAGTCTCATGGGACAAATGGAAAAAAGACATCACATTTATATCATGTTTAATATAAAATATATTGTGAAGTGTATTTCATTTTGAGTAAAGGTTTTATATATGATATTGGTTTGTAACAAGTATGTCATAAATTGTCATGTGAATGTATTTGATGAAAATAGTTCTATGTACCACGGAAACATGGCACACAATATTTAAGATTTTACATTATTGAGAAATCAATTATTATTATTTTTCATGATATTTTTAATATACATTAAAATAGATTAATTTTATTTATATTTTATTGATTTATATAGAATTTTTTTAGATTAATACCTCTACATATTTTTCTTGCCTTATCTTGTTATTTTTGAAGGCATGTTTTATTAGTAATTTACCATGCCATGATAATTTATTCATGTTGATTATTCATATATTCTTAATTAAATACCCATAAAAACAATATGAGATCAGCCATACTATTTTTACATTCCCCAGATTATGATGATAAAATCATTGAATAAACATTCATGGATGTAATTTATTTCATTTTATTATGTACGTTGTTTTTATTTTATCATTACATTGCATTATGGGTATCATGTTTGTAATATGGACTACTAAGAATACTAAACTAATCAAACATTTAGTAATATATTACTTTTAATCTAGATAATGTATTAAAATAATTAAAAAATGTTGTTTTCCGGGGTTGGGGTGTTACATTTCAACCCATTTATTAATAATAGTTGTTTCTATTATTTTAGATGAGTTCATCACTTTTTTTCAATGGTTGTCTTGTTATGGATATTCATGTAAAATATAAGAAACACTACAAACTTTAAGAAATAATTAATTACATGTTTAAATGATTTATTTTAAAAAATATTGTTGTCTTAAAATAGATTATGGAGTGCCCTTGAATGTGGGTGAGTAATTGAGAAGTTCCCCTGCATCGGGGTTTCTTATCAGGAATAATTTTGAATTATACCCTTTTAAAACATGAATTTTCCCATAAAATAAAGATGATATTATATATATTCATGATTTTAGAACATTTGAAAATAATTTACATAATTTACATAAAAATATAAAACAAATAAATTGTGGTAAGGAGATGGAAAAAGAAAATTGACAGAAAATTGTGGTTTTGTTTGAATCACTTTTTCATTGCCTGAATGTTTTATTCAAATGAACTAAATATCCTGAATAATAATGTTAAATTAATTAATAAATAAATTAAGAAAATTTTAAATATTTATATTATGCATTTAAATTTTATTATATTATTTTATATTCTTTTTGATGTGTTATAATGTATAATTTAATTATTTTGGAATGCTAATTTCCTTGGTTTTCATGATCAAATTACTTATTTACATGTATGGAAAATAATGTTAAATGATAATAGTAGTCTATAATTAAAATTATAAGTTATTAATGAGATTATATAATATTTAAGGGTATTATATATTATTTTCTTTGTTTGGTGGGACGATGATTCATTAGATAAAACATTAGTGATGAATGTTTGTTTATTTTAGGAGAATTTTGATCATTACAAACCACTTTCCTGTTATTAATAAATACTTTGTGTAAATGATAGATTTAAAAAATAAAGTAACATATAATATGAATAATAAAATATTTATTTAACCATAATAATGGTTTTATGACCATCAATAATGGTTATAATAGAAAAAAATTACATCATCCACAACGTTAGTAAATCAACACATCACGGATGATGTTTTTATTTTTAGAATAAAAGTGATATGAGAAAGAGTCTAATGATGAATTTTACCATAAAAATTATAAAACTAAACTATATATATAATGCCAGATTTTTATGACATTAAAATACGTGGATTTTATTTTATTATAATTAAATAAAAGAAGTTGAAAATACAATAAAAGAAAAATAATATTTTTCCTATTGAATTCTCATCATTGAGAACCTTCATAAGGCACTTGGTTTTGGCCTTTTCGTGAGACCAACATGTATTTAACCTGGGGAATATAAATTAGAAATTAATTTGGTAGAAATTAACTTATCTATAAGTCTTTGAGGTGTCCACATAAGATGTGGCGAGGGCTGGTATTCACAGTGCAGGAGAAGGGTTTTTTCTGAATTGTTTATTCATTAGTTTATTATTTTGGCAGAAGAAAATGAATAGTTTAAAAATTGTTACTAAAATTTTTAAAATAATGAAGGCAATTTCATGATAATGGTTCATGTATAATACATGACTCATTTATTTGTTTATTTAACTTATAATGTATATATACTCTAAATTGTTGTATTTTATTATTTGACAAAAATTGAATTATTTTACAAAAATCCAAAAAATCACCCTTATCATTTTACAATGTGTAGATATTAATAGTAACCTCTATTTTATTAAATAATTTTATAAATATTGCAAAATATTTTTTTATTAAAATAATAATTTATTTGAAATTACAAATTTTAAAACTATATCAAATTTTATAAAAATGTAAATATTTTATTATGGTCTAATGAAATTATATTATAATCATATGAAAAAAAAATCATATTATGAAAATATATTACTTTCAATTATTATATTGATTATAAAAAATTATTTATATAATTATGAATCAAAAAATACCAATAATTAATTTATAATTTTTTAAAAAATACAATTATTAAATATATAAATATATTGTAGATTAAAATATAAGATATATAAATTTTATTTATAACTTCATCGGTGTTGTTACTAATCTATTTAATAGTTTAATATTCTCTTGGGTCATGTTACTATTCTAAATGTCAAGTTACTATTACAACAATATCAATTCTTTATGTAATATAAATGACACTTATTTCATTACATATTTATTAATAATTTAACTTTTATATTAATGAATGAAAAAATATTATTTTATATGTACCTGGGTTTTTAATATTATTAAAGTGGATAATCTATGTACTAGTCATTTCCATATAAGGAATGGACTGTAAACGTTTATTGAGTAGTAAACCATGTTGAAATATCAAGTTCAACATTATATACATTCAAATTCCTATATGTGTTTTGTAAAAACAACATATGAGAATCAAGAAGAAATCTGGTCATATGGGGTAATGGGTTAAAATGTTGTGAAAATAATATAATTTTTATAAAACTGATTCAAACCCTGTATTAGTGTAATGAATATCACAATATGGTTCCCTCAGGTGGCATCAAATCTATTTTTACATGTTGAATGATTTGCAATTATTTTTTTATTATTTATTTGTATTTTTGTTTCATTCACTTTTTAAAAATGATGTTCATTTTAGTGGATTGTATTGTTACCTAGGATAGTAATTTTATTTATACCAATAAAATGATGAATACAATAAAGAATGATAATAAATAAAAGAAGAACAAATCCCTCTAATCCAATTATGTTTGAGTATAAGATTCTACATGCCTTGCTATGTTTTATGATATATCATTTATAGAAGGTAAAGTGAATGTTTGTAGTTTTCCATCATTGGGAAGGACATGTTTTCAAACTCAGGTAAAAAATTAATTTTATGTGATCTTGTGTTTTGTGGATAATATTGTACTAATTTTACGCAAGAATGATATCATATCACAAGTTATAATGAAGATCAATCTAAAACATCTCAGTATATATTTTTTGATAGATTAATATATATTTTGGATTTTATTACCATAAAATTTATCTATGTGGTTTGTGGAGTTTCTTAGAGTATGGGGGACTTTATTTCCCATTTGGAAGAATAATTTCTAATATGATAAAGGTTATTCATGAAAAAACAATATTGTATATTTCTCTCAAGATAGGTTAAAAAACTTTTAAGAAACTAATGTGGATCTTGAAATATGATCCAACTATTTTAAAAATGAATTAAAATAGTAATATAGAGTCAAAATAGCTCTAGATGAAAATATCCATGCTATTAGGGAATATATGAATCATATAACTAACTTCAATGATCTAAATCATCAATAAAAATCCAAGAAATACACGGAATATTACTATTTAAAACAAAAAAGAGATATTATTGATGATGTGTAAGATGGAAGCGTGGTGAATGTTTTTGAGGAAATTTTTGATGGGAATTGAGATTAGAAAATAACCTTTAATATGATATGCCTACATCTGGATGTTCAATTGGACCATTTTCAGAATACACATATTGGGACCTCACAAATAAAGAATATTTCAAGGATTTTATTAAATGATTATTAGAGTATTTTTTATGAAATACCTTCAATATTAGATAATAAGATAATGAAATCATTTTATAATTTATCTGAATGAATCACTAAAAATATATTCTATATACATAATCATGTAAAAAAGATAATAATATTTTTTTCTGAAATTTATAGTTTTAAAAAACCATTCTGAACATGAATGAATTTATTAAAATATTTATGAATCCAAACGAAATGATAATAATTCATAGGAAAATATTTGAATAATCTGGGTCACTATGATGATTAGAATTTTTTTTAATAACTCCAAAAAATACTATAATGAATATATAAATATACATGGGTTTTGGGAAACTGTTGTTGCTTAAAAACATATGGGAATTGTACATTTGATTTATGGTACAATCCTTACTTTTAAAATCATAATATAAGACAATATCAATATAGAGTGTTATTGATATTAATTATAATAATCCATAGATTATGAAATGTCAAAAAAACCAATGATTTTGTAATGTTTGAAAATTCATTTGATGATTGTTATAGTTCTAGTAAGATATATGATATATTCCCATATAAAAAATTATGAAAAGTTTTTAGAAATGAAGTCTATTAATGTTTAGGAAAAAATAATAAAAACCTTGGGATGTAAGAAAAAAACGATAAAGAGATAAAGTTCTGTAATAAGATTCAATATAATAAATTTTAGAATGCAACTGATTCAAAATTCCAGATGTTTAAGGAAAAATATTCATATAAAAAGAAAATAAGAAGCATCTGACATTTAAAAATCCATTTGAAATATCTAAACAACATTAAATGTTCTAAATACTATTTTATTTATTTGTATATAAAATTTATAAGGTTTGAGAAAAAATGGATGATACCAATACTGATGCTAGCACAAAAGAAAATAGATAATTACTCACCAATATGAGTATGTTCTACAAGTGATGTGTAATAAATCTACAAAAAATGAAAAAAAATCATCAATATTTACCAAATAATAAATTATTTTCTAGAAAATGAATGATTCACTATGTTATAAAAATTAATTAAATTATCATTAGAGAAGAAAGTTCACACGAAATGAAAATTTCCAAGTGATAATTTCAAAACAACCTCAATCATGTTGGAATATTAGTTATGAAATAAATAATATTTTGGGGAACTAGAAAACATGGTAGAAAAATAAATCTCAATTCTTATATCTAGTTTGATGAATAAAGGAAGAACAACCTTATTATCTAAAATTTTGGATTTTTCTTTTCAAAAAAACAATTGAGGATTAGATGTGAGGTATAATAATCTGGTGGTGGCCAAATATAATGAAAATATATTTTATTTGAAGAAAATTATTGTTTATAAATTTGTATCCTAGAAATTAATCTAATGAGGTTAATATATATTTCATATAAAAGGGTAATCCTTGGTTAGGATGTTGAGAATTTCAAGGGTGGACATCCACATATGAAAATTTCAAATGTGATTCTTTGTAAAATTGATGATAATTAAACATATATAATGGATATATTCATAATTATAAATCACCAATGGGAATTATCATTTATGGGGAAACATTTTATAATGTTGAAAAAACTACTAGAATTTTTATCTCAAAGAAATATAATTATTATTGAAACTACTCCAAGATCATGTATTTTGATGGTAACCCATTTTTTACTCTCTCAACATTATCTAATAAAAATATTAAAATAAATTTTGTTGTTTTATATTAAATCAATAAGAAATGGAAAATCTTGTAAAGTGGCGTAATCCCAATTATACTACTTATTGTACTTGCTTTTTTATAAATATGTATTGAATTGAGTAAAGTGGTTTCTTATTTATATTTTATAAAAAATTGTCATCTCCCATTCCACAATTTCCCATGGAGTAAAAGTATTAATCTGTTGATGAATATATTCATAGTTCTCATTCCATGTGTTATCTAGATTAGTTCATAGAAGAATGATTTTTTATATATCATATACTATTTTTTTCTAAAAATACTAATAATAATTTATACAGAGAGTGACATGATGTCTAAAAGGTTTTTTAGGAATTATATGACACCCTTTTCCCAATAAAATTTATTTTCATTCTAATAAGGTAGAGATAATGTGAAATAATGTTTTGGGATATTAAATGTAATATAAAGTAATAAATATTTAATTGTTCATTATGAAATAATATTGAAGATATTTCCATCTTATAAAAATGGATGATTCTTGATCCAATCTATATGTGATTTTTATTTTTCTTAAATAGATGTTGAAAATTAATGATTTTCAATTAAATAAAAATATTTCATTTATGTAAAAATGTTTATTAATTTAAAAATATGAAATTGTTAGATGTTCAATTAATGTTCCCAAAAATGATAACAAAGTTTCTGTATCTTGGATATTATTGTAAGGAAGTTACAAATTTGTTATTATATTAAGGATGATATTTTTAATAAATTTATTTTTTAGATATAATTATTGGGGATTAATTCATATTATCTTAAACATGTACTATGATTGTAAAGAATAATTTTAGTATCATTTTTACAATGTTATTGATGTATCATTAAAATTTTACTTAATAAGATTGGAAAATAGAATAGACAAAATCTAAAAGGATTGGATGAAATTTTCTTAATAATCTGAAAAATATCATATAAATATTCCATAAGAATTTGATAAAGTTCATATTAAAATTCATTAATAAAATTAACAACATCAAACTATATATTCTCATAAAGTTTCACATAGTATGTTTATAATTGATTATTAGTTGCATTTTTACGATGATGATTTGGAGAAAAAATATTTTGGATAAATAAATATATGTCAATGAATCAAATAATGTTATATCTTTAAATTGAAATTTAATTTTCTATGATCATAATGATATAAAATTTTGACTTATTGCATTCATCTATTTCCATATAGAAATAATGATTATAAAAGAATTTTTAGTTCACCAAGAGTGATTTTTTCTTGATCAATGAAATATCACAATATCCTATGATTGTGATTCATTCCTAAGTTGTTTGATTTGTTTTACAAAATCTATTTTAGCGAATTAGACTAATATCATCATGTGATATAATGAATTTCAAAGGATGTGGTAATCAGATGAAGAATTAGTATGTGAAATAATTATTTCGATTTTGAGACAGTGTAATGGAGGAACATAGACTCAATAAGAAATAGATAGATGTATATTTCTAGATATATTTTTATAAAAAAATTTCAAATTACCTTATATATTATTTTTATTGTTATAAATGATATTTTTATATAAAAACATCATTACAAGTACATAAGACAATGATCTATTAGAAATAGGAACACTGAAGAGATTCATGGAATTTATATTTATGGATATGTATCCATAAAATTAATTATCAGAGAACAGATATTCTTAATTTGAGAAGGTGGATGAATCATGGATTATTTGATGTTCTAATGATTTCATGATGCCTAATATGACAATGATTTAGTAGGTTTATGAGATGTTTCATCTAACATAAAATTCCATGTAATGTTACAAAGAAATCAAGTTGATGTTTTAAAAAATCTTCAAGATAAGAAAAAAATACAAGTTACATATAAATTAATTATGAAATTTGAGGACATAATAAATATGATAAATCTATCATATATTTATGTGTTGATCGAATTGAGTAAGCCCTCTATGAATTTACACTATATAAACATTAAAATAGAATATAAACCAGATTCATTTGTATTTGAATATTATATAATAATATTATTTTGTTAAGGGTTTATGAATTTTATCAATCAATGAATAAATGATGATGTTCTGAACATGATCAAATAGTTTTATGGATTCATGGGGATACAATATATTGCCACAAATATACAATGTTTTACTATAAAAAATTATCAATTAGTTGATATAAAATAAATATTTATTTCCTTATTTTTTATCATAAAGAGAATTTGGCGTATCATAACCCCAATTGATGGATTATAATTCATTGAAATGGATGGATAATGTTTGTAGAGAATAATTCCAACATGTTCATTTTATGTTTTTTTGGATCATCATATGGACTCTCACTTGACAAAGAATCCAATTGTAGAATTACAGAAAACAATTAAAGATCATGTTTTTTATGTAAAGTTATTTATGAAATTTTCATAAATATTAACACTTTCACAATGATAATAAGATATTTTAATGTATAAATAATCATAAAGATAATTTTTGATACTAGTAGAGATAAGGATTTGTATTTAAATCCTAAAAAAGGTTTTAAAAAGTTTTAACGTCTGCTTAAATCATGAATGTTCCAAAATGCTTGAGAATAGTTTTAGTTAAATAAAATGATAGTTATGATAGAAATTATTATATGATCAAGGCGGAAAATATTATTTTAGTTCCCATATTATTCTTTTTAATAGAAAAAAATAAAAAGTTTGATAAATTATGGAAAATATGTGATTATTATTTCCATGATGATTAGATGAATTCAAGAATTATTTTAACTATTTGAATGTCCCAACAATGAATCAAGACATGCATCTCATTTGATTTTAATATTTGGTATAATATAGAGTAGTTGGATTTAGATGCAATTACTAGCACTAAATATAAAAAATACTTAATATAAAAACAGGGAAATTGATTATATAAACATCCATAAAAAACATTCATCATAGAGACTATTGTATAAAAACATGTATATAATGGAGTGAAGATATTTAGTTGTCTATATATTGTATTTAGTTTCCTTATTAAGAAGTATCAATTGAAAAGTAGAGAATAAGATGTGTTATCAAATGAAAAATCATCAGAATAAAATCAAAAAATGAATAGCACCGAACATGCAATTTATATTTAGCCTAAATATAAGATAAAATTTTAGTTTTATACCTAAAAGAAAAATAATATTCCACTGATTTTCACATGAAAAACTACATAAAATAGATAACATCAAAAGGATAAATTAGATTTAAAATTTTTTAGTTGATGAAGTAGTGTAATTATTATTTTTACTGATGGGTAAGATTTTCAAGAATATGTTTCCAAACTACAATAAGAGTGATCAATAAAAAATCCAAAAAATGAAATTATACATATTTCTCAATGTGTTGAATACTTTCATAGTGTTACATGGTTTGTATATTTGTTTTAATCTCTCCACTGATACAACCTAAATGAAACCACGAAGGAGATTAAATATTGATAAATTCTTTCTCTATTCCAAGAGAGAATATTTTTTCATTCCCCCATTTTATTGTATGTACTTATAGCTGAACCAGTATATTTTTATAAATAAAAATGTGTAAATAGAAAATTATTAATGTGAATACTGTACATAATAATATTCAACATACAATTTAAGTAATAACTTCTTTTTTATGTAGTGAACATTTTAAAATATATAATGTTGAATATCTACATATAATCATATAAATAAATGCGATAAATTGAAACAAATTTGTGGAATCTTAATCCTAACTAGTCAGGTTTCTAGGGGATAAAATTTGAAAAACCAATTGAAATTATCCTAACACCGATTTACCCATACTCACCCTTAATAATTTCATAATATGATCATCTCATTGAGATCTACAAATGGACATTATACCAAAATACACATATATTGGATTAATTTCAGAATATATCCTATTAATTTAAATAAATCAACTACTAGTAGGTTTATATAGTTTACTAACATTATCAACAGTCATAAATATACTGGTTGTCATTTTACATTATAAATCATACCTAAAGAATACATGGGGACCCATAAATTAATCTGGAACCCAAATTAACTATGATACATTATGTCAAGGATGTAATGAAAACATTACATGAATGATATTCGTACTGACATAGAAAATAACTATTACATGATTAGATAATAAAGAAGACAATGTATAAAAATATGAAAATATATTAATTTATTTCAAATCATTAAAATAAAGAGTCATCATGAGGAAATGTTTATTAGTTTACTAAAATCAGACAAAAATGAAAAATAATATTTTAAAAGAGTACATTTTCCAATCAAATTAAAAAATTGAATGCAAAACTTTTAACCAGAATGTATATTTTATGACTGTATAATGAAAAGTGACATGAAGCTAGAATGATCAATCATCAAAAAGAAGATTAATGGTAAAAAAACAAGGTAATAAGGTATTCAAATTCACAAAATATTGAGAAATATTAGACTCTATAGAATAAAATTTATTAACTACATAATTTGACTCATATACAATGTTTATTATGTAATGGGTTATTAAACACTCAATGGTTGATACCCCACTTCCCATTTCCTCTTCATCCAATTTCCCTCATAATGAAACAATTTCCTATTATTTTTCTTCATAACAATGTTAATATAATTATAGAAAACTATAAAAATAATTTTCTCAAATAACATATTTTTTCATGATCTCTCATAATTTTGAAAAGAACGTGAAAATACATATAAAAAATCACAAATAAAGAGAACAATATCATCTTATAAGTTATATTACCTTCATAAAATATTAAAATTTATCAATCAGATGTTATAATATGTTAAATTTTAATAATATCACATATAAATTCCTTGTCACTATATCACTCCATAACAATTCATTAATGGAGAAGAAAATTAAAATAGAAATTTTGGATCTCAATGATAATAAAATGAAAATGTTGAAATATTTTTCATAAATAAGTATGGAAACACTAAAAATACTTCATAACACTTTTATTAAAAAAATTATTAATTTTTTAATTATTATAAAATAATATGTTAAATAATCTTTAAATCCGATTGAATTCATTGATGATACCTATTAACAAAGTAAAATATTTTTTCATTGAATATTTCTTATAGATAACCAACTTGAAATAACATATGTATTCCCAACACAAAATTGGATATCATCCATAGACCCATGAAAATGTGGGTATGAAAAAGTTTAGTTGCTTATAATTTTAGCGAATGTGTATTAAAATAAAAACACAAAATTCAATATGGAACCAAGGTAGTGGTTTATCAAAGAACACATGTGGCAACATCTATATATTCAATAAAATTAATAAACTATAATAAGGAAATGTTATAAATGGGTAAAACTCTATTAAAATTAAAATTGATGAAGGAACCATATGTTTTTAATAGAAATATTATAAAAAAATTTATTTGTTAATGGATAGAAACATAAATATAACTGTAATTTTAAATTCTGTGATTGAGGATAAACATTTTCCTTGAAAAATTAAATTTTAAATTTATTAGGCATAACATGAAATCCATTATATAATATGTATTGATATTAAAATCACTTATTCCATCAAATTAAAATATCATGATATGGAAAGTACCAAATATTGGAGTGCACCTGTTACAGTGTCATGTCATTCCCATTACGTGTAACATCCCAGTCAATTAAAGAATATTAAATTTTAATATTTATTAATATTTTCGAATAAAATATTAATTTTACTTTAAATAAGATTCTATGTTCGATGGCATACCCAATACGCAACAACGATTTTCTTTGAAATCTTACATTGCACACTAATAATATAATATTATTATTTTAAATGGTAGATAACGTCTAGCCATTAGAATAGCGGTAATCAATAGAACTAAATAAAATATGATTTTATATGTTTTTTAAATGTGTTTACATTATTTAATAAATGTTATAGGCTAAAATGCAAATGAATCCAATTTTACGAATAAAAATTCTAAATTTTTATAAAAGACTGATTAACCGCCTTTTGATGGAAAACCCTTTTTAAATATACTTGTTGCCACTTTTATATGTTATATATGAAAAAATAAAATCCTTCCTTAGAATCAATAAATCAAACTTTACATTGTGTAAATCTTTGTTATTTTCTGATAAATATCATTTTTAGTGGAAAATGTTGTATTTTAATTCAAAACCTGTTTTTAGTCTAATATATTTATATTGTTAGATTATCTTTTTAATTGGTTTTAGAGTGTAACTAAAATATATTTTTATGATTTAATTCAATGTTGGTAATTTGAATTAATTTCACTTTGAAATTGGACATAAACAAGTGTCAATCTTTTAATAGATATTGTTTCATAAAAACACGTTATTTGTTTTGACAGCGGGAATTGATTATAAAATTAATTAATTCAACCTTTATGTTTTTAATTTTGTACAATTTATATCATTTTTGAATTTGGAATAACAAATATATCTTAGGGTATATTTTTGCTATCTTTCTGACAAATGTTCATTTTTAATGAATAGTGAAAAATAATGCATTTTAATTTAAAACTACATTTTCATCCAATTTATTTATATAGCTAGATTTTCATTTTAATTGTTTTTACAGAGTAATTTCATTATTTTTTTATCATTTAATACAATTTTTGTCATTTTATGTAATTTAACTTTTAAATTGTACGTAAAAACAAATCAATATTTTGATATATTTTTCTTCTTAAAAACTCATCTTTGGTTTTGACAACGGGAATTATTTTAAATTAATTACTGCAATTTATCTGTTTGTAATTTGATAAAATGGATTCCATATTTGGAATTAGAAGGTCAAAATTATGTAATTAAGAGTTTTTTTGACATTATTATTAGTAACGACGGTAAGTATCTTTAATTATCGTGTTTAATTAGTAATCAGGTAGTTAAGGGTAATAATATATCATCATAAATTTATAAAATGTCCCCAAAATGTGTCCTAATGCTATTGGGGTGTCATGGAAGACCATGGGATGACTTGTATCAACCTTGGGACACCATGTAATCACTTTAGTGTGATAGTGACCTTTTATCATATATTTTTAAAGAAAGGAAAATTTAACCGAAGTATGTAACACTTAAGTAAAAAAAATTTAATTTTGTCAACATAAACTATTTCACAGACTATAAATGGTCATTGGGAAGATAAATATATTTCCTACATCATGTTATTTGTTTTTTAATGCTTATACATAAATAAATAAGTTTAATAATGACACCATGATGATGCAGTGATTACCTCATTAATGAATGATTTAAATAAACTGAAAAGATAAGGTAAAATCAAAGACTTACACTTGTCCGAAACTCATTATATAATAAAGTAACATTTTATAACATTTCATGAGTGCCACTCCTCCCACTTATAAAATGCCCCCATCTCTACCCCCTTACACACAACTCTAAAGAATTTGGCTCGACCAAGATTTGACCATTATATCTCTCCAAATCCCTCTATTCATTCTATATGCATTAAATTTTGCATAAATCTCTTCAAGAAACTCTTTTTGTTCAAACCAAAGGGATTTACCCAATTTAAAGGTAATGTCATATCTTGTGTTCTTTTGTTTTATTTTGCTTCTCCAACCCCTTAAACTCTTTTTATTAATTTAATTTGTTACAACAATAGTATATTAAATATACTAGGATATTTTAATGAGAATTATTCAAGTTAAACATTTACACTCCAATGTCTAATGGTTAAATAACATATGGTTTCCGTGGATGGCGAATTACGGCCTCACGAAACAATGATTGTTCTATCTTCTCCCACCACCTCTCATGGTGGCCATTATGATGGAACTATATTTATTTATGATAAATATTATATATATTTCCTCTCTAGGCTTCTGTAGTTTATATTTAAAACATACCTTTATGATTTTCATGTTGTGAAAATGCGATAATTTCATTTGAGAAAGTGTGGACTACCGCCCCTCAAGTGATGTGACTCGTTCATGCAATACGTGGGATGTATAAAGAATGAAATTAATGAACTTATGTGAAATATATGGAATATATATTATAAATTAATTATAATATATATATATATATATATCTCATTTAGATTTAATTCCATTAATATGACAATGAAATGATAGTAACTTTCATGCGTACGTACAGCCTACCGTCTCCATGAACGGTGCATTTCATTTTTATCTCCAAATGTTATGAAATAGTATAAAATGAATATATACTGGATATATATTATATTTAAATCATTAATACTATTCTGGAGATGGTGTACTTATAACTATATGGACAATTCTTTTCAAACAAGTTCATTTTTGACTCATGTACCAACATCGGAAAAAAGGTCTGATATGAACTCATATAATTAGCTAATTATTATAAAATTATAATATGTGATATCAATTCAAGATTATAATTTATATTGGGTCCTTATGAAATTATAAATTGAACAATTTTTATTATTCAGGAATATAAAGAAACTAACAAGACAAGTCAGACTTGAGGTAAGGGATCATACCTATGTCTTTCTTTTCATGTATTCTCCTTTATGTAATTTATTTTATGCTCCATGTTCTTATATTGGTTATGTTCTTTTATATTAATCCTTAATTCATTTTTATTTTCATATGATGAGATACCCTCTATTTCTCTCATCAATTCATTTTAATAATATTTAAATGGCGTAGTTAGGCTGCTGAATTTTTATAAGGGATCATTTCACACTTCTCATTTTTAAAGATCTATTTTAATGTGTAGTCTTTCAGGTTACTTTTAAAATGTTGGGGTATGATATCTATATCCATAATACTATCATTTTATATTCATATTATGATAGACCATATTTTATTTCATCAATCCATTTTTTGAAGTTTTTAGTGGCGCCGTTAGACTGCCGAATTTTCATAAGGAATTTCTTATCTCACTTTTAATTCCATCATATCTCCATTGTTCTCCACTTATTTTTTTCATGTGGGGTATGTACTACCCATGATTGTATTATTTCTGTAGTATAATTTAATTTATGGTTATTTAAATATTCATTGTATGACCCTTATTTCATGGGGTGTACGTTTCAGAATGTTACCCAAATTGGTAAGGGAACCTTTCACCCACCTCTTTTTAAAAGACTTCATTTTTTGTTAAGTCTTTTAATTTACATCTTATTATGTTGGGATATGTTCTTATATACACTTATTGATGTAAATTGTTTGTACAAGTGATGAGATACCATTTTCTCTCTCATCAACTCATTTTCTTAATTTTAATGTGACATCGTTAGGCTGTCGAATTTTTATAAGGGAACTTGTTAACCCAATTTCAATTCTTTGGGTTAAAACTCTAATTCTTGATTATGTCATTATATGAATATGTGTGAATGACCTAGGATTGGTTTACACATAATATCCACTTATGTTTGGTTTATTTATATTTTTCACACATAATTACATACTTGATTTATCCTTAGTCTAAGGTTATAGTATTTGTAAGGGACTTCGTCTCAATATGCTTTCGACGAGGCATATTTTGTTTTATACACAAATTTATTTTATATGGTGTATAAAACCCTTTTAAAATTAATTTTATTCAAAATGAATATTTTTATAAGAAGTATTTTACTAAATGTCAAAAGTAATGTTTTGTCTTACCTATGCGGTGAAAACAACTTCTCTGCCGCCATGACCATGTTTTAATTTTCGGGTTCCTATACAAGCCATAACTTTTTTAAATGAAAAATGAATAAAAAATTTTCTTTTCATTAATTTTGGTATTGAAAATGGTTTCGATAATGTTTTTATTATATAAATGCATTCTATTGATATCTTGTGATTGAATTGTGGAAATGATATTTTCCCTTTATGCACATTTTATGAGATATTATTATGTTATGGTTCTTGGGAATTGTCTATGAAGATAGGTGGTTCCGTTATAAACTAAGGTCGGGTGAGCCCGTGATAACTCTCCAATGGATTGGGTAATGAGAAGGAGTTAAATGCAAAGGTTTCTCTAAAGAGATTTAGTGAATATACTATGATGGGTATTCAAAATGTAACCATGAGTGTTTCTCCCTACATAAGAATGTTATGAATGCCTCAAGTTACCTTTATGTCTTTTGATTTCAATGATTTATACATAAATCTTATGATTTCAGAAGGTATGTTATGATTAAATGTTATGGTTTCATTGATTTGTAATTATTGGCAGGTTAATGTTTCCTGTCATTATATTATAACCCTTACTGAGATTTTATTGCTCATCCCATGTTTTTGAAATGTTTTTCACAAGTTATAAGGAAGTGTAAATGAATGGAAGAATTCAAGAAGATCTGTATCAAGAAAATGGCTCTTGTTTTTTATAACTATTTTTTTTATTGTGAAAAACAGTTATAGTAGTATTGTCTACTTTGTAATCTTTTGAGATGTAATAGTTATGTCCTAATTCTCTAAATCTCTAAACCTGAAAAGATCCTCAATGTGAGTTATTCATTTAATTTATGATTAAGTAATGTTTTAAGGTTGGGACTTTATAGTTGGTATCAAGGGGAAGTTTAGGTAACTTTATTGGTTAGGGTATTCTTTAATCACAAGTAACTTTATATTAATGGTTTGTATTTCATAAAGAGTCATAGTTTTTGATAATGTGAATGAATTTTAGATAACATGTATAATTATATCTTATTATTTACCCTCCTCAGAAGATATTATATGATGATTCTAAAAATATACTCACACTGACCCTTTTTGTTTTAGTAAATGGATATATCTAACAGGCACCAAAGTGACAATGGGTATGAAGGAAACTGTGGTGGTTCTCTGATTAAGAGACTTGAAAAAATTGGGGATTCAATGAGAAATCTTGTGGTTATTCTAAACCAACTATCAGGATTCATGATTAACCACTTGAAACTTGGTGAGTTCTATAATGCATCATGTATGATAGAACCAACTTGATGTGGAAGTTCATGTAATAATTATAAAGGTAACCATTGAGGTTTATTGGATCATTACATTTGAGGTAATTATGGGTGACAATATGATAGAAAATGAAAGGAATGAGATAAAATTGAAGGTAAATTATGTTATCGTTTTGTGAAGATTTTATATCTTTTTAAGGAATGTTTTAAGAATTATATTGTTTCAGAAAAAGAGGCACAACACACACCGTGTGAAAACCCATCGCGTCAGACCAAGCTATGGGAATCGAACCCACAACCAAAGTGCGACTGGTATTTATCGCCTACAGCTGGACTACGTGAAGTCCCTGGTTAGTATGACAAATTATATTTTTGTTAGATGATTTTATGAATAAATAATAAGTTTATTTTGGGATATCTATGGAAACAATTGACCTATCATGGAGGATATGTGATTAGGCTAATTACTTTTCAATATGAGACTTTAAGAGTAACTGATGTTATTTGGAGATAAATGTTAAGATTTATCGTGGAAGAATATGTGATTAAATTCTTCAGAGATTTGGTTTTCAATTATAGGTTGTTTTTTTGGTGAATTTTAAGGGAAAATTTGTATTAAATGGTCTTTGTTGAACTTTGGGTTGTTTGACAAATTTTGGATATTAAGAGTAGTTTTTCTTTTTGAAAAAGATTATCTTTTTTTTGGGATTATATGATCTTATACAAAAAATTTTGGTTTTGGTTAAGGTCTAAAGTCATGGGAAATATATAGTTCATCTTTTTTGAGGTACTTGATTCTCTTGATGTTGATTATAGAGCTCTTAATGTGAACAAGTCATCATGAATACTCATCGTTTGGAGAAAATATGAGTTAGTGTTATAAATCTAGTAAATGTTGAAAGTCTACATGACAAGTAAGTATGTTTCCTTATGTTATAGTTAAGCTCATAAATGAATTCCTCAATAAAATGCAACATAAACCAAAAACTTTGTTTGTTAACGTTCCCTATTGGGGAATCAAATACCCTTTAACCCATCACAAATTTGTGATTTTTATGTAGTTAATTTTATCCTAGACATGTTTTCAATCACTCTCCATTAGACCTAGATGGTTTGTTTTTTTCCTCTATATCCAGGTTTTCATGTAATCCTAGTATATTTTGTCTCGTTGACCTTTTTACTTAACTTTATTTATTTTAAATTGATAGTTTTATTGACTCCTTTTCTGATGTGGGGCTTTCAATGAAGTTTTCGAGCCCATTTTTTTAAAAAATTGCGAGGACGCAATTTTCAAAAGGGAAGAAAGATGTAACATCCCAGGTAAATAAAGAATAATACATTTTCATATTTATTAATATTTTTGAATAGAATATTAATATTACATTAAAGGATATTCTTTGTTCAATGGCGTACCCAATACGCAACAACGAGTTTCTTTGAAATCTTACATTGCACACTAATAATTTAATAACATTATTTTAAATGGTAGATAATGTCTAGCCGTTGGAATAGAAATAATGAACAGAACTAACAAAAATATGATTATATATTCTTTTTAAATGTTTTTACATTATTCAATAAATGCCAGAGGCTTAAAATGAAAATGAACCCAATTTTAAGAATAAATATTCTAATATTCTTTAAAAGGACGATTAACCGCCATTTGATGGAGAACCCTTTTTAAATATAATTTTTGTCACTTTTATATGTTATATTTGACAAAACAAAATCCTTCTTTAGAATCAAGACATATAAATTTACTTTTTGTAAATATTTGTTATTTTCTAATAAAGATCATTTTTAGTGGAAAATGCTATATTTTAATTCAAAACCTCTTTTTAATCTAATATATTTATATTGTTAGACTATCTATTTAATTGGTTTTAAATTATAAATAAATATATTTTTACCATTTAATTCAATGGTGGTCATTTAAATTAATTTCACTTTTAAATTGGACATAAACAAGTGTCAATCTTTGAGTTCCGACTTCCTCTACAAGACATAAATTTTTTTAAATGAAAAATAAATACCATGTTTTACTTTTCTTTTAGTTTGGTATCGAAAATGGTTTTGATAATGTTTTGATTATATCAATGTGTTGTATGAATATCTTGTGACTGAAATGTGGAAATTTTATTTTTTATGCATGTTTTACGTGATACGATTATGTTATAGTTATTGGGCATTGTTTATGAAGATGGGTGGTTCCGTGATAAACTAAGGGTGGGTGAGCCCGTGAAATCTCTCCAATGCATTGGGTAACGCTAAGGAGATTAATTCTAAGGTTTCTACAACAAGATTTAGGGAATATACTATGATAAGTATTCCAAACGTAACCATGATGGTTGTTCCCTATGTTAAAATATTATGAATGCCTCAAGATACCTTTATGTCTTATGATTTCGATGATTTATACATAAAATTTATGGTTTCATTTATTTGTATTTATTGGTAGGTTAATGTTTCCTTTCATTATGTTATAACCCTTACTGAGCTTTTAATTCTCATCCCAAGATTTTGAAATGTTTTTCACATGTTATAAGGAAGGTTAAGAGAAACGAAGTATTTAAGAATATTAATATCATGAAAAGGAATCTTGTTTTATTTAAGGATTTTTTTATTATTGTTAAAAATAAGTTATAGTAGTAGTGTCTTCTTTGTAATCTTTTTAGATGTAATATTTATTTATTAATTCTCTAAAACTCTAAACCTGAAAAGATGCTACATGTGAATTATTCATTTAATTCAAGATTAAGTAATGTTTTAAGGCCGGGTCCTTATATTACGGGCTTTTGTACGGTAAAAAACACTCACAAGTAAAAATCAATCGTTATCAACTAATATGATATTTTACCCAAAACAATTCAAATATTACATGCTATATAAAGTATTCCAACATGTTATGAAACATATATCTTATTTTAAATAGAATTGAAAATTTATTTATCAAAATATATTGAATTAATTCATTGTGTTTTAATCAAAAAAAATTGTCGTAGTTTTGTGAAACTAAAATATCCAAAAATATATATTTAACTCTATAAGATTATTTTCATTTACCATATTATTTTATGATTGATGTCATAAATTTTTAGTTTTTTATCCTAAATTTACTTCTAAAAATATTATTTTCATGAAATCCCTGAATAAATTTATAAAAATAATTATTTTAATTTGGGGGTTTTTTAATATTTTGGTAATAATTTTTTTCTTATAATACCAATGAAATGAATGGAAACAGTTATCAAAATACAATAAATATATAATTTTTAGAAACATCACCCCATTAAATAAATATAAATTAATCAATAAAATTGACAAAAAATTATAATAATTTACCATATTTTTTTTGAAAATTTAGCAAATTTTCATGGTGAATTTTTTTGAAACGTAAGTTTAAAATGAACCACTTCTATTTAATCAATTTTTTGTTTCAAATGAATCCAATTAATTTTATTTTCCAACAAAATTTATATTTTATAATTAAAATCCACCTAATGGATTCTTTGAAGAATTTATGGTTTGAATATATTAAATAATGATAGAAAAATATGAGGTATGTCATCATGCTATCGTCTATAACATAAAACCATATAATTTTAAAGATTACCTCAATGGTGAAAATTGGGTTCATTCGATGAATATTTAATGAATCAAATTACCTCAACATTGTTCATGTACACTTGTGAAAAGACCTAATTGTCATCCACTTATAAAATCTAAATGTTTTTATTTATAATTTATTTTATTTTGGTAATATCTCTAGAAAAATTTCTCATCTTGCATCTATTGGTTAAAACCATGAATAATGATTCAACTATGACAAAAACGTTTTATACATATCTATATTAGAGTTAAATAGGATAATATTTCATTTTCATCACATTTTAATTTAATAATAATTTAAATAAATTTAATAATATAAATTTAAAATTTTATTTTTAATGATTTGTTTTGTCAAAGAAGAAGCATGTTTTAATAATTATGAATTTTTAAAGTCTATTTTATAGTTAACTTATTCTTTTTATTGTTTAAATTTTCTATTTCCAAATAGATGATCATTTATCAAATTTTCTACTATAAAATGGATTAAATAGTAATATTTGATTACACAATTTTTCTTTAAACACATATCAAATGAATTATTATTAATTAAAAATGATGATGACAATGTGATTTTCAGATCTACAAACGAATATATTTGTTTTTAAATTTATGAATGAATGGAAAAAATAATTGATATTTCCTTTATTGTGTATTATTGGTTCTTTCTGGGATATAATATTTCAAAAAAAGGTTTTAATTATCTAAAATGATAAAAATTCATTAATGGATTCAAAAAATGATTTAGAATGGAAAAAGCTAAGGAAATAAATAATACCATGATTATATCATGTAATCATACATTAGATGATGTTGCTAAAATAGTTAGAGAAATTTTTTTTGTATGTATGATCGTTATTAAATTATAAATTATTGTGACCTAACCAAACATCGTGTTTATTGGATTTATCGACTAAAATTTTCAATCTCTTCATTTGGAATGTATTACCAAATATCATTAAATTAATCTATTTTATTTAAAGTAAAATAAAAGTCACTGTCCATTTAATTTATAAAGAAATTATTCAGAATTATAAAATTTGTCTGATACTAATTTTGGAGGATACCAACTAGATAATAAATGTGCAAGGGGGACCTGAAATCTTCATAGAAAATCTAATTGATTATATAATAATATAAAGATAAACTCACTTTTTATTTTTAAAGATGAAGTAAAATATATAGGTTATTATTTTTTTTCACACAAATATTATATATAAAAAACCCTCTTATATAGAAGGATTACATATGAACACAACCCTATTATGTCTGATGACACTATTGTTTTAAATATTTCTTAAAAACAATTTGTTAGTCCCAAACTCAATATATTGACCATATGAACTATTTTCTGAGATATAACATCTATATGGATGACAAAATTTTTGAATTTTTCCAATAATGATATTAAATTGGTGAAATTTTTAATAACCTCTATCAACTAAAAAATTTAACATTATTAAAGGTGATTTTGGAATGGTATAATTATTAAAGATTTAATTTTACCGGAAAAACATGACAAATATTTTTACCCATAAAGGATTTTAAATACTATTATATATCTTCTAAAATATTGAAAATGATGTTTTTAATTTATTTCATTACTTATTATAACTCTAATATATACCTCCATATTCTATGATCCCATTATCTCTCGTGATAATTATTCTTGGTTGGATTCATATATCTTAATTCCAACATATTTCATAATGAATTTCCTTTTCTCAAATTTAAATTTTTTAAAAGTAATATTTTTCCCTTGTTTTACATATTCAATATACAATTTTCAAAAAAGTAACACTTTTAAACCTTTAATTAAAATATAATTTTTCTCTAAAAAACTATCTTGATGATATACATCCTCTTTTATTTTTAATTTAATTTTCCATTATATCTCTTAAATTATGACTAATAATTTTTCAAAATTCATAAAATAAATGATATTATAACAATGATTTTTGGTTTTCATTGATAAACTCAAAAATTAATGACTCTTCGGAGGCCTTTATCTAATTTAATTGATATTTGTCATTTTATTTCCATTGAATAAAACCCACTTCTTATATAAGTAAATGTCTTAGGAATGGTTTGTATACCTATTAATTTGTTATTATATTTTATTTATTTCATTTATATTTTTCAGTATCTTATGTATTCTTATAATTCATTATTCATTTCCCCAATTATCTTTTATTATAATTTAAATTTAACTTTCAGCCATATTTCTAACTAATCCTAGTTATGAATTAGACAAAGTAATTTAAGATTATCTCTATTTCTCTGTATTCCAATTATATAGGAGTCGGTGAAATATAATTTCCTTTGAAAATGTTTTTTTACCACTTATCATAATCGAAATTTATTTCCAAAAAAACACTTTTTTCACATTTCTATTTTGATTTTTCATGATCTCGTTGTTTTATTTTTAACAAAATCCATTATTTCAAAATTTTAACATTTCTCTAACATTTTTAGATTCATAACAATCATGAATAGGGTATTAGTTATGAATATATATGAGAAAGTTAGTTATATCTCATTTAAGATATATTTTATATTTTGGGAAGAAATCCATGAAATTTGAATTTTATTATTGATTAATTATTTATCTATGTTGTAGTTATTGAAATTTGATTTTAATTATATACACCTATTAATTAAAATTTATATTTTACACCATTATACTACTGAATATATATTATTCTCATCTTAAATTAAATAAAATTTTGGTTTAAAATTAATATATCATTTTTATTTTTTTATTATAAAAAATTAGGATATTGTTGTAGGTCACTCTCTGGTTGTGTTTTTATTATAAAAAACTAATTTTATTTTATAATAATATTATTTGAGAAAATTTAATTGTAATTATTTTCAATTAATATCACTTAATTAATGGTCCATATGATGAAATTAGAATATTCCAAAGGCATCATATTGATATTATTGATTTCATGGAACAATCACTTTTTATGTATTAAGAATTTATAATCCTTTTTGAAGAACCATTGAATGATTTAGAATGAATTATAAGACAATCCTATTCAAGGTGGAGAAATTAATGTAGTATTGGAACATTGTTGTAGGGTACTGATCATCTAGTGCCTTGTAGTGTGTATCTCAAATGTGAAAAAGACCCATCAAACATCTAATGGAGTTCCCTGAGTATATTTTTTATGTGTATAAAAGCATATTAAAACATCATTATCCCCCATAACTTACTATATTTTGGAAATTGGGTATTTTTTTCTAGTTCCATAATTCATGTGATTTCCAGGTAACTAACCATTGAGTAGTTGAGGTGTATCAGGTAGATAGTGGAATCAAAATAGCACACTGATGAGTTGAAAAATTATAGTTCACAATTATTTTAATGGATTATTCTTCCACATCAATGGCCCTAAATAATTCTAAAATACCCCCATGAATTTTTGATACTATTAAATTAGGTCCTTGGTGACTTCCAAGATCTATATCATAACAATAATCTCTCTATAATGTAGGACAAGATTTAAATCAACTTAGGATCATTCCATGTTCTATGAAATATTAAACAATAACTCTCTATATATCATAAAAGACAATATTCTATTTAATATATAATTGTCTCCTCAAACTTTTATGACATGTTTTATGGATTTTAGAGTCGGATTGATGTTTTTTTTTAAAACAATTCTATTATCATCAGCATATTTAATAGGTTCCCTGATCCAAAAATGTGACGTATGAGTTCCTTTTATATTGGAAAAGATCATGAGGGTTCTCAAAAAAATATGTTTTGGGATGGGTTTCCTAATCACCTCTATAATTCAGGGATTTATATCCTAAACCTATAAATCATTTCATATATGACGTGAGGGACAAATAAAATGATTTTTGAACTTCATTATTAAAAAATTTTCTCTCACCCAATTAGTTTTAGCATTAAAAAAATCAATATAGATAGAAATAGTTTTATGTATTCAATATGACCAGTTCTTCAATGCATACCCACATTATCTATATCAAATATAATTTTATAAAAAATATCTTATTTATAATATTATTGATATGTCAAATTTTTAATATTTTTTTAAATTGTAAGAGTTATTAATAGTTAAATTACATCTCAATTTTTATTAATTCATAAATGTCAAATTTACCCCTCATTTCATATATCTCTTACCAATAGTTATTACAATTATGGAATGGGGAACAATATTTTCATTATATATATTGTTATTATAATATGTAATATTATTGGAAATTAGAAAATTTATTAACTCACCATAAACATTCTTCACATAGATGGGTTGTGAAAATGATATATGTTTTATTAAAACGAGTAAAATTATTTGAATTTATTATATTTTTATACCCATTAAATGAATATTGGAATGTTGACCATGCATTTTTTGAACCACATCCATGTTTTTTGTGATGATTTATGATAATGTTTCCACTTTGATAAAAATGTTGAAATATATTAATATTTATTGAAATTATTTACTATTTTAAATGTTGATTATGTTTTGAAATTTATTAGTCTTCATTATATAGATAACTATGTTTTTATTCATCCAAAATCCACCAAAAGTATTTTTTGGGATTTATTATTGTCACTAATTGAAAATAAATTGTACTCAATAATGTTATTGGTGGGAAAAATTATATTTTTCACCATTGTATTGACATGACTCCTGACTCGATTTTTTTGTATTTTATGTACATCTAAAAATATTTTGTATGTTGTCATATAAATATACAATGAAAACATGTATTTATTATTTTCAGTAATGAATTCCATCCAGATGAGATCTAAAATTATTTATATCCATTATTTATGTTATTTTAATTAATGTATCATTCTCTTAGTTTCAATAGATTATAAAATTATTTAGGTTATTTATTCCTATAGTATTATGTATACTACAATAATGTTTAGGAATACCATTGATATTTGTATCCCATTATAATAATTTGAGAACACCATATTTTTAAATTTCCATTTCCCAATCTATGTGAAATAGTATTAAACACGATATGTGTAGTAGGATATCTTATGTTGAGAATTTACAGGATATAATGAAGAATTAATATGGAATCAATTATTACTTATATGTTGAAAACTGAATATTATTTAGAAAAATATGGTCTTATTTAGTTAATGTTTATTCATATTTCTTAAAACTTCTTCTATTAAATTTTATTAGTTTATTATATAATGAGTAAATATCATTATTGTAGTCAATAATGTGATGGATATGTTGGGAATTTATTTTGGGTATTAATGAATGTATGTATTGTTTGTGATTAAGGTATTGGATTCATGAGTGCATGACATGGGAATCACAAGTGATTTTTTATGAGGTACATTTTATTAACTTGCTAATGACTATGAGAACAAAGAATATATATTTTTATGTATAGAAAATATGATTTTCGTAGGGGGGAAATTTCAATACTGTGGAGTTTTATCATAAGAAATAAGATATATATATATATATATATGAATACTCAAAAAATAAATGTGATTAAGAAACTATTTAGGATATCATCTTTAATAGATAATTTTTTTATAAAATTATATCAGGAATATGGATTTTAATTAATTAATTATAATTAATATAAAATAAACTAACTATGTTATGATGGATGAGAATATTGTTTTTCTTGTTTTCTAAACATGTTGAAATCGGCAAGGATATTAATTATAGGTATATCAATACCCATATACGTAGACTACCTGCAGGATGATAAAAATTAGTTAAATATATTGATGCATTAATTAATATATTATGTATTGAAACAATTGAAAAGGTCAATAAAATAAAATATTTCAAAATATTATTATTACTTTATAAGGAATATAATTTAATAAAATATATCTTGTTTCATGTAGTATTTGCATTTTATAATTGAGTGTTATTATTTTTATTGAGGGAAGTGTTGTATGTTTTTATATATGAAAAGATTGATGTAAATTATTTCATAGGTGGAACCCATTATGTTCCAATATATATGATTGGATATAATTATAGACTATAAATTCTCAATCCCTTTACATCATACTAAAAATAATAATTTCACATTTATTCTATGAAAAATTGACATCACAACATGATCCAAGTCATAGATAGAAAATTAACCAATTATTTTTTAAATGTAATGGATTTATATGATAATCATAAATAAATTAATATAATGCTACATACAAATAATTATGTCAAGTTCATCTATTCATTTAAATTATATGAATTATCACATGAATAATGGTGAATTGGAGATGATTCTTAATATAACAAAGAAGGGGAATGTCATATAATTCATTATTTGTTATAAATGTGTTGTGATATTTTTTGGAAAATTATGTATACCACCACTTTATAAGATATCGAAATAGGTATTAGGATATTTTTATATATCAATACAAATTATCAACCAAATAATCATAAATATATATATATATATATATATATATCATTCTGATAACTTCATGCAGGAAATGTTAAAGAATGTAGATTACATAATACAAGTCAATGTGGCTAATAAACCAATACCTAAAGGCTCAAGGGATAAAGTCCATGGAATGATGCAACTATTTCCCATAGATATATAGAAATGGGAGAGAAATACCATTTTATTATTAAAGTCAATCTAGGAGATATTAAAAGGGAATGATATTATATCTATAATGGTGGAACTTCAGAAAATGGCCTTCCAATTCATCACAATTAAATGAAATTGCAACATGGTAAATGTACAATGATATATATCAATGAAGTAAAATAGTTATGTACACTAGACTATTGATTATATATGATTGAGATCAATGCTTCAAATCAAAATTATCAAAATTCTTAAATATTTGTTGAACCCTCATATGAAAATAAGGTTAATAAATAACCCCTCTATTGTAGACACACTAAAAGGAGTATTCAAGATGTTGAGGATATTCAGACAGTTTATTGTATAGAAGTTAAAGGATGATTTTCTTTGAAATTATTTTCATGTCATGTTCACATTTAACTATAGGTTCTACTCAATTACTTAGATGGATCCTTAAAAATCCTTCTATTAGAGTAAATTCATAACTCTTAAAAGATAGGAAGAAGTTATAGAGTATAATAATCTTTTATATGAGAAATTTGATGAAATGGAAAAGAAGGTCATATATATTTTCCATCACATGAATGTTGAAGTGGTTTGAAAATATATCATTATTGAAAATTGTTCATGATATATGAATAAATATAATTGACATAGATTATTCATTTTTATATCTATATATAGTAGATAAAGGAGGCATGTAATGAAATTAAATTTTATTTTTCAATAAATTTTACCCTTTGAGATATTTTTTCACTAGATTTATGGATTATTAACTTTTGATCCCACCAATAATGTCATAATTTCATGAACTTTTCTATATATCACTTTATGGAATGTAAATATGAGATCCCTAATATTTATTATATCTATAGGTTTTATAAGTTGGAGTTCATTTCTCTTATAAGGATCAGCCAATTGAGATCATGGTTTATGAAGGAAATTATAAATATATTAGAAAAAATCACCATATCAAATTACATAATAGAAGATATATGTATAATGGGGAAACCTGGAAACATCGGGAAAAATAAAAATACACTCATAATTCATTAATATTTTATGCCTAATCATATTTTAAATTGGAAATTTCACTATGTATAAAAATAAAACTTTTCTATAATTAATTTTCCTTTTGAATAATTGTTATATTATAGAATACACAATACAACATATGAACTGTATAATAAAAATATAGTCATATTAACAACATTTATTGAAAATATTTTATGAGAAGGGATATTAGTAAAAATTCAAAAATTCCACAATGGGATGATGAATTCAAAAGAAATTATCTCTAAATTATAAATACTTACCCGAAACCATTTTCAAATACAAAGTCTTCGACCATTTATTAAAATAAAGGAAAAGTACAACAAGCAAGCATCACACACTATGAAAAACAACTACATATCATAAAAACCCTATTCATCACCATAACCATGCCTGGTTCCTTCATCCGCATTGTCTAACTCCCATTATCATATGAATATTATTAATCTAATTTTGGAATAAATTCACTTTTTCCGGGTATTCACTTAACCAATCAAATTTTTAACATTGAAACTTGTGATTTTAATGAAATCATATTTGAAAAAAAAATTATATAGGAATCACTTCCATAGAAATGTTTCTCACACCAATTAAATATAAGAAAACAATTACAAATCCAACCCTTTAGTGTTATCCAGGTGTGATATGAAATTATATATAGGAGTTATGTAGAATGAAATTTGAATTATTTATATGAAATTAATTTGTGTTTAATATAATATAATATTTTTCCAAATTCATGAACTATAATAAAAGTATTAATTTAAAATTATTAGGGATGAATATTACAAATTTAATATAATATTTGAAATATGAATTAAAAAATTATTGGTGATGTGATATTCTGTAAATTGGTACCAAATTCTTAATATGTTTATAATTTTTAATTGAAATGTAAAAAGTAAATATTATACCATATATATTCCATATTTATGAAAATAATCCATGCAAATAACATTTTATTAAATTTTAAAATATCTATTTTATTAGAGATTTAATATATATAATTATTTAGTATGGTGACTACTGTACGAAAGATGATAGAATAGTATATTATATTCTATTCCATAAAATTAAAATAAAACCACTAAAAATATCACTTTTGCATAAAAAAATTTATTCTAATATATCCAACCATTATATTACCTAAATATATAAATATACCTTCTTAAATATCCTAGACATGTTCAATATGTTCTAGTCCCACCAATAATCTAGTTTAAGAATTCAAAGTATTTTGTCTATGGGATCCACATAAAAGTGATAATGTAAGTTCTATATTTCATAAAACATTATATATTTATCAATAATATTCCTACATACTCTTTCTAATCATCAAAATAATTAATTAATGTATAAAAATTTATAGGTAATTATAAATTAATGTGAATTATATCATCCTATAATAAATAAAACATACTGTTACTATTGTTTATAAACTTATTCAATAATATAATGTATTAACTACCAATATTGATGTTGTTTTAAAACATCTAATATTACCTTAAATGGATAGTTTTAAAAATTAAATCAATAAACAGAATATTATTTATGAAATTATTTTAATTTTTGATTGTTAAAATGAGAATTTTTTTATTATCACAAAAAATAAATTCTTTGGGTAATTTTATGTAGAAAACATAGATTACTAGAACACTAAAAAGTATTTGAAATCATTTTGGCCTTTAAATTAAATGTATAAAATATTTGATAAAATAATTAATACCGATAAAATTAGAATATCATTGATCTTTTTCAAAACAAAATTAAATATGATTAACATTCAAATAAAATTTAAGAGAAATAGACCAACCAACTCTTTATGGTTGATAAGTAAAAAGTAGAATATTAAATAAAAAAACTATGAATAGACATAAAAAAATAAGTATATATTACACAATAAAGGTTTTATAAATAAACTGACTATTGAATTTAATTGTATTATTCAAGAGGATACATACCCATAACAAGCATGTTTAGACCCATTATAATGGAATATATGATACCGAACCTTTGGAATTTGCATTCTAAATTAGTTCTATATACATCGATTTCACTCTAACTTCATTAAATTTAATTACTCAAAACTCTACATAAATATTCCATATATTTATAACCATTTTATGTCTCTATTCATTGATAAGGAATTATGTGATTTCAAGTATCATTAAAAATCATTCATTTAAAAGAACACTGATTTAAAGTGAAAATTTTCCATTACGTAATCAATTTTAGGAAATAATAATATAATTCATTTTTACTCTATTCTATAAAATAATATATATTGAATGGAAAACTGTTCTAATTCATTTATATTATTACAAACAACCCTTTGGCCCTACCTTTTTAAAATATTTATCACTAGTACTTCTAAACAATCATTAAAATTGTCATTTTTATACCTACACATTCACATGGTTTTAAATATTTTCAACATATAAACTCCTTATTCATGAACTATAATTCAATACTCAATAATGAACCTCCAAAATTCATTAATATTTAATTTAATTGTGAGTATATATATTATACGATTTGGATATTCTATTATATTGTTATATATAACCCATTACAATACCATGGTTTCTATAATTTATATATCATAAATTATTATTATGCACAAAACATATACATGTATATAACATTATTTTATATGGTGGATTATAAATTAAACATTCATTTAATTCAATTGTTATGGACTTCATTAGATTAGATAAAATTTATAATATATTAGTAATAAGCCTACCACACTATGTTTTTCGGGGTCTTGAACAATGATCTATGTATAATACGTAATTTTTTCAACATTATTATGATTACATTTATATATATTTTATCTTATAATTTCTTCCATGAATCCATAATAATTTCTATTATCCTTAAATTATAAAAAATTATATTATTCCTCATTACTCATATATTTTACTTCATTGTCATGTTTTTTTCTTATAGGTATTATTAGGTCACCATATTTCATTTTGTTTTTTCAATGGTTATCCAATACATTATTATATGATCTATAGGTTTTTAAAAACATCATGTGATTTAATTATTTATTAAATAATTTATAATTTAGTTGATGATATATATATATATTAATTCAACCACTTTCAATGGACCTAGTGACTTTTGGGTTATTAAATTTAATTATAATTTTATAATTTATAAAAAAATATGTGATTGAATCATATGATTTTATAAAATCTTCCTTGAAGGTCCACCATGAAACATCCCCCAATATGGAACTCTCTCCCAAGGCTAAAAAGGATATTTTGCTGGACCTTAAGCATTCCTCCCCATATGCTAGATGCTACAAACTAGTAGATTGTGTATGGATAGTATAGTTCATATATTATGCACCCAAGGTATGAAATTCCCTAGTAATAGAAAATATCATAATATAATAAAAATAATAATTAATGTATCGATAATAGTGGAAGGAAATAATAAAAGAAAACTGAATAATCCAACAATAATGAATGAAATAATGTAATGACAAGATGGGATATAAAAAGACAATACAAGAAAAATATTAGTAGAATAAAATAAAATACTCAAGGTCCTAGGTCCTGATCACATGCCTGGTCCTATATCCAAACTTCAACAGAATTGTAAATAGGTAATAAACTACAAGGCCCCTTGTCCTTTCTTAAACCTACATCCATGAAATCTGTGCGAGTTTAAAATGGAGACCTAAATGTTTAGTGATTATATATTAGTAGTTCTACCCACTTTGTCTAAATAAAACAATCCTGAAAACAAGGGTATGAAATAAGAATTACATCATTAGATCTAGACCAGACAAAAGTTGATCATGTCATATGAACATTCCAATCATATCCAAATAACCAAGGTATCAACCTTCTTCGAATCCATTCTTGAATAACTCTGAGCATATATTTCATCCATACCAACCACAACCGTATAACCATGGAATAGTCACAATAATCAATCTTGGTAAAAGGCATATAAGAATGACATCATGGGACTTGCAATAGCCCACTCTCTATAAGAATTATTGCATGGTCTGGTCTGATCTGACTCACTATCAACATTACATCATATAAGTGTGCTGGTGACTGGGCCTAGTCCACTATATAAGTATCTTATCATAGAACACTGTTCTTTTCATACCACATGTATATCAAAATACTACATCAATATCCCAATGGATAATTATTAATAATTATCAATATTCTTTCAACATTCACAAGTAGTTAAATTTGTAATTGATTAACTATTATATCAATAATCATGATGCCATAATTTATAAATTCTTAAACAATAAAACAAACCAAGTCTAATGTCATGCTAAACATACTTCAATACATTATCCAATTATAAATTCATTTGAATCCAAATTAATTAAAGGGATAATATCATTGAATTATTTAATGACTTTGGGCACAAACAACAATGGAACACCATTGATATAGTATAGTCATGTAATTATCAAACCATAAGGTTTAAATTTTAGACCCCTACATTATACTGACTATCCAGAAACTCATAATATAGAAAAAAAAACAATGTGGACATGGTTGATGATGAATTTCATGGGGTTCCCAGATGAAAGGCTTTTCAAATAAAAAAATTTCAATTTAGTACAGGATTTCGCCATGAAAGTTGGATAACCAAATTGAACATGGGAGAAATGGAAAAAATAGTACACAATGACATTGGATCCCATGAATAGTACATCCATAAAGGGTTTTGGCACTCCATAATTTCTTATAGGGTCACCCTTGGTTGAGAATATAAGTGCTAGAACATTTTTCTATAGAAAATTAGTAGCACAACTTGTTTACAATAGTTGCTCATGAATTTACACATCATGTAATAAACCACACAACATGTAAAATTTTTCAAAGGTAATTTTCAAAAACCTATCACCTTAGAATTATTTTATTAAAACCCACGATGAACTACATTATGTGTAATCCCATTGAATGATGTGTAAACTTCATGAAGATTCATTTTTATCCCATTTTTATTTAACTATCTGAACCTCCATTAATTTTTATGAACATACCAATAACCCATTTAAACAAAAGCCCTATTAATTAAAGAAAACTATATATCCTCAAATATTATGCCATTTCAATCAATAAAGGATCTACATCTCTGAACAGTACATGAACACTGATGATTAAATAAAAAACTCAAAGGGAATCATTCCTGAAAAAATATGGTTTCTTACAACCTCTCTACCTTATAAATAATCATCCCTATACATCCCCAAGCATCACTATGATGTCTCAAAAACGAATTCTAACTGATGTGTTTTTATATATGACTCCCTCTCTTAGGTATGTTCATAATCAGTCATGTGCATCCACAACACTCAAACCAATGGTACAGTTCAACCCCAACGTTATTTCACTCTATGATCCACAACATGTATCTGATACACCTCGAAGGATACGTCTATATAATGATCGATGTCTTCTCCATCGATGAAATGGGAAGGGTCTAAATAATATTCTTTTAGTTTCAACATGCAGAACAAGTCATGCTTGGAACTATAGAATTTTGAAAGGGATAAATAGGACACCACTAGATAGAACGTTCCCACTATTTCAGATGGCCAGAAAACTACTGTGATAGCATTCCTTGTTTCTTGATTTAGTGATGTCCCAACATCAGGAAAAACCTAAGGAAAACCTATGTACAACCTAAAACACAAGATTCCATTTCTTATAGTCATCATATGATTTCAGACGGCTCTGTGTGGTCACCAAGCACTTCTTGATCAACCGAACCTATTCATACATCACATGAATGAGACCGGGCCCAACAAGTGTGGACTTGTCTACCTCCATCCCCCAATGAGATGAATGAAATGACATTCAAAAGAATTCCTCAAAAGGATAAATATTTATTTATTATTTTAATAAATTTTTATATGAAAATACCAAAAGTTCTATATTTTGACCCCATGAACCACAAAAATATAAAATACAAGCCTATAACATATCCTAGAAAAATGAATAGTCGGCATAAATTGACCATTAGTCTCTTAATGAGAGGTTGTACTTAAAAAAACATGTGATCCCAATGTTTTGTAAAGACCATTCCAAAAATTTTAGGTGAATTGAGTATCTCAGTATGAAAAGATACCCTTCATTACATCGCGTAACCTAACCTCCTCACACATGTAATGATTTCTCATATCATTATCGTTAATGGTTTCGTGGATATGAATGAAGAAGGATACCTTTGATAGTCAATCCACAATAACCAAAACAAGATCATTCTTATGGATCATCATGGGAAATGCTATAAAAAAATTATTTTGACATTACCCGTTTTCTCTATAGTATGGATAATGATTTGAAAAACCCAAATGGCCTCGGATTCATAGTTATCACTTGATGAAAATTGAATAATCTGGCCACAAAGCTTTCCACCACCTTATTCATTATTGGCCACAAGTATTTACTATGTAGATCAGAATACAAATTTGTTAAAACATGATGCACCTCCCATCAAGAAGCACAAAACTCCATTAATATATCAACATGAATTCCTATAAGAACCCATATTCCGCCATGAAAAAGAGATAATTTCAACTACTGAGAGACAATCCTAATGGATTCTCGTCAACTTGTAATTTTCTATCAGAACTTAACCCTATCATTCAAGAAATTTCTTGTTCTTCATTCGTTCCAAATAGAATTTTTATACTAGATATCAAAGGAAGATCTACTTTCCCATGATATTCTTGAACATCAAGATGCATGAGTACAAAAATGGACTTTATCCTTAACTCATCACAATACTATTATATGTATTATGTATAATCATTTTAGGTTAATGAATCAACAATGGTGTTTCCATTTTGTACATATAATCCAATTCAATGTTCATGATATGTAGATACTTAACCCACCTCTTTTAACGAACGATCATGTCCCACTATGAAAATATGTACCTGAAGCTTTTTTGATATACTTATACCAAAAAACTCAAAATCATGACATAGTGTCTCAAATATACTGGTGAATTTACTATTTCCTTTTACAATAGATTGGGAGTAGGGTAATTATTTTCATGGGGTCTCATCTACCTAAATCCTTAAGTAACTACATGATCATATTTTATTTGAACCGCTCTGAGTAAAACTTTGGATGTATCATAGTACATGGCATATTCTTTACTAAACACAAGTACGTTAAGGATAGGTGTTGACATAAAATTTCCCTTCATCACATTGAATGCTCTTTAAAAAGTATCAAACCAAAGAAATTCCCCATTTTCATGTTATGCATAGAAATTAGTGCCTTTAAATGAGAGAAATAATGGAAGAAACACTGGTAAAAACCAATTAAAACCAGAAAACAATGAATTTCAAAGATAATCTTGGGTTTCTCTTAATATATAACACCTAATACATTCTATGGTCACACAAAAATTCCAATCATTGAGATGACATATCCTAATGTTTTCACATTAGTTATCCAAAAACAATATTTAGTTATCTTTTCATAAATTCAATTATCTCTCAATGTACTCTTGTTTATGTCAACATGTTTGAAATGATCACCCATTGACTGGGAGTGAACTATTATATCATTAAAGAAAAATTCCACAAAATAATCTATAAAGGTATGAAAATTTTTATTTATCAAGTCCATGAGTACTATGGGTGAATTAGTCAACCCAAAAAAACATCACTACAAATTAATACAATCAATACCTACTTATAAAAGTAGTCCGAGGTATGTATGATAATATCCCTCTTAACAAATGATATCCTTATCTAATTTCAATCATGGAGAAGATCTTAAAACCTCCCAACTGATCTAAAAGATCACCAATGCATGTAAGAGGACAATGATTCTTGACCATCTTTTTATTCATTCTCAATTAATACACACATACGTGAAATGATAAATCATCCATTTTTCATAATATAACTAGAGAACCCAAAAGAGATATACATGGCTATTTGAACACATTATATTCAAGATCATCCAACAGAACAATAAAATATTGATGCTCGGATGGTGTCAATCAGTATGGATGGATAGATATTGGACCATATCCTAGCACTAACTCAGCCACAAAATCAACCTCTTTCATGGGTGTTAAGCCATAAAACTCATCAGGGAAGATATAAACAAATAGTTGAAAATTAGAGGAAAATAATAACATTTCATTTAAAAAAAATTTTAAATAAAGACTATTTGAGTTGTGTGACAATCCAATATGCACTGAAATGGTTCTACATAACCCCTATGATGATCTCAGTCACCCTGGAGAGAATAATGGATTCCTAATGGAGAGAGGAAAGTAATTATCCTCTAATAATTGTGAATATGATCCTGGTATAAGACTAACCAATCCATAGTTATAATTGCATCGAATCATGTCATTTCCACCATAAATAGTTCCAATGAGAAATGGTAACCACCAATATCTGTAGTACATGTCTTTCACCATTTGATATTTTCTGAATGCACACCCAATGACGTGTCAATAGTTAAAACACAATATATGCTTTCCACATCAAATCATAAATTATTTTAAAATCGACGAAATTGAATATAATTTAATTATCATGTATAAAACAAAACACAAGATATGGTATATCATAACAGAATCATTCCCTTGATGGTAGCTAGTCTTTCATCCATGTTAGCCAGTGTAGTTTAACATAACATGAAACTGTCTTATCCCTCTTACTTAGTCTGTAGATTGACAAACTGATGATATATCCATTTCATGGTAGTTTTTTCATGCACAAGGCTACCTAGTACCCTACCTCAGCCTATATTACATGTATAATTCAATCTACTAGACAACAGAGGTGTAGATGATCCCCTTATCTATTTATTTTCTAGATCGTTTTCCATTGTTCTGCAATGGAACTTTAGAACAGAGCCACAAAAGATAGTCCATATTTCGACAGATGCGGCACATGACTGTGAGGTAATAACTCTATAGGTTCTTGTGACCAAATGTTTCTACACTGATAACACTGGAATAGAACATGATCTTGATATTGTCGTCAACTCCCCTAAATGATACTCCCACTACTAATCTGGCAGAAACTATCATAAAAGACATTCTTATAACTCAAAACTGAGACCATCATTTTCCCACAAACAGAACCTAGCCACAACTTAGTGCTTCTTTTTTATTATATATTGTGATGAGAACCTGATTTATCTATTGAAAAATGTGTCTTGAATGGAAAATTTTTGCATGTGGCTTGATATCAAAATGAAGACCATCATATAAATATCTTTCCATGTAGATCTCAACAGCTGCAAATGATTTCCCAATTCCTTATAAGTTGGTAAAATGTACACTATAGATTAGGACAAACAATCCCTCCCACATCAGATGCATGAAATCATGAGTTTTTGCATTCCTCAAGGTTCCGGGATTGAAATGGCTCAGATTTTCACTTCAATGTAATTAAATTATAGCTCATTCTACATACCTTCTTTTTCTATAATATCACACCAATGCAAAGAATGTCCATGAAAAATATACATAGCATTCTTTACCCTCAAAATTTTATGTGACTCACGAGTATTTAATGTCACGACCCGCCCTCGGGGTCCGTGCCGTGACTACCCCAAGCCCGCCTTCCATAGGCCAGGGGCTGGCGACTAGCACCAAGGCGTAAATCCCGGTAAAAAGGGAAGGCATTGCCTTTGTAAAGTAAACAAACACCACAGAGTAAGCAAGCGGAAAGTAACACTAAGCAAAAACAGAGTACAACTAAAAGTGCGGAAAGTAAAAAGGGGCCGGAAATACAAGCCCAACTGTAAAGTACAACTCGAAAGGGAAAACAACAACTGAAAAGTAAAGCTGCTACGCCGAGCTGACCACTGGAAATACCACCTGAAGGGTGGGTACAGATAGCTCCTCTGCTCCTCGGGTCCCGCCGTCTGCTCCGAGTATGTCCCGCCCAGTGGTCTGCCTCTGGGTACCGCCTCGTCGTATAGTCCACCTCCAGGTACCGTCCAGTCCTCGAACACTCGGCCTCTGTCAGTACTGGTCGTCGTCTGCAACCAACACAATGAGGTGCGGGCATAGCCCGTGTAGGGGTGAGTATAACGATACTCAGTAGGGACCCCGAGACCCTCAAGGTCTCACTAAAACCAACAAGGATAACCACAATAAGATCACAACAGATAAACTCTACTTAGGTATATACCCATACATATACCTAAGTTATCAAGTAACCCATCTCAGTCATGAGGAAACACAAGGATCATGAGATTAACGGATAACCACTACCCAGGTATATTCCCATACATATACCTAAGTTATCAAGTAACCCATCTCAATCATGAGGAAACACAAAGGTCAAAGTCTCACCTCAAACCAGGATTTTCCTTATCGAAACCGTAACTGCTGAAGAACTCCTTCTCTAGAGTGTACAGTGGTCCTGTCACGATTCCGAGGCCGCCGCTCACTAACCTAAGACTGCTGAAGTACTCCTCCTGTCGAGTACTGCGGGTCTGCTGCCAACTACCGGGCGCTCCGTCCGCTGAGGGTCTGCTTCCAAATATCAGGCGCTACCCAGATAGCCTACTGAGGTACTCCTCCTGTCGAGTACCGCGGGTCTGCTGCCAACTACCAGGCGCTCCGTCCGCCGTGGGTCTGCCGCCAAATACCGGGCGCTCCGTCCACTGGGCTAGTCGACTCACTCTAAGTCGAGTCGGTCAAGCAGTCGTCAGGTCTCAGCCGGCTACACGGTCTCCGTACTCTGCACGCTCGTCTCCGGGAGGGTCCGCTCCACGAGCTACTGGTCGATACTCCAAGTATCACAAGGTCCCGCGAAGAAGTGTCTCAAAGGTCCATCTCGTCACAGGGGTCTCAACGCAACAGATGGCGCGTCGATCGGACGCCCGATCTGTGAGTTATTAGCCTATTCGTCCCAGGGGCCCGGTTGGTTTCATGAGCGAAACCAAACCCGGCCGTATCTCAACTGTACCCCGAACTCCCATAGGGTATACTCAAAGGGACCGTTACTCAACGTAACCACCAACGCCGCTGACGGCTCGTCAAGCGGACGTCCTGTCTGAAAGATATCAGCTTTCCCGTTTCAGGGGCCCGATTGGATTTCGGGTGCGATCCAACCCGGCCACTACTAACTGTAACCAAAACTCGGGCGAAGGATACCAAAAGTTCCGTATTGTAAACAGGAACTCAACGCAACAGACGGTGCGTCGATCGGACGCCCGGTCTGAGAGTTATTGGCATTTTCGTTCCCGGGGCCCGGTTGGTTTTTAAGGCAAAACCAACCCGACCGTACTCCACCTGCGTCCAAACCACGGGCGGAGTATGCCAAAAGATCCGTCTCACTTAGAGGATTCCAACAAAGTCGACGGCACGTCCATCGGACGTCCGGAACTCAAGATATGAGCGTTTCCGCTCCGAGGGCCCGGTTGGTTTCGTGAACGAACCAACCCGGCCGTACTCCACCTGTGTCCAAACCTCGGGCGGAGTATACCAAAAGATCCGTCTCACTAAGAGGAACACAACGCGACTGACAGCGCGTCAATCGGACGTTCGTAGTTCAAGATATGAGTGTTTCCGCTCCGAAGGCCCGGTTGGTTTCGTGAACGAACCAACCCGGCCGAACTCAAAGTAACTCGAAACCTTGAGTGTGATATACCGAAACGACCGTCTCGATCCAAGGATCGCGTTGCCGCTGACGGTTCATCGATCGGAGGTCCGAGGATCAAGTTATGGGCCAAAAACCAAATCTGGTTCGAAACGGGGGGTCCGGGTCCGGGCCGACCCGGCCCGACCCCCCCCCCCCCCCCCCCTGGGCGGCGCGGCGGCCGGCAGTGGCGCGGCGGCCGGTGGCGGCGCGCGGAGGCGGCGCGGCGGCGCGCGGAGGCGGCACGGCGGCGCGCTGGGGCGGCGTGGCGGCGCGCTGGGCGCGCAGGCGGTGCGCGGGTGAGACCCCCGCCTCCCCGATTTCCCTTGGCGGCGCGGCACGTGCCGCGCCAGTTTTAAGAAAAACCGCCCCCTCACATGAGGGGGCCTGCTTGTGCGGATCCGAGGGGGCCGGCTGCCCCCCTCCTTCAAAGAACCGCCCCCCCTCTCTTAAAGAGGGGGGTTTTATTAAAACGGCAGGGGAATTAATTTCCCCGGTTTTAATGACTTCCGGCCGGCCAGCTGGCCGGCCGGTTTTCTCCAACGGGACCGGAAATTTCCGGTCCCCCCTTCGGCTTCCGACGCCGGCGGCCCGACCGCCGGTCTTCTCTTCCGCCGCGGCCCGGAACCGGCCGCGGTCTCCTCGTCACGCCGCGGCCCGGAACCGGTCGCGGTGTTCGTCGTCCGGCGTGGTGCGACGACACCACGCCCCTTCGCCGTGTCTTGATTCCTTTCAACGCGGCGTGACGGGGCCGCGTTCTTGAAGATTCCTCGTCGTGGCGCTACGACGTCATGTAAGATATTTGCACGATCACCCGCGTGGTGCGACGGCACCACGCCACTTGCGTCCACCCGCATGAATAAACATGAACGATGGAGGGGGGGTTCGGCCGTGTTCATGCGGTCCGCCCCCCCTCACGTTAAAATAAACAACTCAACTTAAACATTCAGGGTTCAACTTAGACATGCGAAATCCACGTTCAAGAAATGGAATAAATAAATAATGAATCAACAACCCCTACCTTGGTATAAGGTTCGAAGATTTGTCTACGTTCCGTGGAAGACGACGTCGCGGTGGTCGGGCGTCGTGGTCGTCGTTCGTCAAATTCGATGATGAAGAGGTGCGTCCGAAGAGGCACGTCGTTGGCGAAACCTTGTACGCCGACGAAGGTTGTCCGAGGAAGATGCGGTGTTCTCTCTCGTTGACACCGAAGACGAAGAAGAGCGGAGCGGCGTTCTTCATCGGAACTTGAGCGTTCTACGTCAAGTCTTGAGGAAAATCAAATAAAAAGGAAACAACGAACTCAAGAACCCCTACCTCGATAGTCGCAGGTTGACGGAGTCGTGGAATATCGGTGTCGATTCCTTTGACGTCGGAGGAAGAGTCGTTGTCGATGGCGTTCGTCGCGGAAAACCGTCGCGGAAGAGATGACGCAGAAGAAGTACGTCGCGTCGCGGATATGGCGTCGCGGATGGATCGTGTTCTTCGGCGGAGAAGTTCTTCGTTGAAGAACGACGTTCTTCGCGTTCTTCGTTGAGTTTGAAGAAGAAGAAGAGGCTCTCCAAAAGCTCTCAAGGAGACAAACAAACAACCCAAAATAAAATAAGACAACTTCTTATTTTATTATTACAATACACATTAGAATTTCAAAAGTTTGAAATTCAAAAAGGTTAAACTCCCATAATTAATTAAGTAACTCAAGTTGACAACATTAAATGAAATGAGTTAAAGGGGAGGTTTTGAGAGAATTTGAGGAGTTGGGGTTCGTGTGGACCCCACCTCACTTAATCCTCCCAAGGGAGGTTAAGTGGATGTGGGTCCCACTCCCAACTCCCTTTGGTAGGACTTAACTAGTTAAAAATAAAATTTGTTCCTCACAAATTTTATTTAACTTAAACTAAAATCCCAAAAACTAACTTTCAACCCGCAACAAACGCAACTCCCGAAAAGGACTCTTTAAGCGAATATCGGCGCTGCGAGTTCATCGGTGCCCTCGGATTTCAATTCCGAGCACCGGATAAAAATTTAGGAATTCCCGCTCGTTCGTTCACTGAACGTACCCGAGCCAAGCTTCGGAAATTAATTCCGGGCACTCCGGGCCTCGGAATCAGGTGCCGTCTAAAACCGCGCTCTTGTAAAATTCTAAAGAAAATTAAGAAAAAATTTTCCTTGAATTTTACGGGTCTTTACATTACTCCCACCTCAGGGATTTACGTCCCCGTAAAGCTACATCAAAAACTAGGGAAACAAAAGAGGGTACTGAGCACGAATCTGAGCCTCCCGCTCCCATGTGCTCTCCTGGAGATTCCCGTGCCGCCATCTGTTGCGCACAAGAGGAATCGATCTCCCATGTAGGACCCGCTCCTGTCGATCCTCTATCTCCACCGGGACCTCCGTAAAAGTCGCCCCATCGTCAAGGATGTGCGTCGGGTCGTGCACGTATCTCCTCAGTTGAGACACGTGGAAGACGTCGTGCACCCGGTGCAACTGAGGTGGTAGAGCCAGGCGATAAGCCACCTCACCAACCCTGCTGAGGACCTGGAAGGGTCCGATGAAGCGCGGAGATAACTTGTCGCCTCGGCCAATTCTCCGAATACCACGTCGAGGTGAGACCCGCAAGAAGATGTGGTCACCATCCTCGAACCCTAGTGGCCTCCGCCTCCTGTCAGCGTATGACTTCTGCCGGCTCTGTGCTGTCCTTATCCGCTCCTGGATGACATGGACCTCCTCTGACGTGGCCCGGACCATCTCTGGTCCCACAAGAGCTGCAAGATTTCTTCTTTGCCGATAAGAGAAACCTGGTCTCATCCCCTGGATGAACCACATTCTTTGCCTAAAATAGTCAATCCTAACATGGATGATACAAATCCATACAAAGGATGACGTCGTAAGGCCTCGACGCTACTACTAAGAGATCCAACCGTTACTCTCGCCTCCAAGGGTTGAGTCACACTGTCGGCATCAGTGTGTGGTAACTGGGTCTCCTCCAGTAGATGTCTCACAAGTGAGGGTCAAGTCAACAGTCAACTGGAACCTCTTAGTAACATCACAAAAGAGGACAGGAAAGAAAACATCACAAAGGTATGCGTCTTTTATTATTGCAGCTCATAATACAAGACGCTACACAAAAGCAACATCAACATGGAACTAGAAGTACAAAAGACGTATCCACTAGTTCCTCCCCTGTCCACCTGCTCCCAGAGCTCCAGCATTTGTCGCTGCCTCAACCTCGGTGGCTCCCTCCAAGCCTGCGGATCGAGGAGTCGGACAGTCACGTGCCAGGTGACCCTTTCCGCGGCATGAGTAACACAACCTGCTCCTTGCACGGCTAGCTCTGCTCCCACTCCGGGTGCCCTGCACCACCGGTCCTAAAACCCGAGATCGCCCAACTGCTGGTCTGGTCCTCCTGGACCTCTGCATCATCTGTCTACTGCCCACAGATGACTCGGCTTCTGATCGAAAAACACGCGGCAAAGGTAGAATCTCCGGTACACGCTCGGGGTGTAGAGATACTGGCACAAACTCCACCCTGAAGAAGGTCTCGAAGTCTTCCCATGCGAAGTTCATCTCATCGCAAAACTGAAACAAGTGGCTCCACCACCTACCTGCTGCTGCCTGAAGGAGGCTGGTAGCAAAGATCACCATGAAGTCTGCCGGCGTCCCCACTAGCCTGAAGACTCTCACCACAGCCTCCAGCCAAACCTCAGCCGCCTGCGGGTCCGTCTCTCCCCGGAACCTGGGTGGCCTCTTGCGCTGGAACTCGTGCAGCGCGCTCAAGCGTCGTGCATCGCCTACTGCTGGGGCTGGTGGCATCGGTGGCCCAACGTATGGTAGTACCGCTGGTGCCTCCGCTGGTGCCTCAACTGCAAGAGGGCCCTGTACCGAAGCCTCGTCGCTCGACAGACTGTCAGCACGCTCATCCCTCCGGGCTCTAGCTGGTCGTCTGAGAAAAGACATCCTGAAAGAAACAACGTAACACGATCAAACGATTATACCTGGTGAGTTGACCTGGTTTGAGCTGTTTTAAGGGGAAAAACCTTTGAAAACACACACGCAATCAGTGTTTTCGTGCACAAAGTCGGAAATCAGTTGTCAGGGTCCTGGTGTATGGATACGTCGGCCGCCCGCACCAACACTGGACTCCCTGAACTGAAAACCACACTCGGTACCCTTAACACTATTGCTTCACAGAAAGAAAGATCAGAGTCTGCGGTAGAACCGACCACCTCTGATACCAATTTGTCACGACCCGCCCTCGGGGTCCGTGCCGTGACTACCCCAAGCCCGCCTTCCATAGGCCAGGGGCTGGCGACTAGCACCAAGGCGTAAATACCGGTAAAAAGGGAAGGCATTGCCTTTGTAAAGTAAACAAACACCACAGAGTAAGCAAGCGAAAAGTAACACTAAGCAAAAACTGAGTACAACTAAAAGTGCGGAAAGTAAAAAGGGGCCGGAAATACAAGCACAACTGTAAAGTACAACTCGAAAGGGAAAACAGAAACTGAAAAGTAAAGCTACTACGCCGAGCTGACCACTGGAAATCCCACCTGAAGGGTGGGTACAGATAGCTCCTCTGCTCCTCGGGTCCCGCCGTCTGCTCCGAGTATGTCCCGCCCAGTGGTCTGCCTCTGGGTACCGCCTCGTCGTATAGTCCACCTCCAGGTACCGTCCAGTCCTCAAACACTCGGCCTCTGTCAGTACTGGCAGTCGTCTGCAACCAACACAACGAGGTGCGGGCATAGCCCGTGCAGGGGTGAGTATAACGATACTCAGTAGGGACCCCGAGACCCTCAAGGTCTCACTAAAACCAACAAGGATAACCACAATAAGATCACAACAGATAAACTCTACTTAGGTATATGCCCATACATATACCTAAGTTATCAAGTAACCCATCTCAGTCATGAGGAAACACAAGGATCATGAGATTAACGGATAACCACTACCCAGGTATATGCCCATACATATACCTAAGTTATCAAGTAACCCATCTCAATCATGAGGAAACACAAAGGTCAAAGTCTCAGCTCAAACCAGGATTTTCATTATCGAAACCGTAACTGCTGAAGAGCTCCTTCTCTAGAGTGTACAGTGGTCCTGTCACGACTCTGAGGCCGCCGCTCACTAACCTAAGACTGCTGAAGTACTCCTCCTGTCGAGTACTGCGGGTCTGCTGCCAACTACCGGGCGCTCCGTCCGCTTAGGGTCTGCTGCCAAATATCGGGCGCTACCCAGATAGCCTACTGAGGTACTCCTCCTGTCGAGTACCGCGGGTCTGCTGCCAACTACCAGGCGCTCCGTCCGCCGTGGTTCTGCCGCCAAATACCGGGCGCTCCGTCCACTGGGCTAGTCGACTCACTCCAAGTCGAGTCGGTCAAGCAGTCGTCAGGTCTCAGCCGGCTACACGGTCTCCGTACTCTGCACGCTCGTCTCCGGGAGGGTCCGCTCCACGAGCTACTGGTCGATACTCCAAGTATCACAAGGTCTCGCGAAGAAGTGTCTCAAAGGTCCGTCTCGTCACAGGGGTCTCAACGCAACAGACGGCGCGTCGATCGGACGCCCGGTCTGTGAGTTATTAGCCTATTCGTCCCAGGGGCCCGGTTGGTTTCGTGAGCGAAACCAAACCCGGCCGTATCTCAACTGTACCCCGAACTCCCATAGGGTATACTCAAAGGGACCGTTACTCAACGTAACCACCAATGCCGCTGACGGCTCGTCAAGCGGACGTCATGTCTGAAAGATATCAGTTTTCCCGTTTCAGGGGCCCGATTGGATTTCGGGTGCGATCCAACCCGGCCACTACTAACTGTAACCAAAACTCGTGCGAAGGATACCAAAAGTTCCGTATCGTAAACAGGAACTCAACGCAATAGACGGTGCGTCGATCGGACGCCCGGTCAGAGAGTTATTGGCATTTTCGTTCTCGGGGCCCGGTTGGTTTTTAAGGCAAAACCAACCCGACCGTACTCCACCTGCGTCCAAACCTCGGGCGGAGTATGCCAAAAGATCCGTCTCACTTAGAGGATTCCAACAAAGTCGACGGCACGTCAATCGGACGTCCGAAACTCAAGATATGAGCGTTTCCGCTCCGAGGGCCCGGTTGGTTTCGTGAACGAACCAACCCGGCCGTACTCCACCTGCGTCCAAACCTCGGGCGGAGTATACCAAAAGATCCGTCTCACTAAGAGGAACACAACGCGACTGACGGCGCGTCAATCGGACGTTCGTAGTTCAAGATATGAGTGTTTCCGCTCCGAAGGCTCGGTTGGTTTCGTGAACGAACCAACCCGGCCGAACACAATGTAACCCGAAACCTTGAGTGCGATATACCGAAACGACCGTCTCGATCCAAGGATCGCGTTGCTGCTGACGGTTCATCGATCGGAGGTCCGAGGCTCAAGTTATGAGCAAAAAACCAAATCTGGTTCGAAACGGGGGGTCCGGGTCCGGGCCGACCCGGCCCGACCCCCCCCTGGGCGGCGCGGTGGCCGGCGGCGGCGGCCGGCGGCGGCGCGGCGGCCGGCGGTGGCGCGGAGGCCGGTGGCGGCGCGCGGAGGCGGCGCGACGGCGCGCGGAGGCGGCACGGCGGCGCGCTGGGCGCGCAGGCGGTGCGCGGGTGAGACCCCCGCCTCCCCGATTTCCCTTGGCGGCGCGGCACGTGCCGCGCCGGTTTTAAGAAAAACCGCCCCCTCACATGAGGGGGCCTGCTTGTGCGGATCCGAGTGGGCCGGCTGCCCCCCTCCTTCAAAGAACCACCCCCCCTCTCTTAAAGAGGGGGGTTTTATTAAAACGGGCGGGGAATTAATTTCCCCGGTTTTAATGACTTCCGGCCGGCCAGCTGGCCGGCCGGTTTTCTCCAACGGGACCGGAAAACTTCCGGTCCCCCCTTCGGCTTCCGACGCCGGCGGCCCGGCCGCCGGTCTTCTCTTCCGCCGCGGCCCGGAACCGGCCACGGTCTCCTCGTCCCGCCGCGGCCCGGAACCGGCCGCGGTGTTCGTCGTCCGGCGCGGTACGACGACACCGCGCCCCTTCGCCGTGTCTTGATTCTTTTCAACGCGGCGCGACGGCGCCGCGTTCTTGAAGATTCCTCGTCGTGGTGCTACGGCGTCATGTAAGATATTTGCACGATCACCCGCGTGTTGCGACGGCACCACGCCACTTGCGTCCACCCGCATGAATAAACATGAACGATGGAGGGGGGGTTCGGCCGTGTTCATGCAGTCCGGCCCCCCTCACGTTAAAATAAACAACTCAACTTAAACATTCAGGGTTCAACTTAGACATGCGAGATCCTCGTTCAAGAAATGGAATAAATAAATAATGAATCAACAACCCCTACATTGGTATAAGGTTCGAAGATTTGTCTACGTTCCGTGGAAGACGACGTCGCGGTGGTCGGGCGTCGTGGTCGTCGTTCGTCAAATTCGATGACGAAGAGGTGCGTCCGAAGAGGCACGTCGTTGGCGAAACCTTGTACGCCGACGAAGGTTGTCCGAGGAAGATGCGATGTTCTCTCTCGTTGACACCGAAGATGAAGAAGAGCGGAGCGGCGTTCTTCATCGGAACTTGAGCGTTCTACGTCAAGTCTTGAGGAAAATCAAATAAAAAGGAAACAACGAACTCAAGAACCCCTACCTCGATAGTCGCACGTTGACGGAGTCGTGGAATATCGGTGTCGATTCCTTTGACGTCGGAGGAAGAGTCGTTGTCGATGGCGTTCGTCGCGGAAAACCGTCGCGGAAGAGATGACGAAGAAGAAGTACGTTGCGTCGCGGATACGGCGTCGCGGATGGATCGTGTTCTTCGGCGGAGAAGTTCTTCGTTGAAGAACGACGTTCTTCGCGTTCTTCGTTGAGTTTGAAGAAGAAGAAGAGGCTCTCCAAAAGCTCTCAAGGAGACAAACAAACAACCCAAAATAAAATAAGACAACTTCTTATTTTATTATTACAATACACATTAGAATTTCAAAAGTTTGAAATTCAAAAAGGTTAAACTCCCATAATTAATTAAGTAACTCAAGTTGACAACATTAAATGAAATGAGTTAAAGGGGAGGTTTTGAGAGAATTTGAGGAGTTGGGGTTCGTGTGGACCCCACCTCACTTAATCCTCCCAAGGGAGGTTAAGTGGATGTGGGTCCCACTCCCAACTCCCTTTGGTAGGACTTAACTAGTTAAAAATAAAATTTGTTCCTCACAAATTTTATTTAACTTAAACTAAAAACCCAAAAACTAACTTTCAACCCGCAACAAACGCAACTCCCGAAAAGGACTCTTTAAGCGAATATCGGCGCTGCGAGTTCATCGGTGCCCTCAGATTTCAATTCCGAGCACCGGATCAAAAGTTAGGAATTCCCGCTCGTTCGTTCACTGAACGTACCCGAGCCAAACTTCGGAAATTAATTCCGGGCACTCCGGGCCTCGGAATCAGGTGCCGTCTGAAACCGCGCTCTTGTAAAATTCGAAAGAAAATTAAGAAAAAATTTTCCTTGAATTTTACGGGTCTTTACATTTAAGTTTGCAATGACTGACTCAATATTGAAATTGGATACCTAAGGCCCCCCTTCCACAATATATTGAGGATGATTTTGAATGATAAACTCACTTTCCATATCAAACATTAGTGGAATGGTATGAAAAGTTTCACATTCCTTTGATTGCATAACCCTCATGATGTTGTAGGGAAGCTACCCATCCATCTGCTCTTTAATAAATACAGGATATTCTGGATCATCTACATTTGGAGTTTTCTTATTTACACATTCAAGATGCTCATGTCAAGGATGATTAAGATTCATTTTATCTACAAGAAAAATACACAACTTATCAATCTATCTAGAAAAAAGGACAACCAATCAAGTGACTATAATTGAGAAAAACTAACTCCTAGTCTCTGAAGACATGACATACAAGTAATTTACCAAGACATGAAAACTCATTAAATTTATCTAGTTAAATAGATATATTTTATATTAATTCAACAAGAATTTATATACCACAATAAAAAAAGATATATCTCTCCCATTAATAATGCATGTCAATATATCTCTATGTTCCTATAATAATGCATATATTCTTATCTCATGAGATATTGTGACATAAGTACCAAACTCCTGAAATAATAAAATAATTAATTAATAATCCTAACACAACATGTGAATTAGCCCTAGTGAAATAACATTAATTATAAAATGCATAAACAAAATGTAATCTCATCCCCAATGTAATTAGATTTTCCCCCGTACATGGGTTTTCTACACCCATATACAATCTCATTTCCACGTCCCTATATTACCTATTAATCTTTTTACATTTCCCATGTAGTAAATTATAATAAATGAATTACATTCTCCTCTCATCCAACTTCGTTACATCCTCTATCAAGACACTATATCACATGGTTGGAAAGGGTGAGTAATGAGACCTCAGGTATGCCTCCCTGTACGACATAGACCACCGAAAAGTAGCAATGGTGTGGTTTGTATAATGGGGATACAATAACCCCTGACTATAAAGAGTAATATAAGTAAACATTTAATAATATAAAATAAATAATAATCATCATTACGATAATAGTGGAGGTCAAAAATAATATCAACTAAATAATTTAATATTTTTAAAGGAATAATGTAATGGTCTTTTTTAATGTAACTAACTATTATACTTGAACAATACAAGAAAAAGACTAGAAAAATAAATTAAAGTATAATGAACCTCTCTCTTGAGACAATTTTTAGATACATATCTACACTCAAAGCCAACAACAAATAATTAATCAACTACAGGGCCAATTTTACTTGCCTAATCTAAAATCCCGGAAATATTTTCAGGTACTAAACAGAACCCGAATAGGGTGTCAGTAAAACTCAAAAGGTTAACACCTCCATGTATATATATAACTATACTATTACTAATTATATTCACTAATGCGATAAATAGATGATTTAAATTAATTAAAAATTAAATAAAATTCTAAAAAACCTCATTCACCTCCATAATTGAATAACTATTATCATGTATTATGACGATGACATCTATATTAAAATAACCAAGGTAAAAAACATATTTATTGCTTTGTTCTTGAATAAAATTGGGAATATATTACAACCATGTCAACCATGACCATATAACCACGATATAGTCACAGTATATAATCAGGTTCAAATACCTATAATAATTGCATGCTGGGACTAGGAATATCCCACACTCTATAAGAATTAGATCATGTACCAGGCTAAGCCTACTCCGTATCATCGGTATGTCATATAAGTGTTCCTTTTTTTGGGACTAAACTGCTATATAAGTATCTCAACATAAGTAACACTTCATATCATACAACATGGATATGACAATATCAAATTACATTTAACAATTATTAATTATGATAATTTTCATTTTTCATTAAAATAAAACTTGAAATTAATTAAAATAATGATCAAAAATAATATCAATAACATTTATGAAATAGTTTAGGTATTTTGAAACATGAAATTACCCTAGGAATCACATCACACTAACCATATTTTTTTCCACTAGCCCATTAAAATCCATATTAAATTAAATGAATTCATAGGATAATATCCTTTAGTAATTTAGTGAATTTGGGTGCACACAATGAGGGAAAAATCACATTATTAAATAAACATAAGTTACCAAACCATGGGATTTATTGTTTATACTACCTACATTATATTGATGATCCAACAATGCTTCCTACAACCAACGCCCACAAAGAATAGGGTGAAAATGATTAGAAGGGTTTTGCTTGATCAGATCATGATCATGATCAATACAAACAATGTAATTGGGTAATGAATTTAACCATGATGTATGGAGAACCAGAAAGAATAAGGAATAAATGGGACCAAAAGAACATGTCCAGGATCGGTCGTGTGAATAGAGACTCCAAAAAGGTGTTTGGAACTCCAAAATTCCATGGAGGGTCTTCATAGGTAAATAGGAGATGAGCAGCCTTTTTTTCTAAATAAAATTGCCAAATCATTTTGTTTAAAATAAATGGTTGGGCATATACACATCATGTAATAATGTTACACATCATGTAAATTTCTTCCATGGAATTCAATGATAAACCCTTCACCTCATATTTATTTTATTAAAACCCATGAACAAATATATGAAATGTAATCCATTTAAATGATGTGTAAATGTTTTGAAGCTATGTTATCCGTCCTTTTCACCTATAAGTTTCTAAAAATCCATTAATGTTCCTCAAATTACCAATAACCCATTCTAACCCTTAGTCCCACTTATTCCTAGACTCCATTTATTCAGGCAATAATACATCACATATCATTTGGACATACTTTACAAAGAGCATCTTAATCTCCAAACATGACATGGACACCTAAGACAAACCAAAAAGAATGGAGAGAAATCTACATCGAAAAAGACAGTATCTGACGCTCCCCATATATAATTGAGAAAATATTAGCGATGTATTCCCTATTAATAACAAGGTTATGCCAATGTTCCCACTTGTAATACTAAAAAAATAGTTCCTTTCTATAATGATGTAGTGACATATGAATGTCGTAAAAATGAAACCAAGATCCATCTTTATGGTGTTACCTATGATGAAAAATAATACAACAATGGACTTTGATAGGATACTAGAAATATTTATAAAGGTCCTCCATAGGGAAAGGAGAAATAAACAGTGTTATTTTTAGTGACACAAGTAACTATCCAAAATTTCTTTATTATGAAGAATAAATAAACAATGAATGGCTTCTATATGAAAACAAAAAAATTATTTTGATGGGATCCTCATGACTCAATGAATATATTTCACAAAGATATCCCTGTATATAACTAATTATATAAAGTGCGGCTATAATTCTATTTGATCAATTTTCATTAAAAATCAAATAAAATTGGGGATGTATGAGAGAAGATCATCCTCCTTCATCAAAATTAATAGGGGAATAAAATCATTAGAAATGTATTCTCATTACAAGTTTTTATGTAAACAATGTATTGATGAAATTTTTTATATAACTCTATAACAAGGATTCATTCCCTTTCATTTAGTGGTTAATATACTACCTACTTTATCATTGAAAAAATATTTTATTCCCACATTGACTTTAATTAGAAGAGATAAATCTATATCATTGATAATTTTCTCAAAAATGGAGAATTTTTTTATTCAACAGTGAGATCGCAAAAAAAATATCCAACATAAGGACACTAAATCTGTATGAAACTATGGAATGTTGTAAAAGCATAATACATCGTAGTAAAATATCTATCTAGACTATGGATTTGGTAAAACATTATGTCTTCATCCCTCCCTGCTATGACATCCCTTGAAATCCTCTCATCATAGTATAACTTTCCCTCTACGTGAGAAGAAGATGATTGTTATATAGTTTTATTGTCCATAAAAATATATCATATTTAGATCATGTATTGTCTACTAACAATAATACACTTCACCATTTATGTGGTTCATGATATAAACATTTTTTAACATCGACAACAGAATATCTCAAGGAAGATAAGACACATTCAAGGACACCATTTGGAAAACACGTAAGGCTCCAAGAATCACGAAAATTCTGAAAAGTCAATTTCATAGATCATCCTATATCCCAAAATATTAACATGTGTTTATAAAATAATAAAATCCAAGAAACATTATTTTAGAATTTCACAGTGATGTGCTAGACCGCATAAGATGAATTTCCCCATGTTTTGCCTGATGATGGGTATAGAATATCTATCTATATGGTAATATCCTCATATGTAAACAATAATTTTTCACAAAATATATTTCATGTGATATCAAAAAATATTATGAACTACCCAATTATACCTGATAATTTTATTATAGTGTATCCCATGAATATCACAAGTGTAACAGTTGTCATGGTGTATAGAAGGATAATTATCCATATATTTATGAATTATGAAAGCTGAACCCTCATTGAAGTTTAAACACCTATCAATAGAGTTCAGTTATAAGTAACTTTTTTACTTCATGACATACACTCCTAAACAACCACCTCAACATTGAAAATGGAAATGTCTTGTCATGACCCGTCCCCCAGGGCCCGTGTTGTGACTACCCATAGCCCTCCTTCCATAGGCCAAGGGATGGTGACTAGCACCAAAGGCGTAATTCCCAAAAATTGAGAAGGAATTGCCTTTATAATCTGTAAACACACACATCAAGATAATAACTTGAGTAAACTGTATAACCAAAAGAGTGTTAAAAGTAAAAGGGGATGTAATTGAAGCCCAACACTAAAAGTACAAGTACAAATAAAAAAATAAAATAAAATATAATAAAAAAAATTAGGTAATGGATCATCCTACGGGATTCCTACCTGAAGGGTAGGTACAGATAGCCTCCTCAGCACTCCTCAACCGTCTGTCTCATCCATGTAATGATAACCCATATGTTCCACATCTGTGTACCGTCTAGGCCTGGTACTCTCAGCCTCAGTTAGCGTTGTCTGTCATCTTCATCCAACACAACAATTTGTGGCCATAGCTCGTGCAGGGTTGAGTATACCAATACTCAATAGGGACCCTGAGACCATCATGGTCTCACAAAATCCTACAAGGATAATCCACAAAGTATAAAATCAATAGATAACCCTACATAGTTATATGCCCATACATATAACTATGTTATTAATTAATCCATATCAATTATGAGGAAAACAAAAAATGATTGACTCAGATCAACCAGGGTTTTATTTTAGTGGTAATATCAAGTAATATCCCTAGTCACATTATTAAAACGGCAGCTGTTGGAGAACTCTTGCCCAATCGAGTATAGTGGTCCTGCTGCCACACCAAGCACAATTTCTATTGTCCTTAAACTGCTGAGTTACTCCTCATGTTGAGTATTGTGGTTATGTCGTGTCACACAATGGTGCTCCACACTGTATGTCAACCACGCCACCCGGTACCCTCCCCCTAACATCCTACTAAGGTACTCCTCATGTCGAGTATCGTGGGTTTGCCACGTCACCAAGTGCGCTCCTCCACTGTGTGTCTACCGTGACACCAAGGCGCTCCCCACAGGGCTAGTAGAGTCACTTCGAGTCAAACGATCCGTAGTTTATCGTTCTCAGCCAGCTACAAGGTCTCTGCACTATGCTCGCTCATCTCTAATAGGATATGCTCCACGAGCTACTGGTCAGTAATCCAACTATCATGAAGTCCCATGAATATGTTTTTTAATGTTCCACCACGTCATAGGGGTCACAACTCAATAGACAGTTTGTCAATCGGATGCCCGGTCTGTGAGTTATTAGCTTTTTAGTCCCGGGGGCATGGTTTGATTCGTGCCCAATCCAACCAGACCGTATCTTATCTATACCCCAATCTATAGTGGGGTATACTCGAAGGGACCATCATGCTCCAAGATTACCTTTAATGCTGACGGTTGGTAAAACGGAAGTCTGGTGCCAAAGATATGGCCCAAAGAAGGTAAACGGTCGTAGTGGGCCCGGGTCTATTCCGATCTGGTCAGAGATGACCCAGCTCGGGTTGACCCGAACTAACACGTTGGGTCTGGCCTGGCCTATTGGGCGAGCCAGCCTGTTGGTTTCGGCCCTACCCATTGGGACCAGGCCAATAGGCTGCGAGGGGCCGCGAAGGGCCTAGAGGGCGCGGACCAGCCACATGGGCGGGACCGGTAGCAAGGGAGTGGACCAGTAGTAGGGGCACAGACTATCTCCGAGGGCATGGACCGGCCATGGGTCAGCGTGAGGGTGGTTCATCCCGAAGGGAACTGTGAAGGACCAGTTAGGCTGGTGTCTCGGATAGTAGGTGGGTTGGTGCGTCCAGGGTGGCCCGTGATGCCGGCGGGCGGCGCGAACCGGTGGCCATCGGGGGCGGCGGATGGCGTGGTTCAGCCCAGGGCACCGGAGCCGCTTCAGCCGGGGTTCGAAAGCATTGTGAGGGAATCCTGAATCACAGAGGCCATGGGTGGCGATGTGGTTTCCTTGGTTTACTTTGACGTCGTTGTCTCCTTCCTCCATTTCAAAGAACACCATAAAGAAGAATAACGTGTGGTCGGGCCGTGTTTGTTTGGCATGCACCCTCCACGTTTAGAGTGGTAGAAAATGTTCCATCAAGAACGTAAACAAAGAATGATCTTGGAAGATATTTTAAAACATCAATTCCCATAATCTCTCGATAATTTCTATTCCCAACCCACAATGGAAAAAGAGGGGAGAAAATGGTATGTGTAAATCAAATAATGAATAAACCCAAACAACATCCCGCAAAAATTTATTCCCAACCCATAAGAAAAACATCTTCACGTCAACTTGATAATAAGTTGATCTGCATTCATTGTTTTTAGAAGGAAATAATAAAGGGAATAAAATCATACTTAACTAAAAAACCCATACTTTATTCGACATTGGTTGACGTTTGTGCGAGAAGGAGGACGTCGATTCATTGTAGATGAACACATTCTACATCGGAGGATGTTCCGAGAAAGGAAGTTGAAGTCATTGACGTTATTCATGGAGGAAGTTTCCTTCATTGGAGATGCTTTCTCCCAAGAGCTCCTCCTCTCCCCAATTCCACCAAATAAAAGAGATAGCCAATAATAAAAGTGTTTCCCCAATTTAATCGTAGGCACAAGTAAAATTGGATTAAATTAAATTGTCTCAATTAAGTGGTACATTGGTAAGATTAATAGTATGTGCATTGGAAAAATTGAGATGGAGGAGGTCAAGAGGCTCTCACTCGTTAATTTTTGGAGTTAAGGGTTTTCTCCCAATTAAAGGTGGGTTTAATCCTGGGTGGTCCCCACCATCATAACCTCTCATGGAAGGTTATGGTTCAGGTGGTCCCCACCACCTTATCCTCTCATGGGAGGTTGTGGTCTGGTCATCCCCACTTCCAAATTCCCCATTGAATTTTATTTCTGGTGGACGACACCTGAAATATCCACATGGATGCTAAAAATAAAATAAAATGAAGTTTGTTTTATTTTATTGTTTCCATGAAAATCCCAAAAACTAACTATCACCCTCTTCCATCTACCGTCGAGGAAAAATTATCCTTAAGAGAATATATGTTCAGTGAGTTCAATGGTGCCCTCAGATTTCAATTCTGAGAACTAGTTCAAAAGATAGAAAAAACTGCTCGCACGTTTAATGAACATACCCAAAATAATGTTTAAAAATTCATTTCGGGCACTCCAAGCCTCGAAATCATGCACCGTCAATTTTCTTGGACTCGTAAAATTCTAATTTAATTAAAAAAAATTACATGGAAATTCTAGGTTTTTACATCTTTCCCACCTAAGGATTTTCATATCCGTAAGCCACAACTAAAACTGAGGGAAAAGTGGGGGTACTCAGCGTACATCTAAGCCTCCCGCTCCCATGTGCTCTCCTGGAGATTCTCGTGCTCCCAGCGAACGCGCACCAGAGGCATCGACCATCCCTGAAGGACCCACTCCTGTCAATCCTCAATCTCCACTAGAACCTCTGTAATAGTTTCCCCATCATCGACGTCTAGCTCTCCAGGGTCGATGATGTGAGAAGGGTCATGCACATATCTCCTCAGCTGGGATACGTGGAAGACGTCGTGCACCTGGTGCAACTGAGGTGGACTAGCTAAGCAGTATACCACCTCGCCAAATAAGATGAGGGCCTAAAGAGATCTGATGAACCTCAGATATAACATTCAACCTTGGCAAAATCTCCACAATCCTCCTCTTGGTGAGACCCATAGAAAAATGTGGTCACCATCATAACACTCTAGAGGTCTTCGTCTCATGTTGGCATTCGGATTCTGCCTTCTTTGTGCAATCTTCATCTTCTCCTGGATGACCTGCACCATCTCTGTGGTAGCCCGTACCATCTCTAGTCCCACTAGTGCTGACTCCCCTAGCTCAGTCCATCACAAAGGTGATCTGCAAGGTCTCCCATAGAACACCTCCAAAGGATCCATCAGAATGGTGAAGTGATAGCTGTTGTTGTATGAAAACTCCACCAAAGGTAAGTGATCATCCCAAAAGTGACCGAAGTCAAGGACAGAAGCGCGCATCATGTCTTCGTGGGTCTAAATAGTCTGCTCAGTCTGGTCATCTGTCTGGGGATGGAAGGTAGTTCTCAAACAAAGATCTATCCTAAAAGCCTCATGTAACACCTTTCATAGCCAGATGTAAATCGTGTATCACGATCAGAGACAGTCGTCATAGGTAATCCATGTAGCCGCACAATCTCTTGCACATAAAGTTGTCCCAATCTCTCTACTGAACTCTTCTCTCTGAACGGTAGGAAATTGGCCGACATGGTGAGTCGGTCGACGATCATCCAAATCGAGTCATATCCCTATACAGATATGTGGAAGACCAATCACGAAGTCCGTGGATATTCCATCCCACTTCCACTCTGGGATCTCTAATGCTTGAACCAAGCCTGATGGTACCTGAGGATCTGCCTTCACTTTCTGAAAAGTTAGGCATTGAGAGACAAACTATGCGACTTCTTTCTTCATTCCTGACCACCAGTACGGTCATCAGAGATCCCTGTACATATTATTCACTCCTGGATGTACCACTGGAGGAGATGTGTGGAACTCCCTCAACACTTATTTTGATGTGACACCAGTACCATGGCACGTCCTCTGAATAGAATGACATGCTCTCCACCTTATGAAAATCCATCAGGTGCATGTCCTTTGGATTTCTGATCACGTCATGTCTCACAGTCAGTGTCCCCATGTTGCGCCTCCCAGACTCACTAATGAAGTAGGGGGTGACTGTAAGAGACTAATGAAAATATGCTTCATCACGTTCCACCAAAGATATCTGCAAAGTGTCCAGATGCTTTGTCTCCTTGCCTAGAAGCTGTATGCCCAACCTCATGCTGAGTTCAACTGCAAAAATGATCCACTTCACTAGATTATAGACTATTTTGAAGTCATAGTCATTGAGAAAATCAATCCAAAGTCATTGTCTCAGGGTAAGGTCCTTTTGTGGGAAGATATATCTAAGAATCTTGTGACCAGAGTACATGGTAAAATACTCACCCATCAGATAGTGTCGCCACATCTTCATGGAGAAGACCACTACTGTTAACTCTGGTTCATGGGTAGCATAGTTTTTCTCGTGTTGTCTCACCTGTCGTGAACCATATGTGATCACTGCATTCTCTTGCAATATGAAACATCTGATTCTGGTCCCTAATTTGTCACATAAAACTATGTACCATACGCCCTCCTCTGAAAGCCTCAAGATGGGGGCACTAGCCTACATCTTCCTCAGCTCCTGATTGCTCTGCTGGCATCTCTCCAACCAAACAAAGGGTTTCTCCTTAATAGTTAAGGATTATAGTGGTGTTGGAACTCTGGATAAATCTGGTACAAATATCTATTAGTATCTAAGAAATCCCAAGAGTCTCCGTACCTCCGTCACAATCATGGGTGGCTCCCAATAAAGTACCGCCTCATTATTTGTTGGATCCAATGAAACTCCCACATCCAAAATGACTTGTTCCAGAAATTGAACCTCTCAGATTCAGAACTGGCACATCGAGAGAGTACCATAAATCTTTTTCTCTTAGAGTGTGTCCAGTACTACTCGCAAATGGTAGGCATGCTCTCCTCAGAAGTCATGTAGATCAGAATGTTTTCAATGAAGAATACAACAAGGTGATCAAGGTGTGGCTGAAAGATCATTTTCATCAGTCCCATGAACACTAATGGACCATTGGTCGTGACGAAAGGCATTTCCAAGAACTCATAATGGTCGTACCGACACTTGAAGGTCGTCTTCTGCACATCCTCGTCTCGCATTCTAAGTAGGTGAAAGCCTGATATGAGGCCTATCTTCAAGATCCACTCTTCTCCCTTCTGTTGATCAAAGAGGATGTCAATCCTTGGGGGTGGGTTCATGTTCTTCACGTTCACCTTTTTCAGGCACCGTTAATCGACACAAAGCCTCAAGCTTTCATTCTCCTTCTTGGAGAATAGAATCGAGGCTTCACAGGGTGAAACACAAGGCCAAATGAATCCCTTTTCTTGAAAGTCCTCCAGCAGTAACCACATCTCTCAAATCTCAGCCTGAGTCATCAGATATGCTGGTGTATATATTGGTGCCATCCCGGGGTACATGTCAATGTAAAAGTGAACCTCTCTATGAGGAGGTAGACACAAGACATCCTCAGGGAAGACATCCGCATACTAGTCCACCACTACAAGATAGCTTGGACTCTCCACATCTACAGATCTATGGGTAAGGCTAGCCAACTAATGAGTGATCAGTTGTACTATCATCTGGGTAAGTCCATCCTGTGCTACAAAGGCCCCCTCCTCGCAATTGAAGGTAAAACTAGTCCCATCCCAACGGACACACCACACATTGCACCTAATACAGTCAATATGAGTATGGATTGTAGATAACCAGTAAATACCCAAGATGAAATAATAAGGCCTCGACACCGCTACTAAGAGATCCCAGCCGAAGCTCTCACCTCCTACACTAAGCTCACACTGCCAGCACCGGTGTGTAATCGTCGAATCTTCTCCCATGTGAGTCTCAAGCCGTAAGGATCGAGCTAAAGGCTCCCTCAAAATACCCAAGCTCTGAACGAGGGCAGTGGAAATAAAATAATGATTGGTTCATATGTCTATAAGAACAATAGCTAAGGTGGAGTAAACACAGATCGTGCCTCGAATAATCTCTAGAGTGCCATGATAATAGGCCACAGCTACCTGGAGCTAAGTAATCCCCTATCCACCTACTCCCTACGGTCAAGGTGGACCTCCTGGTGGTGGTGGAGATAAAATCACAAATTGTAGCCCACCACCAACTACACGACCATCTCTATTCCATATCCACTTTCTCCATGCGGGACACCTCGATCGAACCTTTTTCTTTGCCTGGATGGTCCTTTGATTGTTTTCTGATTATTAGAATAGCGGGTTGGACAGTCACAGGCCATGTGACCAAGCCTGTTGCATGCGTAACACTGGCTGCTCCTAGCATGTCTGTCTCTGCATTGGGTGCCCCATACAACCGATCATGTGTCATGTGGTTGTCCACTAGTAGGACAGGTCCGCATGAACAATTGTGACGTATGTCAGCTGATAGATTTAGAAGACACCACTACTTGTGGACTGGTGGTGTGTCACTCCACTATAGACTACTCAGCAAATAGAATCTCTACTATGACGGCTCTTTCTAACACCTTTGTGGCGTCGGGATGCAGACAGAGACCATCAAAGCTCTAATATCCCCCGTGAGTCCCTGATCAATGGTATGGGCCTTGAAGAATGAGTCTCGCGCCTTACTTATGGAGTAGCGAGAAAGGTCTGTGAACATCGCTGAGTACTGAGCTACAATCATGCTACCTTGCTACAGATGAAGTAGCTTCTAAATGTGCAATGTGCGAAGAGTCACTGGGACAAACTCTGTCTAAAAAATGATGTTGAAGTCTACCCATAGAATAATCACCTCATCATGAACCTAGAGCATCAAACTCAACCATCTTCCTGCTACTGCATGTAGAAGACTTGAAATAAGAATCACCATGATATTGGGTGGTGTCCTTAGTATACGAAAGACTCTCACTACAGCCTCCAGCCAATCCTCAGGTGCCTGTGGGTCCATCTCTCCCCTGAACCTGGGTGGCCTCCAGCACTGGAACCCATGCAACATGGTCATGCAGCGTGCAACATCTGCTTCATCTACTGGTGTTGTCATCAGTGGCCCAATGTGGAATGGTATTGATGGTGCCTCTGACGGTGCCTTTCCTAGAAAAAGGCCATGCACTGAGGCCTCATCGCTTGGTGGGCTATCAGTGCGACCAACTCTCAGAACTCCAGCTAGCTGTCTGCATGGAGGCATCCTAAAAAGAAACAGGTGTAATAAGGTTAAAAGTAATACCTGGTGGGCTGACCTGGTGAGCTGAATTAATGAAAACATTTGAAAACACACACACAATCAGTTCTTTCATGCACTAAGTCGGAAATCAGAAATCATGGTCCTGGTGTATGGATATGTCGGCTGCTGCACCAACCTTGGACTCCATGAAATGAGATCCTCACTCACTACCCTTAACAATATTGATTCATAGAAAAGAAAGATTAGAGTCCTAAGTTCTGCAGTAGAACTGACTCCTCGGGTACCGATTTTGCATGACTCGTCCCTCGGGTCCCATGTCGTGACTACGCCAAGCCCAGCTTCCATAGGCCAGGGGCTGGAGACTAGCACCAAAAAGCATAATTACATAAAATTGTTATGGCATTGCCTATATAACTGGTAAACACACGCATCAAGATTCAGACATGAGTAATCTATATAACCAAAATAGTACTGAATGTTAAAAGGTTCGGAATACAAGCCCAATATTAAAGGTATAAGTACAATTGAAAACAATACAACTAAAGAAAAATAAATAAAATATGCTATAAGATAGTCCTCTGGGATTCCTACCTCAAGGGTAGGTATAGATAGCCACCTCTGCAATCCTTGTCCGTCTGTCTCCTCCATGTACCGACATGCCATATGGTCCAACATCGGGAACTGTCCAGTCCTGGTACGCTCAGCCTCAGTTAGCGTTGTACATCTTCTGCATCGAACACAACAATGTGCGGGCATAGCCCGTGTAGGGGTGAGTATAATTAATCTCAGTAGGGACCCTGAGACCCTCAAGGTCTCACAAAATCTAACAAGGATAAACCACAATGTATGAAATCAACAGATAACCCTACTTGGGTATATGCACTACCACGAAAACAGTATTTCGCAGTACCCCCTCTTTATCAGTGCTAACGAAAAAGCATTGATAAATGGGGGGGTGCCTTTATAAGCACTCAAACAAGCGCTGAAAAAGGGACCCCTTTATCAGCTCTTGCTTAGTAGTGCTGATAAAGGGTCGAATTGAAAAAAATTAAAAATAATATATTAATATATTTATATATAAATATAGTTATATTGATATAAATATAATATATAATTTTTAAATATATTTTAGATAATTATAAATGTAACTTTACACTTAATATACTTAATATATAAGATATTTAGTGAAAATCGATTCTTAAATTTTTTTTTAAAAAAAATTAATTAATAATATTCTAATTAATATGGAGTAATAGTCATTTAATAACAGTTTGAAGACTAAAAAAACAAAAAAATTAAAAAAAGATCCAAAATATGTTGGAAATACAACTCGAACTTCAAATGACCATAACTTTTGATCTGGGTGTCCGTTTGAGTTCTACCACATATCAAATCGAAGCTTGCCATGAGGACTACATCATTATGATTAGGGGAAGCCCAAGTCATGGTATTTGTGAGGCTAAAAGTAGTCCATAAGGCCTCTAAAACTGAGTTTTTAGTCGGGGTACCCCGATTTTTTAACATTTTGTGGATTTTCAGCCTCATTTAATGGGGTTTTATTGAATTTTCATGGTGGGGAATGAATATCTTCCAAGGTATTACATTCATATTAATATTATGTATTTTAAATTTCATCATTTTTTATAATGCACTGATATTCATAATCAAATATATAACTATATGCACATATATTTTATATATTCACACCTAAAAATTTAATTATAAATATAAATAATAAAATATATTTACATATAAAATATATTATCTTTATATAAATAATATAATTAATCCATTTTATTAAAAATAAAATTATATGAATATTTAAATACCAATATATTAATCTAACAATATATATATATTAATCTAATTTTATATATATATATATATATATTAATCTAATAACTATATATATTAATATAACTACATATATATATTAGTATTACTATAAATATATATATTAATATCACTATAAATATATATATTAATATCACTATAAATATATATATTAATATCAAAAATATATATATTAATATAACTATATATATATATATATTAATATATCTATATATATGTTAATATAACTATATATATGTTAATATAAGTATATATATTCTAATATAACTATATATATGTTAATATAACTATATATATATTAATATAAATATATATTACTATACGAATAAATATAACTAAATATATTTATATATAGAGTTATATATTAATATAAGTATATATATACATATTATAATATAACTATATATATATTAATATAAATTTATATTACAATACGAATAAATATAACTTAATATATAAATAAATATATATATATATATATATAATGAATTAGAATAAAAATCAAAATAGAGTAGTGGTAAAGGCTTAGGCACGTAGGGGGGAGGCCTCGAGTTCAAATCCTGGTGGAGGCAAGGGCGCGCGTGCATGGGGGAATATGGGAGAAAGCACTGTTAAAGGGTGAAGGGGGTGCATAGGGAACTGTACAGGGGCAGAAAAGCACTGTAGGGGGGGAATAAGAGCTATAAAAGCCCCCCCCTGATTGGAAGTATTTTTTAAATTTTGTTAATTTTTTGTAAATTTTATTATTTTGTTTTTATTTTTTTATTTTTTTCCCTTTTATCAGCGCTAAAACGAAATAGCTAATAATAGAAGCACTCATATAGGGGTCTTATATCAGCGCTAAAACAAAGCGCTAATAATGGAACCCTTTATAAGTGCTTTGTTTTAGCGCTGATAAAAGGGGTATTTATCAGCGCTAAAACAAAGCGTTGATAAAGGGGACCCCCCTATCGTCACTGACTTTATCAGCGCTTTTTCTAGTGCTGATAAATTCCATTTTTAGTGCTGATAAAAGCCATTTTAGTAGCAATAATGACCGTACATATATTTAAGTTATTATGTAATCTATCTCAATCATGAGGAAAACAAAAAAGTAATGACTCATCTTAACCCATATTTTATTTTAGGGGTATAATCATGTAACATCCTAGGTCACATTATCAAAACCTCGGCTGCTAGAGAAATCCTGTTCAATCAAGTACAGTGGGCCTGTCGCAACACCAAGCATGCTTCCCACTATCCTTGGACTATTGAGGTACTCATCCTGTTGAGTGTCGTGGGTCTGCTGTGTCACACAGAGGTGCTCCCCATCGTGGGTCTGCAATTTCACCAAGAACGCTCCCCCTCGTAGCCTACTGAGGTACTCCTCCTGTCCTATACCGTGGGTTATTCACATAAAATAGAATGCTCCTCCATCGTGGGTCCGCTGTGACACTAAGGCGCTCCCCTCAGGGCTAGTAGCATCACTTCGAGTCAAACATTCAGCAGTCATCAGATCTCAGCCAGCTACTATGTCTTCGCAATATGCTTGCTCATAAACGGGATGATCTGCCCCATGAGATACTGGATGATATTCCAACTATCATGATGTCCCACGAAGAAGTATCTCAATGGTATGTCACATCATAGGGGTCTCAGCAAAAAAGACAGTTCCTCATCGGATGCCCGTTCTGTGACTTATTAAACTTTTAGTCATGGGGGCCCAGTTATATTTGTGCACGATCTAAACTAACTGTATCACAACAATAACCCAAACTCTAGTGGGGTATACTCAAAGATAATTTCATGTTCCATGATTATCAGCGCCGCTGGTGGTTCATAAAATGGATTTCTAGTGCCAAAGATATGGCCAAAAAAATGTAAAGGGTCATACTGGGCCCATGTCCAATCCGACCCAGTCAGACCCAACCCAGTCAGAGCCGACCCAGTTCGGGTTGATCTTTCCCCACCTGTTGGGACAGGCCCAACCCATTGGGTGAGCCAACCCATTGGATTCGGCCTGTCCAGGTAGGCTTGGAGGTGTCGTGGACTAGTCCTGAGGTCACGGACCGACCACAAGGTCGTGGACTGGCCTCGATGGCGCAGACCGACCGCGGGTCGGCGTGAGGGAGGTTTTGCTCGGAGGGAACAGTGAGGGGCCAGTTCAGCCGGGGGCTCAGAAATTAGGTGGGCCGCCGCTTCTAGGGCGGGGCGGAAGGCTAGCATGCTGGCATGACCGGGGCGGCTTGGGATGACGGCAAGCGGCGGGTGGTGCAGCTAGTGGGAGGATTGACCGACAGGTGGCGCAGTTGGCGTGTGGTGTAGTTCGGCCCGAGGTGGCGTAGCCGGTTCGGCCGGGGCACCAGAGCTTCATGGGGGCAGCGCGGGTCGCGGAGGCCGCTGGTGGACCGACCATTGCCTTCAGTTCCATAGACGCCATTGTTGCCTTCCTCTGTTTCAAAGAACACCACAAAGAAGAACGATGAGGGTTCAGGCCATGTTTGTTTGGCCCACACACTCTTCATTTTGAGTGGTAGCAAGCGGTTCATCACGAACATAAACAAAGAATGAGAAATGAAGTTGTATTAAAGCATCAATTCCCCTAATCTCTTTATAATTTCTATTCCCAACCCTGTAAAGGAAAAAGAGGGGAGAACATGGGATGTGTTAATCAAATAATGAATAAACCCTTACAAATTCCCACAACAATTTATTCCCAAACCACAACAAAAATATTCATGGATCAACATGATAATTAGTTGAACTGTGTTCTTTGTTTTTATAAGGAACAAATCAAGGGAATAATATCATACATAACGAAAATAATCCATACCTTGTTTGATGTTGGTTGACGTTGCCACGAGAATAAGGACATTGATTCTTTATAGATAAATAGGTCTGATGTCGAAGGAAGTTCCGAGAAAGGAAGTCGATGTCATTCAATTGCTTCTTGGAAGAAGTGATCTTCGTTGGAGAATCTTTCTGACAAGAGCTCCTCCTCTCCCCAATTCCACCAAATAAAAGAGATAGACAATAATAAATGTGTTTCCCTAATTTAATCATAGGCACAATTCAAATTGGATTAAATTGAATTGGCTCAATTATGTGGTGTGTTGGCAAGATTAATGGTATGTGTGTAGTCACAATTAAGGTGGAGGAGGTAAAGAGGATCCTACTCATTAATTATGGGTGTTGAGGGTTTTCACCCAATTAATGGGGGATTTTAAGGGGGTTTAATCCCAGTTTGTCCCCACCCCTATAACCTCTCATGTGAGGTTATGGTCTGGGTGGTCCCCAACACCATAACCTCTCATGGGAGGATAATGTCAATTGGTCCCCACATCCAACTTCTACATGGAGGTTTAGTTATGGTGGACCCCACCTGAAATATCCACATGGAAGCTCAAAAATAAATGAAAATGAAGTTTATCTTATTTATTATTTTCTCGAAAAATCTAAAAAATGACTTTCCCCTCGTCCATCGGTCATTGAGATGAATGTATCTTTAAGAGAATATAGGCATTGCGAGTTCAATTGTACCATCAGATTTCAATTCCAAGCATCCGTTCAAAAGTTATAAAAAATCGCTCGCACGTTTACTGAACGTACCTGAAATAAAGTTCAGATATTCATTTCGGGCTCTCCGGGCCTTGAAATCACGCGTCGTCAATTTTCGCGGACCCATAAAATTCCCATTTAGATTAAAAAAATTAGGTTGAATTTCTAGGTCATTAGACGTCTTCGTTGAGAAATTAATTGTTTTAAATGGTATATATAAAACCATTACAGATGCTTAGATATCCACAATACACAATGAGTTAAAGATAAATTGTAACGATGCAATTGGGTTATTATCACAAAAAAGTGATAATTAGGTGGATATTTAATTTAACTATTTTACTCAACATATAAAACCATATCAACGTGTTGTCCTTGGTAATCCAATTGATATTATGGTGGTAGGATATATTAACTTGAAACACAACATGATATTCCCCACAACCCCTATTTATTATCTTAGAATGATCATCACATTTACAATAACAACTGTTCCACTTCAAGACTGAGCCTACTAACCAGAGGGACTATATTTCGGAAATCCATAAATGTTTAGGTGTCCAATTCTCTTAATGGTCAATAGGTATTATATATATTTGTTAAGATATAGTACCATGTCTATAGAATCTTTACCTAGAGTGGGAAAAAGGTTATATAATGAAAAGATGTTTTGATGCATATTCCCATTAAATAGATAATTTATTAAATAGATATTATATTAAAGAAATTTTTTTCCACAGTATACTATAATACAATGAGGATACATGATATATATTGAAAAATAATTGTGATCAATTGAACTTTTAAGATAAATTATATTGTTTTAATTAACATAACTATATTATCAATCCATAAAAAATAGTAATGACTGGAATGTGGAAACATGAGGAATCTGTTAGATTCCCTTATGTCTGAGATAAAAATAGATGTATATTCACTTGGATTTTCCATTGAAACGTTCTATCCCAAACTCCATCACATTTCAATTGATGGAATTCATTAACAAGAATTATTGTTGTTGTAAAAGACACTATGAAATTAATAATTATTACATCATCACCAATGATAGCCACTACTTTTTATCATATCAAAAATTCTTATAAAAATTGTATAAGGGGTTCTGTAGAAAAGAATTAGTGTTATATCAACCTGTAACTATTAACTATAGAATCAAATGTGCATATGAATATGTAATCTATTTTTTTAAAATCATTTTTCAGGGAGTTTTGTGTGGCTATATAAAAATGTATATATATCAATTATAGTTTATAATTTAATATATATAAAAATAGTATGTCACATATTCAATAAATTTTTCTTCACACAAAATAATAATACATTAAAATTTTTTATAAAAATAAAAATTCCCATTATAAAATTATTCATCTCACTTTACCTATATATTATAATAATTTTGAAAATGATTTATAATATTAATTTCATAATATTATCATTATATTTGAATTCATAATATTTATATTTATATGGTTCCAATTGGGGAATTTTTTTTAAAATAATTATTTTTAAGGTTATTAGTGTAATGCAATGATTTTTAGTACACCCATAAATTATTAAAAAAATGATTTTAATGATTTTTCAAATAATATAAATTAATTAATTTAATTTTTTTAAAAAAAAAACTAATTTCAATTTATAAATCCTATTAATGTCATTTTCTAAAATATAGTATTACTTTTTGAAAACTTTTTCCACTGATTTTCTGTAATTAGATTTATAAATCAAGAAATTATTATATACATTCAACTTATTGTAACTTATATCTAAATTTAAAAATAATATTCATAATAATTTCATTGAAATTAATAATATTTATAAATTCTTCAAATAAATAATATTTATGTTGAAAATAATCATTATCTAAAAACATCAGTTTGCACATTACAAACACCAAAAATAAATTTAATTTTCCTACATGAAGGAATCATATTTTATAAAATGGATTTAATAATTGATATTAATATATTAATATTTCATAATAAGTGATATTTCAGCACTAAAAAATATTATATTACAATTGTTAAGGAATATTAACCAATAAATAGTTAAAATGTTATATTTTATTTTATTTAACGATGATGCATAATTTTAATCAGATAAACTATATAAATACATTTTTATTTAATAATATTATATAATTTTTAAAAAACATATGAAATTATTATTAATAATATAGTTATTAACAAATAACAAACTAATTAAGAACACTGAACTATTAAAACCTCATTTTCTTATAAAAAATATTTTTTCTATATCTAATATGTTATAAGTTAAATGTCATTTTAACTTGTGAAAATTTTTATAATGATTTAGTTGATTATAAATTTAGGTTTAAAAAATATAAAAAAATGTATGTGTAGTAACCTTTTAGCAATAAGAAATAAAATTACATATTTCAAACTCATCACAAAAGTAAATGTTAATTTTATTTAAATGATTAAGGTAAAAAGTAAATGACATAAATCAATCTAAATATTTCTCATAATTTACTAATGAGAGGATTTTATGATATTTTTTTTATATATTATATATTCTCCACCTTTAGTACATTTATAATTAAATAGTGTAATTAAATTATCAAAAAAAGATTGCATTTTAAAAAGAATACCTTTTCACTTATAAAACAATGCAATATCCACCATTTCAGTGTCACCTGTACCTAATAATTAATCAATCAATATTTTTTTATATTACTACATTTCTAACCCACACTGATTTCCTAATGCCTCTATGCACTGTATGTTATCCTAATCCCATCAATTATAATGACTATTCCATAGAATGATCATGTTTTTAACGTAATTATTATCTCGTTCAACTGTTAATTTTTTTAATCATACTCTTAAAAACTACTTTTAAACATTTAAATATGATGACATTAATATCATTATTATAAGTAAATTTTATAATACTAATCATAAAAATATAATTTATTGATTTAAATTCACGTATAAAAATTAATAAAAATCCAATCTTCTGTGTCTCCAAACTACAGACTCCATGAGCATTTTATTTCTTTTTAATCATGATAATCATCCTGTTTATAAAAATATTGAAAAATTAAAATATTTCCCATCATAAAAAAACTAATTTTAATAAAAATATTATTATTATATAAATATATTATTCTAGAACATACACTTTCATAAACAATCTCACCGGTATAAATACATTGCAATCAAGATTCAGTCAGATAATCCACAAAATGAACCATGATATCAAATAATATAATGGATTACTCTTTGAAGGTAAATATAAATATTAGTTTTTTAAAATTACAATAATAAAAATACAATTTAGTTTGTGAATTGATATATTCTATTTTTATCTTTGTATTAATGTGTCATAATTGTTCACTAAAATCAATGAAATAAAAAGACATCAAATCAATTTTAATGAAACATAATATAAAAACATAAGGAATTTTATAAGTGAATAATAAATAAATAAAATCTATATATTAATGAATATTTAATTTTCTATCAATAATGAAAATTTTATCAGATTAAGGGAAATCATATCATCATTATTAAATTTTGAAAAAAAATAATTTTATTATGACCAAATAGTTGAATTAACAAACATTTATCCTATAAACCAATAATAAAATGTTTTAAATAAGGGATATAAAATTTAAAATATCGAATAATGTTATAAAATTTTTAATTAATGTATATATGATAAATTTTAGTGATATTTTTTTATCATCAACAATGCAAGTATGTATTGTAAGGGTTTTTTATATGAAATTATTTTCATTGATATATTTTTTATTACTTTGGATTAATTTAATATTCATATAGTTTATATATTTCCCCAAAATTTATTTTTCCCTAAAACATGTGTTAAATTATAGAATTAATAGAGAAAAATTATTTTCATGATTCTAATTAATTTTGATATAAGATTTAAAAAATCATTTAGGGGATTGATCTCCAATATTTTAATTCCCCAGGATTGATTTATGTTCTACACGATGTTTTATTTATCATGCCAAAAATAAATCCTATAAAATGATATTATCAATATTTCAATACATTTCTTGATTTTTAATTTTCTATAAAATATTTATTCTCTTAAGGGGGTTTCAATTAAACATTACATAAATTATAGTGTATTTTTCTCTAAATTTTACTTCATTAAGACATACTAAAGCCGGTGCGAACCATGGGAAATCCCATGATTCAGAAATATATTGAAACATGATAAGAAATGTACCACATAAAATGGGGAATGCAAGCATGTGAAAAGGCACATAACAACATAAAGAATTCATTTATTGAATCTTTTTTTGTCTCTACCTATTCGGTGATGTCCCCATTGCTATGTTTTAGTCTACTACCATCATCAGTATCTGATAGGAAATGATTATTCATTAGTCTAGGGCTGAATTATGACATGTCTGTTGTAAATTCTTCACCTCGATGAGAATTCCTGAATTGCACATAAAATACATCCTTACCATTACACTAGTTCAAAATGACAGTATAGAAATGAGACATTACCTGAGAACCATATGGTATGCCATCCATTATAATATTGTCTTTCATATTCGCTTGATCATCGTTAAACTTTTCATCGAAAGATTTAGATGTTTTCAAAGAGACCCATTTTCCCAAGGGCAATTCAGAGCTAGTTCTATTTGAGAGCATAACTAAAATAGTAGAGTAAATTTCAGAATTTTTCTTACCCCTTATGGTAAGATGATTTTGTATGACTTTTATCAATTTTCAAATGGTCATCAATCTTAGCCTCCACAACAAGTTCATTTTTTTATTTCATATAGTCAGAATCAATTGTATAACCGGATAAGAAATTGGAAATTGTGTCAGAATTATGTCCTTTAAGAATACAATCCATATCCCCACCCTTGTTCAACCCCAAATCAGAACTAAGATCATAAACAAAATAATTTTTCCTTGTCTTTTCACCCACATTAATCCCACCACCTATTGGTTCGTAGCACCCCTGTTTACCTTCAAAAGTCTTCTAAAAATAAACTGAAGTCATTAACACTAATTCCTTATCCCTTATTGCCTCCTTCTACTTAGGTGGTGTCTCTTTCTTCACCTGCCTATTTAGAAAATATCTACTATTTGATACCATATTCCCAATAACCGTGTAGTATTCACAAAACAGAGGAATATATTCATACTCAAAAATAATCTAAAGCCTCTCCCCATTATCAACGATAAAGGATTATTAGTGTAGAGGCTTCTACAAATCAGTGTCCACCATCACACTTGAAAAATAACTCATCAATTTCTATATTTTATTTTCATCTAACTTCAATGGAGAACCAAAGAAGGTTGTAATATAGTTGAGAATCAAAGGGTTCCAAAAAATCCCAACTCAGACCATGTATCTGTACCCATATTTTAGTGTCTGTGTTATTTTTATTGAGAAGATTAAAATTAAGATCCAAAAAAGAAATTCAGAATACAACTAGGTTGAATTTGTAATAACAAAAGTTACAAGAAACAGATTGTTGGTATTTATATTTAAAAACCAACAGTAAATACCTCTTACCAATGTGAATAATTTTAAATTCACCAAAGTTCCATAAAATGGAAAGCATTATTTTTAGTTCACCATAATTATGAGGATTTTTCCCTTTTTCCTGAATCAAGTGACCATTCACGGATAATCGGTACAAATCCAACCTCTCTAGAAAAGCGTCATAATACACCTTAACTACAATCATATCATCTTTAGATTTAGAGAACCACTACTCTAGGGCAGTTTATGTCAGAGCATTATCACCCTTGCAGGGTACCTCTGCAAAGGTGAAACTCGTCTTGATTGGGGTGTTAAGCACAATTGATGGATGTTCTCATGAAATTAAATTAGATCGTGACTCAAAAAGAAAAAATAGAAAGATTGAAATAACAGATCTGAAAACATACATGTCATGAACAGAGTCCTAATCTCACTGACCCTCGAAGCATCATAGATACTATACTGAAAGATAACACAGAGGCCACCTAAATTGACTAAAGACCTGTCATTATCCCCTAAAGTTACCTACATGGTCGAAGAACTACATTAGGTTGTAAAAATCAAAAAAACATAGAACCTCCCACCCAGATTTGGTAGGAACACAGTGCCCGCAAGCAGATCTCATGCACAAAAGTGGAGATATGAAGTCATTTTTCATCACGAGCCCACTGAAAGCGTGGTCTCCGATGGGTCGTCGTGGGATCACCGTAGAGGATCTCTCAATGAAACTATATCTTCATTTGGTTTCGTACATGTTGTTGGGTAAAGAGGTACCGGGGTGGCCTCCCCACACGTACATCGCACAACCCTAATGAGGCCCATGGTGGACAACCCTTTATTACGACATATATTTAATTTATTCTCAACTTTTTATTTGAATACTGTGTATACTATCTATTTGATATATGATGTAATTAATTAAATCCATATGATGGTATATGATGTTTGATTTATTTATTTTTATACTTCAGGATATTTTATATAATTGTTACATAATGTGTATGTATTAATTTTCTACATAATTTTTAAAATACTTGCCTCTCAATTGTGAATTTATAAATGGGGAGTTTTCTATACACCATAATTGTAAAGACTATAATTTTACTTGTCTCCTCTCAGTATAACTGGTGAAATATTATTTTGTATTAATTAATATTAAATTATTTCTATTAAAATCATTTAACATATGTGGCTTAAAATATGATATATTTAATGCATAAAATTCAATCATAATTTTTATGAACCATCTAGTTTTCTCATATTAAAATAATTTTTAATTTCATTAAATTTTATTTTTAATCTAATTAAATTTATTTAGAAATTATTTATGATATAATATATAAATATATCCAGTATTAGTAATTTTTTATAAAATTAATCACATTTTAATGTGACCAATTTAAAGAATTTTTCCACCACCTATGCCTATTTCATTGAACAATAATATCTATATTTTTATGATTTAAAAAGGTAAATATGTAAATAAATTATTTATAAATATATTTTTTTCCACAATAATTTAAGTGAACACATATATTCCTTTATTTCCAAAATTTATTCCATAGTGATCACTAAATGTATTCTTCTCTAATATGTACCTTTTATTATAATATCATATGCCTAATGAAGAATGTCAATAGAATGATATTATACACCTCATATAAGTGGTTTTCATATATAATGTTGTCTTAATTAAATGAAACCATTCCTCAAATCAATGATTTTTTTAACCCACAAATATAAATATGCATGAAATTTATTTCATTTCATATACTCTATGAAAATTATATTATGGTTTCCAATGATTAAAGGATGTTAAAAATGTAAAATATACATTAATTTATTAATGAAATTGTTGAATGATCTATATACCCATTATATATATTCATTTAATACTAGGTAATATTTAATTTTAAGGGTACTAACATCTAATATTTTGTTTTTATATTTGAAACCAATTTATTATTTTTTGCATTACTCCATTTATAAAATTAAAATAATTAGAAATTATATTATTAAGAGAATTAATTTAAATAATTTATGAAAATAAATTATTACTATTTGTCATTTATGATGTTTTGAGTAAAACCCATTTTATTTCCAAGGATTCTTAATTCTATGATGGGTCAGTGATATTATATTAATATATTTTATATGATCAATATAATTTTTTATTATTCATATATATAAATATGTATTTTATTAAAAATGTTCAATCATTACTGGGTAAAATAAAAAACACATAATGGTGAAAACAAAATTTCTCTTAATTTATGTATATATATAATTTGTTTTATGATAAATATAAATAATCAATTATATACAATTTAAATTAGATTAAATATATACTAAATTGATATTCCACAGATAAAAATTCGTTAAGGTGTTTTAAATATTTTTTCATTAAGATAAATAAATTCATAGTTAAAATGTACATACAAAATTAAGTATTAATTTGTGTTAATGGTAAAAACATGAACATAAAATCCTAACATAATTCATAATTTTTTTTAAAATGAAAGGATAATATGAGTATTTAAATTATATTTATCCACTCCCCAAATTTTTCATCACTTGAGTTATTGACTTCTGAATAGTTTAAAGACATTATTGAATTTTTTTTATTGTTTTCCAAAGTTCCCTTTTCCACATACAAAATAACACGAAATACAATATTTCCAAAATAAACATAAATATATATATTCAATAGGAAATTATACTATGTAACCCCCAATATCACACATTACAACATCCTAAATCTCTTATTCATACTAATATTTCATACTCATTTCAATCTCAAGGATTATTCCATAGAAAGATCAAGTCTACAATATATGTGTTGGATCCTTCTTAAATTATTTTTGTTAATGTTGTTAATCTTAATATATTATCTAAAAAACATATGGTCACATTAGTATAATTCATATACTAATATTTTTTTACAGTAATGGTGCCACCTTGGATTATTAATTTATATCGACTTATAAAAACAATGGATTGACAATAACTTGTGTTCGTAGACTATTTCCATAATGAAAAAATGTTTACTTTTTCCTAAATATCATTGATTTTTTTCTATATAAGTCTTAAAATATTGTTCAAAACCCTATAAAATCATACAAAAATTAATATTATTATTTGATAATGATATTATTTCTATGAAAACACAACCTTAATGATACTCCCACATCATATTAACGTGTTTTCATGTTAATGCTGGTTTAATGTGTCATCTTCATTCCCAAAGATCACCTAAATAATCCAATAATGTAACCATTTTTACATATCCTAACTAAGAAAATATGGAATTAAATTATAGATTTATAATGAAATATATTTTATATTTTATAGTTTATTATATAATATATAATTAAAAAATATTTATATTAATACTGGTATATTATATCAATATTATGAAACATGTAAAATTGTTTAATTTTTTATTATTGTGTGGATGAAATAAGATATAAATAAAAAATACACCCATAATAAAAAATACTATATGTGGCATAAAAATGTTTAGATAAATTAATAAGGTTATTAGGTATTTTATTATGGAATATATTATAGATTCATATGAGGATATAGTGTCATCATCAATATAGGAAAAGACATATAGAGTTTTATTCTAATCTTCCATTTATTGGGACATATTTTAATGTCATGAACCAATTTATTATTAGTATGATTTATATTACCAAAAAAATATAATAATATAAAATGATTTAATAAATTTTATTTATATATCAATTTTATATCTCAAATTTGAGTTCTTAAAGACAAGGTTATGTTATACCCCATTTATTCTATTTAATGGTGAAAATAAATACCCTTATCATTTTGTATACTAAATCCCATATATTTATTGTTTGTCAATGTATTATTCCATTTTAATCATATCCTAAGGATTTGTGTCAGCGATTAAAAACATATTTTGTTGTTTCATCTCAAGGTCTTTTCATTGAGATATTTTTCTTATTTCTAAAAAAAAATTCCAAATTTTTTGAAATCCAATTTCAAATATTATATAATTAATTATTTCATATTATTGTTATTTAATATTCAATTTGATTATATTTTACTTATGATTAATGAAATATCTTTTATATAAAAAGTAAGGATTTGTTTTCAAATTCTTTATGAAAATAAAAACAAATACAATAGGATATTTTAAAATGGGAATTTGTATACTCATTAAAAACCTAATATCATTATTAACCTATAAATATTTTTTCTGAACATTAATATCCTTAATCTTTATTTTGAAATTGATTTCATAAATTTTTAATGTCATGTAGTTTTCAATAAAATAATTTTTCAAAAATAATTCTTCAATTATTTAAATATTAAAATACACATTGTATAGATATTTCCTTAAATACTATCAATAAAATATAATATTATTATTTCCAATAACATTTATTATCATTACAAATTATTCTAGTTATTCAGGATTTTAGAAGGGAAGTATTTCTTTCCATGTTTTATAAAATAATTATATTAATATATTTCTAGGAGGTCATGTTTTCTTTTTTCCAAATCATAATTATGAAATCCTTTGAAAAGTTTTTTTCAATTTATACTAGTTTTAACATATCATACTATAAGTATTATACATTATTAATGAGATACTATGAAATATCAGTCTATATATTGATTATGTAATGTAAATTTTTTCCAAAAAACTGATTCGACACTACCTTTGTTTTTTCTAATCAACCACTCTATACAGGGATGATTTTTATTCAATTTTTTAATCATTATTAAGATTATAACCAAGATTCTATTGATTTAATATTTCCCACAAAGTAAAATATAAAATAATTTGGTGGGGAAAATATTTAATAAAAATTATTCTAATTACCTATATGGTCTTAATATGACGTATTGTCTTATATGAATGTTATTTATCATGATTATTTGTTAATTTCATTGTATAGAAATTTATTTTCCATAGGTATATCATTTTATGAATATAAATTATTTTATAATTGAATTTAATTTTTATAATCCATTTCAAAAATGATATAAAACTAATTTTAATCAACAGGTTTGTCATCACATGAAAAATGAAACCCTTTTCAATTTTGTCAATTCTTAAATATATATTCACTAGACAGTATTTTATGGAACTCATATATGTGGATAAAAAATGTTGTTTCTTATATCTCACTAAAATAAATTAGTTTATACCTTATATCACATTAGATATATATTCATTGGTAATATATAGATTCTTAGAATCAAGGGAATTGATGGTGTTGATAATGAATGTAATGTTCCATATAGAAATTTATGATTAAAAGATGAATTATGTTCCACAATTGTATACATATATTATGAATGTGTTATTCTTTAAATAATTGTGATTATTGGAACATATTTACTAACAGTTTTGATTCATGTGTTATGTTATTTGATGTCATATGACTTATCTATGAACTATGTAAGAATGGGTATAAATATGTCAACTTTTTATATTATTATTTTCACTTATACCCACCATTACAATCAGTGGAGATAATGTAATTCTTATATTTATATTTACCTAGCCTATGAAGAAAATTAATATATACAATTTTTCTAGAATGTTATCTACTAATATGAATTTATGGTAGATATAAAATACATATTATGGAATAATATTTCTTATATAATTGAAAAATTACAAATAGTTTAAAAATAGACGAGCCTTCCAGTTAATTTTTTTTTCAATATATTAGCATATATCTAAAATTTAAATATATTGGGAATGAATTAAAGGGAATTATATCATATTGTAGTGTAATTACAACATTATTAGGTCTGGGAAAGATTCATTCACCTAAAAAAATTCATTAATATAAGTGTCACCTATTTTCTTATAATGGATAACCTACAGAAACATATTGTCATTTCAAATAATTTTATGGTGAGATGCATGAGACCCTATTGTAGTGGGAGGTATCTACATAATTATTCTTTACAAAAACTCATTAATAAACATAATTCATCAGTAAAAGTAATTTTATATAATAATTTATTGATTACATGAATGATTTTTTCCATGGTTTAAACAATCATTTTAGATCCACCATGCGAAGGAAAATAATCACAAACCTTCATAGTAAAAACATGGTGACAATGAACATTTCAACCAATTAAAGAATTTATTAAGGTTCTTCTTGTACTCCCTTGATGTAAAAAATCCACATGTGAAGTAGTGTCTTCAAATAATGGTATGACTCATTTTTTTGTTTTAATTTCTTTAAACAAATATTTTTATATTAAGAAAAATATTGAAAGTTTTTATGAAGGCATATGAGGCACGTTCATATCCTAGATCCCTAGGAATTCGGAAAACATAATGGGCTACAAAATTTGTAAAAATCATTCATCCAAGACCACATGTTCCCTCATAACCATGCAGGTTGAGACAGAGTAGAATGGGAGGACACAGGGTTTGTCTAAAATAATGTGAGATTGTAAAACACATTGATATTGTCAATTCAAATTATTATTGCACTATTTGTGCAACCATGCATCCAAAAAATGATCCCTTGTATTTAAGGGAGAATTTTACAATTTCCCCTTCATTAAACATTAAAACCATTTCCCTCTCTTACCTCTTCATTTCCATCCAATATTCATAATTTATTCTTCTTATGACATCCCATCTTCTTCAACATATGTTTTTTATATCTCATAGACATAGACACATAATCGTTATCTGAATTAATAAATGGATTTCTAGTTTTATTCTCTATAGTTCTATTTATTTTTTATAATTATACCTTTCGAAATATATATCTATTTATATTCAATCATTTTTTCACTATTTTCATGTCATTGGCCTTTTTAATCAATTTCTAACATCATACATAAAATATAAGTCATCCATCGAATGAGGTGTTGTAAATGTCCTTGTGGTATGTGTTATGGTTGTTTTCCCAAAAATATTTTTTATTTTCATTACTGTACTATTGTGTCACACACCGATCATTGTCGTACGATTCCATAAAATGGGTTTCTTCTTTTTAAATTGGTAAGCACACCTTTTTATATTCATGATGATCATTGTTCTGTATATAGAAGACTAAAACCTTGATCATAGACACCCAATGAGTGTGATGGATTGAAATTCCCCTTTATAATTAATTGTTTAAATTCCATAGCATCTCTAATGTGTTCATATTGGGCTAGAAATGAAACTCCCTACATCTATATAAATGTTTATTCAACCCAAGGTTCATCATATGTTTATTCCATTACATATAAATGAAATTTCCCTTTTAGGTAATTTCTATGTTTATTAAATCACATTCTAAATGATTGATTATACCATGAAATGGAATTACCAAATTTTATTATAATTGAATGGATATTATTAAATATAATATAACTATTCAGGATGTATTTTCATTCCTAAATGAATTAAATGGATAAATTAATTAAAAGTTAACGGGTGGAATTGAAAACAATTTTTTATCTTTTAGAAATGTGAATTCATATCCCCTTGGTTATATTTGGTCTTGATTAATAATTGGAATGAGAAGTGATGCCTCATGGATATTATAATATATATGTTTAATCCATATATATTGGATTTGGAATGATGGTTAAGGGTTTTATTGGGTATTCTGTTTCACACACCCTTTCATCTGGTGTTGAGCGTAATGGCTCACTCCATTGATTCTATTTTTATTGTGGCCATAATGCCCCACTACCATTATTTTGTGTGTTATCATGATGTATTTCTCACAATCTCAAGTGTTGAGAATGACTTCTCTCACTTATCAGGGATTTAGGTAATGTATTATTTTCCTTTATCTTATAGGCTCATTTAGACTAGTTGTGGATGGGGGATTTATTCCTTGGTCCAACCATTACCCTGTATTCCATATATATGTCTACTTATGTATTCAGATATATAGTCCATATATGTGGATGTATTATGTAACAATAATCTATATGTTATTATATATTTATATTGTTACATATCATAAACTCATCCATTAATGATCCAAATAGGTAGATCCTCCATGTCTCCTTGAAGAACATGAACATTAGAGTAAATTTTATAATATTGTTTCTTATTTATTTTTACCCACAAACAATTTAGCTAATATCACTACTTGGATTTAAAATATACATAAATGGTGGTTTCCTATGATGATTTTATCTCACACCCTCATAGATTACATTTTTAATGGTATAGATAATGGAATATTCCCTACAATAGATATTTGATATGCTTACATATAGATAGATCATAGTAACAAAGGACCAAGAGTATACTTGAAATGTTAGTTCCTTAGCTATTTTATTTTCATTCTTTAAATAATGATGTATATGTATGTGCCTGATTTTCATTTTGTATATCATCATTACGTGTAGTCTTGTATATGACATCACCTAAAATATTTTGATATTATTATTCCGTTGTTCAAATATTTATGGCTGTAAAGATTATTATTTTTACATCTATTATATGTTCATAAACTGTGGTGGTTTACTGGTCTAGTCTTGAGTGTTAGTTTATATTATTGTCACTCTATGGTATTTGTATTGTTTTTATCCTTTGTGACACTCTGATATGATTCCATTTTCTCCCAACTATATTACCTTAAACCATCATTAGTAGTTGGAAACCTCTACTATATAGAGAGGAATTCTTTAGACCATGATATTCACAGACTCAACACACCAGTTTAGTGGATGTAGGCTTGGGACATTAAAAACTAGTATCATAGACTTTTATCCCTCTATATTACATTTATAGTATTGAAAATTTGTCTAGGATATAAAAGAATTTTAAAATGACCATTTTCATGGATTTATCATACCCATATAACTTGAAAGCTAAAATCAACTTGGATAATCAATTTCAATAATTTATTATGCAAGTTATGGTTGATATAACATCAAAATTAGGTGATTCTCATGTTTTATGATGTCATAGATATTAGTCTTATTGAAAGTATATTTTATCTTTGGACTAATGATATGAGGTAATTAAATTACATGGATCATATACAAAATATTATGAATAATATGCCATGTATTTTTCATTTTCACCAAAACATTAAACATGAATATTCTTATTTCATGTAATAAATTCTATGATTTTTATATGTAGAAATGTGTTGATATATCTTGCTGGATGTGGGAAAACAAAATTGAAACATAATGTGACTTCTTTAACTAGACCGTTTTTTCTTTATTGGTTAATGTAGACACATTATGGAGTCCATTATTGAACATCAAGCCCATGGAAATTGGTTTCATGGTATAGAACATGTTATTGTATGGGTTAAGGGGAAAATTTATTCAGGTTCATGAGTATGGATCCATATAAATTAGATTGTTTAAAACATCTAATTCTAATATCAGAAATATTTAAATGATAGAATTAGTGAATTTAAAAATGAATATAACTTTTAAAAATGATATTATTATCTTATACATGCGACATAAGTCCTAAACATGAACCGAAAGTTAGTATAGGGTAGTAGGGTATCTATTATGATCTTATGTATTTCTATGATCTTTCACTTTTACATATTCCTAGCATTACAAGTATGAATAGTGGTATGATATGTCTATAAGAAGGCATGAGAATTTCCTATTTCTCTATCATCAATCATTTCAATTGATAAGATCTCTTCCAAGGATTGAATTTTCCAATGTAATGTCATTCTTATATGACATCCTCTAGTTATATGGATTGAATGTGTAAAGACCATGCAACTGAGGTGGTGGGACTTAATTCACTAGTGATTACTCCTATTGTGACTCCTATGGAACCTATTCCTACTCATGATATGGCACTCATTCCCACTTCTTTGAGTGTATTTCTACTAATGTTGTAATCTATGGAATGTGTTTCTTGACCAAAACTAACTATGGATGAGTTGAATGAAGAGTTTTAGCATTATAATTTTCCCACATTATCTGGGGATGGTGGTCCTCACTTTATTCATTATTGGGTTGGTATATATTATTTCTATATTTGAAAAATTTTAGGCTCCTCTAGAGAGGAGGATCAAATATCCTGCTTATATGCTAAATGTTTCATCTAAAATATTGTGTGATTATAATACCCCTAATTTGTTGTATCATAATATTATTTGGGATGATTTATAGATGATATTATATGATTATATATTTCAAAAGACTCTTAGGGATGAACAACCTAGCATGTTTATGATCCTACACCAAGGAGTTATGCTTTTCATGGATATTGTGCTCTCTTTACTGAGCTACAGTGGTTCACCCTGAACAAGAGGGTGATGGTCTTATAAACTCTAGAATATTCGATGATGGGTTGGTATATTCCATACAGTCATAGATCAATTTATTTTTATTGAATTTTTTTTATGAAATAGCCAATAATTCCCTTATTACAAAGTGAAATTTGGTGGAATCTGATGGTGCATGTCAGGATGGTCTGGAACCTTGGATTTGTAGTAGTTATTATAGTGTTTTTAAGCATTGTTTAAAGGTTTCTCATAGGGCATGTAGAATTTAATATTCTCCTAGAGGCAATGTATATATATTTCACTAATGCGTGATTCTATAACATATAAAACCAATGTGGTTATGGGATCTAGAGAAATGTAGTGGTCATGATAATATGGGGTATATAAAATTATTCTATATGATATTTCAATTAGTTCTTTGAAATCGTGGATCTAATTCTATCCCAAATTCTATAGTAGGGCCAATAGGATATCCCCAAATAGTTAAATTGAATATAATCTTCCACTCAGGCCTGAGAAGTGGTCAAGGAATAGGTAGTTAGACTCATGATTCTCTATTCCAGTAGAGTAGGTATCCTCAATTTAGTCAGGCTACGACACATCTCTATGCTTCAAACTTCTTATAAAAAGTACAACCTATGATGACAGAATAGTGAGTTAAACGTTCTACTATATGAGGTATTATTCATGTTGCAACCACATTAGTGTATTCTTTATTTGACACATCTGTGTCTTACTCTTTTATATCTCAGAAAAATATTGGTGCATCTAGGACTTGGGATTTAACATGTTCAAGGATACATGACCCTCAATACCTGATTAGGTATCCAGTGGGAGTGAGATTGATGATTTAATTATTTTCCCATCGAGATATGTGGATTCCTCTTTATTTTTAATATTTTAATTCTTGACATGGTGAAATTTGATGTAATCATCATGATGGACTTGTTATTTCAATATCAATCCCATATGGACTGATATATTAATAACATGGTGTTTATATACCTTGGTACTATTAGGCACATGAAAAAGTGATAATGGGATGTTCACTGGACATTAGATGGACACAAGTAGTAGAGGATGGATAGTGTGGCAACTAAATTCAGTAGTATTTTTCTGGATGAATATGGATTATAACATGCTATTTTTCATTCTATAGTGGATCATTTTAAGTAAATCTTCCCTAATGAGTATTATGGGATACCTCTAATGAGAGTGGTTACTAATATTATTGATATAGTGTCATTAGCCCCACCAGTGACCTTTAATCCTTAAATAACGTCCCTTATCAATCTTTTCGAACTCATTAAATAGTTGGAGGGTCCATGGGTTAAAGACTTTATATGCCCAAACACTTCTCCTTAGGGTTCATTAGTTATTTTCTCTATGAAGGTGGATGATACCCTCAGGGTATGTGATAAATTCAATAGATTGAACAATATAAGGGAAAACAATCAGTATATAGTGCATTAAATAAAGGACTTCTTCAATCGCCTTAGAGGAATCACTGTGTTTTCGAATATATATTTGAGATATGTCTCTCATCAGGTTTATGTTAGTATTTTAAACATTATTCACACAATTTTTACTTTCTTGTGTGGTTTTTATTGGTACATGGAAATGATGTTTTCATTCACTAACACACATGAAATCCTTATTGGTCCTATGAATTTGGTATTTCACCCATACCAGGATTCATTTGTTGTAGTCTATGTGTATTCTATGTTAATGTATTTTCTCTCTTGAAATAACCATGCCAATGACATTGAGATCATCATAAATACACTAAGATATAAGGAAACATATTTTGTGACCAGTTTATTCGACATTTTGATCAACCATGTCCACATCCGTGGTTATATAATCTTAGAAATAAAATTTCGTAGACCCAAAGTAAATGAGATGTGTTGTTTTCTAGGAAATGACCTCTATATATTTGGAATATATATTTTTTGGGGGATTTCGGGATATTATAGATTCATATTATAAGATTTATCATTCCTTTTAGTGATGATTATTTGATTGAAAATTAAAGATGTGTAATTTTTTTGGTCGAAAGATTGTGAAAATAATCATTTTAGAAGTAGAAGGGTTGATTTACATCCTCAACTATACTATCTTTATAAAATCTCGGTTTGATTTATATATTTTATTTTGATTAATTTGGTATTAGGATTGGATTTTTTCTGATGGAGGATTATTGAGTAATCATGTACGTGTCTCATCAGTTGGGGCCTCAAAAGTGGAATTACCTGATGCATTAACTCGATCATGATGGGTTTGTTCATGATATGTGTGGTTAGAGACACTTTATTATTAGAGTGACTTATTTAATCTGCTAATCAGAAAAGACTCTAGTATATATTTATGCATTGTGATATCAATATCAAGAAGTTAATATGTGTTGAGTACCTACATTAATTTTATTTTGAGATTTCATTTATTCATGGTAAATGAAATGTAGCAGTCGATGATATGAAATGATGTAATCACACATAAAAGGTTAAGGAAGATAGTGTCAATGGGAAGATGATGGATTTTCATTCATAATTTCAAATTGAGGTTTACAAGTGTCAGGGTCAAGATATCCTCACAACCTTAGAAATGATCTATATTAATCAAGAGCGGGTAATAAGGAAGAAACTATCGGATCTCAAGTTCATTTTCATAAGTGAAATAATCCTTGATGATGATACACCATCACGTTTCAGTATGTTTGGTGAAGATATGTTGTGCTTCCATGGGTATGTATGGGTTCCAAAAGGCATCATAGGAGGGATGATGATGAAATTACATGATTTTCATGGGTTGTTCATCCCAGTGTTACTAATATGTATCAAGATAATCAACACTAGTATTGGTGGCCTGGTACAAAGCAAGAAGTTTCTGGATTCATCATAAGATGTTCCACTGGTCAGTCGGTCATGGAAGAACATCATCGTTTATCGTTCCTTTTACTTCTATTTTATATTCCCAATGTGGAAATGGGAATATGATTCAATGGATTTCATGAATATATTACCTATATCAACTCATGTTAACAATATAATATGATATTTTAATGATTTCATGATAAATGTTTCTCTCTTCATACCAATGAGAGAGACTATATTATTAAAATATTGATGAAGTCTATACATCAAAGTAGTAATATGTTTTCTGGGAGATAATTTTTCTATAATTTACTCCAGATACGCTCTCGTTACATTATGATTAAAGAAGTATTTTGAGAGGGCCTTGGGTATAATGGTACTTCTATGTGTGGCATATCATCTGCAAACATATTGAAAGTATGAGAATACGATTGAGGTGATATAAGACATGACCATATAATAGTTTATTTATTTTAGTGGTTAATGTGGAAACCCCCCCCCCCCTTATTGAGTTCTATTATAATAATAGATATTTTAAAACCGGTGAGATGTATCCTTTTGATTACTTATATTGTAGTACATTCCTTCTACCTTGGGATGAGTTAGAGGCAGAGAATGATGATTTTGATGGATTCTGTATCCTTCAGAAAACTAAAAATGTTTTCCAATTGATTAGAATGTTCATGATGATATCTCAATACATCTAGCAGTCATATACCAACCAACACTAATGACCTCTGTATTTTAAGGTTGTATATTGGGTTCCCTTGCAGGTTTCACCTAGTTTGAACCATAGACATATTAGAAGGTAGCGTAATCTATCATCTAGCTTCATTGGACCATTCAAGGATTTGAAATGTATTGGACGAGTTGATTAAATGATAATAATTACTCATAGATATTGGTCTATTTATGATTCCATTTGACCCATATCAGATTCATTGGCATTTATAAGGCATATCACAAGTATTCTAGCCAGATGTTTTTGATCTTCAAGTATAGTACTCTTTTATAGAGTGTCATTATGGTATTGTGGGATGAAGAATAAAGGCACTCCAATGTAGGACAATTAATTTTTATAGGATATAAGGATGAATGATCGAATATATAACAATATGTAAGAGTGTGATGACGATAGACAATCTCATTTTCTAGAACTCTTTACAAATGATACCTGTTTACCCGCAGATGTGAAATTACAGTACATGTTTCACTGAATAGGGGAGGATTTAATGACATGAATTTTCATTAAGGTATGGATATTTTTTTGGTTAAAATACATTTATACATCCCTTAATATATTACATACTAAATAAAAAATTGTTATAACGGTGTTCGTGGATTTTTCGGTACGCAAATATCATAGAATTTGAAAAACTTTTTAGTCTTATTGGTCAGTGGAAATAGGGTGGAAAAGCATACATGGTCACTCATAACCCTATTGTTTTGGAGATAGGAGAACATGGGGATACATGTTTTTCTTGTAATAGTCCTCTCCAAGCACATGAACACGTACGATTTGTGACCTAGTTGATAGAGGTCGCAGACATGGTTGGTGAATGGTTTTGCCAACTGTGTGGCCAAAATTTCTGTTATTATGTTATGGGTTTATAAAACATTTTACCCTTTATTATAAATTAAACTTTTTTCCTCTCATCCCTCTTTATTTATAATGAATTTGTATCCTTTCTTACCCATGGAATCTCTCATTTTCTTCAACATATGAATTTTGATATCTTCTAAAGATTGACACTGAATGAAGATTTGATGTTTTGAATATGTATAGCTATTATCTAGATTCCTCTTCCTTCAATTATATTTTTTTTATTTTACCTAGTTTCTCACTTTTGGAAAATATCTTTTTCCTTATTTTTATATAATTGGATAATTTCATCGATTTTTTCATCCTACTTTGAATATGAGGCCGCCATCAGATGAAGAGTTATCAACCACCTTAAGGGAAGTGACATCATTGTTTTTCCATAATGTTTTGGGGTTTTCATATTCTTTTAATTAATCCCCATGCTAGATATTGTCAATTTTTTTGGAAATAATTATTTACTCTTTATTAAATAAATATATGAACCATTTTATACTTTCTATGATCACTTTTATGTAAATAATTTACACCAAAGTTGATCATGGGCACCCTAGGGGTGTCTCAACTTAAAATGTTCTTATACAATGAATTGTTTAATTGGATATTTAATCTCATAAGTGTATGTTGTGGGTTGGTATTAAAATTTACAACTATTATATAAATTTTAATTGAACACAAGGAACCTTCTATGTTTTATGACCTACTTATTAATAGAATTTATATTTTTTGTTGTTTCCTATTTGATTAAGGAACCTTCTACGTTCTTCATTAAAATATGAAATTAAATTACTTTTTTGATTTAATTAAATGTCTTGTATATAATTTAATGGAATGATTTATGATGGATTACTATGACTAAATCAATGAAATGTAACAACTGATTAAATGTTAACAGGTGTCAAGGTAACACCTCTTAATATGTATTTCTAAATATTAATTCAATTTTCCTTGGTTATATTTGTTATTAATAAATAAAATGGATAAGTGGTTATGGCCAATGGATATTATTATATATATGATTACTGAGTTGATAATGGTTGTGGAATGATGGATAAGTGTTCTTTTGGAAGAGATGTTTCACACTCTATTACATCAACTATTGAGCATGAAATGTATCACCATTGACACTATATAGATGGACGGCATGATGAATCATGTCTTTTGTTTTAGGTGTTGGCATGACTCACACCCACAATCTAGACTTTAAATCAAGAAATTTCACAGTAATCATGGGTTGTAGGGAATGTTCCCTTTTCGTGATATTAAAAGTTCTTTTATATTGGTTATAGATGATTTAGTTATGCCCTAGTCCAGCCAAAAAATAGTGTTCCTAAGATATTTCTAATTACATACACACATACGTAGTACATATATGTGTTTTTAGTATATAACAATATTATATATAGATATTTTTACTATATTTTCATAGTTACTGATTAGGAACTAATTGTTTCCATGAGCTATAGTTGGTAGAGCCAATGGATTTCATTGACGAACCTCATAATTCTGTTTATTTATTAATAATTTTTTCTTGATTATTTATCCTATAATACAATTTATCTATAAGAATTGCTTAGATTCCATCTAGACACCATTTTTGGTGGCCAAGTATGATTTTATCTCACAACCTACTAAGGCTTCCATTGGTACCCGAGTAGATTACCTTTATGATGATATGGATATGGGAATGAATCATACTATAAATATTGGATATGATTACATATATATAGATAATAAGATTAATAGACTAATAATATTCATGGGATTTTAATTGAGAAGAAATTTTTTTTTCTTTTTCTTTTTGAGTAGATGATTTACATTCAATTTCCCATTTTTTACGTCAACATGATATGAGTTCTTTTATATTACACTACATAGTAGATTTAAATATTATTATTCAGTTTTCTAATTAAATATGGATATATAGTTAATTATTAGTTCATATATTTATGTTATTTCACTATAATGGGTTATTAGTCTAGTAATTGTTGTATTTTTATGTCATGATATTTCTATTGTAGTTTTATTATTGGTATCTGATTTACCACTCGTAAATAAGGATATATTATTCCTGCTATACTACTTTAATGCCTTGTAGTTATTTGCAGCCTCTATAATATGTGGAGGTGTGGTTGATTACATGTGAACCACAAGCTTGGATCGCTAGTTTAGTGGATTCTATGATGGGATGTTACAACATAGGATTAGCTTATAGAGATATTTATTGTGAAAAAATATGATGGGTTTTTCTGGAACCTCGTCCCCCTAATTTATACTGATGTATCCAAGTTATTTTAAAATTGAAATCAATATATATATGATGCAATTATTTAGATGAAGAATGTATAATTATGAGAAAAAATCCACCTATAAGAAATCATGTATTAGTAGAGATAAATTATATGATGTAGACACTTTACTCTCTACAAATTCATCTTTATATATCCACAATGACGAATCCCATTAAAGAACTAACACACATAATATTTTTTTATAATGGCCCCCATCATAGAAATTAATATTGACCATTAAATGTATATAAATGGAAGGTGTACTCCTTCAAATATGATGAGGCTTCTAGATAAATTATACATTAAATGGATATAATCATTCTCATCATTAAATATATTGATAACCATTAAGTGTTTTAGAAGAGTAATCATCTGTTTTTTTCAAATTATGATTCCTTATAAAAACCATAAATGTTTTAATATTCTTCCGGTATTTGAAGTAACAATTGATTGGATAAAACCTAATAAAATTGGATGACAATCTTATACATGTCACATTCATTTCTACAAACCTTGAAAAATATATAAATACTAATTACGGGATGAAATTATCACACCATTGTTCACCCAATATGGATGAATTGATATAAAAAACTGTGATCGTTTGGGATGATTAGATAACTTACTCATTGAAAAATAAATCAAAACTCTTCCATGTTTTTATTCTCTAATATTTCTAAATATTCTTCAAATCCCTACATATTTTAATGCTTTCATCACCCACATAGAAAGGATTTATACTAGCCTCTTCTAGTGAGAAATAATATTCCTACCCTCTTGGACTTGATGTTTTATAAATTGGTAAGAAACTATATAACCCAACAAACACTTGAGAAATTATTTAATGAGGAGAGAAACTATAAATCAATAAATGATTTATTGTTATTAGATTTTTATGTTAACATTAGATATTATCCATAACATTTTAATACTCTTTGATAGTCTCTCTAACATTTTCAATCCATTGAATCACTTCCCTAGAAATGTAATAACTCTTTATCATATCATTGAAATGAATTACTATGATACTGAGGAATGATTATAAAAATTTCTCTAATTTGTGAGGAAAAAGTCATTATAAAATAATCATTAACTATTTATTGATATACTATTTGAATGGTTTACATTTTATATCCTCTATAATAATTTAATATTAAGTAAAATTTTATATTTTAGAACCATTCATCACCACATATACACTCTTGGGAATCTATAGGTAAAATTAATGAATGGTTAATTGGGTAAACAATATTCATTTCGAATTGATATATGACATGATGAAGCATCTTTCTAGAATCTCGATATAGATATAAATAAAAAACATTATCCTCAAACTAATAGATATTCAAACGAAAATTATTAAGTCCTTCATTATCCACAAAGAGATTAAGAATTAAATTATTTAAACTAAAAAATGTTCGTTAAGGTAAAATGAGTATGAAGACTAGTACAAAATCGCCTCATTTTCTAAATATTATTGATGTTAAATCATAAAATATATATAAAAGACAAATAATTCTTAGTTATGATTAAAATTTTATTATTATTTTCAATCAAGGAGGATAATATCTCTAAGATGAATCATATATTGAAATAGAAACTATACGAAATAGGTTATATAGATACAGATCTGAACATATCCATCATGTCAATTATGATATTTTAGTGTTGTAATCATATTAAACTAGAAATGGTCCAAAAAATGATCAATATTTATTATTTTTTATATAATATCCAATACATTAATGTCTCAAAATACATTGATTCTAACATCATAATATAATGGATTTCAATGCACCTATAATCTACCATCCATTCATCAGATCCAATTTTCCTCTTGAACTATGTTTGTACATTTATAGGGGTAATCCATAAATAATGTTTCCCCCCTAAAAACATGTGAAAAAAATACATTGACTCTTAGTATTATATAGAGTAGGGAAATGATCCCCATGTCAATGGTTATAATAATTTCAGTCATCCTAATCGCATAGAAACTGCCATGTTAGATCAACATGATTACTTAAAGTATAGTTTAACATTTACTATTGTAAATATTATATAAAAAAATCCAATAGCTTAAGAAAAAAATCATCATTAAGAACAATTATGTAGGTTTCTTTTGTCATGTAAAACTCAAACCATGGAGAAGTGCTTTATAATTCAATGAATGCCTCTCCAATTTCAATTCAACCAATCTATCACATTTAAATAAATCATGGTATCATTCATATAAATTTAATATTTGTGAACACATATTAGTGTTAAATTTAAATTTCACTCTTAAACATGATTAATGGATGAATCTGTAATAGTCTACTTGTTATTTCGACCAATATCCTTATAATCATAATTTATGTAGATCTAGATGGATAGGAATATTATTTACCGAACTCTCCACCCACATTTAATGATAATATAACCATGTAATCTCATGTGTCTGAGGATTTATCCTTCCTCTCCATCCATTATTCATCTTATGATGATGATCTTTATGATGTCCCTCCAACATTCAATGAATTCCTCCCCCTGTCATGAATGATATGATACAAGAGTTCCATGACCACAATATTAAACAGCTAAAAACATTGATTACTTCCATCATTGCTCCCAATGAATAAATATAGTACATTGTATGCAAAAAGTAATATAGTGACATGTTTTTATATAACTACAAGGATAATCAAATGCCCAGTCCCTAGGATATCAGCCACTATCATTACCTTTTGGTTTGTCAAAATTGATATTAGTATACATATAGTTGGAATAACACATTTTATGGTCCCATAGTAGAGGCCATAGTTAATGAGATGTTAAATCTATATTTATACTGGATGATGAATTTAGTATGTGTCTAGCCATCATCATCCTCATATGGATGAATAATTTGGTTATCTATTGACATCCATGTGCTCATCTATAATTTCCAAAAGGCTAACATCTCCATACCTATTCAATAATATACTCATTGATTAAATTGTTGGTCTCCATGTCAAATCCTTTTTATATGTGTTTTAAAAATTTAATAAAATCAATATAGACCACATAGAGGAAGGGAAAAATTATTTAAATTAAACCATCAATGAAATTATTATTGATAAATAATCACCGTGCTAATGACTACTAGAGAAAATATCATTGTAAAATGATTTACATTATTAACACCCATATTGGAATGATTATAGTGTGTTATGTGGATGATTCAGTGGTAAAATTATTCCATCATAATAAATATATCAATAAATATATGAAATTTATTGGTATAATTCATTCCCAATAACATCCCTGAACACAAACTCCATGATTCAGTACTAAAAATATAATATATTACTCTATATTGTTGATACCAATAAATGTGTCACATTTGTAGCCATTATTTACATTTAATATCATAGAGAAATATTTGATAACATATTTAACAACAGAGTATTTATGATTAGAAAGTATTATATAATTACAATAAAATCATAATTAACATTACCTAAATATTTAATGGAATGTTTTACAAACTATACCAAAAATAACCTTTTTCACAATATGTCATGATCATATACTGTAATATTAATTGAAACATAAAACAATTCAATAAATAATTCAATTAACATCATCTGTTATATATAGCGTAAAAAATAGTAAATTGAGTTATAAAATTTGTACTAAGGGTAATTGTAATCGTTAATGGATTAAATACATTAGTGTTTGTATGATGAGCATAATGGTTTGGTGAAATAATAAAATTCAATAATTATAACTTTAGAGAATTGGTGATGATCAAAAAATGGAACATAAATCCCAAGATAGTGACAAAATATTTAACATAATATATGATATATATAATTCAATAACCAATAAAATTGTAAAACCAATATATGAGAAAGAAAATCTAATAGAACAAGTTGATATAATTGAAAAATACTATATGTTTATTAGTATATTAAACATTATACATAGAATCACCTACCATGATAATAATTATATCTCCTAGGAGAAATTAATAAATGGTAAATTATATAATCTCTTCGGATTAAGATAAAATAAGTTAACTTTTCTACTTTAATAAACTAATTGGTGTAATATATTAGATATTACCATCCAATTTTTATAACATAAAAACAATGTTTTTTTCAATACCAACCATAAATCAGATGTGATGGAACCACACCATAATTAGTAATACATATTTCCTAGTATAATAAAATCTATTAAATTATTATAAGATTATACTTTTTTAATATTAAACCCTTGAAAACAACTGTCATTCTTTTTGAGATTCATTAAACCATGGAAAAGAAAATAGTTCCATCAAAAAATAAATAACAAATAATAAAACATTTATTGAAAGAATATGAATGGTATCATTTAATAATTAAAAAAATTAGTTTATAAAAATAATAATGGATGTTTATATAGACAAGAAAAATTTTAAAATTAACATTTTATACATTTTACTGAACTAAAAAAATAATTTTTAGGGAATTTTTAAGAAAAAAATATATGAAATTTGAGAAAAATATACTATTTGAAAATAGAAATTGAGAAATAATTAGTAAACTAAAATGAATTGAATAATTATAAAAGAAGTAAACCCAAATCCTTTCAAATTTTTTGACATAAATAATCCTTTGAATGATTCAATAATATTCAAAAGAACCATTTTAAAAAAATGATAAAAAGAATACATTTATTTCATTGTAATGAAATTATATTATAGTGTAAAATTAAATATATCAATAATTTATTCTAATTAAATTAAATTATAATAACATTATACCTATCATGGCGATAAAAGAGAAAACATTCCCAACTAAAAAGAGAATTAATGTATTTTTTTAAAAATGTTTTTATCATATTATGTTCCAATGATTGAAAAATAATATAAATAAAGTAAATCATATAAATAAGGATATCATAACAATTAATTTGTGGTTTATAATCTTAATATCATAAATTTTCCAATGAATGGGCCATCAAAATTAATAATTTTGAAATGAAATGAGGTTGTAAATAAACATTCAATGTTATTATATCATTTGAATAAATATACATCAAAATTATGAATGATAAAGATAACTAAACCTCACATTAAAACAAATAGATAATAGATCTACACTAATTCATAGATTATAAAGTATTTTGTATAATATAAAACACAATTTAGAGTGAAAATTATATCTCAAAAACATTAAATTGATGTCATTAAATCCATACAAATTTTGTAACATTAGAATTAATATAATCTAAAGAGATAACATGAAATGGATTATAAATATAAATATCATAAGTTCTTCCATTATATAATTTATTAATAGGAATTATAAACTTCTTCTAAAAGGAATTTGTTTTATAATATGAGATATGCCCAAAAAATATTCAGATGAATAATCCAAACAATGAAATTATGATTTACGTTATAATAAATAAATGATGTGTGTTTTTATATAAATTAAAAACCAAAAAACTTGAATAAAAATAATATAATAAATTTTCATTTTTAAAATAATCTTGATATAACATTGTAAATTAAGTAGAAATATATCCCATATACTGAAAATTATGTTTGGAAAGACCCTATATTGAGTCTAGATGAGTTTTGAATGCCATTTAATTCATGTATAATTAATATATAATAATTCTGTAAATATTTAATATAAATTTAATGGATTATTAATTTATCATTAAAAAAATTACTGAATTTCTTTTAATGAAAATGATAATTATATAATTATTTGTGTCTTTATTTGGTGATTTGAGTGCATTCAGTTCATAATTGGAAAATGGATATAGAAGGTTAATTATGGTAAAAGTTGTCACTATAACATAATATGTACAATAATAAAAAAGAAAAACAAATCTTTTTAACACAAAATAAAATTTTATACTCATTCATGAAAATTTTTATTAGGAAATATATTATCTTGAGAGGAGGAAGTCAAAAATTACATATGAGCGATGGTTTTACTTTTCATTAGATGTATATTAAATAATAAATTATTTTATTATAATTACATAACAATGATTATTTAATTAATGAAAAATATATTAATTTAACATCTCATAATAATTATGAAATAAATGTTGTGATGATAAAGGAAATCCATTTTTTGTGACGGTTTCGTCTTCACATATTCATGAATGATGGTTTCATATCTCAGTCTATGTATAAAGATTGTGAAAAATGATGTAAAATTATCATAATAAAATACATTTTCATGCGAGATACATATTATATTGTATTATAATTTTCTTCGAAAATTTATATCGGTAGATAAAGAAGAAAATAAAAAACACTCCACTAAAATAATAAGCTCATATTTGATGAACACCATTTAAATATCTATTTAATGACCCAAATGATGAATTTTTAGATAGACCAAGAGTGATAATATATATATATATATATATATATATATATCTGTGAGTGTGTTTGTGTGTGGAATTTGGTATGATTATATTGTAGTGTATGGTCCAGATTAGTGTCTCATAAGGTGTTAGGAAGTGTATAGAGGGGTCCATTGGAATCACATAATGAATTAAATTAATATAAATTACTTTTCAGGTTTCTGTGGAAAAATTGACATATTTAAAAAATATTATGGGTATATTTCAATATTATCACATTAAATAATATTTTTTTTAATTTTTATATACTGTTTTAACACTTATATCTATGTTTTAAATCACACCGATTAATATATTTAATGATTACATTCATAAATTATTATCTATTTTTAAGGGTTTATAATGTAACTATATATGGAATAAAGGAACATATATGTAAAATGTATTATATTATCAGAAATATACCACTAATTTCCCAAATGAAATAATTTTCCATTTTAAATCAGAAAATAAAAATTTATATAATATAAAATACCACTAAAGTCATTTTTTGAGCTATTCAAAAAATGATTTTTGAAAAAATATAAATATAGTAATTTAATTATCATATAAACTTAAAAAATATCACAAATACATTATATTTATCTAAAAAATCAGTGGATAAAAATTATTTTAAAAAATATATATAAATTTTAAGAACATTAAAATAATATACCTGATTTTAATTCTTCTTTTTGATGCACTATGTAGGTTTTGTGTATAAAATTTGGGTGACTATTTAATAACTCAAGCATTATGATTCATAAACTAAATTTAATAATTTTTAAAATAAATTATTTTAACAATTCATAATTTTTTATACCTATAGAAAATTGATATTAGAAGAAAGATATAATCATTATGGAATTTTAAATTTATTAAAATAAGCTAAGGTTATTTATCGATGAAAAATCGCAACATAATTAACGAATCTGTAAAATATGAATTTTTAGTATTAGTTACACCCATACAACAAAATATTGGATAGTGTATAGACTATTTTCTTGCCTAATTTAATAATAGTAACAAATTTTTCATTTTTTACCTATATTATGGGGATTACATTTTTATCAAGGAAACTATTCATTAAGAAAAAAAATTAATATAGGCTATTTAAAATAATTTTTAATGAATATTTAATATTAGGAATCCATTAAAATAAATTCAATACCTACCCATAAAAATATTTATATTAAAATGATCCAGAAAAACTTAATAATAAATAGTTTTCTAGAAAAATTCAATTTTTAGTATAAAATAGTTTTCATTCAATAATAAAAGATAATTTCAATAAAAATGAAAATATTTTTATTACAATTAAGACAATGAAAATAATAAAATAATAACATAAATTGAAACTATTAATTTTTCAATTTCATGAATTAAAAATTCATCTTTATACATAAGGTGTGTTTATTCACTATTCAATAAAATATTTATATGATCAGAAAATTCAAAAAAATAACCATAGTATAATTTGGATATTAATACATAAAAAATGATATAATTTTTATAACATAAAACAGTAATGTTTTGATAAAATTAATAATGATATTTTCTAATAAGTAGAAAACCCCTTTTTTGATAAAAATGTATTTTGGAAGCATAAAATAAATTGACAAAAAATTATCTACTTATTTAGTAAAATATATTCAAATAAATTTTTATTGATTATAATATATATATATATATATATATCATACTACCATTAATCAAAATCATTCCTAATAATTCAATTTCTACATTATAATAACAATATTTAAAAATATATGATTTTGTAATATATTTCCTATTAAAGTTACAATGAATATATCCTTTGAAACACAAACATTTTTATAAAAATAAGGTATCCAATTTCCCACAACAATATAAATTAAATTTATTACTCACAATTGAATACAGATTTTGGTAATTAAATTAGTGAATATCTTGAAATCCCATTTTTAAAACCCATAATGTAAAAATGGATAATAAAATATCTTTTTAAAAATATGGGATGTGAAAAAGATATTTCGTCTAAAATAAAACATATCTTGGTTGTCTAATTTGATAATAGTAGATGGATATTAAAATATGGCCATGGAAACTAAATATAATTCCAATAATTTTATATATAGTGATAGACAATATTGATTATAATGACGTGAATTATTATTAGCAAGTCAATGAATATATAATAATAAATCAGTGAGTTCTGTTAAGGATCATAAATACATAATTACCGACTATTAGAGAGGAAATAATTTCCATTTCCAGGGTAGTTTATTTAATGATGCGGGGTATTTTACCAATATGATGGAGTAAATTATAAAATAAATATTCTTCATTCCTTAAATTCCTCAAACACAATTTTTTCAACTGGTTGCATGATTAAATCAGTTTCCACCTCTCTCACTCAACTAATTTTATTTGAAGGGTAGTCACAATGAATACTCATTATACAAAAATAATAAAGTATAAAAATATCGTAAGAACTAGAAAAGGATTAAAATATATTTTTCATTTATTTAATAAATATAAAATGGTTAGTAAGAGGTAAGATAACGTCCAATAATTATTATCCATTTATCTGAGGAAACAATATACCTAAATCAAAAAAAAATCATTTTCCTTCAAGGCCTATAATATAATATATTTTATAAAAATGAACAATTTTTTTAATTCACCTCAATAATATTCACATTAAATATAATTTGATAAAAAAAATTATATCACGCCTTTTAGCTTACATGAATAAAAATGTATTAGATGTATTTCTATTATGGAATGTGCCCTCTCAACTCCGCATATTGACAATTTCATGGTTTTATGAATTTAAAGGAGGTTCTAGAAGTGTTTAGTGGTGTTGGTATTTTATGTGTATCAGATTATGTGGTACTTGATGTCTACTGTATTGAAATTATGATTTTTGGTATCTGTGCTATGTGAGTTCATGTCCTTAATGAGGAGATGAGTACTATGTGCTGTAAATTTAAAATTTGAAAATTATATTTCATTACATGAATTAAATCCACTGAAGGATTCATGTATTCATATATGAAAATTCAAATATAAATATTTTAGGGCCCAAAATTTATTAATCTCTTGTATTTCATAGGTCACATGGAATTCACATCATGAATATGGAATTAATGACATCAATATTGACTGATATATAGTGTTTATAATCTATTATCCTCCAAATATTTTGTATTTTATAACTTTTTATCTCATATCTGGGGTGAAAAATAAATAGTTTTGGGAGATCATCCATCACATCATCCCTCACATTGATAATTGGGTATAGTGGTTGCTAGTTATAAATGAAAATTGAGTTCTATCGTTTTATAATTATTTCTTCCCCATATTATTCTCTTACAAGGAATAAATTATATTTTTATCATTTCAATTTGTTGACAGTTGTATATTTTATAATATTACATTGAGTGGTTAATTTTATCATAGGGATTTCTAGTGTACATGTGGTTTCTGGAAAATTTATTCTTTTCCATGTGGTTCTAAACAAAAAATAAAATATACAAAAAGGTTGAAAATTCTCATTATATCATTTTATACATGATATTTGTGAAGATTTCAGGATTTGAAATTCATTTGGGTGTATATTATGTTTCAAAAAAATAAATAAAACAAATTTTAATTAATTATATTTATGGACATGGGGAGAAATTACATGATCATTTTCACTGATGATTTTATTATATGTTATTGATTGCTTATATCAATGATAAAATTAAATGATATTTAGTACCTTATTTTTTAATTTAGAAGATATTATATGAGATCATTTCTATACTGTTGTGTTATTCCACACTGATACTAAAAAAAATCCTAGGACATTGATTTTGTGTGATAATACCCATTAAAAATTAGTTAGAGTTAAAATAACATTTGTAATTATAAAAAACGGGATGTGTTGTAGTGTTTGATGTTAGGATTGTTCTAATTTTTTTATTAATATGGGTTATTGTTTAGTTAAAGTGGTGACTGGATGGTGTGTGTGATGGTTGTGGCATGGTTGGTTAGCATAGATTTGAGGTGTGAAGTTGTCTGATATCAAAGAGGTTTTATAAAGTATTGATATGTGCGAGGGGTTTTTGTGTTGTGTTGTTTATAATGTGTGGTTGTTGATACATGTGGTTATTATAGTGATATGTCATTGATGATATAGAGTGGTGTAGATGGTTTTTTAGATGAGTGAATTGTGTTGTGGTTTATATGTGTTAAATTTTGGATTATCACTACAGTGTTATTATATGATGAAATGAAATATCATGTATTGGAAAATGAATGATGAATGAAGGGAAATTATTAAATTTAATATATATTATATGAAATTAATAAATGAATGGACTGGGTAAATGTTAAATTGAATATTAGTTATGGGTTTTAGTGGAATATTGTTATTTATTCATAATTCTAGAACCTATAATGGAATGTGGAAATGTGAATCTATATATTGATATGCATTGTAGATGTGTGATGTGTTGAATATATATGTGATAACAGTTTTGAGGGATGTAATGAGGTGATGTGGTGCCATTATAGTGTATGACAATGGAGTTTTTTTAGTAAAGAGAGTGTTGTTTTCTGTTGTCTATATATTGTTAAATTTACATGATTTGTATAAACTCACCACATGATTCGGATAACTATACCAATGTGATATGTTTTTGGATTATTGTTGTATTCACTAAAATCTATGACAGCATTCATTCTAATGGATGGGTAGCCCTTTTCCTCTCTCATCATTCAACAATGTTGATATGGGTTTATTTTTGATTATAAAAAATTGAAGAGATTTAAAATGTTTTGGGTGTCCTATGTCGTAGGATTAGGGAATGACAATGATGTTCATAGTGTCCATAATGTGCTACTACATTTGTTATTTTTTAGGGTTATTATTTTACGTGATGTCCTTGGTATCTATTGTTTTTATGTTTTGTTGATATGATTTTTTCTAGAACTGAATGATTGATCATTTGAGGGAAGGGTGTGTAGTGATGATTCATTAACCACATTAGAGATGCATGGACATTAAATTATATTTTTATGAAATGGATAGAAGCTCTGAACACTTGAAATTGGGGCATGAGAGTATAGAATCATCAGGGTTTTGGTATTAGGTGTCTTACTTTTTATTAATTCAATACTATGATTAGTATTTTGGATGTGGGATTTGGTGATGAACACATGGTGGGGCTAGTTTTATTTATTTGACTTGTTTAGGTGCATGAAATTTAAATGTGTATTCATAGGAACATTATCATTCTCTTTTCACAAGCATATATGATTAATTGTCTAAGATCGTACGTAGTTTACATATATGATTACCCTATATATGAAATATTTTTCCATATTTCTGGGAGACATTGTGGAATGATCTTACAATACCCATTTTTGGTTCGACCCGTTATTATGTAAAATCCAAATTACAAGTCTTCAAGTATTTTAAACAGATGCTTTTACACCTAGTGATGAAAATTTTCACTGATTTTGGAATCATATTTCATTTAATTTTATATTAACTATTGTTTTTATTGGGTTGTATCCATTCTTGTGATCCTATTTAATTATTGAGGTTAATGCATCCCATATGTGATATTTTTCACCCTATTTGATATTCTACATACCAAGATCCTATTTGAGTTAGGACTCAGGGGTCATTATCGATATTCCATAATATCTTACCCCTGAGGGGGATCATTTTAGGGAGTAGTTCATTTTAGTGTAGTATTAATGTTTTGGTTGAGAGATAAGTTGGAGTTTGGAGTTTTCTACTATAAGGATTTTATCAGATGATAGGAAATGGTCATGTATGATCAGGTTTTGTGACATAGGCTAGGAATAGCTGTTTGGATATGTGATTTTAAGCTCCATCATAGTTATCTAATGCATTTAATCTGAGTTTATAAAAATTTATTTTAATATTTCCTTTTTTTATGGTAGAAAAATATGATCAGTGCATTCATTAGGAATTATTTTGTTCATTTTAAAATTTGGAGATCTTGAGAAATTATTGTGAATTAATTAATTAAAATTTTGTGATAATTACATGAGAAATAGATTATGATGGTTTACTATATATTTTGGAATGGATCCTATATAGTTTCCATAAGTATATTGGATTGTTGTGTAAAATTATGATAACATGGTTAATCAAAAATTGGTTCAACATATAGGATGTTGATGATGCGTTTCAGAGGGATTCACATTCTTTTTAAAGGAAGAGTATGAGGAATTATGATATGAGAATCAATAATATTGAGCCCAATTAATGGTTGGAGGAGTTAAATATAAATTTATATTTCTTCCATGAACTGCATTAGTATTACGTTTCATTGGTATTTTATCACATGAATAGTGTATCACTCCATTGGTGGATATGTATCATAGTGTCCAGAATGAGGTATATATTTCAAGGGTCAACCTTGAAAAGGAATGTAGTTGAAAACTCATATAATTTATTTTGATTATAGGCACGTGGATGGAATTTATCTACCATCAATATGTGATCATGCGTGTGTAAGATATTTGGACTATGTTAAAGGATGCCTTTATATTTTCTTTTAATGATATTATAAATCTGGTGTCCAAGGATTAAAACCTAGTGGATGATTTGTTCACAATAATAAAGTATTTTTCATTCCTTTTATGATCCCAGTGTATAAAGAGGTACACAAAAAGAGGATATTGAGTAGATTCTTTGTTTGGGAGTCAAAACCCATGAGATTTTCAGTAAGGTTAACTGAGGAGATGAAATTTATTATTTGTGTTGTGGGACTATAGGATGTAAGGGTTCTGACCTGCAGGGAACTAAACATGACTTATACACTCTCTCCATTCTTATAGTGGTAACTTATGAGAACCCTCGTGGAGATTTTCATTATAATTATATGTCTGTAAGATAATCAATAACAATCAAGACCGAGTAAAAACTTCATAGGTTTATCTTATGATTGGTTCCATTGACCCTTTTTTCTAGGAGCAATAATTTCATTCATTTGATTTTTTTTATCAAGGAACATTTGTTCTTTTTTAGAAATTGAGGGAAGGTGGATTTGGAAGAGATAACCCATAAGGTAGTAAAAAACATTGGGTATAATGTACTAATCATAGTCATGGGGGATAAAAACATAGAGATATAAGAAATGTTCATGGTCAAATGCACATATTATAGGGGGGAATACCTGAAGAGACAAAAATTGTTTGTTGTAGGATAATATATTCATATAATCCATTGTGTTCCTTATTTAACTTATAATAATCACACTACTTTGATTATATTACATCATTCTGTTCAATGGGAAAAATCTGGAGGGGCTTCTAGTGACCCTAGTTTTATCTACTCTACATCGAGGCCAACATTCATTATTTTATATTTGATGTGGGTGTAGGATATTAATGTGAAACAATAGTCCATAGGGAGTTTCACATTAGTGATGATACCACCATATGATGTTATTTTCAATGTGAATTGGCTTTATTATATTAATATAATCATTTAGTAATTAATTTATGATTTATTTTCCTATATAGAGTGCTAGGGAGTGGAGTTTGGATATGAGTTGAGTTACTTGATGAGTGGTAGGAGAGATGGGATTCATTTTTCACAATTAGGAGAGATATCAGTAGAATTTTTGGAGAGGGTGAATTCCTATATTTTTTCTTCTGACTGAGGTTATTAAAATATACCATTTGCATGAAATCTAGTTTTGGATATACATGTAACATGTCTTCCTAATGATTTAAACTTTATAAAATTTAATTGAACCTACAATGATGCATTATATATGGAATTAGGTTTATGATATAATGCATAATAGTTTCACACATACTATTGTTCTTTCTTAGGGTTGATCACTTTTGTTTTCCATAATGGATTATGATATTCTAAGGAACTGTTTTGACAACTAGATTTTGATTTTTTCCCTCATGAGTCATTACCATCATAGAAGGATTAATTTTTTTTGTTTCAATAGTCGATAGGGGTATTTTATCATGTATGATTTATTAGTGATCAACATATCACCAGTTGGGGGTGAATTAGAACAATATCATAGATACTGCCATCGATTTATTGTATAGGAACATTCCACTGCAGATATTGGGATGATCAGAGGAACGATATCTCAGGAAATGATAGAATATCATGTTTTCACTAACAATAAATTAATAATAATTTGGGTTCATAATAACCCCCAAAAAGGTTAAAGATACGATGGAAGGATTTATGGTCTAATAACATTAGTATTTCATTTATGGTTAGTAGAAAACAGTATGTAGAGGACATAATGGATAAGATGTGTAGTATATTTTTCATCTATCAATTTGATTCCAGGTATTATTATTTAAAATTTGATTATATGGGGGAAATGATTTTTTATAAATATATGTATGTTGAGAATATTTTTTTATAGATTAATTTATGTTTCATTTCACAACCATGTGAGTAACATTTCAGAAAAATAGAGGATTTACATGAATGTGTACATTGAGTTTGTAGTCATTTTTTTTGCTCTCACAAACACAACAACTATGTTAATGGGAATTTTAATGTCTTTATTTTTACATAATTATACATATTTATCCTCATGATCAAATAAGATATCTTCATCTATAAGAAGTCATATTATGGTCTTATTGAGTATATCATATCTTTTTAATATGTTCATCAATAGAACCATATCAATACTAATTTTCAACGTTTTATACATTAGAAATGTGAGGTATGGTTACATTAAAAATTTATGTGTATTATTATGGTGTGGGAGTGGATTAATCCCTGGTAAAGGAAGTTTTTTTTATTGCGAAGTAGCAAATAACGGGCCATATGTTTTTAGTTTACATATTCATGTGAGATATTATTGGAGTTCTGTGTTTGAATTCTATCAAGTTCAATCTACATTAAAATAACTTACATTGAAAGAAAAAGATTATCTATATGTTAATAAGTCTTATAAGGTGATCAATTCTCAGATATATTCATTTATTAATTCCCATTTGATATGTATTATAGAAGTAAGTGTAATTTTTTTCTCTTCTTAGTACTATTACCTTTTATTTTTAGGATGTTGGTTGATGAAGGTGATAGCTATATTCTCCAATGGGTAAATGTATTTTTATTCTTATTAATGTAACTATGTCACCCTTTATTCAGAGTTAGAATCCATTTTTTTCAATAATTTTGTGGTGGAATTACCTCATCATTGAGGGTTTTGATGTTTTCAAGGACCATAATATCATGAAATATGTTGTCTCTTTCATGTAAATTAATATGTTACAGTGGAGGTAGATTGATTTTCATTGAGACTATGTTGTTACTTACTATTACACCCTATTAAAGGGGGATGTTTTTCGGGTGAACTGATTCAGATGCCTTGGCGAGATGGGGATCTAGAATCATTGGATATTTGGATGGGGATGAAGGTGACTTCATGGATGAATACAGACATGGAGAAATGATATATATGATTTATTCATTATTACATTAAATTTGAGTCATCTATATACAAATATTATGAGATTAACATTTGGGATACTCAGATTCAATGGTGATTCATGATCTAGTATGTTATGGTGATTCTTTATAGAGATGGTTAGAGAATGTTTGAATCTAAGTGATGTCCAAAGAATGTAATTTTTTCCAAAGGATATAAATGAGTTAGTTCTTTATAAAATTGATTTGTAACCATTATTATAATATAAAGGAAGGAAATGATTCATCTTATCTTGAGGAGACCGAAATGGTGTCCATGGATGAGATGGATATTTGAATAGTTTATTTAAATATGTCCTTTTTTTTGTATGTAATAGAGAAAAATAGAGTTAATTGAGGTTTTTATATTAATGGATGTTCACAATTTGAAATTTTACTGCAAATGGATTGAATTAAATACTAATATAACATGGGATTATGTGTTCAATGGTCTGATTTTCTAGTAGCACTTTTGGGATGGGTTGGCCTTGGGAAGTGTTTGATGGTGGCCTCGTTTTTTGGTTTTGGTTGGTGTTTTATTTTTCCTTTTGAGCGGGTCTGGTATTTGGTGGGGCATTAAGCCTGACCCGCTTATGTGTGTCCTTTGTGTGCATGGAAGTTCTCACTTTTCCATAAAGTGTTTTTATAAAATAAAAAACATTTGGTTGTGATAGTGGACTTATTATAGTTGTTAACACGTATACATATGATTTTTTAGTCAATTACAATGAATGTTTTAGAAATTCGGAATTTGGATGATGTGGTTAATCTCTTTGGTTTACTGAGTAATATAATATATAATCTAGATTATCATTTCACATAATGAGTCTAGAGGGGTGTTTATTATGATTTCTGCTCTATGGTATACCTTAGATCATATTTCCACCATTAGATAAATTTTTAGAAAAATTGGGCAATATAGATTTGATATGTTATGTTCGAGATTATAAAATGGACTCGTTCAAATAATGGGTACAATACATTTGTAACACCGTAGGTAAATAAATAATATGAAATTTTCATATTTATCCATATTTGTGAATAAAATATTAATATGACTTTAAAGGGGATGCTATGCTCGATGGCGTACCCAACACGCAACAACGGGTTTCTTGGGAATCTTACATTGCACTCTAATAATAAAATAATATTATTTTAAATGGTAGTTAACATGTAGCCATCGTATTGGAGGGAATGGATATAAATAACTAAAATATGATTATATATGTTTTTAAATGTTTTTACATTTATCCAATAAAAGCTAAAGGTTTAAAATACGGAAAGAATTCAATTTTAGGCGTATATGCCCTAGTTTTCACTAAAGGTTCACTAATCCCTTTTTGATGGAGAACCATCATTAAATATAGTTTTGATCACTCTTATACATTCTATTGGACCAAATAAAACTCATCTTAAGAATCGAGACATGAAAATTTACTTTCAGTAAAAATTTGGTACCTTTGGATAAAGTTTATTTTTTAATGAATAGTGTAAAATGTTGTATTTTAATTCAAAACCTATTTTTAATCTAATTTATTTATTTGATTATATTATCTTTTGAATTGGTTTTAAAGTGAAATTAGAATATATTTTTACCATTAAATCCAATAGTGGTCGTTGGAATTAATTTCACTTTGACATCAGACTTAAACTAGAGTCAATCTTTAGATACTTATTGTTTCACAGAAACACACTATTTGTCATGAAAGCGTGAATTAATTATTAAAGTAATTAAATTGACTTATATGTTTTGAATTTTGTAAAATAGACTTCATTTTTGAATTCGGAATATCAAATATATCTTAGGGTGAATTTTTGGTATTTTTCTAAAAAACTTCAGTTTTTTAGGAATAGTGAAATCACTATGTGGTACTTATGAAAACTGATTTTCCATTTAAATGAAAATTTTACAGCTTTGTGTATTGAATTTCAAAAATCCTACATACATGGTTGTCATTAAGAAGTAAAATGTGGTTCAATGAGATTAAAATAATTTTTTGGTGAATAGTAACTTATTAAGTTTTTAATCGCGATTAGTGGTAATTAGTGTAGTTTAAGGTAAAAATAATGCTTTAATAATATGAGATGACCTAGACACATGTCCTACTCTCATTGGATATGTCATGGCTGACCAAGAAAATCCATGGGTAAACTTGGGGACCCCATAGAGCCACTTTGGTTGGAAAATGACATAAATACCTTTTATTTAATGTTAATGTAAAAAAATGGCACAAACATGATATGTTTTACTACAACAATTTGTAAATGGGGTTATACAAGTCAGATTTTTGATTATAAATAGTTATTGGAAAGCTAAAAATATTTCCTAGATCATAGTATTTTTTTATAATTTTTATACATTAAATAAATTAAATTATGTATGACATCATCATGATGCAGCGATGACATCATTATTTGATGATTTAACTAAAATGGAAAGATAATGTAAAATCTATGAACTACACATGTCCAAAACATATTGGATGGGTGGATTTCGAACCCTTATCACCTTATCCACGAATTAAATCAATGTGTGACCTTTTAAAACCGAAACACATTTTCAAATAAAGTAATATTTCTTTACTTTCTAAAAGTGCCCCTCCTCTCCTCTTATAAAAGGCCCCCACCTCTACCACCTTACCCACACTCCCAAAGCCTTTGTCTCCGCCAAACTCTGCCCATTTTGTCTCTAAACATCCCTCTCTTACTCCTTGAAGCTTCACTTTGGGCAGATGTCTTCCCAAGTAAGCCTTTGAGCTCAAACCAAAGGAAGTTACCCGATTTTTAAGGTAATGTCTTCACTTGAGTCATTTTATATCATTTTGCTTCTCCAACCCCCTAAACTCTTTTTATTAATTTCATTTTTAACAAATAAAGTATCTTCAATACACTAGGATGTTGTTATAATATGTATTCGAGCTACACATACACACTCCTACATCTAATGGTTAAAGAACATACCGTTTCTGTGGATGGCGAATTTCTGCCTCACGAAACGATGATTGTTCAACATTCTTCTAACACTTTCAATGGAGGCCATTAAGATGACACTATATTTATATATTATATATAATATTTTTATGTTTTACTTAAACTTCTATATTTTTCATTTATTTCATACCTTTATGGTTACCATTATGGGTAAATGTGATATCTTCATTTAAGGAAGCGCGGACTACCGCCCCCTCAAAGTGATTTGATTCATTATTACAATATGTGGTACGCATAAAGGGTATATTTAATGATATTATATATGATAACATACTGGAATTAAAATACTATTATGATTCATTATGTTTTAATTCTATTAAATATGAAATAGAAATGGAAGTAGCGTTCATGCGTACGTATGGCTTACCGTCTCCATGAACGGTACATTTCATTTCATATCTCAAAATGTTATGTACTATTATAAGTAAATATATATAATGGATATATATGTAATATATTATATATAAATTATGGATATCATTATGTAATTATAACATATATATATATATATATCTCATTTTGTTTTAATTCCATTAATATGACAAAAAAAGAAAGTAGCGTTCATGCGTATGTACGGCCTACCGTCTCCATGAACGATGATTTTTGTTTTTTATCTCAAAATGATATGGAATAGTATAAAATGAATATTTACTTGATATATATGATATTTTAAACATTAATACTATTCTGGAAATTATTTACTTATAACTACATGGGCAATCTTTTTTCAAACATGTTCATTTTTGACTCAAGTACCAAACATCGGTAAAAACGTCTGATATGAACTAACATTATTAAACAATTATTATAACATTATAATATGTGATATGAACTGAATAATAATATATAAATGAGGTACTTAGGCAATTATTAATTGACCAAAGTTTATTATTCAGGAATATAAAGAAACGAACAAGACAAGTTGGACTTGAGGTAAGGGATCCTACTTCTCTCTTTCTTCTTAAGTACACTCTTTTTTGTCATTCCTTTTAAAGCTCATCTTTATTATTATAGGGATGCTCTTTTATATTAATCATACAGTAATTTTTATGTTAATGTGATTGGAGACCATATTCTCTCTCATCAATCCATTTTGGAAGTTTTGCGTGGCGCTGTTAGGCTGCTGAATTTTCATAAGAGAACTAACCTCTCTCTTTCTTTTTAAGTACTCTACTTTGTGTCACTTCTTTTAAGCACCTGTTTATTATGTTGGGGGATTTTCTATTATATTACTTTTTCTGTAAATTCAATTGTAATATGATGGGATACTCTATTTGATCTCATCAATCCATTTTGGATGTTTCAAGTGGCACTGTTAGGCTGCCGAGTTTTCGTAAGTGATTTTTCATCTCACTTTTATTCTCGTGAGATTTATGCTACATTTGCCAAAATTTCCTTTGAGTGGTGTATTTAGTGACCATTATTTTACTCATTGTGTAATATTCTTTCATTTATGAGTATTTACATCAATGATGTATTGTCCTTCTTTCACGAGGCATATGTTTCGAAAGATACCCATGTCGGTAAGGGAACCTGTCACCCTCCTCTTTTTAAAAGACTTCTTTTGATGGGTCTTTTAGTTTACATATTATTATGTTGGTATATGTTCTTATATATCCTTATTGATGTAAATTTTATGTCCAAGTGATGAGATACTTTTTTTATCTCTTATCAACTCGTTTTGATGTGACGCCGTTACGCTATCAATGGATCTTCTTAACCCAATTTTGATTTCTTTGGGTTCAAAATGTAGTTATTGAATATTTCATCCTTTGAATATGTGTGAATGACCTTTTATTGTTTTACAATTAATTTCCAATTATATTGGGTGTATTTATATTTTTCACACATAATTTTGAGATTGATTTATCCTTAATTTAAGGATGCCTTCTTTATAAGGGATTTCATCACATTTTACATCTCTACTGAGACATCATTGTTGTTATGCACCAATTCACTCTTATATGGTGTATATACTGTCCTTTGGAATATTATATCATGAATCCATTTATTCTCATGATATTATAATGTTCTGATTAAATGTTATTCTTCAATTATTGTATTCAAGTGTCTCTAATTTTGGTAAAAACCCTTTAACCAAAATATCACTTTAAATGTTTTAATTATTTGTTCTTATTAATATTCATGTTTTCAAAATGGTTTTAAGGATTTATTTATATGGATATTAATGGTTTAAAATGTTAAAAGCTTCAAGGTGGTATGGGACACTTTGATTCAAAAATCTCTTTATTAAATGTTTTAAATGGTTTTGAAAATGGTTTATTAATGGATTCATTATTTCAATATCCTAAAATGTTATATTGTGATTCAAATGTGGAAATGTTATGTTTCTTTTATTCATGTTTTATGTGATACGATTATGTTATGGTTCTTGGGAATTATTATTAAGACGGGTTATTCCGTGATAAACTAAGGGCGGGTGATCCCGATATAGCTCTCTAATGCATTGGGTAACACGAAGGAGTGAAACGTTAAGGTTTATCCGAAGAGATTTTAGGGAATATACTGTGATGGGTATTCCAAACATAACCGAGGGGGTTACTCCCTACGTAAGAATGTTATGAATTCCTTAAGTTACCTTTTATGTCATGTGATTTCTATGATTTATTCATGATTTGATGAGGTATGTTAAAGTGCCTAGGTTTTATGGGTAAAGTATGATTTCATTCTTATGAATATATGAACTCATGTTTCCTTTCCATATTTTTATAACCCTTACTGAGCTTTTTATGCTCATCCCAAGTTTTTGAAATGTTTTTCACAGGTCAAGGGAAAGGTACATGATGTGATGATAGTGTCAAGGATGTGTCAAGAAAGAATCCTTGTTTTATTTTAAATATGTTTCCATAGATGGGAAGAATGAATACTGTCTTTTATGTAACCACTTCGTTTAAATGTGGAATGTAATGCAAGTTTCATGATCTAATTCTCTGTAACTCTAAACCTGAAAAGATCCTCAATGTGTAATCTTGTAATAACTCAAGATTAAGTAAGGTTTAAGGTTGGGGCCTTATAGTTGGTATAAACGGTCAGTTTAGATAACTTTAGAGGTTAGGGTATTCTTTAAGCATAAGTGGCCTTACCATAATGGTTAGGATTTCAGAAAGAGTCCTAGTTTTAGATAAAGTGAATGAGTAAGTATATCTTAGTATTTATCTTCCTCATTAGTACATGATGTTTTTTTTGATATACTCACACTGAACTTTTTGGTTTTAGTGAATGGATGGATCTAGCAGGAACCAAAGAGACAACAGGTTTGAAGGAAACTGTGGTGGTTCTATGATTAAGATAATAGATAAAATGATGGATTCAAAGAGGAAACTCGTGGTTGTTCTAAAACAACTATCAAGGAGTCAGGATCAACCACCTAAACCTTGGTATGATATTTAATGCATCATGTACGAGATGACCAATCGATGTGGAAGTTCATGTAATAATTATAAAGGTAACCATTAGAGTTTATATGATCCTTACTTTTGAGGTAATTATGGGTTAATATATGTTATGATGGAATTGAAAGGCATGAGGTAAAATTGAGGTTAAATTATGTTATGGTTATTTTGATGATTTTATCTCTTTTTGGGGAATGATTTTGAGAATTATATAGTTTTGGAAAAAGGACAACACATAGACCATGTGACTACCCGTCACGTCGGACAAAGCTGCGGGAATCGAACCCACAACCAAAGTGCGACTGGTATTTATCGCCTACCACTAGACTACGTGAAGTCCCTGGTTAGTTTGACTGATTTTTTTAGATGATTTTATGAATTAAGAGTAATCTGATTTTGGGTTATCTATGCAAATTTATTAACCTATCATGGAGGATATGTGATTAGGTTAATTACTTTTCAATACGAGACTTTAGGAGCAACTAATGTTGATTGGAGATAAATGTTTTGATTTAACATGGAAGACTATGTGACTAAATCCTTCAAATATTTGGGTTTCAATCTTAGATTGATTTACATTGAAGAATTTTATGGAAAAATTGGTTATCGAATGGTCCTCGTTGAACTTTGGATTTTGATGGACAAATTTTGAGACTAAGAATAGATTTTCTTTTTATAAAGTGTTGTCTTTTTCTTGATTATATGATCTTGTAGTAACCTTTTTGGTTTTAGTTTTGGTTATGGTTTGAAGACATGGGAAATGTATAGTTATTTTTTTGTGGAATAGGTGCTCCTCTAGAAGTTGTTTATAGTACTCTTAATGCGAACAAGTCTTCCTAAATACTCGTCTTTTGGAGAAAGTATGAGTCTGTGTGAGAAATCTAGTAAAAGTTGAAAGTCAACATGACAAGTAAGTATGTTTCCTTATGTTTTATTTAAGCTCAAAAATAAATTACTCAATAAAAAGTAACTTAAAACAAAAATGTTGTCTATTAACTTTTCCTACTAGGGAACCCAACACCGTTTAACCCATCAAAAGTTTGTGATTTTCTTATTGTTAACTTTCTCCTAAACATGTTTTCTATAACTTTCCACCAGAACATGACCTTATGTTTTCTCCTCTATATCCATGTTTTACTACATGGAATCCTAGTATTGGTTATCTCGGGTGACCTCTATACTTATCTTTCTTTATTTTAAAGTGATTGTTTTACCGACTCTTGTTTCAATGTGAGATTTTCAATGAAGTTTCCGAGCCCAATTTTAAAATTACGAGGACACAATTCCCAAAAGGGGGGAAGATGTAACACCCTAAGTAAATAAAGAATATGAAATTTTCATATTTATCCATATTTGTGAATAAAATATTAATATGTCTTTAAAGGGGACATTATGCTCGATGGCGTACCCAACACGCAACAACGGGTTTCTTGAGAATCTTACGCTGCACTCTAATTATAAAATAATATTATTTTAAATGGTAGTTAACATATTGCCGTTGTATTGGCGGGAATGGATATAAATAACTAGAATATGATTATATATGTTTTTAAATGTTTTTACATTTATCTAATAAAAGCTAAAGGCTTAAAATACGGAAAGAATTCAATTTTAGGAGTATATGCCCCAGTTTTCACTAAAGGTTCACTTATCACCTTTTAATAGAGAACCGTCATTAAATATAGTTTTGTTCACTCTTATATATTCTATTGGACCAAATAAAACTCTTCTTAAGAATCGAGACATCAAAATTTACTTTCTGTAAAATTTTGGTACCTTTCCGATAAAGTTCATTTTTTAATGAATAGTGTAAAATGTTGTATTTTAATTCAAAACCACTTTTTAATCTAATTTATTTATATGATTAGATTATCTTTTGAATTGGTTTTAAAGTGAAATTAGAAAATATTTTTACCATTAAATCCAATAGTGGTCGTTGAAATAAATTTCACTTTGAAATCAGACTTAAACTAATGTCAATCTTTTGATACTTATTGTTTCACAAAAACACGCTATTTGTCATGACAACGGGAATTAATTATTAAATTAATTAATATGACTAATATATTTTGAATTTTCTAAAATAGACTTCATTTTTGAATTCAGAATATCAAATAAAGCTTAGGGTGAATTTTTGGTATTTTTCTGAAAAACATCAATTTTTGATGAATAGTGAAATCACAATGTGGTACTTATAAAAACTGATTTTCCATTTAAATGAAATTTTTCCACCTTTGTGTATTTAATTTCAAAAATCCAACATACATGGTTGTAATTAAGAAGTAAAATGTGGTTCAATGAGATTAAAATAATTATTTGGTGAATAGTAACTTATTAAGTTTTTAATCGCGATTAGTGGTAATTAGTGTAGTTTAAGGTAAAAATAATGCTTTAATAATATGAGATGACCTAGATCCATGTCCTTCCCTCATTGGATATGTCATGGATAACCAAGACAAGCCATGGGTCAACTTGGGGACCCCATGGAGCCACTTTGTTTGGAAAATGACATAAATACCTTTTATTTAATGTTAATGTAAAAAAATGGCACAAACATGATACGTTTTACTAATTAAGTTTTTAAATGGGGTTATACAATTCATATTCTTGATTATAAATATTCATTGGAAATATAAAAAGAGTTCCTACATTATAGTATTTTTTTATAATTTTTAGACATTATATAAATTAAATTATTTATGACATCATAATGATGCAGCGATGACATCATTATTTGACGATTTAACTAAAATGGAAAGATAATGTAAAATCTATGAACTACACATGTCCAAAACTTATTGTATGGGTGGATTTCGAACCCTTATCACCTTATCCATGAATTAAATCAATGTGGGACCTTTTAAAACTGAAACACATTTTCAAATAAAGTAATATTTCTTTACTTTCCAATAGTGCCCCTCCTCTCCTCTTATAAAAGGCCCCCACCTCTACCACCTTACCCACACACCCAAAGACTTTGGCCCAGAAACACTCTGCCCATTTTGTCTCTCCACATTCCTATCTTACTCCTTGAAGCTTCACTTTGGGCAGAAGTCTTCCCAAGGAAGCATTTGAGCTCAAACCAATGGGAGTTACCCGATTTTTAAGGTAATGTCTTCACTTGAGTCATTTTGTTTCATTTTGCTTCTCCAACCCCCTAAAATATTTTTATTAATTTCTTTTATAACAAATCCAGTATCTTCTATATAATAGTATGTTGTTATAAGAAGTACTAGAGCTACACATACACACACTTACATCTAATGGTTAAAGAACATACTGTTTCTGTGGATGGCGAATTTCTGCCTCACGAAACGATGATTGTTCAACATTCTTCTAACACCTTCAAAGGTGGCCATTAAGATGACAATATATTTATATATGATATATAATATGTTTATGTTTTACTTAAGATTCTGTATTTTTCATTTATTTCCTACCTTTATGGTTTCTATTATGGGTAAATGTCATATCTTCATTTAAGGAAGCGCGGACTACCGCACCCTCAAAGTGATTTGATTCGTTATTACCATATGTGGTACATATAAAGGGTATATTTAATGATATTATATATGATACCATAGTGTAATTGAAATACTATAATGAATCATTATGTTTTAATTCTATTAAATAGGAAATAGAAATGGAAGTAGCGTTCATGCTTACGTACGGCTTACCGTCTCCATGAACGGTACATTTCATTTCTTATCTCAAAATGTTATGTACTATTATAAGTACATATATATAATGGATATATATGTAATATATTATATCTAAATTATGGATTTCATTCTGGAATTATAACATATATATATCTCATTGTGTTTTAATTCCATTAATATGACAAAAAAAAGAAATTAGCGTTCATGCGTATGTACGGCCTACCGTCTCCATGAACGGTGCTTTTCGTTTTTTATCTCCAAATGATATGGAATAGTATAAAATGAATATTTACTGGATATATATGATATTTTAATCATTAATAATTTTCTGGAAATTATTTACTTATAACTACATGGGCAATCTTTTTTCAAACAAGTTCATTTTTGACTCAAGTACCAAACATCGACAAAAACGTCTGATATGAACTAATATTATTAAACAATTATTATAAAATTATAATATGTGATATGAACTGAATAACAATATCTAAAGGAGGTACTTAGTCAATTATTAATTTACAAAAGTTTATTATTCAGGAATATAAAGAAACGAACAAGACAAGTTGGACTTGAGGTAAAGGATCCTACTCCTCTCTTTCTTCTTAAGTACACTCTTTTATGTCATTCCTTTTAAAGATCATATTTCTTGTTATTGGGATGTTCTTTTATATTAATCTTAAATTAATTTTTATGTTCATGTGATGGGAGACCCTATTCTCTCTCATCAATCCATTTTGGAAGTTTTGAGTGGCGCCGTTAGGCTGCCAAATTTTCATAAGAGATCTAACCTCTCTCTTTCTTATTATGTACTCTACTTTGTGTCACTTATTTTAAGCACCTCTTTGTTATGTTGGGGGATTTTATTTTATATTAATCTTTCTGTAAATTCTATTTTAATATGATGGGATACTCTATTTTATCTCATCAATCCATTTTGGAAGTTTCAAGTGCCGTCGTTAGGCTGTTGAGTTTTCGTAAGGGATTTTTCATCTCACTTTTATTCCCGTGAGATTTATGCTACATTTGCCACAATTTCCTTTGTGTGGTGTATGTAGTGACCATTATTTTACTCATTGTGTAATATTCTTTCATTTATGAGTATTTACATCAATGATGTATTGTTCTTCTTTCACGGGGCGTATGTTTCGAAAGATTCCCATGTCGGCAAGGGAACCTTTCACCCTCCTCTTTTTAAAAGACTTCTTTTGTTGGGTCTTTTAATTTACATATTATTATGTTGGGATATGTTATCATATATCCTTATTGATGTAAATTTTATGTCCAAGTGATGAGATAATTTTTTATCTCTCATCAACTCATTTTGATGTGACGCCGTTAGGCTGTCAAGGGAACTTCTTAACCCAATTTCGATTTCTTTGGGTTCAACATGTAGTTATTGAATATGTCATCCTTTTAATATGTGTGAATGACCTTTTATTGTTTTACACTTAATATACAATTATATTGGGTGTATTTATATTTTTCACACATAATTTTTAGATTGATTTATCCTTAATTTAAGGATACCTTCTTTATAAGGGATTTCATCACATTTTACATCTCTATTGAGACTTCATTGTTGTTATGCACCAATTCACTCTTATATGGTGTATATACTGTCCTTTGGAGTATTATATCATGAATCCATTTATTCTCATTATATTATAATGTTCTGATTAAACGTTATTCCTCAATTATTGTATTCAAGTGTCTCTAATTTTGGTAAAAACCCTTTAACCAAAATATCACTTTAAATGTTTTAATTATTTGTTCTTATTAATATCCATGTTTTCAAAATGGTTTTAAGGATTTATTTATATAGATATTAATGGTTTAAAATTTTAAAATCTTCAAGGTGGTATGGGACACTTTGATTCAAAAAACTCTTTATTAAATGTTTTAAATGGTATTGAAAATGGTTTTTTAATGGATTCATTATTTCAATATCCTAAAATGTTATATTATGATTTAAATGTTGAAATGTTATGTTTCCTTTATTCATGTTTTCTGTGATATGATTATGTTATGGTTCTTGGGCATTATTATGAAGACGGTTGGTTCCGTGATAAACTAAGGGCGAGTGAGCCAGATATAGCTCTCCAATGCATTGGGTAACACGAAGGAGTGAAACGTTAAGGTTTCTCCGAATAGATTTTAGGGAATATACTGTGATGGGTATTCCAAAGATAACCGAGAGGGTTACTCCCTACATAAGAATGTTATGAATGCCTCACGTTACCTTTTATGTCATGTGATTTCTATGATTTATTCATGATTTGATGAGGTATGTTAAAGTGCCTATGTTTTATGGGTAAAATATGATTTCATTCTTATGTATATATGAACTCATTTTTCCTTTCCATATTTTTATAACCCTTACTGAGCTTTTTATGCTCATCCCAAGTTTTTGAAAAGTTTTTCACAGGTCAAGGGAAAGGTACATGATGTGATGATAGTGTCAAGGATGTGTCAAGAAATAATCCATGTTTTATTTTAAATATGTATCTGTTGATGGGAAGAATGAATACTATCTTTTATGTAACCACTTTGATTAAATGTGGAATGTAATGCAAGTTTCTTGATCTAATTCTCTAAAACTCTTAACCTGAAAAGACCCTCAATGTGTAATATTGTAATAACTCAAGATTAAGGATTAAGGCTGGGGCCTTATAACATTCCTCTAGATGAGTTTTTTAGAAGAAATACAAAACCTATATCTATTGATGTGGATCCATTTGTGGAGTTCTATGGGTGGGTATTTTGTTCTATGTCGGAAAAAATAGGGTGTTGGGAGTTATAATTTCTTATTCATAATGTGGCGTAGATAGTGACTGGTGACATCAATGAATTTCGACAGTGGATGAGGGTGACATATCACATTTAAATAAATATGCAGATCTTAGGTGGATGCCCCTTTATTTTTATGATTATGTGCATGTGTTCATGATTTTCTATCCTCAGTGGGAGAAATCGAGATTTGGGAAAGTTAATTTTAATTCTCCCTAGTATATTTGAACATTTTTTAGATTGTGGAATGTTCTTTTAGTGGTGTATTAGTTTATGATCATATCATGGCTTGATATAATTAATGACATCTTTCACATGTCCTTTCTCTATCAATATCATCATGATGAATCCCATGTCATTTAGTTGGTATATTTGTATATAGATATGAAATGAAATTCATGGAAAAACATGCAAAAATCTAGGATTAGTGAGATCATGTTTTTTGTGGATGAACCATCCCCTTGGATGGTGTTGTATGTGATATTATTTCTAGATGACATTATATGGGATATAGAAATGAAAATTTGTTCCTATTAGAGGGAGTTGTTTTACATTATCTATTTTTTGGTTGATATGATTTTTATATCATGATATTTTATGAGATGTAACTTTTCCTTTAGGATGGGTGTGTCTTAACGTTTTTAGCATATGAATACTAGAAATTATTATTCATAATGATGAAAATATATTCTTTAACATGTTTTAAAACCATATAAGATAATTAATGCAAAAAAATTAGATAATATTTTTATTTGGGTGATGAAATTACTTGATTATTGTTATTGGGATGGTGTTGTGTGTGCGTTTTTTATTTTATTTTTATAGGATGTGTGGAGGATAATATGGTTTTCAAACATTTATATGGAATTTTGGAAGCATTTATTTTGTTCTATATTTTGTGGCTTTCAATTTTTGGATATATTATTATATCATTGTAAAGATTATTTGTTCATGGTTTTTTGGTGGGTTTTATTTGCAGAAGTGTAATGGTGTACTGAGATCCCTCAGAGATATCTCCTAGGATGGATAATCAGACCCTATTTAATTCATTCATTTTTTGGTTTTGATTCTTGAATATGTGAATAATTTTAAAATAATATAATATAATATACCACGAATTCATTTCTCATTAAAATGGTAGGTTAGTTGTTGGAGGAATTAAAAGAGCTTCATTAGTGTTCTATATATTTGGAGATACAAGTGCACTAAAATATATGGGTGATAACATGAATTGGATTAAGATTGTGTACTTCTAGTTTATATCATGTAAGGATGAACAATCTATGACTAATATTATTGGTGGTTTTTACCATGAAATAAACTTGTAGTTTTAATTTATATGTCGTGAAATTATTTTAATTCCGAAGAGGTGCCATATTTTTTTTGAAAAAATAGGCTATATAAATTATTCATTGATTAAAATAGATTCACGACTTATAGTTCATAGACCTTTTAGATTTTTCACATGAATATATATTTCATGATATTAATGGGGAGAGATAAAACTATTTATAAAATCATTTCTTTGTGGTTTATTCTTCCCATCCTTCATTTCTATCAACATTTTGATGAACCCATGATGGTTTTGGGAGATCACCTATCCAATATTTACTTACATTGATTGATTGGTTATAGTGGTTGGTTATTAGAAATTAATGTTCTGTGATATATCTTTATCTTGCAAAATTACCAGATCTCTTTAGCTAGGTATTCATTATATTATTTATTGATTAGATTTGGGGTGATTTGGGAGGATTTATGAAGATTATTGTTATATTTCATGTTGATAAAGGGTTTTTGTAGTGCATTTTTATTTTCTATGTTGATTCTTCAATACGCTATAGTGAAAAATTGATTCAAAAATACTATTTAAGGTATTGGATCCGTAGTTTCTCTATTTATGAATTATATAATTTTATATTTCTTATTTTTTCTTTACATTGGGGGGATTATTATGGGTTTCTTAATAAACATGAAAATTAATCATTTCTATAAATAATGGTTATGGAATAAAATCGCATATGTTTTTCCATTGATGTTAGAATAATTGTGCATAGGTTAATGGATTCTAATAATGAAAATCACTATTATTGGGAGAATTTGGTTTAACTATCAGCAATATGTAATGTGTCCCTTGGAGTTTTTAATGTGTTCACACCTTAATTAAATGGGTATATAACATATATATGCCTAATAAATTGGTTCTTATCAAAATGTAGCTTTTATTGAAAACAATATGCTATAAAATAATGTTAATACATGAATTTACATGAATAATAATGGAAGTCATGTTGTTTTTTGTTTATTATGTTGTGATTATTGTATTTTTCCCATTTTATTTGTGTTGTTGTGTGATGATGGTGTCAAATTTATTGACCAAGAGGTGGATATGGTATGATTGGTTTGTCTATATTCAAGATGGTTGGCTTAATGATATGATGACTGTGTAATATTGGGTGTGATATGTGATGTGTTTATATTGGGCGGTGGTTATGATGTTTAGATGGTGATATTTTTAGTTTTTTTGTGTGATGGTTTGGTTTATTTTTTTTAGTGATATTTTCAGAGAGTGAAGGGAGTAGATTTTTCATGTGGTTATCTTTAATACCTAATTAGAATATGAATAAATTTTCCTTTTTAAATGAAATTTCTAGGATTGGTAAATGAATCGTGATTGGTGTAACGTTTTTACGTGTAGAATGGAATAAATGAATTTGGTAAATAAATGATCTATATATATGATAAATTTAATAACATAGTAATGAGAGTTAGGGGTATCAATATAAATTTGGAGACAAGTGTAACTATTAATATCATGTGGAAGTATGTGTTTATTATTTTCAATGTGTGGTGTTTTTGTTCTATGTAGAATTTAGTAGTGGAAATAGTTATTATGGTTGACATATTGAAGTGTAGTGGAATTATGTTGTATAATATTGGAGTTGTTTTGAATCCATATGTTGGGTATTATATGTTATTTATATATCATTTATTTAAATAATATACATATATATCTTCCACGCGAGTTGGATAACCATTCCAACATGCAATTGTTTTGGGTTCCAAATTAATTTCCCAATATCCAAGAAGGCGGTGATGTGAATAGATAGAAACCCCTTATTACCTAATATTACATTATTAGTGATGATATGGTTTGTTATTAGAGACTATGAAGTTGTTATGATATGTAATATATATCATGGGTCTAGTGAGGTTAGATGGGGGAACCAATTTTAAATCATTCTTGTTCAGGATACCCTAATTATCATCTTAATGGTTGGTTAGTGATAAGATTTGATGACCCATGAGCCTTCTTATGAGATGTCATGTGGTGATGACTAATAGTATAACTTTATGTTATACCTTTTATTGGAGAGGTAGGAAGGGTTGAATTCCAACCCACATTAGAGATGATCGGTTATCTGATGCAATATGTTTGGAAATGATGAGAGCATAAGATGTTTGACATTTCTAAAAACATATTAATTACATTTGTTAATTTAGTACCAATAAAAACTAAATATCTTTAGTCATCCAAAACATAATTTATTAAAATGATATATTGGATAACATTCACAACTAATGATCATTTATGTTTATATTTTTTCATAATTATGAAAAAATATATAACATATCAATTCTAGTGTATTTATGTGTTCATTTTTTCAATCATTCCTAAAAATTCTTTTATCAAAATATGTATTAAATATACATCAAAAAATTAACTGCATGTGAATGTTTTATAGATATTATTCATTTATATTTTTTCATCATAACCCCACAAAATTGAATCATAATAGTTGGTGAACATGGTTACTCAGAATTGGTAAATAAAACCAATAACAAAATAACTTCATTCATGAGAATAAGACAATGAAAAGAGTATTATTATATGTTCATATTTGATGAGATTAATGTAATATAAATCAAAATTATTGAAATTTGGTTAAAAATATTTATATATTCTAACAAGATTTTAAATTAGACAATATTCATAAAATTCAATTATAATGTATCTTGAGAAATAAATACTCAAGTAAAGGATCCCTTAAAAGTCAAATCATGTATTGGAAAGCAATGTAGGTATCTTGTAATATCAATCATTCATAATAAAGGCACCAATCTAGATAATTGAAATGTCTAATATAGAAAATTATAATCTAGAATCTATAACATCTCTTGGGATTAATATACACAAATTTAACCATGTCATTTTACCTAATTCATTGTCGGACTACAAAGGACCCACCCATCCATGGTATATAATGTAACCACAAATACATTGAAAATTATATCAGAAACAATCTTTATTTTATAATGATACATACGTACTTTCATCTGTAAATATTTTTTCATACCATACAATGAATAAAACATTTATAGGCTTTCTTTAATTAATATAACACCCTTGAAATTTACCATCATTACATTTTAGTAAAATTTTCCTGTAGAAAAGACACTAATTACATGTTAATTTATTTAAAAAATTCATATTCCTTATAAATAATTAATAATGATAGAAACATTGTAAAATATATCTTTTCGATAATAGGGAGCAAATAATTTTTTTATCTATAGTTGACAAAAAAATTAAATAAAATTTTCCAAACATCATTTAAATTAATGAAAATATCCTCCACTATTGATAAAATTTAAATTAAAAATTTTATAAACATTGAGAAATATTTTTTTATTTCAAAATGAATGATGATATTTATAATTAAAAAATCAAATAAAATATCAGTTATCTTGGTGGGAAAATCAATTCATTGTTTAAATATTAAAATAATGACTCCTTTTACACAACTAGAAAAAATGTTCCATGTTTATAAAATGATAAAATAATACCTTTTAAACCATTGTAATGAAAGGTAACTATAATTGAAAATTTATCTAAAAAATATTGTGCACATATACAAGAACATTCTTGAAAATATTTTTAAATTTCATTGAGATTGAAGAGATTAGATTCCTATCCAAAAGCAAAAATCATGATGGTATTTTCTTAAAAAAAATTCTTTTGATATACTCAAGTTTTCAAGAGGGAAAATTAAATAAAATCATGTAAAATTAAAAAATAGTGGTAGGTGAGTTATTGATATATTGTTTATGAAATTAATGTCATTTTTTTCTAAATGGATCATTGAACATAATGAACTCTTAAGAGAAATTATATTATAATAAAAACACATTACCAATTTAGTGACATTTGAATCATAATTCATGGAAAAGAGGACTGTTAAATGGGTCTACATATAATATGAATTAATGAAATAATATTTCAGTATTTTTTCATGGGTTAGTGATTTTCCCATATGATAAAACATGATGCATAACATGAATTATGTCTCAAATAATTTAAATTGATCCATTAAAAACCTTTGAATAATTTATAAGCATTTGATCAATGTCTTATTAAAGACATAACATAAAATTATATTCAAATATCTAGGCCAAAGATTCCTTAAAAATATAATATATCATTAATAAATATATTTTCTTTATTAACTCAGTTATGTTCATATTATGATACATGTCTCAATGAAATAACATTGAGATGAATCACTCAAAAATGTAAAGATAATTTAATAGGGAATTAATCAATGAAATGAATATATGGAACAATCTGAAAACAAAAAAAATATGTTAAAATATAGATAATTACACTCTATTAATTTTCCTGCATAGATAGGATATACCGTAATCGATAATGTCAAATTCTAACTGAATGAATTTAAATTGAGATTAGATACAAATTAACTTGTGTATAGACATGATATGTGTTGTAAGAACCGGGATCTTCGTTTTAGGTATCTATTTCCTTTCCTGGTCATTTTTGAGAAAAAGAGGAAAATCAAGAAATTTTCTAAGTTCACGCCATGTACTTTTTGAGTACATGCGATGTACCTTGTTTCCATGTGATACCATGAGCTGTCCGTGTTCAGGCCACATACACGGTGTGTAGGGGCGATGTGGAGGCCGCTTAAAGTGGAGTACGGAAAGGCCATGTACACGCCGTGTACCCCACAAGTGCACATCATGTACTTATTTTTCATTAAAGGGATTGGGGTTGCGTCTAATCTAAATATTTGTCTTCTTCTCCTGCTTCTTCGACCGGGAGCGCCCCATACGGCCAGAAACATCCTTTGAGCCCTAGAGAATCCATCAATTCTCTGAATTGACCATCGTCGATTGCATCGGAACCACAGTAGTGAGCTATTATTTCTTGTAGAGTTTCATTCCTTGATATTCCCTCTTTCTCAAGATATCTTGTGTTGAACGTTTTGTGCGTTTTTGTAGATCTATGCGGTTATAAGGAGAATCAATCCTCTTCGTCAAAGTATATTTATCTCCTAGTATTATTGTAGGTGGTTTTCTCCTTACATCTAGAATTCATTGAGTTTTATGTGCAAATTTCTACTAATACCCATGAACGGTGTATTGCGTGTTTACCGTTTTTCCCCTGTTGTTTTCTTGCCATGCTTGTTTTCTTGGGTAGAGGTAATTTGATAATTGATTAGGATAATTGATATTCTTGGATGGTTTTCCATGCCTTGTTCTTGTCATGAACTTTGGGTTTTGTTAGCCATTATCCATTATACTTGTTTTCCATCCCTTGTGACCGTAGGATGGAATGATACTCATGACATGCTTGTTGTTCTATAGAATGTTTAGCCAAGTATCTTTTTAGGTTTACTTTGGCCTTATATCATTATTATGCACTGAAAGGCATGTGACCATGAGAACCTAGTGGTATAGACTATAAGGGATAGACCGAGAGAGATTCCCAGAGAGTCTTGGATATTATAGACAACAGGAGGGTAGACCAAGTGAACATTCTCAGAGAGTCTTGGACATTATAGACTACAGGGGATAGACCGAGTGAGCTTCCCAGAGTCTTAGATATTATAGACCACATGAGGGTAGACTGAGTGAGCTTTTTAAGAGAGTCTTTACCTTATTTGAATTTCATTAAAAGCATTCAAGGCTAGATAAGGAATTGACTGAGTGAGCTTCCTTATAGAGTCTGTGATAGACCTGAGACTATAGGAGGAATTGACCAACTGAGCTTCCTATGAGAGTTTCTATACCATGGGGCTATAAGAGGGTTAGATCACGTGAACTTCCTTAGAGAGTCCCTGACTACCCAAGACTATTAGGGGAATTTACCGAGTGAGCTTTCGCATAGAGTCTTATAATTCTGTATGAACAAACCAGAGGGGATAGGCTGAGTGCACTTCCTAGAGGGTAGTTGGTACTTCTTGGATAGGTCCAGAGGGGTTGGTTGCGAGTACTTCCCATAGAGGTTCCTGTTGTGGTTATCTATTTGCATCACTGCTACTTTTTGTTCTGTGGATTGATTCTTATTACTGTTACTGCTTACTAATTACTTCCTGTGGTTTACTATTATTGTTTGTTGCTTACTGTAATATTACCTGCCATATACTCACTGAGTATTAGGCACGGATCTTTGGGTGATTTTCTACTTGGATTTCGTCTCACACCCTATTTGGGCCATGCTTTTGGGCCCAAATAGACATTGTTGTTTCATGTATTGACAATGGAAATCACTCATTGACATCTGGTACTTTATTTCATTGGAGAAGGAGAGAATGGGACCAAGCTTAGGCTTGCGTTTCTGAGAAGCTGTTTATCTTTTCTTTTGTACATTCTTGGGTATTGTTTGTATTTCCATCTTTGTGGCCTATTTGGATGTTTTCCTATATATGTATCATGCATCATTTCATATAAACATATGTGCTGCAGTGGTTTATTGTTTTAGTCTTTCGCTGTTTACTTGTGAATTGTTGTCCGATATTTACTGCTTCCGCTATTGCATGTTTTGTTTACTTCCGCTGTGAACTCTGCCAATGAAGGAATAGTTTCCCCACTATCACACCCAAGGCCCTCACTGCTAGTAGGAATCCTATGGAATTTGCTGAAATGCTCTTGAGGCCATGTGACCAACTGGGTACGGGGAACCTCTGGGTGGCTTCGGGAACCGGGACGTTACAAAGTGGTATTAGAGGAATTCATTTATCTTGATTTACTGTTTGAATCATTTAGCTAGGGATATGATGGATTCGGTAGATGGTAATAAGATGTTCCCGGGAGTAGCTAACTAGTGTATAAGAAAAATCCAATCTACCTCATTTATTGCAGTTTTCTGGTTTTGAGACTTTAAGGTTGATATGATTTCACCTAGAGTGATTCACATTCGTTGTGTTGTTATTGTTGTGCTAGTGCAGTTCTATTTCAGTCACAACCCGATGAGATGAGGGTATTCCATCTCATGTATCATATATTCTCTTGTTTGAAATCACATGCCATACATTCTTTCCATTTCATCTTGGGTGTATTAGCGATTGCATGTTGTTGTGATAGACGTTGTGTAGATTATGCATGAAATTGTGAATGAAACTTTGATACAATCCCTATAGTTTTATAGAGGAATAGTTTTTATTGTGCCATGCTTAAATGAATAAAAAATTTTGGTTCTTGAGGTGTTATGGGCCCTCATGAATCAGAACATGGAAGATAAGTGACTTTATTTCCTTGTATATGATATGTATGATATTCCATGATTTGGTGCGCGGGGAGTATGGGCCCCCACGGATCGGAATTTGGCACCATCATGTTTGTTTTTAAGTGTTTTCTAGGCTTCGGCTCAGTTTTTGAGCTACCGTCTGGAAAAACCCAGAATACCTGGCATGTACTTGACTACACGCCATTTAGTTATAAATCGTTTCACTGACTGTGTGAGCAGAAACATAGGGTGGTGAAGTAATTTTTCAGAAAAACACGTCGTATAGTAATGAGCCGTGTACCCGTCCATGTCACTAACAATATGAGTCAGGAAGCTTGTGTAGTACACGCTGTATTGGGTACGAACATGCCGTGTAGTCTTTTTCTAGGTACTCGGATGTGTCCCGAACAACAAAATATGGTGTTATCTCTCCTATATATGTCGTGTTTGTTCGGAACACGCTGAGTAAGCGTCAGCCATGTATCCGGCCGTGTAAATGAAAACACGGGTCACCGAAACCTTGTCTATTACACGTCATGTCCTTAGTGAACATGTCATGTTGTCTAGGGTTAAGAGGACCGTGGGAGTTATCCGTGTTAAGAGACTTAGGCCAGAGTCTGGAGTTCAAGTACACACCATGTGTAGAGGACAACACGTAATGTAGTCTGGTTCGTTACATGATCAAAGTTGGTAGAAGTACACACCCATGTGAATGGGCTTAAGGAACATACCGTGTAGTTTTTATACACATCTTGTAGCCATGTTTAGTGAAACTTGACTTTTTCTTCCTCATGTTCCCATTTTTTACTCTTGTGTTCTATGACCTTGTTAATCCTGGTTAATGGTGTGATTTTGATCTTTTAGAGCCATGCCTCCGAGATGTCCTCTGGTTGTACGTCAGCTACTATATGGTGATCAGACACCGAATATGGCTGATCAGGGAACTCCTGCAGGTCCTCCTGCTATGCCAGTCTTGGAACCAGCAGTTATACCCGTTGCAGGCACCAATGTGCAGTTCAAGGAGGACTTCCTGGGGATGATGAAGACCTTTCAGGGAGCGCCACCTCCTACCCCGTTGATGGCTGAGTTGATGTGGGTTTTCCAACACCATCATCCTCATAGTTTCTCAGGGGATGGATAACCCTAGGCTGAAGAGTTGTGGTTAGAGGCCACACTGACTATCTTCGAGAATCTGGAGATAACTCCAGAGATGAGGATGGATCTTTCTACTCATATGCTCCGAGACACCGCCAAGAGGTGGTGGAAGGTTATCTCACAGCCAGGGCACATGCAGAGTATGGCTTCAGATGAGTTTTGTCACATCTTCTACGATTACTTCTATCCAGAGACCTTGAGGGCTGACCGAGCCTGGGAGATTATGAGTCTCAAGTAGGGTACCCTTTCTTTTATAGAGTACTCATCTCATTTTACCGAGATGCAGCACTTCACACCGATTCCAGCAGGTGATGAATTATTCCATTCTAGGAAGATTGAGGACGGTCTCAGGTAGGAGATCCTTTCCTAGGTGAGTATTTTCTGGTTGACTGTGATATCTTCTATCGTCAACCTGGCATTGATCTATGAGTGCAGTTTGAGGGATTCTGGAGGAGTGATCCAGGGTGGTTCGATATCCAGAGTCAGTGTTCCTCTTACTGATAGCAGAAAGCCTCACATGGAGTCTGCTCAAGGATATCCGAGTTGGAGGAATGTATCATCGAACAACCAGGTTGTATGCTACCAGTGTGGTAGGTGCAGGCATACTAGGCCTCATTGCCAGAGAGACCTGATGGAGTGTTGTTCCTGTGGCAAGATGGGCCATCTTCTGTGAATTTGTTAGATCATCTCACCTATAGCTGGTGGTAGGGGTTATTCTATGACTCCGCTTATAAGAGATATTTCACCAGTTTCTAACTAGTCCAGAAACATGAGTTCTTCTAGTAGTTCGGGCTGAGGTGGAGGTCGCGACCATGGTGGTTAGTCACAAGGTTACCAGTGATAGTAGAGTGGATCAGCTCAGGGTGGTCAACCAGGGGTGCAGGGCCGCGTGACAAGGGAAACATTCACTGTGTAGCAGAACATTCAGGTACAGGATCCCGAAACTTCTACAGTTCAGGGTACGATCTTAGTAGGCTCATTTTTATCTTAATACCTTTTCGATACTGGTGCTTCTCATAGTTTTATCTCTCTTCCGTTGTGTAGAGCCTTGGGCTCTGTATCTTTTCGTCTGTCGACATGTTGACTCTTGACACACCATTGGGAACAAGGAAATCTAGCATACGTCAGTTCAGAGAATTCCCTCTTGAGGTTGCAGGGTGTAACTTCTTATGGGACCTCTATGTTTTAGAGATGACAAGCTATGATGTCATTCTTGGTATATACTGCTTAGTTCCCTTCCAGGTAGTCGTTGATTCCTATCGCCGCATCGTGAGTTTCGTATCACCGGAGGGCAAACCTTTTCTCCATTGCTACGAGTGGGATGTACTAGTGGGTAGTGCTAGACCAGAGCATCATGGGCTAGGAGTAGTTACAGCCCAGATTTCCAGTCTTCGTCTGGATGACCAGGGGAATTCACAGTTAGACTTTACTCCAGTGGTGGAACGTTTCAGGGATGTATTTCTTGCGGAATTTTCAAGTTTTCCTCCAGAGCATGAGGTAGAATTTTCTATTGAGCTCATGACAGGATTGTCACCAGTGTCCATTGCTCTTTATAGGATGGCTACACTTGAGTTGCAGGACCTCATGAAATAGTTGGAGGAGTTGCAGGAAACGGGTTTCCTCTGACCTAGTACTTCTCTTTCGGGTTTTCATGTCCTTTTTGTAAAGAAGGTAGACAACACCCTTAGGCATTGCGTGGATTATGGGATGTTGAACCAGTTGATGATCAAGAACCAATATCCCTTGCCGAGGATCGATGACCTATTTGATCAGCTTCAAAGAGCCCGAGTGTTCCTGAAGATTGACTTGAGATCCGGATATCATCAGTTGCACATTAGACCATCAAATATACCTCTTACACCCTTCAGGAGCAGGTATGATCTATACGAGTATATGGTTATGTGGTTCGGTCTCATGATCATGCCAGCAGTTTTCATGGCACTGATGAACAATGTTTTCCATCCATACTTGGATTCCTTCGTTGTGGTATTCGTGGACGGTATCTTGGTGTACTCTCATACTCGACACGATCATTCTACCCATCTTGAGATTGTTCTGAGTACACTGAGAGAAAATGAGTTATATGCTAAGCTCTCAAAATTCCACTTTTGGATGGATCAAATTCACTTCTTAGGTCATGTTATTTCAGAGATAGGAGTATTGGTAGACCTAGAGAAAGTGAAGGTTATAGTTTACTGGGAGCATCAGGAGAATGTCTTTGAGGTGCAGAGTTTTCTAGGGATGGCTGGATACTACATGCATTTCATACAAGACTTTTCACACCATCCAGCACCGCTGAAAAGTCTGACCACGAAAGGTGTGAAGTTCTTATGGTCAGATTCTTATGAGATAGCCTTTCAGGAGATGAAAGGGAGGTTGATGTCACCACCGATACTAGTCTTTATAAAGCTAGGAAAGAGATATATAGTCTACTGTAATGCTTCAATTATTGGGATGGGAGTTGTGCTTATGCAAGGAGACATAGTCGTTACATACGGGTCTCGGCAGTTGAGGCCACATGAGATGAACTCCCCGACGCACGATCTGGAGATGGAATCTTTTGATCATGCCTTACACCGTTGGAGACACTATCTTCTGGGTGAGAACATTGTGGTTTTAGCCAACCACAAATGACTCAAGTACTTCTTCACATAGCATGATCTGAATCCGAGACAACGTATGTTGGTCGAGTATCATTAGTCCTTCGACTTTGATCTTGCCTATATATCGGGAAAGGGCAATGATGTGCTTGATCCGTTGAGAAAGAGAACTCAGATTCAGGAATTTCTGGAGGCCAGAAGTGAGTGGAAGCTTATTGCTCTATTCTCTGAGATACATTTGGAGGTGCACAACAAACATGGGCTGGCTTTTATATCTTATGTAGCTGTTACCTCTAGCTTCTTGATTGGTTACAGATGAAGCAGCTATGAGACTCATAAGGCCAAGTCCTGTGGGAGAGTGTGTCGAGAGAGGACAATCCTCTTAGATGGATAGTGGGATAAGATGAGATCTTCCTTTTCTAAGGATACGTATGGGTGCCAACAGACATACGCGAGGAGCTGAGGCGGGATTTCCATTCCTCGGTTGGGGCAGTTCATCCTGGTGTCACCAAGATGTATTAGGATATTCATCTCCAGCATTGGTGGCCTGGTATGAAGATAGATATTGCTGGTTCTTTTATGAGATGTTCTGCTTGTCATGAGATGAAATCAGAGCATCAATGACTAGTAGGAATTTTACAGTAATTACCCATTCCCGAGTGGAAGTGTAATGATGTTACGATGGACTTCATGACAAGGTTACCAAGGTCACCTCGAGGGAGTGATTTTGTTTGGGTTGTCGTTGATAGGCTTACGAAGGTTGCTCATTTCTTGTCGATCATGGAGACCTTGAGTGTTGATGAGCTGGTACGGTTGTAGATCTGAGAGATTTTACTTCTTCATGGAGTTACACACTCCATTGTTTCAAACAGGGATGTGTGTTTTACTTATCAGTTCTGGCATGGGCTTCAAAAGGCTTTGGGTACGCATGTACTTTTGAGTAGGGCATACCATCCCCAGATCGATGGCCAGTCCGAGCATATGATCCAGGTGCTTGAAGATATGCTCCGAGCTTTCATTATAGAATTTGAAGGATATTGGTAGAAACATATTCCTCTCATGGAGATTGCCTATAACAACAGTTTTTAGGCAACTATTCATATGGCACCTTACGAGGATTTGTACGGTTAGCCCTTCCAATCACCATTGTGTTGGTTGGAGGTAGGAGAGGCAGCTTTGCTGGGACATCGTCTTGTTCAGGAGACCTCAGAGAAAATAGAGTTGATTTGGAAGAGGATGGATACATCACATTCTCACCAGAAATCTTATGCGGATCAGCGGATACGACCTCTGGAGTTCGAGGCCGGGGATCATCATTTCCTGCGTGTCACACCGAGTTTGGGACACAAGAGGATTCGAAGATAGGGTAAGCATTCACCATGGAATGTCGGTCCATTTGAGGTATTGGAGAGAGTTGGGCCAGTTGCCTATCAGTTCCAGTTACCTCAGAGGCACCGAGCTGTGCATGACGTCTTCAATGTCTCTCATCTCTGACGTTACATTCCAAACCCATCTCATGACTTTCAACACGAGGAGGTTGAGAGTCAAGCATATGTGTCATTTGAAGAGCATGCTATCCGGATTTTCGATCGTAGTATGATGGTTCTTCGTAGTTAGTCTGTTCCTCTGGTATGATTGCTATGACAACATAGGCGATTACAGGAAGAGACCTGGGAGAGGGAGGCTGATGTACGATCACAGTGGTCGAAGCTATTTGGGGTTTCTTCTTCTATGCCTCGCTAGGGAAATTCACGGACGAATTTAATTAATGGGGAAGTTTGTAAGAACCCGGATCTTCTTTTCAGGTATGTTTTTCCTTTCCTGGTAATATTTTAGAAAAAGTGGAAATTTTGGAAATTTTCGAAGTACAAGACATGTACTTTATGAGTACACGCCGTGTACCTTGTTGCCACGCGAGGCCATGTGCTGGACGTGTCTGGGACACACACACTGTGTGTAGGGGTGATGTGGAGATAGCTTATACTAGAGTACGGAATGTCCAAGTACATGCCACGTATCCCATAAGTACACAACATGTACTTTTTTTCATTAAATGGACCAGGGTCGTGTCTAATCGACAAATTTGTCTTCTTCTCTATCTTCTACGACCAGAAGCGCCCCACACGGCGGTGAAAATCCTCTGAGCCCTAGATCCTCCACCCATTCTTCGAATGTACTGCCATCAATTACGTTGGAACCACAGTGGTGAGATCTTCCTTCTTCTTAAGTTTCATTCCATGATTTTCCACCATTCTCAAGATATAGTGTATTCAACGTTTTGTGTGTTTTCGTAGATATATTCCATTAGAAGGAGAATCATGACTCGTGGTAAACGTATATTGATCTTCTAGTATCATGTTAGGTGGTTTGTGCCTTACCTTTAGAAGGATTTTAGTTTTATGTGAAAATTTCCACCAATACCCATGAATGGGGTATTGTATATTTACCCTTTTTCCCCTGTTGTTTTCCTGCCTTGCTTGTTTTCTTGTGTAGATGAAATTTGATCATGTTTGAGGATAACTGCTCTGCATAGATGTTTTAACATGCCTTGTTCTTGTTATGACCTTTGGTTTTTGTTAGCCTTTTGTCGTTATACCTGTTTTATACGCCTTGTGACCATATAATGGAATGATACTCTTGACATGCTTGTTGTTCTGTAGAATGGTTAACCATGTAGCTCTATATGAGTACATTGGCCATATAGCATTATTATGCACTGACTAGAATGGGACCAGGTGAACCTGGTGCTATAGACTATAAGGGATACACCGAGTGAGCTTCCAAGAGTGTCTTGGATATTATAGACTATAGGAGGGTAGACCAAGTGAGATTCCTCGAAGAGTCTTGGACATTATAGACTACAAGGGATAGACCGAGTGAGCATACCAGAGAGTCTTGGATATTATATATTACAGGAGGGTAGACTGAGTGAGCTTCCTTAGAGAGTCTTTACCTTGTTTGAATTTCCTTAAAACCATTCCAAACTAGAAAAGTAATTGACAATGTGAGCATCCTTAGAGAGTCTGTGATAGACCTGAGACTATAGGAGGAATTGACAGAGTGAGCTTCCAATGAGAGTTTCTAGACATTGAAGCTATAAGAGGGTTAAACCATGAGATGTTTCTCAGAGAGTCACTGACTACCCTAGAGTATTAGGGAAATTGACAAAGCGAGCTTCCACAGAGTGTCTTATAATTCTGTATGACAAAACCAGAGGGGTTAGGCTGAGTTCACTGCCTAGAGGGTTATTGGTACTTCTTGGATAGGACCAGAGGTGTTCGCTGTGAGTACTTACCAGAGGGGTTCCTGTTGTGGTTAGCTGTTTTCTTCACTGCAGCTTGTTGTTCTGTGGATGGATTCCTGTTACTGTTACTTCTTACAGATTACTACTTGATGTTTACTGTTACTATTTTCTACTTACTGTACTATTACTTTCCATATACTCACTGACTGTTAGGCACATATCTTCGGGTGGTTTCCAACTGGGATTTAGTCTCACACCCTATTTAGGCAATGCTTTTGGGCCCAAACAGAATTTTGTGTTGCAGGTTTAGACGACAGAAAGCGCCCTTTAACTTCTGGTACCTGATTTCATTGGAGCAGGAGAGCATGGGACAAAGCTTAGGTTTACAATGCTGAGGATCTGTTTATCTTTTCTTTTCTATTTGTTTTGGAAGTATTTTTATTTCCAGCATTGTTACCTGTTTAGCTGTTTTCTGAGATATGTATCATACATCATTTCGTATATACATAGGTTCTACGGTGGTTTATTGTTTTAGTCTTCCGTTGTTTTCTTGTGCATTGTTTTTGGATATTTACTGCTTCCGCTATTGCATGTTTTTTTTACATTCACTGTGTACTCTTCCATTGAGGGAATAGTTTCCCCACAATCACACCCATGTCCCTCGCTACTAGTCAGTAGTTTTTGGTGTTTGGGGAAAGGCGATTAATGTCATGTGACCAACCGGGTTCATGGCACCTCCGGGAGGCTTCCAGAACCGGGACGTTACATGTATTTATTTAAAATATATAACAAAAAATTATATTAAAAATATACATTATTATGTAATTTTTACATGATTTATATATTTTAGTAAAAATATATATTATATATATTTCAATGACGTATTTAATTTTTTTTAAAAATAATGTGTGGTGTGTTTGCTACATTGGACTCCAAATTGAAAAATAACCTCAGTTGGATGACCATTTTCAATGGTGTTTCTATTCCCAAAATTATTTGATTTTATGGACCAATAAAACACATAATATGTTTAATTGATTTTTTTAGTTTTGGATTATATTTAATGAATGTTTTAGTTTGGAACTCATTGAGTGATCGATGAACATGTTTTAATGAATTTTTTGAATCCTTATAAAATCATTAAAATTTTCCTCGAGGAAAATTGAATTATAGAGGGAATCTATTTCATGAATTCCATGGTTCCACGTTGAACTACCAAGAGAATTTAGTACTTGTAGAAATCTATTAGGATTCCCAACACTTTTCCAATGTAAATGGTCTAGTAAAGTACTCTATATAAATGAACTAGATAACTTGTACATGTGGAATATGATCCTATTTTTTCTATAAGTCCTTGATTTAGAAGGTGGATGTTCACCAAGTAGCATGTATACGTATAAATCTAGTAGATTGATCTTGGTAGGTCACTAACTACCTAGTGGTGGATGGTGTGTCTACAGTTGAATCATATAGAATAAATTGATATTAGAATTTATTATAGTTTAAATTAATTTAACACGGATTTCATGGACATTATAACACTATAATAATTCCAAAACACAATCTGTGGTTTTTATTTCAATAAATGGATTCTCGGGGATTATTTGAAATCCACATTAAAAGACATTCTCTTCTTCAATGTTCTCAAATTTCAAAATAGGATTCAAGTTGTCTTTCATTTTAAATAGCTTTTCTCTTTTAACAGTGATAAAAATTGAAATATCATTTCACTAGTATTATAGTATCCATTTTGTCTTTTAGTATTATATTTTTTTAATAATTGTGATAAAATATCCCTTTTTTTACAAATATACCCTATTCTTATTTCTTAAAAATTTTGTTCTTATTAAAATTAGTTTATGAGAACATGATTTTATTTTCATTTCCCTTAAAAATAAATTGGACTACATACCATGTAGTTCCAATATTTACATTTAAATAGCTAGTGTCATTGAATTTCCATATTATTGTTCAAAGGTAAAATCCAATATAGTGATTAGTTATCTTGGAAAATAATAACTCCAATAGTCTAAAAAAATAAATAATTAAATGACTATCATTGTAGACCTAGGGGTCATTTAGTTATGTTTATGAATATCTTAATATTTTTTCTTAATTTATTTTCATAAATATTAATTATAATCCTGTTAAGTCATCTATTTATTCAGATATTAATTATTAAATTAATTATTAATCTTCAAGTCCTTGTTTTATTCAAATCAACTTATATTTTTTCGAACTACAAAATCACTTTTAATTAGTTATATTTTATTCATAGACTTTTAGTACACTATTTAATATATTTTTTTCAATTTTAGAGAATGATTATTTAATTTTATTTATTATTTTATGGAAATTTTTTTAAAAATGGATTATTTAAAATTAATTTTTAGAAGTAAAAATCACCCCCACACACATTCTATATAATCATCATGGAAAAATATTTGCTATCAAAGGAATATTGAATTTCATAATTTTTTTATTTTTATATTCATTCCTTTTTAATATTGTATTAAATGTGATTAACTAATTATTTCAATTAATATACCTTTTTAAAATAGCTTTTCTGAACACCTAGTGTGGTTATGAAGAGAAAATAATAGGCGATCTTCATTTATTGTAGTTTACTATGTATGATTTTGTAAATATTTAATGTCAGCATTTTATAAATATATACGATATATTATTTATAATATTGTTCGAAAAGGAGATAGTCATTTATATGATAATTAATAAAAACACACCCCTAATGATTTCTCTACTTTTTAATATATGGTAAAGCTATGAATGTATTAGTTTTTGGTTAAGATGTTAATGAATTTGAAAGAGTTTGTTCTTGTAAAAAGTAACATGGAATGTTGAGAATATTATATGATGTGCATTAATGTGAATATTATTTTGTTGTTACTAGGGATCAAAGTTAATACCCATAGTTTCTATAATATATATCTCTTTAATTAAGTTAAATTTTATTTATATCCTACTTTATATAAATCCCCATGTTTATGGGAACCACAAAATACTATTAAAATATTATAAATTAAATTTGATAGTTATATTATTAAAATTAATTTTTTTCATAATAATGGGATTTATTTCCATAGGAAACATTTTAATATTGAAACCCAATAAAAATTTATTTATTATTACTATGGAAATAATCAGTCCACTTTTCGTAATGTTGTTTTATTCTTCAAATTATACATTTTCTTTAAAAATATTATTGTTATATATTTTATTGAGAGAAAATTATAAATAATTACTAAACAATTTAAAGAATTTATTTTATTTGATGTGGTTAATTGTTTATATCTGCATAAAAAATTAATTTTAGGTTAAATTTTTTGATTTTTATGTAGTAATTTAATTTTATGTGAATAGTTAAAATTATAAATCTATCAACTATAATCGTTTTTTTTTGTTAAATAGAAAAACTAAATGAAAATTTATATTTTAAATTAGTTTAAAAATATCATAAGTTCAATTTTTTTATCTATAATCAAATAAATGTTATTGAAATCAACATTATACATGCAAATAGTGTGGAAAATTATTTATTCTTATAATTAATTTTCGTGGATAATCATTTTTCATCAAATTTTATGAGATTAATATTAAATTAAATTATTCCAATTCTATTAATTTTACATTTGAAAATTGATACCATATTTTTAGTCATGAGGTTTTTATTTGGTAAATTGGATCCATTTTTAGGCATAATGAACATAAACTATTGTTAAATTTATTACATTCATAATGTGTATATTCTATAAATATCGTTAAAAATGTGATATGGAATTAAAATTCATCCCAAAAATTACCTTCATTTTATTATGTGGGTTGTATTATTCCATATCTAACTGAAATTCTAATATTTTGAATTTTTTACCATTTTTTAATAAATAACTACTTAAATATTATTTTCTATAATGAAATTTAAAAAAATTACTCTCACACTTTTTAGTCCCTTTATATGTTCACATAAGTATAATAAAATGACAGTAACAAATCTAAAATGTTATTATCAAAATAATTTATTTATTTTTATCAAGTTAATATAGCTATTATTTTTACTGATATAGTAATCAGTATAACTGCTTACCAAATACTAATACGATTTATAATTAATTAAAAAAATTATAAAATAGATGACTTTAAAAATATAAAATTAAATAAAATATGAATATATTGTTTTTTCATAAATTCTATAGTAATCTATATCATATAATGGATTTATGAAAGGTTTATATTGAAATTATAACTTTTTCATGGTGTCTATAATGTCAAATTTTAAATAACGATATTTTAAAAAATTAAATTAATCATATGTAATTAAAATATTATTATATTACATTATTTAATAAACATTAAAATATTGAATGTGGACAAGAGGGATACGATATAGTATAAAATTTCATGACATGTCAATTTATGACCAAATTATCCATATTCATGTAAATCTATATCCATTTAATATTTAAAAACCCATTACAATGGTTAAGATTAATATTGGTCAGTCAAGGGATGAAACAAAATCTTAAGTGTTAAATTGATAGAAAAATTTATTTAAATTTTATTAGACGATGATAATTCGAAAATATCCACTCTATATTCATATCCATGGTTGTTTGGAAGCATTATCTTTTGGAATGAATTATTTATATTTTAACATTTACTGAAATTATATGTGTTTCCTTTCCCACCATAATAAAGGGAATCTCATTTTTCTGAGTTATTCACCCCACATTGATAGATATAGCATGGAAAACCCTGCCCACTATTCTTATAGAAATTCATTTCCATTTTATATAGGTTTTAATCCTTCCAAAATTGAAATCTCGTGTCTCTTAGAGGAATGTATAAAGGATCTCTTTCAATGAATATTTAATCTTCTTTACCAGATCATTAAAATTTATTTCATCATTTATATTCTTTATATGTGTCTGAACTATCCACATATCACAAATAAAATATCATAAATTTATATATATGTAGTTATTATATGGTGAAAAATTCATCCTTCTTCTATTCTATGAATTGTTTAAACATCATGCATGCTAATGTGTGAATTAATGTCTCCACATAGTTTTGTATTCTAATTCCCATTACCACATTACATGGATGTTTATAAGGATTGTATTATTTAATATATATTAAATTTATGAATTAGTTATGATTTTAGAATTATAATATCTTATAAACCTTTTTACCAACCAATCCCGGGAAAATTATAATGTTGCTAGCGCATATAAGGGGGCTACTTCTTCTATGAAGATAATTGATCCTTCTTCAATTTCCTATTTACATGGATTATAATGTGGATATAATTAATTAATATTTTTATTATTTAATTAATTGTTAATATGTTTTAGATTATTTAAGTGTAATAAAATTTTTAGGTCTCTAACATATGTCACAAAACATTCATGAAAATATAAACTTGGTGATAATCGAGGCAATAATAATAATGAATGATTATTTATGAACCAGTGCAATGATGTAATAAGAGGACCATATATGATATTAAAAATATTAAAAATATTCATTTATAATTTAATTTGATGGTTAAATATTTTATACATGAGGATAAACCATATTCACATATGGAGAAATATGATGTAAGGGGATTCTAAATTGGATTTCCATTAATTTTGTTAAACATACAAATATTTTATTATGTTGTGAAATGATTACGTTTTATAGTAAATCAAAAAAAATTTATTTATATTTTTCTTGTGGGGATTTAAATTTAAAACCCAATAACTTCATTAATTAATACTAACATCAATGATATGATCACTGTAATGTATTTCATATCAATTTCAACTCCACTGAGTAATATTTGGTATTATCAACATATTAATTTTAGTGTAGTTCATATAATAAATAATTTAATTATTTAACATGAATATCTATTTATTCATGTAGTTAGATGATTCAATTATTGATTATAATTTCCTCAGTTTTCATTTCCAATGTTACCAAATAGCCATGATTTTATCTTAAAACTTCATTTTTAATATTTCGCTTATTTTAATTAAAGGTATCTTAAAATTATTCAATTAATATCTATAAATGTTTATTCATAAAATGTATATTTAATGATATTTTATATAATCATCATACATATCTTTTATTTTTAATATTAATCATTCTATTTAATTTTTATTAATTATAATCCAATAGTATTTCTCTTTAGATTGGATATATATTTTGTTCATACCTATATTTAAAAAAATTCCACAAATATTTCAATTATTATATCAAATTATTTTTTAATCAAATAGAATGATATAATATTATTTTTACATTGTTATAAAAGAATATATCTTTTGATTTCGAAAATATTAATTTTAACCATTTAAAAAAATCAATGTAATTCTATTTTTATCATGTACTATATTAAAATATTTTTCCATCACCAAAATAATTTTATTATTTTATATTATTTTAAGATATTTCAATGTATTCATAATGAAAAATAATATATTAAAGATTGTTATAATATATGGCTTCAATATCTATTATATATTTTCATTAAATTATTTTATTACAGACCTCATATTTTGTAACAGTTGATGGTCATCTTTACAATGTAAATAATTTATATGTCATTAACATTAACATGAAAAATTTACTTTAGTGAAATATTTTGACCTTAAAATTATATTAAATATCATTATTATCTATATTTTGTATATTTTTATTTCCAATACAATATACTATATATACAGATAGTGTTTTACATTGGTTGTTATTTTATTTAATTAGGAAATATTAATATTTTTATTAATTAATAAATAACGAACTTTTTAAATAAGGCATAATATTTATAATTCATGTTTTCATTCAATATATGAGGATCTCATTGGACATGCAGTGATTGGTGGGACCATAATTTTATTTCCAATCAGCACATCAATAGGTCACATGAGATAAATAGGTTTTATGTCGTTATTAAATGGGTTTATTGGAGTATTCCTACCCATTTATTTACACTATCTTAGAATGCGGATTTAAGGGTAGAGATTTCAAAATGTCTATGATAGTGAATATGAACATTTTTTATTAGCCATATTATTAATTCAGTTTCTATTTTCAATGATATTTCTATATTATTATTATAAATGGACGAGTCTCTTGATAAATCTGTTGATTAAATATCATATATTTTTAGTTATTTTCTATTACATATTTATTATGAAATATTTATTTATGATAGATTCTATAATACAAAACCCATATTGAATATTTGAGATTACACTTTTTTTATTTCCCCAACATATGAAGAAGAAATCTATGAATGAGTTCATGTTTGCTGATTCTTTTCTTTTCGTATTTTTTATTTTTAGTTGCATTTTAAAAAATGGAAATTATGTATGTATCTCGGTATTCAGTACATCAAAAATATTATGTTATTTAATATAGAATCTATTGTATCTTATTAAAATATAGTATGATATAAACGAGACAATGGTTACTATATTTTGGGTAGTTACTCTTGGTATTAGAGTATGTTTAATATAATCAATTGGATGAGTATTTAAAAAAATATTGATTATAAACAAACACTATATTAACCAATTATTATAATTATATTTGTAGGAAAAGATCATATTTTCTTTAATATGGTTTTTAAAATTACATTTTCCTAGAAATATATCCTTATCTTAAAACTATATGTAGATCTTATTTTGGTAATGATACTTATAAGGGTAATAAACATGAAATGATTCAATATAATGTTTCAATTACATCATTGTAGTTCAAAATGAGAACTCACATAATGTTTACCTCTATTTTCGGTCATCATGGCTATTCATGGATTATTTTTTTTTCATTATGATCCATTATGATGCATTTATATATATAGTGACCATGAATATTATAAGAGCAACTTATTGTTTCATAAATTGAAATGTAGGGTCTTATGATACAAAGATCTCATAAATTATTTTCCTAATTTATGGCTTTCTCCCAAGATTTATCTTTACTCATAATATTGTTTTTGGTTTTATAAAATGGTTGGGGATAAAATTAATCATGTTTGTGAGTAGTATAATAGAAAATATTATTACATTAACCATCATAATAAAATTGAAAAATGATTTAGATAGAAAAAGACATTTTCTTATTTCTGATATATTTTAAGTATTTCTGATTATCATAATGAATCATAAACAAATCTGGGACTCACCAATGTAAATAATTAAATATTTATCTAAGTGATAGGGTTCTGGAAATCATGGAGGAACATAGGCTCAATTTTCATCATGTCAAAAATATTTAATGCACTGGTTGGGAAAATTTATCAAAGGAACATAATAATTAATTATATGTTCAAAAAAATGATATGGATAAATGAAATATAAATGAAAAAAATTCGAGAATGATGAAATTAAATTAGGTTCCACATATGATATCATTTATAGTTTAATTTATAGAGTATTTGGAATAAGTAAATTTTCTCAGCAAATTACATAAATCATATTGTTAACACCTTGTCCGATGAAGGACATATTCCATATTAATAATTGATGTGGATGGATTGAAGTGTTTATATATTGGGATATTAAAATTATATTATAGTATTTATAGATTAACGGTATTTTAGATTTATGATACATAAAAATTTTAAATATGGTTATGAAACTATTTTTCATTATAGATTATAATGAATATATTGAATAGAACTGATAACAAAGAAATATAATATAGTATTAGTTAATTTCATTATATAAAATTTTTTTAATAAAAATATTACACTAAAAATATGGTTTATATTGAATGAGATAATGGAATTCTATTAAGAACCATGAAATGGGATATTTCATTACTAACTAAGTGATTTAGGTCATATTTGATGAAATTTGAAGCATTTTTTAATTTATTTAATATACTAAATAGTTTATCCTTTTTTGGAAAAAAATCATGTTAAATTTTTATTTATTTATATTTTCATTGAGGTATTATGAGAATTCTATTTAATAGTATGTTTTTAGTGAATATATGTTTATGATATACAAATTTTTTATATATAATATTATGAGTGACATTTGGTGGTCTATGGATAAATGTTTAGTAAAATATTTATATGATTTAGTTTTTGATTTCATAAATTATATTTTGGGGTATTTTTAAAGTTATCTATTTATAGAATAAATTATGTTGAACATTGGGAGTTTTTTTTTGATGTTTTAGAGAATAAATTATTACTAGATAACATGTGATAAACCTTTTAGTTCGATTAAATATTTAGAGAAATAATTAATTAATTTCCATTCATTATATTCAAATTATTTTATGATAAATTATATTCTTAGTTCATTCAAAATTTAAATTAATCTTGAATATTCTATTCATAGAATAGTAGATGGTGTGTAAAGTTTTCAAAGGAAACCCAATAGATGAATTTTATAATTAAATATAATTAAATCATGTACTTTTATTATATTATCTCCAATATCATGACCATAAATTAATCCCTCAACATTATTAAAGATAAATTAAAATTAAAATGTTCTCTAATAACCTTTATTTCTAAAGATTTCATAGTCTTTTCACCCAATATTTATTTATGTTTTTTTACTGTTAAACATCTCATATGTGTATTCCCTATCACTATATATTAGTCCATGGAAATTATTGTTCCTCCTATGATAATGTTTTAACATCCCTCAAATGTTATCCAAATGTAGCAAACGTAATACATGATATTGTTGGTTACCATTATGTTTCGCACATTATATTTTCATAGGAAGGTGTCTTAACCCTCTGTACGATGTGGGGTTCCAATAAATGTATTTTCATGTAATAACAACTTGATGATCAAGATAAAATTAAAATATATAAATTTACCTATTGTGGAATAATGTTAAACCCTATATTTTCATAATATATTTATCTTTACGTAAATTTAATTTCATTGATAACTTACATTACGCACAAAAGTGAGTTTAAAATAACCATGATATAAAACCAAAAAATTATAATTTATTCATGACCATTATAACATACACATTAAACTTGTATTTACGAATATGATTATCAACATTATGATATATATATGAATTTCATATTCAATTATAATTTATTTTTTATTTATTTAAATATAATCCCAAAATATTCATTAATGTTATTTCATTCTTGAAAAACATCGCTTTCATAAAAAAATTATTATTTTTTCTATTTGTATGTGAATATTATAAATATTTATATAAAATTTATTAAATTAATTTTTTTGAGAGGGTTTAATTTTCTCAATCATCACATCATAATTAATTGAGGGTTATATAATTTGACTTTTCTAAAATGAATGAATTTTTAGTGAATAGTGAAATATATAGATTTCACAAATACAATCATTTTTTATTAAGTCTATTATTTTAAAATACTCATCCTATTTTGAATTTGATTTAAAATAATATTATATACAATTGATAAAAATTAATTCACTAAATATAATTATGATAAATATTATACTACACATTAGTATAAATATAATTAATACTTAAAAATTAATTTTCTTGAAAATTTCATTTATCATGTTTAATAGGATTAATATTAAATAAAAGTCTACTATATTTGTGGTGTGAAACAAGAAAAAAAATTATATATTTTGATATTTTTTATTTTATATTGGAAAATATTTAATATTTAATATTATTAATTATAAATAGTTTCTTTTATAAAATCTATCACATCAATCAAAGATAAATTGGGTAATAATGTATTAAATTAATTAGATATAGTGTTTACAAAAACACGTCCATTTAATTATATGGGTGGAAATTAAAAATATATGTCTATAATTCTAATATATGGTATCATGGTTCTATTTGACCTTATTACTGACATTTATAAAAATAATGTAAATAAAATTATAAAATTCCCCTCCCATTAATTTAATTCTATTTTATTTTCAAAAAACGAAAATATAATGTTATTAATGGATATAAAATAATCATTTTAACATAACCAGTATTTACAAGTGCATTAACAGGACGAAAAAAATGTTTATTTTTAATAATTTAATATTATTTTTTATATTTAATGATTAAAAATAATATTTAATATGTCTAATGATTTTTTAAAATGAAATAACCAAGAAAAAAATTATTAAATGAAATTAAAAATTAAATAACACACTCTGATAATGTGAGAAAACATTAATAAAAATTGAACTACAAATTGATAAAAATAAATCCATATAAATAATTTTTTCCTCTAGAAATGGAGATGACCATGTTTGTTTAAGGTTCAAATATTCACATCGGTTTCTAATGGGTTTATTCGTAGAATCGGAAACATCCAATTATTCTATTTCCATTTGGACTTACTTTCCAAAGGTAGGTGCTAATTAGTTGAGGACCGGTGAGGCTTAAGAATATGCATTAGTTGAGATGATGGGAGGTCGGACATATCACACCTTTTGGGAGGAATTGTTGTCTACTCTGGGACTCTCTTTATAGATTTATGTTATGTTCGTGAGTCCTTATTACATTGCGAAGTATAAAAACGAGTTTTCCTTAAGATTTGACAATAAATGATTTACATGTATGAGATTTAGAGAATCATTTATATGTATTTGAGGTTCTTATCGATAGATAATCATCTATATTTGTTAGAGATTCTTAGTCAATGGCATCCTTCAACACATTATATAATGATCGCTTGGTTATTATGATAACCATACTGGTTATAAATCCACTCAGCGGGGAACTTGAAGTTTATTGACGTTCAGAAGGACATGGAGTATTTCAGTGTTGGGATCGTACCCGCAGATGGGCTACCTACGTATCTTTGATAGAAAAGGAATCAGAACCCACGTTTTTTGGGAATTAAGATATATTTTAACATCATATAGGACATATTATAATTAATGGGTGATGGGATTGAACCTTAGAAAGGCTTCCTAAGTATTCCACTTTTAAGGTAGAGATCAAAGTCCACGTAGTTCGGCTGGGAATTGTGGGGCTTACGTATGATTAACGGCCCCAAGAGATGTGTCGTGGTTACTTTAACACTCTAATCTCAAGTGAGTCATTCTCAGTGTGAGAAACAAGAGGCATCAATAAACCAGACAATTTGTGCCACGAAAGATGATTTCACAAGAAATGATATGGGGCTTATGTATGTATGATTTCCCAAATAGATAAAGATCAAGAATTACTTTAGAGGAGAAGCCCAAGAACAATGTCCATAAAGGTATATGTGCTTTATGGATATTTGGATGCTCTAACTTGGGGATTACTCCTAAGGATGATGCCCAAATTATGAGGGGACATGTGATTGGGTTTTATTCCTGATAAGGAAACCCAAATCAAAAGAAGTTATGATTGGTTAAGAGAAATTATGACTGGGGATTATTCCTGAGAATGAGGCCTAGGTTAAAGGGAATTGAGAACTGGGGCTTACTCATGAGAAGGAAGCCCAGGTTATGGTACATGAGAACGTGGGCTTACTCCTGAGAAGGAGGGACAGGTTAAGGGAATTTGGGATTTGGGGCTTTCTCTTAATGTGGATGCCCATATTTGCGAACATGGGGATTACTCCTAAGGAGAATTCCAAAATTAGGGGACTTGGACTAGGAGTTACTCTTGAAAAGGAGGCTCATGTTAAGAAATTATGACTGGGGATTCCTCCAAAAAAGGAGGGCTAGGTTAGGGAATTATGATTGGAACATACACCTGAGAAGGAGGCCAAAAATTAAGGGAACTTGAAGACTAAGGCTTGATCCTCACGAGGATGCCCACATTAGGAAATTATGAGTGGGGCTTACTCCTGAAAAGGAGGCCTAGGTTAATGATCTTCTCATCGTAAAATACGTGGTCGAATGAATGAAATATCTAACCTTTGTGACATAAAGATAAGTAAATCACTAGGTTTTGAGAGATGCTTCAATGAATTCCATTCATATAAGGAAGAAATCCAAGGAATCATGCCATAAATGGCTTTAAAGAGGATTATGAAGGCTAAATCTTGTAGTGGGGAGGTGGATTTGAAGAAAAGAGTTGAATGGACAGGAGGGGCACCCAAACGAAGGTAGGTTCACATGTCCTGTTTGGGCGCGCAGGTCATGGTCGCATAGGTATACCTGTGAGACATAGTTGTATTTGCACGACGGTAAACCCATAGGGTAATACTTGGGCGGGGCTTGGCTCAAGCCCTTAGTATTATCCTTAAAGACTTTTATATTAGTCTCTCACAAGTTATATTAACGGGATAAGGCGACGTACAAGTGTCATCAATTCCTTGAAGGGTTAGACACATAGGCACACATGTTTTGATGAATTTCAACACATAGGTCATGTTCCTCCTCCTCAGATCTTTCGTTCAAGGTAATAAATTACCTTATAAGTGTTTGGAAGGGTTTGAGAAGATACTAGGGAACCGGGAGCTCAAATCTGAGTTTTTGGATTTTTTCCTCTCGAACTTGGGGGGCCCACATTGGGTATTTATAAGCTTCTGAAGACCCTGGGCGAAAATATAATAGGGCGTGCAGGTCACCTGCGTGCCAAATATGTGGCGCGCAGGTATCCTACGTGACCCTCTTTGAACTTGTGTGACCCATGCAGATGAAAGTCCTTTTTCAGGCCTTTTTCAATTTTTGATATTTCTTCAAAGGATGAATCACTTTGTGTTATGGTATTTTTCTTTTCATTCATTTAGAATCTTTGAAGAAATGGAGCATCAAAAAAAGAACCCCATCAGAGTTAGATCTGAAATAAAGGAGGATGTGACTCTGAGGTAAAGGAGAAAATCCGAGGAATTGTGGTGTTTAGGTGTTGAGCATGTAGATGGTGTCGTACAGGTGTGAGCCATGCAAGATTCGGCGTGCAGGGGTGCGTCCTTGCCTATAAATATGTGACAATTCTTGCGCCAAGCACCAGGGATTCAAAGAACGTATCTCTCTCCATGTAGGTTTCTCTCATCATGCAAGTATACTAATTTTCCGCGTTTTCATTACTTCTATTCATGTCAAGCAGCTGCATAGGTATTTTGACCTACGCAGTGATACCTATGCGCCAAAAACCCGTGCAACAATGTTACACCTGCGCTCCAAAATTGAACATGTGTGCCTTAATGCCTTCCATTTTTTCACTTTTGTTCACAAATTTTATGAAAAAAAACTCACTTAATTGTTAATTATTCGACCATTGTGCAGATTCAATGGCTCATAGAATAATTGGAATAGTTGATGAAATGGCTAGCAAGTGGATTGCTGACATGATGATTATTGTTGGCCATGATTATTATACTATCTGAAACAACACTCTACTAGATTTGGCTTAGTACTTGAAGAAGTGTCATCTTAACTTTACAGATAGAATCTCCTTGCCTCTGTATGGGCATGGTCATCTACAATACGTCAACATTCCAGATGCAAAGAACTATATGTCTGAGATGCATCTCCACTTCTACTCCTTTATTTTTTTTGTGTTGTGCATTAAGAGAAACAACAATGATGCCTACTTTCAAATTTTTCCTCCATGCCATTTCATTGAAGATATTAAAATGGAAAACCATGGGATGATATGTTTTCCGCTGCTGGTTGATGGGGAGAAGACTATCATGACATTAGAAACAATATCTGAAAAGAGTACTCTTTCCAAATGGATCTTTAATTCTAATTCTCCATTCTCAAATCCATATATCCATCTTCCAAGTCTCTTGGACAGAAACAGAGTCACTGTTGGATCATCAAGAAATTTTCTCAAAACTCACTCAAGAACATTATTTAATAATTGTTCCAAGAAGAGATGACATCCATGCGTCTCTTATTGTATCCCGTTGAATGAATGAATTCCAGGTTGCTGCTCATAAATCTCGGGATGTCGTAAATCAAATGAAGAGTTATGTTGTTAACCTCTTTTAATTCCTAAAAAAGAGAAGAGACTCCAATATGTGGATGTCCTTCTAAATCGTGTGCATCAATGAATAATACTTTCATCTTCAATCATTTCTGCATTTCTTCTTTTGCTAGCTGCTTTAAATTTTTACCTAATCCAATGGGCCTAGTAAGCATAGTTTGATTTTTTTCTAGGATTATAAAAATAACCCTACAAACTTTGAATCAATATAATTGCTCAATATTACCTAAATCATATGAAATGTATGTTTAGTGAGCTAGGACTTGACTTTTTTTAGAGTGCCCTTGTCTTTTGTGAGAAGTTTAAAGTCATGCAAATCAGACATAAAAAGGCTAATGTTTAGGGTCGAAATAACATTGACCGAATGTATTAACGTTGACTCAATTCCTTGATAATTTATCTGAATACATATTACCACAGTCACGTATGGGAGAAAACATGTAAACTACGACTTAATAAATTTTTCAATCTGAGGAATGATACGAAAAAGGGATAAAAGGCATTAGAATAATTATTTCCCAAGAATAAAGTTACCACTATCTAACAAACCCATTTCTGGGGTTGAATAATGCAGGGATGCTTAAGGGAATTGGCTGTATAGTCAAATAATATCATCTGTTGGCTGATAGGTCCGTTATGTAGACTACTTATGAAAGGCTGCCTAAGGGTACGTGCTGCATAATCAGGAAAAATAACTCTTAGAAATTTTACGTTTCTATTGGTAAAAAGACAGTGATAGTTTATGGAGATTCAAATTTTTCAAAGGACATTGTCTGATGTATGGAAATAGGTACTTGAATATGTAGATGATATTTCCAATCAAGATTATCGAAGAATTGGATGAATATTACTTCTACGAAGGTCTGACCCAAATGTAGGGAAGATAAATATAAACAATATACCTGAATACTTTCAGATCACGAAAAATAGTATGAGACAAATTTGTTAAGTATGGATATTTTTTGTGGATCCCTACATATTGTCATTATGACAAATACGGACAAAAGAGGTTTTTCTCCCAATAATGAAGTTACCTCTATTTGAAAAATCCTTTAGGTGGTTGAATTTTGTAGGGATACTAAGGGAATTGGCTACATAGTCAAATAATAGCATCTTTTGGATAATAGGTCTGTTATGTAGAGTATTTATGCAAGGTCTCCTAGTGGCACTTGGTGGATAGTCAAGCAAAAGAACTCTCAGGTATTAGACATTTTGTGGCTAGAAGTCAAGAAAATGGTTATGGATATATGGAAGTATTTACGGTTAGGAGTATGACACATGAAGACTGAGTATTGTCTAATTCATGAAGTAAATACACAGACCAATGCTAACCATAATCATGTTGTGGTTGGGTCCTTGATTAAGGTGTTGGACTTCACTACGTTTCCCATAATGATGGGAATCAAGCAAAACATAGTTCTTGAAATACAATTTAATGGCATGTGGGATGAGAGTGTAGGAGATCTTAGTTTAGGGTCATAGAGCTCAAACCATAATAATGAATACATATTGTGTTTTTTATAAACCTGATGTGAATAAAGACTGAGGATTTCATTCCACATTCATGTTTTTCACAGGGGGACTTTTCATCAAAGGGACTGAAAGTGGAATTTGGGGTTAGGGCCAAAGACATAGGGATGGATTTGAGGGATGCTCGAATGTTCCTACGTATCCCATAAGGATATAAATCAAGCCACACATAGTTCATGAAATACCCTTTGTACAGATTTGGTTCGTACAAGTGAATGGTGAAAGGGGGACTTTATTGCAATGATGGATTGACCCAAGATAAAACGTTCAGGCATTTCCATGTATGCACATTGGCTTTGGAATATAACATGATTAGGGATCAATGTAAATAATGATTCCCTATTAGGTGAGGGTGTTAATGAATGTTGTAGTTTATTGTCCTACATAACAAAAGGTGATAATAGTTTAACGTCATATAGCAATGACGATGGTGAACCAATGTAAAAATTATTGGTTCTGGGGCTGCTTCACATATCAACTTCATATGAGATGGAGGTGAACTGAGGTGAAAAGATTGGTTTTGGGCTTGATCCTGATGAGTTTTCCTACGTACCCAGCCTAGAAGGCAAGGATCAATGTCCGCATAGTTCAATTTAAGAATGAATTGGTGATCATATTTTTCTTGAGGAAAACAACCTGAAAAATGGTGTCAGGAATTACACATGTTTTGCGGCCCAAAGAGGGTGTTATGGTGGCAGTTTACTCTAAGCTCACGTGATTCATACTCGGTGTGAGAATTAAGAGTTAGAAACAACCATAACAATGCATAGTTTAATGTCGTGTTGGATGAAGAGACTATGAAATTTAAATTCTTGCAATGAGGACTATTGGTGAGGCACAGTTTAGAGTCATGTATCAGGGAAAAAATAAAGTTTAACATCATGTAGGATGTATTAAGGGACTCTGTTCAGTTTTACGTCATGTAAGATGAATGGGAAGTACAATTTAATGTCATGTTGGAAAAATATAGGGACGCAATTTAACATCATGTTGGACGTGAACAAATTTTTGCATCATGTTGGAAAATAATGGTGTTGTACAGTTTAGCGTCTTGTAGCTAAGACAATGTGGACAATACAGTTTAATGTCATGTTAGATGAAAGGGGGACTGTGCAGTTTAATGTCATGCAGTAAGGACAAAATATAACACTGTTTAACGTCATGTTGGATATATTAGATACTTTTTTCATAGTTTATCATAATGTTGGAAGATGACACAGTTTAACGTCATGTTGGACGATGGGGAGAACAATTTAAGGTCATATGCATGGACCATCGATTATGTTGTTTTACGTCTTACTTGATGTAAGGGACTTCTGTATAGTTTAGCATTAAGTAGCAAGTACATCATAGTTTAATGTGATGTTGGACATAATGGAATATGTAGTTTAATGTCTTTCAGCAAACACAACATATTTTAACATCATGTTGGACAAAGAAGGGACTGTTTAGTATAATGTCATGGAGTAAGGAATTAATAAGGGTTGTATAGTTAACCATCATATTGCAACGACAACATAGTATTATATCTTGTTGGATGTAAGTACAAATAGTTTAAGGTCATATGCATGAACCGTGATATTTATTTGTATTATACAAAATACTTATTCCGAAATTTGGCATTGGTTGGAGTAGTGATGAGTTCTCCATCCATTGAGATTAAAGAATAAGCTCCAGTGGAGTAGACCTTATGTATTGAGTAAGGTCTTTCACACTTTGGCTCATGCTTGGGAGGTTTCTTTCCTGGTATCTTTGGTGTTCTGAGAACCAATACCAATTCTCCCTGAATGAATGAAAGAAGAATAACTTTTTTGTTGAAAGCTCATTCCATTCGATTCTGATAGACTTCCAAGTGGTTCAGGGTGAACAATCTTTTCTCTCACATCGTTCCAATTCATCCAATCTCTTGCTATTTTTCATATATAGATGACTAATCACAAATGGATACTCTGATCAAGGGTAATTGAACTTCAATGGGCAATAATGCTTCTATTCCATATAGCAATGAATATGGAGTTTATGGAGTTGTCGTGCGGGTGGTGGTCTGATAAGCCTATAAAGCAAGAAAGAGTTTATCATGCCCTGGTTTATTATCGCTATCCATCATCATTTGTTGTATATTTGAAAGTGTCTTGGTGAAGGCTTCTATTTGGCCATTGGCATCTGCAAGATACCGAAAGGAATGGTTGGATTTGATTTTGTATTCTTGATACAACTTCCTTACCTCAGATGAACAGAAGATCGTGCCATTGTCTATCAATATGGTATGAGGGACACCAAATCTGGTAATGATGTTAGACTTGATGATGTTAACAATGGTTGTAGAACTAAATTCATTGAGAGGTATAGCCTCTTCCCATTTGGAAAAGAAGTCAGTTGCAGTAAGAGTGTAATTGAACTTCTTAGATGTAGCTGAAGGATAAGGTCCTACTACATCAATTCCGTATATGGAAAATGGCCACGAGTATTTGAATGTATGAAGAAACCCAGGGGAATGATGAATGAAGTTGGAATGTACTTGGATAGAATGACAATTCTTTGTGAAATAAACATAATCATGTATCATTGAAGGCCAAAAGTATCCAAGCCTTTAAATTTGATCAAATAGTCTATGTCCGGACAGATGGGCACCACAGATTCCTGCATACACTTCTTTCATGACAGTAATTACCTATTCAATGTCAATGCATCTAAAGAGAATTCCATAAAAAAGTATTTTGTATAGAATTTTCTCAAGGTGATCTAGGCTATCATAAAGAGTAAAATTGACCACACGTTGGAGGATTTGTTCATTCCCAGCTCTATCAAGTAGAAGTGTTCCATTTTGAAGGTATTCTATGATAGATGTCATCCATCCTATAGTATGGCCACATGGTTGATAAATGGGAATAATTTCATTGATTTCTTATGTTCTAGTTTGAACATAAGGTGAAATTGTACGACAGAGGAAAATATAGATTATTGTCTCGTCCCGATTTGGATCTACTAGAGCTGTGGTTGTATTAGGAAATGCATCAGCTTGAGCATTTTGTGATAACGGGAAATAAGAAATTGTCAGTTCCGAAGGAAATTCCACCATTAACTCTCTGATGTAATCATACAGAGGGATTAGTTCTTCTTTTTTGATTGTATAATCCACATCAACTTGTTTGATTACCAGGTCTGAATCACCATTCACCTTTAAGTGATTCACTTGTTCCTGAAGCGCTTACTCCAATCCTATGATGATATCTTGGTATTTTTCTTCATTATTTGTCCCTCCTCTCAAAAATGAGAAGGACTAGGGTAACACTTCCTTTTATAGGTAAATATGCATAGTTCATAACCCAACCTTTTTTAATTTAGGATCTTACATTTTCTCTCCTGTTGGACTTCTGGAAGCACCATCAAAGTTCATTTCCCATGTTTTGAAGAATATCATGAATAGAGATGACTTCCTCATCAGGAAGTTCAATATATAAAGATGTATCTTCTATTGAAGTATGTTTATAAAGGAAATCAGCAAGATCTTGACCCTTTATTGCCTTTTGAGACACAAAGTAGATATCAAATTGATGCAAAATAACTACCCACCTTTCTAGACATCCTGTAAGAATTGGACGACTAAGGATTAATTTGAGCGGGCTATTGCGAGATTCCAAATGGACCTCAAAATGTTTCATGTAGTGTCTAAATTTCTGAACTATAATGATTAATGCTAGGCAGTAAGTTTTAATACTTGAATATCAGGTTTCTGCTTCATGTATTGTCTGACTGAGATAGTAAAGGTTGTTTTCATTCACAACATCATTCTTTTGGGCAAGGAAGGCACCCAATGATCACACTAAGGATGTCACATAAAGAATAAGTGATATTCTTTCAACAGGTGGCATTAATACTGGTGGACTCAAGAGACATTTCTTGAAAATGTCAAATTCATCATGACATTCTTCAGTCCACTGGTATGTGACTCCCTTCTTCATCAATTTGATGAAGGGTAAACGTTTTCCTTCCATATTGGTGATGAAATGCTGAATATAGGCCACGTTTCCTTGAAGTCCTCTGTATTCATTAACATTTTTAGGATGTGACATACCAATGATTGACTTTTTCTTCTCAGGATCGACTTTGATACCATGATGGCATAGAAAAAAGGCGAGAAATTATCCTGAGGTTACACCAAAAGCACATTTCAAGTGGATCATCTTCAAATTATTTTATCGTAGTTTTTGAAATATGAATTCCAAAATAGATAAGTGATTAGAAAGTTGTTTCGATTTAACCACCAAATATTCCACATAACATTCAACAAATTTTCCTAAAAATGGTTTGAAGATATGATGCATGGCATGTTTATATGTTGCGCCTACATTCTTCTGGCCAAAGCGCATTACCTGATAGAAAAACACACCATGAGGGGCTCTAAAAGCTGTAGATTCTTCATCGTATGGAGCCATTCAGATTTGATTATATCCAGAATATCCATCCATGAAGGAAACACCTTCATAGCCAGCTGCTTCATCAATCAAGAGTTCTTTAATCGGAACTGGAAAATCATCCTTAGGACAATGCCGATTAATCTCTCTTAAATCAATGAAAAATCTAATTTGTCCATTATTTTTTTTTCACAGGGACAATATTATCCAACCACTTGGGATATTAAACTTATCTTACTAATTTATCTGTGATATGCTTAACCACTTCAGCTTCAATTTTGGAAGCATAATTTTGGTGTGTTCTTCTTAAGGCTTGCTTAAATCCTCGATGTTCTTATGAAAAACCCAAACGATGAGTCGCAACATCAGGATCATGCCCTGTAATTTATCTTTAATTTAGAGAAACTATATCTTGATTTTTCATTAAAAATGAAATATACATTTCCTGCTCTTCAAGATTCATGGCCGCACTAATTAATGTGGGGTGTGGATCTTTTTTTGTATCCAGATATTTTTCTCTGATATCATCCACAGTAGTGGATATACCCTCTTCAAAAGCTGGAGGAGAATCCTTGATATCTTCCTCTTCTTCTTCAACACATGTTATCTCTTCTACTTCAACTTGCATAGTATATGACGTAGCATAATTTCCATGATTAGGAGAGATGTAAAAAATGGAACATCTTGAAGAAGATACTTATATTTCTGACCCTATTAATGATGAAGGGTCTTCCATGGGTAATAAGTAGGAGGCAATGGATTGAGAATCGACATCATCGTTTACCTCTGACATTGCTATAACTTCTTCTGGCCTGGTTGGTGAATTATAAACTTTCTAGGTTTTAGTGGATGAAATGAAGAAATCTCCATCTGAGCTTTCAGCATTGCATGGTGAACTTCTCCCAAGCCGTCTGGCTTGATTTCCATAATTGAAATTATGTAAGTTTCAATAAGAGTATTTAGATTCGGGTCTATCCTATCAATTTGACTGATAGGCAACACATAATCTGTACTCACATGTGTAAATGGGTTTTCTAGAATCTTTTAAAAACCAGATGGAGCATTAACTTTGGTAACCTCCCATGTTGTGGATTTCTCCTTACCCTTCATGTGATAAAATTACGCCTCAATGTATTGATATTCACATGTTTTGAAGGGGCCTTTATCACCATACAATGTCCCAATTTGACCATTGAAAAAATATCTGAGGCATTGATGGTATGATTAAGGGATAGCCACACGTTAATGTTGCCAAGGTCTTCCAAGAAAAACATTGAATGCTATATCATGATCAAAAACCATAAAATATGAATTGGATACAAGGTCTCCAAACTGAGTTCTGAGTGTAGTCTTTCCCGGCGGTTCTTGTTCATTTTATCATATACTTCCAACATCAGAGTAGAAGGATATAAATCAGATTCTATGAGGCCCAACCGACAAAGTGTATGAATGGGGATGAGGTTGAATCATTGAAAGCTCTTCGGATGTCCACACTATTGACCTTTCTTGATAAATACAAAGGTATAATGTGTCCATGCACAACCCCATCCTCATCTTCATTTATGAAAGATATCACTGCATGGAATTCTGCAGGATCATTCTCTACATGGTAGACTTCAGCAGCAAAAATTATAGTTTCGAACTCTTGAGGACTTGACAAAGCCTCAATGAGTGCCTCCCGATGATCCTTGGATAGATTCAAGGAATCTAGAATTGATAACATGGCCGGTACTTGGGGAAAATGTTTCAAGACATAATATTTTTGATTCAAAGGGCTGTGTTTCCCAACAGGAACATGTGGTTTCGTAGGTTTGATAGAAGTTTATTATTTGGAAGAAGATGCATCTTGTATTGGGGTAGGAGTTGGAAATACTCATAGCATTCAGATATTAGACCGAATAGGTATATTTAATTGCTGAGAGGAAGAAGGTGGAACCTCTAACTGATCATCCTGAATAACTGTACCAGGACTGAATCTGCCTTGCATGGAAGAATTTTGTTGTTCTTCTTGACCATGCTGAAGGGATCTAGTATGAGTTTCTACTGCATACACAGTTCTAGCATGGGTAGAATTGGAATAGTGGTTTCTCAGATATCCATGTTTTCCTCTGTATCCCAATCCTCTGGAACTCCCTCTATTTCCTCTGTTTGATACAGGGAACACAAGCTCATCAAGATCAAAGATATGACTAGAATAAGGATCTGTTAATGAATCATGTTAACAGAACAAGAGATAAACTCTTTATCTGATAAAGATTCTTCCTGATTAGCGCGTTTAGGCTGTGCCATTTGGCGGGGAGGTGCCCCTGGATTTGATGTAGATGGCATAAAATCTTCCAGAGTGAATGAAAACTAGGTCTTTGACACAATATCATCTTCTTTTTACTGTTCCTCTTTCTTTGAATTATGTCATTTCTTAGAGGAATTTCCTTATGATGAAGAGGGTTCTATGGTGGCATTCATAGCAGAAGACATAATTGGTATCTTCAATTGCATTCGCAAAATGGCCTGAGTACGGTTGATCATTTTTTTACTATCCAATAATCATATTTTTTAGCATTTTTGATTTTGACTTCTTGCCACTCCCCTTCTTCCTCTGGATTTGAAGCAGTAACATGTGCTACCTGAGCTAAATAACTTTTCAGTTTGACTTGTCCCGAGTACACCATCTTTTGTAGGAGGTCTTTGAAGACAAAACACTCCTGAATGGGTTGCACCAACATTTGATGATATGGGAAATAATTGGGATGTTATTCACCTACTTCCTTGTTAGGACTTTTGGGCCTTTCCAATTAAACCAAATTATTTTCGAGAGCCAAAATGAAGTAACCAAGAACTTGTTCATTTCAGAAAGAGTAAACTTTTCTCTTCAGATCCTCAATTTGTTTCTGTCTTTGATCTCTTTGATCATATTGAGGAAACGACGTATGTTTTTGTCTCTCAGGAGGTGGATCCCTTCGATAAGATGGAGGTTTTGAAGTAGAAGTAGGTACAAGTGCTTGTTTATGCATAACTATAGCAGTCTCTGTATTAACCATTATCCTTCCTAGATATGATGGAATTACATGATTTTTATCCTTAGTCTTTGTAAGAGTGTCTTCAATCTATTGAGCGATTAAAGTAGGATATTGAAAACCTCCTGTGTATTTCAAAGGGATTAATGGTGTGCGTAATTCATCATGCAAAGTTTCCACATAGATTGGAAAGAATGCTTCTTGAGGGAGTGTTAAGATTAGGTAAAATTTTAATCCCTTCCAACGAGCAATGAAATATGAAACTCATTAATTATCCAATTTCTTACAATTTTTAAATTAAAAAACTATTGTCTTTGGAAAAGTTGAGCTAAATTGAAGAAGGAAATTTTAATAGAGATCCTCCAACTTGGTAATTGATAGGGATTTAAAACATGTATACCAGACAAAAGTAGGCCATTGTAATGATTGTACATAAAACCTTATCTTAAATGCTTCTTGTTGCTGAGGGGTTCCCATCATAGTATTGCAATGAGAAAAAAAATGTGTTAAGTGTTACTCTGGGTCTCCCGAACCATTAATTATTTGGAATGTGGTACATGAAAAATTTGACGGGGGAGGAATTTCATCAACCCATTCAGGGTAATCTCTCTTTTCTAGTTGAACCGGTGAACGCTTTCCTTCTATAGATTCTAGCCGAGCTGTTAATGACTCAATGGTATCCATTAAGTATTTAGAAACATCTGGTTGAACTTGGACTTGTGCAAGTGAAAATACTGGAGCTTGGATAGGGGGGGGGGTGACTGGGACTACTACTGATGGTAGTACCACTAGCTATTATTGCACATGACCCATAGGATTAGACCTGTGAGGGTTTACTGTTAAAGGATAATACTCTTGATCCATCTCAGTAACCACAACAAAATATCTTGGCTGACTGACTCCAACATGCTTATGAGGAAGACTACTTTAAAGTAGTTCTGCATTCAACCTCCTCAATTCCTTCATTTCTGCCTATTGTTGTGCGAATCATTGCTCTAGTGAGAGTGATTGGACTTCTCTAAAGGAAGGAAATGTAACATGATTCTTTCATTTCCCCTTGTTGGATGCATTTCGGAGAGGGGGGATTTTGTTATTTGATGGAATACACAGATTCTGGGTAAGCCGTTGATTTCTTGTATTCACACCTTCTTTATTAGTGTATGTGTGTACAACATCTTGAGCATGAACATCCTCATCTGATCCCTCTGAGTGAGCCTAATGTTCTAGAGGATCAGCAACAACGGAACTGATGACATTAATTTATTCATAACTAAATGCATCCCTTCTATCTTCATTTCTACGATACTATCTTTTTCCATGTACTTGATGAGACACTGCCTTTTGTTGAGTTGATCTCTCAGGAACATCTTGATGAACCGTAACATGGAGATAATCTCCTGATAATTCGGATCTTCATTCCTCTTGGGGCTTATTCCCTAATCAAGATAAGACTGACTTTATCTAATGAAGAGATTGAGGATTTGAAAAAGTCCCCAGTCCGATAGACTAGGGTTGTTCCTGTGGTTTTTGCTCAACTGCTCGAATCCTATTTGTTGATTTCGAGGGTTGGGATAAAATAGTCCCTAGTCTGGAAAGCTGGGGTGGTTCTTGAGCTACTACATCTGAGACATTCTTAAAATATCTTCGGATATTTTGGACTTTAGTCCAGAAATTGGCTGGATGAATCAACCTACATCCACTCTAATCACCTATCTCAAATGACCGTTGGATGATTTTTGACACTTTTGTCACTTGATGATGAGCTTGCTCTAAATGAGAAGCATGTTCAATATTTTCATTTGCCTGATGCAAGAGTTATTTGACAACTTTTTCTCTGTATACCTGACTTTGAGAAGAACTAGTTGAGGCATGTTCTTGAGTGATCCTTTGATTACAAACACAACCAATTGGTTGTGGCCAGCTGTGGGCAATAAAAATTTATGAGACCACAATCGGAGGGCTTTGTTGACCGGAGATTATAGTGAAATGAAGTGCTCCATGAACACCTCATCCCCTGATATGAATACCAGATGGGGCATTGGAAATTAACTGGCGCATAATTCTTAGTGCGCCAAGGCATGAACAGTGAAGGGCCCTCCACTACTATTCAGCCATCGGATATCAAGAAACTGAGAGAGATGCCAATTCAATTTGTTTTTGTAACCCTTATATTATCTTGACATGATTTTATTATTAATCATAAGATAATATTTTATTTTTCAATTGACAACGAGTTTTCCACATGTTGAGAAAAATATCGTCAATACAATCATCCATCAACATTTCTGGAATGTCATAATGAGTGTCAGCCAAAGGCCAAAACATGACTGGTACATCACCATTCGCCAGTTGTTTTCTCATATTCAGCATTTCCTCTTTATCATTCGATAAAGATTCTTCTTCCTGATTAGACCAAAGCTGGTGCTTCTTTGTTGTTTCATCAGATTCAACAATATTAGTAGAGAACACATTTTCCAAATTAGAAGATGCATGACATAGGGGTGGTTTAGAAAATTACCTACACCTCGAGATATCTTTTGGTTGAGAAAGTATTTCACCTACTATCGATAAAGCATCAGACTTGACTGGCTTCACAATTGCAAGTGCCTCAAGATAAGAGGGATTTCTCATTACTGTATTGGTCCTTGAAAAATTTTCTAGGCAATGCGAATTACTACTGTGGAGAGGACTTTCGCAACTAAATTAATCATTATTGGGAGGACCACCATGGTGGGTTACAACAAAAGATGAGACCTCTTACTCCTTAGTCTTCTGGCCATGTAGAGGGTTGTCGTGGATCTCATCTGAAGATGATACTTCGAGATCGACCAAACTGTCATGAAGCAAGAATTCATGAGGAATTATTTGATGCAGATTTTCATAATTAATGTCCCCACTACTGGGAAATGAGAGAGAATAATCTTCAGTTGCAACAAATAATTGTCTGAGTGCATCAAGATTTCCAGCATCGAGAAAAACCTTATTACAGATTGTCTCTTGATTTCGTGACTGTGATGGATCGGTCTTCTTCTTAGATTCCTTCTTACTCACTTTATGAACCACTTGTTGAAGAAAGTTGTTATTATGGGCTGGTGTATGTGCCTCTTCAAGGGAAATAATCAGGTTTGGCTGATTATCTCCATTAAAATTAGGTGAATGTGCCTGAATTGGTTGTCTACATGACATAGGGGAGTATTCCCCACAACCCTCTTGGACTAGAAAAGAGGTGTGTGTCTATTCCTGAGTGAACTATTGATGTGTCACTCCACTTGCAGAGATAGATTTCCATTTCTTTCCCTGTGATGATGCTGAAGCTGTTATAATATCTTGGAAGGAATCCAGAATATGAGTAGAGATTTTCTTCAGCTCCTTCACTATTGTTAGAATGTGCTTGGGCAATTCAATTGTCGTAACGGGAATATACGTCCATTCCGTGCTTGGAAAAGGTGTGTGTTCCTTCTCATGTCCTCTTTTTACTGTCAGTGAGTTATGACAGTACTTATGTGTGGGGTCAGAGAGTTGATTCTGCTCCAATTTTGTTGTCGGGGCTTTCCAACTACCTTCTTCAAGTGCTACCAAATGAGACTGTTGGTAGGCTTCATCAATACTAGCAGGTGTATGTGCCTAGTGATTTCACTCCACCGAATGTGGTTGACGAACATCCTTCAATACTGGTAGTCGAGGAGGCTGGCAGGATTGATGAGTGTAAGTAGGTGAATGTGTTCGTTTACTAGTTGTCAACACATTGGGTAGGTAGGCTTCATCTTATGCAGCCAGACAAGCCTGTTGACTAGATGATGATTTATAAACAGGTGTACGTCCCTGTCTATAGTACTCCTCCAGAATATCCTGGAGGAAATGGCGTGTTTCTCCTAGACGAGTCTGCTGAACAACAGAATTAAAACGGATGGGTTTGTGTGACCGCTCGTTGCATTCCACCAAGTTTGGTAGGTGGACTTCTCCAGAAATGGAAGAGATAAGAACCTTCTCACCATTGACCAGTTTTCACCTCCGGTGGTTCATCTTGCCTACTCGGTTTCAAGGAACCTGAGCTGAACGCCTGGAGATGACACCCTCATCATGTTGAGGGCACACTATCGCACGAGTTTGGAAGTGATTGTGGTGGGAGCCCTCAAGAAGGACTCATGTCTCCTTAAATTAAGGCCTTGAGTGACCTTCTCATTCACCACCTCATACTATGGGATGGACTGGTGATTTTCTTCTGGAGATAAAAACCCGAAATGGTGGGAAACGGTGGTTGGAACCACCTTCTTCTTGATCACTGGTCGTCACTGTCCGGACAAACCGGGTGAATTATTGAATTTGAGGGCTTGTCGAGCAGCCTCCAGAGTCAGAATTGTACAGTGTCGATGGTATTCTTTAACCAGTGCATTTTATACCCAGTGTTGAAGATGTTGAGTAGGTGAATAAATCGTCAGAGCGGATGACAATCCACCAAGAGTAGTAGTAGAGGTATTCACAGCAGCGGCATTCATAGGTGTGAACTTAAGAGAATCCATTTTTGTAACACAGGAGATCTTGGAAAAGAGTGCATGTTTGATATAATATACATAATCATGATAACTTCGGCCACTACATCTCTTGGATGAGCACATATGTTATTGATTGAATTGTTTTCCCTCTCATTGAGTTTTAATAGGGGCCTAAGAAATAAGTAAAACATCATTTTAACATGGTTAAGTATACACGTCGGGTTTACCATTATTTTTTCCTATAAAAGTGAGGTTGACCTTGTTTGTTTAAGGATCAAAAATTCCATTCGGTTTCTAATGGGTTTATTCATAGAACCAGAAACATCCAATGATTCTATATCCATTTGGACCTACTTTCCAAAGGTAGGTGCTCATTACATTTGGACCGATGAGGGTTAATAATTTTCATTGGTTGAGAGGATGAAAGGTCGGACTCATCACACCTTTTTGTGGGGAATTTTTTTCTATACTGGGAATATCTTTATATATTTAAGTTATGTTCTGGAATCCTTATTAAAATACAAATTATGAAAATTATCTTTCCATAAGATTTGACAATCAATGATTGATATGTATGAGATTTAGATAATCTTTTATATGTATTTGAGGATCTTCATCGATAGAGAATCATCTATATTTGATAGACATTTATATTCAATGGTATCCTTTAACACATTATATAAATATCTCTTGGTCATTATGACAACCATATTTTTTTTAAAGCCACTCAGCAGGGCACTTGAAGTTTATTGTCGTTCAGAAGGACATGAAGCATTTCAGAGTTGGGATCACACTCGCAGATGGGATACCTATGTATCCTAGTTAGAAAAGGAATCAGAAACCACGTAGTTTGGTAGTTAAGATATAGTTTAACTTCATATGGGATGGATGAGACTTAATGGGTGCTGGGCATGAAACAGAGAAAGTATTCATACGTACTCTACATTTAAGGTAGAGATCAAACTCCACGTAGTTCGGTTGGGAATTGCGGGTATTACGTATGATTAATGTACTAAAGAGATGTTTCGTGGTTACTTTTACACTCTAAGCTCACGTGAGTCATGCTTAGTTTGAGAAACAAGAGGCATCAGTAAACCTGAAAATGTGTGCCATGAAAGATGCGGTCACAAGGAATGATATGGGGATTATGTATGTATGATTTCCCAAATAGATAAATATCGGGACTTACTTTAGAGAAGAATCCCGAGAACACGGTCCATAATGTTATATGTGCTTTATGGATAATTGGATGCTCTAACATGGGGATTACTCCGGAGGAGGATGCCCAAATTAAGAGGGGACTTTTGATTGAGTTCTATTCCTGAGAAGGAAACCCAAATCAAAAGAAGTTAAGACTGGGGCTTATTACTGAGATGGTGCCTCAGGTTACAGGGACATTAGAACTGGGGCTTACTTCTGAGAAGGAGGCCCAGGTTAAGGGACTTTAGAACTGGGGCTTACTCTTGAGAAGGAGGCCCAAGTTAAGGGATTTTGGGATTTTGGGCTTACTCTTATGGTGGATTCCCATATTTGAGAACATGGGGATTAATCCTATGGAGGATGACCAAATTATGGAACCTGGACTGGTACATACTTCTGAGAAGTAGTCCCATGATAGGAAATTATGTCTGGGGCTTACTCTAGATATGGAGGCCCAGGTTAGGGAATTATGATTGGGACTTACTCTTGAGAAAGAGGGCCAAAATTTATGGAACATCAAAACTGGAGCTTACACCTATAGAGGATGCCCAGGTAAGGAAATTATTACTGGGGATTACTCCTGAAAATGTGGCCCAGGTTAAAGATCTTCTCATCATTAATATATGAGGTTGAATAAATTAAATCTCTAACTCCTGTGACATAAAGATATGTAAACAACTATGTTTTGAGAGATGTTCCACAGAATTACTTTCAGATAAGGAATAAAACCTAGGAATCATGCCATAAATGGAATTGAAGAGGATTCTGAATGTTAAATCACAAAGAGGAGAGGTGTATTTGAAGAAAAGAGATGAATGGACAGGAGAGGCACCCAAAAAAATTTAGTCTCACAAGTCCTATTTGGGCGTGCATGTCATGGACGCGTAGGTATACCTGCGCGACAAAGGTGGACTTGAGCGACGGTCAACCCATAGGGTATTACTTGGGTATGGCGTGGCTCAAGCCCTTATTATTAGCCCTAACGACATCAAATTAGTGGCGCATAAGTTCTGTTGAAGGGATAAGGTGGTGTACAAGTGTCTTCAATTCCCTAAAGGGTTAGACACTTAGGTGCAGAGGTGTTGATGAATTTCAACACTTAGTCCTTGTTCCCTATCCTTAGATCTTCCATTCTAGGTATGAAATTACCTTAAAACTGTTCAGAAGGCTTTGAGAAGAGACTAGGGCACTGGGAGATCAAATATGAGTTTCTGTATTTTTTCCTCTCAAAATGGGGGGCCCACAAGGGGTATTTATATTGAGACCTGAAGCTTGACGTATATGGACTTACATTACTTATGCGGAATACTTATTACATATCAAAAACACACACATGGACCGTAATAGTTTAGTGTCTATGGAAACTCGGAATATAATCTTCTAATCGTGGTGAAAGATCTTCAACATCTCCAATAAAGATCTTCCTTTTTTTATACCTAAAACCTTTATTTATATCCTGGGGAAAAGAAAACATAAAAGGGTGATCTAAAATGCTCAGTAAGGGTAAACAAAAGAAATATCAATCACATCATATTCATAAGAACATAACATTTTTGAAATCTTAACCTGCAAAAGAGATCATAATATCATAACATGGGATAAATCATAGTAGTGAAATGTAATCCCAATAATCATAACATAAAACATGAAACTTTGTGGCATACATACATAATCATAGAGAATCATTTCTTATTAGTCAAGGCTCATTGACAAGACTATCATAGTGGACAAAGTCCATTTCTGAACCGAGTTCACTACTCGTTTCAGTCCTGTTTCACTTAACCGGTTTAACTGCCATTCCAGCCATGTCTATCTCATGAGATCTAAAATCATTAACCAATGCATTTGAGGGAGATATAGGTCCCACCAATCTCATAATGATACCATTCTTATGTGTGCCACAAAATCAGAAAACCATACATCATAGCATAACCCATGTAATAAAAATGGGAATATTAAACATCGTGACAGCATAAAACAATTCATATAAGATAAAGGAATTCATAAAAATATAATTCCATCATAAAATAGTCAAATAAATTTAATAATAGGGATAAAAACAGAACCCTTTATTATCTTAGATGGAAAATAATTTTGATAAAACACATGAACTCCAGTCTTGATCAAAATATCTTTTCTTCTTCAAAAACACTTTTCCTTTATTAACAAGTCATACATTTATAAACTAAAAGAAGTTGATTAAAAATAAACATGAAAACTTGTAAAGGAATCTTCTTGGAAATAATTTTTTAAAAATTCATTCATGCCGTATAAGTTAAAAAAACATTCTTCGTACTTTTGTCGGAAAAGTCAAAAAGTACCTCGTACGAAAAATGACAAAAGATTCCTTTAATATCCTTTACGAAAAACTCACTGAAGGGTAAAATTGGATTTAAACAATTTTAGGTGGATGGAAATAATATTATATATTGAGGAAAAAAGGATGTGGATGATAAAATACACCTCATTAAATGCCAAAGTATAAACAATCTCGGATAAAAATGAGATTATGATATTTCCCTTACCTTTGTCTGATTTGCTTCGTAAGTGTCCAAACCTCCTGTATAATGATTTAAATAATGTCATTGACTTATTACAGAATCATACTCATTGTTATGATATCATATATGGTTCACTTATGACTTTATTTTACCCGTTCTTTTGTAAATTCCATGTTAAAGAGCGTTTTGGGTAAAATTGTTTCATTTGTCGTCCGTGTTTTGACTTGTAAGTATTCATATGATTACTTAGATCATGATTACTAAATTCCAGAATATAAAACATGATTTATATATATAATATATATTCAGAATATACATATATATAATAAATCAGTAAATGGAAAGAAATACACCGTTCATGGAGACGGTAGGTCGTACGTACGCATGAACGCTGTTTTTGTTTCCTTATTGAGTTGAATGAAATTAAGTAGATGACATACATATATATACCTATAAATCCAGTATCATTATTATTTCATATATTTCATAATTACTTATTATATATACTTTATAATCATTCATGAATGGTTAAAGTGGAGAATGAATCTCATCGCATCGTGGAGACAGTAGTTCGTATGTACGCACGAGCGATGATATCATTCTCAAGAACGTGGTACTATATTGGAATGTATGTATACTATTTCAGAATCAATATCACATTAAAATAATCATATATAGTAATTATTTACACCATTATACCCATCAAAGTACGGTGGTGGTGGAAAATATATTTCACCACGGCGTGGAGATAGTATTCTGTACGTATGCACGCGCGGTGATTTCATTTTTCGTAGGATGGATAGACGGTGAAATATTGTTGTTTCATACTTATAATAAACAATCAGTATATTAGTGATACTGATGTTATTACTTCATAAAGAAACAACCTAAGAAGAAGAAGTGGAAGAAGAAATAAAGTTGAAAGAATCGGTAACCGACATTACCTCTTCATTGAAGCGCCTCTTTGAGATCTCCTTTTAGGGCACTATAATTGGTCTTTGAGGAAGACCAGAACCTCTAGGATGTTGATAGGGAAGTGGAGAAGAGAATTTGGCAGTGGTTGGCCGAGATTTATGGCTCAATGTGGTGTGAGAAAGAGAGGGAGGGGGGCCCTTTTATAAGAGAGGAGAGGGGCACCTTTGGAATAACTAAAAATATTATGTTATTATAAAGCCAAATTCGTTTTTAAGTAGCTAAAAATTAATTTATTTCAAAGATAAGGTGGGGATGGGTCGCAATAATTTCATATAATCTAATTTAGACAAGTTTAGGTTCCTATTTTAACCTGATCATTTATATCTAACTTTATGTTAGATAATTTTACATTTACCGTGTCTTCTTGTTTTCATACACTATAAGGTTACTAAACTAACTATATCAAGAAAAAAGAACCTCAAGTTGTTTATTATTAACATAAAAAACGTTATCTAAGTCATCTGTCTGAACCTTAGATTTTTTGGAATAAAATAACAATAAATAATATAATATTTGTTTTAAAAACTATTTTATGTCAATTTTGACACCATTTAGTAATTGATTTTTTTGAAAATAATAACAGAATTATTAGTTTGAAAAAGTTAATTAAATCAATACTAACATGTCATATTAACCAATAAAATTAGTGGAATTTATAAAATGTCTCAGATTACATTTATTTGGGTATTTATAACATCAATTATGTCAATATTTCATTAATAAGATAATTACTGCATCATTTTTGTGTTATAAATAAATTTAATTATTTAATGTCTAAAAATTAAAAACAAAATTCCATTCTGTAGGAAATCGTTTTATATTTCTAATGAGTATTTATAGTCGAATTTATCTTATTCATAACCCTATATTAAAAATGTTTTAGTAAATAAACATTGATTTTAACTCTTTTAACTCTTCTTTGATTTAAATAATAATAAATGTCCTAATCAAATCCAGGTGGGCCTAAATGGTCATATTGTATTCCTGAGGTTGTTTTTGGTCGAATTACATATATCCAATAGAATTAGGACATGTGTTAGGGTAATAATAATAACATTTTTACCCTTAATTACCCTATTTACTTTTAACCGTAGTAAAAAAAGTAAAAAGTTGATATTCGCCAAAAATTATTTTCATCTCATTGAACCAAATTTTACTTACTGACATCAACCATGTATCTCGGATTTTTGAAATTCCACTCACAGAAGGGGTAAAATTATGTTTTATGAAAAATTCATTTTTTTAACTACCACTTAGTGGTTTCAGTATTCATCAAAAAATGAATGTTTCCAGAAAAATACCAAAAATTAGGCCTAAGATATATTTGATATTATGAACTCAAAAATGATGTCTATTATACCAAATTCAAAACATATAAGTTGCATTAATTTATTTAATAATTAATTACCGTCGTCAAAACAAATATCGTGTTCTTAAGAGATAATAACTATCAAAAGATTGACACTTGTTTATGCCTATTTTAAATGTGAAATTACATCAAATGAACAAAATTGTATTAAATTGTAAATATATATTCTAAATATAATTTAAGACCACTAAAAATAATAATTTATCACTATTAATTATTTCGATTAAAAAGGTTGTTTTTAATTAAAACTTAGTAATTTTCACTATTTATCAGAAAATGAATGTTATCCAAAATGTACCAAAATTTCACCCTAAACTAATTTCGATATTCCGAATCCAAAAATGAAGTCCATTTTTTAAAATAATATTTTCAAAATTTCAAAAAGTGGTTATTACTATTCATAACGGCCAGTTTTAATAATATTTTAATTGCATATCATTGTTTAGTGAAACTTGGTATTACGTACTACACAAGCTATCGAGGAAGGTCACGATTTCTCTTAATTCAAGGAAAGTCAAGCATGCGTGTTATAAAATCTCCTTTTGGTGTAGCGTACAACACAAGACATTAATGAAATTAAAAATAATATTTTTCATAAAATCTCGGGGTGTTACATTCTACCCCGCTTAAAATGAATTTCGCCCTAAAAATTCGTCGGGGTTATAAATGGTTTACTAGTCGAAAGTTTCTTTAATAGAAACCTACATCTTAAAAAGGAATACCCAAACCAATCTTTAAAAACAAAAGTATGAAACGTAACAGTTACCCAAATAAACTAATCACTGGGTTTCCACATAGGTGAAAATATGGATATGGATCTAACCATCTTGTTCTGATGGAGAGAGGTAGAGAACATTGCTATAGAAAAGCCGACAATCACAAAGCCATAAATTTGTGATGATCTAAGGTACCATTTGATTCATCAAATATAAGAGCACTAGGGTAACATTTTTGGTTTTTAATATCGTTGCCCTAATGTTGATGAAATTGGAAATAGAAGAAGTACTTTTGTGATTTCTGTATAGTATCACCATTGGTCATTCTTTGGACAATTTACACTTCATATCTTAAAGAAATGAAGTTGAATTTTTCATTCGTGATGTTTTAGCAGATCATGTGATAGAATGATGGGTCATTCCATCTGTCTCAAACCAAATGTTAGAAAAGTTATCAAAAAAATACATAAGTCCATCTATAGTGAGATTAATGATATATGGTTCTGAAAATGGACATATACTTCATATATCATACTTCTTAATATAATAAAACTAGTTTCTACTAAACAGGGACTTCATGTAGGTCAGTGGTAGGCGATAAAGGCCAGTTTTACTTCAGTTGCGGGTTCGATTCCCACGGCCTTGTCCAACGCGAAGGGCTGTCGCCCGTCCTGCAGGTTGTCCTTTTTCTAAAACTATATTACTATAACATCCCATCAATAATATCGAAAAAACTTCTATCCTTAAAAAATACTAACTTATGTCCAACATAATCCATTCTAATCTTTAGGCTTATCCATAATACTGCAGTAAACTCTCATAATATAGTGAAAACGATTACCAGATATTTAATACCATCGTTGATCCCTATATATCATAAGATATGTCTTGTTGGTCACATTCCAAACTTTCAAAGGCCTTAATCATGTATTCTCTTGAATACCCATTGAACCTTAGTGAGAACATGAATGCATTTAAAAGTTAACACTTTCCACATACCAAAATCCTCAAAATTCTATATACTCAAACCATGATATCACTTAGTCCTTATATCAATCATGATCTCATGAATACTGTCAAATATTTCATTTTCTAGTTGCGCATATCATCTTTTTTCCAAAAATATCTCAATCACTTTCCATGGTTACCGGTACCATAAAATTATTGAAAACCTCAATAGACCTATACATAAATAATCCAATATTCCATGATACTATATACAACATTATTTGGGAATCCCATTACATAAACACTTAATCATTCCACCACATCGTTATCATATTCAACATCGCCAATGGTGATCACATGTGACATCCCTTTGTCCTTGGACATAAGTGGTTGCTCATGTCGATTATAACTAACCCTTGGATTAGGGCATTTATCAGCATAATGCCCCATTTCCTTACACTTTAAGAATTGATGTTTAGTTGGTTCATTCTGTGTATCCCTTCCTTAGTTTGCATCATTAGTCATCTTCTTCCCATCATTGTGGCATTCAAATGCCCAATGACCTTCCTTTCAACATCTGAAACATTTAATTGTCCCATTAAGACAATCTCCACCATGCTTCTTTCCACACTTTGAGCATAAGGAAACATTCATCTTCTTTTCACCATTATTCTGAGATTTCTCCTTGAACTCCGTATTTCATTTCTTGTCAAAACTTTGAGATGGATAAGTAACACCAACATCCATTTCTACCTTGATAGCACAATGCACAATTTCTTCATAGCTACTGAAGTCTCTTATAGCTAATACCCTTCGATGATTTGGTTTTAAGACACTGAAGAATTGATCAACTTTACTTTCAGGTTGGATGACAAATCTAGATACATACCTTGAAAGCCTTGTAAAATTCGATTCGTATATACCAACAGATTCATAATCCTTTTGCTGTAGTTCAAGAACCTCCTTCTCCATCTTTGTTCGAAGAATACAAGGGAAGTACTTATTGAAAAATAAGTTCTTGGACTTGTCCCATTCCATGGACACAATTTTATCTCTTTACCTCGTATTCTTGATAAGATTCCACCATTGATCAACTTCACCTTCCAAACGATATACTGCTAAGATGAATTTATCATGTTCAGAACATTAAAGAACTGAAAATATCTTTTCAGTGGTATTGATCCATTGTTCAGCAACAAGTGGATCAGAAGACCCACTGAAAGAAGGTGGAAGTTGCCTCATGAAGGACTCAATAGAATATTGTTCCCTTCTTTGCTCATTTGGAAGTCCAGAATGATTCATAGCTTGTGTAAGTATAGCAATAAGATTTTACAGTCCATCTCTAATAACAATTGTTTGTTCAAGAGGAAAATCATTGCACTATCCATTGCATTGATCAACACGGTTCCTCCGGGTTCCATCCATCGTCTAAAACCTAAAAAGAATAGTGTGAGAGGTAAAAAATAATTCTAGTGAAAACAACATAATAAAGGGTGAGTACCTTCAATATCTAACATATTAGGATTAATTCTAAGATTTTTAGCGCAATTCTAGGACTATAACCTATACTTATACTTAACCTTAGGGACATCCCTAGACATACCTTATAAAAATCTATAGGAATCTTACTAAAGTTCTCGCATCCTAGTTTCCAATGGTTGACTAAACCTTTCCTCTGATACCAACTGTAGAGACCCGAATCATGATGTACATGAACATACATTACTTTTGTGGAATACTTATTACATAACAAAAACACACACACAAGGACCGTAATAGTTTAGTTTCTTTGGAAACTCGGAATATAATCTTCTAATCGTGGTGAAAGATCTTCAAAATCTCCCATAAAGATCTTCCTTTTTTTACCTAAAACCTTTCTTTATATCCTGGGGAAAAGGAAACATAAAATGGTGAGCTCAAATGCTCAGTAATGGTAAACAAAAGAAATATCAATCACATCATATTCATAAGAACATAACATTATGGAAATCATAACCTGCAAAAGAGATCATAATATCATAACAAGGGATAAATCATAGTTGTGAAATGCAATCCAAATAATTATATCATAAAAGATGAAACTTTGTGGCATACACACATAATCATGGAGAATCATTTCTTATTATTCAAGGCTCATTTCCAAGACTATCTTAGTGGACAAAGTCCATTTCTGAACCGTGTTCACTCCTCGTTTCAGTCCTGTTTCACTGAACCGGTATAACCTTCCATTCAAGCCATGTATATCTCATGAGATATAAAATCTTTACCCAATTTATTAGAGGGATATATAGGTCCCACCCATCTCATAATTATACCATTCCTATGTGTGCCACAAAAGCAGAAAACCATACATCATAGCATAACCCATGTAATTATAATGGGAATCTAAAACATCATGACATCATAAAACAATTCGTATAAGTTAAAGGAATTCATAAAAATATAATTCCATAATAACATAATCAAATAAATGTAATAATAGGGATAAAAACAGAACCCTTCATTATCTTAGATGGAAAATAATTTTGATAAAACACTTGAACTCCATTCTTGAGGAAAATATCATTTCTGCTTCAAAAACACTTTTGCTTTATTAAAATGTCGTACAATTGTAAACTAAAAGAAGTTGATTAAAAATAAACTTGAAAACATGCAAAGGAAGCTTCTTGGAAATAATGTTTTAAAAATCCATTCATGCTGTATAAGTTAAAAAAAACATTCTTCGCACTTTTGTCGGAAAAGTCAAAAAGTACGTCGTACAAAAACGACAAAAGATTCCTTTCAGATCCTTTTCTAAAAACTCACCTAAGGGTAAAATTGGATTTAAAAAATTGTAGGTGGATGGAAATAATATTACATATTGAGGAAACATGGATGTGGATGATAAAATACACCCCAGTAAATGCCAAAGTATAAAAAATCTCGGATAAAAATGAGATTGTGATTTTTCCCTTACCTTATGTTCGATTTTCTTCGTAAGAGTCCGAACCTCGTGTATAATGATTTAAATAATGTCATTGACTTATTCCAGAATCATACTCATTGTTATGATATAATATATGGTTCAAATATGACTTTATATTACTCGTTCTTTTGTAAATTCCATGTTAAAGAGCGTTTTGGGTAAAATTGTTTCATTTGTCGTCAGTGTTTTGACTTGTAATTAATCATATGATTACTTAGATCATGATTACTTAATTTCAGAATATAAAACATTATTTATATATATAATATATATTTAGAATATACATATATATAATAAATCAGTAAATGGAATGAAATACACCGTTCATGGAGACGGTAGACCATACGTACGCATGAACGCTGTTTTCGTTTCCTTATTGATTTGAATGGAATTAAGTAGATGACATACATATATATACACATAAATCCAGTATCATTATAATTTCATATATTTCATTATTAATTATTATATATACTTTATAATCATTCATGAATGGTTAAAGTGGAGAATGAATCTCATCATGTCATGGAGACGGTAGTCCGTACATACGCACGAGCGATGATATCATTCTCATGATTGTGGGACTGTATTGGAGTGTATGTATACTATTTATGAATCAATATCAATTTAAAATAATAATATATAGTTATTATTTACACCATTATACCCATCCAAGTAAGGTGGTGGTGGAAAATAGATTTCACCACGGCGTGGAGACGGTATTCCATACGTACGCACGCGCGGTGATTTCGTTTTCCGTAGGATGGATAGATGGTAAAATAGGGTGGTTTCATACTTATAATAACATATCGGTATATGAGTGATACTGATGTTATTACTTCATAATGAAACAACCTATGAAGAATAAGTGGAAGAAGAAATAAAGTTGAAAGAATTGGTAACGGACATTACCTCTTCTTTGAAGCGCCTCTTTGAGATCTCCTTTTTGGGCACTAAAATTGGTCTTTGAGGAAGACCAGAACCTCTAGGATGTTTCTAGGGAAGTGGAGAAGAGAATTTTGAAGGGTTTGGCAGAGATTGAAGGCTAAAAGTGGTGTGAGGAAGAGAGGCAGGGGGTGCCCTTTTATAAGGGAGGAGAGGGGCACCTTTGGAATAACTAAAAATATTATTTTATTATAAATCCAAATTGGGTTTCAAATAGATAAAAATTGATTTATTTCGAAGCTAAGGTGGGTATGGGTCAAAATAATACCATTGAATATAATTTAGACAAGTTTATGTTCCTATTTTAACCTTATCATTTATATTTAACTTTAAGTTAGATAATTTTACTTTTACTGTGTCTTCTTGTTTTCTTACACTATAAGGTTAATAAACTTACAATATCAAGTCAAAAGAACCCCAAGTTGTTTATTATTAATATATATAACCTTATATAAGTCTTTTTGCCAAACTATAGATTTTTATGAATAAAATAACAATTAATAAAATAATATATGTTATAAAAACTATTTTATGTCAATTTTGACACTATTTAGTAATTGATTTTTGTGAAAATCATAACAGATTTATTAGTTCAAATAAAGTTAATTAAATCAATAATAACATGTCATATTAACCTATAAAATTAGTGTAATTCATGAAAAGTCTCAAATTACATTTATTTTGGTATTTATAACATCAATTATGTCAATATTTCATTAATAACATAATTAATGCATCATCATTGTGTCATAAATAAATTAAATTATTTAATCTATAAAAATTAAAAATAAAATACCATTATGTAGAAAATCTTTTTATATTTCTAATTAGTATTTATAGTCGAATTTATCTTATGTATAACCCTATATTAAAAATGTTTTAGAAAATAAACATTGATTTTAACTCTTTTAACTCTTCTTTGATTTAAATAATAATAAATGTCCTAGTCTAATCCAAGTGGGCCTAAATGGTCATACTTTATTCTTGATGTTGTTTTTGGTCGAATTAAACTTATAAAATATAATTAGTACATGTGTTAGGATAATAATTATATCATTTTTACTCTTAATTACCCTATTTACTTTTAACAGTGGTAAAAAAAGTAAAAATTTACTATTCACCAAAAATTACTTTCATCTCATTGAACCACATTATACATACTGACATCAACCGTGTCTCTCGGATTTTTTAAATTCCACTCACAGAAGCGGTAAAATTATGTTTTATGAAAAATTTATTTTTTTAACTACCACTTAGTGGTTTCAGTATTAATCAAAAAATGAATGTTTCCAGAAAAATACCAAAAATTAGGCCTAAGCTATATTTGATATTATGAACTCAAAAATGATGTCTATTTTACCAAATTAAAAACATATCGGTTGCATTAACTAATTTAATAATTAATTCCCGTCGTCAAAACAAATAGCGTGTTCTTAAGAGATAATAACTATCAAAAGATTGACACTTGTGTTAGTTTGGTTTAAATGTAAAATTACATCCAATGACCAACATTGTATTAAATTGTAAAAATATATTCTAAATATACTTTAAAACCACTAAAATTAACAATTTATCACTATTAATTATTTCGATTAAAAAGGTTGTTTTTAATTAAAATTTATTAATTTTCACTATTCATCAGAAAATGAATGTTATCTGAAATGTACCAAAATTTCACCCTTAGATAATTTCGATATTACGAATCAAAAAATTAAGTCCATTTTGAAAAATAAAATTTACAATATTTCAAAACGTGGTTATTACTATTCATAACAGCTACTTTTAATATTATTTTAATAGCATATCGTTGTTTAGTGAAACTCCGTATTGCATACTACACACGCTATCGAGGAAGGTCGCAATTGTGTTTAATGCAAGGAAAGTCAAGGATGCATGTTTTGCAAGATCCTTTTGGTGTAGCTTACAACACAATTCATTAATGAAATTAAAAATATTATTTTTCATAAAATCTCAGGGTGTTACATTCTACCCCCCTTAAAATGAATTTCACCCTCAAAATTCATCGGGGTTATAAATGGTTTATTATTCGAAAGATTCTTTGATAGATACCCACAATGTAAAAAGGAATACCAAAACCAATAATTAAAACAAAATTATGAAACATAATGGTTAACCAAATAAACTAATCATTGGGTTTCCACATAGGTGAAAATATGGATATGGAAGAGAAATCTAACCATCATGTTCTGATGGAGAGTGGTAGAGAACATGGCTATAGAAAAGCCATCAATCACAAAGCCATAAATTTGTGATGATATAAGGTAACATCTGATTCATCAGATATAAGAGCACTAGGATAACATATTTGGTTTTCAAGATCGTTTCCCTAATGTTAATGAAATTGGAAATAGAAGAAATACTTTCATGATTTTGGTATAGTCTCACCGTTGGACGTTCTTTGGACAATTTCCACTTCATATCTTAAAGATGAAAGTTGAATTTTTCATTCGTTATGTGTTATCAGATCATGTGATAGAATGATGAGTCATTCCATCTGTCTCAAACAAAAGGTTAGAAAAGTTATCAAAAAGTACATAAGTCCATCTATAGTGAGATTAATGATATATGGTTCCTAAAATGGACTTATACTTTATATATCATACTTCTTAATATAATAAAACTAGTTTCTACTAAATTGGGACTTCCTATAGGCCAGTGGTAGGAGATAAATGCCAGTCGCACTTCGGTTGTGGGTTCGATTCCCACGGCCTTGTCCGACGCGATGGGCTATCGCCCGTCCTGCAGGTTGTCCTTTTTCTAAAACTATATTGCAATAACATCCCATCAATAATATTAAAAAAACATCTATCCTTAAACAATACTAACTTATGTCCAACATAATCCATTCCAATCTTTAGGCATATCCATAATACTGCAGTCCACTCTCATAATATAGTGAAAATGATTACCAGAGATTTAATACCATCGTTGGTCCCTATATATCATAAGATATGTCTTGTTGGTCACATTCCAAACATTCAAAGGCCTTAATCATGTATTCTATTGAATACCCATTGAAACTTAGTTAAAACATGAATGCAGTTAAAAGATAACACATTCCACATACCAAAATCCTCAAAATTCTATATACTCAAACCATGATATCACTTAGTCCTTATATCAATCATGAGCTCATGAATACTGTCAAATATTTCATTTTCTAGTTGCGCATATCCTCTTTTTTCCAAAAATATTTCAATCACTTTCCATGGTTATCGGTACCATAAAATTATTGAAAACCACAATAGACCAATACATAAATATTCAAATATTCTACGATACTATATACAACATTATATTGGAATCCCATTACATAAACACTTAATCATTCCACCACATCATTATCATATTCAACATCACCAATGGTGATCGCATGTGACCTCCCTTTGTCCTTTGCCTTCAGTGGTTTCTCATGTCGATCATAACTAACCCTTGGATTAGGGAATTTATTAGCATAATGCCTCATTTCCTTTCACTTGAAGCATTGAAGTGTAGTAGGTTCATTCTGTGTATCCCTTCCTTTGTTTGAATCATTAGACATCTTCTTCCCATCATTGTGTCATTCAAATGCCCGATGACCTTCCTTTCCACATTTGAATCATTTACTTGTCCCTTTAAGACAATCTCCACCATGCTTCTTTCCACACTTTGACTATAAGGAAACATTCATCTTCTTTTCACCATTATTCTGAGATTTCTCCTTGAACTCCATCTTTCATTTCTTGTCAAAACGTTGAGATAGATATGTAACACCAACTTCCATTTCTACCTTGATAGCACAACGCACAATTTCTTCATAGCTACTGAAGTCTCTTATAGCTAATTCCCTTCGAAGATTTGGTTTTAAGCCACTGAAGAATCGATCAACATTACTTTCAGGTTGGATGATAAATCCAGATGCATACCTTGCATGCCTTGTAAAATTCACTTCTTATATAGCAACAGATTCATAATCATTTTGATTTAGTTCAAAAAAATCATTCTCCATCTTTGTTCGAAGAATACGAGGGAAGTAATTATTGAAAAATAAGTTCTTGAACTCGTCCCATTCCATGGACTCAATTTCATCTCTTTGCCTCATATTCTTGATAAGATTCCACCATTGATCAGCTTCACCTTCCAAATGATATACTGCTAAGATGACTTTATCATGTTCAGAACATTGAAGAACTGAAAATATCTTTTCAGTGGTACTGATCCATTGTTCAGCAACAAGTGGATCAGAAGACCCACTAAAAGAAGGTGGATGTTGCCTCATGAAGGACTCAATAGAATATTATTCCCTTCTCTGCTCATTTGGAAGTCCAGAATGATTCATAGCTTGTGTAAGTATAGAAATAATATTTTTCAGTCCATCTCCCACAACATTTGTTTTTTCAGGAGGGAAATCATTTCAATGTCCATTGCATTGATCAACACGGTTCCTTCACGATCCAGCCATCGTCTAAAACCTAAAAAGAATCGCGTGAGAGGAAAAAACCATGCTAGTGAAAACAACATAATAAAGGGGGAGTACTTTCAATATGTAACATCTTAGGTTTAATTCTAAGATCATTAGCGCAATTCTAAGACTATAACCAATACTTATACTTATCCTTAGGGACATCCCTAGATATACATTAGAAATATCTCTAGGGATCTCACTAAAGTTCTCACATCCTATTTTCCAAAGGATCACTAAACCTTTCCTCTGATACCAACTGTACAGACCCGAAGCTTGACGTACATGGAAATACATTACTTTTTGCGGAATACTTATTACATAACAAAAACACACAGACAAGGACTATAATAGTTTAGTCTCTTTGGAAACTCGGAATATAATCTTTTAATTGTGGAGAATGATCTTCAACATCTCCCATAAAGATCTTCCGTTTTTTTACCTAAAACCATTCTATATATCATGGGGAAAAGAAAACATAAAAGGGTGAGCTCAAATGCTTTGTAAGGGTAAATAAAAGAAATATCAATGACATCATATTCATAAGAACATAACATTTTGGAAATCTTAACCTGCAAAAGAGATCATAATATCATAACATGGGATAAATCATAGTAGTGAAATGTAATCCCAATAATCATGACATAAAACATGAAACTTTGTGGAATATACACATAATCATAGAGAATCATTTCTTCTTAGTCAAGGCTCATTGCCAAGACTATCTTAGTGGACAAAGTCCATTTCTGAACAGAGTTCACTCCTTTTTTCAGTCCTATTTCACTGAACCTGTTTAACCTGTCGTTCCTGCCATGTCTATCTCATGAGATATAAAATCTTTACCCAATGAATTTGAGGGAGATATAGGTCCCACCCATCTCATAATGATACCATTATTATGTGTGCCACAAAATCAGAAAACCATACATCATAGCATAACCCACGTAATAAAAATGGGAATCTTAAACATCGTGACATCAAAAAAAAATCATATAAGATAAAGGAATTCATAAAAATATAATTCCATCATAAAATAATAAAATCAACGTAATAATAGTCATAAAAACAGAACCCTTTATTATCTTAGATGGAAAATAATTTTGATAAAACACTTGAACTCCATTCTTGAGGAAAATATCCTTTCTACTTCAAAAACACTTTTCCTTTCTTAACATGTCGTAAATTTATAAACTAAAATAATTTAAATAAAAATAAACTTGAAAACTTGTAAAGGAAGCTTCTAGGAAATATTTTTTTTAAATCCATTCATGCCGTATAATTTAAAAAAAACATTCTTCGTACTTTTGTCGGAAAATCCAAAAAGTACCTCGTATGAAAAACGATGAAAGATTCCTTTCATATCCTTTACTAAAAACTCACCGATGGGTAAAATTGGATTAAAACAATTTGTGGTGGATGTAAATAATATTAAATATTGAGTAAACATGGATTTGGATGATAAAATACACACCAATAAATGCCAAAGTATAAACAATCTCGGATAAAAATGAGATTGTGATATTTCCCTTACCTTATGCCCGATTTGCTTCGTAAGTGTCCGAACCTCCTATATAATAATTTCAATAATGTCATTGAATTATTCCAGAATCATACTCTTTGTTACGATATCATATATGGTTCACTTATGACTTTATATTACCCGTTCTTTTGTAAATTCCATGTTAAAGAGCGTTTTGGGTAAAAAAAAATCATTTGTCGTCCGTGTTTTGACTTGTAATTATTCATATTATTACTTAGATCATGATTATTTAATTCCAGAATATAAAACATGATTTATATATATAATATATATTCAGAATATACATATATATAATGAATCAGTAAATGGAAATAAATACACCGTTCATGGAGACGGTAGGCCGTACATACGCATGAACGTTATTTTTGTTTTTTATTCAGTTGAATGGAATTAAGTAGATGACATACATATATATAAACATAAATCCAGTATCATTATTATGTCATATATTTCATTATTAATTATTATATATACTTTATAAGAATTCATGAATGGTTAAAGTGGAGAATGAATCTCATCGCGTCGTGGAGACGGTAGTCCGAACGTACGCACGGGCGATGATATCGTTCTCATGATCGTGGGACTGTATTGGAGTGTATGTATAATATTGAAGAATAAATATCACTTTAATATAATCATATATTGTTATTATTTACACCATTTTACCCATCCAAGTAAGGCAGTGGTGGAAAATAGATTTCACCACGGCGTGGAGATGGCATTCCGTACGTACGCACGCGCGGTGATTTAATTTTCCGTAGGATGGATAGATGGTGAAATAGGGTTGTTTTATACTTATCATAACATATCAGTATATTAGTGATACTGATTTTATTACTTCATAATGAAACAACCTAAGAAGAACAAGTGGAAGAAGAAATAAAGTTGAAAGAATCGGTAACAGACATTACCTCTTCTTTGAAGCGCCTTTTCGAGATCTCATTTTAGGACACTAAAATTGGTATTTGAGGAAGAAAAGAGCCTCTAGTATGTTTATAGGGAAGTGGAGAAGAGAATTTTGCAGGGTTTGGCCGAGCTTGAAAGCTAAAAGTGGTTTGAGGAATAGAGGGATGGGGTGCCCTTTTATAAGGGAGGAGAGGAGCACCTATGGAATAACTAAAAATAATATTTTATTATAAAGCCCAATTAAGTTTTAAATAGATAAAAATTGATTTATTTCGAATCTAAGGTAGGGATGGATCGATATCCTATCATCCAATAGAATTTAGACAAGTTTAGGTTCTTATTTTAAGCTTATCATTTATATTTAACTTTAAGTTAGATAATTTTACTTTTACTGTGTCTTCTTGTTTTCTTACACTATAAGGTTAATAAACATACTATATGAAGCCAAAAGAACCCCAAGTTGTTTATTATTAATATATATGACCTTATATAAGTCATTTTGATGAACCTTAGATTTGTTGGAATAAAATAACAATTAATAATATAATATTTGTTTTAAATAATATTGTATGTCAATTTTGACACTATTTAGTAATTGATTTTTGTGAAACTCCTAAAAGAATTATCAGTTCGAAAAAAGTTAATTAAATCATTATTATCAAGTAATAGTAACCTAAAAAATTAGTGGAATTTATAAAAAGTCTCAAATTACATTTATTTGGGTATTTATAACATCAATTATGTCAATATTTCATTATTAATATAATTACTGCATCATTTTTGTGTCATAAATAAATTAAATTATTTAATGTCTAGAAATTAAAAATAAAATACAATTATGTAGGAAATATTATTAGCTTTCTAATTAGTATTTATAGTCGAATTAATCTTATGTATAACCCTATATTAAATATGATTTAGTAAATAAACATTGATTTTAACTCTCTTAACTCTTCTTTGATTTAAATAATAATAAATGTCCTAATCTAATCCAAGTGGGGCTAAATGGTCATATTTTATTCCAGAGGTTGTTTTTCGTCGAATTACACTTATACAATAGAATTAGGTCATGTTTTAGGGTAATAATAATATCATTTTTACCAATAATTACCCTATTTACTTTTAACCATGCTAAAAAAATAAAAAGATACTATTCACCAAAAATTATTTTCATCTCATTGAACCACATTTTACTTACTGACATCAACCGTGTCTCTCGTATTTTTGAAATTCCACTCACAGAAGCGGTAAAATTATGTTTTATGAAAAATTCATTTTTTAACTACCACTTAGTGGTTTCACTATTCATCAAAAAATGAATGTTTCCAGAAAAATACCAAAAATTAGGCCTAAGCTATTTTTGATATTATGAACTCAAAAATGATTTCTATTTTACCAAATTCAAAACATATTAGTTGAATTAATTAATTTAATAATTAATTCCCGTCGTCAAAACAAATAATGTGTTTTTAAGAGATAATAACTATCAAAAGATTGACACTTGTTTATGTCTAGTTTAAAAGTGAAATTACATCCAATGACCAACATTGTATTAAATTGTAAAAATATATTCTAAATATACTTTAAAACCACCAAAATTAATAATTTATCACTATTAATTATTTCGATTAAAAAGGTTGTTTTTAATTAAAATTTAGTAATTTTCACTATTCATCAGAAAATGAATGTTATCCAAAATGTACCAAAATCTCACACTAAGCTAATCTCGATATTTTGAATCCAAAAATGAAGTCCATTCTGAAAAATAAAATTTCAAAAATTTCAAAAAATTGTTATTATTATTCATAACGGCTAGTTTTAATAATATTTTAATAGCATATCGTTGTTTAGTGAAACTCGGTATTGCGTACTACACACGCTATCGAGGAAGGTCGCGATTTCATTTAATGCAAGGCAAGTCAAGGATGCATGTTGTGCAAGATCCTTTTGGTGTGGTGTACAGCACAAGACATTAATGAAATTCAAAAGAATATTTTTCATAAAATCTCGGGTGTTACAATTTATAGGCTACTGAAGACCGTGGGAGAAAATCAAATAGGGTGTACAGGTTACCTGCGTGCCCAATATGTGCCATGTAGGTACCCTGTGCGACCCTCTTGGAACTTGCGCGACCCATGCTGAAGCAAGTTCTTATTCATGCCTTTGTCAAATTGTGATATTATTTCAAAGGGTAAATCACTTTTTGTTTTGGTATTTCATTTTCCATTTGTTTAGACTCTATGTCAAAAAGGTGAATCAACAATAATGAATCATATTATTGGAAAAAATCCATGTAATGATTATTACGTCTCTTGAGACCTATTTTCGGTTGTTGCCATCATAGTTTTCACTGAATGTGATGTCACTTCCCAGTGATAATTATGGTAAAAAGTCCTGGGAATTCACATATAAGGTAATAATATAAACTCAATTATTATCTCTAAAAAATTATGAGATTAAATTTAGGGTATAATATATCTTGTGAGACATAAATAAATAAATATAAAGTGAAAACAAACAATATTGAACACAAACTGAATGCATTGTCTATCTTGTTATTTAATTTCCAAGAATTAAACATAATCATGGGATATAATAGTTTCACTAGAGTGCATCCAAAATATAGTGTGAACACATAAAATTTTTATATTGTTCATGTGATCAATGAATAATATGCTGAAAATAATGAAATGTATATAAAATCAAAATTAGTTTCACTTGAAAAGTTATATGTTAAAAATAATCACATACACTTATTGTGAATAAGAAATTGATGTAAGGAGGAAATCAATGTAAACCATGATAATAATTAAAGGCTACTAAATTTTTTTCTATAAGTATAAATAGGGTAATTGGAGTATTATAATATGACTTTTTAGTATGAAATTGTCTTTAATTATTCTTAACATGCAATGAATCCATGATTCATGAAAGGAAGATTTATTCCATGTTATAAGAAGAAAAAACATGTTCTATAGATCAAGATCTGTATGATGTCTGAAGAAGGTATTTTTTATGGTAATGGGTTTATGATGGGGGACCAAAAATGGTGTTTGGAACTAATGATTAAAATGGAAGTGATTTTGGAGGTGAACAGAAATAGAAGACGAGGGGACTCATTAGATAAACGAGTATCGATTGGAGAGACTGATGTATGGGGAGTGGATAGTGGATGATTTAGAAATAATTATGGGCAACTATGGTGGGTTAAAATTTCAATAGTAACCGAAATTTAGGGGTAGAAAAATAAGATTAAGGTGGTCAATGATGAATGAAAATTCAAGGGAAAGCATGAAGGAGTCGGTTTTCACGGATAATAGGGCATAATTTATATAAAGATGAGACGTTGGAGGATGAATTATTAGAGAAACATAAAATCAATGCAGAAATAATCAATTATCATATGGAAACATGAAAACATAAATAGATGGAGGAGAATATTTTAGGTTGATTATGAAATTGGAAGCACTGTTGGATGAATCAAAATATAGTGGAAACCATAGAATATCGAGATAGAAATCTTCATGCTGAAGTAAATGTATCGAGTGGGGTGGGAATATTTAAGATAATTAGGGAGAAATTGAAACAAGTGCTGGTAATATACCATCTTTAATGTAAATAATCATTTATTAATAATTTTAATTTTTTTTTAATATTTCGTCATAACATAACTAACATAAATTCTCAAAAAATGCCTATCCAGTATTTATTAAATTAAAATAAAAATGAAATAAATTTTTTTTATAATATTTAAATTAATACAATTAGAATAAATTATTTATTTATGTGATTTTTATAGTTTAATATATCATATAATGTAAGTGTGATAAGATTATATTTGAATTTTATATCTTTTTGGCATCGTTAATTTCAAATTAAATAAATAGTTAAAAAATTAAATTTATGATATTTTATGGAAATAATATATTAATAAGTTATCTCAACATTATAAATATCTAAAAATACCTTATAAGAGATAAAATATGGTAATAAAAGTCATCATGTGACCATTTTTATCAAATTTTTAATTTTTCATTAAAATAATAACCCTATAATATCTAAATTTTTTTTAATGTATTTATGATTAAAAATTGTTAAATAAGGTGTCAAATAAAAGATATAGTTTAAAATGAAACAAAATTATTTCTAAAATTTATTTTAAGAATATTTTTTTAATATCTCATATTTTTTTCTATTTATTTTGAAACAATTTTCCTGAGAATGACTAAATAAAATTTTTATATTATCATATATTCAATGTTTTTATTTTCCCTCCCATATAAAAAATAAACCCATATCATTCAACACATCACGCATACATGAGAACTCTATCTGAACCAAACCCTATCAAATTATATTATAAATATTCTTATCTATTTTAAAATGGAGTTCCTCTTCTGAAAAAATAATCTTATATCATTTAATGTTATACCTAGTGATTTTTTTTAAAGAAGAGGTAATAATCATACACATCTCTTTAAAATTAATTTCATCTTCAATTATTCATAATGTGTTGCTCCCAAAATTAATTAATAAATCTTTTATCATCAATATACTAATTATTTATTATATATATGGGGAAACAATTTTCCATCTCTTCTCCGTCGAACTAATTGTGAAAACAACCATCATTCATACTTACATAATACATCTTACACGTGGGAGTGTAATTATTTTTTCATCACCAATTAACATGGATTGATATAAAGAAAGAAATAATAAATATATTAGATATTCTGGACATATTTAGATTCAAAAAACTATAATATCATATATTACATCATACCATTTGATCCTTTAGGAAATTATATTGTCACGGGTTCATACATGTGGACTACCACATCGATAATGTGATTTGAACCTTTAAAAATTTATGATTTAAATACAATATAATAAGGATATATTTAATAATTTTATGTTATCTGTTTCATGATTAACATTATGGAGATAATGGAAAAAGATTCATTGTACAAGGGAAAGATCTACTAAGAAAAAACATGTTTGAGAAAATTATGTAGTTAAGATGATGAATTATTATAATAATGAATTGTTTTTAACGGATTTGGGATAAGTTGTTATATTTGGATCATATATGATATTATCAAAATTAATAATATTCATGTATAAATTTATAAAATGATTTAAAACATTATAATAGATGATAAAACATGTTTAACCATAGGTAAATGTAAAGTAAGAGATTTTTTAATTAAATATCCATTCTTTTCTTACACTTCTAAACTATTAATTATGTTATGTCATGATTAAATGGGAAGTGAAAATAGATTTTATTATTTGTAATTTTGAAATTATATTATAATAACCTATGTCACTACTACCCCAAGCCCACTTCTAATAGGCTAGGGGAAAGTGACCATCGCCGAGTAGTTGTGTCACACATATGTGAGGCCTTTTCAAAATGCACATGTAAATACACATCTTCGAGAACATAAAATTATAAAATATAAAATAATTTATATCCATGAATGAATACCTCTATAATACCACCATGATAGTTTGATAACAAAAACTAAAAAGTAAAAATGGTTAAATACAAGTCCCCCACATCAAAACTGAAAATAATTCCAAAAACTAATGTCGATTATTTATACTATCAATGATATGACAAGAACATATATTAGTATAACTATGTCACTAATCTATTCCTAGTTATCATTTATCTAGGACTCTCTCAAATGGTCAAGCATCTGCACGAGACATAAAACATATGCGAAAATGCCATTTTTGGTGATTATTATAATACCTTGAATTTCACCCTGAAATTACATAGTAGACAACATCAAGAATAATAATCACCTCATAAAATGTTTATTTCAACAACAAAAATATCTCACCACTTGTTCATATGGCCTGGACATGGATTTCCCTGTCCACACAATGTTCCTAATCTTAATTAATAATGGTCATGTGTGTTAACCCGCTATGGCAGATATTTTGGCTCGAGATAAGTGCTACACAAAATGTGAGATGTGTCACATGACATGTGATATTTAACTTTTCAAAAAAATACAAATCAACAAATAGGGGGTCTCACAAGGAATATATCTATGAAATAAATGTTTTGTTCTATGGGATTTAATATAACCCTTGTGTTCTACCACTGTGTATACCCACACCATATTCTCCTTTGATTCTGCCACCAATCTCACCAAGATATTGTAGAACTGGATTTACTCAACTTCACTGTCACCACCCACCAGAATATAGAAACCAAAATGCATGGGAAAATTATAGATGTACTTACCATCATCATCGCATGTGCTAATAAAACTAGTGGTCTTATATATATCCTTAATCTATCATCTCCATAATCAAAACATGATACCATTGTTGATTCAAACTCATATATGTGATACAAGTAAGTTACTCTAAAAAATGGTTGGGTAAAAATTGATTATATTGTTTTTTGAAAACAACCTATCAAAATAAAATGTAGTGATTAAATCCTGAGTAATGGTTAGATTAAACAAAGAAACACAAAAAATAATAAAGAACCTCATCCATGTTTTTTGGCTTCAATCAATTGTAATTTGGAGGATGAATGATTATCTATAATAAGTAAACAATTCTAAAAAACAACCCACAAATAATTTGTCCCCTTAAATTCAATCCAGTAGAGTATTAATGTGTTGGTTGATTAATTTCCCTTCATCATATCATAATAAAACATGGATTAATAAAAAATAGGAATGCACTATGACGATGTGGATCCTTCTCGGATGATGAATGAGAAAGTGCTGTTTTCATTGGTGAGATAATCAAACTTTGTTGCACACCAATCCATGATCCCTAATCTGAAGTCATATTTGTCATTGTGATCCAAAAATACTCACTGTCTAATAGCTCCATGGATAACAGGATAACCCGATTATTTCATCATAGACTTATATTTTCAATTAAATAATGATCATGAAATATTTAAATAAATAAATAAATTTAATTAATTTGTTTATTAAATGTTCTTCAATAAACACACCCACCCTGAACATATGACGTGTTGTGGGTTATGTCACTCTTAGTTAAAAAACCAAACTCTAAATGGAACGGAAGCCTCTAATTTAAAAAATGCTCCACTTTTTTAAAAATGACTCACTTTTTCCTAAAAATATTCATGCATGATATTTAACATATTTAATATATTTCAAAATTTATTTCTAGACGCACTTGGACTTAGAATCTCACAATGCCTCGAAACCTAGGTTAAAAACTAATCTATAAAAAATTCCAATGAAATATATCCTAAAATTATCATCCGTACATTCTATGACCATGGGGATTCACATCCCAGAAATCTTAAATAAATTTATATAAAAATACACATGGGTACTAAGCATGCACCTGGGTCTCCTATTCCATGGTGACCTCTAGAATATTCCAATGATGCCACCAGACGTGCACTGATGTAATCACTCAATTTCTAAAGATCATCTCCAAATCATATTAAATATATACTTGGTACTCAAGAAAGGTATCTCCATCCTCAATTTCTAAATCACTATTTTTTATATCATGTGATAGGTCGTGAACATATATTCGTAGTTTCAAAACGTGGAAGACTCTATGTACTCTATATATCTGAAATATAAGAGTTATGTAAGAATCCCCCTCACAAATTATATTTAGTATCTAGAAAGGGACAACTAATATAATTGAATTTTTTAACCTTTTAATATTATCAATAATTTATGTTTATGAAAGACCCTCAGGAACACATGTAATCCCTTCTAAAACATAAAAGGCTTTTTTCATCGACCCTCATAAGAAATATAAAGGCTCTATAGAGTTCAGATCATATCTTGGATGATCAATACCTTCTCTGTAGTGGTCCAAACCCACTCTAGGAATATATGGTCAAACTCTCTTGAGTTTATCTAACATAGTATTGACAAAAATGGTTTCCAATACAAGGCCTAAAAATATTCAATACTGATTTTTTATTTTTATCGATTATTGTATGAAAACTCCACTAGATGTAGCTAATTCTAAAGACTATGAAAAATGTATAAAATGAATTCTTACATGATATCCCCAATAACCTGAATGGAAAGCTCTATCATTCCATTAGTCCTGGCTTAAAAAGGTGTTCCGAAATGTAACTAAGTCCCAAAGGCCACCTATCTTCTCTTCCACAATTGCAAGGTAAAGAGAGTGTCATGGGTAGAAACAATCATTGATTAAAATCCATATATTCATAATAAATCGTTCACATAGTGGAATAAATTTCATTCTATTTAAATATATTATTAATTTTCTAGGAACTTGGATAGCATTATTAGTAAGTCTATGATCACGTATATTTCATTATGAAATCAAATAGTCATGGTAAATACATCATGAATCCACTGATATTACATCCCAAAATAATTATGACACCTGAAGGGGTTGATCTAATAACACCAGAACCTAATTCTCAGAATTCTCATTTTGATTGGTAAGGCATCAAAAGACAAAATGTATAACTATCATCCTTATCACAGGCCACAAAAACTAACATTAGTGGACTTGGTATGTCTTCACTTGACATTGATTTTCTACCAAGGGAGTTTTATGAGACCCCACCAGAACCACCTCCCTCTACATCAGTTGTTTTATCATGTTTCCACTGAAATTAGTGACATTCTTCTCACCTATTTAAATAAAATTTGGAGTATATCCAATTGGCATCTGGGTAGGTAAGGACTCAGAGTCATTATCCATAATATGTGCCTCTCAAAATCAAGATGAATTCATAGTGGTAACAACCCTCAATTATAGGTATGATTCTCCATCCCCAGTCATAATAAAATGAATGTAATGATGACAATGTCTTTAACACATCTCCCAAAAACTATCATAATGATCTAATAAATATGGAATCAATTAACACAACCACAACATAGAAATATAGAAAATATCAATGTTGTACTTATATATAACTCTAGTTATCAACTATGTATCATGTTAAGATCATTATGAGAGAACAAATACTTGACCCTATTATGACATGAATAAACAATAAAATTATCGCCAATGAGGCATTGTCCACACATCATCAATGAAAAGACTACCGCTACTAGCTCAATATCACAGGCCACCTAGTTCTTCTCATATTTTCTCAAATAACATGAACCATATGTTGTCACCACCTACCTCTAAATCAGATCCCATCACACCCCATCACCTAACATATTGCATAACACTACGTACACAACACCCTACACAATAAATATCAATGTTATAAAACTTTTCAACCTACAACTCAACTCATAAAAAAGTTTCTAGATCCTCACACACGACATCAATTTATTCCCATTTTATGTCAACATTTTCAAGGGTGATGATATCCTAGAGAAATCAAGTTTGAATCTGTTACAAAAGTATTATAACTAATTTAATCTCAAAACCATTGTGACACTCTTGGGTTGCTCCCAATCTATCAATTTATTGAACTTTTTAGGACCATTTCTACATTATATATAGATATAACATGTCCTAGAATTTGGGACACATGAATTTATAATGAGAACATCATTCATTTCCCATAATGATGTTGCTCACATAGTATATCTAGACCCACCATACATTATATTGTCTACTCCTACTTATACTCAAAAACATTAGGATATCATCCTTGAATACTATCATGAATCAGTATAATAATGATTAGAATACCATGATATTGTGTCTCGTGATCACTCATGGGGTGTTCATCATGAAAAAGGGAATCACAATGTACTGTGAGTGAATATAATTAAATTGGAGACCTATCTCTTTTATATCTTAGTCCCATACCTGAAACTGGTTCTGGAGTGATCTTATGTTAATCATAGATAACCATCATTCCCCTATAAATTTATCAATGAGGTAACAATTCTTCAGTAGTGGATACTTATTATTTATTGTCACCTAGATTATGAGATGATAATGTACACAAAACCTCATGTTCCTATACACCTTCTTGGAGAACAAAACAAGGGCAGACCAGGGTGAAACAATGTTTGAAAAAGATCCTTTAAATTTCAAATACTATGGCTAAACCATAAGCTCACAAAGTTCAATTGTAGACATATTATATTCCAGAACAAATATTGTAGATATCTATTGGTGTATAATAATGCAGAAGTATATCACTTAATGGGGAGGGAATCATAGAATGTCCTAAAATTTACTTCCTAATAATTCTCCTCCATTTTATTAAAATAAAAACTCACAGAATCCACATCACCATTGTTCATGTTATTAAATTAGTGATTAATCAGCTACATCCACCTTTAAATGAGTCCATCCCACTCATCATGGGTTTTTTTTCACCAAAAATTGAAATCCTCATATCATCACTGTGGATACATGGTATCCTCCTCGTAAAATATTCCATTGTGGAATAAACTATAAATATCAAGTCCTTTACTATGATAAAATCAAAAGAAAACATAGATTAATCAAACATATACCACAGCAAACTATCACATCCACGAGTCAGGTCCAACTTTCTACAAATGGGTGTAATCATTGTGTTGCTTCTTGTGAGAGTCTCTAAATAAAATGTCCGAGAAATATTCTTGACCCGAATCCTTATTTATCAAACTAGATAAATGTAAATAATGAAAAAAATCAAAACCATGCCTATTAATAATGAAAAAAAGTTAGAAAATACATAGATTGTACCTTGTATAATATATAGAGCCTCTGAGAGATAATACAAGACTACTTATAACAACCTTCTCCCATATCCCACATCACCCTTGCCTAGCATAGACCATATAGGATGGTGGTGGATGAATGTAACACCCCAAGCTTCCACGATACATTTCCCTTTGAATAATGATATAGTTTTCATTGTACGCAATTTCACGATTCTAACACACCGTGACCAATCAAACCCGAAATTATGAATAGTAAAAATTGTATAAATTTTACCTTTCAAAATAGTCTTTATATTTGGATTTGGAATATCGAAATTAACCTAGGGTGAATTTTTGGTATTTTTCTGAAAACACTCAATTTTTTATGAACAGTGAAAAACAATGAGTTATTGGTTAAAACAGACTGTTTATTTAAATAATTATTTATTTTATTTAAATTTCTTTTATGTCAAAATAGATATGTAATAACTATATAAGTTCAATGTAATTAATTGGAGTTAGTTTATAATAATTTAAGACATATAATAATTTTATTGAACTTTTTACCGTCTTTTACCGATCTCCTAGGAGAATTTCCAAATTCACATAAAACATAATTTTACTGCTTCTGTGAGTGTAATTTCAAAAATCCGAGAGACATGGTTAATATAAATTAATAAAATTTGGTTCAATAAGATAGAAATAATTTTTGGTGAATAGTAACTTTTTACTTTTATTTACCACGGTAAAAAGTAAATAGGGTAATTATGGGTAAAAATTATTTTATTATTACCCAAATAAATGTCATAACTCTATTGGACAAGTATAATTCTACCAAAATATACATTAGTAGTAAAATATGATCCTCTTTGGTATACTTGTATTAGATTAGGACATTTATTATTATTTAATTCAAAGAAGAGTTAAAAGAGTTAAAATCAAAGTTTAATAAAAAAAATTTATTATAGAGTTATACATAAGATAAATTCGATTATAAATATTCATTAGAAAGCTAAAAATAGATCCTACATCATGGTATTTTATTTATACTTTTTATACATTAAATAAGTTAATTTATTTATGACACAATGGTGATGCAGTAATTACCAAATTAATGAACTATTAAAATAATAGATATTATAAATATCCAAATAAATGTAATTTGAGACTTTTTATGAATTTCAATAATTTAAAGGTTAATATGACATATTTTAATTGGTTATATGAATTTTATTTGAAGTAATAATGATATTATGAATTTATCAAAAACAAAATACCCAATAGTGTCAAAATTGACATAAAAGATATTTAAAAACAATATTATTTTATTAATTGATATTATATTTTTAAAAATATATGGTTCTGCCAAAGGACATATATAATGATAGGTGTATCATTAATGGACTACTTGGGTGATTCTTGGAAGTATATAATATGTTTTTAAACTATATAATATAAATATACAAAGAGACATGGTAAATGTCAAACTACTTAACTAAGAGTTAAATCTAAAATATAAGGTTACTATAGTGACCCAAACCTATATAAAAGCCATTGGTTGATTTATTTTTGACACATCCCCACCATATACTTTCCATAATACACTTTTTATCCATTAGAAACCGAATATGAATTTATTATAAATTAATATTTTGTGTTTTTCCTAAAGAGCCCCTCCTCCCCCATAGAAAAAGACATCACTTCTATCCAATTACTCACACCTATAAAGCTTTTTGGCTCATCCAAACTCTATTTGATTAAGATCCCTAAAAACCTCTCCTCGTCCTAGAAGCCATACCTTAGGCAGAAGAACCTTCAAGTGACCTTTTTGGTTCATGCCAAAGGGAGTTACCCAAATTAATGGTAATGATTTCTCTTAGCTTCTTTTCTTTTATTTTACTTCTCCAACTCCTATACTATTATTATTAATTTGTTTTGTAACAAAACCAGTATCCTAATTATATTATGATATTGTTATAAAAATTATTAGAACTACACTTGCACACACCTCCATCTAATGGTCTAAGAACATAATGCTTCTGTGGATGGAAACCAAATGCCTCACGAAACGATGATTGTTCAATTATCTCTTACCACCTCCCATGGTGGCCATTATTATTTCACTATAATTAAATATTATAGTAATGATATTTATTTTATATATAAGCTTCAGTAAATCCCTTTTATATTATACCAATATTTGTTTCATGTTGTATATATATACGATAATTTAATTTGAGGAAGTGTGGACTACCACCCCCTCAATGTGATATGACTCGTTCATACCCTACATGGAATGTATAAAGGATGGGGTTAATAAACATAAGTAACACATATATGATATTATATTATACTAGAATAATAATATACCTATGTATCATTTGGTTTTGATTCCTTATAAAATGAAAAATGAAATGAAAGTAGCGTTTGTGCGTACGTACGGATTACTGTCTCCACGAACGCGATGAGATTCATTTCCACATTATATCCATTAAAGACTAAATCTCATTTGATGATTACAAATAATGTTTAATGACTTGATATAATTCTTTATATGAATAAGATACAACCAATCCATAACAAACATGGCTTATGTAACAAATCATTTAAAGGAAAACGAATCAGTTAACACCCGAAATGACGATAATACTTAAATATTATTAACAAAGCAATATTAAAATATCATATATGATATCATATATTTGTATATGATTCTTTTATAATTTAATAAAAATGATTTAACTATTATACGTGAGGTTAACCAAAACTCTATCAAGGAGAAGCACAAGGTAAGGTATTATTTCACAATCTCTTCACTATCTGAGGTCATTTATATGTAATTATCTACAGGGACCTCTTTATCATCCATATCCATGTTTATTGAAAATGTATTTCAAAACATTCTTATTATTTTACAGAATATTGGTCAAAGTCATTTATACCCTTGTTTTAATTTTTATAAGAAGTTTATAATGAAATATTTATGTCATTTTCCAAACAAGGACCTTTTTAACCTTTTCGACAGATTAAGGTAAGAATGTATTATTTTTAAATTATATGACGGGTGATGCTATTTTACATCATTCTAAAATCATCAAAGCATCCCTTAAAATAATATGAAAATATTTTCAATGTAACTTTTATTATTTATAATTATGTTTCTTTTAAATGATTTAAAAAAGAGATATTTCTCTTAAATTGTTTTTTTTTATCTATGTCAACATCCTTTGATTGATTTTAATCTTATTTTAAGTGGATTTATTATGATATAACCTTACATATTGTATTGAAGGTTTTGTGATATGTATGACTGTGGATGTGTTATTTTTATACCATTCATGGTTTATGGAGAAAGTATTTACATTTCATATGCTAGTTTTAATACGAATGTTTATGTTATGCTTAAAACTGTTCATATGAGGAATGCATTTGACTTAGTAAGTGACGAGTGGATCCTGTTATAGCTCCTAGATGCATCGGTAGGTCTCATGATAAAAACTAGTGTCTTGGCATGAGGCCTTAACAAAATCTTATTTGTAGTCTCAGCATGAGGTCTTGGCTACAAGGTTATGATTGTCTGACATTATGCATTCTATCTTTATGAAAGTGGTTATTGATATTTCATTTGATTATTAGACTAGTAAAATATCCATGTCAATAAGTAAATGGAATTATATCATTTTATTTCTACCATATTTTGATGAAGTTCAAGTTTAAAAGGATTTGGTTTTAGTTATACATTGCCTTAAATGTTTATGTTTATTTATGAATGTATCTGTGACATTGTTATCCTTACTAGGAATTTGAGCTCACCCCTTTATATGTTTTATTTTTTCCAGGATGTGAATATGTATTTTATGAATGACCTATAGGGATAGTAGAAGGGGATATGAGTGTGGAGTCCAAATGTTGATGTAGTTTTCAATTTATGATGTAATATAAAATTTATGAATGTATCTAGTGTTTCTAAGGCTACTAAACTAATTGGTCTTTCGAGACTTGATCTTTTGTGATCATGCCCATGTTATGTAATAATGAACTGACTCTCGGTAATTGGGGTCGGGGCATTATAGTTGGTATGAGAATAAGTTTCGTATAAACCATAGAAGATAGATTTAGATAAACTCTGATTAGAGCACATAGACCTAGGATGGACTTTGAGGATTTGTATAGAAGAACTTCCTAGAAATATGGTATTGTAGATATTTTGAGAGGTTTCCGAGAAATACAACCCTGTTTGGATACAAACAAGTAAAGGAGGCACTAGAATAGATGTACCTTGTGTTAAAACCTGAAAACACCACTTTGAGCTAGACTTGAATGAGAACTGGCGCACGACGACAGGCCTTGCTGTACTGTTGGTTACGCCACTCCTATGGGATGTGCTTAGGATAATTCTCATTTTCTTTAAGATCCATTATGAATGGTTTATGAGCATATAATTCCTTAAATGATTTGTTATGATTATGGATTATATCCAAAAAATAGTTCAATTTATGTTACATGGTTTAAAATTATGGAATTATGTATTTCTATTCATAAACTGATCTAGTTTATGCCATTGTTTTGAAATGGCTCCTAGTGGAAGGAATGGAAACAATATTAATGCATGCACTCCATGTAGGGACTTACCTCTTGCTCAAGATAATTATAGTGGAGCTGGTGATGCAACTGGTGCTAATCAGCTAATCACCATACTGGAAAAACTCACTCAGGTTATGAATAATATGTTTAACCCTATGGATCACCCTGATCCAAAACATGGAGGATCAATGTCAGATCGCTTCATGGGAAGAAACCACCAACATTCAATGGGAGTATGAATACATTAGTAGCTGAACAATGGATAAGTGCCCGAGAGAAAATATTTCAGGCTTTGGGGAGTAGTGAAAGGGAAAAAGTTTTCATGGTAGTTTATCGCCTCACTAGAGATACAGATCTATGGTGGTCATTGATACAAAACACGAAGGAAGATGATGAAGTATCAAATATGGAATGGAGGGAGTTCAAAGATATTTTCCTAGAAAAATACTTTCCTCGTGACCATCGAGCAGATATGGAAAGGCCATTTCTGCGTCTGAGGAAAAATGAGGATGTGGATGTCGCATAGTGTGAGGCTAACATTACAAGGTTAGCAAGGCATTCAACATATTATATACGTAACCCAAGAAGTAATAATGATCATTTCTTTGATGGGTTAAAACCATTTCTCTGTCAAGTATTTGTCTCACAATCATTCTTGTCGTAAGAAGATATTGTCTCATGTGCTATCAAGATAGAAAAGGAAATATCTAAGTCTTACTACTTCAAGGAAAGGCAAGAGAAGATGAGATTTGCAGACCATTATTGAAATGGAAATAAAAGGAAAAGGGAACAATTGATTATCCATCTTTCAGTAAATGTGGGAAGAAACACCCTGATACTGGCATGAAGGGAATGGGAGTATGTTACAAGTGTTGTGAAAAAGGCCACCATTCTCATGATTGCAGGGAAAGAGTGTGGTTGTCAATGTGGAATGATATAATTGTATAGAGATGGTACATTATTCAAATAAATTTCCTAAAAGTCGGGGGAACATACATTAGTAAAGGCCAAGGATCAAGGCCAAGCTTATGTTATCACTACTGCTGAAGTAGAAGCTCTAAAAGAAGTGGTGGTAGGTAATTTAATGGTTTTCTCAAGATTAGAAAATGATTTATTTGATTCTGGATCATCGCATTGTTTCATATCTTCCCATTTTTCTAAGAAAATTAGATATTTCCAATTTGATTTAACAAGGGAGTTTTCAGTTAAAACTCATAATGGATGTATCATTGCAACAATTTTTTGTGAATCAGTCCCCATTATAGCACATAAATGTTCTTTATCCATTGATCTCATTGCCATACCTATGATTGAGTTTGATATAATCCTCATATGGATTGTATTTCAGACCATGATGCGAAGATTTATTGTAAGAAGAAGGAGGTAATGATTTTTTATGATGATGATAAGGAACACCTTATTTTAGAGCAGAATCATCACCACCTAATTCTTATCTAGATCCACCCCCAATATCTCAACTAAATTAAATTATTGGGGTGGAAGAGAATGTATTGGCTGTGGTTGAGGAAAAGGCTGTTCAAATAGAGGATGTACCTATTGTGAATGAATATGTTGATGTGTTTCCAAAAGATTTACCCGAACATCCTCTAGACCGAGAAGTTGAGTTTTCCATCGATTTAATTCCTAGATCAAGGCCTATATCTAAGACCACTTATACAATGGCCAATGTGGAATTATTTGAACTGAAGAAACAACTAGAGTAATTAAGTAATAAGGGATTTATTCACCCTATTGTTTCTCTAAGGGGATCCCCTGTTCTTTTTGTTAAAAAGAAAGATGGATCTATGAGGTTATGTATCGACTAAAGGGAGATCAATGCTATAACAATGAAGAACAAGTACCTCCTACCTCGCATTGATGATTTATTTTACAAGCTTCATGTAGATCTATAATTATCAAAGATTTACCTTCGATCTAGATATCATCAGTTGTGTGTGAAGAAGGAAAAAATTTTGAAGATAGCATTTCAGACAAGGTACATGCATTATGAGTTTACAATAATGACTTTTGGGATGAATAATGCACCCTCTATTTTCATGGATCTAATGAACATAGTTTTCAAAGAATATCTCGATGAATTTGTAGTGGTATTTATTGATGATATCTCGTTATATTTAAAAATGTATGAAGATCATGAAAATCACCTACACATTATCCTGAAGACACTGAGAAGACATGAATTATATGGGTAGTTTAGCAAGTGGGAATTCTAGCTTCAAGAGATTTCATTTCTTGTCCATATTGTCTTTAAGGATGGAATATATGTTGATCCTACAAATAAAATAGAAATCCAAGAATGGACAGCACTGATCAGTATAACCGAGGTATGTAGTTTTATTTATTTTGCAGGTTATTATCGACCTTTCATCCAGAATTTTTCCCAGTTTGCTAACCCATTAATAAAGCTCAAATGTAAAGGGGTTATAATTGTTTGGACAAAAGAGTGAACATGTTTTGAAGATCTTAAGAGAATATTATTCAATGATCTTTTATTGACACTGCCATCGGGGAATGATGGGATCGTTATTTATAGTGATGCATCGAAGAAAGGACTTGGTTGGGTCCTTATGAAAAATGATAGAGTTAATGCCTATGCATCACAATAGCTAAAAATTCAAGAGAAAAACAATCCTACTCATGATCTTGAGTTAGCTACTGCAATATTTTCATTGATGATATGGAGACATTATCTCTATGGTGAAAAATGTGAGATATATACCGATCACATGTGTATTAAGTATATTTTCTCATAGGAAGAACTCATAATGAGGAAAATGAGATGGATTGAACTAATCAAGGGTTATGATTGAAAGATACACTACCACCAGGGGAATTCAAATAAGGTGGCAGATGCTTTGAGCAGAAAGGATCAAGGAGTTTTCAAAGTGATGAGAAATGAAAGGGGTCCTACATTCATGGATCAAGTGAAGATGGATATGGGAATTACCATGGAAGGTGAAACATCGATACTTTTTCAAATGGTTGCCAAACCATCTTTACGAGAAAGGATAAAGAATTATCAGACTGATGATGAATAATTTAAATAGAAGATTAATACTGTGAATGATGGGTGATTGAGTGACTTTGTGTATGAAGATGGAATTTTGAAATTTGGTAAGAGACATTGTGTTCCTGATATAATTGATCAAAAAAGGTAATTTTTGGATGATTCTCACAGTTCCAATTTCTCTATACACCCTGGGAGAACCAAAATGTATAGAGATTTGAAGGAACACATTCTGTGAGACAACATGAAGAAAGAGATTGCTGATTTTGTGTCAAGATGTATGGTTTTTCAACAAGTGAATGATTGAAGGAAACAACATGGAGGATTCAGGAAACCTATTCCCATACCTGAGTAGAAAAGGGATAATATTATGATGGACTTCTTTATGGGGCTACCAAACACTCCTAGAAGGAATGATGCAATACGGGTCATTGTTGATAATCATACCAAGTCAGGATATTTTCTTGCTATATGAGAATATCTAACACTTGAACGCCTAGTAAGACTATATATTAATAAAGTTGTCAGACATCATGGAGTACCCCTATCGATTGTTTCTGATCGTGATCCCCATTTTACTTAGAGATTATGGAAAATTATTCAGAAATACAAGGATATTGAACTTCGTTTGAGCACTGCCTACCACCCCGAAACTAATGGACAATCAGAACAGACTATTCAAACCTTAAAAGACATGTTGAGATCTTGCTCAATTGACTTTCAGGGTAAGGGGGATAAATATTTACATCTGGGGGAATTTTTCTATAAAAATAGCTTCCATTCAAGTATTAAAATGGAACCATATGAAGAGTTATACATAAATAGATGTCGCACACCAACCTGTTAGGAAGACATTGGTGAAAGAAAACTCGTAGGCCCGGAACTAGTTGATGAAACGATGGAAAATGTAATGGTAATCCAAAACCACATCAAAGCATCACAAAGTAGGTAGAAGAGCTATGCTTATAATAGAAGGAAAGATTTGTAATTTCATGTAGGAAATCATGTTTTCTTGAAGGTATCTCCATGGAAGGGAGTCATAGGTTTCGATAACAAAGGTAAATTGAGTCACAGGTACATCGGACCATTCAAAATTCGAGAACAAATTGGGGTGTAGCATACCGTTTGGCAATGATGCCAAATATATCCAAAGTTCACGATGGGTTCCACGTATCACTATTGAGAAAATACATGCCTGACCCAATGCACATACTCACCTATGAGGAATTAGAACTGGAACCTGATATGTCTTATTGCGAAGATCCCATCAGGATTCCTGATATAAGAGAACAAGTTATGAGAAACCGGACGACTTGTTTGGAAAATGTTTTATGAAGAAACTATAATATGGTAGAGGAAACATTGGAACCTGGGGAACTTATGATGAAGAACCACCATAGTCTTTTTAAGAAATAACATTCTATAAATTTCGTTGAAAAAATTATTTGAATGAGGGGATAATGTAACACCCCAAGCTTCCACTGTACGATTCCGTTTGATTAATGCAATAGCTTGCATTATATGCAATTTCAAGATTCTAACACACAGTGACCAATCAAAATAGCCGTTATGAATAGTAATACACACTTTTTAAAATTTTATTAATTTTATCTTTAAAATGGACTTCATTTTTGGATTCGTAATATCATAATTAGACAAGGTTTATTTTTTGGTATTTTTATGAAAACATTCAATTTTTTATAAATAGTGGAAAACACTGAGTTATTGGTTAAAACCAACTTTTTATTTAAATAATTATTTATTTTATTTAAATTTATTATATGTTAAAATAGATACATAATACCTATATATGTTCAATGTAATTCATTGAAGTCAGTATATAATAAATTTAGACATATAATTTTTTTTTGAACTTTTCACCGTCTTTTACCCATCTCCTAGGAGAAAATGCAAATTCACATAAAACATAATTTTAATGCTTCTATGAGTGTAATTTTGAATCTTTGAGAGACACAGTTAATATCATGGAGTAAAATGTGGTTCAATAAGATAATCATAATTTTTTTAATAGTAACTTTTTACTTTTATTTACCAGGGTAAAAAGTAAATAGGGCAATTAAGCGTAAAAATGAAATTATTATTACCCTAACACATGTCCTAATTCTATTGGATAAGTATAATTAGACAAAAAATAACCTTAGGAATAAAATATGAACCTCTTTGGTCCACATGGATTAGATTAGGACATTTATTATTATTTAAATCAAAGAAGTGTTAAAAGAGTTAAAATCAATGTTTAATAAATAAAACATTTGTAATATAGGGTTCTACATAAGATAAATTATATTATAAATATTCATTAGAAAGATAAAAATATTTACTAGATAATGGTATTTTATTTTTAATTTTTAGACCATAAATAATTTAATTTATTTATGACACAATGGGGATGTAGTTATTAGCTAATTAATGAAATATTAAAATAATTGATACTATAAATATCCAAATAAATGTAACTTGAGAATTTTTATAGATTCCAATTATTTTCTAGGTTAATATAACATATTATTATTGGTAATATGAATTTTATATGAAGTAATAATTTTGATATGAATTTATCAAAAACCAAATACACAATAGTGTCAAAAGTGACATAAAAGTGTTTTTAAAACAAATATTATATTATTAATTGATATTATATTCATCGAAATCTAAGGATAGTCCAAATGACTTATATAATGATAGGTGTATCATTAATGGACCACTTGATGGTATCTAGGAAGTATATAGTGTGTTTATTAACTATATGATATAAAAATACAAAGAGGCATGGTAAATGTCAAACTTTTTAACTAAGAGTTAAGTCTAGAAGATAAGGTTACTATACTAAACCAAACCAGTCTAAAATCTATTAGTTGGGCGATTTTAGACCCATCCCCACCTTATACATTGAATAATACACTTTGGATCCATTATAAACCAAATACGATTTTATTATAAATTAATACTTTATGTTTTTCCTAAAGAGACCCTCCTCCCTCTATTAAAATGACACCACTTCTAACCAATTCCTCACACATCACAAGCCTTCAGCTCGTCCAACCTCTACCCAATTAATCTCTCTACATCCGTATCCTCCTACTAGAATCCTTAACATATGTAGAAGGAACTTCTAGAGTGCTCTTTGGTTCAATCAAAATGGAGTTACCCAAATTAAAGGTATCGATTTCTCATAGCTTCTATTCTTTTATTTTACATCTCCAACCCCTAAACTCTTCCTATTATTTTATTTTGTGACAAACCCAGTATCCTAAATATTCTAGGATATTTTTATGATAATTAATCTAATTACACTTACACACACCACCATCTAATTGGTGAAGAACATAATGTTTCTGTGGATGGAAACCAAATGCCTCACGAAATGATGATTGTTCAATTATCTCTTACCACCTCTCATGGAGGCCATTAAGATGGAACTATAGTTAAATATCATATTAATGATATATTTTATATATAAGCTTCTGTAATTCCATTTTATATCATACCGTTATTCATTTCATGTTGTATATATATAATATAATTTCATTTGAGGAAGTGCGGACTACCGCCCCCTCAAAGATGGTGTTAATGAACATAAGTAACAAATTTAAGATATTATATTATACTGTAATAATAATATACATATGTATCATTTGTTTTTTATTCCTTTTAAAATGAAAAATAAAATTGATGAAGCGTTTGTGCATACGTACGGATTACCGTCTCCACGAATACGATGGATTCATTTCCCCATCATATCCATTCAAGACTAATTTTTTTTTATGATTAAAAATAAATTTTAAGGACTTGATATCATTATATATAATAATAAGATACAACCTATCCATAACAAACACGACTTACATAACAAATCATATAAAGTAAAACGAATCAGTTAACACAGAAATTACGATAACACTAAAATATTATTAACAAAGCAATATTGAAAGATCATATATGATATAATATTTATGTAGATGATTATTTTTAAATTTAATAAAAATGATTTAACAATTATGCATGAGGTTAACCTACACTCTATCTAAAAAAAGTACAAGTTAAGGGTTTATTTCACAATCTCTTCATTATCCGAGGTTGTTTATACGTAATTATCTACTGGGACCTCTTTATCATTCACATCCATGTTTCTTAAAAATATATTTCAAAAAATTAATACTATTTTACAGAATATGGGTTAAAGTCTTTTATACCCATGTTTGAATTTTTATATGAAGTTTATAAAGGAAACTTTACATCATTTCCCAAACACATAACTTTTTAACCTTTTTGACAAATTATGGTAAGAATGTCTTTTTTTAACTTATACTGTGGGTGCAACTATTTTCCACCATTGTGAAATCCTATAATCTTTCATTACAACATTATAATAATATATTCAAAGTAAATATATTATTTAATAATTATGTGAGTTTTAAATGATTTCAAAAAAAAGAGATATTTCTCTCAAATAGTTTTGACTTCATCTATGTCAACATCCTTTGATGGAGTTTAAGAATATTTGAAGTTGATTTATAATGATACAAAACTTCTATATTTTATTGAAGGTTTTGTGATATGTTTGAAAGTGGATGTGTTATTTGTATACCATTCATGGTTTATGGAGAAAGTATTTACATTTTATATGCTTGTTTTAATATACATGTTTATGTTATGTTTAAACATATTCATATGATAAATGCATTGGACTTAGTAAGTGACAGGTGGAGCCCGCTATACCTCCTTGATGAATTGGTAAGTCTCATGAGACAAAATAGTGTCTTGGAATGAGGCCTTGAAAAAATCTTATTTGTAGTCTTGGCATGAGTCCTTGGCTACGTTGTTATGATAGTATGACATTATGCATTCCATTTATTATGAAAGTGGTTATTGATATTGCATTGATTATTCAACTAGTAGAATATCCATGTGAAAAAGTAAATTGAATTATTTCATTTTATTTCTACTATATTATGCTGAATTTCACGTTTAAAAGGCTTTTGTTTTAGTTATACATTGTCTTAAATGTTTATGCATATTTATGAAAGTTTCCTCTATATTGTAACCCTTACTGGGCATTTGTGCTCACCACATTCTATGTTTTATTTTTCCCAAGAAGTGAAGAAGTATTTTATGAATGACTTGTAGGGATAATATAAGGGGATATGGGTGTGAAGAAGAAATGTTGATGTATATTTCACTTTATGATGTAATATAATACTTATGAATGTATCTAGTGTTTCCAAGGATACTAAACTAATAGATCTTTTTAGACTGGATCTTTTTTATCATGCCAATGTTATGTAATAATGCACCGACTCTGGGTAATTGGGGTCAGGGTGTTATAATAAAAATCATAGATTCTACTATCTATACTGAATTTCCAAGCTCCTATTCAATATCATCTGCCATGCAGACCAATATTTTCTTTCATCTTCTTCATTCGAATTAGTTCATCAACTCCCTATCTATCAGTTGAATGGTGGGTTTCACAATCCATTTTGAGATATCCAATTCCATCACACTAGTTGAACTACATCTCTCCCGGATAACTAGATCCATATTTAGAAACCTTATCCATTGAAAATCATTTTTGGAATCACCCCCTATAATTTTTCACATGTAATTGTCCATATGTATATCATCGACTCCCTGATTTAAAATATTCATCTACTATGTTCTCAAAATAGATGTAATGATTTTATTCACGTCTATTAGACTCTACACCACCTATGAAATCTCTACAACCCCATTATAATTAAGAATTAATATATATATTATAAAAGTTTATATACCTCTTTATATACCTTAATAAGGGGTTTGATCCAGAAAGAACTTATCAAACACCATTTCCATTGATTAATAAAAGAGAATGGAGAAACATGATGTGTACTAATCAATAGAAATGAATCCCTATTGACACTATAGTATCTACTGTATTTGAAGATCCCTTAAAATATAATGAGAGAAATCCTATCTAGAAACATTATCAAAATATAACCAATATACAGTTTCCTCACCATAAGAATAGAAAACTATGCCCCAGCATCATCCTACAAATATATAGAGAATGATCATTGTTGGGACCACTATCTGGTCTTCAGGTGTCTAGAAAATATTTAATATTCATTTTATACTCCCAATCCAATCTCCGACTACATATGGGTCAGCCTTACCATAGATCATGATGGGTTTCAATGGCTAAAACTCATGAATAATGATCAGCTTACACACCTCATCTATTGGTACAGCTGAAAGAATTTTTATATCAAAATTTTGTTGTAGGGCCAGTGAACCACTTTTAGATAACACCTATTTGAAATATCATTATATCGATTCATTATAGCCAATGGGATCATCCACATGATCTTATATCTATATACTAGAAGGAGAATTTCATGGAGGAATCTTGAAATAAACAAGATGCTTCACTATAAATTATTATATTTTGATATATGATTCATGAAGGAAATAGAGTCAAAAAATAATTCCAAATTGATGCATTTGCCAATATTTTTTCTACAACCAATTCCTATATGAAATGAAGAAAAGGATGGTGAAAAGAGTCATTTTGTATGGATATGTCACTCAACACACCCACAATATAGTATTTGGACCCAATGATTAAATCGAAACACTTGAAACTATTTACTCAAACCAACCACATAGAAGAGGGTCCTAGAGAAGAATTGAATACTATAATACCACTCTCTAATGACCCTTTCCATCCGAGAATGTGATGTAACTACCCCAATCCATACTATAATAATTCAGGTTATAGAAACTAGTAATGAGTAGGTACATCACATACCTGGGATGCCTTATTCTAATATACGTACACACTTACAATCATCTCTTAGACTGCACAATGATGAAATGTAACAAATCTATAACCATGGATTCATTTATCTACAATAAGACCACAAGATAATGAAAACATGTAATATAATGAAAAAGGAAAAAATATAATATCACCATAATCAGAATAAAATAGTCAAAACAGAAAAATTTGGGAGGGATGTTATAAAGGTAACCATAGGAACACATATCAGTTTATATTCTCATTATGATATTCCAAGTCCTTGTCCTTCTAGGACTCTTTAAAATGTCTAGTCATATGAATATTACATTACAGGTGTGTGAAAATATCATTTTACTATGAGTATAATAGTTCCAAGTAGGACATGTCTAAATCACTAAGAATATATCATGAAGATAATTTATCAGATCATCGCTGTTAAATATCACTAACATATGATAAGAACATATAGAGTTACTCAACATAGAAATACGATTTCAAGTAAATGACACAACTATAAGGACATCCTAGGATTATTGATTGAAGGATAAACATAGAACTTGTCTGTGAGAACAAATTCCACGAGTCAGATAGAACTAGTGTCATGTTTCTGAGATTTCATGGTCATTAATTCCCAAAATAATCTGAAAATGTTTTAATTTAGAAGTGATCTATACAAAAAGGGGATCACACCAGAAGGCCATTGTTTATACCAATAATCCCAAATGGAATAACCTACTATATAGGTGGTCGAAAACCATGTAGTGTTGATCACGATGGTTATAAAAACCTCACATAGGAAAATAATTATTTGATAGGGTTGTTATCCTTTCATCATAAAGGTGCTTACAAAACTATATATATGTATTAAGACCCACAGAGGGCATCACCATCATATACAGAAGATGTGAATTTTTACTAAACCATAAGGTAATGGATCAAAGGAACATACCCTATTGAAACATGTCCAAGAATTAGATAAAAATGTCTCTAATCCTTATTTGAAATGAATAGTGTAAGTACGCGGTGTGTCCCCATGGAAATGGGTCCAACCCTTTTATCATGATCATGATTGTGTTTATTTCTATTCCATTGTTTGAGTACATGACATGTGTGAGTATGTTTACTCATAGCCATGTACACTTGGTCAGTCCACATCCGTGTTTGAGTATACTGATTTTTTCTTGCATGTGTACATATAGAAGTGTTAATGAACTATCCAAGGTACATATATAGGTAGTATGTGATGGTGACATGCCATTTGATATCATTCCTATAACAGCCCGACTTTTATTAAAAACATAATCCTAATTTATTACATAGACATCACTTAATAAAACATAGAAGATAAATACGTCTAGTTTATTTGAGGCTTAAGATCATTACGTAACAACATTAAACATTAAATACAACATATTTATCGAAAAACTTCTTTACATAACCACTACATTCCCTCATACTTACCATTTCATGGGATATATGAGGACATGCATAAAAAAAGGTGATCTATAAAGCCTACTAAGGGAATAAACATAGAATAACATGCGGAATAAAATAAATGTTATAAAATAGTCATATCAATGGATCAAAAGAGAAACATGAACATAAACTTGTGATAACACATTATAATCATAACATGGAAATATGGAAGTGACACTTAACATGGAATTTGCATGAGCCAATGCTCATTGAACATGGACCAAGAGTAAACCCTCAATGCACATGAATCAAGAGTAAACCCTCATTTCACATGAATTAGCATGAGTCAACACTCCTTGCACATGAAGTATCATGATACTATACTTCACCTAATTCATTGGAGCACTATCTAGGTGCACCATTCTTAAACATCTTATTTCATGCATTAGTGTCCCACATGGATCATATAACATGGAATCAATCAACATAATAATTTATTGCATGATTAAATAAAGTGGAAAAAATAAAGGAATGTACCACTAAATATGTACATGTTCATAAAATTGAATACCCAATATAGAGATATGGGTATGGTATTCACTACACAATGATCTTGGTTTGGAGAAACGTGGTGCAATTTCGGCAGGATAATGCCATGAAATAAAGATTCATGAAAATGGTTGATGAGAGAGAAATATGGTCTCATAATATGTACATGAAATGGACATTTAGGGGGTCATATAGATTCATTTCCCAAAAAACATAATGGAATTGAGATGCATAATACAAAAGAATTTCTTGGATGTGAAAGAGGAGAGAGAAATCTCTCAACGAATTTCGAAATGGTAATGGGTGTACATGGGAAGAATTAATGAGATATAAAGGGGCCATCCATTATCCAAACATAAATAGGGAAGTATGGGGGAGGTGCTAAATCATACCGTAAAATTTTTAATTGAAAAAAAAGTGCATAATAACTTAATGAAAATTGGATGAAATGGGAAAATAAGAAATCCCTTACTTGGAAGTGTGATCCCAAAGGCTTAAGAAGGGCTTGAGAGAGGATTAATGGGAGATTGGGGAACATTTGAAGGATTATAAGGAGATTAGGGAATTTTTTGGTCAAACTCCTAATTATTTTAGTGAATAGGGTGTGGGAGATCTGGTGGGGTTATATAGGAAATGAGAGAGAATTCATTATTATTTAGGTTTTGGACACCACACATTAAAAAAATCAAAACCAAGAACTATACCATTGTTTTTACCATGGTTTATAACAAAGGGGAGTGGAAAAAAATTATTATGCCAATTTCAGAAATTCTAAAAATAAAAGGGTCGCTTATGTGGAGGTGAGTCACAATCTCAAAGCATAAAATTTAAAAAGACAAATTGGTTTATACGCCTTGAAGGGTCCACTAAAGCATTGTAAAATAAATCAAATAATACTAAAATTACATTATTATAATGGTAAAACATATATTGACCGAACATAATGTTTAGAGTATTTTATTCAATCACAATTGGGTCATTATGATGTTATAAAACACATTATATATTTAAATGGTATTTAAATTTTTCCCAAAAATTCGACTATCTTAGAAAATTATGAAAAATTCACCATTTGATAATTTAGACATCAAAATTCAAAAAATAATATTCATTTTATCTAAATAATTTTCTAAATATGTGAATTTGTTCTTTTAAAATAAAAAACAACATTTATTGAAAATTCATGGGTTTTTAAAAAAAACAGCATTCAAACCATAATAAAATTAACAATTGCATTCATAAAATTATATAATAATATATAATTAATAAAAATTAATTTAATCATAAAAATACTATATAAAAATATTATTTAATTAAAAAATCCATTAATTCATCAAAATAGATTTCTTAGTTGAATATTAACAAAAAATACTCGTTGTGCATTAAAAACTATTTACAAAGTAACAATAATAAAATGAATGAAAATTATTTATACCAAAAATAATGTACATAGTCATATTGTTGGGGTCTTGTTACATAATTCCTTATAACACCCACATAAGACTGAAGGGTTAGGCGTGTGATGGTGACAGACTCATGGGGTGTCTTAGATAATGTCGCTCGGGTGGTAATCTCTATTAACTTCCACTTCTCCCGTAGTTAGTTCTGATCAAGATTAACATGTTCAAGCTTGGTTGGGGCTTGGTCAAGATTGAATTCTAATGATACCACCTCTTTTCTTGCACCGAAAAATTGTCTTTGTACGGGGAAAGTCTACTAGAGTAGGACATCACTTCTTTTTTCTGTGTTAAATGGAATTTTTAAAGCCCTATATTTATACTAATCATGTGATCACTGTTCAACGACTATATTAGATACTTTCACAATTCAAAACTAAATTTTAAAATCCAGAAACATGAAACCAAAGATGATAACATTTTAAATAACCAAAATAAGACATTAAATTAGATCAAGATAAATATCCATTAATGAATGTTTGGGTTTTTAAAATATTCCCCCTAAGAAAATTTCGCCCTCGAAATTTCCTTTTCCCACTATCAAACAAATGTGGGTAACTTAACTTTATCACTTCCTCTAATTCCCACGTCCCATCTTCAAACTTGTGGTTTTTCCAAAACACCTTGACAAGGGGAATTGTCTTATTTTGTATAACATTTTCTCTAGGATCTATCTTTTTCACTGGTTGTTTCTTATAAGGGAGATCATCATCTAGTTGTACTACCTCTGAAGAGAGTACATGTGAAGGGTCTGGTATGTACTTACTTAAGAGGGATACATGAATGACATCATGTACATTATCCATGGTAGGTGAATGTGATATTTGATAGGCAACAACCCTATCATGATCCAGAATATCGAAGGGGCTGATGTACCTATGACATAAATTCCCTTTCTTTCTATAAATATTGACCTTATTCCATGGAGATATGAATAGAAATAACTTTTCTCTATCCTTAAACTCATGTTCTCATCGACGTTTATCTACATCACTCTTCTGTCGACTCTAGGATACCTTGATATACTTCGGAATAGTTCTCTCTACTCCACAAATTCTTCGACCATTTCTGGTCCTTGAAGCTTTGTCTCACCAACTTCATCCCAACATGCTGGTGTTCTTCACCTCTTCCCATACAAGGATTCATAAGATGCCATTATTATTATCGAGTGGAAACTATTATTGTAATAGAATTCAACCAGAGGATGATGTTGATCCCAACATATTTTAAGTTATATTGAACATGATCTTAATATATCATCCACTGTCTAAATATTTTTCTCATATTGGCCATCAGTTTGAAGGTGATAGGACGTAATAATTTGTATTACAGTATCCAGATCATGTTGAAGACTCTTCCAATACTTATTGGTGAATCATGTATCTCTATAGGATAAAATAGATAGTGGAACTCTGTACAACCTTACCACTTCCTGGATGCATATATGTGCTAGTTGATCCAATGAGAAATCCTCCTGAATTGCAATGAAGTGTGTAGAATTTTTATGAAGATCCATAAAAACCCAAATTTCATTGTTTCTTTTGGATTTCTTCATAAGTCTAGTAACAAATTCTATTGTGAAGTACTCTCATTCCCCTACTGGTATGGGCAATAGTTGCATCATCCCCTTAGACTTCTGCCTCTATGCCTTCACTTTTTGAAACACCAGGCACATTGATGTATACTCTCTGATCTCCTTCTTCATATTATCCCACCAATAATGCTCTTGGATATCTCAATACATATTATTTCCCCTGGGCGAATAGATAAATTTGAACTATGTGCATCATCCCAATGTTCCTTCTTCATCTCTAAACATTTTGGAACATATAGTCTTTTCCCAAATCACACAATTCCTACCTCATTAACATTGAACTCTAACAAGTTTTTCTTTCTGATATCTTGAACACTCTTTTGAATTCCCACATCATCATTTTGAGAATCCTTCAACTTTCTAAAAGATAGAGTTGAGGAATCATTTGTGAAATGATTGATGATGTTCCCTTTTTTATGGTTCCCTTTTCAATCTTCATCAAGTCTAAGAAGATTGTATCCCTATCAATTCTGATTAATTATATAATTGTTGGGTCTTTTCTACTTAGATCATCGACAACCATTTTCACCTTACTATGGTGGTAATGGATTGAGTCTTCATAGTCTTTGATCAGCTCTAACCATCTTCATTGGTGCATGTTCAGATCTTTCTGTGTGAATATATACTTGAGGCTTTTTTAGTCCGTATAAATTTCACACTTCTCCCCAAAGAGATAATCCCACCATATTGTTTTAGCGAAGATAGCCACAACCAACTCCAAATCATGTGTTGGATAATTCTACCCATGAACTTTCAATTTCCTTGAAGCATAGGCAATAACTTTGTGATTTTTCATCAACACACATTCCAGGCCCTTCTTCATTGCATCATTAAATAAAACAAATGTTCTTCACATGTGGTTAAACTGAGCATGAGGGTATTAATAAGCCTACTCTTTAACTATTTGAATCTTTCTTCACATTTATCACAACTAGAAAACTTTACTCCCTTACGAGTTATCTTGGTATGATGGTTGTACAATGATGAGAAATTTCTCACAAATTGTAGATATTATCCATCTAACCCCAAGAATCTACTGATATTTGTATTCGATATTGGCCTCAGTCACCCTCAATTGCACCTATTTTGGAGGGATCCACAGACATCCCATTGCTTGTGATGATACGACACAAGACTGAGACCTCCTTCAACCATAACTAACAGTTGTTATACTTTGCATAAAGATTATCCTTCTGCGAGGTCTCTAGTATAGATCATAGATGCTCCTCATGATCCTCCTTGGTTTTGGAGTATATCAGAATATCATCTATAAAAGCTACAAAAAAGTTGTCAAGTTAATCCCTAAAGACTCTATTCATCATGTCTATGAAGATTACCGAATCATTTGTGAGTCTAAAAGACATTAATATGAATTCATAGTGTCTGTATCTTGTAAGAAAAGTAGTCTTGGGGATATCTTCCTTCCTCACCAATAATTGATATAATCTAGACCGTAAATCCACATTTGAGATTTATTGTGCTCCACATAGAAGATTAATTAATTCATCAATTCTTTGGATAGGATACTTGTTCATTATCATGATTTTGTAAAGCTCACGCTAATTGATGCAAAGGCGCATTGACCTATCTTTCTTCTTGATGAAGAGGACGGGTGCACCCCATGGTAAAGCACTTGGGCATATAAACTCGTTACCTAGATTCTCCTGTAGTATTTTTTATGCTTCTCAAGAACATTAACAACCATTCTATATGGAGTCTTGGAGATTAAAATTATCCAGGTATAAGATCAATTTAGAAATAAACATCTCTTCTAGGATGAAGACCAGGAAATTCCTTGGGAACACATACGAAAATCCCCTCACAATAGGCATGTCTTCAAGGATGGATTCCTACTTAGACTCAATCATATGAGCTAGATATGCTTTCTCATAGGGCAGTAATATCCATGCCTGAGATGATGGATCTAAAGAAGATTCATCTACCTCCTTGCAATTTTATACAATAGGGGGTCGATTCTACTCATGGAGAGTGATTTATGTATCATGGAAATTTATGTTGGCTCTATATAAGGAAATCCAATCCATGCCAAGAATTTCATCAAATTATACCAGAGGGAGTATGAAGCTGTACGCCGGGAAATTCATTACATAGATTATGATAGGGGAGGAGTTATATTCATGGGATGAAATGATATCCCCATTCTTTGTACTCACAGATATCTTAACTTCCATGATTTGTGGTGTTTATCAGATTATTCTACTAACCTTCCAGGATATAAAATAATGTGTTGATCCAAAATCAAAAAGAATGTTCTCTATACTTGAATTAATTACTAGAGTACATGTCCCCACTTCATTTTTGAGGTTTAATTCGGTAGTATTGATGGAAAAATCTCTCCCTTTCTACCTTAAATGTTGTTAGTTTCCTCTGAAATCCCTTGTCTTAGGGAACTGATTTGTAAGATGCCAAGGTTGTTTGTAGTTGTAGCAATGAACAACACATTGAGGTTTGAACAGATCATTCCTCTCCTCTATTGATGTTGTGGGTTTTTCTTGTTGGCAGTCATTAGTTAGGTTACCTTATCTTCCACAAATAAAGCATTTCCTCATCCCCTTCTGACAATTTTCGTGTTGCTTCTTTCTGTACCTTTGAAAAGTTGGGTGCTGGATCTTCTTAGCACCATTGTATTTATACATCTGACTGCCAGCATTGAATTCCACCTTATGATTCTTATCAACATGATACCCCTACGATTCTCTGATCTCCATTTCGACCCTGAGGGCACATCAGAAAATTTACTCATAGCTATAAAAGTTATAGATTGCAAGCGCTTTCCATAGGGTACATTTCAGCCCACCAAAGATGTTGTCAACCTTGTATTCAAGGGTAACAACAAAGCTGGATGTGTATCGTACAATACAGAAATAATTCCATTCAAATGCCTAAATATCCTCCCATGGCTTTGTATTTTTGATCATCTTCCACCATTGATCAGATTCACCCTCTATATGATAAGTACCCAAGATAACCTTCTCTTGTTCAGAACATTAAGGAATGGGGAAGATCATTTCAAAGGATTTGATCCATTGTTCAGCGATTGAAATATCAAATGATCCATTAAAAGTATGAGGCCTTTGTCTCTTTAATCTCTTGATAACGACTTGTTATTTCTTATGGGGGATGAACATTATACTTGACCCATGATTATATTCAAATAATGAGTTAACCGAGAAAGAATCATGAAAAATATCACAATTCTTTCTCCAATAGGATTGGGAATCTCATTAGCACAGTCCTCACATTGATCATCACATCGGTTGTTAAACTGAGTCCTCCTATTACCGGTCATTGGCTAAAATGAAAGGAAAGTTAGGGTTAACACATAGAAGGTAATCTAAGGATAGAAATGATGTCTTATAAATAACTTTTATTTCATTAAATTATAAATCCATAAGCTACAATATATGCTATTCATTATCTACTTTCTAACATATATTCTTAGGGGCATTTTTTTGATTTCCTTAATTTGGGTTCATACAGATCATTCGAATTAACCAAAGAATATCCCTCGGGAGTGTCATAACCATGAGTGTATCAAGGCCCATTTTTATTTAGTAGTTCCCGTTCATGTCTAGCTCAAAGTGGTGTTTTCGGGTTTTCCCGCTAGGATACATCTCTACTAGATCAGCCTCTACCTACTCGTATCAAAACATGTATGAATTTTCTTGATAACCCACATAATCAATACTAATCAATATGTAGGGATGATTTTATTAGAATTATTCTTTTCTATGTTTCTTAAATAAGGTTTTCTAATCCTAATCCCAAAAATTACGAAATCTATTATCTGACAGAAACTATAACAACCCTACTTTTATTAAAAACATAAACATGATTTATTACGTAAACATCACCTGATTCAACATAAATGATTGAGAGTTCTGCTGTATTTGAAGATTAGGATCATTACATAACAACTTAAAACATGAAATACAAAATCTTTCTTGAAAACATCATTTACATGACCACTACATTCCCTCGTACGTAGCATTCCATGCGATTACCTGAGGACTTGAATATGAAAAGGGTGAGAAATAAATCCTAAAAAGGGAATAAACATGGAACAACATGAGGAATAAAATATAATTTATAGAATAGGCGTATTAATGGATCACAAGAGAATCGGGAACATAATGTCTTGATAAATCCTGATAATCATAACATGGAAATATGGCCCCAACACTTAACATGGAATTAGCATGATCAAAGGCTCATTGCACATGAAGCATGAGTAAACCCTCATTTCACATGAAGCGTGAGTAAAACCTCATTGAAATCGAATTACCACGAGTCAAAACTCATTTCACATGATGTATCATGATACTATACATACCCAATGCATTGGAGTTCTATTAGGGTGCACCCTTCTAAAACATGTCATTTCATGCATAAGTGTGCAACATGGATCATATAAATGGAATCATTCTAAATCATATTTTATTCCATTATTAAGTAATGTGGATTAAATACATTAATGTACCATTATATATTTATATAATCACAATGGTGAATAACCTTGAGAGAGATATGGGTTGGTTATTCAGTACACAATGATCTTGGCATGGAAAAACATAGGGCAATTTCGGTAGCATAACGGCGTGACATAAGGATTAATAAAAATGGTTTGTGACAGAGAAAAGGATGTCTCATCATATGTACATGAAATGTACAGTAAGGGGGTCTTATAGATACATTTCCCAACCAAGGTAATTAAATTTATATGAATAATACAAAACAATTACTTGGATGTCAATTAGGAGAGAGAAATCCCTCATGGTATTTCGGTATGGTAACGAGTGTATGTTGGAGGAATTAATGAGAGAGAATGGATTCTCCCATTATCCAAACCAAAATATGGCAGTATGGGGTAGGTGTGAAATCATACCCCAACATTTGTAATTGATAACAAAATGGCATAACAACTTAAAACATTTTTAAACAAATTGAGAAAAGAAGAAATCCCTTGATTGGAAGTGTGATCCCAAAGGCATGGGAGGGGATTGAGAGAGGATTCATGGGATCATGGGGCACCTTGGGAGGATTCTAGATAGAGAATTTGAGGGATTGGTTGAAATCAAAAGGCATTGAGTGAATTGGAAGTGGGAGATTGGGTGGGATTACATAGGAAAGGAGAGAGAATTATTTATTATTTTGGATTTGGACAACACACATTAAACTAATCAAAACCAAAAACCTGCCCATGGTTTTTTCCCATGGTTGTGCCAAAAAAGATAGTGGAAAACAATATTTTAGGAGTCCTATGACCGAAATTCTTATAATTATAGGGTCTCTTTTGTGGAAGTGAGTCACACTCTCAAAAAACCAATTTATATAGACAAAATGATTTATAAGCATTGAAGGGCCCACTAAAGAATTGTAAAATAAATTAAACATTTATAAAATTACATAATATTAATTTTAAAACATATATTTGCAAAACATAATGTTTATAGTATTTTATTACATCTCTATTAGGTCATGATGATGTCATAAAATACATTATATATTTAAACAGTATTTAATTTTTACCCAAAAATTCGATTGTCTCAGAAAATTATGAAAACATCAACGTTGGATAATATCAACATCTTGATTCCAAAAATAGTATTCATTTTATCTAAATAATTTTATAAATATGTTATTTTTTAATTTTTATATAAAAACTGACATTTATAAAAAATTCATGGGGTTTGACAAAAACATCTTTCAAACCTTATTAAAATTTATAATTTCATCCATAAAATTATATGATAATTTATATTTAATAATAAGTAATTTAATAATATTAATATTTTTTAAAATATTATATAATTAAAAAATCCATTAATTTTAAAAAATAGATTTCTTAGTTGAATATTAACTAAAAATACTATTTTTCATTAAAAACTATTTACTAAATACCAATAATAAAATAAATGCACATTCATTATACAAAATCTAATATACATAGTTTTAGTGATAGAGACTTATTACATAACCCCTTATAACACCCGCATAGGATTGAAGGGTAAGGTGTGTGATGGTGACAGACTTTTGGGGTGGCTCAGATAACATCGATCGTGTGGTAATCTCTATTAACATCCACTTCTCCCATAGTCGGTTCAGCTCAACCTTAATGTGTTCAAGAATGTCTTGGGATTTCCCAATAGTGAATTACAATGACACCAAATCCTGTCTGTGCTCTGAAAAATGGGCTTCGTACGAGGAAAGTCTACTAGAAGAGACCATCACTTCCTTTTTCTGAGTAAATTGGATATGTTAAAACCCTTTATTTATACTAATTATGTGATCATTGTTCAATGACTATATTAGCAATGGTCACAATTCAAAATGGTATTTTAAAATCAAGAAAAATAAAATAAAATAAGCTCATATTTTATATTACCATAAGAAGAAATTTAATTATATCAAGAAGAATTTTTATTAATGAATGTTAATGTCGTTAAATTTCCCATGTCGTGTGATATTTATATTCTCTTAAGAAATCATAGTTCCCCATAGGGGCCCCCAAACATCTTGTATCTCCAAAATACATGAATGGTACTTTCATATTTCACATAACCCATTGATTATTAAACTATGTATGCCCACTCCTTTTTAACCACTGATTTCACAACTAATCTCCCCATAGATCACATATCTTCTTCTACTAAACATCCATTTCACCTCTCATAAATATCAATCCACTGAAACGAATATAGAAATTATTTTTATTGGTCACCATAATCATTGAACACAACCCTCTAATAGAGGGACTATAATACATCTTCTGTCCATTTTTGAAAAATATTTGGTTGATTCCATAATTTATCAGAACCTAGATTTTTTATATCTATATGTTTCATCAAGGAACAAGTTGATAATGATTTTTTATTAGGTAATTGATGAACCACTTGTCAAATGAGACATTTGAGATAAATTCCAAATGAATGGTGTGATAAAACCATGAAAAACATAAAGATATAATTAATCATGGTTATATTTGGGTTGGAATTGATATTTTTTCATTATAAAGATAAACAATTTTTCATAAAAATTATCAATTGACCCAAATTACATCAAATTAACATGTACATGTAATATGATCGAACCAAAAATCCATCCACTTGTCGGCCGATTTTAATTTTTCCTATGTTATGAAAATGCAGATAACACCACAAAATATAAATTTTCTACCTATAGAAATATCAATCGATAATAAAAATAATCATGCACTAGAGTAATTGGAGAAATATTTTAATAATGTTTCATACTGATCGACAATCCAAGATCCAATGTCATCTTCCTGAGAACAATAATCTAATTAACTATCTTCAATAGAACAAGGGTTATGTAGATAACCCTGGTATATCATTGAATCTATATATTTATATATATATGTATTTATTTTAAAATATAATTAAATATAACAATTTAATAAATTAACATTCTTAAATGTTCACCCACGACTGCGCACAATCTGAGTGTTCTGCATGCTACAGTGTTATGTCTTTACTAGGGTAAAACCCATGACATGAACTCAATACTGGACCCATATATCTGATAAAAGCCAAATTTTAGATGATATTAAAATTTATTATTAAAAAAATGCTAATTTTTTATTTATAATATTTTCAAATTATTCCAAATATTAAATTCTGGCACACGATTCCTTTGAATTTTATGTCATCTCTGCACATAGAACCAAAAATAATCAATAAAAATTCCAAATTAAATATATAGAAAAATCAATATTTTTAAACTTTTTTTTAAATATTTACTATATATTCACTTAATTGATTAATTTATAGATCAATGGTATGATCATTTCAAGATATTTCATCTCAGTTTCCACTCTATTGAGATGTTTTATATATAACGCATATATTTATTTTTTATGAGGATTATATAATTACCATTGAATTATTAATCACGAATATATATTTATTAATTACTTTTAATGTTTCATTTTGTATTTTCAATTTAAAGGTGTTACAATATATATATTAATAAACAACAATGAATTTATTTTAAAATTTCATTTTTTGGATTTATCTCATTTTTATCAATGGAATCATATAATCCTTTCTTTATAAAACCTAATTATTATTTTATCATATAGATATATTGGGTGTTTCCATATTTTTTTTCAAATTTTCATCTCTTTAGATAACTGATAAATAAATGATATATTTAATATAAAATGTGATATTTTTTCTCATTTGATCATGTATATTTTTTTATTCATAACGATATTTTTCAACATTTTTCTCCAAATAAAAATTTTATTTACTCAAATGATTTATGAAAGAAATTTTATGTCATCATTGAAATTTAAATTTTTTTTACAACAGTAGTTATTATTTTTTCGTAATTTTTTTGGGAACATTATATTATAAATTCAAAAGGATTTTTATATTAACTTATATTATATTAATGAATTTTCTATCCCCAAAATTATTTTACACTATAAAAATATTCTATATATTATTTTTTGTTTTGAAAATATAATTAATTAATTAATGTTGATTATGATATTTCACTTATAAATATATTAATTCTCTAAATGAAGAAATATTAACACGAATTCTATATTCATGATAAGTTAAAGTTATTATTTGTTCTCTTAATAATTAAGTGGTCATTAACATAATATTTATATATTAATCATTTGTGACCATTAGAAATCTAATTTAAATAAAATATAAATATTCTTTATAAAATGGATATGATTATTTATTAATCTTTATTAAATTTATATATATGGTGTTTTACATTGGGATATATTTTATTTTAAAGAGAAATATTGGTATTACATATATTTTATAAATGTAGAAAATTACTGATAAGAAATATAGCTTGTGAAATAAATTATTCATTTAATATATTATGAATTAATTTTCCTTAAATTGATGTATATGTCCTAAAATTTTGTATCCTTGTAACACATCTATATTCCTCATTAGAGGTACTAGTAGGATAGAATTATTAAATTCATTTGTTTCTATATCCATATACATATTATAAACTATATTGGAAGAAGGATTTAATTTTATATATATCATGATGTATGACATCATGATGTTCAAAATTATGCATTTCATTCCTTAAGAATTCAATTTTTACTACCCATGTGAATATGAAATTGATATTATCAATGGATTCTTTCCATAATCATGTTATTGATTAAATGGACTTAATTTTTTATTATTTACATTTATATATTTATTATGACTTATATATTCATGATATAATTCATTGTATGTGCCCTTAATGAACAATTGTTTGTAACATTTATTTTTTCATTATCTATTAAATGATTAATAATTACTTTCCTGAGATCCAAGATACCAAAATTCTTACGTTACTATGTTTAATATTCTAGTTACAATCTAAAAATGGGAGTCATGTGTGATTTGAGTTCATAAGGAAATAATATATATATATTTATTTTTTATAGGATCTCTTCTATATTATTAAAATATTATAATCAGACAGCAGATCTATGTTACTGGAGTTATTTTTTAAATAAATGACAGATAAATATATTTAGAGTTACACTATTTATCATAACAATTATATCTGTGAAATATTTAGTAGATTTATTGAAAAATGTATTTGGAAATTATATATTCAAAAAATTAATACTAAATAATCATTGGTTATAAAAATTACTTGGGGTTTATAGTTTAGTTCTACATTGAAATTCACTATGATCAAACAACAAAAGATAAAAAATATGATTCTTGAGAAACTCATAGGATCAATCATTACACCTGAGATATCTATAAAGATACAACATAAAAAGGTGGTTATATAGGTCATGAAAACTAACAGAATATTTTAATTCAAATTAAATAACAGAAAATCATCTAGATGTAACATTGGAATTTAAAAATTTACCAAAATTATGGGAAAATAGATTAATTAGAAGAGATGAAAAAAACTGTAAAAAAAGTTATGTGTTCAAGGTAATTTTCCGCATTTGAAAAACGGTCATCCAAATCAATAATTTTTTTCCAATGAAAAAAATAATAAGAAATGAATAAATGTATAAAAATTTGAATATGACAATTTAAATTATAAGTGGAGACTTATTTAAAGTATATGAATCAAATAATGAATTCCCAAATTGTCTGATGACACATTTGGAGAATTTGATTGTGATTATTTCATGAATTTGTCTTCATACCCCTCACTGAAATTATTAAAATTATTAACCTTCTACATATTCTAAAACATATACATATCATATCAAATATAAAATAAAATATCAAAATGGGTTTTCAATCATTATTCAAAAAATTAATGATAACAAAAAAATAAAGCCTTGTCATTTCAATGAATGGTCAAAATTTTGATGAAAAAAATGGAAATAATTTAAAATTATTGATTTGATGTAATTTTTTTATTTTATAATTTCATAATAATGATCTTAAAAAATTAACTTGCTGATTTTTTAATAGAAATTAAATTAATATTTTTTGGTTTTTTTAAAAAATTATTAAAATTACTACAGGTTTCTGTTTTCAAAGATATATATATTTTCAAGCATTCATATAATTATTAATTTTTTATGGGTGTTTTAAATTATAAATATTATAATCATTTTAATAATATTAGGAATCTGTTTTTTAAATGAAATTGTAATAATAATATATATCGAAGACAAAAAAAATTCATTTGTGTTTTTTTAATTAAAATGGAAAAACATTTCCATGGATGTTAGTGCCCCAATGTATAACTTGTGTAATATAATAGTACACAAATATTTTATACAAAAATCGACAAGTTTTTACTATTTAATACAAAATAAGAAAAAATGTGAATCCACATGGGATATATATTTTATGTTGTTTTGTCTAATGTTTGATTAACCACATTGGAGATATATTTTAGATATGAGTAAAAATAAAAATGTACTAATATGCATTCAATTTTTTGACCACTCCTCTAATTATAATGTAGTTTTAATTTCCAATTGATTAAATAATAATTTAATAATTATTACTCAATTATGAAATATTAGATTCAAAATTACAATTACTATTTATTTTTATAATGTTTTAAAATTTTATGAAATGATTTTATTTAAAATATACCATATAGAAAATATTTATATTATATATTCAAAAGATCTAGGTAGTAAAACTGTTAAATGATTATGTCCATAGGATAATTATTCATTACCTTGTCATTTCATCCTATGTTATTTTAATAAATTCGAATATAAATATAAACCATAAAAAAACTATTAAAATATTTTACAAAATTGAATTTTTAAGATAATATATTTTGTGAAAATTCCCATTGTAGAATGAAATTAAAGACTTCTTTCATGAAATTATTCCTTGATTAATATTCAATATTAATATATCAAGCCATCATTGACATTTTTTGACAACCCAAAATTTCTATTATCTGATAAAAATAACACCTTTGTAACTAATGATTAGGTAATAATATTTACATAGTTTTTATTTTTATCTTGTAAGAATAATCCATGTATTGTTTCTTTTGACATCAAATCTAATTTAAATATAAAAAGTTGATAAATAAATTCCATTAGAGTTGATAAGGTTGGTAAATTTGTATCAATTATAATGTTTAATTAATGCATATCATGTTTATCATAGTTAATTTTCCTCACAGTGAATGCCATAATGAAATGGGTTTTAGAAATATGAAATTGGTTCCTATAAAAAATGTATTTTACTCTCCATAATTAGATTTACATTCCTCAACAATTTTTGGAAATTAGGGTAAATTATACCAACGTTATCCTTAATATTTTCCTTGTAATAAATTTATGATGAATAAATCCATAAGAATAATAGAAAGGAAAAATTCAACAATATTGCTTCCTTAATGTTTTCCCTCAAAATGTTTTATCATTAATATTAAGGATAATTTAGCTAATTTTAAACCTAAATCCTATGAATGAATCATCCTTGGGTACATTCACTCAATTAATTCATTTTGATACATATATAAGAGGACAAAGATACTAGATGGGTCAATTCACATCAAATATGATGATAATATTCATAAATCTCATCTCTAATGTGATAAGGATATGGAAAACCATTGTTTTAACCTTAATAAACCTAATTTTCTAATGTAATTAATGACGATATTGAAACCTTATCCTCTCCATTACCGAACTATTAAAATCATTATAAATAATATCCATATGATTATTTTATCGAATATTTACAATATGTAAATAAAATAATTTAGTTGGTATGAAATCGTATTGTGTATAAATCTTTCTCTCTAATATTTAACTGAGTTCCCCTGATGACTCTATAAACGATGAGAATTGGGAACAATCAATCAAATAGGATTTTATTTTATTTCGGGGTATCAATTCGTAGACATCTGTTAAACATCTATATTATGATCAAATAAAATAAATCATGTTGTTATTTTAAATAAATCATGATGAAAACTAATATATTATTCATAAAAAGTGTTGATAGGTTGATAAACACTATAATCATAAAATTTTATTGATTATGATGAATCCTTTATTCCCACTTCATTACTATAAATAATTATAATCATGTTATTATACAACACTTATTTTACATTCAATCTTTTTTTGGAAGGAAAAATTTATTTTTATAAGTATTTACATTGGAAAATTATTTACTAAACCAACCACTCTATTATAAAAATACTGATTTTTCATATTCTATTTTTAGTTTAACCGAATCTATATATAATTAAGAACATGCTTCTAAATCTTGGTATTTATAGTTAATTAGATATGTTTTATGAAATTATTTTAGAGTGGGAAGATTTTTTTTCACCCTATTCTATAAAACCAATTCATGTTATATATTTGTATCTATTTTGTTGACACTGAAAAACATGTCCAAAAAATATTTTAAATTCATCCATACATGATCTAAGATCATTAAATATTTCACAAGTTTCGATTTGATAGGTTGTAGAGCCCCAACGGACTTGCGGATTAGGAGTTATGAACATTTAATGTTGGGCTGAAATATTAGTTTGCAGAGCACTTTCGCGAAGCTCCCTCTATGATTGCCGAGGAGAGGAACCTGACCGGATCCTCCGCGAGCACCGTGAAGCTCATGACGGTCGACTCTGTGGTTACGAGGAACTTGAGGGAACTTGACTGGATCCTTCACGAGCACCGCGAAGCTCAATGACGGTCAGCTCCATGAGGATGAGATACCTTAGAATAACCCCTCCAGTTGTGGAGCGCGATTTCCTTCATGGCATGATTTTCTGCATCACTGTGTGCATTTGGGCTTCTCGGCATGCTCCACCGACCTCCATCGCCTTTAAATAGCTGGATCACCCCTTCACAAGGAAGCTCATTCCACCCCTTGGCTGGCCAATCTCCAATTTCGTGGAGCTCCATAGCACAAAGAAGTGATTCCATTCACAAATGTCCATGCCCCTTATGAATGTGGGAACTCCTTTGGGTTGTTGAAGGATTCGGGAGACTATTTTCTGCGTGAGTCACTTTGATCCACAAATTTCCGTGCCCCTCTATGAATACTCAGATACTTACCTGTCATCCTGCCGAAGCTGTATAAGCTCTAGAAAACTCCCAGCCACCTCCTCATACCAGTCCTCTTCCGCCTGTGGGTCGGGATCGCCTCAGAACATGATGGATATCTAGTTTTGAAACACATGTAAGGCACTAAGCCTACAGGTGTCTTCTACCGGTACCACCGGTTGTGTCTGCTGACCAACGTGCAATGATATAGTTGGGACACTTCCCAAAGGTACTAGCTCAGAAAACATCCCAAGTATCGAAACTTCATCACTATATGGACCATCCTCATGGTCACTCGCTAAAGAAGTTTAGTATCTAATATCAATATCTTCTCTACTAGTGTATCAACAAGACTGAAAACTCCAGTAATTGCCTCCATCCAGTCCTTTTCTATTGGAACTCGTGCAAAGCATTTTTTCAGCGTGCATCGTCTGCAAGTACGGCTGGTGGCATCTTCTACCCAACGGGTGGTGCTGCTACTGGTACACCACCAGAAGGTGCGAACATAGTAAGAGGGCCTTGCACCAAAGCCTCATAGCTCAGAGGGTTGTCATCGTGTAGTATCTCTTGGGAATCCTCAATGGATGTCTTCGTAGTGGCATCCTAATAAAGAAGAGGTGCACCACAGTTAATAAGTTATACCTAGTGAGATGACTCCGAAAGACCACAATGGAAACTCTTGAAACACACATGCAATCTGTGTTTCTGTGCTCAAAGTCAGAAATCAGAGGCCAGGGTTCTGGTGTATGGATACGTCGGCCACCGCACCAACACTGGACACCCTGAACTGAAAACCATAGTCAATACTCTTAACACTATTTCTTCACAGAAAAGAATGATCAGTGTCCTATTTCCTGCGGTAGATCCAACTCCTCTGATACCAATTTTTTACAACCCGAACTCGAGGCCCGTTCCATGACTACCCCAAGCCAGCCTTCCATAGGCCAGGTGCTAGGGACTAACACCAAAGGCGTAAATCCCTAAAATGGGAAGGCATTGCCTTTAAGAAAGTAAGAAAACACAACAGAGTGCACAAATGAATTAAGAAAAATGTAATAATGTATACAAAAGTAAGTTCTAAAAGGAAAAGGGGTCGGAAATACAAGCCCAATAGTAATTACAGTACAACTGAAAAACTAGTACAACTGAAAAGCTAGTACAACTACAGTAAAGTAATACAATAACTACTGATTTGTCTTCTGAGAACCCCACCTGAAGGGTGGGTACAGACGGCCTCTATTGAACCTCAGGTCCTTCTGTCTTCTCCATGTACGTCTCGCCAAGGGGTAAACATCCGGGTACCGTCCAACTCTATAAGTCTCAACCTCATTCAGTGTTTTCCATCATCTACATCCAACATAATGTAGTGTGGGCATAGCCGATGCAGGGGTGAGTTTACGATACTCAGTAGGGACCTGGAGACCTCAAAGGTCTCCCAGAATCCACGAAGGATAAACCACATAAGAAACATACATCCACGAAATATCAACGAACCCTACTTAGGTATATGCCCATACATATACATAAGTAATCAATCTTTGTTCGGCTCCAACTCTCGAGCCCAAGAACTACCCCATACACACATGAAAGAAGTCAATCCCATCGATGATAGTGATTCATAGTCAAGACTCAGCTCGTATAGGTATACATATTTCGTATAGCAATAGAGATGATCAGATGTAGTCACTGATTCGTTTATGTTTTCTGACCCACACATGATACAAGAACAGCTATGTTGTCGAACCCAGAAAGGATACAAGACCAGCTACTCTGTCGAAGCCACACAAGATACAATTATAGAGGTCAATACTGCCGGACCTACACATAATACATGAACAGTAGTCATCGTTATAAAGATGATCAGTTGTAGTCACTGATTCATCTAAGATGTTAGACCCACACAGGATACAAGACCAGTTAAGCTGTCGGACCCACACAAGATACAAGACCAGCTAATTTGTCAGACCCACACAGGATACAAGTACAGATGTCAAACTGTCAAACACACACAGTATACAAGAAAAATAGTCAAGGTCATCGAAACCACAGAGGATTCCGGTACAGTGGTCATTGTTGTCGAACCCAAGGAGGATCCTAGTACAGTAGTCATCGCTATCAAACCCATCGAAGATTCCATTATAGTAGTTGACATAGTCGCAGCCAGCTCTAGGGATCCCGCACACAGCACGACCGATTCTAGGAGGGTCCACTCTTCGATCAAAGGTGTTGATACATCAAATATCACGAAGATTAGAGTTGATGTATCCCGAAGTTCTGTCTCATAAAATGAAACCCAACACAACAGAAGGTCATCAATCGGGCACCTAGTTTTAAGAGTTTTTTGCTTTTCTGATCTAGGGGCCCAGTTGGAATTACGCTCATTCCAATCCCGAATGTTTTCCAAATTTTTCCAACACTCACTTAGAGTATCTAAAAAGGATATCCTCTTCATAAGGGTCCTAGTGCCGCTGACAGTGCGTCGATAGGCCACATGGTCACTATGTTATTCGCATTTAAGCAAAACAGGCCCAGCCCATCATGCCCGGTGGGATGGAAGATCAGCCCATCCTGGCTCGATTGGTCTGACATGTCAAAGAGGTCGGCCTGGCCCGATGGGGTGCAGCCCGACTAGGTAGGGCGTGGCCCAGCACGGCCCGGCTAGCGCGACCCCCATTTTTCCGGAACAATGGTGCCGAGCGGCGTGTAACATCATGTCTGGCCGCCCGATGTCGGCCAGTCTTCTCCAGAGCGAGCGGTCCGCACAGGAGGGCCACTATTCTCCCATGAGGCACCTTCGGGTGTCGCGGACTTATTCAACCCAATTGGCCGTCTGTCGGCCAGTTCTCCTATGGAAGCACGGGCCACGGTTCTCCACAGTGCGGCGCCATAGGGTGATGCTGTTCTCCATCAAGCTGGCATCACCCGACCAGTTCTTCCTCAGCCATGAGGCCCGCAGATGCGGGCCGTGATCTCTTCCACAAGCACGGCACCCGGCGCCATGGTCCTCTAAGAGGACGGTGCGCGGCCGCCATTGCTGCCATCTCCCTTAGTCATCGCCACCTTTTTCCATCCCCGTGTATATTGTGAATAAGAACAATGATCAACGGAGGGTTGTCGGGCTGTGTTAATTCACCTCATGCCCTCCACGTTAAGCGATAGTAGATTTCCGAAGATAATCCAAGAAATTCAAAGAAGAACAGAGTATAAATTATTCACATAAAATTATATAAACCCCTACCATGATTTCATGAATGGTGCACATCAAAGAGCCGTGGAAGACGAGTATCTTGGAGGTCAGGCATCACAGAATACAGATGTCGATTTCATTGACATCGGGGTGCATCTTAAGAGGGTGCGTCATTAGAGAAGTTCTTCATGGAAGAACACGGTTCTTCATCGAGTGAAGAACTCTATCCTTCTAATTCTACAGAGCCTCCCCAAAACAACATGTTCCTCCACCAAATAATAGCTTCGACTATTCTTTTATTCCCACATGTTTTCCAATGTTCAAACACAAAAATTTATTAATTAATTTGTGGAGTTAAAATAATTAATTCCAGGTGTTTTCAGGTGAATGATAAGAAGTGGGAGGTGGAGAGGCCCCACCATAATTAAATGAAAAGGTGGTAAATTAATAAAGTAGAGATAAAGGGATGTCAATAGGGAGTTGAAGAGTTATGGCACGTGTGGGACCCACCACTCTTATCCTCCCAAGGGAGGTTATGTGGGGTCTGGGCCCCACCTTCAACTCCTCATTGGAGGAAAAAATAACCACCACTAAAAATTAAATTGTGCAAAAACAACAAATTTATTTAATTTTCTACAAATCAATAAAATTAACATTCAACCAGTATAAAATGCAACTACGGTAAAAGTCCCCTTAAGTGAATACAAACGCTGCGAGTTCATCGGTGTCCTGAGATTTCAATTACGAGCACTGGTTCAAACGATAGAAAAACCTTCACGTATGTTTACTGATCTTACTCGAACAAAACTTTAGAAAATGATTCCGGGCACATCAGGACATGGAATCAGGAACCGTTAGAAAAAGCAGACTCATAAAATTCCAAAGTATTAATCAAAAAAAATTCCTTGAAATTTCCGGGTATTTACAGATCTCCCCTCCTAGAGTAAGCTCACACTACCAGCACCAGTGCATAATCGTCAATTCTTCTCCCGTAAGAGTCTCTAGCCATAAGGATCAAGCCAATGGTTGAGTCAGAATCACTAAGCTCTGAATGTGGGTACTGGAAATGAAAGAATGACTGGAATATGTGTCTATAAGAATTGCAGCTAAGGTGGAGTAGACACAAATCATACCTCGAATCATCTCCAGAACTCCATGGTCGAATTCCACATCTACCTGGAGTTGAGCTCTCCCATATCAACCTGCTCACTGCGATCAGGATGGAACTCCTGGTGGTGGTGGCGGTAACAACTCAAATCGTCTCCCACCACATGCTGCTCAACCAGATCATCTTCCACGTCTACATGCTCCATGAGGATAGCCTTGATCGAATCTCATTCTCTTCCTGGGAGGTCCCTCAACTGTGTGTTGATCATCAGCATGGCGGTTCGGACAGTCACAAGCCATGTGACCCTGTCCGCCGCATGAGTAACACTGCCTGCTCCTGGCTGGTATGTCACTGCTCTGGGTACCCCGAACAACTGATCTGGAGTCGTGTGGTTGTCAAAACATGGGTCTACTCCTCTTGGACCTCTACATCATCTGTCTACTACCAGCTTTAGAAGACTTCATTATGTGTCGACAAGTAGTGGGTCTCACTGCTGGTGACTGCTTAACAAGGAAACTCTATACATGGAGGGCTCTCTCTAGCACCCCCGGATGCATCGGGATGCTGAGGGATAACATCGATTACCAGATCTCTCTCCCGAGCCCTTTCTTGAAGGTTTGGACCCTAAAAAATTGGTCCTTCACCATATCTATGGAGTAGTGCAAGAGGTTGGTGGACCTCACTAAATATTGTGCTAATGTCATGTTGCCATACTCCAGATGAAGTATCTCCTATATCCGCACCGCATGAAGTTTGGCTGGTACAAACTCCGCCTGGAACAACGTCTCGATGTTTAACCATAGATGTGATGCCTCATCATACACCTTGAGCATCAGGATCCACCATCTTCCTACTACTGCCTGAATGAGGCAGGAAACAAGGATCACCTTGAAGTCTGGTGATGTCCCTACTTGCCTGAAGACTCTCACCACAGCCTCCAGCCAATCCTCAGCCTCCTGTGGGTCTGTTTCTCCCTGAAATCTAGGTGACCTCTGGCACTGGAACTCATAAAATGCGCTCAAGTGCCGTGCATCGTCTGCTGCTGGTTCTGGTGGCATCGGTCGCCTAAAAGAAAGTGGTACCACCGGTGCCTCCTCTAGTAAAGGGCCCTGCACTTAGGCCTTGTCGCTCGGTGGGCTGTCAGAGCGTACGAATCTCAGGGCTATGCGGGGATGCATCATGAATGAAACAGATGAGACATGGTAAGAATATTATACCTGTTGAGCTGACCAAGTTGAGGAAACCTAAGAAATCAGTTACAGACATGCATGGAATCAGTGTTTTCATGCACTAATTTAGAAATCAGTAGTCAGGGTCCTGGTGTATGGCTACATTGGCTTCCTGCACCGACACTGGACTCTCAGAACTGAATACCACACTTAATACCCTTAACAGTATTGTTTCATAGAAAATAATGATCAGATTCCTATGTTCGGTGGTAGAACTGATTCCTCTGATTCCAATTTGTCACGACCCATCCCCTTGGGCACGTATCGTGACTACCCCAAGCCCGAATTCCATAGGCCAGGGGCTGAGGAATAGCACCAAAGGCGTTAATACCTAAACTGGGAAGGCATTTTATTTATTACTGTAAACAAAAACATCATAGAACATAACTAGAAGAAAACACTAAGAAATAATGTATACAATAGATGTGATAGAAAGTAAAGGGTGCCAAAAATACAAGCCCAGAAAGAATATACAAGTACAACAGAATGCAAGTACAACTGTAGAAATATAAAGCAGCTACTAGGACGTCCTATGGGGTTACTACCTGAAGGCTAGGTACAGATGGCTTCCTCAGCACTTCACATCTGTCTGTCCGCTCCTTGTACCATCACGTCGATGGTCCACCTTCGGCTACTATCTAGTCCAATTATTCCCCTCCTCATTTAGTGTTGTCTGTTGTCTGAAACCAACACAACGAGGTGCCGACATAACCCGTGCAGGGGTGTGTATAACGATACATTGTAGGGACCCCGAGACCCTCAAGGTCTCACAAAATCCAACAAGGATAAACCACAAAGTATGAAATAAACGGATAACCATTACATGGGTATATTCCCATTCTTATACCTAAGTTATATAGTAACAGATATCAATCATTAGTAAAACACAAAAATCATTGACTCAGCTCAAACCATGATTTTATTTTAGGGGTAGTATCAAATAACAACCTCAGTCACACTGTCGGAACCTCGACTGATGGTGTACTTCTCCTCTATCGAGTACAGCGGGCCTGCCCCGTCACACAGAGGCGCATCCCACATTCCTTGACTAATGTGGCAATCCTCCTATTGTGTACTGTGGGTCTGCTGCGTCACACAGAGGCACTCCCCAATGTGGGTCTGTCACGCTCACACAGAGGTACTTCCCCTCATAGACTACTGAGGTATTCCTCATGTCGAGTACTATGGGTATTCCATGTCACACAGAGGTGCTCCCAACTTTGGGTCCGATGCATCACACAGAGGTGCTCTCTACTAGTCTAGTGGAAACAATCCGAGTCAAAAGGCTAATAGTTGTCAGGTAACATCAAGCTACTAGGTCTCCATACTCCTCTCACTCGTCTCTGGGTGGATCCGCTCCACGAGATACTGGTTGATTATCCAAATATCATGAAGTCTCATTTAGAATTATCTCAAAAGTCTGCATCACCATAGGGTTCTCAATGCAATAGATGAAGCGTCTATCAGATGCCTGATCTCTCAGATATTGGCATTTCCATTGGAGGGGCCCTGTTATATTTTAGGTTCAAACCAACCTGACTGTACCCCAACTATGTCCAAACTTAAATTGGGGTAATCCAAAAGAACCAACTTGATCTAATATTTCCATCACAACAAATAGTTTGTCGTTTGGACATCTGCAGCTCATGTTATGGGAGAAAAGGTGTATTTTTGTCAAACCAGTTCAGACTGGGGTCTGACCTGATCCGCTAGTCTGACCCGGCCCGAGGGGTGGCGGCCCAGCCTGACGGCGGCCCGACTCGAGGGGGAGTCATGGCCTGAGAGCGGCCCGACCTGAGGGTGGCCCAACCCGGGGGTGGCCTGGCCTGAGGGGGCGGCCCGGCTACCGGCGTGGCCTGGCTGGCGGCCTGTGTGGATAGATGGAGGCCCACGTGGCCAAAATAGTTGCCCACGTGACCTAGTTGTTCAGTGGTTGGAGGTGCCCTATGGGGACCGAACTAGTATTGTCCAGGGGGAGGCTCATGCCCCCCCTAGAATCCTGAACAGTTTAACCATTTGTGTGGAACACCGGCGCCAGGTGGCGCCGGTCCAGCTCACACAGGACCAAGCGGGGTCCCACTTCTCCTGGATGGCCGAGTAGACGTCCACTCCGCACCGCCAGTGGATGGACCATTACCGGCCCCCCATGCTCCTCCACCACGGACCACCCTAGCTGCAGTTCTGCTTCTCTACGGTGGCCTGCCTTGACCGCGGTTCATCACCTTTTTGGGGTGCGACGGCACCACGCCCCTCCACCACAGCCCGCCCATTCCATGACTATCTTCCTCTATACAGCGCGACAGCACCACGCTCTTCTTCCGAGACCTAACCTAGCCATGACATCATTCTTTCGTGCTGTGCAATGGTGTCCCGCCCTTCCAGCAACCCGATGACATTGCATCGTCAGTTTCTTCGCGGCCAGCATGATGTTGGCAGCTGTTGCTCTTCCTCCATCATCAACAAACGAGAACGATCAAGGGGGAGGGTCGAGACGTGTTCATGTGGTCCAACCCCTCGACATTATGTTGATATCAATCAGCATAAAATATTCCAAAAAAATTGAATGATGAAAAACCTAAACAAATTCAATCATAAAAAATAATCTACCTCGTATCATTGTTCGTTGATGATGTTGCAGAATGTGATCATCATTTCTTCATTCACCACATTCGTCAGACACTCAAAAATCAAGCTCATGCATCAGGAATTGTTCCAGGTAAAAGATCGAGGAAGAAGCATCATCGGCATTCTTCGTGTTCTTCATTGGGGGAATAAGCGTTCTTTGTTGGGAGAATTATTCCTTCCTTGGTGTTCTACATCCAAGAGATCCTCAACTCTCCCTTCACTCAAAATAATGTTTCCACTAAAACGAAATAATAGTTTTTCTATTATTTTATTTGTTGGGAAGAATTCAAAATTTGGAGTTTTATTAATTGAGTTAACTCACTTAATTAATGTGTTGAAATTGGCTTAATTTATTATTGGGGAAGTTCAAGGGTTTTATCTAGTTAAATGATGAGTTAAAGGAGTTAAAATCGTAGGTGGTCCGAACAAAAAATATCCTCCCAAGAGAGGTTATGCTCGGTTGGTCCCCACCTTAATTATCCAACCAAGAGAGGTTATGATCTGATGGGCCCCACCACAATAACCTCTCATGGAAGGATATTGTGTGGTGGCCCCCACATCTAACCTTTTCTTGGAGGTTTTAACCACCACAAATAAAAATAAGCTAACACTATATTTTTATTTAACTTTTTACTCAAAAACTCAAAAACTAACTTTCTTTATCGACCGACGGTCATCGAGGGGAATGTCTTCTTAAGCGATTACTGGCACTGTGAGTTCAATAGTTCCCACAGATTTCAATTTCGAGCTCTCGTTCAAAAGTTATAAAATCTTGCATGCACATTTACAGAATGACCCTGAACAAAGCATCAGAAATTGATTCATGGAACGCCAGGCCTCAGAATCAAGCGCCATAAATTTTCATGGGCTCATAAAATTTCTATGTAAAAAAATTTCCATAGGAATTATGGGTCTCTACAATGAACATTTTTTTCCAATATGGAATACATTATTTAGTTTTGATATCTTTGAGTTTAAAAAGTTATATTTAATATAAATACATAAAACATACTGAAAATTAATTTTTATGAAAAATGATTTTTGATTCTAAAATATATATTATTTCAATACCATGAATATTTCTAATAAATATAAAATTAATTTGAATAATATATATCATGTGGAACATATTTATGTTTTGATAAAATAATAATTCTATTTTTTCTTTTAAATTAATTCATTTATTGAAAGTATTTTTATTTTTTCACTAATCAATGATAAATTATTCATTTTAAGAAAAGCCTAAAATTTCACCCTATATTAATTTTGATATGTTTATATTATTAATTTATTTATTTTCTATATTATAATTTCTATAATTTTTAAATTAATTTTGTTTTTTAAAATAAAATATAAAAATCCCTTTTTAGGTATTTTCAATTTTATGCATGAAATGTGATAAGAAAATGACTACTTATTATCTATTCACTATTTATATGTTTTTATAAATTTTGAAAATATTAAATATATTTCACATTTCAGTTACATAAATACAAACTAATTCATTGGAAGGTTCAAATTTTGATAATAATATTTCTATATTTAATCTTAATTTTAATAATGCTTGGGGTTTCAATGTAATAAATATGTCGATCTTAATTTTTATTTTTTGTTAATTTTGTAGTAGGTATTTTATACACCCTCTTTAAATGAATGAAACCATTGTAAATTCATCTCATTCTTCATTGGTTCAAATTTTAAAAATACAGTTATTGAAAAACAAAATCTATCGAGGTATAATAGCTCCTCCTGTGAAATGTAATTGTGAATCACATAAAAGATTTCTAAAATAACGGATAATATGGTTCCAAAATAAAGATGATATTATTAAAAAGGAAAAAATATATACCTTGAGGAAAAAACTAATATCGGATGACTAATGTTGAGAGATATAGAACATGGTTATGAGAATGATAATGATCCCAACTCTACAACATAAAGAGGTGTGCAAAGACCATCAATTCATTAAAAAAGAAACTAAAATTATAACATAATATTTTATGAATATTTTCATAATATTGAATGATTCATTTACTACCATGTTATAAAAAATAATAAAATCAAATTTACTTGATTTATTTATATTCCATGAGCTTAATTTCATCATTTTGATGGTCTATGATCAATTTCTACATCATCCACTACTCCGTGAAATGAATATTCAAGAACAGTTTTCTCATGCCTGAAGCACTAAAATATACATATTACAGGACATATGATCTGTAAAGTTATGGAAATTCCATGAACCTTTAATTATATATTTATCACCAAAAAATATATATCATATGATATCCAATATTTGTAAATAAAATTCACTATTATCTAAAACCCCAAAAATAACTTACAAAGTTCAACATTATAAACTCCATAAATATTTTACCTTAATAATAATCCAAAAATATATTTGACAAAATTCATTACCCAAAAATACAAAATATTTTATTACATTTTATTATTAAATTATAACAATAAAAATTTATGCCCAAACAATATTAATTGGATCATAACGTCACAAACCTAACATTGATTAAAATGATCATATATATTCTCAAAATATTCCTGTAATATGAATTACCATAAAACCTCAAGGAGAATATAAATTAACAAAAACATGGTTCCTTAAATAAAATAATTGTCTATTGAATTTATTACTTATTTCAAAAAATAAAATACCAAAAATTAAAAGTGATAAAAAAATTATTTTTCATCAAATCACTGTCAAACATTAATGCTAACTACATAATATCATTTACCTCATCAATTTTAAAATTATATTTACACTAAGAAAAATTATCATCTCAATTATAGTACTAAATAAGTGGGTTATTTTTCCATTAAGCATGTGTTCTCAAAAAATACCCCAATAACTAAATCACTTTTCTTGGATATTTGTACCATTCAACATATCTTTAAAAATAATTAAATACAAACTATATCATAAAAATACTAAAATATATATTGATTATTATAATAATAACATCATTTATATAATACATCTCTATTATAATTCTCAACTCCAAATACATAAACACTTCAATCATTCAACTTCAACGATCAGCAAAACATAGGCAGAACCATGGTATAATAGTAAACCATCATATGAGGGAATTAACATAGATAATAACCATGTTATAAAAACAAAAAATATTGATGTGTAAATGATACCTTAGTATTAACTTCAGATCCCCCCATAGAAATAATTTATTTTCCTCAATAAATCATTTATCTATTTTATTATTTTCCACTTATAAAACATTTTATCTTCCAGTTGAGACATTATTTTGTGTGCACGTTTTTATATTTATGACTTCATATAAATTTATTCTTCTTTCTATGGTGGTCACTACCACATGAGATCCCAACGACCCCATTTATCTTTCTCTTCGATTAGGAAATTTTTTGGGGAAAGTAGAGGTTGTAGATCACATATTGTGATATCTATATAGAAATAATAAAACTTTTATTCACTCTATTCATTATCAAATTTGTTTACAAATAATCACTAAATTGTCTATAAAATTAAATGTCTGCATGTTTCCTCCTAATTCCATCATTTTTATAAAACATATAATCATTTAATGATTAATAAAAATAATTGTGGGGGACCAAATAATATTGTAAATCATTATAGCAAGTAAAAAACATGACACATTTTTTCCAATAAACTATAGTATTATCTATGGTCATTCATGATAATCATCTATTAAAATAATTTAGTTTGGATTATAAATAATATATGAGTTATCCAAAAAAATATTCGTTGTGATTTTCAAACAAAGTTATTAATAATGTGAGATTCATTATGAATCGTAATCATTGAAAAGATATATTAAACTATATCTTTTTAGGGTTATTAAATCTTAATATGTTTATTCCAAAACTAATTCATATTGTGGTATCCACACAGGGATACATTTATAGGAATAAAACATAATATCTACATTACAAAAAAACATATAATATTTTCCAACAATTATATATATATATATATATCCATAAAGTAAATTTTAGTGATACATTCACTAAATTGTTATTTAGTAAATCTAGTTTCCATGGTTTCTTAAAAACTGTATCGAATACCAAAATTACAAATGTAAACCATAGTTACCCTAATTCAATTACTATTTAATTACATTGGAATAATTTTAATGTGATCACGACACCAAGGACTGATTAGATTATTAATCATGAAGAACAAGATATATAAATATAAATCCCATTTTATATTATAAAGAAAATATAATAAAATTTGAAAAAATGTTCTACATCAACGAAAAACAATCAAGGACTTATTCAGTATATCTAGGGGAAATTAAATGAAATATATACAAAATAAGATTTACTATTATCTTTATGTAATTTTTAATATATGATGTGTAAATAATGTATAATTAATATCATATGGTACTAAATTATATATATATTCGATGTAAAAAATATCATGAAAAATAAATTAATACATCTAATATAACAAGAGTCATCTAACAGATTTAAATCTTATTACATACAAGGAGAATTCATATATATTTTCTATTGTTCATACACACTATGATAAAACATGTGATTATTATTCATATAAAAATCTTGAACAGTTGTTAAATACTGAGGGAATTACATAATTACGTTCCAATTTATATGAGAACGTCATAATTAACCTTTTCCCTTATTAAATTTGAATATATTTTCTCATGATAAATAAAAATAAGGTCTACTAATAAAAACATGAATCACAAAAATATGATCATATATAAAATCAATATATTTTTAATTTTTTCATATAACGTACACCATTGATTTTTTCTACCCCAATGACTACACTATATAATACAAATTAATTCATAAAAATAATGAAAATGAGGTAAGGTCGACATCCTCTTTCCCCTAGATTCAAAAGATTGTGGGTCACTATAGGCCAATATTTCTTCCTTTTCCTTTCATTTTAAATAAATTTTTTTATAATAATTTAGATGGAATATAATGTGAACTATAATAAAAAACATAATAATAAATTATTTTTATAATTTATTTAATACATCCTAAAAATAGTCACCCAACTAAAGGATCTACTGGTTTTTTATATTATTAATTTTCAATATAAACATTTTATTTTATAATAAAATGATTAATTTAACTGTAATATAGATCATAATTTTTCGTTTCAATATATATAACATAATACATTCACTATAACAAATGCGGGAGTAAAAATATAAGAGAATGAAGATCTCCGATTCTGAGTAATGTAATAACTTATGAAAATTCCTAGATCATAAACATGGTCTATAACATACAGAGGTTATAAATATCATAATAAAATATCCTTATACAATATATGTTTATCTTTAAAAATGATTTAGAATACTAATAACACCAAAATGTATTTAGAGAAGGAAAAAACGGTATGGAATGGCACAAAATTCCTCCCAATAATCATAAAAAATGTCACCATCAAAAAAGGCTGAAGAACACATTATAAATATTGTGTAATAAGATAACATTAATACTCATGAATATTATATGTATCATGGTACTATTTCAAACCCCAATAATCAAAATTAATATATGGAATTTGTTACCAAAAACATTTTAATGTGATGAAATATTATGCATTGAAAAAACAATATGAGAAAGTTAATTATGCCAACATTTATTTGAAAAACACACAGTATGTTTAAGCCAAAAAATAATAGGGGACTCATTAAACCCAAAAAAGAGTAATCTAAATATTTATTTGAATTTATTACTTATTTACATAAAAAATAAATTTTAGGTTGATATATGACTCATTTCATCATATTCTTATATATAAGTGCAATATAAAATCTATAATCATCATTTAACATATACTCCATGGAAAAGATATTCTGTTTAATTATATTTATAAAAAACATAAATTTATCATAATAAATATTAGGATATAATAAAAAATTTAACAAATTGTGATATATCATAATAAAATATAGATGAAGATCAAAACATCACATCATGAGAGATAAAAATTCAAGTAAAATTGAATTAATATAAATTATTTTACCATACCATTTAAAAATATTACAATATATTATGTACATATTAAATTAAAAAAATGGGGAGTGGAACTAAATATAAGTGAAATAATATCGATAGGGAGATGGAAATAAATAATCCTCGAAATAAAACAAAAACAATCTATTAAATTTATTTAGGCAGATAATCTAAATGAATGACATTGTTATTATTTTAATATCTTTTTATAAAAATCACATTATAGAAATGAAATAATTTCATAAAATATATAATGGATGGTTTTAATATTATAGAATAAAAAATATACTTATATTTCAATAAAAACATTTTCGATAAAAAAACAGATAATGTAAATGAATATTTTTTGGTAAGAATAAAAGTTAATAATTACAATGAAATAATTTAATTTCTCAATGACTTCTCATAAAATTGTTTATTAATGATGAGAAGTAAATTTAGTAAATAAAATAGATAATGAAATAATAAAAAGTCAGATTTAATTACTAGATATAGTAATATATATATATATATATTCATATAAGTTGTACTTCAACACAATGAATCAAAATATGAGTTGATTAAACACATACCATGAATTCAAAAATACTTTGATCACACTCTAACTTCTTTTATATAATATATGTATATATATATTAATTTTTTATTTATTAAATATATATATTTATATGTATATTATTAATTTAATATAATTTACTTACAACCATTTATGGAAGCAATACTACTTCATTATTGATTACATGTTCTATCTGGTCTTTGTAATATTTGAATGGTTTAAGTGTATTTTATAATGATGATATATATACCAATTCATTTATTTTAATGATAAAATTAATAGTTCATTTAAGGTTATATAGTAGTTATTTTGTATATATTTTAATGTTATTCAGTTATAATTAATTAGTTAATTTATTTGAAAATAAAAAAGAGGAAAAATAAGTTTTTTGGTAATTAATAATTATTTAATGATGGTGTATTACGAGTTTGTTATATAGTAATATTAACATTAAATAACCCTAAAAAATATTTATGTAATAGTATCTATTAACTTCATTACTTTTGGTTCCATATTCATACTTGATAATACTTTATAATGTTATTCATTTGGTTCTAAAACCTTCATAAACATGAATATGATATAATTAGATGTGTTTGTAAAATTATAAAATGGTATAAAATGACATAATAAAATTATAAAAAACTCCTAAAAAAATTTTTATGAGAGTTTTTATTTTTTGAAATATATTTTATGATTTTTTTCTCAATGAAATAAAATATGGATTAATGATGAAAAATTGTTATTCTGTGCTAGTGGAATTCCACACCTATGAATGAACAATTTTCCTTAGTTTCCTTTGTGTAGACATAGTATAATGAATTTTTTCATTTATACTAATATAATAAATTTTTATAATAGTACCAATACATATTAAATTATATATATATATGGTTTTATGGTTCGTAATAGAGTAATATATTGATGGTAAATTAAATATAATTTAGACACTTACGTAGAAGAAATAAATTTTTTATAGGAATACTTCGTGATTATATAGGGTATTTTATTCATCTTAATGACACAATGGATTGGGAAATTTAGAGAGGGTTCTGTTGGAAGATGAATTATTTGGATTCAAAAAGAATTTATAAGGATATGCGTGACCTAATGTGGTGCACGTGTGTCCCATTTATAAGTGGATAAAAGCTATTTTTTCACACCCATTATTTTTAAATAAAGTAATGAATTTATTATTAAGAAAACTATTCCAAATATTAGATATAGTTATATCAATTTTTGACAAAGTAAATATATAAATAGTCAACAAAAATTTTTATTACTTATTTAACAATGATTTATATCATATACTATTACTTTATTACATTTTCAATTGTAATTTTAACTAGATTTCTAGTTTATAAATATGTAATCTATGATTTACTAAATATAAAATACACAAATAACAATAATAGGGTTTTCTGAACTAAATTTACCCTATATAAGATCTATTTAAATTTTTAAATAAGAGATAATTATATTTTAAAATAATATATATCATATACAGAAAACATGTTTCTTATACAGAAATAATTTTTTAACCATTATGTTTTATAAATCGTATATGGAATCAATTTTCCAGAAAAATATATGTTAATAAAATTATATTCATTTCTAACCATCATAATAATGTAAATATTTTGGGAAAGAAAACTTTGATTGTAAGATAAAATTTAAATGTATATGATAAAGAAATTTATTGTAAATATTGGGTTGATCATTATCATTGTATTAAAATTTAATCTTACTAATCATATGATTATATCAAATATTAAATAAAACTTTTTAAATATTATTTTTGAAATAAGTATGAATATAGAATACTTTTTATCATATAAAATGCCAAAGGGTGAAAAACATTACTTTTTTATATCATCCGAGTTAATGTGTAAATGCATTTTTACAAAATAATGTATCTCTGAATAAAAAATGTTTATTTTTTTATTATATATTTTTATATTTTTTATAATGTAGTTACATCTGTGGATATAAAAAAAATATAAAAAAATATAAGGTAATATTAATAAGTATTATTTGTATTAAATGTATTTTGTTTGATTTCATCATTTTGTCCTCAAAATTATGTTAAGAGTAGTATTTATTTAGGAAAAACTATTTACTAAAAATAAAGTCCATTAAATTCATCCACCATTATGTAATTGTTTCTAGAAAAAATTATTATAAAGGGAAAACTATGTTATGGTACATTTCATTCATCACATCCCACTATCCCATGGAGCCTCGACATATTCGGTATCTTCCAAAAAAAATTAAGAATATTGGTGGTCTTGTTATTTAGAAACATGTCTTTTAAATGAAATATATCCACATTTACTTCAACATGAAAAATGTCATGTTATAATTTTAAATCTTTTGAACACAGTAAATGTGATATATATTTAATGTACTTCATACAAATTCAAACCTGAAACACAAATTTTACATGATATTAATTTGGTGGGAGTTTTAAGGGTTATGACAGAACCCTTACATGATCATTTATATTGAAGGTACGAATGTTTTTGGGGCTTAACATCTAGTTGTTCTATTATCTCATAACACATAATTATTAAGATATTCTAATTAATAACCGTTTTCAAATATAATAATCATGATCTCATTGATGATTATATATAAAAATATTTATTTAGATTATAATACATTAATATGATGATAAATATATTTATCCTCTTCCATTAATTATTGAAAAATGTGAAGACCTCTCATCTTCCATGACCCAACATCATTATAATATATTTTATTATTATATATCTTCCTATAAATAACCTCATATGGTGATATGAAAATAAAAGAATGTTCAAATTTATTATATCAGAACTCTAATGGGGGAGGTGTTGATATATGAATCCTTACCAATCCATCCAGAAAGTTCTCAAGACAACCTATATAGTTTTAATGTTCCTCTTAGTCTAAAAATGTATTTGATAATGATTATATGTTATGAAACATACCCCAACCCAAAATGTAATCAGATGTGTTCCCAAAAGTTCAGGATAATACATATATCCTAATAAAATACTATATTTTGTGGTACTATAAAAACCATTAAAACCTCCATTATTTATATTGTGGTGAGTTGGTAAATAGATTAAAGATTTTTATTTAAACAAATATATTATATTTTTTATGGTGATAAATTATAATGAAAATTCAATAATGACCTTTAGATCACTTACAGAGTCTTCTGATAAAATTGAGTGTAATTTTCCCATTTATATACTGGTATGGTTAATGGTTGTAGGGTACTCCCAATTTTTTTTATTTTTTCTTTATATATTTTAATACTAAACATCGTGATATATATTATATAATTTCCCTTTTAATAATTTCCAATAATAAATTTTATTATCACTATACATAATCATATTTCTGGGATTAATATATTAGTATTATCAATGCACATCCTCCAAAATTTTCATTCATAATATATGTTTTAATGGGACACATTTCTTGTTTCCAATCATTAAAACTACATTTTATCAAATGTGAACTCCAAATTATTAACTATTATTTTATATATCTGTTTACAATCATGAACACATTCATTGATCATCATCTATATAAAATGTTGAGTTTCTTATATTGAATGATATGACTTATTTCCAACAATTATGTAATCATGATCAACCATATGAAAATCAATGAGTATTGTGTCTTTTTAAATACCTATAATGGATAGAGTAGCATCAGCCTTTATACTCAAAGAACCAGTCACATTATTTTCATTCACATTATGATATTGCATTTTGAAGTTGTAATCCATTATAAATTATAACCATATCCTCTAGAAAATATTCAATTTAATTTGTGAAAATATATTTTATTCTCTTATGATTAATATTCATATCACATTTGTCTCTATATATAAAATTCTGACACGATATTAATTACATTTTCATTGATTCTATCTCAAAATAATTCATCATGTAATATTTCTCCAGAGTAAAAAAATTGTTGTATGAAATAATAAATTTACATGACACTATATTTGATCATTATATACATTCCCTTTTCAAATAAAATGTATATATTATATCCCCCCCCGCTTTAGTATCATGTAAGTATATGATTACAGGCTAAACCCTATTTTAGTTGCATGAAACATTTTTCCAACTCCCCTACCAAAAGGAACATGACTCCCTTCCCCATTAAATTGGATGTTGTACATGACATTGATTAGAAATTTAAGGTAAAGGGATGATAATATCATGAAAACAAAGAAAATAAACTAATATCAGCTATATTGTCTAGTCTATTTCATTTATTTATAACATCCATTTTTATTTATTCACTTGTATAAACATTTTTATTACATGACATAAGAAAAATATTTATGATATTTAGATTTTAGAATGGCAAAATTTATCAAAAATTGATCATATTCTATTTAATTTATATATAAATTAATACAATAAATAATGTCAATAAAAAAATAATCAATGAAGTCTCTAATGACTCTATCAATTAGATACATGAATGTTGAAACAAAATTTTAAATATTAAATTCATAAATATAAATTTATATTGTTTAAAATTTATATTGAATGATGTGATGTAAATATTGTCCCATTTAATATTAAAAGAATTATCAATACTAATTTCCATTAATTGAGATATATTTATATAATTTAAGTAGATTGAAAATATTATCGATGCCAGATAGAGGATATATGATCATGAACATGATTAACATTGCTCAACAGAATCAACACAATGACCCAATATTCAACAATTTTATAAAATGTTGAATTGGGCTTCCCACAAAAAACAATAGGGAGTATGAATCCCATATCCATATTCTATTTTTGTTTCATCATTAGTTAATTAAAATATATTAGATCCATTCTATGCTGACTTGTTGATATATTAATGGATCTATGTATGAGTTTTACTAAAAAATCAACCTCATCATTTGGGATAATAATAAGATGTTAATGTATCAATATAATAGTATACTCACTTATATTAAGTATATAATCAATTATCAGATCCTCCATAACCATTTGAGTCAAGAGACCTTCAATTATTTTAATTATAATGTATATTATAGAAAATTCTTCTTTTAAGAATTTATAATAATCCTCTCAATAAATGATAAATATGTGATGATTTAGGATATGAAATGAAATTTAATTATGAAAAAATTTTATATGATATATATGTATATAGACTAAATCATGAAAAATATTAATTTGAATTATACTAAGGTAACTACAAACGAATCCATGGGGAGCATAATCCCACATGCATTAATTATATTATACATAAGTATCATTAATATAATCATCACGACTTTAGTAGTTTTCCTTGATATTTTAACAATCAATGAATTATGGGTGAATAAAAAATCATAGAATAATTATCGTATATAAAATAATTTGATGAAATATAATCCATGAATGAATTATTTTATCTAGATAAATAATTAAGTTTATTTTCACTATATTATTTTTAAGATCCTCCTAAATAGTGGTGATTATGTATGATGTTCTTTACTACGTTGGTTTAGGGAAACACAATTTTGTTTATCATTATTTTCTCCATTATTATAGATATTAATAACTTTTTTACAATAATTCATTAATTTAAATCATTGCAGTGTGAGTCAAAGATTAGGAGGTGTATTCATGTCCCATGTTTTATTACACATACCATTATCACCATGTAATTATTTATGATATTGGTAAAATTATTTAAAATAAAAAAAAATTTATATGAAAACCTATAGTAAATATTGAGGTTATTTCTCCCATATTTATTTCACTTATAAAATTGAACTTTCATCCAACGATGTTTCTTATCATCAAATATTCTATTATTCAATAGTTTCCATTTATGTTCCATTGTATACATAGAGACTATTGTTTCTATATATATATATACTTCAAGAAAATATCAAACAATCAATACATAACTAAAAAGTACATAATATCTAATTTCATTAAATAATAAAGAATTATTATTTTAATGTAGTAAATTAGTGTACTCTCAATATCTGATATCAAAATATAGGAATACTAAGTCATACTTGTGAAATTTTCTTTATAAAATACATCATATTCTTAATTTTCATTATTGATTATGATGAATCTTCACATTATTTCCTGGTAATGAAATAAAAGAAAAAATATATTTAATATGTTATTATTAATTACATCTATATCCATATCTCCAAATTCAAAATTTCAATAGAATATATAATGAGATTCAGATATTTTTATTCTATCCTGAAAATAGAAAAATATTCATAATAACATTATCATATTATGAGCCATATGAAATATAAAATATCATTTTCACCACAATAATGCATTTTTATACAACTATACGATTAGGGATTTTATAAAATATTGTTTTTCCCTCATCAATGATATGATCGTGAAGTTTTAATTCCATGGTGCCTTTTTGAATTCAATATTTTTTATTTCTTATAATGACCTAAGATAGACAGATGAACATCATGATGATTGTTTTCATAATTTACATAATATCACTAGTTTATTAGTGGGGGAAATCTGTATTTTGTCGATTTTGTTAATTATGAATTCAATTATTTCTTGTTCCCCCTTATATTAATAAATGAATAATTTTAAAAAAATACATAAATTAAGAAATAAAGACATAAAAATTCTATAAACATACAAGGAGGAACTCATAAATGATTTTTATATTTTATATATTGAGTCTCTTATATTCATTAATGGTTATGCATTGATAGTTTTTAAATATACTAAATATATATTCAAATCCTTCATAGTGTTTTATTTTTTTAGAAGGAATATAAGAAATAATATCATTTAAGATTGCCAAAACTTGTGTGTTTTAAGCCTCTCTTTCATGAACATGTGATGATTGAGTTAATACCCCTTATACCTATTTCAAGAATATCATTTCTAGGTTTATCTATTCAAGTCCCTAAATCGACATGTACTATCTAATATGGTATATAATTTTTAAAAAACCTATAAAATGTATTCTTTAAAAAAATTAGGGTATTTTCATTTTTATATAAACATATTGTAAAATTAAACACATGTTCTTTAGTAGTGTTACCTCGTCCATATTTCTTATAAATTAATATAATAATCTCCAAAATAAATTCACTATTCTATGATACAAAATAATGTTCCCAATTAAAAATGTAACATAAATAATAAAATAATTTCATGATTTCTATCATAAATTTGAAAACGATTCATACATATTGAGAACCATATGTTTTTTTGGTGATACTATCTACATAAACATTATGTTTTAAAAAACATTGGTCATTTATCATAATTTTCACAAAAATATTCCATTTTAAAGGAATCAATATTTATATAATGTTCTGTAAATTTTTTTAATGGAATCCTATAATAGGATTGTGCTTATATTCTTATTAAGTGAATAACACATTAGACATTATCAAAAAAAAAGTAAGAGAAGACGACGGAGTGATAAATAAATTGATAAAAATCCTGAGATTATATTATATAATCAAAAAACGTTATAGGGAAAATTATATCATAAAAATTATTAAGATTCAGAATGGTTTTCTCAAGGGAAAAAATACACCTCAATATTCATAATACATGTCACCACAATATAATAATTTGAAATAATTTTAAAATATAACATAATATATAAATATAGTATATTATAAAAATGTAATGAATCTTGGAAATGTTGTATAACCTAATAAAAACATTGATATTCCAAACAAAGATATAAAAAATTTGAGACTATAGTGAGAAATTATGTATTATAATAAAATTTTGATAAAAGTCAATCTATTAATGCCTTTGTGAACATAGTAATTATTTTACGCTTAAAATTATAAGAAAAAATCATTTTACCATGATACTCTGAATTTAAAAATTGCGTCAAACCTTGAATGTATCATGACATATGAATTTAATAATTTAAATTTTTGGGTTACATAGTTCCCCATACATCATCATAGTTACATATGCAATTCACAAAAAAACCATCTTCGTTATTTCTAAGGAACCCATGGAAAAAGAATAATTTTATTAGAAATTAAAAACACATCACGTATCATGAATATTTTAAATCATAGTATATCATAACAAAAATTTACCTATTAATAAAATCATAATATAATTCATATGTCGATGAAAACATCACTTTATGAGAGAAAAAATAGGAAGGGAAAGTAGAAGTGAAAAAACATATGTCTTTATATAACCATAAATATTACAATAAAATATAATGTGAAAATAAAATATTAAAAAAATATGTTTAATATAATGGATTTTGGAATAAATATTATAATGAGTCTAAAATATGTCATTCTTACAAAGAAACAAAATATGAGAATAAATCATAAAAAATCAACAATCACAAAAAATTACAATTTATAAATTTCTATGCCATTTAATAAAAATCATCCTTATAATAAGATTTTAATAAATTAATTTTATTATTGTTAAATAGAAAATTTTAAATTATAGAAAAGAAAAGTAATAATACTATTTTATTGTATAAATTAATTTTGATTAAATTTATAATGACATGATTGAAAATATTAATTGGAAATAATGACATTTATTTTTATGGACAATGTATATATATATGGAAACTTTATTTTTTATAAATGTTGTAATTTAATATTATAGTTTCTATTCCAAGTTATTAATATGAAATAGCACATAAAATTGGTAATTTAAAGATCACATTATTCTATAAATATATATTTACACAAGAAAGACTATGACCTAATGAAATATAAATTGGGTGAATTAAACCTTAACTTCAACCACCTTTTAGTATAATGTACTCTAAAATCATGAATAAAAAACAACACTGTATTAATTTACTATTCATGAACTATATAAAATAAATATATCATTATATATTCTATTCTTATAACAAATTATAGAATCACTATTTGTTAAATATTTCTTATTTGTACCGTTGAGTGTTATTAATTTTATACTATTCCATGTATATTTTATAATGTTGATATTGAAACCCAATCATTTTTATTAATGTAATAATTAATTTAAAATTTATGTTACTTTAATATAAATATTATTTAAATACATATTTTTTATATCATTCCATGATAGTAATGTTTTAAGAAAATTAAATTGATGAAAATATTTTTTATATAATTTTTTTCAAATGAAGGGTAGAGTATTAATGATGATGAAAATATTAATTTCATAATAAAATAAAATTAATCAAACCATTATTTATTATTTAATATATATTATGATAAATCATTATTTTTTCATAGTCATCCACAATAAAATTTCATAACACCATTAATTTATGTCGCTAAGGTGACCCAAACATTAATATAATATTATTTAATGGTCGTGTATGGTTATGAAACATTTTCATTTTATTTAATTTCATTATTAAGGAATAATAATGTTAATAAATTTTCTTTTAAAATTCATGACAAGGAATTTAAGATATTTGGATAATGATTAAAAATCATGATAAAAAAAGTAAAATAATTTTTTCATGGGTGTTACAGTCATCACATACAAATGACTGACATTCATTTGTTTATATATATATATATCATTTAATAAATAAATAATGGTTTTTTAAAAAATATTAAAAATATTATATCATTAATATTTAATTTAATAATTAAATTATATATTTTGTTGATGAATGAATAAAATATAGATGAAAAACTAAAGAGAAGTGATAAATAAATTGAGACGAATTAAATATTATTTTGGTAAACTAAATTATAATAACATGGATTGTGAAATTACAAGGAAACAACGGCTCATGAAGTGTTATAGGGTTATAATGGTAAACTAGTGACCGTGTTTTTATAATAGTTCAAAGGGATGGGTGTGACATTAAGTGGATTAATCTGTCCTTCTTTGTGTTATGAAAATGGAACTCATATAGACAATAATTATTCATCAATAAGATAATTAAAATATTTTATGTACAATGTTATATCAAGATAAAAATATAAATAAATATTTCATTATATGTGATATGTATTCAACGGATTTCACAAAACACTTGTCATGACCCACCTTCACCGAAAAGAGGGAAGGGATAACAAATTGTCAAGCCCTTCCTTCTTTAAGTTGAAGGAGAGATAATGACCCACCGAGTCCCGCCTCCAGTAGGCCTCGGAGTGGCGACTAGCACCAAGGGTATAACATTTCATAATATGGGAGGCATTAACCCTTTTTTGTTAACCAAGATTGGGAGAAAGAATGAGTCAACACCAAACACCACCAAGTATAGAAAGCTCAAGGTAAAAACCCGACTACATGCATGCACCAATAATAAATCTGAACAAAGTAAAAAGACTCCAATGTAAAATACCCAACAAGAATGGAAAAAGGCTAAGCAGAATCCAACGGCGACCAACAGCAACTCCAACGTCCAGACTAGTAAGGTCCCACACGACCTCCGAAGTCCTCATGGAAACCTGAATGTAATCGTAGGGTGAGCACACAATGTATACACAATAGGATAACCTAATGATCTCATACACAAGTGTGGAGACATCCTAATATCCCATGAGAAGTAGAAGAAACATCATATATCAAGGAGTCTATCCATCCCACCTCACTGTCCACTCTCACAAAATAACACAAGCAGTAAGGTAATATTAAGAACAAATCATTTGGGTACCCCGCACCACCATTTCCCGCACTAACTAGCTGTTTATCCCTAACAGAAAACATTCTGACGCTACCACACTCTTCCTGGCCACACACACCTAGGCCTCACAACCATCCAACCCTTCCCGCACACACCAGGGCCTCACAACGATCCACCCATGCCCGCACACACCTGGGCCTCATCCCGATTACACCTGGGAAAACAACCCTGTCTGAAGAGTCCTGGGCTAACAAAACACGAAACGAAACAAACCCAAAGAGTCTTGGATGTAAGGTCACCTCCAACCATCACATCCTTGGGAATGGGGAGCAAGAAGGGGTGTAACTGGGGGGAAACACCCTTCCCCATGAAATGGGGTGTCCGACACTATTTCCCAAATAAAGGTGGGGGGAGACTAAACATAAAACATATAGGTACACACACATATATATAAAACAACACACATCCCAACCTATGGCTCCTCAAACAGATATAAGTAGGTGGCCAAGCAATACTGCCTCAGAAAACAGGCACAACACAAAAATTTCACAGTTTCCCCATTCATGTTATCATTTCAGAACTATTCAGTATGAGTTAATCCCTTCAATACTGGGTAACTAACCGGCTCATTCACAGATGAAAAATAAAAAACATACAGGAAGGAAAACCATCGGGTAATTTAAGCATTCACACCCGGTTCTCTTTTAAATAATAACATCAAGTGGGATCAGTGGAATGCCTTGAAAAGCTGGAAACAAAGAAAAACCCAACAACCATTTTTATCCCCACATTAATTCATTACCATTCCACCCAGTTCATTATTAACTTCCCACTTTTATTCATGTTCACAACCCAACCTGCAGCCCTGCTGCCAAACACCACTACAACCATAGAACAACTCATGTCATTCCAACAACACCACTCACAACCCTGTTGTTCAACCATCCATAACCAAACACATTCACCCCGTCACCCAAATAATAATTGAACCATCCCAGCGTTCATAATTCATTCATTTATATTATTTAGTTCAAATGGGGTGATCACAGAAGCTTATGGGCATTCATATTCAATAGTCGAGTTTAAGTGTTTAATTGATTCATACATGATTCCCATTCGCCAAATGATGCGTAAAAAAGAGCATAGCATAGATGCGCAAACAAAGGCCCCCAACGACCATGATTTCTAGTAGGCGTAAGCCCATTCAATTCATAACAACATCATAAGGGAAACAAGGGTAAAACATGTATCAACATTAACAAACTTCATCTTCTCTATTATTTGACCAGTTATTATCTTCATTAAAGAATTGATTAACTGCCTTGTGGGAAACATTGAACAGCCACCATGCATGATACACAAGGAGGAGAGACAAAGGTAAGATCCCTACCTGATTGATCAAGGATCGACGTTAATTCCTCGCGTAGAAACCGGAAATCAGGAGTAGCAGGAACTCCATGGAACGTGATCAAGGAAAACTTTGTAGGGGTAAAACTCGTCCTGAGGAAGGGTATTCCGAGCGTAGAGTGATAGAGATAATGAAACCTAGGGAGAAGAGAAGCCTTTAGGTTATTAAGGCTGAGATACAGCATCCCTGGGACAGTTAAGATATGGATAAAAACTTGAAACCACGGAACAAGCGGTAACGTGGGTTGACCACGCGGTTGGGCCACCCCACACATCTAACATAAAATGTCCCCACCCTTCATGGTGGTTAAAACTGATGCACACCTCCTTAACCAAGGAATGACTCCTCACATGATGCGGTAGAGGTGTTTTGGGAAAAGCGATTAAAGGCATGACCAAAACGCATGGTTTTCCATTTAAGGAGGGTGCCTCACCAATAATTTAATTAAATACCATTAATGGGATTTAAAATAACATTAAATGGGGTCAAAACATGGTTTACAAACCAATTTGGGCAAAGAAGGTGCTACTAGAAAACCCTTGGAGAGGTCACTGGTAGGCTAGGTGTATCAGTAGACCAAGCTACCTTTTGGCCAAGGCAACCGGTAGGACGAGCTACTGATTGGCTGAGGTGACCGGTAGGCCGAGCTGTCGGTAGGCCATACCGAGGCTATCGGTAGGCTGAGGCCACCGGTAGAAGTCTTAAGCTTCACTGAGAAGCTGGGATGGCCTTCCAGACCAACCAAAACAACCCAAACATCATATTTTCACCAAGTAATGGACCCTAAAGCCTCAGTCCATTTCATCAGATACTTCTCAAACTATTCTCATACCGGAGAATATAATAACAAACCAGAAAGGAGAAAAGTGGGGTCCTAACAACTACCCTCAAAAGATACTTCTCCGGGGGAAACCCATGAGTTGTTCGAAATCTGGAAGAGAACCCCCTACATCCAGGAATACTTCCCCAAAAGTTATCAACCACAAACATCCACAACAATCACAAGGATCACACTGCCCAAAACCTGAGTCAGGTAGTCCCTTCATACATGTCAGGGTATTATCTACTTTGGGTGGCACTGACACGCCCGCACGGGTTTAATCACATCCATATTAATGTGCCTTAATTAGCAGTCAGGTTTTCCAATAATCACACATTTGGATACAAAACATGAATAAAAATAATTTCATACATTAAATCACAAGGTGAAACATCTCAACAAAACTCATAAAAAACAACAAGGAAGTAAAAATATCTCTAGGTAATGAACGTGTAACTAGTCCTCCCACTCCTATGTGCTCTCCTCGAGGCTACCATGCCTCCACAACACACAAACCAACGGGATGGTTCGTCCACAAAGAACTTTCTCGTTATGATCCTTGATCTTGATCTATCGTTCTATGATGGTCACATCATTTTCGACATCTAAATCTCCCCAATCGATGACATGGGAATTGTCATGTAGATATCGATGAAGCTGGGAGACGTGGAAGAAGTTGTGAACTTTATCCAGCTGTGGTGGAAAAGCCAGCTGATACCCCACCTCAACAACCCATCCCAAAACCTGAAAAGGTCCGATGAACCTAGGGGAGAGCTTAATCCCCTTCCCAAACCTTCGATGCTAACGTCAAGGGGAAACCTTCACAAAAACATGATCTCCAACCTAGAACTCCAAGGGCCTCCTCCAACAATTGGCATAAGACTAATACTGGTCCTGGGCTGCCTTCATCCTCTCACGTTGGAGCTGAACATTCTCAGTGTTTCCCTACACCACTTCTGGCCCAAGAATAGCTTCTTCCCCAATCATTGTCCAGCAAACGGGTGAACGTCACGACCTTCCATACAGGGCCTCAAATGGTGTCATTCCAATAGTGGATTAGAAGATATTTTTATAAGAAAACTCCACCAGAGGAAAGTGTTGAACCCATAATCCCCTAAAATCCAGAACACATGCCCGCAGCATGTCTTCCAACATCTGGATAGTTTGTTCTCTTTGCCCATATGTCTAAGGGAGGAAAGCAGTACTAAGGCGTAGATCTCTGCCAAAGGCATGATGTAATCCGCTCCATACTCATGAGGTAAACCACATGTCTTGATCGGAGACAATAGATCTCAGAATCTTGTGCAACCGCACCACCTCATCGATGTACCTCTGGGATAAGGTGCTCACCGGGCTCGACTCCTTAATCTCCAAGAAGTGTGGTGATTTTTTCAACCGATCCACCACTACCCAGATGGCATCATATCCTCCCTGAGCCATAGGTAGCCCTGGGATGAAGTCCATAGAGATTTCATCCCACTTCCACTCGGGAACATATAAAGTCAGTACCAGCCCTCCAAGAAAACGATGTTCTTCCTTCACATGATGACACACCAGGTACTTAGCCACACACTCTGCCATCGCCCACTTTACCACGGGCCACAAAAACTGTCCCCTAAGGACTTGGTAAATCTTTGAGACCCCAGGATGTACCTCTAATGTCGATCCATGGATTACACGGAGAAAACCACTATGCATCATCTCTGGAACCAAAAGCCTTCGATGGAAAAGCATTAGATTATGACCATCCTCTGACCATCCTTCAGGATCATTTCCCTGATAAACACGATCTCGAATCACTTCCACCTCCGAGTCCCCCCACATAGACTCTTCCACCTGCACCACTAAAGAGGATAATATAGTCATCTGAAACAGACATCCTCTTCCACCTTCCACCCTTGCATACATATGCAAGGATGCTAACTCTTCCATCGCTCTCCAAGCATCTGTAGATTCCCTAACTACTTCCTTCTACGATTTTTTCTAGGGGCATCAGCCACAACGTTATAGTTTCCCTTAGTATAAGATATCTTGAAGTCGTAGTCTTGGAGGAACTCAACCCATCTCCACTGCTGCAAGTTCAGATCCCACATGGAAAAGACATAACACAAGCTCTTATGATCTGAGAAGACCACAAAGTGCTCTCGAATGAGATAATGCCACCAAAACATCAGTGAGAACAACATGGCTGCACCTCCAGATCATTGGTGGCATAGTTACGTTCATGATGATGTAACTGCCTAGACCCATAAGAGATCACACCTCACTACGGCATCAGAACACATGCCAACCCAAGGCTAGAAGCATCACTGACCACTTCAAACGACACCCCTTCCTCTGGTAATCTGAGTACTAGAGCACTAAACAACTTCTCCTTTAGGTAGACAAAAGCCGTCTAGCACTTGTCGCTGCACATGAAGGCTTGGTCATTCTTAGTCAAAGCAATAAATAGAGCTAAAACTAGAGATAAGTCAGGCACAAACCTTCGGTAATAGTCCTCCAAACCCAGGAAACTACGAACATCCACCACATTATTGGGTGCTTCCATGAAACGACTGCCTCAACCTTCTATGGGTCTACTACTATTCCCTTCTGAGACACTACGTGTCCAAGGAATTGTACTTCTCGCATTATGAACTTGAACATAGATAGTTTCCCATAATTATGGTGGTGTCGAAGGACTCCCAAAACATCCATAAGATGCCCAACATGCTCTTACTCTGATCTTGAGTTGATAAGGATGTCTTCGATGAACACCACAACGAACTGGTCCAGAAACTCTCAGAGGACAGAGTTCATGAAGTTCATGAACATAGCTGGTGCGTTTGTAATGTCAAACGGCATGACCACGAACTCAATGAGGCCATATCTACCCCGAAAGCCATCTTTGGGATATCACCTTCCTTCACTATTAACTGGTGGTATACAAACTGTAGATCGATCATAGAGAACCAACCAGCTCCCCTTAGCTAGTCGAAAAGATCGTCTATCCTCGGGAGGGGGTAATGATTCTTGACCATCACCTAATTCAACATCCGGTAGTCTATGCACTATCGTAGACTACCATATGCCTTATTTAAAAACAAAACTGGATCACCCCACGGTGACACACTTGTTCGAAAAAAGCCCTTCTCCATCATATCATCAATCTGAATCCGAAAATCCCGCAACTCAGAAGGTGCCATCAGATAAGGATCCATTGAGATGGGGTGGGCACCAGGCTGTAAGCCTATCCCAAACTCAACATCGCATGGAGGGGGTAGAGTCACAACCTCCTCGGGAAAGACATCAGGTAATTATCTTAGGACCTCTGGGACATCCATCATTCTTGCATTCACCAACTCAAATGACACCCCGTCCACCATAGAAAGGAGTGGCTCCACATGTCGACTCGCCACCTGATAACTCGAATCTCCAAAAAAATCCACATGATGTCCATCCTCATTGTAGAATTTAATCATTCTTCGATAGCATTCGATGGTGGCATGCATGGAGAATAACCAGTCGATGCATAGAATGACATCGTATTGCTGCATCTACAATGAAAGAAGGTCTCCACTGGACTGATGTGGTCCGAAAATCATTCTGCATCCCTGGAAAAAGTAAGATACACTGGTCTGACCCCCAACTGGTGTTCTCAACACTAGGGGCACAAAAAGTATCTCGACATCCAGACCTAGAGAATGGTTTTATTCAGGCTTAACAAAGGAGTGTGAAGCTCCTGAATCAAACAAGGAAGAAATAAGAGTACTGAATAAACTGATCGTACGTCAAATGACCTCTGGTCCGATTGGAGCTACTAACTCTGCGGCATGCAACTTTCTACGTCCAGATCCTCTTCCTCGCTACTGTCGACCACCTCCCTGACCACGCCCTGGTCGAGGTCTCTGAGGAGAACCCTTGTGCCAGTGTCCTCCCACAAGGTCATCCCTCGAAGGGCCAGGGGCCTGCTGCTGCTGCTGGAAAGGCCTCGCTGGCAACAGATGCTACTAAGGTGGGGGCTGAAACTGCCCACCTCCACCATGTGGAGCTCAAGTCAGACACCTGCACTGAACGTTCCTGAAAACTCCTCAAGATAAACACTTCGGTCCTGGCCCTGTGGAAAAGGCACGAGGTACAGAATCTCAGGGCTAGAACTGATGAGGCCTAAACCCACCTTGTGGAAACCGGGAAGGCCCTGTCACTGGAGACCTGCTGCGGACCACCTTCCCCTTTGATTAACTCAGCTAGTTCCCTTCTCATGGTGTTCCTCCCTTCATGTTCATCCTATCTACTATCTCAGCCTTCTTCTGTACTGATTGGTATGTAGGAATAGTGAAGGGAGTGATAGCATACTGAAGAGAAGGAAGGAGTGCCTCCTATAACCGTCTTGCTCGAGACTCCTCATCTGGAAAGAGATCCGGGGAAAAGTGCAACAGATCATTGAACTTGATCCCCATATCCCATATTGACATGCTTCCTTTCTGAAGGGAGAGAAACTAATGCCTCTTCTGAGCCTTTTCCGTAGAGGAAAGGAACTCATCACGAAATTCCTTCTCAAAACTAGCCGAAGAAACCTTTTCCTCTGTCTTCTCTACCAGGAAAAGCATCCACTACTAACCAACTGCTCTTCTCAGCTGAATGAAGGCCAACAAAACCCAGTACTCCCTCGGAGCACGGATCACAGGGAAGGTGATGGCTACCTCTTCGAGCCATCCCTCCGTTACTGAGTCAAAAACGCCACACTCATACTTCTTGAGTTTTTTTCACTGGAAGGAGCACAAAGTCCTCTACCACAAGTCTTCCTCCTCATCTCGGTCATCCCTCTGCTGGTCATCTGCCTCGATCCACTGGGCCTCAACCACCCGAGTCACTAGTGGATAACGTCTGGGTGCCATAGGTGCAATGTAAATAGGGAATGACTAAGCCTAAGTAGAAAGGGAATTAATATCATTATTATTAAAAAAAATCTCCCCAAGGTGTCCCAAATAAATTAAAAACACAATCATTATGATGCTTGTGCCTTCCCTAGGGTCTCTACCCAGCAATAAATGTAGTCTCACTTGGTCATTTGATAGGCTTAGAGTCCTTGCATTGCATCACAAGGGGCCCGAAAATCCCATGTCCTAGCCGGTCCTCCCTGGTCTATTTCACGAACCAAGATCACATAACATGGTTTCCCTACCATCCCATACAATCCTCACTGTGCCTAACTCCAAACTCCATCCAATCCCTCAACCTCTATCAGATACCATTCTGTCATGACCTGCCTTCACCAAAAGGAGGTAAGGGACATCAGATTATCAAACCCTTCCTTATATATGTTGAAGGAGAGATAATGACCCCCGATTCCTGCCTCCCATAGTCCCCGATGTGGAGAGTAGCACCAAGGGTATAACATTTTCTAAATATGTGAGGCATTACCCTATTTTTTGTTAACCAATATTGGGAGAAAGAATGATTCAACACCAAAAACCACCAAGTATAGAAATATCAAGGTAAAAATCCGACTAATTGCATGCTTCAATAATAAGACTGAACAAAGCACAAGGACACCAAAGTACAATACCCAACAGGAAATGTAACAGCCCAAGATTTTATGAAAAATATTCTTTTTAATTTCACTAATGTCTTGTGTTGTACGCTACACCAAAAGGAGCTTGCATCCTTGACTTGCCTTGCATTACACGCAATCGCGACCATCCTCGATAGCGTGTGTAGTACGCAATAACGAGTTTCACTAAACAACAATATGCTATTAAAGTATTATTAAAACTAGCCGTTATGAATAGTAATAACCACTTTTTGAAATTTTTTAAATTTTATTTTTCAAAATGGAAATCATTTTTGGATTCGGAGTATCGAATTTAGCCTAAGGTGAAATTTTGGTACTTTTCGGATAACTTTCATATTTTGATGAATAGTGAAAATTACTAAATTATAATTAAAAACAAATTTTTTATTAGAAATAATTAAAAGTGATAAATTATTAATTTGAGTGGTTTTAAAGTATATTTAGAATATATTTTTACAATTTAATACAATTTTGGTTATTGGATGTAATTTCACATTTACACCAGACATAAACAAGTGTTAATCTTTTGATAGTTATTATCTCTTAAAAACACGCTATTTGTTGTGAAAATGGAAAATAATTATAAAATTAATGCAACTTATATGTTGGGAATTTTTTAAAATAGAAATCATTTTTGAATTCGGAATATCAATTATCGCTTAGGGTGAAATTTTGGCATTTTTCTGAAAAACTTCAATTTTTGATGAATAGTGAAACTACTAAGTGGTAGTTAAAAAATTAATTTTTCTTCATAAATAATAATTTTACCACTTCTGTTAATGTAATTTCAAAAATCCTAGAGTCACGGTTGAAGTCAGTAAGTAAAATGTGGTTCAATGAGAAGAAAATAATTTTTGGTGAATAGTAACTTTTTACTTTTAATTACCACGGTTAAAAGTAAATAGGGAAATTAAGGGTAAAAATGATATTAATATTACCCTAACACATGTCCTAATCATATTGGACAAGTGTATCTCGACCAAAAACAACCTTAAGTGTAAAATATTATCATTTAGGCCCACTTGGATTAGATTAGGACATTTATTATTATTTAATTCAAAGAAGAGTTAAAAGAGTAAAAATCAATGTTTATTTACTAAAACATTTTTAATATATGGTTATACATAATATAGGTTCGACTATAAATATTCATTAGAAAGATAAACAGATTTACTACATAATGGTATTTTATTTGTAATTTTTATACTTTAAATAATTTAATTTATTTATGACACAATGATGATGCAGTAATTAACTTTTTAAGAAAATATTTACATAATTGATGTTATAAACACCAAACTAAATGTAATTTGAGACTTTTTATGAATCCCACTAATTTTATAGGTTCATATGACATGTTAGTATTGATTTAAGTAACTTGGTTTGAACTTATCATTCTGTTAAAATTTCATAAAAATCATGTACCACATAGTGTCAAAATTGACATAAATTTGTTTTTAAAACAAATATTATATTATTAATTGTTATTTAATTCTTAAAAATCTATTTTTTGGCCAAATGACTTAGATAAGGATATATATATTAATGATAAACAAATTGGGGTTCGTTTGGCTTCATACAGTATGTTTATTAACCATATAGTGTAAGAAAACAAAAAGACACGGTCAAAGTTAGATTATTTAACTTAGAGTTAAATCTAATTGATAAGGTTAAAATAATAACCTAAACATGTCTAAATCCTATTGGATGAGAGTATTTCGACCCATCCCCACTTTATATTCGATATAAGAGCATTTTTAACCATTATAAACCGAATTTGACCTTAATATAAAATAATATTTTGAGATTTTCCTAAGATGCCCCTCTCCTCCCTTATAAAAGGGCACCTCCTCCCTCTCCTCCTCACACCAATTTGAGAATTCACGATCGGCCAACCCCTGCCAAAATCTCTTCTCAACTTCCCTAGTATCATCCTGGAGGTCCTGGTCTTATTAAAAGTCCAATTTTAGTGCCCTAAAAGGAGGTCTCAAATAAGCACTACAAAGAAGAGGTAATACCCATTACCGATCCTTTCCAATTTCTTTCTTCTTAAACTTCTTCTTCATTAGTTGTTTCATTATTAAGTAATAACATAAGTATCATTAATATACTGATATGTTATTATAAGTATGAAACAACCCTATTTAACCATCTATCCATCCTACGGAAAATGAAATCACCGCGTGTGCGTACGTACGGAATACCGTCTCCACGCCGTGGTGTAATCTATTTTCCGCCGCCACCTTAATAGGATGGGTATAATAGTGTAATGAGTAACTATATATGATTATTATAAAGTGATATTGATACTGAAATAGTATACATACACTTAAACACAATTCCACGACCATGGGAACGATATCATCGCTCGTGCGTACGTACGGACTACCGTCTCCACGACACGATGAGATTCATAATCCATGTTAACCATTCCAGAATGATTATAAAGTATATATAATGAATAATAATGGAATATATGACATTTTAAATCTACTGTATTTATGTATATATATATATATGTCATATACTTACTTCCATTCAAGACAATAAGGAAAGGAAAGCAGCGTTCATGCGTACGTACGGACTACCGTCTCCAGGAACGGTGTGTTTCCTTTCAGTTATCTATCTATTATATATATATATACTGAATATATATGATATATAAATCATACTTTATATTATGGAAGTAAGTAAATCATGATATAAGTAATAATAATGTCAAGAACATCAAGTCCAAACACCTAAGATAAATGAGACGATTTTACCCAAAACGCCACGTTAACATGAATTTACAAAATAATGGATAATATAAAGTCATAAGTGGACCGTATATGATATAATAACAATTAATATGATTCTGGAATAAGTCAATAACATGATTTAAATCATTATACCAGAGGTTCGGACACGTACAAAGCCAGTCGGACCTAAGGTAAGGGAAATATCACAATCTCATTTTTATCCGAGATTGTTTATACTTTGAAATCTACTAGCGTGTATTTTATCATCCACATCCATGTTACCTAAATATGTAATATTGTTTCCATCCACTTAAAATATTTTAAATCAAATTTTACCCTTCGGTGAGTTTTTAGTAAATAATATGAAAGGAAACATTTTTCATTTTTCGTACGAGGTACTTTTTGACTTTTCCGACAAAAGTACGAGAAGAATGTTTTTTTTAACTTATAATACATGAATGGATTTTTAAAACATTATTTCCAAGAAGAATATTTACAAGTTTTCAAGTTTATTTTTAATCAACTTCTTTTATTTTAATCTCGTATGACATGTTATGAAAGGAAAAATGTTTTTGAAGAAGAAAGGATATTTTCCTCAAGAATGGAGTTCAAGAGTTTTATCAAAATTATTTTCCATCTAAGATAATAAAGGGTTCTGCTTTTATCCCTATTATTACATTGATTTTATCATGTTGTGATGGAATTATTTTTATGAATTCCTTTATCTTGTATGAATTGTTTTATGATGTCATGATGTTTAGGATTCCCATTTGTATTACATGGGTTATGCAATGATGTATGATTTATGATTTTGTGGCACACATAAGAATGGTATCATTATGAGATGGGTGGGACCTATATCTCCCTCCAATGCATTGGGTAAAGATTTTATATCTCATGAGATAGACATGGCTGGAACGGTAGGTTATACCGGTTCAGTGAAACAGGACTGGAACGAGGGTGACTCGGTTCAGAAAGGGACTTTGTCTACTAAGATAGTCTTGGAAATGAGTCTTGACTAACAAGAAATGATTCTATATGATTATGTGTGTATTCCACAAAGTTTCATGTTTTATGTTATGATTATTGGGATTTCATTTCACTACTATAATTTATCCCATGTTATGAAATTATGCTCTCTTTTGCAGGTTAAGATTTCCAAAAGTTATGTTCTTATGAATATGATGTGATTGATTTTTCTTTTGTTTACCCTTACTGAGCATTTGAGCTCACCCTTTTATGTTTTCTTTTCCTCATGATATAAAGAAAAGTTTTTGGTAAAAAAAAGGTAAGATCTTTATGGGAGATATTGAAGATCATTCACTACGATTTGAAGATTACTTTCCGAGTTTCCAAAGACACTAAACTATTACGATCGTTGTGTGTGTGTTTTTGTTATGTACTAAGTATTCCGCAAATGTAATGTAATGTCAATGTACGTCAAGCTTCGGGTCTTTACAGTTGGTATCAGAGGAAAGGTTTAGTCAACCTTTGGAAACTAGGATGCGAAAAAGTTAGTGAGATCCCTAGATATATTTCTAAGGTATGTCTAGGGATGTCCCTAGGGATAAGTATACGTATAAGATACAGTCCTAGAACTACGGTAACGATCATAGAATTTAACCTAATAAGTTAGATATCGAGGATACTTCCCCTTTACTATGTTGTTTTATCTAGCATGATTTTTTCCTCTCACAATATTATTTTTGTGTTTTAGTTAATGGAGGGAACCAAAAGGAACTCGGTTAACATTAAATCCAATGGACAAATTGGTGACTATGAGAAAAAAAATTGTGTAATGCCCAGAGAGAAAGATGTTGTGATTATGCCGAATCAGTCATTGCGATATATGATTAACAAGGTGAAATTTAGTGGTATGCCCAATTCATCAAAGAAGAGGAAGATAGACTATTATTCATGTTCGCATTTTGAGGAGCATAAAGAAAGGAAGATTGAGATTTATAAAGAAGGGAAGAAGAACCTTGAGGAATACCTCAAATGGAGGGACCGATGTTATATGTGTGGAGAAAAGGGTCATAGAGTGACAGACTGTTATGGAGTTCAATGTCTTATTTGTGGAGAACATGGGCATTACCCAAATCAATTCCCTGACCTAAAAAGTTACTTCTAAATCAAGGAATGACTTCTTCCAGGACAATCATTGAAGTGGATGGACTGAAGTGTTTATGTATTGGTATTCAGGAATAATGTTGTTGAGGTACTTTTATGGTGTATTGAAATATTTATGTATTGGTCTATTGTGGTTTTCAATAATTTTAATGTACCGGTAACCATGAAAAGTGATTCAAATATTTTGGAATGTAGATAATATGCCCATAATGAAGGGATAAGGAGAAAAGGAAATGTTTGACAGTATTCATGAGCTCATGATTGATATAAGGACTAAGTGATACCATGGTTTGAGTATATAGAATTTTGAGGATTTTGGTATGTGGAAGGTGTCAATTTTTAACTGCATTCATGTTTTCACTATGGTATTCAAGATAATACATGATTAAGGACTTTGAATGTTTGGAATGTGACCAACAAGACATATCTTATGATATATGGGGATCAACGATGGTATTAAATCTCTAATAATTGTTTTCACTATATTATGAGAGTGGACGACAGTATTTTGGATAAGCATAAAGATTGGAATGGACTATGTTGGACATAAGTTAGTATTGTTTAAGGATAGAAGTTTTTTCGATATTATTGATGGGATGTTATAGTAATATAGTTTTATAAAAATGACAACCTGCAGGACGGGCGACAGCCCATCGCGTCGGACAAGGCTGTGGAAATCGAACCCACAACCGAAGTGCGACTGGACTTTATCTCCTACCACTGGCCTACAGGAAGTCCATGTTTAGTAGAAACTAGTTTTATTATATTAAGCAGTATGATATATGATGTATAAGTCCATTTTAGGAACCATATATGATTAATCTCACTATAGAATGACATATGTATATTTAATAACATTTGTTAACCTTTTGTTTGAGACAGATGGAATGACCCGTCATTCTATCACATGATCTGCTAACACTTCACGAATAACAAATTCAATTTCATTTATTTAAGAGATGATGTGTAAATTGTTCAAGGCACAAACAACAGTGAGATTGTACCAAAATAAAGTAAGTATTTATTCTAATTCAAATTCATTAACATTAGGGAAACGATCTTGAAAACCAAAAATGTTCTCCTAGTGCTCTTATATCTGATTAATCAGATGGTACCTTAGATCGTCACAAATTTATGGCTTTGTGATTGCTAGATTTTCAATAGCCAGGTTCTCTACCACTCTCATTCAGAACATGATGGTTAGATTTTTCTTCCATATCCATATTTTCACCTATGTGGAAACCCAGTTATTAGTTTATTTGGGTAACCGTTACGTTTCATACATTTTTGTTTTTGAAGATTGGTTTTGGTAATCCTTTTTACGATGTGGGTTTCGATTAAAGAAACTTTCGAATAGTAAACCATTTATAACCCCAACGAATTTCGAGGGCGAAATTCATTTTAAGGGGGGTAGAATCTAACAGCCCAAGATTTTATGAAAAATATTCTTTTTAATTTCAATAATTTCTTATGTTGTACGATACACCAAAAGGAGTTTTCATCCTTGACTTGCCTTGAATTACACGCAATCGCGACCTTCCTCGATAGCGTGTGTAGTACGCAATAACGAGTTTCACTAAACAACAATATGCTATTAAAATATTATTTAAACTAGCCGTTATGAATAGTAATAACCACTTTTTAAAATTTTGTAAATTTTATTTTTCAAAATGGAATTCACTTTTGGATTCGGAGTATCAAATTTAGCCTAAGGTGAAATTTTGGTACTTTTCGGATAACTTTCATATTTTGATGAATAGTGAAAATTACTAAATTATAAATAAAAACAACTTATTTAATATAAATAATTAAAAGTGATAAATTATTAATTTGAGTGGTTTTAAAGTATATTTAGAATATATTTTTACAATTTAATACAATGTTGGTCATTGGATGTAATTTCACATTTACACCAGACATAAACAAGTGTTAATCTTTTGATAGTTATTATCTCATAAAAACACGCTATTTGTTGTGACAATTCAAATTAATTATAAAATTAACACAAATTATATGTTGGGAATTTTGTAAAATAGAAATCATTTTGGAATTTGGAATATCAATTATAGCTTAGGGTGAAATTTTGGCATTTTTCTGAAAAACTTCAATTTTTGATGAATAGTGAAACTACTAAGTGGTAGTTAAAAAATTAATTTTTCTTCATAAATCTTAATTTTACCGCTTCTGTGAATGGAATTTAAAAAATCCGAGAGGCACGGTTGATGTCTGTAAGAAAAATGTGGTTCAATGAGATGCAAATAATTTTTGGTGAATAGTAACTTTTTACACTTAATTACCACGGTTAAAATTAAATAGGGTAATTATGGGTAAAAATGATATTAATATTACCCTAACACATGTCCTAATCATATTGGAAAAGTGTATCTCGACCAAAAACAACCTTAAGTGTAAAATATTATCATTTAGGCCCACTTGGATTAGATTAGTTCATTTATTATTATTTAATTCAAAGAAGAGTTAAAAGAGTTAAAATCAAAGTATATTTACTAAAACATTTTTAATATAGGGTTATACATAATATAAGTTCGACTATAAATATCCATTAGAAATCTAAAAAGATTTACTACATAATGGTATTTTATTTGTAATTTTTATACTTTAAATAATTTAATTTATTTATGACACAATGATGATGCAGTAATTACCTTTTTATGTAAATATTGACCTAATTGATGTTATAAACACCAAAATACATGTAATTTGAGACTTTTTATGAATACCACAAATTTTCTATGTTAATATGACATGTTGGTATTGATTTAAGTAACTTTTTTTGAACTTATCATTCTGTTAGAAATTTCATAAAAATCATGTACCAAATAGTGTCAAAATTGAAATAAATTAGTTTTTAAAACAAATATTATATTATTAATTGTTATTTAATTCTTAAAAATCTAAGGATTGGCTAAATTACTTATATAAGGATAGATATATTAATAATAAAAAACTTGGGGTTCTTTTGGCTTCATATAGTAAGTTTATTGACCATATAGTGTATGAAAACAAAAAGACACGGTAAAAGATAAATTATTTAACTTAGAGTTAAATCTAATTGATAAGGTTAAAATAATAACCTAAACTTGTCTAAATCCTATTGTATTAGAGGATTTAGACCCATCCCCACTTTATCTTCGAAATAAGACCATTTATAACTATTATAAACCGAATTTTACCTTAATATAAAATAATATTTTGAGATTTTCCTAAGATGCCCCTCTCCTCCCTTATAAAAGGGCACCTCCTCCCTCTCCTCCTCACACCAATTTGAGAATTCATGATCGGCCAACCCCTGCCAAAATATCTTCTCCACTTCTCTAGTATCATCCTAGAGGTCCTGGTCTTCTTAAAAGTCCAATTTTAGTTCCCTAAAAGGAGGTCTCAAAGAAGCACTTCAAAGAAGAGGTAATACCCATTACCGATCCTTTCCAATTTCATTCTTCTTCAACTTCTTCTTATTTAGTTGTTTCCTTATGAAGTAACAACATCAGTATCATTAATATACTGATATGTTATTATAAGTATGAAACAACCCTATTTAACCATCTATCCATCCTATGGAAAATGAAATCACCGCGCGTGCGTACGTACGGAATACCGTCTCCACGCCGTGGTGTAATCTATTTTCCACTGCCACCATAATAGGATGGGTATAATAGTGTAATGAGTAACTATATATGATTATTATAAATTTATATTGATACTGAAATAGTATAAATACACTTCAACACAATTCCACGACCATGGGAACGATATCATCGCTCGTGCGTACGTATGGACTACCGTCTCCACGACGCGATCAGATTCATTATCCATGTTAACCATTCCAGAATGATTATAAAGTATATATAATGAATATTAATGTAATATATTACATGGTAAATATACTGGATTTATTTATATATATATATGTCATCTACTTACTTCCATTCAAGACAATAAGGAAAGGAAAGCAGCGTTCATGCGTACGTACGGACTACCGTCTCCATGAACGGTGTGTTTCCTTTCATTTATCTCTCTATTATATATATATATACTGAATATATATGATATATAAATCATAATTTATATTCTATAAGTATGTAAATAATGATATAAGTAATAAAAATGTCAATAACAACAAGTCCCAACACCTATGATAAATGAGATGATTTTACCCAAAACGCTACATTAACATGAATTTACAAAAGAACGGGTAATATAAAGTCATAAGTGGACCATATATGATATAATAACAATGAATATGATTCAGGAATAAGTCAATAACATGATTTAAATTATTATACAGGAGGTTCGTACACGTACAAAGCAAGTCGGACCTAAGGTAAGGGAAATATCACAATCTCATTTTTATCCGAGATTGTTTATACTTCAAAATCTACTGGGGTGTATTTTATCATCCACATCCATGTTACCTAAATATGTAATATTGTTTCCATCCAATTAAAATAGTTTAAATCAATTTTACCCTTCGGTGAGTTTTTAGTAAAGAATATGAAAGGAAACTTTTGTCGTTTTTCGTACGAGGTACTTTTTGACTTTTCCGACAAAAGTACGAGAAAAATGTTTTTTAACTTATACGACATTAATGGATTTTTAAAACATTATTTCCAAGAAGCTTCCTTTACAAGTTTTCGAGTTTATTTTTAATCAACTTCTTTTATTTTAAAGTCGTATGACATGTTATGAAAGGAAAAATGTTATTAAAGAAGAAATGATATTTTCCTCAAGAATGGAGTTCAAGTGTTTTATCAAAATTATTTTCCATCTAAGATAATAAAGGGTTCTGTTTTTATCCCTATTATTACATTGATTTGATCATGTTGTGATGGAATTATTTTTATGAATTCCTTTTTCTTGTATGAATTATTTTATGATGTCATGATGTTTAAGATTCCCATTTGTATTACATGGGTTATGCAATGATGTATGATTTATAATTTTGTGGCACACATAAGAATGGTATAATTATGAGATGGGTGGGACCTATATCTCCCTCCAATTCATTGGGTAAAGATTTTATATCTCATGATATAGACATGGCTGGAACGGTAGGTTATACTGGTTCAGTGAAACAGGACTGGAACGAGGGTGACTCGGTTCAGAAAGGGACTTTGTCCACTAAGATAGTCTTGGAAATGAGTCTTGACTAACAAGAAATGATTCTCTATGATTATGTGTATATGCCACAAAGTTTCATGTTTTGAGTTATGATTATTTAGATTTCATTTCACAACTATAATTTATCCCATGTTATAAAATTATGCTCTCTTTTGCAGGTTAAGATTTCCAAAAGTTATGTTCTTATGAATATGATGTGATTGATTTTTCTTTTGTTTACCCTTACTGAGCATTTGAGCTCACCCTTTTATGTTTTCTTTTCCTCAGGATATAAAGAAAGGTTTTAGGTAAAAAAAGGAAGATCATTATGGGAGATATTGAAGATCTTTCACCACAATTAGAAGATTACGTTTAGAGTTTCCAAAGACACTAAACTATTACGATCCTTGTGTGTGTGTTTTTGTTATGTACTAAGTATTCGGAAAATGTAATGTAATGTCAATGTACGTCAAGCTTCGGGTCTCTACAAGAAAGGAAAAAGGCTAAGCAGAATCCCACATCGACCAACAACAACTCCAACGTCCAGACTAGTAAGGTCCCGCCCGCCCTCTGAAGTCCTCCTGGAAACCTGAAAGTAAACGTAGGGTGAGAATACAAAGTATCATCAGTAGGAAAACCTAAATCTCTCATTCACAAGTGGGGAAACGTCCTAAAGTCCCATGATAGGAAGAAGAAACATCATCTATCAAAGAATCTATCCATCCCACCACACTGGCCACTCTCACCAAATAACATAAGAATTAAGGTAATAGTAAGAACAAAACATTTGGGTACCCCGCACCACCATTTTCCCCACTAGCTAGCTTCTCATTCCTAATGGAAAACGTCATGATGCTACCATGCTCTTCCTAGCTACACACACCTGGGCCTCAAAACCAACCATCCCTTCCTGCACACACATGGGCCTCGCAACCATCTATACCTCCCCGCACACACCTGGGCCTCATCATGAAGACACCAGGGAAAACAAACATTCTCAAAGATTCCTGGGATAAAAACACACAAAACAAAACCTACCAGAAGAGTCTTGGGTGTAAGGTCACCTCCAACCATTCCAACCTAGGGAAGAGGGTGCAAGAAGGAGAGTAGGGGGAAACACCCTTCTCCATGAAATGGGGTGTTAGAAACTATGTGGAAAATGCGGGTGGGGTGCGACTAAACATAAAATAGTCAGTTACACAAACACATATATACCAACACACAGCCAAACCTATGGATCCTCAAACAGATAAAAGCAGGTGGCCAAGTATTTCTCCCAAAGAAAACAGGCACACAACAAACAGTTCCCAATTTCCCCATTCAAGTTATCATTTTATAATAGTTCTGTATGAGTTAATCCCTTAACTACTGGGAAACTAACAGTCACATTCAAAAACGAAAAACTAAAATCAAGCAGGAAGGAAAACCATCGGGTAATTTAGGCATTTACACCCGGTTCTCTTGTAAATAATAACACCAAGTGGGATCAGTGGAAATCCTCAAAAATTTGGAAACAAAGAAAAACCCAACAACCATTGGTTATCCCCACATTAATTCATTACCATTCCACCCAGTTCATTATTAACTTACCACTTTTATTCATGTTCAAAACCCAACCTGCAGCCCTACTGCCAAACACCACCACAACCACACAACAACTCATGTCATTCCAACCACACCACTCATAGCCCTGTTGTTCACCCATCCATAACAAAACTCATTCACCCCTTCATATATTTCATATTTGTACAATTCCGGCATTTATAATTCATTATTTTATATTGTTTAGTTCAACTGGTGTGATCACCCAAGGTTATGGGCATTCATATTCAACAGCCTAGTTTAAGTGTTTAACCGATTCATACATGATTCTCATTATCCAAATGATGCGTAAAACAGAGCTTAGCATAGATGCGCAAACAAAGGCCCCCAGTGGCCATGATTTTGTGTAGGCCTAATCCCATTCAACTCAAGACATAATCATAGGGAAAACATGGGTAAAAACTTATAACAACATTAACAAACATCCTCGCCCTCATTATTTATCCTGTTATTATCTTCATTATAAAATTTATTAACTGCTTCGTGGGAACCATAGAACACCCACCGCGAATGATACACAAGGAGGGGAGACAAATGTAAGATCCCTACATGATTGATCAAAGATTGACGTTTAGTCCTCGCACGGAAACCAGAAATCAGGAGTAGCAGGAACTCCCCGGAACGCGATCAAGGAAAACATCGTGGGGTTACAACTCATCCGGAGGAAGGGTATTCCGAGTACATGGTGATAGGGATAAGAAAACCTAGGGAGAAGATAAACTATAGGTTATAAAGTCTGAGATACAGTATCCTGGTACGGTTAGGATATGGAGAAAAACTCGAAACAACGGAAGAAATGATAATGTGGGTTGACCACGCGGTTGGGCCACCCCAAATGCCTAACATAAAAGGTCCCCACCCTTTGGGGTGGTTAAAACTGACACACACCATTTAAACCATGAAATTACTCCTCACAGGATGCGGTAGAGGAATTTTTTAAAACGCGGTTAAAGGCATGACCAAAACGCATGGTTTTCCATTTAAGGAGAGTACCTCACCAATTATTTAATTAAATTCCATTTATTGGATTTAAAAAAGGCTTAAATGTGGTCAAAACATGGTTTAAAAACCAATTCGCGTAAAGGAGGCAGTACTGGAAAACCCGTGGAGAGGTCACCAGTAGGCCTGGTCTATCGGTAGACTGAGCTACCCATAGGCTGAGGCTACCGGTAGGCTCAGCTACGGGTAGGCCAAGGCTACCGGTAGGCCGAGCGACCGGTAGGCCGAGGCGACCGATAGGCTGAGATACCGGTAGGCTGAGGCTAGAGGTAGGTCGAGCTACGGGTAAGCCGAGGCCACCGATAGGCTGAGCCACCGGTAGGTCGAGGCCACCAGTAGGCCGAGATACCGGTAGGCCGAGGCCACCATTATGAGTATTAATCTTCACTGAGAAGCTGGGATGGCCTTCCAGACCACCCAAAACACCCCAAAATTCAGATTTTCACCAAGTAATGGACCCCAAATCCCCGGTCTATTACAACACTTTTCCATGGACTATAATTATATAGTGAATATTTTGACCAGATACATAATAGAAATATTTCAAAAATGATGGTCAACATCTCCTTAAAATGTTCATCTCTCATAAATACCATTCATAAAAATTTCATATTTAAAAAATTTCATCATATATAGGGTAAAAATAGAGCTTCATAATGGTTCATCCAAAATTATCAATAATGAGAAACATAGGAGAACTAAATCAAGGGTCATATTTGATTGTAAATAAAATTTTATGAGAATATGATCACAAAATAATAAATTGATCTCCAATTAGTCAGTGGTCATTAATTATTACTTGATTCATTAGGTTATTTCATCATAATAATCATAAATCATAATAATTCTGATTTTTCAACAATCAATTACGATTAATTACACATACTACAAGATAATAGATTATAGTTTTTTCATAGAAATATATATATAGAACCATTTCATTTTCCATTTTTCACTTCTGATTCCATAATAGTAGATTTTGTTGAGTACCAATTTGATTGTTTTATTTGTCAAGGTTCACTACCATGAATATAAAATTTGAATGTGTTCCATGCTATTCTATGTACAATCTGAATTACCACTAATATTATCACATGAGGTTTCATTAAGTATGTAATGCATCATATGGATATATAATTGTTGTATATTATATAATATAATGAAATTCATATATATTTGGGACACATGATCATGAAAAAATTAATAATTTCATCGTAAAATATAATATTATAAATTAATGGGATTCATAAATATTTCATCATAACATCAAATCTTTTAAAATAAAAATATTTCACAAACATTTCAATATAACATATTAAATCTATTTGACTGAAAATAGATTCATAGAATCATCCTTAAAATGTATTCAATGAAATCCATACATATATTTCATGTGGTTGTTATTATAGTGTAATGAAACCAGTGAAGCATATAAATACATAGAATGTATTAATATTGAATAAAAAACATTGAAAAATATTTGATTGTTTCGTTGAAAAAGAAAAATATCTATATTTCGATCAATATAACTGATAATTAAAATTAATATAATATTTATAAGAAGGTACTATTTAAAAAACTAAATAATAATCTAAAGTAATAATAATATAAAAGAATATTCATGATGGTGGACAAATGAATTCATGTTGTGAATGTTAAAATAATGATTCCTTTCACATTGTTTTGTAAAAATTCATCAATACCATCATAATAAAATACTGAAGATATTCATTATTATAATATCTACTATAAATTAACATACTATAAAAAATGAATTTAATTAATATTTTTATCAAGTAAAAATAAAATATTGAGAAAATTATAATCAAATAGATACATGGAATATATGACCTTCAATAAAAGACGATGTATAATTAATTTCTCAAGAAAAAATCTGTCAATACATTAGTAAAAAAGAGAGACAAATGATATAAATAACAATAAATTAAATGAAAATCAAGTGTAGTAGATAATATATATGGTTTAAATGAAATTTATTGAATAATATCCCCAAATAGAAATTTAATATTCACAATTTGTAAAAAATTAGATTGTAACTGAAACCCTTACTTGAATACATGTCTTACTTATTAAACATTAACTGTAAATATAAATTAAATACATATTTATTATAAATATATTAAAAAAAAATAATGAGAAATAATATTCATGTATAAATCCCTTTTAAATTAATAATATCCTTTTATTATCAATTTCTTCATTAAATTGAATATTCACGTGAAGACAAGTGTGTTTTTTAATGAATTTTCTAATTCGATGGTTCTGATATACCCATATTATATATGTCTTTATCACAAAATTAATATCAATAATTATATATGTATATTACTTATTCATCAAATAACTATTTTTATCCACTCTTATAAATTTGTGCTGAAAAATTATTTGCATCACATCATTGATATGGTAGTCAACATATAGTCACAAGTGTTGTTTTCATATTTCGACAAATGGAATAGAATAAATGTAAATAATAATACAAAATTTTATAATTATAATAATATTATAAATATATTATATTATAATATAAACATATATTCATTAAAAATATCAATAATTATATCCATATAATGAGATAATATAGAATAAATCGCATCACCATCATTAAGGAGTAGTCTATAGGGATAAACGAGGGATGTTATAATTTTAAAATGGATAAGAAAGAGAAAGAATATATTCTTCTTATAATAATAATCACATCGTAGTATATTTATTTTATTTTATTTTATTTTATAAGAAGTATAAAATATATTTATATGATGTATAATAATAATTAATCAACCAAATAGTCGATTAATATGAATACATATTGTTAGAGATACCACATCTAATATACAAAAAAGTATTCATTGGATGGTATTAAGGTACAATTACTTACCCAACAATTAAGGGAATGAATCTAGGCTGGTTTTGGGAAGAAATATTTACAACTACAGTGTTCATTTTTTAATAAGGGTAGAGAAATGGTTCGATTTTATATTTGAGGGGATGGACACACATGGAAGTACATAAATGATTTAAATAATACAAATCCAATTGTAAGACCATTTGGATGAAAAATAGATATGAGTATAAATTCAGATTATAATAACATCATAACACAAGCATCGTTTAATATTTTAACATTTAATATTGAATTTTTTAACATTGTCACATTGATTGACCCTATTAAAGTATATTTACCGGTAATTATGATTACAATTTTTTTTTAATATTTTTACAATTCATTTTTACCATCAATGAATGTGTGATCATTAAAAAATTTCAAAGTTATAATTCATGTTATGGAATATATTATATTATATTAATTCAAATAATGGACCTTAATTAATTTAAATACATTCTCACAATATAAAATAAAAACCCTTTGTTGATAAATGAATTTATAGCATAAATTTTGATTTATATATATTAAATGCCTAGTAAAAACCATTTTATGAATATTAAATCATTTAATTGAATATATTATATAATTTTTTTAAAAAAAATAATTATACAAAAAAAATTTATTTAATTATTGAAAAAACACCAAGTGGGGATAAAATATATTTTAGATAAAAAAATATTTTCAATAAAATGATTTTATGATCTATTATTGGAAATTAAAAAATAATGAATATGTTTAAATATTTTTTATTAAAAAATTACTTTCATGTTATTATGTTTTGTTAATTTTCACATACATTAAAGTATATTTCAAAAATAATATACAACAAAAAGAAATCTCATTAAAAAATATTTAAAAAAATTCATTGTGATCCAGAGTATTTCAAATACGAATTATAAATACTTTCATATAATTGTTATTTTATTTTAAAAAAATATAATGTCTTCCATTTTATTATTTTTACAAATTAATCACAATAACACTATGTTTATTACAGAATCTAATATTAAACATGAGAAATTTATTAAAGAAAACTAATAAATAATATATTAGGTTGTTACATTCTAACTCTGTTATTAGATATTTACCCTATAGAGTACATCAAATAAATAAAAACAGAGGATAAATCCCCCTCCACACATCTGCATGATTCTAGGTAGCTTTTAAATTTTATTCATAGTTTCAGAAAACATTGATTAGGTGAGTAGTCATTTAAAATTTCTATATTTGATCTAGAATCACCATTGGATGTTTATCATATCAGTAATCATATTCAATTGATTTTAACTATAAGATCAATTATGTTAAGAAAAATTTATGCATTTCATTATGAGGTATATGTGGAATATGTCATTAATATGAGGGAGAATTATTTTAATAACTAATATATAAGAAACCATTCTTATTTGATGAATAATTTCAATGGAGACAATATGTATAGAGATCAAAGTGTACATATTTAAATATCACATGTCATTATTCCTTGGATATTTAAAATAACACTTTATCACCACCATGTATCTCTAAATATTTTATATGACCATCAACATAACATTTATTTTATATTTGAGATTCCCAAATATGATTCTCAAATGATTTATCCATGTATAATATTTACTAGATTATATTGGATACTAATACCATTATTTATCCAACATCATCCAAACATACCATAGCTCTATAAATGAATCTATCAATATCAAATTATAAAGAAATAAAAATTCGTGACTGAATATTATTGTTTTTGTAAAATTAAACCCAAGAAAGGTCTTGATCCCAAAACCCATAGGCGTCCATACAAAATGATGTCAACATATTATATAGGATTTGAATGGTCCTCTAAGATTACACATCAATTCAATTTTACTAAGTATCATTTATTTGAAACTCAATATTCAAAACATACTAAGACATCCCGAAAACATTGATATATAAAATTAATCAGGATAAGATACAATAAAATAATGATATACATGAAACCTTAACACTTTATTGAAGAATACACTTAAAATAGTCCATGATTGAAATTCATTTTGTTTTTTATTTAATTTGGATATATCATATTGTGATCAATTATAAAAAAATATCATTACAGACGTTGAATGTTTTGGGGTGTCTGATAATAAAATTCATAGTGATGTTATCACATTTCAATATATTTTGGGCTATTATATGTAACATACTATTATAATATTATATATTATAATTAACTTCCATTAATTCCTAGTATGTAGATACATATACTTAAATATCCCTTATCTTTTTTCCCGCCATAAATACTCCTTCAGATATCTCTAAATTTTCATTCTTCAGTGACGAATACACTCTAATGAACTATGATCATCATCCCAAATCTCATGTTATAGAACTAGTATTGAGGAGAAACAGAATATGTTCCAAAAGATTATAATACTATCATAATAATTATATAAATCATCAAAATTCCTCATATTCATTTAAATTACATGAATTATTTCAATGAATTCATAATCCTCACATGAATGCGTGCGTAACATCCTGAGATTTTTAAAGGAAACTATATATTCTTAAATGAACAACTGATTTATATGTGACCGTTATAATATATCGATTAAAATTAAATTTTTCTCTTTTGTGTTTTTAAATTTGATAAATAGATATACACAGTTATAATCAGTAAGTTTTGGTAGTCTAATATGATGAATTTAATTTTTAGTGAATGATAACATACTATTATGAATAGTAACAGATACTTATGAATAATAACATAAATATTAATATAACCCTTATGAATAGTAAACCATGTTGTTATTTTATTTTATTATTTTTATAATATAATTATATCTTTATTAGTTTTTCAATGTTTAAAAAAGGAGGTATTGTTTTAAAATTGTTTTTTCAAATGAAATATTATTTTATTTAAAAATTAAATTAATCATATATTAAAAATTATTTTAAAAAATTGCTCTTCATTTTTTAATTCTACACATCTAAAAAAGATAAGGATGTTTTTTTTTGGATTTTTATGAAATACGTGAATGTTTTGTCAATAGTAAAATATGATAAGTTACAATTAATGGCAAATACTTGTTTTACTACATCATATGTGAGGCAAAGTCGATGTAACCACACATGGTTCAAACTCAAATGCACTTATAACTATTTTCATTCACATTAATCAATAATATTTATATTCGTTACAAAAAATATTAAACTAATGAATAAACTAATGTAAAACACCTTCTCTCCTCCACTATAAATATCATCATCACCCACTCTTCTTCTCCATCATTCAAGCCTTCAGCCTTCTCTAGGATCTACCAAATAAGATTCTCAAGAATCCCCCCCCCACCACATCCAAGTTCTATTGGATTCAGTAGATGTTCAAAACCAAGGGCCTTATGGAGGATCTCAAGGAGATGAGACTAAGAGGTAAATATTTTCTTTCATTTTCTTGTGTTTTTTTCAATTATTTTATTTTCATATACTATCTTATCCTCCACTTATCCAGGAGGTGTGAAACCTCCAAAATCTTATATATTCGATATTTCATACATTTTAATAACAAAATCATCAATTTACTTTGTCTCTTTCCCCCTTTTATTCTAAAAATAAGAAATCTATCTAAGATGTACTATTTTATCAAAATCATGGAAGACGTATCTTCAATTTTCATTATATCCTTTAAAAACAGTTATAAAACCTTATTAATGGTGTAAAAATTATATTAATTTGTATTATATGACCTATCATATATTTTGGAATTAACTTATATGAAAACTATTATTGGATTATAATGAAACAAGTTTGTCATAATTAATGAAAAACCATAATGATCAAACCAGATAGCAGTAATAATATATCAAATGATTCAACCTCATACCATATAACCAAAATGAATTGTGGATTAATATAATATTCTGGATAAATATTAATAAAATTTTATCACACTAATGGAAATTAATTTACAAATGACAAAAAATCATATAAAAACTTACCATGGAAATCAAGTAAAGAATTTACCCAAAACATTGTAAATTACAAATATTATTAATGAATAGGTGGAATGTTTCTATAAAATAAAGATATAAGGTGTTATATTCATGAATATGTATATTTAAAACATTAATAATAATATTTTAACCCTTATAATGTATATTTATTCACATTTTATGTAAGATTAACCCATAGTAAGGGAATTTTTAACCCATTTTCCATTCTTTGGGATACCCCTCTACTTTATTTAGTTTGTCTTGATAAGATTATTTGTTAAAGAAATTCATGTTATATTATATTTTATAATATGTATTTATAGTGAGTATATATTTTCATCTCTTCATATTTTTTCTTTATTTAATTATATCTTATATGTAAGGGACTTTTCTTTAAAAATTATCTTTTAAATTTTTATTTTTTACCAAATTCAAAAAAATTATTTTTATAAAAGTGTTTAGGTTTTATTATTATGTATTGGATCATTATAATATTTTTATGATAAATGTAGGGACCTATATCTCTTTATAATACATTGGGTATGATTATGGTTGAGGTTGACCATTAGGTCACTCCATGCATAACGTTGATGGTTACACCATAATGTAGCGGTGAGGGTTACATTATAAGGTATATGTGAGGGTTATATTATAAATTAGTCATGAGGGTTACATTGTATTGATTCTATTTGTGTGACAATATTCTGCTTGTAATGACACAAGTTTTCAATATGTGTTATTATACATTCGATGCATCTATGGGAAACATATATTTTTATAATTAATTCCAATATGTTTATGTTCAAAAAACTGTTTTATAAGTAATTATTGACTAAAAATATCATTACATCTCATTATAACCCTTACTGAGAATTTTTTTCTCATCCCATGTTTTTTTAGAAAAATCACAGGAATACATAGATGTTCAAAGGATAGTTAAGGTGATAATATAGAAGAATCCAGTTGGTTAATTTGTTGTTATTATTGAAAACTCTGATTCTATATATATAAGTTGTTTTATAATTATCCAAAACCCAGACAAGAAAATTTCTTCAGTTGTATAATGTATTTTGTAATTTTCCAATATCTATTTATAAAAAATATAGAGCATGTTTTAGTATAGAATTTGAAAGTGCGACTTGAGGGCTTAATAGTTGGCATCAGAGTAACTCTCTAGAAAACATTGGAGATTAGTCATTTTAATTTTTTATTTTATAAAATTAGTGACCGAATTATGTTTTTAACTTTTAGTTAATTAAGTACACATATTCGAAAAATCAATGTTACCCATATTTAATTTATAATTATAAGTACAATGAATGAATTGTGAGGGAAAAATTCATTTCTGTAGGGGATAATGAAATATCTCATGATTTTAAAATGAATAAATATTTATATAAATAAACTAATAATTATGTTGTGACCTTTATAATATACCTGTTAAAAATATATTTTCCAATTTTGTGGTTTGAATTTTGAAAAACTGACATACATGGTTGCGATTATTATGTAAATATGAGTCTGATATGGAAAATTTAAATTTAGGTACCCTTATAACTAATAAAATACCATTTTGAATAGAAATATGAATTTTAATATGAACCTTGTGAATATTAAATCATATTATTTTCTTATTTTCATAAGGTTATAGGATAATTAGGTCTTTATTAATTCTTTTGGGTTATATAAAAAAATTTATAGTTTTAAAATTGTTATTTCTTGAATAAATTCTAATTTTATTACAAATTGAAATTAATTATATTCATAAACATATATTCCAAAAATGAAATTCATTTTCTAATTCTGCACAAAGATAATGGTATGGTTGTTTTTGGGGATTTTTTGGGAAAACATAATGTGTTTATGAATAGTAACATATGATAAATTATGATAAATAGTAAATACTTGATTTACATCATCATAGGGGATGAAAGGATGATGTAAGCACAATTGGTTCAAAGTCAAATGTTCTTATTTCTATTTTGGGTCTCATGAATCAATATTTTGTATAGTCTTGATATAAAATATTAATCTAATGATTAAAAGAATGTAAAACCCCTCATCTCCTCCACTATAAATAGCAAGATCCCACCTCTTCCTCTCCACTACTCAAGCCTTGTGCCTTCAATAAATTCTACTCAATAAACATCCCAAGGCCCTCCACCATCTCCAAGACATATTCGTTGTAGAAAAATTCTAAAACCAAGGACCTTAAGAAAGATCTCAGGGAGTAGAGATCAAGTAGTAATGATCGGCTCTATTTTTCTTATGTTATATTTTTAATTATTTTATTTAGTTATAATATATTCTCCTCCATTTATAAAAGAGGAATTAACACTCTTATATCTTATATATAATATATTTTATATTGTTTATGAAAAAATTTATCAATTTAACTTTTCTAGTTTCCCCCTCTATTTCTAAAAATAAGAAAACCATCCATGATGGCTCGGTTTTCCAAAATCGGGGATGATGTGTTTTTAATTTTCTTTTACATTTTTAAAATTGGATTTAAATCAATATTAATTGTTGAAAATGATTTTAATGTGTATGATATAACCTCTCATATTTTCTTTAATTTACTATTATGCATAATATTGAGGGAATATGATGAAACATGTTCATGATTATCCACGAACCACTAAAATGATCTAAATGAATATCACTACTAATTTATCTAATGATTAATCCTATTAAAATATAACAAAAATGATTTATGGAAAAATTTAATTTTTTGAAACATATGAATAAAATTTCATTCCACTTCTATTATTTCATTTCATTACCATAAGATAATCAAATACAACCCTACCATGGATGTCATGTAAGGATCTCACCTCAAATAATGTAAATAACAAAATATTGTTAATGACTTAGTGGAATGATGCTATTAAATAATCATATAAAGTTTTATAAACAAGAATATGTTCCTGTAAAATATTAATAGCACTATTTTACCATTATAAACTAGGTTTAAGACTATTTAAAGTAAGATAAACCCAAGGAAATGGAATTCTTAACCGATTTTCCATTCTTCAGGTTATCCTTCTGCTTCATTCAATTTATCATGATAATATTATTTAGGAAATGAAATAATGTAATATTATGTGGTATTATGTTAATTTATAGTGAGTATACATATTCATCTCATTTTATTTATTCTTCATTCAATTATCTGATATGTTTAATGGACTCCTCATTAAAAATATACTTTTAAATGTGAAATTTTTAACAAAATTCAAAAAGAAGGTTGTTATGAACGTGTTCATGTTTTATGATTATGTTTTGGTTCACATGCATTGTTTATAATGAACAGTGGGACCTATATATCCCTCCATTAATTTGGGTTTGATTATGTTGGAAGTTGACCATATAGTTACTCCATCTGTAACTACAATGGATACACCATAAGTCAGCCATGATGGTTAAATTTTAAGGTAGCTATGAGGGTTATATTGTAACATAGAAATGAGGGTAACACTGTATTGTAATCTTGATGGTCATGATATTATTTGTGTAATTCCCCATGATTATGATTTGTTTTATTTATAATTTTTATGCTTCTATGGGAAACTCTTGTTTTTAAATGTAATGTAACTATGTTTATGGTCAAAGGAAAATTTTTTATAATTATTTATAGACTAACAGTGTCATTAATTTTTTTTGTAACACTTATTGAGGTTTTTGTGATCATTCCATGTTTTTAAAATGTTTTTCACATAATTCATATGAAGGTAATATGAAACTTAAGGTGCTAATATTGATGAATAAAATTGGTTAAGTAGTCATTATTTTTGTAAACTCTGATTCATTGTATATAAGTTTTTGTCTAATTCTCCAGAACCTAGATCTGAATTGGTCCTCAATTGTATACTCTATATGTCCCCAGCCTCAAACTTACATAATCTTCATTTATTACAAGATTACACATTGAGGATCTTTTTGGGTTTACAGTTTTAGAGAATTAGATCATAAAACTTGCATTACATTCCATATATAAACAAAGTGGTTACATAAAGATAGTATTCTTCATTCCCATCAATTGAAACATATTTAAAATAAAACATGGATTCTTTTTTGACACTTCCTTGACACTATCATCATATCATGTACCTTTCCCTTGACCTGTGAAAAAACATTTCAAAAAAACTTGGGATGAGCATAAAAATCTCAGTAAGGGATATAAAAATATGGAAAGGAAACATGGGTACATATACATTAGAATGAAATCATACTTTACCCATAAAACATAAGCACTTTAACATACCTCTTCAAATCATGAATAAATCATAGAAATCTTAAGACATAAAGGTAACTTGATCCATTCATAACATTCTTACGTAGGGAGTAACCCTCTTGGTTACGTTTGGAATACCCATCACAGTATATTCCCTAAATATCTTCGGAGAAACCATAACGTTTCACTCCTTCACGTTACCCAATGCATTGGAGAGCTATACCAGGCTCACCCGCCCTTAGTTTATCATGGAACCACCTGTCTTCATAATAATGTCTAAGAACCTCAACATAATCGTATCACATAAAACATGCATAAAGCAAACATAACATTTACACCATTCAATCACAAGATATCAATACAACACATTGATGTAAAAACATTATGAAAACCATTTTCAATACCAAAATAAAATAAAAGTAAAACATGGTATTTATTTTTCTTTTAAAAAAAGGTATGGCTTGTAGAGGAATCCGAAACTCAAATAATGGTCACGACGGTGGAGAAGTCGTTGTCGCCGCATACGTACGACAAAGACATTCCCTTTTGTCATTTAGTAAATGATTCGTATAAAAAAGTATTCCTTTTGGATAAACGTAAAATTGAAATGGGTTTATACACCGTATAAAAGAAGGTTTTGTACAAAACAAAATATGCATCAATGAAAGGAGATTGAGACGAAGTCCCATACCTCGGGTCCGACATGACTCGATCGTTCTTTAATGTCCTGAATAATAAAACTAAGTTAATTTATACTTGATTAAGATCCTTTTTCAAGTTCATTATTCCTTTTATATCACTTATTTCCATGTCATGATCACTATGTAATTATTTAAGTTAATAACGGTCGTTTTAACGATCATTGGTACATGAGTCAAAAATAAACGCTTTATAATTACAAGTTGTTCATGTATCCATTATATCCAGAATTTAATCATGATGTATATATCATATTTATCCAGTATATACATGCATTTATAATATTACATAATCATTTAGAGATAAGAAATGAAATGCACCGTTCATGGAGACGGTAAGCCGTACTTACGCATGAACGCTACTTTCATTTCAATTTCGTATTTTATAGAATGGAATCATAATGATATAAAGGTATATTCTAATCCCAGTATAATATCATATATAATATCATAGTTCCATCCTTTATATGTCCCACATATGTTATTTAACGAATCAAATCACTTTGAGGGGGCGGTAGTCCGTACTTCCTTAAATGAAGATATCACGTTTGCCCATAATGGAAACCATAAAGGTATGCCCAAAATGAAAAATAGAGAATATTAAGAAAAACATAAACATATTATATATCATATATAAATATAGTGTCATCTTAATGGCCACCTTTGAAGGTGTTAAAATAATGTTTAACAATCATCGTTTCGGGAGGCATAAATTCACCATCGACGGAAACAATATGTCCATTAACCATTAGATGTGTGTGTGTGTAAGTGTAGCTCGAATCCTTCATATAACAAAATCCTAGTATATTTAAGATACTGGAGTTGTTACAAAAGAAATGAATAAAAAGAGTTAAGGGGTTGGAGAAGCAAAATAAAACAAAAGGACTCAAGGGAATACATTATCTTAAAATCAGGTAACTCCCTTTGGTTTGAGATCAAAGGCTTCCTTGGAAAGACTTCTGCCCAATGTGAGGCTTCAAAGAGTAATAGAGGGATTTGGAGAGACAAAATGGGCAGGGGTTGGCCGAGCCAAAGGATTTGGGAGTGTGGGTAAGGAGGTAGAGGTGGGGGCCTTTTATAAGAGGGGAGGAGGGGCACTCTTGGAAAGTAAGGAAATGTTACTTTATTTGAAAATGCTTTTCGGATTCAAAAGGTCCCACATTGATATAATTCGAGGGTAAGGTGATAAGGGTTCGGAATCCACCCATCCAATAGGTTTTGGACATATGTAGGTCATAGATTTCACATTATCATTTCATTTTATTTAAATCCTTTATTAATGCGGTAATCGCTACATCATCACGATGTCATAAACAATTTAATTTATTTAAAGTATAAAAATTAGGAAAAAATACTATGATGTAGGAAATATTTTTAGATTTCCAATTAATATTTATAGTCTAAAATATCATCTATGTAGGAAAAATAAAAAAATGTTTTAATCAGGTGATACATTCTTGTTATATTTACTTTCTTTAAAAAAAATAAAAAGATAACAAGTCACTTTCCACAGAAGTGATTTCATGGGGTCCCAAAGTTTGGCACAAGACATCCCATAGTCGGGCATGAGACAACTAGTAGAATTAGGACACATGTTGGTGTCATTTTTTTATTATTATGATATTATTTTATTATCCTTAACTAACCGATTACTCATTAATCAAGATAATTAAAGATAATTACCGTCGTTACTATTCATAATGTCCAAAAAACAAAATATTCTTGGTTACATAATTTGGAACATCTGATTACAAATATTTATTCCATTTTACCAAATTCCAAACACAGAAATTGCAATAATTGATTTAAAAATAATTCCCTTTGTCAAAAAATGGCGGGTTTTTTTAAACAATTTCTATGAAAAGTTTGGCATTAGTTTATGCCCAATTCCAGAGTGAAATTAATCCTAATTGCCACCAGTGGATTAAATGGTAGAAATATATTCAAATTTAACTTTAAAACCAACTCAAAAGATAATATAATCATATAAATCAATTAGATTAAAAGCAGTTTTGATGTAAAATGCAGTATTTTCACTATTCATTAAAAAAAGAACATTGTTAGAAAAATACCAAAAATTCATAGAAAGTAAATTTTGATGTCCCAATCATAAAGAATAAGTTTAGTTTGAAAAACATAGCTTATATAATTTTCAAAATATAGATTTAAAAATGGTTTTCCATCAAAAGGCAGTAAAACAATCTTTTGAAAAATATTAGTGTATTCCATGATTAAGATTTGATTTATTTTCATTTTAAGCCTCTAAAACACAATCTAATTCATTAATAGACATAGATAAAAATATATATTATTCATTACTTACTTTGGATGTTACATCATTTCCCCCTTTAGAAAATTTCATCCCCGCAATTTATTTACTTATCGAACAAATGGGGGTACTTAACACTCATTGCATTTTCAGATTCCCATGTTGCCTCTTCCAACATGTGGTTTTTCCACAAAAGCATTACTTGATTAATAACCTTATTTCGTAACACTTTCTCCCTGTGGTCAAGAATCTGGACCGGTTGTTCCTCATAAGATAGGTTCTCTTCCAACTGAACTACCTCTGGACTCAAAACATGAGATGGAACTCGCATATACTTTCTCAACATCGAAACGTGAAAAGCATTGTATACCTGAGAAAAACTCGGAGGTAAAGCCACTCGGTAAGCAACTGATCCAACTTTCTAAAGAATTTCATATGGTCCAATAAACCTTTAACTCAGATTTCCTTTCTTACCAAATCTCATCACACTTTTCTAAGGATAACTTTGAGAAAAACATGATCACCTACCTCGAAAGATAGATCCCTCCTCCAGTTATCCACATAACTCTTCTTCCTGCTCTGAGATGGTCTCATGTGCTTCTGAATTAGCTGAACTTTTTCTTCCATCTCTTTTACCAATTCTGGTCCCATCAACTTCCTTTCACCCACTTCATCCCAGAAAGCTAGAGTTCGACACCACTTCCCATATAATGACTGAAATGGTGCGATTTGTATAATAGAATGAAAACTGTTATTATATGAAAATTCAACCAAAGAAATATATTGGTCCCAACCTCCCTGATAATCCATCGAACAAGCTCGTAGCATATCCTCCAAGGTCTGAATTGTTCGTTCTGACTGCCCATCTGATTGAAGATGAAATGATGTACTAAAATTTAATTCAGTACCCAACGACTTCTGAAGGCCTTTCCAAAAGTTAGAAGTGAACTTGGGATCAAGATCAGATATAATGGAGTGGGGAACTCCATGTAACCTGACTATATATTTATGATACATACGGGAAAGTTGATCTAGGGAAAAAGTATCTCGTATAGCATGGAAATGAGCAGATTTATTGAAGTGATCAATAATAACCCAGATTTCATTATTACCTCGAGATGTCTCTGGTAATCCCACAACAAAGTCCATGGATATATTCCCCCATTTCCACTCTGGAACTAGTAAAGGATGAAGCATCCCATTCGGTAATTGCTGCTCTGCTTTAACCTGTTGACATGTGAAACACTTCACAGTAAAATCAACAATATCTCTTTTCATTCCATCCCACCAGTAATACTCCCGCAGATCTATGTACATCTTAGTACTGCTAGGATGAACTGAAAACGGAGAACTATGAGCTTCACATAATAACTCTCTCTTCTACTGTGAATCACAAGGCTCACACAATCTCTTCCCAAATCTCAAAACACAATCATTATCAATTTTTAATTCCGGCAACTTACCTTTCTGAACTAGCTCTACCTTTTTCTGCAACTCACTGCCTTACTTCTGTGCTTGCTTGATTCTATCTGATAGAGATGATCTCATTGATACCTGAAACAAAACAGAAGAACTTCCTGTACCAACAACTTCTATGCCAAATTTCATCAAACCCTTATCCAAAGGATCACGTTCCAAACACAACATTGCTAATGAAGCATTAATTTTTCGACTCAAAGCATCAGCCACTTTATTTGCTTTTCATGGATTGTAATGAATTGTACAATAATAATCCTTGATTAATTACAGCCATCTCCTCTGTCTAATGTTTAACTCTTTCTGAGTTAATATATACTTTAAACTTTTGTGATCAGTATATATTTCACACTTTACTCCATACAAATGATGCCTCCAAATTTTTAAAGCGAAAACAACAACAGATAATTCCAAATCATGTGTAGGGTAATTTACCTCATGAGTTTTTAACTGTCGTGAAGCATACACAATTACCTAATCATTCTGCATTAGGAGGCAACCATGTCCTTTCAATGAAGCATCACTGTATATAACAAACTCACCATTCCTGGAAGGTAGTGCCAAAACTGGAGCATTCACGAATCTTCTTTTCAATTCCTGAAAAAAATCATCACATTCTTTGGTCCAGATAAACTTAACACCTATCGGAGTAAGCTTAGTCATTGGACTAGATGACCATGAAATATTTCTAACAAACCTTCGCTAATAGCCTGCCAAACCAAGGAAAATACGAATCTCAGTTATATTTGTGGGTCATGGCCATTCTTCAACAACCTTTGTTTTTGAAAGATCAACAGTTATCTAATCTTTAGAAACAATATGAGCAAGGAATGAAATTTGTTGCATCCAAAACCAAATCTTGCTGAATTTACCATACAATTTCTTATCTTTTATGGTTTTCAAAATAACCCTTAAATATATTTCATGCTCTTATTTACTTTTAAAAAACACCAAAATATCATCAATGAAAACAACCACAAACTTATCCAAGAACGCCTGTAAAATTATATTCACTACGTCCATGAATACAGCGGGTGCATTGGATAGCCCAAAAGGCATTACTACAAATTCATAATGGCCATATCTTTTATGAAACGTTGTCTTCGGAATATCTTCTTCCTTTACCTTCAACTGATGGTACCCCGATCTCAGGTCAATCTTTGAAAAATACTGAGCTCCCTGGAGCTGATCAACCAAATCATCGATATGAGACAAAGGATATTTGTTCTTTACAGTGATGTTATTCAAGGCTCTATAATCAATGCAATGTCTCATAAAACTATCTTTCTTTTTAACAAATAAAACAGGGCCACCCCATTGTGATGTGCTAGGTCGAATGAAAACTTTCTCTAATAAATCTTGCAATTACTCCTTTAATTATAAAAGTTCAATTTGAGCCATTCTATAAGGGGTTTTTGAAAATGGCTTAGCATCAAAAACAAAGTCAACAGTAAACTCAACTTCCCGATCTGGTATTATTCCAGGAAACTCATCAGAAAAAACATCAGGATACTCATTTACAACTGGCACATCATTAATCTGAACAGTTCCTTTATTTTCAACGATGTGTGAAAGGTAACATTCATTTCCATCTGTTACAAGTTTCTCGGCCTCTTGATATGTTATCAAAAGAAAGGGTTCATTATTGTACACAAACTAAAAGTCTTTCTGAAAAGAAACTTCTTTAGATCTACATTCAATCTTACCATGGTAAATAGAGAGCCAATCCATACCCAGGATAACATCAAACTCTACTAGAGGTAGAACAATAAGGTTTTCAAGTAGGTTCTTTCCACAGATAAGGATAAAAAGATTCTTATAAATTCTTTTTGCCTCAACATTTCCCACGGGTATTTTTACCAAAAGTTCAGGAGTCATTTCTTGAGATGGTATTCCCATTTTACTAGAAAATGTTTCAAAGATGAAATAATGTGTGGACCCCGAATCAAACAACACACTGGCATAATCTGAAAAAACAAACAATGTACCTGATAAAACTTCATTTGATGGACCGACACCTACTGAAGTAGTTGCAAAGGATTTCACCACCCCTTTCGGCTTGTAGTCTAACTTCTTCCCATCACTCAAGCTCTTTTTCGGACACTTTTTTTCATAGTGACCCATCTCATTGCACTTAAAAAAATTCACTAACTGTAAATCAAATTTGGTCTTACCTTCACCTTGATCTTTTTCAGTGCAATCACTAGCCTTATGTCCCATCTTACCACATCAGTAGCACTTTACAGAATTCAGAAGACATTCCCCAGCATGCCTTTTTCCACATTTATGACAAACTAGAAACATAGATTTATTACCATTAGATTTTTTTGAAGAATTCTTCCATTTCTCCTGCCACCTTAGTCTCTTATTTTGCTGGTTGTTATAGAACACATGATCATCGACAAACTCCATTTCCACCTTCTCAGCACATCGAACAAGCTATTCATAACTTTTAAACTCATGAGAAACTAATTCCTTTCGATATTTTGGCTTTAATCCTGAGTAAAAATGATTGATTTTACTATCAAGGTATTAGATAACATTTAGAGCATACATTTCCAATCGAGTGAACCTTTCTTCCTAGGTAGCCACTAAGTCTTCCTCTTGCCTCAATTCCAAGAATTTTTTTTCAATCCTAAGTCAAACGTCCTTAAGAAAATACTTTTCAAGAAACATACCTTTGAATTCATCCCAGTCGAGAGCATCAATCTCATCAAGATCCCTTATATTTTTACCATCGACCACCACTGATCTTCTTCACCCTCCAAACAGTAAATAGCAAGACTAACCTTTTGATTTTCGAAACACCCCATGACATCGAAAATCTTCTCTAGTGCTTTAATCCACCCTTCATCTAGCACAGGTTCAGATGATCCTCTGAATGATGGGGGATGTTGCCTCATGAAATGTTCCACCACTGACATGTTCCTCTGCATTAGATCTGGCTGATCTCGTGTATGGCTACCACCGACATTTATCGCTTGAGTCAACAGCGCCATTACTGCAACAAATTGTTCAGTTCGAATTCTGACCATCTCAGGTTGATGATTCGAAAGGTTATTTCCTTCTGCATGACTTCCTAGCACTACTTCTCTGTTTCCTCTGCGGAAAACCATTCTGAACAAACATGTCTTAGATGAAGCAACATGGTAATCTTCAAATACTATATCACTTCAATTTGACCATAAAAATATAAATATTTTTGGATAATCATTTAATAGAATTCTAACTCCTAATTTTTTCTTAAATGACCTATGATACCAACTATAAGGCCCCATCCTTCAAACTTACTTAATCTTGAGTTATTACAAGATTACACATTGAGGATATTTTTGGGTTTAGAGTTTTAGAGAATTAGATCATAAAACATTCATTACATTCCACATATAAACAAAGTGGTTACATAAAGATAGTATTCTTATTTACCATAAATGGAAACATATTTAAATAAAACATAGATTCTTTCTTGACACTTACTTGACACTATCATAATATCATGTACCTTTCCCTTGACCTGTGAAAAACATTTCAAAAAAACATGGGACGAACATAAAAATCTTAGTAAGGGATATAAAAATATGTAAAGGAAACATGGGTACATATACAGAAGAATGAAATCATACTTTACCCATAAAACATAATCACTTTAACATACCTCATCAAATCATGAATAAATCATAGAAATCTTAAGACATAAAGGTAACTTGAGGCATTCATAACATTCTTACGTAGGGAGTAACCCTCTTGGTTACGTTTGGAATACCCATCACAGTATATTCCATAAATATCTTCGGAGAAACCTTAATGTTTCACTCCTTCGTGTTACCCAATGCATTGGAGAGCTATATCAGGCTCACCCGCCCTTAGTTTATCACAGAACCACCAGTCTTCATAATAATTCCCAAGAACCTCAACATAATCGTATCACATAAAACATGCATAAAGGAAACATAACATTTACACCTTTCAATCACAAGATATCAATACTACACATTGATATAAAAACATTATGAAAACCATTTTCAATAACAAAATAAAAGAAATGTAAAACATTGTATTTATTTTTCTTTTAAAAAAGGTATGGCTTGTAGAGGAAGCCGAAATACAAATAATAGTCATGGCGGTGGAGAAGTCGTTGTCGCCGCATACTTATGACAAAAACATTCCCTTTTGTAATTTAGTAAACGATTCATATAAAAAATATTCCTCTTGGATAAACTAAAAGTCAAAGGGGTTTATACACCATATAAAAGAAGGTTTTGTACAAAACAAAATATGCCTCAACGAAAGGAGGTTGAGACGAAGTCCCATACCTCGGGTCCGACATGACTCGATCGTTCTTTAATGTCCTGAATAATAAACATGAGTTAATTTATAATTTCTTAAGAACCTTTTTCAAGTTCATTATTCCTTTTACATCAATTATTTCCATGTCATGAACACTATGTAATTATTTATGTTAATAACGGTTATTTTAACGATCATTGGTACTTGAGTAAAAAATAAACCCTTTATAATTACAAGTTGTTCATGTATCCATTATATCCAGAATTATAATCATGATGTATATATCATATATATCCTGTATATACATGAATTTATAATATTACATAATCATTTAGAGGTACGAAATGAAATGCACCGTTCATGGAGACGGTAAGCTGTTCGTACGCATGAATGCTACTTTCATTTTCATTTCGTATTTTATAGAATGGAATCATAATGATTAAAGGTATATTATAATTCCAGTATAATATCATATATAATATCATTGTTCCATCCTTTATATGTCCCACATATGTTATTTAATGAATCAAATCACTTTGAGGTGGCAGTAGTCCGCACTTCCTTAAATGAAGATATCGCGTTTACCCATAATGGAAACCATATAGGTATGCCCAAAATTAAAAATATAGAATTTTAAGGAAAACATAAAAATATTATATATCATATATAAATATATTGTCATCTTAAAGGCCACCATTGAAGGTGTTAACATAATGTTGAACAATCATCATTTCGGGAGGCATAAATTCACCATCCACGGAAACAATATATCCTTTAACCATTAGATGTAGGTGTGTGTAAGTGTAGCTCGAATCCATATTATAACAACATCCTAGTATAATGAAGATACTTGAGTTGTTACAAAATAAATTAATAAAAAGAGTTTAGGGGGTTGGATAAGCAAAATAAAACAGAAGGACTCAAGTGAAGACATTACCTTAAAATCGGGTAACTCCCTTTGGTTTGAGCTCAAAGGCTTCCTTGGGAAGAGTTCTGCCCAAAGTGAGGCTTCAAGGAGTAATAGAGGAATTTGGAGAGACAAAACGGGCAGGTTTTGGCCGAGCCAAAGGCTTTGGGAGTGTGGGTAAGGAGGTAGAGGTGGGGGCCTTTTATAAGAGGGGAGGAGGGGCACTCTTGGAAAGTAATGAAATGTTACTTTATTTGAAAATACTTTTCGGATTCAAAAGGTCCCACATTGATATAATTCGAGGGTAAGGTGATAAGGGTTTGGAATCCACCCATCCAATAGGTTTTGGACATGTTTAGGTCATAGATTTCACATTATCATTTCATTTTATTTAAATCCTTTATTAATGAGGTAATCGCTGCATCATCATGATGTCATAAATAATTTAATTTATTTAAAGTCTAAAAATAATGAAAAAAATACTATGATGTAGGAAATAGTTTTATATTTCCAATGAATATTTATAGTCTAAAATATCATCTATGTAGTCAAAACTAAAAAATGTTTTAATCAGGTGATACATTGTTGTTATATTTACTTTCTTTAAAAAAATAAAAAGATAACAAGTCACCTTCCAAAAACGTGATTCCATGGGGTTCCCAAGATTGGCACAAGACATCCCATGGTCGGCCATGAGACAACCATTAGAATTTGGACACATTTTGGTGTAATTGTTTTTATTATTATGATATTATTTTATTATCCTTAACTACCCGATTACTCATTAATCAAGATAATTAAAAATAATTACTGTCGTTACTATTCATAATGTACAAAAACAAAAGAGTATTGATTACATAATTTGGAACTTATGATTCCAGATAAGTAATCCATTTTACCAAATTCCCAACATAGAAATTGAAATAATTGATTTAACAATAATTCCCGCTGTCAAAACAAATAGCTGGTTTTTTTGAAACAATATCTATGAAAAGTTTGGCATTAGTTTATGCCCAATTCCAAAGTGAAATTAATCCTAATGACCACAATTGGATTAAATGGTAAAAATATATTCTAATTTAACTTTAAAACCAATTCAAAAGATAATCTAATCATATAAATAAATTAGATTAAAAGCGGTTTTGATGTAAAATGCAGTATTTTTCACTATTCAATAAATAAAAGAACATTGTCATAAAAATACCAAAAATTCACACAAAGTAAATTTTGATATCCCAATAATAAAGAATAAGTTTATTTTGAAAAACATATCTTATAAAATTGTCAAAATATAGATTTAAAAATGGTTTGCCATCAAAAGGTAGTAAAACTATCTTTAAAAAAATATTAGTGTATTCCATGGTTAAGATTGGATTTATTTTCATTTAAAGCCTCTAAAACACTATCTAACTTATTAATAGACATAGATAAACATATATATTATTCATTACTTACATGGGATGTTACATACTCTACTCTGTAATTTTTTAGTTTAATTTTTTAAAAAAAAACTTAGAATTTTTTTTACTGAATCTATAATTGTGGGTTCCAGCCTTCAAAGCATGGTGGAACATTCATATGAGGAATATAAAATCATACTAGTTTAAACTTGATTTCAAGATCAATCTCCCATAAATCCATAAGTAATGGATCTATTTAAATTGAAATTATATAAAATATATAATTGTATATGGAATCCATACATTATTCATAGTGTTTTCCTACATTAGGTGGTATTCTTTTGTGATTGTATTATCATTAATTAATGCCATCAATATCCTCTAATACAAATTTTATGAAGCCATACTAATAAGGTATCATGTTCAGTGCATAAAAAGGTTATAGATTTTTAAAAAACATTAACTGAAATATATTTAGATCATTTTATAGTCAAGGGAATTTTCTTTTATATGGTTTTTAAAAATAGAAATATATATATTAAATATTAACTAAAATGTATAGAAATAAAATAAAATAAATAAATTTCATCATGACAACATCGTATGTGTAACGAACCCCTTCAAAAAATTCAACTAATTCCATGGAAAAATAATTTAAAAAAGGGTTCTCATAATTACCCATTAAGGTGTTTTTTAATTTTCTTTTGTAAAAATTATATTTTCAAAATACCTTTACAATATATCATAATAATTTCAATATAATTATTCATTGAAGATTCATTAAAAATATTCTTGTGGTTTTGTTTTTGGAAAAAATTCCATAAAATTATAAAAACAAATCCATAGGGACACTTGAAATGTTACAACCCAACCATAGTTACCCAGAGTTGGTGCATTATTACATAACATTAGCATGATCACAAGGGATATAATCCGAATAGATCGATCGATTTAGTAGTTTTGAAAGTAGTGGATACATTCATAAGTTTTACATTAGATTATAAAATCTAAAAAACATCAACATTTTCTTCATTGACCACATTCATATCCCTTAGACAATCCCTACAGGTTAGCTATAATATACTTCTTCACATCCAAGGAAAAATAAAACATATAAATGGGTGAGCTCAGATGCTCTATAAGGATAACAATATAGCAGAAACTTTCATAAATAAGCATAATAATTTAAGGAAATGAAGAAGACCAAACCAAAATCATTTTAATCATAAACTAAAGTATAATATGGCCAAGATAAATAAAATATTTCCATTTACGTATTCACATGGATATTCTACTAGTTGAATAATCACAAGTAATATCAATAACCAATTTCATAATGATGGAATTCATAATGCCTGACTTCATAACCACATTGTCAAGGATTCATGCCAATACAAAAAAAAATATTTTTTCAAGGTCAAGTGCCAAAACACTAGTTTGCCTCATGAGACCTACATATGCATCGAGGATCTATAGTGGGCTCCACCAGTCACTTACTATGTCCAATGCATTCCTCATATGAAACGTTTTAAACTTTACATAAACATTAGTATCAAAACTGGCATACTAAATGTTATTAGGTTATTTATAAACCATGATTAGTATAAAATAACACATCCACAATCAAACATATCACAAAACCTTCAATATAAGAAGGAATATATGTGTCATAATAAATCAACATAAAACAAGTTAAAAATTTATAATAGGATATTCAAATAGATTAACTTAAAACTATTTGAAATAAATACTTCTTTCTATTTTAAACAATTAAAAATTAACGTAATTATAAAAGAAACATTTATTTTTATAATATTCTTATGAAAATGTATCAGAAGATTGGATGCTGTTATAATGGCATAAAAAATCCGATCCCCCCATATAAGTTAAAAAAACATTCTTACATAATTTTTGTCAAAACGGTCATAAAGTACCATATTTAGAAAATGATTGAATGATTCCTTTCAAAAAATATACAGCCATATAAGGGTATACATGACTTTAACCCATAGTATAGTAAATATTAAAAACAATTTGAATTATATTTTTAATAAAACATGAATGTGGTTGATAAAGAGGTCCCAGTAAATACATTGGTATTAACAACCATATATAAGTAAAAAGATTGTTGAATTAACCCTTACCTGGTAATTTTCTATGGTCGCGGGTATGTTAGCCTCTTTTATAATATTTAATTCATTTTTATTAAAATAAAAAAGAATAATATTCATAAATCTGATATCATATATGATCTACTAATATAGAATTGTTAATAATATTTTATTAATATCATCATTTTGGGTGTTAACTGATTCATTTTCCTTTATATTATTTTTACACAAGTCATGTTTGTTATGGATAAGATGTATGTTATTCATATCTATAATTAAATCAAATCTTTATAAGTTATTTTTAATCACCAAATAAAAATTATTCTTCAATGGTTACAATGGGGAATGACATCTCATCGTGTTGTGGAGACGGTGTGTCGTACGTACACACAAGCTACAATATCATTCTTTTGATGGTGAAATCGTATATAATTGTATGATATATCATGTATAAAAAATAATTAACATGTTATATTTATTATTTAAATTAGTTATACTCATTATTATACCCATAAAAATAATTTTGTTTTTGAATAACAAACTACACAACGAAGTGGAGACGGTAAGTCGTACGTACGCACCTATGGTGACTTTGTCATTTATAGGATGGATAGAATCATGAATATGGTTGTAACATATTTATAATATCATCATAGTATGTAGGAGGTACTATAGTTATTATTTTGGTATGGAAACAACAAATAATGTGAATTGGAAAAAGAAAAGAACTAAAAAAAATGTGGTGAACTTATTACCTCTTCTTCAGTTGTTTCCTTTTTAGTTGATCAAAAGGGATCCTTAAGTTGGCTTTAGTATCAAAGTAAGGACCCCTGAATGATCTGAGGGAATATGGGAGGATACATGGGTAGGATTTGGCCGAGAAAAATTGATTTGGAGGTTTGATTTTGAGAGAAGTATAAGTACCCTTTAATAAGAGTGGCTAGGGGAATCATAGGAAAAAATTGAAATATTTTCTTATTATAAACTAATATTCGGTTTCTAATAGATCAAAATTGATTTATTTTGAAGATAATGTGGGTATGGGTCGAAATAATCTTAACCAATAGGTCTTATTCAAGATTATGTCACCATATTAAAATTATCTTTTAGATTTAAATATAAGTTAAATAGTTTATCTTTTACTATGTTTTCTTGTATTCATACAATATATGGTTAATAAACTTACTCTAAATGTACAAGAGAACCCCTCAACTAGTTCATTAATGGCATATATAATATTATTGATGACCTTTGACTGATCCTTAAATTTTTATGAATATTATATAATTATATAATTTAATAATATAATATTTGTTTTAATAACTCAATTATGTCAATTTTGACACTATTTAGTATTCAGTTTTTGTGAGAGTCATCACAACATGATTTCTTTAAAAAAGATACATTGAATCCACCCTAAGGAGTCATATTCACCAAGAAAATTCATGTATGTCATAAAAACATTTAAATTATATTTATTTTCATATTTATAATACCATTTATTTGATTTCTTTCCTTAATAAGATAATTACTGCATCATCATTGTCTCAAAATTAAATTTAATTATTTAATGTCTAATGATTATAAATAAAATACCATTATGTAGGAAAGTATTTCTATCTTTCTAATGAATATTTCTAGTTGAAATTTATTTATGTATAACCCTATATTAAAAATGGTTTAGTTATTAAAATTTGAATTTAAATTATTTAACTCTTCTTTAAATAAACTAATAATAAATGTCCAAATCTAATCCAGGTGGACCAAAATTATCATATTTTATTCCTAATGTAGTTTTTAGTCAAATTCCACTTATCCAATAGAATTAGGAAATGTGTTAGGGTAATTATAATATGATTTTTACCCTTAATTACCCTATCTACTTTTAACTGTGGAAAATAAAAGTCCACTGTGTCTCTCAAATTTTTGGAATTCAACACAAAAATGCGGTAAAATTATGTTTTATGAAAATTTGGAAACGCTTCTAGAAGGTGGGTAAAAGATGGTAAAAAGTTAAATAAAAATGTATAAATCTAATTTTTATCTTAAAATTATTCTATTAAATTACATTGAACTTATATAGGTATTATATATCTATTTTGACTTGAAATAAATTTAATTAAAATAAATAATTATTTAAATAAAAAGTCAGTTTTAAACAACAACTTAGTTTTTTTCACTATTCATCAAAAATCGAATGTTTTCAAAAAAATGCCAAATATTCACCCTAAGATAATTTTTCTATTATGAATTAAAAAATGAATTCTATTTTACAAAATTCAAAACATAGATGTTAACTTATTTAATTTAAAATTAATTCATGTTTTCAAAACCAAAAAGCGGGTTTTAAAAATGTAAAATTATCGAAAAATTGACATGTGTTTATGTAAAATATAAATATGAAATTACATATAATGACCTATATTGTATTAAATGATAAAAATACAATTTTATTACACTCACAAACCATTCAAATGAAAATTTTAACACTATAAATTATTTCAAATAAAAAAGTTGTTTTCAATTAAAATTTAGTATTTTTCACTATTCATCAAAATATGAATGTTTTCAGAAAAGTAAAAAATTTATAGAAACTAAATTTTTATGTCCCGATTCTAATGAATAATTTAGTTTCATTAAATTTAGTATATAAAAGTGTCAATTATTTTTTAAAAAAGGAATATGCATTAAATAGGCAGTATAATTGATGTTTTTGAAAAATACTTATTTTATATAAAAAATTGAAATTTTTCTTTTATTTTGTATAAAAACACAAAATATGAATTCTAAAATTATCTGGAGTATATAAAATTCGAAATTTAGTTAATACTATTTAGAACCGCTTTTTGAACGAAAATTTTTGTTAGTCGTGGTGCGCTAAAACTCGGTGTTCTGTGATGCGCAAGTTATTGAATTTCATTTAATATATAATGTAAAATGAAATATTGGAGTTTTACCTTCTCCACTCCTTCAAAAAGTTGCGTCCTCACAATTTGAAATTTATCTTTGAAAATAGATGGTTAAAAATATAAAAAATCATTTTTGGAAAAACCTCATTGAAAATTCGATTAATGAAATTTATTCTTAATTGAAGGGAAAGAGAAATGAAATATTCACCACCAATTTATGATCTATATTAGGAGAACATTGGTGGAAATAAGAGACACATAATTAGAGGGAAAACAAAAATATTTATAGGGAGTGATTGATGTCATCAATAAAAAAAGTGTAAAATTAAAGGCCTTAAAGCCATCAATCTATGATGATTTAAAATATCATCAGTTAAACAAAACATAAGGTATTAGGATAAAACAGGTTTTGTTTTGATATCACTTCCCTAAATTTTAAGAATTCATTTATACATATAATAAGAGGAAAATAATACATGACAAGTAGAGCTTCACCGTTGAACGAATTCTTATAACAAACTCATCTTTAACTCCAAATATAATAGAATTCAATAACATTCTATTTTTCGTAATAATATAGGGTTCCAAAAATAATGAATTTATTATTCATTAGTTAGACTATTCAAAAAACTACATTACATAAATCAGGACATCACGTAGGATAGTGGTATGTGATGCACCCTTGTGGCCCATAGGTTGCAGGTTCAAGTCTCACAGCCTTGCCAGATGCAACTTATTGTCTCCTGATATTCGGGTTGTCCCTTTTATAAAAATCCAAAAATAATCTCCACAAATACTTTAACCGTAACAATACTATCCAATTTCAAACATAATCTATTACAACCTTTAGAACTATCAAAAATAATTCTATACAAACTCATAGTCGAAAAATTATAAGGAAGGTAAAAATAATGATGATATTTTTTTCCATGTCAGAACATGTGAATACCTTCATCATGTATTATTTTAAAATACGGTAACACCCTGAATTGTCATAAAAACTTATTTACTACATTCATACTCTTTTATTATTTATATAATTATAGATATATTCCTTATATCCAAAATTTTTGAATACTCCAACAATTATGGAATAAAAAAACCATTAATCAATTCTAATGTAGTAAGGAATATCCAATAAAATTTATCCAAATCAATCGTATCATATTACAAAATAATTACCTCAAAATCATAACCATATTAATGTTTATATTTCCATAAACTATGTATTTTCCAAAAAGTTCATCTTACTATTGAGTAACTTTTCTTAGAACAATATAATCACAAATCCTCAAATAAATAGTATTGTAATATAATCTTTATTTATTTCTATAATTAATATAACTAGTATATCATTGATAAAACACTCAAATAAAATAATTCTTTATTAAAAACATAAGAACACTAGCCAATAATATTTATCTATGGTAGTATCATACCTTTATTATTATCTAATAGCATCATTTATGGTATAATCTGATGATTTGGACATTGATTCACATAGTGTCCCAACTCCTTGCAGATAAAGCATTGTACCCTTGACACCATTTTTATACCCTTGAAATCACATACATGGTTTCCTTTTTCTCCACACTTATAACAAACTTGCATTCCCTTCAATAATTTACCAAGGTAATTCTTTCCACAGTTATCATATATGGGAATATTTTTCTTTCCCCTCTTCCCTTTATCCATCTTTCTCTATTCAATCATTTTCTTCTCTTTCTTCCTTTAAAAGACATAGGACTCAAAGAACTCTTTACTTATCTTATTAAAACATGATACTATTTCCTTATATGATTAGAATACATGGGAGACTATTTTCCTTCTAAATTTTGGATTAATACCCGGAAAGGTATGATCCTTATTAATCTTTAGATCATGTGTATTGTTGGAGTTCTCATTCCTTTTAATAGAACCATTTCTAAAAAATGGAATACACTAGGTTAGTTTATGAATAAAAATACATAATTCAAACTTGTAAAATACATAACATAAATTGAACAGTTTATGGATATAATCAATAATCATAATAATGTTTTCTTTGGGGATTTAAATACTCATAAATCCTCCATAATGGTTTTTAATGAATATGTGTATTATCCTAAGAATATCCCTTGGGATTGTCACAACCAAGAGTGAAGAAAGGCCCATTTTCTTATACCAGGATAATCTAGGTCAAGCCTGAAACTCCATGTCGGAGTTTTCACTCCAAGGTACATCCATTTCAGAGCAGCCTTAACCTACTCGTATCAAGACAGGGATGTATTGATTGAAAAACTCACAAAATCTCTATATTACCAAAATTCTAGAAGTTCTTCTATACTAATCGTCAATGGTTATCTTAGGATAATTTTCTCTAATCATTGTTCTTCTAAATATAGCTTCCAAGGTTTGTACTACACTTCTTCTAATACCAACTGTAATGCCCCAACCCCTATTACTCATTGTTGATGAATTATTAAAAAACATTTGCATGATCATAGGGGATAAAATCCCAAATGACCGATCATTTTGGTAGCCTTGAAAGTACTAGATACATTCATACGTTTTATAATGAATTATCAAATGAAAAACAAAATCAAAATTGTATCCATTGACCACATTCATATCCCTTATACTATCCAAGCAGGCCAGTCACAATATACATCTTCATATCCGGGGAAAATTAAAACATAGAAAGGGGTGATCTTAGATTCTTATTAAGGATAACAATATAGACGAAACATTCATAAATAAGAATAAATATTTATGGAAATGTTTAAGACTAAAAAATCCTCTTAAACATAAACTTCAGCATAATATGGAAAATATAAATCAAAGAATTCCATTTACTTATTCACATGGATATTATACAAGTCAATTAATCACATTTAATATCAGTATATAATTTCATAATGATGGAATGCATAATGGCAGGCTTCATAACAACATAGTCAAGGCCTCATACCAAGACTACAAATATGATTTTTTCAAGGCCTTGTTCTAAGAAACTAGTTTGTCTCCTGCAACCTATCGATGCATCAAGGAGCTATAGCGCGCTCCACCCATCACATACTAAGTCCAATTAATTCCTCATATAAATGGTTTTAAACATAACATAAACATTAATATTAAAACTAGAATATTAAATGTCAATACATTATCCATAAACCATGAATGGTAAAAAAATATCACATCCAAATAAAACATACCACAAAAACATCAATATAATATGGAAGATTTGTATCATAATATATCAACTTCAAACAATTTTAAAATCTATCAAAAGATTTTGACATAGATGAAATAAAAACTATTTGAAAGAAATACCACTTTCTATTTTGAAACCATTTAAAAGTTCCATAATTATAAATTATTTTTTTGAAAATATTCTTATATGATATTATGGGAAGCTTCGATGTTGTTATAACAGCATAAAATAGCTGAACATGCTATATAATTTAAGAAAATACATTCTTACCTTAATTTTGCCGAAAAGGTCATAAAGTACCTTGTTTGGAAAATGACCGAATGATTCCATTCAAAAACAATTTTTTCAAATAAGGGTACAAATTATTTTAACCCATTGTCTATAAAATACTAAATTTTTATGAATACAATTTTTAAGAAAACACGGATGTGGATGATAACGAGGTCCCAGTAGATAAGTACGTACTAACAACCACAGATAAGTAAAGAGAATGTCAAATTAACCCTTAATGTGTACATTTCATTGGTAGATGGTAAATTAAACAAATATATAATATTTAAATCATAGTTATTAAACTATAAAAAATCATATACATAAATATTATATCATATTTGATCTTCTTAATATTGCATTGTTAATAATATTTTAGTAGTATCATCGTTCCGGGTGTTAACTGGTTGTTTTTTCTTTATATGCATTGTTACGCAAGTAATTTTTATTATGGATAATATGTATCATATTCATATCCATAATGATATCATGTATTTTACCATTATATTGAATCATCAAATAATAATTATTCTTGAATGGTTACAACGGGGAATGACATCTCATCATGTCGTGGAGACGGTAAGACATACGTATGCATGAACGAAAATATCATTCTCTTTATGGTGAAATCGTATAAAATTGGATGGTATATAATATAAAAAGGATCAGTAAAATATTATATTTATTATTTACATCTGTTATACACATTATTATACCCATTTAAATAATGAAGGGTTTGAATAACAAACTACACCACGACGTGGACGTAGTAAGCCTTACGTACGCATGTTTGGTGATTTTATCATTTATAGGATGGATAGAACAACGAATATGGATTTAAAATATTTTTAACCACATCACGGTATTTATGATGTACTATAGATATTTTTTATTTATGGAAACAACAATGAAAGAGGATGTGGAAAGAAGAAAATAACATGAAAGTGGTGGTGAAATTATTACCTCTACGTCAGGTGTTTCCATATGAGTTGATCAAAAGGGATTTTTAAGATGGATTTATCATCTTAGTAAGGACTCTATGATACTGTGTTGGATTTTGGGAGGATATTTCGACTGGGTTTGGGCGAGAAACATGGATTTGGAGGTGTCATATTGAGATAAGGGGAAGTTCCCTTTTATAAAAGGGGCGATGGGATCCTTAGGAAAATCTTGAAATATTATTTTATTATAAAATAATTTCTAGTTTATAATGGACCCATATTGAGATATTTTAAGTAAAAGGTGGTTTTGGGTTGAATTAATTTTAACCAAAACGTTTTAGACATGTTTAGGTTACCATATTAACAATATATTTTAGATTTATCTATTAGTTAAATAGTTTAACTTTTATCGTGTCTTCTTGTATTCTTACACTATATAGTTATGAAACATACTCTAAACATCCAAGATAACCTCCTGGGGTTCATTAATGACATATATAATATTATTTAATCCCTTTTTAGTAACCTTATATTTTTTGGAATATTATATAATGTAATAATATTATATTTTTTTTAAAACTCATTTATGTCAATTTTGACACAATTTTGTATTTATATTTTGTAAAAGTCATCAAAACATGATTACATTACACAAGATACATTGAATAAACCCTAACATATCGTATTAACCATAAATATTCGTGGATGTCATAAAAACATTGAAATTATATTTATTTAATGTTTATAATACCATTTATTTGATTCTTTCATTAATAAGGTAATTACTGCATTATCATTGTTTCGTAAATAATTTTAATTTTATAATTTCTATAAATTATAAATAAAATAACACTATGTAGTAAATATTTTAATATTTCTAATTAATAATTATAGTTGAATTTATCTTATGGTTAACAATATATTAAAAATGTATTTGTTATTAAACATTGAATTTAACATTTTTAACTCTTCTTTAAATAAATTAATAAAAATGTTCTAATCTTATAAAAATGGACCCAAACCATCATATTTTATTAATAATGTTTTTTGGTAGAATTAAACATATCTAATAGAATAATAAATTGCATTAGGTTAATAATAATATCATTTTACCTTTAATTAGCCTATTTAATTTTAATTGTGGTTAAAAAAGTAAAAAGTTACTATTTACAAAAAAAGTATTTCCATATTCTTGAACCAAATTTTACCTAGTGATGTCAACCGTGTCCATCATATTTTTTAAATTCAACTGAAAGAAGTGTAAAAATTACCTTTTATGCAAATTTGCAAATGTTCTTAGAAGTTGGGTAAAAGATGGTAAAAAATCAATAAATTTATATACATCTAATTTTATTATAAACTGACTCCAATGAATTGAATTGAAAATATATTTGTATTATATATCTATTTTTACATTAAATAAATTTAAAGAACATAAATTATTATTTAAATTAAAGTCGGTTTGAAACAATAACATAATTTTTTCACTATTCATAAAAAATTTCATGTTTTTAGAAAAATACTAAAAATTAACCCCAAGAAACTTTTGATATTCCGAATTAAAAAATGAATTATATTTTAACACATTAAAAACATATAATTTTCATTAATTAACTAAAAATTAATTCCTATTATTGAAACAAAAAGGTTGGGTTTTTTAAAGTAAAAAATATAAAAAGATTGACATGTGTTTATGTCAAATTTAAATGTGAAATTATTTATAATTACCTAAATTGAATTAAATGATAAAAAAATAATATCATTATACTTCCAAACCATTAAAATGAATAATTTATCACTATATTTTATTTTTATTAAAAATATTTGTTCCAATAATTTTTTTTTCACTATTTATTAAAAAATGAAAGTTATCAGAAAAGTACCTAAAATTCATACAAACTAAATATTAAAGCCCAGATTCAAAAGAAGAATATAATTTCATTAAATTGAGTAAATATAATTTTCAAATATTTGTTTTAAAAAGGATTCTCCATTAAATAGGTAGTATAATTTTTTTTTTAGAATACGTCATTAATCTGATAAATTCAATTTGTCCTTATATTATATCTAAGAAAAGAAAATAACATTTCTAAAATTATATTGAATATATAATATTAAAAATTCAATAAATAATATTGAAAACATATTTTTGAACGGCTAGTTGGGTATGTCGTGGTGCGCTTGAACTCAGTATTGCGTGTAGCACAAGTTGTTGAATTTTATTGAAGAGATAATGTACTATGAAATCTTGGAGTGTTATATAAAACATAGAACCTTTTTTAGGCCAACCCATATTCATAAAGAACATGTTTTATCCCCAATACCAATAATTTCAACAATTTCTCAGTACTACTTTTTATTAAAACAATTTGATCTTTCTATATATATACATATAAATTTTTACAAGAGTTTTTTTGGTTGTTTTTGAAACATAAGCATTAATTGGACGTATTTTCCACCAATAATTTATATATAATCACATATATGTGAATATTAACACTAATTATAATTCACATGATATTATTTAACCCAACAAACCCCATGATAATTAGCATTTACATGGACTTTTAATTAAAAAAATTAATATCCTTAAATTTATAAAAAAAAAAATGAGTAGTTATTTTCAATAAAAGAGTAAAATAATAAATTCTCATGTCTGTCTATGTATAAAATATATACAAATATATTCATGGTGTTTCAATAATAATCAATAAATATATAAATAATTCTGATCATGAATAAAAAAGGACGACATGATTCCATTTCATAAAATTATGGAATTATTCATCTTTATTTTCTTAAATAAATTATTACACTCTTTCACCTACACAAATAATTAAAATTAATTTATTTATGAATTTTTACAGACACAAAAATAATACATGTCTAAATCTTAGAATAACCATAAATTAGAAATTAATGTACACATGAATGAAATATAAGTATATAATATATATTAAATATATATCTACACTTGATTAATATAATATTGATTTTGAAAATATTATATATTAATATTAATTAAATTCATAAAAACAAATTTAATCAATAAAAATATTATTAATTTGAAAGAAAAAAGAGATTAATTATCTACTTCAAACATCGATGCAGTGTAAAAATATTATCACATTTAAATATTTTCATAACACAACAATATGAGTCTAATAAAATAGATTGTTTGGAACATTGATTTAAAAATAATGATAATATTTCCATTTGAAAACTAAAACTCTAATTAAATATAATTTTAGAAATAAAAAACTTCTTTATAAAAATATTCCCCCTTTCTAATATAAGTATTAGAGAATCATTAATTCAAAAAATATTTAAATAAAATACCTCCCTTCTAAAGCATAATTATAATAAAAAAATTATAATAAATCCCTTAAAAAAGATTAAAAAATATATTGATAGATAAAATAAAGAAAAATAATTTACCATAAAATTAGATAATAGAATACTATTTGTGGACATATAGAGGAGATTAGAATGTGATTTATCTATCTTTTAATTTCCTCACGAACAGTGTGAAAAACCCCATACAAGATGTGTCCAACCGAAAGAACACATGTAGGGATTGCAATATGGTGTGCAAAAATCAAAATGGAAAAAGAGAAAGGCATTGGGGTTCAACACTACTGTAATATATTATTATAAATAAATTTTTCCATTTAAATAAGATTATATATAAAATAACATACCATAATATAATTGTATCAGACAAGAAATTACAAAAATATAGAAAATAAATAAAAATTAGGAAATATGATGGAGGTTAGGTCTACAATACGTGTATAAAAGAAAAAATTATTCAATAAAATTTAAATAAAAAATTAAAATTAATAAATATAATATATTTACATATAATATTCTAGCCAAATGACATAGGAAAACCAAAATAAATTTTTTTGGCAAAAAATAAATAATATAAAATTCATCATATTTTTTTGACCTAATAATGAATATTCGTGTCACATAAATTTACCATTTCAGAATTTGGAATACTTCTTCACCTTAATTGTGGTCCTAAATATAATTATCAAATAATAATAATTAAAATATTTTTTAATGGGTTATATAATTATATATTTTTATAAATACTATCATAAACTAGTCGAGGTAATTTCTAAATACCCTATTTATTACATCCTTGATTAGAGTAGGGTAAATGGTTATAGTCCAATTATATTCACAATAAGTTCATAATTACTATACCTTATATGGAATATTTTATTGGTCATATCCACTGTCCTAAGCATCTTTTGATTATATCAGAATGAAGTTATTACTTAAAAGGTTATTGAGCACCATGCAGAAGATTAATGAATTTGACTATATATTGTAAAATATTCTTCAACCTAATCATGATCATTTTATGTTATTTATAATAAATGAAAAGACACATTGAACCATACTTTTTATTAAACAAATATTCACACCATGGTTATTTACATAGAAATATGAATACATTATCAATAATATTTTATATTTTGATCATCAATTTTAGATTCTTTAATATGTAGAATATATATATGTAGTCTTTCAAATAGGTGTATAAAAAGTTATGTGTTCATTTAAAAAGAATACATCATGATTTAGGGGGAAAATAAGAAAATTTTCATGAGTTAAATCATCATATTACTAAAATTATGGAAAATATATTACATTGAGTGTCTACCAAAATATTAAGATAGATACCCCTTAATATATAAGTAGTATGACACATTCAGTATAATTCAATTCCATTAGATGTTAATTTTTTTACTATACCCATAGATAATAATATTTTGAAATAGAATATCAAATGTGACTATATATTACAGAAATTTATAAGGTTTTAATAATGGGACAGATAATCAGTGATAAATATCTCATTAAAATCCACTAAATAAATGAAATTAATATTTTCAAAATGATCATTGAAGTAAAAATTATCATGACATGCATTACTCTAGATTCATGAATATGTGTGCCTTAATTATAATTATGAAAAAAAATTATTGAAAAAACATATGACCATCCATTTTCAAGGAGCTTACAATTAGATTAGGTCATTGAATTAGATAATTCCAATGTTACCACACATAAGGCACTGAAGTATTAGTGGCACCTTAATATGAATGTCATTTACCAATTTTTAAATCTTAATTATTCTCAATAATATGTTAATTTATTCTATTTTTATATATATAAGTTATATTTTCATTATTTATAGTAATTTTACTTGGATATTCATCCCATATTCTCATTATATACGATGGCGATTCATCATTATTATGTGGCATTTATAACCCTTACACTAATGAAACTCAATGTATCATTGATTATGTATTCTATGAAATATAAATTATTTGATTTCACTAATTATACATTGAAAAATATTTTAGGCATGATCATAATGTATAAAATTCAATATCCAATAACATTTAGTTAATCAAGGATACAATAATTTCCTTTTCCAATGAACTCAATGTTAACCTTATTTATAAAATATCCAATCGTTTAAAAAAATAGTTTCATTATTGAAAATAAATAATCAGAGAAATAAATAATATTATTATAAATATAATTCTTATGATGTCATTATATTCTACACATTATATCCACACATGACAGTTTTTGTTGATATCATATCACAATGACTAATGTGTGTTTATCATAGATTATTATGATGTATTTATCATAACGGTGCCCAAATAAAATTTTAATTAACCTAATAATATCACCCAAGAGTGTCTATAATGGTGTGAGGGATTAGTAAAAATATTTATACACAGGGGATTATTGAGATAATAATAATTCCACCCCTTTCAATGTTATTACAACTTGTTGAATAAGCCCATAAATACATCAACATTCCAATATACTAATATGTATGTATTTTTATGAAAATAAATCTATTATTCACCATAAAAATGTTTATTTTTAAAATTTTATTATTATAAAAAGTGCTATCAATAATGATTTGGAAAAATTACTTAAACTTTTATATAATCCCACCACCAATACCATGTGTTGTATTCCATTAATAACATACATAAATACTGCACCACTTGAGATAACAATTCGATACATTTAATAATAATTCAATCATGGGGACAACAAATTATTATTTTTAATAGATACAAGATATATAATCCTCATATATCATAATTTGGATTCAATATCTTTTAAAAATATCATCTCACATACTACACTTATTATTCATTTAGTACATAATACCTTTCTTACTCACCTGGAAATATAAAACCATAATAAAGGGTGAACTAAAATTAGCAATGAGGGAAAAGGTAAGATATAATAATAAATGATCATATGGGAGATTAAAAATATGCGCATGGGAACACTGTCCTAGCCTAATAATATTACAACCAGTTACACCATGTTAATTAATCATGAATCATAGAATATGGCTTTATCATTAAAAAAGATACGAATCATTATAGTATGAAGTCAATAATTACCAATCATGGGTTATTAGAACATGCCCTTTATATTAGATAAATGTTCTTGGAGTTCACATGGTAATATAATATTATTTATATAGTTAAGGATCACTTCCAATATTTTTATATTGTAAAAGATTAGCTACACATTCTGTTAGTTACTTATTAATGGTCCACTACGAGGAGTGTCATATTTGATAGGGACCCTCACTAAATAGAGCTCACTCTCTATTATAGTCCATATAATGTGATTAGATATAATTATTTACCTAATTCATTATAGGGATATATAATTTTGGGACCGAATGTAAAATAATGAGAACCAAACATTTGTGTTCCATATTATCATTAAAAAATCAACATTTAATCATATCATAACCAAGGGAATGTAATGTGATTTCATAAAAAATTTATAATTTTATCATGGAATGACCATTGGAAGAAAAAAGGAGTATAATATTGATTTCATCATAACTAAACATACCAGTTGGAATGAAAAATGATTCATAGAATCACCCTTAAATTATCATCTTTATAGTCTATCTGTGTAAATAATATGGATGGCCTCGTTATATATTATCAATTTTCAATCATTACATTAATTAATAGATATTGACAGTGATTACAAGTATATTTAAAATATAATTTTATTATTTATTTGAAATCCATGAAATTATATATTTACATTAGAATCATTATGAACTAATATTACCTATTATTTTGTAAAAAATAATTTAAAATAACCATGTAATAATATAAGGGAAAATTCAAATAAATTAATACTCAAGTTTTTTGGAAAATCATTCCCTACTCTAAATGTAAAATAATATTATATCCAATATTGTTTAAAATAATAATAATTTAACTCTTTGAATAACATTGTGAATATTCATTTTAACTATAGAGAGTGATGAAAAACCTAGTTTAAATTTGGATTAACTAATAATATCATCATATAATATGATATTAATGATATCATTCTAATGAACTGTATACATGTATTTAGGCATGTGTTTAACAAAGAGGAAATAAAATCGCTTTTTATTAAAATTAATTCCCATTATTAATTATCAAAATGGGTTAAAATTATATAAAATTAAAAAAATACAAGGAATAACTATAGGAGATTAAGATTTTTGGGGTTTCGATGATATGTACCATATATTTTTCCATAATGGGAATTTAACATAGTCAATCATGACATAAAATAAAATTTAACTTAAACCCTTACCACAATTCTTTTCTTGCATTATATATTTCCTAAAAACAATTATAATAATATATGTTTATCATAAATATATTAAATAGAAATTTTAACACATATCATAACATATATAATTATTTAATAAATTCCAAATATCCTTTTATTAACAATTATTTCTTTAAATTAACTTTTCCTAATAAAACTAGTTCGTTCTCTATCAATGATTCATTTCAATGGCTCAGATACATACATCATCATCATAGTTATATAATCTCTAAACATTTTATAATTAAATAATTATAATATATTATTATTATAAAAAAATTTATTTCAATTTATATAATATTGTGATAATAATTGAATTTTGTAACATCGTGGATAACTTAGTCCATACGTATGCCCGAGTGATGTTTTTATTTTACAATGGAAGGAACAGTATAAATGAATATAATAATTTCCAAATTATGTAATCAAACTAAGATAATAATTATAATAATTATTAATTAAATATATCTGTATCTAAAATAATTTAATTATGTGATGTTTAAAAATAACATCACTACCTGGAGGTGGTAGTCTGCACGCACACATATGTGACATTATAATTTACAAATGGATGTGAAGTAGATAAATAAATTTCTCGCATAATTTTAATAAAATATAATTATATTTATTATAAAAGATTAAAAATGTTATAATGGTTATATTATATTTATAGAATGTAATAGAAGAAATAATTTATGAAAGAGTTGGGTAAGATAAATACCTATTCCATGGGGGAAATTTCTCAGATTACACCTACTACTTTATAAGGATTATAAAAGAGAAATTTTAAGATCCCATGTGAATAGTGAAGTAACTAGGAATGTTTTAGGGTTGGACTTGGATTATATGGAGTGATTAATGCATTTTAATGTGGGAGTTGAAAATTCATCCTTTTTTAATTGAGGTACAAAACACAAATGGAAATATGTAATAGATTTAAATAATATTAAGTGACATTCTTGTGAAAGTGTCGTAAAATTGAAAATAAATCAAATATTGGATAATATAATTTTAAAATAATATCATTAAATAATATTTATTAATGTTTATGAGAAATTATCTTTCATATCACTTAGATTAACCACCTGATAAACCTTTTGTGACCCAAATAAAGACGATTAGTCTTTACATTATCTTACTATAAATTATGACAAAAAATAATTTTCACTCCTTAAAAAATGTTTACAGGATGATTCCAAATATATAATATATTTTATCGAATTTAATTCTAATAATTTTCAGAAATTAATTTTTAAAAAAAATTCGCAAAAAAAATACCATTATTAAAAAATATATTTTAAGCACAAAACAAAATTTATTATTATTGCATCCCATTAAAATAAATAATTTGATTTTAAAAATAATTTATTCAATATAGTATCTCTAAATATTATTAAAATAAATCCTCAATAAGGATTACAATAATTTATTGTAAAAAAATTCAAATAAAAATGTTGTTTTTTAGATAAAAAATTCAACCTTTTAACACAGAATACCGTCATTTTAATTTATAAAAACATAAAAAAAAATAATTTTTTAGTATTTTATTAAAAAATTATCTTTAACATATTACCCAATAAATTATAAATAAAAGATAATATCTTTCAAAAAATAGGAATAAAACAAAATTTCTCAAAATCTAAATATCAGAAAAAATTTATTTATGAACAATAGTAATTCATTATTAAATTATAAATTATTTTCTATAATTATGATTAATATAAATAAAATATAATTTCCATAAATTTCAATATATATAATATTAATGAAAATCAATATTGGTTGTATAAAAACCATTAAACACTTCATGTATATTAAAGCGAGTAAATAAAAAAATCACATTTTATTAAATACAACAATTATAAAAATGATAAAATAATTGAATGTGTGTGTGGAAAAATTGAAAAAAACACATCAAAAAAAATCACAGATCAAAAATGAATAAAGTCATTTAATATTATGTTTTCAAATTTCACCAATTTTTTTCCATATTACTAAGTATTTAAATATATAATATAATATTTACAAAAAAATATAAAATATATTTATTGAAAAAATATTTTGTTTGATAACCCAAAATTTATAGTCTAATTTTTCCATGATATTTCTATATATGTTAAAATTATTTTATTATTTAAAACATTTCCTATATAGAAAAATAATTTTTCAAAAATTTAATAAAGTTAGTTATAAATTTTAACTATCATTGATTTCTAATAAAAATTGTGGTAATATAATTATAATTTTTTGTAAAAATATCAAACAGAAAGAATTATTTACAATATTTTTAATAGATTAGAATATTAATATTACAAAATATTTATAAATAAGATCTTTGAAAACAATTATTTCACCATTTTCACCTTATTTAATTTTAATCATTGTAATCAAGTCATTGTTCCTAAAAAAGTGATATTTACATTATTTTATCCGAATATTTATAAATATAGAATAAATTTTATAAAATTTCAAATTTAAAGGTGTGAATTTTTTTTTTCTTATTATCATACTAAATGTGTTAATTTTATGAATGGCACAATTTCTATTTCTTATTTCAATGTTATTCTCTCATAAATCATGTTCTTTGATTTCTTTCTGTTTCACTCCTGAAATTCTAATAATCATTCCATTATTCTATAATGTGATATTTTATATGCATAGTTTTATTTTCAAATATTACTCTCATGTTCTCATACACTTATGATCATTTTATTCATACATATTTCCCTTGTTTAACCTTATAGAGCAACTAATATAACCCTTTCATCTATTTTTCTCTCATTGTGTTATAAAAAATGGGTTTAACTATGCTTTGTTTTTTATGTGTATTAAAATGGAAGACATTTATGTGATGTGTTGGAGAAATTTCCAAATGCTAAAATATTATTTTCTATGATTCCAAGGAACTAAAATATTATGATCCTTCAACATATACTATTGAATTGTGTTTAATATTCAATTAAAAATATGTGACATCAATGAATGAATGGACTGAGTCACTATAGATGGTATGAAGTTAATGTTTTAGTTACCCTTTAGACAATTGGATGGGAATACATTATAGTTATCTTTTTGAATATTTATAAATACATTTCAGTAGATGATTCTATGTAAATGCATAAGGACTTGATAATGTATCAGAAAATGTTCTAGAATTTTGGTAATGGATAGAGTGAGTGTTTTTATAGAAAAACATAACATTCAAGATACTATTTTTGGATGTGGATTTTGAAAAGATACACTTCGGTGTAACAAACATAAAAACACCATATTTTGATAGCCTTGATTGAGAAATGGTGCATAACAGTGGGTATGAAAGCACACATATCTTAACGCTCATAATGAAATCTTTTGGGAATTCAAAAACACTTTAGGTTCCATCATGAAGAATTTAAATAGAAGATGACTTAGAATCACCAATAATAATACTAATTTGTCTTATATTAATATTTTTTTTATTTTTCTGGATATATTATAATTTATTTTAATGATAATTTGGATTCACTATATGATTAGGGTTTCTCACACAATACTTTTTTGGTACTAGTAAATGTCATGAACTGGAAAAAATTGATTAACATGGAATATAAAGGATGCATTTATAGTCGGAAGAAAAATGTGATTATTACTAGGGTAATATATTTTTTGATTATTCTTAATAAGTTTTCCTGAAACAAGTTTTATAATGTGTACTTTGACTACCACTCAGTCTCACCAAAAAAGAGAACGAAATAATCCGTTGATAGTTTTGTAATGGTATCCTTGGAGTAATGGACATTTAATATTCTATAAGTTGAGATTTTTTAAACAATAAACCATGTAAATGTCTTAGCAGAATGGGGATATGTTTTTACAATGGAATAGAAGGGGACAAAAAAATTAATTGCAAATAAAAATAAACATTTCAGATAATATAAAGGATTTGAATATTCGTCTCCATATAATATCATCTACTATTAAATTATTTAAATGATTGAAGTATATTAATTACGAAACTCATTTTTGATATGGGGAATGATCATGAAGAGAATAAAAAAGCTTGTATAGGTAATCGTTTTCTAGTTGATGATTAAGAGACTGAAAATGAAATATAAAAAGAAACATGTATTATAGAATAAGATAATGTAACATCATTAGTAGTTTGGAAAGTAATTTGTATGAATGATGTATTTCTATATTTAAATTCAATGAAATATATGTGGATTATTCATTACATGTATTTATTTAGTGATTTTCATGAATATTTTGAATGTTATTGAAAACAAAAAAAAAACTAAGTCATTATAAATTAATATTTTTTTTAAAAACACGTTTTAATGGAATATAACCCTTAATGTGTACTGGATGATGAAAAAATGGTATTTTGTACGGATAAGTTGATATTAAATAATAAGAAATTAAATTGGTTAGTACTTATAACCTTGGAAATAATTATAGACTTATTAAAAACTATGTTTATGATATCATTTAAAGATTTCACAAGAACATTGGATATAAGGAACATATCCAATAATATTTTTTCTATATAAAAATAAAGAAGAAAGTATTTTTTTCAAAATGGTTTCATGTTAATGTAGGTGATTTTCATGTTTCTAAATAATACACAATGAATGTATTCACATGTTTGGTATGTGAAAATATCGATTTTTGATTTTATATATGGGTGATCAATATTAAGATGATTTATAGAAATTTAGTGACCTTAATTATATTATTTTGTAAATTAATTGCGTGTAATGGTGAAAAGACATATAATTTTTGAACTACAATATGTGGAACATAAAATGATGACATTGATATTAATGTATAATTTCTACATATAATGATTCATGCATATTGGATAACATGTTATAACCATCTAGTTTTGATGATAACTAATTATTGACATAATGACATATAATTATACATATAGATCATATGATCTATTAGTTATTTAAGAATATCGATCTTATCATTATTTCACAGAGTGAAACATGAAGTGTAAATTAATCCTAGAAAACCTGTTGGGTAATATTTTCCATATAAAATTGAATACAAACATGTATGTATAAATATTTATGTAAAATAATTCATTATAAGAAAATGATATTTAAATAAATTAGTTTATCCTTACAATATATTTTTAGGATATTAAATACCCTTTTAGTACTCTTTTTATTATGAATTTGTGATCATTAACATTCCCTAGATCATGTTTTCTATTACTCCCCATTAGTATTTGGGCGCCATTTTTGTCTTCTATATCCCTTTTTTACTTCTCGCATATGGTATCCTATTTTGAAACCTAGTATATTGTGTTGTACAACACCTTTCCACTTCTCTTTTCCCATTTTCTAGAAGATGTTTTGATAACCCTTTTGGTGATGTTATATTTTATGAAAGGATCATTCACGTATTAAAATATTGATGATCCATAATAGTAATAATTTTAATATTCATTTTAAGGTGTGTAGAATGTGAAATAAAATTTTTTATGGATTAATTTTATTTATATAAATTAGAAATATTTTTCTGGAATTAGTTTCAGGTTATTCCATGTTAATATTGAAAAAATTGAAACATTTATTTTATGTGAAACATTTGATGCTATTGAAATATTATTATCCAATATGATAGTTCTCCACATGAATATTGAATAGTGGATATGAATAAGGTTAAATAAATTTTAAAAAAATGGAGTAGAACTGCACATTAAAATAATATTTTGGTGAACAATAATTAAAAATTAAAATAATTTTTTTTTAAAATAATAGGAAATCATTCTCTAAAAACTATTTTTTTGAACATACGTGAGTTTTTTACAAATAAATTTACAAAAATAAATTATTTAAAACATTTAATGAAATTTATATTTCATATATTTAATAAAATTATTATCATTCACATTATATATTTTCAAGACAAAATATAGAAATAATTCTAATTTTATGATTAATAACTATGTTTTTAAAAAAGTAGCTTTGAAACCTATTTTTAGAATAAAAATTTCAACACAGAGTTTTTGAAATTATATAAAATGATTTTGATATAAAGAAAATAAACTATTAAATAATAATATCAAAATTATTTTGGGGAAATTTTTTTTATTTTTCCTAAAAATGTACAATTTTTGATGAAGAGTGAAAATTGTTGAATTTTAATTTAACACTATATTTTATTTAAATTTATTTATATTGTTACATTATATTTTAAATTTTTTTAATGTATAATTATATCCATTATAGAAATGTTAATGCATTTAATCTAATTATATTTAATTTTACATTACATTGGATATTAAAAATTTGTAATCTTTTGTTCATTTTCCCTTTTAGAATCAAATTTCTCTCTACATCTACATGACTAACTTTTAAAAATAATATTACAAAATCTTTGTAGAGAATTTGTAAAACTTTATTTTATATTATTAATTATTATTATTTCTTTTAACTTTTATGTTAATATTATTTTATAACCATAATGACTATTGATAACATTTAAAAAGAATTATCACGGTCATCTTAACAAAGTGAGGATACTAGTCGAAAATCATATTAGATAATAGGTAAAATATACTTCCATATTATCCAATACCCATTATATGGAAATATTCCAACCCTTAACATATTTTTTTTATTTATATATGGTTTTATAGTTTTAACAATGAAATTGTCCATTATAATAAGTAAATAGAATTATGAAAATTCAATGCCATTAATATCTATATTTTTTGTATTGGGAGAAAAAACAGTAAATTATTTTTATAAATCTTATTTGAAAATTTAATTCAAATTTTTATCAAAATAATTTATCATAATCATTTATAGATTAATCCGTTACAAAAAATTCCTCTTAAAAAACCATTCCATTAATTAATAAGTTTTCAATTTACATAAATTTATGATACTAGAAAATGTAAATGTGAAGTAAATTATGTTAATTGTGACCATCAATTAATTTTTGAGATAAGTATATCACAATAAAAAGTTAGTAACATAATATATACAAAAACCCTAATTTTTTTTAATATTTTTAAATTAAAATTAAATAAATAATGTCAAAATTTCCATTAATATTATTTTATAAAAAATGATATTTTATTAAATTTTTTGAAACTAAATAAAAAAAATTAAGCAAAGTGGATTTTAAATAATAATAAATATCAAATATGTTACATTAATGGAAATTTTTAAATATAAAAATAAACATATTTATTCATTAATATGATTAATAAATGTAGTTTCATTAGGGTTAATGTCACACCCAAAATTTTTCTAATTTGTTTATTTTATTAATTTTCTGGGCATCAGGTATCTCCGGTCGAGGCCCGACACAAAATTTCTGAGTCCTTATTTAAAAATGTGTGGTTTGACATTGAATGTGTTCAGGGCGCCGTGGTCGGAGTTGTGCATCCTCGCTTTATTCGTCGTGCGACCCTTCCTGGTCACTATATTCCATGACGATGTTCAATTAATGGAATAAGATGAATTAAGATTTGTTTTAATAATAAATATATTATTAATGTCACTTTAAAATATTATTATTATCATCTCAGATAAAAATTTAAGTGATAATATTATTTTTATTATTAACATTTTATTAAGATGATTATTGTATAATTTACAATTTAGTTTCTTATGTTTGTCATTATTATTATTACTATTATTTTTATTAAGACATGTAATATTTTTTTTATTATTTTATTATTTTATCCTTTTTTACTTTGTTTTTTTGTTTTGTTTTTTTTTCTTTCCTCTTCTTGGGTTGGCTAGAGCCCCCCGTTTTTCCCTTCTTCACATCGAGCCGCCGGGTCTCCCTCCAGGTAAGCTACAGGTCGCCACCCATTTTTTTCATCCCCTTTCTAGCCTTGCGCTGGCCTCTCCTCACTAGGTTGCCTCGGATCCCACCTCTCCTTCACTCCAGCCTCTCCTACCCGCACCCGCCGTCATGCCCGACCCTATCCCTGGGCGAATCTGCTTCGGCGCACCAACCTCGTCGTGCTGCAGCTCTTCCCCAATCGCACTGGTGCCCCGCCGCCTTTTTTTTCCAGTGACCCTGCCGACCGGCCAGGCCCGCACCGGCCACCCCACACCCCTTCCGGCGCCGCCTCCCCTTTTTCCAGTGACCTTCCGTCATCCCGGTTCCCCTGCTTCACCTCGTCGTTGGCCGGCCCCCCTCGACCCGCTATCATCCTTACCTGCCGACATCGCCTCGACCTCCTCCCACGTCTAGCCTGCTCTGGCGCCGCACACCCCTCCGGCAAAGCCTCCAACCCCCCTTGCCTCCTGCATTCCCTCACTTTCTGACCCTTTTCCGATGATCAGAACTTCCGGCCATTTCCCCTTATCTTGGTAGTATCCTCCTCTTAGTTTTATTATTATTATCATTTTTAATTTCATTTTTTTCATTCATTGAGTTTTGTTGTTTTGGTTTTTTTTCCAGTAGTAATGAGGTCCAATTTTTTTGGTTTTAACGTGATGTTTTTAATTTTAATTCATGACATTGAGTTCATGCGAGGTTCTTTGCGGTGAAAACGGCACGCGATTGATGTTTCACCCTAGGATTTGAAGGTTTCACATCAATTCTCGGGGTTCGATGTTGAGGTAGGTGGTTCCACACATATTTATTGTTTGATGAATTAATTTTCAATTTTGATTGGTTTATCATGTTTAATTATTGTTTTACTGATATGAATTTGGTTGTTTTTTATATTTAATGCGTAATTGACTTGGTAGTAACATGTTTATGCTGCATGTGAGTGATTCTTTTTGTGGAAAACTCATGCTAAACTATTTAATAGTGTTTTACTAATTGTGAAAATTAATTGTTAGAATGTGAAAAGAGTGCGAGTGGTGTTTTGTCTTAGCATCTATATGTGTTGTGTCATAAATGAGTTTTCGAGTGGATTTTTGGAATTTTAGCCATGCATGTTTTTTTAATGGGTTGACAAGTTGTTATGGAGGTTTGTTTAACTGTAGAAATTGTCTTTTCAACTTTGTGGGTGGCTTCTTTAATGGAGTGAGTACTGCAGGTTATGTTTCAGAGGTGACGTCGTGTGCGTGTGGTCGTGTAAGATAGCCTGGGTCGGTCTAACCTGTAAAGCGATGCCTTTTCTCTTTCAAAATGTTGTTTATGAAAATTTTAATTGGTTCATTAAATAATTATTATGGGCATAAAGTATATTGTTTGGGGTAAATTGTGTAAATTGTCTAATAAAACCTTATAATTGTGTGTTTGAAGTTGAAAGTGGTTTCTTTTAATGTCTAGTTGTTTTAATTGGTTGTGTAACTGATGCAGATTTAGTTTTTAGATATTTTTAGTGTGGGCCTCATTTCAAAATGGAATTTATATGTGTATGTGGTGGTTAGTTTAATGATACATGTTTTTTTATTAATGAAAAAATTGTTCAATTGAATATGTAACAAATGAATATTGTGTTTTGAAAAGATTTTGGTGTGTGTATTGTTTTAAAAGAGGGTTCGGGTGTGAAAATGGTGTTTTTTAATGTGTAAGTAACCTTCTGAGATTTTATGCATAAGTTTGACATGTAATATGAACATGAAACTTTCTTGAGCACAAAGAGGGAAGCCCGGGTAGCTAAGAGGGTAGACTAGACTAGTGAGTGAGTGTTTCGGAGGTGACTCAACCCGATTTCACAAGCAGGACTGACGATTGCAACACTAACTAAACATATGCATTTCTGAGGGTCGTGGTCTTCTAAGCCACGTTTTCTGAGGGTCATGGTCTTCTAAGCCATGTTTCACCGAGACACGAAGATCTAGGGACCGAAGCTAGCTGATACCCAGGAGGCCTCTCCCATATTAGTTCTCATTGGTTACTTTTCAATCGTCGGTGTGACGTATTGGCCATTTTTTAAAAAATAAGGGTGTGTGTGTTTTAATTTAAGTTGTTCCATTTAAAACTGTTTTATTTAATTCTGTTTTCTTTTAAACCGTTCAAGATTTCATTTCTTTTCTTTAGTTAATATTTCAAATGTATTTGTATTTTAATAATTATACGTGGAACCTTTTTATTGGGTGACGTCATATAGGGATCTCTGCTCACACCCTACATACAGCTTTGGGTGTATGTGGGCCTTGTTCTCTGTGTATTCTAGGTTGAGGCACCATGCGTAGTGACGGTGGTTGGTCGTTGGTGGTATTCTCGTGAAGGTTAAAGTTTGTGATGTGTGGATGTCGCACCTCTCCTGTTGCTTTGAGGTTTGAGTAAGAGTTTTAGTTTCTGCTGTTATCTATTTTTTTGTTACTGGTTGGAGTTTTAGACTTTAAACCTGTTCATAGTTTAAAGGCGTGTTTGGTTGTCTATTTCTAGTTTCAGTTTATTTATCTAGTTAGTTGTTTTTCTGTCTTTTATTTCAGGTAAAATCATTCCCATGTGTTAGTTTTGATACCCTTGCAATTGTGCCAGCCCGTGGGGATCGGGAACGCACTTCGGGCCATGTAGCAGACCGGGTCGGGCGCCGGGTCAGATGGTGACCCGGCTTGGTTCGTGACAAAGTGGTATCAGAGGGCAAGGTTTGCTCTCTTGGGTCGTTTTCTTCTGGGATAGAGTCACAGTGGACTTGAGTTAAGGTTGTCGGGACTCGACGTCCTGTCTACGAGTAAGGTGCCTGGCTAGCACACCTCATGGTGGGACTCAAGTTACCAAGGTTTTGGGGGTTTGTCTGAGTTTTTGGTCCTTTCGGTTAATCTTGTCTAAGTGAAATGAAATGGGGTAAGTTCAGTGGTCCTGGTGAGCTCGCAGGGTCTGGCAAGCCATGTGGAACCTTGGACGCCGTCCTAGAATACCCTCCGTGTCGGTGGCGTGACCGGCGTGTGGCCGCCATCCATACATTCCAGCCACCAGTTGCCACATGTTTTCTCTTGCGTTGTTTCTCGACTCTCTGTTTTGGATTCGTGGAGATTTTGGTTTTAAGTAAAGATGTTTTGGTACCTGATAATGTTTTCAAATGAAGCGCTTTAAAAATTAAATGGTGTGTGAGGTTTGGAAGGTGTGGGATGGATGTTTTGGTTCTGAAAAATGGAATGGTTTGATTTTAATCCTTGGTGTTCTCATGGTAAACCACATGCATGAGTGTATATGGGAAAATGAAATGGTTAATGGAATGAGCGGATGAGTGCCTGGATGGACATGTGGTGGGTGCCGGTGTGGCATGGGAACGTGCATGTACGAGGCCCATGAGACACCATTGGTGTTTGTGCAACCCACTAGCCTCGTTTCATTTGAAAAATGTTTTGTGAAGGGAAAATTTGGTGCTTTTGAATAACCAGTGATTGTGGGGTGTGTCCTTGTTTTTTTTAAAGGTTGGATGTGAGGAGATTCGAGCCGGGAATCCTTTTTGACTGATTTGTGTCTGGAATTTGAATTCTTATTTGTATGTTGTTATGTTTTTGTGTAGTGAGTGAATTATTTTGAAAGTTCTTCGGGAATCCCTTTCAGTGTTTCCCCCACACGTTTAGTGTGCACTTCTGGTATGCCTTGACCGCTGAAACAGTTTGGTCAGGTCCATGGTTTTCTTTCCTGACTAGTGCATGCCCCCCATAAAGCATTAATATGTAGTTGAAGCATGACCACAGGTAATCCGCTGTTGGCCAGCCCTCCTGTTGATTAAAGCGAGAACACCCCCTTTTGAGTGATAGTGCTATGTGTTTTCCTTTTTATTTTTGGTTAAGTGGATCCTCTCACAACAGGATGGCAGACACGAGGGAAATTGATAGGTGCTTTGGTTTCTTTGATCCGTCTTAGTTGTCGGGTATGAAATTTGACATCTTTGCATCTGATGGTTTCCCCTGGAAGCAGTGAAAAGATTACCATGGGGAAGGGTGAAGGCGATTGAGAGCTATCGGTGATTATCGATGTCTTAAATGGTCTATAGTTTTTACATTAGCTACAAGGGTCATGTTCAGTGACGTCTTGCAGCGTGAGGTCCCTTTGATAGTCAATGGTGGTTTTGAAGCAACCATAAGTTGTTGGTGTAGTCTGTCATTCTAAATGACCTCTGGTATTTGGTTTGTTTCGTTTAAGGAAACGTTTGTGTTAGGTTACTAGTTTGGAAGACCCAGTCGTATGAGGCTTCTATAGTTGTTTGCAGGAATCATGTGTTGTTTAAGACTCAGTTTGAAGTCCTTTTCCGTATAATGTTTTTCTCAACAACAATGATCATTCTCGGCGACGATTTGTGGTGTCATGTTCTCATTCTGTGTTACAAGGGATGATGCACCTGTACCATTTAAGCTATTGTTTGGTTGAATGTTCAGTGTGAGAGTAATTGGATGTCATGGTGTGTTGTGTCTGATGGTGTTTCCTCAAGTGCAATATGATTGCGTGTGACACCAAAAGGAGAAGCTCTGTTCGGGAGTCTTCCAGGCCTGACTACGAGGCAGAAAATGCTTCAAACATCAGGGCTCCAGCCATAGGCCTCGGAGTGAAGTTGGCGCGTGTTCAGGAACCCCGAGAGTGTATGAGACCCCGACATTATTTTTGTTGTTGGTGTTGAAAGTGAAAGCAGCATAAATTGTTTTCTATGGCTGTTCTGCTCTGAACGAATCGTCTGGTTGCATAAGTTTTTCGTGACCATGTGGAGGCATGTTCGTCTCGTTGCCTTAATGTCTTGGGGGTTGTGTCCCACTAGATGCAATCACTTTTAGTGGTCCTTTAGAGTCCGTTGGGGAAAAATCATTCTCAAAATTTTATAATGCTCATCCTGGAATGTGGATGTGTTGGTCAGGTCTTAGGTCATGGTTTTGACGCTCGGGTGGTTAGGCCCCTCCCTCCCTGCCCCTTGTGGTGGGGTGTTTGGTTACCATCGAGAATTTCTCAAAGTTCTGCATCCTCTGTTCGTTGTGATGGCGGCGAGACCCATGATGTGTCTCATACAAAGGTCTCTGGAATAAATCGGTGTTGACCTTTCCATAATGGTGGGGAGTATGCCCGGACCTCCCCATGTTGGTTTTCTATTCTCGCCTTAGGTGTTGGTATGTTCTTAATGGTGGGGAGACCCACATTGGGTCTTACACGAATGTCTCTAGAATAAATCAGTGCTGGACTTTTCATTAATGTCAGGGAGTCAACATGAACCTCCCCGTGTTGGCTTTCCAATCTCATCTCGAGCGTCAGTGAGTTCTTAATGGTAGCGAGCCCTTCGGGCTTCCCCATGTTGACCTTTTGGTTCTGTTTCTAAAGACGAGTTGGCGATAGGTGATAAGAGTTCTCTTTGGACGTGTTTGGTCTTGTTTGTTCATCCAGTCAAACGAAGTGGTCTTCATTCATTAGTGTTTGTGATGTTTCGTGTTGTGAAGTTGGTTCTCATGAGTGCGAGAGTTCCTTTCCTTGATTAATCAAATGGAGTTGTTTCACCTCTTTGGGGCGGGAGATGCATATCAGAAGGTCTTTTACGAGTTTCTTGAGGATTTCTTTTTAGTCACCTACTTTGATCATGATGTGTTTTCCTCCTTTCGCTCATTTTCAAAGAGATCCTATTTAATCCTTAAAGGGATGTCGTTTCTTACTTTCGGTCTCAGCCTTAGTTGTGGCTTTCTGGGGATGTAAAGCTTTATGGTGGGGAGAATTTTCACACCCACAATTTTTCTAATTGGTTTTTTATTATTTTTTTGGGAATCAGGTATCTCGTGTCGAGGCCCAACACAAAATTTCTGAGTTCTTATTTAAAAATGTATAGTTTGACCTTGAATGCGTCCAGCGCACCGTGGTCGAAGATGTGCGTCCTCGCTTGAGTCGTCGCGCAACCCTTCCTGGTCACTACATGCCATGACGATGATCAATTAATGGAATAAGATGAATTAAAAATGGTTTTAATAATAATTATATTATTAATGTAACTTGAAAATATTATTATTATCATCTCGGATAATAATTTATGTGGTAGTATTATTTTTATTATTAAATTTTTATTAAGTTGATTATTTTATAATTTACAATTTAGTTTCTTATGTTTGTCATTATTATTATTAATACTATTTTTATTAATACATGTAATCTTTTTTTATTATTTTATTATTTTATCCTTTTTTTACATTGTTTTTTTGTTTTGTTTTTTTTTCTTTCTTCTTCTAGGGTTGGCTAGTGCCCCCTTGTTTTTTCCCTTCCTCGCATCGATCCACCGGGTCTCCCTCCTGGTACGCTACAGGTCGACGTCCATTTTTTTCCTCCCCTCTCTAGCCTTGCGCTTGCCTCTCCTCACCAGGTTGCCTTAGATCCCACCTCTCCTTCACTCCGGCCTCTCCTAGCCACACCCGCCATCATGCCCAGCCCTCTCCCTGGGTGAATCTGCTTCGGCACACCAACCTCGTCGCGCTACATCTCTTTCCCATCGAACTGGTGCCCCACCTCATTTTTTTCCGGTGACCCCGCCGACCGGTCAGGCCCGCACCGGCCGCCCCTCACCCCTTCCGGCGCCACCTCCCCTTTTTCCAGCGACCTTCCGTCGCCCCGGCTCCCCTGCTTCACCTCCCCCTTGGTCGGCCCCCCTCGACCCGCCAACCTCCTTACCAGTCGACGTCGCCTCAGCCTCCTCCCACATCCAGCCTGCTCCGGTGCCGCACACCCCTCCAGTGAAGCTGCCAACCCCCCTTGCCTCCTGCCTTCCCTCACCAGCCGACCCTTTTCCGGCGGTCGGAACTTCCGGCCATTTCCCATTATCTCGGCAGTATCCTCCTCTTAGTTTTATTATTAATATCAATTTGAAATTTTTTTGCTTTCTTTTTTTTGAGTTTTGCTGTTTTGGTTTCTTTTTTTTCAGCAGTTCTGAGGTTTGATTTTTGTGGTTTTAACTTGATATTTTTAATTCGAAATCATGACTTTGAGTTCGCGCAAGGTTCCTTGCGGTGCAAATGGTGCCCGTTTGATGCTTCGCGATAGGATTTGAAGGTTTCACATCAATTCTTGGTGTTCGACGTCGAGGTAGGTGGTTCCACACATATTTATTGTTTGATGAATTAATTTTCAATTTTGTTTGGTTTAACATGTTTATTTATTGTTTTGCTGCTGTGAATTTGGTTGTTGTTGAGATCTGAGGCGTAATTGACTTGGTAGTAACATGTTTATGCTGCATGTGAGTGATTCTTTTTGTGGAAAACTCATGCTAAACTGTTTAATAGTGTTTTACTAATTGTGAAAATTAATTGTTAGAATGTGCAAAGAGTGCGAGTGGTGTTTTGTCTTAGCATCTATATGTGTTGTATCATAAATGAGTTTTCGAGTGGATTTTTGGCATTTTAGTCATGCATGTTTTTTTAATGGCTTGACAAGTTGTTATGGCATTTTATTAAACTATAGAAATGGTCTTTTCAACTTTGTGGGTGGCTTCATTAATTGTGTGACTAATGTAGATTGTGTTTCAGAGGTGATGTCGTGTGCGTGTGGTTGTGTAAGAAAGCTTGGGTCAGTCTAACTTGTAAAGCGGTGTATTTTCTCTTTCAAAATTTTGTTTATGAAAATTTTAATTGTTTCATTAAATAATTATTAAGGGCATAATGGAAATTGTTTGGGGTAAATTTTGTAAATTTTCTAATAAAATCTTATAATGGTGTGTTTGAAGTTGAAAGTGGTTTCTTTTACTGTGCAGTTGTCTTAATTGGTTATGTAACTGATGCAGATTTAGTTTTTTGATATTTTTAGTGTGCACCTCATTTCAAAATGTTATTTATATGTGTAAGTGGTTGTTAGTTTAATGATACATCTTTTTTTATTAATGAAAAAATTGTTCAATTGAATATGTAACAAATGCAGATTGTGTTTTGAAAAGATTTTGGTGTGTGTATGGTTTTAAAAGAGGGTTTGGGTGTGAAAATGGTGTTTTTGCGTGTGTAAGTACCCTGCTGAGATTTTATGCTTATGTGTGATGTGTAATATTAACTTGAAACATTCTTGAGCACAAAGCGGGAAGCCCAGGTAGCTAAGAGGGTAGAATAGAATAGTAATCAAGTGTTCCGGAGGTAACTTGACCCGGTTTCACTGGCAAGGCTGACAATTTCAACACTAACTAAACATATGCATTTCGGAGGGTTGTGGTCTTCGAAGCCACATTTTTTGAGGGTCGTGGCCTTCTAAGCCACTTTTTCTGAGTGTTGTGGCCTTCTACGCCATGCTTCACTAAGAAATGACGATCTAGGGACCCAAGCTAGCTAATACCCATGCTGCCTCTCCCATATTAGTTCTCATTGGTTACTTTGTACTCGTCTGTGTGACATATTGGACATTTTTAAAAAAATAAGGGTGCGTGTGTTTTAAATTAAGTTTTTCCATTTAAAACAGTTTTCTATAATTCTGTATTCTTTTAAACCGTCCATGCTTTCATTTCTTTTCTTTAGTTAATATTGCAAATGTATTTGTCTTTTAATAACTATGCGTGGAACCTTTTTAATGGGTGACGTCCTACTGGGATCTTTTCTCATAGCCTACATACACCTTTGGGTGTATGTAAGCCTTGTTTTTGTGTATTCTTGGTTGAAGAACCATGCTCAGTGATGGTGGTTGGTCATTGGTGGTCTTCTTGTGAAGGTTAACATTTGTGACGTGTGGATGTCGCACCTCTCCTGTTGCTTTGATGTTTGTTTAAAAGATTTAGTTTCCGCTGTCATCTTATTTTCTTTGTTATTATTTGGAGTTGTAGAATTTAAACTTGTTCATAGTTTAAAGGCGTGTTTGGTTGTCTATTTCTTGTTTCAGTTTATTTATCTTGTTAGTTGTTTTTCTGTATTTTATTTCGGGTAAAATAATTCCCATGTGTTAGTTTTGATACCCGGGCACTTATGCCAGCCTGTGGGGATTAGGAACACCCTTCGGGCCATGTCGCGGACCAGGTCGGGCAACGGGTCGGATGGCGACCCAGCCTGGTTCGTGATAGTTAATGTATTATTTTTTCACATTACAAGCACTATAGTTATAATTAAATTACAAATAATTGGATAATTATTTTATAAATTAGATTTAATTATTAGAATTATCTGGTATAATTTCTGTAATATGTTTTAAATTAATTAAGTCATAATATGAAATTTTACTAGGTTATAAAAATAGATACTATAGAGAACACAGAAAATGGTGTGAAAAGGGAAACCTTGATGTTATGTGAAAAGATGTTTGAAATTGTATTTATTTTGTGTAAGAGAGTTATTTGACAACCATTTAATCACTCACATCCATTATTATTTAATTTTTTATTATATTATTTTATGGGAGACCTCCCAATAGAGAATCAATTTGGTTAATTCCAAAAATTACACTCCTCCTCGGTTATAAAAGGGCACTCAATCTCCCCCAACTTCACACATTTCAAGCCATTTGGATAAAAACCGATAAAAATGACTCAAAAACATACTTATCCTCTCCCTTGAAGTATTATTTTATACATAAAGTAATATATTTAAGGATTTTGTGAGAACCTAATGAGGAAATAATAAATAGAAGTATTATTTAGAAATGAACATTTTTTTATCTTCCCCAATGCCATTAAACTAATTTTATATAATGAATTTATAATAATATAAATATAGTTAATATACATATATTTCATATTTTGTGGATGCAACTTATAATCACACACATCTATCAAATGGGTTACTAAATTTTCGGTCTTCGGTATGGCGGACTACTGTCTCACAAACAGATGAATTATTTCAATTAAAATATTTCATCGTATTACATAATTATGAAAATAAAATATATATTTGATATTAAAGAATTTATTAATTTATTATTATTATTTAATTTATATTTAACAAGAAATTGTTAATAAACTGGGTATAAAATATCAATAGAAAATAATAAAAGATATTATTTACATATATATTTATTTTTTATATGTTTATAATATAATTATAGTTTTTATACAATATGATTTAATGAGTTAAATGGGTTTCAAGGGTTCTGTAACCACATTTACATCTCACTTTTTACATTTGTGAGACATTTATGAGACTCACCATCACATTCTTATTTATGGTGTATATAATGAACAAGAATGTATTTTATGATGATTATCATAATTATTTTATAAATATTCATTTCAGGATACCACTTTCAGGGGTTTTATAACATGATATTTAAAAAATTGGTAAATTATTTATTTATAAATTTATCCCCATTCTGTCGTATTTTATGATATGCACCTATATTGTTTCATAATGTTAATATACAACATATTTTAAATTTAATATCATGATTGTATCTATCCAAATAAAATTTTAGATTATTATTTCATTGGTATTATTATTCAATGTTACTGTAGGGGTAATAAATTTATATTACAGTGTCGTTATTCATTCAAATTTTGATTATTATGATTAAAATGATAAAAACATATGAACTATATCAAAATAATTATTATTTTTCAAAACATTTACTTTCCATATTTTACATAAAATTAGAAAAACAAATTTGTTTTTAACAAGCATGATAATAACAGTAGTTTACACTTTTAAGATTTCTCAATGATTTCATTATTACATTACATGTTTTTAATGTTTTTAATATTTTTATTTTTTCCTTTATTATTAATGAATTTTTATACATATAATAAATTATTCTAAAAAAAATTATGATAAGTTTTTTTTAAAAAATATTTTAAATAATAAGGAAATGATATTTTTATTATAAAATGTTTTTATTTATTGATAAATATTCCATTACATGATTTCATGGTTATAGTGAAATTAATGGATTTTCAAAAATATTCACTATATTGGAAATTTTTTCCAATGAAAATTGATTTTCTACATAAATTTTATAAAATGATAGATCAAAATAAATTTTTATCTAATATTACATTCGATGAATATACATATTATATACAAGAAATATAATCCATGAAAACCATTTATATTATATCTCTAAATGGTTTTTTATTTTTATGCAATTAATTTTAAGAAATCATTTTCTATATGACAGTTTATATTAGAAGAAAATACATTTGAAACACATTTATTTTCATGGGTTATTAAGTAATGAAATTATTTTGAAACCTATCTCTTTTAAATTTTTTATCATATGTTAAAATATTTATGACATCCATTTAATTTAATGTTTGGTGATATGATAAATAACTATAATTTTTTGTGAATATATTAATATTGTTTTCATTATAATAAACATGGAAAAATATATCTCTTCAATGAATTTGGTAAGGATTTATATATCTCATGGGATTGACTTGGATGGAATGGGGAATGAACATGGTATAGTAAGACCTGATTTTAACTGAGAGAGAACCTATTATAGAATGACTTTGTTAAAATGAGGACTGAACCAGTTAGAATATTATTGGTCTATAACTAGGAGTGAACTCGGTACATTAATGTATTGTTTCCACTATATTGTCATGGGATGTTATCCATGGCCAATATGAAAATTATTTTCTGTTTTTTATGGGTTTTCATAATATTTTATTTCTTATGACAATTTTATACAACATTTAATCATGTTCTATGATTTCCATATAATTAAAGTCTCCTAAAAATCCCATCTTAATTCCATGATTATTGATTTTGATCATTGATATGATGGGTATTATATTTAAATGTTATCATCATACTCTTATATAATTATCCTCACGATATGATTATATATCTCCCTTGTAAACGTTTTCTGATCATTTGAGATCACTATTTCTTATATTTTTATTCCCTAGTAACAGAATACTTTTTTATGTAAGATATAGTTGTGATGTTTATGAGAAGAATAGATAATTATTGGAGAATTTGAATATTCGCACCGGGTTAGAACATTTTGTTCCATATTTCCAAATTTACCGAACTATTATGTTCATCAAGAATATAAATTTTTTTTTTTAAATTTCAATATAAATAGCTATAACATCCATGTATTAAAATCATAACTGTCTACAGTGAGTGATATTATAGCATAATGTTTCCATGTCAAATATGATTACCTATTTTTATTTTTACATATTTTCTTTTCATGTTGATATTATTTCCATCTATTCTCTACCATACATATATGATACCTTAGATTTTATGTGTCATTCTTGGGGATTATGTAATACCCAAAGTATTTACAGTATTTTCCATATATAATAAATTTAATTTTTTTCAAATATTTAGTTATATAGAACAACAAGTTATGCATGAGTCAAATGTGTCAAAAAATTAGATTTCTATAAAAGGGAAAATGAGGTTAGGTTTTGTCAAATGCAACAATAAAATTCTTTTATGTCTTGCATAATGTAAAAGAATGATTTTTACTATACAATACTATATTAATAATAAATTTACTATTTAATATAATAAAATATAGCCTGGGTATTAAATTAATGATTATGAGTAGTAATAACAAAGAAAATAAAATATGAAGTTAAATTAATTGTTTATATATTAATTTGAAATGAATATAGAAATCAATACATAATAAAAGAAAATAATTTTATATAAGACTATTTGTATGAGTAAAAGGCGAGTTGTCATATTAACATAAATTATTTACCATTAATTGAATTTTTAATAATATTTCTCTATTATATATTTAGTAAAATATTTATTATATTTATCCAATGGATTGTATTGACATAACATAAGAAACCACCCAATATTACACATAAAAACTTAAATGTCATTAAAAGCTGTTTTACCACATTTTAATAGATAACCAACATTAAATATGAAATTAGAAAATTTTATAAATTTAATATAAAAAAGTAAACATCATTTTTAAAATCTAAACATCATAGTTGGGTTTGGGTGTGTTTTTAGTAATTTTATATGAATTTCCATTTGTTGATGAATAATAAATGATATAGAATTTTAACACAAAAATGATTTTTTGTATAATTTATTTATTTGAAAAAATCATATATTAAATTTCTCTTGATGGTAGAGTATGTCAATAATAAATCGAGTAATCCAATTATGGTTATTATAAAAAAATTAAATTTGAAATTAGATACAAAAAAATAGCTTAATTTTAATCATTTTTAACATAAAACCTCACATAGTCATCCTGTCTACAGAATTTATTATACATTAATTTGTTCCTCTTTAGTGATTTTAAAATGGAAAAATAGATTCCATATTTGGAATAATCATAATTTTAAATTTTAAATAAGGAAAAATTATTTATTGACTAAAAACATGTGACTGTGATTAAAATTAAATAAACCAATTAAGATAAATATTATCCTAATAAGGGATTAACATTAAACATAAGGCCCATGATTTTATAGTAACATGCCCACAAGCCGCTCCTCCTTTACTATAAATAGGTACTCACCACTACAACTTGTTGATGCATATCATTACTCTTTTATCACTAGAGAATGATCTCTAATATTTTACAAAAAATTTCTCCCCTTATCTTATATGCCTCTACTTGAGCTGAAATTCACCCAAGTAATTCCTTTAGTTAATACCAAAAGGAGTAACCCAAATAAGAGTCAACCTCCTTTAACAATCTCATTTGTATTATTTTAATTATTCACCCCCAAAAATCATCTTATTTCATTCTCAATTAAAAGCTTTAGTATCATCAATATACTAATATGGTTTTTTTCTATGTTTTTTAGATATAATTAAACACACATACATCTAATTGGTAATATCTTACTATTTATTTGTACGGAGAATGACCACCCTGAAAATGATGTCATTATTTTTTCATTTACCCTATCTCATGGTTCCGAATTATGATGGTAAAATTATTCTATATGATATATAAGATATTTATAATTTCTTTTCATTTATAATTCTTTATTAACACATACCTTTATACACTCTATTTTGAGGTAATATAATATAATAATTTGTGGAAGTATGGACTACAACCTCCTCAATGCGATGTGATTCGTTCAAAATATAAATTAAATATATAATGGATGGTTTTGATTAATCATATGTAACTTTATTATGTATATATTTTATTCATGACATATATACCTTTATGTATATATAATATATCATTTTTAGTATAATTTTCACATACGTATATTCATATTATCGGTCATGTATGTGTATACTACTACCATCCCAACATGATGTGATTCTTTTTACAGATGAATAATTTTATATATTGGAAGATATGATTAAATATAATGTAATTTATTTATTAATAATCTCTCTGTAAAGATATACTTCTACATTACTTCTTTCATTAATGATCAATGAAAAATGGAGACATTAATCAAGCATGTGTATGGCTTACCGTCTCGGTCATTTTAATGTTGTTTAATTTTTCAAAATCATATTTCATGATTAGTTTAAAAAAAAAATTATTTATAATTATGATATTTATGTTATAGTTATTACTCTTTATATGTTTATATGATGAAACCATTGACCATAATAGGACATACCAAATTCATTTCTTCCACATAATCCGAATATGGACAAAACACAAGATGTAAACATAATTATTTAAGTAGTTGTGAACTAAATTTTATTAAGAGAAATAAAATTAATGATAAATATGAAAATGCTTTTAAAAAATTAAATAAATAATATATGATTATTATTTCGGAATATACAGACAAACATGGTAAGTGGGACTCAAGGTAATTTTTTTTTCACAATTTACATTCCACTTAGACATATTAATTTTTTTATGAATTAGGGAACTTATATATGGTGTATATTATTCCATTTAAAATTGTATATCACGAATCAAATTATTGTCATCACATTACATTTTTCATATAATTAATGAATTATTTTGATTCTAATGTTTCAATGTGATATGGGACACATGGGAATGTTTATGATTGTATTTCATAAAATTGATTTAATAATAATTCTATGGTATATCCATTAATCATCGTCATCAAACCTTGTTGTTATTTATAATACACTGATGAATTATTTTTTAATTTGTAATATTTATTCAATATGGGTATTTGATAATCCATATTTGTATTAATTAGCCTTATTACTTGATATGATAAATAATTTAGACATGTAGTTATGGGTTAGGATCAGACATTATAGAGACCCTTAATACATCGATATATTCTCTTGAGGTGAATGAGATGGATAAATTAAATAGATCTCTACATTTAGTTTGAAAAATTATAGAGTACAAGACAATAAGTAGTGTTTTTCAAGTTCTTGTGACGTGACGTCTTGTAATTATTCATGGCCTTTATTTTCATTCAGTATTTATCATTCATGTGGTCTCTATATGATAAAATATATGGATTCAGTTCATTCTCATTTTATTTACTAAATGGAATAATTTTTTGGTTTAATAACTTTCCGAGTTGATAATTACATATAAACATCTATGTATTTATTGGGTTATTAGTTATTTACATTGTAATATTAATTTATTCCCATTAATTCATTATTTAGACAGCTTTACATACCCCTACTGAAAAATTTGAGCTTATCGTTATTTTGTTTCATTTGCCAAAATTATTAATGGTAATCCTTTGAAGGAATATCAAGGTTGATATTATTTTAATTATGTAATGATATATAAAATTTTCCTAATTTATTATTGGTATTATGTATGAAATATAGTTTTTCAAAATATTTAAATTGTTTGGACTATTGGGAATTGAATACTGTATCATTTCTAATGAAATAAAGTAATATAATGTCTCTATGATATTGGGTTTATCTCGTTACTATTGGTATCATAGAATTTTTAATATAGTCATGGTAAAAAAGATATAGAAAACATAGATTTGGAAACAGAACCCTGAGATAGACATTGAGGATAATCATAGAATAAAATACTAGAATTTTTGTAAGTTATAGATTATGTGGGACTTCCATGAAATACATCCTTATCTAGAGACTACAAGTAAATGTGGATCTAAAATAGATGTACATAGGGGTAAATAATTTGACAAGCTGTATTGATCTAGAGTTCACTAAATATAGTTCATGAAAATGGGCCATATTATTCCCCTAGTTTAAAACACTCCGAGGATACACTTAGGATAATTTAAATTTTCATTAAAAAACATTATTAAGCATATTAATGTAATGTTATACCCAATGAAATCATGTTTATTATTTTGAGATTAGTTGTGGAAAAAAATAAATTGAATATAAGTGTTTTATTAGTTTTAAGATTATACAATATGTTACCCAATATTATGATCTAGTCTAGTATATTCAATTTTTTAGAAATAGATCATAGTTTGAAGAATTATATCAGTAACCATGGAAAATGAAGAGTTTTACCTAATAAGAAATCTAATGTAGGTAGTATTAGAAAAAGATAATGATATAGAAATATTAGAGAATATTAATTAGGTTGTGACACATAACAAGTACAAGTTTTAAAAACCTATTACATAATGATATTTTATGATGTTGTATCACTTTATGTGTCAGAGGCCCCCATAATAAATTGGGACTACTAACCCAAAATAAATTGAGCAATGTATTAAGTCTTTAGATAATATATTTATAGAATTGGGATGTGTTGAAAGGGAAAATGTTACACTACCAGTTTATTGTCTCAATGGATATAAAGATAAATGGTGGTTGTTGATCGAAAATATGAGGATGTATTATGTAATAGAACCTGTGTAATAGGTATATTTTATAGACACATTCTTTTAAAGATATTTCCCTCGTGATCAACAAACTGAGATGAAGAAAAATTTCCTTAGTTTAACAAAAAACTGAGTAATGAGGTATTATAAAGTATGATGTTACCATTACAACAATATATGTTTTGATATAGATTTCATACACAATATATAGTGCAAGATTTACCATTTATTTGAGTTTTTTACGAATGATATATTAAGGTCCCATGTTTCTCATACTTCTTTTTCAAATGACGAATTAATTTTACGTGATATCAAAAAAGGGAATAAATTCTGAAAGTCTGATGGATGCAATGGTAAGAAATAGAAGAAGGTAATGTAATAAAGAATATATAATGGTAATATGGGAATGATTTAATTTTCCATAGGTGGTATGTGTGGAAATAATCACCCTATAAAATTCATAAAAGTATTGGATGCTTTTTTATAAGTGTAGAGAATTTGTTAACCATTAAAATTAATTCAATTGAAATAACTAAAATGATATTATTCCTTGTTACCTATGAATGTAAATGGGAACCTATGAAAAAAAATTCCTATATAATCATAGGAATATACCTCAGAAGAGGCTATGTGATCTTGGTGATATTTATGTTTTTGATAGTATTTATGTAGAATGATTAATGTGCCTATGTATATGGATTCTTGAGTTATATTGTAATAGCGTTTAATCAATTATTTACTGCATATATGAATTATGAATTATTTATGGATTGTATTGAACGACTATTTCAATATGATTTTTTTATCAAGTGATGAGTCGTACTAAAAATGTGTTTTTGTAGCAAGTTAAATTTTTTTAATAGAACATAGTTGAGGTAAATAGAACCCTTAATATGTTACTATTTTTGATAAAGGGATTCTTTCTTAAAGAGATAATTGATATGGAAAATATAAAAAATATACTAATAATTTTCTTCAGAACTAATTCTAATGTTTTACATCATAATAATTATAAGGATAATTGGGTTAATCATTTATTAAACTGTCTGAGTTGATCTTTGGATTTGGGTTTTGATATTATTGTATTACTTAAGGATAATTAGTATCATGTGGAAATATAAAATGTACAATTAATTAATGAAAAAATAAAAGATAAATATTATATTTATTAAAACATGTATTAACATATATTCATAGAGGGTGATTTAATTATTATACTCTTGAAAAATGGTCTTGAAATAGAAATGTTTTCCTATTACATTTAAATCTGATATATCATATGTTCATTTAGATCATCAGATATTTATTGTTGTGGTGACCTTAACATTTATTTTTTTCACTTAAATTCTTGTAACAAATGAATATAGTTATTTATGCTTTTCATTCATATCCATGGTTTTATTTCCCACTATTGTTCTCTTACTCGAGACCCTAGTAATGTAACAATAATGCCTCACTATATATATATGATTAAAAAAGTGTGTTTTTATTACTATATAAGATGATGATTTTACTAGGAATATAATTTTCAAATATAAAACCCGAAATTTCAGATATCATGTTTACATTATGAGGTTTTATTTTAAATAAACATAGTAGAATCTAACACCATACAATTTTACAATAACATTATAATAGAATAAATTTATTTTTCAATAGATATATCTTTAAAAACTACAATTTAGGATTACGTTACCCATTATAAAAATATTATACTTCTCATCCTGAAACAGTAACGATATCTTGACTTACAATATATAATGACTTCCCTCAATGGCTTGCTTAACAGTGAGGACTGAGTTTTACAGCAAAATAAATTATTAAATAAAAATATTATTATTTAATATATTAAGATATAAACTAGATGTAGAACTGATGGTTATGAATATTATTAACATAATTATAAAAATATATATTTGAATTTATTGGATAACTATTATTTATAAATTAATATTGAAACTAATTGAACATAACGAAAACAGTTTAATAAAAGGATTTTTATGTGAAAAAAAGATTTATATTCTCATAACTAATTAATTAATAGTAATGGACTATTTAAATTAAATTTATATAGTACATATTCTATAATTTTTTTTTTATATTTATCCAAGATATTATATAATCATTATATTAGGGGAACACCAATATTACTAATAATATCTTTATTTTTATAAAAGTAGTTTTATTCCTATTTAATGGTGAACCGACATGAAATATGAATGTTTTCAATTTCATAAATATAATATTACAACATTATCATCGTTTTTTAAATTGAAACATCAAAATTATGTTATAATGAGCTTTTATTAATTTAATATGATAATCTATTTTATATGAATAATGAGAAATACTGAAATTTTATACCAAAATGATTTTTTATATATTCTATTTTTTAGGTTGTTTGAAATATTAAATTCGATTTTGATTAAAATTATATTAATTAAATTTCCATTATTTAAATTTAATTAATTATAATCAATTTCACTTCGAAATTAGATTGAAATATATAGCAATCTTTGACCAATTTTACATTAAAACTCTACATTATCAGAGTTAGTTATAAATTATTTCTTGTCACTAGAATGATTGGAATATAAATACTTTTATTTGAAATTTTTATTACACATATTTTATAATTTATAATATGGTGTAATTATTTTATAACATAAAATATTTTCTAAAGTGATTAAAATTAAATAATTCCTTTAGAAGAAAATTACTTTAATATGGGACTAGACCAGAAAATGGAAACACAAAATTACTTATAAAATTTTCCCAATTACCATAGTTTTCCAAATTTCAACACTATCTCTTCTTGGATAATTTTTTGGACCATTATTGGTGCACCCACTTGTATAAAAAACATATGTGTAATTACCACTTTTAAAGTTTACAAGATTTCCATTTATCCTCCATAATAAAAACCACACATCTCTAACATATTCAGACCAATAAATCCCTTTTTATTACCCATAATATTCCCGAATAAGCTCTCAATGTCCCCCGCATATATACATAATCCTATAATTGGGTATAAATCCATCCATGGAATCCCATTGGTGGAGTCCAAAATGACTTACCCAAAAAATAGGTAACATCCTTCCTAAAGGTCCTTTGTTTTATTTTCATTCTAAACCCCCTAAAATAATCTTATTACATGCATACATAATTAAATAAAGATAATAAATATAGTTAGATGTTTTAATTATATTTTTTTGACCTAAAATTTAAAACACATCCTTCTAATGTGTAATAAACTTATTTTCTTTTGTTAAGAGAACTGCCACCTTGCAAAATTATGTAATTCATTTTTCCATTAACACATCTAATGGTTGATAATTATGATGGTATTTTTTTCAAAATGATATATTTGATATTAATAATTTCTATATAATTATTTAATTAGTAAGAGAAATATACTTTTATATAATCCATTTTATGGGAATACTATAAAATCATGTTTGTATTTGTGGACTACCACCACCTCAAACTAATGTCATTCTTTCATTGTTTAAATGGAAATCATAATGGATGTATTCAATTAAATAAATATTTAATAAATTAATTATATATGGTATTAGTTACATAATTACCTTAACTAAAATATAATATATCATTTTCTTTTTTACACTATTCTTTCACTGAAATGTGATAATGTTAGTCGTGGATGCATGGTTTACTGCCTTCCTGATAGGATGTGATTCATTTTATAACACAATATATATATATTTAAGAATAAAAAATATAGTATTTATTATATAATAATTATTATGTAATGATATAATGTCAAAAAACTTCTTTTTCGTATTGATCACTGAAAAATGGGAACGTTACTCATGTGTACATACGACCTAACATGTACATGATTGTAAAATTTGTTCATTTTCCACAACCATATTTTATGATTTGTTATAAAAGACAAATTTTAGTATAAATATTTTAATTATTTAATTATTATTATTATGGTATTTTTAACTAATTACCCTACTTACCATAAGTTTACCTACCAAAGTCTATTTTGACACAAATTGGGATTTTATAAAAAACACTCGAGGTAAACATAATTGTGTAAATTATTTTTTACTAAATTGAAATGATGGGAATAAAAGTAATGATAAAAGCTAAATATTTATAAATTAGGCAAAAATTAATGTCATATTACTATTTTGGAAGATAAAGACTCATTTGACAAGTTTGACTCAAGGTATGGTATTTCCTATCAATTTACATTCCATTGAAACTTATTTGTTTTTTGCAAAAATACACTTTATTATAGTGTATATAATTTCCATTGACTTGTTATATGATGAATCTATTAATTTTGATGATATTATAAGATTCATTTAATTCAGTTGGTTTTATGATTTAAATGATTTGATTTTGAATGGGGCACTTTGGATGGATTAAATATTATTATCCTAAATAATTTTTAATGATCTTTAATTGGAATCAATATTTATAAATGTCAACAACCCTTGTTGTCAGTTATCCTCCACTGAGGATTTATTGATAAATATGTATTCCTTATTCAATAGGAATATAGGAGGAGGCATAATGTTTATAAAATAATTTAAACACTTGATATATGGAATTCATTGGACATATAGTGATGAGTGGGTCCCAGAAATCCTATAGCACATAAATACATCAGTTGTTTATCATGATATGAATAAGATTAACAAATTAAATAGTTCTTTATGTATAATATTAAAAAATTTAGATGATTTATTATGATATTATAGGTATTCATGTTCCTGAGAGAAGTTTTCAACTAATTAAGAGTTTTCTTCATTTTGATTCAATGTTTATTATATATAATATTTTCATACGATAAAATCTAATGATACATTTCATTCTATGTTTATGGATTCAATCATGAACCAAGTCAGTTCATCATCTGAATCAGCACCCAACCCTATTCATGGATAGTCTAGAAGACCATTCCTAGTCCCCACAGGATGAAACAAGTGTCTTCGTATCAATACTAGCAAGAGGGAATTATTTACCCAAACATACAAAAATGAAACCATCATTTATTCATAATATACCAAACCATGAAATACAAACCAAACAAGACTTTATAAGGTTTCATAATTAAGACTACAAGTATTTAAAATACCAAAATAGGGATCTTATAAAAAATACACCAATAAACAACTCTAAAAACCACCACATGGGATGTGTAAAATCTCTTTCATGACATCCCCGCAACACCACTTAAATGGATCGCTATCATCATGTACCACTATATTAAAATTCATTACCCATTTCTGTATCAAACATTACAATTTTTTCATAATTCCATGGGGGAAAATAGGATGTGAGTTATTTACCAGTAAGATTCCTCCCAAAAAGGATTCCATTCTCAAAATGATAAATGAAATATATACCTGTAGGTTTAGTAAATGAATGAAAATTCTTGAACGGTTTAACCGAATGAAAATTTTAAAGGAAAGAAATGTTAAATGAAAAACTATTACCTTTTAATTAAAACAAAATTTTACTCTGTATGATGACGGTGAGTGTAACATAATAAAAATGCACTAAACATGGGGGAGTACCTATGGTACTAGCTTGTAAATGGGACCCTATAACCTTACATCTCTGTGTTAATTTGTATATAAAACACAAAAATCAATATTCCCATGATCTAGCAACTAGATTTAAGAAACATTCGAAATTCAAGTGGCCTTTTATCATCATTAATTTATTTGGTTAGTTTTGACATCATCAGTCCCACTATGTGAAAACGATACATATCCATTTTAATATCACTATCACGCTAGTCCCAATCTTCTATTCTCTCTACCCAGGATTTCCTTTGAGTGACAATTCATGTTACATTGGCCACATGATACACAATATTTACCCACAATCAAAACATGGAACTAAATCCAAAAAAATCCACCATTTCCACACTCAAATCTGCTTTAAAGAATAATACTCAAACCAAAACCAATCAAACACTGATTCATATTACAAACAAAAACTAATAAATCATTTATGAAATTAATAAAACATTTCAATGGTACACAATAAAGTAATATTTCAAGAGTAAACCATTTTCAACTGTAACATGCATTTTAAAATCAATGGTATATCAAATCTCTTCAAAAAATACGTTCATGACACATTTACAATTCATAAATCACGCTAATGAACATAATCAATCCTAATAAATCAATCAATAACTTTTTATACATGGAACCACCCAAAATAGGTGGAAACTGTTTTGTAAAATAGTGTCAAACACCATTTTTACCACATGAATGTAAGATCAAACACTAATCCAAGGGATCAACCATACAATGTCAAAATAAAACCCCAAAATTTTAATTGTGGGGTTGGGTAAGAGGAAACCACACAATGAAGAGAAGAAACCCTATAATTGAGGGATATTGAGAAAATAAAGAATACTTTCTTGTTGATTTTAGGAGAAACTACCCTAAATCCACCTCAAAATTGAGGCTCCAAGAGAGGTGGATGGAGGAAGAGGCACCCCTAGGGTGAGGAATCCCAACGTAATGAAAAAATAAGGTGGTTTAAGGGTTAAACATAATATGAGAGAGAAATTTGAATGATGTGGATGCCACACAGAATTCGTCCGCATAATTTTGTATATCGTCCAGTAAACATGTGAGGAATTATGTTTGAGAGAAGAATTGTGCATGGTTACCTAGGTTGTGGTTCATGTTTGTGTGGAGGCCAGGTACTAGGTTGGGTCTCCTACAACATGTATAACTTGGTTGGGCGCACAGTTACAAAAAATTGTGCACTAACTTAGTGCAGGGGCCTATCCACCCAAATCCTCCATTTCCCACCAAAATTCTAGAAATACAATAAAAAAAATTATATAAAAGAAAAAAGTGTAAAATATCAGAATGGAATATCATATATGTGACATTTCTCCCCACCATGAAAACATTCCACCCTTAGAAATTAATCCCAATAAAAGATTAGAAAAATTAAATGGGTTTTATTTATTGACCTAAGACTTCTGTTCTCATGACTCACCCATATCAGTCCCATACTATCAAAGGACATGGGCTAATGGGAGAAACTTTAAACAAAGTACATTTTCCTAGGGAATCTACTATCCACATTGGCTGTTCAAACATAGAAAAAAGTGGAACCAACTCTATCCCCTCCCAATAAAACATATGATATGTGTCAGAATTATACTTCATCAGTAGGGAGATGTGGAACTTGTCATGAATCGATGCCAGTGGAGAAGGAATAACTAATCATTATGCTACCCTACAAATCTAGTTGGAAAATTTAAATGGTTTGATATACCTCGGCGTCATATTTCCTTACTTTCCCTAGTGACGATGACCCAACTGGGGTTTCATGTTCAAGAATACCTTGTCACCCATAGAGAACTGAAGATCATATCTCCTTCAACTAGTATAATATTTATTGTGACTTTGATCTATCATTAACTTCTTCTTGATCAGATTTAATTTTTCATATGTCTCTTTCACAAATCATGGTCCCAAGAGTTATGTATCACCTACCTCATCTATGCACATAGGATACCGAATAGGCTGACCACAGAGAAACATAGAAGGATCAATTCAAATTGAATGTTAGAAATTGTTATTATTAGAAATTTCAACCAATCCCAAATGGTTATCCCCGGAACTTCCAAAATCCAAAACATATACTTGGAACATTTCTTCTAGAATCATATTTTCCTAATCTGTTTGACAATAATTTTGAGGGTTATATGTTGTGGTTGTTTTCATATATGACCCCAATTCCCTTTTAAAGAATTCCCAAAAACCAATAGGTGATGTGGGAGTCTCTATGAGAAACAATTCCTAGCAGAAAACATTTACAACTCACCACATTCATAGAATACAACAGTCCCATATCATATTCATTTTCTAACTCTTTTATTGGAATTAAGTTGGATGATATGGTCATAAGTCAACCATTATCCAAATAGTGTTTCATCCTCAATGATTACATGTTAATAAAATAATTTTTTCTATTTAGAACTCATCCCACTTCCAAGTATATATGGGTAACAACTAAAGAAAATCGGAGGGACATTGATCGTCAAATTTACATACTAACATGTATAACACCATGATATGAAATAAACTATGTTCCACATCAGTCCTAGCATCCAAAAACACCAATGGAAGTCATAAGATGTCATGGTAGCACAATATTGGATGGAACACTAGGAATGGTTTTTATACTGCATCAGCACATTCTGTAGAGACAACGACACCACTGAAAGACACTTAAATCACAAGATCCTCTAGGGAGATGAATTGCAATCTGAAAAGGTCTCCCCACCAAGAAGAAACTACATATACCTTTGAAGCAACTCATCCGAAGGTTTCTCCAATAAGATCCACTACAAAAGATATGGATCCACCCACACACATTTTAGGATTGCACCACGACTGTGATCCTTAGTCTCTAAGTTCAGCTAGGAAAAGAGACTCTTCAAAGCACACTCTATAATATTCATACTAAATTCATACATATGACCATACATTCTCAGGTAGTTATCCACAACCTAACATTTTACATAGGTATAGAAAATGTCAATGTCAAACTCCTACATATATTTGATCAAACAGTGATGTCTTAGATTGAGATCATTCTATTAGAAGATGTATTCTATGATATTGTGATCCGAGTAAACCCCCAACATCTCCCTCAAAGAGGTAGTGACACCATATCCTAAAATCTTACATCAGTGATGCTATCTCCAAGTCATTGGTCACGTAATTATTCTCATGTGGAAATAGTTGGAGGGAACTATATGCCCCCACAATATCATTCTACATAATCACAGACATGAGACCCATACCTAATGTGTCACAATAAACCACACAGAACATTCAGAAGTCCATAGGACCTACACTAGTTTAGTAGTATATCACTGATTTAGCTCTTAAAAAATGATATGTAACTCTGGTATCCATTCAAAATTTACCCCTTTATAGGTGAGTTTGGTCATAGAGGAGGCAAGCTATGAGAAATCCCGAACGAACTACCTATAATATTCTTCCCGGATGAGAAAACTCCTACTATTGAACACATTATTTGGCTACTCCCATGACATAATAGAACTGATATTCTAGAGGTCTTTCCAAACCCCTTGTTATTAATTGGCATGGCCCATAAACATCACTTCACCAATCTAGAAATTGTGATTTTGAGAACCTATCATAAAGACAATGGTCACTCAATGATCCTGGAAAAATCTTCAATTTATGATCATACACTTCTTTAAATCTGAATTATATGAGGATTTCACGCACATATTCTAAAAAAAGAGTCGATATATTGGTGGATGACCCTATTCATGATATCCAAAAATACTTCTGAATAATTTTTCAATCTAGAAGGCATAAAAATTACTTGAAGTTGTCATACCTACTTTAGAATTCAATTTTCTAGATGTATGTGTATTTTACCCTGACATGGTTGTTACTAGAAAACAAATTGATCTTGGAGAACCATATTTCACCTTTCATCTAGTTGAAAAAATAATAAATTTAGGGAAAGTGGTACTTATTATTTATTTTCACATTATTAATCATCTGGTAGTCAATACACAACCGAGGAGAGCCATCATCCTTCTTCATGAAAAGAACAAGAGCGACCCAAGGAGAGATGATTGGGTGGATGAACCCTTTGGATTCTAAATCATCAAGTTGTATCACTAATTAAATAAATTCATAGGGGATCATAGGATATAAATGGATAGATATTGGATGTGTTCTTAGATCCAAATCGATTGAGAAGTCCACATCCTGCTTTGGGGGTATTCCCAAGAAATCATATAGAAACACCTCTCGGAACTCATCCACCACATAAAGTAATCCACCCTCAAGAGAACCACTATCATCCTCCAACATGAGAGAAGATAATTTAAAAGGAAGGTTACCCAGCATTGGGAGAGGAGGATCATCATGACCCAACTGGGGATCCCATTCGATGAGAAAAACCTGAGCACTTCCAACAGGTGACATGAAACTAATATATCTTCTATAACTGTAACACCCCGATATTTTATGAAAAATATTCTTTTTAATTTCATTAATGTCTTGTGTTGAACACTACACCAAACAGAGCTTTCACAACACGCATACTTGACTTGTCTTTCATTACACTCAATTTCGACTTTCCACGATAGCATGTGTAGTACGCAATACCGAGTTTCACTAAACAACGATATGCTATTAAAATATTATTAAAACTAGCCGTTATGAATAGTAATAACCACTTTTTGAAATCTGCAATTTTTTATTTTTTAAAATGGACTTCATTTATGGATTCGGAATATCGAAATTAGCTTAGGCTGCAATTTTGGTACTTTTCGGAAAACTTTCATTTTCTGATGAATAGTGAAAATTACTAAATTTTAATTAAAAACAACCTTTTTATTAGAAATAAATAATAGTGATAAATTATTAATTTGATTGGTTTTAAAGTATATTGAGAATATATTTTTACAATTTAGTACAATGTTGGTCATTGGATGTAATTTCAAATTTAAACCAGACATAAATAAGTGTCAATCTTTTGATAGTTATTATCTCTTAAAAACACTCTATTTGTTTTGACGATGGGAATTAGTTTTTAAATTAGTTAATGTAACTGATATGTTTTGAATTTTTTAAAATAAAAAACATTTTTGAATTAATAATATCAAATATATCTTAGGCCAAATTTTTGATATTTTTCTGAAAACATTCAATTTTTGATGAATAGTGAAACCACTAAGTGGTAGTTAAAAAACTGAATTTTTCATAAAACATAATTTTACCACTTCTGTGAGTGGAATTCCAAAAATCTGAGAGACACGGTTGATGTCAGTAAGTAAAATGTGGTTCAATGGGATGAAAATAATTTTTGGCGAATAGTATTTGTTTTACTTTTATTTACCACGGTTAAAAGTAAATAGGGTAATTATGGGTAAAAATGATATTATTATTACCCTAACACATGTCCTAATTATAAATGACAAGTGTAATTAGACCAAAAACAACCTTAGGAATAACATATGACCATTTAGGCCCACATGGAATAGATTAGGACATTTATCATTAATTTATTTAAAGAAGGGTTAAAATAGTTAAAATCAAAGTTTAATAAGTAAATCATTTTTAATATGGGGTTATAAATAAGATAAATTAGACTATAAATATTAATTATAATGATAAAAATAGTTCCTACATAATGATATTTTATTTTTAATTTTTTGATTTTAAATAATTTAATTTATTTATGACACAAAGATGATGCAGTAATTATCTTATTAATGAAATATTGACATAATTGATGTTATAAAGACCAAAATAAATATAATTTGAGACTTTTTATGACTTAAATTAATTTTCTAGGTTAATATTAAATGTTATAGTTGATATAAGTGACATTTTTTAAACTTATAATTCTGTAATTAATTTCATAAAAATCATGTACCAAATAGTGTCAAAATTGACATAAATTAGTTTTTAAAAAAAATATTATATTATTAATTGTTATTTAAATCCTAAAAATCTATGGTTCTGCCAAATGACTTAGATAAGGATAGATATATTATTAATAAACAACTTGGGGTTCGTTTGGTTTTTTATGGTATGTTTATTAACCATATAGTGCAAGAAAACAAAAAGACACGGTAAAAGTTAAATTATTTAACTTAGAGTTAAATCTAATTGATAAGGTCAAAATAATAACCTAAACTTGTCTAAATCATATTGGATGAGAGGCTTTCGACCCATACCAACTTTATCTTTGATATAGGTCCCTTTGGAACCATTATAAACCGAATTTGACCTTAATATAAAATAATATTTTGAGATTTTCCTAAGGTGCCCCTCTCCTCCCTTATAAAAGGGCACCTCCTCCCTCTCCTCATCACACCAATTTGAGCATTAAAGATCGTCCAAACCCTTCCAAAATATCTTCTCCACTTCCCTAGTATCATTCTAGAGGTCCTGGTATTCTTCAAATATCATCCATAGTTCATTAAGAGGAGTTTAAGTGAAGGCGCGTCAAAAAGAGGTAATATCCATTACCGATCTTTTTCAATTTCTTTCTTCTTCAACTTCTTCTTCATTAGTTGTTTCATGATAAATTAATAACATCAGTATTTCTTATATACTGATATGTTATTATAAATATGAAACAACTCTAATTAACCTTCTATCCATCCTACGGAAAAAGGAAATCACCGCGCGTGCGTACGTACGGAATATCATCTCCACGCCGTGGTATAATCTATTTTCCACCACCACCTTACTTGGATTGGTATAATGGTGTAAATAATGACTATATATGACTATTGTAAAGTGATATTGATTCTAAAATAGTATACATACACTCCAATACAATTCCACGATCATGAGAATGATATCATCACTCTTGCGTACGTACGGAATACCGTCTCCACGATGTGATGCGACTCGTTCTAAATGATCATCATTTCATAATGATTATATAAATGAATTGAATGAATGAATATGATATATATTACACTAATACCATTATGGAAAAGAGTTATCTATAACCTAAAGATAATAATAATAATTTATTCGACAAAACACGCATAAGAACAAAAAGTAATAAACACCCGAATAACAAGTAGTAATGAAATATTACTAATAATAAGCTAAGAATATGACCATATATGATATCATAAAAATATGTATGATTCTATAATAAGTCAATAACATTATTTAAATAGTTATACAGGAGTTTCATACACGTACAAAGCATATTGGACCAAAGGTAAGGGAAAATATCACAATCTCATTTTTATCCGAGATTGTTTATACTTTGGTATTTACTAGGGTGTATTTTATCATCCACATCAATGTTTTATAAATATGTAGTATTTATATCCTTATACAATTGTTTATTTCAAATTTTACCCTTCGGTGAGTTTTTAGTAAAAGATATGAAAGGAATCTTTTGTCATTTTTCGTACGAGGTACTTTTTGACATTTCTGACAAAAGTACGAAGAATGTTTTTTTATTCTTATAAGGCATGAATGAATCTTTAAAACATTATTTCCAAGAAGCTTTATTTACATGTTTTCAAGTTTATTTTTAATCAACTTCTTTTAGTTTATAATTTTTCGACATGTTAAGAAAGGAAAAGTATTTTTGAAACAGAAATGATATTTTCCTCAAGAATGGAGTTCAAGTGTTTTATCAAAATTATTTTCCATCTAAGATAATAAAGGGTTCTGTTTTTATCCCTATTATTACATTGATTTTATAATGTTGTGATGGAATTATATTTTTAAGAATTCCTTTATCTTATATGAATTGTTTTATGATGTCATGTTGTTTAAGAATCCCATTTTTATTACATGGGTTATGCAATGATGTATGATTTATGATTTTGTGGCTCACATAAGAATGGTATCGTTATGATATGGGTGGGACCTATATCTTCCTCCAATGAATTGGGTAAAGATTTTATATCTCATGAGATAGACATGGCTGGAATGGATAGTTATACCGGTTCAGTGAAACAGGACTGAAACGAGGGTGACTCGGTTCAGAAATGGACTTTTTCCACTAAGATAGTCTTGGAAATGAGTCTTGACTAATAAGAAATTATTCTCTATGATTATGTGTGTATGGCACAAAGTGTCAGGTTTTTAGTTATGATTATTGGGATTACATTTCACCACTATGCTTTATCCCATGTTATGATATTATGATATCTTTTGCAGGTAAAGATTTCCAAAATGTTATGTTCTTATGAATATGATGTGATTGATATTTCTTCTGTTTACCCTTACTGAGAATTTGAGCTCACCCTTTTATGTTTTCTTTTTCCTAGGATATAAAAAAAGGTTTTTGGTATAAAAAAAGGAAGATCTTTATGGGAGATGTTGAAGATCTTTCCCCATGATTAGAAGATTATATTCAAAGTTTCCAAAGACACTTAACTATTACGATCCTTGCGTGTTTGTTTTTGTTATGTACTAAGTATTCCGCAAAAGTAATGTAATGTCCATGTACCTCAGGCTTTGTGTCTCTACAGTTGGTATTAGAGGAAAGGTTTAGTCAACCTTTGGAAACTAGGATGCGAGAACTTTAGTGAGATCCCTAGAGATATTTCTAATGTATGTCTAGGGATGTACCTAAGGTTAAGTATAAATATAGGTTATAGTCCTAGAATTACGCTAACGATCATATAATTAAACATAAGATGTTAGGTACTTAAGGTACTCCCCCTTTGTTATGTTGTTTTCCCTAGCATGATTTTTTCCTCTCAGACTATTCTTTTTGGGTTTTAGACAATGGCTGGAACCCGAAGGAACCGTGTTGATCAATGCAATGGACAATGCAATGATTGTCCCCCTGAACAAACAAATTTTATGGGAGATGGAGTGAAAAATCTTATTGCTATTCTTATAGAAGCTATGAATCATTATGGACTTCCAAATGAGCAAAGAAGGGAACAATATTCTATTGAGTCCTTCATGAGGCAACGTCCACCTTCATTCAGTGGGTCTTCTGATCCACTTGTTGCTGAACAATGGATCAGTACTACTGAAAAGATATTTTCAGTTCTTCAATGTTCTGAACATGATAAATTCATCTTAGCAGTGTATCGTTTGGAAGGTGATGCTGATCAATGGTGTAATTTATCAAGAATACAAGGCCAAGAGATGAAATTGAGTCCATGGAATGGGACAAGTTCAATAACTTATTTTTCAATAAGTAATTCCCTCATATTCTTCGAACAAATATGGAGAAGGAGTTTTTTGAACTAAATCAAAAGGATGATGAATCTGTTGGTATATAAAAAGCGAATTTTACAAGGCTTGCATGGTATGCATCTGGATTTATCATCCAACCTGAAAGTAAAGTTGATCGATTCTTCAGTGGCTTAAAACCAAATCTTCGAAGGGCATTAGCTATAAGAGATTTCAGTAGCTATGAAGAAATTGTGCATTGCGCTATCAAGGTAGAAATGGAAGTTGGTGTTACTTATCCATCTCATATCTTTGACAAGAAACAAAATATGGAGTTCAAGGAGAAATCTCAGAATAATGGTGAAAAGAAGATGAATGTTTCCTTATGCTCAAAGTGTGGAAAGAAGCATGGTGGAGATTGTCTTAAAGGTAGTAGAAAATGTTTTATGTGTGGAAAAGAAGGTCATCAAGCAGTTGAGTGTCTATGTAATGGAAAAAGGGTTTCTAATGATGTGAATAAAGAAAAGACTGCAGGGAACGCACCAACAACACTTCAATGCTTCAAGTGCAAGGAAATGGGGCATTATGCTAATAAATACCCTAATCCAAGGGTTAGTGATGATCGACATGAGCATCCACTTAAGGCAAAGGACAAAGTGAAGTCACATGCGATCACCATTGGCGATTTTGAATATGACAATGATGTGGTGGAATGATTACGTGTTTATGTAATGGGATTCCAGAATAATGTTGTATATAGTATCGTTGAATATTGGAATATTTATGTTTTGGTCTATTGTGGTTTTCAATAATTTTATGGCATCGGTAACCATGAAAAGTGATTGAAATATTTTTGGAAAGTAGTGGATATGCACATAATAAAGGGATAAAGAGAATATAATATGTTTGATAGTATTCATGAGCTCATGATTGATATAAGGACTAAGTGATATCTTGGTTTGAGGATATAGAATTTTGAGGATTTTGGTATGTGGAAAGTGTTAACTTTTAACTGCATTCATGTTTTCACTAAGGTTCAATGGATATTCATTCTTCAAGAGAATACATGATTAAGGTATTCACATATTTGTAATTTGACCAACAAGATATATCTTATGATATATGGGGGATAAATGATGACATTCACGTGATCATTTTCTTTATACTATGAGCTTTGGCCGAAGTATTTTAGATAATCCTAAAGATTGGAATGGATTATGCTGGACATAATTCAGTATTGTTTAAGGATAATACTTTTTTGATATTGTTGATGGGATGTTATAGTAATATAGCTTTATAAAAAAGGACAACATGCATGACGGATGACAGCCCATCACGTCGGACAAGGCTGTGGGAATCGAACCCACAACCAAAGTGTGACTGGCCTTTATCACCTACCACTGGCCTACAGGAATTCCCTATTTAGTATAAACTAGTTTTATTATATTATTAAGTATGATATATGATGAATAAGTCCATTTTAGGAACCATATATGATTAATCTCACTATAGATGGACTTATATATTTTTTTATAACTTTTCTAACCTTTTGTTTGACACAGATGGAATAACCAATCATTCTATCACATGATCTGCTAACACATCACGAATGAAAAATTCAACTTCATTTCTTTAAGATATGAAGTGGAAATTGTCTAAAGAACGACCAACGGTGAGACTATACTGAAATCATCAAAGTATTTCTTCTAATTCCAATTTCATCAACTTTAGGGAAATGGTCTTCAAACCAAAATGTTGTCCTAGTGCTCTTATATCTGATGAATCAGATGGTACCTTAGACCATCACAAATTTATGGCTTTTCCATAGCCATGTTCTCTACCACTCTCCATCAGAACATGATGGTTAGATTTCTCTTCCATATCCATATTTTCACCTATGTGGAAACCAAGTGATTAGTTTATTTGGGTAACCATTAAGTTTAATACTTTTGTTTTTAAAGATTGGTTTTGGTATTCCTTTTAACGATGTGGGTTTCAATTAAAGAAACTTTCGAATAGTAAACCATTTATAACCCTGACAAATTTTGAGGTGGAAATTCATTTTAAGGGGGGTAGAATGAAACACCCCCAGATTTTATGAAAAATATTCTTTTTAATTTCATTAATGTCTTTTGTTGTACGCTACACCAAAAGGAGCTTTCACAACACGCTTCCTTGACTTGTCTTGCATTACATGCAATTGCGTCTTTCCTCGATACCGTGTGTAGTACGCAATACTGAGTTTCACTAAACAACGATATGCTATTAATATATTATTAAAACTAGCCATTACGAATAGTAATAACCACATTTTGAAATTGGTAATTTTTATTTTTTAAAATTTTCTTCATTTTTGGATTCGGAATATCGAAACTAGCATGGGCTGAAATTTTGGTACATTTCGGATCACTTTCATTTTATGATGAATAGTGAAAATTACTAAATTTTAATTAAAAACAACCTTTTTAATAGAAATAATTAATAGTGATAAGTTATTAATTTGAATGGTTTTAATGTATATTTAGAATATATTTTTACAATTTAATACAATGCTGCTCATTGGATATAATTTCACATTTAAACCAGACATAAATAAGTGTCAATCTTTTGATAGTTATTATCTCTTAAAAACACGCTGTTAGTTTTGACGACGGGAATTAATTTTTAAATTAGTTAATGTAACTGATATGTTTTGAATTTGGTAAAATAAACATCATTTTTGAATTAATAATATCAAATATAGCTTAGGCCTAATTTTTGGTATTTATCTGAAAACATTCAATTTTTGATGAATAGTGAAACCACTAAGTGGTAGTTAAAAAACTGAATTTTTCATAAAACATAATTTTACCACTTCTGTGAGTGGAATTTAAAAAATCCGAGGGACACGGTTTATTTCAGTAAGTAAAATGTAGTTCAATGGGATGAAAATAATTTTTGGTGAATAGTAACTTTTTACTTTTATTTACCACGGTTAAAATTAAATAGGGTAATTAAAGGTAAAAATGATATTATTATTACCCTAACACATGTCCTAATTCTGTTGGACAGGTGTAATCTGACCAAAAAAACCTTAGGAATAACATATGACCATTTAGGCCCACTTGGATTAGATTCAGACATTTATCATTAATTTATTTAAAGAAGGGTTAAAATAGTTAAAATCAATGTTTAATAAGTAAAGAATATTTAATATGCGGTTATACATAAGATAAATTAGACTATAAATATTCATTAGAAAGATAAAAAGATTTTCTACATAATGGTATTTTATTTTTAATTTTTAGACATTAAATAATTTAATTTATTTATGACACAAAGATGATGCAGTAATTATCTTATTAATGAAATATTGACATAATTGATGTTATAATCCCCAATTAAATGTAATTTGAGACTTTTTTTGACTTAAATTAATTTTATCGGTTAATATGACATATTATTGTTGATATAAGTAACTTGGTTCGAACTTATCATTCTGTTATGAATTTCATAGAAATCATGTACCAAATAGTGTCAAAATTGACAGAAATTAGTTTTTAAAACAAATATTATATTATAAATTGTTATTTAATTCCTAAAAATCTATGATTCGGCCAAATGACTTAGATAAGGATATATTTATTAATAATAAACAACTTGGGGTTCTTTCTTCTTGTTATAGTAAGTTTATTAACCATATAGTGTAAGAAAACAAAAAGACATGGTAAAAGTTAAATTATTTAACTTAGAGTTAAATCTTATTGATAAGGTTAAAATAATAATCTAAACTTGTATATATCCTATTGTATGAGAGGATTTCGACCCATACCCACGTTATCTTCGAAATAATACCCTTTGGAACAATTAAAAACCGAATTGTTCCTTAATATAAAATAATATTTTGAGATTTTCCTAAGGTGCCCCTCTCCTCCCTTATAAAAGGGAACCTCCTCCCTCTCCTCCTCACACCAATTTGAGCATTCAAGCTCGGCCAAACCCTGAAAAAATATCTTCTCCATTTCCCTAGTATAATACTAGAGGTCCTGGTCTTCTTCAAAGACAATCCATAGTTCTTTATGTTGAGGTTAAGTGAAGGCGCGCCAAAAAGAGGTAATATCCATTACCGATCTTTTTCAATTTCAATCTTCTTCAACTTATTCTTCTTTAGTTTTTTCAGGATAAAGTAATAACATCAGTATTTCTTATATACTTATATGTTATTATAAATATGAACCAACTCTAATTAACCTTCTATCCATCTTACAGAAAAAGGAAATCACCGCGCGTGCGTACGTACGGAATACTGTCTCCACGCCATGGTGTAATCTATTTTCCACCACCACCTTACTTGGATGGGTATAATGGTGAACATAATGACTATATATGACTATTGTAAAGTGATATTTATTCTTAAATATTATACATACACTCCAATACAATTCCACGATCATAAGAATGATATCATCACTCGTGCGTACGTACGGAATACCGTCTCCACGATGTGATGTGACTCGTTCTACATGATCTTCATTTCATAATGATTATATAAATGATTTGAATGAATGAATATGATATATATTACACTATTTCCATTCTGTAAATGAGGTATCTATAACCCAAAGAGATGAATAAGAATTTATTCGAAAAAACACGCATAAGAACAAAAAGTAATAAACACCCGAATAACATGTAGTAATGAAATATTACTAATAATCAGCTAATAATATGACCATATATGATATCATAAAAATAAGTATGATTCTTTAATAAGTCAATAACATTATTTAAATCATTATACGGGAGGTTTGAACATGTACAAAGCATACCGGACCAATGGTAAGGGAAAATATAACAATCTCATTTTTATCCGAGATTGATTATACTTTGGTATTTACTGGGGGTGTATTTTATCATCCACATCCATGTTTTCCTCAAAATGTAATATTTATATCCTTATACAATAGTATATATCCAATTTTACCCTTCAGTGAGTTTTTAGTAAAATATATGAAAGGAATCTTTTGTCATTTTTCGTACGAGGTACTTTTTTAATTTTCGGAAAAAAGTACAAAGAATGTTTTTTTTAAACTTATACGGCATGAATGGATTTTTAAAAAATTATTTCCAAGAAGCTTCATTTACAAGTTTTCAAGTTTCTTTTTAATCAAATTCTTTTAGTTTATAATTTTTCAACATGTTAAGAAAGGAAAAGTATTTTGGAAACAGAAATGATATTTTCCTCAAGAATGGAGTACAAGTGTTTTATAAAAATTATTTTCCATCTAAGATAATAATGGGTTCTGTTTTTATCCCTATTATTACATTTATTTGATTATGTTCTGATGGAATTATATTTTTATGAATTCCTTTATCTTATATGAATTGTTTTATGATGTCATGTTGTTTAAGAATCCCATTTTTATTACATGGGTTATGCAATGATGTATGATTTATGATTTTGTGGCACACATAAGAATGGTATCATTATGAGATGGGTGGGACCTATATCTCCCTCCAATGAATTGGGTAAAAATTTTATATCTCATGAGATAGACATGGCTTGAATGGTAGGTTATACCGGTTCAGTGAAACAGGACTGAAACGAGGGTGACTCGGTTCAGAAATGGACTTTGTCCACTAAGATAGTCTTGTAAATGAGTCTTGACTAAAAAGAAATGATTCTATATGATTATGTTTGTATGCCACAAAGTTTCATGTTATAAGATATGATTATTGGGATTACATTTCACCATTATGCTTTATCCCATGTTATAATATTATGACCTCTTTTCCAGGTTAAGATTTCCAAAATGTTATGTTCTTATGAATATGATGTGATTGATATTTCTTTTGTTTACCCTTACAGAGCATTTGAGCTCACCCTTATATGTTTTCATTTCCCCAGTATATAAAGAAAGGTTTTAGGTATAAAAAAAGGAAGATCTTTATGGGAGATGTTGAAGATCTTTCACCACGATTAGAAGATTATATTCCGAGTTTCCAAAGACACTAAATTATTACGGTCCTTGCGTGTGTGTTTTTGTTATGTACTAAGTATTCAGAAAAAGTAATTTAATGTCCATGTATGTCAGGCTTCGGGTCTCTACAATAACAGTCAATATGTGCTTAAAAAGGAACCATCAAGTCTATAGTAATGATAAAATCAAACATGTCCATATCATGGGCCAATAAATCCCGTTATATCTCACTCCTTGACATGAAGAGTGCCCAAGAAAGGCCCCGGAGACCTTTCTCTTTCTTTCCCAACAAAATCACCAAATCCATCGGAAAAGATAAGACCTCGGTTGGAAAATTCAATAGTTTCATGAGATTGAATGATATAAAAGACACTCATGCATGAGTGTCAAATAAAACTGAATCTATAGAAGTTATAATTAGAATGTTACCTTGAACATTTGAGGGCATTACATCCTATCCCCCCAATGCTGGGTCTATAGAATGAAGATGCCTAGTATCAGTCTGAGTTTGACCATGACTAGTAGCCTGAGGCTCTTCTCCACAATGACTCTATATATTATATGATCTTGTCATTACACTACGACCATAAAACTGATAACCCACCATCCTGTATAGTTCTATCGGAGCTATCATACCTCTCGATGCTACATTTTTTTTCCTCCCAGACAAGAATGTGTAGCTTTGTAGAATAACTGGAAAACCCCAAATTGTTCAGATCGATGAAAGGATTTGGGAGGAAATCTATAAGCATGTTGAGTTTGTCACAATTTCCCACATTGGTGGAAAACAATGGACCCTACATTAGAATCCATAAATTAAGGAATCCTAGATGGTTGGCCCAAACTACCAACACCCTTCTTCCTTTTCTCGTTACACTTCCTTTTACTTTCTGATGAATTGTTACTTCCCATAACTGACATGACACTAGAGTCACATAACATGACCTTATGGTTAATATTTATTGTAGAAGATAAGTTAAACACTTTAGAATATGTATTTATCATGGAAACAAATACATAATAATATATCTCTAAACATAAACTCAATCCTTTAATCATTTGTCATCACATTAGGGACTATTTCAGGTGCATTACAAACTATCTCTGCAAAACTATTAGCATACTCTATAACTGACTAGTCTCCCGAGACAAGATCTGCGAACTCCCAAAATATATCAAATGCCAAGACCTCCTGGCAGTACTATTCATAGATGATCCTTTAAGTTCTTCCATCTCATATTCTCATTCTTCCCAACTAGAATCTCTCGGTCCCACCACCATTGACTAGGAACCCATATAAAAAACCATGCAAACATTACCTTGACCTCTTCAAGAGTCTCAAAAAACACAAACATTCTCTCTATCTTCTCGAGAAAATCTTGTGCAACCTGATGTTATAATATACCTCATAAATATGGAAGATTATTCATTAGGAACTCCAGGGCTTTATCCTTCGAAGATCTAGGAAGAAATTCCTAAATCAGAGTAGGAACTCGACCATCACCCTGTCCCAGAGCCAGGAAATCTCAAAACATTACATATACCAACATATGATTAGAAGGTGAAGGATAACACTCTTAGGATTCATCCCACAGTTGATGGGGAACTTTCTATTGAATAATGTTGCAACAATAAGATGAAATCACATAATAACATCAATAATACATATGGTTTAAAAAATTTATTAAGAATAATAAACAACAATAAACAAAACATGCTAAATAAATATAATGACCATGCCAAATCACCCCCACCAAGTGTCCATGTGTAGTCAACAACAATAATGTCCCATCTAGAGGAGAATCAAAATGAACATCCCAACATCCCACAATGACTCAGGGTTTATCACGAGGTGTACTGGCTAGGAAATCTACTCACAACAACAAATTAGAGCCTCGATAGTCCATGATCATGTCTTACCATAATCACCCAAAATAAGATGACCCAAATATTTAAACCAGAAAACATCTTTGATACTATTTTTTCATGAAACAACTCGGGTTGTTGTTGCAAATAACGCCCGACCCTATCCATGGCAAGGACCGAATGGTATTCCAAAACCCCACGAGGTTGCACAAGTTCTAGGGTATTAAAACTATAATGATTGAAATATTTACCTTAACATTAATACATGAAACAATAATCAATATAAAATAAAAAAAACTAGAAAACCAAATCAAAAAATCTTTTATAGGGTTTCATATTTAAGTCTACAAGTTTATACAAAACCAAAAGAGGGATACAAAAAAAGGAAACCAAAAACCATATCCAAAACCCACCACTAGGAAAACGGAACATCTACCACAATAAATCCCCACAACACATCCCAAGTGGATCGCTGACATCATAAACCACCATCACCAAAATCATTAACCTTAACTATATCAAAAACTATGACGCCTTTTTACATGAAGGGGTGTAATCAGGTTGTGATATATTGCCCAGTCGGATGTCTCACAAAAAAGAATCCATGATATAAATGTTAAATTACAATTATTATTGAAATTTTAGTAAATGAAATAAAATTTTAGAATAATTTAAAAGGAAATATGATTTTAAATGAATGAATTTTTTTATCGAAAGACATTTAGATTTGAATTTACCCCAAATTCCTCATCGTATGGTGATGGTGTGTGAAACATAGTCAAAGAGCGCTAAACATGTGGAAGGTCCCATGGGTACTAGATAGTACATGGAACTCTAGGGCATCATGTCTTGGTGAAAAGTTGTATAGGAACCATAACCATATATGTTCTCAGGCCCAAGACACTAGAGAGAAGAAATATAAATATTTCTAGTGCTCTCCAATCAAAATCAATTTATTTGGTTAGTGTTGTCATCATCATTCTCAAATGTGAAACTAGTTTTTATCCCCTTCTATATAACTATCATGCTATTATTAGTATTCTATACTAGCTATCATGGATTCCCTTAGACTACACATTCAAGTTTCATTTACCAAAAGACACACTATATTCACACACACAGTCCGAACAAGTTACTACAAACACCAAAAGAAACCATTTTCATACCCAAATACCCTTTCAAAAATCAAAATCACACCAAAACTTTTCCAACAATGATTCAAAATAAAAACACCACCTAATAAATAATTTACTTAATTAATAAAAAATTTCAATGGTTCACAATAATGTATTGTAAAAACAGTTACCATTTTCGAATGTAAATTCTATTTTAAAACAATGGTATATAAAATTACTTCAAAAACTACTTCCATAAAAATTTTATAATTCATGACATATGCTAATGAACACAAGAAATACTAATAAATATATTAAGAAATTTTTAAGCAAGGAATCACACAAATCATGTTGATAATGTTATAGGAAGTTGTTTGAAACCCCAATCACTCCTCAACCACCCGACAAGAACAATTGACTGAGCTATAATCCAAGGGATCTAACAATGAATGTAATAATAATAAACAAAAATAGTAACCCTAGGGATGGAGAAGAGGAAAACCCCAATAAAAGATTCAAAACCCTAAAATATATGGAGATAGGGAAAATAAATAAGGCTTCATTAATTATTCGAGGAGAAAATATGACTCCCTGAAAAATTAATGTAAGAACCTTATTTTCGATAGTGTGTATGACACACAACATTATGATGGTAAGGTAATATAATATTTTTATAATTTATAATATATTTATTATTCTAAGTATATTCTACATATTTCAATTCATGAAACACCAAGTTATCTTGAAATTAATATAACACCATATTATTATACATCATTCAAAAAATGACTTTCCTCTCTATCCTGTGTTACACTAAAAAGTGACTTTCCTCAATGGAATGTTCTATACACAATATCGAGTCCTACTGAGAAGAAATCTGTAATGAAATCATTATTATTTAATATAAAAAGATATAGAATGTGAAATATTATTATAGTTAACTAAAATATTAAAATATATGGTTTACACAACTAAATAATTGGTTAAAAATAAATTATAAATCAATAAAAGAAACTATTGAATATAAAAACTGTATTTTTATAGAAAAAAAATTTTATTCTCACAAATCTGTTTGATCCAAATATAATAAATTAATTACAATTTTTGAGTAATATTAATGTAATATTTATGTTACAAATTTTTTAAATTATTTTTTATATTCACACAATAGATTTGATAAGCATAAGATAATAATAAACTCATAATTTCACAAAAAAACCTATTAAGACATTTTTATTTCCTTTTAATGGATATTATAATTTGAATATTAATTTGTAAAATTTAATTAATATAATTTGATATAATAAACATTATTTTTTTAATAATCTCAAAATTATCTTAGGATTAATTTTTTATATTTTTATGAGAAACATCATTTTTTGATGAATAGTGTAAAATACTACGTTTTAGTTAAAACAACCAATGCATTTAAATTATTATTTTTGTTAAATTATATTTTAAATTTGTTTTAAAGTAAAAATGGATTTATTATTCATATATTAATACAATTTAGTTCATTTTAATAAATTTAACTTTTAAATTGAATAGAAAAACTTAATAATATATTGAACATTTTTCCACAGAATAGAGTTAATATGTCTATTTACAAGATTATCATTAATCCAAATTTTGTAGGTTCTAGGATTTGAATTTTGATAATACAACCTAAAAAATTATAATAAAGATAATATTTTAGGTATAATACAACCAACCTATTTTTTGGAAAAAATGATTATTGAATGTGATTAAAATTAATTACAGTGACTAAGGTGTAATTAGGATTCAAATGCACAAAACCCCAAATATTAAGGGCCCAAATTACCAATAAATTTTTAAAAACCCATTTGGATGGAAATATTTTTTCCATGCACCTTCCATGTCTGAGTTTTGAAAATACGGAAGGAATTTTATTATGTAATAAGATGTTAACAAATAGCTTCTTTTCAAGAATACCAAGTGAGTCATTTTCCTCTCGTATAAAAGGCCACCATATATACCCATTACCCAAACATCTCTGACCTGTTATTAATCATCCAATACCTACCCAAATTTGATAAAAAAAATCATTTCACTTAACCTATTATCCTACATTTGGGAAGAATACCATCCATCGATTGCTCCCAGTTTAAACCAAATGAAGTTACCTGATTAAAAGGTAAGGCCTTTTCTCAATCCCACTAGTTTCATTTCCATTTTCCATCTATAAAATCTCTAAATTATTTTCCTATACAACCAAAATATTATCCTCAATATGCTAGGGATTATTTATTCTCATATTTATATGTACAATTGTACATGCCACAATCTAATGGGTAATGAACATAAAGTTTTGTGGACGGTGAACTGCTGCCTCACGAAATGATAATTGATTTATTATCCATTACTACCACTTATGGCATCCATAATGAGATAAAATCTATTTATATATGTTATATATGTTATTTATAATTTATTCCAATTGTTTAATTTTTATTATAACATACATTTATTCTTTCCGTGTTGTTTAAATAAGATATTCTTGTTTTAGAAATTGTTGACTACAGCCCCATGAAAGGGATGTGAATTTTTTTCACGAGACATGGAATTTATAAATGAATGATCATAATAAAACATAATTTACACAAAAAATAACAATAATATATTGATGAAATAATTACATTTCTGGAAACATAATATATATATATATAATCTCATTTATTACCCCTTCATACATTTTAGAAGATATAATATTATTCATGGACGTGTGGATTGCCGCCTCCTCAACATGATGTGATTCCATTTACATAAAAATATTGTATATATACGTATATATGATTAACTAATATTATTTTTATTATATAATTTTCATTTTAGAAATATTTTTGTTACTTACCTTTTTTGCACAATGATCATTAAAAAATGGGAATGTGACTAATGCATACGTATGACCTGCCATCTCCTAGATTGTAACATTGTCACATTTTCATAAATATATTTAATTATTGACATTAAAAATATAATTTATGTAATAATATGATAAATATTTAATGATAATTATTCTATAAATGTTATATAATTGAACATATGACCATATATGACCAACAATAGTTGTTTTGACACATAAACCTACATTGATCAAAACAATCGACATAATATTACTAGTTTATGCAGTTATGAATAGCATGGTAATAATTTAAATAAAATTAATTATTAACAAGAAAATGGTTATTAATTATATTTAATGTTAACATGTGTTTATTATTCATGAATTTAACAGATGTTCACCCGAAATGAAACACATGGTAAGGGATTTGTGTATCCTTTTCATTACGTAAGGCATACATAATTATTATACATATGAATTCTTATATATGGTTTAATTACTAACACCTTGACATATAATATCATTAAAGCTATTATCTTCATGTTATTTACATGTTTTATTTATTACCTTTGGGTTTTCCAATTAATATTTTACCATATTATTATGGGATTTTCATCTAACTTTTTAAATTTGTGAGATTAATGTCATATTCAAGACATTATTATTTTCTGTGACATAGATACTACCAATTTTGATATATTATATCATGAATCCTTTTACTATAATTATATTTTTTGATTAATTTAATGTCATACCTTTCTGGTGATTATAATTTACATGTTTCAAAGTGGTATGATACACTGTGGGATGTTTAAAGATTATTCTCCAAAAACATAATCTCACTTCCTTTTTTTATTGTCAACTTCCCTTGATGAAATACCATTATTGTAATAATTTTTCATTAGAAATTTAATTTTATTCCAATATAATCATATAATGAAAATTATTATTTCTTAAACCATAAACAATTTTTTTTATATAGTGATTAATTTTACAATTATTTGATTATTAGGGAATTATTAATAGATCTAAATTTCTCATTCAATACAGATATTTGACAAGGAATATTATTTATTTTTATTATTAAATATGGGGAGTTATTTTTATTGTAAATTATGGGAGGATCCAAGATATTATATAGCTCTTCGATGCATTGATAGGTTCTCATGAGTTTAATAATTGTTAAAATGGGGTTTTACCCTTACTTGTAAACTATCTTGTGAATGGTCCTGATTGTAATATGTCATCATGTTCCATAGATATGAAATCCATTATGAAATAATTTCCCTCATAGTATTTTTAGTTGTTATTCATCACTAAGTTTTTGTGTCGACATATCTATGGATACATTTCATTTTATTTAATTGATTAATGGAATGTGTTTTAGTTTCATACCTTCCCATATTTGTTTTTCCTTATCCAGTTATTTGAATGTATGTGTTTCGAGTTATTACCTTTCCATATTTAATAGGTAATTTGATTCTGTTTTTTTTATACATGGAATGTGTGTTTAGTTATTTATATTTCCATAATTACTATTAAAATTGATTTAATATTATTTCTGCTATATTTTTCCCTTAATGAGAATTTAACCTCATCCGTTTTTTGTTTCACTCCCCATGCATCATGGAAGAATTATATGAATGACATGTATGAATATACTAGATGTATTAGAGTTATCCTTTTAGATTATTATTTTTTATAAGAATAATAAATATTTTGTAATTATTGAATCCATTTTTTATACAATTATAATTTATGTATATGGTTACCATGACTACTAAACTGATCGTACATTCAGGGATTGATTCCTTATAATCATGCCATTTTCATTGACAGCAGACACTGGCGTCAAGCTATCAATGGTTCAGTATTTAAAGTTTGTATCAAAATAATTTTATTAGAAATCATGGGAAATTGATTTAGGAAAACCAATCTTATAAAAAATAACACTAAGGAATAATTTTAACAAGTACACTTGAAAACCCTATAATTTTAGTAAGGCATCAATTATGTGGGTCTTAATAGAAATATATCCTTATCTGGATACCAAAATTAGTGTGGTTCTGGAATAGATTTACTTATGAGTAACAACTCTATCACGGTGTTCCGAGCATGACTCAGGGTATCCTGGTACATGAAAATAGGCCTTACTCTACAGCTGGTTTGACACTCTTGGGGGATATGCATTGGATCATCCACATTTTAGGTAAAAATCATTATAATGTATTTTGATACATAATATGTATCCTAGGATAAACAGAAGGTGTTTTAGATTAATGATATTTTTTCATCTATTATAAATCCAACTAATGATATTATAAATAAACCCTAGACCAAGGAAGGACCTATGATGAAATAAAATGGATCAGGTATTTATGTATTGATGTTGTATTGAAAAATCTTATTTAAAATGACATTTAGATATTAATCTAATTTCATGTATGTCTATCATATTTATATTTTGAGGTGATATTAATATGGTTTTAGAAATGGAAAACCTCTATGTCCTATTAAAACCAATCATATCTAGCAGGTATATGAGACTTAAACCTGTGATCAAAGGATGATAAGGTCGTCATGCCAACCACAAACTAATGCAATGACCTTGTTAATTTCTATGTTTTTAGTTAAATAATTTAACAAATAAATAGTAATGATTAACAAGTGGTAACACATTTTATGACTAGAAATTAATATATTAACCATATTTAATTTGGTAGAGGGTTAAAGAAAAATATTAAGAAAATTCATAGTTTTATTATCCTTATGATCCTTTAAAAGTTTATTTTAGTTCTTCAAGCATAAGAAAATTTGTTTTTGGTAATTACTTTTTGAGAGTAATCGGATGAATTATAATTTGTTTAGAGAAAAACCGTAAATTATTATTGTTCATATGAGATTGTAACCTATCATGTATTAATATTTTTTATATTAATGGTTTGTCAAATAATTACCTTACATTAGGAAAATGAAAATGAAATTGAAATGTTGTCCCAATACATATATTTGATGAACTGATGCCTTTCTAAATCATCAAATACTAATGGCATTCTCACACTAAACATTTCATTGATCATTCACTTATTTGTGATAGATGACCTCATTCACTTACTATAAATATTTATTATTATAATTCATGATTTTATCTATACATTCCACTAATTTTTTCCTACATAGAGACGTAACTACATCATATTCCATGTGACCTTTGTACATTTAGTTCTCACTATTATAAAAGATTTTTTATGAACCATTCTTATGTTGTGGACTGTCAAACATTGGAACTATCAAAAATAAATATCACCATTCTCAATTTTAAATAGCGAGGATTAAATTTAAATAAGGTGGGGAAAATGTGAAACCCGAAAAATCAAAAGGTATAACCTTGTATTCGATGGCATATGTGACACACGACATCAAGTGCATAAGGTAATATAATATCTGTATAGTTTATAATATATTTACTATTTAATATATATTCTATATATTTAAATTCTTACAACACTATGTTAGCTTGAAATAAAAAAACATTGATTTTTCAGGCATCAAACGCAACAACAATATTCCTCTACAGCTTGTGTTACACGCAAAATCATCCTTCTTACATGGATGGTGATATATGAAATACCGAGTCTTATAGAGAAACATTATAGAATTTAAAAATTATTATTTATCATAATAAGATATCAACCAGCCATTATGAATAGTATTTACTGACTTATGAAATTATATGTTTTATAGAACTAATTCATTGGTTTAAAATAAATTATAAGTGAATATAAGAATCTATCGAATATTAAAATAATATTTTTATATAAAAATAGTTTTCTACCCACAATGATTTTTTATATTAACATATTAAATTAATTATAATTATTGATTGATATTCCTGTAATATATATGTTATATATTAAATCAATTATTTTTTATTTTCATAAAAAATATTTGATAAGGATAAGATAATAGAAACAAAATTTACATAAAAACCTATTATGGAATTTTTAACACCTTTTAATTGATAACATATTTTAAATCATAATACTTCCACTTTTACGAATATAATTTTATAAAATAAGCTTTATTTTTTTAGTTCAAAATTTAAAAATTAGCTTAAGATGATTTTTTTATTTTTTCTGAGAAAATTCATTTTTTGACAAATAGTGAAGAATAAAGCGTTTTAGTAAAAAATATCCATTCCAATTAAATAATTATTATTGTAAAATTATATTAAAAAATGGTTTTAAAGTCACATTGGTTAAATTATTCATCAAGTAAAACAATTTTGTTTTTATAATCATTTTCCTTTTTAATTGAAAATATAAACATATTAATCTTTTGAACGTTTTTCTACTTAAACTAGTTAATCAGTCTGTCTACGAGATTAGCATTGATCCTAATTTTTTTCTTTTGTGATTTGAATTTTGAAAATAAAACATTCCCAATTGTAATAAAGATAACATTCTTATCTTAATTTTGGATAAAAAGTATTAGTGAAAGTGGTTAAAATTAATTACAATGATTACAATGTAATTAGGGTTAAAATGGAATATAACCTTATGTTTAAGGTGACATGTAACCTAAACACATGTACAACACCAATTTTCTAGAAATATTTAGGTAATTAACCTTCCATTTATTAGTTTTTGTGTTTTTTATGACTTTAATTAGGTAAGAGAATTTCTATAACTAACTTCGTTTTAGGAATACAAAGTGGGCCCTTTTCCTTCTCTATAAAATGCCACAACATCTACCCAATCATTGAACCAATCCATAATATTATGTTTGGATATGATCTTCCCAAATGGACTCCCTAAATCTATCCCCGAGACATTCAATCCTCCATTTTGGCATAATACCTTCCATGGATGCCTTTTGTTTTAAAGCAAAAGAAGTATCTAGATTAAAAGGTAATGTGTTTTCTCAGTCTCTCTTGATTAATTTCAATTATATATCCCAAAAATTACTTTTTTCTATTATTTTACAAAAAACCAACTATTATTAATTTACTAGGTTGTTTTTATGATTAGGGTTAGACCTAAAATTACACACACCACCATATAATAGTTAACAAACATAATGTTTCTATGGATGGTGAACTACTGACTCACGAAATGATGATTGTTCAATTATCCATTACCAGCCCTTATGGTGTCCATTATTATGGTAAATCTATTTATATATCCTATTTTTTTATTTCTAATGTTATATATTTCTCTAATTTGTATTTATAATATACATTTAATCTTTTCATGTTGTGTAAATATGATAATCTCATTTGAGGAAATGCAGACTACCACCCCCTCAAAGTGATGTGATTTGTTTGAATGATACATAGAATGTATAAATTAATTATCATAATGATACATAAGTGACCAAAAAGCAGTAATACTATATTCATGATATAATTATATTTCTTTTAGTATATATAAATAACAGCTATTTTTTACCCTTTCACACACTTTAAAAGAGATAACATTGTTCGTGGACATGTAGACTACTGGATCCTTGAATTTATGTGATTATTTTTATATAATAGAATTATATATATAGGTATATATGATTAAATAATAGGATATTATTTTAATATAATTATCATTTTTCAAATAATACAGTTTCTTTACCTTCTTTCCATAATGATTATTTTAAAATGGAAATGTTAATTATGCATGCGAACGAACTACCATCTATATGACTGTAACATTGGATCATATTCATAACTATAATTAATGATTTATTTTAGAAATAAAATTGATTTAAATTATGGTAATTATTCAAGGATTATTATTCTAGAGTGTTTATAAAATAAACCTTATGAGCATAGTTGGCCAACAATTGTTGTTTGGGCACATATAACGAATTTGGTCAAAACAACCAATGTAATATTAATTTTTTAAGTAGTTGTACACATCATGATAATAAGACAAATAAAATAAATTATAATCATGAAAAATTGTCTAATGAAAGTATAATGCTACCATTAGTTTATTATATAGAAATGTAAAGATTGTTAACCCAAAATGAAACACAAGGTAATGGATTATTGTCTCATTTTCATTAGGTGAGGCATAATTAATTGTTGAATACATAATTTATTATATATAGTGTAATTACTGCCACAATGACATATAATATTATGAAACCTTTTATCTTAATGGTAATTAAATATTTTATTTAATAATTATGGGTATTCTAATTCATTTGTTACGACATTAGTAAGGGATTTTCATCTCACTTTTTAAATATGTGATATTAATATCATTTTCAAAACATACTTATTTTCTTGGCCATAACTGAAGACCATTTTGATATATTATGGCATTAATCCACTTATTATCATGATGTTATAAGATTAAATTAATTTCATGCCTTTCTTATGATTATTATTTAAATGTTTCAATTTTTTGGGTTATATTACCTCATACTTATTTATATTATTCATTATTATGTATATAATTCCATGATAAGGTAACATAAAAAAAATATATTTATATTATATTTTTTTATTCATATTCACACATTTAAATATTTTAATTCACAAAATATAAATTATGATCTTTGTATAGGGTTATCTCCAAATTTCCCTTCAAATTTTATTTTTTGAATATCATATATGCATTGAGATTATATCGATGTAATTTAATTTTAAAATATATTATTTACCATTTTTAATAAATATATGTTTTATTTTTATTCTAATATAATTTCATATAATTATATTATTTTAATTTTAATTTTTTCCCTTTTTGGGGTTCAACTCCTTTCTTTTGTCTTTTTATCCAAATTACTTCACATTTATCTATCAATATTAAACAATTTTAAATTAAATAAATTAAATATATATTTATATATTATCCAATTTTACTCTTTTTTGTGATATATATACTCGTTTTATTTTCTAGTTATTTAGTGGCAATTAAATTTTAATAAAATATCTCCCTCTCTCATTTGATCCATAATATTTCATCCCTTAACTGAATTCCCCAGTCATTCCTTTGATCCCTACTTATGTTTATGATATAATATAATATGAATATTCAATATATATAAATATATATATATATATTACAATAACTTTTAGCATTAACATTTTTAATATATGGATTTATTTAATTAAAATTTTCTATGAAATTTACTTTAAATTCTTAATATTTTCATATATTCCACTATGTGATATATTTAAATTATTATCATCCTCTTATAAAAGGATTCATGTAAATGTTCAGGACTATTAATAAAATTATCTATTGTTTTCATGTGTTATTATTTTCATTGTTATACCCTATGATTGGATCAATGATTTTATATATCTAATTGGGTATGGAGTGTTATCTCTCAATCATTCCACTTTTTTGAGATTCTATTTATCTAATAGTATACTGAAAAAAAACATAAAACTTATCTTTTAAATAACATAATTATGTTTCACCAAACAATTTTTATTGATATATATAAATTTTAAATGTCCCTTAATGTCGATTTATACATTACAAATTCTGATGTTTTTTAGGAGAACAATACATTTTTCTATCATTCCATTTTATATTATAATTTTATTTATATAATATTAATATGATATGTAATTTATTGTAAATATCAAATATAATTTTATATTATTTTATGGAAATATCATTTGCATATCAATTTATTATGACATATATTTTTTTTCAAATGAATCATATCTTTCCCTCTATTTAATTGTATTTCATACATGTTCTTTTTCTGTCTTCTATTTCTTCAAAAATAATTATAGATATTTATTTTAATTTTCTTATTCCATGTTCTACAAATAAAAGTTATATATATATATATATATATATTATCTAAAAAAATATGTGGACAAATATCATTTTTTTATAAATGATCAAATTCAAAATTTCATTTACCCATTGTATCCCTGAAATTTTTAGACATCGCGTGAATGAACATTCACATAATTCAATACCATTTACATCCCACCATGTTATCTTTAGTAATGTTTTAATTATGATATTATAGGTACTTTTTATTTATCGTATCATCTATGCCTTCCCATTATATTATCATTATACCTCATGTAGATTTATTATATAAAAAATTTAATTTTTAGTTGTTAATCATGTAATGGAATTTAAAGAACTGTGAAATGATATACATATTGGGAAAATAATTTATCTTGGTGAATTATAGTTAGAAAAAATCTTAAATTTATGTACATATGTGGTAAAAAAAGTTCATAATATTTTGGTGATGGGAATATAGGGATGTCCATAATGTTGTGATTATCTGGGTGGTTTCCCAAGACATAATGTTATAATATCCTATGATTTTATATATTCTATAATCTTATGAAATTTTAGTATTTCAATGTCCCTGTATTATTCCATTGAAATTTATTAATATTATGGAAATTATATTTTTCATGGTTTTATATATACATTATTTTAAAATACACATTCATGTTTCTCAAACATATGATTATATATATAAGATTTCTTTATGTATTATATGTTATTCTCCATATTAGTTTTTAGCACACCAATTATTTTTTAATATGTATTTCCCCATTATTTTCAAAATATTAATAATTTTACATGGGAATTATGTTATAATATTAGACATCTCAATCCAGATTCCACTGAACAGTTCCCTAAACTGGTGGGCCACATTGAATCAAGCATGCCTCCACATATAAAAGACGCTACCAATGTGCAATGATTGTATACAGTGGTGTGTTGAGAGGACGATACCCTCATGAATCATAGTAGAAAACTAGAGGAATACATAGATAAATTATATATAAAAATAAATATCATAAAATTGGAAGTAAAAGGTAAAGAATTCACTATCAATACATATCCAACAACTAGAATCATTTGAAGAATGTTGAAATGTAATATTTACATAAAAAGGAACATATATTAATGGTATAAAATTCATGTATAAATTATAAAAACACCCAAAATAATATCACCATTAGAATTAAAATCCATATCTTGGACATGTGTTTCCATGATCTCATTCTATTATAAGATCATGTATGAACAATTGGGAACATTCTCTAATCCCTACTATATCCACAAAATATATTAATATACCATCAATAAAACCAATAGAGATCGACATAAATTCAGTAGGCCTCCATTAATAGTTTCAATAAATATTCAGTCAGTTCTTATAATATGAATGTTTTTAGGAAATAAAGGAAATCAGTAACAAGTCTTAATGGGTCAACTCTCGTTCTAGATGGACTTTGAGCTAATTATACCTATTTAATCCTAATGTGAATAGTCTGTCATTAATTAAACATGTGTATACACACATATGTACTTTATTAATTTTGATTTCTACATCTGTATATATGTATAATAGAACTAGACTGATCCAAAAGAAAAAATAATGTTCCCATAAGCTACATGAAGATTATCACAAGTGTTAAGGGACATAATTATTTGTATCACAAAACCAAGGGACTCCATGACCATCATAAAGTATTAGGGTCTTCGTGCCCGCATATCAATATTGGGTTCTCTATACCCAATGTCATAATAATATGATTTTTTGTGATTGTATATAAATATAAGGCTCGTATTTTTCATATATACTATTAGGGCCTCTATGCCGAATTCATAATCATATGGGGAACCATGCCCACTGGTCCTATATAAAATTTAATAATACCCGAGTGTCTCAATACTTGTATCATTGTTGTCAGTTGTGAAACCCATTAATCATGAATAATGACGTTCTCCATGAAAATATGTCACTTTAGATGAAGGGTTGTGACACACGTATATAACAACAATATATGAATGTATTGTAAGACCATCCTATAATATTTAAGGGTTTATAATCCCAAATTATAACCTAAGGGTCTCCATGCCTGATAACATTAATTATAAATAGTCATGGCTGTCAAAAAAGACAATTATTTATTCAAAATCCATTTACATTCAATAATAATAAGGGAATAAAAATTATCCCATTTAATTAGGCGACATGGTCATACTCCTCACCTTCATTCATTAGATAATAAGTTGATCAGTGTATTATCCATTCCATGCCACTTCATTCATCAATTGCCAATAATAATGTCACTATTTAGATGTGAAATCAAACACACCTATATGTGTTTGGCTATATAATCATAAATTGAATAATTAATTTCAAGGACACATACATAAATATTTAATATATTTAGGTTTTCAACCTCACAAGTGTCTTTAGATATAACATGGTAATTGGGTAATTTAATGGGAAACCAATTTATGATAGAAAAAATACAGGGGAATCACACAGTGACATCAATGTGTTGAAAAATGAGACATGTTATTAATGATATCAAAATTGAGCGATAAGAACTATACCCCCTACCACATGACTATATAGGATCACTCATCATGTACAATCCTTGGTTATGGTAAATAATAGGATAAATTGTAAAAAAATTAAAAATGCCCTGTAAATTGGGAATCTAGGCTTATACCTAATTAATATCTTTGATGAAAATAAAAACTACGAATGACTCAAAATCAATAAAGATCATTCCAATTTACATCCAATGAGAAAAAGAGATATCAAACATGATTCTAGATTATAATTTTATCCAACAACATAGGTTGAACCACCGATGGAGTCAATGGGAGATGAAAACCACTTACACATAGAAAAATAGTTGAAGTTAGAGGTTGGTGTGAAAATAGAACTCAATAAATGTAAAAATTTTATTTTCCCAAAACAAATATGCAGTTTTTAGTTCATCCAAATGGTTGGACAAATCAAGTATCAATCTTGGACATGAACTTCTATAAGGGGAGACCCACGTGGTTTGATTGTATAGTTTAAGAAACAATATTCCAACTATAACATTCACCTCTACTAAAAACTACAATGTTTTGGGATGGTTGTGTTGACATGGGTGCATCGTAATGGAAAAATGTTTCCCCTTGTATAAACTTTAAAAATCCCCCATGTAGTTACTAGAAACTGTAAGCGATGTGAAACGAGGCTTCTACTATCTATAAAGCCTAGTGCTTTCTTCCACTAAGTAGGGTTGTGATCTCAGAAAAGCCTCAAACAAACCCATTTACTCTGTAACCTCATTTGGAATTTATATTAGGTTAAATGAATAATTACAATTGAAATTAAAGAATATTTACCTTATTGAAAACCCATAATAATATAGTCATTCCCCCATAAAATCACTCATACTAGTAATTCCCATCAATGGGTGGTAAAACTCTATATGATAACAACCTTGGCCCATGAGAATGTATATCAACCTCCCTATCCCATTTATTATCTTATACACAACTATGCTACCATAAAACATGTAATAATGGGAAAGGTAGCCTCGAATTCCTCATCGTATGGTGATGGTGTGTAAAACATAGTCAAAGAGCGCTAAACATGTGGGAGGTCCCATGGGTACTAGATATTACATGGAACTCTAGGGAATCATGTCTTGGTGAAAAGTTGTATAGGAACCATAACCATATATGTTCTCAGGCCCAAGACACTAGAGAGAAGAAATATAAATATTTCTAGTGCTCTCCAATCAAAATCAATTTTTTTGGTTAGTGTTGTCATCATCATTCTCAAATGTGAAACTAGTTTTTATCCACTTCTATATAACTATCATGCTATTATTAGTATTCTATACTAGCTATCATGGATTCCCTTAGACTGCACATTCAAGTTTCATTTACCAAAAGACACACTATATTCACACACACAGTCCGAACAAGTTACTACAAACACCAAAAGAAACCATTTTCATGCCAAAATACCCTTTCAAAAATCAAAATCACACCAAAACTTTTCCAACAATGATTCAAAATACAAACACCACGTAATAAATAATTTACTTAATTAATAAAAAATTTCAATGGTTCACAATAATGTATTGTAAAAACATTTACCATTTTCGAATGTAAATTCTATTTTAAAACAATGGTATATCAAATTACTTCAAAAACTACTTCCATAAATATTTTATAATTCATGACATATGCTAATGAACACAAGAAATACTAATAAATATATTAAGAAATTTTTAAGCATGGAATCACACAAATCAAGTTGATAATGTTATAGGAAGTTGTTTGAAACCCCAATCACTCCTCAACCACCCCACAAGAACAATTGACTGAGCTATAATCCAAGGGATCTAACAATGAATGTAATAATAATAAACAAAAATACTAACCCTAAGGATGGAGAAGATGAAAACCCCAATAAAAGATTCAAAACCCTAAAATATATAGAGATTGGGAAAATAAATAAGGCATCATTAATTATTCGAGGAGAAAATATGACTCCCTGAAAAATTAATGTAAGAACCTTATTTTTGATAGTGTGTATGACACACAACATCATGATGGTAAGGTAATATAATATTTTTATAATTTATAATATATTTATTATTCTAAGTATATTCTACATATTTCAATTCATGAAACACCAAGTTATCTTGAAATTAATATAACACCATGTTATTATACATCATTCAAAAAATGACTTTCCTCTCTATCCTGTGTTACACTAAAAAGTGACTTTCCTCAATGGAATGTTCTATACACAATATCGAGTCCTACTGAGAAGAAATCTGTAATGAAATCATTATTATTTAATAGAAAAAGATATAGAATGTGAAATATTATTAGAGTTAACTAAAATATTAAAATATATGGTTTACACAACTAAATAATTGGTTAAAAATAAATTATAAATCAATAGAAGAAACTATTGAATATAAAAAGTTTATTTTTATAGAAAAAAAAATTTATTCTCACAAATCTGTTTGATCCAAATATAATAAATTAATTACAATTTGTGAGTAATATTAATGTAATATTTATGTTACAAATTTTGTAAATTATTTTTTATATTCACACAATAGATTTGATAAGCATAAGATAATAATAAACTCATAATTTCACAAAAAAACCTATTAAGACATTTTTATTTCCTTTTAATGGAGATTATAATTTGAATATTAATTTGTAAAATTTAATTAATATAATTTTATATAATAAACATTGTTTTTTTAATAATCTCAAAATTATCTTAGGATTAATTTTTGATATTTTTATGAGAAACATCATTTTTTGATGAATAGTGTAAAATACTACGTTTTAGTTAAAACAACCAATGCATTTAAATTATTATTTTTGTTAAATTATATTTTAAATTTGTTTTAAAGTAAAAATGGATTTATTATTAATATATTAATACAATTTAGTTCATTTTAATAAATTTAACTTTTAAATTGAATAGAAAAACTTAATAATATATTGAACATTTTTCCACAGAATAGAGTTAATATGTCTAATTACGAGATTATCATTAATCCTAATTTTGTAGGTTCTAGGATTTGAATTTTGATAATACAACCTAAAAAATTATAATAAAGATAATATTTTAGGTATAATACAACCAACCTATTTTTTGGAAAAAAATGATTATTGAATGTGATTAAAATTAATTACAGTGACTAAGGTGTAATTAGGATTCAAATGCCCAAAACCCCAAATATTAAGGGCCCAAACTACCAATAAATTTGTAAAAACCCATTTGGATGGAAATATTTTTTCCATGAACCTTCCATTTCTGAGTTTTGAAAATACGGAATGAATTTTATTATGTAATAAGATGTGTACAAATATCTTCTTTTCAAGAATACCAAGTGAGTCATTTTCCTCTCCTATAAAAGGCCACCACATATACCCATTACCCAAACATCTCTGACCTGTTATTAATCATCCAATACCTACCCAAATTTGATAAAAAAATCCTTTCACTTAACCTATTATCCTACATTTGGGAAGAATACCATCCATCGATTGCTCCCAGTTTAAACCAAATGAAGTTACCTGATTAAAAGGTAAGGCCTTTTCTCAATCCCACTAGTTTCATTTCCATTTTCCATCTATAAAATCTCTAAATTATTTTCCTATACAAACAAAATATTATCCTCAATATGCTAGGGATTATTTATTCTCATATTTATATGTACAATTGTACATGCCACAATCTAATGGGTAATGAACATAAAGTTTTGTGGACGGTGAACTGCTGCCTCACGAAATGATGATTGATTTATTATCCATTACCGCCACTTATGGCATCCATAATGAGATAAAATCTATTTATATATGTTATATATGTTATTTGTAATTTATTCCAATTATTTAATTTTTATTATAACATACATTTATTCTTTCCATGTTGTTTAAATAAGACATTCTTGTTTCAGAAACTGTTGACTACAGCCCCATGAAAGGGATGCGAATTTTTTTCATGAGACATGGAATTTATAAATGAATGATCATAATAAAACATAATTTACACAAAAAATAACAATAATATATTGATGAAATAATTACATTTCTGGAAACATAATATATATATATATATAATCTCATTTATTACCCCTTCATACATTTTAGAAGATATAATATTATTCATGGACGTGTGGATTGCCGCCTCCTCAACATGATGTGATTCCATTTACATAAAAATATTGTATATATACGTATATATGATTAAATAATATTATTTTTATTATATAATTTTCATTTTAGAAATATTTTTGTTACTTACCTTTTTTGCACAATGATCATTAAAAAATGGGAATGTGACTAATGCATACGTATGACCTGCCATCTCCTAGATTGTAACATTGTCTCATTTTCATAAATATATTTAATTATTGACATTAAAAATATAATTTATGTAATAATATGATAAATATTTAATGATAATTATTCTATAAATGTTATATAATGGAACATATGACCATATATGACCAACAATAGTTGTTTTGACACATAAACCTACATTGATCAAAACAATCAACATAATATTACTAGTTTATGTAGTTATGAATAAAATGGTAATAATTTAAATAAAATTAATTATTAACAAGAAAAGGGTTATTAATTATATTGAATGTTAACATGTGTTTATTATTCATGAATTTAACAGATGTTCACCCGAAATGAAACACATGGTAATGGATTTGTGTATCCTTTTCATTACGTAAGGCATACATAATTATTATACATATGAATTCTTATATATGGTTTAAATACTAACACCTTGACATATAATATCATTAAAGCTATTATCTTCATGTTAATTACATGTTTTATTTATTATCTTTGGGTTGTCCAATTAATATTTTACCAAATTATTATGGGATTTTCATCTAACTTTTTAAATTTGTGAGATTAATGTCATATTCAAGACATTATTCTTTTCTGTGACATAGATACTACCAATTTTGATATATTATATCATGAATCCTTTTATTATAATTATATTTTTTGATTAATTTAATGTCATACCTTTCTGGTGATTATAATATACATGTTTCAAAGTGGTATGATACACTGTGGGATGTTTAAAGATTATTCTCCAAAAACATAATCTCACTTCCTTTTTTTATTATAAACTTCCCTTGATGAAATACCATTATTGTAATAATTTTTCATTAGAAATTTAATTTTATACCAATATAATCATATAATGAATATTATTATTTCTTAAACCATAAACAATTTTTTATATAGTGATTAATTTTACAATTATTTGATTATTAGGGAATTATTAATAGATCTAAATTTCTCATTCAATACAGATATTTGACAAGAAATATTATTTATTTTTATTATTACATATGGGGAATTATTTTTATTGTAAATTATGGGAGGATCCTAGATATTATATAGCTCTTCGATGCATTGATAGGTTCTCATGAGTTTAATAATTGTTAAAATGGGGTTTTACCCTTACTTGTAAACTATCTTGTGAATGGTCCTGATTGTAATAAGTCCTCATGTTCCATAGACATGAAATCCATTATGAAATAATTTCCCTCATAGTATTTTTAGTTGTTATTCATCACTGAGTTTTTGTGTCGACATATCTATGGATACATTTCATTTTATTTAATTGATTAATGGAATGTGTTTTAGTTTCATACCTTCCCATATTTGTTTTTCCTTATCCAGTTATTTGAATGTAAGTGTTTCAAGTTATTACCTTTCCATATTTCATAGGTAATTTGATTCTGTTTTTTTATACATGGAATGTGTGTTTGGTTATTTATATTTCCATAATTACTATTAAAATTGATTTAATATTATATCTGCTATATTTTTCCCTTAATGAGAATTTAACCTCATCCGTTTTTTGTTTCACTCCCCATGCATCATGGAAGAATTATATGAATGACATGTATGAATATACTAGATGTATTAGAGTTATCCTTTTAGATTATTATTTTTTAGAAGAATAATAAATATTTTGTAATTATTGAATCCATTTTTTATACAATTATAATTTATGTATATGGTTACCATGACTACTAAACTGATCGTACATTCAGGGATTGATTCCTTATAATCATGCCATTTTCATTGATAGCAGACACTGGCGTCAAGCTATCAATGGTTCAGTATTTAATGTTTGTATCAAAAGAATTTTATTACAAATCATGGGAAATTGATTTAGGAAAACCAATCTTATAAAAAATAACCCTAAGGAATAATTTTAACAAGTACACTTGAAAACCCTATAATTTTAGTAAGGCATCAATTATGTGGGTCTTAATAGAAATATATCCTTATCTGGATACCAAAATTAGTGTGGTTCTGGAATAGATTTACTTATGAGTAACAACTCTATCACGGTGTTCCGAGCATGACTCAGGGTATCCTGGTACATGAAAATAGGCCTTACTCTACAGCTGGTTTGACACTCTTGGGGGATATGCATTGGATCATCCACATTTTAGTTAAAAATAATTATAATGTATTTGGATACATAATATGTATCCTAGGATAAACCGAAGGTGTTTTAGATTAATGATATTTTTTCATCTATTATAAATCCAACTAATGATATTATAGATAAACCATAGACCAAGGAAGGACCTATGTTGAAATAAAATGGATTAGGTATTTATGTATTGATGTTGTATTGAAAAATATTATTTAAAATTCCATTTAGATATTAATCTAATTTCATGTATGTCTATCATATTTATATTTTGAGGTGATATTAATATGGTTTTAGAAATGGAAAACCTCTATGTCCTGTTAAAACCAATCATATCTAGCAGGGATATGAGACTTAAACCTATGATCAAAGGATGATAAGGTCGTCATGCCAACCACAAACTAATGCAATAACCTTGTTAATTTTCTATGTTTTTATTTAAATAATTTAACAAATAAATATTAATGATTAACAAGTGGTAACACATTTTATGACTAGAAATTAATATATTAACCATATTTAATTTGGTAGAGGGTTAAAGAAAAATATTATGAAAATTCATAGTTTTATTAGCCTTATGATCCTTTAAAAGTTTATTTTAGTTCTTCAAGCATAAGAAAATTTGTTTTTGGTAATTACTTTTTGAGAGTAATCGGATGAATTATAATTTGTTTAGAGAAAAACAGTAAATTATTATTGTTCATATGAGATTGTAACCTATCATGTAATAATATTTTTTATATTAATGGTTTGTCAAATAATTACCTTACATTAGGAAAATGAAAATGAAATTGAAATGTTGTCCCAATACATATATTTGATGAACTGATGCCTTTATAAATCATCAAATACTAATGGCATTCTCACACTAAACATTTCATTGATCATTCACTTATTTGTGATAGATGACCTCATTCACATACTATAAATATTTATTATTATAATTCATGATTTTATCTATACATTCCACTAATTATTTCCTACATAGAGACGTAACTACATCATATTCCATGTGACCTTTGTACATTCAGTTCTCACTATTATAAAAGATTTTTTATGAACCATTCTTATGTTGTGGAATTTCAAACATTGGAACTATCAAAAATAAATATCACCATTCTCAATTTTAAATAGCGAGGATTAAATTTAAATAAGGTGGGGAAAATGTGAAACCCCAAAAAACAAAAGGTATAACCTTGTATTAGATGGCATATGTGACACACGACATCAAGTGCATAAGGTAATATAATATCTGTATAATTTATAATATATTTACTATTTAATATATATTCTATATATTTAAATTCATAGAACACTATGTTAGCTTGAAATAAAAAACATTGATTTTTCAGGCATCAAACGCAACAACAATATTCCTCTACAGCTTGTGTTACACGCAAAATCATCCTTCTTACATGGATGGTGCTATATGAAATACCGAGTCTTATAGAGAAACATTATAGAATTTAAAAATTATTATTTATCATAATAAGATATCAACCAGCCATTATGAATAGTATTTACTGACTTATGAAATTATATGTTTTATAGAACTAATTCATTGGTTTAAAATAAATTATAAGTGAATATAAGAATCTATTGAATATTAAAATAATATTTTTATACAAAAATAGTTTTCTACCCACAATGATTATTTATATTAACATATTAAATTAATTATAATTATTGATTGATATTACTGTAATATATATGTTATATATAAAATCAATTATTTTTTATTTTCATAAAAAATATTTGATAAGGATAAGATAATAGAAACAAAATTTACATGAAAACCTATTATGGAATTTTTAACACCTTTTAATGGATAACATATTTTTAATCATAATACTTCCACTTTTACGAATATAATTTTATAAAATAAGCTTTATTTTTTTAGTTCAAAATTTAAAAATTAGCTTAAGATGATTTTTTTATTTTTTCTGAGAAAATTCATTTATTGATAAATAGTGAAGAATAAAGCGTTTTAGTAAAAAATATCCATTCCAATTAAATAATTATTATTGTAAAATTATATTAAAAAATGGTTTTAAAGTCACATTGGTTAAATTATTCATCAAGTAAAACAATTTTGTTTTTATAATAATTTTCTTTTTTAATTGAAAATATAAACATATTAATCTTTTGAACGTTTTTCTACTTAAACTAGTTAATCAGTCTGTCTACGAGATTAGCATTGATCCTAATTTCTTTCTTCTGTGATTTGAATTTTGAAAATAAAACATTCCCAATTGTAATAAAGATAACATTCTTATCTTAATTTTGGATAAAAAGTATTAGTGAAAGTGGTTAAAATCAATTACAATGATTACAATGTAATTAGGGTTAAAATGGAATATAACCTTATGTTTAAGGTGACATGTAACCTAAACACATGTACAACACCAATTTTCTAGAAATATTTAGGTAATTAACCTTCCATTTATTAGTTTTGGTGTTTTTTATGACTTTAATTAGGTAATAACATTTCTATAACTAACTTCGTTTTAGGAAGACAAATTGGGCCCTTTTCCTTCTCTATAAAATGCCACAACATCTACCCAATCATTGAACCAATCCATAATATTATGTTTGGATATGATCTTCCCAAATGGACTCCCTAAATCTATCCCCGAGACATTCAATCCTCCATTTTGGCATAATACCTTCCATGGATGCCTTTTGTTTTAAAGCAAAAGAAGTATCTAGATTAAAAGGTAATGTGTTTTCTCAGTCTCTCTTGATTAATTTCAATTATATATCCCATAAATTACTTTTTTCTATTATTTTACAAAAAACAACTATTATTAATTTACTAGGTTGTTTTTATGATTAGGGTTAGACCTAAAATTACACACACCATCGTATAATAGTTAACAAACATAATGTTTCTATGGATGGTGAACTACTGACTCACGAAATGATGATTGTTCAATTATCCATTACCAGCCCTTATGGTGTCCATTATTATGGTAACTCTATTTATATATCCTATTTTTTTATTTCTAATGTTATATATTTCTCTAATTTGTATTTATAATATACATTTAATCTTTCCATGTTGTGTAAATATGATAATCTCATTTGAGGAAATGCAGACTACCACCCCCTCAAAGTGATGTGATTTGTTTGATTGATACATAGAATGTATAAATTAATTATCATAATGATACATAAGTGACCAAAAAGCAGTAATACTATATTCATGATATAATTATATTTCTTTTAATATATATAAATAACAACTATTTTTTACCCTTTCACACACTTTAAAAGAGATAACATTGTTCGTGGACATGTAGACTACTGGATCCTTGACTTTATGTGATTATTTTTATATAATAGAATTATATATATAGGTATATATGATTAAATAATAGGATATTATTTTAATATAATTATCATTTTTCAAATAATACAGTTTCTTTACCTTCTTTCCATAATGATTATTTTAAAATGGAAATGTTACTTATGCATACGAACGAACTACCATCTATATGACTGTAACATTGGCTCATATTCATAACTATAATTAATGATTTATTTTAGAAATAAAATTGATTTAAATTATGGTAATTATTCAAGGATTATTATTCTAGAGTGTTTATAAAATAAACCTTATGAGCATAGTTGGCCAACAATTGTTGTTTGGGCACATATAACGAATTTGGTCAAAACAACCAATGTAATATTAATTTTTTAAGTAGTTGTACACATCATGATAATAAGACAAATAAAAGAAATTATAATCATGAAAAATTGTCTAATAAAAGTATAATGTTACCATTAGTTTATTATATAGAAATGTAAAGATTGTTAACCCAAAATGAAACACAAGGTAATGGATTATTGTCTCATTTTCATTACGTGAGGCATAATTAATTGTTGAATACATAATTTATTATATATAGTGTAATTACTGCCACAATGACATATAATATTATGAAACCTTTTATCTTATTGGTAATTAAATGTTTTATTTAATAATTATGGGTATTCTAATTCATCTGTTACGACATTAGTAAGGGATTTTCATATCACTTTTTAAATATGTGATATTAATATCATTTTCAAAACATACTTATTTTCTTGGCCATAACTGAAGACCATTTTGATATATTATGGCATTAATCCACTTATTATCATGATGTTATAAGATTAAATTAATTTCATGCCTTTCTTATGATTATGATTTAAATGTTTCAATTTTTTGGGTTATATTACCTCATACTTATTTATATTATTCATTATTATGTATATAATTCTATGATAAGGTAACATTCAAAAAAAATATATTTATATTATATTTTTTTATTCATATTCACACATTTAAATATTTTAGTTCACAAAATATAAATTATGATCTTTGTATAGGGTTATCTCCAAATTTCCCTTCAAATTTTATTTTTTGAATATCATATATGCATTGAGATTATATCGATGTAATTTAATTTTAAAATATATTATTTTCCATTTTTAATAAATATATGTTTTATTTTTATTCTAATATAATTTCATATAATTCTTTTATTTTAATTTGAATTTTTTCCCTTTTTGAGGTTCAACTCCTTTCTTTTGTCTTCTTATCCAAATTACTTCACATTTATCTATCAATATTAAACAATTTTAAATTAAATAAATTAAATATATATTTATATATTATCCAATTTTACTCTTTTTTGGGATATATATATTCGTTTTATTTTCTAGTTATTTAGAGGCAATTAAATTTTAATAAAATATCTCCCTCTCTCATTTGATCCATAATATTTCATCCCTTAACTGAATTCCCCAATCATTCCTTTGATCCCTACTTAAGTTTCTGATATAATATAATATGAATATTCAATATATATAAATATATATATATATATATTACAATAACTTTTAGCATTAACATTTTTAATATATGGATTTATTTAATTAAAATTTTCTATGAAATTTACTTTAAATTCTTAATATTTTCATATATTCCACTATGTGATATATTTAAATTATTATCATCCACTTATAAAAGGATTCATGTAAATGTTTAGGACTATTAATAAAATTATCTATTGTTTTCATGTGTTATTATTTTCATTGTTATACCCTATGATTGGATCAATGATTTTATATATCTAATTGGGTATGGAGTGTTATCTCTCAATCATTCCACTTTTTTGAGATTCTATTTATCTAATAGTATACTGAAAAAAAACATAAAACTTATCTTTTAAATAACATAATTATGTTTCACCATACAATTTTTATTGATATATATAAATTTTAAATGTCCCTTAATGTCGATTTATACATTACAAATTCTGATGTTTTTTATGAGAACAATACATTTTTATATCATTCCATTTTATATTATAATTTTATTTATATAATATTAATGTGATATGTAATTTATTGTAAATATCAAATATTATTTTATATTATTTTATGGAAATTTCATTTGCATATCAATTTATTATGACATATTTTTTTTTCAAATGAATCATATCTTTCCCTCTATTTAATTATATTTCATACATGTTCTTTTTCTGTCTTCTATTTCTTCAAAAATAATTATATATATTTATTTTAATTTTCTTATTCCATGTTCTAAAAATAAAAGTTATATATATATATATATATATATATTATCTGAAAAAATATGTGGACAAATATCATTTTTTATAAATGATCAAATTCAAAAATTCATTTACCCATTGTATCCCTGAAATTTTTAGACATCGCGTGAATGATCTTTCACATAAATCAATACCATTTACATCCCACCATGTTATCTTTAGTAATGTTTTAATTATGATATTATAGGTACTTTTTATTCATCGTATCATCTATGCCTTCCCATTATATTATCATTATACCTCATGTAGATTTATTATATAAAAAATTTAATTTTTAGTGGTTAATCATGTAATGGAATTTAAAGAATTGTGAAATGATATACATATTGGGAAAATAATTTATCTTGGTGAATTATAGTTAGAAAAAATCTTAAATTTATGTACATATGTGGTAAAAAAGTTCATAATATTTTGGTGATGGGAATATAGGGATGTCCATAATGTTGTGATTATCTGGGTGGTTTCCCAAGACATAATGTTATAATATCCTATGATTTTATATATTCTATAATCTTATGAAATTTTAGTATTTCAATGTCCCTTTATTATTCCATTTAAATTTATTAATATTATGGAAATTATATTTTTCATGGTTTTATATATACATTATTTTAAAATACACATTCATGTTTCTCAAACATATGATTATATATATAAGATTTCTTTATGTATTATATGTTATTCTCCATATTAGTTTTTAGAACACCAATTATTTTTTAATATGTATTTCCCCATTATTTTCAATATATTAATAATTTTACATGGGAATTATGTTATAATATTAGACATCTCAATCCAGATTCCACTGAACAGTTCCATAAACTGGTGGGCCACATTGAATCAATCATGCCTCCACATATAAAAGGCGCTACCAATGTGCAATGATTGTATACAGTGGTGTGTTGAGAGGACGATACCCTCATGAATCATAGTAGAAAACTAGAGGAATACATAGATAAATTATATATAAAAATAAATATCATAAAATTGGAAGTAAAAGGTAAAGAATTCATTATCAATACATATCCAACAACTAGAATCATTTGAAGAATGTTGAAATGTAATATTTACATAAAAAGGAACATAGATGAATGGTATAAAATTCATGTATTAAATGATAAAAATACCCAAAATAATATCTCCATTAGAATTAAAATCCATATCTTGGACATGTGTTTCCATGATCTCATTCTATTATAAGATCATGTATGAACAATTGGGAACATTCTCTAATCCCTACTATATCCACAAAATATATTAATATACCATCAATAAAACCAATAGAGATCGACATAAATTCAGTAGGCCTCCATTAATAGTTTCAATAAATATTCAGTCAGTGCTTATAATATGAATGTTTTTAGGAAATAAAGGAAATCAGTAATAAGTCTTAATGGGTCAACTCACGTTCTAGATGTACTTTGAGCTAATTATACCTATTTAATCCTAATGTGAATAGTCTGTCATTAATTAAACATGTGTATACACACATATGTACTTTATTAATTTTAATATCTACATCTGTATATATGTATAATAGAACTAGACTGATCCAAATGAAAAAATAATGTTCCCATAAGCTACATGAAGAGTATCACAAGTGCTAAGGGACATAATTATTTGTATCACAAAACCAAGGGACTCCAGGACCATCATAAAGTATTAGGGTCTTCGTGCCCGCATATCAATATTGGGGTCTCTATACCCAATGTCATAATAATATGATTTTTTTTGATTGTATATAAATATAAGGCTCGTATTTTTCATATATACTATTAGGGCCTCTATGCCGAATTCATAAACATATGGGGAACCATGCCCACTGGTCCTATAAAAAATGTAATAATACCCGAGTGTCTCAATACTTGTATCATTGTTGTCAGTTGTGAAACACATTAATCATGAATAATGACGTTCTCCATGAAAATATGTCACTTTAGATGAAGGGATGTGACACACGTATATAACAACAATATATGAATGTATTGTAAGACCATCGTATAATATTTAAGGGTTTATAATCCCAAATTATAACCTAAGGGTCTCCATGCCTGATAACATTAATTATAAATAGTCATGGCTGTCAAAAAAGACAATTATTTATTCAAAATCCATTTACATTCAATAATAATAAGGGAATAAAAATTATCCCATTTAATTAGGAGACATGGTCATACTCCTCACCTTCATTCATTAGATAATAAGTTGATCAGTGTATTATCCATTCCACGCCACTTCATTCATCAATTGCCAATAATAATGTCACTATTTAGATGTGAAATCAAACACACCTATATGTGTTAGGCTATATAATCATAAATTGAATAATTCATTTCAAGGACACATACATAAATATTTAATATATTTAGGTTTTCAACCTCACAAGTGTCTTTAGATATAACATGGTAATTGGGTAATTTAATGGGAAACCAATTTATGATAGAACAAATATAGGGGAATCACACAGTGACATCAATGTGTTGAAAAATGAGACATGTTATTAATGATATCAAAATTGAGCGATAAGAACTATACCCCCTACCACATGACTATATAGGATCACTCATAATGTACAATCCTTGGTTATGGTAAATAATAGGATAAATTGTAAAAAAAATACAAATGCCCTATAAATTGGGAATCTAGGTTTATACCTAATTAATATCTTTGATGAAAATAAAAACTACGAATGACTCAAAATCAATAAAGATCATTCAAATTTACATCCAATGAGTAAAAGAGATATCAAACATGATTCTAGATTATAATTTTATCCAACAACATAGGTTGAACCACCGATGGAGTCAATGGGAGATGAAAACCACTTACACATAGAAAAATAGTTGAAGTCAGAGGTTGGTGTGAAAATAGAACTCCTTAAATGTAAAAATTTTATTTTCCCAAAACAAATATGCAGTTTTTAGTTCATCCAAATGGTTGGACAAATCAAGTATCAATCTTGGACATGAACTTCTATAAGGGGAGACCCACGTGGTTTGATTTTATAGTTTAAGAAACAATATTCCAACTATAACATTCACCTCTACTAAAAACTACAATGTTTTGGGATGGTTGTGTTGACATGGGTGCATCGTAATGGAAAAACGTTTCCCCTTGTATAAACTTTAAAAATCCCCCATGTAGTTACTAGAAACTGTAAGGGATGTGAAACGAGGCTTCTACTATCTATAAAGCCTAGTGCTTTCTTCACTAAGTAGGGTTGTGATCTCAGAAAAGCCTCAAACAAACCCATTTACTCTGTAACCTCATTTGGAATTTATATTAGGTTAAATGAATAATTACAATTGAAATTAAAGAATATTTACCTTATTGAAAACCCATAATAATATAGTCATTCCCCCATAAAAGCACTCATACTAGTAATTCCCATCAATGGGTGGTAAAACTCTATATGATAACAACCTTGGCCCATGAGCATGTATATCAACCTCCCTATCCCATTTATCATCTTATACACAACTATGCTACCATAAAACATGTAATAATGAGAAAGGTAGCCTCGAATATCCTTCTCTCTATGCTCAATAATGTGTATTGGATACTCCTGAAATGACATATAAGCATATAGATCAACAATATTGGGATAAAAAATATGATACTAATCCGAATTATAACAACATAACTCTGAAATGTTGAAGGTATCATTCCTTTAAATGTACCTCTGATGTATCTACAACTAGTATGCTACTTTCCCTAATCACTCTATTATTTCAAATGTTCCGAAATAATGAGGCGTCAACTCCCTTTTCCTCCATATTTGTCGATTCCCATTTTAGAGTGATACATATAAGAAGAAATGATCCCCTACTATGAACCCATAGGTGTTCGACACCATCAATCATAATCTTTATTCTTATACTTTGTTGACTGAAAAAATATAATAAAATGGTAATTTTACGATATCTTGTATATGATATGAGGACCCAGCAGTGCTACCTCTCATGCTTATATCTATCAAATTAGTGAACAGAACGACCTACCATATAGGGAATCATAAGTATCCATCTAAATCCTATTATGAAATACATTATTGTAGTTAAAATAATGTATAGGGATATTATTATACCATCAACACCTAAAATCAAGGATGCATGCTTGAAAAATGTATTACAACACCAATATTGTCCATTCCAACAGGCCATCAGTCTATGGGTGAGAATCATTGACCAAAAGCACCATTTTAACCATATAATTATTTACACCAATCTCGATCCTCAATGAAAAATTAGTGTACCTATGTAAAATGATAGTATGGGGGAACAATTATATATATAATTATAATCTCACAGTCAAAAAATCATCCCATATCATAAAATGAAAAATTATCATGGATGTGAAGAATGTGATATAACATTTTAGTATATCCACAACATCCTAAAATATGTTTTTACCATAAGGGAAACTCGGTAAGATGTTGAAAAATACCTCATGATGTATTCTCATTTCCATTCTAATACATGTAATGGATGTTACAAGCTAGAATACCATTATTGGTAAACCTTTATATAATAAGTGGTGCATCTCCTAGTAAAAAATCCTAATATTGGATGTTACATCTACATACACCAATATTGTCTGCACATATCATGATACATCATTCAGACACCCTATAGAAATTAACACTATGATGCTTGTGAATATAAAATTACAGCCTCTCAAAGATATTTCACAGCCTATATATTCACATGAATATATAGGATTTCATCTCTATAGATAGAAAAAAAATATTTAATTAGGTTCTCACTATAAATACCCCTTCATAGGACCAAACCTTTAGGATTTTAGAACCATCTAAAATTCACTCTATTCGGAATTTAAGAGTTCACTGGTAACGATATAAGTATATATTGTCCTTGTTCGTCCTACAACTCTATTTGTATCAATGAAAAAATGGGAAAAATATTCAATATTCTTCATGCCTGCTAAATTGGACTTAGTCTGGTTCAACCTGCTCGGAGCATCAGTAATGGAATTTCCCTACACATTCATATGAGAATGGTTGACGTCATAGGACTATAGATATTTAACTCACTTTTTCTACCTATTGATAATGTCACATGTTGTTAAAATATTCCTTATGATTTTTTGCTCTATATACACCAAAAAATAGTTTTCTAATAGGAAATTGATTTAAAAATGAAAATTGTGAACAAAATATAGAAAATTTAGATCATGTGTTGGGTAATTCGGAACATGAGGCATAATCTATGAAGACATGTACACAATGAGTCAATCTTACCACATTAAAACTTCCTCAATATTGATATTTTATTGATTAAAATAAACTATATATATATATATATAAATCTTCCATATATTAGTATAATATGAATTGGTTCTGAATTCAAACTCCACTTTATTTCTTTAAAGGCATACTCATAGGATTCCAACCATATAATAATATCCCTAGTCTTATTGATGCTCATAAAAGGATTTCTTCTAAATTATATCTCCCCTTTAGATCTTGAAAGGAATACTCATAGGGTCTTTAAAAGATAAACATCCCACCAGTCTTAGTCATGCTCAAAAATGGTGATACTATTTGTGATAATTCTTCTATGAATCACCTTTAACAAATATCTAGACCCCAAATACTATGTATGCCAAATATGTACCTAAAATTCCCATAGTTAACCTCTACACTCACATTCTCTATGTCAACTGATACTTCTTCCATTGAGATGATATTACCTCGTAACTAAACATTGTCAATATAGATCTAAAATTAGAAAGCATAAAATATTGAATGTTCTCTATGTAGTATTTAAAAATATCTCAAGATGAGTGGTATGATCACTTAAATTATTATAATACACTAAAATTTCATATATGAATACCACCATGATGTAATATAGATATGGACAAAATATCTATTAATAAAATCCACATTGATTAAAAACATGTTAATTAGATCGATATTCATAACAAGATATTCACATAATCCCTATTACCAATGAATGAATGTTCCATGAATTTTTGAAAGAATGAATCAAACATTTTTGGGACCAAATTTAAAGATATAATTTGATAATAAATTAGCCCCTCTGATCCGATCAAAAATATCATCTATATATGTTATGTGATACATTTTCCTTATGGTAAGAAGATTCATCATCTTCTACTCTTGAAATTCCCTGAGCTTTTTTTTACCTTTTTTTGTGACATGTACTTGTCAACCCTATGAAAATTACTAGGCCATATAAAACCCTTGACCTCTAATTCATTCAGATTCGTCTAGTGATCATGAATCTGTGTAATACATGCCTTGTATGTTAGAATGGATACTATTACAGATCTAGAAACTATCTTGATATTAATATCCACCTCGGTCTCAGGTGCCTCCCAGAAAGTTTCCATAGGGAAAAATACATCAAACTGTCAACTAGTGTAGGGAATTTAGTATGTTGTAATAATTAATCCTCTATAAAGGCTATAAATCTAGGTGGTTACTCCACCTATCCCAAGATTCCATATTATAGCCACTTCTTATTAAAAATCCCACACATCCTTATATATATAAGAACCTCTCTCTATTTATTTGAATGATAGCCTCTAGTGATAAGAACCCACATTTCCATGATATATGGCCAAAAAAATCCAACATTTAAATGAAATAAAATCCAGGAATCATGAAAAAAATTCCCTTAAAAAATGGGGTTTTCAGAATTAATGGAGGTATTCCTTGAACTTCCATACATTCATTGAACATAAATCTAATGGTATGACATGTATCATAAAACCAATTGAGTATATATTATCTATCCAAAGAATCACCATAATCATTAAGGAAATTATGGAGTGTGATGTAGCTATATCAAATAAGGAATAACATACAGCATAATATATTAGGATTGAACCTCATATATTTAGTTGACGGGAAAGATTCTCTTCTAATATATGATTCACCAAATAAATATCCCCTCCTTGATGACCCTATGCTTTAACGAGACCACCCTGAGAATGTCCTCTCGACCGGATCTATAACTCTAATTTTCTAAAACATCATCTATGAATTTTGTATCTTCATGTATGGCTTTTATTACTCTAGCTACATGCCTCAAAAGGTGTTATAGATCTGCATCCTAATGGTGTAGCTGATATGGATCCTCTCTCACTTGGCATAGATTGGAAGCACTTGAAAAACTATTATTATGCCCAATATGATTTATCCTTATCACTCGAGGAAGTATTTAAGTCACTGGGGAGTATTTTTACCAAGATCCTCACACTTGTTCCAAACCACATAACTTTCAGAGGTGGTCACCATGATGATGCTTATCACACAAGAAAGTCAATGTTTTTATTTAGAAAAATAGTCAAGCCACTACCTAGTCTTTATTCTAAACTGCTCTGGCTCACACCATCTACTCCCCTTTAGTGCCTCTCTATTATAACATCATGTTATCATATATTATACATAATTGTCCAATAGAAAACATTCAATGTTCAATTAATTTTATTCCTAATACAATCCTCAAATCATCTTTCTTTAAATAGAACAATGAGAAATATAGGTAGTAGCAATACACTATAGCTCAGTAAAAAGGGAATATTAGTCCATAACCATTATATATACCTACTTCAGCTTCCTGAACTCCATGTCCTGTTTGGACCTCAGGTTATCAAGAAATAAATATTTATAAAATAATGACTTGAAATCCCCCTAAATAACATTTTGATACTAACCTTCATGGTTTAAAATATCCAACTAACCATTTTTTGATCCATTATGCATATAGTGGGGAGATTCACTATATAATAAATATTGTCTTATTATTCTAAAAGATAGTTAATAATACCTCCATCCATAACACTGCACCATTGGGGACACCATTTTTTATAATTGATGGTGGTTGATGATGTAGGAAGTCTACTGTAATGTCTATTATAGAAGGGTCAGGTCACAGAGCTCCCTATATACACTAAATTATTCACATAAACACTACTTTAATGTAAAATACATCACATGCAACCATTATAACCAGAGGTTTTGTAGGTGAAAATACTGGAGGTATCATTAGTGTTTAATGTCCCACCACCATCACAAATGGTGTTCCCCACCATCATGGAATATAAAATGATGAAATTATGGTGGAATGGATCTAAAAATTATGAATTCCTTCCTCAAATATGATTTTACCTTGATAAAATCACAGCACTAAGAATCAGATAGGTTCAAGCCTTCCTATATAATATCCAAACCCCTCTTCGTGCTAAATGGGCTAGGCCTAGGAGATAGTAATATTTACATAGAACACAAGGGATTATAAACATTACCAAATACTAAGGTTGGTTATAGGTCAATCTCTATGTAATGAGTTCATAGTTCCAGTACAAATAGTGCGAATTAAAATTTATAGAGGAAAACACCCTTTAAATGGAAATTCAAATCCCTATTTAATGGGCAATTTTTTTTTAAAGTTCATTTAATTTCATTATCTAATTTTTATCATTGTTGTAACGACCCAATGTTTAATAAATAGAAATTTATATTTTATAATTATGTCATATAATCCCATAAAATCACAACACAGTGATATTCTAAGTTCTACGTGACTATAAAATATATTTTTGTCACCTCGGTGATTTTAATTTTAAAATATATGAAAAAACTGGTTGTGATCAGTAAGATGTTTGGAGTCCAATAAGATAAAAATATTTTTTGGTGAATAATATCCCACACTTATGAATTGTATGCTACCCTTATGAAGATTAATATTACCCTTATGAATATAAAATCATCCAAAATAATAGTATCCTCACTATTGTTTATATAAATAGAAAACATGTATCTTATAGGTGCTAATATGACACCAGTAAAAGTATTCTGATTTTAATAATTCTTAAATAAATATAAAATAAATTTTATTTTCCCAAAAGGTGTTTATATTATATCAATTTTATGTATTTTGGTTTTAATATCATTTTATAAGTCCTTATGTAATTTTTGAAAACATAATAAAATTATTTATAGTTTACAAATTTGTATTTTTCACATAAATTAAGATTTAAATTTAAAAAAAATAATAATTTATAAATTTATTTTTAGAAAAATGGAGTTCATTTTTGGATTCTACCCATTGAAAAATGGTTAAAGAGAATTTTTGGGATTTGTCTAAAAACAAGAATTTTTTAGGAATGGTGAAATAATATAATTAACCATATATATACATTCTAAGCTAATTGGACTATTCCTAGAATCATGGACAATGAAAGAAACATTATATAATGTTCACATTTACTTATTACTGTTTTTTGACATGGAATCATCTCTATTTCTGGTCTCTAGGGAAATTAATAAAAAAAGGAATTAAATATTATGAAAACGCTCCTCTACTCCAGTATAATTACCACCCCTCCTTACTACTTTTCTTCACTCTTCTCAAGCCTTTTTCATACCTAAAATCTACCAAAATATCTCCCCAAGATTCCCCTGATGTCTAAAAGCCCTTAGTATCTCCGAAAGACTAAATCCTCTCCCCTTAAGAGAATCTCAAGGAAGATTGATTCATGAGGTAAATTCCTCTTTTCACTTATTTTACATTCTTTTCAAGTTCTTTTGTTTTTTTATATACTTTCCTATCCTCTTCAAAATTTAATAAAAAAATACCTAAAATTAATTGGAAATTATTTATTATAATAGAAAAATTATTAGCTCTGTCCTTTACTCATATTTTATACTATTAGTGAAGACACTATCCAAGATGTGTTAATTCACTACACTCAAGGATGATGGGTTTATAGTTTCTGTTACCATCTACAATTACTCTCATTAAATCGTTTTTTGGGTTAAGAGAGATCATAATATATGTATTATGTTTCATCTATATCCCAATAATCCTTTTTTACATATGGTAATGATACATAAATCAAAATGTTTTCATTGTGGTCAAACCCTACCAATTAAAACAAAAGCTTATCACTAAATAGTTACATAATGAATAATCAACACTCCAAGTATCCAAATTAAATTTAGAACCATGTAAACTTTGGTATGTTTAACAATAATATATAACTCTAATTATAGACAAACATTACCATTTTACATTATTCACTGGTCAAGAAAATTATAAAACCGATCATTAAAACCAAAGAAGAAAACAGACCGGAACAACACAATTAAACCTCACAACCAATAAAAAAGGTTAATAATGAACATAAAAATGTTATAATAAATATTAAAAATATATAATAGGTTCTGAAACTATTAATTAATTAATCTTATTTGATTATTTATGTCAATCATATTAATTGGAAAACATCTTCGTTCTTAAGGTAAGGGATCCTCTCTATATATTTTTTATTCAAGAATTTATTCTATGTTATTCCCTTTTTTGTGTAAAACATACTAATGTGGTTTGATTTATCACTTCTCCTATACTTCCCTGATGATGTATAAGTGATTAGAAACCCCTTTCTCTCTCACTAATCCCGCTTAAGAACATCTGATACCATGCCAATAATCTGTAAGGGATTACACTCAAAATTCCCTTATTCCATTGGGTGGACTTTTCATTATTTTACCAAAATGATGCTATCATACCATTTTTTTAATCTTATAAATTATTTTTACATGAACTAAATTAATTTATCTAGACCTATTCATCATTATTATTCAGTGATATACATGTTTCTAAGTGATTCCCTGCTTAATACTTCATGAAAAGAAAACTTATTTTGATGAAAAATTCTGAATTCATACTTGATATGAAGTTCACATTATATTCTATTTTAAGACACCATTGCCTTTATAAAATCAGTAATTTTTTATTATGTAAATAAAATTCATTAACTTTTGGTTTTTTTAATGGATTTTTCTCTTTTTTAATTTAAAGGCTCCATAATATTTTCCTTAAAACCGCACAAAAATGTTTTAATGTTAAATTACATAAATAAATTTCTTACATGTTATCAAATCAACATGAAATCACAAACCATGGTACATGCCTATTTCCCTTATGACTTTCCATGTATATTTTATTTCATTTATCTCTTGGACACTTTTACAATAAAACCATTGGTTTTTCTTTATTACAAGATTATGGTACCCAATTATTTCCATGGGTAACACTTATGTTTATATAAGACTGATTATGTATTATTATTTTGGTGTAGAACATATTCATTAAATTTTATGGTGGGTGCACCTAGATTTCCATCCAATTTATTGGGTAAAGTTGAGTCTCGTGAGATGTTGTGTGCAACGGTCTTGGTCGTTGGCCTTTTCTTGTCCTACCATGTGAAACGGTCTAGGCGGTTATCCTTGAATCATTCTAAAGTCATGTTATATGGTTCTGACACATTTCTATGACAACATTTTTTTCTGATTACAGGTTTATATTTTATGATTCCATATGTTACATGCCTTTTTATATCATCATTTCATGCCTTCTATCCCATGTTCTAATGCTTTATTCTTATGGTTATTCCCTTACTGGGTTATTTATCTCATCCCATTGTTCATGGGTTCCCCAGGGTACCCTATGTTGATGTTTGAAAAATATGTATGTAAGGAGCTGAATTTGATGATTAAATAAAGAAATGTTTTATTTAGTTCCATGTTTTCAGCTTTATGTACCCATTATTCCAAGAGACCAGACATTACGATCATTTTATTGAACACAAATTTATAATTATGCTTAAAATGAGGTAATGTTATATGTAAAGGGATAGGGTCGCTGTAGTTAGTATCAGGGGATGGTCTAGTTATTTTGTCGATATTAGGATTATAGAACATTAGTAAGAACCTTAGTAATGATACTATGTATAATAAAACTCCCCTAAATATTGGTAAGAAGAGTAAGTGGTTTATCAGTGAAATACATGCATGTTTGTATACAAATAGGTACATGGGGCTCTGGCATAGATGTATCTAGGTGTAAAACCTGGAAACACTGCATTGTTCTAGAATCGAGCACGAACTGGTGCATGACAATGAGCCTTGCTATAATCATGGTTTGACACTCCCAGTGGATATGCTTTGGTAAATTCACAAGCTTAGTACAAACCATTATTAGTAGTAAAAAAAGATAAAATAAGAATATAAGCAATAACATTGATCAAGGATAATCTATATTTAAGCATAAAGAATCACAAGTTTGGTTTTACTTCTCCATTACATGTTTCTCTTCTTATGTACCATGTTTCTATTTTATTCTTGATAACTATGTATTCATTCCCTATAATTTTATGTTATTTTTCTCAGATAATGGTGGAAAATTGAAACAAATGTTCTAACAGTCAGTGTGATAGGTAATTAAAATATTTTTCTAATGATATGCCTAGTATGATAGTAACGAGTGCTCAATATTTCATGATAGTACTTTCTCTTTATTTTTATGTAATGAAAAATAACATGAATCTCGTGGAACACCCTTTTCTCCATGGAAAGAGAAAGTTGGTATTGAATTCCTCATGGGAAAAAAGTCTTCCAATGTTTATTGGATCATCTAATTCAATCCTCATGAAATAGTGGATTAAATCCATTGAAAATATATTATATTTCCTCTAGTTATCAGAAGAGGATAAAGTCATACTTGTGGTCTGTCATTTTTATGGGTAAGCTGATCAGTGGTGGGCATTAATCAAGAATATGAATCCCCATGGGGATATTGATTTCATGGATTGGGAGGAATTAAAAATAATGTTTTTCAATAAATATTTTCCCCAAACCCTCCATCTCATGATGAAAAGAGAGTTCGTCAACCTCAAGAAGAAGGAAGACGAGTCAATTGGGGTGTATAAAGCAATCTTTATAAGGCTTACAAGGTACTCCTATGGATTTGTGATGAACACCAAAAGAATAGTGGATCAACACTTCATTATAATAATGTTGAGTCTATTAAAAGTGATCGTTATTGGAGTCGTTGATATCATTTAAGAGAGTGTTTGTTGCGACCTCATGGTTGAAATGGAGATCAGAGACTTTCAGTGGAATTTTGGTTCAATGAAAAGGAGAGAAAAATGGAATCTAATGTGGGAAGTCCAACAAATAAATTTAATGACGGAATGAATCCTGATAATACCACATGTAGAACTATGGGAAAAAGTGTCTTGGGAACTTTCTAAAGTGAACCGTGAATTTCTTCCAACGTACAATGTTGGGACATCTAGTTAAAACTGCTAATGGGAAATGAAGAATCTCGGGATTGTGGAAGAAGAAAGGAAGTTTCATATCAACACACAACCTATAGTGTAGTGTTAAAACTTCAAGGAGCATGGGAATTAGGAGAAAAATTTACCATGAATGCGGATAATACCCTCAGACTTTGGGTGGATTATCAGAAGCTAAACTAGTTGATGATCAAGAACTAATATCACTTACTAAGGATAGATGATCTCATTTATTTTCTATGAGGAACCCAAGTGTTCTTCAATATTGACATGAGACTGGTTATCATCACTTGTGCATTAGACCATCAGATATCTCTCTTATTTTTTTTTCAGAGTAGGTATGGCCTATATGATTATTTGGTTCTTCCATTCATTCTCACCAACACGCCAAAACATTTCATGGCACTGATGAACCAAATTTTCCATCCTTACATGGGTTCATTTTAATATTATTCATGGATGATATCATGGTGTACACTGTCACTCAACACGACCATGCCATCCATCTTAAGATCGTTTTGATTAAACTGAGAGAGCATCAGTTATATGATAGGCTCTCTAAATGCAACATTTGGATGGACCAAATTCACTTCCTAGGGCACGCTATATCAGAGATAAGAGTATTAGTATTCCCATATAAGGTGATAGAGGTACTTTCCTAGGATTATATGAAAAAGATATTTTAGGTATACTGTTTCTGGGGAATGATAACTTCTACAAGTGCCTAATTTAGAACATATAAGGCATATAAGTTCCATAGAAGGGGATGACAATATATGGTGAAAAGTACTTGTGGACAAATTCATATGATTAATCCATTAAAGAGAAGAAAGGGAGGTCGAATCTAGCACTGATACTGAATTTTTCAGAGCCAAGAAATAGTTACATTATTTACTATGATGCATCATGCATTGCGATAAGAAAAGTTCTTTTACAGGGGGATGAAATTTTTGCATAAAAGTCTTGGTAGTTGAGGCCACATGAGAGGAATTACATGACAAACAATATCGAGTTAGCTTCAGTTGTTCATAATTTTTGTTGTTGGAAAAATTATCTATTGGGAGGGAATTTTATTGTTTATACTAACCAAAATACCCTCAAATATAACTTACTCATGAATATATAAATTTTGGATAGCAAATATGGGTTGAGTACCTTCAGTCTCTTGGCTTTGAACATGCATACAAGTTGTGAAATGGAAACGTAGTGGCTAATTTGTTGAGCTGGATGACTCATATACCGGTAGTTTATGATGCAATTAGTGATTGAGTACTTATGGATCTGTTATATAAGAAGCATTACTAATTTCATTATATATAGTGGAAGACACTTATTCCTTTTATATTTATTACCTCTACTAAATTAGACCATGTGCGAGTAATCAATTTATATGATTTTATGGCCTAGTCCTTAGTGAGAGTGTGTCAGGCGAGGACCCATCTCCTGGGTGGACCATAATAGAAGATGAGGTTTTGGGTTGTCATGGATGCATATGGCTTTTAGAATACATACGTGAGAAGTTGTTATGATACATTCATACCTTAGTTTAGGAAGTCCAACCTGGTATCACCAATATGTACCGAGATCTACGTCGTTAGTATTGGTGGATTTGTATGAAAAGGGATGCAGATGGTTTTTTATGAGGTTTTCTATCTGTCAGTAGGTGTTGGAAAAGCATCACCAGTCGATAGGTATATTATATTAGTTACTCATTTCCGAGTGGAAGTGAAATGATGTCGTGATGGATTTTGTGACAACTTTATTGATGTCACCTCAAAGGAATGAGGAGATTTCGATTATTGCTGACAGTATCACGAAGGGTTCACACTTCTTTTTGATCAAGGATACCATCAATGTTGATGAGAGTTGAAGGTTTTACATCCAAGTGATTGTAGTTTTTAGGGGGTTTCACACTATATCACTTCAGAAAATTGTTTTCTTGTTTACTTCTCTTGTTTGTAGATACTATAAATGGATTTGGGTATATAAGTACTTTGGGGTACAACTTTCCATACCCAGATAAATGGAATGACTAAGAAAATGATTTCGGTTTCTGAGGACATGCTTTGAGCATGCGTCCTATATTTCAGGGGCTCTTGGGAGAGACACATACCCCAAGTGGGTTTTCATACAAAAACAGTTTTCAGACAAAGATTAAAATATCACCTTTTGTGGCACTATATAGTAGGACATGCCAATCACACCTGTGTTGGCGAGAGGAAATAAATGTTGCTATGCTGGAATTTCATCTATTTCAGGAGACTACTGAGCAGGTGAAGTTGATTTAGAAAAGGATGGATACTACATAGTATTGGAAGAAATCTTATTTTGATCAATGGAGAAGACCTCTAGAGTTTGAGGATAGAGATCAGGTATTCTAACGTGTCACACTGAGTTTGGGAAATGATAGTATTTCGAGACTTTTAAGCTTTCACTAAGATATGTTGATACATTTTTTGTTTTTGGGAGATTCAGGATGGTTGGCTATCATTTGTGGTTACCACTGAGGTAAGAGGCTATGCGTGATGTATTCCACATTTCTCATCTACGGTGTAAATTTTCATACATGTATCACGTTTTTAACCCAAGGAAGTTGAGTTGGAGGTCATTGCATCTATTTAAGAGCACCCTATTCTAATTTTTGATTTCATCATGATACTTCCATATGGCTAGTATGCTCGTCTAGAACGAGTTTTATGGTAGAACAGGAAAGTATAGGATGAGACTTGGGAGAGTGAGGCTGATGTAAGATCATTGTGGCTAGATTTATTTGATGTTTTTTGTTCTCCACCCTTAGAAATTCAATTCAGGGACAAATTTATTTATTGGGGATGTTTGTAAGAACATAGATCTTCATTTTAGGTATGGATCATGATTCCGAGTTGTTTTTATGGAAAAAGGTTGAAATGGGGTTTTTCTATGTACACTCAGTGTACGTATGAGTACATTCCATGTACCAGGATTCCACGTACAGTTGCATACTATCCATGTAACGGCCAAGTACATTGTTGTGTGGTGACCACAAAGACCACCTAATGTGGGGGATGGTTAAGGATATTACATGATGTCTACATTAAATAAACGCGCCATGTACTTTGCTTTTTATTCCATAAATCGGTGTGGGTTATGTATCTTCCTCAAAAAGGTCTTCTTTACTACTATGTTAATATTGGAGAGGAATGGAAGGACCAAAAAAATCTAAACACCTCTTGATTCTCTGTCTGAACTCTGATTTAGAAGATGTTTGTTGTGTTGGATTACCACCAGTGAGTTCTCAGTCCCCCTAGAGCATTTCATCCTGATTCATCCTCTCCCATGTGTTTTTATAGTTTGATAATTTTTTAACATTTTTGTATATCAACATAGTTTTAGGCTAATTAAATGAGATATTTCCATGAGAATCGATCATACGACATCGAGGAAGGTGGTTTGTGCATTTTTTATTGTCTTTGGATTATATATTCTAAAAGATCTACATAACAATGATTAGGGTATTTCATGATTGGGATGTTTTTTTATTTTTACTACCTGATATGATTTGGTTTGTTGATTATAATTGTTTTCCTATGATTACATTTAGAAACCATGTTACAATACATCCCATGGGTTAGTTCCCCAAGTTTTACGTTTTACGAAAATGTGTTCTAGGATGCCTTTTAGGCTTGCCTTGTTTTTTATGCCTTTGTGGATTGGTAGGGAGTTTATTTGATTTGGTAAATTGAATGTGATATACATGTAAATTATTATCCATGTAGTAGTTATAAATAACATGAGATGCTTGATTTTTTATATGAGCACAATTTTCCAATGGACTTTGAGAGACTGATAGTAGATATGGACCTAGTTGTACTGGCCGTGAGAGCTAAAAAAAGGATTTTTATAAACTATTGATGATGTACTGACCTAGGGGTATTTATCATGAGAGCCACCCAAGAGTTAGTTATAAATTATTGATGCAATATAGACCAAGTTTTATTGACCATGAAAGATACCCATGATGTTATTTTTATTTTATTTATGCTTTGATGACCAAGTGGTATTGACCATGAGAGATGCCCTTGTGGGAATTTCTAATTGATTGTAGTTATATAAGACCAAAGGGGGAAAGCCATGAGATCTTCCCCAAGGTTCATTTGAAAATAAATTTTTGATATTTTAGACCATGGGGATTATACTGTCAGAGCATTCCCAAAGGGCCATTATTCATTGATTGAATATTCGAGATGTGTTTTCGAATCCAAAGCAAATGCTTGGATTCAGTCTTACTTGATTCATATAGATGGTATTCTGAGACATCTATTTTGTTACATACACAGGGAATATAGATCTTAGGAAATATCCAAAGGCTTACATATTTCAATGGATTGAATAAATAATTAATAGTGTATGTAAATTAAACATTGTATGATTTTTTTACATTTTAGATCTTCATATTTTGTGTCTTCATTCATTCATAATGCCTGCTATATATATTCACTGATAGTTAGGAATAATTATTTCGGTTGTTTCCAGTTGAGATTCACCTAAAAAACTTTTTAATTCATGATTTTGGGACCAAAAATATTATATGGTTGCTGGTATAGATAAGGTAAATCACCCTTCATCATCAGGGACTTGATTGTTGTAGGAGCTGTAGATCATGGGACAAAGGTGAGGATTGTGATGCTAGTGGAATTTTCTCTTTAATTTTTACATTGGGTTTTTTATTTATTTCCATCATTGTGACTTGTTTAAATGTTTTTGAAGATATATGTGGCATACCTAATAGATATATATATATATATATATATATATATATTATGGATTCAGTTGAATTTGCTTTAAGTCCTCCATAGGTTAATATTTATGTGTATTACTACTTCCTATTTTGTGTACTATTTTTTATTAGTTTTGTATACATTGCCAATGAGGGAATAGTTTCCCCATTATCTTAACATTTCCCCCACTTCTTGTCGACAACCTCTGGAATTTGGGGAAATGAGCTTGAGGCCATGTGACCAACTGGGTACGGGCCACATTGTGGCATCACCTGGATCCGGGAAGTTATATCTATAACCTTGTTTCGTCAGCCCTGGTTCAGTAGACCCGACACCGAGATTGTGTGAAATTTCAGGAGGAAGCCCATTAGTTCAAATCATATTCTACATCTTCTATGGAAGATTCCTCCTCCCAATGCATTCTATCATGCCCCTTATAGTAATAACAATGGATTCACCATCAGCCGATTGGGAGCAAGACCCTATCCACACCATGAGTAGGTTGGGTTGACTCTTACTATTTTCTATGAAACTAGAAGTTGTCGGGAGCCAAACTATGACATTATAATACAGTATAATGTTCCTCCCCATACCATCCCCAATCTCAGCCATGACCCTCCCTACTCTATAGACAGTATAAAGGATGACCCACCCCGTGTTAAGAATGATGAACATAAATATCTTCCACCTGCTGCTACCGCCAACTAGAATGGAAATCCTCCTTGTTCACCACCATCCAACATGGAGGTCCTCCCCACATCCTTCCCGATTTTAGTAGAAGTCCTCCCCATTAACCTAGAGACCATTACGAAGGTCATTAGTTTACCCATGATTCTCAACATAGAGGTCCTCCATTTGTCCTATTTGATATCTTCAATTGTTCTCCATGCATCACAGATCACTAGAGTAGAGGTCATCCCAACTCTGATTATAATAGGTATGGAAGGGTGCCCTATATCCCATTCAGTTCAGGCAGAGATCCTCCTTGATCCAGTGACAACCTGCATGAAGGTCCCCCCCATGCCTAAAATCTACCATTACCTAATGAACCATTCCTACGAAAGAAGGAGGACCGTCACTACCAAAGGATGATTATTGCAAAGATCTAGATCATTGTCAATATAGTTCCCTTTTACACTTCTAAAGTAGAGTGTGGCTTAATAATGGGGCCTAAACCTTGGTCTTTTTCTTCAGATTCTGGGGAAAGAACCTGTCATGTGAGATTAATCCTTCCAAAAAAGTGATACGAACATGATCTACAAATCCTTTGGCAGGAACATGCAGGAGGAGGATGATTTGGTTATTTTATAGTGTATCACCAAACAGTCTTCTCTAACATCACCAAAGATATTGTCTACCTGTACGGGATATCATAGACAAATTTTTGGGGGTCTGGTAGATGATGAGAACTGGACCAATATAACACTGACATCTACCACCCTCTCACATGAGGTAGTGTTTGAAACTCCATCATGTAGGGTTGTGATAATGTTGTATGTACCTTCCCAAAGAGATATAAGATTGATCAACATATTATCATCTAACACACCATTCTCTCCAACAATAATCCCAATACCACAATGGTATGCACATGACCCATCTCTGATTCCTCGATCACTAGTATTTGTGGAATGGTTAAACTAGAAACCAGATCCTACATCTAAATAGAAAAGATTATAGGACATTATCAATGCAGATCACTTTCTAGAGATGTTCTAGTTGATCATAACATCATGTTTTGACAACCCTTAGTCCATCACCCTAGATAAAGTACTATGTTTCAATCAGACTCTTTGGGAAACACATTTCCCCCCTCCATCATCATCAGATGGTTTATCCAACGATCCATAGGAATTGTAATGATATCATTTAGTAGTTTCACATGGTCAAAATGGTCATTCTTTCGGTCACTCAGCACCCTTCATATCCTAGTTATCACCATACCATCTTGCAGTGATACATTCAGATCATCACAATTCACTGAAAAATCCTTTTCTAGGAGTCCACGCATATATTGATTCATGATTTCATACAATGTAAAACTCTCAACATAAATATAATATTGTAGTAGCCCAACTTGTTATGTGATATCACGGATATTCTAATAGGTGTAGTCGTGGTGAACATGGTTGAACTCAAAATGCTTAAGGAGATGGACACTGAGATTGGGATCGTTGAGGAGAATCTTCCCATAGGAACAATGCAATATCATCTAGACCCCATAGAATTCTTTTCTCCATCAAAGACAGTAGTATTACCTTGCTGAACATATCAAGTCATTACATCTTGGTTAAGACCATAGCAAGGTAAAAGGACACACATGTACCATTAATCCAACTGAATTGTATGGATTAATGCCGAAGGTAGAATATGATCCTAAGAAGGCTGCACTATTTCAACAACTTTTAGAAAATGAGGAATATCATTGATGAGCTCCTTGCTCGGCCCCTTGTGTAACTGTTCTGAGAATATAGTGATCAGTGGTATGATCACTTCCACACCCACTAAGGTAGTAGGGAAAGAACAAGTTCTTCTCAATGAATTTCCTCTGGTTAATTCTAGAAACCCTGTAAATATAGATCGGGAAGTAGCAATATTCTATGAAAAATGATTGTAGTATACGTCACTGAATCTAGATGAGCTGTCTGAGAATCCTCTCTGAGACCCAACTCCACTTGAGTTTCTCATGAAATTCCTCAGTTCATTCCTCCTTTGGATCCATTGGAAACTCCAACTATTATACAAGTCGTTGGTACTACTTATCACATTGAATAACCTTGCAACACAATAGTGTCTAGGGATCCTCTCCATGATAAGAACCCATGCTAGGAAAATATGATGGATGATCTCATCTCTTTCCATGAGGCCCCATGAAAACCAAAATATTGAAATCCCACAAGATAGTAATCCATATTCGTCATAGAAAGATGATATTCCAGCACCCCTAGATTTCATGAATCCAACTTTTCCCCCTTCTGTTGGATGGATGACAAGACATATAGCCCATTTTATCTCCAAATGTGGACTTATGCTAATAAATCCAATGTAGTAGAAAGTATCTATGCTTTTATGTTTCAAACAGACAATATATATTCATGTGTTTTTCTAGTAAAGCTAGTTTCCCATCAGTTCTATAACTAGTTGAAAGGAAATTAGAAGGTAATTATTTTTTCAGTTCATCTCTAATAATCACATGACCAACTTTTCTAGACTCTTAATTCGTAAACAATGACCATATGAATGCATTATTTACTTTTTTCTAGGCGGAAGGGCCTTACATATTCAATCTATATGCCATTGAATGAAGAACAACATCTGAAGATGTGTACAGGGAATGTGATGACTGAAACTGTACCATCCCTCATTCCTCAGAATTACTTATGTGGATTCTTGGATTTCTATGACAATGATTAAGGTCAAGAGTAAGACTTACAGTATGCCAATCAGGCAGGCTCATTACCTCTGAAAACTCCTACAAGAAGATTAACTAAAATCGAAACATGTGTTCTCGAACTGGTAGAGGACCCCATGCCACTATAGTTATAACTGGAAGATCCATTTCCACAGCCTCACTAAGGGGCATGACTTAAATGCCAACCATAGGATCAACATAACATACCTCATAATCGGTATTCAATACCATATAATGCACCACCACCACCTAGGTAAGATAAATACGTTCAACCTCATCACTGGACTTCTAGAGCCCCTTTTTATTTACGAGAATCAATACATATTATTTTGATCTGGATTAGGACCCCTTATATTTTAAAATAACCCTGGATCATGGGATTCTAAATTTTCTAGACTGAAGGAGAACCCAAGGGGCTGATCTCATTGATCTCCATGACTACCTACTCTATAAAAATTTCCTTTAAAATACTATCAATAAGTGTTATGTGTTCATGGAATGTCCTCATGAATAGGTAGAAAAAAATGTACTCGAGTAGGGCCTTGGACCGACATAGGTGGCATATATCTCTATAGATCCTAAATATGAAAATAAGGTGAATAGAAGTAGGTCTCTAGTCACAGGTCTCAATAGTATAAAAAATGGTTGGCCCATAGAGTAGTTGATCATGCCTATAGTATTATACATGTCAATTTTAATTTTCCCGAGCCTTTTGAAGTCATCATTCTTCTTCCCTCTACAGTGTTTGAACTTACATCATAGCTTTCCTCATCCCAGAAGATATGGAACCATCAACCTAAGAGAAAGAATATCCCCCATTACTGATAAATCCATCATGAACTCTTCGAAACATTATGCATCTATTTATGGTTATTTCCCATTGAATTTACCATAAAATAAAGGATTCCTAAAGAAATGAGCAGGAGTATACCTCTTTGAATATCATCAAACTGGTGAACCCTTAAATGGTTCCCGAGGTTTAGGAGTTCTAGGTTTTCCATCATAATGTCCCCAATCGGCTCCATCATCGATTATTTCATGGCTATTTGAACCATCAAAATGCTCAGGTCAGTGCTCCAAGACAACCCGAACACACTACCGAGACCAGACAACTGGCTCAACAAAGATCTCAACACTCCCACCCTATCTCACCAGGTTTACAACCACGGTTGTTTGTGGTACTCGATCGAGAAGATCTGTTGCGGCTGCGCTATGCACACTGATACCTAGTTGTGTCTAGGAATCATTAATCTGAATGTCATAATGTAGTATTTTTTTGGTTCATCTATTGAGAATATGGAATTCCCAGCACCATCCATAATTTTCCTGTTCGACCAGAAACACCCATCATACATTCTGCAGCATAAAAACACCCTACCAGATGAAATGTGCACCAATCCGGGAAATATGATGTACTTATTATCCATTACATAATTCCATAAAAACTCTCAATACTTGAATCTCAATTCCAATTCTAGTACTTGTGTTAAACTCTAACAGATGATCTACAAATCCTCCACTAGTTTGAAATAGAGGTACCAAATGTGGATAGATTTTATTCAAAGAAATTTCAGCAAGAAGAATAAAAAGTAATCATCTCATTCTCATGGGATGATGATGTATCCTTTGTATATGGTAAGATATTACTAAATTATATTAATTGTGAGTTAAATTGTATATAATTTCATCATTTTATTATAGATATAGGATATGGGATCAATCCCATCTGGACACAGATGCTTCGCAAGTTCAGGTTTTATGATGTAGATCACGATCCCTCCGACTGGAAAAATAATGGTTATGAAAGGACCTAGCAATGTATGTGTGGAATGATCTACATGAAGATATATTTTGGTGTTGTGATTTATACTACTGAGTTCATGGTTAAATCACAAGACACCACCTAAAAAATGTTGATTAGTATGACCTTCTTTAGTCATCCTACAGAAGATCCCTCCTCATATCACCAATTCATCATTTACTCTACTAATTGTCATGTGGACATTACCCAAGTGGATAAATATCCATTTTCCTCTTATGAATCCCACTATTTAGACACTAAATACTGCAACAGAAATCAAAATCATATTCAAACATATGAGGTTGAGAACACTGCTACTCAGGTTGATCGCTGGTTGGACCTAGATGATGCCTCCATTATCCAGATTCACTTATTAGAGTACACACCCCTAGAAGGGGTAAACTACATTGTTATCTCTATGAAAAGATGGAATTATATCCCATGTAAAAGAAATAGAAGAAGATTACATCGTACTCACACATAAATACGTCTCGATTAATTCTAGAACACCTCCCCCATGTTAGGTATTGTGACGTTCACCCAATAGTAACTAAAATATGAAATATATTCTTGTTCAGACAGGCTCGGTTGAACTGACATAAGAATAAATTACACTACTACTTTAATACTATCAAGAGTATCCCCTTGGGTTGGAATCTTACTAAAATTGAGTAAATGAATTTCATCGCCATGGAGTAAACAGTGTAATATTCTCTTAATAAAAATTCATCCACTGCTCAGGCTGGTACTGGAATTCATATAAGGTCACTTAAAATAGAAGATATTATCTTAATGAAGATTGTCTCACCTTATAAAACGTTGTGGATTTGGAGGGTACCCATTCTACATTCTAAGAAGGCGTCACCACTACCATCAACAAGTTGGTATTGGTGAACCTCGCTAATGAGGCAAGCCAGAGGATGACATTGATCAGTTCAGCTATGCCTATTGAAGAACATCAATGGTATGAGGATTTTCAATTGATAAATTATGATTTTTTATCTTGGGGATATATTGAGATGTTGGGTATAGATGCTCTTATCTTTATCCAACATCTTGGAGTTCCGATAAGACATCATTGGTCCAGAAGCCACCCAAGAATATACACCTTTCTCATGGTTCCATGGTTAAGGTTAAAGTTGATATGTTAATCAAAGATAACTTCTTCAAGGAAGTACAATACCCCAAAATTTTTGTAATATATCATCCTCTTCTAGAAGAAGAACAACCATATGAAATTATACATTGACTTCTAAGATCTAATCCTTCACTATGTGATGGTTGATTTTCCCTTTCCTTTTATAGATCTGTTGATCCACACCACTAATGGATTCCAAGACTCTTCATCATGGATGGATATTATATATATAATCAAATTTAAGAAGCATGTAATGATGAATAATCCACCACCTTTATGGAACAGCAGGGAGCCATATACTATCAGGTAATTATATTCAGTGTGAAAAATATGGAATCCTACTACTAGCATGTTTTGAACCACATATTCAAACTGATCCTCAGTACATTAGTGTAATTCTACATGTGTGATTCGGTGGTCAAGTCCCCCCAGCATCAGGAAAATCTTAGAGATCATGAGAATGTTCTCGTCTTCCTCTATTCTTGACATCTAAAGATGGACCCATTAATGTGTGCCTCCAGGGATAAGTCATGAAATTTACTCATCATTTTCATCATATACTGAGGAATTGAGAATGATGCAGAGATGATAAAGGATATCTATTTGATTCCTTCCCTATTAATCCATCATCATATTTGAATCTTTTAATTGAATTTATCCTAAATACACCAATTCATCATGGATATATTCACAATGTTTAATCAAAACTGTATATACATGGAAAAATGTTTTGTATATCATTGAGATGAAGATGAAAGACTGATTTATAGGAGATCAAGCATTATCATCTACAACCTCCAGTTCTAATGACATTATATCACCAGTAATCTAATTGACCTATATGTGACCACCATGTAAAGATCTTATAGATTATTTCTCATCAAAATGAATAAAGTGGGTGAATATAATAGTTTTTTATATCTAAAATGAATGGTTCTAGACACCGACACTAGATATTACTCTATCAAGAAGAGCTTCCTCACACTTGTTTTCAATGTGCAGAAGTTGCATAATTATCTACACAATCATGAGATATAGTTAGTGTCCCATGTGGATCCACAAATTTCTATTCTGGTCCTCCCTATTTATATATTCCATCTAGCTTATTGGGAAGTGATACAATAGTATTTTGACAGCAGGGTGATCTGTAGAAAGCTTTCAAGGGTTAGGCACTGGCAGGTTTTTTGCCGCCAATCTAGCCCCTACAGATATGCTTTTGGATATTGATTTTTCAGGATAAGAAATAATCTTGGTAGATGATATTTCTACTTATTAGTAGGATTCATTTTATGGTTCCTCATCCAACCATTTTGATGGTGACTAAACAATCCTATTCTCAACAAACATGGACATAGTAATGTCTTCATCACACCTACACAAGTTTTTTCCCATATTTATTCCTTTTGTTTGAACATTACAATAATAAAGAGGTGGAGTGTCAGTCTCTAATCACTGGTCTCAATATGGCCATCAAGATTGATGTCCCTCTCCTACATGTGATTGGGGACTTTAAACTAGTCATTATGCAGATAAATAGTGATTACATGATGAGGAAAGAACATCTCATTCCCCTTTTAGGGTGTACTTGATAGATGATGGGTTAGTTCCCTTATCCTCAATAAATTATTCATGTTACTCGATCAAAGAATGTTTGAGCCAATTAATCATCCATCCATACCACTTCTCTTTTAGAGACTTTCCATGATGATTTTATTATCCTTGTGGTGCATCGAAGGGTCATCCCTCCCCTCACTCTGAGTGATGATGAATCATTCAGGTAAACCATCATACCACTTATTCTAAAAAACCTCTACCCTTAGTTCCCCTACTGCTAAAGAAGTGATCCCTTGATGTACTACTCCTTCAGTCTAGTACCTCTAACATGGAAATATACATACAGATAGAGAGAGACACTTGTGAATCTGTTGGCATGCAGTGTAGCTCACCCTCCACAGTGGTCCTAGTATTGAGTATCTTCACTACAAACATGGTTTTGAAGGATTTATCCTCGATTTTTATCAAGGATATGAGGTTACCCAAGTCATATGAGTAGTCAATGTGGGTTCATGTTGATCCCATATGGACGGGTGAAAACTCTCCCACCAGATCCGAAGGTCAGCATACTTTTGGCCCACCATGGTCATTCACTATATTAAGTTCTCCATTTGGTGCCACACCTATAAGATATATGCCAATTTTTTTTCACCAACCATCACATACAATTCATACTAACATGTACTATTGGCCCTTTTTTGTCTTGGGACTCGATATTATGGGACTGTATCAACCAAAAATAGGTGCCCAGTGCAAGTTCTTTCTTTTTACCCAAGATTTATTCTCCTAGTGGGCAGACACAATTTGACTCAGAAAATTCAAGGCCCATTCTACCATTGATTTTGTGAAGTCCAATACCATCCATATATTATGATTCGATGACTCGATATTCAATAATAATGATACTAATTTAGGAGCAACCAATATGAATATATTATACTCTAAGTACAACATTTGGTTTAACTATACTTCTCTCTACCATGCAAAAGAAAATGTTCAGATCGAGGTGTTCAACAAGACACTATCTAACATTTTTAAAGATATGGTTGGTCAGAATAAGAAGACATGGTCGTACAAGATCTCCAATTCACTCTGGAATTATCAAAAAATTACTTTTAATTCAACCTAGGTGACAAAAATATTCCTTTATATATGGAACAGAAACAGTCCTACCAATCAATATTTAGTTTTTATAACTATTTATTTCCATCTAAAATAAAAAGAAATCCAAAAAGTAAGTAGAAGTACATCAACCTGAACTGGATGTCATCAATGGGAACAAGCACATGTCCTTGCACAATCTAGAGAGGTACTGGAACACGATATCTAGACCATTCAATAGGAAATTTTACATATATTTCTTACTTCAGGGTGACACATTATAATCCCTATTAATTCCAATGATACCCAGCAGGAATCGACCAATTTTAGCTCTCATATGGGTGTGACCATACAATATTTACTTAGTTTACCACAATGGTGCATATTCTTTGATCTTCTTTGATGACGAGTGAATCACACTTTCCTTAAATACCAAGCTCCTTAAGCCGTAATTCACATTAAAAAGTTTTTATCCGGCATGGAAATAAACTAATGAGATCCTTGATGTCCTCTTCTGATTAGACATCACCATTTCTCCCTATACTCTAATTCTTTTCTTTGTAGCGGCTGGCATGATATTAGACCGCCTTGGCCCTCATTCACTTCATATTTATAGAAGATGCACAATTTTCCACCCATAGGGATATAAATTCACCTAAATCCTTACCACACGATGTTAAAATGCACAAGTGTCTAGAACTATGTGCGGCTTGATTTTTTCCCTGTAGGATATATAGCGATTCCCAGACATTCTTTCTTAGGTCCCAACTGTATAACCACTATTTCACATTTTTGGACCCATGGCCTAGGTATTTTCCTCGAATCATGTGGTTTGATAGGATACCTCTTGTTCCTTGTTCATGTCATGTTTACTAAATTTATACCACATTTGTCCCTTATAAATCTACTATTATTTTATATTCCTTACCATGTGAAATTAAATTTCATGAAATTCCAGAACAATGTATGGTTTTATTCCCATAATCATAGGATATGTAGGAATGTCTATACATATTTTCTTCAGGTCCAACCATCATGTTTCGATGATTATCTATCCATTCATTCCCTTTGTTCCTCATATTTTTCTATGAGTTCTAAAACCTTTATCTAGTATCTATCTCCTATGACACAACATTAAATTATGGTGTCCTTCCTATGAGACATTAAACTTCATAGCTCTTATGGTACTTTCAACAAGACCTTAAAAGGAATGTGTATTGTTATCCAATATGAAATAAAAACAACCCCATCCTACATGATGTTAAACTACTCCCACATTCCTACCACACGACATTGAACTACATGTAATTTCAAACACTGAGTATGGATTGATTTCCATCCTTATTGGATAGGTTAAAAAGACCAAATTGTTTTTATTGGGGACCAAAGCCAGGTTTGTCAAACGATTTTGTTGGTTTCACCCACTCATCTTCATGAGTCACATACTCTTAATTGATTCCCTTGACCTCCATTATGCCTCATTAATGCACCTAGATGCATTGTGATGTAGATCCCAATGTATTAGATTCTTCATGGACATTCTATCATTCCATTTCCATGCTTCACATGCCCCCTTAGTTGTGTCTCCATCATCTCTCACATATGAATGAACCCCTAACAGTTTGTATGTATATCCTCATGGCTCGCCTACCATATTGGAACAACATCGCAGAATATATTGAATTACATATTGAGACAGTTTCCATGTTTCGAATATGGTTAGGGGCCGCTCCTCGAGTGTTCATTCCCATCCCACATGACATGATATAGATACTATATCCTGAATATGGTTAGTCATTATCTAATATCATTATGTCAAACCCATTATGAACTAAATATTGGTCATTATAATTCACATCCTCTTCCACATACTTATATCCATGATGAATATCAACACTCTAAGTGGTATCCCTTCATGCACATTTTCAGGATGAGGGGGGCACTACTACAAAAAGTGTCGTTATCAGCACTCAAAACGGGCTCTATTAGCATTAAAAAAGCTCTGTAAATCTCAGAGATGATAAAAGCGAGTACCCTTAATTAGCGCTAAAAAAGCGGTCATAAAACTACCCTTTATCAGTGCTAAAAGAGCATTGATAAATTCATGTTTTATTAGCGCTACTTTAGTGTTGATAAACTGAACCTTTATCAGCGATTATTTAGTGCTGATAAAGGTGTAGTTTATCATGGTTTTTTTTAGCACTGATAAAATCTACATTTATCAGCGCTAAACAGCGCTGATAAATGCCATGTCTACTACTACAAAAAAAATCTACAGCAGCACACACGAACACCTACAAAAAAATTCAGCATCTAAATAAGATAATTAGACAAGTATAACCGTAAACAATTAACACATTAATCATAAGATAATTAGACCAAGTATACCCATACAACAAGTATACCCGTAGACCATTAATGCATAATTCACATGTTAATTAAGTCCATAAAAAATTCAATTCAGAATTCAGGGGGTTGGGGGCTCGTTCAAGGGTTTTGGGTGAATGTCCAGGGGGTTGGGGGTGTCCGAGGGATGGGGGAGTCCAGGGGGGCTTTCCAGGGGGTGGGCTAGTGTCCATGGTGTTGGGGGGCATTACAGGGGGTGGGGGTGTCCAGGGGGTGGTTTGGTGTCCATTGGGGGTGGGGGTGGTCCAAGGGGTTGGTGGGGTTTACTCGTACACATCGCAAAAGACCCATGGATTGTTCTTATAAAATATCAAGACAATCCGAATGCGTTTGGTCAGATTTCCGTAGGTTAGTTTTTGTTTTCACTTAAAATTATGTCGCTTTTAAACCAAAGTGAGACCCTTTGAGTGCCACTGGCCACAGCATGCCTTATATTTAGGCAGGGGTGATTCATACATGTCACATGTACCCATAGATCGTTCTCCTAAAGGTTCAATACAATCGGAATGTTTTTGGTCAGATTTCTGTAGGTCAGTTGTTTTTTTCACAAAAAATTGTGTCCATTTTAAACATAAGAGAGACCCTTTGAGTGGTACCGGTCACACCGTGCCTTGAATAGAGGTGGGGTTGACTCATACATGTAAACAAATGACTCATGGATCGTTCTTATAAAATATCACGACCATCCGAATGTGTTTTTCTGAATATCTGTAGGTCATTTGTTGTTTTTACTTAAAATTATGTCCATTTTAAAGCAAAGAGGGGCCCTTTGAGTGATTCTGGAGACACCATGACTCAAATTGAGGTAGATAATACTTTTAAACATCACAAAAGACCCTTGGATCATTCTCATAAATGATCAACTCAATCCGAATGCAATTGGTCATATTTTTTTATGTCAGGTGTTGTTTTCACTTAAAATTGTGTCTATTTTAAACAAAAGAGAGACTATTTGAGTGGTAATGGCCACATCATGCCTCTGATTGATCCGGGGATGACTCATACATGTCAAAATTGACCAATTTATCATTATTATAAAAGATCAAGACAATCCGAATGTGTTTTGTTTGATTTTCATAGGTCAGTTGTTGTTTTCAATTTAAATTGTGTTCATTATATACAAAAGAGAGACCCTTTGAGTTATAGTGCCTCAGATTGTGGAATTTATGACTCATACACGTCACAAATTACCCTTGTATCATTATCCTAAAGGATCAACACAAGACTAATGCTTTTGGTTGATTTTCTATAAGTCAATTGTTGTTTTCACTAAAAATTGTGTCCATTTTAAATAAAATAGAGACCCTTTGAGTGGTACGGGCCACACCGTGCCTCAGATTGCGGAGGGTTGACTCGTACATATCACCAGGGACCCTTGAATCATTCTTATAAATGAACATGGAAAGCCAAATATTTTTGGTTGGATTTTCATAGGTCAGTTGTTGTTTTGAATTAAAATTGTGTCCATTTTAAACAAAAGAGAGACCGTTTGAGTGATAGTGGTTACACCGTGCCTCAGATTGAAGCGGGGTTGACTCATACACATCACAAAAGACAATTTTATCATTATCTGAATGGATCAAAACCATCCAAATTTGTTTTTCAGATTTCCGTAGGTCAGTTTTTGTTTTCACTTAAAATTTTGTCCATTTTAAACAAAATAGAGACCCTTTGAGTGATACTGGCCACACCGTGCCTCGGATTGAAGTGGGGTTGACTCATACACGTCACAAAGGACTAGTGGATCGTTATCCTAAATTATAAACACAATTTGAATGTGTTTTTTTAAATTTACGTAGGTCGGTTGTTGTTTTCACTTAAAATTATGTCCATTTAAAACAAAAGAGAGACCCTTTGAGTGGTACCAGCCACACCGTGCCTCAGATTGAGGCAGGGTTGACTCATACACATCACAAAGGACCCATGGATCATTCTTGTAAATTATAAAGACGATATTATTGCTTTTGTTCAGATTTCAATAGGTCAGTTGTTGTTTTCACTTAAAATTGGGTCCATTTTAAAACAAAGAGAGACCCTTTGACTGATAGCGGCCACATCATGCCTCTGATTGAGGCGGGGATGGACAATACACTTCTCAAAGGACCCATGGATCATTCGTCTAATGTATCAACACAATCATAATTCATTTGGTAAGATTTTCGTCGGTCAGTTTTGTTTTAACTTAAAATTGATCCCATTTTAATCAAATTAGAGAGTCTTTGTGTGATATCGGCCACACCGTGCTTCATATTGAGGTTAGGTTGACTCTTAAAAATCACCAAGGACTCTTGTATCATTATCCTAAAGGATCAAATCAATCCTAATCCATTTGGTCGGATTTCCATAGGTCAGTTGTTGTTTTCACAAAAAATTGTCTCTATTTTAAACAAAATAGAGTCTCTTTGAGTTATACCGGCCACACCATTCCTAGAATTGAGGTAGGGTTGACTCATATACGTCACCAAGGACCCTTGTATCGTTATTATAAAAGATCAAGGCAATATGAATGCGTTTGGTCATATTTTCATAGGTCAGTTGTTGTTTTCAATTAAATTTGTGTCCATTCAAAAGAATAGAGAGACCCTTTGAGTCCGACAAGACACACCGTGCCTCATATTGAGAGGGTTATGACTCATAAATCTCTCAAATAACCAGTGTATTGTTCTCCTAAAGGATAACCACAATCCGAATGGGTTTGGTCGGATTTCCATAGGTCAATTGTTGTTTTCTCTTAAAATTGTGTCCATTTTAAACAAAAGAGAGACACTTTGAGTGGTACCGGTCACACCATGCCTCGTATTTAGGAAAGGTTGACTCTAACACATCACAAAGGAACCATGTATCATTCTTATAATTTATCAATACAATAAAAATGTGTTTGTTCAGATTTCCATAGGTCATTTTTTGTATTCACTTAAAATTGTGTCCATTTTAAGACAAAGAGAGACCCTTTGAGTGATAGAGGCCTCACCATGCCTCATATTGAGACAGGGATTATAGTTACACATCAAAAATGACCCATGCATTGTTATACTAAAGGATCAACCCAATCCAAATGCGTTGGTAAGATTTCTATAGGTCAGTTGTTGTCTTCACTTAAAAATGTGTCCATTTTAATCAAATGAGTGACCCTTTGAGTGGTACCGGACACACCTTGCCTCAAATTGATGCGGGGTTGACACATACATGTTCCAAAGGACACATGTATTGTTATTATAAAATATCAAGGCAATCTGAATGCGTTTGGTCAGATTTTTGTAGGTCAGTTTTCGTTTTCACTTAAAATTGTGTCCATTTTAAACCAAAGAGAGACACTTTGACTGTTACCATCCACACCATGATTCAAATTTAGAAAGGGATGACATGTACATGTCACAAAGAACCCTTGGATCATTCTCCTAAATGATCAACACAATCCGAATGTGGTTGGTCAGATTTCCGTTGGTCAGTTGTTGTTTTCACATAAAATTGTGTCGATTTTAAACAAAATAGAGACCCTTTGAGTTCTACCGGCCACATCATGCCTCATATTGAGGAGGGGTTAACTCATAAACATCAAGACATACCCATGTATCGTTCTTATAAAAGATCACGACAATATTAATTAATTTGGTTGGATTTACGTAGGTCAATTTTGGTTTTCACTTAAAAATGTTTATATTTTTTACCAAAGAAAGACCCTTTGAGTTATACCGGCCACATCATGCCTCATATTGAGGAAAAGATGACACATATACATCACCAAGTACCCTTGTAACATTCTTGTAAAATATAAAGTCACTTTTAATGGGTTTGATCGGATTTTCATAGGTCAGTTGTTATTTTCAATTAAAATTGGGTTCATTTTAAACAAAAGAGAGACCCTTTGAGTGCTATCGGCCACAATGTGCCTCAGATTGAGACTGGGATGACTTTTACATGTCACAAAGGACCCTTGGATTGTTGTTATAACGGATCAATACATTTTAAATGGATTTGGTCGGATTTCCGTAGGTTAGTTGTTGTTTTCACGTAAAATTGTGTCCATTTTAAACATAAGATAGACCCTTTGAGTGGTACCAACCACACTGTTCTTTAGATTGAGGCGGGGATGACTCGTAAACGTCCCAAAGGAACTATGTATATTTCTCCAAAATTATCAACACTATCCGAATGTGTTTGGTCTTTGCACAACTCTTTAACTTCTCAATCAATTTTGGGCAATCACGGAGTTCATCTTCAACTATCTTTGTCGTTTCCTCAATAATATATTCATCATCATTGACATATGTAATCACATCCTCCAAATTTTCTTCTTCATTATCCATATTTTTATTCATATCTGATGATCCTTAATACATAGTTTTATCCCAGCAAGTAGCTACATTATCTTCTTCCTCATGCTTATCCAACATTTATAGCTCCTATCTATTTTGTGACATATCAAATGTTCTTCCAACTCCTCTGGAGTAAGTAGTCTATTATAACAACAACGTAACACATGGAAAAAATATTTGAGATGGATCCTTTGTGTGATCCCTTGCAAACTCAAGGAACTCTTTCACTCTGTTATCATACTCTATTATAAAACTATTAGCATCCATCAAATCTTTATTCATTTTCATCCTATTTGAATCTCAAATATTAGTATTTATGGTTCATGTACACAAAACAAGACTTCCAAATACATTATAAGAGAACCAATTACTTATCAAAATATATATTAATAGAGATTAACCATTAGTATTTATTCATCTCCATTAAATATAATTACTTTATATTCATTATAGTTTCCTCAAATCACCACAGACCAAACACAAGAATAATCAAGAATGATACATCTACCACTCCTAGGTATCTTCACTAAATTCAATATCATCATGCCTAAATACCCATATATCCCCACATAAACATGTCACAAACACATAAAAAACTATATCCACCTCAGAACCGAAGTACCAATATGGATTTCAATCAGGTTACTCGACTCAAGTGGTGGTGTGTAAAAAAATAAGAAAAAATAATAAGTATATATTCACACATAAATCTCAAACTGGTGTTAATAATCCAATAAACCCAAGGTATCATTCCATCTATCAGAATACTATGAAGGAGCACATATTCGATAGTAGTCCCAGTTGGTGAAGGTTCCTAAGGAGGACGAAGCGAACACGCACCTATCGGGGTTCGAGGTCATGTAACTAATGTTGAAGGTGGCCCGATACACCTTAAATGGTTCTTTCCATATTTCAACAACCATATCCTGGTACCCTAGGATGTTAACCCACTACTGGTCGAAGTGAAATCATTCCTGATGATCATGCCAAGAATAAATGGAAACCAAGAGGGGGGAGTGAATAAAAATACCTCAAGAAAGATCGAAAAACATGGTATTTGGGAATAGGTTAGTGGCATTTATATTGGCTAGACACCTATCCAATAGAATCCCCAAGCGGTGATGGACGCTATAGTTATTTCACTAGGTGAAACTGTCACTTGATAAGATGAGATCAATGAGTCCCTTCCCAGCCATGAACTAAACAAACTTCATGATGGCCTTCCTCTAGAATGGGCTTCTACCTTTCCTTTCCATTGGGTTGGAAATGACATTGAAGTCACCCCCAACAAACAATGGATGGTTGCCGGGATTGAAGTTATTTGGTTTACTTCATAGATATTCCATTTGAAGAGGGTCATAGATTCTAAAAGCAAAATTCATAAGGAAGGATGTTTCACTGTTGGAAACCTTGGTAGTGATGAATTAATTAAAATATTGAACATCTCAACAACATATTTATTATTAAAAAATACACATTTGGGTCTATTGGATTGGTGAGAGTGTAGAAATCCATGCAACTTAATATTCCATGATAATTAAATTATTATTATAGGGTTTTTTGTGTTATTTGACAACAAAAATAATGACATTATTATTTTTGATTTATATAGTATGGAAGTCCGATTTAACATAGACACTAAGACCATGAGAATTACATATGAATATAATAATGATGAGTAGGATATGTCTTTGGCCTTGGATATAGATCTAGTAGTCTTATTAGATTGGGAGGACAATCTATCATTGAGGTCCCTTGATTTTGAACATGTTCATAGTGTGTTATGGTTGGTATGCTTCATATGAGCGGGATATAAGGATCCAAAGAGGTAGGGGAAGGATGGGTAATGAATCATGGGGGATGTTGAGGGAGTTACCTCTAGATCAATAAGTATTTTGAGCTGGATGATAGGCTTCGAGCCAAGGGAGATAGAACAAACACTTGTAGGAATGGGCCTGGCCACTACAAAGAAGCAGTCAGTAACCTCAGCTTGGGAGAAGGACATAGATTGAGGTAGGGGTGCCAAGGCTAGAAAGCTTGGTGGTCTGGTCATCATTCCAGTGAACATCCAGACAAAGTCACTTAGATATCATGAAGGAACGAAGGGGGGAACCCCTTTAAGAAAACAGGGTTCATGCATTGGATGACAAAGAAATGAATCAGAACCAGGTGGTGTTGTCCTTAAAAAAAGGTTATCCTTCATTTATTAATTTATGGTGACATGGTGTTGGATCTAAGGGAATCGATGATACCTAGGAGGAATCTAGTGAAACTAGAATTAAAGTATGAAGGACCATAAATTATTCATAAACATCACTCTCATACTGTAAACTCATTGATCGTCATTGGTGATGAGCATATAAATCTTTCCAATAATACTAGGTTTCTCAAGAGATATTTTACATGAATAAACCATCCCTTTAGTCTGAGATATATGGATTTGAACTAATAATCCATGATCTTGATTATATGTTGTTTCATTTGGTGTTGAGCTGCCACAAGCCCCTTCTCACATCAGGTCATTATTCTTGCATGACATGCCAAAAATTCTGGGAGAGACCCGCTTTGTTCCATGAATCTTGAACATAATACTTTTTCATCATCTACCCATATTTGACATGGTTTAGGGACTCTATGGATGGAAAATTCACCTCACCCTCACTATATGTTCTAGTTTCATGATATGAAACAGTGTGAAATTTTGGTAAAATATATTCAACCATAATGTACATTATCATAATCCTAATCATAAGATATTAAAATGTGTTTCATATGTTATCATTGAATGAAGTTAAAATACATGGTTCATGTCCCTATTGTATGATATAAAACTATGAAATGAATTTTTCCTTCAACTGAGAGGGCTCCATCTTTTTGATGCCGATCACATACCGCACCATTTTGAAGAACTAAATAAAGATTGATTCAATTTAATATCATGGGATATCAAGAGACTGAAAAATTACATATCATTGGCTAAGATCACTCATTGAACTACCTCAACACTTACATCAATGAAAACAAGTTTTTATCGCACTCATGGATGCACTCCATCTATTAAAAAATTTCCTTAAATATATTAAATAAACAAAACATTGTGGTCAACCATTTTTTAAAATATATATTTCATTTTTTATAAATGAAAAAAATCACAAGGAATTATTTTTTCCTAAATTAATATACTTTTATAAAAAACACACATATTAAGAAATCCCTTTTAATGAAAATCAACCCATGTCAGACATTCCCCAAAGATTCAACATTTTGATTTACTGTAAAAAAAACTATCCTAATAGAAAATCCTAGAATAATGGAGTAATGATAAAATAATTAATAAACAATCAAGGTTACATAAAAAATAATCTGTAGAAAACGTAAATAATAAATGTAATCAATTAGAGTAACTCATAATCACAAAATCGTCCATTAAAATAATTATGGGAACGAAACTAATTTTAATTGGAGAAATATAGGATGATATTTGACTTATATGTTCTAATGTAAATTGACTCACTCATGGACAACACCTGGTTGTGTGACCAAACAATCAATATAAAGGAGGCCTCTTGGGGGCATAAAAAATAGTATAATGTGATCACCTCAAGGATAACTATAGTAGATCCTATTTGATTACTCAAAAATCTATGGTCTCCCACGTACCAACTACGAAACATAAAGAAAAGTATTCATCACAATCATCAATAGTAAAATCCCAAAATAAAAAAATGATTTGGAGAACATTCCTTAAACATATCTTTATCTTATTTCAAGTATATCTAGGACCTTATTTGGTATCCTTATATTTGGAGATTTTCTAAAGATGTTATGAGTGAATTTTGGGAAATTTTAGTGGTTTTTTTGGGGGGAGGGGGTTCATGGTAGGATCATTGTTAGGGAAAATCATTTCATTGGGCCAAATAAACCATTCATCTGATGATAAGCCACTACAAGGGGGTTCATAGGTGTTTAGACCATGTAGAGTGAATCTCAAAGGGTGGTGGAGCCCGGCATGCGAAGCTCAGCTGGTGGTGGAGTACCCACAATGCGAAGCTCGAGGGCGGAGAAGGTCTGGAAATGTAAAGCTTATCGGGCGGCGGCGGTCCGTCAAAGTGAATCTCGATGGTGGAAGAGGTACGACAACATGGAGCTTAGCAGGCGGCGGAGGTTCAACAACGTGAAGCTCAGTGGGAAGCAGAGTTGAGTCACAGGGTTCTAGTACTAAGAGAGATTTATGTCACGATGAAACGAGGGAACTATGCAATAGAATTTATAAAAAAATGGACTACGGTTTTATCAGTGCTAACAAAGCACTCATAAAGACTAAATTTATCAGCGCTAAAATTTTATCGCTGATAAATCCTTCCTGTATCAGCGCTGACATTTTAGTACTGATAAATGGATTCTTTATCTGCACTTTTGTAGGGCTGATAAATGGCCTTTTATTTGCATTTTTTAGCGCTGATACAGGGGTTATTTATCAGTACTTTTCTAGAACTGATAAAGAGTCCCTCTATCACCACTAGAAAAGTGCTGATAAAGGGTTTCTTTATCAGTGGTTTTTTCTTAGCACTGATATAAGGTGTTTCTTCCCTTTCCAGTTTTTTGTAGTAGTGGGAAGGTCGAAATCATGGGGTAATCATTAACACTTTACCTATGATCCCCCATAATGTGATTCTAACTGCCTTGAAGATCATCATCTCCCATTGTTTCCTACATTATTTATAGCTCACACAGGCTTAAGTATTCCTCTAAAGTATATAAATACGTTTATGTATTATCCCATCATCATGATCCAAACACCATGAACACTAAATTGGACTTCAAATATCATGTTCATACATCTTGTCTTCAAAATTTCACAATTTTTTCTGATGAATTATGTCGTTCAGATATGAGACCTCTTTTGTCCTCAATTATATTGATATTCTTTATGGACTTGCACTACAGAATTTTTCATTGAATGGCTCACCAATGGTTAATTCTCTACAACCCTAAACTAAGATACCTCGTGTCCATATTTTACAACATTAAACTATGCATTCTGCATCTATTTTTCTTGAATAAACTATGAATCACTATGATGTCTCCACCAAAGAAGATGTTTCCCCTTTTGGTGTTGTGAATTTTCCACCCCTTTCTTCATGAACTATGTTTGGATTTATTCTCACCCTTTTGAGATATGTAGTGACACCCAAACATTTTCTCCCTAGTCCATTCAAAACATCATGATGTTTTCTCATTTTCTATCTTGTCCATCTTATTGTTCTTAGTGTTCTTGAAGGATTGTGTGGATTTATGTGGACCTCTTCTTTCCTTATTCTCATTATGATATTTAATGGCATAACACTACGCATTTCCCCTTTGGAAGCCCAGTTATATAGTCTGAACACTATGCCCTTAAACTAAAGTATGATTTTTAGTGTCCGAGTTCTTATTTCAGTAAAGTACGATACAACATCAATTTTGTCATTTCAAAGGATATCTCCCATTTTGGTGTTTTTCATTTTCCATTCCTTCCATTAAGAACTACTTGTTTCATGACCCAAATCCTTACGATTTATGTGGTGATGATCAGACATTTTTTTCCCAATGCCTTGTTGTATAGTTTTAAAGATTTTCTCTATTCATTTCTCATCCTTACCATATGATATTAAACTACACACATACATCGCATGCACATGACAATAAAATCAAAACCATCTTTCCACATTCAATGATCTTAAACTAATTTTTTGATCCAAGGAACATGACCTTTAAACTATTCACAACACCTCCTAGTATTGAAGATGGATCTAATGCGGCTGCAGATGTCCCACACTGGAGTGTTTTAATGTGTGGTGTTATGAGTCATGGAGAATTGGATTCCACATGGATATTTCGCAAAACATCACCATTGTTCTCTATGCATACCCTTAATTTGGGTCTTCAACATTTTCACATTTGAAGGGACCCTCTAATAGTACGGATTCTTTTCCTCATAGATTGTTTACTGTCCTAGGCCAATGCCTCAAGAATAATCTGGATGACATTTTCGAATAAGTCCTACTTTTCAAATTTGGCCAGTAGCTGAACCTATTTTTTATATTCACATTCTAGGTTATATGATATGGATGATGTGTTTCAATCATGGTCTGTAGTCATCCTTCATCATTATGCCACTGCATTATATCCTGAACAATGAAAGTTGTTATTCACACTTTCCTCCCCTCAAAGGCTATTTTTGATCTTCAATAACATTGGTTTCATCCCTCCATGAATATGTGCATGTTGAGAAGAAACATACATGCAAGAGATTGAGGCACCACATTTATGGAAATAAAAGTATTGTGCATTGGACACCTCTTCTTATTTATCGGCTTGTGTTAGTTCTTCCACAGGCACGTAAGACTCTTTATGTGACGAATGACATATTTTTTTCACACTAACATAAAATCATTGTTCACATTAGTGGTTCCCTTAGAACACATCCATCTGGTCCCCTTTCATCTTAGATTTTGGGGGGGGATAATTAGTTGTTGTTGAATTTCTCTTGAGACTTCAGATGGACTTATTTGGACAACTGAATGAATTAATTTTCCGTAGAATATGTTCCAAATAATACATAGGGAATCCAGCGAAATATTGGAACATTATGATAAATACCAAATTCCATCTCACAAGCCTCTTCCACACCCAATGCGATGTTAAAGACAAGCATCCACTCTTGCCTACTAAAAACAACCATGTCCGATTTGTGAAAGAAGATGCAACATCACATGAAATGATTATTCTATGCACCAATATCTTTTGCGACTAATGTGACTTAATTGGTCATATTCTGTGTTATTCTTCTTACAAGATCCCATAGATAATTTCAAATATAAATCTAGGGGTAACCCCCTCCCTTTAAAATATTCTCTAGAAGTTGAATTGTATCTCATGTACATGTAAGAAATCCCCTTCCATGACCACATGAAATTCATGGATACAAGGTAATGGATCTTGGGAGATAGGTTCCCTAAGGGACCCCCTATGGGCGGTCCCATAGGGGAACTAAACCCATCAATTTCCTTTTTTCATAAGGCATGTGTGTACAAAAGTCCCCTCTTGTGTGCAAGACTTTTCATTGTGTACTGCCTATTTCTCCCAGACCCCCACATATTTTTTTTAATTCCCCTAATCTTATGATCACCCTTTCCTTTCTACTCCATGGGTTTTCTTCACCCTAAGGTACCATGTTGGATCCTTTATTGAACGCAACATCCCTATCATGTGCTCACTTCCTCCGTGCGACCTTCTAGGCTTGAACGTAGTTATTTATCAGTTCCCCAGGTGGTGATTCTAGTTGCATTACACTACATAATGATTATTCGCATAGATACTCTTTCATTTATTCTTTTTTCACATAGCTACGCTAAAATGTACCCCTATACTGACCACTCATCCAAATTTCCCCTATCTTTATTTTCTTGTTCCTTATCTTCCCCATGTGTTGGTATTTATATGTTATTTCTGTCTAAGGGGTGATGGGTGAGTTCTCATCATTAGAGATGCATGGTGTTAAACTTACATGCACCCATGACCTCACCAAATGATGTTGAACCGTGATCACTGCATTCATGGAATGTCTAAGAGTTCCATACTGGGGATAAGCGCTAGTTCCTCCATCATCCTCTCTCACACATTGAGATTTTTCTCCATATGTGCCTCGAGTAGTCTTCATTTAATACATGAAATACATCCTCAGACTTCCCTCTTAGAGTAAGCCCGAATATCCACCTCCTTGGGTCGCTATACATTCCTAGGAACCACACCACCCCTAGTGGATGAAACATTCATGACATATCCATATTCCATGATATTACCTATTGTTTCTCACACCAAGCATGACTCATGTGTGTACAGAGTATATAATGACCGTCAATTCTTCATCGGGCCACCATCCACACATAAGCAGCATCATGACATTGGACCACTAACCACTTGTATACACTATCACATCTTTAGGCAGCTAAGCAGTCATAATCCCCCACACATCTTTGGGCTACTAACCACACCTAATCCCCATCATGACTTTGAGATGAAAACCATTTGTAACCCCAACCGCAAATTTGGGCCTCTAAAAACACATAATACACACCATGACATTGGGACAGTAGCCATGCGTAAGCCCTATGCCCCACTATACAAAACTATGTTGAATTTGGATAGTATCTTCAAAAAAGGGTATGTTTGAAACCTCTCTGAGGTTCAAGCCCATCAATCCCCAAAATCCATTTGTCTTGGTTCATTTATATTGGCACAATAATTCTACAAGACTTTAAGAAACAAGTTCTGAAAAATGTGGGTTTTGAGTCCATTCGGGTATATAAGATTCTTCTTTGATGTTCCATCTTAATAAATGTTAAACTATAGTGCTCTTATTGAGAGATGTACCCCCCTTATATGAAATCATAATATTTTTGGACACATATCTTAGATCCACACACTGAGGTATTCTAATCCATCAACACAACCATATAACCATGTATAAGCCCCGTACGACACCATACTCCTTGAACTGATATATATACCCTTGGATAGAGTAGTTATCCTATAATAAGACCCTAGAATGTCTTCGGGTCATAGTCCATTGTGTATGACCTGATTGTATGCCTCCATCGTTAACTATGTATACATGCATTCCCACCCACTGGGATACGTAAGAAGCCACACCATTGTTTAATCCCATCACCCATTTCCCATAATGGTATCTCGTTTGTGCCTTTGTGTCTCACAAATATCATTCCATATCTTTGAGGTTCTACTTCATTCGGGAATATATTCATTCACTCGATTTCTCATAGTCCATCTCCCTAAGTGTCTCATCACACAATAATGAACTACATGGACATTGATTCCTAGCCACTGGGATACATATGAATCCTCTATGCGATTCAAACCTAGTACCATCCCCTTCAATTCAGTTCCACAACATTCATCCTAATCTCTCATCAATTATTCCATACCCATCCTGATTTTTTCATGGGCCACAAAATAATGTTGATATCATGCCAACCATTTCCTCAATTCATCTAGACTCACTTAGGAATCTGAACATGCATAATCCCAACAGATTATATCCATCCAACCAGGAGTACCACTCTTGCAATTGGTAGCTAACCATGTCTATGCACCAAATCAACGATTTGAAATATGTGATTTCTTTATTCTTTTCTTCTAAACATCATATGTAGGAAGAATCACTGAGGTTCAATTCCATCTAATGGTAAAACATTGTGTCTCGCATTTATTGGTGTTTTCCCTGATCCATCCTTTTTCATATGAAGAAAAGCCTTCATGGTGTGAAAACATCCCTTTTTTGGGACACCCCATTCTGGGTCCGTGCTTATTGGGTGTTTTGATAAATCTACCTAGAAAACCTTCCAAGTTCTCTATCCTAATGATGTACCCATCTAATCAACATTTCTCAATGTTACAACAATTATTATCTATCTCCCCAAGATGTTAAACTCACAGAATGCCCTGTGTTAAATATGGGATGCAGAGGAAAACCAAAAAGAAATTCCTCTACAATATGTACCCCACAATCGATGTGGGATGCCTCAAGAATACATGCCCGTGAAAAGGCCAATAATAAGGTAGAATTAGGGTTTATACGTGTTCCTGTTCCCAAACATGTCGGTGAATCCCAACGTGACTACTCATCTAATTGAAGGTTGCATCCCTGACATGACCTTTTGGAACATCCTCACAGAAGCACTGTAATTAAACAGAGTCCAAAAAGAGACGGAATTTAGGAGAGGTTAATGAATAGTGTCTTAATATCTAATGGAGACCAAGACTAGGCAAAAATTTCGTAGGAGGATTCCATGGATATAGGAAGTGACACCCCATTATCCCATTTAGATCAAGGGGAATCATCGCTGAAGAAGTGATGAATGTCACCTACCTAAAAAAAGTGGGAATGTGGGGTAAGATGAATCCTTCATTGTCAATAAGACACACATGCGTGGCATGCCCCATAGAAAATAGTCAGAAATAGTTATGTATAGGGACCCTAATAATCTATATCCGTAAAAAGCATTAAGGTATTTTCTCACAAACTATGTAATTGATCTTTATCATGATAACCACAAATGGTTCCGGAGTATTGTTTCTTATTACTAAATTCAACAAAAACAATTTATTATACATATGATACACAAGGTTTCTATTTAACCATAACTTGGAAGTATATTGATTTATGATTCAAATACAATACTACCAGAGTAGAAACTATAGATTGTATGATTATTCCCTCACAATTATTTGTGTGAAAAACCAATATTGAAAAATTTCAATCATTAATTAGATGAACACACTATCATTAATGAATCAAATCATGAACATATAAACGTATATCATGCGGATCATACATGAAATATTTCTTATATGTACATTGTAAAACCTCGAGAGAATATAAATAACAATTAATTATTTAATAATTTTCATTTTAATTCAAACTAAAGAATGGTTCAATAAAAATGTATTATATTATTATATAATAAAAAAATATTTTGAATAAAAATATGATATTTTTATTTTATACGTTAATGTTTTGAAAAAATAACGAATAAATAAAAAATGATATTATATAAAATGTGATACATAACTCTATAAGGGAGTTATCATCCACTCTATGCAATGAACCTCCTGGACTAAAATTTCAATGTCCTCATCCATGCTCATATCACCACCTCAGATCCTATATCAACTCATTAAATCCATTTATTTTTTTATGAGAATTTAGCATTATTTTTTCAATTATTATATTAGGAGAATAATTTATGAAAAATCATTGAGTGTCTTATATATGTTGAATCCCTATGAAATGAAATACCAGTTTTCTGTATCATTCTCTAAAAATATACTTATTAAAAATCCCAATCATTTGAAAATTTATTAATAATTAATTTATTCATTATTAATAAAAATCATAAATAATTTATTGAGTGTCATATCTAAAATGAAATAGAAAATGTGGGTGAGTTATCTTCCATTCTGGAAAAACTCAATCCAATATAGGAATTATTATAATCATTATCACTTGATTCCCTCAGGAAACAAAAAATCTATATATAAATCTCCAATTGGAGACAAATAAAATAAAAAAATATAAGCATAAGAATAATAATAGTAATAGTAATGATAAATATAGTGTAATTTATACAAATATCATAATAAAAAGAATACCAAACAAATACAGGATGCTTTGGAGGAAGGGTTGGTGGATATTTAGAAGGAATTTCCTTCTCTTGATACTATAAATCAAAAATACCAATTCGGTAAAACCCCAAATTTTTGTGTCTTATATCACTATAGAAAACAATATTTGGATCCCATTGAATCATGTATACAATATCAATTATTCAAGGCTCACCAATGAGGATGCACATATGAAATAAAAACATTTTTTCTAGAAAAAACTAACTCATGGTTGATCATTGTGACATGATGAAAGGAACCATGATACAATACATAGAATGGGTAAATTAATGACATACCTTCTAGTCTTCATAAATCACACAACAACTCAGTGGTGGCATGGTGAATCCCCACTACACTGTGTTGTGGTGTGTACCTGATCTCTAAAATACAACTGATATAGAACAATAATATGTCGACTTCACATAGGAAATCATTCGGTGATAACACTTGTGGTCATTGAATGGTTATTCCCCCATAATCCTGAGAATATCCTATCCCATCATAAATAAGTCTTATTTATCTCTAATTCAATATTCCATGTGGTGGAAGCCTACATTATATTGAATTATGTATCATGGATAGTCTAAAATGTTTCCAAAACCCAACTATGAAATTAAAACCCCTCTTAGTTCTTATAATATATACAATACATCTTCTAAAGAATATAAATCAATAGGATCCTGAATTAAATCTAAATTAACAATATGTCCCATTGAATATGATAAAAATTTAAATATCCCCATGAAATGTAATGAAACTGATATCCAAGGGTTGTTACATGTGTAATTCCATGAAAAACAATAACATAACAATATATTTACAATTATGAAAGAAATAATGGAAATATTTGATAATAAAAATACAACAATAATTTGAAATAATATGAGAAACCCATGATGAAATAAAAATTTGTTTCATATGAAACTCATATATCATATAACATCATATTGTTTTAAATAATCATTGTAATGACAGGTCAAAAATCATGATATTATTTATGGTAGTCAAAAATAAATTTTTAGATAAAGAACTAGTCTATTTTCCTTGCATAGTGGAAAAATATGTTGTATAAGATGCTGAAATCGAAAGGTATAAAAATGAGATGTCGAAAAGAGGAATGAAAAATAAATAAACTAAAAAATTTCATTTCCTATGAAATAATATATATATATATATGTGTGTGTGTGTGGAATATACATTTTGTTCTAATTAAAATAAATATTTTATAGGAAAATGAGATGAAGAATATAAATTATAACAAATCATGCTAATGATTCTTAACAAATATATCTTCACATTGAGAAGGGTACAATATTTATAATATAATAATTTATATAAATATTGTATTTAAATGAAACAAATACAAAAAATAGATGATATTTAAAATTATATAAATAAATTTGGAAATAATAAATCTATTCATAAATAAATGACATTAGGTTACAATTCAAACCCAAGACATAGAAAATTTGTGATGAATCAGCATTGAAATATTATAGGGAATTAAATCATCACAAATATATTAGTTTAGGAAAATACCTTATAAATAACAATATGAAAATGAATATTAAAAATTAATGTGGTATTATTTAACATTATTATATAAATGAATTATATAATGATATAAAATTCAAAAACTCTTGATCAACCAATATCCTTTTATTTACATTATATATTATATAAATATTATAATTGTATAAGACTATAGTGAATGTTAATGATATTTCCTAGAAAATTTCAACCATAAAATTAATAAAATAATATATTAATAATTTTTAATAAATGATTTTGATAGGTGATTTTATAATCATATAAATTTATGAATTAGTGAACTCTCTATAGAATAACTGATATCATGTTTTTTAAATCATATGTATGGTCAAAAATGTAGTATAACTAACAATTTTCTCTAAAAATTTTAAATTATATTTTTATTATATTTCCTTAAAGTTATGATTGATATTTTCTTTCCATTTGAAATCACATATTATCATTTCATTAATGATTAAAATTCATGGAAACATACTAGTTTGAGTTATTCCATGTTCAATAGAATTTAAGAGTTCTTGTAATTTTTTTTCATTAATTAGTTATAGTATATCTAAAATATTAATATAAAAGTGAGTAATATTTTTATATACTATATCTTCTATAGTATCAATCCAATATATGTGGGGATAAATAAAGAAGTTGATGTTTCCTTGTAGGTTGTAAAACAGTTCCTTAACATGACCATTAATAGTGAGAGTGAGAAAATTTCTATATTATAAGCTATATTTATTTATTATATATAATTATAATATCCTGTATATATCGAAAAAACATTATCTATCCATAAATATTTTGATAAATAAATAATAGAAACATTCTTCATCACGACCCCCACTGATAGTGATGATATGAAATCACACCGAAGTCTCACCACCAGTAGTACATGAGATGGTGACTAACACAAAGGGTATAATACCACCAAATGATAGAAACATATATAAACACAAGAAAGGTGTCCTGATAGTAGATAAAAACCTCCAAAATACTTCATCATGTAATAAAAAAACAAACCTAACCATGACGTATGTGTATATTAAGTAGAAAAATGATGCCTCGATATTTATATCAAAAAATGTAAATAATGGAAGTGAAACAACATAAACTATGATATATAACCTAGAAATACATAGATCAGTCAATATGTCCTTCATGGATTCATAAAATACTGTTTATATATGCATTGTGAGAATTACAATGACACTCGATAGGATCCCACCTGAGGTATCATATATAAATTTTAAAGGAACATACTAATATAGAAGCGAACAAGTATTAAATCTAAACATTCCCAAAAATAGAATTAATAACTCCGAATCTCAATGTGGATAAATAAAAATTAAAAAATGATTTTTGTAGGATAATAATTTATGAAAATGATAATGTTGTCCCACATTTACTTCCCTAATTATTTTATTTGTCACTCCACAAAATTAAACGTAATGTGCTCTCATACATTCCATACATTTTATCACATCATATCCCATAGTATATAATTTTTTAGGATCACAAAAACTCATATTCTGTCTTCTTTTATGGCCAAAAATACCATGATGGAATCAATATCTTCAAGGAAGTATATAATGCCACTATTTCAACATCACACATCCATCTATATCATGGATACCTGGTAACTGGGGTATCATGAATGTAAAAAAAATTAAAATCATTCCCTCATAATAATATTATTGTCACCAACAAGAAATAACATCTTATAATTAACAAGAATATACTCCTACATTATTATAATTAAGAGATTGGATCTTTCGGTAACTATAATAGAATGTGATTCTATTTTCAATAGAATAGTAGGGAATAATTAAGGACCTGAAACAAGTTTCCCAAAGCTAGTTCCATATTTTACTACATTGGCATATAAACAAGGAATATGAATCATGAAGTACAGTATAGTTTAGTAGATTTTGGAAATAAATATACATAAATAAGTTCAACTTTACATATTGAAAGGAAAAAATGTAATTTATTCTTTTAGAAACACCTATGGCTCTTAAAGTATGCCTTCTAGTCACTCATAACTAACTTCTTAATATCCTGTGAAAATGAATCAAAAGAAATGCGTGGAATAAAATGCTCATTAAGAGTAAGAAATATAGCTGAAGATAACATAAAAATTAGACATAGTGAATAAATGAAAACACATTACTTTACAAATAATGAAAATTATCACATTATGGAAGGAATATGAGCTGAGTAAATATTTCCATAATATAACATAATAATGGGTATTATAATAGTCTAATAACCATATGAAACATCAAAAATAGTTTCATAATGAGTGAATTAATAATTTGGGACAAAATAACCATACATTCAAGGCCTCGTGGCAAGATCATAAATAATCATTTTGTCAAGGCCTTGTTCCAAGACCATAGTTTGTATTATGAGACCTATAGATGCATCGAGGCGGTATAGCGGGTGTAAAACCCCGAAATGATAAAGGGTTAAATGACTAAATGATATGACTCATTTCAACAAGGTGCACCTTCCTTTTCGGGAGCATGTCTGATTAGAACTCCACAGTTAAGCATGCAGGGCCTGGAGTAGTGATCAGGATGTGTGACCTTCTAGGAAGTTTATAGGATGTGTGTGAGTGAGAACAAAGCACACTGGAAAGGACATGAGTTGTCATGTGGGAACTTTCATTAGTCAGATGACCCGTTTGGGCACGTGGGTGGACCCTGGGGTGGGCACCACGTGTCTGTGTGGCAACTTGGGTTACCTGGTGGGCCAGGACCCGACGACCATGTTAAGGTGGGGTGTCTATGCTGTCATAGGGACCCCGTTCTCACAATTGGTATCAGAGGAGGAACCCAGCCTTAAGTGCAGTGCACTGCCTGGGTTGAGTTGTAGGGCCCACAATGAGGGCGTTGTGTTCTATAGTGGGGGGGGGGTGATTGTAACGCCCCCAAATGATGATGGGTTAAATGAATAAATGATATGACTCTTGTCAACAAGGTGAGCCTTCCTTTTCAGGAGCCTGTTTGATTAGAACTCCATAATTAAGCGTATGGGCCTGGAGTAGTGATCAGGATGGGTGACTTTTTGGGAAGTTTACAGGATGTGTGTGAGTGAGGACAAAGCACACTGGAAAGGGCATGTGTTGGCCTGTGGGAACTGTCATTAGTCAGATGACCTATTCAGGCACGTGGGTGGACCCAAGGGTGGGCCCCATGTGTCTGCGGGGCAACTGGGGGTACCTGGTGGGCTAGGACCTGACGACCATGTTAAGTCGGGGAGTTTGTGCTGTTACAGGGACCCAGTTGTCACATCGGGCCCCACCCATCACATTATAAGTCCAATGAATTCCTCATATGTATAGTAATTATTTTATTCATTTTTTCCCATACCACATCATATAATTAAACTGTGTATTTTATTCAATGTTCCCCATAACACTTTGATTAATTAAATGTCACTTATTTAATATCTCTCATACCACATTGAATAATTAAATTCTCAATTCACTAGTTATTGAACTAATCATAAAAAGTCAATAATACATGGTGGATAATATCATAGGAGTTAATCCTCAATGATGTCAAAGATTCAAAAAATTATGATTCCATAGAGGAGGATACTTTGAAATGAGACCGTTGAAAAATTATTGATGAAATAATCATTAAACATTCCAAAGTGTCCCACACCACCTTGAAAAATTCAAATAATAATCTCATTGAATATCATGAGAATAAGGATAATATTGATATGATATAACAAAATAAAATTACATACACTACATGCATGGTATATGTGGTTAAAAAGGTATATAATTTACAAAAGTTAAAGTGAGGTGAGAAAAATCTATTATTCTTTGGAGAGAAGCGTTATTTTAGAAAATCATTTTTATATGCCACAAATATGGTTTTAAACATGTATATCTCAAAAATAAAATGTAAAATTGAGATTACATTTGAGGCATAAATTATTTCCCATGGATGTGTTATTAGGTAAAACATGTTTTTTAATGAATCATTATAATGAAATCATTTTATTACAGTTTAAGAAATTCATTAATATGATTTTAAAGTGAAATGAAATGTTTTATTTTATAAAACCTGAAATGAACCAAAATATATTTTAATGGTAAATTTTGTGATTTTAGAAAGCTAAACCAGATTAAATCATATTATAGTGTGAACTTTAAAATAGGTAAGATTTCAAGAAGTTCCTTGAATCAGGGTTGATTTTAAGAAGAATTTTTAAAATATTATTTTAAAACATATATCTACCCATAAATGAAGGTATAATTATGGTTGGAAATCATATATATAACATTAAAATATTAAATATGAAGTCAAAATATGAATGAATAATAATTTAATTTAGGTATGTATATAGTAAAAGTTTCCCGAATAAAAATGGATTTTTATGTGAAAAACCCTTACAACTATTTAATCAGTTGAATCGTATGACCCAAAATTAATAATCATAAAATGATAAATTGAATATCATCAAAATAAATAGATTCATGATATGAAAGTCCAATGGGAAGTAGATGAACACCATACATATGTAATAGTAGTGAGTACATAATATCTCACAAAAATTTAAGTGATATGATGAAATCCATACCTTAAGTCTGAATGTGTTCAATTATGGAACTTATGATCCTAGAATATGAAATTAATATTATTAAGAACTTATTTTAGAAACTATTTGACATTTATGTAGTTCATCATAATTCTTTTTATTTCACCTATGTATTTATTCATAAGTTATTATATTGAATTATTTCTTTCTAGAGTCTTTGTTTTCTTGAATTTCTTAAATGGGTCACCTGTTTTTAAGTAATGGAGTTCATGTGGAATGGATGTAAATATAAAACATTTATGTCACATATTATTTATGAACATCCATAATTAATAATGATCATTTCTATACTTTCATTACATGTAATGGGTATAGAACCATTAGTTGACAACCACATTGATTATTTGGGTGCATTAGGATTATTATGAACAATTTCTGTCATATAAATTAATAATATGTACATAAATTAGTTGCTGAATATTTATTTGTTTATAAGACATATATTATATTTTTTTAAACCATATAAATGTTTTTATTACTAGTAATAAGGATAAATTGAACAAAGAAACATCGACATCCACAAAGGTTATAAATTGAAACCTCATGGACATTAATTTTGTTTATAAAAATAAATGGGGGGAGAGAATATTGATGATGTTTATTCCATTAAATTATATAATTCCAGTATATATATTTTAATTGAGTTATTGTGGTCATTTGGATAGCGAAGTTGTGAATAAAAAAATAAAAGAGATGAACTTGAGTGTAAAACAAAAGTTGAGAGATCCCTTATGAAAATTCGGCAGCCTAATGACGTCGCTCAAAATAACATAAAATGAATTGATGATTGAAAAATGGTAACTCATCATATTGAAATAAAAATTATTGTTATTTGAATACATAATATCAAACCCCAACATATGATAATGAAAATTCCAATAGATAACATAAAATAACTGTTGAATAAAAGAGAAGGGTAAAAGGTTCCCTTACATTGTAGAGAATCTCCTAGAACATTATTGTTGGGACCGTGGGCTTACAGACACATTGGGAGGACTCATAGGGAGGTAAAACCACCAAAAGTTCGAGTATGTGGGATTTTTAATGAATGAAAACGAATGTATTATTTGGTTTTTATAATAACAGAGAGAGACTTTTTTATTAATTTAAAAAGACACCTCATTAGTGGTTTTTGTAAAACCCTGGGCTTGCCCATGGTTTTTCCTCATTGTTTTTTCCACATGGGACACATCATGTCATATTATTCTTTACACAAGTCTACCAGCATTTTATTATAATTATAATTTCATTATGATGTCATTATACTATAGAAAACTCAAAATTGTATTTTTACTATTCATGAAAATTCAAATATTTTAGAAAAATCCAAAAAAAATCACCCTAACCACTTTTCAATGTCTAGAATTCAAAAATTAACATTATTTTGTGAAAATAATTTTCTAATTTTCTAATTTATTTTTTAATGTAAATCATAATTTATTCAAAAATAACAACATTAAAACTATAACTCATTTTATAAGACCTTGATAAATTTACCAACGTCCATTAGAATTGTCTTAATATTATAACTAAATAATTTAAAATATTCTGATTACATTTTATGAAAATAAATTTCCATTTTAAATTCATAAATTAATCAAAAAATAGTAATTTAAAAATTTATGTCATAAAAAATATCAATACTTATACTATGTTCATTTTTTCACTTTTTGTATGTATAAATTGTATTTATACATTCATTGGTAAAGTTTTTATTTTTTATATGATTTAGTATTAAATAATGCTTCTTACTATTTATATGGGTATGTCACTATTCATAAGGGTAAGTTATTATTCACCAAAAATTATATTTTCCTTATCACACAATAAAAATCATACTGAACGCAGCTGTATATGTCAGTCTTTTAGAATTCAAATCATAGGGCTAGAAAATTATATTTACTTGACTTGAATATAATAATGTAGTTTTTTCTAGAGGATCATTATTTCATTCATTTGATGATAAATCTATTTGTATATTATTGGGGTGTTACATTATCCCCTCTTTGCAAAAATGTCATCCTCAAAATTTGAAATTGAACATCAAAAGTTAATGGTTGATACTTGAAAATTAACTTGTGTGAATAACATATAAATAATATAGTTAACATATTATATTAATATGGGGAAAGGTAAATGAATCGGTTCCTACAAAATAATATATTTTATTTGGAAATAATAGTCATGGGAGAATAACCAAACCATCATGTAGCAACTTTAAACTCTGAAACCCATACAATGGTCAACTTAAATCATTTATAAAATGGTTAATAATTCCAAAATAGAATTATAAAACACATTATAATGATGGACTCTAAATTTTCAAGATTAACTTATCATTGACCCTTAATCAACATGAAGAAGATCTGAAATTCAAATTCCAAACATGTGAATAACATCATCATGCACCCTTTGGAAATATGGTAATAACATGTATTACCGTAGAAACCATATAGAAATCATGCATGCCTCTGTACTCTTTAAGTATGTTATATGTTATTCGATATATTCCTTAAATCCAAAAGTGTTTTAAACTCCATCGATTATAGAATAGACCACTTCTTGAAATGTAAATAATCGGTTATAAAGTAGTCAGTACATATCTGAATCGATCATTTCTTCATCATTATCTCAATGTGAGATATATATATTAAGGTTGGTCCTTTCCTCAATCATGTGTTTCCTAAAAAGTTTAACTTTCTACTGAATCAATTTTTATTGTTCCATTCACCAGATGGCATCAAATCGTTAATGAAATAGTACTACATTACAATCCTTATAAATCACATTATTATTACAACAAGTGCAATAATGACCAAATATTCAAATGATGTGATTCTTGACTAGGAATATTAATCATTATACTTCATCTTTGGTAGCATCATAACATGATCATTATCCAAAAATCATTAAACATGTTATATTTATTTGAAGCTTGGGATATTGATTCAAATAGTGTCCCATCTCATTATAGTTGAAGCATTGAATATAGGGAGATTCTTTCCTTTTCGTCAAATTATGAGCATGGTCACATTTTTCTCCACACTCGAAGAAAACTCCTTTTCCTCTCAAGCATATACCAAGGTGTTTCCTTCCACAATTATCACATGTGGGAAAATAAATCTTTCTCTTCTTACCTTTATTCATGTTTTTCCCTATCATTATCTTCTTATTTTTTTCCCTTTAAAATCCATAGGAATGAGATAATTCTGTACATACCTTGTCAACACATGATAATATTTTTTCATATGATGAGGATACTTGGGAAAAAATATTTATTTTAATTAATAGATTAAGACCCTCAAAGATATGGTCTTTCTTACTCTTTACATCTCGTGCATCAGTGACATTTTCAATTATTCTACTAGGCCCCATTTCTAATCAATTACATATTATATATTATCTAATAGCATTATAAACTATTTATTACTAAAAGCATGGAATAGTGGAGAGCATAAATTAATGTCTCGTAAATACTACAACCATATATGTTGGATACATTGAGGGCATAAATCATTTATAATGGTGGGTAAGTATAATGTGAATTATCATTAGCATATCTCATGGGATTATTAATTCCATGAGAGCAGCAAGGCCCATTGTTGTGTACCAGGATACCTCAGGTCACGCCTGAAACTCCGTCTCATAGTATTCACTCCTAGGTACATTTGTGCCACAGCTACCTATACCAATTTTTATCCAGACAAAGATGTATTCACTAGAACGACCCAGATAATCAATTCCTTACAATGGATCTAGGACATTCTTTCATGTTTCTTCTCAAATACAACATTATGGATTTGTTCCCTAATCTAGTATCCATGTTTCTTACTAGTCTATCTTTGATAACAACTATAAGGACCCGACTCCAGTTTCCCTGAGCTAGTGAATTATTTTATTACATTGGAATATAAACAAGGAATATGAATTCTTAAGGACCAGTTAGTTAAGTATATTTTGGTAATAATACACATAAATATGTTTAACATTACATATTGAAAGGAAAAAAAACACTAATATATTCTTTTAGAAACATTCAAGACTCCTAGATTATGAGTTAAAGTCACTCATAACTAACTTCATCTTATCCAGTGAGATTGAATCATAAGAAAGGGATGAGATAAAATGATTAGTACGAGTAATAAATACAAAAGAAGATAATATAATCATTAAAAAATGGGAATAAATGAAAACACATGCCTTTACAAATAAAAAACATGAACACGTGATGGAAGGAATATTAGATGAGTAAATATTTCCATAATATAACGTAACCATGGGTATTCACCTAGTCGAATAACCACATGAACCATCAATACTATTTCCATAATGAAAAAATGAATAATGTGGGACAACATAACCATACCGACAAGGCCTCGTTCCAAGACCATAAATAAATATTTTGTCAATTCCTTATGCAAAGACCATAGTTTGTCTCATGAGACCTACCGATGCATCTAGGGGCTATAAGGGGGCCAAAAGTCACATAATATTTCCAATAAATCCCTTATTTTGTATATAAAGTATTTTATTCAATGTGTCTCATACGACATGGAATAATTAAACTTTGTATTATATTCAATGTGTCCCATACCACTTTGAATAATTAAATTCCACTTATTCATTAAACCCATATCACATTGAATAATTCATTCTGAATTCACTAGTTATCAAAGTATTAATAAACCATTCAATAAAACATCGTGGAAGATGTCATTGGGGATAAACATAAATTAAGTACAAGATTCAACAACGATTGTTACCATAGTCGGGGATACATTGAAATGAGTCCATTGAAATGTTTTTGAAGATATTATCCTTAAATAATCCAAACTCTCACCTACCACCATGAAAAATTTCAAACATTATCCCTTAAAATATTATGAGAATAAGTAAAATCATGGTATTATATTCCAAAGGGTAGTAAATACACCACATGGATGGAATAATTGGTGAAAAAGGCATATACTTCCTAAATGTTAAAGTGAGGTCAGAAAAATCAATTTTCCTTTGGAAAGAAGTGTTATTTTGGTAAGTCATTTATATTGGTCACATATATGGTTTTAAACATGTACATCTCAAAAAATGTTAATATTAAGATTAAATTTGAGGTATTAATGATGTCCTGCAGAAGTGAAATCAAGTAAAAATTGATTTTGAAGAAGCATTAGAATTAAATCATTTTAGTGCGGTGTCGGGAATTCATTAAAAAGTTTTGTAAGAGGAAATGAATGCTTGCTGTCATAAAACCAAAAAATGAACCAAAATATTTTTTCATGATAAAATTTTTGATTTTATAATTACAAACTAGATTAAAACAGATTATATAGTGAACTTCAAAATATGTAATAATTCAAGAAGTTCCTTGAATCGGGGATGCATTTCGGAAGAATTTTGAAAGATTATTGTAAAACATTTTACATTATATAAATTATGGTATGATTATTTTTATAACACATATATATAGAATTATAATATAAATTATTACACATATATATAAATGAATATTATTTTAATTTAGGTATGTATATAATAAAATTAGCCCAAATGAAAATGGAGGTTCGGGTGTAAAATCCTAACAATCTTGTAATCAATTGAATCGTATGCCCCAAAATTAATAATCATCAAATGATATATTTAATATCATTAAAATAAATATATTCATGATATTAAAACCTAATAAAAATTATACATACACCATACACGTGTCATAGTACCGAATACGGAATATCTCACGAAAATGGAAGTGAGATGAAGAAACCCTTACATTAATTCCGAATGTGTTCCGTTCTTGAACCTAAGATCTTGGAATATGAAATAGGACTTATTAATAGCTTATTTCATAACCTATTATACATTTATTTAGTTCATCATAATTCTTTTTATTTCACTTATTTCCTTATTTATATGTTATTATATTGAATTTTGTCGTTCCAGAGTGTTTGATTTCTTGATTTTCATATATGGTTCGCTTGTTTTTAAGTAATAAAGCTCATGTGGAATGGCTGTAAATCTAAAAAATTGATACTAAATATTATTTATGAACATCCTTAATTTTTAATGGTCATTTCACTCATTTTGATACATGGAATAAGGATTAATCATTAGATTGAACCCACTTCAATTATTTGGCGGTATTAGGATTATTATGAACTAGTTTTTTCAAATCAATTAATAATATTACATATACTGGTTCATGAATATTAAAGAACTTATAATACATATATTATTTTCTTTTTAAACCATCTAAATTGTTTCATGACTATTAATGATGGAGAAATTGAATAAAAAAAATTCGTCGTCCCCGAAGGTTATAAATTAAAACCTCATGGACGTTGATTTCGTTTATAAAATTAAAAGGGAGAGAGAGAGAAATAATATTGAATATGGTTCTTAAATTAATATGATATAATTCCAATATATATATATATATATGATATTATAGTTATCATGGTCATTTTGATATAGGAGGTGAGAATATAAAAATAAAAGATATGAACATGAAAATAAAAGGAAAGTTGAGTGATCCTTTATGAAAATTCTGCAGCGTAATGACATCACATAAAATTTAATAAAATTAATTGATGGGAGAAAAATGATATATAATCATATTGAAATCAAAAAATAAATTATGATAAATAAATAATCTCAAACCTCAACCTAGGAGATTTTAAATTCATAGAGAGAACATAAATGAAGTTTAAATAAAAGAGGAGGGTGAAAGGTTCCCCTACATTATAGAGAACCTACAAGAACAAGAAGGTTGGGACATTAGGTCTTAAATACACCATGGGAGGAATCTTAGTGAGTTAAAACCTCCAGATATTATAGTATTATGTATTTTTAATGAATAAAACGAATGGATGAGTGTGTATTTATAGTACAAGATTGAGATTATTTATTAAATTAAAAAGACACCTCATTAGTGGTTTTTGTTAAACCATGGGCATGCCTATGGTATTGTCCCATGGTTATATCCAAATTTGACACCTAATATAATATTTTAATGTACACATTTCATCCAGCCTTTTATTTTAATTATTATGCCATTGAACAACCGAAAACACAAAATTGTATTTTTACTATTTACTGAAAATTCACATATTTTTTTAAAAACCCAAAAATTAATCATAATCATTTTTAAATGTGTAGAATTCAAAATTTAACTTCATATTTTAAAAATAATTTTCTAATTATTTGTTATTTAATTTCTAAAAAAGATCATAATTTATTCCAAAAAAACACATTAAAACTGTAACTCATTTTAAAAGACCTTGAAAAATTAATAAATACCCTGTAAAATTATCTAATATTTATAAGAAAATAAAGTTATAATTTTTAATTACATTTTATGAAAATAAATTTCTATATTAAATTATTAAATTATTCCGAAAATTGTATTTTAAATATTTATGTCATACAAAAATATAAATACTTATACTATGTTCGTTTTTTTACTTTTATGATGTCTAAACTGTATCTATACATCCATGGGTGAAGTTTATATTTTTTATATGATATAATATTAATTTATATTCATTAATATTCATAAGGGTATGTCACTATTCATAAGAGTATGTTACTATTCACCAGTAATTGTGTTTGTCTTCTGAGACTGTAAATATCATTCTGTACACAACCGCATATGTCGGTCTTTCAAAATTCATATCACAGAGGTGGAAAAAATATGTTTACTTCACTAGGCTATAAAAATGTTGAATTTTTTTGGAGACTCGGTGTTCATGAATTCTATAATAAATCTATTTGTAAATTCATGGGGTGTTAAAAAATATTGGGTAATCAACCATCCTTTCATCACCATCTTGTAATTTGGATAAGCAACACCCAAACATATTAGTGTTAGTATATAGTTCTCGACATGGATGGGGTGTGTGAAAATGAAACATGAAATTTCAAATATTTATATAAATATATACTCATATAAAATGGAAACCCATGACCTAAAGGGTTCACATAAATATGTAATCAACTTTTCATTATCAACAATATCATAATAACACAACCACATGCTTCCACCATCTAAATTAAATCAATCCAAAGGACAACCATATCCAAGAGAAAATATAATTTCATTCAAATAATATTTTACCTATAATTATATAATAGAAAACTAATTCCCAATTAATTTTATTACTTGAGGTCAACCATGTAATCCAACACCTACATTTATATTTCTTATATGTCTAGCCTATTGATAAATATTTATTTGAACATTAACTTATCTAAAAAGAATAATCATTTATACATATTTAATATCATCATTGTCCTTTTTATTCTATTACTACCATGATTATAAAAAAACTCAACACCCAAAAACCTGACATATTAACATAAAAACCAAAAACCAATAAGTATTATTTCACTTCCTACACTAAATAAAAAATCAGATATGTTCACCACCATTGTTGTACCACCTACACAAAACAAAAATATATAAAACAATAACAACAAGCATTCAATTTGGATGAAACATAATATATTCAAACCAAATTATTTTATAAAAAATAATATTTAGGGTTTAATAAAATAAATCATATTCTCATACATGTGTCTCTTCCAATTGTTTAATATTTAAATGGTGTAATGATTCATATTAAAATACACATATTAATCCATTATTGAGTGGTGAGTTTTTAAAACAATTCATCGCACAGTTTTATAGTATCCAAAAATAGTTAATCATTTCACAATAACAAAAACATACATAGGAATCATGTTAAAATATTTGATAAAAAACATGTCATGGAAAAACAAATAAATTAGTTAAAACATGTGAATACATCCCATCATATTTCAATTAAATATAATCAGATTATTTATCTTTTTTTAATCAATAAATTATACTCATTGGAAGGAATCATGTTAATTATATAGGATACAATGTATAGATAACATAATTCCCCTACCTAGAATTGAAACATAATGTAACATTGCAATAAATTTTAGATAAACAGAAAAAAATTTCACTTATATTTACAATTAATTTAATGTTTTTATCAATAATGAAATCCATTAGTATATAGAGGAGTATAATGAAAAAAAATATTTTTTAACACTAGATGTGATACACATTTATAAAAATAGTGGGGGGAGATGTTGATGATGCATAAATTCTATAGTAGAAATGATTTGAGAGAATACAGAATAATATCAACATATATAATCAGTATTATTATTCTTTTGAAATTATAGGAAACAATAATGGACAAGAATATAGGAAATAAAATACATTTAATACACCGTATTTTATTTCTAGATTATTTTCATGATTATTTGGTAGTCATATTTAATTTTTTATGTATTTAAAATTCAATTTCTCTTAAAACATGAGAAATGAATCATTTAATAAATTATTTTTTATGTAATTAAAATACTAGATCATATAATAGAGAATATATTACATTAAATTATTTATTTACATTTTAATTTAAATGTTTTATATCAAATTAATTTTCACGTTATTTGAAATAATTATGTATATTCAAGAAAAATAGAATGTTTAAAAAATTATTGGTCCCATCATTATGGGACAAAAAAATGATAAGGGGTCATTCATTCAAAAAAAATCTCATCCATGATTATAAACTACAAAAAAAAAAGAAATGGATTCATAATGTGAAAAAATAGATCTAACAAGAGAAAAAACAACATACTATGTGAATAATATGTCAACTGTGTGAAGGTTTATATTGATTTTGAGAATGAAATGAGAATTTTTAGGAAAAAAAATATTGATAATTATCATGTACTATCCACAACACTATTGAAAGGATAAAACGTGAGAAGAAAAAAAGGATTATTCAAATAAATATCGATTCAATGATGGAATAAATCAACTGTGAGAAAAAACTAGGAAATTTAATTTGGAATAAGACACCAAAAACCATGATGATTCCTATAACTATTTAGAAAATATATAGGAAATAATTTAAGGATATATGCATTTAAAATATATTTTTAACAAATAATTATAATTTTAAAAAATTCTTGAAATCCTAAAAAAAATAATGGATGTCCATAAATTCACACACAAGATAATAGTAAAGGATATACCTACAAAAATAACACCACCAAACTATAGAGAAAAATAATACATAACCAAAAATTATCAAAAAAAGAGAGATTCAAACTCAAATAATTGTTATGAGTAAAGAAATCGTCTCAAAAAAGTGAAACAGTAGAGGTAACTTGACAAGAATGATAATATATTGAACAAACGATGTTATTTGATAGGAATATGTTACTCTATCTCCCATATACTCTCCCCTGCTCTATCGTTACTCCTAAACACATGAAATATTGTCATAACTCTCTCATGATTTAAATTCTACCAATAATACTTTCTATCAACTAGCCACTCCAATAAAGTCATGGCATTCTCAATTTCTGACTCACCCAAATAAATTCTATGATAGTCATAATGCGAATATAAATAAACACGATCATGTGGAATATGTCTTGAACTCTATGAATCCATAGTGGTAATTCCACCCATCATGAAAAATCACTTATGCATCTCAAGACCTTAAAATTCCCAAATAACCTAAGAGATAGATAAAATTATTATCCAAACTTACACTACCCGATATGAGGTGAATCATATATTCAAACATAGTCTATACAATGAAAACACAGTAGAATACACCTACGATATTCCTAGGGTTTGGGGATATCAAATGATAACATTATCCACCATCATACTTTCATTATCTCTTCTGCTGTACTCCATTATAATCATGACAATATACTATTTAATCTCTAACATCATTTATGTTAGATATAGAATAACCTAGATAACTGTAAAACTCTATGAACATAGGCATACCAATATGTCAGGAATAATTTTTTTGTTGGAAACTGATATTAATGGTAGGAGTATCATCATTGATCTTATAAATTCCAAGAATCACTAATAGATCATATAAATTATTGATTTTGTGGTCAAATATATATCTACATGTTATGAGTATAACAACCATTATTTAAGCCCAAATAGGATAAAAAATAGTATTGCAATCCTATTCACGTTCAGGAGGTATAATGAACATGACAGAAAGATAAAAGTGTCTTTTTTAAAGTATGATGTCTTCCATCCACATCCATGTACTTATTTTTAAGAGAATCCAAATAACTCAACTCCTTAATTTGTTGAAAATTGTCTAGTGGTGTTATATGGTCTCTGATTAAACAAATAACATCATGAAATATCTGTTATATGGGTAAAATGCTGAAGAAATTAATATATATGTCCACCCCTTCCACATAGGTTTATATATGTTCCACTAAAAAAACTCATTGAAAAGGTGTGTTTTTTTCACCTACATATAATACAAATGAAGTTCCATAAACTTTAACTCTAGAAAATTTATCCCAAGACACTAAATTTTCATCCTAAAACCATGGTGAATCAATGATACGCATGGGGATGCATCTATGGGTGATCTGGGTAAATCACTAAGTTTATCCTCACACAGGGAAAATGAAAAAAAACACTTCTAATTTGGATCACACTCAAACAATCTATTTGGAGATTAAATGACTCAATAGTATGTATATTAACAATCAACTTCAGGTCTCTATCGTTTCTTCAATGATTATAGATAAAATATATTTCTCATTTTTGTTATCGATTCATTAAAATATATCATCTTCAAGAACATGTAATATATATAAACTAATAATAATAAATATAGAGTTTAGTATATTTTACCTTCCTATCGTTCAATCATATATTTAAAAGTCCTTGTAAATATCTATTTCAAAAAAAAGCCCTATAATATATTCCACATATATATATTCAATATTACATGAAACTACAATAGTCATTTCTCCTCCATTTGGATCATAATTGAATCGAAGACATAATTTTTTTCATACCTACTATAAAGATGATAATAATGGTTTGGTTATTATAATTTAAGGAAATAAAACATGTAATCTTGTGATTTATAATCCCATCTAGTATTCTCCAGCTTCTTCACAAAGTCAGTAAATAAACACAATAACTCATGTGTGAAATTTTCTTGAATTATATTAAGAAATCCTCATAAGAATTCCATATTTGATTAAAGATTAATTATAAATCAAATCATTCAGTAATTACTCCTCTATATTTATGTAGTGGTTTTAGGTTTTTGATGTATTCAATTAGTATCATTATAAAGTACTTATTTCCAAAGTTATGTTATGAAGGAGTATTATGAAATTATATATTATATAATTCTTCATTATATTGTATTTATATAATTGTAAGGGTAAATACATATACATATTTGTATATCGATCTCACCCATGAATTTATTTGTTTTCATCAAGTATAATGTTGGATCGATTTATAAGAACATATAAAGAAATATAAACCTTAGGACTAATTCTAAAACTTCCCAAATTTCATTTATCATGATCATAAAAATAAAATATAAAAGGAATTGTCCTAAACATTATGACATGATATATTAAAAAATATTTCACTCAATAGATCAATATTCTTATCATGACTGATTTTCACATTCAATTGATAATAACATAGAATATACAAAAATCATGCAATCAATATTTATATATACAATTAATCCATAGATATTTCTTCTTGAATATAATACATTTGTATTCCATTCATAATTTAGTAATGATTAATTTTCATCAATTAGAATAACAACAAACTCTATTATTATTCATGCCTCACATAATGATTATCTATTAAAAAATGTAAATTCTCTTCAGAGGTTATATATGTATATTCGGGGAATATTAATGTATTTTTTCATCTATTTTCATTATCCTTGATCCACGTTACTTGAATGAATGTTTTTTTAACTCAGGAATCATCCATAAAAAACTCAATGAAGATTATCATTACATGAAACAATGTTAATGGATTCATATTTTGATATATTTTTTCTCCACTTTCAGTGAAGAAACAGATGATCATGTAGTATCTTATCCATAAATGGAACTTATTAATATATATATATATATATATTATTTTATTATCTATCAAATCATATGATTCATATTGTGTAATCATCATCTATTTTATATCATATTATTATTCTTTAAATGTTGTAAAATAACATATTTTTGTATTTTAGTCCATATTTATTCTCTAAAATGGAACATATTTTTATATAAATTTTTCCATTGTGGATAAAAAACACATTAAATGAGTCTTCTTCATATGGAATCTTGTCTTCTAATTTTTCACCATCCATTTATTATTCATATTATAATTTCATTTATGTATCTAAATCTGGATTATTAATTACTAGAAAATATTTAGGTATATTAGGATACTTTATGGAGATTCTACATTGAACATTATAAGTGTACATCTCTACATCAAAACATTAACATGTGACCATACTCCTGATCTTCATAAATGTGTTTCCCATTCATGATCCTTCAATATTTTTTTTTGATATATTCATGTATGTATTTTAATTAGAATGATTCTAATATATTTTTGTTAGTGATGTTACATCATTACTATCCTCATAGAAAATTATTTATTATTTATTTGCAACATTCTAATATGAGTAAGAACTCCTCATGTGGACCATTATTATATAAACATCACATATATTACCATGAAATACATATTAGATTTATGTATAAATATTTTACTTAACCTAGGGATGTATCTTCTCTATATCATTTGTAGTTTCCCTTGAAATAGGATTCTGTTGTGATTTTTTTCTATATGGATTTTACTAGTAATAATTTTTACAATTAATAATCCATTTAAATAAATAACTATGACCTGCAATCAATTTCAATTTCCATCTAATTTGTGTTTTGGATATTTATAAGAAATGTATTTATTGAAAAACATTTATACTGGTTGGTATCTTTATGGGGATCCTGAACATAAAATTATTATTCTATCAATGATTATCATAGTGGTATTTTTCCATTCAATTTTATTCATCTATAATTATATAAAAATAGAATTTGAACCAATATCATTTGCTATTACATATTATGTAAAAACATTTAATATTAATGTAAGTTGTATTATTATCACTACAACTACATATGATATTCTATTAAATGATATTATGATATTATATTCATATGATGTTTTTATTCTATTATTATAAATAACCATATACCACTAGGTTGATGTAGCTCCTCCTTACTGGATTGGTTGTGAAAACTCATTATGTTTCCTTCTACTATTGTTAAATATTAGTTACAATTCTGAATATTTCATACAAATAATCTTCCTTTTCCATTAATTACTTAAATTCAACTTTTACTATGATTAATCTATTAAATCATTTATTTTTACATGTTGAGCTTTTATTATATAATGGATTTATTCTATTTAATATCCTTGGAATTTACCTTTATTTGATAATCATTTACATCAATAATATATTTATAATTATATTAAAATGTATAGATCCTATCTTTAAGAGACTTACTAACATAATCATTCTATTGAGAATAATTGTCCTTTTTTCAATTTTGATTATTATATTTCAAGATACACATATCATTTATAAATGAATCCGACATGTTTAGATAGAATTATATATTTTAATGCATTCTCTACCATGTAAATATCTATGTTATGATCATCACCATCATTCTGGGTGATCTCTTTCTCATGATAAATTGACTTCCTTCATCTACACATGATACACTTTTTTTCCTTATCCAGGGTTGTAATTTTATCCACCTTTACTGATCGTTCCATGTCAAAATTATCGTCACTATTTTTTGTGAAATGTAGATGATGAAAAGTATTATTATTTACACAATTGTGAGAAATACTTAATCTAGATTTTATCCTTTCGACCCCTATTCATCATTTTCATGGATGAAACCAAATTCTAATCTGAAAAATATTTATCCATAATAATGAAACACAACATTATTTAATAGTAAGGACATTTGAGAATACATAGGAGAAAAAATTTCAATAGAGAATATAATAGCTGTTATCCTACAATAATATAGTAATTTTTAGGATCACTTTTGGTTATTAAACACAATAAGAGGGTTTGAATAGTTTTAGGGGACTTATTAATACAACTTATAGATTTAAACTCATTAAAATGTAGATGTGTTATGATCTTGGTTCCCATTTTCACTCTTATATTTCATCTGTAAGTATATGGAATAAATTAATTCATTTTAAATTATTTTATTATACTATTCACTACTAAATAATAGTATGAAGTCCATGTTGTGAATGAGGATGACAATGTATTGCTTATTTACTATAATGAGGTATCTATAATAGTGGTATATATTTATAACAACGATAATACAATGTATGGTTCCCTAAAAATTATAAGGGTTATGGAGATGAAATACTTATTCCCCAAATTATTGATAACTTGGTCCAACATCATCTCTTATTGGTTCATTATATTTCCTATATCGCTAGTTTTCAATATCTCAGTGTAAATTATTAAGTCAACAGTACTCCGTCAAATGGGATTTTTTTATAATTATAATGATTTTTTTCTCTACATTCATCTATTTTACATTCATAAAAACAATCAGTTTACACATATTCTTCTACTCCTATGTGAAAAAATTGTATGCAATATTCTTCTGCATCTATTTTTCCTCTTATAATGATTGAAAGAAAAAATAAAACACTATGAAAACATCACTACATGGATTATTCTTCCTCTTATAAAATTTACATTCAAATTATCTAATGAATCTCTTTATTTATATTTACATCAATTAATCAAAAAAATTATTTTTTATTCAAAATTTATCTATTTCCTCTTTTTGAAGTCTATGATAGAACAAAATAGCTCTTTTATAGTGAAGTTTACTATTTAGGATGTATTTTATTGATCTTTTTCTTGTATTTTTATTTTATACTAGGAAATAAATAAGAAAATTTCTTTAGTCTTAGAATCATATATTCGATACACATCCTGTTTGAGAAACCGTAATTTATATATGTAATAAAAATAAAAAAATCGTGTCTATCATTTCTTCCCTCTATCCATTATTCATTATTGTATTTACAATATCATGTAGAAAATGATTACATTTTCCAACACATACTATAAATCAAATAAACATTTATCTTAATCCCATTCCATCAATTAGATAAAAAATTATTGGTTTCATTTTATTCACATGATGACCTAAAATATTTAAATAATGTGTAATTTTAAGATAATACACTATCTATTATAGATAAAATTACCCAATTCATTCCAATATAATTTCATATATTTTATGTTGTTTTAAATATATTTGTAATTTTATTAATACTAATTTTTTAATGGTACCTCAATATTTAAAATTTCAAAGACTTATATATAATTTATCATTTTTTACAATATTAAATTAAGATAAATAGAGTATAGTTCTAGTCATTTTTAATAGAAAACTTTATATTTTATTTTTTAAAAACCCTCTAGGCATTCCTCTCCTTCATAATAGTATTAAAAAAAATAACCTTAATCATGAATTTCATACATCTCTGCATATTATCACTTAAAATTACTATTGAATTTGGGCCTATCATTTATTCCAATTTATCATTCCAATCACTTTCAAATTGATCTTCAATATTCATAATTTTTATTCTTGTTCATTATATATCAATCATATTGAATTATCGTTTATTGTATAGCTAAATTAATGAATCAGTATGGAAATTTAATATATGGATGAAACATTTCTTCATTTCATAGAATAATATAAAATTAAGTTTACATCAGTGTATATCATAATACATCCATCTAAACCATATAGGTATATTATTTCCTGATGAAGAATAAAATATAGAAATATTATTAATCCCATATAAGTATGTATAAAATTTATGAATGTATAACTCTCCTTGAAGCATTCATCGATATCATAATGATCAAATAACATGGATAACATGTTCTACTCAATCATATGATCTTATAAGATGATTTATATTGATGATCAATCATCATTGCATGGTGGATTCTCCAAGTTAATAAATATTCACATTGAATATCCCAAAAAATAATGATAAATGTTTATATGGTAAGTCAATATATGGTTACTCTTCACGGAAGATAAATTGAGTTAATATAGTTTATACAACACATATGATAAGTACACTTATAACTAATGAACATGAAATTCACGAATGATTTATGCCTCATAGATGAATCAATATTATTGGAAATAAATTTTTCTTATATAGTTTAGAATTTTATCAAAAAAATATTCATCAATGACATCATATAAAATCCATTCTCATGGAATAATTCTATACACATGAATTATTCATAACACATGAATGATATCTTCCATGTTCATGGTAGCTCCACCATCCATACAAAAGTCAGGGTGGGTTCATCTTGATGATGTTTATGTTCTACAATTTCATTAAATAAAAAATTGGTCTTGTAGTATAATCCCCTGTAAATGTAGCCAATAGAGGTTATGGGGTTTATATTGTGTAGGTTAACTTTCATTGTGTAGTGTGATAAAATGAAATATATGAATTTAAGATTAAATATATTGATCAACTTGAATCCATTAGTGATGTCATAAAAATACTAGTATATTTTTATCCAAAATAATTGATTAGATCATCCTTTTCATATTATTAATAACTATAGTATCTTCTGAGGACATTTGAAAGGGGTTTTTTATACTTTTTCTACCTTCTCATCATCCTTCATACCTCCCCCAATGGATGTGATCCGCCTCCCCTATTCTCATCTATTGTGTGATTTTTCAATCCTATGTTGGAATATAGGTTTCAATAGTATACCAAGACATTAACATATTTCTTATCTAACATTTATCCCAAATATTTTCTCAAGATAAAAAAAAGGAGTTGATTTGGAATGAATTCACAGGTTTGGGGTTATATATGTTTTCACTATCACATATGAAAATGAGTTAAAAAAATTATTTATATATTACAATTAAATTTTATATTTCTTCTTTGAATACATTTTCTTAAAAACCATAAAATATTAAATTCCATAACTTCCATTAGTTCATTTTTAAAATATATAAACTATATTAACAAGTCATAATCCTGAAATATTAAATTTAATAAAAAAACGTTGATTCCTATATTATTTAAAAACCGATTTAATTTAATATTGAAATCACTTTATAAAGAATTAAACAAAATCTGTAATATATAATTTCCCCTCATCTATCTTCATTACTAATTTTTGTCCCATTACAATCTATACATCCATTGAATAAAAAAAAACTCCAAATGAATTCTGGGTCAGTGTGTCATAAACTATGAAACTACTTTTTAAGTTATAGAAGATATCAAAATCATATTCAAAATATATCATTTTACCTCTATAGATATATATTAAAATCACAATAAGTTTAAATATACATCCAAATAATTTTGTTTTTCATGACTTTAAATAGACCAAACGATGAGGTATTTTTGGCATATTGTCTAAGTAAACAATATTTCTACAAACTCCATGTCATAAGATTCATAAATAAGCACCTCATAATGGAACTGACTAAACCCATTAGTGATCACATACATTTTTTCATATGTAGAGAACACATACACATAAGGTAAGTTTCACATAATTCAATGAAGAAAAAAGAATACTTTTTCAAAATTAAACACATGGGAACTAATTGAACTCCTTTTATGTATTTAGATAAAAAATGAAACTAGTTATTTTGGATGAATGAAAGAAAATTCATGTTTAATGCTATTAATATCATATAAATTGTAGAAATGAATGATAAAATCATTTGGTGATGTCATCTATGACCAAGGATGGTACAATATTCTATTATGGGTTCTTCCTAAGAAATAACTACCTATATATTTGGTCGGTCCACTAACACATCATGTTGAGACAAAAAAATGGACAATTAAAAAACAATTCATATATAAATGTTTCAATTGTACATATTTCCATAATGTTGATGGTGTATTCGTACGTATGTGGAAAATTAAAAATGATCAGTGAGATTTACCTCTGAAATTTAGTATATACGGATGTATTAAATGAATGTATCGTTGAATTTTCAATGGGACACATGATAAAAATTTCTCAAGATCCTTATAAACATAAATGATGTGTTCAAGACAAAAAAAACATGGACTATAATTATTAGTTGTACATATATATATATATATATATTCATTATTCTCGATATATTACTCTATATCCATCATTTGGTGATATCCATTCCGAAGATCCATTATATATAACCAAAATCCCATTCATATATTAAAAATATATATTCTATTAAGGTATTAATGGATCATAAACATCATTTGATTAAACTTCTTCTTGTATACACATGACATCAATGTACATTCTGATTTCTAGGAGACTGACTCGAGAAAACCATATAGAGAAAATCAAGGCCAGAAAAATTCATTATATTGAAAATAATTCATATAGAGTATCAACTAAAATAAATGCATGGGATCCATATTAAAAGGGACACTAAAATAGAATCATCACCCAATTTTAAATCTGTCACAAAAAATTACATAGGGTAAAATTAGTGTCACAACCTCATATGATAAGACATTAAGATACCCCATGACAACACTATGTATTTTAATCCCCCGGGAATCCCCTAAAAAAGTCATTCCAGTGAATGAATATATATTCACTTCAATTACCCAACAAATAGCTCGGCTATCCAACAAACACCACGAGATGGACCTCCACATTATAAAACATGACTCTCCTATTGAAATAGACATTAACTACAATAAAATATTATATATATATATATATATTTTCATGATAAAATTGGAAGCATATTGTTTCATTAGAAATAAAAATAATTTATATATTGTCTTATGGTACTCCATTATCTACCTATATCACATACACACATCAAACATGTAAGCATTCCACCAAATGGTATTGATTACCACTAGATAGTTTTTAGAATCTCAACCTAAATTCAATTTTTTTTATCCAGATATAGTAAGTTAAATAAGTGTAAATATATAAAAAAACATACATAGAAGATAAATTAAACATACCTCAAACAACCTCTCATCAAATTTTTATTGACACCATAAATAATTATCTAGACCATATCTAACACGTCTGCATTAATTTCAATGTACATCATAATTATCCACTAATCTCTACCCCTATGGAAGATTTTTACCATATAGTTAACCTATAATAAAACCATATGAAATTATGTACAAAACAATTTAGTGGAATGTACTAATTCTATTCCTAGAGATAGGCATCAATACCATTCTAAACTATTATCCCTAATAATTCATGTATTCTTCTAGATGGTGTCCAAACCCTGCTTATTCATTTTATGAGAATGGAATTTCCTTGTTAATTTTATTGAAACCTGTATATATAGAATAAGGTGAAGAAAACTACTTAAATCTACTCCATTTTATTATAAATTTGAATTCCCGAATATCGGTGATCCCTTACATGATACACTACACATCATGAAGATCAGTTAACCTCCCTCTCGATACAATCCTTTATACGAGTGAAAAAACATGATCAATTATTCTATAATATTAATATATTGATATTTAAGATGATTATAATGGGTGACTACACATGTCTGTGTTTGAAAAGGTTATCCTCACGATTCCAAATTCAAGACTGGAGGACTGGAAATAGATTAATGGAAATACACATTATGTTCTTAAACCTTATCTCATGTTCTTGTGTTATCATGCTCTCTTTTGCTATGGATTTTATAAAGTTACTCTTTATGATATTAATCATTACTAAAAATAACTCTATAAAAATATGATTGATAATATATATTCATGAAACTTTTTCCTTTTTCCACTCTCTAAGGTACATTATCCATCATTGGCACACATCTCTATGCATCTTATTGACATAAAATAGAAATAATTACTCTACACCATATCGAATAAGACAACCTGAAATCCCAATCTACTCATGAAAAAATTCACCATCTAGATAAACTATATTTCTACTATACCGCACCATATACTTATTTAGGAAACATCACAACACACTCTATCACCACTAATCCAAATCTGTTGGATGAACACTTAAATGATTGACTTGATGAGGCTTCAAGTCCATTAAATCAAAAAACTACATGTAGAAAAACACAGAAATATTTTTTGAAACATAATACAATGAGAAATAAACTATTTTTAATGTAGTGTAATTATATAAATAAAGAAATTAAATTTTATTTCCCCGAAACTCCTTATAAATGAAAAATAAAAAAATAAAGGATGATTTTTCCTCCCTCTCGTCCATACCACACAATTAGCATTGTATTAATAATAATGTATGGGAATATTATATCACTTATCTAGGATCATAAGGGTACCTAAATACTTATGTACTAGAATTTACACATTACGACACCACAATGTTTGTCTGATTAATAATATTTACCATATATTCAAATTAAATCCTCACAAATTCATAATTCCAAACACCATTGTGTCTCTAAACAAAAAACCAATGAAACTACACTATGGACCCCATTTAATTTTATTAATTTAATTTTATGACCTATAATTTCTAACACCAATAGTCCATAAGATAGCGAGTATCAATACAGGTGAGAAAAAATCTACTGGAATTAATTAACCTTATCAATGAAATGGTTCAAGAGATTTGATAAAAACTATATAACCCCATCACATAACATAAAATAATTAATACAACATAAAAAATTATTTCATTTAATTTGAATAACAACTTGAAACATAATTCCTAAATGAAAAAAATCATTTAGCTATAAAAATTCATTGATCATAAATATTTTAATTCCATACTATGATCACTTATCACCCAACACATCAAAGAAAAAATAATATATATATATATATAGGGTGTTTAAAACCTTCATACCCAATATGATTCTACCAATGGTTTATCATAAAAATTTGAAAGGATAGTACTAATGAACTAGTGAAAAAACAGAACAACCAATAAAAAGATAAAGAGGGATACTATCCATATCAAACACGCTATGGTTCACTCACCAAATAACACGAGACATTTTGAATATAATAATAATTGAATATTTATATTGTTTCCCTGTATATATGCCCATAAAATTTCTAACATAATTATTATATCAATTTAGATGAATATTAAATACATTTCACAGTAATATATTTCCAATGACATTATATGGTTTGTGTATTTGGAATCAAATGATGTTAAACTCAAGGTACTCAAATGATCTTCATAATTCCTCATTTAGTCCTTCTAAACTATTACCATTCTAATATGTAACATTCATAAAACCATTCTCCATAACAATAGTAAAGAAAATATAATAAAGGGTGAGACAAACTTCTATATAAATGTAAACATAATATATATATAAATATATTCTCATAAGTTAGCATAATATAAGAATAAGGGTGTCATATGAGGGGATAATATTATAAAATCATAAACATCAATTAAAATATAATTATCTTGGAACATGGAATATATTTCTTTCAATTGAGTATCATGTGGCATAAGAGTTTCAAACCATACAGAACTAGTAATAATCCATAAAAAATATCACAATCCTATGAGATATGATTTTGTTATTCACATAATAATACAAAATAATTCCCTTACTAAAAGCACACTACAAATAATATCATAATTGATTGGGTTCACTCCCAATTCCATCATTTCATTATTTTATATTCAATCTAAATATATTCTTGTGGAAAAAATCCATTGATGAAACTTTTTCTCTCTCCATTCAAGAACATATTATCTTATAAAAAATCCTTATTTTCCAAATGAATTTTAGTTTCATATTATTTTGATACCACCCATCAAATACTCAAAACAATACATAAATTTTCTATACGATAAAAATAATTCGGGTTATCATTAAATGATAACCCGTACGGGGGATAATGGTTTAAAAAAATTTTAATATTCACCATCACAATCAACATGTATAAATAAATAATATAGTAACATTGGATTATTTACCCAATAATTAATAAGAAACATAAATATAAATAGTTATATATATAAATACTGTAAAAATAAATACTATAATATTTCATGAGGATTTTTATATTATAAATATCTTATTTATAATGCAAAAATATTGAAAAAGTTAAATAAAATGGGTTCTTGTAAAATAAAAAAGGGAATATAAAATGAAAAAAGAGAATAAAATATTATTCAGGTTGTTATATAATTATATTCATGAAGTGTGCATTTAAAAATAAATTCCATTAGTATTTTTGGCACAAATCCAAGAAGCATGTTTTAAAATAAAAACAAGAATATTTTTTACAGTATTAAAAAAATTAATCATGGCTAAGAATAAAGAAAATAAATATTTGAATATTATTAAAACAATTCATAAAAACTCATCTATTAAAATATTGACAAGGGGAATAAATCTGGATGAAATCAAAAAACATGCTCGGTTTTCATTTAATACATTTATCTAGACTCTTGAGTATATAAAATGGTAAAATAAATGAAAACATGAAATCTATATATATTACAAGAGTATAAGATAATGAAAAATAATTGTGATATGTATACCATATAATTTCAAAATTTTTTAATCTAATCATACACAATCCTATTAAAAATTGGATTATAACATACATTCATTACTTTAATTCTATTTTTCATTGTAATTACTCTAAACAACTATATAATAAATTTAAATTTTTCAAATTAAATAATAAACATTAATGATATCAATAATACCTTATATTTTTTACTATAAAAAAATCCCCCATACCATAAAATCATTATCCAACATCATCATTTTGGGTGTTAGCTACTTTGTTTTTCATGATAGCTTTGGGTACGAGATTTATGGTCCCTAAACAATGATCATGGTTGTTTTATCTTTATAATGTTAATAATAAAATAAATATCATATATATTTCTTATATACTTATTTATTAAAAAAATTAATTTAGTAAAAAACATAACTATATCATTATTTGCAGATGGAAGTCTATATATGTGAATGGGTAATGTTTCCATTTTTAATGGATGAAATAAAATAAAGGTAATCATTGATTAATAATTAAAAAATAATTATTATAACATAAATATTATATATAAACATTAATTTATCATAATAATCAAATATGAAGGAATATGGTATAAAATGATTCATTTCACTATTTGGAGGTTGTATTCCACACATACACTGAAGTGATACCTACATCAAATATTCTGTTGAGGGAAAGAGTTTAATGGTCCTTCCAACATCTTAATAATATATAATGTCATTTATAATATTATAATAGTCATTTTTTATCAATAAATCATGTTTAGTGGAGCTATAAAAATAATTTAAAATGATATTTCATGGTTAAAATAAATAAATAATTTTTTAGATGCATCCATTATCTAAATATTTAAGCCTTTAAGAATTAGTAATATGAGAGAACTCCATGATATAGGATTATGAAAAATATGATAATATAAAAATTATGAACTTTTTCATTTTATATGGTCAAATGTTGTACAAATATAGTATAATATGATCCATTTTATATGTCATCAGAGGGACATAAATAGAAATTCAAAAAAAACAACTCTCAATGATTTAAATTCACTTTCCTGGAAAAGAGTAACTAAATTTATATGGATTATAAAATAAGAAAATATATGTTTAAAATCTCTAAAAATGTTAAAAATTTATAGAGTTCGGTGGGAATCATTCAATTATATCACAGTATAACCCATAGCAATCAAGTTTGAAATGTTAATAATATAAAAAAGTTTAACTGGTTTACTATTATCTATGATATAAAATTCTGTTAAAACTATTAAATTATATTAACAATGATCCTTCAAATAATGTATTCAAATTTAATAGATGATGTTTCTATAATTTTTTGATTATAATAAAAATTAAGTGTGACAATATAATGAAATACGGTTTACTAAAAATTAATTTCGTATGCAAAAATCCTAGGTTTCCACCATTCAATATCCTGATAAAAAACTTAAATGAATGTTAAAATATAATATTGAATATATAATCTATGTATGTAGTTAAAAAAATTTCTCAATATATATTAATATAATATATTAAAAGAAAATATATCGCACACCTTAGAATGATTTTTAGTAATCTATAATTATTATAATGGAAATTTACATATACTGAAATCAATTGTAATAATGAGTCCTATATAATTAGTAATATTATTTAAATTTAATTTTAACATAGGTATTATTTATTTTAGTTTTAGAACATTTCAGGACAAATACACTATAATAAATAAAATTTTAAACAAAAATCAGTATTTTTCAATATTTACTGTAATATAATTTTTTTCGAATAGTCAAAACAATTACCCTATGATAATATTTAAATTATTATTTAAAAAATAATATTCATTAATTCAAAAATAAATTTCTAGAAATTTCATAAATTATATATATATTTTATGATAAAAAAATTCATAAAAAGTATTTTCGAAGAGTAAATATTTTGGAATTGTAACCTGGCCGTACCAATTTATGTATTTATTAATTATGAATGAATATTTCAATTTTAATTAATAAAATATTTTTTAATTTTTTTTGTAATTTCATTATTATTTTCATACCTTAAAATTTATCAACTAATTTATAATGGATTATAATATTAGGGTATATTTATCCTTTGGGTTTCATGTAGTAAAGTATATTGATTAAATGATATTTTATTTCAAAGGATATATACATATAATACTAGGGTGTTACATTTTTTCACCTATAAATTGAATTTCATCATTGATATTCAATAGTAATCTTATAAAAATGTTATCATGTCTATATGTTATCACATTATCAGGATCCCATGTAGCGTTCTCAAATTTCTGATTCCTCTAAAAAATGAATAACCAGATGAGTAGCACTGTGTTACAAAACATTACTTCTATAATATAGTGTTTATATTGTTTTACTATCATATTAATTTTCATTATCTAATGATATGACCTCTATGATTATTATATATAAAGGATCATCAATATTTATCTTCTAAATATATATGTAAAACACATCATGATATTCAAAAAGGATTCCAAAGAGTGAATCTCATAACCTAAATAATACAATCGATGATGAATCCTGAAGGGACCAATATACCTAGAATGAAAATTTTCATTCATTCTAACACAGACAATGTTAGTCAATGGAGAAGTTAATAGGATAACATTACCACTGAAATGAAACTATAAATCTCACTAATGATTGTCATAAAAACACGTATATAGACTCTGAAAAGATATGATTCTCATTAAAATAACATAAATCTTCCAGGAAAATTAATCAATTAAATAACATCCAAGATTTATTATTTATTCAACATTATCCCAAAATATATTTGATTTAAACTTCATTCCATAGTTGGATTTATAAAGGGTAATGTGACTGATGTAGTGGAATCTATTATTGATAGAAAACCAGACAGGAGGAAGGTGTTGCAAAAATCAAATTTGAAAATTTCAAAACACGGTATCAAGATATCCTACATTTTTTGAATGGTATTCTTAGACAATCTATCTTACTACATATGATAAGTATTAATGACTAAAACATATATATCCTGAACTTTAAGAAGACATGTAAACCATTTCTAGGAAATCATTGGATCATGATCAAATAAAATAGAGTTTGGTACACAATGTTACTTTATAACATCATAAATGTATATCATGAAAACCTGATCAATAAAGAAATTTGATTTAAATGATGTGAAATAACATCTTAAGGTTATCATAAACAACCCAAATAACATTGTTGCATTAGTTGTTTTTGAGAGTCCAATAAAGAAATATATTGTTATTTTTTCAAATTTACATTATTGTATATGTAATGTTAGTAACATCAACAAATGATTATGTATCAAATCCTTTACTAGATGACTAACTATGAAATAAATTTATTCTCTGTCATATCCCTCTTTATGTTTTCCAGCATAAATACATCCTCTGATATATATACGTGGTTTTTACTTCAAGAAAAAATTTGGAATGATGAGCTATAATCATATTCCAATAGCTTATTCATTAGGTCTTTTATTTATGGGAAACAAAATCTATTACAAAATCATATCTAACCATCATTATCAATGTTGATTTCAAAAGAATTTATCAACATATTTTTATCCAAAAAACCAAATTTTTCACCTCTAGAATCAATAAATGGATAAACGGTTGAACTCCCATGTGAGAACATAATATTTTTCCAAATATATAAATATTATTAGGTTTAAACATTACATATCAATAAAAATTTAATGTTTGCAATCTCATCAAAGATGAGCTAGAAATATCCATAAATTTCAAAGCATATCCAACGATTTAAACTTTTATATGGTGGTAGTGAATTGCGAAATCGTAATATTTAATCAAAACCCACCATTAGACTTGAAACATATTTAAATAGTTTTAGGTGAATATGTACTTTTATATTTTATTATTAGTATGTATGTCACACCGTTATTTATGTGGATAATTAATCAATATCATCAATTGAATGGTTGTATTTTCCAACTCCAAATCATGAGTATTGACATTTTTCACATGAATATTATATTTTCATGACATACAATATATCAACATATAATTATGTATGAAAAAACATCCAAATTCATTCCTTTAAGCATATCTATAAATCACAACACCTTTTTGAAATTTGGGTAGCTTGAGCTATGGTGTATAGAACAATCATCTATTAACTTCCATTTAATTTTATCCACACTCATCAGTCTAATAGAACATAGCTACCCTCCAATATAACATGGTTAGTGTATTCAATATTCTAATTTAATACACCACATCTCAATTATAACATCCCTATAATATATAAAAAACATAGGATTCACCTAAAATGGAACTTTTTTCTATAGTTTGATATCATATATTTTTGAAGGATCTATTGATTGATGGAATACTAACATTATACAACCCAAAAATTATTATTTATATTTCCAAATATCACACTTTTTAAATTATTTATATCAATTCCTCCACCTTATTTTCATCAGTACGGTACTAAACTAATCTTCATGCATGTCCTTATTCATAATATATATATATAAATATTCTATAAATATTACCCAAAATGATAATTTACATATCTAAATGGACTATTCATTAAATAAATAAGGTAGTGAGGTAATTATAAAATAAATTTTAATTACTATAAGTTCATCATGTATATTCTTGTCTTAAATAGTTAACTATGGCATGAATTGTCACACCCCGACCGCAGATGTCCGTAATTGTTCTCTTTTCTTGGTCACGGTTTAAATTTTTCGAAGATTATTTGCGTTGGTGGTTTCACACCGGTGCGCGGTCATCGCATCGTTAGCGGTGACCGTGCGTTCAGCCCGGGTGACAGTGTGTTCACCCTGTGTTTTAAACATGATAATTTTTATGTTGGTATTTTATTAGTAATACCTTTTTATTTGTGTTATTATTATTGTATATATGTTTAGATATTTTTATATATATATATGTATAATAATGTATGAATATATATAGATCTATATATGTATAAATATATATATATGTGTGTAACATCTTTAAATTATTTTATAATTATTATTTTAAATATTTGATCAAAATAATTATTATTAGAATTAACTAATGTATTATTATTATTATAAGTTCTATTATTATTATTATAAGTTTTTTCATTATTATCATTAATATTATAAAGTTTCATTATTTTATTATAAGGTTTTTATATCATTATTACTATAATGTTTTAGTATTAATATTAATATATTAAGGTTTTATGATTAATATTATACTTATTATTATTATTCTTATAATGTTACTAATATTATTATTATTAATATTATCATTATTTTTATCACATATATATATATAAGCCTAATCAAACCCTAATCCACCCTACTCCTACCCTAGCACCGCAACATCCCCTCTCTCTCTCTTCCCCGTTTTTTATATTTCTTCTTCTTTGTTCGTTTTCTTCTTCCTTTCCCCCTGCTGGTGCGGCCGACCAGGCGTGGCGCCGCTGCACCCTCCACACCTCTGGCCACCGACCTCCGCCTCGCCTCGTCCCGGCCTCGGCTTCCCCTTGCGCACCCGCCGTCGTGCCGACTCCCTGCCCGGCTTCCCGGCGTCCCGGCCACCCTCCACCTCGCCGGCTCCCGCTCACCCCAGTGCCCCGGCCTCGTCCTAACTCCCCTGCGCACCACCGCCGCGCCGTCCCAGCCTCCCGATCCGTCGCCTCTCTGCCGTGCCCACGCTCGACCGCCGCCCCGGCTCCCCTCGCTGCACCGCCTCGGACCCCCGCTGCACCGCCTTGCCCCTGCCTCCTTCGCCAGCCCGTCCGCCAGCCTCCTCTCCCTCTGGCGGCGACAGAACCACCTTCTCCAGCCAGCCTCCAGCCGAACGCCCCAGCCCCGGTCTTCTCCTCCGCAACCCCCCTCCTCTGTAAGTATTGTTTTCATTTTTTTTATTTTATTACGTTTTGTTTTTGTTTTTGTTTTTTTGTTTTTTTGTTTTTTTCATATTAATAATAATATTATTATTAATATTATAATGCTAATATTTTTTTCTATTACTAATATTATTATCATTATTATATTATGCTGTTATCTTATTATTATTATTATTAATATGTTATTATTATTATTATTAATATTGTGATGTTGTATTATTATTACTACATTATTATTATTATTATTATATTATGTTATTCTTATTATTATTATTAAATTATTATTATTATTATGCTATTGTTATTATATTATTATTATTAATATTATTTTGTTAACATTATTTTATATTATTATCATTATTATATTATTAATATATTATAATTATGTTATATTATTATTGTTACTATTATTATTAAATTATTACTTTAATATTATTATCATATTATTATCATGTTATTATTATTATTATTATTATCATTATTGCTATGCGAATATTATTGTTATATTGTGTTATTATTATTATGATGTTATTGTTATCACCATTATTATTTTCACATTATTATTATGATGATTGTTATTACTATTATATTATTATTTTTCTATATATTCATTGATTTGCTTATTTGTTTGTTTATTTATTTATTTATTTTCCTTTTAATCCCATCTTGGTGTTTTTACTTTATTTGAATTAATCATTTTTCTGTCGCAGGTTGAGTGACGTGTACTTTTTCACTGTTCAGCGTATGCAGTTAGTCCGCAGGGATTCGTTCTACTTTCTGTTGGGTTTCCGTCGCGTCCGCTCTATGTTTGAGGTAGGCGAACTCAAATGTTTCCTTTCCGAGGTACTCTGCTGATGCTTGAATTGTTTTAAATAAATTTTATTCCATGATTCGCGTGTTTATGATATCCTTGCGCGGCTTATTTTGTTGTTTTAAAAATCTATAGTTTTTATTCGAAAGTTAAGTTTGAAGCAATTATATTTTATACCAAGGTAGTTGTGCACTAGATATTGTCCTGCACTTTTTATTGTTTATATGGTGCACCTGTTTAGGCGTTGCCAGCTAACGTGGAACTAAATGCTTATGTTCTCTTATGTTACCATTGGTTGTCTTGAGCGGTGTTTCCTTTTTGTAAAGAAAGAATCATTCTTGGATCGTATTATCTTGTGCTGGTTAGTTTTATGAAATTTAGTATCATTTGGAAGTGTTGTCATGCCCCTTTGCAGGTTTGACGCACCATTGGATGTTGACACATCCATGGGTGTACCAGGTGCACACATGGATGTGCCCTCAAATGAATATGGTGTTTGAAATTGTTACCATTTATTTTTATTTATTTTTATTTTCTCGAAATCTCGACTTTTCTAAATGGTTCTTGGTATCAAAATGTTTTCTCCCCTTTATGAGACACATCGAACTTGTTTAAAAAGAAATCTATGAATATATGATCGTTTGGACTTTCTTTTAATAAAAAAGCAGCGCTTGAGTTTTTGAAAAATATATTGTGAAATGTTTGTGTAAAGTCATTTAATTTTTTGTAAAAAAACAAAGTGCTCGCTTGGTGACTTCAGGTATTTTAATAAAGTGGTTTTGATAATTAAATGACGTGAATGCCCGATTGGCACTTTATTAAATGTGAAGTGATTATATATATATATACGTACTTGTGAGGGAATCTCTACAGGGGGACTTCCTTCGAGGGTCGTCATGTAGCGATGTCCGTGTAAGGTGTTGGAAAGTGCGGTGAGATGAGTCACGCGTGCGAGGGTCTTCCACGTACACAGTGTTACAAAAACCACCATGGGTTCCTGGGCGTCTTGTAGATTATCGAGTGACGGTTGCTTGCTAACCCTGATTAGACGGGTTAGTACCCCCTGGAGTTGTGGACATGCCAGGTGGGATGTGCCACTGGTTGGCTATTAGGGCGGCCAGTTGGTTATTGACTATGGAGTACCACACCGGCAGGTAGTCTGAACCCGAGTACGTCCAGGGGTTTTTAGGGATGTTTAGGATCACCCATGGTTACTTGCTTCCTTGATTTTTTACTTACAGTTATTCTTTACGGCTCATATTGTTACTTGTGTCCCCTTTGCATTGCTTGTTTACTTCCTGTTCCACTGGTTTGTTTTAAGCCTGTACTGTTTACCTGGTTTACTTTGGCTTACCTACTGGGCATTTTTAATGCTCACGCCTATATTATCATTTCAGTTATAGGTCTTCCCTTGCTCACGTCTTCTGTTTTGAGTCGCTCAGTGTTGGAGCGAGGTTGCTCTCTGGTTGGGTGGTGACCTGAGAGGTCACATGGAGGTACGTGGTCATGTGGCTTTTATTTCTTTTCCACTGTTAGTGTTTATTTGTTCTGTTCTATTTACTTTTGTTTGGGCTGAAATCATTCCCAACGATCAAATTTTAATGCCCGGCACTGGTTGCCATCCCGGGGGGATCGAGAACGCCCCTTGGGACTTGCCGCGGACCGGCTCGGGTGACCGGTTCAGGTTCGACCCGGGCTGGTTCTTGACAAAATGGTATCAGAGGGAGGTTTTTGTTATTTGGGTTGTCCGGTAGAAGGAGATTAGGACTGTCAGAACTCGAGGGGTAGGTGCGGGAAGAGCGTCGCGAACTCTTTCTCACACTGATCTTCGAGTTACCAGGGGTAGTTCAGGGATTGTGTCCTTGTCTTTTCTGGTTTGTCTTGGATTGAGAGATGACAATGGAGGCAAGCCGACGTTACGTCGTGATTTCACATGGAGTAGTGACCCATGTGGAGTCTGAGTACACGGTTTGAATTCCTCCTAGTGGTCGATGCTGACTCGAGACATGGCTCACTACCATTTCTCCAGGTTGAGCATGACTTCTAGTCCCTCACATCAGTGGTTGATGCAATTTGGTTGCTGCTTTCATTTTGGTTTGTGTGAGTGCGTTGTTGGAAATGATTTTTTTTTGAAAGATTGGACTGGTTTCTTTTAAAAGACTTTGAATGTATGAAATGGGTTTTAGAAACTGAAATCTCTTGATTTGGAAATCTGTTGTTTTCATGGAACTGGTTAAGAATGATTTGGGTTGAAACCTCGGTTTCTCTTTATGAATGTCTGCACATGTGTGAGAATGCATGGAAAGTGTGTGTTGATGCACATTGAATGGAATGTGGATAAAGACATGTGCAATGGGTCATGGGAGTACCTGGGTGTGTTTGAAATTTAACGCTTGACTTTGTTTTCTAAACTGGTTTTAAAGGGGAAACGGTTTTGGAACGTTTTGGTTTGAAAGTGGGTTGGTTTTGGAAAGTAGTCTTGAGAAAAAGGGTGGTTTTATAATCTAAAATAAAAGGGGAATTTTAAAAAGGATATTTTATTTTTGGGTTGTGTTCACATTTGTTCGGTCTTGTGCCGACTGTTTTTGATGAAGGCGCTTTTATAGATGTTGCTTCAGTTTGATATTGGTTTTGGCTTTGTGTTTTATATATATCGCTCAGGAAATGCTGTCCAGAAAGGTCTCTAAGGATTCAGATATGTCATGCCCAGTTTTTAGTCCTCCTCAGACTCTTCCTATTCTCCATGGTGATCAGGGTCCGTTAGAGGCCATGAAGTGGCTCGAGGAAGTTGAGCGTGTCTTTAGAATGTTGGGAACTCCCGATAATGTTAAGGTTCGTGCAATTATGGAGTTGTTTGAGGGTCCAGCTCTGGACCAATGGAAGAGGGTTACCCCATCATCAATGCAAGGTGAAATGACGTGGGATGTATTCAGAATCGTTTTCATCCAATGGTTTGTACCTGAGGAAGTGAAGCTAGAGAAAAAGGGAGAGCTTGTGCATATTCAACAACGTCAACGAACAGTGAAGGCATATGTTGACCATTTCAAGGAACTGATTCCCATTTCTCCAGAGGTAGCGTCGCAAGATCTCATGAAGGTCTCTCTTTTCACTGGGGGTCTTCGTCCAGAGATCAAGGAGCGAGTCCTCCCTTATAAAGACCTTTGTTTTGAGAAGCTGGTGGAGGAAGCTTTCTTGGATGAGTTAGTTTCTGGTGTGCGGGTGGTTAATACTTCAGCGTCCCCTATTGTTGTTCGTAAGAGTTCCCCCTCTGTTGAGAAAAAGGTGCCAGAGATACCTGTTCCTAAGGAGTTATCCCCTTTGGTCTCAGCTTCCAGTTCATCAGATCATTCAATGGTATGCTATCAGTGTGGTCGTTTCGGGAATTCAAAGTCGTCTTGTCGCACTCCTCCAAAGACGTGTCATCGATGCGGCTGTCTGGGTCATCTGGAGAAGTTTTGCAAGAAGCATCGCTTGAAGAAGAAGCTGTGATTGGAGAATGTCAGTACCTAACTGTGAGGCAGAAGATGCTTCAGCCATCAGAGCCCCAACCACAGGTCTTGGGGTGAAGCTCGCGCGCAGTCAGGAGTTCCTAGGGATGTGAAGCCTTAGTCCAGGTTAGGTTTTTCGTGTTGACGGTGGAACAATTAATAGCTTTTGTACTTGTTCACTACTTTTAAGGTTTTAGTATCGTTGTAAGCATGTTGTTTTGATATGAAGTAATGATGGACTTGTTCTATTATAATCAAAGTAGACTGGTTTGTGTGGATGTGATATTCTAAATCGTGTGTCCTTCTTAATAGTGTGTTTGATCCTTGTGTGGGTTGACCTCGTTGTAGTTATGTTATCGGATGTGGTTATGTTTTGTGGACTTCAATGGGTCATGTTTCTGATTTGATGTCCGGTTAAGTCTTTTCTGTGGGTTGTTCGTAGTGTTGAAGTTGTTGACTCTAGTCATGTGTTCAGCGTTTCGACAGAAGTGTTGTTTTGATTGTGTTATAGGAGTCTGTTTGGATCAGTTATGAGTTCCCGCACTGGAACCAGCTTCTTTTGATAGTATGTGTTGGGTGTTAAGTTTTTGAACTAGTTATGTTCTTGTGGTGGGGAGAACCCCTTCGTGTTCTCCCCTCAATCTCGGACCCCAACTTTCTCTTGAATCGGTCGGGTCTGACCTGTGCAGAGTAAGGTCATCCCCGAGATTCTCAGTTCTCTCTGGTTCCTTTAGTTCCGTTGGGGCATGGACTTAAATCTTGACCGACTTTTGGGCTGGTGACTTTCTGGGGGCAGAAAGTGTCTGTGGTGGGGATAATTGTGACACCCCGACCGCGGATGTCCGTAATTTTTCTCTTTTCTTGGTCACGGTTTAAATCTTTCGAAGATTATTTGCGTTGGTGGTTTCACGCCTGTGCGCGGTCACCGCATCGTTAGCGGTGACTGTGCGTTCAGCCCGGGTGACAGTGTGTTCACCCGGTGTTTTTAACATTATAATTTTTATGTTGGTATTTTATTATTAATACCTTTTTTTTGTGTTATTATTATTGTATATATGCTTAGATATGTTTATATATATATATATGTATAATAATGTATGTATATATATAGATCTATATATGTATAAATATATATATATGTGTGTAACATCATTAAATTATTTTATAATTATTATTTTAAATATTTGATCAAAATAATTATTATTAGAATTAACTAATGTATTATTATTATTATTATAAGTTCTATTATTATTATTATAAGTTTTATCATTATTATCATTAATATTATAAAGTTTCATTATTTTATTATAAGGTTTTTATATCATTATTACTGTAATGTTTTAGTATTGTTATTAATATATTAAGGTTTTATGATTATTACTATAATTATTATTATTATTCTTATAATGTTACTAATATTATTATTATTAATATTATCTTTATTTTTATCACATATATATATATAAGCCTAATAAAACCCTAATCCACCCTACTCCTACCCTAGCGCCGAAACATCCCCTCTCTCTGTCTTCCCCGTTTTTTTCTTTCTTCTTCTTTCTTCGTTTTCTTCTTCCTTTCCCGCTGCTGGTGCGGCCGACCAGGCGTGCCGCCACAGCACCCTCCCCGCCTCTGGCCACCGACCTCCGCCTCGCCTCATCCCGGCCCCGGCTTCCCCTTGCGCACCGGCCGTCGTCCCGGCTCCCTGCCCGGCTTCCCGGTGTCCCGGCCACCCTCCGCCTCGCCGGCTCCCGCTCACCCCAGCGCCCCGGCCTCGTCCTGACTCCCCTGCGCACCGCCACCGCGCCGTCCCGGCCTCCCGATCTATCACCTCTCCGCTGTGCCCGCGCCCGACCGCCGCCCCGACTCCCCTCGCTGCACCGCCCCGGACCCCCGCTGCACCGCCTTGCCCCTGCCTCCTTTGCTAGCCCGTACGCCGGCCTCCTCTCCCTCTGGCGGCGACAGAACCCCCTTCTCCGGCCAGCCTCCGGCCGAACCCCCCAGCCCCGGTCTTCTCCTCCGCAACCCCCCTTCGCTGTTAGTATTGTTTTCATTTTTTTATTACGTTTTGTTTTTGTTTTTGTTTTTTTTTCATATTAATAATAATATTATTATTAATATTATAATGCTAATATTTTTTCTATTACTAATATTATTGTCATTATTATATTATGCTGTTATCTTATTATTATTATTATTATTATTATGTTATTAATATTATTGTTATTATTAATATTGTGATGTTGTATTATTATTATACATTATTATTATAATTATTATATTATGTTATTCTTATTATTATTATTAAATTATTATTATTATTACTATTATTATATTATGTTATTCTTATTATTATTATTAAATTATTATTATTATTATGCTATTGTTATTATATTATTATTATTAATATTATTATGTTAACATTATTTTATATTATTATCATTACTATATTATTAATATATTATAATTATGTTATATTATTATTGTTACTATTATTATTAAATTATTACTTTAATATTATTATCATATTATTATCATGTTATTATTATTATTATTATTATCATTATTGCTATGCGAATATTATTGTTATATTGTGTTATTATTATTATGATGTTATTGTTATCACCATTATTATTTTCACATTATTATTATTATGATTGATATTACTATTATGTTATTATTTATCTATATATTCATTGATGTTCTTATTTTTTTTGTTTGTTTATTTATATATTTTCCTTTTTATCCCATCTTGGTGTTTTTACTTAATTAAAATTAATCATTTTTCTGTCGCAGGTTGAGTGATGTTTACTTTTTCCCTGTTCAGCGTATGCAGTTAGTCCGCAGGGATTAGTTCTACTTTCTTCTGGGTTTCCATCGCGTCCGCTCTATGTTTGAGGTAGGCGAACTCAACTGTTTCCTTTCCGAGGTACTCTGCTGATGCTTGAATTGTTTTAAATAAATTTTATTCCATGATTCGCGTGTTTATGATATCCTTGAGCGGATTATTTTGGTGTTTTAAAAATCTATAGTTTTTATTCGAAAGTTAAGTCTGAAGCAATTATATTTTATACCAAGGTAGTTGTGCACTAGATATTGTCCTGCAATTTCTATTGTTTATATAGTGCACCTGTTTAGGCGTTGCCAGCTAACGTGGAACTAAATGCTTATGTTCTCTTATGTTACCATTGGTTGTCTTGAGCGGTGTTTCCTTTTTGTAAAGAAGGAATCATTCTTGGATCGTATTATCCTGTGCTGGTTAGTTTTATGAAATTTAGTATCCTTTGGATGTGTTGTCATGCCCCTTTGCAGGTTTGACGCACCATTGGATGTTGACACATCCATGGTTGCACCAGGTGCACACATGGATGTGCCCTCAAATAAAGATGGTGTTGGAAATTGTTACCATTTATTTTTATTTTCTCGAAATCTCGACTTTTCTAAATGGTTCTTGGTTTCAAAATGTTTTCGCCCATTTATGAGACACATCAAACTTGTTTAAAAAGAAATCTACTAAAATATTCTCGTTTGGCCTTTATTTTAATACAAAAGCAGTGCTTGAGCTTTTGAAAAAGATATTGTGAAATGTTCGTGTAAAGTCATATGATTTTTTGTAAAAAAACAAAGTGCTCGCTTGGCGACATCAGGTATTTTTATAAAGTGGTTTTGATAATTAAATGATGTGATGGCCCGATTGGCACTTTATTAAATGTGAAGTTATTATATATATATATATATACGTACTTGTGAGGGCATCTCTATAGGGGGACTTCCCTTCCAGGGTTGTCGTGTAGCGATGTTCGTGTAAGGGGGTTGGAAAGTGCGGTGAGATGAGTCACGCGTGCGAGGGTCTCCCACTTGCACAGTGTTACAAAAACCACTATAGGTTCCTGGGCGTCTAGTAGATTATCGAGTGACGGTTGCTTGCTAACCCTGATTAGACGGGTTAGTACCCCCCAGGAGTTGTGGACAGGCCAGGTGGGATGTGCCACTAGTTGGCTATTAGGGCGACCTGTTGGTTATTGACTATGGAGTACCACGCCGGCAGGTAGTCTGAACCCGAGTACGTCCAGGGGTTTTCTAGGGATGTTTAGGATCACCCATGGTTACTTGCTTCCTTGATTGTTTACTTACATTTATTCTTTACGGCTCATATTGTTACTTGTGTCCCCTTTGAATTGCTTGTTTACTTCCTGTTCCACTGGTTTGTTTTAAGCCTGTACTATTTACCTGGTTTACTTTGGCTTACCTACTGGGAATTTTTAATGCTCATGCCTATATTATCATTTCAGTTGCAGGTCTTCCCTTTCTCAGGTCTTCTGTTTTGAGTCGCTCAGTGTTGGAGCGAGGTTTCTCTCTGGTTGGGTGGTGACCTGAGAGGTCACATGGAGGTACGTGGTCGTGTTGCTTTTATTTCTTTTCCGTTGTTAGTGTTTATTTGTTCTGTTCTATTTACTTTTGTTTGGGATGAAATCATTCCCAACGATCAAATTTTAATGCCCGGCACTGGTTTCCATCCCGGGGGGATCGGGAACGCCCCTCGGGACTTGCTGCGGACCGGCTCGGGTGACCGGTTCAGGTTCGACCCGGGCTGGTTCATGACAAAATGGTATCAGAGGGAGGTTTTTGTTATTTGGGTTGTCCGGTAGAAGGAGATTAGGACTGTCGGAACTCGAGGGGTAGGTGCGGGAAGAGCGTCGCGAACTCTTGCTCGCACTGATCTTCGAGTTACCAGGGGTAGTTCGGGGATTGTTTCCTTGTCTTTTCTGGTTTGTCTTGGATTGAGAGATGACAATGGAGGCAAGCCGACGTTACGTCGTGATTTCACATGGAGTAGTGACCCATGTGGAGTCTGAGTACACAGTTTGAATTCATCCTAGTGGTCGATGCTGACTCGAGACATGGCTCACTACCATGTCGCCAGGTTGAGCGTGACTACTAGTCCCTCACATCAGTGGTTGATGCAATTTGGTTGCTGCTTTCATTTTGGTTTGTGTGAGGGCGTTGTTGGAAATGAATTTTTTTTTGAAAGATTGGACTGGTTTCTTTTAAAAGACTTTGAATGTATGAAATGGGTTTTAGAAACTGAAATCTCTTGATTTGGAAATCTGTTGTTTGCTTGGAACTGGTTAAGAATGATTTGGGTTGAAACCTTGGTTCCTCTTTATGAACGTATGCACATGTGTGAGAATGCATGGAAAGTGTGTGTTGATGCACGTATGAATGGAATGTGGATAAAGACATGTGCAACGGGTCATGGGAGTACCTGGGTGTGTTTGAAATTTAACGCTTGACTTTGTTTTCTAAACTGGTTTTAAAGGGGAAACGGTTTTGGAAAGTTTTGGTTTGAAAGTGGGTTGGTTTTGGAAATTAGTCTTGAGAAAAAGGGTGGTTTTATAATCTAAAATAAAAGGGGAATTTTAAAAAGGAGATTTTATTTTTGGGTTGTGTTCGCATTTGTTCGGTCTTGTGCCGACTGTTTTTGATGAAGGTGCTTTTATTGATGTTGCTTCAGTTTGATATTGGTTTTGGCTTTGTGTTTTATATATATCACTCAAGAAATGCCGCCCAGAAAGGTCTCTAAGGATTCGGATATGTCATGCCCAGTTTTTAGTCCTTCTCAGACTCTGCCTATTCTCCATGGTGATCAGGGTCCGTTAGAGTCCGTGAAATGGCTCGAGGAAGTGAAGCGTATCTTTAGAATGTTGGGAACTCCCGATAATGTTAAGGTTCGTGCAATTATGGAGTTGTTTGAGGTTCAAACTCTGGACCAATGGAAAAGGGTTACCCCATCATCAATGAAAGGTGAAATGACGTGGGATGTCTTCAGAATCGTTTTCATCCAATGGTTTGTACCTGAGGAAGTGAAGCTGGAGAAAAAGGGAGAGCTTGTGCATATTCAACAAGGTCAACGGACAGTGAAGGCATATGTTGACCATTTCAAGGAACTGATTCCCTTTTCTCCAGAGGTAGCGCCGCATGAGCTCATGAAGGTCTCTCTTTTCACTGGGGGTCTTCGTCTAGAGATCAAGGAGCGAGTCCTCCCTTATAAAGACCTTTGTTTCGAGAAGCTGGTGGAGGAAGCTGTCTTGGATAAGTTAGTTTCTGGTGTGTGGGTGGTTAATACTTCAGCGTCCCCTGTTGTTGTTCGTAAGAGTTCCCCCTCTGGTGAGAAAAAGGCGCCAGAGATACCTGTTGATAAGGAGTTATCCCCTTTGGTCTCAGCTTCCAGTTCATCAGATCATTCAATGGTATGCTATCAGTGTGGTGGTTTCGGGTATTCAAAGCCGTCTTGTCGCACTCCTCTAAAGACGTGTCATCGATGCGGCTGTCTGGGTCATCTGGAGAAGTTTTGCAAGAAGCGTCGCTTGAAGAAGAAGCTGTGATTGGAGAATGTCAGTACCTGACTGTGAGGCAGAAGATGTTTCAGCCATCAGATCCCCAACCATAGGTCTTGGGGTGAAGCTCACGCGCAGTCATGAGTTCCCAGGGTTGTGAAGCCTTAGTCCAGGTTAGGATTTTCGTGTTGACGGTGGAACAATTAATATCATTTGTACTTGTTCACTACTGTTAAGGTTTTAGTATCGTTGTAAGCATGTTGTTTTGATATGAAGTAATGATGGACTTGTTCTATTATAATCAAAGAAGACTGGTTTGTGTGGATGTGATATTCTAAATCGTGTTTCCTTCTTAATAGTGTGTCTGTTCCTTGTGTGGGTTGCCCTCGTTGTAGTTATTTTATCGGATGTGGTTATGTTTCGTGGACTTCAATGGGTCATGTTTCTGATTCGATGTTTGGTTAAGTCTTTTCTGTGGGTTGTTCCTAGTGTTGAAGTTGTTGACTCTAGTCATGTGTTCAGCGTTTCGACGGAAGTGTTGTTTTGATTGTGTTGTAGGAGTCGGTTTGGATCGGTTATGAGTTCCCGCACTGGAAACACCTTCTTTTGATAGTATGTGTTGGGTGTTAAGTTTTCTAACTAGTTAAGTTCTTGTGGTGTGGAGAACCCCTTCGTGTTCTCCCCTCAATCTCGGACCCCAACTTTCTCTTGAATCGGTCGGGTGTGACCTGTGCAGAGTAAGGTCATCCCCGAGATTCTCAGTTCTCTATGGTTCCTTTAGTTCCGTTGGCGCATGGACTTAAATCTTGACCGACTTTTGTCCTGGTGACTTTCTGGGGGCAGAAAGTGTCTGTGGTGGGGAGAATTGTCACACTCCGACCGCGGATGTCCGTAATTGTTCTCTTTTCTTGGTCACGGTTTAAATTTTTCGAAGATTATTTGCGTTGGTGGTTCCGTGCTGGTGCGCGGTCACCACATCGTTAGCGGTGACCGTGCGTTCAGCCCCGGTGACAGTGTGTTCACCCGGTGTTTTAAACATTATAATTTTTATGTTGGTATTTTATTATTAATACCTTTTTATTTGTGTTATTATTATTGTATATATTTTTTAGATATGATTATATATATATGTATAATAATGTATGTATATATATAGATCTATATATGTATAAATATATATATGTGTGTAACAACATTAAATTATTTTATAATTATTATTTTAAATATTTGATCAAAATAATTATTATTATAATTAACTAATGTATTATTATTATTATTATAAGTTCTATTATTATTATTATAAGTTTTATCATTATTATCATTAATATTATAAAGTTTCATTATTTTATTATATGGTTTTTATATCATTATTACTCTATTGTTTTAGTATTGTTATTAATATATTATGGTTTTATGATTATTATTATACTTATTATTATTATTCTTATAATGTTACTAATATTATTATTATTAATATTATCATTATTTTTATCACATATATATATATAAGCCTAATCAATCCCTAATCCACCATACTCCTACCCTAGCGCCGCAACATCCCCTCTCTCTCTCTTCCCCGTGTTTTTTTTCGTTCTTCTTCTTTCTTCGTTTTCTTCTTCCTTTCCCCCTGCTGGTGCAGCCGACAAGGCGTGCCGCCGCTGCACCCTCCCCGCCTCTGGCCACCGACCTCTGCCTCGCCTCGTCCCGGCCCCGGCTTCCCCTTGCGCACCCGCCGTCGTGCCTGCTCCCTGCCCGGCTTCCCGGCCACCCTCCGCCTCGCCGGCTCCCGCTCACCCCAGCACCCCGGCCTCGTCCTGACTCCCCTGCGCACCACCGCCGCACCGTCCCGGCCTCCCGATCTGTCGCCTCTCCGCCGTGCCCGCGCCCGACCGCCGCCCCGGCTCCCCTCGCTGCACCGCCCCGGACCCCCGCTGCACCGCCTTGCCCCTGCCTCCTTTGCTATCCCATCCGCCGACCTCCTCTCCCTCTGGCGGCGACAGAACCCCCTTCTCTGGCCAGCCTCCGGCCGAACCCCCCAGCCCCGGTCTCTCCTCCGCAACCCCCCTCCGCTGTAAGTATTGTTTTAATTTTTTTTATTACGTTTTGTTTTTGTTTATGTTTATGTTTTCATATTAATAATATTATTATTATTAATATTATAATGCTAATATTTTTTTGATTACTAATATTATTATCATTATTATATTATGCTGTTATCTTATTATTATTATTATTATTAATATGTTATTAATAATATTATTATTATTAATATTGTAATGTTGTATTATTATTACTACATTATTATTATTATTATTATTATTATATTTTGTTATTCTTGTTATTATTATTAAATTATTATTATTATTACTATTATTATATTATGTTATTCTTCTTATTATTATTAAATTATTATTATTATTATGCTATTGTTATTATATTATTATTATTAATATTATTATGTTAACATTATTTTATATTATTATCATTATTATATTATTAATATATTATAATTATGTTATATTATTATTGTTACTATTATTATTAAATTATTACTTTAATATTATTATCATATTATTATCATGTTATTATTATTATTAATATTATCATTATTGCTATGCGAATATTATTGTTATATTGTGTAATTATTATTATGATGTTATTGTTATCACCATTATTATTTTCACATTATTGTTATTATGATTGTTATTACTATTATGTTATTATTTATCTATATATTCATTAATTTGCTTATTTGTTTATTTATTTATTTATTTATTTTCCTTTTTATCCCATCTTGGTGTTTTTACTTAATTAGAATTAATCATTTTTCTGTCGCAGGTTGAGTGACGTGTAATTTTTCACTGTTCAGCGTATGCAGTTAGTCCGCAGGGATTCGTTCTACTTTCTGCTGGGTTTCCGTTGCGTCCGCTCTATGTTTGAGGTAGGCGAACTCAACTGTTTCCTTTCAGAGGTACTCTGCTGATGCTTGAATTGTTTTAAATAAATTTTATTCCATGATTCGCGTGTTTATGATATCCTTGCGCGGCTTATTTTGGTGTTTTAAAAATCTATAGTTTTTGTTCGAAAGTAATGTTTGAAGCAATTATATTTTATACCAAGGTAGTTTTGCACTAGATATTGTCCTGCACTTTTTATTGTTTATATAGTGCACCTATTTAGGCGTTGCCAGATAACGTGGAACTAAATGCTTATGTTCTCTTATGTTACCATTGGTTGTCTTGAGCGGTGTTTTCTCTTTGTAAAGAATGAATCATTCTCAGATCGTATTATCTTGTGCTGGTTAGTTTTATGAAATTTAGTATCATTTGGAAGTGTTGTCGTTCCCCTTTGCAGGTTTGACGCACCATTGGATGTTGACACATCCATGGCTACACCAGGTGCACACATGGATGTGCCCTCAAATGAAGATGGTGTTTGAAATTGTTACCATTTATTTTTAATTATTTTTATTTTATCGAAATCTCGACTTTTCTAAATGGTTCTTGGTTTCAAAATGTTTTTGCCCCTTTATGAGACACATCGAACTTGTTTAAAAAGAAATCTACGAAAATATGCCTGTTTGGCCTTTCTTTTAATACAAAAGCAGTGCTTGAGTTTTTGAAAATGATATTGTGAAATGTTCGTGTAAAGTCATTTGATTTTTTGTAAAAAAAACAAAGTGCTCGCTTGGCGACTTCAGGTATTTTTATAAAGTGTTTTTGATAATTAAATGATGTGAAGGCCCGATTGGCACTTTATTAAATGTGAAGTGATAATATATATATATATATATACGTATGTGTGAGGGCATCTCTACAGGGGGACTTCCCTTCGAGGGTTGTCGTGTAGCGATGTCCGTGTAAGGGGTTGGCAAGTGCGGTGAGATGAGTCACGCGTGCGAGGGTCTCCCACTTACACAGTGTTACAAAAACCACCATGGGTTCCCGGGCGTCTTGTAGATTATCGAGTGACGGTTGCTTGATAACCCTGATTAGACGGGTTAGTACCCCCTGGAGTTGTGGACATGCCAGGTGGGATGTGCCACTGGTTGGCTATTAGGACGTCCAGTTGGTTATTGACTATGGAGTACCACGCCGGCAGATAGTCTGAACCCGAGTATGTCCAGGGGATTTCTAGGGATGTTTAGGATCACCCATGGTTACTTGCTTCCTTGATTGTTTACTTACAGTTATGCTTTATGGCTCATATTGTTACTTGTGTCCCCTTTTCATTGCTTGTTTACTTCCTATTCCACTGGTTTGTTTTCAGCCTGTACTATTTACATGTTCCTTTTTAGCACAGTCGTAGTATTATCTGTATTTGGTTTTGTTTATAAAAACAGGAAATGGTTTTGAAAGTGATTTATAGTGTGCGTTGGATTTTCAAATGGTAGAAACATGTTGTTTATTTTTAAAATGATAAAAAAAATCTATTTTTATAATTGTATTTTCAAACCTGTGTCAACGGATTGCTCAGGAAAGGAAACATTTGGATTCCGTGGTTTACTTTGGCTTACCTACTGGGAATTTTTAATGCTCACGCCTATATTATCATTTCAGTTGCAGGTCTTCCCTTTCTCAGGTCTTCTGTTTTGAGTCGCTCAGTGTTGGAGCGAGGTTTCTCTTTGGTTGGGTGGTGACCTGAGAGGTCACATGGAGGTACGCGGTCGTGTGGCTTTTATTTCTTTTCCGCTGTTAGTGTTTATTTGTTCTGTTCTATTTACTTTTGTTTGGGCTGAAATCGTTCCCAACGATCAAATTTTAATGCCCGACACTGGTTGCCATCCCGGGGGGATCGGGAACGCCCCTCGGGACTTGCCGAGGACCGGCTCGGGTGACCGGTTCAGGTTCGACCCGGGCTGGTTCATGACATGCATTCATTTTAATCATAAAGTAATATTATCTAGATTAAATATCAATCATTTAAAAATAATGACCTCCTCAAAGATCAAAGAAGTCATTATTATGGGTTTAATGATACTTATACCTTATTATTGTCGTCTTATGCCCCAATAAATAAATGTTGAGTCTCAATGATCTATCATTCTTGGTAAAACATGTACAAGTTTATATGATGGTGGTGCACTTAGAAAAATTAATTCATTATCATGATTATACATGTCTTTATAATGAAATTTCTACAACTCAATTTGGGATACTATATATATAGTCCATGAAATATGTGTAACACATGGTACGATTTATATTGAAAAATAATATTTTTAATGTAGAGGAATACTAGGAAACTCATTTGAAAGGATATATAAAAATAATCGTATTATAGGAATATCTTTGAGGATGAGATTCTCTACATACTATTGTGATGAATAGAATTTCTGTATAATTAATACACATGAAATGTATTCTTTGGATATTCAAATATATCCTCTCACTTATATAAAATCATCACATTGATTGGAATATCACTTGAAATTTCCCTTAAATGGTAGTTAGTAAGGACTTATATATAAATACTGCCAATAAATTCCAAAAATCACATCAAATTAGACTACTGGATGTTTGTCAATTTTTTCAATTATAACAATCCCAAAAACATCAGCTATGAAATACTAATAGTCGTGAGTAGTTACCATGATATCATTAAAGCAATTTAATGTTATTTCAATATATACTCATTTAGGATATAAATTATGTTTTATCTGTCCTCAAATGATATATTATACATCATATAAATATTTTAAATTAGTTTATTTAAATATTAAATAACAACTACAAAAAACTTAACTATATTTTTTATCTTTAATCCTTTACTAAAAAAATCATATCCTGACTGTCAATAACCATTAATTTTAATGATAGGTCTTAAAAAATAAATCCTAAGAAATAAAAAACAATAATAATTATTTTCAATAAATAAAACCTTATGTTTATCATAGGTTACACATTTTAAATATATTTTAAAATCATTAACTATGATTCATAATGAGATTCAAAATTTGAAACACCATATGATATTATGAGATATTTTTCTCAAATAAATTTAATTTCCACAATAGATTGTGTTTTACAGAATCGTGAGTCGAAATGAACTATGATATCCTAAAATATTATAATTATTTAATAGCCACTATATTGGATAGGATTAATAATAGAACTCAATTATAAATAAATAATTATTATATATCTATAAATTAATCCATTTTTATTTATTAATTAAAAATTTAATTTAAAATAATATGGATCTAAATGGGAAATTTTTTAGAATACTATTTTTATACATAAGATGTATTTTTATCATAATATTTTAAAATAATAAAAATTGGTGAATTACTCTAACTATATTTATATATTATTTCTTAACTAAACATTTTTATCATCATTTTGTTATTTTTTATAGGCATGATAAATGAATAAACAATGTTTTATTCCTAAAATTATATTTTTTTCAAAAGTGTTATTTTTCTTGTGTTATGTGGTTATTTAAAAATTTAATTCAGAAAAATGTAGAGAATGAATTTTAGTAAATAGATTATAGATTTTTAATTATTAGGATCAAATTCGGTAAATATTCCCCTTTTATTTTATATAAAATATGCTTAGTAATAGTGATAAAATTTATCACCACATTTAATGTTAAAATACGTCAATATAGGTTAGCTATATTTCATGGTGTGATGGTATTTAATATTAATTATTTTTAGATTATGGTAATTTGACCATTAATACTATATGATGATAATTGAGATGTTTAATCGATATATGTCTGTGAAAATTAGGTGTATAATATTAAAATCAATGAATTTTATGAAATATCACTCTATTAGTTTTAAATATCTCTTATCTACCCACATATGAAAAAAGATTATATAAATAAATATAAAGGTTTATAAAAAGATTAATGAAATTATTTTCATTATATGAATTTATTTATAATTTTTTTATATTAACATAAAAAACATAAATTAATATGGAACAACAATGCTGTATTTCTCTAGTTAATATAAAATATAATAAATTATTTTAAAAATATAATATGTAATATAATATGGGTGATTTATGGTCTACTGATATTTTTTAAGTGGATATGACATTTTTTTCTAATGTTAATTACGTATATTCTAATTAAAAATTTTTCTTTTTGGATTTTAATTCATGTGTAAGGAATGTTGTCTAAATTGTGAATAATGATATTTTATGAAAATAATATATTATTATATTTCAGAAAAATTATCATAATATTAAATGGGGATAAGGGGGTATGATATAGTATTAAATATCTTCCCTTTCACTTTCATCATACGTTTGGATCCATTTTCATTGTTAACTATCTTAATATATTTAATCATACTAGTAAAATATGAGATCACACCTCCACAAGATTATAATATGGCTCCCACATTTCACTTATTCACAACCCATTGAGCACTATAGCTTGAGAAAAGACTAAAAATTTCAATTCTACTCTCCTATATCCACATGATAGATTATATGATATACCTAAAAGACCAACTATATTTACATTCTAAGGATATATATGAGTCATTTTAAAAAAATAATCTCCTTGATTTATCACTTTATTTTTAATTACTCTTTATCCTTATCTAAATATGTTATATTCATAAAATATTTTTGAATTAAGTATCATAAATATAATAAATTATTATTATTATTATGAAACCTCCTTATTAACTCTCTCTCCATAAAATGGTATGATGAAATATAGCTCATGCATATTTACACCTTTTCTCTCCGTGTAGAAAAAAAATTCATTTCTCAACACCATTTTCTCTGTGAATTTTATGATGTGGTTATTGTTCAATTATTATAAATATAAAATAACTCTTCTTCTGTAATGATAGTATCATATATACCTTCTCACCTTCCAAAAATAAGGAAATCTTTGATATTGTTTGTGCATACAGGTTGTCTACCATCCCCATGAAGTGAAGTGATTCAATTTTCATTTCATTATTACATGGATGGTAATATGTATAGGTGAAATATATATTTAGGATATATATTATATGATAATTATTCTATAAATTGAGTTACTAATTATAGGTAATTCATTACAACCTTTGGAAAAATATAATCAAAGTTTATACTAATGTACGACATACCATCTCCATAAACAATGCTATTTATTTTTCAATCTATATCACTTATGAATGACTCTAGTCAAATTTATAATGAATATATTTAATATTTATATCATTACTAACACTTTTCAGATGATTTAACCATTAAAAATATATAATTTCCAAAACAAAAAAATCCAAAACATACAAGAAAAAAAAAAGATATCCTCAAGAATAACTGTTTTAATAAATAAGTAATAAAAATAGTTGATTAATTGTAAAATAAATAATATAGGGTATTTTATAGATATTATATTGATTCAATAATATATTTATAATATATTAATATTTATTATATATTATCTTCAAATAAATACAGTTATTTTTATATCGAACATAATAGGTTTTCGTCTCACTTTTATTTTAATGAGACACATGTCATATTCACCACTTTATTAATTTTTATAGTGTATATTATACCCATGAATGTATTTTATAATAAATGTTATTAATTAATTTTTTTGACATATATCAAATATTTTAGTTCTTTTGTGGAGCTTATGATTCAAATGATACCAATCTGGTAACTGTTTTTGTTATACTCAAATATTTTATAGGGATTTTTTTATTAAGTCTATGATGATGTATTCATATGATCTATATATCACATAACCCCTTGATTTTATTATATATATATATATATATTACTATAATAATAATTAATTTTTTTCTTTTTATTAATCAACTTCTGTAATTAATTGAATGAAAATATTTCTTTTTCGAAAATAAATTTTATTTAACTATTCTCTCGAAATCCCTTTTTCTTCCAGATCCATTATTTCTCATAAGATGTTAAAGAGTGTTTTTAAAATTATAATATGACTCTATAATGTCATATTTACCCATTATTCAATTTTTACATATTAGTTTTAATATTAATCATGTTGTATTTTTTCAAATGAGGGGTTTTTTAACATTTTAGAGAAGTATTAATGTAATGTTTTTAACATATTCATAATGAACATAATTTCCTTCCATTATTACCACACTATTCATGGAATTATATTTTTATGGTTTTAATTAATATTATCCAAATATTCTGTTCAAAAATGTATTAAAAAATTTATATTTTTAATGTGTGATTTTAATATGAAATCGATATTTTCCCATATAATATTAAATGATAATATAATATAATTTCGCTTCCCCAAAAATAAAACCCTTTGATTCACTTATAAATTATTAATGATATGAACCAAGGATACCATCCATGTATATTATATGGATGTTTTATTATTATTATTAAAAATAGTTATGAAATATTTTCTATTTCCATGGGTATCTAAATGTTGAATATATTTAATTCCTATAAAATCCATTTCCTTCCCATTTCTTATGCTATGATGAAGTGTTTATGAAACTAATTTCATCTTTATAGTCTATACTGTGTTCAAATGTTATTTAAACCCATTTGTTTTCATCAATTATGATATGTTGAATGTTTTATAATATTAGGTAACCTATATTTATAATTATTAGTATATAAAGAGAAGGACTTATATCATCATCCAATGTGTTGGATAAATGAAAAATATTTCCATATAAAATATTACTGGAATGGTGAGTGACCCTGGTTCAGTAATGGTTTTTTCAAACTATAATAGTATTAAGAGGGAAACATGAATACTTTAATGTATTGGGATGTAAAACCATTCTAATATGGTAGTATTTTCAATTATTTTTATTTACTAAAGAAATTATTTCATATAATGTTGTGTATTCCAATGTTCCATGTAAAATTATAATGTATTTTTTCCATGTAAAATTCTCAATGATTCTTTTATTATTTTTTTATCATGAACGTACATGTTTTATGCCATGAATATTGATTATGATTTATTATATGTGTGATTAGATTATAATTATAATCTCTTATTATAACATCTTTATGTTCTTGTTATTTTTTTTGTGATCAATGATATCTCCCTTATTAAAACTCATGGAGAATATTATATCACCCTTTAAAATGTTTCTAATCCATAGGTTGTGGAAACAAATACCAAGTATGATATATCTATGAATTTTCCATGTTATGAAGATCCTTTTGGGAGATTATTTATATCTTTTATAAATATATTTTTTATATATTGATGTTATCAATTTCATTGGACCTATATGAATTTGGCACTGATCATTATGTTATGTGTTGACCTGACCTGTTCTGATAATCCCAATTATGCATCTACTTACGTTGATAATCCCAAATAATGTGTATCAATACATTAATTATTTCAATCTATGATCAAGTTGATTATTATATTAAAATAATCTTTGAAATATGTTACTCAATGTTTATCTATGATTATATGACTTTTGAAATCATTCCAACCCAATCAGATATTTTTTTAATAAATTATATATGTGTAATTCATGGTAATTCTTATAGCTGCTGATACAAGTCTACCAGTACATAATATACTGATAGACATAGTCACCGATAAGAAAAGGTCACTAAAACGCAGAGCTACCAGTATGTATAAGTCTACCGGTAATCACATGTCACTATAGATCAAGTCCACAGATACAGATATCAATCGACAGAAGCTGAGCTACTGATAGAACAAGTCTACCGATAGAACAAGTCTACTGATATATATACTTAACTGGAACTGGACGGATCTACCGATATGCACAGAGTAAAAGTCTGCTGATAAAAGCTTCGGTTACACCAGAGTTACCGATAGGGTAATTCTACCAATTATAAGCAAGTTACCAATATAGCAGGAGATACCGATAGAAGGAGCCACCGGTATATAGAGCTACTGATACACCGAGTAACAACAATCGATAAAAGGATCTACTGGTACAAGATCAAAGAGCTAACTATAGGAGCTCACTGCTATACAAAGTCCACCGTTACACATCTACCAACAGAAGCTACAATTGAAAGATTGACTAGTCAAACTCTATACTCTAAATATTATTTATTTACTAAGAAATGGTAATAGTTGACGTTTTTAATGGAATATATGTTATTTAATGTGGGTTGTTGGCATGTCATGGAATAGTACCTTGTTCCCAATAAAAGGTTATAATTCCCATTACCAGAGTTGAATTCTATAGAAAGAAGGGGAAAGGTCGGGCCTAAAGTGACGTGAAGTGTAATAATGAAAAGGCTGAACAACGTTGGAAATTGGTGAATTCACATAGAAGATAAAGGCCACATTCATACTGAAAGAACACTGGACATACACGAATTCATTCATTTCAAGAAGAGAACACCATTATAACTTCAGTCAAGAAGTGAAGAACTACAATGTGGTACTCTTACACTCAAGATGATCAAACTAATCTTGAAGCAAATAACCCTCTGTTTTTCAGAAAAAAATAGAGAAGGACTCAGATCCAATTCTGACAAATCAAATGGAGTCCAAAGCTGCATTTCAAATCACTAGAGCTTTCTAAAACTCATATATATTATATCAGTGATTCTTTAATTTACATTTTGAGCTGTGTGTATACTCTATCTATTTTACACTCACAATGTCTCTTGTTCTAAACTATAGGATCTCTAAATCCCCACAAAAACATTCCCTAACTCTCTATTTCCCACTGTGGATAGTGGTAGAGGTCAAGTAGGACCTGGAGAGTAGCTATGCTATTGTTTTGTCTTTCCACGTAGAACTATGGTAGATGTCTTAGTACCTGGAAAGTCTTTGCATTGTTGTTTACCCCGTTCTAGCATGTGGATCAAATTTATATAAATTTTTTGAGAGGACCAAGTCTCGGCTTGAGACTGAAACTCTTGGTTACATCTGATGTGCATCGTTGATAAGTTTAATGTTTACTATATTTATTTTATATTCTGCTGCTAGTTACTTTAAAATACAATTTGATTTAATGTTACTTTGACAGATACATTAGAAATTTTTATACATATTGTGAACCAGTAAGTTAGTTTCAAATGTTAATGTAATCTTCTGATATAATTAACTGAGACCAAATCAATCTTTGAGATACTAATTGAACTCTTACAATATATATAAATTCACTACATTTTATCTTAGTTTTTTAATAGGGATATTTTAAGAGAAATATTTTTAACAGAAATTTTCTTTGCAACACAATTCACCCCCCCCCCCTCTTGAGTATCCAGTCTGACTAACATTTGGTATCAGAGGGAGGTTCATTATTAAATTTTTTCAAAATAATCTATTTTTCAAATGTGATTTTAGTTTCATCTTAAAGATCTTAAATTTATATTAGTTCTAAATTTTATCTCATTAAATATATTTTCCAAAATATAGTTATGGATTTTAGAATAGAAGATGCAGCTACTAACATGCCACCCATCTTTAATTGTACAAATAATGCTCAGTGGAAGCTTAAAATGAAAATTCAATTAGAAAGTATAGGATGTGATATCTGGACTTCTATAGAGACTTAATATAAAATTCCATAATCTGAATGAACTACTTGGGATGAACATACTAAGACTGCTTACAATAATAATTGTAAAGCTATGAACTCCTTATATTGTGCACTAGGAGATGAATAGATTAATAGAAAATCTCCTTGAAAAAATTATTATGAAATCTGGGACAGTTTGGCAATTTCCCATGAGAGAACAACCAATGTAATAGAATTGAGGATGAATACCTATAATATTAAATATTATAACATTAAAATGAAGCCTGATGAGCCTATTTCTGATAAGTATCTCATGTTCAATGAATTTGTCAACATTATGAGCTCACTTAGAAAGGCTGTTCTAGAAACGGAAAAAATTATGAGAATACTAAGATGTTTTCTAGAAAGATTTAGAGGCACATCTGTTTCCATTATAGATTCATGCGACATCAGCACACTACCTGTTATATAATTAATAGGTAAGATTATGATGTATGAGGAAGAACTCAAAGTGAACAAAGAATAATATTATTAACCTAAAAAGGAATTCAGTGGCTTTTAAATCTACTACTACAAGGATCAAGGAAAAGGAAAAAGTTCTCATACCTACTGGAAGTTCAACAAGTGAAAGTTCAGAATCTGACAGAGATGTTGAGATGGCTCAGATAGCCAAAAGATTTAAGAAGTTCTACAAGAAGAAGAAATTGTTCAGAAAATCAAACTACAAAAGTAAATATGACTATAATGGTCATTTGAAGAAGGAATTGAAGAATCCTGATAAGAGTGATGAAGTTATCTGCTATGAATGAAAAAGGAAAGTTCACATTAAAGAAGACTGTCCAAAAATAATGTTCAAAATGAAATACGACTACATGGACAATAAGTACAAGAACACTATTAAAGAAACCTGGAGTACATAAGAAGACATCACAAGTGAATATGAACTTTCTGACTCTAAAAAGAATCCAGCTAACATGTGGTTTATAACAAACACATCTGAGGTAACACTAGTTCCTCCTGTTTTAAATTAATATTATTCTAGAGTTGATTCTGATTCTGAATCTGAATTTGAAAAAATGTCTACTGAATAATTTTTTGAATATTGTAATACGCTCGAAGAGACATGTAATGAATTGAAAGACAAGTATTAAACCGTGAAGAAACAACACGATCTAACCAATTCTGTGAAATGTGTACTTCATGTAGAAAATGAAAAGAATTCTCAATTGCTAAAGGAAAATACTGAACTAAAATTTTCTAATGAGAAATTAAGGAAGGACATAGAAAAAATCACAAATTGAAAAGATACGCTTACTCAATAGCTAGGAAAGCATGTGTCACCAATGTATACTACTGGAATAGGCTATCAGCCTAGACAGAGACAGTTTACTAAAACTAGATTCATTTCTAAATTTGGACAGAATACTTCTAGTTCAAGTTCTGGAAATCGGTATGCTTCAACTAGTTATTCATATGGTTATAGACCAAATATATTTTATCATTCAAAATGTATTAATTCTGTATATTATATGAAACCCATAAGTCAAATTTGGATACCTAAAGCTTTGCTTGCTAACCTTTCTGGACCCATGAAAATCTGGGTAACAAAATCATTTTCCGTCTAAACCTATTTTTTAGGAAAATTGCTTGATGAGTTCTCATAAGAAGGTATGGTACTTGGACTATGGGTGTTCAAAATGCATGACTAGAGACTACTCATGCTTTAAAATCTTAATAAAGGTAGATGGAGGCCATGTCACCTTTGGTGATTACTCTAAAGGAGAGATCATCAACCTATACTAGATTGGTAACACTAATTCAATTTTATTATCTAATGTTTTATTTGTTGATGGACTTAAATATAATATGTTAAGTATTTATCAGTTATGTGATGATGGTTTCAATGTTAAATATGAAAATTATTCTTGTAATATTTTTAACTCTATGAATGTTCTAGTATTTCCTTCCTTGAGAAATGAAAATGTGTATACTGTTGATTTGAATTATTTAGAAAAAATCATTACATGTTTAAATACTTTTCATAAAGAATCGTGGATTTGGCACATATGATTACGACAATATAATATAAACTCACATAGAAAACTGACTAGGAAAAACATAGTTACAGAACTAACCAAACTTGAATTCCCAGCTGATGAAGTTTGTAATCCCTCTCAAAAGGGAAATCAACATAATGTTTTGTTTAAATAAAAGATTGAAGTTTCAACTTCTCAACCTCTCGAGTTGGTCCACATGAATTTTTTAGACCACCTAGATTTTCTAGTTTAATTGGGAAGCACTATGTCAATGTCTTAGTAGATGACTTTTCTATATATACTTGGTTATACTTCTTAGCTCACAAAAGTGAAGCCTGTTCTTACTTTATTAAATAATCCATGTCTGTAGAAAATCTTAGTGGACTTAAGATTGTGACCCTGAGAAGTGACCATGGTTGTGAGTTATAAAATCATGAGTTTAAATCTTACTGCTCAACCAATGGATACAGTCACAACTTTTCTACCCCTAGAACACCTCACCAGAATGGTTTAGTAGAAAGAAGAAATATATCCCTTCAAGAAATTGCAAGATCTATTCTTAATGAATATGATATTCCTATTTATTTTTGGGCTGAAGTTGTAAATACAACTTGTTATATTATCAATAGAGTCTTGATTAGACATGTTCTTAAGAATGACCCTTATGAGTTGACGAATAAAAAAAATCCTAAGGTTAATTACTACAGAGTTTTCAGTTGTAATGTTTTTATTCTCAATACAAAGGATAATCTTGAAAAGTTTCCACCCAAAAGTGATGAAGGAATTTTTCTTGGTTATTCATTAACTAGAAAATCCTATAGAGTTTTCAATAAAATAACCAAGTTTGTGGAATAATATATTCATATCAAGTTTTATGAAACTGATCCACGTGAACCTAAGTCTTCTCTTGAAAATCATGAAGATGATTTTTCTATTCCGGACCTTAATGATAAAAGTAAAGAACCTGCTGTAAAAACATCTAGTTCTGGACATATTCCAGAATCTAATTCTATAGAACCTGATCATAGAGATGAACATGAAATTTCACGTCCTATCATCACTAGATCAACTAGGATTCTAAAGACTCATCTTTTAGATGCTGTTGTTGGTAATCTTGATTGAGGGATACAGACTAGAGATTCTCTAAGAAACTAGGTTGAACATCAAGATTTTCATTCATAGTTAGAACCTAAAAATGTCAATGTTGCAATCAATGATGAATTTTGGGTAATGGTTACACAATAAGAGTGAATTCAATTTAAAAGAAACAAAGTCTGAGATTTAGTTGACAAACCCAAGGAGACATTAACAAGACGCACTAAATGGGTTTTTAGAAACAAAGATGATGAGTCAAGAAATATAGTTAGAAAAAAAGCTAGGCTAGTTGCATAATTGTATATTCCAGAAGAATGTATAGACTATGAGTAAACCTTTTCCCCTGTAGCAAGATTAGAATCTATTAGGATCTTACTTGCCTATGCAGCACATCTGAATTTCATGTTTTATCAAATGGATGTAAAATGTGCTTTTCTAGATGGTTTTATAATTGAAGATGTTTTTTTTGAAAAACCACCTTGATTTACTAATACACATTTTCCAAATAAATTTTTCAAACTATCTAAAGCATTATATTGTTTAAAACAAACTCCAAGAGCTTGGTATGATAGACTTAGAAATTTTCTTATTTCAAAAGGATTTACTAAAGGGATTTATGATCCAACTCATTTTATCAAAAAAAATTTATAAAGATGTTTTGATAGTACAAACCTGTATTGATGATATTATTTTTGGAACTTCTAATCATTCTTTATGTACTAATTTTTCATTGAATATTCAAAATGAATTTGAAATGAGTTTAATGGGAGAACTCAAATATTTTCTTGGATTCCATGTTTTTCAAAATGAAAATGGTATTATTTTGAATCAATGTAAATATAAAAAGGAACTTTTAAATCCTTTTGGTTTGGATAGTATTAAGGAATGTGATACACCTATGAGTACTGTTTGAAAATTAGACATTCATGAAACTGGGAAACTAGTGGATCAAAACAACTTCAGAGGTATGATTGGAAGCTTACATTACCTTACTTCTAGTCGACCAGATATTATGTTTAGTGTGTGAAAGTGTTCAAGATTTCAATCTAATGCAAAATAATATCATTTACTTGATGTTAAACGAATTTTCCTATATCGTAAACATATTGAAAAGTTGGGTTTGTTTTATCGAAAAAAGCTTTTGAATTAATGAGTTATTCAGATGCTAACTTTTCTGGTTGCAAGTTTGATAGAAAAAGAACATCTAGAACATGTAATTTTTTGGGAAAATCCTTAGTATCTTGGAGTAGTAAAAAACAAAATATTGTAGCTCTGTCAACTGTCGAAGCAGATTATATAGCTGCTGGTAGTTGATGCGCACAAATTATGTGGAAAAAACACAATATTTTGTACTATGGATATAATTTTTTTCATGTTTATATTAACTATGATAACACTAGTGAAATTAACATTTCAAAGAATATTGTATCTCACTCTTGGTCCAAACACATTGATGTAAGGGACCACTTTTTGAGAGATCATTTCCAAAAAGGTGACATTACTCTTGAATTTATAGCTATTGAACATCAATTAGCTATCATTTTCTCCAAACCGTTATGTTCGGATAGGTAAAGTTACATTAGACATGAGTTAGGAGCCATTAACCTTGATCGGTAGATACCTCACCGATGTACCACACCGATAAACCTCACCGATGTGACACCTGACCGATGTACCTCACCAATGTACATCACCAATGTACCTCACCGATGTACCTCACTAATGTGATACATCACCGATGTACCTCACTGATGAACCTCACTAATAGAAATTCTCACCGATATAACCTACTGATTGTGCGCTTTTTTAAACATCTGTCTCTACCAGAATCTGAATCGTTTTTACTTATTATATTTTAATCAATTATTTTATGATTCCTAAATTATAAAACTATGTTTTGGTTACTTGTCAATTCAACGAGCCACAAATCCTTTACCCCCAAGCCTTAGCTCCCGAGATTCTCGAAAACCCAATGTTCCTCGAACCAGAGATAGAAAAAACCAATCTCACTACCATCATAGATGACAATGATGAGTCGAATGCGAAGAAGAAGAAGACCTAGCTAGATGCATGTGGCAGTGTTTGTAGAACAAGGTCGGGAAGGCGACCAGTGAATCTGCATTTACAGAATAGAGTTATTTTAATCGAGATGGAGATATGCATGGAATGGCTGATGTCTAGTAGATCGATAGTTCTTGAGGTGATTGATGATCATAAGTGGGTAGAATGATTCTCAAATAATAATTGTACATACTATTCAAAGCTAGGGAAACAACTTTCTGAGTTTGTGAGCTTTGAGAAATCAGAAGATGAGAACCGAGTGATTTCTTTTTTGAATGTAAAGTAAATGTCTATTTCATCTGTTGAGTGGGATGAGTGTCTGAGATTACCACAAGAATGAGTTTGTGGTTACAAATCAAAGAAAATACCACCTACAAGTGATATATTTGACTATGAGACTCCCTTAGAGGAGCTCACAAGCAGTGGCAATCAATGACAAGTAGTGGCTGCTAAAATGAATGGAGAGAACAGATTGCTGTTCAAATTTTTTCATCATGTCTTAATACCAAGGAGAGAGGACTTTGATAATTTAACATATCAAGATATCTATCTCCTACATCTCTTTAGACATTGTGTGAAAGTGAATCTATGCAGATTGCTAATGTTTCAGATGGAGGACATGACCAGGACAAAATCAAAACCCAATGTCATATTCTTTTCCATGTTGATCTCAATAATTATCAAAGTGAAAGGAGTAGTTGAGTCTCACGATTGGACTGTGGTAGTAAGGAACAACTTCTGTATCAAAAACACAGTTTTCAAATAGATGAAGATAAACTGGAATCCATAGAGAATAGAGGTGGTTAATGATGAAAAGAAGTTTTGTGATATATTCAATCATGTGAATCATCCTTCAAGGACTAAGGATGTAAGGGATCTATTTCTAGGAACTGATAAAGAAGAAAATGAGTACAGTTATAAGACTAATGAATAAGAGACTTCTATTGCTGATGGAAGGGATCTGGACTTTCCTCCAAGTCATGCTAATGAAATTATATCTTTAGAAAAATAATCTTTTTTAGAAGTAAAAGAACATGCTAATGTGGAAGACTAGCTAGCCCATGATAATGTAGGAGAAATAGATAATGAATATGAAGCATCTGATTCTATGTCCTTAATATGAGTCCATTGATTGGAAGCTCATTTGTGCATGTTAAGGAAGTAGTGGGTGAGATGGAAGGACATGTGCCTAGTCCAGAGGAATCTCTTTCTATTGTAGAGATGAAGTTGAATGTAGAAGATTCTTCTGAAGAAGAGAGACCTGCACGGAATGCTTTTGTTGTACAATAGAATTCACCTATTTACGGGGCGCAGCAAACCATATTTGACAGTTTATCAGTGGCAGTTGAAATTGAGGATTGGTCAGAAGACCCAGGCATTGTGGTATGTGGATTGGATTATCTAGATTCTAATAATGAGGCATCCCTACATAGACCAAAATCCAATTATGATATTAATACTGAGTTGTTACCTGAAGATGAGTTCAGAATTCATGATCTAGATAAGCTAAATTATGATATCAAAATCAGGTTTTTGGAAGAAATAATGAAAATGGAAGCCTCACTGGTGTCATCCATTTAATCAATTGTGAATGACCTAGTGGCCAGTATAGTATCTGAAAGAGCACCTATTGTGGTTGTACCTGCTGATACGATCACCAGGGGTGATCTTGAATCCTTAAATAATGAGATAAAAGAGTCTTTTAGTGCTTCTGTTGCGGAGTTGAAGGATGACTTTTTCAAAGAGATGAGCAATTTGGAAAATTATTTTGAACATTATCTTGGTTGTAATGTCTCAACCTTTGTGGCAGAAATAGTGGATGAAGTTATAGCATGCCCGCCTCAAGTATCTAGAGTTCAAGAGGATATGGAAATTGTAAAGAAATCTATTATTTCTTTAGAATCTTATATGTGTCCAGATCCCATACTGATAAAGATTTAGCTTATGTCAAAATTGTTGTTAGCCAGATGGTATCTGTGTTTGAATGATATAAAACCTCCATGAAATATCATGTCAGCACCCTGGATTCCCGAGTAAAAAATCTTATTAGTGGGTTGACCAAAAATTTCAAGGAAATATTAACTTTCTCTATTGGTTCTATTAAATTAAAACATTCAGAGTATTTGGATCAAATTAGAGCTGTGATGAAGGAGGAGCTTGCTTCAGCATCAACTAGTGGCTTTGTGGACTCATCTGATCTCTCCAAAGTGGTAACTTCTACAAGAGATTCAGCTAGAGAGATAATGAATATAGTCCATGACTATATTAGAGAAGCTTATGCTTCTTAGAATGATGTGAAAGGCAATGTAGATTGCTATTTCCAAAGGGTTTATACCAAACCTCAACTTAAGAATCATTTCAAGCTTATGTTAGAAAACTTGAAGCTACCTCCTGCCACTCATGCCTTCCAGGAGCAAGTAAGAAAGCTAAGGGTACTGACTCCAGCCTTGGACAAATTCATGGAGACCAAGGATGATTTCATATCTGCTATGGAGAGAGGTGGACGAATCATTATGGATTTCAGAAATCTCTTGTTTCCTTTCTTTCATGTTGATTCTAGGTTAGTGATTATACCCCCAACATTACCTGCCTCTTGATCTACTACTTCTCTCGTTCAGATGACTCCAGTCCAGGCTATCATAAGACTTACTCCTATGATCACTTAGAGAGTTACAAAGTACAAAACATGAATAATCTCAGTCGCTCAGCCTCCCGTGATCATTTCTTGTGTTCCTAAGCCTACTCTTGTATCCACACAGCCTGAATCCTATTCTAATCCAAAGGTAAAATCTCATATTGAGGACGTGGATTGAATAGGTGGCCATGATATTTGATAGGAATCCCTTTTATTTTATTTTATTTCCTTGTACCTTTTTTCAACATGAAAAAAATGGCATTCACTTCTTTCCCATTTTTGTTCCATCTATCTTTATTCTTTTACAATTTTTTATTATCACAAAGGGGTAGAAATTTTATAAGGGAAAACATATCTGGGGTTACTAACTTTTATGAGAAAGGTGGAGAAATATTATCAACGAGAGAGCTACTATAATTTGAACCTTTGATACCATTGCATTTAATTCTACCTCTGGTACATTGAATATATCACATCTTATATTGTTTTCTCTGATACAATTGAATTTAATGATATATCCTCTTCTACATTTACTCATTATTTTAAGAATATAATATCTTAAGTTGTGATTATCAAAAAGGGGGAGATTGTTGACCTTACATATTTTGATAATCCCAATTATTCTTTTACATGCTTTGATAATCCCAAATAATGTGTATATATACATTAATTCTTTCAATCTATGATCAAGTTGAATACTATATTAAAATAATCTTTGAAATGTGTTACTCAATTTTTATTTATGTTTATATGAATTTTGAAATCATTCTAACCCAATCAGATATGTTTTGCATAAAACAGATAATTGCAAGTCAATGTTATGGTTATAGCTGCTGATACAGGTCTACCAGTACTTAGTCTACCGATATACATAGTCCCTGATAAGCAATTATCACCGATACGTAGAGCTACTGGTGTGTATAAGTCCACCGGTAAGCACATGTCATTATAGATCAAGTCCACCGATACAGATATCAATCGACAGAAGATGAGCTACCGATAGAACATGTCTATTGATATAACAACTCTACCAATATAAATAAGCCTATCGATATATATACTTCACTGGAACTGAAAGGAGCTATCGATATGCACAGAGTAAAAGTCTACAGATACAATCTACTATTACACTAGAGTTACCGATAGAGTAAGTCTACCGATACAAAGTGATCTACCGATAGACCAGGAGTTACCGATAGAAGGAGTCACCAGTATATAGAGCTTCTGATACACAGAGTAACAAATACTGATATAGGGAGCTATCAGTATAATATCAAAGAGCTACCGATAGGAGCTCACTGCTACACAAAGTCCACCATTACCCATCTACCAACAGAAGCTACTAATGAATGATTGAACAGTCAAACTCTATACTCTCAAGATTATTCATTTATTAAGCAACGGTAATAGGTGATATTTTTAATGCAATCAATGTTATTTAATGTGGGTTGTTGACGTCTTAGGGAACCGTATCTAGTACCAATGAAAAGGTAATAATTACCACTGTCAAAGCTCAATGCTATAAAAGGAAGGACAAAGGCCGGCCATAAAGTGACGTGAAGTGTGGTAAAACAAGGGTTGAACAACGTTGGAATGTGGTGCATTCACATAGGAGAGAAAGGATACATTCATAATAGAAGAACACTAGACATACATGAAGTCAATCATTTCATGAAGAGAACACCATTCTAACTTCAATAAAGAAGTGATGAACTACAACGAGCTACTCATACACTCAAGATGGTCAAACAGAACTTGAAGAAAACGACCCTTGGGTTTTCAGAAAAAAACTAGAGAAAGACTCAGAGCCAATTCTGACAAATCAAAAGGAGTCCAGAGTTGCATTTCAAATCACTAGAGCTTTCTAAAACACATATCTATTCTCTCAGTGATTCTTTTATTTACATTTTTAGCAGTGTGTATACTTTGTATATTTTATACTCACACTATCTCATGTGCTAAACTGAAGCATCTCTATATCCCCATAGAAAATTTCCATAACTCTCTGTTTCCCACTATGGATAGTGGTAGAGGTCAAGTAGGACCTGGAAAATAGTTGCGATTGTGTTTTTTTCCACGTAGAACTATGGTAGAGGTCTTAGTACCAAGATTGTCTGTGCAATGTTGTTTACCCCGATCTAGGGTGTGGATCAAATTTATATAAATTGTTTGAGAGGACTATGTCTCGTCTGGAGACCGAACCTCTTGGTTACATCTGCAGTTCATATTGGATAAGTTTAATGTATACTATATATATTTTATATTCTATTTCTAGATACATTAAAATACAATTTGTTTTAATGTTACTTTGATAGTTCAATTATCAAGTGTTTATACTTATTATGAACTAGTAAGATAGTTTCAAAAGTTAATGTAATCTTCTAACTAAATTAATAGAGACCTAATAATTTTGTTGAGAAATTAATTGAACTCTTACAGTCTGTATAAATTCACCAATGTTTAATATTGTTTTTAAATAGGGGGATTTTAAGAGAAACATTTTTAACAGAAATTTTTATTAGAACTCAATTCACCCCCCCCCTTCATGAGTATCCACTCTGACTACTATTATGTATTGAATATGAATCTATAAATATGTAATATATGTATGAGAAGAAATGGTTGTTATATAATTTACATAAGAATATACCCTATTGTTTCAATCATGGTATATATTAAGGCACCATTAATTATACACCAGAATGGTGGACAAGAAATAAATAGAAAATAAATTTTGGGGATATCTCCCATTGATGCATATATTCCAATACAACATCAACATATATTATCCTGAAATTTACAAATTTTATTTTTTATATTGTATTACATTATTTTCCAAGACATTGTGTGTTCCCATATATATAAGATTTTCATAAGGGTTATAAATAATGTTTTCGCATCCTTGTTTCTAAATGCTTCTCAACCATGATATTGATACAATATATAAGGCCCCATAACATTGTATATATAAAGACATCATTATTTCAAAATAATATGAAATACATTTCACAATAATACATGTTATAGGATCTTATAGGTTTAATTTCCATGGAAACATATATAATTAAACATGTCATATATAAAATATCTATATCATTTCATGATTATCTCAAGACAACCAGAAGCATTCATTGATCTATCATACATAGATCCTTTCTCCATAAACTACGGGACGAAATATTAGAATGGTATATATCTTATGTTAGTTAAGGGTAAACTTAATATATATCAATATAGGATCTTAAGTGAGAATAATATAATAATAATGGTATGCAAACATGATATAAATAATCGAAAATTATATCCATTAATTCATATCTCACAATCATGGAACATGAAATAATTTCTAATCAATTGAATGAAAAATGATATAACTATGTCGAATAATCAATAATAAATAAATATCCATGATAAAATATCACAATCATGATACATATTTTTTTATAAGTTTCATAAAAATTAATAAATATTTCTTTAGTCAAGGAATACTGAAAATTGCCTCTCAAAGGATTCTGTTCAACCCTAGTTCTATAATTATTGTAGTAAAATATCACTCCTAACGCTATCTTATTGAACAATGTCCCATTTGGAGCTAGGATCACCCCCTTTTATATTGGGTTTTAACCCATGGAATCTGCATCTTTACCCAATGCATAATAAGACTATATAATTCTTGTAAAAAACATCACATATAAAAAACATACATATGTGTTCCACCAGACCAGAATACATTAATTATATCATCAAATTAGAACCCATGGAAATAATATGGGTTTTATATTTAGTTTTTTGTCATAATCATAATATAACTAGATAATAAATAATGATTTTAAAATTGTATCTTATAAATATTAACAAATAAGATCTTTAAAAGTATACTGATATATGTAAAATCAATTTTAAAAGACCTGTAGAAAAATTCTTGGAGAAAATATATTTTCTTTTGTAATAAATTATTTAATATATAAAATTTTAGATAATATGTTAAAAATAATTTTATTTTGAAATGATCCAAGGAAAAATATAATATAATCATCAAGGAAAAGTGTATTAAAGATGGTGGATAATTTCACTAATATAGTTTATATTAAAACCATAATTCTTTTTATATTTTCATTAAAATTTTAGAATAATATTTTTTAGAAAATAATTATATGATTATATAAAAAATTTATATAACTTCAAACATGGTTCAAAATGAAATTAATAAACTATCGCTGAGTATGAAAATAAATTAATCAAAAAAATTTAAACATTACATGGATATGGATGAAATTATTCCTAATAGAAAATAAATACACTACCTTTTTTCCTTAAGAGTATTTTTTGGCATCATCAGTACATAAATAGTTAATGTGATAGGAAAAATATATATAGAAATATCTTGATTTTAATATATTAAAATTAATCAAGATATATATATTATTTACTTTCATCATCGGAAAATATAATCATGAATTATATCAATAAGATTAATATAGTAACATAAAACACATACATGATGTGAAACAATTTTCATATGTTCTCTATCCACCTATATAATAAAAATAATAATTATGAATATATAAAAGGAAACTAATAAAACCTATAACACCATCCATGGTTCACTTATATCATATTATCACCTAATCAATATCCATCGATCATAATTATCATCTTTTGGGGTTTTATCTATTTCATTTTTTAAATTTTTTATTGTTTTGATAGTTATTATATTTTAACAAAAATCAATGTTCCTTAATATACAAAATTTTATTTAATATACAATTATCATATATATTAATTATATAAATATTTATATCAAATTCATATGATGTAGTGATGAGATATTAATATCATCCCTTTTTGGAGGTGGAAGTCTATTTGCATGCTTAAGTGACATTTACATTTTATGATTGCTATAAAAAATTATAGGTAAATATTAATTAAAATTTATTGATACTTATTATAACATAAATTGATGATATAAAAAATTAATGTATAAAAATAACTATCAATTTATTGTTTTTATAGAAAATGATTTACCAAACTCGGTAGAGGAGGTATCCACAACTATTAATTGGATATACATTTATCAACCATCAGAATGATAAGTGTTGTTAAATTTTATGAAGTAATTATTATTATTATTATTTACAATTTTAATACATTATTCATCATGTATTTTTGTATGTTATAATTTCTAGTAAGTATAAAAAGAAAAAAATAGTAAAATCATAGTTATGGTCTATACCTTTTTTTGAAAAGCCTCCTTTCAATATTTATTATATGGATGATTTTGCTTATTTGAACCCAAGAAGATCATGTATATAAGAGAAAATTTGTCATAAGGTATGTTAGTTACACTTGGGTGGGGGATATGGCCAATGTTCTTTGAATAATGGAAGAGTACATGTGTCCTATTATAATTTACGGATGAGACTCACATAGAATTTCTAAAAAATATTTTGTTGATTTATTATCACATTCATGGGAATGTTGATCCAAATGGGAAGTGACCAAAAATATAGAAAATATTATATTTAAATACTTTAAATCTTAATGAATTTTAATGGTTTCTGTAGAAATCATGATCTTAACTCATTGTAAAATCCCCCTCATAAACCAGTATTAACCTTAACTAGGGTTTCCTCTCACCGTGACCAGATCCTTTGCTGCGGACGGTGCGACGTTTCCTTCTCGCACTCGGTGGGTTGGTTGTGGATCTCTGTTGCAGTGACATCTTAGGGGTCTTCTCTCCGGCTGTAGAGATGCTCTACGGGCTGATGTGGTTGCCAGTTCAGATCCGCGGGTTTATGACCGATTCTTATTGACGGCATACTCTTTGGAGCGCTCCTGGCTCTGATCTCGGAAGGTCACTATTGTCCTATGGTGTTTTCGCGTTGGAGGGTCGCACTCATGCGTCGACAGTTTGTTGGGTTCTACCTCCTCTCAGGTGAGTTCTCTAGGGTTTCATTATGGCTGATGAGGTTGATTTGTCTGGTGGCCACAGGATCTTCAGTTCTTTTGTTCTATTTTTCTTCAGCTGTGTCGTGGTGAATCTGTTGACGCAGGTTGAAGGTGGTGACGTGATTGAGTGATGATGATAATGTTTATCCGGAGGCAACTCCATGGATGATTTTTCTTTTGATTTTCAGTCTTTCATACGATTGTATATTGAATTTTCTATCTCGGTTGAATGTTTTGATGGTCATTCTGGAGTTCTTGGGGTTGGAGACCCTGTTTATCGGCACCGACGTTTGTTCTCGGTAGTATGGTGGGGAGACATTGTGACAATGGACGCCGACGAATCTCACCTGTGATATGGTGATGTGGATAGGCTGATGCACATTGTGTGTCAAGTCCGATGGCGGTTCAGCGCTCGAGGCGGTGTAGGCCCACAGCTCGAGGCGGTGAGGCGGTGGTTTTGAATTTTAAATTTCCATTTTGAAATCTGATATGTGGTTTTGGTTTTATTCTGTATGGGTCCCGAAAACTCACAATCCAGCTTTCTAAAATGAAAAAAGTGATTTCCAAAAACCTTAACTATATTAATAAAATTTAAAATAGTTTTCTTCAGAAATTGAAAACAAAAATAACTTGATTCTATAAAAATATATTATTAATTATTATTAATAATATTTAAATCATTTTAAAGTATTAAATTTCTATACGTGGACTATTTTAATATCAATTATTTCTCTTAAACTACAATGAAATAATGGTTTCGAGGAATGAATTATTATTCATAAAACCTAATTTAAATGCATTGGTTTCTTTGTAAATAATATGATATTAATGTTAAATATTTTATTGAATATATAAAAAATAATCTAAAATAAAATAATTTATAAACAGACATGGAATTATTTTTTTAATTTAAAATCACATTTTTTCACATAATAACATAGTTCTATAAAACTTATTTTTAATCCCTGAAATTAACTTGTATCAAAATAATTTATATTCATGACACATTTTTAATTATGTAGTATATTTCTAATTAAAGGATACTTATGTAATATTATGATTAAAATGAAAACATAAAGTGATATTTACTTGGAACGAACTGATTTTTTTAATAAATTTTCATTCATTGATATTCACTGAAAATGAAATAATTTATAAAAAATCATAAAATATACTCCCTAAGATAATATTTAATCAAAAATATTTAATGTTATATTAATTTAATATTATTAAATTTTAAATAGTCTTTTAAAATAATTATTCTATTAACAAAGAAATATTTAATTAAATGCATTTTGGATAAAGTAATAATTTTACAACATAAAATTTTTATACTGAATCTTTATTATGTATTTTTTAGTCATTTATCAATTAATTTACAGTAATGAAAACATTTTAATTTTTTTAAATTTTTGTTATTATTATTCACACATCTAATTTATATTTACGTTGTTATTGTTTATTATATCATGGAATTTAGAGACTTGTGATTGCGGGTAAAATATTCTATCAAATACGTAAATATATATTTCAAAGGAAATACAATAAACAAATTTGATACATTATACCCCCTTAACATGAATCTCAAACATAAAAAGCTACAACTATTATAAAGGAATGGATAAATATCTTATTCATAACATATTTAGGTTACCATGTAGCATCTATAAATTATTGATTCTCTCATTGGACTTTAACAACATAAGTATCCCTGATTAATAGTAAATTATCTCTATAATAAATTATTTTTATCTATCATGAGTCGAAAAACAAGTTCAAATTGTATAGTTTTACATTGGTAGTTACTAAACCATTCCTAGATAAAATAGTCTCAAGGTTGGTGACCTGTTTTGAATTGTCCTAACATCACATTCGGGGCCATGCACTATGATTATTGTATACAGACACACATTTAAAAACCATAAAATGGTGAAATATAAAGTAAAATTTATACCATATTCATTAATACATCTAAATCGCATAATCATAGTGATTGATAATACAAAATGTATTCAACGAAAAATACAAAACCAAAATTTATATATTTCAGTCTAACCTGCTCATATCGTTGGAATAATGTCCACTATGACACATGGAATGAATCATGGCATGTATTTCCCAAATATAAAACACTTCTTATCTTATTCCATAAATAATACTATCTATAATTTTATTCTCGGCATGAGATATGATATGTGTGTGTGAAGATTCCTTGTAGGGATGAGTATAATAATTCCCAATAAGAAACACTAAAACCACTAACCATAAATCTCAAAGGTATTTTCTTCATCACTGGATAATATTCTCCTATGAGTTTGTATCCATAGATAGATGTTTTTTAACAAAACAACCATTACATAACCCACTCCATGAGTCTAATTTCATTAACGGTTCCCATATAAGATTACATACTCATTGGGTCTTGACATAATAATTTACACACTATAAGTATGATGATATAAATACAAAAATGGTATCACGTCCATGACCATGGGGTATTTCAACATCCCAGTCTGGAATAACAAGCTATGTTGACGATTGATTCGTGGGTAAATCCAAACCCACTAATTGAAAAAAACCAAACCATGAAAAATAATACAGCATATCCCACACCTGGCCTCTAGGTGGATTCCAAAAACTCCATCCAAATATAGCACTAGAGAGAGGATCACAATTCGATGCTCATGATGTAATTTCCATACTATACCATCATAGGGGTGGATCTATTGAAGGTATCCTTATTGAAACTTGTCCACTCTAAGGGTAGAAATTCTCCAAGTAATTATAGTAATAGTGCAGGATGTGTAAATCAATTACATAGTGTGTACATATATTCTTGGAACCACTGATTTTCTTGTTCATTTAACTATATCGGTGTCGTGGTCATTTTTCAATGACCATTTATTAAGGCCATGTTGTGTTCAAATATATTTTTTATTACGAGCCCATATCCATGTAATCAGACACTATTTTTTTCCTTGTCATGTCTATATCCATGCATATCCTTTAATAAACATTGTTCCACCTGATAGGGGAAACATGTAGTTTAACAAATGTCACAGGGTGTGTGAAATTTAATTTCACATGGAACCATGTATTCTATTCCAAGACCCCATAAAACATCTGTGTTCTTCCATTAATTTTCATGTAGTGATGAAACATCAAAAATATATAGGCCTTCATTGGATTAAACATCCATGACTATATTCTATTATTTTTTCAACAAAATTATTCAGGGATAATGGATCTCTTCTCACAGAGTCTCACTATAACCTATCATCAAATTTTTGTCATATGAATCGATCAATAAAACAAATCCATTTCTAATTCAATATCCACAAACCAAATTGGTAAAATTTTAACCTCTAATATAATTCTAAATAATTAAATATTCTATCACTTCTCAATCTAACATCAATAATGAAACCAAATCCATGGTAAAAATTATTTTCACTAAATAATGGGTTCATGATGACTGATTACTAGGTAATAGTTAAACTAACACCAAAAACCAATGTAAGTGGTTTCCACATGAAGAATTAGAAATGAAATACAAAATAAAAAATGGTCAAGGTAACATATATAATAATGATGTATTTATTGATTTTTTCCATTATAATGATGAATGTATTGATAAAAACTAATTATAAATATTTATCTATAAGTATAAAAGTTAAACCCATAACAACAAAATGATCAACCCACGAGTCAATATATTGGTTTACAGATTCATGATAATCCTAGGATATATAAATTCGATATAAATACACATAAATATAATTTCTAGATAAAATTTTAGATGTTATATTAATGAAAAATGATCCCACTTCATATTTATTGGTGACATCCACTAAAATCTGTTGTTGTTTATGATCATTCTATTATATATTTGATCATCCAATATAATGTTCCTCACCAATACCTCTATAAGTTATCATATCTATGCCCCTAGTTTTATGAGAATAACCCTGAGTCTTACCCATAAGAACATATATATATATAGTATTAGTAGGTATATATGTAGAAAAATAATATGTAAAATAATTAAATTTTTCATTTTATTTTTTACCCTTATAATGAATATTTAGAGAAACAAATATATGAAAACATTATTTATTCATTCTTAGATAAAACATTATATTTTTATAAAAAAACCAATATGTATCATTTTTTATATAAGCCTATATTTAAGAAATATTCCACCTTTCTAGGAAAATTGTGATGTCATTATATTAATATAACTAATAATTTTCCAATATCAGTTCTGGATTCCCCAAGCCTAGAAATATCACAATATATCAGTTACTACCTATGAAAATACTAAAAAAATATATTTCACATATTTAGATGAAACAAAATAAGACTTTATATTCTCTCCACCATAAGGATATTTTCCCCAAAATGTAAAAATGACTAATAAAAATTGTGTCATTACTGAGATTGCTTTTTTGTATCCTAATCCCAGGCACTCTCTTGAATATTCTCATAATTCCACTTGACACACAACAACTGGAAAAAAATCTTCTATCAAGGATCCTCTCATACTGATTCTCAATCTACATTGGGTACACTAAAAGGAACTTTAATTCTTAATGAACATATCTCCCTAGTAGAAACTATCTTATGGTTAATGAACATATCTCATTAAATTCAATTAGTGGAAGAAGACTTGTATGTGGTATAATTATGGTAGTAGATCCATGTTGTATGCCACCACTCTAATTTAAAAATTTAACTGGAAAGGGATAATTAATAATTATGTTTAATTACCACCACACACAAATATCCATAATCCACATTGGTGTGAGAGATTTTGGAACATGTGGACCCCTCATTGAATTTCAAAGGCCCAAGTCATTAGTCCACATATGATATATGATGAAATTTTTCAACACACATACCATCCTAGATGTTCTACAACTTCTTTATAATTTCTCACAGCTACTCAAGGACAATGTGTTATGACTCACTATGATCAAAAAAATGTTGTGACTTGTAGAGTATCTAATAAAAGTCCTTGAATGGAAGAATAACAAAGTTTGAGTGGTAGATGTTATTGTATGAAAACTCCACCATGTGTAGATAATCATCCCAACTACTGAAAAATAATAACATGAAATCATAAAATATCTACTATAGAATATTAATGGTCCACTCACTCTCTCTATCAATCATTGGATGAACCAAAAAAGAATAAATGAAAATAAGTTCAAATGACCACCTACCATCCTCCCCATATTTATAATGTGAAGTGATCATCATTATATGCAAATATTGATAAGATTTCTTTAAGGATCTAGTCTATATCATTCTTATAATGGTGTCATATTATCTTTTAATATATCTTATCTTGAATAGATATGATTTTTTATGACATGGTAACTCGGTTAATGATAACCACGATGCAATCATGATTTATGTAAATACATTGTAACACCATCATGAAATCCATATATATTTTCTCTAACATTCATTATGGAACCTCAATTTATTGATTTAAAATAATAAGGAAATATTCCTCAACCTTCACATATTCACTGCTGATTAATAAAGTGACAAATGTAGTTATACCCTTCTTCATACATGACCACTAGAACAGACTTCATTGTTCCTAGAAAATGTTTCCCACCTTTAGATGTAAATAATAATTGATTTATGAAACTCCCTCATCAAATAATCCTGTAATAACATTGGAACCATCATATATCCAATTAAAATGATTACACTCTACCAACCTGTAGAAAATCATTAGGATCACTTCTATAGGATATCTGAGTAAATAAGGCCATATTTTTGGTGTCTCAATGTTTATCATCCAAAAAATGATGCAAAATTGGTATTTTAATAACCATTAACTAAACATATGATCCACAATACTTAAAAACAAAGGGCAATTGAAATGAGTCTATTTTTTTACCTCTTTTCAAATAATTGAGATAACATTATCCCGTTGAAATATCTTCTACTAACATTCCCTTACTAGAAGGATAGACTTTCATAGAGTCATAGTTAGGGAGGTAATTTTGTAATTTTTTATATATCAAGTTTAGAGCATTCTATGTGAATATATACATGAAAATATGTTTTTATAGTATATGATAAACCAGTCACATATATCATAGGGTAACCTCATAATTCTAAAAAATGAATCCTTTCCTAACACAAGATCATGCGTCATGTAGTAATTCTAGTATTCTAATAATTGTTGAGACCCATAGGCAATCAAACCCTACCTATTCATCGTTAGGGAACCAAGTATCATCTTCAAGGAGTCATAGAACATAACATACACAAAACTATACTCCATTCATATGAATATATCCCCTTTTATGAAAAAAGTATTCAGTTGGGGATATATCATATTGAAATTATTAAAAAAATATCTTGTATTTTATTATAGTCTCAATGATTCTTTATAGTTTCATCACACCATAGGTGAACCAAGTATAACACTACATAAACCATTATGAGATCCACTAAAAAACCATCATCAGATATAAAATGTATTGAAATTGGACCTCTATAATCCATAATTTAAATTATGATAGATTCCCATAAATTTAATGATCAGGTAGTTTTAATCGTCCCATCCAAAAGTTTCTTCCATGATCATCCTAAGACTCCATGTACACTAGGATATTGCCAATCCAGACCACCACTAAACAGTCTATGAAATCTTGAATGATTTATTCCATGAGTCAAATAAACACTACTAGGATATTAATATTTCGAAATGGAATCACCATGTTCTCATGGTGATCATAATTACTTATAAATTCTATCCTCAGAATGTACTCACCCCATACTCAATCCTACTAATATCTTGATATATGGTCAATCATAGAGAATGATCGGGCCTCTCTCATCTGATTGAATAGGTATTCAATCCATCGTAATTGATAATTTTTCATCACACTCACCTTTTTTATGTGATGATTATCAATGAAAAGTTCAATCTACCATCTACCTTATTATATAAAAACTCTTGAAATACCCAGTGGGAAATACATGGTCTAAAAATCCATTCCTTAAAAAATCATCCATATCTTCCTCATATCATGAAACTATGAAAGAGCTAACCAATATTCCCTATTATATATCTTGGTTAACCCTATGTGTAATTAAATTAATAATTCTATATCTTATAGGGGAGTTATGTGTATCCTTTCCTTAGTAAAATATCATCATAGACATCCACTATATCAAGAAACTAATATCAAATAATATCCATTAATCCTAGAGTCATTCTATAAAACTTCTATGTAATCAACAACTCCCTTTTACATATGATCCCATACTATTTTTCCATATTATTCTTCAAACCTATGGAGGAACCTCTCATCCCATATACATTATCCTACTATGTCATCAACTTAAAACAACCAATATGTGAATAAACTATGTCTATCCATTCTATTCATAAATTGAAAATGCAAGGCCTAATAATTAACATAGAGAGATACCATGAGAAACTCTATCATCCCATTATCATTTAACACTATCAAAAAATGTTCATTATCACTGAGTCATCCAAAGTTAAAGTCTGCAATTGTAATGGTCAAGTAAATTTCTCAACCTAAAATAGTAAGTATTGAACTATAGATGTGGAAAGAAAACATTGTCCCATTCCTGTGTCTATAAAAAAGTATAAAAAGTATAAACATGATACCTATAATCATCCATAAAGACATTAGATAATATGATTATATATAATTAATCTACCCATTACCATATCCATCATCTCCCTATGGTTGGGGGAACCCCTTGTTGTGGTATTGGAAACATTTCAAATCATATGCTACCTCTCATTGCCCCCCCAATTCTTCTTCCACATATTTCATTTTATGGACCTCAAATCTCATGTCTCTATGTATTTCTTGGTTTCCCTTCCATTATATACCTTTTAGAAATATTATAGGTTAAATAATCTCTTATGATATAACCCCAACTGTCACAAGAGTATAACAACATCTACCTAGGCCAACTAGACCCATCCTAAAAGACATGAACTACATACATTCAATATTAATATTTCCTCCTAAAATATATAACATTTAAAATTACACTCCTCATCTCTCCTATAATTTCTATTGATTACACATCCACTTCTATTTTGACTTTTCATACCTATTTTGGGTTTTATTTTGGTCCAAAAACTCTGTTTCTCCAAGTAATTCACTAGAACCCCAACATAATAAGAACTACAATGAGGTATCACCCTATTCCATATGCCTTTTTGTAGACCATACTCAAAGGTACATTCCTAGAAAATGCATCTTGAATAGTATCTATCATAAATCATGAAAAACTAGTAAATCATGTTGAATTTTTATTCACTATTATTCTTCCATGCTATAGTTATAAATGAATGTGGATTTTCATTACTACCATAATACATAGAGAATAATTCACCATTAAGTAACCATAAAACTATTTCTATGAAATATTGGATTAATTTTATGATAGTACCATAAAACTCCATCAAATAACTTTTATGAAATTAATAGGCTCACATTTAGGATCACCATCTATTTTACAGGTATCCAAATAAGATGAAAATCTCACATAACATCCTCAAGACAATACTTAAGATTATGTGGGTATAGATATCACATTATTTTGAGGGGTTTTGATGTAGAAAATAACATATCATTCTCAAATAACACACCGAATACACTTGTATAGTAGGTACAAGCTTCCACTTGATAGGTGGGGGAATGAAGGAAAAACCAGCCTGAGGCACTACCTATGGAATAGGTCACAGTATCATAGCCTCTTCAATGAATTTATCATCATTTAAATCGTCATACTAAATCATAGTTAGAACTAATCATTGAGATATCGAAAAATAAAATTATGTACCATGGTATATTATTATTTATGGGGAGCCAACTCAAGAAGTATAACGACCCATAATTTACATAAATTGTTATTAATTCAGATTGAAGAATACTTATGACAACATATAACAAAACCAAGAAAGAACCGTATAGGTATAGGGTCTTTAGAAACTAGGAAACATAAACAACTGGTTCATAAAGCTTCTACATTGCCTCCCATTTATTTCATCATATCTAGAGTCCATTTTTGGAATATTCTACTTAATAACCTTCGTCTTGACCTAGGGAAATAAAACATACAAAAGGGTGAGCTCAAATTCTCAGTAAGGGTAAACAAAATAAATATCAATCACATTATATACATAATAACATAACTTTTGGAAATCTTAACCTGCAAAAGAGATCATAATATCATAACATGGGATAAATCATAGATATGAAATTTAATCCCAATAATCATATATTAAAACATGAAGCTTTGTGGCATACACACATAATCATAGAGAATAATTTCTTATTAGTCAAGACTCATTGCCAAGACTATCTTAATGGACAAAGTCCCTTTCTGAACCGAGTTCACTCCTCGTTTCAGTCCTGTTTCACTGAACCGGTATAACCTACCATTCCAGCCATGTCTATCTCATGAGATATAAAATCTTTACCCAATGAATTGGAGGTATATATATGTCCCACCCATCTCATAATGATACCATTCTTATGTGTGCCACAAAATCAGAAAGCCATACATCATAGCATAACCCATGTAATAAAAATGGGAATCTTAAACATCGTGACATCATAAAATAATTCATATAAGATAAAGGAATTCATAAAAATATAATTCCATCACAACATAATCAAATAAATGTAATAATAGGGATAAAAACAGAACCCTTTATTATCTTAGATGGAAAATAATTTTGATAAAACACTTGAACTCCATTCTTGAGGAAAATATACTTTCTGCTTCAAAAACACTTTTCCATTCTTAACATGTCATAAAATTATAAACTAAAATAAGTTGATTAAAAATAAACTTGAAAACTTGTAAAGTAAGATTCTTGGAAATAATGTTTTAAAAATCCATTCATGTCGTATAAGTAAAAAAAATATTCTTCTCGTACCTTTTTCGGAAAAGTAAAAAAAGTACCTCGTATGAAAAATGACAAACGATTCCTTTCATATCATTTACAAAAAACTCAACAAAGGGTAAAATTGTATTTAAACAATTGTAGGTGGAAGGAAATAATATTACATATCATGGAAACATGGATGTGGATGATAAAATACACCCCAGTAAATGCCAAAGTATAAACAATCTTGGATAAAAATGAGGGTGATATTTCCCTTACCTTAGATCCGATTTACCTTGTAAGTGTCTAAACCTCCTGTATAATTATTTAAATAATGTTATTAGCTTATTACGGAATAATAATTATTGTTATTATATCATATATGGTCATATTCTTAGTTTCATGGAAGTAATATTTCATTGCTACTAGTTATTCGGGTGTTTATAACTTTTTGTTCTTATGCGTGTTTTGTCGAATAAATTCATATTCTTCTATTTAGGTTATAGATACCTCATTTACAGAATGGTATTAATGTAATATATATCATATTAATTCATTTAATTAATTTATATAATTATTATGAAATTAAGATCATGTAGAACGAGTCGCATCACATCGTGGAGACGGTATTCCGTACGTACGCACGAGTGATGATATCGTTCCTATGATCGTGGAATTGTATTGGAGTGTATGTATGCTATTTCAGAATCAATATCACTTTATAATAGTCATGTATAGTCATTATTTACACCATTATACCCATCCATGTAAGGTGGTGGTGGAAAATAGATTACACCACGGCGTGGAGACGGTATTCCGTACGTACGCACACGCGGTGATTTCATTTTCCATTGGATGGATAGATGGTTAAATAGGGTTGTTTCATACTTATAATAACATATCAGTATATGAGTGATATTGATGTTATTACTTCATAATGAAACAAATAAAGAAGAAGATGTTGAAGAAGAAAGAAATTGGAAAGGATCAGTAATGGATATTACCTCTTCTTTGAGGTGCTTCCTTGAGACCTCCTTTTAGGGCACTAAAATTGGTCTTTGAAGAAGTCCAGGACCTCTATAATGTCTCTAGGGAAGTGGATAGGAGAAAGTGGCAGGGTTTGGCCGAGCTTTAAAGCTCAAAGTGGTGTAAGGAAGAGAGGGAGTAGGTGCCCTTTTATATATGAGGAGAGGGGAACCTTTGGAATAACTAAAAATATTACTTTATTATAAAGTCAAGTTCAGTTTTAAATAGCGCCAAATTGATTTATTTTTAGGATAAGGTGGGGATGGGTCGAAATCCTCTCATCCAATAGAATTTAGACAAGTTTAGGTTCCAATTGTAACCTTATCATGTAGATTTAACATTAAGTTAAATAATTTTACTTTTACTGTGTCTTCTTGTGTTCTTATACTATAATGTTAATAAACTTACTATATCAAGCCCAACGAACCCCAAGTTGTTTATTATTAATATATATAACCTTATCTAAGTCATTAATCCGATCCTTAGATTTTTAGGAATAAAATAACATGTAATTATATAATATTTGTTTTAACAACTATTTTAAGTCAATTTTGACACTCTTTAGTAATTCATTTTTGTGAAAATCGTAAGAGAATGATATGTTCGAAAAAATTTAATTAAATAAATAATAACATGTCATATTAACCTAGAAAATTAGTTTAATTCATAAAAAGTCTAAAATTATATTTATTTGGGTATTTATAACATCAATTATGTCAATATTTCATTAATTAGATAATTACTGCATCATCGTTGTGTCATAAATAAATTAATTTATATAATGTCTAAAAATTAAAAATAAAATACCATTATAAATCTTTTTATCTTTTTAATGAATATTTATAGTCGAATTTATCTTATTTATAACCCCATATTAAAAATGATTTAGTTATTAAACTTTGATTTTAACTATTTTAACCCTTCTTTAAATAAATTAATAATAAATGTCCTAATCTAATCCATGTGGGCCTACATGGTCATATTTTATTTCTAAGTTTTTTTTGGTCGACTTAAACTTGTCCAATAGAATTAGGACATGTGTTAGGGTAATAATAATATCATTTTTACCCTTAATTACCCTATTTACTTTTAACCGTGGTAAAAAAAATAAAAAGTTACTATTCACCAAAAATTATTTTCATCACATTGAACCACATTTTAGTTCTTGATATTAACCGTGTCTCTCGGATTTTTGAAATTACACTCATAGATTTGGTAAAATTAAGTTTTATGCAAAATTCAGTTTATTTAACTACCACACAGTGGTTTCACTATTCATCAAAAATTGAATGTTTTCAAAAAAATACCAAAATTTCACCCTATGCTAATTTCGATATTCCGAATCCAAAAATGAAATCCATTTTGAAAAATAAAATTTTTAAAATTTCAAAAAGTGGTTATTACTGTTCATAACAGATATTTTTAATAATATTTTAATAGCATATCATTGTTTAGTGAAACTCGGTATTGCGTACGACGCAAGCTATCGAGGAAGGTCACAATTTCGTGTAAAGCAATCCAAGAAAGTGTTGTGTGTAGAAAAAGATTCCTTTGATGATTTATATAACATAATAGTCTCGGGTGTTACATTCTACCCTCCTTAAAATACATTTCTCCCTTGAAATTCGTCACTTTGTAACAAACAGATGAGGATACCTCTCCCTCATCATTTACTCAATCTCCCATGTAGCTTCATCTAATTGGTGGTTCCTTCATAAAACTTTCACCAATCGAGTGGTCTTGTTTCGTAGTACTTTTTCACTATGATCTAGAATCTCTATCGGTTGTTCTTCATAAGAAAGATCTTGCTCCAGCGGTACAACTTCTGAGCTGAGTTCATGTAAAGGATCAGGTATGTACTTTCTCAGGAAAGATACATGGAACACATTGTGAACTTGAGAGAGATTTGGTGGAAGAGACAATCGGTTAGCTACCTTCCCAAAACGATCCAGTATTTCCAAAGGACCGATATATCTAGGGCTCAACTTCCCCTTCATTCCAAATCTCATGACCCTCTTCCAGGGAGATATTTGTAAGAACACTTTATCACCCACTTCAAACTCTAGGTCTTTTCTTCGGTTGTCGGCATAACTCTTTTGTCGACTCTGAGCTGCTCTTATGTGTTGTTGAATAGATTTGACCTTTTCTACCATTTCATCAACGAGATCAGGTTCTAATAGCTTTATTTCCCCAACTTCATCCCAGCAAGTTGGAGTACTACATTTCTTTCCATAGAGAGCTTCATAAGGAGCCATCTGAATACTGGAGTGAAAGCTATTATTATAAGAAAATTCAACCAATGGTAGATGTTGATCCCAACCACCTTTGAAATCCATAGGGCAAGCTATCAACATATCTTCTAGAGTTTTAATTGTTCTCTCAGACTGACCGTATGTCTGAGGATGATAAGCAGTGCGGAAACATAACTCTATATCCAGAGTATGCTGAAGACTTCACCAGAACATTGAGGTAAAAATCGGATCCTGATGAGATATAATAGAATGTGGTAATCCATGCAATCTTTCCACTTCCTTTACATATATCCTGGAAAGCTGATCAAGAGAGAAATCCTCTCTAATAGTAATGAAGTTTTCAGACTTTGTAAGATGATCAACTATGACCCAGATATCATTATTGCCTTTGGATGTTTTAGGAAGTCCTCTGACAAAGTCCATAGTGATGTTTTCCCATTTCCATTTGGGTATGGGTAATGGTTGTAAAATCCCCTTGGACTTCTGTCTCTCATCATTGACTTGTTGAAAAACCAAGCATCGAGAGATATATTCAGCAACATCTCTTTTCATGCCATCCCACCAGAAGTACTCTTTTAGGTCCCTATACATCTTCATGCTTCCAGGATGAATATATAATGAAGAACTATGAGCCTAATCCAGCAGCTCCTTCATTAATTCGGGGATGGGAGGAACACAAACCGGATTCTTGAACTTTATTATCTCATCACAATCAAGGTTGAATTCAAGAACATTTCTCTCCTTCTTTTGTAACTCGACATCTTCTTTCTGTGCCTCTTTAATCTTCACATGTATAGATGGTTGAACATTAATTTGAGAAAGATACGATTTTCCCCCTTCCATTATAATTCCAAGATCTATCCTTTGTAAATCCATAAATATTGGATCTTTTGTGATCCTCATCATGGATAAACTGGCATGGTCTTGTCGACTTAATGCATCTTCCACCTTGTTTTCATTCCCAGGGTGGTAATGGATTGAGCAGTCGTAATCCTTAATCAGCTCCAACCATCTTCTTTGGCACATATTCAGCTCCTTTTGTGTGAAGATATACTTTAAACTTTTATGATCATTATAAATATCACACCTTTAACCATAAAGGTAATGCCTCCAAATATTTAATGCAAAGATTACCGCAGCTAATTCAAAATCATGTGTTGGGTAATTTTGATTAGGGATTTTCAACTATCGTGAGGCATAAGCTATCAACATATCATTTTTCATAATAACACACCCCAATCCCTTCTTGGATGCATCACTATAGATCACAAACCATTCTCCGCTACAAGGTAGTGTGAGAACAGGTGCACTGGATAATTTTCTTTTCAACTCTTTGAAATTCTCTTCACATTCCTCCATCCAAACAAACTTAACTCCTTTCTAAGTCAACTTGGTGAGTGGATTAGATAATCGTCAAAAATCTTTCACAAAAATGTCAATAATATCCATCCAAAACAAGAAAACATCGGATCTCAGTTACCGTTGTTGGTCTCGACCATCTTTCGATAACCACTGTTTTTGCTGGATCCACAGATATCCCCTCTTTTGAGATTACGTGACCCAAAAATGAAACTTTTTGAAGCCAAAATTCACATTTGGTAAATTTGGCATAAAGATTCTCCTTTCCCAAGGTCTTCAATATAATTATCAAGTGAACTTCATGTTCTTCCTTTCTCTTTGAATATACAAGAATATCGTCTATAAAGACTACCACAAACTGATCATGATAGTCTCTAAAGATTCTATTAATTAGATCCATGAATATAGTAGGGGCATTAGTAAGACCAAATGGCATCACTATAAATTCATAGTGTCCATACCTTGTACGGAAATCCGTCTTTGGTATATCCTCCCTTTTGACCCTTAATTGATGATACCCTGAACGAAATTCAATATTTGAAAAGTATTGAGCTCCACGTAGTTGGTCAAATAGGTCATCAATGCGCGAGAGAGGATATTTGTTCTTGATAGTGATCTTGTTTGGTTCTCGATAATCAATGTAGAGTCTCATTAATCCATCTTTCTTCATAACAAACAGAACAAGTACTCCCCAAGGTGACCCACTAGGGCATATGAACCCCTTATCAAGATTCTCTTGGAGTTGCTTCTTCAATTCCTGCAACTCAATTAGGTCTATTCTCTAAGTTGTCTTTGAAATAGGCAAAGCACCCGGTATGAGTTCTATTTAAAACTCATCTTCATGATTTGGTGAAAGACCCGGTAATTCCTCCGAAAAGAAATCATCAAACTCCCGTACAATGGTCATATTCTTAATCATGAGTTTCTCACCAACCATTTGAGAAAAATAACCTTCATTTAGTGGAATCAATACCCATAAAATGGAGGAAATTTCCACTGGAAGCTTATGTTCATCCTTGCATTGATAGACGATCATATATTGATCAGGAATATGAAATGTGACTTCCCTTCTTTGGAAATTGATATGATATCCATGTAGAGAAAGCCAATTCATGCCATGAATCACATCAAATTCCACTATAGGAAGGATCACAAGATTTGCAGGAAGCACATTCCCACAAACATCAATCGGAGAAGAATTATAAACTTTTGATTCGACTGTTGTGCCATTAGGGGTTGTCACAGCTAACTCAACATCTAACTGTTGAGGTAATACGGTGATATCCTTAGAAAATTCTTCAGAAAAAAAGGAGTTGGTGGATCCAGAATCAAATAAAACATTTTCTACTTTAGAGTGGATGTTAAGTCTAACTTTCACCACATCGTTATCGTAATCCACATCACTGTAAGAAATTGCATGTGACTTTACTTTGTCTTTAGCCTTATGATTTTGTTGACGTCGACCATCATCATCAACCCTTGGATTTGAGAATTTATTGGCATAATGTCCCACCTCCTTACTCTTGAAACATTGAAGTGAAGTAGGTTCATTCTATGTATCCCTTCCTTTGTTTGCTTCATTAGACATCTTCTTCCCATCATCGCTGCATTCAAATGCCCGATGACCTTCCTTTCCACATTTGAATCATTTATTTTTCCCTTTAATACAACTCCCTTCATGTTTCTTTCCACACTTGGAGCATAAGGGAAATCTCATCTTCTTTTCAGTGTGCTCTTTATATTTTCCATTGAATTCCATTTTCCTCTTCTTATCAAACCCATATGACTGATGCGTTACTCCAATTTCCATCTCAACTTGGAGAGCACATCAAACGATTTCCTCATAGCAATTGAAGTACCTTATGGCTAAGGCCCTTTGAAGACTTGGTTTTAAGCCACTAAATAATCAGTCGATCTTACTCTCAGGTTGGATAATAATATCAGAAGTGTGCCTTGCAAGTCTTGTAAAATTTTCTTCATAGGTACTAACAGATTCATCATCATTTTGATTCAGTTCAAGAAACTCTTTCTCCATCTTTTTTCGGAGAATACGTGGGAAGTACTTGTTGAAAAATAAGTTCTTGATCTCGTCCCATTCCATGGACTCAATTTCATCCCTGTGCCTTGTATTCTTAATAAGATTCCACCATTGATCAGAATCACCTTCCAACCGATACACTACTAAGATGACTTTATCATGCTCAGAACATTGAAGAACATAATATATATTTTCAGTAGTACTAATCCATTAATCAGCAACTAATAGATCAGTATACCCGCTGAATGAAGGTTGACGCTGTCTCATGAAGGATTCAATAGAATGTTGCTCCTCCATTTGCTCATTTGGAAGTCCTGCATAATTCATAGCTTGAGAAAGTATTGTGAGCATGGATACAAGATTTTTCATTCCATCTCCCATAATGTTTGGTTGCTCAGGGGGACAATCATTGCATTTCCCATCGCATTCCGCATTAACACGGTTGCTCCGAGTTCCATCCATTGACTAAAACCAAGAAGAATAATGTGAGAAACACTAATTATAATAGGAAAACCACATAAGAAGAATAAAATTTCACACTTAAGTTCTTATCCTAGGTTATTCATGGCCATTTATAAAACACTAAGATTGTGTTCTATGCTTAGACTTATCCTTAGGGTTCTTACTAAGGCTTTCGCATCCTAGTTTCCAAAGGATGACTATACCTTTCCCCTGATACCAACGATAACGACCCATACTTTACATACATTGTTATTACTTCAGAATTGAAGCATACTTATTACAACATATAACAAAACCAAGAAAGGACCGTAAAGGTATAGTGTCTTTAGAAACTGGGGAACATAAAAAACTGGTTCCTAAAGCATCTACATTGCCTCCCATTTATTTCATCATATCTAGAGTCCCTTTTTGGCATTTTCTACTTAATAACCTTCTTCCTGACCTAGGGAAATAAATCATACAAAAGGGTGAGCTCAAATTCTCAGTAAGGGTAAACAAAATAAATATCAATCACATCATATCCATAAGAACATAACTTTTGGAAATCTTAACCTGCAAAAGAGATCATAATATCATAACATGGGATAAATCGCAGAAGAGAAATGTAATCCCAATAATCATAACATAAAACATGAAACTTTGTGGAATACACACATAATTATAAAGAATCATTTCTTATTAGTCAGGACTCATTTCGAAGACTATCTTAGTGGACAAAGTCCCTTTCTGAACCGATTTCACTCCTCATTTTAGTCCTGTTTCACTGAACCGGTATAACCTACCATTCCAGCCATGTCTATCTCATGAGATATAAAATCTTTACCCAATGCATTCGAGGGAGATATAGGTCCCACCCATCTCATAATGATACCATTCTTATGTGTGCCACAAAATCAGAAAACCATACATCATAGCATAACCCATGTAATAAAAATGGGAATCATAAACATCGTGACATCATAAAACAATTCATATAAGATAAATGAATTCATAAAAATATAATTCCATCACAACATAATCAAATCAATGTAATAATAGGGATTAAAACAGAACCCTTTATTATCTTAGATAGAAAATAATTTTGATAACACACTTGAACTCCATTCTTTAGGAAAATATCCTTTCTGCTTCAAAAAAACTTTTCCTTTCTTAACATGCCGTAAAATTATAAACAAAAATAAGTTGATTAAAAATAAACTTTAAAACTTGTAAATGAAGCTTCTTGGAAATAATGTTTTAAAAATCCATTCATACCGTATAAGTTAAAAAACATTCTTCTCGTACCTTTGTCGGAATAGTCAAAAAAGTACCTTGTACGAAAAACGACAAAATATTCCATTCATATCTTTTACTAAAAACTCACCGAAGGGTAAAATTGGATTTAAACAATTGTATGTGGATGGAAATAATATTACATATCATGGAAACATGGATGTGGATGATAAAATACATCCCAGTAAATGCCAAAGTATAAACAATCTTGGATAAAAATGAGATTGTGATATTTCCCTTATCATAGGTCCGATTTTCCTTGTAAGTGTCCGAACCTCCTATATAATGATTTAAATAATGTTATTGACTTATTACAGAATCATAATTATTGTTATGATATCATATATGGTCATATTCTTAGTTTCTTGGTAGTAATATTTCATTGCTACTTGTTATTCGGGTGTTTATAACTTTTTGTTCTTATGCATGTTTTGTCGAATAAATTCTTATTATTCTCTTTAGGTTATAGATACCTCATTTCAATAATGTTATTAGTGTAATATATATCATATTAATTCATTCAATTCATTTATATAATCATTATAAAATGAAGATCATGTAGAACGAGTCTTATCACATCGTGGAGATGGTATTCCGTATATACACACGAGTGATGATATCGTTCCTATGATCGTGGAATTGTATTGGAGTGTATGTATACTATTTAAGAATCAATATCAATTTATAATAGTCATATATAGTCATTATTTACACCATTATACCCATCCAAGTAAGGTGGTGGTGGAAAATAGATTACACCACGGCGTGGAGACGGTATTCCGTACGTACACACGCGCGGTGATTTCATTTTCCGTATGATGGATAGATGGTTAAATAGGGTTGTTTCATACTTATAATAACATATCATTATATGAGTGATACGGATGTTATTACTTAATAATGGAAAAACTAAAGAAGAATAAGTTGAAGAAGAATGAAATTGGAAAGGATCGGTAATTGATATTACCTCTTCATTGAAGTGCTTCATTGAGACCTACTTTTAGGGCACTAAAATTGGTCTTTGAAGAAGAACAGGACCTCTAGGATTTATCTAGGGATGTGGAGAGGAGAAAATGTAAGGGGTTGGCCGAGATTGAAGGCTCAAAGTGGTGTGAGGAAGAGAGGGAGGAGGTGCCATTTTATGAGGGAGGAGAGGGGCACCTTTGGAATAACTAAAAATATTATTTTATTATAAAGTCATGTTCAGTTTTAAATAGCTCCAAATTGATTTATTTCGAGTCTAAGGTGGGGATGGGTCGAAATCCTCTAATCCAATAGAATTTAGACCAGTTTAGGTTCCTATTTTAACCTTATCATGTAGATTTAACTTTAAGTTAAATAATTTTACTTTTACCGTGTCTTCTTGTGTTCTTATACTACATGGTTAATAAACATACTATATCAAGACAAAAGAACCCCAAGTTGTTTATTATTAATATATATAACCTTATCTAAGTCATTTGGCCAAACCATATATTTTTATGAATAAAATAACAATTAATAATATAATATTTGTTTTACAAACTATTTTATGTCAATTTTGACACTATTTAGTAATTGATTTTTGTGAAAATCATAACAGAATGATAAGTTCGAAAAAAGTTAATTAAATAAATACTAACATGTAATATAAACCTTAAAAATTAGTTTAATTCATAAAAAGTCTCAAATTATATTTATTTAGGTATTTATAACATCAATTATGTCAATATTTCATTAAAAAGATAATTACTGCATCATCGTTGTGTCTTAAATAAATTAAATTATTTAATTCCTAAAAATTACAAATAAAATACCATTTTGTAGGAAATATTTTTATCCTTCTAATAAATATTTATAGTCGAATTTATCTTATGTATAAACCTATATTAAAAATTATTTTTTTTATTAAACACTGATTTTAACTATTTTAACCCTTCTTTAAATAAATTAATAATAAATTTCCAAATCTAATCCAAGTGGGCCTAAATGGTCATATGTTATTCCTAAGATTGTTTTTGGTCTACTTACACCTGTCCAATAGAATAAGGACATGTTTTAGGGTAATAATAATATCATTTTTACCCTCAATTACCCTATTTACTTTTAACGGTGGTAAAAAAAAGTAAAAAGACACTATTCACCAAAAATTATTTTCATCTCATTGAACCAAATTTTAGTCCGTGATATTAACCGTGTCTCTCGGATTTTCGAAATTTCACTCACAGAAGCGGTAAAATTATGTTTTATGAAAAATTCAGTTTTTTAACTACCACTTAGTTGTTTCACTATTCATAAAAAATTGAATGTTTTCAGAAAAATACCAAAATTTCACCCTAGGCTAATTTTGATATTCCGAATCAAAAAATGAATTCCATTTTGAAAAATAAAATTTATAAAATTTCAAAAATTGGTTATTATTATTCATAACGGCTAGTTTTAATAATATTTTAATAGCATATCATTGTTTAGTGAAACTCGGTATTGCGTACGACACAAGCTATCGAGGAAGGTCGTGATTTCGTGTAAATAATGCCTAGAAAGTGTTGTGTGTAGAAAAATATTCCATTGATGATTTATATAACATAAAAGTCTCAGGTGTTACAAGAAGGACATGGAATTCCAACCATTTTCTATATGATGCATGAAACATTATTTATCCTTATAACTGATGTCAACATGTACCAACATGGAATATAGGAGATATGAGTCCTCATATATGCATACATTGGATGAAAAATCAATAAAGGACCAAATTACCAAATGAAATAATAAAAAACAACTAATTTTTTTTTGGTAAATTCTAAAAAAATCTCACAGTTAGACAAAACTCCATTCTGAATTCTAGTGATAGAACATAGAGATGATTCCATTCTATAATGAGATTTCCCCATGTATCCAACCTGAATAAAGATATGTCATGTTTCACTACTCTAATCCCTCGTCCAATAGTCTATGGGATGGAGACAACCACATATTATGCCACATAATCAGATCAGGGGCCTAATCCAATAATACTCATTTTCACATGCACAAACATCTCCAAGACCATACAATGTTCCAATGAGAAATACAACTTATAACCAATAATAGAATGCATATAAACATCATAGTCAGAATATGATAAATAATATATTAAATAATAAAATAAAAAACAATACTACCCATACTATAAGGAATATAACTTGGTAGTATGAGAGGACTACATAAAACTGGACTCCTAGAATGAAACACATTCTATCTAGAAAATATAAGAGTTGTATTTTTTCCATTAAACCAATAATAACACTATTTAAGGTTTGGTCAAAATAATAATACATGACGCATATATAAATATCCCATAAAGGATTTAGTATGACAATACACAGTTAGACACCATAAAAATATTATTAAATAATCAAGAGTAATCAGCTCAACATGGGATACATCAATAAAAATATGACACATCAAATTGAATAACGTAATATACACTTGGTAGATAATAAGTCACCAGGTAATGACCCATTGAAATTAATATTTGAATATACTAATAGAGATTTTGTTACCACACTCATCTTGGATAACACACTTCATGAGTCTAACAGAATTTATGCCGTCTATATGGGATGTCGGGATCAGTGGGTATATCCACAATAAAGTACTTACTAGAATTTGGAAGAGATCGATACATAGGTGGAATCACAACTAGGGATAATAGGTATACTGACAACCCATTCTACATTATCCCTATATGTAGGGGAATGAAACCATGCTAACATTGGTCAAACACATTCATAGAACTAGACATAGGAAAAAGACGATAGGGGATACCTATTAGGACACTAGTGGGATTATAATAACATGATCTAGAATTAATCCCTTATAGAGGAAAAAATAATTTGATCCGGATTTAATTCTTATATATACCAACTAATATGAGGATCAAGGGAATGTAAACTTAAGAAAAATAGTCCATGGTTAGGGGAAAAATTCTCCATTTAATTTTAGAATATGTAAATGATTTGTAAATAAGGTACAGAATGTTTATATCTAATCTTGGACCACCCATGTATATTTTATTATTTCTGTATCTGTTTCATGTACATCAAGTCATGAAATTTTAATGAATAATTATCATACTCTTATCCATGTATTTCTACTAGGTTGTGCCAATGTACTCTAATTGTGGTGTTCTTCCTTTTTGTGCACATTCTCTTATATAATCTAACAAACACACCTAGCTTCTAGGTAGGTGTCACACAACGTGGGGAAAATGTCACATGACATGTGATATATAATTTACAATAAAACCAAATATTCATAGATAGGTCCACAAAAATGGTGTTTGTTCATTCGTTACATGTGTCGTAGTGAATAAATATACAAAATATTCATGTATTCATACATATACACATTTCTCACCGATTCCCATAATATTCAAATCCAATTCTATCATTGATCACATAACTCATCTACCCAACTCTAACTATCACTATATATCTGATTGTATCCATCCAAATCAAAATAAAAAACACATAAATTTCATGTGTCAACACCGTGAACTAAATCAAGAAAATGATGGCCTCTGATTCAATCCAAACACTTCACTATGTCAATCACATCACAATCTTTCATTAAAACTAAACCGGGATCAACTGTATTAAAATGCCTCACCACACAATTCATTTAGAAATATTGATTATCAAGTACTAGTTAATCCATCCTCCAAATTTTTCTCGCCATTAATGCATGAATAATGATCTTGTGTCATAGTCGTTGGTGATATCCTTGAACTCTGATATCATTTGTGATTAATAAAAATTCCACATGATCCAATGATATGATGTTTCTATATAATTCCTCGATGGTCTCCTATATTTTTCTAGAGTTTTATGTGGATAACACTATGTCTCCCACATAATATCATATTTATAAAAGATTATTAGTATTTGGTGTAAAAAAGATAAATCAATTGATTCATTAATATTAGTTTTATTGTGATCGTCATACATTTTCAAAAATCATATGATTCCAATAATGTTTGTGTCTCACATATGGTTAATTAAGACGTCAATACATAACAAAGGACTCATATATATTTATCTTGGATTTATTTTAATACATAAACATCTTTATCGGGAAAATTTTTAATGATTGTTATTTAAAAAAACAAATGAATTGATTCTCATCAGGCCATTAAATCACAAACCATCTCACTACCTAGCTCCGCTAGAATTAATGGAATCATTTGAATTATATAAATGAAAAAACAAATATAATATAGAAAAAATTGTTCTTAATATCAATTATCATGTTGTATTAGTATAATAACTTTTTTTATCACATGTGAATGATCAGGTATGTACTTTCTCATGAGAAAACATGGAAAAATATTAATATTGACAGAGGTTTGGCTGGAGTGACATGTGATAAACAATAGTACATGTATTATCATGAATCTTGATGTGACTAACATACCAATATATATGATTAACCTTCAATTTTAATCTCATAACCATATTCAATGAATAGATTCAAAAAATCAGCTACCGAATGAAATTATTTTGAAAATTTATAGATGATTTGAATCATAAAATATCTTTCTCCTTGTTTATTTTTATCAATCTTTGGAAATTTTCATTCCCATTATTTTTCATAAAAAATTAAATTATGTGATATTTTATTTTTAATGTATTCAATATTTTCTCTAGTAATTATTTTTCTTTGAATATTCTAGGTACGGTTATTTGATAATGAAGAGAGAGATTATAATCTACGAATCATGCATCTGACCTTCATGTCAATGGTTTTTGAGGATATGAAAAATAGTTAATAATAATAAGATTAAATTTAGGGATTTGTTGTAGAAAATAATAAATTTTATTACCATGGTGAATTTATTATATTTATAGAAATACCAAATCCTTGGAGTTTATTTTAAGTAAATAGAATTAATGTATACGAAGACATGCCATCTAATAGGTGTAAAATTATTGATGTTTAAATTAGGATTTAAAAAATTCAATTATCTAGAGGATAATATGAGTTAGTTTTATAATATCCATTTTATGGTCTATTTGAATTGTAATTTGACCATCTATGAATTTCCATACAGTATTATTTTGTAGGTTTTTTCAAAATCATCAATAATTATTTAATTTTTGATTGTATTATTTTTATTAGATTTAATATAAATATTATAATAGTTTCTATCATCATGAACTGATTATATTATCGATTAATGTAAAATATAATAGTTTCAAAAAATATTATTGGTTTGTATTCATAGAATAATTTACCCCCCACTAACTCCAAATACATTTTTCATGTGGAACTCATATAATATTGGGAAAATATTTTGTATATGTTCTTGTTTCTTCAGTTGACTATGATTAAATAGATTTTTACATGTTAAATTATTTAGTATTTCTCAGTATTTAATATTACCTGGAAGAAATTTTTTATAGTTTACTTTCTAACAATATTTTTGTTTTCGTAGAAATCACAAATTGGATTTTCTATAAATGGAATTCCTATTTGATCTCATAAAAAATAAATCATTAGAGACTGAATATTTTTTATGAGTAGGATAATGAATAATGGTTTGACCATATGGAATCATTTGTTGTTATTATTTTAGATGATATTTTTTACATTTTTATTAGAAAATATACCAATATGGTGAATTAATTTTTTCATTGTTCTTATAATGAAATTCTATAATATCATGATATTTATAATGTATGAAATAAATTAATATATTTGATGACTATAAATATATATAGAAAGTTATCAAATTTTATATGGAAAATAGAATTTATAAGAAGTTAGTAGTTATATATTTAGGAAATCTCAAATTATTATTAATTCAAAGATATATATTAGTAGAAGATTCGCTATATTTTAAATTCTAAAAGGGTGAAACAGATACAGATTTTCGTCATTTTTTATGAATATTATGAATACATTACAATTTTAATATGATAAAATAATCATATGAATATATTAATAAAAAAGTTATTAATATATTGTATAAGGAGTTGGAATTCAAATGGAACATTATTAATGAGACAAATCATTTAAATATGTTATGTACTGATGAATTGATTTGTAAATAATTAAAATGTAATGTATAATTTCAGATTGAGTTTGAAAAAGATAAATTAATTAATGGAATATTCCTTTTTAATAAAATTGTAAATTCTATAGCTGGTTTATTCAATTCCTGAAAAATGTAAAAAAATTAATGGTTTCAGAGATGAAATATATGTTTGATGAACATTTTCATTTAAATTTCAGTGATGATAAAAATTATCATCTGTCATGATGTATATGTAATATTTGTAAATATAGGGATTTTTTCTTCATTAGAATTCTTATGACAATATAAATATAAATAAATATACATTAGATGAAATTTTCTATGAAAATAAGGGGACATGTCATATTTGTAAATATTTAATCAAATTGATGTGGATTAACTGAAAATAAAATAGTGAATCAATATTTTAGTTATAAATATCATGAATGATTTATACACAAGGAGTACTAGTGGTGGAAATTTAGATTATCCTAGTCCACTAAGTGATGGGGGAAATAAATGTCTAAAAATTAATAGTTTCTAATATAATATTACAAAGATGAAAAATGATTCAAAGCTAATAAAAAATTGAATCTTTGAACATATTAACATTTGATAATATTAATTAATATAAAAATTATTGTGTGTATTTATCATCATTGTATGATGGATGATATAAACAATTGAATAAATAAAATGGAAAGTCATCAGATTATAAGGTCGACATGACTATATTTGATGATGTTTTTGGATATATAGAACTAATTGGAAGGGAAATTGAAATGTATAAAATTAAGAAATATTATAAGGATGAATATATTATTAAATATAATAAATCATTTTGGGTTTTTACATCATAGGATTATAATCATTCACAAAAATTTGACACAAAATTAAAATAATATTTTGTATATTTGAAAGTGGTTGTAAATCATAAATATAAACTACACAGTTTATAGAAAATATATTATAATTTTACACTATGTTATGTGAATTTATACAAAATGTGTAAAAAATGAAAACCTATATATATATATATATATATTAGTTTAATAAGATTTAATTTTGATAAATCATGTTCATAATCAAATTAAATTATTTCTAATAGCGAACTTTTTTGTAATTAATCAAAAATGGGTGGTTGATGTGAATAACAGTTTTTAAATATTTTATTAATGATTTAGTTTCCATAGAGTTACTATATATATAACAATTTCAAGTACCTTATAAAAGTCCTAGTAATAATTAGGTTCCCTATATTCTATTTTTTAATATAATAGAACACATGCATGTTATTGGATAAAGAATATTGTTTTGATGTTTTTATTGAAAGAAACAATGTAATTGATAATTAAATTAATGGTATATAAATTTTTGATATTCTATACATATTAATAGACAAAAAAACATCCAGAATATTAAAATATATATTGGAGGACAAGTCACATTTGTATGTAATTCACTACGTGAAATTATTAGACTTAGTGATGTTTCATTTCATTAAAAAAATACCTTATTTTCTAATTTTTTATGAGCTATGACATATGAACCATACCATCCATAGATAACTACATTATTATCGATAAAATATGAGTTCTAAGAATAAAAAATTTAGAATAAATATTTTAAAAGGTATATTATTATTATCTATCAATTTGAATGAAAATGTTTTTACACATATCATATAAATATAAGTACATTAAAATTAACATTGATTATGTGAAATAAATATTTAACTCATTTTTTTATACAATACCATGAAACTCTATACTTTATAATTTGATGAGTTCTAAAAGGAAAGGATACATTAGAAAAATACTACAATATTAAATTTTTGACACATGATTATATGGTCCATAAAAACGTAATAAGAAATATATCAAATTATTTGAACCTAAAATTGATACCTCATCATAAAAATCAGTTTAATCAGAGAAAATATATTTATTTAGTCCTAAATAATAGTAATTATTAGAGGAAAAAATTATATGTATGTTTTTTATAACTATACTTGATTTTAATTAGTGTTTTTTTCTCACATAAAAATACAATGAAAATTCTCATTTCAAAACATTTTTTAAATCATCTAAAAACTAGAAATGAAATAATTATTTTATGTATGGAGTGATAATTATGGTGATGAATTGAAATTCATTTTTAAAATATTTATATTATCAAATATATTGAATATAACATTCCTGAGCTAAAAATACCCCAAATAAAATGGTGTAGTATAATGAAGAAATAAAATTCATCAGGATAATACACATATAATCACCATTTAATAATATATTTGTAGACACTTTTCTCATAGGTAGTTTTTAATTTTTGATAAACTCTAAATAAAGGTTTTGTTTCATCTTAATTAATTAGTATACTCATATGTTTTGTAATATGGGTAATAAAAAAACATTTATATATAATATTATTTGGATTTTACATATTACTCTTGAATACTAAGGATCCACTTAAAAATTGATCATATACATGATTAATTAATTTTTATTAACTTATAGTCTATAAAGGCATATATAGTCTCAAACATATAGGAAATATACAATTATAGATCATAAGTAAATAAAACTTTATGAATCTTATGATTTTAATTTTAAAATAAATATTGATGTTAATCCATAAGGTAATGTTATTTAAATAAAATTACACTATATGTATTGTAAGAAAATTAAAAACCATTAGAATTGATATCTAATGTAGTAGCATAAATTGATTTGTAATATCTCAAATAATTTTAATACTGGATTTAATACTAATATTTGGGGGAAAACATACATCTATTCCTAGTAACTATTAGATTTTATGGAATAATTCCACTAATAATATCCTTTGATATAAAATATAACCATTAAAAACTATAAGTTTATTATGAAATAAATAATTTTATTCTATATTCATATAACAATTATGACCAAAAATGTAAAATGATTTCATGGGTGATCAAAATTGGATATGTTATAAGAATAATGACTAAAATAAATTTAAGGGAAATATTTTTGGACCCTAGAAGAGAATCCTATAATATTTTTTCATGAATGGTGTAAAATAATGGTTCATAAATAAGTTAGATAAAAATGAAATATTGTATTGAAGTGTAAAAGGATTATTAAAATATCATGATTTCATTAGGAGGGAATTTTTCCTGGTGATAATTTTTCACTTTTTGTCATACATTGATATACATAGATCCTAATATCCATCACAAGATATATGAATATTGAAATATTTTATATGTTTGTTAAAAAAGATTTCATATATGAATTTTTATTAATAAATATGATTATATTAAATATAAAATTAGATTATAGGATACTAGATTTCAAAATCAAGTATTCAAACATAAAAAATCAAAGTTTTGAATCAAAAAACCCCTCAAGATTGAAAAGATTAATAGTGTATAAATTTAATTCAAATTAACATTTTCAAGGGAACTACAAATCTAAAACACCTAATCACAAAAGGTCATTAATGGCACCATCATTTTATAAATTTATTTCAATGTAATTATTTTTAATTAAACTCAAAAATATTATTATAAATTATATTTAAGTGTGAATTATAGAGTAAAATTACAATACCTCATTTTTCATGTCACTAAAAAAAATTTAATAACATAATTGATCAAAAATATATTGTTGGCTTATGGAAATATTTTGTATTTAAAAACACAATAAGAAGTAGTTCTCTATTAGATTGAATTTTAAAAATTAATATTCACGAAACTAAGAAACGGAATGATCAATACCATTATACAGTTGTGATGAGAAAATTACATTATCATATTGAAATTCAAAAAGACATAATGTTCTTAGTATGGTAATTTTGTGACTACAAATGAATCGTGTGGAATAAAATCATAACGTATGATTTTTTTAAATACTATAGTGGAGCATAAAATAATACTATATTTTATTCATCGAGATATGAATTATTAAATAATAGTAACACAAAGGCAAAATTTAGAAGTGTTATGTTAGATAAAATGTTTAATATTAGAATGTATCCATTCAAATGAAATGATTTAGTTTCCTATTATGGTAATAAGAATCCAAACGTTTCACTATCTACTAGTAAATATGAGTATATTATAGATGAATTTGGTTCTTGGATGGTGATATGTATGGAATAGAAACTAAGATATTGTTTTTTGTATTTTTGAAAAACTCTAATCAGTTCTATAAAAAAAATGTTATCAATTTTTATAACAAATATGTACATCACTCAAGTGAAAAACAAAAAAATGGAGGACACCATTTTCTTTGAGGTCACAAAAAAATGAATATATTATCTTTTAATTTGTCAGAACTAAAAATTTAGTTGTATATATTATTTGAAATATGTGAAATTTTGATAGATTTAAATGAATCAAATTGGTGAATAGAATGATCAAATTATTGTGATCTTTAATCTAGAATTTTACTTATATCCTAACATTGAAAATATTCTCATGATTTATGGGGATATTTAATAAAATATTACATTATTACATATCATTTAGATGATTTATTTAAATCTAAAGATATATATTCTGATTAAATGAATATGATTCAATTAATAATGATCATTATGTTTCATATATATAATTTTCAAGAGATTTTTTAAAAAACCAAATATTTTCCAATATTCGATGAAAATTTTCATGTGATTTTATAAATTGAACCACATTTGAATGATGAATACCATATGGGTATCAGAAGATAACTAAAGAGAGTTAATTTTATTAAATAACATCACATATAAATTTAATAAACAAGTCCATCCCTATACTTAAATTATAAATTTAAGGGGGGTTTATACACTCTATAATGTCTTTTAATTTTCCAATAATTTTTTTGATTCTTATTTTAAAAAATTGGTAGAAAAATAATATAATTTGATAAATTTGAAAACATTTAGGTTTATAATAGTGAGTATGATTTTTTGTAAATAAAAGATAATTTCGAAAAAAATTATTTAAATAAATTAAATAATCATTTTAATTGATATATAATATTTTTCATTCAGAAGTTGAATTTTTATTATTTTTGGTGGGATATAATATAACTATAATTTTATTTATGGATCATATATATATATCAATATTTTTGACAATTATATTTCAAGTGGATAAAATTTATTCCATCATAACTAATGTAAAGGAATAATTATTATAATTTGGTATATATTTTATCTTTTGTAAATGTTTCTTATGATATTTATAAATTGGGGTATTCAGTAGTCAATGTTAAACCTGAAACAACTTCTCTAAAAATTATTATATACTAAATATAATTTTAATTGACATTGGGACATTTATATATTTATAATAGATTGTTAGAACTAAATTTTGATAATATTAATCTTCTAAATTACATATAACATGAAATGAAAACATTGTGATATAGTGTTTTTTGATAGATTATATTCATCAGAAGTATGGGAACAATATTAGTTTTTGAATAACACTATAAGAAAATAATTATCTCAGATTTTTTCAATGGTGTATGTTGATGAGGATTATGATGAAATTACAACTGATCCTGAAAAGGGGATTTTAAAATTTTGTTCTAGTTCTAAATATGTTTATAAATAGAGACATGACATCATGGTAAATATGTAAAATATATTGTTTTAAATAAAAGGAATGGGATGATTCTTAATTTCTCTAGTTATTATGAATATTTACAAAAACATTATTTACTTAAGAGTGATTCTAGTGAAGTGTGAAATTTTTTTTTAGTGTTTTTGAATAAGAGAACCCATTGTGTGAAGTTTAACTTGTAAAATATTTCTTTGTTTCTCATGAATTTTTATTTTTACTAATAATCTATATTAATGGATTCCAATAAGCTGATAGTTATTCTAGTGGTAGAAGCATGAAGTTGATATATGTGTTGAGGGTTTCTTTGTTTTTAACATTATAGAACACTACAATGTGTCTATATATGTGTATATATGTATATATATTGGATTATATGATATATTAAATGATCATTTTGATTAAGGGAATTCATGTGTGGGAAGACCAAGAACTTTTTAATTAGTTTATGTCATGAGTTTCATGAGGTAGAAAGATAAATATTATGATATGATAAAATTCATCAATACAATAGTACATGTTTATATACATACATAGAAAATAATTTTAAAGTGTATTTTCTTATAATATTCTTTTTATGGTGTTTTGGAATTATAATTAGATTACCTCTATAATTTATAAATACATTGTTTCAATAATGATTGTTAACATAATTTGAGTTTATTGAATTTCCATTAGTGTTACTTTCTACTTATTTTATATTCATAATGAATGATCCTATAATATGATCATACTATTATATTTTTTTATCAAAACATAGCTCGAGGGTATTGAAAATTATTAGGTTTTATAAATTAATAATTCAAACCCTCTTTTATTATCTCTTCCAAGAATAAATTAGAAAACATGGGAGAAACAACATACATGTTAAATGAAATGTTTCATGATAATACATTCATTTGAAGAACTTGTAGTAATAATCTAACAACTGTATCCAAAATACCCAAATAAAATATCCAATCTTCATTGATCTTTCATGAATGATTGTGGGAAATATTTTGTGGGGTGCAGAATTAGAATTACTTAGTAGGATAATAATTATATTGTAAATAAATATTCATTTCCAATAAATATTCTATATTAAAAATGATTGAAAACTAATATGTATAGAAAACCAAACATAATCATATAAACTAATGTAAGAAAAAAATATAAAACTCAGCAATAAAAATCCCGCGTTGATTATTAAAAACACAATATTAATTCACCCAAAATATGCCTAATCTAACATTTATCAACCAGTTACAATTAAACTGAATAAAAATTCCATAACCACTACAAAATAAATTCCTACCATGAACTAGATATTTTTTCAAACTCATTCTATCAGAATTCCATGATGGTTTTTATAATGATAAATCTATATATATGAAAAATTAATATAATTAATAACTAAACTTGATGAAATTTAAAATATAATATCAAATAATTATATAAAATTTAAAACATAATGGGAATGTAAATTATAATTCAATAATAAAATGATATATGAAATCATCAATAATACAGTTTCAATACCTATATATCAACCTATCAATTTATTGGGAGATACTGTTTCCCCATAGACATATCAATATCCATGATAGACATTTAAATTATGTAATAATATTATAATGTGCATATTAAAAGTAACCAATTTTAAATATTATCCTTTTAGAGATTATAACAATAAATCCAATCCCAATAATTTTATCAGTACTATACACCATCCCTATCACAGTCAATGTTACTAAGATCCCAATAAATCACTTTGTCATTTTATGTGAAATCCCTATGAATCATATGTAGTTTGATTTAGAAATAATAGCATATGATGTGATTAAATTAAATTATAAAAAATAAAAAATACATTTTAATTTTAATATAATTAATCACAATGTGATCAACAAATATTAAAATGTAGACAGTAATTAAAAGAACCCATGGTGGTATATTTATAGCCACTAAAAACATTACAATCATTCTAGTTCCTTTTAGTGCTGTAATGAGAAATTACCTGTTTAGTTATGATTTTGGGGTCCTCAAAACATTGTTATTTTATATTATTAATAGATAATAATTTGTAGTTTTTTGGTGGCATCGACTAACTGGGGGACACTAGATAGAGAAAATATTTTATCTAGTTTACACTACTGCCATATTGTTCTCTATTGGTATGAGGTGAAACCAAAATATTATAGGTGTTTGTTCAATATCCCATTATCCAACTACTGTCTTCCATTGGGTCATCTCTGGTACACATAGGTGGGGATATTGTATATACCCCTATAAGTATTTCAATACACCCCTTTTTATGTAAAATTTCTAAATCATTGATGAATAATACTTAACAAAATTATGAAATAAAATTTTTAGAAACAAGACATGTTGTTTGGGTGATCTCTAAAATCTATTAATATAGTGAGATACCACATTGATCTCCATTTACATGATCATAAAAACAAAATACAATGATATATAATATTTATTTCCCCTAAAAAGAAATAAAATGAACGTAAAAATTGAAAAAAATTAGTCAATATTTTTTGAAAATTATAAATTATAATCATCAAATGATTTATGTTTAAAATAATTTTAATTACTTTCAAAATTTTAATTCATGCCCTTATTTTCCATAGAAACATAATTAAAATTCCATTAATTACAATACTATGATCTTTTTCCACATTGTGAAAATCCATAAACCATAAGAAAATAATATCACAACATCTGTGAGATCACATTAATGGAAAATATATTTTAAATTTCAAACAATATTTAAATATCTAATAATAAATATAGTTTTAATAAAAACATTTTCACATTATCCAATAAATATGTATACATTTACTATCCTCAATATTTTCCCCCTTTTTGATAATATTCATTCTTATAAACAAGGGTTAGTAGTACAAGTAAAAAGCATTCATACAGAAAATTATACATGAGAAACGATTAATATTTAGTGTTTTTTATGACCATAGTTAATTTTCATTTAATTAAAAAATAACCATGCAATTAAAAATATAAATACATAATAAAAATAAAATAATATTTTAAAGTAAATAATATATATATAAGATAGATTATATATTAAAATGTAATTTGTATAATATGAACTACACACCACATGTGGTAAATATTTGAATAAAAAAAATAAAATCCACAGTAGTTAAAAATAACTTTTTATCATGATAACCATCCCATGAAAATTTTTTCTCTCTTTATGAACATTTCATATTTATTATTTTTGGGATCTGTCTCAATTGATGGGAATATAAATGTTTTGAGGATCCAAATTACATTTAAATCTAGATTTAATTTAATAAGAAACATAAAAAACTTAAGATACTGAAATAAAAATATCAATCACATTATTAATTAAATTAATAAAATTATACCAATTAAATTTATGAGATAAATTAAATCATATAATTTAAGAATACTCAACATAATAATTAAATAAATGGATAATCCTTATGTTTTTCCAAATCATGGAATATAATTACACATATTCCATTCCTCCCCCCCCCCCAACTCCAAATTAAATAAATACAATCAACCACAAGGGGTTAATTATGATATCAACTGATTATGAATTAATGAAAACAAACTGAAGAACTATAATGCATTTCTGGAAATGATCTATGTGAAAAATATTTATGTGGCCAGTGTGATTTATTCATGGTTATTGAATTTAATTTTGGAAATATAAACACCAAATGTTTGGTAAAACTAATTTTTCAGGACATTCCCTCATATAATAACATTATTAACTCCTATAATACATCTCTTTTATTCAGATCAGCTGTTTAGAATCAGAAGCCAATGATGGAGGGGTCATCTTCCCTTGAACATATTTCACATCTAGATGCATATCCTAAATTAGTTCCATCATCCTCAACTCAGAAAAATATTAGAACTGCCTGATTACAAGTTTTCTGACTCAAATAATATACAACATTATTCCCCTTTTCTACTGTGTATACCAGCTAAAAATTAATGGACTACACATACTCAACACTTTCTCTATTCGAAATAATCAATTTAATAAAGGATTAGATGTAGATAATTTTTTTATGATTAGTTTGAAAAATAAACCTATTTTCCAACAAATAACAAAAACAACATATCAAGACTCAAACTACCTTGGACAATTCTAGATCATGTGTAGGGTAATTTCATTCCTGATGCCTCAACTATAATGTCTCATACACTAGAAACTAATCATTCTAAATCAACACTACCCCATCAACAAAACCAAAAGCATCATAATAAATGATATCATTCTTAATCAACTCAGGTAGTATAAAATAATTTCTACATTCTACTACATCATTTACACTTGGAATGAATTCTATCATGGTCTAGATCAAACAATCATGATTCACTTCTTAGTAAATCAAGAATGTGGTGATTCCAAATACGAAAATGTGTTAATAAACCATTTAGAGTAGGCCACCAAACCCAACAATCATCGGATATCAAAAAAATATTAGGGAATTCCCAATATATATCATCATACACTCTATATGGGTCCAATGACACTCATTCCTTAGAGATCATATAACCTAAGAAATTTACCTTTATAATGTAGAAGTGACACATGGATAGCTAAGTGTATATAATATTCTATCACAATGTACTCATGATGTTATCTATATATTTGGATTGATTTTCATGAGTATAAGAGTACACCATGATTTCATACATAAATACACCTACTAACAGATCTAGGTACGTCTGAATGATTTTTTCTCTATGGGACATATACCCTTCCAGTGCATTGGTCAACATAAAAGGCATCACAATTACTAAATTTATTCCATTCCACTATATAAGGATTTCCATGGTATATCAAAATTTCTCACCCTCATATGATCACACCATAATCTAAGAAATTTTTTTGAGAAATAGGGTGCACCTCTAAGGAGGAAAAAAAGATAGTTGATTCAGGAATGATGGTATTAGTTTTTAACAATAATATGGTTTATCCCCCAATATTAAACATAAAAAATCAATGATCCTTCAGTATTCATGGAAAATAAAACTATAGATACCCAGGGTGACAAATTCAAATGAATAAACAATTTATCTCTAATTAATCCAACTTAGATTTAAGATGTTAAATTTTATCCAATAGCATTCTACGTGAATGGGTTGAGGATGGTTCTGCAATCTATAAAAACACTATCATGAACTCAACATAACTCTCAGGAGGAAATCCCAATATTTCCTTATATAACACATCCTAAAACTGATTCAACCTAAGTGGAAGAAAATATTCTCTTCTCACCCATCATCAAGCATGAGACATGCCACATGGGTAGGGTGTTCACCCAACCGCAGACTGGATGGCCTGACACGACTTCCATTGATATCTCATTCCCCATGGTGAGCATAACAATTTCCCTCAAGGGACATTAATGTTTCCAAGTTTTATTAAATGTATATATAGATCCATTACAGTACTAGTCAATCAACCCCAAATATCAGATAATCACTTGACATTCCGAGCAAAAAAATTCTTATAGAAAACGGTATCTCCCAACTTCATGGGCACACTCCTAACATTACCAGTATTTTTATCGCATCCCTAATTGAGGATCAATCAAAATAAAACCACCCATATTTTATAATATTTGGTATATCACCCTCACAAATTTGGAAGATATAATACAATGTGAGTCACCTCTATCAAATAAATAATTAAAAATCAAGGAATCAACAATAATCATAACTTGTACATTCGATAGTTTGGCCTCACCAAATTCATGTGTATTCTAAAATTCATTAAGGTTTCATGCACCTATACTATGGGCTCCTACATGTGTTCAAGGTGCATCATTACCCTAACAATATGGGTTTTTTTTACTAGGTAACTCTTCCTCTCCCTTGATCGGTATGACTTGTATAACTCTTTATGCATGCCTAATATATGGTAAGAAACCCCTACCTGTACTGTTCATCATCCCCAATCCTCCATCTATGCCAAGATATTGAGGGATCATACAAAATGTCACGAAATTAAAATCATTATACATAATTGGAAATCAGCATATAGTTTTGGGAACTAACCACACATGTTCCTCGGACTAAAATAATGATATAAAAACTCGTTTTCACCACCTAGAGAGACTGGTCTTATTCGTCGACTACTCTACCCAAAACCCTCGTATTGAAGACTCTCAAAAAAACTATTCCTACACTTATAAGTAACACCACATAACTATCCAAATATAATCATAGTCTCACCCCCAAAATCTATGTGTAATTTCCCATCCCAAATTTGTGCCTCATCTACCTCTTCAATAAAAAAATTCAACAAAATTCATTCACCTGGGACTTGATCTCATGTATAATTCCACCCAAGAAAATCCTTCCTATAGAAGATTCATCCATATCCAATGTTGGGAAAATTTGTGCAATGTATATGAAGTATTTGATATATTAAATCACTGACATAGTCTCATAGGTCAACTTCATAAACCCTAGATCATTCTTCTTTCATAAGGTCTTTTGATTAAAAAATTCTAAGAAACTTTCTGAGAAGTGTTTCCATAACATACCATCACCTTATTGAGTATGAACTAGAATATTCAAACTCTTATTCCCCAATCCTCACAACATATAAGCTAATAGCTTTAATCTCTTCTTAATGTGAGTCTCCAAGAGGTCCAAAATCATCTTCATAGACTCTATCTATAACCATTATTCATCAATTCCCCCCTCTCTAGATAACATTAGAGGGTGGAGTAATAGAAACACTCTAGTCAAATATAAAATACTCAAAATAACCATACTAATGTAACATTTAACAATCAATATAAAAAGAGAAATGTTCTCATGTAACTACTCTTCCCTCAGGTACATTGTTCCTATGGGGTTTCATTATGTGATACATGGGGATCTTTCTCTGTGATATCTTCATGTCTCTCAAATGGAACAAGTCATTGGTTTGGACTTTCTCTACATGTTTAAACACATATCTCAAAACACCTAACATAAAATTTTCAACATTTTCACAAAATTGGTCGCTCTACTATGCACAAGAAACTCAATTTTCACACACTATCCAAACAAATGCTATCACGTCTCTATCACTACCCTCAACCAGCCATACCATGGTCCATAGTCATGTTTCATAATCCAACTCACATAGTTTCTCCACTTCCATAGAAACTATTTTTAACCACTTCCACCTTCACAAAACAAATATTTTTTGTTTAGGCCCCATTTTATCTTTCAAAAATCATCACAAACTGATTTTAATCCATTTATAACTAATCTTGAGGAACCTTTCCTTAATTATTTCATTACATTCATCCAATTTACTCATTTACATCATCTTACATAGACATTTTCCATTCGTAGTTAATGGAAGGATAAAAAATTATACCCCTTACATCCCACATGTCATTCTCATGTGTTCCTACCATGATTCATGTCCCATATATCCCCATGTGCCTAAAATGATGCATGTATACACATCCTCGTTCCATTCAATCAATGGAAAAAAAATCATAAAATGGTGACATGACTCACAACAATTCCACCAAATGGTGAAATAACACTCAACAATAATCAATAATCATTAAGAACAACAATCCCACCCTAGGTAACATGTCTTTTCCCTCAAAAATGGGTCTGATACTCCCATGAATGTGTTGATTTCCAAGGGAAAACATTCCTAGTCTCCAATCCACCATTAATAAATAGTATGAACTAGAAAATAAATCCCCTATAATATAACATTATAATGTCCCCATCATGATTTCCACTATATATGGTGCCCCATTCGTGGTTACCACCTAACCACTGGTGCGCCTCCCCATAGGCTAGATTTTATCGAAAATATGCGACTTCTTAATGTGTTATGTAGGTTGAAAACACAATTTTTATTAGAGTAATCCTTAGTAGATAATAATAAGAAAAAAAGAATTAATATAACCAAAAGACATTCCTTACCAAAAAAATCCAGAAATTGTGTACAATCTAATAACCATCTATTAAATGTGATATGCCAGGTCATATAGTTCCATGTGTAGGGAATAAAAAAAATAAAGACAATCTAATGAATACCCAAACATGGTCCCTTGATTATGTTTAAATCCATCATTCATGCACATCCCATACACAACTCAGCCCTTTATAATATGAATCAATCATTAATATCATCCTAAAAGTATGATTTCTACTATTGTACCTAAGGAAATCCCAAGATGGGTGTGCATAAGACTTAGTAGGCCACTGCATCTTGTTTCTATAAAATGTCTATCCTAAATATATTGCGTATAAATGTACAAAATTAGTAATTTTTTTAAAAAGATATAAACTAGATTTAATTAATTAAGAATGTTCACATAAACCCATTTCATCATTTGTACCATGTGTTTGGAATTTTTCATCAAATGCACTGTGGCATATTCTTCTCAACTACAATGCATAACGAGATAAGTTGGGCTCCATATATAACTACGAAAAACATTTCAAAAAAATTACATCACACCTACCATGGAAGCTCAATCCAAGAAGTCTCATCAAATGCAACCATTATGAGATATGGGATATGTTATACTCTATAACCTATTAATTATATTGATGGATTTTAGAGTCTCAATCTAACATTACTCATGGGCGTCGATCCTCAATTACAATACCCTAGACATACCACTAAGCCATGTGCATGTGCTTTATAATCCTCTAAGACATATACTAATTCAAAAATCATACTACTTGAGAATACATATCATTTACAATTCATAGTACGATCAACACAAAAACATATTCATTCCACAATCCATTAATACATTTACCATTGAAAATTCATCACCCAATAACCCAGAAACATTATACAAACTTACACATTATTTCATGATATCTATTAAACATAATTACATAAATTTCATTTCATAATTATTGTTAATTAATTAAATACTAATATCCTTGATTTTATACCAAAAACTTATGATAATATATTATACATTACTATTAATGGTTTAATATCATTAAACCCTTCAAATTTGCATTCACTTATCCAATCCCATGTTCATGAATAGAACACACCCCATCGGTAGCCCTTTTCCTATTCTAGTCAATATCAATTCATCCCAAATTTGTCAAGAGAGGATCAATTAATCACTTAACATATTAATGTATCATTTATCAGTGTTGGTATCAAAAAAAAAATGAACTAGTGGAGTAACCATATATGTAGAAACAAACACCTACACTATAGGATAAAACTTGTTGACCGCCTACCTCGATTCTAAAGAAGAACACCCTATAAACCCTATATTTCTATTTTGTTTCGTTCACCTTACAAATCCCAAACATAAGATCTATTAGAAAAGAAGTTTTTATGGATTGAGTAGAACAAGAATTCATAAACAATCACTAATCCCAAATAATGAATGAATATGACTATTATACTCACCCGAATAATTGATTTTCAACCAACGACCATCAAAATGTCATATAAATGAAGAGGATTAACCCATTATCTATTTTATGTGATTTGGTTCATCATAAGGTATGAATGTGGAATAATGGAGTAGAATCATGTGTTAATTTACATAGGGGATGATATAGAAAAATGATAAAACCTCACCTTTTATGGGGCACACAATTTGGATCCATGGTGGGCCAAAACTATTTTCCAATAGTTCACCACCCACTATCCACGAAGTTTTCATGCTGTATAATTTCAAAGGGAGCCTGCATGATTCAGAAAACTATGAATTGATAGTGTGGAATGTCACTCTCTAAAAATACACAGTTTGGCCTTCTCCCTTTCATAGTTTCTTCAGACTATGCAATATTCTTACATGCATGCATGATTTGGGTGAACGATTAATCCTAACTATGAGCCAACCATTCACCATTAATTGGATGGAAATATTTTCACATTTCATGTATTGAACTCACAAAATAAAATTTAGACTTCCCAGATACAAGGTAAACATTCTGTAGAGACCCGAAACTTGACGTACATGGACATTACATTACTTTTGTGGAATACTTAGTACATAACAAAAACACACACACAAGGATCGTAATAGATTACTGTCTTTGGAAACTTGGAATATAATCTTCTAATCGTGCTGAAAGATCTTCAACATCTCCCATAAAAATCTTCCTTTTTTTACCTAAATCCTTTCTTTATATCCTGGGGAAAATAAAACATAAAAGGGTGAGCACAAATGCTCAGAAAGGGTAAATAAAAGAAATGTCAATCACATCATTTTCATAAGAACGTAACATTTTGGAAATCATAACCTGCAATAGAGGGAATAATTTCATAACATGGGATAAATCATAGTAGTGAAATGAAATTCCAATAATCATAACTTAAAACCTGAATCTTTGTGGCATACACACATAATCATAGAGAATCAAATCTTATTAGTCAAGACTCATTGCCAAGACTCTCTTAGTGGAAAAAGTCCATTTCTGAACCGAGTCACCCTCGTTTCAGTCCCGTTTCACTGAACCGGTATAACCTACCATTCTAGCCATATCTATCTCATGAGATATATAATCTTTACTCAATGAATTGGAGGGAGATATAGGTCCCACCCATCTCATAATGATACCATTCTTATGTGTGCCACAAAATCATAAATCATACATCATTGCATAACCCATGTAAAAAAAATGGGAATCTTAAACATCGTGACATCATAAAACAATTCATATAAGATAAAGGAATTCATAAATATAATTTCATCATGACATAATCAAATCAATGTAATAATAGGGATAGAAACAGAACCCTTTATTATCTTATATGGAAAATAATTTTGATAAAACACTTGAACTCCATTCTTGAGTAAAATATCCATTCTGCTTCAAAAACACTTTTCCTTTCATAACATTTCGTACAATTATAAACTAAAAGAATTTGATTAAAAATAAACTTGAAAACTTGTAAAGGATTATTCTTGGAAATAATTTTTTAAAAATCCATTCATGCCGTATAAGTTAAAAAAAATATTCTTCTCGTACTTTTGTCGGAAAAGTCAAAAAAGTACCTCGTATGAAAACCGACAAAAGATTCCTTTCATATCATTTACTAAAAACTCACTGAAGGGTAAAATTGGATTTAAAAAATTATAGGTGGATGGAAATAATATCACATATTGAGGAAACATGTATGTGTATGATAAAATACACCCTAGTAAATACCAAAGTATAAACAATCTCAGATAAAAATGAGATTGTGATATTTCCCTTACCTTAGGTCTGATTTGCTTCGTATGTGTCCGAACCTCCTGTATAATGATTTAAATAATGTCATTGACTTATTCCAGAATCATACTAATTGTTATGATATCATATATGGTTCACTTATGGCTTTATATTACCAGTTCTTTTGTAAATTCCATGTTAAAGAGTGTTTTGGGTAAAATCGTTTCATTTGTCATCCGTGTTTTGACTTGTAATTATTAATATGATTACTTAGATCATGATTACTTAATTCCAGAATATAAAACATGATTTATATATAATATATATTCAGAATATATATATATATATATAATAAATCAATAAATGGAAAGAAATACACCGTTTATGGAGACGGTAGACCTTACGTACGCATGAACGCTGTTTTGTTTCCTTATTGAGTTGAATGAAATTAAGAAGATGACATACATATATATACACATAAATATAGAATCATTATTATGTCATATATTTCATTATTAATTATTAGATATACTTTATAATCATTCATGAATGGTTAGCGTGGAGAATGAATCTCATCGCGTCTTGGAGACGGTAGTCCGTACGTACGCACGAGCGATGATAACGTTCTCATGATCGTGGAATTGTATTGGAGTGTATGTATACTATTTCAGAATCAATATCAATTTAAAATAATCATATATAATTATTATGTACACCATTATACCCATCCATGTAAGGTGGTGGTGGAAAATAGATTACACCACAGCGTGGAGACGGTATTCCGTACGTACGCACGCGCGGTGATTTCATTTTCCGTAGGATGGATAGATGGTAAAATAGAGTTGTTTCATACTTATAACAACATATCAGTATATGAGTGATACTGATGTTATTACTTCATAATGAAACAACTAAAGAAGAAGAAGTGGAAGAAGAAATAAAGATGAATGAATCGGTAACGGACATTACCTCTTCTTTGAAGCGCCTCTTTGAGATCTCCATTTAGGGCACTAAAATTGGTCTTTGAGGAAGGTCAGAACCTCTAGGATGTTTCTAGGGAAGTGTAGAACGTAATTTGGCAGGGTTTGGCCAAGATTGAAGGCTCAAAGTGGTGTGAGGAAGAGGGGGAGGAGGTGCCCTTTTATAAGGGAGGAGAGGGGCACCATTGGAATAACTAAACATATTATTTTATTATAAAGTCAAGTTCGGTTTTAAATAGATCCAAATTGAGTTATTTCTAAGATAAGGTGGGTATGGGTCGATATCCTCTAATCCAATAGAATTTAGAAAATTATAGGTCTTTATATTAACCTTATCGTTTAGTTTTAACTCTTAGTTCATTAGATTAACATTTACCATGTCACTTTGTATTTTTATATTATATAGTTAATAAACATACCATATACATCCAAGAGACCCCCAAGTTGTGTTTTATTAATATATATAACCTTATCTAAGTCATTTGGCCGATCCTTATATTTTTAGGAATAAAATAACAATTAATAATATAATATTTGTTTTAAAAACTATTTTATGTCAATTTTGACACTATTCAGTAGTTGATTTTTTTGAAACTAATAACATATTTATTACTTCGACCAAAGTTAATTAAATTAATCCTAACATGTCATATTAACCTATAAAATTAGTTTAATTCATAAAAAGTCTAAAATTATACTTATTTAGGTATTTATAATATCAATTATGTCAGTATTTTATTAATAAGACAATTACTGCATCATCATTGTGTCATAAATAAATTAAATTATTTAAAGTATAAAAATTTCAAATAAACTATCATTATGTAGGAAATCTTTTTATCTTTCTAATAAATATTTACAATCAAATTTATCTCATGTATACTCTTATATTAAAAATGTTTTAATATATAAACATTGATTTTAACTCTTTTAACTCTTCTTTGAATTAAATAATAATAAATGTCCTAATCTAATCCATGTGAGGATAAATGGTCATATTTTATTCCTAAGGTTGTTTTTGGTCGAATTACACTTATCCAATAGAATTAGTACTTGTTTTAGGGTAATAATAATATCATTTTTACCCTTAATTACCCTATTTACTTTTAACCGTGGTTAAAAAAAGTAAAAAGTTACTATTCCCCAAAAATTATTTTCATCTCATTGAACCACATTTTTCATACTAACATCAACCGTGTCTCTCGTATTTTTGAAATTCCACTCACAGAAGCGGTAAAATTATGTTTTATGAAAAATTCATTTTTTTAACTACGACTTAGTGGTTTCACTATTCATCAAAAAATGAAAGTTTCCAGAAAAATACAAAAAATTAGGCCTAAGATATATTTGATATTATGAACTAAAAAATGATATCTATTTTACCAAATTAAAAACATATCAGTTGCATTAACTAATTTTAAAAATTAATTCCCGTCGTCATAACAAATAGCGGGTTTTAAAGAGATAATAACTATCGAAAGATTGAAACTTGTTTATAACTGGTTTAAATGTGAAATTACATTCAATGACCAAAATTGTATTAAATTGTAAAAATATATTCTAAATATACTTTAAAACCACTAAAATTAATAATTTATCACTATTAATTATTTCGATTAAAAACGTTGTTTTTAATTAAAATTTTGTAATTTTCACTATTCATCAGAAAATGAAAGTTATCCGAAAAGTACCAATATTTCACCCTAAGTTAATTTCGACATTCCGAATCCAAAAATGAAGTCCCTTTTGAAAAATAAAATTTAAAAAATTTAAAAAAGTGATTATTACTATTCATAACTACTAGTTTTATTAATATTTTAATAGCATATCATTGTTTAGCGAAACTCTGTATTGCGTACAACACACGCTATCGTGGAAGGTCGTGATTGCATGTAATGTAAGGAAAGTCAAGGATGCATGTTGTGCAAGCTCCTTTTGGTGTAGCGTAAAACACAAGACATTAATGAAAAGAATAGATTTCATAAAATCTCGGGGTGTTACATTCTACCCCCCTTAAAATGAATTTCGCCTCAAAATTCGTCGGGGTTATAAATGCTTTACTACTTGAATGTTTCTTAATAGAAACCCAGATCATAAAAAGGAATACCAAAACCAATTTTTAAAAACAAAATTTTGAAACGTAAAGGTTACCCAAATAAACTAATAACTGGGTTTCCACATAGGTTAAAATATGGATATGGAAGCGAAATCTAACCACCATGTTCTGATGGAGAGTGGTAGAGAACATGGCTATTGGAAAGCCATCAATCACAAAGCCATAAATTTGTGAAGATCTAAGGTACCGTCTGATTCATAAGATATAAGAGCACTAGGACAACATTTTTGGTTTCAAGATCATTTCCCTAAAGTTGATGAAATTGGAATTCGAAGAAATACTTTCGTGATTTTGGTATAGTCTCACCATTTGTCGTTATTTGGACAATTTCCACTTCATCTTTTAAAGAAATGAAGATTAATTTGTCATTCGTGATGTGTTAGCAGATCATGTGATAGAATGATGTTTCATTCCATTTGTCTCAAACAAAAGGATAGAAAAGTTATCAAAAAATACATAGGTCCATCTATACTGATATTAATCATATATAGTTCCTAAAATGGACTTATACTTCATATATCATACTTCTTAATATAATAAAACTAGTTTCTACTAAACAGGGACTTCCTATAGGCCAGTGGTAGGCGATAAAGGCCAGTCGCACTTCGGTTGTGGGTTCGATTTCCACAGCCTTGTCCGACACGATGGGCTGTCGCCCGTCCTGCAGGTTGTCCTTTTTATAAAGCTATATTACAATAGCATCCCATAAATAACATAGAAATAAGTTCTATCCTAACTTATGTCCAACATAATCCATTCCAATCATTAGGATTGTCTAAAATACTTCGGTCCAAGCTCATATTATAAAGAAAATGATTACTTGAAATTTCACATAACAATCACGTGAATGCCATCATTTATCCCGCATATATCATAAGATATATCTTGTTGGTCAAATTAAAAACATGTGAATACCTTAATCATGTATTATCTTGAAGAATTAATATCCATTGAACCTTAGTGAAAACATGAATGCAGTTAAATGTTAACACTTTCCACATACCAAAATCCTCAAAATTCTATATCCTCAAACCATGATATCACTTAGTCCTTATATCAATCATGAGCTCATGAATACTATAAAACATATTAGATTCTCATTATCCCTTCATTATGTGAATATCATATACTTTCCAAAAATATCTGAATAACCTTTCATGGATACTGGTAACATTAATCATACACTTTCAAAACTCAAGGAAAGAAAACAGTGTAACAATCCTTAGATGTCTCTTTATTCCATAGTACCATGAGATTACTTATACAACATTACACATGATAAACATATAATCATTCCACTACATTCTGAAACCTTTGACCGAGTTTCAACAATTATTTCATCTCACATATCATTTTTAGTCTCTTCATCATTATCCACATAAATACTACCCATACGACCATACTGATTCTCTTCATGAGACATTACCTTAGGGCATTGGTTTGCATAATGCTCTTACATTCCACATTTAAAACATTTAACCATTGTTGATGTCATAACAATACCATTATCCTCATCCCTGGTGTTAAGTGATCCTTTTCCTTTGCATTTACTGGATTTGTGTCCTTCTTTTCCACACCCAAATCATCTTCCAGTTCCTTTGAAACATTCTCCTTGATGCCTCTTCCCAAATGATTTACATAGGGTAAATTGAACTTTCTTTCCTCTATGATCATCATGAAACTCCATCTTTCTCTTATTAGCCGAGTTAGGAAACTTACCAAATATTACTTTATTGATCATATTATGAGATTGCTGATTCGGCATTATAATGATGTTTGGACTTCCAAATCCCATTTCATTTGGTTTCTCATGAAGAATATCATTCCATTGTCCATCATATCCTCCATTATCACGAATCATCTTATTTCCAGCTATTTTCTAAAACCCAAAAAAAATAGTGTGAGAGGAAAAATCATAATAAAGGGGGAGTAACTTCAATATCAAACATCTTTGGTTTAATCTAATATAATTACCATAGTTCTAGGACTATATCCTATAAGTATACTTATCCTTAGGGACATACCTAGACATACCTTAGAAATATCTCTAGGGATCTCACTAATGTTTTCACATCCTAGTTTCCAAAGGTTGACTAAACTTTTCCTCTGATACCAACTGTAGAGACCTGAAACATGACGTACATGGAAATTACATTACTTTTGCGGAATACATAGTACATAACAAAAACACACACACAAGTATCATAATATTTTAGTGTTTTTGGAAACTCAGAATATAATCTTCTAATCGTGGTGAAAGATCTTCAACATCTCTCATAAAGATCTTCCTTTTTTTTAATTAAAACCATTATTTATATCATTGGGAAATGAAAACTTAAAAGGGTGAGCTCAAATTCTCAGTAAGGGTAAACAAAAGAAATGTCAATCACATCATTTTCATAAGAACATAACATTTTGGAAATCTTAACCTGCAAAAGAGATCATAATTTCATAACATGGCATAAATCATAGTAGTGAAATGAAATCCCAATAATAATAACATAAAACCTGAAACTTTGTGTCATACACACATAATCATAGAGAATACTATCTTATTAGTCAAGACTCATTTTCAAGACTATCTTAGTGGACAAATTCCATTTCTGAATCGAGTCACCCTCATTTCAGTCCTGTTTCACTGAACCGGTATAACCTACCATTCCATCCATGTCTATCTCATGAGATATAAAATATTTACCCAATTCATTGGAGGGAGATATAGGTCCCACCCATCTCATAATGATAACATTCTTATGTGTGCCACAAAATCATAAATCATACATCATTGCATAACCCATGTAATAAAAATGGGAATCTTAAACGTCGTGACATCATATAACAATTCATATAAGATAAAGGAATTCATATATATAATTTCATCACAACATAATCAAATCAATGTAATAATAGGGATAGAAATAGTACCCTTTATTATCTTAGATGGAAAATAATTTTGATAAAACACTTGAACTCCATTACTGAGGAAAATATCCTTTCTGCTTCAAAAACACTTTTCCTTTCATAACATGTCATACAATTATAAACTAAAAGAATTTGATTAAAAATAAACTTGAAAACATGTAAAGGAAGCTTCTTGGAAATGGTTTTTTAAAAATCCATTCATGCCGTATAATTTAAAAAAACATTCTTCTCGTACTTTTGTCGGAAAAGTCAAAAAAATACCTCATACGAAAAACGACAAAAGATTCCTTTCATATCTTTTACTAAAAACTCACCGAAGGGTAAAATTGGATTTAAAAAATTATAGGTGGATGGAAATAATATTACATATTGAGGAAACATGGATGTGGATGATAATATACACCCCAGTAAATACCAAAGTATAAACAATCTCAGATAAAAATGAGATTGTGATATTTCCCTTATCATAGGTCTGATTTGCTTCGTATGTGTCCGAACCTCCTGTATAATGATTTAAATATTGTCATTGACTTATTCTAGAATCATACTCATTGTTATGATATCATATATGGTTGACTTATGGCTTTATATTACCCGTTCTTTTGTACAATCCATGTTAAAGAGTGTTTTGGGTAAAATCGTTTCATTTGTCGTTCGTGTTTTGACTTGTAATTATTCACATGATTACATAGATAATGAATACATAATTCCATAATATAAAACTTGATTTATATATAATATATATTTAGAATATATATATAATAGATCAGTAAATGGAAAGAAATACACCGTTCATGGAGACAGTAGACCGTACGTACGCATGAACGTTGTTTTCTTTTCCTTATTGAGTTGAATGGAATTATGTAGATGACATACATATATATACACATAAATCTAGAATCATTATTGTGTCATATATTTCATTATTAATTATTAGATATACTTTATAACCATTCATTAATGGTTAACGTGGAGATTGAATCTCATCGCGTCGTGGAGACGGTAGTCCGTACGTACGCACGAGCGATGATATCGTTCTCATGATCGTGGAATTTTATTGGAGTGTATGTATACTATTTCAGAATAAATATAACTTTAAAATAATCAAATATAATTATTATGTACACCATTATACCCATCCAAGTATGGTGGTGGTGGAAAATAGATTACACCACGACGTGGAGACGGTATTCCGTACGTACGCACGCTCGGTGATTTCATTTTCCGTAGGATGGATAGATTGTAAAATAGGGTTGATTCATACATATAATGACATATCAGTATATGATTGATATTGTTGTTATTACTTCATAATGAAACAACTGAAGAAGAAGAAGTGGAAGAAAAAATAAAGATGACAGAATCGGTAATGGACATTACCTCTTCTTTGAAGCGCCTCTTTGAGATCTCCTTTTAGGGCACTAAAATTGGTCTTTGAGGAAGACCAGAACCACTAGGATGTTGCTAGGGAAGTGGATAAAGTAATTTGGCAGGGTTTGGCCGAGCTTGAATGCTAAAAGTGGTGTGAGGAAGAGTGGGAGGAGGTGCCCTTTTATAAGGGAGGAGAGGGGCACCTTTGGAATAACAAAACATATTATTTTTTTATAAAGTCAAGTTCGGTTTTAAATATATCAAAATTGATTTATTTAGAAGATAAGGTGGGGATGGGTAGAAATTATCTCATCCAGTATAATTTAGACAAGTTTATGTCATTATATTAACCTTATCTTTTAGTTTTAACTCTCAGTTAATTAGATTGACACTTACCATGTCACTTGGTATTTTTATATTATATAGTTAATAAATATACCATATACATCCAAGCGACCCCCAAGTTGTGTTTTATTAATATATATAACCTTATCTAATTCATTTGGCCGAACCATAGATTTTTAGGAATAAAATAACAATTAATAATATAATATTTGTTTTAAAAACTATTTTATGTCAATTTTGACACTATTCAATAGTTGATTTTTTTGAAACTCATAACAGAATGATTTCTTCAACCAAATTTAATTAAATTAATCTTAATATCTCACATTAACCTAGAAACTTAGTTTAATTAATAAAATGTCTCAAATTATACTTATTTAGGTATTTATAAAATCAATTATGTCAGTATTTCATTAATAAGATAATTACTGCATCATCATTGTGTCATAAATAAAATAAATTATTTAAAGTCTAAAAATTACAAATAAAATATCATTATATAGGAAATTTTTTTATATTTCTAATGAATATTTACAATATAATGTATCTTATGTAAAACCCTATATTAAAAATGTTTTAGTAAATAAACATTGATTTTAACTCTTTTAACTCTTCTTTGAATTAAATAATAATAAATGTCCTAATCTAATCCATTTGGGCCTAAATGGTCATATTTTATTCATAAGGTTGTTTTTGGTCGAATTACACTTATCTAATAGAATTATGACATGTGTTAGGGTAATAATAATATCATTTTTACCCTTAATTACCCTATTTATTTTTTACAGTGGTTAAAAAAAGTAAAAAGTTACTATTCACCAAAAATTATTTTCATCTCATTGAACCACATTTTACATACTAACATAAACCATGTCTCTCAGATTTTTGGAATTCCACTCACAGAAGCGGTAAAATTATGTTTTATGAAAAATTCATTTTTTAACTACCACTTAGTGGTTTCACTATTAATCAAAAAATGAAAGTTTCCAGAAAAATACCAAAAATTAGGCCTAAGCTATATTTGATATTATGAACTCAAAAATGATGTCTATTTTACCAAATTCAAAACATATCAGTTACATTAACTAATTTTAAAAATTAATTCCCGTCGTCAAAACAAATAGCATGTTTTTAAGAGATAATAACTTTCAAAACATTGACAATTGTTTATAACTGGTTTAAATGTGAAATTACATACAATGACCAACATTGTATTAAATTGTAAAAATATATTCTAAATATACTTTAAAACCACTCAAATTAATAATTTATCACTATTAATTATTTTGATTAAAAAGGTTGTTTTTAACTTAAATTTAGTAATTTTAACTATTCATCCGAAAATGAAAGTTATCCGAAAAGTACCAAAAATTCACCCTAAGCTAATTTCGATATTCCGAATCCAAAAATGAAGTCCATTTTGAAAAATAAAATTTAAAAATTTTCAAAAAGTGGTTATTACTATTCATAACGGCTATTTTTATTAATATTTTAATAGCATATCATTGTTTAGCGAAACTCGGTATTGCGTACAAAACACGCTATCGCAGAAGGTCGTGATTGCATGTAATTCAAGGCAAGTCAAGGATGCGTGTTGTGCAAGCTCCTTTTGGCGTAACGTACAACACGATACATTAATGAAAAGAATATTTTTCATAAAATCACAGGGTGTTACACATTCCATTAATAAAAAAAAATTATTAATAAAAAATGAATACAATAATGTACCTCATGGATAGTACAGTATCATTTAAATAATCATGTTTCTGATAATAATTTTTTTAAATGGATTAATGATATGTAAGTTATGAATTGAAAAAACTAGCTATCTAACAGAAAAAATTATTTCTAAACTAAAAAACTTCACAAAAAGATATTTTTCATCCATCAATAAAATTATGATAATTAATTATTTTGAAAATTATAAAATGATTTAAATTTGATATAGAATAGATTATAAGAATAGGGATATTCATGATCGATTCCTTTCACCTTATTATATCATTTATCTAGATGTTTGGACTTTTTATAGTTGGATTTTAATTTCTAAACAAATTTATTATTAAAGAAACATTTGGTTCCCATATCTAGTTTTTTATTGGGCCTTTCTATTAAGACATTGAAATTTATTGAGGATGAAGTAAAATATTTCCTCAACAGCGGTAATAAAATAATATTTATAATTAATTGTATGAATATGATTTTTTTCACTATGTATGATTCAGATGGATGATTTCATACTTAATTTAAATTGGACCACATAGTATAAGTAACAACTTTATAATGGTATAATTTTCAAGGGGACGGTGATTAAATATGACACATTCCTTTGGAAATTTCTAGGATAATTTCAAACATCAATTTATTTAGGATTTTGTGATTTATACATGAATAAATTATCACAGTGTACTGCAACATCATCAATTTAGGGATTAGGTTTTGGAAATTTCAGATCAAATTTGATGTAAATCAATTATTCAATAGTCATTGTAATTTTATAAAACCCCAATAATCATTACATGATATTAAATACCCATGAAATATAACATCATACAATTTATGTTATAATCTACCATGATTATACTTAGTGATAATAATAAATCTTTTACAATCCAGAATCATAAAATAACTGGTAATTGATAATTTACTATTCTAAATATCATAAGGAGTTTTTTAAATGGTTCAAATAAGTACATGGTTAATGGTATGTTATGTAGTTTTAACTGTCTCAAAAAAAATATCAAGGTGTTTTGAATTTTGTAATGAATGTTGGAGAAATTTTTTTAAAATATCTTTTCCTTCTTTCAAAAACGCATTCTGTTATGTTGTTTTAGTAATGGAAACAAAATTGGTAACAATTGGATGAAAAAAATCCTAAAAATATATTTTTTAAAATACATCCACAGGAGCACTAGGATTAGTGTTGAAATTTGACAAATTTTCAGTGTCCACATACTTTTTATATTTAAAAACATTTCTACTATCCTAAATTTTATGTTACAATAAATAAATAAATAAATATTCTACATTCATAAGAATTAAATAAACATGAAGGATTTATCCACTATAATAGAACCATAAGAAGGTCTAAATATTAATAATTTAGTATATTTTTTGGCCTTATTGGTTGAAACATCGATTATATATTTGTTTCATATATTATTATTTTACAAATTAGCCATCGTTCACTCAAAATATCATTTTGGAAATTTAATTCTAATTTGTCTCGTACAGAATACTTTCGGTTTAGTTTTACTGGTTATTTTATAAAATAATAACTATTTAAACAATTATATAGCCATGAACCACAATTTTTTGCACTAAAACGGTAATATTTTTTGAAGGGTTTTCAATGAGTAATATTTACATTTTGAAATGTTGTGGTCAAAAATAAAAGCTTTCCATGTGAGTAAAAAACAGTCAAAATTTAATTTTCAAAAGAAATGTTAGAAGTAATAAAACACAATTAAAAAATTTAAAATAATTTATTCATAAAGATACTAATGTTTAAAATATCATTAATATGATTGTAATTTTTGAAACAGATCATACCTACACCAAATATCATACATCATGACGTGTCCCAAATTCTGACATTCCATCCATCATGATTCTCATAGTGGCTGAATTCATTATTTTCACCAAACACAAGTCTTAAGCACCTATTATCGATGTATTATATTGATCTATTGGTATTTTATACTTCTTCATAAAAAATAATCATGGTGAAAAATATTTTAGTAAAAAAAACTATGGAACACTATTTCTAGATAAAATCCTATTATGATTAAAAATTCAGTTTAAAATTTATTTTATTAAAAAATCAATCGATAAAAAATGAATTGATATTACTATACCGTATAAGGAATTATTCAAATTACACTCATAAACCATGATCATGATTTTTCATTAGGATCCCAAAATCCATTTTAAATTACTTACACCTTTGGGTATCATGGAAATTGGTTCTTTCAAAATTATAATTCTAATGTATATTTTTCCGAATTTGAATTTTATTACAAAAAATCCCTATAATCATCATTTTATTTTCTTTTAATGAAATATTCATTAATCTTTATTTACTTTTATAATTTTTTTAAATATTATATTAGGTCATTCTCCGTTAGTTTATCATTTTATATAAAATTTTGATTGTTCTCAATAATCACAATATATTATTTTGATTTCATGATCATTTTTCTGCATGAATACGAAAAAACCATCATCCGTGTTAATCTCTATCAAATATAGGATCATTAAAATCAAAATGATTAGTTAATTAAGAAGAAATAGAATCATTTACGTAATCACAATCCTTTGTTTTGGACATGATACATTTTTTGATTTCACCACTCGACATTTTTGAAGATCGTGGATAATCACCTGGGCTTTATGATATAAAATCGAAGGACAAATTATTTATATTAATTCCTTTCTTATTATATATTGATAATGGTACAGTCCATCTTGATTTACCCATTATACCTACATATGAAAAATGTTTTATTACTTTATCCACATTCACAATCCTTTATGGTGTGATTGATTGATTTCATAATTATTATTATTACTTTTATTTCATATTTTATGTTTTAAATCTTAACATTGATTCCAGAGGATTATTAATTATTAGATTTATAGGTTTTGGTATTATCCTCCTTCATTTCATTGGATTTATTCGCAAATTTTTTTTTCATTTTAATCTCATATTACATGATTGAAAAAATGATTTATAAAAAAATTACTAATTATGTCTATCATTCATCTGTTTCAAAGCATTAGATTACAAGTTACTAGGAAGGTCCCGATTTATTATTGGAATGGTGTATCTAGATTCATTTGGATAATTTTAGGTCATATTATAGTGGAATACACTCAATATATGATGATCCATTTGGATATAGTGGTATTTCAACACTAGATAATTAAATCTATTAATAAATATAGATGACTGGTCTTAGTGTCTGGTCGGTGGAATGGTTTCTTCATCTATTTCATAAGATCATTATATCTAGGGATTTTTTCCTGGTGAAAAAAATGTTAAATTTTCTTGTAATTCTACTCCTGATCATTATATATGTTTTACATATCCTTTTGTATAGTTATAATTTCCAAATCCACAAAAATATTTTTCTGCATTAATCTTATTTTTAATTTCTTATGAACTTTTTTCATTATATACATACCATTCTATCACTAAAAATCCTGGTATTTAAAAAATTAAAATCAATGGTTGAGTATAGAGGAATGAAGAACAATTTTCTCATGAATATAACATTAAATATATTAAATGGAAAGACAAATATTTATGTAATCAATGGAAATAATTTATTCTATTATGGGATGATGATTTAGGCATATCTTTATTTGAAATATATTCACTAACAACATTTGTCAGTAAAACCAATAGATATAGGGGAGTCTATGTTAGATATACTAGATAGTTTTTTGAAGGAGTTTTCCAACTTCTGTTTTATGAAAATATGGAATTCAATAGTAGATTGAATAATATGAAAATTGTGTTATTGAAATTATTCATGAATATATACGAGAAGCATGTACCATAAAAATTCAAATTCTATTACCAAAATTCAAATTGAAAGTGGTTGAAGGGATTATTTTTAGTGATCGTGTCAATGAAATGAAAACCATAAAATGTTGTTTTTCAATATCTAGATTTATTCCTTATGTGGATAAATGTGATTTTTTTTCAATAATAGCATTACCTAAATATTGGGAAGCTACATTAACAAACATGTTCAGTTACTCATGGAATACAATACTAGTTCTGAATGACTTGTGAGACTTAACCATCAGTATGTATATTCCAAGAAATAAAATTTTCAGATTCTCTAGTTTTTCTCCTAATGATCAAGTATTATTCATATATTCATATTTGGAAAATATCAGTGGATGATAAACCTAAATAGGAATTAGTTATAATAAGGGAATGTTTCTTGGTCCTACATACTATGTTTTTTATTGTAAATGAACAATCAAAAAATAGTGTAGTGAAAAACTAAAGAGGATTCAAACCCAAATAAAAAATCAAAACATGAAGGAACATGTGATGTGTGATGATATGCTTGGGTATACCTACATATTCATAGAAATGATAATTTGGAAATCATTCTATTCAACATCAATCAATATTTTCATAAATAATTAATTTTCTTGAAATGTTTTCAAGGTACATCATGATGATGAAGATCCATTAATGTTTTTGGGGAAGGGAGATGCATTGATTAAATCCAAATGTTTTACTTTAATGGTTCAAGATAATTTAAAGTGTATATATTAACAATGAAGAAATATTATTTCTGTTGAATAGCTTGATGATTCATGTTATAATACAATATTCACTAGTATTTCATGGAATATTACAATGGGTTCTTTTTTCATTGCATTAGTTGTAATGAATATACCCCTATAAAAATGATATATACAATATACTACATGATTTCATCATTAAATTTTTTATAGATTCACAATTTTTGAACTATATCATGGTATCTACTAGTGGTAATTGTATAATATTTATAGAAAGTAAAATATATTCTATCAGTGTGGATACTGGTGGTTGTAAGCTTTTGGGTATATTGCATATTTAGAAAAATAAATATGGAATACTTTTCAAAAGGAGGTAAACAGCTGAATGTGTTGGATCTATAGAATTATCACATTTTAGTTTTGTGGAAGAACAATTATATTCCCTTGGGATCACAATATAATTTCCAGTTATCAATTATTCGACAATGAAGTTCTGTGTTAACTTTTTTGAAAGAGTATATCATGGGATCAACATGTTTCATAACTAGAAGACCACTATAGAGAATGATTCAAGAACAAATTTGAATTTTTTGTGATTTTATAATGAAGAAGATATTTATATTTATTTATTTATTTATTTATATAATTCAATTATAATTATATATATTTTTGGGATAATAATCATCCATTTACACAATAATAGAATGTCGTAGAATAAAAATGATTGGGAAACTGATTGAATATCCTTGGATAACGAGGCTCTACGTGGTGTGAAATTTTATTTTTTTGGAAGAGGAATTATGCATCGAAGAATATATCATCATCATGAGTCCATATATACAAAATAAAAATGTCTACTCTAGAGGTTACATACTTTAATTGATGTAAGAATATTATATTTACAGGTCATTATTTTATTGGTAAATTTATGTATTGATTATGATGTAATGTAAATTAATGATGCTAAGTAAAATTATTATTTCATTATTATTTAATTTATAAGGGGTATTTGTAATATCTTCTCATATAATAGGAAAAATATGATCATCAGAATCCACATTGTGATTTTTAATGATGGTGTCTTTTAGAAAGACTGTCATGATGAAAATGTTGATAGTAAGAATAATTATTCCGATTACCAAGAGAAATTGGAGCATGAACTTGCACTAGTGCATGTGACAGAAAAACAAGTGAATATTACTCCTTATGAGGATTTAGGGGGATCAACATGGTAGATAAAAAAATTTAATAAGTACTCAATATCCATAAAATATGTTTTATTGTATCATTGTTGAGAAGAAGATGGTTTTGATGGTGAAATTATGTTCAAGTTGTCAATAAAGTGTGACCTCTCTATGAATGAGACTATCTTATCACTGAATAATAAAAAATGGGACCTTGCATCTAGGTTATATGAATAGTAATCACAATATACAAAATTTTTGACCCATGGAATTGAAGAAGATATTTATAAAATGGTTTTTTATAAATAGATGGTATTTAAATTATTTTAACAGATGTAAGGTGAATACATAACTAAAAGATTCATACCAATAGTTAATTATACAAAATCATTGTGGTTATCCTTATTATTACTTAAAATGAAAAACATATTGAGTATTTTTATGTAAAAATGGATTTTTTCATAGATAACTATAGGAGGATCTTTATATCTAACATCTAGAGGGATATCCCGTGGACGGGATGGAGGACCTATTCTGAAAACACTAGAAGTGATTTTTTAGGTTAAATAAATGATCATGGTATAAGAATAAAAATTCAATATAAAAATTAACAAAAAATACATAAAAACTATTTTGTAAGAAACAATTATTCAATTTAATGTACATGGGTGATGTAAAATTTATTCTACTTATATATGTGGATAAACATATCATTATTTGATCATGTATTTATAGGATGGATAGGCTAAAAGGGTTCTTAGCTAAATAGATTGTGGTGAAATATCAGGAAGAATATGAAAAAAAATTATGGATGAAGATTAAGAGAGACCACATAGTAGGATCCTCAATGTTATCATGGGATTAATATATTTTAATGGCATTTGGTTGATTTTGTCTTGATATTAAAAAATAGGATATTGGGGATGTGTGTGTTTTTGAATAGGACCATAATCATTAGACTCAATATTTGGTATATCCATTTTTAGATTTAGTAGCTCTCTCAAATCCTATTAGGGTGGGATTCAGGTGTCACACTCTGATAATCTCATGTTAGGAAGGTCCTTCTGGATTGGGTCGTGATATGTTAATTTTTTTTGAGTTTTGGAAATGATACATCTAGATTAATAAAAATATATCAAATGACATTACATGAGTTCTGATTGGTTGCTAATGAATAATAATGATGAATTTACATCCTTGGAGAGATCCGCAAAATCTTTTTTGATGTTGAACACTATTGTACCGACTGTTGGTCTATGAACCAATCAGAATTTTCCAATGTTGTCCTCCAAATCATTCAAAAAATCCCTATAGGTAGGATGTTAACCCTGTGAATTTTACGTAAAGGAATAAATAGTTGAGTTTTAAGCTATATGATTTATTAATATATAAAGTTTTTTATTTTTTATTGTAATATTTTCACCCAATACTACACCTCAACTTAAACATCGAGAACTATAAATGGATATCTCATTACTAGGGAAACACGTTATTTTGAATTAATGGTGATCTTATTTTTCTGATCCATGACTCCACTCAGATGTTATTCAGCTATTTTCTACAAACATTATATCAATTGGGTAATATATTTAATATTTATATTATATAAATATAGTTCCACATTGGAACATGATATATCACTATGGTGTGATTATTATCACCATAATTCTTATTTAAATTTTTATAATTTTTTATAATGTCAAAAGGATTTGTTTCATTATCCCAATATAAGAGCATTTTATCTTATAAAGAAAACATTAAACACAAAAACAAGAGGGTACTGGGATCTCAACTATTTCACCCACTCCCATGTTGACTCCTGACAATTCACATGAAGCTACTAGACATGAACCAATGGAATTAATCCACCATTGAGGATATTATCTTATTGATTCCCAATATATATAAGGTACTTTTTAAAAGTATCCCCATCCTGTATGATCATATTTCCCCAGTGGATATCATGTGATGGGTTATAAACATATATCATCATATATAAGACATTGATGATGTTTTGTGCCTAGTCTATCAGAACTTATCTGGCCTAGTTGTACTCCCCCTCATAAATCTAAAAAATTTCATTGAATAACCCATTGATTTTCACTAATAACTTTATACCCCAGAGGAATATTTTTAATACTTTATAACGTGAAACATTTAAGATCTATGGCCTCTATACATGAACTAGAAAGTCCTATATCATTGGTCCTCATAAGACCATCGGTGGATCTCATTAGTATTCATATAATACAAGATGACTTATACCTTCTATATTTTAGCTCAAAATTACTTTCAGATAAAGAGTGGAGAATATACCATATTTTTCCATCATGGTGGTGACCTTCATAGCCTCTAAATAATATCCCAAACTGTTCCATACAAAATTTTTAATGGTAATTGTGTGGGTAAAAATCTATCAATACTATGTGGGTAAACATCTATCAATCCTGTGTGGGTTAGTGCTTTCCAATCCAATGTGGGTAAACATATATCGATCCTATGTGGGTCATTAGAAGAGCCTCTTGATAGAATAAGATAATATAGATTTAAAACTAATCATCTTTACTTCTGTAAAAAATCATTGACACTCTCAAGGGATATTCTATGGGAAGTAATAAACTCCTCATGAACAATCAAAAAGGATTTAAATATAATATAGCTACGAATAATATAGGATGAACCTAGGATATCTTATATTAAGATATGTGTCTTGATTTAGACATCTAATAAGTAATTATTTGCATGACTACTACATTTTCCTCATTTATATGTAATGAGAACATTATGAGTTTGGTTTTAGTCAAGGGAGGTAACCGAAGGAAACTATAAACATTGAATATGATTGAATTTTTTCTTATGCATAGTCATGTTGGATGATCAATGGAGTGATATATATTGTGATAATTCCTAATTAGTTTTTATAGAACATTATTGACAATTTGTACCTTAAACAAATATCAAACTAACCAAGGAAGAGAAATAAGATTTTTTTTGAGAGTTCAGGTAATGAGGACGATGGAAGAAAAAAGATTCAGGTTAAATTGTTTCATGAATTTGGAAAGAATCATCTATGTGAATGTCTTAGAGAAATAAAAATATTTTTTGACTGTGGAAAAAAAAGTGACATAAATAAAAAATGATGAGTTCAGATAATGAAATTAATGAGAATATTGGCCTCTTTATAACATAATAAATGGTTAGGTGTTTTAAGTGAGCATTAAATGGTCGTCATACAACTCAATGTCCAAAGAGGAAATATCCTAAAATATGTCCTGAAAGGTAGTATGACTGATAGTTACAATGCTAGTGATGAACATACTATAGATGTAATGTAAATAGAAATTAGTATTATGTAATAGGATGAGGTTTCCAGATTTATGGAATAATAATGAAGGGGGATAGAAAAATATTTTATGTATTCAGATTTATAATGTATGTTATGTGAATGGTGATATATATAAGGATTTTTCATTTTATTTTTTTCCCTGTGGATTTACTAGAACACGTTAAATGGTTCTGATGTAATAGAAAAGTGATATAATGGAAGGGTGATTTACAAAGAAAACACATGAATAAGGGAATTAAAAACCTTAATATGTCCCTTAGGTAATGATAATGTTTTTAGAAATGTTGTAAGGGATATGTACAAGTAATTTGGAAGGTACTAATCACCATGAATCTAATTAAAAGCTTGTTGACAAGAAGTTTATACTATCATGAATGATGTTTATAACTTCTTGAATTTATGGAATATTTACTGTAATATATAGATTAAGGAAGCATTCATGTTTTCCATATGTATTAACTGAAATTTATGTTATTACCATGTTTGATGAGAATATGTAATTTGGTTATTCACATGTATAGAATGTGACAATAAATGGATACTTTTTGATATATGGGGGAATCAATGTTAAGCTGATTTCACGAATCTATTTTTTTAATGTTATAGATTTTCATTTTTCAGATGGTTGGTATGGTTAACCATTCCTGAAAATATTATGTTAAAAATTAGTGGGTGTATTTATGAACAATTTTGGTTTCGAATACATTGGTTAAACATATATTTTGGGATTAACCTTATTCGAATGACGTCTATCACATTTATTTTGGAAATTATATTAATATGGTTTTACGAAACGATGTCATCTATATCAGGTTTCATCCAATAATGTTCAGCAAGGTCGTAGTTTTTAAACCCATGACTGAAGGAATATAATGTTTTTATGTCTACCATTAGACTATGTCATGTCGTGGTTGATGTATAATTATTTTTAATGATTAATTATTTATGATGAAACAATATTGTTACTATTTCTATTTATAGATTATTGTATTAAACAGGTTAATTTCTATGAATTTTTATTGATAAATAGTCATTATTTTGAATCTTTTATGGGCCTTAAGATCTATTAAAATTTTATTTTAGCCATTCAGGCATCAATTTTTAAAAAACATTACTTTTATGTCCCAATCTATGACTAATCTGGATACAATGTGACCATAAGGGGCGCTGCAAGTCTTGGCCTTCCCTTGTCACCACATTCATCCTCCATCAAGGGTTTGTCTGTGACCTTCCTATCTGGAATTTACTCAGTGTGTCATTGGCGCAGGGGTTTGTAGACATGGTTCGTTGGGTTTTGATGTATGGCGTTGCGGATATGGAGCTGGTTTCTCATGTTTTTTCTTCGGGGCAGGTCGTCAGGCATCATGACGATGGTGAGGTTCGATATCTAGACTACTGCGGTTGGTCAGTTAGGTTTCCGGTCATCCTCAGCATGATGGATGGGCTAGTAGGCTTCCATGGTGGTGCAACATGGTTCTTCGGGCTCGGCTATCTAGTGTCGTGGTGATGGCGGTTGTCACGTGGTCTCATGATTCGGCTGCGGTAATGGATGTCTTGCGCTGAAATGAAGATGTTTGGTCCTACCTTCTACTATAGGGCTGTAGGGTTTTATCTTACTCGATGGCTCCAGCATGGTGTTCATACACTATGTCTTCTGCGATAGTTTCCAGGCTTGGGGTTCGGTAATGGGAGGTATGGTTGGGTCCCTGTTCTATGATGTGATTCTGTTCCTCTACAACATTAGAGTCTGACACCATCTTTAGTTGGGCTCTGGCTTAGTGATAGGTCCCCCTATCTGCAGTGCTGTATTTTCTTCACCTTATCTTCTGTGTCAATGTTGAGATCTTCTGTGTCATGATTTAGCTTGGTTAGTGTGTTGGGTGGCTTGTTGCAGCTCCTATGTGCGGTTTTGATTGAGATGACCGGATTTGAGGTGAATTGTGTATGGCATGCTAGTGTTCTTTTTTTTCTGAATGTTCTATGTGTTCTTCACCTCTATGTGTTGTCTATTGGTGAAATCATTTATTTTATAAGGTTTTATTTCATATGAGTATTGAGATGGTGGTTTCTATGCACATGACTTTTTGGATTTGGCAGATTGAGAGGGTATGGCATATCCATCGGTACTCTGCCCGAGCATTTTTTCATGGGATTGCTTGCTGATCAGCCAGGCTTTGGTGGAGGTGTTCCTTAATAATGTTGATGCTGGTAGAGGCACTTCTGTGTAGTCTTCTTATGGGTTTCAACCCCTTGGTTCTCGAATTTTGTTAATGTCTTTGTGTATGTGAATTCTTGGTCCCCTACCCTTAAAAGGGGTATTATCTAAAATCAATTACAATTTCGACCTTCAAGCCATTCTGTTAGGCATCTATGTTACTTTATATATGTCCATTACATGAAGTATGGATGAATTAGTAATTGATAAAATCACAACTAAATAATGAATGTTTATTTGTATAGATATATCATGTATGTATATTTACATATAATCTTGGTCAATAAAATAATTACTAAATGTTAGAATAATGATCAAAAGAAAATGTTTTTCCCAAATACTCTATATTTTTGATCCATATTCCTTATAAATCATCTCATAATTATGACTTTTAGACACTTAGCATTAAATTGATCATTAACATGTTTTTTATTAAAGATATAAATAGATACAAATAAATATTTAGGCTTTTCCCTGATGTCCAATATCCACTACCATCCTATATTCTCCAATATGGAGAGCCAATTATATGTTACATTGGGTAACCATATGGGTCGTATCATTCCCTTTCTAAGGGAAGATCTCGTACTCATTTTTACGATGTCGGTCTCTTTGAATGAAACATTCAAGTGTTAAATAATTCATAACCCGAAAACATTTCAAAGGAAAAATTAATTTAAAATGTGTTAGAATGTAACACCTCGATACTTTGTTATTATTTTTGATTTAATTTAAACTTTTTGATATTTTTCATATTACGAAAAAACTGAAGATATATTATATTATATTGACGAACTATGTTAATATTGAGTTATATGAAATTCCTTGTAAATCATACACTACAAACAATATAAATTCTATATTTCTCTACACGGAACACTGATATTTTCTTACATTACATGCTATGATGAATTTCCACGATTGTTTTCATAGAAATCAATATCGAGTTCTAGAGAATAAGAGTATATCCTAAAAATTTCATTATTTAATATAATATGGAATAAAATACCTATTTAATTAATGGTTGTTAATATTATTAAATAATTTATGGAAATATATTGATTAAAAATAAATTAAATCAATTAATAGGTCATCAATTAATTTGGAATGTATATTAAAATTGACTTAATATTAAAAAATATATTATTATTATAATATTTCTTACCAAAATAAAATTAATAAATTATAATTAATGAATGATATTAATGTAATATATATTTTATATTTTCAGTAAAAATATATATTTATACAAAATATTTGATAGAAATAAGGTATGAATGAACTCAATTTTATGCATACAAAACCTATTTTTTAAAACAATATAGTTTTACCACCTTTTAATGGAGACCCATTTTAAATCCAGTTTTGGAACTTTTATAGATTTATATTTCTCTATAAACTATATCATTGTACCAAAAATATATAAATTAGGTTTGGATAAATTTTTGGTACTTTTCGGTAAGGTTTCAATTTTTAATTAATAGATAAAAATTACAATATTTTAATTAAAACCCAATTTTTCATATAATTTATTTATAAGATTAAATTATATATTATATATTTGTTAAAATTTAAAATAGAAAATAATTTTATCAATTAATTACATGTACATTATGGGATGAAATTTCACAATGAAATTGAATATAAAATCCTATAAATCAGTAGAATGTTTGTACTTTAAAAAGATGATACGTATTATTATAAATGTACATGTAAAAGATAAAATACTTCTGTGGTCATTTTCATTTATTTATAATTTTTTTTGTCACAAACCAAATCCAATTTTTATCATTTATGTCCCAAAACTAGGCCTATAGAATGGCTCAAAGGATTTTACCTATCCCCACGGGGAGGAACAAGGGCCTAAGTATCATTTATTATGGTTGTGGAACGATTTACCCATGTTTAGAACCATTTAACAACAAAAAACAATAAATAAACCAAATCTGAAAACTCATCTGAACATGAATTAAATAAAATCTAAAACATATCACATAGGTGTAAAAATGACAGAAGAGGTCCAAATACACAAAAAAGTATTAGAAAAATATCCTAAGGGACTCCACATTAAAAGGGGTTATCATCAACAACCATCTCCACAATATCTCACCAAGGGAAGAAACTAGCAACCCGAACTGACATCACCCAAGGACATGCATTTACCTGTGTCAAACATGATCAATTCTACCTACACCCAAAGAGAGTATGTAGGGTGTGATCCTATGCACAATAGGATACCACCCAATAGATTTGATATATTAATAAATACATGAATAAAATCAAGAATGTTTTTGATAAATAAAAAATGGTGGCAATAAATTCTAAAGAATTAAACATTTAAAGGTAAACAATTTTCATAGAGAAATTTCAAAGAGTGAATACACTTAATTAAATAAATGTAACATAATTTAATTTCAATCCAAAGACACCCTATGATAATTATAAATACAAATGATTCAATGAGCACTAATCTCGGGAACACCCCAAGGAACTAGTTTGTTTTGGGCCCCATGTTCCTCGTAAATCGGTGTAAAGTAACAATAATAATATACATTCTCATGGACGAGCCACTAGTAGGGAATTTTTGAATAACCTCTTAGTCCCTAAACATTATCACTATAGTTTTTTCAGTATTGTCGTTTTCTAACCTGGTAATTGAAACTGGGACAAAACCACTCTGGATCACCAGCGTACTAGTACATGTCCACCAACCTAGATACCCAGGTTTTCCCCATTTATCTAAAACAAATTCTACATGTTAACAAACTCCAATTTTTCATAAAATTTTCATTTCTGGTCACTGATATTAAAAATAGTATATAAACATTATTTCCACCTCTTATATCACTTAATAAAACATTTAGAATTTCCATAAAACAATATCACAAAATATAACAATATTTTGCACATAAAATCCATTGAAATCCCCACATTAAACACCATGTGAAAAACCATATTTCACCAAGTCAGAATTGAAAACACTATAAAATTCTAACAAAACCATTTCATCTATTATAAAACATCCCCAAATGATCTAACATGGGATATCCATGAAAAATACCCATTTTCACACAGAAATTCCATTATAGCACCATTCGCTAAACTAATGCCACCAAAAATTGTTTTTAAATAAATGACCAAGGAATATTAGCAATAAATAATTATCAATACATATATTATAAAACATCCAATAGTGCTTACAAATGGAATCACCTACCACAAGTCTCGAAACACCAAATCCTGGTGTGATAGTTCACTCACACAAACGTCGCACCACTAGGAAGTATAATCAAACCTAAAACCAAAAATTTTGACCAAGAAACCCAATATAAAAGTCTATGTTAGAGTATATACTTTCTAAAAAATAATAAATTAGAGAAAAAATCGAAGAAACCCTATGAAAATGGAAGAAATCCTGATGAAGTGAGAGGAGTAAGGGTGGAAATCCACATACTTAAGGGATCTTGAATAAATTGCCCCCAATCCTCCAAACTATGAATCTCCAATCAACAAAATTATATATTGTGTATTGAATGAGGATTATAATGTCACAAGTTAATTTAAATGGGGGAAAATTGAAAAAATTGAATGATTTATGGACAAAACAAATTACCTCCTCAAATTTGGACGATTTGAGAAACCTTGAAATTTTTTTCTCGAATATGTGAATAAAATGATCTCCAAAAAGGAAAAATTGATAATGGGAGTGATAATAGGGTTTCTAACGTTTATTTTAAGGTAAAATCACCATAAACCATAAAAAATGAATGGGATATTAATGAATTAATTTTCGTAAAGTAGGAAATGTGCTCATGGGTTGGCCCAATTCAATACTAAATCACCCAAATAAAAACTGATAATGAGTTATTAAGGGGTCCCAATGAAAATGGTGGTTTACATTGGTCTGGGAGGCCATGTGGGAAGTGGAATGGGTAGAAAAATCTTTTTAATGATGTATTTTTAAATGAAAAAAATTGATTTTTAAATCTGGAAATTGGTTCACAATTATTCCACAATCTTGATGAAACCCCCTTTCTCATTAAATAAATGGGAAACCCCCATAAATAAATAAATAAAAGTAATTAAATAAAAAATAACTTAAAAATAGATCATGGATGTGACAACTCTCCCTACCATAAAAAATTTCCACCCTCAAAAAGTCATCTTGAAGCCTGATCAGATAAGAGAAACAGACACTGCTCTTCAACCGAAGACATATTATCCCATGTCTCATTCTCATCATTCCCATTATTACATAGGGCTTAAACTAGATGAATAATCTTCCCTGGAAGAAATTTTCTCTGAGGAGTCCAGAATTCACATTGGACACTCAAAAACTGATAAAATTGGGCCCTATCTCTTATTCTTCCCTATTTAGCACATGGGATGAAACTGGGTTGTGCTTTTTCAAATAGGAGACATGGATGATGTCTTGAATAGAAGTCCATGGGGAAGGAAAGACCAACCTGTACCCCACCCTACCATTATGCTCGGTGTTCTCAAAAGGACTGAAAAACCATGGTGTCATCTTCCCTTCCTTTCCCAATCAACGATGAACTAGTTAAGGGGAAACATTCAATAATTCACTATAATCCACAAAAAACACTAGTTCATGATGCCTCTGGTGAAGATAAGATTTTGGATAACTATGATTTTTCAAAATAACTGCCTGATAAAATTCATTTTCTCATATGTATCCTTTAAAAGAATAGTCCCCACCAGTTAAGTCTCACCAACCACAACCCAAAATAGGGTGGACAGATAAGGATAACCATATGGAAACTCAAAATAACATATTCGAATCAAGGATTGGAAAATATTATTAATATAAAAGTAAACCAATACCAAATGTTTATCCCATGAACCTTCAAAGTCCATTACACATGCAAAGAGAATTTCCTCCAGGATCTGATTTACCCACTCTGTCTGACCATCCATTTGAGGATGGTATGTCATGCTCATCTTAATCTGTGACCCCAAGGAATTTTAAAGTCCTTCCCAAAACCAAGAAGTTAAATATGTGTCTCTATAATGGGCAATAACTAATGTCACACCAAGATGCCTTACCACCTCTTGGAGTTACAAAGGGACCAACTCATCCACTTTATAAGTTTCATTGATTGGAATTATGTGGGTGGATTTGGTTAGATAATCAATCACCACCCAAATGGAATTCTTACCCAGAGGTGTACAAGGTAAGACAACAATGAAATCCATGGAAACCTCATCCCACTTCCAGGAAGGGATGGGTAATTGCTGGAGAAAACTGGAGGGCCTTTAGTGATCTTCTTTTGCATACTTACTTTTTTAGCATCTCGACATGAGGTCATATATATCCTATTTCATACTTGGAAATCATAATTATCATCACACACCATAATACATATTGGTGGTGCCCATGTGGATATCCCGCTAAGACTGGTGGCTATCTAGCATCACCACCTACTTTAGAGATGATGTCACTACTGAATTTCCATTGAATTACTAGATTCCCTCAGGATATGATGAAAAATCAGAAGACGTCTCCCCACCATGAATAAACATCCTCGACCACTGAAAAATATCATCACTGGCCCATTTTTGCTGAATCATGTCCAAGAGAGATGGTGTCACCTCAATGCTCGACAAGGAACACACATCCACTATATTCATGGTCTCCACAAACATCTAAGAAAAGATCTTAATCATAGTCCTCTCATCACTAGACATACTCAAGTATTTCACTGGTACTTTTCTACTCATATAAACCTCCACCAAATTACCCTTGCCCTAGGAATAGGTAATGTAAAATTTGAACCAATGAAATCACTCCATCTAATGGTGCAACATTAGATTGGGGTCCTTTTGTAAGAAGTTGTTGGCCAGGATTTTGTGATCATAATAGACAATAAAATTCTCCCCAAAGAAGTTGTGGCACTATTTCTTCAAAGCATACATCACAACTGCAAACTCCAAGTTTTGGTTTGGATAATTATATTCATGTGGTTAGAGTTGGGTAAAACCATATGCCACCTTGTAATCACCCTACTTAAGCACACACCCAAGACCCACACTTGAAGCATCAAAGAAAACCACATACCCCTTTTTAGACTCTAGAAAAATCAGCAAAGGGGTGGTTGTCAACCACTTATTTAGTTCTAAAAAAGGTGTCTTCCACACTGTGCACATTAATATTTTACCCTTTTATGGGTGAGAGAGGTCATGGGTGAATAAAGGTGAGAATAATATTTATAAAACCTCTTGTAGTAACCATCCGGTTTGAAAAAATTCATGATATTGAACACATTATTTATCGTCTCCCCTGAAATAATTGTACTAGTAATCTTAGGGTCCACTAGAACTCCAAACATTGAGATCATATTCCCCATAAACACCACCTACCTGATACAGAAAGTTCACTTGAATGACATTTCATAGATGAAATGATTCTGCAAAGTGACCAATATGATCTGCAGAAGTTGCTCAAATTTATCCTTTGATCTAGAAAAAACAAGGATGTCATCCACAAACATGACATTGATGTAATTGATCTTCTGGTGAAACACCCTCTTCATTAGTTCCATAAAAACCATTGGATCATTGGTCAATCTGAAGGGCCTGACTAGATACTCAAATTGAATGTACCTGCATTAGAAGGATGTGTATGGGATATCTACCTCTTTCACCCTGATTTTATGGTATCATGAATGAAATTTAATTTTCTAGAACCATTTTACCCTTAAATTGCTCAAAAAAAATCTCCTATTCATGGCATGTGATATTTTTTCTTGATGTATACTTTATTCAACTTCCAGTAGTCAATGTTCAATCAGGGGGACCCATCGACCTTCACTGAAAATAGAACAATAGTGACCCAAGGATATATTCTTGAGAAAATGAATCCTATTGATTGTAAGTCATCCAAATAAATCATTAATTACCTCAATTTGGTGGGAGAATATGATACAAGGGAAGAGAGATTAGTTTTGTTCTCTACAACAAATCAATTGAGAACTCTGCATCCCGCTATGGAGGTAAACATAAAAAAGAATCTAGGAATACCTCTACAAACTCATCCATTGCATGAGGTATTCCACCTTCATGAGAATTATCATCTTAATATAGCATGTGTGATGATAAATGGAAGATAAGATTCCCCAACTATGGGAGTGGAGGTCCTGTGTGACCCGACGAAGGATCTCATTCTCTAAGAAAAACATGACAACTCACATCAGGTGTTACGAAGCTCACCCTCTGCCTATACCAATTGATGAGTGCTTGAAAGAGTGCCATACAATCCATGTAAATTATAATTTCAAAAAGTTAAATATCTAATACCAAGATGTCCCACTCTATCTCAACCCCTGACTCAGAAAGTGCACACGATGGGCACCTGAGACCCAGTTCCATCATCTTTCCCAGCGGCATCACCAACATAATCGCAGAAGACAAATTCTTATTTGGAAAATTCATAATGTTCAAAATATGGTATAGATTAATTAAATAAAATCACCCATATTAAAAATAGAAGAAGCTATAGAAGAAGCAATTAGAATGGTACCTCGAACAGTCGACGGTTCCACCTCTAATCTCTTTGGTTCCTGATCCAGCGCAAGAGTATTCCTAGTATCTTCTTGATAATGGCCATTATAATATGTATCATACCTAAATTAGATCTACCATGAATAGGATCCTGCCTTTCCACAACGTCCACCAAACCGAGATCCCCCTGTCCTCAACAACTCTGACGGAGCCGGAAATCCCCTGGAAGCCACTGATCATGCCCCACCTCGGAGTTGACATGTCATCCTACAAAAGAGCTGCAATTTTCCCATACCACCACACTGATAACAAGGATTATTATGAAGAGTGAATTCTGTTTGGATGTTCTCTGGCCTCCCACACTGGTGGAACATGACTGACCTCATATCAAAATCAACTGAAGAAAACATCATGGAAGGTTGTCCAGAGTTGCAACCCCTTCAATCCATGTTCCTCCTGCTTCTTTTTTATATCAAGAAAGCTGCCATTTTCCAAACATAGTAACATCCTAATTAACCATCCCTACCATTTTGTTTTATCTCTACCAAAAAATATTGTTCAACCAACTATGAATAGGTTTTCATCTTGAATAGGAAGTCTTGGGAATAGATCTCTGATGGCTGACCCGTCTCACACTTCTGGGCCTTTAGCTTCTCATTGGAGTACATTTCTTGAGAATAGCAGACGAAATCAAAAAAATGGTTTAAATACTCTATCCCAGAAATATCCCCTTGAACATGATCCATAAAATCTAAATATCGAGAATATGCCAAAACATCAGGGCAGTATTGGTCGTTGAAGATAACCTTGATGTCCTTCCAGCTCATCTTCTAATGTTTCCCGTCTTGAATCACTGATACCCACCAACCATAGTTGGGACAGTCTAATTGTAAATATTCACACTTCACCCTAACCTCCTCAGTTGTGTCCAAGAACTCAAACTTGCACTCGATTGTTTCGAGCCACTCCATTGCTTCTTAGGGTTATGTGATTCCTCAAAAATTAAGAGGATTGTTTTTCATAATATCAATGGATTTTTACTTCCTAAGACATGTCTCATCTTCCCTAACCAGAGCTACAATATGATTTTATTTCTATACTAGAGCTTGGACCTCCCAGAACACCTCCCATACATGCCTCTGATCAAGCAGTAATGGAGGACTCTCTCTTACTTTATCCCATGGGTGCATTGGAGCTTTCCAGGGATGCATTTTTCTAAAAAAATACAGCATTCACAAGAACATAAATCCGTACAACAATGCTGAAAACATCATTATTAAGATAAAATATAAATAATACAAACACATTAAAATAATAAATCAAATAACTACTCCAACCCCACCTGATGTCTACATGTAGTCTGCAGCCAACACGTCTCACCTAGAAGTGAAGTGAAAAAAACAACACCAATGTCCCATGGTGAATTGATGTCTTCCACAAGAGGTGTTGTCCAGAAACAGTATTTGCTTCCAAAACACTGAGGCCAGATAATCATAGCTCTTATCTAGCATTACATATATGAAAAAAAAATTACAACAAAAAAAATTGACTTCTCTGATACAATTTTACCACAAACCAAATCTGGTCACCATCAATACGGACACCAAACACGGCCCATGGAAAGGCCCAAAGGGAATTCACAATCTTCATGGGATTCAAATGGATCATGGGTAACATTTATAATGGATTGGGAATTATGTAACATAATTTAGAATCATTTAACAACCCAAAACAATCAATATACCAAAACATAATATTAATGCCAAAAATGCCTTAAATAAAATCTAGAACGAAACACTTAGGTTTAAACATGAAAAAAGTTGTCAAAATATAAATGTAATTAGTATAAAAAAGGCCAAGGGACTCCACATGACAAGGGGTTTTCACCCACAAGCCTTCTCTACAACACCGCACAAAGGGAAGAAACTAACGACCCAAACTACAATCACCCAAGTCCTTGCATTTACATGCATCAATCGTGATAAAGTATACTTACAACCTAGGGTGTAAGTAGGGTGTGACCCTAATCCCATCAGTATTACACATAATGGATTTCATATAGTATGAAATACAAGATGAAAAGCATGCATGTTTGTTATATTCAAGAAATGATGGAATTACATTATAATGAATGAAACTTTTAATGGCAAACCATTTTCAAAGGTAAATTTCAATGAGTGAACACAGTTAATTAAAAAATTCAATGTAATTAATTTTTCCATCCAAAAATACCCTAATATAATGATAAATACAAAATATACAATGCACACTTATCTCAGGAACACCCCCAGGAACCAGATAGTTTCATGCCCTATGTACCTCGTATCTAGGTGTAATGTAAACGTAGTAATATCAATTCAATGCATGATCTAGTAGTAGGGAACATACTAATAACATATTTTCCCAAAACATAATCAATATTGTTTTTTATTGATGTCAATGTCTAATTTCCTAATTTAAATAGGTTCAAAACCACTCTGGATCACTGGTTTACTAGTACACGTCTGTCCACCTAGATACCATGGTTTCCCCTTTCATCTTCAAATGAATTCCACATGTTACCAAAATCCAATTTCACATAATATCATCATTTATGGTCACCCACATAAAAAATAGTAGCTATACATTCTTTTCAACATTTATATCACTAAATAAAATTTATAGAATTTCCATAAAACAACCTCACAAAATATAACAATGTTTTCACATAAAATCCATTGAAAACCTCACATTGAACACAATGTGAATTCCCACATTTTACCTAACAAAATAGACATCACTAATTTTTTTTATAAAACTATTTATTCAATTAAAAAATAACCCCAAATGATGCAACATAGTCTATCCCTGAAAAACATCCATTTTCAAACAAAAATGTCATTTTAGCACCATCTCTATAACAAACGCCACAAAAAATAGTTTTTACACTAGTGAACATAGAATATGAACATGAAAAATTGTAAATATATCAATGATAAATCATCCAAGAGTTATTACACATGTAATCACCTACCGAAATATTCAAAACCCAATTTCTGTTTGCAAAAGTTCACCCACACCACCGCCGCACCATATGGGAGATTAATAAAATCTAAAAATACAATATTAGACCCAGAAACTCAAGATCAAACTCTGTGTTCAATTTCCTACATGCTAGAAAATAGGAACATTTAAAATAAATTGATGAAACCCTATAAAAATGGATGAATCCCTAATAAAATTGTTGGAGGAATGAACCCCACTTACTTGAATGATCATAAATAAATCGCCCCAAAACCACCAAAAGAAAAATATCCCAGGAACCAAAAAATATCAGACTAATAAAATGAGGATAAGTAGGTCATGTAATAACCCATATTTTAAATGTAGATTTTAATTATATTTAATTATTACGAGCCTGCGAAAATTGACAGTAAGGGATTCTAATGCCCAGTTTACAGAGTCTAAATTTATGAACTTTTTTATGGTATGTTATTTAAATGCAAGAGTGTATTTTTCTAACTTTTGAACTATTTCTTAGTTTAACAATCTAAGAGAACCATTGAATCCTCATCTCTAGGAATCACATAAGGAAGGATTCACTTTGACTGTAGTAGGTCAGTAGAAAAAGATTGTTTTTGGAAATTTAATAAAAATAACAAAGTTAATTTATTTATTTATTTTTCTTTTCCTATAATGAACAAGCGGTGATGGTGGGACTAGTGACATTTCAAACCATTAATTGGCTTTTCGCATCAATATTTATGACACCATTGTTAGAACATAAGAGGTTCATTAATTAAATTAACCTTATATGTTCCCAACGGCATTACCCACCTCTTCCCCTTCATATTTATATGGAGATTGGGGATTGGTATTGGCATGGCATCACCAAGCGAAGATATTCTGGTAAAGTACCGTGACACCAACCACATAGAGTACAGGCTCAGATCCAATGAGTTGTGATGACCATCACCGAATCACAAATTATGAACACCGATGCTTCCTCAAACAGAGGCATTCTCCAACGGTCATGAGGTAGATTCATTTCATATCTAATTTAAAGACTTTTTCAATCATTATGTTACCACCTTTCTTTAATGATAATGCAGAGGGTTCAGGCTAAACGAACAAGGCCCAGACCCTCCGCCTTTTGTTGAAATTTGATGTGTTATTCGCAATCAATTAATTCAAGTTGGAAAAAAACCCATAACGACGGGTTTAGTGATGAACATGGTGCCTTGGGGAGTCTGTTGGTACCATTGGATTGAATAGCGGGCCATCGTAGCTCCCATGGTGACCCACAGAAGATTGTTGGCTCGGCACCGATATGGAAGCACCCGTGACTGGTGTCGATGGGTGACAGCGGCAGTCAGCCATGAAAAATGTTACGGCGTGCAGATGCATGCCACCAAAGAATTGGGACATGTTATATAACTGTGGTGGACAACGGAAGATGGCATCAGCCGACCGCGCTCATTCCTGCACTGCTAAGGATGGACACAACCCGGAGGCAACATAGGTTGTCCATGACCCGCTCCATGCGGGTCTCATGGTTGACATATCTGTGACTCATGGTGCCACCACTCGGGTTCCTGAATAGAGACCCCCCCCCCACCCCCACGCCAACTCGGGCAGGCCCTGCACCAGAGGGTCGTGCCTCTAGTGAGGAACGCCCCACCAAATCTTGGGTCGCATGCGCCCAGTGGGGTGAGACGTCTGAGGGTCGGTCTGTACCCTCTACAAGGAAAGGCAAGAAAGCCCTGCGGGTTGTGCCATTCGTGGGGCTGGCCGCACAAGCCCAGCAGGCTGCGCCCCTCTATCGATCGGGTCGCGCAAGCCCAGTGGGCTGCGCCGCCCAAAAAGGTCGGGCGGTCCGCAGCCTAGTGGTCTAAGCCCTCCACGACCCCGCCTCGGCCGGTTCAGACCCAAACTAGGGCGGGTCGACCCGAACCTGGTCGGGTCTGTCCAACCCTGTCAGACCAGACACGGACCCAACCATGCCCATTTTCAATTAAAAGTCCATAACATGTGAACCAGGCATCTGTACGATGAACCATCATTGGAACATAGAACCATGAAGTGAGAAAATTATTTTGGTATACTCCACTTGAGTTTAGGAGAATGTTGGAGCACGACCTGGTTGGAACAAACTCAAATACAACCAGGACCTCAGTACTAAAACGTTTATAAGTCACAGGTCGGGCGTCCGATTGATGTGTTGTATGTAGCATTGTAACTCTTAAGACATGGCGGTCCATTGGGATACATTTTTGTGGAACTTCATGTATGTTTAAGTACGACCAATTTCAATAGGAGCGGATAATCTTGGAATCAACTGTGCTTAGTGAGGCAATCTCATGGCTGGATGTGACGTGAACAATGAAGATCGATCCAATGTGGGTTAGCATCTATCGATCCTGTGTGGGTCAGTTCTTAGTGATCATGTGTGTGTCAGTGCTTAGCATTTCAAGGTGGTTTAGTAGCTATCGATCTTGTGTGGTTTAGTGCCTACTAATAATGTGTGGGTAAACATCAATCGATCTTGTGTGGGTCAGCAGTAGAGCCTCCTGATAGAATAAGATGATCTAGATTTACGATTAATCATTTGTACTTATGTACAAATGGATTGACACTCCCATGGGATATGTTTTTAGAATTAATAAACCATTCATAAACCATCATAAAGTATTTAAATATAATATGGCTATGAATAACATAGGATGAACCGAGGGTGTCTTATATTAAGGAATGTGTCTTGATTTAGACATCTAATAAGTAATTATTTTCAAGGCTATGTCATTTTCCTCTATGATATGTAATGAGAACACTTTACTTTTGGTTTTAGTCAATATAGGTAATCGAAAGAAAATATATTAACATTGAATATGATTGAATATTTTCTTATGCATAGTCATGTGGGATGATCAATTGAGTTGTAGATATTGTGATAATTCCTAATCAGTTTTTATGGAACATGATTAACAATTTGTACCTTAACCAACTCTCAAACTAACCAAGGAACAAAAATAAGAATTTCATTGGGAGTTCAAAAAATGAGGACCATGGAAGAAAAAATAATTCAGTTACATTGTGTCTTGATTTTTGAAGGGACCACCTAAGTGAATTTGATAGAGAAATAGGAATATTTTTTGACTATTGAAAATAAGGGAAAAAAATAAAGTGACATAATAGAAAAAATGACGAATTTAGTTAATGAAATTGATGAGAATGTTGGCCTCTTTACGACATAATCAATTGTTAGGTGTTTTATGTGTGGGGTAAATGGAAATTATACGACTTCATGTCCCAAGAGGAATGATCTCAAAGGGGACTAGAATGGTAGTATGAGTAATAGTTACAATGGTAATGACGAAGGGACTATTGATGAAAAGTAAATAGATTTAGGTATTATTTAATTGGATGAGGTTTCCAACCTAATAGAATAATAATGATGTGGGATAGAAAAATATTTTATATATTCAAATTTAAGATATATGCTATGTGAATGGTGAAATATATAAGGATTTTTCACGTTGCGTTTTTTGTTGTGGATTTACTAGAACACATTGAATTGTTCTTATGGAATAGAAAAGTGATATAATGGTAGGGTGATTTCCCAGTAAAAATCATGATTAAGGGAATGATAAACTGTAATATGTCCCTCATGTAATGTTAATGTTTTTTTAATAAAGAAATGTGTGATATATACAAGTAATTTGGAATGTACTTATCACCATGGAACTAATTAAAGGCTTATTGACTTGAATTTTATGCTATCATATATAAAGTTTACAACTTCTTGGATTTATGGAATATATCCAGTAATCTATAGAATAATGAAAAATTCACGTTTTCCATATGTATTTATGGTAATTTAGGTTATTACCATGTTTTATGAGATATATAATGAGGGTATTCACATGTTTATAATGTGACAATAAATGGATATTTTTTATATATGGGGAAATCAATGTTAACCTTATTTATTGAATCACTCTTTTTAATGTTATATATTTTCATATTTCAGCTGGTTTGTAAGGTTAACCATTCATGAAAATATTATGATAAACTTTGGTGGGTGTATTTATGAACATTGTTTTTGTTGAATACATTGGTTAGACATATATTTAGTGATTAACCTTATTCCAATGATGCCTATCAAATTTATTTTGAAAATTATATTAGTATGGTTTTACAAAAGGACACTGTGTATATTAGGTTTCATCCTATAATGTTAGGCAAAGCCGCATGTCTTAAACTGATGACTGAATGACAATAAGGCTTATATGACTACCATTAGACTATGTCATGTCCTAGTTAATATATAATTATTTTTAATGAATAATAATTTAGGATGAAACAATAGTTTTACTATTTCTATTTATAGATTTATGTATTAACTGTGTTGATTTTTATGTATAATTATAGATAAATAGTTATTCTTTTCAATCTTTTATGAGCCTAGAAATCTATTAAAATTTTATTTTAGAAATTTGGGCATCAATGTTGAAAAACATTTCTTTTATTTCCCATTCCTTTGCTAATATAGAGGCAATGTGCCCATATAGAGGCAATGTGCCCATAAGGGGCGCTTCGAATTCATTATGAGATATATAATGAGGGTATTCACATCTCTATTGTATTTTTCTAGGTTGCAACCACTTTGTTCTCTAATTTTGTTAATGTCTTGATGTTTGTGAAGTCTTGGTCCCCCCCCCCTTACCCATAAAAGGAGGCATATCTAAAATGAATAAAATTTTGGTATTCAGTCCGTTCTGTCTGGCATCAATGTTACGTTCTAGATGTCCATTACATGAAGTATGGATGAATTAGAAATTTATAAAATCACAACTAAAACAGTGAATGATTAATTATATAGATATATCATTTATTTACATTTACATATATTCTTGGTCAATAAAATAATTACTAAATGTCAGGATACTGATCAAAAGATAATATTTTTTTCCTATTACCTTTTTTATCCATTTTTCTTATAAATCATCTCATATTTATGACTCTAAGGCCCTTAACTTTTCCTTGATCATTAACTTTTTTTTGATTGATGAGATCAATATATACAAATAAATATTTATTCCTTTTCTAGATGTCCAAGATTCACTCCCAACCTATGTTCTCGAATATGGGACCCCATTTATATGATACATTGGGAAACCGTTAGTGTCCCATCATTCCCCTTCTATGGGAAGTTCTATTACTCATTTTTGCGATTTTAATCTATATGAATGACACATTCTAGTATTAAATATTTTATAACCTATAAAATTTTCTAGGGTTAAATTTATTTTAAAGGGGATATAATGTAACACCTCAATACATTGTGAATGTTTTTTTAATTAATTTAAACTTTTTGACATTCATCTTTTTACAAGATACTAAAAATAAATTATTTCGTATTAATCTACTATGTTTTGATTGAGTTAGATGAAAATATTTTTGAATCTTACACAACAAATAATATAAATATTATATTTCTCTACACGGAAGATTTACATTAGCTTACATTACATGCAACAATGAATTTCCTTGATGGCTTGTGTAACACTCAATATCTAGCTTTATAGAATAAGAGTATATCTTTAAAATGTTATTATTTAATATATTATTATATTAACTACCTATTCAATTTGTGGTTATTAATATTATTATCTAATTTATTAAAATATATAGATTGAAAAAAAATTAAATGAATTTATAGGTAACCAAATAATTACGAATGTGTATGAAAATTGATTTAATATTAAAAAAATTTATTATTATAAGATTCCATGAAAAAATAAAATAAATAAATTATAATTATTGGTTGAAATTAATGTAATATATATTTTATATATTCAATAAAAAAATTTATATTCATCCAATATATTTGATAGAAATAAGGTATAAACAAACTCAATTTTATGCATAAGAAACCTATTTTTAAATAAATGTAGTTTTACCACCTTTTAATGGAGACCCATTTTAAATCAAATTTTATGAACTATTATAGATTTAATATTTAAAAAATAAACAATATCATTGTACCAAAAATATATAAATTAGGTTTGGATAAATTTTTGCTACTATTTGGTAAGGTTGCTTTTTTTAATGAATCGATAAAAATTACTAGATTTTAATTAAAACCAAATTTTTCATATATTTTTTTTATAAGGTTGAATTATATTTTATATATTTTTTGAAATTTTTAATAGAAAATAATTAGATCAATTAATTACATGTAGTTCATGGGAATGAGTTTCATAATGAAATTTAATATAAAATCCTAGAAATCATTACAATGTTTTTACTTTAAAAATGATCATTGTTGTTGAGACTACTGAATTAATTTTAAATTAATCGTTTCCACTTATGTGACTAGTATTTCAAAAAATGGATTACAAAGACAGCCAGGATTCCACTACCTGATCACGAGGATGATCCACAGGGTGACAAGATATGGGTATATGGATTTGTACTAGAGACACCACCTCTAGGTGGTGTACTTGATATAACACCACCTGTAGTGTAGTAAATGGTACTCGTAGGAGCAGTGGATGAGGTTTTTATGTTGAGTGAACATGATGAGTTTTAGTCATAGAGAACCCCGTAGTTATAAGGAGATCCTTACATTCGGGTGGATTCATGCTAGATTAGGTGGTGATCATGTTTTCCATGCAATTATGACACCATTAGATCATATGGTGTTCCTAGAGGTGATCCTTCTACATGGATTAGTTAGGTGATAGAGGGGTTTAGATTACCAAATATTATGATCAGGAGGCTCTTCTATGGATATAGTTTGTGAAACATTATTAGATTACGGGATATGACCATAAACTCTATGGTTTATGCATTCTGAGGTGCTTCTATAGTTCTCGAAGGACGATGTGTTAGTGTCAGAGTATTCATCTAGGCATGCCATCCTCATTAGGTACTTGATGGATATGATACATGAATAGTTAATCAATACTCAGACCATTGAGCAAGGTGTGTTTTCAGAAATCCAAGCTAACGTTATAACTGTTTTAATACCAAATTATGTTAGAGTGATATAGTGAAATTCTGTGGTTGAATGTCATTTGGCAGAGGGGATACAACCAGTTGATGTCAGTAGTGGGAAAGCAAGAGCGGAGACCTTTAGAGTAGGAAGATGATGTCAATATTTAAGACTTGGACTTGTGAGAAGTTCTAAGGTGAGGTCCCTAGATAGGGGATCTATAGCTCAAGGACCATAGTGTGAGTTTATTCATCCTAGAGAGAGGATACACTTTTCATGAGATGGAAGGGGAAATTTCACTGGAGATTATCCAGCACGTCATGCTGCTGATAAGGGAATGGTGGATTGGCCACAAAGATCAAGATAATTATATGAATAGATAAATCATTATGGTAGAAGATGTATAAGAGTATTTGGACAAGTAGGAGGAGGAGGTATACATTTCTACATGATACTAGCACTAGCCCCATGTGGTTCACACCAAGATCGGGCAGCTAGAGGATAGAGGACAGGGTAACTGCATGTGGTCAAGGCATACGACCCAAGGGCTGCATGAATTCATGTAGGTATGTTTGGGTCTAATCATAGCTGACATATTAATAGACATATGTTCAAATCATTATTCTTTTTCATGGATCTTGTTTGAGGCCTAGAGTTTCTAGTTAAACCATTGACTTTACCCTTATGGATGGATATCCCTACGGAAGGAGACTTGATAATCCCACCAGTGCAGATAGAGTTATCTGATAGTTGAGGTAAGAGTTTCAGTTAGAAACTCTTATCAGCCACGTTGAGACCTTACAATGTTTATTTGGATATGGAATGGTTATCCATAGTTCATGATCCAATTGACTGTTTTAGGAAAAAGGGTACAGAATTTCCATAATGATGAATGGGGTTTTCCAAGTTTGGTGAAAAAGGAATCCCATAATTTATGTGATAGACTCATGAACCGAAGGGTGCACCATATCACTATTGATTCATATATCCTTTTCCTCAAGGAAGGGGATTTTATGAGTTTTCAGTTCCAATCAATATTGGTGGAGTACGTGGATGTATTTCCCTGAGATGTTTACAAGTTTACCTCCCTAGAGTGAGATACAATTCTGCATTTTTCTACATCTTGATATGGCACCGATATCTGTATCAGTATATCACATGGATTTATTAGAGCTTCACAAGCTGAGGGTGCAGTTTGAGGATGTATAGAGGAAGGACTTAGTATGTCCCATTGTTCGAGGTTATTTCTAGATTACCAACACTTTTACCAAGTTATCATAGATAATGTGTATCCAAAACCAAATGGTCAGTGAAATCATAGATTAGTTTAAAGGAGATTACTTTCGCATGGATTGAAAGGTTCATGTAGGCTTTTCAGTAGTTAAGATAGAGTTTTAGGAGCATCCTGAACATGAGTTTTCCAGAGTAGGTAGTTGAGACCATAGTGTTATACGATGCATCAAGGACCAGACATGGTTTTTTCATTATGTAGAGGGAAGTGGTGATTACCTATGGTTCATATCAGTTGATACCACATCAGAAAAACTACATTACCTAGATCTTGAGTTAGGAATGGTAGTATTCTCATTGAATATGTAGAGACAATACTGTATGGGTAGGAGGTTTATCATCTAATAAGTACATGTGAGTCTTAATTATATATTTTCTCCATAGGTTTTGAACTTGAGATGGAGGTGATGGCTAGAGTTCTTTTAGGAAAATGAGTTGTAGAATGTTTATACTCCTGGAAAGGGAAACATGGTAGCATATTATCTCAGTAGGATATCTATTCTTATGTTCATTAAATAGGCAACAGAGTAGTTGGTTGCGTTATAGTTATCCTTTGTGGGTATAGATGATACATATTACCTTTAGTTAGTGGTTGTTACCCCTCAACTCTTATAGTTAATCATGGAGGCATGAATTGGTGATAACAATGGTGAGACATTATGTGATCAATTGTCCACATGGAATTCCCATGATGGATATTTGAATGGCTGGGAGAACGTCGTTCCTTTTAGAGGATGTGTACTAGTAACAGTGGATGCCTATAGTGGTGAGATGTGTTGGGATACGTTGGTGGGTGTCAAGGAAGACACTTATTGTAAGATCACATTTTTCAACGTATGATATGTTTTCTTTCGATTCTGTTTAAGCCCTTTATTTTTGTCAATTAAGTGTTTCTAAAATTCCATAACAAGGCTCATGGGTGTTCCAGTGGTTTACAACATGAAAAAAGGGGAAAACGAGTTTTCTGGGAAAGTCGATCTGTCTATGGATAGTTAGACCTACCCAAGCTGAAAACCTAGGTAAAATGTATGAAGGAAGTATTTTTGGTCATTTTCCTTTGCAAGGTTTAGAAACCTGTGTAGGTAAACCATGTAGGTAATCTGTGTAGCCCATAAATTTTTAAAACATAAAAAAAATCCAATACGGGTAGTTAAGTATGAACAAGGTATTTTCATCCTCCTCCACTCTTGCAACCCTAAGAATGAGCCAAAAATTCCAAGAGGTCCTGAAGCTTTTTATCCTTCAATATTAGACTGTTTGGATTGTCTTCGGTTGTGAAATTTTTATCTGTGTACGCCCAAATCCCTCCTTTATTATATTTTGTGTAGGGTTGATATATTTTTATTCTTTCCATCTGAAGTAATAAAACATTTATTTTATAGTGAGAACCAGGTTTATGCTTAAAATTTCAGTTGAATTGGGATCTAGGGCCTTGATTAAGGGTGAGTTCACCTATGAATTGAAGGTATTTGGTAACATGTATTATACCTTGGTTTTTTTAGAGATTCATGGATGTATGGTTTCATTCATGTGTCCATTATTGATGATTCATTGATTCCACCAATGAGATTTGTTTTATTAGGTGCCAAAATAATTAATTGAACCCCCACATGATCCCAATGGGATGCAAGGATGATATATTGACAAAATTAGGGCTACCCATGGGGTGTGACAGCCCTCCCATTTGGGCTAATGGAAAAGTTTGGTGTGAAATTGGCTCATAATAATATATAGACTTAATGAACAGGATAACTGGAATATGTAATGAGTTTTAATGGAGGGTGTCTAGTTGTGTCTGATGTGGTTAAAGGATAAGGGATTGTTTTTTTTCATTTGTATTCATTTCTTGGGAAAATGGGAATATGATAAGGAATAAAGATTACACATGAATATGATTAGTGAGATAGTCATGGGAAATGGGAATGGGGATAAAGTGATAAGTAATATAATTGATGAATGTTTATTGGTTTGAGGAAAAATGTTAATTTTACATTTATTGTTATTTTTGTGATGGTGTAAATGATAATGGATATTCTTTTTACGAAATGGTTAATTGTGGTGAATGATAAATAAGCACATGCACATGTCTTGGTAGAGTGGGGTATGGACATGAGGTTCTACATCCACGGTTCGATTTAGACCATGGTTCTAGCTCCACCACCAAAATGCACGGTTTATGGAAGGGTACAAAGTTCTATTCCCCTAATGGTTGCATTCCACCTAACCCAAGGCCTCGAAATGTGGATTATGAAGTTGTTATAATTTGATATTGAGTGAGACAAGACAAGATTTGTATTCCCATGTTCTTGAGAATATTAGAACAATCATAATCCATTGAACACATTAAAATGGTATATTAAACTACTAAATTTCAAATTAGTGAAACTGGATTCAATAGAAGTCTAATTTAATAGAGCATTATATAGATTGTCTTATCCAACTGTTTACCTTTATTTTCAATTATTTATAACTTGCATGCACTATATAATTTTTCTGGATATTTTGTAAACAACATTGGTGGTGGCCTATAATGTCATACTGGCACTCTATTCATGCCACTATTGGGTACCTGAGCATCTTTAATTCTAGCAGGCCATGGCAAGGGAAAGGGCCCTATGCTAGGGAGTTGAGATGGAAATGGGACATGTATGGGTGAGGTTCCAAACTCGTTGTCTGGACCATTTTTGGGATCCTAAATTTTGTCTTTCTTTTGGGGTTTCGTTCACTTGGCATTGTTGTGTGGCGTGACCTATTTACCATTGTATATGGTTGTACCTAGTTTTGGAATTGGTTATTTACTAATGTTATTTACCATTCTCTATTTTTTCTTCTAATTAAAATATTTTATATTTTCTAATACTCTAGTAGATAGGGTATTGTATCCCCATGTACCCCATTAGACCCTTACTCATAGTTGGAAACCTCTGTCTTATAGGGAGGTGCGCTGGAGTGTAGTGACCCAACTCGGGGCATAGGATTAGTAAATTATGGGTCGGGGTCATTGCAAAGTGGTATCTAAGGAGGTTATTTTCACTTTCTTAAAATTTGTGTAATGTTATACAAGAGGTTATTAAAGAGTCGGTCCTTGTTAATGAGATTGTTCTTGGGAGTATCTAACCCATGTACAAGGGAACCCTGAAGTCACCCTAGGAGGGGATGGATGTTCTTGTTATGTGTTGTTATATTTGATGATATTTCACCACTGGGTGATGAACATATTGTGTGATTTCATGGTTTTGTGATATTTATATGATGAACATAATGGGTTATGAGGTTTTTCATTCATTCATCATTCTAGGCAACCATTTTGGTATGTGACATTAATCATGGTAGACACACACACATGAAGGGTGTGCAGGATATCAAGGTTAGGATGCATTTATTTTTATTTAAATGTAATGAAATTTTACCTAATGGAATTATTTTAATGGGTTAAAAATAAATTCAAAAGGGTAATTAGTAATTAGAAAATGGGGCTTAACAAAGAATAAAATGTGGATTAACATATTGAAGAGTAAACTAAAATATATAAACTATTTGGAATTGTGTAAAAGATAAGGCTTGTAACCCTATGAATTAGATACCATGTTATCCATGGCCTTTTTGAGAGATGGCCAAGTGTACCGATCCAGTTGTGAGTGGTCTCCATGGGTATAAAATATGAATTAGTTTAGTTTTGAAAATTTACAAGCCTACCAATATCTCTTTCCTTCTCATAAAAGTGTTATGGTTGTGTTTTAAAGAACATGTTTGGAATTGTAGAGAAATGTAACTTTGAAGACGTGTGCCATTTGGGTGATATGAGGACGTTTCTAAGAATGATCCTATAGGAGTAGATAACGAGAAATTGGTTATCCAATAAGATAGGGAAGAATGGTTCTGGTAGAACTATTCTCATTTTATAAAGATGATGGAATGATACCTTGGGTAGTTTTCACCGAGTATTTCTGAGTTGGCCAGGGAGTTTTAGCTGCCTCATCCTCTGAACAGTAATGGAGATGGTTGGCTAGAGGTAGAAAAGTTTTTGATGGAGTCCATTCAAACTATTCTTGGCCATCTATAGACAGCTATTGAGAAGCGAATAAAGTTGGTAGCCTATATGCTGAGGGGTAAAGAAAAAAATGTTTGTGGGACATCATGGTCCAAAGGAAGTAGGATGATGGAATGATATGGAAGTATTTTTAAAATAAGTTCCTTGAAAACTTCTAAAACCAGATGTTGAGGCATTATAAGGATATGTATTTCAGGATACTGTCTCAATGGAATAGTTGGTAATGGGATATTTCAACTGTATCATCGATATGATATGTTTTGTTCTGATATTGACAGGATACGGGGGAGCCGTAGTGAAATGCTTCTAGGACTGGCTGTGACACGCGATCTGATCTCAGGACAATATATTTCTTCTGAAAATATTTTCTGAAGTGGTGGATCAAGAACATATATCAGAGGATAATTTGAAGGGAGATTTAGGTAGTGAACTTGTGGAGCCAACTGGGTGAGCACGTTGTGCGACTTCTAATAGTAGGAAGCACCGTTTGTAATATGTCAGCATGGAGGAAGTGCATAGAGAAATCATAAGAGGGGGCCAGCTTCTTAGGTTGGAGACCATGTCTTCTATTATTAATGTTGAAGGATGGCGCATAAGCATGACCAGTGTCCCTGTCCACCGGTCGATTTCCAAGTATACGATGTGTTAGGCCATGTGCGAAGGATCTTCCCGAACTCATGACAGTCAGGAATGATGTTGGTCAGAGGAAGATGCTTAATGTATGAAGAGGGTGGATTACCCCATATCAAAAAGGTGGTTGGAGCTACAACCGTCGTACTAGAAGAGGAGGTGGATGTGGATCTATGGGGTGAGATTGTACTTACCAATAACATACAACATTGGAGGGTACTCAGGATGGAACCCAAATTAAAGGGGGAGGTAATTTCCATTTAGTTATGGATATACATAAAGGTGATGAGGCATGTCCTTATACTATTTGAGGTATGATTATTGTAGCTTACATGCTTTCTAGTGTTTTATTAGATATAGTTTCTACACATTCCTTTATTTCTTCTCAGTTCGTAGTTCTATGGGGCTTACCCGTGGAGACTGCTTATGGGGTACCATTTCTTGATATCTACTATAGGGCTGGGTGTCATTTTATGTGGGATCCATTTTTCCTAAAGATGTCTGTTTTCAACCTAATATTGGGAATGGACTCGATGGAATTATATCAAGCTCATGTTGATTGTTATTGACATTGGGTAACATTTAAATCTATCTATAAAAGCACTTATGTCCTTCTATGGGACTGGGATACTCGATAGATCCGTACTGGCCCACTATGCTAGAAGTTGGGGGAACTCACTACCAAAGTGGCATACCTTATGTTGGATGATCAAGAGAAAGGACAACCAGTATTCACTTTTGATGTGGAATAGTTTTATGACATGTTTCCTGAGGATTTCTCGGGGCTACCACCAAGAGATATGTTGTGTTTAACATCAAATTTCTACCAATATTTGAGCAAGTTTCCATTCCACCCTATACAATGGTTCTATCAGAGCTCCGTGAACTAATGGTTTAGTTAGAGTAATTATAGAGTTAGTTGTTTATACATCCTAGTACATCACCTTGGGTCACTTCTGTATAGTTTTTTAAGATGTTTTATGGATAAATAAGTCTATGTGATGATTAAATGATGTTGAACTAGATAACAATTAAGAACTGATACCCTCTTCCTAGATTCGATGACCTATTCAATCAGCTCATATGTGACTATATGTTTTTCAAGAATGGTTTGAGATAAGGATACAATAAATTGAGGGAGAGGACTTCTGGCATAATTTGAACATATTTCTGAAGAAGTTACAGGTTGTATGAATTTTTGTTTGTGCCTTTTGGATTGACTAATGCACCAGTGGTGTTTGTGGCCATGATGATCTGGATATTTCCCCTATATATGGATCAGTTTGTAGTTGTCTTTATTGATGACATATTGGAGTAATTTAGAACACATTATGATAATTTCAAACATCTTTAAATCATCTTGAGTACACTAATAAAGCATAATCTTTAGGAAAAGCTATGAAAGTGTCAGTTTGGATTGATGAGTTGCACATTCTAGGACACATCATTTCGGAGATAGGAATGTCGGTCGATCTAGAAATGGTGTAGGCTATGTTGTCTTTAGAGAAGCCCAAGAACCTCTCTGATGTTTGGATTTTTCTAGGTTTTTTGACTTATAATCGAATGTTTATTTGATATTTCTACCATTTGGTAGAGCTTATTATATGGCTAACCAAGAAGGGGGCAATGTTTGATTGGTTAGAGTCATGTGATTATTCTTTTTAAGAGTTGTATAAGTGGTGGAATACCGCATAGATTTGGATCTCCACCCAACTTGGTAAGATGTATAGAAAGTTTTTTGATGGTTCTAATGTTAGACATGGGGAAGTGGTGATGTAAGAGGATCGTGTTTTATCTTAAGGGTTGAGATATTTGAGGCCGCGTGAAATGAATTGTCCTAATCATGACCCGGAGCCATCTACTCTGATTCATGCCTTAATGTGTTAGAGGAATTTCTTTTTTCGAGAACATGATACAGTTTTTACTGACCATAAAGGTCTCAAATACTTCTTCTCTCAGCGGGGATTGAATCTATGGCAGCGACGGTGAGTTGAGTACCTACGGTATTTGGATATTTAGTGGGTTTACACACTAGGGAAAGAAAATATTGTCACTGATTCTCTAATAGGGAAGACTCAGAACTATGTTATTTAAGTATCCAGATCAAATTTGGTGATGATGGACTTGTATACTGAGGTTCACTTGGAGTTACATGATGGGAACATACACATGACCCAAGCTTATATTGTAGTTGTGTTTCTAATTTTGAGCTGAGTTAAAGAGGGTCATCAGGTAGACCCAAAGTGTTCTGCTGTAAAAGAAAGTCTTGAAGGTGGGAATTCACCTTCTAATGGTACTTTCGATGCTGATGGAGTTTCTAATGTTTATGGTCATGTTGTGGTGCCATCATATGTACAAGATAGTAGATGTGACAGTTTAATGGTTCAATGTGGGAAGTGCATCCAAGATTGGATAAGATGTACCATGATATCCATAGGTAGTTTTTGTGGCCAGGAATGAAGAATGATGTGGTGAGTTTTGTGGATTGATGAATTGCCTGTCAGCTGGTGATGGTAGAACATCGACATCTAGGTGGGTTGTTTCAGTCATTTCCAATTACAGAGTATATGTGGAATAAAGTCATGATATACATTGTAGTGGGTCTTCTATGAACACCTCAGAAGAATGTTCGTATTTGGGTGGTGGAAGATCTTCTAACAAAATTGGCTCATTTCATACCGATGTAGGATACATATGATGTATTCCATTTGGGGGAATATTATGTTCAAGAAATTTTACAATTTCATGGTGTTCCATGAACTATAGTTCCATATCGTGATCCATGTTTCACCTCATGCTTCTAGAAGGGACTAGAGAGGGTAGTTGGTACCCAGGTGTTTTTGAGTGTGGCTTTCCACACACATACTGACATGAAGATAGATAATACAATTTAGGTATTAAAATACACATTGAGATCATGTGTTTTAATTTTCAGTGGTTCATAGGAAAAAAAGTTGTGGTTTGTTGAGTTTTCTTATAAAAAAAATCTTTAAGGCTATATCCCGAATTAATCTTTTTGAGGGACTTAATGGGAGACTATGTAGAACTCTTTTGTATTAGTTAGAGGTTGATGATTTTGAGCTGTTAGTACTGATTCTTGTGCAATAGATGTTCGAGATCATTTTATTGATTCAAAACCATATGGAAATAGCTCAGAGTAGGAAAAAGAGATATTAATATTTGTGTCTTAGACCTCTTGAGTTCATGGTGGGAGATAGTGTGTTCTTTCGGGTGTTTCCAAGGTTGGGTCACCATAGAATTCATAAGTGGGGAAAGTTGGATCTTAGATATTTTTAATTATTTGCGATTCTGGAGAGGGTCAGACCCGTGGAATACTGGTTGGATCTTCCACAATGGTATAGTTGGATGCATGATGTATTTCATGTTTCCCAACTCCGACAGTACCACCCCAATCTGTCTCATGTGTTAAACGTCATGGAAGTCGAGTGTGAGGCTGATGATTCCTTTAAGGAACACCCAGTTCATATTGTGGATCAAAGTGAGAATGTTATGTGGAGAATGGTTGTTCCCTTGGTTCATGTTCTATGGTATCCGGGAAACATTCATAAAGAATCATGGGAGTGAGAATCAGATATATGGGGTGACTGAACCGACTTCTTGCCTTTAGAAACTCAATAACGGTTAGAAGGAGTGGGTCTAGGACAAGTCATTATAAGGTTGGGATGTTTTAAGATCCCGTATTTTTTTGATAAGATATATCTTACTTATGTTCTAGTTTAAGACCTTTATTTTTGTCAATTAAGTGTTTTCCTAAGTCTTTAAGAATGTTTGGGGAGTAACGGGGGTTCAGTGCACACAAAAAGGGGGAAAATGAGTTTTAGGGAAAAGTCACATGGTTTAAACATGGTTAGACCTAACTGTATAGACAGCCCAGTTAAACTGTACAAAAGAAGTATTTTCATACAGTTGCCTCCACACAATTTGCGCAAAATTTCACAAACTATGCAAGTAAACCGTGCTGCCCAGAAATGTATAAAAAGGTATAAAAATACCATTACGGGGAATAATGTACCATCTCAATTATAACCTCCTACTAACCTCTTGCAACCTTAAGAATGATATAATTCTCACAAGATCTCCTAAGGGTGATTCTCCTTCAATTATTTTTTGTTTGGAGTGTCGGCGGTGGTGAAACGAAGATCTGGGTAAGGCTACATCCATTATGGATTCTTTTTCTTGTTTAGGGTTGCTATCTTACCCTTATCTCCATAAAAATAGATAAAACCTTTTTCTTCCAGTGAGATATCGGTTGAGGATTCAATTATATGTCAAATCGGGATCCATGGTCTTGATTAATCATGCACTCACCCACAAATTTATGGTAGGTGGTCTAAAAGACATATCCCTTGGTATTTGTGGAGAATTTTTCATGTAGGGTTTCATTATTGTTTATCTTCTTGATGTGTTTTTTATTAAATTAATGTGATGTTCTGTATTGGGTGCCTAAATAATTAATTTAAAAACTCTTTATCCCCATGGGATGCAAGGAAGATGGTTTGATAGAATATGGGCCACCCATGGGGTGTGTCGGCCCTCTCATTTGGTCTAACAGAAATGTAATGTGTGAAATTTACTTGTAATAATATAGATAATTAACAAGTGGGGTAATTGGTTTATGTATTGAGTTGTAATGGACAGTGTCTAGTTGTGTCTAATGCGGTAAAAGGCTAAGGGATTATTTGGTTGACATTTAAATGTGTTAAATGGAAAAAATGGGTATATGATAAGGAATTAGGTTTAGAATTAAATATTATTAGTGAGTTCGGAATGAGAAATGGGAATATGGATAAACTGTAAATTAATATAAATGATGAATGTGTCAATGGATTGAGGAAAAACATTAATTTCTCATTTATTGATACTGTTGTGATGCTGTAAATGATATTGGATACGCTTGTTGTGATATGGTTAATTGTGGTGAATGATAAATAATAACATGAACAAGGCATGGTAGAATGGGGTATAAACTTGAGGTTCTACAACCAAAGGTCAATTTGTACTGAGGTTCTACCTCCAACTCCAATTGAATGTGATATGGAAGGGAAAAGGTTATGTTCCCCTAACCGTTGCATTCCACCCTGACCGAGGCTTCGATGTGATGATTATAAGGTTGTTATAATGTGATTCCTAGTGAGATAGGACTTGATTTTTATCCCCACACACTTGAAAATATTGGTACATTAATAATCCATTGAACACATGAAAATGGCAGATTAAAATATGAAATGTCTAAGTAGTGAAGCTGGATTCAATGGCATTATAATTTAATGAAGCATAGTCAAGAATTGAATATGGAACTGTTTAACATTATTTTCAATAATTTATCACTTTCATGCACTATCTACTTTTGATGGATATTATGTAGACACCATTGGTGGTTTCCTACTAAGTAATACTCAAACACTTCTTGGGCCGCCATTGGGTACACGAGCAGATTTCAGGCTTACAGGTCGGGGAAAAGGCAAGGGCCCTATGATAGGGAGTTGAGTTGGACATGGGACTTGTACATGTGATTTTCTAGACCCAGATTCTAGACCATTTTTTGGATCCATCATTTTTTCATTATTTTGGGGTTTTGTTCATTTGGAACAATAGAGTGGGATGACATATTTATTGTTGTATATGGTTGTACCCTTCTTGGGAATTTGTTATTTATGCATGTTATTTTTTTTTTGTTTTTTAATCAATTTTATGATGTGTCATACTCTTGTAGAGATGGTATAGTCTCCCCATGTATCCTATTATACCCTTAATACTAGTCGGAAACATCTGGCATATGGGGAGGCGTGCTTGAGTTCATGTAGTGACCTAACTTGGGGAACCAGTTTAGTTGATTCATGGTTGGGGATGTTACACTGTAAACAATGGAACTAGTTTATATTGGGCTTACATATTTGTATATAATCTATGTTCTTCTTTGAATCAGTTTTGTAGTTTGTCAAATCACTTTGTCGTTCCCCTATGCATAGAAGTGGATTCAATTTTAATCTGTAGGGTTCCAGGAAGGGAATTAGAAAGGATATCAATGGAATTAATGATTTTTTACCACATATGTCTAGGGTACACAATACCATCTTGGTGTTCATTGAATGACTCACCATGTTGGACACTTCATAGCTTTTCAAGAGCGGAGTTCAATTTAGAGATTGGGAGTTCTTTACATACATGGGATAATTGTAATGACCAAATGTTTTTTCCATGGAAATTACCTTCTTATAATTATTCCATATAATTATAATAAATAATAGCACGAATAACTACTCTATACTTTGTGACCTTAATACAGAATATTTTCACTTCTATGATTTTAATTTCGAAAATATGACATAAACGTTTGCGATAAGTAAGATGTTTGGAGTCTGATAAGAATGAAATAATTTTTAGTGAATAGTATCCTACCCTTATGAATAGTAACATGTCTTTTTGGATATAAATATAACCTTTAGGAATATTAAATCATTCAAAATGATAACAACCTTACACATTAATGTATAAATAAAATTCAGGCATCTTATTAGTGATAATAGACCATAGTAAAAGTATTGGTATTTTTATATGTCATAATTAATTAATTACAAATAATTAATTATTTTAAAAGAAAATTTATTTTCCTTAAATGTGTTAAAAAATTAATTATGTTATTCCTTCTGGTTTTAGGATAAATTTATAAGACGTTATGTAAATATTTGATGCATTATAAAATTAGATATCCTTTTAAAATTCGTATTTTTCAAGTAAATTATGATTTTAATTAAAAATAATATTAATCATATTTGGATAATTATTTTCAAAAAATAGAGTTAATTTTGGTATTTGAAATGTTTAAAAATTTGAGGGTTCATTTTTTGGATTTTTTTGAAAAATATGAATTTATTTTCATTTAAAAATAAAGACAATTTACGATAAGTGCTAAAACCTGAATTTCTACATGATTGTTTAGTCATGATTGTTGTAAATGGACTTTGGTTTGAACTCACATGCAATAATTACAATATTTTATCAATTAATAATCATTATTTCTTGTCTTGTGTAGAAATAATAAATAATTGTTTAATATATTAAGAAAACTCTCCTCCCCTCCTCTATAAAAAAACCCACACTACCCTCATCTCTTCACTCCATTCAAGCCTTGTTCCATACATAAATTATTCCAAAATATATCCCCAAGATCCTACCCCATGTCCATAATCCATTTTTATCCTCAAAAGACGAAATACTATCCCATTAAGAGTTCATGAAGAAATATTAAATCAAGAGATAAATTTCGCTTTTCTTTTCTTTCATTATCTCTTCAGGTTCCATTGTTCCTTTTCATTCCTAACATATCATCATCCAAATTTTATAAAAAATATATTACCTACATATAGAATAATTTTTTAATTATATCGGAATATTTTATTATTATATCTCATTTCCCATTCTATTATACGAAATAAACCACAACATTTTACGATATGTGTTAATTTATCATATTCAAGGACGACATGTCATCAATTTCAATAACCATATTCAATTATGTTCCTGAAAAATTTTTATAGTTGAACCAGACTATTATATATATTTTTTATTTAATGTGATGTTTTTTAATCCTTTTGAACATGTGGTGTAAAATATTAATACAAAACAAGTTAATTATTAGAAAAATCGCTAAATTAATCCAAGTGTTTATCATAAATGTTTTATATAATGATTCACCATCACTAAAAATAACCAAATGATTTATATAACTATTTAATATTCTATATGTTCACTAATTTCATATAACATTAATTCTATACAACCCTTCCCATCATACATGTGTATTGGAACTTGAATAAAAGTGAACCGATCATTGAAACCAAGGGAGAAAACCCTCCAAAAACAGAAATTGAACCTCTTAACTCATAAAATAGGACATTTATGAACATAATAAGGCTATAATAAATTTATAACATGTATTTTAGGTTCTTTAATTATTAAATATTGAACCTAATTTAATAATTCAGGTCATTAAGATCAATAATGGAACAACGTGAGACATAAGGTATGGGATCCTCTCTATCTCACTCTTATTCAAGAATTTCTTCTATGTTATTCCATTTTTTTTCAAAATTCGTAATTATGTGGTATGATTTAAAACCAAACACATAATAAAATTATGATATATAAAAGATTATAAAACCTTTCCCTCTTAATAATCCCTCCAGAGTACACTTGGTACCCTACCGATATTCTGTTATGAGTTCTACCCGAACCTCCATTATTCTTTCAAGTTACTCCATCGTTATTTGTATCCAAATGATATTGTATTTGATATTTTCATTTAAAACATCTTTATACTATGTATATTCATCAAACTCATGTTTCACTATCCATCCATCTTTGTCTTTCTTGGATAAACATGTTTTTAAATGACTCCCTCCTCAACACTTTTCGATAAGGAAACTCGTTTAAGGGAACTCCCCTAATTCATACCAAATTTCTCATGAACTATACCATCTATTTTAAGCCATCATTATTTTTAAAATCCATGTGTTTTTATAACGAAAATATTTTTATATCACTTTTGGGTTTTTACAAAACATTATTCTCTTTTCTATTTCAATTTCTTGTTAGTGTTTTCCTTTAAACCACACTAAAATGTTTTAATGCTAAATATTCTTAAATAATTTTTTTACAAGTTGTCACATATGTTTGACATCAATTTCCCTGAAATATTTTTATTTTACCATATGAATATCCACATATATTCTAATTCCTTTTATTTTTTGGACAATTTTATGATACACCCATTTATTATGCTTTATTAACTTATTATGATACTCATTTATTTATATGGGTGCCCATGTGTTTATGATTTTTTATAATTGATTCTACACATGTAAAACATATTCATGAAAATTTTAAGATGAGTGACCCTATATATCACTTAAATTAATTGGGTAAAGTTGAGTCTCATGATGCATTATGTGCAATGCTCTTGGAGGTTAGCCTTGACTTGTGCTACCATGGGAAATTATCTTGGTTGTTAACAAAGACTTGTTCTACTATATATGCAATGATCATTTACTTTTTCTAAAGTAATTATATATTTTTCTTCCAAATTTCAATTATTAAATGTTTATATGATCCCATATTTATATGTTTTAATCCTATAGTCCATTTTATATCATTATTTCATGATCTCTAGCCCATGTGTTAAAGCCTTATTATTATGTTTTTCCTTATTTAGCATTTAATTCATCACTTCCTTTTGGTGGTCCCTAGGTTATTATATGATTATGTAAGGGATCTAAACAAGTTAAGATCATATTATGAAGATTAAATAAAGAAATACTTTTTAGCACCATGTTTTTAATTTTATGTACCTGGTCTTCCAAGACACTATACTTCAGGATCGTTGGCCTATAATATGATGCTTCATTATATGTAAAATAATGTAATGGTATGTGTAAAAATATAGGGTCTCTAGAGTTGGTTTCATATGATGGTTTTGTTATTTTGGAGACTAAGAATATAGAACTTTAGTATGAACTATAGGGGTGAGACTAAGTAAAATAAACTGTCCCTATATTTTGGTATGTATAAAGTAAGTGGTTTATCAGTCAGATACATACCTGCCTTGATAAAAATAGGTAGGTGGATCTGGAATAGATGTATATATGGGTAAAACCCAAAAACACTACTTTTATATAGACTTGAACAGGTACTGGTGCACAAAAATGGGCCTTTATGCACTCTTTCTTTGACACTCTCGGGAGATATGCTTTAGTAAATCCATGAGCATAGTACAAACCATTGTCAAAATAATAATAAAATCTCATAATAATATAAGTTATTAAATAGATCATGGATAAAATATATTTAAACATAGGGAATTACAAGTTAGGATATACTTCTCCTTTACAAGATTGTCCTTTTATGTTTGATGTTTTCTTCTTGATTCTTAGTAGCTATGTTTTCAAGCCCTATAATTGTATGTTATTTTTCTCAATTAATGATGAGAAATATAATAACACATTCCTATAATCAATGTGATATGTAATATGAAGATTTGCATAATGATATTACAAATATGATGGGAGTGGGTGCTTAATACTACATGACAATACTTTGTCATCTGGTTCATGTTGTTAATAATGACATGAATGACATGGAATTCCATCCTTCTCCAAGGAAAGATCATGTTTCCGATGAATCCTTCATACAGAAAAGTCCTCCCATGTTTATTTGATCTTTTTATCCTCTCCTCACTGACTAGGGGATTAACATCATTGAAAATATATTATATGTCTACTAGTGTTTATAAGAAGAGAATGTTGTGATGGTGGTCTATTGTTTTGACGAGGAAGCTAATTAGTGGTGAAAACTGATCAAGAATATGAAGCCCTATGAGGAAATTTATTCCATGTATTGGGAGGAATTCAATAGAATATTTTTAAATAAATATTTACCCCGAACCCTCTATCTCAAGATGGAAAATGAGTTCCTCACAAATAATAAGAAGGAAGATGATTCAATTAGGGCATATGAAGAAACATTTACAAGGCTTGCATGGTACACCTTTAGCTTTTTCATGAACACTAAATTCAAGGTGGATCGCCTCTTTAGTGGATTAAAGTTGAGTCTATGATAATCATTGCTGACTAAAGCCTTTGACACCGATGAGGTTATTGTTTGGTGTGCCCTTAAGGATGAAATTGAGATCCAACACAATTAGTGGTAACGTGGGCCTAGCAAAAAACAGAGGAAAATGGAATCCAATGTGGGAAGTTCCAAATATAAATTCTAGGATGGAAAGAATCCTGATCATCCCACATGTTAAAATTGTGGGATGAAGCATCTTGGAAACTGACTAAATGGAACAATGAATTTATTAAAATGTGTAATGATGGGACATTTGGACAAAATACAAAAATGGGACATGACGAATCCTGCTAATTTGGAAGAATAAAGGAAGGTTCATATAAACTCTCATCCGGTGGTGTTGTGTTACAACTGCATGGAACATATGAATTATGTGAACAATTTCCCTAATCCATGGGTTGTCGATAGAAATAAATAGAAACATAAAAGGATACATGGAATGGCTTATGTTATCACTACATCTATGGTGGAGAAAGAAAATAACGTAGGGATAGATACACTATTTATTCATTCATTAATAGAGAATATACTATTTGATTATGGTTCTACGCATTCTTTCATATCCATCATGTTTAGTAGAAGTATTAAAATTCCACCTCAAAATTGGGAGGATAAGTTCTCTATGAGAATATGGAATGAGGAAATTATTGTGTCCAAGGTTTATAAATCCTCATCGGTTAACATTTTTGGATTTAACCTCCTATAAAATATATTCATAACTCCTTTAGAGGAGTTTGACGCTATATCGGGCATGGATTGGTAGTCTTTATACATATAAACATCAACTTTCAGGAAAGGGAGATCACTCTTCACATCCCAAAGAATTTTCCAATACTATAAAATTTTAATGATGAAGATGAATCTCCATTAGAGTCATTGTCTCATTTGTTTGTATTAATTCCTTATGAGAATTCAGGTCTAGCTCAAATTATTGAGACAAAGGAAGGAATAATGCTTGAAGACGTGCCGATTGTGTAGGATTAAACTAATGTATTCCCTGAACAGATTCCTAGTCTTCCTCCTGATCAAAATGTTTAATTTTTTTTGAACTAATTGTTGGATCCATACCCATATCAAAGACAACATATAGAATGGCCACAACAGAGTTTGAAGAGATAAATAAGAAGTTACATTAGAATCTGATGTTGGGTTTCATATGCCTGAATGCTTTACGATGGTGTGCACCGGTCCTCTTCATTAAGTATAAGAACAGATCAATGTTCCTCTGTATTGATTATCGTGTGCTAAAAAAAATCATGGTAAATAACAAGTATCACCTTCCAAAAATAGATTACTTGTTCAATCCTCTTCATAGGGAATGTTATTTTCTCAAAGTTGGACCTTCAATCAGGATATCACCAATTAAAGGTGAGGAAGGAAGATATTCCAAATACTTGTTTTCAAAAGAGGTATAAACACTATGATTGCGTAGTGACTCACTTTAGACTAAATACTTATCTAGTAATTTTTATGGATTTAATGAATATAATATTTATATATTTCCCCAACAAATTTTTGGTAGAATATATTGATGATATTTTTATATACTCCAAGAACAAGAAGGAACACTGGGAGAATTTGAATATTGTGGTAAAGACTTTTCAAAGGGAGATATTTTATGAAATGTAAAATAAATTTTAGTCATGGATAGAAGAAGTGTCACTCTTGGGGAATGTTATCATCAGCAAAGGGATATCTGTGGACCCTTCCAAGACAAAGGCAATTGATGAGTGGGCTAGGGCAGCATTTGTAATGGAGATATGCAATTTTATTGGTCAAGATAGGAATTATAATGTGTTTTTGAAGAACATATCATGATTTTAAAACACAATGACTATGCTATCATTGAAGGAAGTGAATATTTTATAGACCCAATAATGTAAATACTGCATTAAAAAATGAAAAAGAGGATTATCAATGTGCCAATACTCACACTCCCAATGAGTGGAGAACCCTTTTGTGGTGTAAAGTGATTCTTCAAAAAATGGATTAGGCTATGTGCTAACGCAAAATGATAAAGTGATATCCTATACCTCATGATAACTGAAAATCTTGGAGCCAAACTATCCCACTCATGATCTGGAGTTGGTAGCTATGATCTTTGCATTAAAAATATGGTGGAATTGTCTCTATGGGGAGAAGTGTGAGATACATACTAATACAAAGAGTCTCAAATATATATTCATAAAAAAGTAACTTAATATGTTATAGTAAAAATGGATAGATCTCATCAAGGAGTATGACTACTCAATCCACTACCATCCCAGTATGGAAAACAAGGTAGTTGATTCTCTATGGGGATTGGATCCTACATCCTTATCAATAATGAAAATTGAAAAAGATCAAATATTATTATATTTTCAGAGGATAGACATGGAAATCATTAAATTGAGGAACATCATCATCCATTATCAAATGAATCATCAACTATCCCACATGGAGATAAAATAAGGATTCTCAAAGAAAAGATGCTGCAAATCAGAAATGGGTGGAAACCATTAGGAATGGGAAATCCTTTGAGTTTAATATTTATGAGAAAGGATTTGTAATATTTGTGTTGAGATTATGTGTACCATAAAATCTAGATATAAATAAGGATATTTTGAATTATGCACATATCTCAACCATCTCTATTTACCCTGGGAGCACAAATATGTATCGAGATCTCCGAGAGAACATTCTATGGGACAATATGAAGAAAGAGATTGTTGAGTATAAATCAGTGTGTCTAGTATGTCAAAAAATTAAGGATAAAATACAGATGTCGAAGAGGGATATTGAAACCACTACCCATACCAACATGGATGTGGGAGATCATCACCGGGGAAATGGTCACTGGGCAACCAAGTACATCTAGAGGAAAAAATGTTATATGGGTCATTATGGATCATGTTATAATGTCATCTCACATTCTTACGATTCGAGAGGACTTGTCATTAGAACAACATGAATGGATATATATAAAATATGTGGTAAGTATGAATTAAGTAACACAATCTATTTTATTCGATAGAGATCAGTGATTCACCTTGATGTTTTAGAAAGGTCAGCAACATGCTCTGAGCACTAACCAGAACATCAGAATAGCCAATCATCCTCAAACAGATGGACAATCTGAACAAACTATTTGTAAATAGGAAGATATGTTGAGGCTGAGTTCTATGGAATTCAAAGGAGTATGTGAACAACATATTTACCTGGTTTAATTATACTAAAACAACTGTTTCCACCTGATAATATGAATGGATCCATATGAATCCCTTTACGGGAATAGGTGTCAAACACCAGCATGTTGTGATGAAGTCGGTGAGCGTAAGCTTCTAGGACATGAAATGGTCAATGAAATAGTGGAGAAGTGGAAATCCATTCAACAAAACATTAAGGAAACTCAATGCCAAAAAAGAGTTATGTAGACAATCATCAATGAGACCTTGAGTGTAATGTTGGAGAAAGGGTATTTCTATGCAAATCTCCCTAGAAAAAGGTTTTATTGTTTGGTAATAATGGAATGTTATGTCCAAGGTACATCATCCCACTTCGAGATTCTTGATCATGTCAGGGTTGTGGCCTATAGACTAAGACATTCACCTACAATATCTAATGTACATGATGTCTTCTATGTATCCCTCTTAAGGAATTACATAGTACATTCTTCACATGTACTCTCTTCAGAGGTGGTACAATTGGAGAATGATTTTCCTTATGTGGAGTAGCCTGTTACATTCTTGGATCATAGAGATAAAGTTCTACATAACAAGACTAAAAACCTTGTCAATGTACTGTGGCAGAACAATGGGTAAGAAGAGGTAACATGGGAACTATAGGAGGCAATGAAGGAAAAGTAATTTCACCTGTTTAGGGCATAAAATGTAAAATGAAATTTTGATGGAGAAATTTCATAAGCTAGGAATAATCTAACTTCCCAATATTTTATCAATTGAAATTACCTTCTTGTAATTATGTCATTTAATCACATGAAATCACAACACGCTAAACTATTGTGCACTATGTTTCCATTAAACATAATATTATCACTACTATGATTTGAAATTCGAAATTCTGACATACACAATTACGATCAGTAAGAAATTTGGAGTCCTAGAAGGAAAAATTAATTTTGGTGAATAGTAACATACCCTAATGAATAGTAACCTACCCCATGGGATAGAAATATTAACCATATGAATATTAAATATTCCAAAATAAACTTAACCTCTCCTATGAATTTATAAATAAAATATAGGCATCTTATAGATGATAATATGAACATCATAAACATAATGGTATTTTTGTTAGTTATAAATAATTAATTATAATAAATTAATTAATTTAATATAAAATGTATTTTCCTAAAATGTGTTCATAAATTAAATTTTTTTTTTTATTTTTGTTTTAATATAATTTTACATGAGCATATGTAATTTTTGAAGGCTTTTCAAAAGAAGTTATACTTTTCAAATCAGTATTTTTCAAGTAAATTATAATTATAATTAAAATTTAAATAAAACATATTTAGACAATTATTTTCAAAAATTGGAGTTCATTTTTTTATTCTACAAGTGAATATATTATTAGGGAAAATTTTTGGTATTTTTCTAAAATACATGAATTTTTTATGAATAGTAAAATACGACAATTTATGATAATTGCTAAAACCTAAATTTTTGCATCATGTTTGACTCATGGATGATGTAAATAGCCTATGGTGGGAACTCCCATGCACTTAATACTATTTTTTGTCATGTAAACATCACTATTTCATATCTTCTGGAGAAATAATAAAATAATGATTAAAATATTAAGAAAACCCTTCTCCCCTCCATTATAAAAATCAACCACACTCCCCTCTCCTCTTCACTCATCTCAATACTTGTATATTACCTAAATTCCCCCCCCCCCAATATCTCCCAAATATTCTCCCCCATGTCCAGTATCTCTTGTCTCCTCAAAATACAAAATCTTCTCCCCTTAAGAGATTCTCAGTGATGATTAAATCAATAGGTAAATTTCTCTTTTCTTTTCATTCATTATCTTGTAATGTTGTTTTGTTCTCTTTTCTTTCGTAACATATCCTAATTCAAATTATATGGTAAATCATGTACCATACATGTACTTTAGTGATTTTATGATAATTTAATATGTTATTATAATATCTCTTTCCCCTTTATTTATATGAATGAAAGGAAAAAATCATCTGAGATGTGTTAATTTATCACATTCATGGACGGTGGGTCATCAATTTATGTTACCATATTTAATTTTGGTCATTAATCCACTTTAATGGTTAAACTAGACTATTAAATGTGTATGTTATCTTATTTTATGTTCATTAATATTTTTTTCAAAAAAATGTAAAATAATAATACAAAATAAGTTAATTATGACAAAAAATCGCCTTATTAATCTAGAAATTTATCATTAATGTTTTATATAATGATTCACCATACCTCCAAATAACCAAATTAGTTTTATAATCATATAATATTCGGTATATCTTCAATTTTCATATAACTGCAATTCTGGACAACCATTCTCATCATACATGTTTGTCCGAAAAGAATATAAGTGAGTCAATCATTAAAACAAAAGAAGAAAATGGTCCCAAACAATCAAATTAAACCTCTTAACTCCTAAAAAAGGATAAGTATAAACATAATAAGGTTATACATAATAAATAACCTATATTAAAGGTTACAGAGCTATTAATTAATGAACCTAATTTGATTATTCATGTCATATAGATCAATCAAAGAACAACATTAGACTTAAGGTTTGGGATCATCTCTATCTCACACTTATTCAACAATGTCCTCTATGTTATGCCATTTCATGTGAAATTAATAATTATGGGGGTATTATTTTTCAACTCCACTTTACATACCTCATGGTGTATAAAATATTAGAAACCCCTTTCTCTCTCATTCACCCCTCTTGAGTACACCTGATACATTGCAATGTTCCGTAACGGATTCTATTCGAACCTCCATAATTACTTCAGGTTTCTCCATATTTCTTTTTACACAAACAATATTGTCTTTTATTTTTATATAAAAATTATAAATACTTTTTATATGCTCCAAAATAAGGTTTCATGATTCACCCATCATTCTCGGTAATGGATATGCATGTTTTTATATTTTTCCATCCTCAATACTTTTCGATAAGAAACCCCGAATTAAGGGAACTTCACAAATTAATCCCTAATTTCACGTTCACTATAAAAAATGTGTTAATCCACATTTTTTTTTATAAAAATAGTTTTTTTATCATGAAAACCCTCTTGGATCACTTCTGGTTTGGTAAAAAATGTTACACCATTTTCTATTTCAAATTAATGTAAGTGTTTTACTTAAAACAATATTAATGTGTTTTAATGATAAAAATTCTTAAATACTATTTTTACATATTGTAAATTGTTTTTACATTTATTTAACATGAAATATTCTTATTTTACCTTATGAATTTCCATTTAAATCCTAATTTCGTTCATTCATGGATTCTTTTTTGATACGCCCATTCATCGTGCTTTATGACATGATTATGGTACCCATTTCATTCTGTGGGTGAATTTCGTTTTTTGATTGTTTATGTATTATTCTACTTGTGGAGAGAATATTCCTGAATATGTTAACATGGGTACACCTAGATAGAACTCTAATGCATTGGTTATAGTTGATTCTCTTGAGACTTTATGTGAAACAACCATGGAAGATAGCCTTGAATTGTGGTACCTTGTGCAATAGTCTTGGTAGTTAACCTTGAATTGTGATCCTCTATGTTAAATGGACCATGACTTGTTATACATGACTGTTTCGGCCAAATTTATATTATTAGAAATTTATTTGATCTCATGTGTACGTGTTATGATTCTATATTCCATTTTATATCATTATGTCTTGATCTCTAACCCATGTGATAAATACTCATTCTAATGTTTTTCCCTTACTCAGAAGTTAGCTCATCCCTTGTTCATTTGTTGTCCAGGGTACCCTATACCGATGTAAGAACCCAAAGGACATTATAATCTATTTATTAAGATTAAATAAAAATGTTTTTAGTCCCATTTTTTCATATTTATGTACCTAGTCATCCAAGACACAAGACTTCATGATCCATGACTTGTAATCATATGTTTCATTATGCTTAAAATAATGTTATGTTATGTGTAATAGGATAGGGTCACTATAGTAACTCAATTTGAATCCCATAAGGGATAGTTTCAAATTGGGTTGATTTCCTTTCATCTAAGTCATTAAGATCCGTGATTGGTAGGAGAGAATCCTATGTGGTTAGTCGATCCCTTTAGTGCATGTCTAGTGGCAGCATGCAAATCTTTGGAAGAGCACATGGGAGCATTACTCAAAGGTTTGTACTCATATCCTCATTTGTTTGGGTATCCCTTATTTTTTATTTCATGATAAAACATTATGGTGGTGAGAATATAATGAATTTGATTTTATTGTATTAATTTTTAGAAAATTATATGAAATTTCTATAATCAGGTTCTCAGACGGAATGCACTTCTGAGGCCTAGTGCACCTAGAATGGTTTGACATAAAATTATTATTTTTTCATTTCATGCATTATTGGTTTCACTAAAAAAGTTTAATAAATCTTAAACAATTGGCCAGATCAGAAATATGAGGGAACCATTGGATTCATGATGGTGGGTTTACCCTAACCCTATCTTAACTTTAGTCGGCGCAGGTCTCCTATGATAAAACTGGAAAACATCCTAACTGTTAAAAAAATTATTAAATTTTAATATCTTAATAACAAATTAATGGTGACTCAGATTGGAAATCAAAGACCACAGTTGAGTTCATAATGTGGGTTTTCTTTAGTAAGGACCTTATATCATCTAGAAAAGTTTGATTATTAAAGTTAATTTTTATATATTTTAATGAATTTTATAATAAAAATTAAGAATTTTATTTTATTTCTTTTTAAACATTTTCCGGTGATGCTGTGATATAGATAATCTTCATTCCATTTTGTTTCTTAAATGAAATAGGATGGAGACACATCAATACTATAACAGTATGACACGTTTTATTTTCTCTCTAATTAAACTGAAATTCTTGGATAATCCATAACGTTGTAACTCCCTAGAAACTATGGAGAAAGGAGGTGGTAGTTCCCTCATATTGGAGAGTGACAAACGATGACAAACATTTGAAGATCATAGTTCACAAATCATGTATCATGGATTCTGGATCGAGGATTGACGAATGACGGTGGTGTAGCTCTGTTTTTCACCAATTCCAGATCCAAAGCTCAAGTTAGGGTGTTATGTTTTGATTTACATTCCCCCAGTTCTAGATATTCTATGATGAACATAGACCAATCCACAAAAAATATTGGCCTATGGATTGGTCATTATTTCAGTATGGGTTTTAACTATTGGTGCGGTTATGGTAGATTAATATTGTATTTTTTGTTGGTCTGCATATACCATTATAATTTAAATGAACCACAATGTACATGAACCATGAACGAGGTATCATCCATTTTTTATTTCATGCCCTTTTCCCTCAGTTCATTATTCGTTATGGGTGTTCTTTGTTGATACAGTGACCCAATAATTCAAGATTGATCGATTGTTGAGAACCTGATTATTGGAAAAATTATCCGATATCATGAATTTTGGATTTTCAAGGAATGAAGGAGGTTCGATAACAATGGTTTCAGATGGATAGAAGCAGTGTGGAAGATATTGCCACTCGAGTGACCATGCATCGGGTTGAATAATGGCATCGATTAGATCCCACTGTAGTGAAGGGGTTGAACCAAGGATCAAGAAGAATCATTTAGTTCAAAAATAATAGAAAATAAATGAACTTGATGTCCAATGTAATGGGAAACCAGTTCGCTAGCAATGACGGTCACATGCCGATGCGGTGAATTATAGCTTCCCGCGATAGTTTCCATAAGAGCCCATGATGGAAGCTATGGGGCTAGTGGGACATAGAGGCCCTCCACATTGACTATAGTGGCACATTCATTGAACTATATCACATGTTCAATCCACATACTAGAAAATGAGGGATCTGAATTAGCATACCTAGCTAGATTGAAACAATACAGATAGTGGATGCGACACCGATTGTGTTCTATGGAAGTCAGCCAGCCGGCTCAGCGAGGCATGCTGGATGGACCTGGCCACCCCAACAGCCTGGTCTATTGGGTCCAGTAGGCCACTGGTCTAGGCCCAGCAGTCTGGGCCACACTAGGACTAATGGGTCGGGCCATATCATTCCCACTATGACAGATCGGGTTGGTTCGGGTTGGGTTGGACCTAGCTCGAACCCCAATCAAACTCTTTTTATAATAATGTCCATAACATCCAAACCACAAAACCATTTGATGATATTTTTGCAGCATTGGGACCCTCATGATGTGGGGGTAATTTTGAAATGATATAAATGACCTTTAGTGATTTTGGGGGTATTAACTATTGGTTTTTTGATTAGGTTCACCCAGAACAAGAGCGCTAAGGAAGGAATCATGTGATTGGTTGTGGAAAAGATGCATAGTTGGTCTCTGAAGAAGACATAGAGTGGGTCTCCATAAAAGTTGTGGCATTCATATCCTATGAAGCCGGGGATTTGGCCTCCGATGAAGATACAAATATTGTGTCTTAAAATAGGCAATGTCAGTCTACTATAAAGACGTGGATGTCTTCTCCTCCAAAGAGGCGGAGTTGGGGTATTGTGAAGACATGAAGTTGGTCTCCTGCATGGGCTCAAAGTTGGTGTCCTAAGAATGCATGAATCTGGTTTCCTATAAGGTAAATGAGTATGCCTCATGTGAAGGAACATATTATGTCTCATATGGGGATGAAGAATAGGTCTCCTATAGAGAATGTATGTCTCATCGGATTTAAATATGCCTTGAGTGGAATAATATGGCTAATGATTGGTTGGGATGTCGAGGCACATTGTCTTAGAGAGAATGGAATTCTCAAATAAAATAATGATGTATCGAAACAAGATGTTCTCTCTAGTACTTTTGATAGAATACTTCTACATTCTTACTATCAGATAGCTTGAGGAGATAGATCTCTCATATCAATAATGCTACAAGTAGGTCCATAAGTCTAGAAATTTATGAGGCCTTGAGTCTTGGAATCCTTTATGAGTATACCTAGATGTTGTTATATGTGTTTTTGAGACATTCTTGGGTTGAGATGACTGTGTCATTATAGTGGTGTTTCATTTGTGGTGTTTTACTTCAGTTTTGGGGAGCCCTCGTGGGTATTTTTTTACTCGCCCCTACACAGTCTTTTCTCACCTGTGTCTTATCTTATAAAGATTCATAGAAATTTTGTTGAGCCCTTGGTTGATCGGGGAAAGGTGGTTCTTAGAGTGACCTGACAGAGGAGGTGTGCATCTATATCTTTAGAAAATTGTTTCGGTACCTACACTTCATATAGGTTTTTTGGTGAAGGAGTTATTGGGGCATGGACATTTACATTTCCTTTTTGGTGGGGGTTGTATTATGGCATTGTTTACCTATAGTTTTTTACTATCATACCATGTGTTCATTTTCTTAGTGTCTCCACATACCAACAACTATTGATTTGAGTTTTGTGTGTGTGTAGGTATTTAGGAAAATGCTTCCCTTTTTTTGTATATTCCTTCTCTGTGTTAGTTGCTAGCCTCTAGATTATGGGAGGAGGAGCATGGGGTAGTCATGGAATGAGCCCAGGGGGACGGTTCATGACATTTATAATTAATCTTCTTTTATAATAAATGGTTTCATTAACAAAAATGATATTTAGCACACACACAAAAATAAATGATTTTATTATAGTATTTTCATATATTTTGACATCATATTTTTAATTTATTATTAATTGAGGATGATCTCTTATGATATCTTTTACCATATATCATTTAATTTTTTATGATTCAGATTCTTTATTAATGTGATATTCTAATATAATTCATAGTTAATTCTTAATGAATTCCAATTTCAGGTGATAATTTTTAATACAAATTTTTATTTTTATTATGTTTCACCCCTTCAATAAGATTAATTCATTAGACATAGTATGTGTCGGGCATGATTCACTCTAGCCCCATGATGAATAACTATGTATTAATAGGCAAACTAGCTTAGGTTTTGGGTAATGTATTACCAGATTATGTATGTTGTCCTATCTGAAGCTTTGACATCATATTTATGATGTCCCACATTATGCATTTCCTCTTTAAGAGATTAGTAATTTATAACCCCTGGTATTAGTAATTTATAATCCATGAGATTATTTAGCTTGTATAATATACATGGTTATGTATATTTCTTATGTGATTATTTATATGGTGTTATTTATTTATGTTTTATTCCTTCCATATTATGATCATGATTAGTCTTTAATAGAATATGTTGTTAGTTATTAACATTGACTTATTATTTATGTTTATTTATGATAGAATATATTGTATTTTTATCTTTTCTGATTATCTGAGCTCACTGATGTTTTATGTATTATTTTTCTTCAGGATTACAAGATATACATTATGATTGATATAAAAGGGTTATCTAAGAGAATATGAATGTTTCCAATGGTGTTTCTATATTTTATTCCACTTCATGTTTTTATTTAAAACATGTGTTTTTACATGGGTTTTTGAAATATACTAAACTATTTGGTCTTCTGGGATGGGATATCTTGTACCTAGTTCAAATGTAATATTGTAAATACCAACTCTCAGCTACTAAGGTGGGAGGATTTCCACTACCACATGATGGTGAAATATATTATTGATGTTTCACATTAACCAAAAGATCATGGTCTAGTCTAACCTCACCAGTAACCATCTAACATACAGTCCTATTACCAAATGACCACCCAATGATTTTGAATCCATGTCGACCATGGCCTAATATGAGGGATAAAAATACATGAAAATCGGAGTGGACACTTTGATACCATTCCCAAAATAAATATTCCCCTCACAGTGCAAACCAAGACACACCTAATACCACATGAATGAGTAAACATCACCAAAATACATACTATTGTAACCCATATTTACCTAGAACAAACTCCAACATTCTATAAAAATAGATTTATCCAATCCATTCTTGGTTATCTATATCTCAATATGCTCCTTAACACTATCAATGGTCACAGAATAGCATAATATTACACTCACACCTTGCTAACAAAGTTTATATGGATACTCTAATATCATTTAGGTTCCTAGGAGAACATATTATCATCTACGTAGGCCCATCCCAATACATCACCTCACTTATGGACCAAACATGAAAATATACCCTATTTTCAATCCCACACACATTTTAAGGAATTATCACTTATATATATAAATTAATATTAAATATTATAAACATTTCCACCTACCGAGTTTCTTGAGATATCATATTGCCAAACTTTATTGGTCCTCTTCCTAAATATATAAATTATTATACATATTTCTACTAATATAGTGCCTGTTCTATATTATGTAGATCATCCAAAAAATAAAAAATAATTAATTATAAAAAATTATAAAAAATTATTCCTTTATAATAATATTGGTTATTTGAAAGAAAACTCATCAAGAACCACCAACTCCCATAAAAATTGCATTACACCTCCATTATAGTATATTGGAAAAGGAACTATAACCTATTATTGATTCCATTATCAATTAAAATTACAATTAGCTAATATTTTATAATATTTTCATAAATTATGATATCCTATCTGAAAGGACTTCATAGAACATGAAATAAATGACATCAAACAACCTATTCACATATATATAGAATTTACCCCCTTCCCTTTTCTGATTAGAATAAATATATTGAATGTAAACACAAAACTTATCAAAAATATAATAAAAATAAAGGTATGTAAAATGAGGATTAAAAACAAAGATATAAAATGATTTTAGAAATATTAATTTTTAAAAAATAACTAGATACCGCCCAAATCTTTGGGGTCCAATCAAGGGAAATGAGATAGATATTAAATTAATAATATACTCTCATGTAACCCTAGAAATTTCAAGATCCAAAACATCTTTGACCATAAAATTATAGAGGTTACTATTATTGAAACCCATTTACAATATCCCCACAATCAATCCATCATGTGAAAAGTATTTAAAACATCCCCAACCATTTATAGAAGTCATTTATTTTCCACTGAAGTATCTTCATCACCCAGCTAGGCCCATCCAAATCCAAAAAAAATCAACTTAGATTGTTAATGGTGTTATGTCTGAGTTCTGAATCTCATTTTCCAAAAAAAAAACATCCACCGACATGGAAATCCAATTCCCATTTAAAATGACAAAACCTAACATCCATGTGTAATTATAGACACAACACTACAATGCTACATTTCCTCAAAATTCATAGAAATTACTTATTCACATCCAAAAAAAATTCTACGAGGAGCATTCAATAAAAATAATATTTAAAACCCCTTACCATAAAAATACCATGTCCCCACAATGGGGAATTTCAATTTTCATTTATAATTTAAATATTTTAATGAAATTACTCTTTATAAAATGAAAACTTTATAGATTCTAGAACCAAATAATTCATTGTATGATTCTAACCCCATATCTAGACCATTATTGATTTCGATACCTCAATCACATAGCATGTTCGACGTAATAACATCCAATGTTTCTTCATATTGAAACTCCTACAACAGTTTCAGATACATAGGCTTTTGGTAGGATAATTAGACAAAAAAATTTGTATACCATAGAAGGTTTCATACATGGTTATAAATTTAGTGTTTCTAAAACACCCAAAACCATAGTATTTCATTCAATTGAATCATATAAAAATGATATATCACTCATATTAATGAATTTTTAAACCTCAAGACCAAACAAATTTTTATTCACCCATAGGAATTATAACTTTTTATTATAATTGAAACCAAAATCCAATCAATGTTTTAGATATACATCCTTGGTTGGATCATCAACCACATTATCTAGCAGTCATGAAAATGTCATGGGAATTAGATTACATCTAATATGTCTCATGATTCAATCATTCCAAAACCACCATTAACTAAATTATTTTGAGACGCCTCAAACCAACACCTCATTAAAATTTACAGCTTTCTTTATAAAGGAACCAAACTCTCTTGGGGATTATAATTACCTAGAAACCTGATGTGATTTCAATCATCCATGACTAGTATCACCTTCATGAACATTTCAAAAAAAAATATATTAATCCATGATTGAAACTATATTAACAACTGTTGTACCAAATTCATCATCACTCATTGAACCGAATAGAAAAATCCATGTCCTATGATTTTTCCAATGACACATGTAATAACAAGATATAGGCAACCAAATCATAACATAGATTCAACACTAGACACCAATAAACCCCAATTTATAACCACAATAACATCATTCTCAACTGCCATTACAAAATTAATTCATAATGGTGGTCACACCCTATAGCATTCATATTTTGGGGTTCCACCATATTGATCCCCAATTTTCATTCCATGATGAAAGACCACATATTTTTTCCAACACCAGGCATTTGTCTGTCCAATTGACCCATTGTACCATCACTATAATATCATGTAAAGAACCAATAACTACTCGATCAATCCCTAGTATGATTATTCTTTTCTTACATCATAGTTCGTAAAAATGGGATTTCATTCATTTCTCAATAAGGGAATAGACATACTATGTGATCAAAGATACTACATAACACATCAATCACCTCACTTAAATTTTGAACCTGAATCGAAACACAATATTTCCAACACTTTAACACAACTCATCATATTCATAAATTGAACAATTCATTATAATATCACACTTCTCCTATTAATTGATACACAAATCAACAATAATCATGCATAATCCATGGACATGGCCCCTCACACAATGAGTCCTTTATAAAAATAACATTGAATACCCACTCTCCACTTTTTGAGGAAATGTGATCCACCAAGAACCCTCTCAGGATTCATGTCCACAACCCACCACAATATTAAATGAACATAAATTTTCAATCACTCTCACAACCCAATCACACACCATGTATAATGTACCCATGTGTCACCTCTATTTCTCCATGTACCAGATTACTAATCCATAGTCTATTATCCTCAGGAACTATAGTCTCAATATACTGAAGTAACCTTTATAATAATCTTCTAAATCACTTCAACATTATACTCCTAGTAATATATTAGTTCAATTCTCCATGTGGGCATCGTTCTAGATCCAATATTGTTTATACACACACTTTATAATAAAAGAATGGAAAATATAAACTAACATTCATATAGCCCAACATGTCCTACCCTCTGATACCAGCCTTGATCCCCATGTCATGGAACATTCATTTCCATATCCCAATATGTGTTTTAAATTAATGAGGTAAATCCATGGGAATCCTTGAACCACTTATTTAGAATATATTTTCCTCATTAGATCGTACTAGGTAATTGTATATGTGAATCAACCCACATAGTGTCTCAATGTATCCCATAACTAAAGAGTAATAAATTCATCATCAGGGAACCTCCCTCCATTTAATCTGTATGATATTTCATGCATTGAAAATACACCATGATACTGATTATTAGAATTCCACCTAGAATATATATGGTGAAAAAATATAATTTTTTGTGGAAACATTAAACATCATGAACATTTCATCAATAAATAATCATAGGAAATAACAAGCATGTAATGTGAATTAAATATGCCTATAATTTTACATATATATAATAGTATTTTTAATATACCATAATATGCTTATAAGAAAACAATACAGTCTTTCTAATCATCATCGATCCAAAGACACCATAAACTATTAACCATAATTCTCATGAACATGAGAATCCCTAATAGATTCATCATTAAAATGAATCATCCCAAACCATTAATCAAAAAAAAATTCCATAAAAAACATGGACATAATACTAAGCCAGGTGTTATTGACATAGGAGTTGGGTTTTCATCAAATTCACAAACACATCTCTGCAACACCATTAAACCATCACCTGAAATATTAAAAATAAAAATATCAGATTACATTTTTTGACATCCAAGTCTATAAAATAATTTCAAACGGATTGCTGCATAGTCTCGCGTTTTCCTCCACATATGTCAGGTGATTCCAACCAGCAATGTTTTTTTAATGAACACAATGTAGATACTATTTATAAAATCACTATAATATAGAGTTTAAATAACCTTTTATTATAAATATTAAACAAGATTTTATAAAATTAATAAATACATGTACTATTGTACATTGTGTTTACATATAAATCATCCAAGTCATCTCCTTGTGGTACGATCCCAATAAAATTACAAAACCCAAATATAGTACACACACATAGACCAATATCCATCTTAGAGATTCACTCTAATCTCTTAATAACCTCACATTTTCTCATCTCAAGATTAATTCGAACATGTGTTACAACCTCAAATTCTATTATAAGATTTTCATGAAACACATGGATGATTCTGCATGGTGTGAGAATAAATAATAATTACCTCAACATGAACCCATAATATGAATCATATTATTTAAATGTATTTTTATTGACTAAAAATGTAATAAAAAGTATCAACAGTATTTGATGTGCTGAAAAAATATCCATGAAATCTGAAAAGGTAAATACATTAGTCAATTCATCAAGTGATTACAGGGACACCAACACCATAACCTGACCTACAATTTGTCCAATCTAGAATGAACCCACAAAAACGTATCATAATTAATATTTTTTAGTAGTACTGTACGAATCTCGGTAGATATGAGTAAAAAATGACCCAATACATAAAACATTGGGTGTGGTCATATATTAAAAAACCATGACCCATAATTAATAAATATATAAAGGCTAAAAGTACATACATAATAACATGAAATTTCCTCTAGGGTGGTCCCAAATCCATTCATCTTAATGTAATGTCCTGACACAATCACCCTGACCCTTGACAGTTCTATAAATGGCATTAACACTATAACTGATAAATAGTGAACAATATTCCACTGACAAATCTATAAATCCACAAGGGAGGTCCATCATAGTTTCCCATTCCCGTAGAATCTATGGAGTCCATTAAAACTTTACATTCCAGGAATTTTAGGTTCCTCAATCATATACCAAATAGAGTCGGTCACAATCTTCAACTAACAAAATCATCTAATTATGGGTCACCTAGCACACAAACATATCATCGTAGACACTCAGAAAGAACATTATCAACTAAATCTATTGAGATAGACACTAAATTGGTCATCAAATTAATCCGAAATCATGATTAATCATGGAGGTTCTCTCTTGAACATAATATATACCCACATAACATCACACCACTCAACAAATTTTGAGAACTCTTATTAGTACCCTGGTAGCCTCCCATATGTTAGTGCACCACATCATTCCCCTCAAGGTCACCACTGGGTTATCTCTCCCTTCACCATAAAATATAACTAAATCATACCATGAATGCCAAAATCTAGTTACCATGATGCCCAACGTCTCAAACTAGCCAATAACTAAATATGCATTCCAATCTTGTTTATGTCCCTCAACAATCTCAGTTCACTACCTAGGGACTATCTAAAGATTTTATGAACCATCCATCTATGGCCTCATATATTTGATCTAACTCCCAAAAAATCCCTTGAAAAACCTAATTCAATGTCCCAAATAACCCTTCTGACATAAAATGGACCCATAGTGACCATGTCACAACGGTGACTGCAAAATCATCAAATTTCTCATGTGACCATAATGTTGTCCTATAGGATCAATCCACACTATAACCACTCCAATGAACACCACCATCCCTTAGCCCTCATTCTTATGAGCATTATCATTTTTAGGAGATTATTGTAACATTTATAGATACATTGTATATTTTATTGTAGGGGCCATATAACATGATATTGGGGTAATTCCCATGGTGTGTACTATGCATCATCATAAAAAACACTCCATGTATGAGCATTCCTCCACAAAGATCATACATATTCATGATCATTTACATCATGTGGGGAATCATAAATAATTATTAATAAATAATTATAGTAAATTAATTAATATAATTTAATGCGTATTACTTTCTATAAAACTAACATTATACAAATGTCGCATTAAATCTAATTCTAACCACTCATAGAAAGTTAGTCATGCCACCCAAACACCATTCTGGGTTAAACTATTTTCACTGTAGTCAACTAGACATTATTAGTTACTTATTTTTTTAAATTAAATTGAAAATATATTATTGATTATTTTAGACATAAATTATATAAAAGAATTAAAAATATTGATTTCATTAATGTATAACATTATATTAGTTTTCAAATATACCAATAAAAATTCCAAACATTTCAATTAGGAAAAATGTAAATAAATAAACATAAAAGTGTAAATTTAAGATCATACTAATATATAAGAATTATTACCCTTAGAAAAAACACAATAGAAATGAAATATATTATTAGTAAAGTTATAACTATTTTTTAAAGTAATATATATACACATATTTAAATAACAATGGGAGGAATTTTATAAATACTTTATTTTTAAATGAAAAATTATTTAAATGAGGTAATATAAACATTGCAATATGAATATAATTGTACTTAATTTTGTTTTGAGTGTGGGTCAATCTGAGTTCTGTTATATATGAAAAAATTTATGAATGTTATGGTAAGATTTAGAGTTTATAAAAGGTTATTACATGTGATAATGATTTATAAATTTGAAATGATGTACCCAACCAACATTACCATTCATTTTGAATCCCATCTTTTCAAACATGATTGGGTTTTAGTATCACTAGTTCTCTTCAATGGCACCACCCAATAAGATATTAAAAAGTTGTTCCCTGAAAGAAATCGAATATTGTATAATTTCATGTTAATGGAGATCGCCACATGGTATGTGTCTGCTAATCCACTCCCTAAAACTACCACCATTACAGTACTTACCTTCAGGGAATATTTTGAGATAATAGGGGGTATTCATATGTACCATATAATTTAAAGTATTTAATTTAATTTTTATATATTATATAGTTAATTAACCCATATCACATTCAGTTTTATAATTTAAATAGATAAAAATATTATTGGAAATTAATAACCTGATTTTTGGATTTTTAAAAAAAGTAAACATTTCCTTAGAAAATAAGAACCCATTTAAAATGAACACAGGTTTTTTATATAATGATTAATTTGCATATGTATACATTATAAATACTATTTATTTAAATATAACTAATACTTAAATATAAAAATGTACATGGAAATAAATATATGGTGTATTAATTTGATTATGTCTTCAAAAGTATTATTTTTCATTAAATAATGAGTTTTTTATAAGATAAAAGTATTATATTTATATAATTATTGAATTAAAATTGAAATTATATTTGAAATAATTACATTGAAATTTGGTAAGGGTAATTTTTAGATTTTTATTAAATAATCTATTTTTAGTGAATATTATATGTAGATTTTCCTTTATTATATAAGTTTTATGTCTTTGTATATATATATGATATAATGTTGTAATAATCCATTAAAATTATCCGAAATCCTAAAATACAATAATTAATTAATATTATGCATATTAATGGATTTAAATCAGTTATGAAACCTAGAAATGGATTTTCAATATCTAAAATTGAAAATTTCATTTCAAAAATAATATTTTCGAGAAAAATAAATTTTCCAACTCCTGAGTAATATTAAATTTTTTATTTCAATTCTTACAGATTCAAATACATTTAATAAATAATCAAATATCTAAAACCTTGAGAAAAAAAATGGAAATATATGTTTTTTTCAATTTTATAAACATATAATTACAAGACCAATATTCATAGATTAGTAATAAATTCAACCTATTATCTAAAAGACCCCACCCGTCCATAATTTCCATCCACTAAAACTTCATTATCTATAATTTTATTACCATTTTACTTTCAAATGTTACCCTCTAATATTTATAAATTTCATCAAGGTGGTGTCTTTATTATTTAGGAAGAAACTGTTTAATGTAAGAAAATTCTCTACATCCTCTTTTCCGTTCAAGTACATCATCTATGGTATGTTTTCCAAATGATGAATTGCATTATTTTCATTTCATTTTAATTAATCAATTACTACAGAAATAATTACTTATCAATGATGGGCATTTTTCCCATCCCATTTTACCTCGTCCATAAACTATGTTGTAAATTATTATACTAGTGAATTAATTTATTATATTTCCTTATATTATATAAAAATTATTATATTTTGAATAGAAAACCCCTTTATTATCTATTTTAGTTCACTTAGTTTTTGAAATATTTTATTAATTCAATTGACTAGATTTATAAAACCAAAATTTCCTTTTTGTGTGTTAAAATGATATAATGGTCAAGTATTTAATCTTTAATGTACTCAATTTTTTCATATTAAACTCCTTATTAATTCTCTATGGGTTATTGATGAAATTTTTTATTATGATAACGGTGGATCACATTAATTAAAAAATAGAATGGGAAACACTATTATCACTCCAATTCAATGGGTAAAAGTTAATCTCAATAGATGACATTTTTTAGGATACATTGGCTAATAACATTATAGATAATGATTTTGGACACCATTATGTTGAAACATTGTGAACGTATTATGAATGTATCTTATTCATGATGTATATATATTTCCATGTTATGATTCATTGAGTTTATACTTTTATATTTCTAATGTTCATATTATAAGTACCTATTGATATGCCTCAGGGTCACATGCTAAATATCTCATTTTATTATTCCCCTAAGAGGATTTACACTAACCCCTTTCAATTTATGTATACACCAATGATATGATATATATAAAAATTTACATTTGATGGTCCTATGAAGAATCCATCATAGTAAATTAGTTATATGATTAGGTATTCCATTTATTACAATCCAAATTTCGAAAATAGTAATCCTTAAAAGATCATGTGTATGGTTAATTGTTGTCCTGTGTAATGAATTTTTTGTTTATAATAATTCGGGGATTATATAGTTTTTGTTGATGAATGGATTAGTTATTTGGAAAAATTAGGAATAAAAAAATGAAGTATAAATCATAGTTATAGGAGAAAATATTAGAAATATTCTTGAATTTTTTTGATGTTTTAAGCTATTAGTTTCCAAATACTGAAACATGTACCGATAATATATATTTATGTGGATCAAGAATACTTATTCCTAGGTATAACATCCCTAAAAAGGGTTCATTGGGATTCTACTTAATCATCACCCAGTGCATCAAATCAGGCCTTACTACACACATAGTCTGCCACTACTAGGTGATATATTGGAAAATTCACATGATTTATACGAACCATTATGAATGATAAATTGAAAATATAATTATAATTAATTAATATTAATAAATAATATCATTATGGAAAAAATTTATATATAAAAACCCCATAGAATTAAAATATTCTCATAAGTTACAATTTTTTCACTATGGTTTTCATCTAAATTAAAAATATTCAAGAATTTGACAATCTTGGTAAATTATTTTTGAAATGTATGAGGGAATGATGATTATAATAATATAATGTAACTGATGATGGAAATATACATGATGATGATAAATCTAATATCATGGGTTATGAATGATAAATTGTATCATGTTGAGAGGCTAGATTTACCATAAAGGTAACAAGTTATAGTAGAGTCCTTCATATGTGAACGACTATAATATTTTGATGGGTCATCCGATCAATTAAATTCACAAATATGGATTACCTATATTTAAATGATATTTTATGTGAACTTTAATTTAATGATATAAAATATCATGTAGTAATTATACAACGGTGAATGATATAGTGATCAGTGGTGTACACATAATATGAATTATAAACCGGGAAGAGAAATTGATGTAGTGAATTAGGAAGAGATCATGAGAATCCTTTTCATCAAATAAATTTCCAATTTTTTGATTAAAAAAATGGATATGTAAATAATAATCATGATGTACATCAAAACTGAATATGTTATAACTTATGAAATAAACATTACCAAAGTATATCAATAAAACATTTACATTATTATGAATCCTATGGAAAATTATTATGGGTTATTTCATGGCCTATGACCACTTCAATAGTTCAATATTGAATATGGGGTGTTAGAATTAAGAGAAATAGTATGGAATGTCATGAAATATGAAATGGAGTTTTGACTAAAGAAGTTTTCACATAGGGAAAATCAAAATAATTGATCAATGGAGCCATACTGATGGGAAAATTTTGATAATTGAATATATGGAGGGAAAATAAAACATACCATATGAATATATGTACAAATAATAATTTTAGTAACTACAATATTTATTTTGTAATTTCTTATATGTGTGGAATATATTGTCATATTTCTATGATCTATCCTAGTGAGATAAATCCTAAACAAAATAACAAAAATGAAAAGGTGAATATAATGCAAGCACATCCCATAGTTCAATTATTCTAGTAAGGTCAACCAAGGAAATTTTCTAATCAATGTAAAAATTCGAATATAATGGAGGGATACCACAATAAAACTCAACATTGACCATGAGAGAATGGTTGATGTTTTATAATAACATCGGTAGAGGTAGTTCCTCCAAATGATGTGGTTTGAGGTAAATTAACTACACTATCAAAGCTATCATGGTCATTGTTGGACTCTAGTTCTACACAATCAAGTATTTTATACAATTTTCAATATATATAGAATAATCCTAGAAATTTTAGGTTTGATTTATTATCAAAAAATCTTAGAGCTGTTAACCATAAATAAAAGTTTCATAAAAACTCTACTATTGATTTTGGATAGTACAATTGTATCTCGAATATAGTATCTATTCACATGGTTGAATTGAAAAATATATTTTAGAAGGATATTATATGACTATATAATATATGTTCGACTACCTAATTAGGGAAATTTAATTCTTATTTAATGTAATATTAAGATAAATATTCAAAATAAATATATACAATCATTAGCACTAACTAATACATCCCATCACAACTATAATTTCATTTTAATGTATTTTTCTATTTTTTTGTTCGGGAATTTTACCTTTGAGTTCATTTGGATTTTTTTCTTAAAAATTATTTTCATCAGATTTTTAGAATGGTGCACATGGTTGGCACACATGTTTTGAAATCTTGCACCCCTGCCTCAGTAACATTGCATCCATGTGGTGTCGCTGGGAAGAGGCTTATGACTTGATTATCGCATGGTTTATAAAACATGTTGAAAAAAAGTGGGACATTTACTACATAGAGATTAAGGGGTGAATGATTTCCAAATTGTTAGTAAAACCATGGGGGAAACTATAAAACTTGTCAAAGTCATTAATAATAGGATTGTTATGTTTTTTCTCTCCCTGAATTTTAACACTAAACCCCCAATTTTCTTCTCCATTGGGATTGCACCCCCTAAGAGCCGCCTTTACCCGTATTTTTCTTTAGGTATTCAATTTATTAGTGGATTTTGTGTTGTTTCTCCTCAATTCATCAATTAGGTCCCATTATGTCATGGTTTCCCCTATTTTTGAGATTTTATATTTTTTTCCTTGGGGTTTCATATCTCCATCGGGTTAGTTGTCATTCATATGGTCGAATCATGATTCATAGGATTCAATCATTTATGTTTAGTGTTTTAATTTTTCTTATAGGATTATATTATTTTACAATTTTTGGTTTCCATAGGATTCTTGATTTTTCTTCATTTGAGGTTTGTGTTTCGATGTTTAAATTTTATTGGTTGTTTTTTATCTTCTTTCTTGAGTGTTTAGTTATGTTCAATGATTTATCTAGATAGTGTGAAAGGTTTATTAATGGATTCTGATATGTTCATGGATTGAATGTGGTTTTTCTAAAATAAATTTCTTTAATTTCATGCTTGGACCGTTGATGTGACCTTGAAATGTGTTTTATATGTTATTAAAGATGGTTAATAAATAATTAAAGGGATGATAAAAATGTTTGGAAATGGATTTGGTGTGCATTTGGATTCAAAATATGTTTTTGGATTTTAAAAATGTTGTTTTATCATGTGTGACACGTATATTATCTTATGCATAATTGGAAGTGATGTTATATATGATATTTATAATGAAAATTGAGTATGAAGGGAAACTGGGGTATCTTAGTTAGTGACCTAAGACTAGTACACTACTTGACTCAGAATTTCCATGTACCATATTCATTTAAATGGATCGAGGATGACAATAATGACAAAAGAATTAATACATTAGAGATAATTAGTCCCATGGGATGTTCCCTCATAGTGGCTCAGGCAGGAGATGATTTTTGGTTGTGGTTGTTGGACTATGTTTTTTCCAATATATGATGTACCTAGTGTCCCATTGAGCTAGTTCATATAGGGTATTCCCATGACATTTTTATCTTTTCGAATAATATAATTACTTTTGACATACAATGATACAGTTGTTTATTTTAAAAATCAACCATGTTTTCCATTAAAAATATTTCAATAATTATGTTTCTAGTTTTTTTATAAAACATGCATGTATATTAGGTTCTAATGATAATAACATTGAATTTCATTTATTATGTGGAATCCTGCTGCGATTTGGCTCACACCCTACATACACCATTGTGTGTAATTTTACTTGTTTATGTTTGACATATTTAAAGGAAATGTGTTTGGGCATGGTGGGACGAGAGGCTAGTTTTCTTCCCTAATAGGAATTATGTGGATGGTTTGAGGATTATGCTATTGGTAATCCCTTTTTCAGTTGTAATTTTACATGGGTCTTATCATCCCCAAGTTGAATAGTTGATACTATTGGGCATGTATTGTCTCAACAATACTCCGTAAATATTATTGATTGTGATGCTCATGAATACCCTTCTTTTATTTACTAATGATATTACATTTTGTGTACTCGAGGAAATTAATATTCATTGTAGTATTTTTTTCTAGAATTACATTCAATGTATTAATCTCTAAGTATTATTCTTCAAAGAATTGGAACACATTTTTAGGTTTCTATAAACAATTTTCAAACCCTACATTCATAGTATCACGTAAGGAATAAAAAATACATTGGTAGGAAAAGCATAAGGAATGAAACATATCTTCAGTACAATATATATGAATCATCAAACTTGCATTATCATACAAGTATGGATACAGTAAATTATGTTTATTAAGAGAGAAAAATGTGGTTTATGAAACAAAATCTCGAAATGAACACATATAGTTCATCGACCATTCATTAATCATTATATTTAGATTGTCAACCTTATGTTAATATAATGAATGAAACATAGTTAAACCCAACATTTGGTGTTTTTTGTTTCATGAAGGAACCATATATTTGACTATTCAAAATTGCTAATTTAAATCCATGATTTTATCTAGTATTTCTGAAATGGTCATGAGAGTGTTATTGATATGTTAAAATCTTGTTTTTGACAAGTTCAAATTATCATTTTGATAAATTCAAAAAACCATATTAATAAAATAAAAGCACTCATATTATTGAAGGAAGTTATCCCTCCCTTTATTATTTCGTATCTTAATATTCATGATCGACAAGGAAACATTCTTAAATTTTGGAATACTGAAGAAGGTTGTATGCTGTATATATTGTATTGAAATTTGTTTTGAGAAATATGTTCAAACATATGACTATATTATTGTGAATATCTTTAATAGTGCTATAGTAATGGATGATCAACCCTGATATCTATGAAGGATGGTACACATTGTATGTTCTAAATGTTTTAACCCCATACAACTGTAATATTACTACTAATGTATGTTTCTATAAAAATTTTATATAATTTTTGATGAGGATCACATCAAATTTATTATTTCTTCAACAATTTCATTTCTGAGGAATAAGATCCATCTAATGCCAGTTCTTGGAACTGAAACTCTGAAGATCATCCTAATCCATCGTAAAAAAAACTCTTTTGATTTATGTTATTTTTGACTACTCAGAATCTGTCATGATGGTGTATCAACTTCTCAGTCTATGTTGTGGATAACATGTTCCAGATGAATTTACTAAACGAATATTTTTTAGAATATTTTTAAATATGTTAATTGCATATGCATCATTGTGGTTTTAACAATCTTATGATTAGAGGTTTGTTCTAGATAAATTCACCATGCTCGTAGAGAGAGCACTGGTGGAGTGGACTAGGGGATCATTGTGCACTGAAACACTATAAAATTATTGTGGTCATGATTTTCAATTATTTTATTCTTATAATAATAATAAAATATAACTTTCAATATCAGCATAAAGCAAAAGGTGATTTAGAATCCACAATCCATATCTGTATATTCAAAATGGCACAATTACCCCCACCCCCTTTGTATATTTTTATTATTCTATCCTAAGAATTGTTATCATATTTTTAGATTTTGTGATAAATATTTATCAAGATTAAAGATAGTAAGGTTTATATGAAATATATTTAAATAACTGATCCAAATGAACACATGTTTGTGGTTTGTGCTCAATGTTTTAATGGTGACAACTATGGATATTAGAAATATCCTATGATCATTTACAGGATGAATATTGGATTTATATTATATTAAAATATCATAAATCATTTGGATATAAATCTCGATATAGATTGGTTATCCACATTTAATGACTTGAGATTCTATTTTACAGGAAGGGTGTGGTGTTTCCACAATGACAAAAGCATTCTTTCATATTTCAATGAAAACGAAACTCATGAAGTGCATGATGGAATCGAGTATAGAAGGGTGTAGCTGATTACTCATTAGATGGATAGCATAACCCTTGGTGTAGTGGAAGTTGTGTGTTTTCTATTTTTTCAATGGTGTCGGAGTACAAGGACATTTTCAATGAATATGTTCTATGTTTACCTCCTGGTTACGATATAGACTTCTCCATTGATCTACTACCAAAGATAGAACTGATATCTATGACTAAATATCAGATGGATTTCAAGTAGATTCATGATTAGAGGGTGTTGATAGTGGAATTTAATATGAAGGAATTAGTTAGGCATATTGTTTTACCAGGGGTAGCCCCAGTTTTTATACAAAATGGAAGACAAGATCTTGAGGTTGTGTGTGGACTACTGGTGTATGAATTAGGTGACCATGAATAAAATGTATGAACTATCGGGGAATAATGACTTAATAGATTAGTTGAGTGGGGAATGATTGTTCTTGAATGTTTACCTTAGATCCTGTTATCAAGGATTGCATGTAAGGAAAAAGGATATAATGATGATGACATTCTGATATTGCGACAATAATAATGAGAACATGGTGATACCCTTTAGTGAGACTAATTCCCAACCAGTGTTCATGGGACTCATGAAACAGATTTTTCATTCTATCATTGGCCAATTTTTATTAGTATTCATCAATAGTATCCTTTTGTACTTGGTGTTTGAGGAGGAGCAATAGAGAAAATAAACAATAGTTCTATACATTCTATAAGAGCAACATATTTATAGAAAACTGTCAAAGTTAAATGTCTAGATTTAGTTTGTCAACTTTCTATCATATGTTATCTCAGTAGGTGGGGTGGAAGTGGACCCAGCCAAGCTCAAGGTAGTTTTAACATTGGAGTGAATTATGAGTGTGATGGATGTGTATAACTTCCTTATGGTTCCATGATATTACTAAAGATTCATTTTATATTTCTCCATGGCATCATCACCCATAAACGTTTTGATAATAAAGTGTAATCTTTTAGTGTGGGAAAAAGTTCCAGTAGGATTTTTAGTAGTTGAGGTATAGTTTGACCAATGCTCCCATATTGATATTTCAAAAGGAATATGACAAGTGAATAGTTTTTTATGATGCATGAGGGGATGGGATTTGTTGTGTCTTGATGTAGATGATTGAAATGTGTTCCTAGGATTAATTATAGTTGATTCCACATGAGAAGAACTACAACACCAATGATCTTTTTTTATATGTCGAAATTTTTTCTTTGAGGATGTGGTGACACTATCTAATTGCAGAGAGGTTTATCGTCTACTCCATTCAAAAGAGCCTCACGTATATATTCTCTCATAAGGATCTCAATAAGAGATATAGGTTATGTCTATATTTACCCCAGGATTATGAGATTAATATTATTTATAATCCAAATATGGGGAACATGATTGAACATTTTCTCACCAGGAGAACTAGTTCATATTTATTGAATTTGGCGTCGGAACAATTACCCTCATTGTAGTTATCCTTTGTAGATATATATGGAGAATCATACCTACAGCTGAGGGCTTTCACCAATCCCCTCTTATATTGATTTAGGTTCGCACATATTAGGGAAACTAATTGTGAGACCCTGCATGCTCAGATATCCATAAGGGATGCTCCTAATGAATTTTTTTAAGTTGGAAATTACGTCATTATTTTCATAGGATTCATGATATCACTTGTGATGTTACAGGATGAGATTGTAATAGATTTTCATATACCACATTTTTAAGTACATATATTAATGAAAATTATTTATCAGTACCTCTGACATCGGTTTTGTTTACCATGGCTGATGAAATTAATTGTAGAGTTTGTCCCTCGATGCCTTGGTTGTCCAAAAGTGAATGATGTGATCCAAATCTCTACAGGATTAGCTCAACCCCTTTAGGAGACATAAAAGATGTGGGATGAGATATATATTGACCTAAGGATGATATTACCATGTACGTAAAGAGGAAACAATTTTATAGTAGTGGTCATTTTTTGACTCAGTATGTCTGCCCACTTCCTTGCTATATGAGAGTAATATTCAGTAGAGAACTTGAGACGCCTCTACATTTAGTAGATAGTCCGACTACATGGATTTATATCAATTATTGTTTCTAATAATGATTCAAACATTAGATTCTAGTTGTGTAATTGATTACAATATGTGTTTTGGATAGAGTTACACTTAATCATAATGTTTCACTCCCTAATTGAGGGAAAGACTGAATAGACCATTCATGTTCTAGAGGACATGATGTGATATTACATGTTATAATTTCATTATATTTGGTAAGATCGCCTAGAACTAGTGGAGTTTTATTACAAGAAAATCTATCATTCCACCATTTTTAAGGAACTATTCTCTGTATTCTATGGGTGACCTTGTAGGTCTCCACTTCATTCGAATTATCCAAGAAAGTCAACACTCATGTCCCTGTACTTGGTGTGGCCTACAAAATCGAAGTTTTGGATCATCCAGGATTATATTATGATCGAAAAAACCATAATAAGACTTATAATGACATGTGATATATGACCTTGGAGTTATAATAATTTGACAATGAGTTCCTAGGGGTTTCCCAACAACATGGATTAAATAAATTTGGATGAGGTAAAAAATCTTTCTATGAGGTTTGTCGCCCATTTATGGATACTATAAAGAGTTTTAAAGGTGTTGTAACTCTTATGTATACCTCCGCCGATATATCGGGTACACAAAATCTACCACATGTCGTAGCTGAATATGTACGTGCATGACCCATTACATGTTATCGTCTGGTGCGAGCTGGACATCAAGGATGGGGAAAATATTGTTGAGTAATGGGTGGAGATTGGTGAACTATATGAGAGGATCCTTCATGGGTGATTTATTACTTTAGTTCCTCTCTGATGTCAGCATAGGAATCTCTAGAAGCGAACATGGTTGTGGGGGGATCAGATTCACTCTCAGTGACAACGTCATTTTTGAGTAGCATGTTTTAGGTTTTTGGGGATGTAAATCCCCATGGTGGATAAAATATCACATGTCATATTTTTTGTAAATTATTTTTTAATATTATGTGGATTAATTTTGAGACCTCATTTGTCCTAAATGTGGGCCGAGATTAGAAATATGGTGGGACTATTGAGCTCAGAATTTCATTCTTTTATATGTGTTCCTTAACCTTGGTCCTTATGTGTAATTTGTGAAAAAAATTTCTTCGACATAAAATTAATAGAATAATTAAATAAAAACTTTTTCTTCAAATAAAATTAATAAATCTTATTAAATTAAAGGATTATTATGTATATATATGGATTTTCATATATCCATGGAGCTGTTATAGTATCCTACGAGAAATATTTGAAGAACCATCTCATGGGAATGTTGCCATAACATGGATCAGTTGATCGGAACAACCCTGGTTCTTTGGATCTTGTCAATGAAAATGATGATATGGCTATTCTTTGTCAGAGATCGAATCGAATCAAGGTTGATATTGTGTTTTAATTTCTTTTTCTAGTCCATTATTTGTATAATGAACATGGACCAATCAACAAATAGATTGTATCACGTATTTTTCATTTTATTGGTTGGGTTTATTTTTGTGGTTAATCATGATATTTATTCTTGATTTGGAATTTAATTCATATGATGTTAAAATAGAAACAAATTGAGATCTACACGAACATCAATTGAGGTTCATTCCTCTTGTTCGAATTTATTCTTTTCTCCCCTGATTCAATGTTCTTCATGATGTTCTTTGCCTTTTCCTCATGTATCAACATTTCTTTAAATCATCGATAGTTCTACATCTAATTATTTTATAAATGATATAAAATTATAGAACCGGAATTGGTAGGACTGTACAGGGGTTCGACGGTGGTTACAAAAGCAGATCAAATAACTATTGGCGTTGATTTTGTATTCTTTGGTGCGCAACAAAGAAATCGATGATCTTATTTTTTGAGCTGATAGAATCCATAAATCTCATCGATTCAATGATTTAATCGCTATGAGAGGTTAGATAAAAATTTTTATAGAGTATAGGTTAATGAATAGGATGTTGGAGGATTAAATGGGGTGAGTAGGAGGAAGAAGAAGGGTTCTAGAGAACCCCAATACCGATGGTGTGTAGTCCCCAAATCCATGGTGTGTAGTACCCTCAGATGACATGACATGTACATGGGAATATAAAAAGACTTGGCTTTGAGTACATGGGTATCCTACATGGCATGTGCTCCCCCACATGGCATGGCTTGAACCATGTACACGGGTTACCCCATGTACTAGTATATGGGTATGAAAACACATGATGACACTTTGTACTGACACATGGCTTGAGTACATGGGTAGGACCCTAAATAGAGGGATATGTTTTTCAACCAATCTACATGTTGTGTACCCTTATAAACAACACGATTTGTTGACACATTACATTTACATGGGAAATATCCAAGATCATGGGACATAGCCTATACCCTTACTTCATGTCATGTACCCCTTTTTACATGGATTGAATCTCTTGTTATCTATATATTGGAAATGCTTTTTTTGGTTAATTCCCCATATCATTTCCTATATGGATGGTAATAATTATTTCTTACCCATTTTACTATGCTACCGTCAGTGGGACTTATGATATAGATATTCTGGAATCCCCCAAAGAATCCCAGAGTGGGATCCTCTATTCATCGTCATTCCCTACGAGGAGTTCATGGTATCTACGTGACAACCAAAATGTAGGTGTTGATACCATAGATAGATATATTAATATATATTGAGTTTTTTGTATCACCCCATGGACTTGGAAGTGATCATCATCTATGTATGATATTCTCTTCAAACATTTAGTGCTTATGTTTCTAATGGTGAGACCCGTGGAGTAGTACATCTTAGACAGAAATCATTAGAGACTATCAGAATCAGGACTCTATTCTCCTTGATGAGTTCTTTGTGGAATCATCGATTTGAAATCCTCAGGATGGTATATTATGGTTGTGAATTACCTCTAAATTTTGTGTCCTGAATTGGCTATATATAGATATATTTATATGTGTTGTAGACATATACTTGTGTTGAGCTATTAGTATTTCCTTCATTGTATTTCTTTTATCTTTCAGGGTGTCCTACTTTGTATTGTTATACTTTCCCCTACATGTTATTTTTTTCATGATTCATGTCTTATTTAGATGATTGACCTTGTTATGAAGTCCTAGGTGGACCACGATCAGATGGTTCATAGTGATACTAAACAGACCAAGGTGTGTTCCTACAACTTTTAGATAGAAGTCCTAATACCATTACTTTTATGTTGAACTTTTGATAGATACTATTTATGTTGGTCTTTTATTTGGGCCTATTTACCTTAATTTACATCTTTTCATACATTGGTTGTGGTATTTAAATGTACACATGCATGGTTACATAGTAGTTCTTATATTTTGGAATTTGTATTGGATTAGAGATGAGTTTGTGTGTAAAAGTACTTAAGATATGGCCTCCCATGTTTGTGATATTCCATCTCAGTGTTAGTCGATAGCCCCTGTACTATTTGAGATGAGAGTGAGGAATCACCACATGGTCCCCACTAGGACATGTCATGACATGGGATACTTGATAAATTTTGTTGAATGCTCTAATATGGTCATTATTAAAATACCAATACATGGGTTACATCTAGAATATATAATCAATTTTTTTATTTTTATTAAGACATGATGGTGCAAAAAGACCTAAATATGGAGAAATGACCATGATGCAACAATCAGAGAGGAGAAATAAGTGTAGAACCACCAAATTATAGGGATTGTAATGGAGCAACAACTGTTACATAATATTCCACAATGAACACCATCACCATTAATCTAAAAATGATGAAGATTAAGATGAATATGAAGAGGGACACAATGAGGATGATTCACCTCAAATGGTAGGTGATATTTATTCATTAACTAATGTTGCATGTGCACAGAATCTGAGAAGAAGGAAGAATCAGTCCCCTCAGAATGATAATTTTCCCCCACTAAAGATTATTTATTTTATGTATAATGTAAAAGGAATTTTTACATCCCATTATCATATTAGTATATATGAATTACATAAATAGAGGAATAACTAGCAGAATATGGGTATGAGATATAGAATATCATACATCTCAATGAGCATTTACTCATGTCAAATATACCCAATAGGTATCATCATCAGGTATAGAAACATATCCCTTCGGATAAACATTGGGAGAGGGAAAGTTCACTAACAATTGTGAATTCAAGCATCAAAAGATATATAGATAAATAATGTTGGTCCATATAATGATAGAATATGATTATTTTCATGAAATTCTTCCCTTTCGTTGATGGCCTCTCCCCCATCAATGTGACCATTTGGTCCTAGAATGGAAAAACAATCAGCAGGGTGTGAAACTGGGGCCACCACATAAATCCTCACACACTTCATATAGATATGGGTTGGTATAAATAGTTATACCTCTATAACTTCTCTATACCATCTATTCTCTAGATTCTAAAATAGAATAAATGGAAGGGAGGTGAAACTCCATTTAACATAAAAAATAATTTGTATCATAATTAATTGGATGATACTTTTCCCTATCCCGGTTTCATTAATCTTACCCTATCAACATTCAATGTTACAATAGAACTAGTGTATCATCTCCAAAACATAGAGTCCAAATATTTCACGATGATGGGCCCTTGATACCATAATGAGATCATGTAAATGAAAATATTTTTATACACAGGTATAGAGAGCTATTATATTTTATATCGTCCTTCTAACAGGATACAACATGGATTGGAGGAACATCATCATGAATTTAATTATAAATTAAACATAATACTATGGAAAACAGTGATCGTGACCCACACAAATGTCATACATAGAATGATTGATTGTGTATGTGACTTCTTATCTTGGAGGAAAGAGTCAACGTACTCTCCCAAAATTCCTCTATCGCTATATAAATTACTTTAGAAAATTTATTTCAATCTTTCTAATGAGATTAAAACACCACTTATTCTGTTAAATAACAATTCAGATATCATGATTTCACAAAAAAGAATAGTTCTCAAAATACTATCATTGATGTATTAATAAAATGTATTATCCTTCTTTGATGATGTAGGTAAATGTTATTGGGAAATCACAGACTTCATATACTACTGTCAAACAAGTAATGGTTCCCATATAAGCATCCTAGAAGGTCCAAAATGATTTATAACCACCTGATGATAGGAAAAAGTAGTAAAATATCCCACAACTAGATGATAAAAGTGTCAAGTGTCACTTGAAATTTTAAGAAAGTATCAATACAGTTTATTATTTGCAAAATAATCATGTTTTGGGTTATTTCTATGAATTATGTAAAATAATATCCCTGAGATATTTGATCCTAAGAAGCCTAATGTGGTCAATGTAATTTACCATCTTTACTAAATTAATTTTCATATGAGAAAATTTCTCCCCATACATGACACATTATTCTTCAAATGAAACCTCTAGAGAATTGTTGAATTTAGATATGTGATACTGGGAAAGGCCCCAACACATGTGATCTGAATAACTATAACAAAATTATAATAATAGGGTAACTAGAAAGAATTATATCGTGGAATTAAAAGATCTTCAATATATAAATTACTTGGAAAACAATTGAAAAATATCATTCCACCATGAGATAGATGTTTTATAAACAAATAATAGTCACACCACCTAAAGATAATTCATTGAATATGATACCCAGAGCCAGTTGTAATCATCATACATAGGAAATGATACCTAGAGGTAGATGTATTGCAATTGTTGTAAGAAACACTGGTCTAACCATTATTTTGGGTTGATAATAAAAGGAATCACTGCCAGAGAGTTATTTAATATGAAAGTGTTCAAACTATCACTAAATCATTTTATACCATCTACACACATATATTTGTAATTTTAATTGATTTCTATAAGTTCTAAGTTGTGTGTTCAAATTATTTGGGAAATTGAAATAAATATGGGGTTTTAACATGCATTTTCGTTCCATTTTACCCATTGATTCTACATCATTGGCCTCCATCTCCCATGTTAGGTATTAGAAACGCGTACTCAGATATACATTCATAATCAAATATAATATTTTTTGTGAACTACATTAATATAAGAAAAAATAATAAACATCCATAAAATTATCACCTTATTTGGTAAGAAATTATACAATATAATGATTTACATCAAGATCAAACACAAATGTTAAATCTTGATTTTCTCTCTCTTTTAGTATCAAAAGAATCAGAATAATATCACCAAACAAAACCATAATTTTATAGAGATTTGTTTTCATTATATTAATTTAGTTAAGCTAAAATATCCCAAATTTGATAATTAATACATATATGAGTACAATTACCTCATACCTGATAGGGAAGATGAAGTCCAATGATGTTGAATTAGAGGGTATAATGGAAAACACATGCATGATCAAACCCCATAATTAAGTAAAATTCCACCATAATTCATATACAAAACTGAGAACCAATTAAAATTACATAAATAATTGAAATTTAATTGTTTAGGTGATGTAGAATTATTTAGTGATGCTTCAAACCCTTTCATATTGAACAACATATTGGAAGGGAGTCCTTATCTGATCATCCCAAAAAAAAGTTATACCAGTGTTTCCTACACCAATTAAAATACATAGCCCCTAAAATTCTTCTCATATACTAGGCACAACTATCAAAAGAAACCTAGATCTTATGTTTAATGATATGGAGAAAACCTAGTATGGGAATTTAACACCATTGAAAAAAATAATGAAATATAAATATTGTTGGAATATATCCCATAAAAACTCGCAATCCTATTTTTAATCCATTTTTAGAAGAAATCATAGATGCAAAATCAGATTCCCAAAATTGAAAACATGATATTGATATAGAAGAATATCTATCCAATGTTTACTGAGTAGATACATCTCAATCATTTTTCATACCATCATCCAATTCACATAAGATAATCATAAAGATGTTATCCCTGGAAATATAAAAACCCTTTATGATTCATAAAAATAAAATAAAATAAATAAAATATGTTATCCAGTTCAACATGGATCCATAACTAACATCATCCTAGTTAGTACCCTCAAAAATTTATGATATAGCGAGGTGTCTGGTATATAAAAAAAATGATCATCCAATGGTATGAAAAGAGTCAAAGTATACCCCAATGAATGGTCATGTTCATGGATTAGTTAAAGGATATCTCATATAAGGTTTATTTTATATGTATCTATAAGGACATATCATCCAATGGGAATCAAGAAAGTCCATGTATTCATCTCCATGTAGAGGTTCCTATAAAATGTCATCAAATCTCAAAATACCCCCATCAACAAAATATCCAACATAGGTAATGGTTAAAATTCCCATATCAGTCATGTGAAGACATTTAAACTGAGACTTGTTTCCAAAATAGAGAATTAAAACAACCAATGGTGGATTATGATATGCATGATTTCACACCCATTGAATTTTGAATTTATCATTTGAATCCATGGAGCATGCCCATCTATGATTATTTGTTCCCTATAAACCTTTCCAATATAGTTTAATCAATCCCGAAAAACATTGGTGAACCAAAAAATCCATAATCCCATGCACTGGTGATAACAATCACATCTTCTGATGTGTGTTCATCAATGGGCATGAGGAGTGATTCCTTATCATAATCTAAGAATTCACATACAGTATATAAAAATTAAAATTCCACCATGTTATTCATTGAATCTCAGGATTTACATACATATCATACCATTTGTAGTTGTGTAATTGAAGAAAATTGACTAAGAATCTCACCAAAATGAATATAGTGGTCCAGGTTGTAAGTCCCTCTCCTTGTGTAACATCTTATGTTGATCGATAATGATATACTATGATTCTGTGAAATTATAAATTAAGAACACTCATTTCAATGTCATGTATGACATGAAACAACAAGCACATAATAGAAGATAATGTCCTAATAAATTATAATATATGTACTATTTTAATTTAATTTACCCATGAATTATATTGACATGCATGTGACACTATTTTAGTGTGCATCACATGAAACCATGTGTTTATTTGATGACTTGTGTCACACGTAAAACGTAGTTTTACGGAACACAAATATATTAAAAATATTATTATTTAATATAATAAGAAATATCGTAGACATTAAATTAGAGGTTTCAAATATTATTAACTTACAAATTAAAAAATTTATTTATTAAAATATAAAATGAATTTATATGTTACAAATTAATTCAAAATGAATATAGGAAACATTTGAATATAAAGTGAATGTTTTTATAGAATACTAATTTTTTGCCGACAAACTTTTTTCTCCTACAAATTTAAATAAATAAAAATTATCTACGGATATTAATCCAATATATATATTTTATATTCAATCAAATATATTTTACATGCATCCAATATATTTGATACTAATAAGATATGACTAAACCAATATTTCACAACAAAATAACTATTTTTAAAAAATATCTTTTACAACCATTTAATAGAGAACATATTTCAATAAAAACATTGAATGACTTAAAAATTTAATAATTTAAAATAAAAAATATTTTTTAAATACAAACATATAAATATACATATGTTGTTTTTTGGATTTTTTTTGCGAGATTTAATTATTTGACGAATAATGAAAATATTTATTATTAAATCAAGATAAAATTTTAGTCTAATTAAATTATAAGTTTAATTTTATATTTTTATTGGATTTTTTTATTTAATTAGATAAATTTTATATCATTTAATAAAATTTAGTTCATTGAAATAAATTTCACAATGAAATTTCATATAAAAATAAATAAAACATTAGAACATTTTTACTTTAAATCCAAGAATTGTCCTCCTATCATTGAGATTATATTTAAATTAATTTTTTCATTTATTTTATTGTAGTTTTGGAAAAAGTAATTCAATATTTGGAATAAACATATATTATAAGGTAAAATATGGTGAAATTTGTTTTTGAAAAAACAGAATAGTGAAATTAGTTAAAATTAATTACAACGATTAGGTGAAAAATTATTTTAATAAGGGACTCAACCTTTAACTTATGGGATAAAATTAACTAAACACTTTTAAAATAGCCATTTTATGGCCTTATTTAAACATTAATCTCAATTTTATCTATTTGGGTTCATTTTTACCCACCTTTAATAGGAACGATCTTGGTGGAATTACCTTCTCAAAAATTAACAAGAATGCCACTCCTCTTCTACTATAAAGAGGCACTCTTCCCTCCCTCTTCATTAGAACTCTCAAGACACTTCTTATTGACCGCGGTCTTCCCACATATATCCCACACATACCTAACCATTTCACAGAATCCTATCCATGGGCATAAATCCATGTAAGGATGCTCTCTAGGGGAAACCAAAAGGAGTTTACTGAAGAAAAGGTAATAGCCTTCCCCAATCTCTTTTTAATTATTGTTTTCTCCATCCCCTAAACTATTGTTTTTCCATGGTTATATAATAAAAAATTTATCCTAAATATATTGATATTTTTTTATTTATAATCATTCAATATAAACTTACTCACACTCCTATATAATGTGTAACGAACCTACCAAATTTGTGTACAGTGAACTACCTCCTAAAAAAACAATGTCATTCATTTTTCCATTACCACCTATCCTAGTAGGAAATTATGATATACAAGATGTTTATATATGAAATATATGATATTTATAATGTTTTTATTATTGTATAATTTTTATATAACACATATCCTTATAATTTCTATTTTCTTTAAATATGATGACATCAATTGTGGAAGTGTAGACTACCATGTGCTCAAAGAGAGTTGATTCGTTCAAGCTATAAATGGAATGAATAAAGGATTTTTTTAATAAGCCAATATGACATATATGAAATAAATAAAAATAGTAATATTAATATACATATGTATATAATTTACTTTTCATTCTTTCATTATGAATAATAAATTAAATTAGCGTTCATGTGTATGTACAGCCAACCCTATCCATGAGCAGTGCATTCCATTTCTTATCACAAAATATACTGTACCATTATACATACTTATATATTAAATATATATAATATATAAATCGTGTTTTCAATTATAGAGATAATGATTCCATTATAGGATCAACAATTAAAAAGTAAAAACATAAATGATAAACAAGGAAATTAACACCTAAAATAGTTAAAATAATGGAATATTGTTATAAAAAATGTAATAAGATATTTTTATTATAACACTACAAAATTATATTGTACAACTCTATATTTGATAGAGCGCACGAAATGAATCACCAAGCATGTAATAGGATATAACAAAATGATACATTAAAATTTAATTACAATTATAAATATACTCAATATATTTTATACATTTAAATACATGGAACACCGAGTTAGTTTCAGTTATATGCAAGAGAAACTTTCTTTTATGGCATACATTACACACACGACTGATAACTATCAAACAATAAAATATTATTAAAGTATTATTATGTTATATAATAAAATATAAATGTTCCATTATGAATAGTATTAATTATCTAATTAAAATATATAGTTTACACATATAATTCATTAGATACAAATTAATTAGAAATGTGAATAAAAATCAACAGAATATAAAGGGAATATTTTTATGAAAAATATTTTTCAACTAATTTTTTTTCCCTATTAAATTAATTCAATTAAAATTATTTATTGATTTCAATTTAATTTATTGTTTATATATTCATTATAATATTTTTTTATATTAATGAATTATGGTTGATATGGGAAAAAATGAACAAACATTATTTTACATGTAAAAACCTATATTTTTATAAAGATAATTTTACTACCTTTTAAAAGGAGAAAAAATTTTGAATCTAAAAATTAATAGATTATTTGATTTAATATATGAAAATAAAATTCATATTTAAAAATAGATAAATATCAATTACGTTTTGTATCATTTATTGTATTTTTTTGGAAACCTGTCATTTTTAATGAATAATTAAAAATATTGAAACTAAATTCAAAAGTACATTTTCTTCTACTTTTTTAATACAGATAAATTATAAATTTAAGTAGTTTAAATGTTTTATTAAATATATTTTTATAAAATTAATCAAATTTAGGTATTTTTGATCAATTTCACAATGAAAATTACTATAAAAACATAGTAAACTTATGGATGATTTTACCTTAAAACCCCTCATTGTCTTTCCTACTGCAGAATTAAATTTAAATTAATTTATATCACTTATGTGATTTTAATTTGGAAAAAGGGATTCCATATTAGGAAAAATCAATATTTATATTGTATAATAAGGTCAACAATTTTTTTACCAAAATTAGTGTTGACAGTAATTAAAATTAATTACAATTATTAATGCAAAATTAAGCCCAATAAAAGACTAAACCACTAACATAAGGACTGAAATGAACTATAAACATGACAAACACCCATTTTTATCCATATATCATCCATAAATCATCCAATATTCATTTTCTGTGTGGTTTTAATTTCTTTTTTTAGGGAATAAAGAGTGTACACCAAACATGTTTTCAAAAAATTCCAAGTGAGTCCCTTTCCAACACAATAAAAGGATACTAACTCTCCCAATTAAACACACATATAAAACCATTTATTATTCACCAATATACAACCATTTAGATTCAAAAATCTATCTCTTATACCTTGAATACTTCTTTTTGATATTAATTCTTCCAACAAAGCCTTTGTGGCGAAACAAAATGAAGTTACCTGATAAAGAGGTAACATCTTCTCTCATGCTCTCTAATTTCAATTCCATTATAAACCACCTCAAATATAATTATTCGATGATTATATGAAAAAAAAATCACCCTAAATATACTATTATGTTATTTTATGATCTTTACCTACACATAAACTCTCCTCCATCAAATAGAGAAAGAACATATTTTTTCATTATACGGTGAACTATTGCCTCACGAAATGGAAAATATTCATTTTTCCTTTACCACCTATCATGGGGGTCCATTATTATGGAAAAAATATTTATATATGATATATATGATATTTATAATGTCTTCCTTGACATTTTATTTTTTTTACAATATACCTTATGATTTCCATCTTATGTGAATATGATAATTTTGTTTGATGAATTGTGTACTACCACCCCCTTTAAGTGGTGTCACTCATTCGTGCCATACATCGATTGTATAGATGATGGTTTTAATAAATATACATAAAATATATAACATATATATTATAATATATTAAATATATACATATGTATCATTTATCTTCCATTAATTTTAAAAAAACAATGAATGTAACGTAGGTTTTGTGAGAACGTATAACCTACTATATCCCTGAATGGTTCAATTTAGTTCTCATATCCAAATATAATGGACTACTTTAAATACATATATAATTATTATATGTGATAATTAAGATATTTTTACATTATAAATTTGATTAAACCCTGATCTAATTAATGATAACAACAAATAAAAAAGATAAAACATACTCAAGAAAACATGGTAATTTACACTCGAAAGAGTGAAATTATTAAATTAATGGTCAGAAACTGGTAATAAAATGTTAGTATAAAATAAAATTTGATATTATAAACATGTGAATGGTTTTTTATATGTTATTAACATATTTTAGTCCATTGTTCAATCGGATAAATACCACAAAACAATACTAAAACGATGGTTCCAACTGTAATATAAATGGAATGATGTCCTCTCCATCTATATGGGTCAGAGTTGTGTACATAATTTTACAACTGAGAACTGTGTGTTACATGATTCATGTCATAATAAGATATTTTTTGACACCTTGATATCAAATATTATCCCAACCAAAATATATTAATGGAAAAAATGACTCTCAATACATATAGGACCAACCTGCATAGTGAATTATCCATTCATGAAATATGTTTGGCTTGTGTCCTATTATTACATGATACACAGTTACATGTCAGTCATAAATATTGGGTCTAATGGAATTATTAAAGAATAAATAACCAAACCCAAAATATTTATTAGACTGTTGTGCATATGTTTTTATCTAAGAACTCTATATGGATTCATTCTTATTAACATAGGATACATAGTCACGCATGTATCTCATATCATAGGCCAGGCCTCAAAAAATGTACCCCTATAGTTATATGGGTTAGACATATATAGGAAATTTTTCTTTCAATTACTACATGTTTCTTGATTCTTATTACCAATGTATATATAATGACACCAAAATCTAGAATATTGGGTCCCACCATAATGAATATAAAAATTATCCTATCCCCATATAAGTCCCAAAAGTAAGATGGAAACATTATGATGAACTAAATTTGAATAGATTATTTATCAGTTAAGACAGGTGTTGATTCGCATGTCCCAAATACTAGGTTTATCCGAAAATAAATACAAAAATACCCCATCTCTATATATGGGATAGACATGTGTAGTGAATTTCCCCTCTATGAAAAATCTATTGATTGATTCCAATGATCACATGATATATAGTGATACTGAGATCCCTAATCCTTGGACCATCCATAGTATGATTAAAATACCTAATCCCCCATATTAGAACATGAGAAATATGGGGAATATCCAATATATGAAATACATGTGGAATGATTACTATTGTGATGGCATATATAGTTATACTTATATAATCCATTTCATTCACATCCATGAGTTATCACCACTCACATTCATGTAACTGAATAAGAGATAGATAAATGTATTAGACCTATCCCATAATAAAATGTAAAAATCTATAGATACTCCATATTATGTAGTCTTTTGAAACGACTCAACTTGGGAATTACCCGAATTATTTAATTCTAATCATGGATAATGTGATCTTAGAGAAACTTGTTAGTCTATATGGACAACATGACAAATGTAAATTCTATCTAGAAATAGGGAAAAAATTCTGTGTCACGTGATGTTATACTAAAAGATAACATCCTTTTCAGAATATTTCAAACTAGATAAAAATTCACTTTATTCAAAATGTTGAACATGAAAACAAAATTCTAGTATTGTGAGGTTCAACTGAACTATAAATGGTCATCATGAAAAATATATCATCCCACTAATGATTATGTATTCATAAATTAGACGTTTTATCCCTTCTACCTTGAAATTGTTTGATCACATTGGCCAAGCCTTTATGGTGCTCAAACCCTTAACGAATTTTATATTCCCCATGATCAAAATTCAATTATTTCATTTCTAATATAATTCCAAAAAAATCCTAATTCAATACCCTTATCATGAAACACCATGGAACATGAGCCCATGTGATCTTTATTCCCCTATTGAAAGTGAGTAATAGGTACTGGTTAATCTAGAGGTACCCCACTATGATTCACTAGTGAATAAAATAATTCCTTGGAGAATTTACTTATTTGATGTTCTAGTGTCAGAACGAAGGCCCCCATTAAATCTAGTATTTATTACTCCATCTACGTGGAATATGGTATTTCGTCATGACCAATAGTATAACACTACCTAATGGTACTCATCTTCAGATGACTCAGATATACATTGATATAATTTACACATTCTATAACCTAATTATTCAATTGAATTTTGAAATCATTGAAGTTTCACATATATTCATTATAATTATTTTGAAATGAAGGCTATGACATCCCATTCTTATAAACAGTCATTTGGGGGTATGTATACCTTATCAAGTCCCAACAACATTGACCATAACATCCCATTGGATAACCCCTTTAAAATCTATACAAACTACCTTCCCCTATTTCTTTTTTATGTCTCTATATTCCTTGAGTCCATATTGTATTCTCATTTCATGGAATATTGGTGATAAGGATTTACCAATCCCAATGTAACCCAAAAAGGGTTCCCAAATAAATAATACAATTCAAAATAAATTGTATTTAGGGGATACCTTCGTTCCTAAATAATTTCTACTATGATTCAATGGTCCATAAGAAAATGATTATGAACTAGTGATTATGGGATATTCTAGTGCCAGAATAATGGCCCCCATGACTCCATAAGTCATTTCTGTAATGTTGTGTTACTGGTCCCACCAATAATTGAACTATTATTCCTAATGTATAAATTTATTTACATGAAACATTTCATTCATTTTCAACATGTCCAAGAGGGATAAAAAAGCACCCAAAATTTTTTCATTAATATTAAATGTCTTAATGGAAGGACAGTAAAATATGATACATTTATAATAGGACTACATGTGTCTTGAATCCAATTACTGTTGGATACGTAGTGTCTCCCTATATCTAATTTTTATATCCATTCATATGGTAATTAAATTATTCCCATTCCCCATATATGTGTTTTATTTATGTGGGGAGATGATATCATAAATAAATATAGCTTTATTCTTCTATTCACTGTATAGATAGTGATTGCTAGATAGAAACTCTTGGACCCAACAAAAATAAAATAAAAAATAACACTACATCTATTTGGGATAGACATATTGAAGGATTTTTCAATATAGAAACTAAATGTTTATTGATTATCAACTCCTAGTGATATGTAGTGATGTGTGGATATCAATTTCAGTATATTCCATGAATCATTCACAATATGAGGACATGATCCATGATTAAACCATTATAACATGAGAGTCTTGTACCTAATTGTACATTTCACAATTCCCTATACACAAGCCTGATATATGTATGTTACTTTATATTGTTTGAACTATGTGTGTTTTGATTGAAGTGTTGAAAGGATAAACAGCGATACTAATGATTTCAATCCTTGGACCCGCACTATAAAAAGAATATAAATCTTCTTTATTATTCATATGGGTCAAACATATGATGGAACTCTCAAATATGAACTACTTATGTCTTCATTCCATTAAAATGGGATACATAGGGATGCCTAGATCATCCAATTTATGCCCAACCTGGAATTCACATCACTCCCAACTATGTCCCACTATGAGAAGTAATTTTGTGTGTGGATATTTTCTAATATTGTAGTCTTAATACCACCACATGTTCTATATCATAAAATATAGCATTGAATAATATACATTCATGTTGTCCCTTTATTCTCATGTTGTGGATGACTCTGGTGAGATTAGTGAACCTAAAATGCCTCTCTAACTCACACAATAAAGTTGTGCTACACCAACAAACTTGAAACCACATACTAGTCCCATGATAATAAGTTCCAAAAAATTTTCCAAATCCCATGATGGTAAATTGGACAATAAATCCCCAATCTCATGATTTTTTACAACAAGGAAATTTAATAGTTACATAGATGTTATACTAAATGATAATTTTAATATTCACATGATGTTAACATATAGAAATTTTTTATTGTTTCAGAATGCTAAACTAAATTAAAAGAGGTCATTGTTTTGAAAGGATCATCCTCTTTGAATCTTATGTACTGAAGGATCATTTTTTTATCCTATATCACTAAAATCTGTTCAATATACAATAGCGTAGAATTTAGTGTGCTTAAAAAATTCTTGAATGTCACATTATCCATGATACAACATATTATATTTAATACATGAGTTGATAAAAAAATTCCACATGTTTACTCCCTTCTCATGAATCCCCACAGACCAAAATCTCAGGTTTTCTAGGTTCTCTACTATAGTAATTTGTTAATATGGACTAATTAATATAAATTTATCCATCCATGATTATATGAAGAATAATGCAACAACCCCAAGCATATAACTGGTTGATGTTTTGTTCACAGATAAGATCCCAAACCCATTAAATCAAGGATCTATTGTCCAATCTATTTGGAGTATAGGTCTATCACATTATTTATGGTTAAAATGAACCCACCAATATCCATATTCTGTTGAATCATATATTATTTTGTTACAATTTAAATATCAAATTAATAAAATATTCAATTTAATATGGATACCCTCCATAGTTCACATATATGGATAATACTAATATTAAAATAGCGATAATCATATTGTATTTTTGTATCCATCTATCCTAGGATTCTTATCTATTATAAGATCCAATTGTTTTATGTTAGTAATTCCAATTCAAAATATTTCATCTTTGCATGTTGGGTAACTATAAAACCATGAACTAGTATCAAGATGTTAAACAACATGTTAACTTATATATCACATCACATTAAAGTGGATTATGATATCCTACTCACATGACATGAAGTTTCATAATAACATTATAGTCATGTAATGTTAAAGTACATCTCATATTCTCCATCATGTATTACTAAATATTACATAGTGTGAGACATAAAATATTGTAATATATACTAGAGTTGAATTTTCATATCCATAACAAAAAATAATAATGAAATTACATTTATATATGTATGGTACCAATCTATATAGAGGACCCCTTTTCATACATTGATATCAAAGCAGGGTAAGAGAAGATATAAAAAATACCCTTCTTAAATATGATCTACATCAATGTTGGGTGTCCTTCATAGAATGAACTACATTTTTATTGATTCTGGACCTACCAATATACACAGTGATGCCCATATATATTGACATTGGCACAGCTGAATGTTTACTACTATCACAAACTTTCATGGTGTTTAATCCATATTTAATGTTATCATCCTCAGTCGAGCATGAGACTAAATAAATTCCCCAGACTAGTGAAATTGTTCATTAAGGATATTTTAATTATTTCACGATGGTTCTAATATAAATACCACATCATGGTAATATAAATATAATAAATAATTATCAAATGATGTTAAAATCCCTAATAGGACAATCTTCACTATAAAACATTAAACTATGATTCCCATCTCCCATCATTTCTATATAAAAAATGAAATAAAAATAAAAAACATGGAAACCAATTCATGGGTCTCTTACCTCACCCTTTCAAACACCTCATCTAATAAATCAAATTGTGTTTCTTGTGTTTCTTATATTCCCTCAAACCTTCCTTGTAACTTGTAATAATAACACCCAAAATCAAGGGATCATTCAGTTTACTATTCATGTTTTTACTAGGATCCTATATATAATCCCCTATCCTATCAACAAAATATGTATTTTATTTTATAAAACTCATTTATGATACATGTATTCACTAAAATCACTATAGTATGACTCATCATCACATTACGGTTCACGATTATCCACAACATAACAAACCAACAAAAATATTATTGATTTTAAAATCGTTATCCATGAATTAAATCATTATTTACTTCTATTCAGATAGGATTTAAGTTAATTTCATCACTAGGTGTCCTAATTATGATGTTTCATTACACTTACCTCATTCTAGGTATACATTCTTAATGAACATAAACCATAAGTAATTAGGTCTAAATCACAAGGCATTAAATTTCTTGTGAATATGAAATAAAAATATCAAAATGAAGACACAATAATTGTGGTCTAATATATGTTCAATTTCACACCAATTGAAATATTTATTTATAGAGTTTGTGAAACTTTTAGATCCTAAAAAATCATAAATATTATTTGAAATTTATTATGCCATAGTAAACGGTAATCTATGATCATTGAACCCCCATGTTTGACAAAATGTTAATGAAGTGATTTATCACATCTTCTCATTTAGATCTGTTTTTTACAAATAGGTGACAAAAATTTAGGATTTTGGAACCATTCCTGAATATCATGTTTTCCTTAATTTGCCTTCAAGTATTTGTTGTCTTTGCTGACACTCAAAAATTAAATTAATTTATTAGCTTAACCTAATCACCAATATCCTTGTATTATGTCTCTTGGTTATTATGTATAGTGTATTAATATTATTGAATAAATACACATAAGAGATCCCATTGGTATTCACTAGTGAATAATGGAAAACCTCATAGCATTTTCTTAGGGGATGTTTCAATCATGGATGAATAACCCCCTTAAATCCATGGGATATCATTATTTCTACAAGCTATACTAGTTTCCACTATTATAATGGTAAACCTGTATCAACTATTCGTAATTACTAGATGACTCAAATATTCCTAAACCATGATTTATAGTATACATAACTAGAATATTCATATAGATTCAATATCTATGAGGTTATGTAAATGAGTATTGTACACATTTTCAACATAGGAATTTGTTACTATGTTTTAAAAAACCTTTAGAGGTCCTCACCACATGAATCAACACCATTTGTTTTAGGTCCTAATATTCACAACCATATAGAAAATTACTATTATTGTTCTATAGACCTACTTGGATAGTTTATCCTCCTTTATTCAATTCATTTTTCTTTTGTTTCAATCTTTATAAACCCTACATATCCCTTTAAATGAGCGTAGATCCCTATGTATGACTATACATAGGTTGAATTTTCATATGGCCCATAATCCCATCTAGAAGTGTCATCACGTCCTTAGGGGAATGGATACACCAACCTCATGTAACCTCAAAACATTATAGTGGAAGTCGAAACCTAACATTGTAATGTGATCATCCCCATATCTTTTCAATTTATCATCATCTCTCTTTCACACAATTTTGGTTTATATTAATAAAACCACTATTATAACTGTCTATGTAGACTTTTCATCCCAATAAATAATCCAATATACAAAAAACCTATTTTAATTAAGGATTTTATGTGTATGTCCCCATCATGAATACATTCATTCATAATAAATATGTTGGGTGTCCATTCAATTGATAAATATCCATCCTTCATAACCAAATCGCTCATGCAGGGTACTCAATCACTTCATGAATGTCTATTCTTCAAATATTCAATGACTATAGAATACATAAAATGTTGTTCAGTGATTGAATAACCTAAAATACTATAAAAAGCTATTATGGTCTAGAATACCCAAAACTATAACAACATATTTTTAGTGCATGAAAACCCTAAACTTCAACAAAAATGGTTTAAGATAAAATGCAATAAACTACTATAATAGAAGGTATATCCTGGTAGACACCAAACAAAAAAAATTATGGATGAAATTAGAAGAACCTAATAGATATAAACAAAATTTTATAGCATATATGACCTAAAATAGCCAATGTATGGTGACACAATTATCACTAGCTTGAATAAACGTAAAGGGAACCCTATGAAGTTAAATATGTAATCATTATACATGTGTTTTATACAATCCATGAAAAATTGAGAACATATTAAATGAAAAAGTAATAAAACATATTATGATGAAAACCTATAAAGGGGATAATGAGAAAAATATAACTCTACACTCGCTATGTATTCCTTATTTAAATCTTAATAATGTTTTGGAGTAGTCTCCCAAAGGGAAATATTTATCAAAATTATATTTTTTATAAGGTTTTTCTAGAGTGACTACATTAGATATATCAATGAGGATCCATATTCAAATAATCACGTATGGGTAGTTCTCAAAAGAAACAAATGAAATGATTATGATAATCAAAATATATCTTGATAAAAAAATATAAAAATATATTTATTTTTTTCATTAATCACGTACATGGTAATGGGGGAATCCCCGTAGTTTTTATTCTCCCACTTGAATCCTTAAACAGATCAACATGTTTTCAAAAATAAGAGTCATAAGACAATTATAATATCTTCTCATATGACACTAAAATCTTCAGTGACAAAATTTATATGGAGGATATACAATGGCTCAATTAATCAATCAGCTCTATCACAACATTTTCTATCATCTCCACTTCAACTTCATAGGAAAAAACATCAAGTCTAGATTTATCCACCAATTTATTGATCCCATGTTTCTATGTTGAAACTTTCTTCGAATTCTCCAATGTATACTATAATCATGACATATCCTTCTAAAGTGATCGATTTAATATCATAGTTTTTTTACCTCTCCATCCCGCTGTTGATAATGTTTTAGTTATCCATTGCCTTCTACATCATTATAGGAAGCCACATTTAGAGCCTTCTCTGAAACTACACTTACCAAATATCAAGCCACTGGTATTTTTCCCTTAATATAAGTTCCTACATGTATTCTCTTAGGATAATAATTTCATTAAAACAATAATGTAGAGCCATATTTTCAAATACCTGATATCCAAGGTTGGAAATAATACATCTGAGGTTTCCCAACTAGTCCTTCATCTCCTCCAAGGGTACCTCTATGACTTTGCACAAAATATCCCCCCCACACATATCAGTACTTCTCTTAGTAAAATTCTATACACTCAAAGCCTTGAATAAATCCTAATACAAGAATATAAATATATTTCATGACTAATATAGTGAGGGAGGGTTTCATAATTTCTTATTTTGATAATCTTTTTAATGATCCAGATTCATCATTGGTCATTCAAGTTTGGGGGAACTCCAAAAGGGGGGACAGGTCCTCGGGCTCCTAGGTGAAGGAAAAGTAATTAGAGATACAAAGGATTTCAAATCAAAAGATAAATAATATCATAATCTAGATAGTCATTGTTTGTGATCAATGCTTGTAAAATAACGTTTTTAGTTGCATTACTTGTGAAATTTATTTCCCTGATCCTATATTTATGTGAATAAGTGACACCCTCTGGTGAAAAGTGACTTGGTAGAACCAATGATGTTTTCTCTATCTAAACTATTTACATGATTAATTTGAGGACTATTACAGTACAATAATTTTGGGAAACATAATAAAAATATGGAAATATGCTATTTTATTGATAGAGAACTTAGGCATTCCTAGCAAAGGTTCTATTAAGGATAAGTCGGTGACATAGTAGAAAACAACATCCATCTCCACTAAAAATGGATTATCAAATTTCAGGTCATATATAATGATTATTGAAGAATCATCGAAAGTATCTAGGCCCATCCATGATATAACCATGATCATTAACCCACCTTGATGTAATGTTCCCAATAGTAAATTTTCCTCTTGAGCAATAGAGTTAAAACTGATGGATTTTATAATATATTTATGTTCCTTCACATAGTATCATTAAGGACATGCACATTTTGATAGGTCAATATAAGCTATTAAATTCTTCATAAGAGAAATAAGTAGTTTACAACGCCTAATAGAAGAGTACAAGTGAGGAATATTTTGTTTCATGGAGTTCTTTCACATTCCTAGCAAGCCTTATGAAGGATAGATGGATGTGTTTGATAATAATGGAAAATAAGATAGCATCGATTAATGTGTGGAGAAAGATGCATGTGGATTGGAAAAAATCAACCACATCAAATATATTTGACCAGGGGCTCCCCCACCATCAGTCCCCTTGTTATGTACCATGTTATCTATATAGATTTTTCCCATACAGAATATGCAGTAGATACAAGGGATGACCAGGCCCCACCAACATCCTTTTATACAAAATAAAACACAATATATATATAATAACTATGTTAATAGTGATTTAATATCATGTGTGTGGTATTAAATTTAGAATTACGTGATTCTCTAATAAATGATGATCAACCCCATCTTCATCAACCAATATCACTCTGGGAACCATCATTCTCTACACCCATGTTGGATTGTGGTTTTTTTCTATCACACATTGCATTACATCATCAAGGTCCAAAAGTAAGGAATTAACATAAAAAAATTGGTATTAAAAAGTGATTCCCAATGTATTATTGTTGTGTGAAAACCCAAGTAAGTCTAATTTAAAATGGGGTAATAATCCCAAAAGCTCTTTAGAAGAGTAATCTTCCCTCAAAATCCCTCATCATTAAAATTTAGTTGGATATGGAAACCTGGTCAGGGTGTGTCTTATAGATTCCTTTCCTAGCAATGTTGTATCAACCAGTATACCACTTGGTAAAAAAATAATCTAAATAGCTCAAATAATTATAAGTAATTTATGATGTTATATTCCAAATAGAAACATTCCACATTCTGGGTCACGTAATGACCAAAATAGTTGGATGAGTCTGTGGGGAATTAGGCCCCATTGATAATATTTCCTATATAGGTATGAATGATCCAATGTATCGATAAAGAACTTTTATAGGCCAATATTATTTCATGAATGGTGACATATTTTTTTTGTTCCACATTCATGTAAAAAAAATAAAAATTATTCATCCACTACCAAGTGCCTTCCAGATCAGTCATATAGGGTATCATAATACATCATTTGAAATCATCAAAATTAATTCCATAACTGACATGGCACAAAACCCTCTCAAAAAATTTATATATCAATATGAAAAGATATGAAACCCTTATGGAGATGAATATTTTATATTCGATATAAAATGTTACCCTCACCTTTATTTAATGTTCCTCTAGTAGAAACCTTTTAAGTCATTAAATAGATGTGGTGTAGTTGTTTAGATCATCCTTAATTTCTCATCTACTCAATGTGATAGGAATCACTCCCCAATACATTGAAAATTGAAATTAAATGGAACAACATGGGTATTTTGGTTTTTAAAATACCCGTTCCTTCGTAGATGATCCACCACCTAACCCAACAACTTTTGGAATGGGATTGATTCTTTGTAAATGGATCTTCTTTTATAAACATGGAATATAAGGTTTTATATTCAAGAAAACATAAGAATATACAAACTAATATTCATTCCTCATTCCAATGATGCATCCATCATGAATTTATAAACCATTAACCCGCCATTTTAATGGGTTTGGAGTAAGAAAATTCTCAGGTATATTATATGAAATCCATCAAACCAAACGAGTTAGACAATTTTGGAAATAATCTCCCAGCCCGTTTTATTTAATTCACCTTCATTGAATGTATGAAAATAGGAACATCCAATCCCACACGACTATTTATGTTGGATTTATACTGTATTCTTGAGAAATGGTTCAATTTCATCTTTCTTATTGAAAATTTATACTCATTTATTAAATGGTATGATCATTCCAGGAAGTAGGGCCTTCCCAAAGTACTTCTCCATGATCATGATAATCTCTATGGAAATGGAATGGGTTTGATCTAAATCATACCAAAAATTATAGAGGTAGAAAATCATCATATATATGATAAAAAAATTATTGTGCTATAGATTTAAATTACATCCTAGATACTAATTCTTACTTTAATATGTTTTACATGAAATATATTTCAGTCCAAACTTCGTAGGCTAAATTGTTATTACATTATTTCCGTGTTACTATATGCTTGGGATTTTTACATCTAGGTGGAATCATACATGACATTTTACATTAACTCAATAGTGAATTCAATATAATCATTTTTCACTGAGATGGTATATCCCAAATCGATCCTAAATCTCCCTCCTGGTCTAATGTAACAATTTAAAAAATAGCTGATTAAATTACTCTAATAACATTTCAACATTATCGATTGAAAAATTTGGAGAGAATGATCAAATTCTTCTCGGACATCTTCTAATACTACGGGAATAAAAAATATCATATAACTGTTATATACATTTTCTCCATATATAATGTGGGACACATGTGAGATATTTTATCTCAAGGTGTTATGGTTATTCATGATCAAAAAATGAGGAATTATCATCGACTAGGAAGACAAAAAATGAGTATCCTTTATGAGGACAAAACCATATAAGGGTAATGATTATGAATAGAAATATTTCTCGTTACTATTCTTCATCATGTTGAACACCAGACATGAGATAATTCGATGACCATGCATTTATTGACATACATGTTTTGAACTATAAAATTATGATGACCCATTGATATTGTGGACACATGGTTGAATAAAATTTGTACAAAATATAAGAAGACTGTATTTTAATAGTAAAGAACCTTGTCAAAAAGAGTAAAACAAGAGTATAGATTTGATGGAATTGCATGAATCCTGTGAGCTATATAAGGACTATCAATTGCATGACCCATTACATGTTTCATGAATATCATGATTTATAAAACATAACAAGATCATGTGGAAAATATTATGATTTGTGATCACATTATAATATGAATGTCATATGATTCAAATAATGATTAAGAAATCTTGTGACATCCCAAAAAATACATGTGATTAACCCAAGAAACCCTTCATCCAATTATTAATGACATGGTCTAAACCAATTACCATTTATCCGTTTGTAGATTTTTTACATATGTCATCCGGATAAGGGGATCACATGAAGTCTTCTTACATATACATTGGACAATTAGGTATAATGAAAAATTCTCATGATGAGGTTATGTGATGTCTTCTTGCATGGTAGTCATGCGAGAGAAAAAATCACTCCTGATGCCTAGGTATTATGTAAAATATATATCCTCAAACTATTCTATTTATATAGAACTATGTATATTATTAATAATATCCTAGAAAAAAGTTTCTATGAATACAAACTAGCAAAAGTCCAAAAAATGAATGTGGAAATTTACTTCCTTACAACTGGTCCCTTTGTCCATCAAAAATATATTATTAGATGGGAATATCGTGATTATATCAAAATGATCATTGGAAATTATATGTTTAGTCAAAAAAACATAGGTATCATTTCCACTAAAATGTAAATTAAAAATAGGGATATATGGTGGTTAGGAACTGAGTTTACATGAATCAAATTACCGTATGAATATCACCTGATGGGGTTATGTGCTTCTTGTTATCTAATAATAAAAATTAAAAGACCCATAATTAATCCTTCCTGATCGTGGAATGTACCTCAAATGATGCTTTTTGATCATGAGATACAATAGATAACAATTTAATAAAAATTGATGAATTTGTTGATAAAATAAAAGCATAAAAGTATAATTATTCATTTCATACAAGTTGCATTGATTTTTATGTGAAATTGTTATGTGATATAAATAATCAGTTCAAGGGTAATGTGAAAACCCTATGTACATGATGGTATTTAAATGTGAAATCCACCTCAAAATTTCTCCTAATAATTTAAAATGTATCATATATAGTATCCTCCGATCAAGACCTCTATCATGTGGATATATCAATAGGTTGATGGACCTCAAGTGCACCTCCTCATACACTAAATGTTTTCATCTAGAACTGGGGGTGTATAGAAAAAAGTAGAGACGTTAACCCCATTGAAAACAGTTGAAATTCATTTGAGATAAAAAATCATAGTAATGGATATAGAAGAAATAGTGAATAAATCTATTTGAAGATAGGGTATGATCAGTGTAAACCAAACAAAAAAGAACAATATACTGTTAGGATGAAATATAATTAAATGAGGTAATGTTAGTCATAAACATAAATAAACATGATGAGTGAAATAAACTCAAAATTACTCATTTCTGAATCCCTTGTAGTTCACAATCCAAGATCTAACCAATTTAGAAAAAAAACAACAAAAAGGTCCATTACCCATGTCGAAACATGCATCTAAGTAATCATATCGGGTACAAAACTATGACCTGAATAGTGTATGAGGAATACAATATACGTTGACACAACCACATCTAAATAAAACTAGTCTGATAATAATTTAATTTAATAAAGGTAAAATTAAATAGATTAATTAATCAATTAATACAAAAAAAATCTTCTTCACCACATAGCTGGGATATCTATCAACATATAACATAACAATGAAAATGGTAACCATGAGTCCATGGAATTATCAAAGAACATGTAATAAACCCAAGGTATATAAATTTTTCCACGTGCAGGATAAGAACTCGAATAATTACAGAAAATGCGGTTCATGTATAAAATCATTACCCCCACAAATAAGATAAAACATATATATTAATTTCAACATAATCAGGCCAATCCATCTATATTGTAATTTTAGCATAACTAGGCGAAGTCCTATAATAATGGAATCATAAATAGTCCATGGTCTATAAAAATTACAACATAACCTATCCAATCCCTCTATATATACATTTTAGTATAAACTCTCTAATCTCTAAAACTATTATAGAATAAATCATAACAAAATTCATAATGGTAGGAATATAAAATAGAAATAATAATCTACAAAGGGAAAATAAGATATTTTTAATCATTCATTTCAATTATATTTAATACATCAAGTTAGGTTGTGATCGATTAACCTGATATTGTACATAACCAAATCATACAACCATACATTCATCCATTTCAAAAAATCTAATAAGGAATTATATTGTACGTCCTTATTGAAGGGAAATCTCTCCCTATGGGTATCCATGATATAGGGCTCAACACAACTAGTTCTAATGGGATATAATGAGTATTCTAACGAAATTATTATCCTAACCCTTTATTATATTAGTTAATGAAAATATTGTGTCAAAAAAATTTAATAATATTGCAGACACTTCAACAAATAGAAAATGACCATAGGATTTTATTTCATGACCACTGACTTTTATTTAGAAATCAAAAAAAATGGCAGTAATAATTCCAATGAATTAAGAAAAAGAATTATATTACAAATAAATCATAAATAAAAAATGACATAATGAATTACTGATTCATTGGAAGTCCAGAGAACAAATAAATATATTATTTAACTGGAGAATAAAATAGAAAAAAAGTGATGGAACTCATTTTAGATTAAATTCATGACCAATATGTCTAAAATTGAATAAATCACTCCATAATCACCACCATAAACCATATTAACATAGAGATATCGTTTCATAGAAGATAAAAAATAAATCTTATGCATGTCATGTTTTAAATAATGGGTATCAATATATTCACAATGTGAACCCCTTTTTAGGATGTAAATTTCACTATTCATATGATATAGTAAAAATATAGAACCTCTGGTTAAATTAACCCCAATCGACTATTTCGTGGGATTAATCACTTACATGTAATGAAAAATTTTCATGTCATAAACCACATCACAACATCATCCTAGTAATAGTTTCTTGTTGTGTAACATGTTCTTGACCAGAAAGATTCAAACATATAGCTCCCAACCAATGTTCTATAGTGTGTTCAAAAACCTCCTCTGAAGAATTAAAACCACAGAAAATGCTCATAATACCTTGAAACATTTAAACCTAGAATACACTAATTTTAAAAAAACTCACATCCTTGAAAAATTGGTCATTTCCACCCAGAAAAAGTTCTCTATGACTAAAAATAAACTCAACCACGAATGATTATAGAATAAAGGAAAACACATCTGAAATAGGTTCAACTAAAACTCAAGAGATGAGTAATTAGAAAAATTTAGTATTGTAAAACTTCCCCACCATATAATAGGTAATCCCCATTCTTCTTCAAGAATTATTATGGGGTCTGTTTGAACAATTATTTCCACTATGATAGTATATTATATTAAAAATATGATCTCTCATATTGGACACTATTAATATTCCACAATATCTTATTTGTAGGTATTATATATCCTTGGAAACACATCTCACTATAGTCAACTATCAATATTAGATTTTCCTCAAATCATATATCTACTCCATGTGTGACCTAATTAGCAACTACCACATGAGAATTTTGTACATGACATCCCTGTAGCTATGACATGTGATACAATTTTGGCATGGAATTATATCCCTATAGAAGGGATATATAGTATTCCAGCAGAGTGACCTGTTACACTATATCAAATATCCCAATATCATTGGATACAACATTCTTTGTATCATGATATAAAATTTTTCCAACTGAGGAGACACCGAAAAGAAAACACGATGAACAAAATCAAACACCAAAGGTATTCTATTCATGTTATCATATGATTTTACCACCTCTACATGATTAAAAACTAGATATAGATCAACTAAATTATCTCAAATGTATCATAAATGGTATTATGTTCAACAAGTTTTTACACGTCTTCCACAAACTAAAAATGTAAACAATGGAATGAACATCAATAAAAACCCTCAAGTAGGTCAATTTAGACTGATTATTAGAAGCTATTATTATAATAAGACTACAAGAGTTCCAAATTCATCCTACATTAGCCACCAAAAAAACATATTATCTTAAAATGTCCTCAAAATATGAAGAGTCCATCCATATTGACAATCACTCCGTAGAATATTGGTTGTGACTAAATGGAACTTGGATCTCATAGCCTTCTGAATACCACTATCGAATCGAGATATGAAATGAGTATATCTTTAAAAAATGATACAATTTAGAAAATAATGAATGTATATTATTGGATTCATGGGGAGACTACTCATATAACCAATCGTGAAGTTATCCCTTATAGGAAACAAGTGGGATTCCATTTTTAGTTGATCTATATTCACCGATACTATATCTCTAATTCATGGAGTTCTAGGTAATCCTATCACAAAATACATAGAGAAATATTACCACATCCACTCAGGAATGTGGAAGATGATGCAAAAGGAAAACATGCCATTAGTTCTTGTATTTCACTTGGAAATAGTTGAAACATCACAACACGAACCTCGCTACCTAAATTTTCACTCATGGAAAACAGTACAATATATAGATATCATGACACATCATTATTGGATATAGTCATTCTTCTCTTCTAAATTCATGAAACTCTATAATAAAATGCTTTTAAAATGCCATAGTAAATGATATATAACCATATATAAATAAGACATTGATGTTCGCAGTAGAATATATTAATTGTGGCTCCCCATTATATGTGTTGTCCCTAAAATCTAATCCATCAAGATCAAATATCTTCTCTGTCTTGATCTCTCCATGAAGTATATGTATAATATATTTCATAGTTATAGTTATTTGTCCCTAGTACTCCTAAACATATAGATGTATGTCTATAAAGTGTTCAATCATCCACCTCTAATCTGAATACTCCCACACTATATTGATTTTCTTCATCCAAATTAAGGCATTGGAAAAGGAAATTCCCATTGTATGGTGTGAACTAAATCCCAATGGTTAAATAATTGATATACATAACCCTCATACTTCACCAATGGTTTAGTTTATGTAGAGAATAGTTTTATATATAGATCTTGTTTTCCATGTACAACATGATCCACTCTCACAAAAGATAATGTCTCCAAAATATTTTGGAATTGAATACAAAAGATAGCTCCAGAATGTGAGTATAATAATTCCTCTAATGTGTTCTCAGTTTCCTTGAGCCAGAAGAAAGAAATGTATCCTCTTACATCAAATCTTCTCCTAGTACAACTTTGGATTCACTACAACAAACAAGGAGATTATATAGGTTGTTTTTTCATTTAGAAGGGGTTATAACCCCTTATAATAATTTTGGAGTTGTCTCACATATCCTTCGATAATGATTACACCCCATGTTGTTATAGGAATGCTTTAGTAAGCACTGGTAATGAATGATTATATTTAGCATTAATTGTTTTGGAGGGGGTTAATAACCGGGCTAATTTTACATATTATTCATAAAGTAGCACATTTAGAGGGGGTTTAAACCCCATAGAAATAAATAACTAAATTATGGGTGGTTTTAAACCCTGCTAATTATTATTGATCATAAAGTTTAGAGGTGGTTACAGAAAACTTCCCGCAATTAAAGAAAAATTAGATTCTTTTTTAACCACTTCAAAAAAAAATCGCTTTGTAATCTCACCCCACTCCCTCTCATGCCCTGATATGTGTTATCACCTCTACTACCTCTTCGGCATCCAATTCCACTTGAAGGCTTGTGGTCCCTCTCCTGCATCTGGTACCCTCTTGTGCACCCCTCCTATCCACATGGGTCCCTCTCTTGTGAACCCCCAACTCTCATTTCCCATCTTATCCCACACATTCCCTTCATGATCATGCATGAAAATAAATCCCCTCACCTACCATATGAAACCCCCTGAAACTATATTCGAATACAGGGAAGACGCAGATTCAGCTTCTGAAAGCCCCACCACCTACAACTATACCAAACGTGATTTCAATATATAATGTACCAATCAATATATATATATATATATATATATATTATTTTCTATTCAAATAATTTTATTTATATAATTTATTTAAATAATCAAACAAATATAAACTATAAATACATTTATATAATTTTATGTATTTATGTTTTTATTATGTAATATTTTACAATATATATAAATATTAATGGTATATATTTAGTTTCATATTAAAATAAAAAATATATACATTTTTTGATTATATATATATATATATATTTAACTCAAAAATATAAATATATAGATCATATATTCATAATATATTTATATATATTATTCATCGTATTTTTATGTATATACAATTATATATTCTCAATATTATATATTTATATATTGCCCAAATATATTACACAAATATATATATATAATATTTATTCATACATAGGTAAAATGATATATATATATACATATATATATTTCATATATATATATGAATACAAATATATATTGTATATTTTACAAATACACACACACACGAACATATATATATATTATTTATATATGTGTGAAATTTAATGTATTTATATTATATTATACATAATATATATAAAATAGATATAGTACTAGTTTAAATTAGTTATTATATATATAATATTATATTCGATAAATTAATATAATGTAATATAATATTTTAATATAGATGAAATTTTATGTGTATTTATATATAAATAGTTTTTACATATTAAATATATTTATACATATATATATATATATATCTGGTGTTGAAATATATATTTAATATATTAATTTAAGTAGTTATAAATATGTATATTAAAATAATTTTATTTATTCATTAGTAAATAGTTATATATATATATATATTTTGTGTATATATAATGTATTTACATATTCTTTTTATGTATATGTATGTATGAAATAAATTTCACATAATTTATATAATTAAATGAATTTATATTATATATTATTCATTCAAATATAAATAATATATATAAAATCAAATAAATTATATATATAATACATACATGATTATTTATTTTCATGTTTTTGTACATATCTATATAATGCATTATTATTATTATTATATAAATTATAAAATCTAGTTGGTTTTTATATGATAAATTTTTTAAATAAGTAATTTTTATGGATATGTTTATATAATAAATTTATGATTTTAAATTATTATTATTATTATATAACATTCCCTTTTATATTAATTAACATCCATTAATGTGCATATAATACAATTAAAATTATGTATACATATAAATATGAATAATTCTAATCATATAAATTATTTGTATACATATATTTATATAACGTATTTTAATATATTAATATATATTTTAAATATATATGTATTATATAATTTAGTTGATTAAAATATAGTGTGGGTTTTTGACCCCCTCTAACTAAAGGGATTAATAGCAGTTCATGAATCTCCTATAATCTCATATATTAGAATGTGTTAACAAACCCCACTAATTTCATACATTATAGGGGGTTCACCCCCCTAAAGATACAAATTAGAGGGGGATCAAAACCCACTCTACAACCATAAATTAGAGGGGGTTCAAAACCCCCTATAATTAGTGATATTAGCGGGTGTTGTGAACTCCCATTCATTCTTTATAAAAATCAATTATATATATATCCCCTAAAATTTAAACAAATATTATATATATATATTTATATATCACCCCTAATTTCAAGTCAAACCTATAGATCCACTACTTGTTAAAATAGCAGTTGTCATGACAGAAAAACTTCTTAAATCCAACCGAATATTTGAATAATACTGATAAAAAAATTTAGAGGGAGTAGTGAACACCCTTTACATTGGATGATTATATAGATATGTTAATAACATCTTATAATTTATAAAGAAAAACAATTTATTTGGGGTTGTTCATAACCCCCTTTAAAACCCCCCTATAACATCATTTTTTATATTTGTGTGACACCTTACATGTTATATGCCATACCTATGAAAAGTAAGGTGAGGATTAGTGTTCTGGTCATCTGGACATTAAAAATTTGAAAATTTCTCCCATGAGTATCTATCCAAAAAACGCAACTCCATTCTCGGTTATCATAGACATATGTTCTTTCAAATGGTAGATTTCCTTGATAAAACAATGATAATAACATGGTAAACCTAGAAAAATACATATTATAAAGATTGTCTTGTTCCTCTGAAAAGATTCCACAGATGAATGCTTCACTATTTCCACTAACACACTAGCTTATGAGATGACACGGCATAAGAAGTTTGCATTACTATTCCAGAAAATAAACTTGGGTAGCTTGGAAAAAAATTGATGCTAACTCACTGTATTATATATGAATTCAACATGTTGTAAATGATATTCTTCTGACTATGAGTACAACAGATGTCATCAATTAAAAGTACAATAAAATATTCTAGTATGAAATCAAATTTAAAATTGATCAGGACCATTATTATCCATGATTCATTTTTTATACTGAATTAAATCAACATGAACTCATTAAATACAAACATGTTCCTAAAATCAGCATAAGGAATGCCGATGCATCTCATACGCAAATGATGAAAACCCAATCAAAAATCAATCAAAGATAAAATTCAAGAACCTCTATACCAATTGATGTGATCGTAGACGTGCATAAGGGGATGCTAATTCTTAATTATCATCTAGTTTAATCTCTTATTGTACACACACAAGTCAAAAGTATCATAATACATCATGATGAATAAAAATGAAAAAAACCCATGGCTACATACTTTTCCATATAAAAAATTTATATTCCAGATCATCAAGCTTATCTTTTAACAAATGAATATTTCTTAGGCAATACTATAATATGAGAAAGAAAATTTCTCAAATCTGGGCTTCAAAAAAATTGTGAACATGATCCACTACTATAGTGGTAATACTTAAATATAATTATTAAAGACATTCTAATAATGATATATACTAGGAGGAAAAGTATACTATTTAATTCCCCATAATTTACTGAAAAACCTCTAATCTTATCTATGACATATTAAAATTAGTAGTAAAATTATTTTATTGGACCATCCTGAACATCCCACTCATCATAGAGATAGTAGATGTTTCTTTACAGAGAGATAAAGGAAACTATATTCTATTAAAATTCAAGGTGAGATTGGTATATAACTACTAAATCCAATGCCAAAATTAAATCAAAACCTATTATTTGTAGGAAAAATTATTCAAAAACAAATTTTTACCACTAATGTATAGGTAAATTTTCATACATCATTTGATAATCTCTGACAACACTCCCAATGGTGTAAAAATGACCAATAAGTGAGCAAATATTTCCAAAACCATGAAAAATACATTTGAAAAGTTGAAAAACTAATGGAATTTGATACTATTACATCAAAACATTCATGTTAATATAGTTGAAAAAATAATTGTACCTACGGTTGTAGAATGTCTTGATTACAAACTGTCCTATCTTGAATGATTGAATACATCATAATTGTACCTCTACTTATGTGACATTTATATCTCCTAATCAAATTTTCCTCAAACTTGCATTGCCTCTTCATTACTGGTGTACCAAATCCCCCAAATTGAATAAAATTTTAGTTGATGTGAAACTACTAGAATATTATTGTTTAAGATAGTAGTTAATAAAATTTGGTACATTTCATACTCCATTTTCTCTTATATACAATTTTATTATCCAATAAAAACATTACTTTCCGATCAACCTACAACAAGAATGAAAATAAATTACAGGGTTTATAATATGAGGTCGCTTTTGGACAAGAATTTCACACTGAATGATCTATAATAGAACATCACCTTGATATATCTATGCACTTCTCTAACTAATCATTCCACTATTTAATTAGAGATAAATATAAAAATGTTGATTCATTTAATAAAAGGAACTGTTCTATGTTCACCCTACTAAAACAAAATGGCGGATTCTAGGGGCCACTCTATAGTTCCCTATCATCCTAAAAGGTTGATTCATCACATCTAAAATGATACACAAGTGAAAAAGATTCACCTATGACATTTCCTCATAGAAATTCCCATCATGGAAATTACTAACCATATATATATCATTATCATTGATGATGGTGAAAATAATTTAATGTTAGTGAAATATATAGCATTGTCCACAAGTAAAAATCCCTCATATATTATCTGCATAATCTAGTGGGGCTTATCATCCCTCAATATCACTAGATATAATAGGATAAAAACATTTTCCTTGATGTCCTTCTAAAATAACCCCACTTACATCTATTTTTTCTCAAATGTGTCCCACCAACACTTAGCTGGTCAATAAAGCATGTACGTAGTATGCTTGAACATCCTCTATTCAGGTGTCTCACTATCAACAAATATCTTCTTTATTAACTCAATGTAGATTTCTTCTTCCTATGGTTGTCCCTATATAGAGAACTTATGAATTTGTTATATCTAGAACCCTCTCTTTATTAATGACATCAAAGGTACAATGTGAATAATATCCCTGTCAATGGATCATATTACACTCAAGAAGATTTCATAAATCTAAACATACATATAATCCATAGGGATACATGTTTAATTCTTTAATCTACTTTAAGAGGATGTTTATTTCCACTCATTTGATTTCAACTTCAAATATGAATAATCAAATGTTTCTCTAATGGAAAACACACTCTGTAGAACACTCAATATCTAGAAGTTAATACTCAATATGTGAAATAAATGGACAACAATTGTCTCATGTTCTCTATAACATAACTAAAAAGTGAACATTCATTACATACATGTTATTTCATTTAATTTATCAGATATATTATGGATCTCATTTCATAGTTCATATTGAAAAATATATCACTTGCAATAAATATAACAATAGCATGAACAAATTCATGTTGATAGATATACTTCTATTCCTATCATGATTCATATATAATCATCCCACACTGTAACATGCATCAAATATAAATCTCAATAAATAATAACATCACACAATGTTTCAATCAATCAAGGTGATATAATATGAACCATAACAACTGATCTTTATGAAAAAAATGCCACCCATTTCTACTCAAGTTGTCTCAGGTACATGGGTTATAAACTCCAAATAACAAGCTCATTAAAAAGAATCTATACATAATAGTCACCTTTATACAATAACAAAATTATAAATAAATATGAAAGAAAAACCGAATGCCTCATATAATACTTTTAATTTCCCCTGATCAATAACTCCCTCACATCGACAATTCAAGTTGGTTACTAGACCTCAAGCGCACCTCCCCATATTCTAGAGGCCAGTGACTAGTAGGGGGGTGCAGAGAACATAGTCGGAACACAACACCCAATAGTATAAATATTCTATATATTGGACATAATGAAATATAAGAGTAATAGAAATAACATAAATAGTAAATTATACAATTATAGGATAATGTATATACAATTTAAAACAAATAATAATAAACCGTGTAATTTATGGGTTAAATGAAACTAAATTTCACACTATGATTCATATAGATAAATGAAAAATGTAACCAAAATAAATTAAAAATACCATGGTCTTTAATCAATGGTCATTCCCATATCAATTGTCCAACAAATAAAAAATTAATAATACTCAACAATGTCCATTTCCCTTGAATAATCATATATCTATGAAAAATTCAAGGGTGCCAAATGGTGTATCTGATATGATTGGAGTAAAACACTAGAGGTTGACACCACCAATTATTAATAAAACTAGTTTGATAATAACTGTATGAAATAAAGAGACCAACAAATATATTAATTAATAAATTATCACAATAAAAAAACATTATTTAATACCGTGCATGGAAATCTCATATCATATAGCATAAACATTCCATCCACAACCACAGGTCCATGTAATAATCATATAAACTAAAATAAACACTACTTATAAGCATTTCATTGATATTGGGTTGATTCCTATAAATATTTCAACATAAACAGGACAACCCCTTTAAAAATTAAAATATATCTGGGCCAATAACATTAAATAATATTTTCAAAATATCCATTCCAAGCACCCTATATAATTATATCATCATAACATGGTCAATCAATATAAGAATTACATTATAGTCAGGTTATGATCTATATAAACTACATCATATCCATGATAATCCTTCAACATAATCATTTTTCAGTAACCAATCCATGACTTGTAATTATTATAACATGAATAATAACATAATTCATTATCTTATGGATATAAAAAAAACATCGTAATCCACATAGACCATTTCATCAAATTTATTTTTTCATTTTTAAATTACCTTTTATTCATCACATTATATTTTGATCCATCAATATTTCATTATACAACACCATATCATATCCAATTATTTCCCATGATTTTAGATAAATAGTGATTAAGTTAGTGAGTTCATTATTTTTCAAGTTCAAGATCACCCTATGGAAGCTACATTCCATGTCTCAACACTACCAGATAAAAAGGGATCAATGGAGTAGTCCAACCACATTATTATCATCACCCAGTATTTTTTAGTTAATGTGCACCTTTTGTCATCACAATATCATAAAATCACACAAACTAACAATTGGAAATAGACCATAGGGTACTATAATGACCCACCTACCATTAAATGTAGATTCGTAAAATCCACTCAATGGAGAATTAAAATGATAACTTTAGGAGATAGATATGACATTGAAAATTTATATCACACAAACATCAAGATCAACAAACAATTCAAAGGTTGTTAAAGAATCACACCACTATAAAAGTCAATAACTTAAGAAAATTGGAAAAATTAAGTGAAGGAAATATATAGATATTTATCTCTAGACCAATATGACTAGAAGGGGAGGAATAATTTTCTAATCACCTAGAGTATCCATAATATTTTAGAGACAATTATTTATGGTGGATGGAAAATAAATCATAAACATTGGGTTTCCTAAAAACATAGCTCATGTGTTATTCAAGACAATTACATCATTCACTACATTAATTACATGATTTACTAGATATTCCAAAAATTCATCACATTGGGTTAAAATTAACTCTATTAAACATTTCATGGAAAATAACTAGATTCATAGTGTGTATACATATTTTTCCCTGAACCAATTAAAATATTATTCACGCTAATAATTTCACATCCTGTAACTTCTTCAGAATGTGAAAATTTCCAGAAGATCGATCTATACCTAGGGTATGTATAAAATGTATGAACAATCTAAAAAGCCTTATAGATTATACAAAATATTATATGTCCTTTTAAAATATATATATTGACTCCATTAATTCATAGAAACACACATCACTAAACATTAAGTCAATTTCTCTCAAAAAATTATCTCAACTGCCAAATGAATCTCAACCAAAAATGATTAATGAAGAATAGAAAACCATGCCAAAAGTGGTTCAACAAAATATAAAAAAATAGTTAATAGTATAATTAATGTATCCTGTATCATATATGTCCATTTGATCATTAAAACATTCTGTTAGGAAAATAATGTTTGAAAAACATCAGATTTCTAAAAAAATCCTAAAAAGTTGGGTGTAGAGACCCGAAACGTGACGTACATGGACATTAAATTAATTTTGAGGAATACTTAGTACATAACAAAAACACACACACAAGGATCGTAATAGTTTAGTGTCTTTGGAAAGTCGGAATATAATCTTCTAATCATGGTGAAAGATCTTCCCCATCTCCCATAAAGATCATCATTTTTTTTACATAAAAACTTTCTTTATATCCTGGGGAAAAGTAAACATAAAATTTTGAGCTAAAATTCTCAGTAAGGGTAAACAAAAGAAATGTCAATCACATCATTTTCATAAGAACATAACATTTTGGAAATCTTAACCTGCAAAAGAGAGCATAATTTCTTAACATGTGATAAATCATAGTAGTGAAATTAAATCCCAATAATCATAACATAAAACATGAAACTTTGTGGCATACACACATAATCATAGAGAATCACATCTTATTAGTCAAGACTCATTGCCAAGACAATCTTAGTGGACAAAGTCCATTTCTGAACCGAGTCACCCTCGTTTCAGTCCTGTTTCACTGAACTGGTATAATCTACCATTCCAGCCATGTCTATCTCATGAGATATAAAATCTTTACCCAATGCATTGGAGGGAGATATAGGTCCCACCCATCTCATAATGATACCTTTCTTATGTGTGCCACAAAATCATAAATCATATATCATTGCATAACCCATGTAAAAAAATGGGAATCTTAAACATCGTGACATCATAAAACAATTCATATAAGATAAAGGAATTCATAAATATAATTTCATCACAACATAATCAAATCAATGTAATAATAAGGATAGGAACAGAACCCTTTATTATCTTAGATGGAAAATAATTTTGATAAAACACTTGAACTCCATTCTTGAGAAAATATCATTTCTGCTTCAAAAACACTTTTCCTTTCATAACATGTCGTACAATTCTAAACTAAAAGAATTTGATTAAAAATAAACTTGAGAACTTGTAATGGAAGCTTCTTGGAAATAGTGTTTTAAAAATACATTAATGCCGTATAAGTTATAAAAAACATTCTTCGTACTTCTGTCGGAAAAGTTAAAAAGTACCTCGTATGAAAAACGAAAAGATATTCCTTTCATATCATTTACTAAAAAGTCACCGAAGGGTAAAATTGGATTTAAAAAACTTTAGGTGGATGGAAATAATATTAGATATTGGGGAAACATGGATGTGGATGATAAAATACACCCTAGTAAATACCAAAGTATAAACAATCTCGGATAAAAATGAGATTGTGATATTTCCCTTACCTTAGGTCTGATATGCTTTGTACGTGTCCGAACCTCCTGTATAATGATTTAAATAATGTTATTGACTTATTCCAGAATCATACTTATTTTTATAATATCATATATAGTCATATTCTTAGCTTCATAGTAGTAATATTTCATTAGTACTTGTTATTCGGGTGTTTATAACTTTTTGGTCTTATGCGTGTTTTGTCGAATCAATTTTTATTATTCTCTTTAGGTTATAGATACCTCATTTCCAGAATGGTATTAGTGTAATATATATCATATTAATTCATTCAATTAATTTATATAAACATTATGAAATGAAGATCATGTAGAACGAGTCGCATCACATCGTGGAGACGGTATTCCGTACGTATGCATGAGTGATGATATCGTTCCTATGATCGCGGAATTGTATTGGAGTGTATGTATACTATTTAAGAATCAATATCACTTTATAGTAGTCATATATTGTCATTATTTACACCATTATACCCATCCAAGTATGGTGTTGGGTGAAAATAGATTACACCGCGGCGTGGAGACGATATTCCGTACGTACGCACGCGCGGTGATTTCATTTTCTGTAGGATGGATAGATGGTGAAATATGTTTGTTTCATACATATAATAACATATTAGTATATGAGTGATACTGATTTTATTACTTCATAATTAAACAAATAAAGAAGAAGATGTGGAATAAGAAATAATGATGAAAGAATCGGTAACGGACATTACCTCTTCTTTGAAGTGCTTCTTTGAGACCTTCATTTAGGGAACTAAAATTTGTCTTTGAAGAAGACCAGGACCTCTAGGATGTATCTAATGAAGTGTAGTAGATAATGTGTCAGGGTTTGGCCGAGATTGAAGGCTCAATGTGGTGTGAGGAAGAGAGGGAGGAGGTGCCCTTTTATAAGGGAGGAGAGGGGCACCTTTGGAATAACAATAAATATTATTTTATTATAAAGTCAAGTTCGGTTTTAAATAGCTCAAAATTGATTTATTTCTAGGCTAAGGAGGGTATGGGCCGAAATCATCTCTCAAATATAATTTAGGCACGTTTAGTTTCCTATTTTAACCTTATCATGTAAATTTAACATTAAGTTAAATAATTTTACTTTTACCGTGTCTTCTTGTGTTCTTCAACTATAAGGTTAATAAACTTACTTTATCAAGCCAAAAGAACCCCATGTTGTTTATTATTAATATATATAACCTTATATAAGTCATTTGGCCTAACCGTAGATTTTTAGGAATAAAATAACAGTTAATAATATAATATTTGTTTTAAAAACTATTTTATGTCAATTTTGACACTATTTAGTAATTGATTTTTGTGAAAGTCATAACCGAACGATAAATTCAAAAAAAAGTTAATTAAATCAATAATAACCTGTCATATTAATCTATAAAATTAGTGGAATTCATAAAAAGTCTAAAAGTATATTTATTTGGGTATTTATAACATCAATTATGTCAATTTTTCATTAATAAGATAATTACTGCATCATCGTTGTGCCATAAATAAATTAAAATATTTAATGTCTAAAAATTACAAATAAAATATCATTATTTAGGAAATCCTTTTAGATTTCTAATGAATATTTATAGTTGAATTTATCATATGTATATCCCCATTTTAAAAATGATTTAGTTATTAAACTTTTATTTTAACTATTTTAACCCATCTTTAAATAAATTAATAATAAATGTCCTAATCTAATCCAAGTGGGCCTAAATGGTCATTTTGTATTCCTAAGGTTGTTTTTGGTCGAATTACACTTATCCAATAGAATTATTACATGTGTTAGGGTAATAATAATATCATTTTTTCCCTTAATTTCCCTATTTACTTTTAACCGTGGTTAAAAAAGTAAAAAGTTACTATTCACAAAAATTTATTTTCATCTCATTGAACCACATTTTACTTAGTGACATCAAACGTGTCTCTCAGATTTTTGAAATTCCACTCACAGAAGCAGTAAAATTATGTTTTATGAAAAATTCAGTTTTTTTAACTACCACTTAGTGGTTTCACTATTCATCAAAAAATAAATGTTTCCAGAAAAATACCATAAATTAGACCTAAGCTATATTTGATATTATGAATTCAAAAATGATGTATATTTTATCAAATTTAAAACATATCAGATACATTAACTAATTTGAAAATTAATTCCCGTCGTCCAAACAAATACCATGTTTTTAAGAGATAATAACTATCAAAATATTGACTTTTGTTTTTGTCTGGTTTAAATTTGAAATTAAATCTAATGACCAACCTTGTATTAAATTGTAAAAATATATTATAAATATACTTTAAAACCAATCAAATTAGTAATTTATCACTATTAATTATTTCTATTAATAAAATTGTTTTTAATTAAAATTTAGTAATTTTCACTATTCATCAGAAAATGAAAGGTATCCGAAAAGTACCAAAATTTCACCCTAAGCTAATTTCGATATTCCGAATCCAGAAATGAAGTCCATTTTGAAAAATAAAATTTAATAAATTTCAAAAAGTGGACATTACTACTCATAACGGCTAGATTTAATAATATTTTAATAGCATATCAATGTTTAGTAAAACTCGGTATTGCGTACTACACACGCTATCGAGGAAGGTCGTGATTGTGTGTAATGCAAGGCAAGTCAAGGATGCGTTTTGTGCAAACTCCTTTTGGTGTAGCGTACAACACATGACATTAATGAAATTAAAAAGAATATTTTTCATAAAATCTCGGGTTGTTACATTCTACCCCCCTTAAAATTAATTTCGCCATCGAAATTCATCGGGGTTATAAATGGTTTACTATTCGAAAGTTTCTTTAATAGAAACCCACATCGTAAAGAGGAATACCAAAACCAATCTTAAAAAAAGTATGAAATGTAATGGTTACCCAAATAAACTAATCACTGGGTTTCCACATAGGTGAAAATATGGGTATGGAAGAGAAATCTAACCATCATGTTCTGATGGAGAGTAGTAGAGAACATGGCTATGGAAAATCCAGGAATCACGAAGCCATAAATTTGTGACGATCTAAGGTACCGTCTAATTCATCAGATATAATAGCACTAGGACAACATTTATGTTTTTCAAGATCATTTCCCTAAAGTTAATGAAATTTAAATTAGAATAAATACTTTAGTGATTTTGGTATAGTCTCACCATTTTTCATTCTTTGGACAATTTCCACTTCATCTCTTAAAGAAATTAATTTGAATTTGCCATTCATGATGTGTTAGAAGATCATGTGATAGAATGATGGGTCATTCCATCTGTCTCAAACAAAAGGTTAGAAAAGTTATCAAAAAATACATAAGTCCATCTATAGTGAGATTAATCATATATAGTTCCTTCATATATCATACTGCTTAATATAATAAAACTAGTTTCTACTAAACAAGGACTTCATGTAGGCCAGTGGTAGGCGATAAAGGCCAGTCGCACTTCGGTTGTGGTTTTGATTCCCACAGCCTTGTCCGACGCGATGGGTTGTCGCCCATCCTATAGGTTTTCCTTTTTCTAAAGCTATATTACCATAACATCCCATCAAAAATATCGAAAAAAGTTCTATCCTAACTTATGTCCAAAATAATCCATTCCAATCTATAGTCTTATCTAAAATACTTCGGTCCAAGCTCATAGTATAAAGAAAATGATTACTTGAAAGTCACATAACAATCACGTGAATGCCATTATTTATCCCCCATATATCATAAGATATATCTTGTTGGTCAAATTACAAACATGTGAATACCTTAATCATGTATTCTCTTAAAGAATGAATATCCATTGAACCTTAGTGAAAACATGAATGCAGTTAAAAATTAACACTTTCCACATACCAAAATCCTCAAAATTCTATATCCTCAAACCATGTTATCACTCAGTCCTTATATCAATCATGAGCTCATGAATACTATCAAACATATTATATTCTCTTTATCCCATCATTATGTGCATATCATCTACTTTCAAAAAATATCTAAATAACCTTTCATGGATACTGGTAACATTAATCATACACTTTCAAAACTCAAGGAAAGACAATAGTGTAACAATCCTTAGATGTCTCTTTATTCCATAGTACCATTTGATTACTTATACAACATTACACAAGATAAACTTGTAATCATTCCACTACATTCTTAATCCATTGACCGAGCTTCAATAATTCTTTCAACTCACATATCATTTGTAGTCTCTTCATCATCATCCACATAAATACTACCCATACGACTATACTGATTCTCTTCATGAGACTTTCCCTTAGGGCATTGGTTTGCATAATGCCCGTACATTCCACATTTAAAACATTTAACCATTTTTGATGTCGTAGCAATACCATTATCCTCATCCCTGGTGTTAACTGAACCTTTTCCTTTGTATTTTCTGGATTTGTGTCCTTATTTTCCACACCCAAAGCATCTTCCAGTTCCTTTGAAACATTCTCCTTGATGCCTCTTCCCACATGATTTACATAGGGGAAATTTAACTTTCTTTCCTCTATGATCATCATGAAACTCCATCATTCTCTTATTAGTTGAGTCAGGAAACATACCAAAATTTACTTTATTGATCATATTATGAGAATGCTGATTCGGCATAATAATGATGTTTGGACTTCCAAATCCCATTTCATTTGGTTGCTCATGAAGAATATCATTCCATTGTCCATCATATCCTCCATTATCGTGAATCATCTTGTTTCCAGCCAATTTCTAAAACACAAAAAGAATAGTGTGAGAGGCAAAAATCATAATAAAGGGGTAGTAACTTCAATATCTAACATCTTTGGTTTAATCTAATATCGTTACCGTAGATCTAGGACTATATCCTATACGTATACTTATCCTTAGGGACATCTCTAGACATACCTTAGAAATATCTCTAGTGATCTCACTAACGTTTTCGCATCCTAGTTTCCAAAGGATGACTAAAATATTCCTCTGATACCAACTGTAGAGACCCGAAACTGGACGTACATGGGCATTACATTACTTTTGCGGAATACTTAGTAAATAACAAAAACACACAGACAAGGATCGTAATAGTTTAGTGTCTTTGGAAACTCGGAATATAATCTTCTAATCATGGTGAAAGATCTTCAACATCTCCCATAAAGATCTTCATTTTTTTACCTAAAACCTTTCTATATATCCTAGAGAAAAGAAAACATAAAAGGGTGAGATCAAATGCTCAGTAAGAGTAAACAAAGGAAATGTCAATCACATCATTTTCATATGAACATAACATTTTGGAAATCTTAACTTGCAAAAGAGAGCATAATTTAATAACATGGGATAAATCATAGTAGTGAAATGAAATCCAAATAATCATAACTTAAAACATGAAACTTTGTGGAATACACACATAATCATAGATAATCATATTTTATTAGTCAAGACTGATTGCCAAGACTATCTTAGTGGACAAAGTCCATTTCTGAACCGAGTCACCCTCCTTTCACTCCTGTTTCACTGAGCCGGTATAACCTACCATTCCAGCCATGTCTATCTCATGAGATATAAAATATTTACCGAATGAATTGGAGGGATATATAGGTCCCACCCATCTCATAATGATACCATTCTTATATGTTCCACAAAATCATAAATCATATATCATTGCATAACCCATGTAATAAAAATGGGAATCTTAAACATCGTGACATCCTAAAAAATTCATATAAGATAAAGGAATTCATAAATATAATTTCATCACAATATAATAAAATCAATGTAATAATTGGGATAGAAACAGAACCCTTTATTATCATAGATGAAAAATAATTTTGATAAAACACTTGAACTCCCTTCTTGAGGAAAATATCCTTTCTGCTTCAAAAACACTTTTCCTTTCTAAAATGTCATACAATTCTAAACTAAAATAATTTGATTAAAAATAAACATGAAAACTTGTAAAGTAATATTCTTGTAAATAATGTTTTAAAAATCCATTCATGCCGTATAAGTTAAAAAATATTCTTTGTAATTCTGTAGGAAAAGTCAAAAAGTACCTCGTACGAAAAACGTCAAAATATTCCATTCATATCTTTTACTAAAAACTCACAGAAGGGTAAAATTGGATTTAAACAATTGAAGGTGGATGGAAATAATATTACATATTGGGGAAACATGGATGTGTATGGTAAAATACACCCTAGTAAATTCCAATGTATAAACAATCTCGGATAAAAATGAGATTGTGATATTTCCCTTACCTTAGGTCCGATATGATTTGTAAGTGTCCAAACCTTCTGTATAATGATTTAAATAATGTTATTGACTTATTCCAGAATCATACTTATTTTTATGATATCATATATGGTAATATTCTTAGCTTCTTAGTAGTAATATTTCATTGCAACTTGTTATTCGGTGTTTATAACTTTTTGTTCTTATGCATGTTTTGTCGAATAAATTCTTATTCTTATCATTAGGTTATAGATACCTCATTTCCAGAATGGTATTAGTGTAATATATATCATATTAATTCATTCAATTCATTTATATAATCATTATAGAATGAAGATCATGTAGAACGAGTCGCATCACATCGTGGAGATGGTATTCCATACGTATGCGTGAGTGATGATATCGTTCCTATGATCGTGGAATTGTATTGGAGTGTATGTATACTATTTCAGAATCAATATAAATTTATAATAGTAATATATAGTCAGTATTGACACCATTATACCCATCCAATTAAGGTGGTGGTGGACAATAGATTACACTACGGCGTGGAGACGGTATTCCGTACGTACGCACCCGCGGTGATTTCTTTTTCTGTAGGATGGATAGATGGTGAAATAGGGTTGTTTCATACATACAATAACATATCATTATATTACTGATACTGATTTTTTTACTTCCTAATTAAACAACTAAAGAAGAAGAAGAGGAAGAAAAAATAAAGATGAAAGAATCGTTAACAGACATTACCTCTTCTTTGAAGTGCTTCTTTGTGACCTTCTTTTAGGGCACTAATATTGGTCTTTGAAAAATACCAGGACCTCTAGGATGTCTCTACGGAAGTGGAGAGGAGAAATTGGTAGGGTTTGGCCGAGCTTTAAGGCTCAAAGTGGTGTGAGGAAGAGAGGGAGGAGGTGCCCTTTCATAAGGGAGGAGAGGGGCACCTTTGGAATAACTAAAAATATTATTTTATTATAAAGTCATGTTCAGTTTTAAATAGATTTAAATTGATTTATTTCGAGGCTAAGGTAGGTATGGGTAGAAATCCTCTCATCCAATAGAATTTAGACAAGTTTAGGTTCCTATTTTAACCTTATCATGTAAATTTAACATTAAGTTAAATAATTTTACTTTTACCATGTATTCTTGTGTTCTTATACTATAAGGTTAATAAACATACTATATCAAGCCAAACAAACCAAAAGTTGTTTATTATTAATATATATAACCTTATCTATGTCATTTGGCCAATCCTTAGTTTTTTATTAATAAAATAATAGTTAATAATATAATATTTGTTTTAAAAACTAGTTTATGTCAATTTTGACACTATTTAGTAATTGATTATTGTGAAAATTATAACAGAATGATAAGTACGAAATAAGATAATTACATCAATAATAACATGTCATATTAACGTAGAAAATTAGTCGAATTCATAAAAAGTCTCAAATTATATTTATTTGGGTATTTATAACATCAATTATGTCAATATTTCATTAATAAGATAATTATTGCATCATCGTAGTGTCATAAATTAAATAAATTATTTAATGTCTAAAAATTACCAATAAAATTCCATTATGTAGAAAATCTTTTTATCTTTCTAATTAATATTTATAGTTGAATTTATCTTATGTATAACCCCATATTAAAAATCAATTATTTATTAAACATTGATTTTAACTACTTTAACCCTTCTTTAAATAAATTAATAATAAATGTCCTAATCTAATCCATGTGAGCCTAAATGGTCATATTTTATTCCTAAGGTTGTTTTTGGTATAATTAAACTTATCCAATAGAATTATGACATGTGTTAGGGTAATAATAATATCATTTTTACCTTTAATTACCATATTTACTTTTAACCGTGGTAAAAAAAATAAAAAATTTACTATTTACCAAAAATTATTTTCATCTCATTGAACCACATTTTACTTACTGACATCAATCGTGTCTTTCGGATTTTTGAAATTCCACTCACAGAAGTGGTAAAATTAAGTATTATGAAAAATTCATTTTTTTTACTACCACTTAGTGGTTTCACTATTCCTAAAAAAATGAATGTTTCCAGAAAAATACCAAAAATTAGTTGATATTATAAATTCAAAAATGATGTCTTTTTTATCAAATTCAAAACATATCAGCTACATTAACTAATTTAAAAATTAATTCCCGTCGTCAGAACAAATAGCGTGTTTTTAAGAGATAGTAACTATCAAAAGATTGACATTTGTTTATGTCTGGTTTAAATGTGAAATGAAATATAATGACCAACATTGTATTAAATTGTAAACATATATTATAAAAATACTTTAAAACCAATAAAATTAATAATGTATCACTATTAATTATTTCTATTAAAAAAAAATTTAATTAAAATTTAGTAATTTTCACTATTAATCAGAAAATGAATGTAATCCGAAAAGTTCCAAAATTTCACCCTAAGCTAATTTCAATATTATGAATCCATAAATGAAGTCCATTTTGAAAAATAAAATTTACAAAATTTAGTAAAGTGGTTATTACTATTCATAACGGCTAGTTTTAATAATATTTTAATTGCATATCGTTGTTTAGTGAAACTCGGTATTGCGTACTACACACGCTATTGATGAAGGTCGTGATTGCGTGTAATGCAAGGCATGTCAAGGATGCATGTTGTGCTAGCTCCTTTTGGTGTAGCGTAAAACACAAGACATTAATGAAATTAAAAAGAATATTTTTCATAAAATCTCGGGGTGTTACAATGGGACCATTATTAAAAAAAGAGTAATGTTGATTTTCATTTGAATGGTTTATGTGAATCATGTAACCAGTCTACCAAACACATGAAGTACTGGTAATATAACTTCTTGATATTGGGAATGGTACATTGATAATTTATTCTAATCTTGTGAAGGCCCCATCACATGAAAACTCAATCATGTGAATTATTTCTAACAAATGGACTTGATATCACAAAGGCCATTAAATGTGATGAATTATCCATTTGAATTCCCATTAATAGTCCATGGGCTCAATAAATATTGCAATCATGGATTGGTCATGTGATAACTGTATAGCACCAGATATCAATGATGCCATCATGTATGACACATGACTTAATTATGTCAAAAAAATGATGTGATTATCCCTCTAATGACTCAAATGAATATATATGATTGAAGTGTCGTACAAAGTTAAATTGATTTTTTCAATGATTCCTATAAATTATCAATATATTGAAAGACACAAATATGGGTATTGGGATGAGATAGAAAATTACAATGTGGTGAACCACACATTTAGAATAGTCTTTCCCTTGGTGATCATGGGGAAGGAAATTTGGGATTATTCTATACTTTACTGTGTTTTGTATGAGCACCCCATTTACCACATGATGAAATTTTTCCATGATGCCTGGATTACCCAAATGGGAGTCAATATTATAACATGATATTGAAATACCTAAATATTCCATAACAATATTAACATTTGTGAATTTATAAGACAATGTCTAAAAATGAAAAAACCTCCATTCGGTGACGGATATAATGATTATTATGAAATAATGTCACACACTTCTCATGGTCTATTCATTGATCATACGATGAACCCAGAAATTTCATCTAGTTTCATGAAAATTCATCTTGAAATATCACCAATATCATGTTACAACCTCTATATATGTCAGCTTCTTCAGATGAAAATCCCTACAAAAGTCATCCCTATCATGCGGTGACTTACCATCTTGTTAGACATATTTCATTAAATTACTTAAATATAACAACATGATCTTGAGAATATCCTAGCACATGATATACAAAAACTATGTAAATGTTACCCTCACACTTAAAAATGTCAGAAAGACACTCTTGATGTATGAGGAAGACACTATCGACCTTTCAAGAAGGCCCTCTTAACATGTCACATAGACACTCAATAGATTTCCGGAAGGCACTTTGTACGTGTATGCAATACACACTATATGTGTTAGGTATAGACTACATATGTGTCATGTGCACACACTAGAATTTTCAAGATGACATCTGGGACATGTTTTGATGACACTATAGAGATTTTAGGAAGACAACCTAAACATGTTAGCAAGTCACTCTCTAACATTTCCTCATTGGATAGTATGAATACATGGACATCCACCCTAGAACCATTTGAATCCCAAACCATGATTATTTGGTAAATAATTCTTAATTAATAAAGAATGAGTCCACAGTGGACTAGGGTTATGAACTAATACATCTTTATGGGATCCTGATTTCACTCATGCATGATTAATTAAAAACACATAGTCCCAACTATTTATCCATTAGAGGATATGGGATAGATATATATAATGGTCATTCATCCTAGAAAAGGTCCCTAACATTACATAGCCATGGGGTAATAATAATATCCCCAATTTTAATGAAATATTCCAACCTATATGAGGGTTAGAGTCCCATTGAACTTTGAGGACATTAATTCTTATTAAACATCGGATATATAAGATGCCTTCTAGATTCCTATTAATCATTTAAGGTTTAATTCTATGTGCAATTAATACATGAAAATGTAAAAAATACATTAAATTACTATATCATATCTCTTAGAGAAATAGTCTCTTACATAAGCTCAGGGATCTGTGACAATCGAGTCACTATAAGTATAAAATCACCATACTTGGGAATCCTTAGTGTGTATCCCTTATTGAATGACATGATACCAATGTTTCCATACATATTTTTCCACTATAGTTTAGGTGTCAAAAGAAATCCCATACTCTTAAACTCAATGTAAAAAACCCTAATGATTTTAAATTATAGGTGTATGACCATCAGTAAATTGAGGAAAAAAAGAACTATGATTACTATAATTTCTAGTATATGTTGGATATGTAGGATTAATTACAAAGTAATGAGATCCATACTAAATGCCTAAATAATCTCATATAAATCCTGAACACATGAATTTAGTCTTCATGATGTACACTTGTTATACAACATTAAACTATCTCAAATGAAGTATGTGGGTTTTGATTCATATATTTACGACATAAATAGAACACCTCTCAAATATTCTATACAGACCCTAAAACACTGATATTCTTCCTCGAGAGTAATAAAACCCATATTTTATGGTTATATGGATTAAATTTATAACCGATCTTTCATGGTTATGTTGTAATGGGAACCAGATAATGAACCTTCAATACTAAGATTTGGTGTTATTAATAGAACACCCTTTTTCAAGTATAGGTGTTAAAAACCAAATTGATATATTATGTTTCCTTGTCTGTGATAAGGATTTTAGAAAATATTCATGATCATATCATAAATATATAATATAGTCTCAATGTGTTCAATAATTCTCCCAAAAGGATGCGATGATCCCATCCTTCTATAATCTTTACAAATTTGAGTTCCCATGATTCATTGGGTTTGAAACCCCCAATGACCATCTTACATAAGAAAGAATGCATTTAAAAAATTTCATATATTGTCTACATTGGGAGTTTTCATGAAATGTCATAATAGATAACCTAGTGGTAATGATAGTTCAACCAAAATCAACCCCACTGTGAATCATCGGGCCCTGAAATTCCTCATAGACAGAAAAAAATGTACTCAATGTGAATCTATATATCATAACAAAAAGAAGGTTTTCACACCGCAAATCATTTCACTCCCACACAACATTTTAATGAAAAATGTCTCTAAAAAATAATGGGTCTATCATTATGAAAACAAAAAAGGTGATCACTTATTCATCTCAAACAATAATCTCCCATTAGAATAATTGTTTTCATATTTTCCTATATTTTCCTATATTTTCCTACATCTATCTTTTCTCTAATGATATGCAGACACTATATGTATGTTTTAAAACATGATCTATTCATTGATCAGTATAATTTAATGTACATATTCACATTGATGGATATAATAATTCATTAGTGAGTATGGATAGAGCTAATCAAGGAATATTATTTACAGATTTGTTACTATCATATAATACTGAATATTGTATCAAACACGCTTATTAGAAAATATCCCACCTCTCTAGTCATGATAAAGACTGAGAAAGTACCTATCTTCATGGAAATAAAAATATATGTCAAGAAATTATTTTGACCGGGAATACATCATAACTTTACTGAATTTTTTCCCAACTATATTTAATAAATTTTATAAAAAAGGCACTGAGGGATGATATGAAGCTTTAAAAGTAGGTGAATGATGTAATGTATAGGAAAATTAAAGAATAAAAAATAAAAATAGATAGTGTCATTCATTTTAAGACTATAATTTTTACCCTTAATCAAACGAGATAAAGAAATATAGATTTTATAATTAACATATAAAATAGTTCTCTATTCATCATAGATTTAGAAATATTTATAGTGATCTTAGAGAGAACATATAGTGGAACAACATGTATTAGTATATCATTTTGTATATCACAATATACATGGTATGTCTATTTTTTATATTATATTGAAAAAATTACAAGGAGATAATTAAACCCATTCTGACACCCACATGAAAATAGGATAATTTATCTATAAGATTTTACATATTCTCACATAAATATATTCAAATGAAATAAATTGAAAAGGTTTTTGGTGGATCAAATCACCATAACATCCCACATCATCACATTTCTTGATGATTTCTCCCTTTACATGTAGTGACCTTGTTTTAGAAAGCCTATATCTACTACTAGGAAACCATTATAATGGAATAAGATATCATAAACTCACATCGGAGAAGAAAAATTGTTTAATAATTTAATAAACAAGATAAATGTATGGGTATTTAATTCAAAATGAATACAAAAATTACGAACTAATTTTTTAATGAGGATAATAAAATTATCCCATCTGCAATATCTTTATGTATTTTTGTTTGTACACTTTATTGAGCTATAGGGAATGGGAACATAATGAGGGTGGGATCAAATTCTTAGTAATGGGATGTATAATATAATAAATAATAAATAAATGTGAGTAAATCAACATTGAATTATAAATTATTGTGCTCATATTCCATTTAATCAATAATATGATAGGGAGTGAGTAAACCATATGGAACGATAAATAACTAAAAACACGTTCAATTTATCTTATATATTCAAAATGAAATGCATCTATAGAATTATCCATATTGAAAAATTCATTGATAATAAATATTGATCTAACATGAATGAAATGTTTAATTATTGGATTTCACTTCTCGAGTATATGAAAACATCTACTGTCGAGATCTATATTCAAGATAGTAAAAAAATACAGGTAGAAATCTGCTTAATTTGATAAACTAAATTATCTCATGAATACCTATTGACACATTGAGAAGATATATAAAGCTCAGACCCCCATCCCACTACGTGTCCAAATGATTCTTCATATAGAGTAATTGATTTAATTAATAGACAACATACCTTACTAGATATCCATATTGTAAAAAGATTACGAGTTTATTAATATCTCCCTAAATAATAAAATATTTGTCAATGTGAAAACTATATGTAGACATGATATATGTTTTTGGAAAAAAACATATCGATTATAAATTATATGTATAATTAAGATAAATACAAAGTTCACTGTTCATAATAAATTGAATATTTCAAGTGGAATAAAAGGAATCTAGGAATTTAACATCAATAATATCATAGTAAAAATAAATCATAAACCATCGATAAGAAGAATAAAGATATCATAATTACAACATATCCCAAGTGGAGAAAAAATAAATTATTTTTGTTGATGATGAATGGAAATTTTATAAAAATATCATATAAAAATATTTTTGAGGAAAATATTCTTTATATTTTGATTTTTTTGAAAATAATATTCTATGAAATTAAGTTCAGAAAACAATTTCCTTAAAAACTAATATTGTATTCATTAAAATTAAGCTTCGGTGAAATGTTGATTGGTGAATATATACATTCGAAAAAAAAATTAAATGAATATTCATATTCAATCGTAAAATGGATATAAAAATTACTAGTTTTTATAACATCAAGAAGATTCTTATAAAAAAAATTAAAAGACAAAAGTGTAAAAATTTCATTCAAACAGAGTTTTTGAATGGTCAAAAAATTTAAACCTATTTAAAATACATAGTTTTAAAAAATTAAAATATTATGAATATTATGAGAATATTAAATGGAAATATTCAAGATTAATAAAAGGAAAATAATATAAAATAATTTTTAAAATTGATTCAACAATTTTCTCTAATGTTAATTCATGTGTAAACAATCCCAAACAAAATGAGATTATGATATAATCCCTTTAAAAGACAAAAATATTGATACGAGAAATAATTAATGAATATATTCTGTGTGGGTAATGTAAATAAAAAATTTTAAATAAAAAAATATATAGTTATAATTTATCACATAGATATTTTTATAATATTAACGATAATGAGGAAGTAATATAACAAATGTAAAGTAATCGGGTTATGAAATTTATTATTGTTTGGTAACTATTAGTTAAAATTCCCATCGATAAATAATTCAAATTAAAACTAAAAGTTTCAGGAATATTAAATAATTCATGGTATAATATATCAAAATGGGATGTTTATAAACCCCAAAAAATGAGTATGCGGTGAATGTGACAATTATCTCACAAATATAAACAGTGATATGAAAATCCCTTAACTTTTGTTTCCTTATAAGAAAACACCCTTTAACCTCATATATAATAGCTTTAAATTTGTAAATAACTTATAAAAGAGATGTAATAGTTATTATTATATCATATATAATCTTCCCATTTTATCTTATGACCCATTTTTTATTAATCATTCATCGTTTTCAATACTTTAATTGTTAATTCTCTAATTTCTTTAGTATATTTTCACTTGTTACTTATAGTTACTATTAATTTCATCTCAATTACACAATCCACATAAGGTAACCCATGATGTATGTATCATATATATACATTATTTTTTTATCTATAGTAATCCATAAAATTTGGTGATAGTAAATGAAATTAACAGTTGATGTGGATGCCAGATTGCATGTACTCATGAATGCTACATCCATTTCTTTTTTATTTTAAATAATTAAATGTATATGATATATATGTTTATTAAAATTAAATCAGAATATTTAATTATTAAATGTCACATATGTTTATTTAAATTATCCTCAATGAATTCCTTGTATTGGATGAATAAATCATATCATTTTGAGGAGGCGGTAGACCATACTTCCACAAACGATGTTATCGTATTCCCACAAAATAGAAAGCATAATCATATCTATTATATAAAAAATAATGAATCATAAATAAAATATATATATTATATATTATATAAACATCGTGTCAATAATAATTCCCAACCATGAGAGGTGGTAATGGAAAAGGAACAATCATTGTTTTGGGAAGAGGTAGTTCATTATACACGAATGGTATGTTTCATATCCATTAGATGAAAGTGTGTTAAAGTGTGTGTGGAAATACAAACATAAAAAAATATTTTTATATTTAGTATTATGATTTTAGTACTTGTTAATCTAATAATAATATGTTAGGGTGTGGATAATGAAAATAAAACCAAAGGGCTTGAGGTAGGATGTTACCACCTCTTTAGGTAACCCCTTTCAGTTTGCACGAAAGGGCTACCTTGGATGTATTTCTACAAAAGGAAGGATTTTATGATGAGGTAAGGTATGTTTAGGATCTATTTTGTAATATTATTTTCAATACAATGTGGGATTACTATATTGAAAAAATGAGACTGTATGTTCCTTTTTATAGTGGAGGTGGAGTGACATATTTGTAAATTTTGGGAATGGGAATTACGTCCATGTTTTTATATGAAAAGTGGCTCCAATAATGGACCCAATTATGTAAATGTAACTATTTTATATAAATATGAACATACAATTTATTTTTAAAAATATTATTGATAATGTTATCCTTTGGTTAAAGGTTTAGTCACTTGTTAAGATAATTTTTTCTCTTTATCAGTACAATTAATTATAATCAATTTCATGAATATATTTTGTTGAAAAATAATCTAAAATTCATATAAATTATAAATTATAAAGATTAATAATATGGAATCCATTTTTCCAAATCCTAATCATTGATATGGCATGAAATTAATTTAAATTTAATCTTATAGATTGGACGACAAAGAAGGTTTTTTAAGTAACATTTGTAAATGTTTTCTATGTTTTTATATTAAATTTCAATGTGAAATTGATTCTAATGACCTAAATTGGATTAATAAGATATCAAAATTATCTAATTAATTTTTAAAACATATAAAAAATTTAACTTATCATTATGAAAAATTATATACAAAATCATTTTTGAATTAAAATTTTGTATTTTTCACTATTAATCGAAAAATGAAACATAACATCAAAAATACAAAAATTTTACCCTTGAGTAATTTAAATGTTCTGATTTCTAAAATAAAGTTAATTTTTTATATATAATTTATATGAGTTCCAAAAATTCTATTTAAAATAGGTTCATAATTAAAAGGTGATAAAATTTCCTTCGACAAAATATTTCTTTTTATGCATAAAATTGGGTTTGTAATTATCTTATCCCTATAAAATATTATGAATGAATGTAAAAATATATTATCTAATATATAGAATAAATAAATAATTAATATAAATCTAAAATTATAATTTCATTTATTTATTAGGTCAACATTCATTTGGGAGAATAAATACATTTATTTTATATTTAATTGGTTTCTATATTAATTTCTAATTAATTTGTTATCAATGAATTCATATTGTAATTTTATAGACCATATACATTAATAATTTTGTTAATATATTCATAAAATCTAATTCTATTTCTATGTTATTTATTATTATACTAAATAATAATATTTTATTAACATATAGATGTTATGTTAAACTAAATATTTTTTGTAATAGAATCCATTGATGAAAGACATGGTTCTCTGTGATGCAATCTAACTTAGTATCACATGCATTATGAGTTATATGTTGGATTAATTTCATTTAAAATATTAAATATATTATAAAGTCTTAGGATAAAATATTCCCTTATATTCCTGGTTTGGCATGACTGAATTGACATCGAATACAATGTTCTAAGGATAATGTTTTAGGGCATTTCATTATCCCCACCTTAAATAAATTTTATATTAATAATTTAAAATCGTTATTAGTAATATACTGTTTTATATATTCTTTGTTTAAATTCAACATTGTGAGATGGATTTTTAAAATATCATATCTAAAATAAAAAATGGAATGTGAAAATGTAATATGTACTAATATATAAAAAGTTTTCTACCTAAGAGAACATTATTGGGAACAAAAATATAGTCTTGGGGAAAAATAATAAATGTTCATTGGCAGTGATTGAGGTCATCAATCACAAACTGGTCAATGATTAATGGAAAGTTAAGGGTACAAAATTCCAAAATGTGTGATCATTTAAATGACCATCTGTTTATGAAAAAACTAAGTTATTTTGATAATTTTTTTATCATTTTACTAATGATAAGTAATTATTATACTTTCTATAAAAATTTGTAAATATACATTATTGATTCATTAAAATTTCATATAATCAATTCCTTATATTGTTTATTTGATAAAATTTAAATCCATCAAATAATTATATTTAATGTCTGAAATAATAAAATATACTTATAATAGATCTTAAAGACAGTAAAATACTGAAATTATAACTAAATGTCCTTAAATATTCCAAAATATCAATATAGTTCATACATTAATCACTAAACCTAAAAATTATTACTATTAGTTCATCATTAATTTATATTTTTTAAATTGTTTAACTAATTTTATTTACACATTAAAAAGAATATCACCCACGATAGTAGTCCACATTAAAACCTTATCAGCCTTTGTTCATGGTTTCAAGTAAAGTGTCCTAGCCATACATTATGGGTTGTCACCCATTATACACTATCACCTTTTCGAAAATTATATTAATATAATTTATAATATAAATATGATGGACATCATTGAAATTACATGATTATATAACATTAAACTAATGTTTTTAATATAATTCCAATAACTAAATACTTTGACCATTAATTATGACATGGGTATTTCCTAGGTCTAGAGAATATCCATTAGAAGATGACATTGACACAATCAATGCTTATTTTATCACATTTAAGGAAATGAACAATCGATGATTCATATGTTGATATTTATTACTCACATTATACACTTAATTTCTCCCTAAATATTACATTAATTATTTCCTTATTTCCCACATATGATTAATTAATATATTCCATTGATAAACTTTCCTAGGTGTTTCCTTCCACATTACCTTCTTGATGAAAATCAAACCTTCATTTCACTATGGTCTCCACGATTCAAGCTATTTGGATCCTTAAACTTCCACTTCTTTGGTGATTATTGGAGTTATTTAAGGTCTATGTTTTTAATAATATTTTAGTGAAACTGATTTGGAGTAAACATATTCTCTTTCATTCTTATAAACACCTCAATTATTTTCTCATTTCACCACATTTTCATTCATTTTAAATGCAATTCTAACTCTTTGAGGTTCCAACTATTGACTAAAACTACAAATAATAATGTAGGTAATAATAGTCATAGAGAGTAAAGAATATGGTCATTTATGGGATATCTAAATTACGACACCTTATTCTTAAATCTAAAACACCTTAAGTTAAACCTAGGTTATTCATTACCTTCTTCTATTCAAATAATTCATAATTTTTTAAATATAGAGTGAATTATCCCAAGAATATCTCTTGGGAGTGTTGAACTAGCTGTTCAGTAAGGCCAATTGTCATGTACCAGGTTACACACAGGTTATGTTGGATGAACAATTTCAGATTTTTTACCCCTAGATGCATATTTTCTAAGACCAAAAAGACTTCAATTATCCAAACATAGATGTATTTATAGGAAGACCCACATAAAACTCTACCTTAACAAAATAAAATGATATTCTTCAATACATATATTCAATTCCTAGTATATATTTATCTTCCCTAATATATGTTTTACTAAATCTAATTCCCAATATTGCTACTAAACATTCTTTGACACAAAATGTAGTGAATGAATCCCAGGAATCTCAGAACTATTTTCCTGCAACCATTAAATTTTCAAAAGATATAAGTACATCATATCTCAATGGTCCAAATTTTTTAGCAGTCTGGGTAAAAAAGATACAGACATAATTATTTTATTTCAAATGAATATACAAATTACAATATGATTTTTTTCAAATATTATAATTGTATCCCATATAGTGTATCCTTTCATATATTTCTTAGCACACTTCATGTAATCCTTTGAAAAATATACATAATGACGTTGATCTAAAATTATTAGTATGGGTATTTACATTAGAATAAAAAATGAATCGATGTAAATAAATAAATTTGAAATAATAAATAATTGAACACACTTTCCATGTAAAAAATAAAAAAGATAATAAGTGGTTAAAAAATATAGAAAGGTTTGTAAAAGAAAAAAAGATTCATTTTAATAATAAAATGAGAATAAAATGAACCCATATACATTATCATTGAGAAAATAATAATGATAATAAATACTGAATCAAAATGAAGTAAATTCATATTTATAGTAAGATGTGTCTTGGTAACATGAGAACATATATTGTCCAGATCTATCATCTAGATAGTTTAGAACATCATGTAAAATCCTATTTAATTTTAGAAAAAAAATTGTCTCATGAGAACTTATCATATCATCATGGGTCTATATAATTTTTGGGATACACCCGACACTACATATCTAAATAATTCGTGATATCAAATAATCAATTAAATTAATAAACAATAATCATTTTCAAATATACATGTTTAATAAGTAATATATATTTATCAATATTTCCCTAGATAGTCAAATAATTTTCAAATTGAATATCATATGTAAAAATGATATATGTTTTGGAAATAAAAATATCAATGATAAATTATATGTATTATTAATTGAAATTCATTGTTCAATATTCATAACAAATCAATATTTCATGGGGACTAGAAAGAATCAAATAGGTGATCATTGATATTATCCTTCACCAAATCATCCACAAACCATCCATAGGAGGAGTAATTATTGTATTGGTACAATATATCCCATGTGGAGTAAAAATAATGGTTTTTTATGTTTTTTAATAGAATTATTGTAAAAATATATTTGAAAAGCACTGTTGAATAAAATTTACTTTTTATTTCAAAAAACATTATGAAAATATTTTTTAATGAGAATAAATTTTGAAAAATACTTCTATAGAATTTATTCTGCAAAACATGGAGTGGAATATTCCATGAAATTATGGGACGTATATCTTTAAATTCAAAATAATATAAAAACATCATTTCTTTGTCTTGGTAAAAAGGTTGTAAATATTTCCCATTCAAACATAAACAAGAATATTTATTTGAAAACATTATAATACTAAATATGTTAAAATGTATTTAATAAGTAATTTTAAAAAGGATAAAAAAATTTAATAATATTTTTAAAAAACATGGTTTTTGGAGGAAAATGGGTTCTCCAACAAAAGAGATAAAAGAAGTCATGTTTTTTATAATTTTTTTTAAAACATTTCAATTTCCAATGATAGAAAATTGGTACTATTACTTGAAAAAGGTCATGAATAACCATAACATTAGAAAATTAAATGATTTATAAAAAACATACTCAATAATTTCTTCTAATTTAAATTCATTGCTAAACACTCTTGTATTAAATGAGATTTTGGGGTAACCCCTTGAAAAGACTATAACATTGATATGAGACCCTCCTGCAAATCATTTTTTTTATTTTCTAACTGTCGGTTTGAGGGTAGCCGGTTCCCTTGCAGCCCGGTTTGAGGATAAACGGAAACCTCACAACATTCCAGCTTCAAACCGGTATAAGCGGGATATAGAAAATAGCAAATAAAATTCAAAATCAAACCTTAGTCGATCCAAGCACCTCCTCGAGCCACACACCACCTCGATTTGCATCACCTCGAGCCGCATTCCACCTTGATAAGCAAGTCGACGAAGATCCGACCGCCTCCATCCATGTCACCGGTGAGGGATTCTGGCCATCTGCCTCCATCGACGTCGTTGAAAACTACATATTTTCATGTCGCCGGTGAAAGAACCTGGCCATCCCCATCCATCAACGTCATCGAAAAACCACAGATCAAAACCATTCAAAAACGTCCCAGCACCATAACGACAGTGAGCTTCCTATCATCGTCAGAGAAACAAGACCTCCACCCAGACACCATCACGCATAGCAAAAATCAACGAAATCAAAATGTAAAAAACCAGAAATAGAAACAAACCACATGAGAAGCGGCACCACAACATCACCTTGTCTTGGAAGATCCTGCTGTCACCAGAGCTAATGACCATATCAGACACAAAAAACCCTAACGAACTCACTGGAGAAGACGGGGAACCCTGAAAATTGCCGATAAACAGGCTCAACCACTAATACTGAAGAAATCTCACCACAGAACAACAGCGAGAAGATGAGAGCAGAACCTAGAGCACTCCGAAGAGTATACCGTCGACGCAGACCAGTCTTACACCCTCAGATCTGAACCAGAAACCACTGAAGCCCATAGCGAAACTCCACAGTAAGAGAGAAGACAACCTGCATGACGTCGACCGCAGAATACCACCAAAAACCCACCGAGCGTGAGGAGACACGCCGTATCTTCCGCAGTGAAGGAGCGGCGACGGTGAGAGGAGAAACCTAGAACGAGATCCCTTTACAGGCGCATCGAGACAATAATTTCCCTTGTGATATAAGACCCATTAAATAAAAAAATGTCTATTAAAAGTAAATAGACATAAAACAAGTCAAAATATGAAAATAGATATTAATAAGTGATTATACATATAATATTTGAATATTAACAACAACTTGGAAGTAAAATAACTCAATGAAATGTAATTGGGTAATGAAATTCCTTATACAAGGTAACTTTTAATTAAAATACCCATAGAAGAAATAATTCGAAAATGAAATAAAAATACAAAGAAGGTAAAATAAATCATGATTTAATATATCAAATTGTGTAGTATATACACCACACAAAAGGAGTCAGTGGTGAATGTTTTATTTTCCCCACAGTTATAAAATGTGACATGAAACCCCCCATATCTTAAGTTTCCTTTTTTGTTGGATGTCTTTTAATATATATTTTAATGGGTTTAGAAATGTAAACAACTTTTACCAAAAGAATAATAATATTTTTTTATATCATATTTTATCTTCTTATAATAACTTATTATCCATTTGTTAATAATATTTCATTATTTTAAATATTTTATGTATTAATTGCTAATTATTCGAAAATAATTTGACTTAATACATGATGTTCCTATATATTGCATCATGATTTCAACATATCCAGATTCTAAAACATTATTTTAATGTCAAATATACCAATTATATATTTATTTATAATAATCTATAAAATTTGGAGAGATGAAACGAAATGCATCGTTCATGGAGACGGTAGGTTGTACATTCGCAAAAATGCTACTTCTATTTATTTTTCGTATTAAAATAATGAAAATTAAATATTATAAATTTATATTATAATTACATTATAATTTTTTTGTGATATATTTTTCATAGTTTCATTATAATAATCCTTAATAAATTCCATTTATTTTTTGGTTGAATGACATAATTTTGAGGTGGCAGTAGTCCATACTACACAAATGATTTTATCATATTACCAAAAATTAAAATAATAAAGGCATTTGATATATAGAAATTAAATAAGAATAAATAAATTTTAAATATCATGCATAACATATATAAATAGAGTTTTTATAACAATTACCAACAATGAGAGGTGTAAAAATAAAATATATTAATCGTTGTTTCGGGGGTGGTAGATAGCCGTACACAATCGGTATGTTCATTACCCATTAGATGAAAGTGCCTACATGTATAGATATAAAAATTAAAATAAAAAATATTAATATATTTAGGATAATATTTTTATTATTTAATAATGTAATATCAAGAGTTTAAGGGGTGGAAAATGAAAATAAAATAATAGAGAATGAGGAAGGATGTTACCTCTTCCATATGTAACTCCTTTTGGATTTACCAAAGGGATTTAATGGATTAATTTATTCCAAAATTGATTATTCTAAAATGTGGGTAGTAATTTTTAGGAAATAGTTTTTGTGATCTAGGTCTATCCAATGTGGATGGTGGGGTTTAGGATGTGGGTGGGTTGAGATCCATTTCATAGTTGAAGAGGATTCGTATTCTACTAAAAATCTAAAAAAATAATTCCACCTAAATTTTTTATATGAAAAGTGGCTCCAATAATTATTCAATGTATATAAAAGGGAGTATTGGTTATAAATAAGAACATAAAATAGATATTTTATAAGTTTTTAGGTCATTATGTCCCTTATTATTAATGTTTAGTCCCTTATTAAGCATGTTTTTCTCATAATTGTTATAATCAATATTAATCACATTACTAATATTTTATATAAAAATGTAAGTTTACCTTATTAGAAATTATAAATTATTCTAATCCATATATTCAAACTATTTTTCAAAAAATTTCTATAACAAAAGTCTCAAAAATTATTTTGAATTTAATCTCATAGATGGGACTACACGACAGGTTTTAAAAGTTTAATGTCCCAATGATTTTAATAATTATATATTTAATTTGAATTTTAAAATGATTAAAATTACCTAGTTTGGATTAATTGATACATTAATTAATTAATTAATCTATAAAACCAATAAATATTTAATTTAACCATATAAATTAATTAGATGAAAAAATATTTTTGAATTAAAATTTTGAATTTTTCGTTATTCATCAAAAATATGATACTTCATAGAATAATAAAAAACAAACCTAACCTAATTTTTTGTTTTTTTAAATAATATTTTTTAATATCATATTTATATAATTTTAGAAAAAAATATTTAATTTAGGTTCTCTATTATGAGATGGAATTTTTTACATCAAAAAAAGATTTATTTTTTATTCTTAAAATTAGGTTTGTTTTAATCTTATGACTGTAAAATCAGATGTTTGAATGTAAAAAAAATTCCATTTAATATATAACACATATATTTCATTATTATAATTATATAATTATATTTAATTTAATTTAATTTATTATTACAACACACCTTTTGGAGGATGAAAACATTTCTTTTATAGTCAATTTATTTTTATATTCATTTATAATTAATTAGAAAAAAATAAATTCATATTTTATTTTTATAAACAATATATTTCCATAATTTAGATAATATTATTAATAACCACTACTTTGATAATTATTTTATATCTTATTATACTAAATAGTAATGTTTCTTAGTACATCATTATTCATTAAAACTAAATGTTTTCTATAACAAAATCCATTAAAGAAACTCGTTGTGGCATGTGATGCATTGTAACTTGGTATCACATTAATTTTAAACAATATCATGGATTATTTTAATTTAAATTTTTTTATAATTTATAATTTGTCAAAATATTATATTTTGTTATATTTTTAGTATAGCATATCATACACACTATCTAATATAGTTTTCTTGTAATATAGTTTCAGGGTGTTACATGGAAAAAATTCCATCATATAAATAACAGAAGAGGTGATATCCAAATTTATATTCTAAATTATAGATAATTATTCATAATTATATGAATGATGAATTGAATTTCAATATTACCTATCACACTCAAATTTATGGTCTATCTGAAGAGACCATTAAGAAACTTGATGACATGCTAAGTGCTAACTCAATGGAATTTAATAGAGGATGGGATCACCTTATTCAATTAGTGAAGATCCCACACCACAAAATACATAAATAAATTATTCATATTGACCTATATGAAGATATATACATTATGTTATGTAGATACCCTACATGTTTTGGTGATTTTTCTAAACGAATGATACATGTTTCAGATCTTTTGAATTTGATGAATGAAAAGGGAATATACGTACAATAACATGTAAATAATGATCATATTCAATTGAAAAGATATAATGATATGTGTCAATGGGACATGGAGTTATAATTTATTATAAAAAATTCTATATAATATCACCATGGAAGAGATTCATGAATTTTTGAATGAAATAATGCATTTGATTTTTGTACATTGGGAACGTTGACATCTTTGATCTCATAAGAGATTTGGAAATGAAAAAAAATTCCACCAAACATGGATCAATTACATAATGAGTTCTTTGAATCTCTTCTGAAGAACATTATACTAGATCCCTTATATAAAATGAACTTGTAGGTGGTAAAATTATAGAATGAATAATAATTTGTTGAGAAATCAGTGAAGATCTTCTAACATAGTAGCAATTTTTTAAGCATCAATACAAGTCAACTTGTTAAATTGTTGTGGTTAAACCATTAATATAAATATGAAATGTGGTATGTATATGTAATTGTGAGAGAAAACTATGCTCAATAATTCCCAAAAAAATAATAAGAGTTGATATTATATGGATGAAATTTATTAAGGGGGAATAATGAATTGATCAGTAATTAATTTGTTAATTTTGTTTCATGAATAAATGTGTATCATATTTTAAATAATTATACAAATTCAATACATATAAATATTGGAAATAGATTATTTCATTATTAAATAATGTTTCATTAGTTAGAAACTCATCCCACTAAAAATTAATAACATCGCATTGGATAATAAATAATAAAAAACAATGATGAATGTAACAATTTAGATCATTCTAATATACAAGGGTCATCACCCCACAAAAAACACAATGTAAGAGAAATAAAATATTAATAAACCAATAAGAATTTCTAAAAAATTATATATCTATATATGTATATAACCAAGATTGTAATTTTTTAGAATAATGTGTAGAGAAAATAGTATGTATCTATATGAGGTATTATAACCATTAGAATATTAGCATAACTATTAGGAATATTAATCTCGTAGTTCATAAATATGATAATTTTCATCAATGAGATTTGGTAATATTGTGACCATGTGTCAATATATTATAAAAGGTTATAACAAATGATAATTCTTAATAAAAAGAGAACAAATGTCCTCAAACTATAGAGACATTCATTTTGACTTCCATTTTTTAGAATTTGGTAGGGTGGTAGCATCATTAGGGTTCTCTCTTGACCAATTCATGGAAGAACATTAATATGTTAGGACAGAATAAAACCAAACATGGTATAAGTTCATGTTAGTGGAGAAAACCACGTGGTCATTATCGGTTGAGCCACCCTGTAAATATACCACCATCATTAGAATTTCCCTTATTGTGAATATCATTATATTAATGGGTTATCATTATAGAACTTATTATAGTAAATGATTATTTTCATTTATATAAATTAAATTGTTATTTCTCCAATTAAAACTTTTAATAATTATATAAACACATATGAATATTATATAAATTTGATTAACATATTTTTGGATACTAATAATATATTATTATATCATTGGTCAATATATAAAAATTATAATAACCTCTTATATTTTAAATATATATTACTTACATTAAATAAAGGACTAAAATACTATTAATTTAAATATAATTTTTCATATAATTTTAAAATGGATTAGTAAATATATAATTTTGACAAGAAAAATTTTATGTATTAAGAATTGTTATTTTTAAATAAATGATTATTTTTATTTAAAATTAAAATTTTTATATATAGATAACTAAAATGTTAATATAAAAGTTATATAAGAAATCATCGCATTGAAACTATATTATAGGGAATTTTTTTGATTTTAAAAATAACTATATTTATGTGAGTAATAAAAATATAATTTTTTGGTACGTTTTATTACTTAAAATATAAATAAAAATTATTTAATAGATAATAAAACGGAAATAACAGTGTAAAATATGATTTTAATCAATATTTTTTATTTTAGTGGATTAAAATGAATTTCTAAACCAAAAATAATATTTCCAATGTAAAAAATCGAAATTATAATTTTTAAGAATATATTTTATAAAACAAAAATCAAAGTAAAAAATTAGTATTAAATTATTTATTTCAGCCCTAATATATTAAAATTCTACAATACATTTCTAAAATTTTTACTAATGAAAAAAACATTGTCTAAACAATTGTTTTGAATTTCACAAAAACTATAATTTGATTAATTGTCATTAGAAATTATAATGTAATTCTTCTTATATTACCAAAAATACCAACCGTCCCGTAATTCCTCTCCTACCTGATTCAAAAATACAAATAAATGTCATTTCACATCTCAAAAGACCCTCCACAGTGTCCCAAATTCTCCATGATTCCACCCTCATGTTATAGCAAGCATCTCTTCCAGGAAAGGGAACTCATCACTCCATCTTTTACATTCAATTACACATTCAATTGTATGTTTTCTCCCTGATGAATTACTCTCTTTTGATAAAATTTTTATTATTCTATTATTAACTATATAATGTTCTATCAATGGTAGAACTATGTTACCTATCATTATATACCTTCCTTAATAAATGATTAATATATCCATGTTTTCAAATACATTTGTTAAATTTCAAAACCTTACCTAAAATATTACATTATTTTGAATATCAAATCCCATTTCTCCTTTGTAAATAAAGTATATGTAATCATTATTTACTTGGGTTTTTACTTGTATAAAACCCATATTTCCATTTATTAGGATAAAAATGTAAATCTTTTAATGTATTTATGGACTTATGTAATGAATTATATCATATGAAATCCATTATTTGTTCTCATTATGTTATTGGTAAAATTATTTATTATGATCAATGTTTCCCACATGAGGTAATACATATCAATATTGTAACTAGATAGTTCTACAATCGATTAAAAAATAAATAGTCTCCATATATGACATGTTTTATTATAACATGATGAATAATATAGTAATTATGATTTTTGACACTGTGGTGATAAACCATTGTTATATTATTATGAGTGTTTTTTAATAAAGACAAATTTCAATGACATGACTGATGATATTTCAATTACGATAACCGTTGTAATTGTATTATCATTCCCTATAGATATTCCTCAAGGCCACATGAAAAATATCTCATTTGTTAATTCACATAGATTGCATTATTCTCTCTCATTTCTTTTTATGAATGTACCCAAAATATGATATGAAAAAAAAATCTTAAGATGAGCCAATAATGAATCCACTAGAGTGGATTACAATAATATATGTGTTTTTTATTTATTCAATTACTAAGTCCTAGTAAAATTATCATTAAAAAATCTTCATTATTGTTCATTATTTTAATATGTAAGAAATGTAGTTTGTACAAAAAAATATAGATTCCATAATAACTCAATGCCAATTTGGATATCATTTATTTATAATTAAATTTAATTTCTAAAATAAATTTATTAATAAACATACATTAATCAAAATGAAAACCATCATCATGGATGAATTGGATTAGTATGAAATCAATTTACATAAATTGAAATACACATCACCCTCTATTGATTAAAAAATGTTATGTGGAAATCAACACCAAAAACCAATCCCATGCAGACGATAATCAAATTGAATTGAATGGTTAAAAAGGGGAGTAACCAGAAAATCACACATCAAAACATCTTTGTTTAAAACATGAACCTATCCCCCCTTGATGTGATATCATAAGAGATTATATGGAGTGTGATTTTAAAATGAATTTAATCTCTCAATCACCCTTCAAAATCAAATCCCGAATAATAATATTATCGAAAATCAATTGATTGAAATACCCCTCAGATATCAGGACTGGCTATTTAGTCCTGTTATACCCCATAGTCGATAGGTTCAATATAACCCACTCAGTACATTTTATCCCACTATCTCACTAGTCGGTCTATCCATCACTCAACCTCTTCCTCTGATCACATGATAATCACCAACACCCACCATGAAATAGCCCCATCCAAAAATATCCTTTAAGGAAATTCAAACTCAATGAACATGTTTATGAATCCTATTACAAAAAATGATATATCCACCAATTGACAAATCAAATTCTCCCTTCAAAACTAATTCCCCAAAATCCTTGAGCATTAAAACTACTATAATTAAATCACATCCACTACCACATGACCAAAACAACCACATAATCACTAAATCTTAGCATCACTATATCCCTATACACCCCTCAACGAACACATCATGATCTAATCATATAAATATGTAATTATATAAATATATAAACTAAATTAGTAATATATCATAAACAAAATACTATTTTACTCATCATTATCTATCTATATCAGTACATTTTATAACCATAAGAGGTGACAACACATAAATAGGTTTATGTGTCCAAAACAAGAGACATTAATTAATAGGTATATGTAGACTATTTCAAGATAAAATTTATCTTATACATGTATACGTATAAAGTAATAACATAACATTATTTATCTAATATAATGTATCATGATAAGCAAAAAATGAAATAATTATGAAACATAAAAAAATAAAACAATGATAATATAGAATCACAAACATTCATAAAAAGTAATTGTTGGGTTTTGAAAACTTTTAAAAGGGAAAGAAAACACTCCCAATTAATTAAAAAAGTAAGGAAAATTAACTGGATGAAAAATTAAGGAAATTTTTTGGAGAATCCAAATATATGGAAAAGTAAATATGACGAAATGAAAAGTTGTGATCCTTTATAGAATACTTCTCCCCTTTCCAGTTCATCGCCTCACAAGGTTCCAATAAATTGAATATTTTACGGGCAAATAGTGATGCCCCCCCACACAAAAAAATTCATTTGCGAGAACGGGGTTGAACATTTTTTCTTGTGAATGATGACCCACAAAATCTCAATGGTTCACGGGTGAGGCACAACCGATGTCCACCCAAAAAAATAAATCCATTAGTGGGACCGAGATGGTGATTTTCTCCCCTGAAGTTAATGACCTGACCTCACCCGCTGACCAAGTTGTTTGGGGACCAGGTTGATCCCATGGGACCATACAAAAGATTCAATGTATCCCACATATCTAGTCCCTCCAAACTTTTATAAAAGGACCCTGATGGGGACATGAAAATGGAGAGGATTTTGGGAGTACATGAGAGATCGAAGGCACATAAGAAGAAAGATCCACGAGGAAAGGACTCTTTCAACCGTTCCCTATAAGTATAAGCCACTGTATAGAATTAAATAATAAAATATAATACAATGTGGTAGACAAAGAACCCAGTTCTCTTAAGAGATGAATTTCCAATGAAGCACATAAACAATTCCACTTCTTCATGTTGCTGTCTCGCATAGCCATAATCTACATGGATGGAACCCTTCATTGCATACCACCACAGAACATGGATAGAACTCAACACTACATACCATAGTTGTACACAGATGTAAACTAGAACTGTATACCACCACAGTAAAAATGTAACACACTGAGATTTTATGAATATATTATTTTTAATTTCTTTCATATCTTCTGTTGTACACTACACCAAAATTATCTTGTGCTATACGTAACACCGTATTAGCTTTCAGTATACTCAATAATATTCTTCGATCGTGTTACACACAATTTTAAGTTTGTTTGAGAGTAGTTATTATACAAAACAATTAGTGTATATATATATAGATATATTCAATGTATAAATGAAATATGGTTGGGCTCTATTATACACAACGAAAAAGGAGTCCTGCACTACACGCAACGCTGACTTGGCTTGCGTTACACGCAATCACGACCGTCCTCTATAGCGAATGTAGTACGCAATACCGGTTTTCACTAAACAACGATATATTATTGTCTAGACATTATAAATATTATTAACTACATTCTTAATCTTATAGCATTCTTATTCATCTTACACATTTTCAAGAACATGGTATGAGAACAATATAAATATTTCGAGTAAAATAATTATTTTTAAAAGAATGTAGTTTTCTCTACTTTTGATGGTGCACCCACATTAAATATTGTTTTTTTCATGATTATAAGTTAAATTTGACAAAATTAAATAATTATTTATAATTAGGATATAAAAATTTACTTTGGAAAAAATTTCATATTATTCTGGTAACATTCATATTTTAATGTATAGTAAATCCACGTTATAGTTTAATTAAAAACAACTTATTTCATCGCAATAAAATATATGGATAGATTATATTTTTAATTAGTTTTATAGTGTAATTAGAATTATTTTTACCATTTAATCCAATGTTGGTCATTGGAATTAATTTCACATTGAATTTGGACATAAACAAGTGTTGATCTAATGATAGTTATTGTTTTTTAAAAACATGCTATTTCTTTTGATAACTTGAATAATTTTAAAATTAATTAATTCCACTTATATGTTTTGAATTTTTAATAATAGATATCATTGTTGAATTTGGAATATCAAATATATCTTATTCATATTTTTTGTAATTTTTCGGAAAAACTTAAATTTTTTATGAATAGATAAACCACTTAGTTGTAGTTAAAAAACCAAATCTTTCATTTAAAAAAAATATTACCACTTATGTGAATTGAATTTCAAAAATCCAATATAAATTGTTGTTATCAAGAAGTAAAATGTGGTTCAATAAGAGGAAAATAATTTTTGGTAAATAGTAACTTCTGACTTTTATTTACTACAGTTAAAGGTAAATATGGTAATTTAAGGTTAAAAGAATATTATAATCATTTAAAATTATATTAACACTTGAACTAACCTTATTGGTTGAGTATTGGCCGAAAATGAGCATCCTTTGGTCAATTTTGGGACCCCATTGTGCCACTTGGTAGTGACAATGACAATTTGGATTAATTAATTTAATGTAAAGGCAAAATTGATATTTAAAAAAATCTTTTAGTAATTAATTTTTATAAGAGGTTATATAAATTATTTTTTCGAAAATAAATATTAATTGTAAATCAAAAAAGAGTTCCTACATGGTGTTTTTTTTAATAATTTTTAGACATCAAATAAATTAAATTATTTATGACACAATAATGATGCAGTATTTACCACATTAATAAATGATTTAAATAAATATGATTATAATGATTAAAATATTATCCAAAACATGTCCAATTCTGATTGGATGATTTTATTTCAACCATGAGTCATCTTATCTTCATCTTTAATAAATTTTGGACCTTTTGAAACCGAAGATAAGTTTATAATAAAATAATATTTTCACACTTTCCAAAAGAGCCCCTCCTCCCCCATATAAAAGAAGACCATTTCTATCAAATTCCTCACACCTATAGAGCCATTTAGCTCATAAAAACTCTCACCAGTTAAGCTCCATATATCCCTATCCTCCCCCTAGAAGCCTTACCGTATATAGAAGGCACTTAAAGAAGTCCTTTTGGTTAAAACCAAACAATGTTACCCAAATTAAAGGTAACAGGTTCTCTTAAATTGTTTTATTTTATTCTACTTCTCGAACCCCTAAACTCATTTTAATCCTTTCTTTTGTAACAAAACCAATATACTAATTATACTAGGATGTTTTTATGAGAAGTATTCTAACTACACTTACACACAACACCATCTAATGGATGAAGAACAAAATGTTTCTGTGGATGGAAAACTAACACCAAATGAAACGATGATTGTTCAATTTTCTTCAAACACCACTCATGGAGGCCATTATGATGGAACTATATTTATATATGATATATATTATGTTTATTATTTACCTATTTTTATTTACGTCCCAATTATATCAAGCCTTTATGGTTTCCATAGTGGGTAATACGATATTCTCATTTGATTAAGTGCGGACTACCGCCCCCTCAACGTGATATGGTTCGTTGATGCCTTATGTGGGATGTATAAAAGAAGGAGTTAATGATATTAAATATGATATTATACTGGAATAACAATATACCTTTCTATAGTTATGTTTTAATTCCATTGAAATAAGAAATAGAAATCAAAGTAGCGTTCATGCGTACGTACGGCTTACCGTCTCCATGAACGGTGCATCTCATTTCTTAACTCCATATGTTATGTACTATTATAAATACATGTATATTATGGATATATTTGATATATATTATATATAAATAATAAATATCATTCTGGATATAATGAACCTTTGACCACATGAACAACATGTAATTATAAGAAGTCTATTTTTGACTGAAGTACCAAATATCGACAAAACGAATGTTATTAACATAAATGGTTACATAATGTTTATAACATAGTAATAAGTGATATAAAAGGAATAATAAACTTGGAAAATGTTATTAGGAAATTATAAATTAACATTGGTTTATTATTCAGGAGTTTAAAAAACGATCGAGTCAAGTCGGACACGAGGTAAGGGAACTTCTTAACCCGATTTCCGTTCATTGGGTTGATATTCTCTTTCTTGTTTATGTCGTTATTTTATTATGTGAGAAATGAATTTTTATATCATATCATGTATTTATACTTTCTTTATCTGACCTTATATTGAATACACATAAGTGATCTATTTTATTTACAAAATGATCATTGTAAGGGATAACTATTCCAATCTCATTCTTATCCAAGATTGTTTATTCGTAAGTATTTACTGGGGTTATATTTATCATCCATGTCCCTGTTTTCTAAAAATGATTCCATTTATTTTTAAAGTCATTTTTAGCCATTTTTGACTTTTACTACATTGTGTGTATGTAATCATTCTTTTGTTTACATTACGAGGTGTTTTTTTTGACTTTTTTGAAAAAAGTATGTGAATAATGTTTTTATTAACTTATACATCATGAACGGATTTTTACGGTTTCATAACTTCTTATTTTCTTGAACTTTACTCTCCAAGATTTAATGACTATTTTCAACAAAATCCTTTTCTTTTAAATTTTCATGACATTTTGTGAAAAGAAAATTATTTTGAACAAGAAAGGATATTTTCCACAAGAATTCATTTCATGTGTTTTATCGAAACCATTTTACATATAAGATGACATTATTTCATATGTTTATGATTCAAGTATAATGTCTCTATGATTTACATGATTTAAATTTTCTTATGATGTAATGATATCCATTTTATTATATGGATTTTTTTATGATGGGATGATGTTTATGAAACCCATTTTATTCGTTGGGTAATGATGAATGATTTATGTTCATGTTGTGGCACAAGTAATAATGATTTCATTTTGAGATGGGTGGACCTATATATCCCTCAAATTAATTGGTTAATGATTTATATCTCATGAGATAGACATGGCTGGAATAGAAGGTTAATCCAATTCAGTGATACAAGACTGAAACGAGAGTGAACACGATTAAGAAAGGGACATTGTTCACTAATATGGTCTTGGAGGCAATGATTTTGATAATATTGAAATAATATCATGCGCATAACGGTTTTCGACAATAACATGTCCTATTCCCATGCTATTTTATCATGATTGATGTTCTATTATGATCTATGCCTTACGTACTACCATGTTTTATGTCATTGCTCAAGATTTCGATGTTTAAACATTATATGGATGTTTTTATGTTGAAATGTATATGGTTTGTTTTATTTTCTCTATTCTTACCCTTAATGAGAATTTGATCTCACACTTTATATGTTTCCTTTTCCTCAGGATATAAAGAATGGTTTTAGGTAATAAAACAAAAGTGGATGATCTTTATGGGAGATGTTGACGATCTTTCACCACGATTATAAGATTATGTTACGAGTTTCCAGGGACACTAAACTATTATGTTCCTTGTGTGTTTGTTTTTTTTATGTATTAAGTACTCTGAAAAAGTAATGTAATTGTCATGTACATAAATTTTGGGGTCTCTACAGTTGGTATCAGAGGAAAGGTTTAGTTATCCTTCAGAAACTAAGATGCGAAAACATTAGTGAAATCCCTATATATATTTATAAGGTATGTCTAGGGATGTCTCTAAGGTTAACTATTTGTATAGGTTATAGTCCTACAATTACGGTACTGATCTTAGAATTAAACCTAAGATGTTATATATTGAAGGTACTCCACCATTATTATGTTTTTTTACTAGCATGATTTTTTCCTCTGACACTATTCTTTTTTGGGTATTAGAAAAAGGCTAGAAACATTAATATTCATGATAGTGAAGGATATGATGGACAATGGAATGATATTATTCATGAGAAACCAAATGAAATGGGATTTGGAAGTCCAAATAACGTTATTATTCCTAATCAGCTATCTAATAATATGATCAATAATATCAACTTTGGTAAGTTTCCTGACTCGACTAATAAGAGAATGATGGAGTTTCATGATGATCATAGAGGAAATAAATTTCAATTTACCTCATTTAAATTATGTGGGAAGTGGCATCAAGGAGAATGTTTCAGAGGAACTAGAAGATGCTTTGGGTGTGGGAAAGAAGGACACAAAGCCAGTAACTATAATGGAAAAGGTTCAGGTAACACCATGGACAAGGATAATGGTATTTCTACGACATCAACAACGATTAAATGTTTTAAATGTGGATTGTTTGGGCATTATGAAAACCAATTCCCTAAGGGAATGTCTCATGAAGAGAATTAGCATTGTCGTATGGGTAGTATTCATGTTGATGATGATGAAGAGACTATAAATTATATGTGAGATGAAATAATTGTACATGATTGGTCAATGGTTCAAGAAGGTAGTGTAATGATAACATGTTTATCAAGAATAATGTATGGTACGATAGAATAAAGAAAAATCTAAGGATTGTTACACTGTTGTCTTTCCATGTGTTTTTGAAAGTATATGATGAATGGTACAGGTATCCTTGAAAGTTTATTCAAATATTTTTGGATAGAAGATGATATGAGCATAATGAAGGGATAAAGAGATAATGAAATGAGCTCATGACCGAGATATGGACAAAGTTATATCATGGTTTGAGTATATAGAAATTTTTGGATTTTGGTATTTGGAAATAGTTAACTTTTAATAGAATTCATGTTTTTACTAAGGTTTAATGGGTATTAATTTTTCAAGAGAATACATGATTAAGGTATTCACATGTTTGGAACGTGACAAACAAGAAATATCTTATATGGGGAATAAATGATGGTATTCACGTGATTGTTATGTGACCTTTCAAGTAATCATTTTCTTTATACTATGAGCTTGGACATAAGTTTTTGGATAAGCCTAAATATTGGAATGAATTAAGTTAGACATAAGATAGTATTGTTTAAGGTTAAAACTTTTTTCAAGAATGTTATAATATTGTAGTTTTTGAAAAATGGATAACCCGCAGGACGGGCGACAACCCATTGTGTCGGAAAAGGTTGTGGGAATACAACCCACAATCGAAGTGCGATAGGCCTTTATCACCTACCATTGGCCTATAGGAATTATTTGGTTTGTATAAATTAGTTTTATTTTATTAAGTGGTAATACAGATGAAGTATAAGTCCATTTTTGGAAACCGTATATGATAAATCTCACCATAAAGGGACTTATGTATATAACTATTTCTAACCGTATGTTTGAGACAGATGGAATGTCATATCATTATATCGTATGATCCGCTGTCACTTAATGGAATACAAATTCAACTTCATTTCTTTAAGAGATTTAGTGGAAATTGATCAAGGCACAGACAATAGTGATATTGTACCAACATCATGTATGAATTTATTTTAATTCAAAAATTCTTCAACACTAGGGAAATTGTCTTGAAAACCAAAGATGTTGTGCTAGTGCCCTTATATCAGATGAATTAGATGTTACCTTAGATCATCACAAATTTATGGCTTTGTGATTGTTGGATTTTTCATAGCCATGTCCTCTACCACTCTTCATCAGAAGTTTATGGTTATATTTCTCTTCCATATCCATATTTTTCATCATTGTTATACTATGTGGAAACCTAGTGTTGAGTTACATTGGGTGACTGTTATGATTCTAACATACCTTTTTAAAATGAAGTTTTTGTATTATTTTTACGATGTGGGATTCTTTGAAAGAAACTTTTAAGTAGTAACCCATTTATAACCCCGACGAATTTAGAGGGCCAAATTCATTTTAAGGGGGGTAGAATGTAACACCCTGATATTTTATGAGATATATTCTTTTTAATTTCTTTCATATCTTATTTTTTACACTACACCAATGTTATCGTGCACTATTAGCAACACTGTATTAGCTTGCAGTATACGCAATACTATTCTTGGATCGTGTTACGCACAATTTCAAATTCATTTGATAGTAGTTATTCTATACACCATTGAGTTTATATATATATATATATTCAATGTATAAATGAAGTATGATTGGGTTCTGTTATACACAACAATAAAGGAGTCTTGAACTACATGCAACCCTGACTTGGCTTGCAATACACGCAATCGCGACCTCCCTCGATAGCGTGTGTAGTACGCAAAACCGGGTTTCACTAAACAATGATATATTATGGACTAGCCGTTTTGAATAGTATTAACTACATTCTAAATTTTATAACATTATTATTCATCTTACACATTTTCTAGAACAAGGTATGGGAACAAAATATATTTTTTGAGTAAAATACGTATATTTCAAAAAATGTAGTTTTTCCACCTTTTGAAGGCGTACCCATTTTAAATATAGTTTTTGACATTTTTATAAGTCCAATTTGACAAAATAATATTATTCTTTAGAATCAGGATATAAAATTTACTTTGGATTAAATTTTCATATTATTTTGATAACTTCCATATTTTAATGAATAGTAAAAACATGCTATATTTTAATTAAAAACAACTTTTTTCATCACAATAATTTATATGGTTATATTATATTTTTATTTAGTTTCAATGTGTATTTAGAATATATTTTTACCATTTAATATAATTTTGGTCATTGGAATTAATTTCACTTTGAATTGGGATATAAACAAGTGTCGATCATTTGATAGTTATTGTTTCTTAAAAACATGCTATTTGTTTTGTTAAAGGGAATTAATTTTAAAATTAATTAATTCCACTTCTAGGTTTTCAATTTTGAAAAATACAAATCATTTTTTAATTCGAAATATCAAATATATATTAGGATTAATTTTTATTATTTTTCTAAAAAACATCAATTCTTTATGAATAGTGAAACCACTTAGTGGTAGTTAAAAAAACCGACTCTTTCATTTAAATGAAATTCTTCCACTTTTGTGAATTTAATTTAAAAAATCCAACATAAATGGTTTTTATCAAGAAGTATAATTTGGTTCAATAAGATGAAAGTAATTTTTGGTGAAATGTAACTTTTGACTTTTATTTACTACGGTTAAAGGTAAATATGATCATTCAAGGTTAAAAGAAAATTATGATAATTCAAAATTACCTTAACACTTGTCCTAACCTTATTGGATGAGTATTTTCTGAACATTGGAATCCTTGGGTCGATTTTGGGACCCCATTGATCCACATGGTTGTGATAATGACAATTTGGATTAATTAATTTAATATAAAGACAAAATTGACATTAACAAAAATATTTTAGTAATAAATTTTTATAAGGGATTATATAAAATATTTTTTCGACTATAAATTATAATTGGAAAGATAAAAATATTTCCTAAATTGTGGTGTTTTTTTATAATTTTTAGACATCAAATAAATTAAATTATTTATGACACAATAATGATGTAGTAATTACCTAATTAATAAATGATTTAAATAAATAAGATTATATTGATTATTATATTATCCAAAACATGTCCAATTCTTATTGTATGATTTTATTTCTTCCATGAGTCATCTTATCTTCATCTTTAATTATTTTTGGACCTTTTGAAACCGAAAATAAGTTTATAATAAAATAATATTTTCACACTTTCCAAAAGAGCCCCTCCTCCGTCTTATAAAAGGATACAATTTATATCCAATTACTCACACCTCTCAAGCCATTTGGCTCATTCAAACTCTGCCCAATTAATCTCCCTACATCTCTATCCTCCCCGTAGAAGCCACACCTTATGTATAAGGCACTTCAAGAAGTCCTTTTGGGTCAAACCAAAGGAAGTTACCCAAATTAAATGTGATGTTTTCTCTTAAATTGTTTTCTTTTATTGTACTTCTCCAACCCATAAACCCTTTTTAATACATTATTTTTTAACAACACCAGTATCCTCAATATACTAGGATGTTTTTATGAAGATTATTTGAACTACACATACACACACCACTATCTAATGGATGAAGAACATAATGTTTCCGTGGATGGGAATCTAACACCTCATGAAACGATGATTGTTTGATTTTCTTCTACTGCCTCTCATGGTGGAAATTATGATGGAATTGTATTTATATATGATATATATCATGTTTATGATTTCCATATTCTTATTTACTTCCCAATTATATCACGCCTTTATGGTTTCCATAGTGGGTAAATCCGATAATCTCATTTGAGGAAGTGCGGACTATCGCCCCTTCAAAGTGACGTGATTCGTCAATGCCTTATGTGGGATGTATAAACGATGGATTTAATGATATTATATATGATATTATACTGGAATTATAATATAACTGTGACTGATTATATTTTAATTCCATTAAAATAAGAAAATGAATTGAAAGTAGCGTTCAAGCATACGTACGGCTTACCGTCTCAATGAATGGTGTATTTCATTTCATACCTTTATATGTTAAGTACTATTATAAATACATCTATATACTGGATATATATGATATATATGATATATAAATCATGAATATCATTATGTATATAATTAACCTTTTACCACATGGACAACATGTAATTATAAGAAGTCCATTTTTGACTCAAGTGCCAAATATCGACAAAACGAACGTTATTAACATAAATGGTTACATAATGTTTATAAAATGTTAATAAGTGTTATAAAAGGAAAGATAAACTTTAAAAAGTCTCTTATTCAAGTAGAAAATAACTTTGTTTTATTATTTAGGAAATTAAAGAACGATGGAGTCAAGTCAGACACGTGGTAATAGAACTTCTTAACCCAATTTCTCTTCTTTGGGTTGATCTTCGCTTTCTTGTTTATGTCATTATTTGATTATGTGAGAAATGAATTTTTTATCTTATCATGTATTTATATTTTCTTTATGTGACTTTATAGTGAATACACATAAGTGATCTATATTATTTACAAAATGATCTTTGTAAGGGATAACTATTCCAATCTCGTTCTTCTCCGAGATTGTTTATTCATATGTATTTACTGGGGTTATATTTAACATCCATGTCCCTATTTTCTAAAATTTATTTCTTGTATGTTTAAAGTCATTTTTACCCATTTTTTACTTTTACTACATGGTATGTAAGGAATATTACTTTTGTTTACGTTACGAGGTGCTTTTTTGACTTTTCTAGAAAAAATATTAGAAGAATGTTTTCTAACATATACGGCATGAATGTATTTTTATGTTTTCATAACATCTTATTTTCATAAAGCATACTCTATATTATTTAATGAATATTTTCAAAAAAATTGTTTTCTTTTAAAATTTTATGGCATTTTGTGAAAAGAAAATGATTTTGAAGAAGAAAGGATATTTTCCTCATGAATTCATTTCAAGTGTTTTATCAAAACAATTTTCCATATAAGATGGAATTATTTCATATGTGTATGTTTCAAGTATAATGTCTCTATTATTTACATGGTTTAAATTTTCTTATGATGAAATGATATCCATTTTTTATATGGATTATGTAATGATTGAATGATGTTTATGAAACCCATTTTATACTTTGGGTAATGATGAATGATTTATGATCATGTTGTGGCACAAGTAAGAATGATTTCATTATGAGATGGTTAGGACCTATATCTCCCTATAATTCATTGGGTAAAGATATATATCTCATGAGATAGACATGGATTGAATGGCAGGTTAATCCGGTTTAGTGATACAGGACTGAAACTAGAGTGAACTCGGTTCAGAAAGGGACTTTGTCCACTAAGATGGTCTTGGTAGCAATTCCTTGGCTACTGTGGAAATCATATAATGTTATTAATGGTTTTCCACAATTACATGTCTTATTCCAATGCTATATTATCATGATTGATGTTCCATTATGATCTATGCCTTACTTACTTCCATGTTTTATGTCATTGCTCAAGATATTGATGTTTAAACATTATGTTCATGTTTTTATGTTCAAATGTATATTGTTTGTTTTATTTTATCCATTCTTACCCTTACTGATCATTTGAGCTCACCCTTTATATGTTTTCATTTCCCCGGGATATAAATAATGGCTTTAGGTAAGAAAGAAATAGGGTAATATCTTTATGGGAAATGTTGAAGATCTTTCACTGCGATTAGAAGATTATGTTCCGAGTTTCCAAAGAAACTAAACTATTACGGTCCTTCTTTGTTTGTTTTTGTTATGTATTAAGTATTCCGCAAAAGTAATGTAATGTCCATGTACTTCAAGTTTGGGGTCTCTACAAAACTGATAAAACTTGTTCCCACATAGAAAAATGCTATGCGGACCGAATCCAGTTCTATGTACCATCAGGGTATGTGGACGACCCCTTCACCAGCCTTGCACTGCAATATATAGGGGGAAAACCATTTCGTATAAAGAAATGGTATGTGAAACGGGGTATTCCATGTAGTTCCACCCTCTAGCTTCAACCATTACCTTCTATTACCATCACATCATCCATATCCACTCTCTGAACTAGTATTGATGAACTAGGAAAAAGCCTCCTCCAAAATCACAAGACATGTATGATAAAACCATCAAGTGCATCGGTGCACCCTTTTATGTTAACATTCCCATGGTAAGAGGGGTCAAGTGAGATATCCATGTGAAATTAAAGACCCCCCGAAAGGTCCCTAAGTTTACAAATGCATGTTAATGTCTATTATGACCATTTAATGATCACATATACCTCCCCATTCTAAGGACTAATAGTAAAAATAGGTATTTCCATTCGATAATAGAGAAGTGATAAATAAGAGAAAATCATGATTTTTTTAAAATTTGATAAGGAATGGTCCAACCATTTCCCAAAAAAAATCAAAAGGAACTCCATATGAGGTAATAATCTAGCCCCTCTTCAATGAAATGTCATATCTCCAGCCTCTCCTACTGTCCCCCTCCATCATTTCCATAATCAGAAAAGGGAGACTATGCGATTTACCAGATCTACTACTTCCTCTTATTTCTTACACTGAGCATGACACGTGTGGGCTTAAAGGTTAATGATGATCAAAGAAACCATACAATACACCCAACCAATATGAATATAAGAACCCTGATTCCTTCCTTAATCATGATATATAGAATTTATGTCTTTTGATCAAGCTCAAAAGGGCCTTATCCCTAGATGCAAGCCCAAAATCATGGCACCAAAATGGGAAGCATCCATGTGAAAGCCTCATGTTACCAAACTAATAGGGATTTGATTCCCAACATACTTGAATATGTAGGAATCCACCCCCTCCCCCCATGGTTTAAACCTAACATAGGATTCCACCCTAATATTTTCTAGGCCATATCCTTGGCATGGTCTCCCTTACCCTAAGAGATAAAATCTCTTCCATGTAACTTATTATACGTTGGTGGAATCCCTGAACAAACACTTGGATATGCACCTTTCACCTAGTCTTCCTTTTGTATATGATGTTAAACTGCATGGATGGGTCCATATCACATGACCTTAAAAGGTGATGTGTCCAATTAAGTGGCATATAAATATGTGGATTTTGATTTTGTTTAAGAGTGTAATATGAAACATAAATTAAATGGTTGATCCCAACATCGAAAAAAATCATGTCCCTTGGAATGATGACAACATTGGAGTGCCTGAGCACATGGATCAAACTCATGTTGTCTTTATAAATTAAAATGTGATTCCTAATCGATCCAAAAAGGCCAACATTGAGGAAGAACATTGGATATATATAAATTTTATTATTGATGAAGAACCTAAAATACACAAAGATTATTCTATATCCATGTGTATCAATGATTGATCCCAAAACCTATGATTAATCTATGGACACATTATTGGGAAATAAACATCGATTGAAGAACATTTGAACATATATTAAATACATTAAAGAGTATAGGAACAAGTAATAATTCTCCATAAATGGGTGTTATTAGTCTGAGTTCCCATCCATTCAACCAATGATAGTCCTTAAGATTCATTGGCCAAATCATTATCCGATGTGTCCTGCCTTTGGAAAGTAGGTCCATGAATCTTGTATAACAAGGTTGTTGGGTGTTTTTGGTTCTATGAATATACTTGTCCTAGACCGTTAGAGTAAAATGTACCCAGCATGGATTGATTACACACATAATCAACCCCCCAATCACCCATTAGGATCAAAATGTTAGTCAGGTAAAAAAATTTGTTAAGACACATGTGAGACACTCCACTGTGGCATATCATTCATATGATAAAATAGAATACACTACCTAGTCTCTGATAGACCCATCTTGTCCTTGGACTGACACATATCATGTTAAAACAAAAATGGTGAACCTGATGTGAATCCTTAACCATGTTAGCGGTGTTACCCCACCTCAATCCATTTTGACATCCAGAAGAAAATGGTTCATGAAATATCATCAGTTAAACATATGTTCATGAGATAATACTTTGATGGTGTTTTTTTCTATACATGTTACATGTATTTTAAGTCTACAGATATTCCTTGATTCCAATAGCATCTGAATAGTTTTCTCAGATATTCATGTCTATAACTGCATAGGCGGTTGGGAACACAATAACGAAAAATACCCCATGGACCTCCCAACATCTTCAACGATGGGTTTTAATTTCCCTGATCAGGGAGTACTATCAAAACAGTACACTACAAACCATATAAGAAGTAAGGAAATCCCTCCATTCCCTAAAGCTAAGTCATCATCCTCTTTATACCATGTCGGAATTCTACCATTGGGTGGACCCTCTAGCCATATCCAAGCATTTTGGGAGCCTATCCCTGGAACATGACAACAAGTACCTCTATTAACTTAGCGAGGTAGATGAAGTCATCAATAACGAATTCATCCTTGATATATAAGAGACTCATTAAAGGGAAAATACCAAACGATTTCACCACTAATATGTCATAAGATAGTATCCTCGTTCTTAAGAGGATATCACACCAAGGGCCACAACAAAAGTGCAATAGAAACATGACACATAGTTTTCCCACTGAGGTTGAAGAATGTATAAGCAGAAGTAGGTCAACACCCTTGTTGATTAGGAGGGGCTCTTCCATAAAGACATGACGGTAGACTAAGGGAAATTAAAATACTATAACCACTATTCTAAAGCCTGCTACTAAAATACAATATAATTCTATGAGTGGACACATATCATCGATCAATCTTCTGAAACCCACCATGAAAACAAGGCATCACAATATGTGATGGTGAAAATTCCTACCAATGCTCGCCAGACCCACGAAGAAAATATGGCAGAAAATTATGTGAAGATGAAAATATCTACCAATGCATGTGAAATGCATCATCCAAATAAGAGAGTAACCAGCTACAAGCAGGCAAAAAATCCTGCTGACGTACACCAAGACTTCCATCTAAATAGGGCGGCAAATTATAGGCAGTCATAAAACACTACCAATGAATATGAATATCACCTTTCAAATACGGTGGATATCAACTGGTAAATTTAGATTTATGCCTACCACAATGAATAATACTTTTCAAAAATGGTGGGAAGTAAATACAAGGATATTCAATCTATTACAGATGCATATCATGCTTGTGATAAGGATATAGTAGAAAACTATAAGATGTACGTTCCTACTCAAAAATATGAATCCCACCTATCATATATGGTAGAAACTAGAGAAAATTGATGTTGTATCACAAATATAAATCAAGGATGGACTCATTACTCGTCCCTAACATTGGAGAATTACAAGTACCCACTAGAAAACCATGGAGGACTATATTTGAAAAAAATCCTTTTATGATATTGGAATGGGAATTTATCCCCCATTCATGACAATGATATGTCTCAACACATTCTAAAAATGATAGAGGATCAGACATCAATTCCAGATCATATCCTATTGACCTGTCAAGACGTAATTACGTCTGTGGAAAAAGTAAGGAGTTGGGCCCATGACCCCATCTCCCCATGACTGGTGATTTATCCAAAAAATAAGATAATATATCTGGAGAAAACCAATATCCCTTATCCAATCATGGAGGTGCAATGAACACATTCCACGATACAATGAAAATCAGATCGAGAAAAAATAAATGTTCCAACTGGGGGATACTAGTATAACATGGTGGCCACTCCAAGGTAGGCATATATCCCTTACAAGACTCAAGATGCTCATCGGTGTATCCCATAAATAGAGTGGGACCAAAAAAAATAGGGACATTAATGTCCCTGTCGTTGCCAATAGCTAGCAGCCCTATTTTTCAACAAGAGAGTTCCCAAAAATGAAATGTGCCGAAAACAGATAGAAAATGAAGATCACATTCATGATCCGTCTATTCTGGAATTTGTAATTAGTGATTCTATCAAGAATATATCAATAGATTCTCAAGATCATATCGATCCATTATCAAACTATGGAATTGAAAATAACAATTGTGAATGCCCTACCCTCAGTGTCACTACTAGCATCTCTGAAGGCCCTCCCCAATGCACCCACAGGGGCTTACCTCATGGGAACAAGACAATCGATCATGATAACCTTTCTCTTGATGAGTGTCGGCATAGCTCTCCCTTGACCAGAATATTGGATAGAAAGAAGGTCCTCCCCTTACTGTCATCCACCCTGATTTTCCTCCCCAGGGTATACACTATAGAAATTCTCCCTGCAGTCAGATGTCAATATATAATGGTATTCTTGGAGATAATGGCAGTCATTGTAATGGACCTCCATGTAGTGACATAATGTAGCATGAAGGTACTCCCCTTGTTTCAGTATACCCGAAAGGTCCTCCCTAGGGAATAAAGTATAAAAATTCTCATTGTGGTTATACACTAATCTGTGATGGTAGTCCTCGTCCTCACGACATTGACTAAGAAGGACCCCCATGTTTTCAACATACAAATTGATAAGAAGTACCTCTCCACTTATTTCCATAAAAAATAAATCTCACATATTCTAAAATGCCTAAAAATATGGATTTATACATATTAGATACTCTATATATGACAATAAACATCCTTTCTTAGTCAAAAGACTGTCTTGAGCCAAGCTCATCTTTTTGAGGCACCCCTGTACCATTCATGTATCTATGAGACACCTACTAGCCCTGCTGTAGAGAACAAATACATCTAGAAGCATTCAAGTTGTGATTAACAAGTAGTGGAGCCTCTAGTGAATGAGAAAAAAAATATGTTTCTAGTGAGAATACATTGATTCATTGATGAATTTCCAGTTATGGTTTGGACCACAATGACTTCTATGTTCGACAAACATAGGGAGTTGTTTAGAGAATTCACACATAACATTCATCATTGTATCTGGACAACTCTCCACCATCTAAAATAAATTTATTTACCCTATAATTTGTACATAGAACATGTCAATATATTTGACCAGCTTCACCAAAAAATTGATCGAGAAACCCTTCCGTATGTAATAAATACACAATTATAGAGGAACAAGAATGATATTGAACTAATGTTCTTCCACTCACAGCACAAGTTGTAATGACTTATCAGTGATTCACTAATGGGATTTCATATCTATGGTTGGGGATAACATGGAGCATTAAACATTACCCTGCTTCCTATATAGAAGAACCCATTTGAAATGACGTCCTATAATTTAATTTTCCCAAGATGACAGTCATATGAAATCCCTATTTAGGAAATATATAATTATTTATGGGAACTATCCTTGATTAAGTTTCACAAGCATCCAACCCAAATAGAATGTTCCATTGAAAAATTCCTAAACTAGGCAACTGAGAACATTCAATAAGATTCTCTCTTATGATAATCCCATCAACATGAAATGCATATGCCATCAGAAAAAAATAATTCACATGTTGTCCTGACACCAAATCTGGATCACCCAAGAATAAGAATGTGTGAGATCTAGAAAGTGACAATAGTTGTAACAATGGTCACAATAAAGGATCTGCCCTAGTCGAATTGTCTGGGGATGTTTTTACACAAAATACCCATATAAGTTCAACAAAATCATGGATGAGGCCTGGTAAAAGAGGAATTTGAGCAGCACCAACCCATAGGGTTGGGGGAAATTTTTTATCTCAACGTCCCACTCAACAAATATAATCATTTTCCCTCCTAGGGTGGAAACATAATTGGGAGGCCACCCATTACATCCCATATAATGATTCCTTTTCCTCATAAGGGTAGCATAAAATGAGGTCATACTCGGGTACCCTTCAAGTTAGAAATTACCAAGAAACTCTAAGAGGATCTCAGAATTGATGGAGAAGATCCAATAAAATATGTAAGAAACTCTCTTACCCTTCAACAACTAGTCTGACACCCACCATGAATTATGCATCAGTGAACATATTAGACGTCCATCTTAAAAACTGAGCTAAAAATAATGAAAATGTGGACGAATAGAGAGAGGATGGTTTTGATCATAATACGATCCACATCCATCCTGAAGGTGTGCATACACGAAACCATACAGATGCCCAAAATTTCTTCACTCCCATACCCAATCCATAATTACATTTTTTGAGAATTTCTATCAACCAGAAGAATAAGGGCATGGTTATGCATGACCCACCTCATCCTACCCATGAAAATGCATCTCGTACTCTTGAGGAGGGATCCACTCATTAGTAGGAATATGTAAAAGAGATAATGAGAATCAAAACTAAGATTCTTCAAGTAATGTAACCCCCAGAATATGTACCCCAGGTAGAGAATCAACACACACATCCAACAGAGGTTTCTTTTCCATGAGGGATCATCTAGATAAATGAATTAAGTCCCAGATTCCAATACAATTTAGCACCAGGACCATCAGTATAACTATATCCAATCCTATAATTATATCAAGATATACATCCACTCAGGAAACCATGAAAACAAATTTTTAAAAATCAACAAATGTTGCCTCCTACCGAGTATCTGATTCAATTACCAATAGTATAGGCGTGGGCAAATATTTCCCTAATATGGCCACCCTTTCCCAGATTCAACAAGACATGAACTAAGGGATCATGATTACCATAGGTTCATTGTTAGCTCGATTGGAACCCTTGAAAGGTTTGTGTTATTTGATACAACCAGAATTAAAACCCTACCCCCAACTAGATAATTAATGTTTCACCTCCACCAAATCTTGGGAACCTTGTTTTTCCAATATTCAATGTATCAAGTGACCTAAATCAATATATGATGAATTTTTTATCTTACTATTACCCCATGATGGGAACCCCTGATAAATAAGATGTTTTTTAAACATACATTAATGTGAAATTCCTACAAGGTTATGCCTTTTCATGGCATACCAGCATTCTAGCTTCGTCAATAATAAAATGGGAGGATCTCAGAAGGCAGTTCCTTTTCTAGTTCAGTTCATCATTTCCAAAAACAAAAGTTAGTGACCTTATGAACTAAAACAGAGGAAAAAGAAAGAGTTACATATTTCATTTCTAAATGGAAAGGTATTACCTGATATATAAATAGACCATTTCTCCAAGATGATGTACTTTATATATGAATCGATAACCTATGTGACAAGTTACAAATTACACCCACCTTAGTAAAATATACGAGTGGATTTTCGGATTTCTCTTCCATCTCACAAAGGATATAAGATTCTATATAGTATACTATTCTCACTTCTCGAACCTCCATATCATCACCATGAAAAATAGTGTGAAGAGCTGAAGCATCATCTATTACACTTATGCCACCCCCTTCACAATCCCCAACTCCAAGGCCTACACCAAATCATTTAGGGACTCATAGACATCAACAGTATCCCCTACCTTGACTAGAAAATTGAAGGGGGTCCATGGAAAATCATTTAGAGGAACAAATGAATAAACATTACTTATTCCAAGATGACCATGTTCATGGATAAATTTTAGCTGATATGATCTAAAACATACTCCATCTACCATAGAAAGAGAGTGATGATGAAGTAGGTCATGATAACTAGCAATACTATTATTCCATTAATTGGATAATACGACACAATTGTCCAGAGTTTTTTTTCTTTAATAACCTATTACAAAGATAGATAGATTCTAAGAATCTCAAATAGTGACTACCATTATCAAAAAGTGTAATATTATTCCACCACTTACTGGGGAGAATGAGAGTTGAGTAAAATGTTTTTAATGAAAGGGAAATGAATTCTGATAGATGAATGAATTGAGAAACATCAATGGAGCCCATGGCAGGCTCTACACCTTATTAAAGCAACTTAATATGACCCCAAAATCTCTTGATGAAATGTAGTCGACATCCTTCGCCCACAATAATCCATTAAGCAGTTGGAACATGTAATATAATAAGAACCCACACTATGGAAAAAATCTATTATAGTCACTCTCAAATTTTTTCCATCAAATATGAAAAGCTGGAACCACCCCACCAAACGACACCACCGGAAGATGTCATCTATGTAGACTATCATCATACGAGGAAATTTTATTTGAATCTATTAAATTCATTCACATGGTGGATCCCTTCATAAATGAAGAGTATATATATAAAACTAAGTTCCCTGACATCCAATTAGGGAAATATAAGAAGAGGTCGTAAAATATAAGGATATATGAGAAGGATCCATCTTGAGAAAAACCCAATTATCGGCTGCACTCCCTCTCATACCATCAATATTGTGGAAACTTGTTGAAGAGCCCTTATGAGAACCTAATAGGAACAATAAAATTCCCTAGGACCCTACCGGTAGACACTCTAGCCTAATCAGCCTATAATATCCAACAGAATCAGAAAAAATGTTTGATCTCCCATGGAATGTAGGAATTCTTGCTCATCCCATCACAGAAAGTATAGAAGAACCACTATCTATTGTCTTGGTCACTAGTCCATCTCCATCCAATGCTAAATCCAGAAATCACACCTGAAATAAAAATCCACAAGTTGGGTAGTTTCGGCCTTTAGATCAAAAATATGAAATTTTTAAATAATTGGATTCAGTTTCATCAATGTTTTCAATTTGGGATGCCCTGAAATTGTCAAAATATCTCAGGGAATCCCTTATATAATATATGAAATTCCCTTGAGAGTTTGAACCCCAAGTAATCACCGCAGAAATCTTTCAAATAGCAATATATCTTCCATAATATCATGTGATCGACTCCATCATAGATAGATATGACTATTCAATCAATATGGGGAAAAGAAAATCCTTATATGTGTCTGGCACGATAAACAATGTTGGTATCTAAAAATACATCATCGAGAATGGCTTTGGAGTGAATGTCATTTCACTGCATAAAAATCATCGGTTGAGTTGCAATGAAGAAATCATGATGCATATCACCACAAACCTAGTGATATATAATAAAAATGATCAAAATGAATTGGAAAAAATAAAGCTCAAAACTCGATTCGATGACCTCATGGCCAACTCAAAATTCGTTGTGGTCTAACAAAACACGGCCTTCAATATCATGCATGGAAGGCCCTGGTTGCACTAGCATATGTTGATTCACTCATCATACCAATAGTGAGTAAAATATTTTTCTAATGGATGGATTAGATCATTTCATGCTGATAAGGACCCATTTGAGTCTTTGGAGGCACACTATATTGATGTAGGATTCTATGAGTTGGAAGGGTTGAAACCTTCAAAAATTGGGATTGATTGGGTCACAACCCCAAATAGTTTGGGTGTGGTACAAAAACACCCCATTAGTATACTTAGTGAAGAATATGTACTTCCCATCAATAAAGTGGATTTCTTGACTTCAAATTCGAATTCTTATTCAATAGTGCTCAAGATTTCAGTCATAGCCATTGATCCTCATAGTGTTGAATGTTTTACTAGCCCCCAAAACAATGGTAAATGATCGAATATAAATACCCTCAATATATGTTAGGGATCCAGGTGATCATATCCCCACCCACTAAGGTAGAAGAAAAAGAAATCATTTTTCATCTACTCACTCCATCTTCTCCAAATGATTACCCACTTTTAGTAAAATCAGAAGACATTTCCTCAGTGTCTAAGTGCCAAAATTGTGAATATTATCAGAAATATAGATAGCACATATCAAGAATTGTTTCTCCTTCAGATGAGGAATTAGATGAAGAGGATGATGAAGAGGAAGAAGAAAAAGAACTTGGGGATTCCCCTACCGCATATTTGGAGGGTGTCTCTTCCACCATTGATGAACTCATAGAAATAAATCTCGGTATCCCAGAGGACTCATGACCCAATATAATTAGTTCATCCATGTCATAAAAATAGATAGACATATACACCTCATTCCTATGTATCAATTGATATGACTTCTCATATAACAACAAAGAAATTATAGAAGATGATCCTGAAGTGGACACTCAATACTTGGGCCTACCTGAATATCATCATGTCTATAGGAAAGCAACTATAAGGATTAACTACACACATGATACCAAAATAATGTATGATATCAAAAATATTATCAAGGAAAACTTTATTTAGGAGGTCCAATATTTCATCTAGTTAGATGATATTTTCCCCATCAAAAAACCACTGAAAGATCATAGTTTTCACTAAATTCCCAGATCACAATGGACATTGTTCGAAAGACGAATACCTAGTCCAAATTATAGAATTTTTGTTCGATGTAACCTCCATATCTCTATTTGTATCCATCATGGGTAGCAATTCAAGATACAACCAAATATTAATGGACCTATCATATGAAGTTGTCACCAACTTCTATGCCCCCATGGAAAATTTTTCTATAAGGTAATTCCATTTTGTTGGAAAATGTCGGAACAAATTACAAACATGACATACATTACATTTTCATGACTTTTAGGGATATTTTTTGAATGTTATTTTGATGATATGGTGGCTAAATCATGAAAATTATCAGATCACTTGTAATACCTTGAAACTGTCTTCAATAAACAATGACTACATAGTCTAAAAATGGATCCCATAAAATGTTCATTTGTTGTTACCTTAGGGAAATTACTTGGATTCATCATACGCAGTCCCGATATCAAATTCAGCACTGATAAGATGAATGATAACCTTTTAATGTCACCTCCATGAAACTTAATAGAGTTTTAAGGAATTCAATGACATATGTCCAACATTTGGCACTTCATAGACAAACTGGAAGGAAAATGTGTTTCCTTAACTAGGTTAATGAAGAAAGGGTTCGTATTTCAATGGACTAGTGATTATCAAGAAACACTTCACAACCTTAAGGAATATCCCTTAAAACTACCATTGGTAATGCCTCTTGTCAAAGGATAAAAACTCATTATTTATGTAACCACCGTAGAGAGATCTGTTGACATCTTCCTAGAATAAAAGAATAACAAAGGATGCGAGAATAGTCTCTATTATCTCAGACGAACCTTTACTGAAGCTGAGACCCACTATTTGAATATTTAAAATAGCTACTTTTCCCTAATGTTCACAATCCAAAATTTTATACCAGGTACACTGTCACGAACCGAATCTGGTCACCGCCAAAAACGGCACCAAACCCAGCCCGTGACATGACCCGAAGGGCGTTCCCTATCCCCACGGGCTGGCACAAGTGCCCGGGTATCATTAATATAGGTTTAGGAACGATTTACCCGAGTATGAAAGCATAAAACATTAAAAACAATCCATAATATAAATCTGAAATTTTTGAGCCAAACAAGACTTAAGTGAAAACCAAAACTGAGTACATTGGTTTAAAGATTATACAAGTGGTCCAAATAAAAATAATTATAGCATTAAGACATCCCCAAGGACTCCACACGACTAGGGGTCATCACCCCCAAGCTATCTCCACAACTCCGCACCAAGAATGGGAACTAACACCATGAACCGCCATCACCCTTAGCCTTTCCTTTACCTGAATCAAACATAACCAAGTCTACTTACACCCAAGGGGTGTAAGTAGGGTGTGAGCCTAAGCCCAGTAGGATACCACCCAATGATTCCAAAGAGTAAGAAATACAATGTGAAAAAGCAAGCAGTTTTCAAACGCAAGGAAAAGTAGTGTTCAAATTTCAAGAAATGAAACCTCTAATTGAAAATAGTTTTCAATCCAAAATTTTTAGAATACTAACACATTAAAATAGAAATGTTAGATACTGTAATTTACTTCCAAACACACCCTAAGACATGGGTAGATACTTCAAATCCAATGAGCAACAACATTGGGAACACCCCTAGGCACTAGGTTGTCTTGGGCCCTATGTACCTCGTACCTCGGTGTAAAGTAACCATAGCAAAATCCTTTCTCGTGCACGAGCCACTAGTAGGGAACACACCCATAACCTATTGGTCCCCAATAATCATCCACATAGTTTATTTAGAGTTGTCGTTATCCAAATGCTAAGTGAAACAGGAACAAAACCCATCCGGTCCACTAGCTGTACTAGTACAAATCCGCCCCACCTAGGTACCCAGGATTCACCTTTTGTGCTCAATCAATTTCAGCATGCAACATAAATAAATTTTCATATAAAACAACATTACTGGTCAATTATAACCAATACAGTAGCTATCACATTTTATACCACTTAAAACACGCAACAAAACACTTAGATTTTTCATAAAACAATTCCTCAAAAATCTCGTAGGGTATCGGACACAAAACACCTTATATACCTCACTTGCATACTATGTGCACATATTTAAGTTTCCAAAACATAAAAGAGATCCCACTACATTTCAGTTAAAACACAAAATCATTTTTAGGGCAACCCTATATAGTTCAAGAAACGACATCATTGCAAAGTCTCCATTATTACACAACACAACTCTTAGAATTTCATGTGGTTCACAAACACAATTAAAACCAGATTTTTCAGCAACAAACACAAGGTAAAATCATTAAAAACAGTATATCTATCCCTATTATACTTCAATAAAATCAACTAGTTACTTATAGGGTAGCCCCAATTAAACTAATAATACATTTCTGTGAAAAACCCCCAATTTCACATGAAATTGGCCTTTAGGATTAATTTTAAATACAAACACCACTAAAACTATACTTTTAGAAATAATAAAATTTAATAAGCATGAAAATACCATAAAAACAGTAGCCAATTCACAAATATTTCATACACAATGGAATCACCTACCAAAACCAAGGAAACCCTTGAATCCTTTGTGCGAAAACTCAAACGCACCACCGCCGCACCTCAAGAAAGCTAAACCAGACCTAAAACCAGAGTTTCAGACCATAAAACACAATATAAAACCTTAAATTTGAAACCCTACTTCCTGGAAATTAGGAACCACAATTATAATGGAAGAAACCCTAACTAAATTGGATGTAACCCTAAACAAATTGAATGAAGAAAGGAGGAGAACAACTTACTTAAAATATCTTGTAGAAATCACCCCCCAAAATACCAGTATCTGATTTCACAAATACTCAAACCTTCAAGGTCGGTTCAAACAAGAATAGGTAGATCATTTAGGAATTTGAATGGGGGAAAAAGAGTAAGAATCGAAGGAGTTATGAAGGAAACAAATTACCTTTATAAATCTTCCCGAAATTTGAGTTCTTAAGAACTCTCGACCTAAACCGCGATGCCAAGGAGCTGAAACGAGTGTGGGAGGATATTGGACGCGTGTCTGGGTTCAAGGGGCGTGTTTGGGGCTTTGAATCACCGAAAACCCCTTAAAAATGAATAAGTTATTAACTAATCAAATTTTATTTTTAAAACTGGAATTGGGCTTTCGGGCAGGCCCAATCCCTTAAATAAAAACCCATATACACCTTGGTTATGGATTTCCAAAGGCTCCCAATTTTAATTGTGGTGTTAATATATTAGGGGAGGACATTTAGGAGTTGGAATGAGTGGAAAATATTAAAAAATGAATAAGTTATAAAAGAAACAAAATTTATTTTTAAATCTGGAATTGGGTTCACGGTTTGGCCCAATTCATGAAAACTCACCTATTCTCCATAAAAACTTTGGAAACCCTCCAGAACAAAGAATTAATGGAAATTAAAATAAAAATACATTTAAAATAAGCTATGTATGTGAAAATTCTCCCCAGCATAAAAACTTTCTGCCCCGGAAAGTCACAGTAAGGCCAAAGCAACAACTAAACCCAACTGAGAAACCAAGTGGTACTCTCTTGCCAGGTTTCACCCCCAAAGGCCATAAAACCTCCAGTGATCAATGAAGGAAGGAATACTCTCACAAACCTGACATACACCACTTTCATGAACGAATAATGCACATTCAAGCTTTATCCCAAATGAAAACTCCTCTAACACAATCTGAACAACACTCAATCAATTTACCCAAATAAACGACGACATCGAACATGGTTACACTTTCCCGACTATAACTAAACCATTGGTCACTCTCCAATATCAATTTTTTCCAAAGAAAGATGTAGGTAGTAAGATATCTCCAAATGATAACACCTACTTCCCATACAAAACCAAGGAAAAATATGAGTTACTCATATAAAGAGACACAAATGGGCTCCCCACCATAAGAGACAACTTAATTTTTTTTTTCCGAGACAGAATCAAGACACTAATAGGGGGAGGCCCAAACAGAGTCCCTAGTACAAGGGGTATAAATAAATTAGAAATTTACAAAATAATATACATGATACCCATAGTGGGACTTCCCACCACAAGAACCAACCATCTTAACTGACCAGCATGGGCCGACACAAAAAGACCCAATTTTTTTTTTAAGATTTGGAAAGGGTGCAGGGTCAGTCCGCACGGTTTGGGAAACCATGCACTAACTATGCTGATCATTATTTGAACGTGGCTTCCTAGCACACTGACACTACTAATCATGCACAAAATGTGTGCTCAAACTTTCTAGCCAAATTTCCAACCATTTTCCAATGACTCAATGGAAACCAACGTGGGAGGGAAAAACATTAGGCGATGACATGGGTACAAGACCCTCTAACTATTTCCACCAAACGAGAGCAACAGAAGGAAGATGATGAAACCATAGGTTTAAACTGTTCCTATATTTCATACTGAGGATAGGACTTTGTACAAGTGTTTAAACGACACTGGTGTTTCCCCTGACTACGTGCCAGCTTCTCTCCGGGACCTATGGCTGGAGCTCAAAATATTGAAGCATCTTCGGCCACGCAGTTAGGCTGTTGAAACCCCATATGTGGAACTTCTTCTTTCGGTGCCACAAACAACTACACTGCATACCCTGATGGGTTTATCAAGACATAACACACTCCATAACCCACTTTACCAAAACCAAACATTTCATTGAAACAAGGGATCAGAAGATGCACACACATCGCACCTTGTTTCTTTGGGTGAGAAACAATAGAAGGGAAAGACACGTATAAACACCTTCCTCTAAGATAGAGGATTTGATGTTTTTCCCAAGGGATACACAATCCCAACATAACATAGAACCTTAAAGGATTGTGTGACCTTCACCTTTATGGTCAAAAGAGCACACAACATCACAATGCGTCACCGAACATGACCCAGACGATTGATAGAAACAATACATGGAACGGGACCATATTCAAAGTCCCTAAACAACAGATAAGTCCAAAAAGTGGACACAATATCATATCATGACCTAAATCTCAAAATTGGTTGTTTAATAATAACTCTTTCTTCAAAGAAACTATAAAGAACCCAGAGGCCCTCTTAAACACCATCAAGACACTCATCTGTACTAACAACGAAAGAACACTCCCACCTTTGGTGAATCATGAAACTTAATAAACTAAGGTCTCTTTCAACCTTCCCCAAGCACTATCCCACTACAAGTGGATCCACAAATCAGCGAAATGAATGGGTGTAGACTCAATAAAAGAAATGTTCGATAAAATATTATTTATATTGATCAACTGGAGGATTTTCCAATGGCGAAACAAAACGGGTTGCACTTCAGTTATGCATTAACCCTTAATGGGGGCGTACCTTATCCAATGAGAGAACCCAAGGACCCAACCAAGCTGGTCCATTGGTCAAAACATGCCCCAAACCAGATCCAAACACATTGAGGGAACCACCGTAAAGGCATCCCAATTTTGTTTTTCAAAAGAGACCACTAATCGTCCCTACAACACACCTTACCGACCAAACACAAACCCAAAACACAGTTGAAACAGAAGGGGTTCTTGAACTCAAAACCTCCCATAACATCAACATTTTTAAAAACCCATAATACAAACCATATCAAACTATTCATCAAGACATCATGTTTTTCTTTAAAACCAATTCTTTGAAAACAAACGGTTTAGCAGTAAGCGTATCCACCAATGGTACCCCATGGGCCTCACACATGCATGTTTTTGTGCCACACCGGGCACCCTGCTCATATCCATCCCAGCACTCATCCAGTCGTGCCATCAACCATCCATCATCCCATATAACCCCATGCTTGTGGTCACTAATGGAAATACCAAAGGGTAAAACAAAACTTCCTTCCACTTTTCAAAAACAAAATGGTCAACCAACCCAACCTTTTTCTCAAAACTGCTAACAATGAGATCGAAATCCCAATTCACATCTTACAAAACATTTCATAAGGACACAACCATTTAGAAAAGAACTCACTTTTAAGTTATTCACATCAATTTCGAAACATATCATCCCATTAAAACACACTCTAATTGTTTAGAAAACTCTATTGGAAACGCTAAAAAAAACAAATTCAATATAGTTCCTGCTTTCAAAGAGGTGTAAGCGCACCATTTTACATTTCAAAACAATTCTGAAAATTCCGTTCCACCTTTTCATAAACCAAACCATTCCCTCTTTAATTGAAAATCATTTCATAAAAAATTTACGCTTCTTAAAACCATGTCACCTTAAAACCAAAGTGCTAAGATTTCAAAACTAAAGCACAAAACAATGCAAGAGGAAACTAGTTTCGGTGGGTGACTTGGACATATGGTTGGCAGCCATATTCCAATCACTTCGCCGTCACAGAGAGTATTCTAGGGAAATATCCATGGCTCCACATGGCTTGCCAGGCCCTGCGAGCTCACTGAGATTATTCTCCCAACTCTCTTTTCATTTCCCATGGTCATCTTTAAACCAAGAAAACCAAAGCACTCAAATAAATCCATACTTACCATGGTGACTTGAATCCCTTCATGAGGTGTGCTGGCCAGGCACACTACCCATGACTGAAATTTCAAGTCCCAAAAATCCTAGCTCCAGACTATGCTGACTCTTCCCCAAATAACATGACCTAAGGAGCAAACCTCCTCTGATACCATTTTGTCACGAACCGAATCTGGTCACCGCCAAAACCGGCACCAAACCCAGCCCGTGACATGACCCGAAGGGCATTTCCTATCCCCACGGGCTGGCACAAGTGCCCGGGTATCATTAATATAGGTTTGGGAACGATTTACCCGAGTATGAAAGCATAAAACATTAAAAACAATCCATAATATAAATCTGAAATTTTTGAGCCAAACAAGACTTAAGTGAAAACCAAAACTGAGTACATTGGTTTAAAGATTATACAAGTGGTCCAAATAAAAATAATTATAGCATTAAGACATCCCCAAGGACTCCACACGACTAGGGGTCATCGCCCCCAAGCTATCTCCACAACTCCGCACCAAGAATGGGAACTAACACCATGAACCACCATCACCCTTAGCCTTTCCTTTACCTGAATCAAACATAACCAAGTCTACTTACACCCAAGGGGTGTAAGTAGGGTGTGAGCCTAATCCCAGTAGGATACCACCCAATTATTCCAAAGAGTAAGAAATACAATGTGAAAAAGCAAGCAGTTTTCAAACGCAAGGAAAAGTAGTGTTCAAATTTCAAGAAATGAAACCTCTAATTGAAAATAGTTTTCAATCCAAAATTTTTAGAATACTAACACATTAAAATATAAATGTTAGATACTGTAATTTACTTCCAAACACACCCTAAGACATGGGTAGATACTACAAATCCAATGAGCAACAACATTGGGAACACCCCTAGGCACTAGGTTGTCTTGGGCCCTATGTACCTCGTACCTCGGTGTAAAGTAACCATAGAAAAATCATTTCTCGTGCACGAGCCACTATTAGGGAACACACCCATATCCTAGTGGTCCCCAATAATCATCCACATAGTTTAGTTAGAGTTGTCGTTATCCAAATGCTAAGTGAAACAGGGACAAAACTCATCCGGTCCACTAGCCGTACTAGTACAAATCCGCCCCACCTAGGTAACCGGGCTTCCCCTTTTGTGCTCAATCAATTTCAGCGTGCAACATAAATAAATTTTCATATAAAACACCATTACTGGTCAATCATAACCAATACAGTAGCTATCACATTTTATACCACTTAAAACACACAACAAAACACTTAGATTTTTCATAAAACAATTCCTCAAAAATCTCGTAGTGTTTCGGACACAAAACACCTTATAAACCTCACTTTCATACAATGTGCACATATTTAAGTTTCCAAAACATAAAGTAGATCCAACTACATTTCAGTTAAAACACAAAATCATTTTTAGGGCAACCCTATATAGTTCAAGAAACGACATCATTGCAAAGTCTCCATTATTACACAACACAACTCTTAGAATTTCATGTGGTTCACAAACTCCATTAAAACCAGATTTTTCAGCAACAAACACAAGGTACAATCATTAAAAACAGTATTTCTATCCCTATTATACTTCAATAAAATCAACTAGTTACTTATATAGTAGCCCCAATTAAACTAATAATACATTTCTGTGAAAACCCCCAATTTCGCATGAAATTGGCCTTTAGGATTCATTTTAAATAAAAACACCACTAAAACTATATTTTTCAGAAATAATAAAATTTAATAAGCATGAAAATTCCATAAAAATAGTAGCCAATTCACAAAGATTTCATACACAATGGAATCACCTAACAAAACCAAGGAAACCCTTGAATCCTTTGTGCGAAAACTCAAACGCACCACCGCCGCACCTCAAGAAAGCTAAACCAGACCTAAAACCAGAATTTCAGACCATAAAACACAATATAAAACCTTAAATTTTAAACCCTACTTCCTGGACATTAGGAACCACAATTATAATGGAAGAAACCCTAACTAAATTGGATGTAACCCTAAACAAATTGAAAGAAGAAAGGAGGAGAACAACTTACTTAAAATATCTTGTACAAATCACCCCCCAAAATACCAGTATCTTATTTCACAAATACTCAAACCTTCAAGGTCGGTTCGAACAAGAATAGGTAGATCATTAAGGAATTTTAATGGGGGAAAACGAGTAAGAATCGAAGGAGTTATGAAGGAAACAAATTACCTTTATAAATCTACCCGAAATTTGAGTTCTTAATAACTTTTGACCTAAACCGAGATGCAAAGGAGCTGAAACGAGTGTGGGAGGATATTGGACGCGCGACTGGGTTTATGGGGCGTGTTTGGGGCTTGGAATCACCGAAAACCCCTTAACAATGAATAAGTTATTAACTAATCAAATTTTATTTTTAAAACTGGAATTGGGCTTTCGGGCAGTCCCAATCCCTTAAATAAAAACCCATATACACCTTGGTTATGGATTTCCAAAGGCTCCCAATTTTAATTGTGGTGTTAATATATTAGGGGAGGACATTTAGGAGTTGGAATGAGTGAAAAATATTAAAAAAGGAATAAGTTATAAAATAAACAAAATTTATTTTTAAATCTGGAATTGGGCTCACGGTTTGGCCCAATTCATGAAAACTCACCTATTCTCCATAAAAACTTTGGAAACCCCTCAGAACAAAGAATTAATGGAAATTAAAATAAAAATAAATTTAAAATAAGCTATGTATGTGACATACACTTAGTCTTACATATCAACCCACTCAATCATAATCTTTGTCATCCAATACTAACTTGACACATGTCATAGTGGGAATTCATCCTATTGTAGTTCGATATATGGTTTTTTCCTCATAGAGCCATCAATTTCTAGGTGTTGACAGATTATATGGCATAGAACCCTTTGGTGGGAATAAATTCAGTTGATACCAAACTACACAATGAATAAGTTTTCTCTATTCATAAGGAATCCAAAACATGGGAGATTCATTTTGACTGAACATCAAGAATCTCACTATGGAAAAGGTTGGAATACTCCAAGATGAATAAATTATGACTGGGATTCATACTCATATCTCAAGAGAAGTCAGTTCTACCTTACTCCTGCTTGCTATTATAGGGTTACACGAATAATGATTCGTAGTACCCGACTCTCATCAATGACCTAGTGATAGAAGTTCAAGTACAAACGTGGAAATTGATGATAAAGGTGATTTAGAACTGGTCATTAAGTATTACTATGGTTATTATGCTATCATGAAAGATGAGATAATCCCTTTATGTTCCATATCCGAGAAATAATGGAATATTTTACATCAGATCCAACATTGACTAATATCTCCCAGACACAAAATTGGTAGGACAATGCTTTAGAAAATTCCATCATATCCATGCCCGACCTATACTGGAAAAAATAGTCATTATCATATCCCACCACCTAATAGTCCTACCATTTTCTATGCTAAGACAAAAAAATCAACAAGATCAGTCATTTTTCAAAGTTGTAAGGTCCTACCACTGGCTAGATGACCTCCATTTTGGATTACCCTAAAAAGGGATAACTCCAACATGATCAAGATGAAAGAGAAGACGTACAGAGATGAGAAATTAACATTATTGTGTATGATGGAACAAATAAACCAGTAGACCATTATATGTTAGGCCTTAATGGGGTCTTTCTTAGATGCATTAATGGAGAAGATACATTTACCATTTTTAAGGATGTGCCAGCCGGAGCATGTGGGGCACACAATTTAGGATCCAATATCTCCCATTAAATTTGATATGTTGGGTGTTATTTCCCCTCTATGTCATAAGATTACTCTAAATTCACCAAAAAGTCCATTCCTATCAGGTTCATGTCAAATTTATCCATAAAACATTAGAGTTACTTAAAATAGAAAAGTAATCCTAGCCATTTTTCATATGGTGAATTGATGCAATGGTTACATATCATCCCACTATGTTCAAAAAATTCATGTATATCTTCACAATGATTGAATACTTTTCCAAATGAGAAATAGTTTTACCCCATAAGGAGGTTTGGGAAAGAAGCCTTGCCAACATTGAAAATTTCAATATCATCACTAGATTTTGGGTCCCTTATACAATACTTACAGATAATGGAACTAATTTATTCTCTACTAAGTTGGAAAAATAACATCAGGAGTATAGTATCAAGTCCATGAATTCATCCTACTACCATGTAGTGGACAATGAATAGATGAAGTCCTTAAATAAGACCTTATCCAACATAATATATAAGATGGTAGACTTGCAAAATAAATCACGGAGAGATAAGATCTTCCAGGCTCTGTGGGATTACCAGAACATGACCTGAAATTCCACTCAAGAAACCTTGTACTCATTGGTATATAGGACAATGGTGGTTTTACCTATCAATGTATGACTACCATCACTATGTGATGATGTTTGAAATCAACTGACCACACACGAGGAATACTAAAAATTGTTCAACTAGTTGGAGTGACTAGATTGGAAATGATTTCACAGTTTTCTCTATTTTGATGTTTACCAAAACTGGATTGCACAATACTTCAAATAAAAGGTTTGCCATTCATCTTTTCTTGAATGAGAGATGGTTTTGGTCCTCATAACCCTGATGATACTTGGGATGAATCCTCCAAAATTACAGCAAAAATGGGAAGGACAATATGAATTACCCAATACCTACTCAAATGAAGCACATTCCTTAATTTCAATGGATGGGTACCTAACCAAAACTCCCACCAATGAAAAGGTTATCAATAAATATTAAATGTAGCTAGCAAAGAATCATCATGATCACATGAAGAAAAACTTCATGATAAAGTATCATTTTTTTCACGACATTAATCATCATAGTATGAATTTCCTAAGTGGAAGAAGTTAAATAATATTTTATAACATTCCATTCCTTTCATGACAGTTGATCCATCATCCTAACGAAAATACATTAAACAACATGGTATCTATCATCCAAACAAAATGAAGCTAAAAAATATAGAGATAATTAAGTCCCTGTTAGTGATCCATCACACATGAGTCAGATCTCTACTGGAGAAAGATAAAATTCCCTCGGCCTTATGTAACAGAAAGATCCACATGGGAACACTATATTTATAGAACTATGTGTGGATTCATTCCAACACTAACATGATACATAGTGGTTCTCGTATTCAACATCATATTCCAGCCACCATTCCAAGAAAAATTCCCCTTTGTATACTTCAAACCATTATAGGGTGCATATCATTAGTACTATTTGTGGCTTGATTCGTCCACCCATAGGATACATATTGACGGTCGGATTCTACATCAAGGTACAACTGCCAATCAATATAAAATTTCTGCCTTCTACTACACAAAAATATGATCTGATGAAGGGGATCCCAAACCTCGATTCCTATGTCAAGGAATTGCTGAACAATCATGCCCCTTACATATGTGTCAGATAAACATTGTGGATTTTATAATTAAAACCTAATAATGATTTGGATAATTATTATGAGCCTAGATATATCCTTTCTGTCCATAAAAATTCATGCCTTGTGAAATAATGGGAAACCATAATAATCCATGGTCATCGGAATAGGACGTACAATATCCTGCGGAAACCTCTGTTTGACTATGTACATAATTAACCAGCAGTGCTGCATATGTTTCCCACCAAAAGGCCTATAAACCACATACATGTTCATCCTCAATAGATGTTTTTCCAACCTCTATATTCCCAACAGCTTCCAACCAATGAATCCTTCATCCTAATCTATTGTCCTTTGTGATCTTGGTTTATGCTTTCTTCTTCCCCACATGTTTAGTGGCATTCGTGGATATCTCAACCCGATTAGTTCACACAAAATCCAGATTTCTATAACAGTTTGGGCTCATTACATGATGTTTAACTATGCAACCAATATAGTCATTATATGATGTTAAACCACATGGAATAATTGGGTGCTCACTTGAGAGGAAACCACTTCTAGAATTGGTCAACTATCATGTCATGTCACATAACCACAGAAGGATTGATTTCTATCTCCAAGAAATACATAGTGATTTTCAAATTCTATGTCTTTGGCCTAGCCACCCTAAAAAGTGAAACATGCGCCCGATATATGAAATAGGCTTATGTAGGATTCTGTTGGTGATGAACTATGTGTAGTTTGATTATTATCTTCCCATGGGACTCATATTGATTCCTAGATCCTATGACACAAACCTTGAAATAGAAAAAATAACAAATAAGCCCTCTACATAAAAAATAAGTGAGATAATAAGAATCTCATATATAAAATACCCATTTCCTTGATTCTTCCTTCCCAAGGTTGTAGACTACACCCTTACCACCCTTGTATCTCACACTATGAATACCTCATGTGATATTAGGTACTTTGGTAGGGAAATCCCCAAATATCCATGAAAAATTTTTCCACTATAGTTGGTGTCAATTGTATGAACTTAAAAGGTATGTTAGGATCATTTCATCTATATTGAGAAAACAAAAGTTCTTATCGTGTCACATAAAACTAGAAGATACCCAAAGAACTATGTTTGGCTTGATTTCAATACATGCAAGATACATATTGTCACTTGGATGATGGATCATAGTTCATCCACATCTAAAGGAAAAAAATGTAGCCAAAAATGCTTCTCTCGCAGCATATGGAAAATAACTATGTGCAGAATCCAATTTAAGGATATTCATGTCCTCAATCCTATGAAATGTTCCTGAAAATGAATTGAAATTCCCCATCCCACATATGAATCATATCTATGTAGGAAAATTCCCAATTACATGAGTTATCACTTGCTTTTTTAATATGATATTTCTATACTAATAATTTCCATTCATCGAAATCATTTCTCCATGTGATTTTGGATATTCAAAAACCACCTCAACCATCAGAAATTATGGGTCAGTATCCGAAGGACACCTTTGTTTGACTATGCACACAATTCCCCTATCGCTCTATGTTTCCCAAAAAAATGTATTTCCACCAAAGGAAAATTTTCCCTCAAGATAGGATTTTCCTTCCTTTGTATGCTCAATGGATCCCATGCCCCGTATCATTTCTCATAATCTGAGATCCCATAACACCATGGTTTACACATTCCTTTCTATTTACATCATGGACATGTGGGGACACCCTATCCTGGTTATCCTATAGTTATTTAGGGATTCTAAATACATTTCTTAATCACATGACCTTAGAATTGCATGAAACTAGATACAAAATGTTTAATACTGGTTCTGTACATCTCATTGAATTTATTTCACCACATGTCCTTATGCACAAAATAAAACTACAACATGAATATCTGATATGTTCCTCATCATATTGGTGAACTCATATGTAAAAAAAAATGTGTCATTCATAATACGTGAACCAGATATGAATATGAATGATCTTTAAACCATAAAAAATATGCTTGTCTTTAATTGTATCATCATCAGATATGTAGTGAGCCCTGAATATCATATGTCGGTTCCATTCAAGAAACAAATTTCCCCATTCATTCATTTCCAAGGACAAGACGTACATAGGGAACCACCTCACACTTGTATGGTAAGAATTTTTCCACCCATTCATAGAAAATATAAGACCTATGTTCCCCTTCTCATGTTCGGTTAACTTCTCAACTATTCACAAATCATACTCTATGTACAAAAATGTTTGAATCCCCATAACAATCTAGGTAAATCAGAAATAGAAGGTTAGTATACTGAGGAAACCACTTTTTGATGATGCACATAATACCATGGATGATCTTCATATGTTTCTTAAAAATATTCTTATCAACTATATTAAAATTAGTCCTGAAAAGAAGTTTGTTCTACCTCTGTATGCCCCTATGAAAATTATGTCTCACCTCACCCTTGGTTTCAAAAACCACCAAATTACAGTTTACATTCTCTCAGTGTGTTTATAAATAAGGATGATAGAACATTTATAGTCAAACTCTTGTGGAATGGATGAGCCATTTACCCCCATTCTTGTTTGATTAAAATGACTTTAAATCACAAGTCTCATATCTCCTAGTTTCAAGTTGTTATGATCCACCATTCTTAAACCCTTCGTTACAAAAGAAAAATATGTGTACGAGTGGTCTCTCATTCATGATAACTATTGATAAAAATTCCCTCATACTTTTCCTTCACCACTCCTTAGTAAATCCCCCCCCCCCACCTGGTGGATTTGAGATATCTAAATTCCAATTAAATCATTTGGACATCGAAGGTGGAAGGTTAGTGTCTATAGATCACCATTGTTTGACTATGCACACAATTCCCCAGCATCTTTGAATAAGTTTCCCATAGAAAATTAAATTAAAAAAAGGCAAAATTGTCCTTAGGGTATGATTTCCCTACTCATTTATTCCTGATGGATTCCATAACCCATTTCATATCCTATATCTAGAATCCAAAGAATCCAGATCATGAAAAGTCCATTATTTATGTTTGAGAAATATTGGGAAATCATCGATCAATGAATCCTAAATCAAGGACCATTCCTTGTAAATAAAGTTCCAAACAACATGACCTAAAAAATTATTTTTATTCATAGATGTTCGGCATAAAAACGGTAATGATAATACTATTGAAAATTCATTAAACTATCCATGAAAGAAGACTTGAAAACTACTAGGATGAAAACTAGTAAATGGAATCCTGGAAAAAATGTCGAGTACAAACTCTCTATATATAAAATTTCAATGGTCTAGAAAAAATATTGATCAATATAAAATCTAAAAAGTTACAATGATTATTAGTTCAAAAACCCATAAATCATGGCCTGTGAAGAAGTCATGTTATACCTGCTAAACCCACACCCAATCATGTATATTTAATAATGAAGGTGACAATAGAAAAATAAGAAACTTTTGTAGGGTATTTCATATAACCACATAAATAGCCAGGTTGTGCTCACTTTTTCCCTTGAATCAGAAAAAAATTGACCATGCTTTGATTATTTCAATTTAATTATTATTGATTGTGACTCAGATTTAATTTTTTTTGAGATTTCTATTTCAAACATGGTTGACTATAATTGGTTGACATTATAGGAAAGGATTAAGGATAACTTCTAAAGATAATAGGATTATTATTTTATTAAATGAAAATAATATGGTAATCCACAACATGGAGCCTCTATATATGAGAAAGGTATGATGTTACAGAATATTTTCTGTGGATTCACAAAATTTTATCAACGTCTATTCCAATTCTTCGATGCCTTGGTGGAGATCCAAAAAATTTTGACTGTTGGATTTTGTAAATTCACTCAATGACACCCCCTCCTTTTCTAAATCAATTCCATCCTTTTCCCCTTCCTCAAATAATAGATTTCCCTCATCAATCACTATTTTTTCAAGAACCCATTATTGTTTAATTCAATGTAGTAATTTACTATACTACTCCAAATCCTGACCAAGATGATGCATTTAATTACCATTGCTTCATGAGTTTTCCATGTAGCCTCATGAATACCCTTTCTTGCTTGATAGATTCTTTCATGATGAATTGGTTGATGGTGGTAATTTGATCCATTTAATATATAGTGAAATGATAAGATTTGAGTGTGTGTGTTTCCTTCTTATCTATGACCACTCACTTCATTATATCATTATTCTCTGATAATTGAACCCTCCAAAGCCCATGAATGAAATGAAGAAATGTAGTTTTGGAATGTTTCCCAGCATATATACCGGAGGTCTTTGAGAAATCATCTTTAAAATTCTATTCCATGCCTTTTGGCGGCCTATACGAATGCAGGAAAGACCCTCCTGGTGAGCATTATAATACCTTTCTGATTGCAGAACATATTCAGAAATGAGTGCTACTAGAGGAGGTCTTGACCCAATGACCTCAGTGTGTCTCGAGCCCTTAGAAGTAGCATCTCCGACCACATTGGTAAGAGGCAAGGTTGATGTATCAACCCTCGTAGAATTTTCTTGTGGATATCACCCTAAAATCATGAGTGAGACATGGACATAATCCAAATTCATGAATATAAAAAAATGACAAAACAAAATGGTTATAAATCTGTAAAACTCACTAACCAATGATTCATTGCATTTGATCAGTATTGTGGTATCACCACTCGGTAAATAAATTACATCATAATCAACATGAAATTGAGATTCAGGATCATCCAATGGGGGTTTTGGTTCAAGGACTTTATCAAATTGGGTGGAATCCTCCAAAATATCCCTTAAACAATTCTTTTCCATAGGGATAGCCAGTTCGGAAAAGGCAGGATGGATAGTTCTAAGCATCCTTGAACTGGGGTTGTCTCCTACCAAGATTCTATATCCCATAAATGAGTTTGATTTGTATTCTCAACGAAGGTGTTGACTCTTAGATATATCGATTCCATGATTTCAGAATTCATATCGTTTGGTTTTGGAACTCTCACTAGACTCAAGATCACTCCAATGTTCTGTGATAATTAAGCCCCCATGTCCAACTCAAATGCCACTGGTAAAATCACAACATGAAGAGGATGGTGGAAGAAATTATTTACACATATCTCTATCGATGAGAACTCCTAATATATGTTGGATATCCCAGAGTCTGATACCAACCTCCCCATGATCCAGATGAAAGGTTTTGGTACCTTTTCTCCTTCTAAAAATAAGATGAAAATTAAGATAATGATTTTGATGTGTATAGGTTTGGGATACCCAAATTCTTCATAAATCCCCATGACATTCCATTCTGGTGGGAATTCTTCACAACATTGGTGAACCCAAAAGGCATCATCCAATCCAGACCAAATAAGCCACCAAAGTAAAGGTCGCAATTTGTATATTGGCCATGCTTCTCATTAGACATTGACTTTAATGAGGTTATATGGTAGCAATGATCATTTTCCTCCTATACACACAGTGCATCCTCTTGTGAATTAGAGGCATAATTCCATAAAGATCATGTAGCGATTTATTTCTATATGAACTATCTCTTCAATGAAATTAAAGTCTTTAGAATGATGTTGTTATGCATTATCCAAGCTTTAGGTATTGTAGCCTTGTGTGGATCTAGAATTTCTTCATTATATAGTGAACTAAATCCATAAATGGGTAATCTATCTGATGCCATATACTCTCTTTGACCTATACAAAGGATTTTAGCTAAGTATTGATGCAATAAGAAGACATGAACCTTTTTTTTAGTGGAATGTATCATGTGTATCTGCCTTTCATTAGTAGTAGGAAGGGGAAGAGAAGCATAATCAACAGAAACCTCAGTAGAAACCTTTGAAGGATCCATTTAAATTTATAGAAGACCATGAAAAAAATGTTAGTGTTCCCAAATTTGGAAAATGACTAAATGTAATTTGTATACTGATGTCATGTGAAAGGCTTGTATGAATTACCATATGAAAACTGATATTTCACTATTTCTCATGAGACACTATCCAGTGAATCCATGGCTTGAATATCAAGAAACTGCATACTAACTCTCACTATGTGGAATCCCGGAATCATCTTTTGAAGATGAAGACATTTTGTTCATAGAATTCAATGAATAGTTCCCCATCAATGGATGTCCGTTAAAGAGACAGCTTGTAAAGACAAGGAGGCTGTGATAATCGCAAGATCTCAGTGTTTTCTAAGATATACAGTAAAATCAAAATGACATATCCCTCTATATATATGGATGGTACCATCTACAGTTCCACCCTCATACAATAAATCAGTTCATATTAAGACTAAATTATACATCAGAATAGCCTCCTCTTAATCTTGATTGGGTTTCATTCTGATGGAGGCATTTTTTTGGTCCTAACAATATTGAAAAGGGATATAAAATACTCTAATGGATGTCACAAAGGAATGGAAAAAACCAGGATAAAGAAGTAGAGAAATTTTTAATAGATGCCAAATATTTTCCAATGGAAGTAAGATGTGATGGGATGTAGATATCCTTTTCAGACTACCGATCCACTTGGTGATTCACTTCCTCAAAAAGGAACCCAAAAAAATAATGGTTCATGGGATGGAGATAATCCCCCTACAAAAGAAGTCATTTGCGGGATGGGTGGAGAAATTTATCCCATGTATGATGACCCTGGTAAACTCAATGATTCGTAGGTGTGGTGTAGTCGATGGTCTCTCACAAACTAAATGAAGTCATTTGTGGGTGACAGGTAGTTAATTTTACCACATTGGATGATGATCTCACTTCCCCTACTGACCGAGTCATTTGTAGACCAGGATTCTCCAACGGTCCTCCACATAAGATTCTATGAAGGCCACCAATCTACTCCCTCCACTCTTCTAATAAAGGACCATAAGGGGAACTGGAAATGGGGAGAGGATTATTTGGGGACTTGAGTGATCAAAGGAATAGAATAATAGAGAACCCTGAGGAATAGACTCTTTATATGATTCCCTATTGGTATAAATTACGACATAGCATTAAAGAATAAAATATAATAATATGTAGAAGACCGCGAACCCAATTCCTTTCGTGAATGAATTTTCTATGATGCAAAGAAATAATGAAATTTCATCAAACAAGTGTACAGTGTACCCATATGTTAGGCGAATAAAACCCTTAACCATGTTCCACCATGGTACGCAGATGGAACTCAATGCCACATACCCCCTTGGTACACAACAGAATTGAGTGTTGCGTACCAATGCGGTATGAGGACGGAACCATGTCCCACATAATAAAATTCAATGTGGACCAAATCCATGTTTGTGTACCATCACAGTATGTATATAACCCCTTTACCCACATAAAAATGCACTATTCAAAGGAAACCCCATATTTCCTAAATAAATGATACATGGATTGGGGTATTCTTATGAATTCCCCCATCTGGATTCAATAATTCCATTTTATTCCCCTAAAATAATCCATATCCCCTCCAAAAACCAATACAATAAAACTAGGACAAATCATTTTCCAAATACACTAAGATAGTATGATAAAAAATCAGGTGGATTAGAGTTACCTTCTGAGTTTACATACCCATGGTAAGAAGAGTGAAGGGGGTAATCACTGTTATAAGTTGGACCCTCATAATGTCCCTAAGTTTACATTCCCAATGTAATGAGGAATCTGACCACGGGATGATCACATGTACATCCCCATTATTGGGTCTAAGGATAATCGTTGGACTTTCCCTTGGATGAGGGATCGTGATTATTAATGGAAAGTAATGATTGATTTGTACTTTGATAATGAATGATCTTCCCCTTTCGAAGAACCAATCAAATAGAACTCCATCTAATGGAAGCCCTTGCCCCATCTTCTCAAAAATTTTGTATCCATAGTCTCTCTGGCCATCATCCTACTCATTTTCCATCAATGGATGAGCGAAAGTGTGTGATTTGTTTGATCAACCACATCCTTTTAATTCTCACACTGAGCATTTATCACGTTGGATTAGAGGTTAATTTTGATCATGATATCCTCATGAATAACCCATCCAATTGAACTATGATAACAATGATTCTTTCCCTAACCAATATATATAGGGTGCCTGTATTTGACCGGATCTCAAATGGGAATTATCTCTACAAGTAATCCCCAAAAGTAATCATCAAAAGGGTCAGTTTCTTTTCATAATATCCATATTATAGAACATTGAAGGCATTGATTCCCAACATTATTAGTTCAGTAAGAATCCCCCCTATAGTCCATACACAACATCAAAATACACTAGGATTTGTTTTGGTCCATATCCCCAATAGGTTCACTCGTACCCCCAAAGACCATATCTCATTTAGGTATCTTAGGTTGCTTTGGTGTAAGCACTTCACTAGGATCATTTTTCCCAAATTTACTTTCCTCATGATGTTAAATTGAATTGATGGATTCTTGTCAAATGGACTTAATCAGTGGTTTATCGAATTATGTTGTACAGAACTATGTGGGTTATTATTTAATTCATGATGGTATATAGAAAACCCATTTTATGTGTTAGATCTCAAAATCTATACAATTCATGTAGCCTTGGAAGATGATAAAATCTAGAGGACCTCATTATATGACATAAACTATCATTGCCTCGATAAATGATAAATATATTTATGGTATATCCAAAAAAGGTAACTTTGATTAATAACCTCACATTTATATATTTCTTCATTGATGGAGAACATAGACTACATACATATAATTTTAGACCCATGTGTATCTTTGATTGATCTTGAAAATTAGATATAATCCACATGCACATTCTTTGGAAATAACCAAAGCTTCAAGAACATATGAAAATGCCTAAAATCAATAAGAGACTCCTGGAATAAGAAATAACTCCCCCCCAAAAAGTATTTGATGAGCTCGGGTTCTCATCCTCTCGTACAATGTGAGTCCTAAATTGTTGTTGGCCAAATCATCATTCAATGAGCATCGACAATTGGAATATTGGTCCATGAATTAGGGATAATAGGGTCATTGGGAGTTTTACCTCTGTGAATAATTTCATTGGAGACTGTATGAGGAAGTCATAGCTAAAGTGGATTAATTTCAAAAATACTCTACCCTCTGTAAACACCAATTGAGATCATGATGATATTCCAGACAATAAAACAAGGAATGCATGATATGAGGAACTCAACTGTGGAATATCCTTCACAGGATAAAAAAGGATATACTACCAAGTCCATGATGGACCCATCATGGCCCATGTATGAAACCTCTTGGGATTAGATTGTAATATGACATCACATTGTAAAAATATTAAGAACATAATTTAAAGGATAATAAATAGAATATATAAATTCATGAATTATTAAACATAAAAACATTATAAATGATTTTATTGAAATTAATAATGAAAACACCTGAAAATGTATATTTTTACACATTATTTATTTAGTTAAATTATTATTTAGTTATTTTTTACAAAATGATTCCAAATTATATTTTTATTTTTACTATGATACAATGATTATTTAATGTCTCCACCATAATCAAAAAAATAAACATTGATACAAGAAAAATAAAAACATCTACCCTAACCATATAACTAACATTTATAAAAATAATGATATCCATGATATACTCAACCTTCCTATTCATTAAATTTTAATATAAAAGTGAAAACAAAATGATATCACATCTGGGATGGTAACATACAAACATGAAAATCAAATAATCTCAAGATTATATCGACAAAAAATAATAAATATAAAAGATATAAACAACATGTATATAATCAACCCTGCCTGAAATTATATTATAGAAAAATAAATCTACCAAATACCAACTCCCAAATATATAATAAGTTGAATTATAAATAATTTTTTTCATAGGAAATATACTTCCAAAATTATATCCATTTAATGATAATGTTATATTATTATTAATATCAGGTTTTAATTCATGAATCATTTCTCATATAGATATATGTGTTTTGTATAAACAAATTAACCCTATGTATAAAATATTAAATACTAATATGATTTACTAAATTATGAAAACATTTTGAGCATTGTAAACATATTAAATAAGAAATAATATAAAATAATAACAACTATTCATTTTTTATTTCATTGAAAACATTGATACCATCCTTCAAAATTTATTTCCATGATACGTCCCTTTTACAACAGTAAATTACAGATTAATAATAATGTGTAAATATAATTTTATTATAACCCTAAAATTACGTAATAATAATAATATTCTAGAAGATAAATAAAATGAAATAAGAAAATAACTATTTATCACCAGATATTCTAAAACTAAAAAAAATAAAATTAAAAGAAGAAAAATTATAATGCTATTATTTACTCAATACCAAAAAAACAACATCTCTCTATTATAAGAGTTTTATAATATAAATTGAAAATTAATTAGTAACCCCTCCCCTAGGCCAACCATATCCATCAATATAAATCATATTGTGTAAAAATATCTTATTCTCTAGTGTCTGTAAATATATAGATTCTAATATTTTATTGTGATAAAAAGATTCATGTTTGATAGGATTTAATAAGAGTATTCCAATGTAGAAGAATTATTATATATAAAATAAATCACATAAAATGGCCTAGTAATTTAATAGATTAAAGAAAATAGGATTCAAAGGGATGAAATTTGGTTGGTAGAAATGATCAATAAAGAAATTATAGATGTTTTTTATAGTATCTCAAGTGAAACAAATTCTAAATGATAAAAAAGTGTCTCTAAAATATCCTACCAAAATGAATCAAATATATTCAACATTAGAATCACTATAGCTGAGTATCACTTAATATATATGAAGCATAAAATAATTATTAATTGAGATAAAATAGAATACATGAATTGCAATATTTTATATCTCCTTTTTTAACCAAGGAACATAAGAAACATTATCTAAAACTACCAAGGATGGAGTGAGATATGGGATGAAATTGTGGAGGGATCCATGTATTTTTAATTTTATTATTTTTTATCACACAATGATTCATTTTTCCACATCCAAATAATAAATTTTATAATGTTAACTATTATTTATATTAATGGTGGAATTAATTAGGATTAAATCATCATGTAATGTAATTTTAATTTTCCCAAAAGCATAGATAAAATTTCAATAAGAAATGGTATTTTATTTCATATAAATTTATTTAATTTAAGTGTTTTATAATTAAAAATATATTCACAAATAATTTAATATGACTCAAGAAAACATTGAAAAAATAATAGGTTGATATAAAAAATACATCTGAACAAGAAAGAAATGTTCTTTATAATTGACGGTAGAGTCACTTACACTCAAAAAAATATACATTACATATAAAAATCATAAAAACGAGATAACTATTATGTATTAGTATTTAAAAATGTATGTATTAAATGTTACCTCTTACAAATTATTGGGTGATTCAGAACTGCCAAATTTCTCATTAATTATGAAATTTAATATTATGTATAATGCTTATGTTTCATCTATAAAATAAATCATCTAAAATGAATCTTGTGTTTTTATCACATGCCTATTATGTTTTGAAATTTAATAATGGGTAAAATTTTATATATCAATCAAATAAATATTACATTAATAAAGTTGAATTATATGTATAGAATATTTGAAAAACTCTAGAATAAATATGTTTTATTTCAGTGATAAATGTTAACTAAAAAGATGCTATTTATATGAAGAAAATATGTAGACATCAAAGGATAATCATTTATTGTTATTATCATGAAAATAGTTATAGAAACAAGTTATCTACATGACATATATCATTATATAAATGTCCATTCATATATTGTTTTTAATCAACAAAATTTGGAAAAAAATTTAGTAAACAATCATCTAAAAATCAATATTATCCTTCATTAACATCTATATCTACTATAAAAAAAACCCATACTCCCTAAAAGACATATATATTGATAAAATAAGTGTTTGGGAAAAATGACTATTACAACGTAATTCCATAATTATTCCATCAAACAATATTCCATCAATGTTATATTTCATTATGATCATTATTATTAATATTTCAATTTTTCATTTAATAGTTATGTTAAATACTAATTTATTTTTATGAAAGAGTTTCCTATATAATTTATAATTTTAATTTTTTATATACTTATGTTTTTTTACAACTATAAAGATATTTATCATAAAGAATATATTCATCTAGAAATTTGTATGGAATGTTATAAAATAAACTTTTTATTACTTTGTTACATAATGTATACTATATATTTATAGAATATAAATATACTAAACATTATATTTAAAATAATTATTGAATTTTAATTTTTAGGTAAGCAGTTATATATATATGATATATTTTTTCAGAAAATTTTAATTTTTCCCGGATATTTTTAATTCAAACTCATTGAAAAAAATATATCATTGTATATTTATATTGTTATATAATTTTTCTCATGTTTTAATACACTACACATATTATCTCATCATACTACAATCTTTGGGTGAATAAAATTTTCATAGTAAAATATCCCAACAATCTAATATATTTTCTAGCTACTCTAGATTAGAGAGATCATCATAAAAGTATACCTCTCTTAGATTCATTACTAATGATGTATCACCAATATACATTTTAATGATATATTTTTTGTAACACCTAATATATGTTAGCTGGGTTTTGAAGATTTTCTACTTGATATGCCATAAATATAATGCAATCATATATCAAAAATGTCCTAAATTACCTATGTCATAGATTAAAATCTTCAAAAAAATACCTTTTATCCATAGATATATTTAATTGACTAATTTATCTATAACATAAAACTATATATCACATTGATGATTCCCAAAATAGGTCATCATATCACTCCATATTAATGGGATATGTTATTGAATGGATCATAACTTCATGATCAAATCCACAAAATTTAATGTTTCAATTAATTTTATTCTATAACATCATCCAAATATGTTTCATTCTATATTTATTCACATCATTTTCATCATAGTAAGACATTAGGATTTTTTAATGGTGAATATAATTTTATGAAATTCAATTAGTGGAATATATTGATCCCAATATCCATTTAAACCTTCATTGAAATTTATATGAATTGATTCAATTGGTTAATGGTCTATTAAAATTTAGATTATTACTGAAATATATATTCCATACTCATATTAATATCTATTTTCATTAAATTTAAAAGATTCCTGTAGAATATTAATTGAAATCATTAGGGTTATTTATATTTATTCAAAAATACTCTTTTGAATATCCTCACCAATTCTCTAATAAAATAGTTATCAATGTGAGTTGACTAAAATATAGGTATTATCTAATATGGAAAACTATATAACCTTCATATGATGATACACAATGACCAATATGGTGTTCCTTCTATTGGATAACATTGTATAATATGTGAAAAATTATATATTAATATTCTATAATTTTTATGATTTTAAATGTAATGTATTGAACATTCCCTTGGTCTTATGTCATTTTCTATAACTATCCATCAAAACAATCACATTTTTATGTATTTATAAATTTACATATAAATATAATTACACTAGATGTGGGTTTTGAGAACATTTTGGATCGTGACATTTTATAGACTGATAAAGAAATATGTGCTATGTTAATTATATAATTTATTAGTATTTATCTATGGAATAGATAATAAAAATTTATTTTCCTAAAAATAAATCTATTTAAATATTATAATATAATATTCACATCTTCATATATATATATATATATTTCCAAAACATCCCCATATCCCACAATAATTTGTTTTTATATAGAAGATTAAGAATCATTAAATCCATGTGGAATTTCAATGATTTCATTACTATTCTATTTTGAATCAAATATGATTCAAAATGAGATACATCAATTTAAATCCAGAATAACAATAATGTTCCCATATCCATTATATTTACATCATAATTAGTAGTAAGAACTATTCAGAGATAGTAATTTAATAAAAATCATAGTATTTGATCATCTCAATAAATCAATTTCGGTGCATGATTAGCCCATTAATTTTTAATAATACTTTATGGTTTTTACGATTAGTGTATTTTCCACACCTCTCATTATAGGGATAGTACATGTGAATCTACTAAATATTTTTTATAAATACTAATAACATATCTTGAATTGGTTAATTTTAGTATGTATTTTCAATTATCTTTCCCAAAGGCTGTAAATTTATAAATTTTTATGAAGATAAAAATACCTATGTTTATAAATCACTCTATATCATAAAAAATATCCACATTAGGTAATTATGATTATTGATGAATTTAATGGACATTAATTTTACCCTTTGACTTTTTTTGACATTCATTTTTAGACAAACCTTACAACTATATGAATATTCATTGACAATGGATTTTATCATCATGATAAATCCTTCTCAAAATGATTATAATACCCATATAAATAATAGAAACTATGGGAATAAATAACATGTGATGCACTATTAAATTTTTGGATCCCCAATATATTTAGTGTATCAATTATTCTTTAATATATATTAATTAAATTCCATAATACTGTTAATTAATCTTCCTAAATGTTCTGTTTTGGAACATTTCATATGTCTCCCCATTTTAAGAGGCCTTTATCACAACGATGAACTATTTATCATGTATATATATTATTATAGAATATATTTGAATTTGGACCCTAAATAATTTCCTATATGTGTTTAGGTAATATCTATATATATTATTCATTATGTCCATGAATATTAAAATATAATATCAAGGTTCTGATACTATTATAATGAACAAAATATACCGATGGTTTATAAATTAATAAGTAATTTTAATATTATCTATTTTAAAAATTAAATGATTATATTAGAATTGATATTACACCATAGAATAATCCATAAAAACATTATAGTTGATTATTATTATTTATCATGACTGACTAAGAAAATGATTGTCAAGGAAGAGTCTCATTAATAGATAATTTTTTTAAAAAAAAATAGGACATTGTAATCTTATAGTATAGAATAATTTCTTATAAAATAATTCTATAAATTATATATTAGTTTAATCAATCATTTTAATAATTTATTTGGGAAAAATTTTATAATTCTACATTGATATGACTAGATATACATGTAAAAAATGTCTTCAAATGAAATATATAAATTTAATGGAAGTTATGGAATCAGTTTATGGAAAATTTAAACATTCTCACTCTTAAAAGGAATGTTATAAAGTTTGTTTTTCATAGTTTTCGTTATGTGTTGAATGAAATTGTTTTATCATAATTCATTAATATCCATTATTGAGAAAGATTTCTCAATTGTGTGTAATTATTCTCTATGAAAATTTTATAGAATAATGGGATGGTTCATGATATAGAACGTGATTCTTCTCCCCTTATATATCATATTTCTTTCTATAAGTATAACATATACATGAACAATATAGAATAAAATTATTCAAAATATTGTATTACATTATTTTAATAAAGACTCATAAATCCAATTTCAGATATGAATTTCTTATATACATGATATATAATAATCATATAATGTGATGTTTTCACTGATAAACCACACACCATGTCTTCATTTGAATATCAATATCCATTACTAACTCATTTATATGTATATAAAAGTGTTATTCACCCAAAATTTATATTGAATAAAACATGAATGACAATAATAATTTTTTTGATGGAAATTTTCCATTACTCCATGATTAATGGATAAAAAATTTCACGAAAATAGTATGGTTGTAATCTCAAAAATAGTCATGAAACACATTTTCCCATATTATAATATATAATATTTATTTTTATTTTTTTGTATTTAATCAATTCTTGATCTATTGTATATATTATTCGCAAATGTATTTCAACTCACACACATATAATATTATTCATCCTATTCAGATGATCATTTAATTACCAGAAAATTGATTTTTTGGATGATTTCAGATATTAAAAACCTTTTTATAGTGTAGGGAGTAGTTAGTAAAGATAATATTTTAATTAATAATTTTAAAAATTTAATTCTGTTTACTTAAATATAATAAATTTGTAATCATTTTTATATCTAAAGTTATGAATTTATATGTATGATCCGATTTTTATTTTATATATTTATTATTATACTCAATATCCTAGTGAATGAAAATAGAATTACCATTGACAAATAATAATTACTAATACATTTCACTCATAAAAATATTATTATATCATTTTTCATATAAAAAAATAAAAAAATAAAAGAATATAATTGTATAATGTCTTCGGTTGATTAGATATATAATGTAGCATTTTTAAGAAGAATGTGTTTGGTTATTTTTTCAATTTTAATTACAATAACCAAGGTCTAATCATATTCATATACAATACTGTGACTGTTAGGGTCATCATGAAAGATAAATTGAATTTAAATCCCTATAATTGAATATGAAAAACATGATGGAATGTGAATATAATAATAATAATAATAAAGTACAACATGACATCAAAAAGTGGGGGTTTATAAATAACAATATATAAAAATGGAAGTAGAATAATAATATCAAATAACCATTGATATCATAGAAATATAAAATCACTACTGGACATGCACGATTTCCCAACAGTTCTGAATCGTTGGGAAAGGCTTCAGAATCGTTGGTATAATATATACCAATGGTTCTACAAGCCATAGGGAAGTAAGCCATTGGGAATGGTTTTCCCAACGGTTTATAGTGAACCGTTGGGATAGGTTAGAAAAAATTAACATATCCCAATAGTTGTGCCAAAAGGTTGGTAAAGCTTTTCCCAGTGGTTTTGCTTGAACCGTTGGGAAAACCAATTAAAGGGCCTTCTTTCCCAACAGTTTCAAAACAATTGAGAAATGATTTTTACCAATGGGTCTCTGAACCATTGGTCAAAATAATGCTCAGAGAGGTTATGCCAATGGTTTCAAACCATTGGCATAGCCTATGCTATGAAAATTACACAGTACACCGCAATTTGTATAGAATCCTTTCATTTTTTGTGCAATTTTCACAGAAACATTCCCTCTAATTTTTAATAATTTCAAATTATTGTACCTACAATAAAATAACACATACATATACAAGTATTGTACCTACAATAAACGACTAACACATACATATAGAGAAAAATTCATACACATTTAATATATAATGCATCTAGAAACTATACACATTTAGAGTTAAATCAAAATTCATAACGTAATTATAAACATACATAATTCATTTAGAATTCAATTTAAAATTTAGAAGAGAATTATATGTGAATCCAAAATTCAATTCTTAATTTGATCGGTTTTTTGTATACCATATGTTTTCACATATAATCATGTCTATTTTAAACAAAAGAGACATATTTAGAGTGGTACCAGCCACACCACGCCTTGGATATAGATGGGGTTGACTCGTACATGTCTAAAATGACTCATGGATCATTTTCCTAAAGTATCACCACAATCCGAATGCTTTTGTTCTATTTTCCGAATGTCAATTGATATTTTCACATAAAATGATATGATTTTGAAACAAAAGAGAGACACATAAGTGTGTTTACGGCCACACTGATCCTCGCATTGAGGTGTTTTTGACTCGTACATGTAACATATGACCCATGGATTGTTTTCCTAATGTATAAACACATTTCAAATGAGTTTGGTCAGTTGTTTGTATGTCAGTTGTTGTTTTCACTTAAAATTATGTCCATTTTAAACAAAAGAGAGACACTATGAATGGTGTCAGCCACACCGTGCCTCATATTGAGGCGAGGTTGACTCATATACGTCACATATGAACCATGGATCGTTGTGATAATGTATCGAAACAATCAGAATCTATTTGGTCGATTTTCCGTATGCTAGTTGTTGTTTTCACTTAAAATGATGTCCATTTATAAAAATGAGAGACACTATGCATGGTGTCAGCAACACCACACCTCGGATTGAGGTGTATTTGACTCGTACACATCACATATGACCCATGGATAGTTCTCCTAATGCTTCAATGGAAAACGAATGTGTTTGGTCAGTTTTCCGTATGTACATAAAATGTTGTCCATTTTAAACAGAAGAGAGACACTTAGAGTGATCTCGGCCACACCGAGACTCAGATTGATCCCAGGTTGGAACATACATGTCACATATGAACCATGTATCGTTTTGATAAATTATAAATATAATATGAAGGCATCTGGTTGGTTTTATTTATGTCAGTTGTTCTTTTCACAATTAATCATGTCCATTTTAAACAAAAGAGACATGAATTATAGTGGTACCGGCCTCACCGTGCCTCAGATTTAGATGGGGTTAACTCGTACACATCCCAAATGACCCATGGATAATTTTCCTAAAGTATCAACACAATCTGAATGCGTTTGGTTGGTTTTCAGTATGTCAGTTGATTTTTTCACTTAAAATGATATCCTTTTGAAAGAAAATAGAGACACTTAAGAGTGGTGTCGGGCACACCAAGCCTCATATTGAGGCGGGGTTGTCTCATACACGTCACATATGACCCATGGATCGTTTTCCTAAATCATCAACTCATTTCTAATGTGTTTGGTCAGTTTTTTTGTATGTTAGTTGTTGTTTTCACTTAAAATGATGTCCATTTTAAACAAAAGAGAGACACTATGAATGGTGTCAGCCACACCACTCTTCAGATTGAGGCAGAGTTGACTCGTACACGTCACATATGACCCATGGATCGTTTTTCTAATGTATCGACACAATTAGAATCCATTTGGTTGGTTTTCCATATGCTTTTTGTTGTTTTCACTTAAAATGAAGTCTATTTTAAACAAAAGAGAGAGAATTTGAGTGGCTTCAGCCACAATGCTCCTCGGATTGAGGCTCAGTTGACTAGTACACATCAAATATGACCCATGTATCATTCTCAAAAAAGTTCAATGTAAACTGCATTCGTTAGGTCGGTTTTCTGTATGTACGTAAAATGTTGCCCATTTTAATCAAAAGAGAGACACATAGAGTGATCCCAGCCACAACGTGACTCGGATTGAGCCTGGGTTGAATCGTACATGTCAGATATGACCCACGGATTGTTGAGATAAATCATCAACAGAATCCGAAGGTGTTTGGACTATTTTCTGTATGCCAGAAGTTCTTTTCACTTATATTCTTGTCCATTTTCTTACAAAAAAGACAGAATTAGAGTGCTACCGGCCACAACATTCCTTGTATTTTGACGAGGTTGACTCGTACACATATCAAATGACCCATGTATCATTTTTCTAAAGTATCAACACAATTTGAATGTGTTTCATCAGTTTTCAAAATTTCATTTTATGTTTTCACTTAAAATGATATCCTTTTGAAACAAAAGAGACACAGTTAGAGTGATACCAGCCACACCACGTCTCAAATTTAGACGGGGATGACTCGTACACATCAAAAATGACCCATGGATCATTTTCCTAATGTATCAACACAATTAAAATGTGTTTGATTTTTCTTCCATATGTCAGTTGTACTTTTCACTTAAAATGTTATCCATTTCAAACAAAAGTGAGACACTTCGACTAGTGCCGACCACACCGCGTCTCTGATAGAGTCGGGGTTGACTCGTACACGTCACATATGACCCATGGATCATTGTAATAAATTACATACACAATAAAAATCCTTTTGGTCAGTTTTCTGTATGCTAGTTGTTGTGTTCACTTAAAATGAAGTCCATTTTAAACAAAAGAGAGACACATTGAGTGGTGTCGGCCACACTGCGCCTCATATTGAGGTGCAGTTGACTCGTACACATCACATATGAATCATGGATAATTATCCTAATGTTTCATTTGAAAATAAATGCGTTTGGTTTGTTTTTAGTATGTACTTAAAATTTTGTCCATTTTAAACAAATGAGAGACACTTAGAGTGATCTTAGCCACACCATGACTCAGATTGATCCTAGTTGGCTCGTACACGTCACATTTGACACATGGATCATTGTGATAAATCATGTACAAAATCCAAATGTTTTTGGTCGGTTTTCTATATTTTAGTTGTTCTTTTCACTTATAATCTTGTCCATTTTAAACAAAAGAGACAGATTTAGAGTGGTACCGGCCACACTGTGCCTCGGATTTAGACGGGGTTGACTCATACACGTCTCAAATGACCCATGGATCATTTTTATAAAGTATCAACACAATCCTAATGTATTTGGTCAGTTTTCCGTATGTCAGTTGTTGTTTTCACTTAAAATGATATCTTTTTGTAAAAAAATAGAGACACTTAGGAGTGGTGTCAACCACACAGCGCCTCAGATTGATGCAAGGTTGACTCTTACACTTCACATATGACCCATGGATCGTTTTCCTAAAGAATAAACACATTTTGACTGTGTTTGGTTAGTTGTTCATATGTCAGTTGTTGTTTTCACTTAAAATGATGTCCATTTTTAACAAAAGAGAGACATTATAAATGGTGTCGGCCACACCACGCCTCGGATTGAGACGGGATTGACTCTTACACATCACATATGACCCATGCATCATTTTCCTAATGTATCGACACAATCAGAATCCGTTTGGTTGGTTTTCCGTATGGTAGTTGTTGTTTTCAATAAAAATGAAGTCCATTTTAAACAAAAGAGAGACACTTTGAGTGTTGTCTACCACACCGCACCTCTGATTGAGGCGCGGTTGACATGTACACCTTAAATATGACCCATGGATCGTTCTCCTACTGTTTTAGTGGAACTGAATGCATTTGGTTAATTTTCTGTATGTACTTAAAATGTTGTCCATTTTAAACAAATTAAGGACACTTAGAGTGATACCGGCCACCCCACGACTCTGATTGAGCCCGGGTTGGCTCGTACACATCACATCTGACCCATGGATCGTTGTAACAAATTATCAATAGAATTGGAAGGCGTTTGGTCAGTTTTTCATATGTCAGTTGTTCTTTTCACTTATAATCCTGTTCATTTTAAACAAAAGAGACAGATTTACAGTGGTACCAACAACACCGCGCCTCATATTTTGATGGGGTTGACACATACACGCCTCCAATGACCCATGTAACATTTTCCTAAAGTATAAACACAATCTGATTGTGTTTGATCAGTTTTACGAATGTCAGTTGATGTTTTCACTTAAAATGATATCCTTTTGAAGAAAAAGAGACACAGTTAGAGTGCTACTGGCCACACCACGCCCCAGATTTAGATGGGGTTGACTCGTACACATCACAAATGACCCATGGATCAGTTTCCAAAATTATCAACACAATTAGAATGCTTTTGGTTAGTTTTCCATATGTCAGTTGTACTTTTCACTTAGAATGTTATCCATTTCAAACAAAAGTGAGACACTTCGACTGGTGCCAGGCACACTATATCTCGGATTGTGGCGGTGTTTACTTGTACATGTTACATATGTCCTCAGTTTATCTTCAAGGAACCAATATCAGTCATGAGTAATAGAAACCATCCTCATAGACCTCACCTATAAACCAAAGCATACATCCTGGAATTTCAAGTCTAAATTCCCTGAGCATGTCCATGAGTCCTTAACATGTAACACATGTTTTATCCTAACAATTGACATGTAAACCAAATCAAAGAAGGTATAATTCACATAACATGGAGAATGAACACCCTCCCCACCCCACATGGAAAAACCTACCTGGACACCCTCCCCCACCCCACCCTACCTAGACAGCCCCTCCCCCACCTCACCTGCACACCCTCCCCACGCCACATGGACAACCCTACCTGGACACCCTCCCCCACCCCACATGCACACCCTCCCCCACCCCAAACAGCCCTACCCCACCCCATTTGGACAACCCAGCCACCTCCCCACCCTACCGAGACAGCCCCTCCCCCACCCCACTTGGATAGCCCTCAACATCCTCCCCCACCCCATCTGCACACCCTCCCCCACCTCAAATTGAAACATAAATTCATCCAAATCAAAATCCTATTTTAAACAAAAATAAATTCCAATAAAAGTACCATATATCTCCACTAAAAAACACTTTACCATGTTTTAATTTTATAACAAAAAACATAAAACAAATCCAAGGGTTTTGTAGACAACACCATTAATTTATCCTAAATCAAAACATCAAACACCAAAAAAATAGAGGAATAATTATAAAACTAAGGTTTCAGTTACTAATTTAAATTGTGAAATAAGATTTTGTTTGATTGAAGATGGATCTTAGCAGGAAGGAGTCTCACAGCCGAGAAGAATTCAGGGAAAGATCTATTAGGTCTATCTGCAATCGGGCTGAGTGGGGGCTCGCGTATTCATTATTTGGGTGAAATCTTTCCCAACGGTTATTAAAACCCGTTTGGAAAGATTGAGTTTTACAAATGGTTTCATTAAACCATTGGAATAACTTATTTTCTTCCAATATTTTTCAACGGTTTGATGAAACCATTGGGAAAACTAATTTTCTTTCATTCTTTCCCAACAGTTTCATCAAATCATTGGGAAAAATTAATTTTTATATATCATTACCAATGGTTAATGTAAACTGTTGGTAAAGATCACCTATACCAATGGTTCTTTGAACCGTTCCTATACAACTGTTGAAAAAAACATGATTTACAATAGTGAATGAATATGAATTTTGAATAATCATATAGCATTTCAAAATAAATATAATCCATGACTCATTTACAATATATATTAATAAATTGTGTAAGGTTCACTTAACATGTATCATTCATAGAATCTCAATAGATTTACCAAAAAACTAAAAAAAATTATATATTTCTCATTACATTTCAATCCTTAAATCATAATATATCTGTAACATACCAAAATTTTGATGTATTTTTATTTAAAATTACATGTGTAAATTTTGAGATGAGGTGCTGTGATGGCGTGCCATTCTGAGGCATGGTGTTCCCAAAACAATTTTTCAAAAAATATTAAATTATTCATACAATATGAAAGAATGTTTCTATAGAAATTAGAATAACACATAACTAGGTTCCCAAATCCAAAATCTAAGGGAACCATTGATCTCATGATTGAGAATTCACCCTAGGCGTGCCCTAACTTTGGTCGGAATGGGTCATCAGTAGAAAAAATCACCAAGATGTAACAATAAATAAATTTTTTAACTAAAATTACTTTATTTTCAAAATATTAGTATTCATGAAAGGTAAATCTGTATTGAAATCTAGGACCACTACTAGGTTCATAATTTGGTGTTTTCCCTAAGTGTTACATCACCATAGTCAGTGTGGGACTTCTGTGAAAAACTAAATAATAATGTAATCATCATTAAATAATTTAAATAAAAAATTATTATTTTTTCATTCGGTGACAATACCCATAATGGTATTGGTATGTATAAATACCAATTTAAGTTGCATAACCTTAGTAACACCAGTGAATTGCTAAGGAGAGCTTTGGAAAAACATTCTCGAACAAATGATGATGAATCATTGATCGATATTCATGGCCCAACTGAATCAAGGGAATCTAACCAAATATGGAGACAAAATGATTTTACTTCATTGACGACTAATATGAATCATTGTATGTATGTTTTTTCATTGTTAATTTTCACTGTTCTTGATTTCCATAGTGAATTTGGGTCAATCCACCTTCAGATTGATCTGGGGTTAGATCATTGCGGGATAATTGATAGTTGTAGGGCTTAATTTTTGGTGTTTTCCTATTTTTTTCTTTTATCAAACTAGAAATAAATGAGGCTAACATGAACAAAGGACTAGGATAATTCCTCAGGGTGTCTTTGTGCCTTCCATACCTCTGTGGTTTGCATTCATCACAAATAGACCCATGAGGCCACAGTTCGACTTTTCTAGAAGTTGCAAATATGATCAGACCCATGTATTGGAGGAAATCCGAAAAAAGAGGACAGATTTGTGTTGATCAAGACCTGAGGCACTTAAATCAATGAAAATTTCATTTTTTGGAATATGATGGCAGATCAGTGGTCCACTGAAGGGACGACCTTCATGGGGCAGCTGAGGTAGTCTGACAAGTCAAGGAGGCGATAATTTATGGGGGCCAAAAATTAAGGGGGGAGAATGCGGTACGGTGGTCCTCCAAGTTGAAGCTGGAAGAGACGTTGGAGTCAAGGAAATAGAGGGTGTATTACGAAGAGGTTGTGGGATGCAGCAGAGGTAGCCTTGTAGGATGCGATCGACATCCGTGTGGAGTAAGGACGGGAAGTAAAAGTTATGCCAAAGAAATAGGGTCAGACCAAGCTGGCCATGTGGGATAGATTTGGCTGGGATGTGTGGGTAGGGCCTAAGAATAGTGTTTTTAGTAGGAAACAATTGTCTCGGTTGGACCCAGTAAATCTGGTCGGGCCAACGGATTGTGTTGGATCTAGGTCAAACCCTAATAAAACTCTGGGTTTACCCAGGGCATTCACATGGTCATCCATGGATGGTCAACCCTATATCAGTCACACAGATCAACTATAGGACAATCGACCATGGGATGGGTCGACCGCGGTCTGTCCATCGTCCAGTGACCCCCTTCTTTGAAACTATAAAATGTGATAACATTGAAATGGGGCATTTTATTGATAACCCTTGTACGGTTTTTTACCTTCATTATGATATGGTCCTTTTGAAAGAATTTGATGTGTTTTAGAATGGTTTAGTATATGGTGAGAGAGTTCCCCTTGGTCTTTTCCTTAAGGTTTTAGTACATAATTACAACCACATCACAAGATTGCAATCCCCTCTATAGGTTGTGCCCCAGATAGAGTCAAGAATCCATCCCTATGACTGGAGTGTGATGTTATATCGCCCATAGTAGAGTCTGTGGAATCATGTTAGCCCCGTGTGTAAGGCTTTTATCCTATACCTAATGAGACATATCGGTTGGGTTTGTCGTATCCCCTAGTGTGACTGAGAATGATCCATTATGTTAAGAATTAATTTATATTGGGTTAGTTGAATCCTCCAGTATGACTAGGTGTTACCCCTCTCTAATGTATCATAATGTTCATTGACTAATATTTTCTCATTTGTGTAGGGTTCATATGAGCTAGACCTCTTCATGATCCTCTCCAATGATATCATAGATCAAGGACTGAGATATCCAAGAACAAGCATGAATTAAGTAGAATCTTATGGTTTGTAGTTGATTAAGACCATATAACAATGGTGTATTTCTCATGATTATATCTATATATTCTTTCTATATTTATTATAGACATATGGCAATGTTTAGTTGACTATTTGGAATTCATGTGTGGTAATAAATGTCGCATTCTTATGTGGTTCTACTATAGGGTATTTTTATGTGGTACTCTAGTGTTTTATTCCTTTATTGTATTCCTTTATGGGTTTCCTTTGTTTTATTCATGTGTGGAATTCCATTGTGTGGTTCCAATGTGGAATTCCTATGTGGTACTCCTGTGTGTAAATCCTATGTGGTACTCTTGTATGGTAATCTTGTGTGGTATTCATGTGTGTAAATCCTGTGTGGCATTCCTATATGGTATTCATGTGTAAAATTCATGTGTGGTACTCTTGTGTGGAATTCCTATGTGGTACTCTTGTGTGGAATTCCTATGTGGTACTCCTATGTGGTACACATGTGTGTTATTTCTGTGTGGTACTCCTATGTTGTATTCCTGTGTGGTACTCCTGTGGGGTATTTCTATATGTTACTTGTGTCTGGGATTATTGTGAGGTATTCCTTTGGGGTATTCAATTGTGGTATTCCCATATGGTATTCTTGTGTAGTATTCCTATGTGGTTCTCATATATGGTATTCCTTTTTGGTACTCCTTCATGGAATTCCTTCATGGTAATCCTGGGTGGTATTCCTTTGTGGTATTCTTTCATGTCATTAATTTGGGGTATTCCATTTTGGTTTTGTGGATTTAACTAAGTATTGTTTTACTCAGCCATACATGGGAGTTTCCCGCACAAGTCATGTCTTGATTAGATGATTGACCCCCTTAACGATGTCCTATGTGTACTAGGACAAGGAGGTTCCTAGTAAGGATGGACAGATGAGGACTGTTTTGGTGGTTGAGACGGTAGCCCCATTAACTCTTTTCTTATAGGTCTGACTTTTGGTTAGAGACTATTTTGGTGTGATTGTATTTTCGACCTATTTACATTCCATTAGATTCACTATTGTACTCTGGTTGTGGGATTTAATGGTTTACATAAATTGTTTACTTAGTGTTTATATATTTCATCATTTGTGGCTTAGAGATGTGTGCATTTGTACAAAAACCTTTTTAATGCCTCATATTTGTGGGATATGCTGACTCAGTGCTAGTCACCAGTACTTATCCTATAGGAGGTGGGCTTGGGGTAGTCATAGTACACCCCCATGCATAATATAATAATTGGTTGGGATTCCATGTCCTTCATGATGAAACTCTCCATATATACTCTATTGATCAGGGTATATCATGTTTTATTTCAAAATTCTCCCCCAAATATAGCCATCTCGGATTCTAATACATGATCACAGGGATGAGCTGCCTAGTAATGAGGCATCTGTATGGGGACATTTACCACATATATCACCACTGAGTGGTTTTCCAGAAATTCCACCACCAGTAGAGTAGTAGCTAATTTGTTAACTACCAACTTAGAAGCATAGGCTAAGCATGCATCAAGTGTTTCAATAGAAGGGACACCTCGGTTTCTGAAGTGAGCCTGTCACACAGGTGGCTGAGGAATGGATTGAGGTGGTGACCTATGTTTTTTGTCTAGTCATGAAATTAGTTGGTCAAATGGTGGTCCTAAGAGCAAACATTCTATATATCATAAGAGGGGGATGGTGGGGTTTTGTACCCAGATCTCATGATGAGGTGACTCTTTTGTAGACAGAGTCTGATATGCATTTCATTGATGAGTTATCACCTTATAAGATAAGGTATATGCATATATAGGGGCTTCTACAACTCTATTAGAATGACATGTCAGCATCTCAGTATTCATCAAGGAAGAAAAACATGTCAATGTACTCAATGAATATGATACATGATCCGTACAATAGGGATATTTCCTTTGAGTCAGGTATATGTAGGTACATATGATCCATAATTAACTCTATGTGCATTACCACCTATGCTGGAGTTTTAAAGTGAGTCCTAGAGGCTGAGAGTTCCATGGTCGAGCATATACATCCAGTGGAAGTTAGCAATGGGTAGGTAGAAGAAGATATGTCTAAAGTTGGTAGCTAACTACAATCACAGGGATCCAAGAAACTCGTAAACATTAATAGGCAATCCTAAGACAGCACAAGATAGCCAAGAGACATATGGTGTTATTCATATCATGGTTGGTGACATATTTCCCACGATTTTTAAACCCATTATACTACTAAGAAGAGGGTTGTAGATTGACCTATAAGGCCGAGAAAAATACTGGAGTAGGTTTGTATGTAGGGTAGTGGACAAGGAAGAAGGGATGAGAGAGCAGTAGGAGGTGTTTAATGCTTCGACACATCACCACCAGCACCCCAATGTGCTCTACCCAATGATTAGGGAGTTGGAGGATAGGGGAGGGGACAACTACTTGCAACTGAGGAATATGACCTAGGGTCTCCTAGAATTATTCAAACTATGATCTTTGTATTTTACATCTTAGCTATTGTTTTATATGATATAGGTTCTTTTCATTCCTTTTTATCCATGAACCTTTTTCGAGACTCGGATATTGTGGTTGAACTATTAAATCAACCCTTACTCTTAGAGACTCATACAGGATGATATATTAAGATCACACATGGGCACCGACAGTGTTCCATGACTCTTGGAGGTGAGAGTTTCAGTTGGGATCTCTTGGTAGAGGTGTTGAGGCCTTATGACATCATTATTGGTATGTATTAGTTATCCAAATTTCATGTTCATATTTATTATTTTAGGAATATAGTGTTGTTTTTCCATAATGATGGAACTGTGATTTCCTTTTTTGGTTAATAAGAAACACATGCATCTTATGAAGGAATCACACGTTGGAGTGTTAAAGAGATTACTTATAAGTTAGCTGACCTCACCCTCATTGTTGTGGATGTTACGAGTACCCATTTTCCTATAGTTATTATGGATTTGAAGTGGATAAATTAAAGGTTGAGACATAATCTTTGGTTATAGATCCTATAATACTATGACTCTTAGATATTCTATACTCTTAGGAAGGGGAATGTGGTGGTAGATTCTCTCAGCAGGCGATCCAGCTTTCAATTTCTTAACGAAGTATCAGATTATTTGTCCCCATTGCAAATTTCCATTACATATAGATATTAAAAAGTTTATTTCTAGTAGATTATTGTCAACCCTAAAATCTAACAACGAGTATGGGAGGCACAACATGGGAATACCAACAGTGATACCCTACTTTCTCACAAATCCGTAGGGCCTTCTTTTGATTGATATTCAAAAGATGAGAATCATATACAGGGTGCATATTTGTTCTAGTGTCATTGTATGAGGAGGTTTTTAGGGGGATTCATACACCCAGTTGGAGGTTTATGAATTCAAAGAAATGATGTACTATGACATATGATGTCAGTTTTTGTGGTTGTGGATGAATAAGGGAGTTACATAGTTTTTTTCTCGATACCTTACTCGTCAGAAAGTAAAGCCTGAGAACTAGTTTCCAACAGTCCTACCTTAACACCTCTATGTGAAGAAATGTAAGTGAGATGAGATACTGATAGAATTTATTATGATTTTACCATATACATCAAGGATACATGATACAATCTAGTTGATAGTTTAATGATTCACCAATTCATCCCACTTCGATGCTATCCATGATAAGGATTCATTAGAGATCATGGGACGCCTATACGTGCAACATATAGTTCAACTCAATTGAGTTCCATCGATGATATTTTCACATTTTTATGGTCACTTAACATCTTGGTTGTGGTAATCACGGATTAATAAAAGTGTATTATTTATGGGTGGTCGATTCTTTTGTTGCATGCATGGTTGCAGCACGGGAATCTTCAGGAGAGTACATGGTAGAGTGAGGCTCAGATTCAGGATCTGTACACTAACATTCTTGAGTATCCATTATTGTGGATTTTTTTGGATTTCAATCCCCGTGGTGGGGAGAATATAAAGTCCCATAATTTCCCTATATTATTTTTTAGAAATTACAAGTTAAAATATCAAGAATAGGCGCTAAGAAGGCATGCAATTCTGTGTCCCATGGGGGATTAGAATAATTATTTGGAAAATATTATATTTTTAGTATCATCTACATGTAGTTTTCTTGAAACAGATGAAATATTCTTAAAACAATCCCCAGATCATAAATCCAATGGCATAATTGTTTTAAGGAAAACGACTCTACCCTAGGTATGACCTAACATTATTTGGTAGGGGTCATTTGTAAAACAATGTCACTTCAGATGTAACCTTATATAACATAGTTTAATAAAATAAATTTTTTAGAATACTAATAACATGTGAATGATGACTTAGATTTGAAATCTGAGACCACTATTGAGTTCATAATGTTGGTTATACCTATGTGTGACATAACAGTAGTCGGAATAGATCATCCATGAAAAAACTCAAAAAATATGCAATCATCATTAAATAAAATAAATTAAAAAAATCATTTCTATTAATTATATGATTTCCCCTTAAATGTATACTTTTGAATAAATTCTATGGTTAGTCGAATAACCTTGGAAATTCTATAGAATAAATATAGTGATCATTATAATATATCTCTTGAATAAATAGTGACAGGTCATAGATTGATGATCAACAGCCATCTGATTCGAAGGAGCCTTGCCAACGACAATGGCCAAATTATCTTTCTCCATCAAAGATTTATCCGAATTGAAGTTGGGAAGTTGTTAATTTGTGAATTTTTTATAATTATTTATTTCCATGATGAATGTGGGTTAATCTATGAAAAGATAGATCTGTGGTTCTATCATTTTGTGATTCTTGATAATTTCCTAACTTATTTTTAGAAGTTCTCTTAATTATTCTTTGATATTGTTTCTATTGATAATTAATTGATACCAACATAAAAAAATAATAAGGTTGATTTCTCAGGGTTAAATTTGGGATTTCCTTTCCCATATTCTTCATATTCATTATCATTGGACCTCGATGGCCACGATTAGACTTTAGGGTGGTTTTGAACACAATAAGACTCTTGGATTTGAGGAAAACTAACAGAAGAGGCTGGATCTGCATATATTGTTACATGAAGATCTTATATCGGAAACCATTTCATTTTGTTGGACTAAGAGGTGGATTAGTGGGGTAAAGAAGTTTCCACATGTGTGGGTCCGGCATGGAGATCCGGTGAGGCAAGGTGGTGGAGATTTATAGTCGTGGTGAACAGAAGAAGTGGTGGAATTGACTATATGTTGTACGGTGGGTAAACATCTGGGATCCAGCAGAGGTGGAAGATCCAGGAGCACGGAGGTGGCATAACGTGGAGGCTGCATCATGTTTCAACAATGGTCGTCACGTGGGACGCTCCCAGCTACCGTGTGGAGAATAACAATTCTATGTGGGTCAATCCAAATAGATAAGGTCAGGTCGAGCATGACGGATGGATAGGGCTAGGCCGAGAGGGATGATCTGGATCTGTGTCAGACATTGGATGAACCTTGGGTCAAACCGGGGCGGATGCATGGTCAATCATCGTGGAAGCTCGATCTTCCTCAGTCTTGTCAACCATAGCACAGTCATAAGGATTTACTATTGTGTGGTCGAACATATTGATCACGGGGTGGTCAACTGTGGGGTAAAGTGACTATTGTGGTGGACAAATGTAGTTGGTCCACCACCCACTAAGGCCCTTCTTTGAACCCTCAACATGTTATAACTTCCAAATGGTGCATCCAGTTGATGATCCATCTATGATGTTGGGACACTAATAATGAGATGATGCTTTTACATAATGTGATGATTTTTTATCTTTGAGTAGTATAGTTTAAAATTGTTTCACTTGTTCCTTCACTTGAATGTTCAATATGGTATTACATCCACATCATGGAATTTTAATCTCCTCTAAAGGTTGAGAACCATATAGAGTCAGGCCTCCCACCCTGGGACTGTAGTACGATCAACTATCCCCCCTAGTTGAGTCTGTGGAATTGCCTAACCCTGGTGAGCAGGGTGCTGATCCTCCACCTAGTGGGCCGTATCGGTAAGGTCCATGGTATCCCTTATTTTGACTAGGTGTAATCCTTTACATTGAATATTAATTCAGATTGGGTTAGTGGTATCCCCCAATTTGATTAGGCATTATCCCCTCTATATGGTATCATAATCTTCTTTGACCAATACGTTCTCATTTGGGTAGGTCCGGGATGATCTAGACCTCTTCATGAGTGTCTCTAATGATATCATGGCTTGAAAAGTGTCATATCTTGTAATTAATGTCCTTATAGAAAAATCCAATGGATGGAACTAGGTTAAAACCACTCAATTTTAGGGTGTTTCACATCATTATGTCTGGATATTCTTTTTATATGTATTGTACACATATACAAGTGTAGAGGTGACTATGTGGAACTTATGTGTGGAATTCTTGTGTGGTTGACCTGTGTGGAATTATTGTGTGGTACTCATGTTTGGAATTCCTTTGTGGCATTCCTATGTGGCATTCATGTGTGGTACTCATATGTGGTATTCCAATGTGGTAGTTTTGTGGGGTATTCCTTGTTGGAATTCATATGTGGTAATCATATGTGGAATTCCACTATGGTACTCCTATGTGGTAAACATGTGTGGGATTCTTATGTGGTTCTATGGTGTGGAATTCATATGTGGTATTTTGATTTTGAATTCATGTTTTGTACTCCTATGTGGCCTTCCTTTATTGTTCTTCTATATGGTACTATTCGGTGGTATTCTTGCGGGGTACTCTTGTGTGTTATTCTTGTTTGGTATTCCTATGTGATATTATTGTTTATACATTATATGTGGTATTAATTTGTGGTATTCTTTTGTGGTATTACCATGTGGTATTCTTATGTTGTATTTATTGGTGGTACTCCTATTTCGTATTCCTTTGAGTTAAACCTTTGTTGTGTTCCTTTATTATACTTCTATGTTGTATTCCATTGTGGTACTCCTTCATGGAATTCCATTTTGTTATTCCATTGTGTTTTAGGGGTGTCCTATATAGTATTGTTTTACTCATCGATGGATGGGATTTTATCGCACGTGTCATGTCATGTGAAGACGATAAAACCCTTTGACGAAGTCCTAGGAAGACCAGGACCAGGTAGTGCATGGAATGTCAAGACTGATATGGTGTGTTCTTATTGTTCAAATAGTAATCCTAATACCTATTTTATTATAGATTGGAATTCTAGTTATATACTATTTTGGTGGCCTTGTATTCTGGCCCATTTTTCTTTCTGGTACTTTAACAATTGTACACTCATTATAGGATCTAGTGGGATTCATGCATAGTTTAGTCAGTGTTTTCACATTTCAGCATCTTTGGCTTGGAGATGTGTGTGTGTATACATGTTCATGAAGAATTTACTATAAGTAAATTGTAAAGAATATTTTATTGAAATAATTATTATGTTGGTTGAAGGAAATTTATATATTTTAAATATAATATAAAATAAAATAGATACATTAGTATTAGATCAATATAGATTACAAAAGATGTAATTGAGGATCTGAGGGAAATAGACAAAATAAAATAAAATTAATGAAAGTGAGAAAAAACATCTCTATCTATTGGTTATATGTTCACATTGATTTGTTTTCAATATTCATAAGAATGAACTATATTAATTTTTGAAATATTCCACTGCCTTATTAATTTTTTACATAATTTAAAACCATCGATTAATTATCATATATTATTAATTTATTTTATTTATTATTTTTATTATAATGATATAAGGTTGTTTAAAACCATCCATTAATTATCATATATTATTAATTTATTTTATTTATTATTTTTATTTTAATGATATAAGGTTGTTTATTATTTTATTTTAATGATATAAGGTTGTGATGCCTTCTATCAAGGTACCTCGCATTCACCAAAAACATGTCCACTTAAGTCCACCCCGAAAATTCGGGGATGATCCATGATTTAAGAAACACAGATCCGAAAAACAAGTATAGGATTTCCATGGATTGGAATGACAGGGGTGAAAGGTACTAACACAAGGTAGTCCATACTTCAGGTTAATGAGTGAGAAGTCTGTACAAAAACAAGATGCCACATCAAAACAATAACTGATACCAGGGAAGCGTCGGTCTGGAAGTCATGTTAGATGAATTGGTTGGCGTTCAAGAGTTCGTCCAAGTAATTAACGAATAAGAATAAAAGGGTCACTCAATTAAAACCAATATTTGATAAAAACCATGTGTTTTGTAGGAAACACTAGAAGACCACTAAATCATCAAAACATATTTTGAATCTTTAATAGGGAATAAGACTAACACCCTCCTAGTTAATCAAGGTTGAACGATATATAGGGGACATGATCGTTAGTTAATAAATTGTACAATAAGAGGTTTAGAATATTACTATAAATATTAACCAAACCATGACTTGTGAATGCCTTAGAATAATATTGGATTCACCTTTAAATGTGCCAATGTGAACTGATCACTAAGGCATTACCACATGAGGCATCATGTGATTATTCAAGCATAACCACTATAGTCCACCAATGAAGAACAAGAATTACTGAAAATTTTATTACACTTCCATCCACACCAAGGTCCTGATGTGGAGGAACCACTTACACTATTTAAGGTTCACATGCTTCAATTCTTTAAGCCATCCTGACCATTCCTTAAAGTTCCTATATAGTTTAATTTGTTATAGCATAAAGAACACATACTAATAGAACTGACATTAAAATCCCCACCATAAGAGTTTTCTAATCATTAAAAATTAATAGATGTTCTAGTAGCTCAAAAGTGTGCTAGTTTAGTACTTCCATAAATAAATTTTTTAAAACAATTGGAATGAAAACCCAACCAAATTGAAAGGCATGTAAAAACACCCAAGTCTATGGAAGTCAACTCAGGCATCAGGTCAAACATGATTCCATTAATGCACAAGTCACTCAACTATAGGGATGACCAAAGATGTATTTTACAACCCAAGTCTTAAAAATTTCATTGAACTCATCATGTTAGTAACAACATAAAGCACACTATTGAACCATGTTCATGAACACATATAATTCCGAGGTGATACAGAAGCCAGATAAATTTTAACTCAGATGGTGACATGTTGAGTCATCCATCACTATGTAGTAGAGATATTTTAATGACCTATGAAGTATTTTAAAATTACCAAGGCATGTAAAATCTATTGAAAATGAGAATTACCTTATGCTCATTCCCAAAACAAAAGTCCTAGAAAACATGACCACCCATCTGAATAAGGGAGTAACTTTAAGCAAGAGGGTTTGGCTAGAGACTAAAATACAAGAACAACAACGAAACGGAATAAATGTCATGTCATTAGAAATTATTTTAAGTCTTTAGGTTGACACCTATAATGTTCTAGCCCCTAATGAAGAAAAAGTGTTTACCCTAACACCAGGTCACACTAATAAAAGTCTTCAGGTTCAAAAGGTGATCATTAAAGACAGTGTTAAAAGAAAGGGAACATAAGGAAAATGCTACCACTTACATTCTAAGGATACATAATGAAGATACATATATCATTACACCAGGGTTCTTAAACAGAGGAAACCTCTATAGGTTACATTTTAAAGGTCATTACATTTTAAAAAATTTCAAATTAAAACATGCATATGTCTTACAATACAGTCATATGGGCATCTATCTACCAATCCATAAAGCTCGCATACACTTTATAGGTGTCGTTTGGATCTAATTTAATTGAAAACAATAAATTTTATCAAAATAAGACAATTACATATCAATCATGAGAGCATGTCACTACAAGCAGATAACAGATAAAAACATGATGAAATCAAATTAGACTGACTTTTTAATCACAAAGACATGCTATTTTGAAAAAAATAATTATACAAGGAAAATATAGAACTAAACAGGAAACATGAAAACATTATATCAAGATAAATATATCACCAGAACATTGTATCTTAACATTCATAATAATGAAATTCAAGACATGGAATGAAACTCAAAGCACTCAATCATATCAGTAGGAAAATTATGAATGCAGCTACATGGGCTAGCATATGCATGACATGTGAATACCTATATACCAATTAAGATGAATGCAATGCTTCATAAATCCCAAACAGACCAAGGATAAAATACCATAAACACCATAAATCTATAAGAAATGTAAATTACAGTAATCACTTGAAGTGAAATCATATCAACTGTAATATCGAAAAGCATGAACATCAATTATCATCCTTGAATACTTGTTAATTTCCCAAACATGGGGTGATCCATAATAGGAATGGATATTAACCGAGAACTAACACATTCCTAGTATCCTATATACCAAAAAAATATTAAGACAAAGGAATATGACCACCTTTGATACGACATTGTAACGTCCCTAGTCGGCTCACCTATAAGAAGGTGGTCGTTCTGGTGTGTAACATGAATACATGTGTGTCTCCCCATATTCTAGAGGATACTGACTACCAGTGAGGGTCTCAGGAGGTGACAGTGGGGAGAATATAGCCTCTAATCAGAGTTTCACAATGGTATAACAGATTATATATAAAAGAGACCAGAGAAAACCGTAAATAATTGATTGATAAAGCAGCATAATAAAAAATTTAACAATTTTATAAAATTGGTCTACCCCAGATTATAATAAAATGAAATAATGTTGTGGTGATGATACATAACTGAGTGTTGTAAGAAATATAGTATGCTTGACAACACCAAAATAAAATAATGAAAAGATAGTAAAAACCTAAGTGAAACCTCCATGTGAATCCTAATATCTATCTTTGTAATTTTATATTAACTTCCATGAACATCAACAAAACATAATCAATCAAACAAGGTCCATAGTCATGTGAACAAGAAAAGTCTACTCATTTACCCTAGTGAAATGGTGGCTCAAGTAGGGTGTAATATATAAATCTCAGTATGATGGCACCACCAGTGTCTATACCAATCCATAAAATGTGTGATAAATTTATATGTGTACTATATAAAATAAATGGTGTGTGATAACAAGTTAACACCAACAACTTGGTCCTGGCTCCTAAAAAGACACCCTTCTCATACCACCTTATTCAACCCAATAGGGAAATTTGAAATGAGTACCTTCAACAAGAAGGATGTATATGTATGAAAACGATATAAGATAGATGACAAACAAAGTGTAAAAACTACACCAAGCTTGTACTTTGACATGGGGTCTAATGCATACGTTAACAAAGTGTTCTACAAGGAAGCAGAAAGGTGTTAAAAATTACAAGGAACCTGAAGCAGTATCAACAATAATGTCTCATGTATTATAATTATTATTGTGTTCATGTTGAGATTTTAGAGTCCGAACCTATCATGATGGTATAACTATATTATATCCTTAAATTTATCTAATACCACTGAGCTCATCCAAGAAAATCTTTCAAAAGACCATGTATCGCTGAAGACTTGGTTTTACTATGAGTCCGTCCTAGTATCACATAGAAGGGGTCGACAATCACCTTAGTCTTGGCATAGCCACTTCGCTAATGGGTCAATCCATGATGATCCCTTTATAGACTAGTATCACCCATAAGTATATAAAATGCTTAAGGAAGCCCTCATCTAAGAAATCCTAATAGAACCACCCCCCCGATGCATAATGGCAACCAGTCAGGATCGAATAGTCTATGTGTTAGTTTTTCATATGGAACTCACTTCTCTAACTTTCCTAAAGTTAATTAGATTTTACATAAGTAGATATCAACATTGATTCATTTATAATTGCAACAACAATTTTAGGCAGCTAAAATCCACATGATTACTTATCAATTAAGCAAAAAATTTACATCTAAGAGTTTTTCAAGGAGAACCTCAATACATATACCACATTAAATTCATACACATAAATAATTCTAACCAAAAGGGCACTGTGATGTACAATCTATTAATTATTTCTAATAATACAATTATATCCATCAACATGGCATAAAACAATTAGCATTAACTTAAGAATGTAAAAATTACATGACAATGGTGGTATTGTAATATCTCATGTGAAAAATATTAGATTTCATATCAACCCAGTAAAAGAGGGCATAATAATTAGGCACTTGAATGACCAGTAGATTGTAAAAAAATCATATGGCATCAACATCCATCAAAAATATTTTATTAATTATATTTAGTGATACAAGATAAAAATGTTGATCAAGTATGGGATTCAATTCAGACCCTCACATTACATTTATTACATAATAACCAAGGAAAATAGATCATTTTGATGGGTCACACCTAAAGAGGTGGCCAAGTGGAAAGGCTAACACCACAAATGAGTTTATCCATTGGCCAAGGGAACAATATGCAAGATAGAACAAACCACACAAATTAATATGTGATCACCAGACATTGCCAGAAGGTTGCATTGAGTGGAAAAAAATGTTCTACATGACATACGATATAATGTAAAGGAAAATGGGTATATTCCCTACACATGGAATTTTAATTACATGTTGAGAGACATACATAGTAGGTGTCTAGGCTCATCTAATAGTTTTTAATGAAACAATGTCATTTAGAATTAACCATGAAGGTCCATGTACAAGCACACCATTAAACAATTATAATCTCCCACATAAAGAGACGCCATGGAAATATGTAGAAAATCATAAAGGTAAATCACTATATTATTTATAGTGAGTGAATAAAACCTCAATATAAGGGTTTTATGAAACATCCTTTAGTTTTATTAGAAAATATTCATTTATTATATTTGATACTTTTATCAACATTATCAAGGAAAAATTAAATATAAAATAATACAAAATTTATTTAAAAACAATGAATGGTGTGATAAGAAATTAATTAATGAGTTGGTGAAATTTAAGAGGCAAGGAAAGGTTCCCTACATCAAAAGAAAGACCCAAATAAAATTCAGAAATTGACTAATTTATTAGTGTCTACTCAAAACTGCTCTACACACACATACCATCATAAAAATATATATATACCTTAAACCAGTGAATGTATTCACTGTGCCATGTAGGAATATGTACATGGAAGCTACATATATATTATATATATTCCTACCTCAGTATATGCATGATTACACTTTCAATGTTGTCCAAAACTCACTATTATAATTATATAGACCTTTAAAATTCAACGACAAGGTTCAATGAAAACCTTATTAATTTACTAAAACATAATTAAACCATAAACACATAATTATGGGGGTGAGAAACCAATTAAAAAGTATATGTACTTAATTGGGTTTGATGGAAGTGAACTAAAACTATCAAAACCACCTCATCATTGGAGGAAATCATCAGAATATGAACCAATGGGTCCAAAGATATCATCATCACAACCTAAAACTAGTAGACAAAATAAATCCGGATCGATCCCTCGGTGAGGGTTTCAGGTGAACTGAATTCAAGCACAGGAGAATCCAAATGTCTGATGTGTGAAAAGAAACACATAAAGATGGAATAAACTCCCTGAGATAGATGAATCTCATTAAGAGATCATAAATATTTGATTCTTAGAGAGGGACAGAAGATGAAGTGGTACTGAACCACCAAGGGAGAGCCGTGGGGAGGGGGTTGTGCCTCACCCAGGATACACACCTCTCCATCAATTCTTCCTCTGTAATATAAATTTAAAACCCAAAATATATTAATTATAAGAATTAATATAATAATAACAATATTACACATTATTCTATTTGAATGATCATTTAATTAATGCACCTCTTAGAGAAACCCAAAACTCCCCATAACACCTCATTTAATTAAATTATCTCTCACTGAATCTAATTAAATAAAATTATATAATTCATTATCATTTAATTATACCCTATCATCCTTCAATTTAATTTAATTAAAACCCCCGTTTCATATCAACTAAATTAAATCTTTTAATCTTTAATTCAATTATTATAATTTATTTAATTAAAAGCACATGTTGTAGCTTTATCTCTCTAAGAGTGAAAGTTTTGATGCTTATTTTTTGAAATTGGTCATCCCAAGTAATGGAAAAATGTTATTTCCTTTAATTTTTAATCCGGTTCAAAACACAAGACATTACAAAATTAAAAAAATTAGAATATATTCAGTTAATTCTTTAGATCGTTTATTTATGGGAAGTACTAATTCATTTTGTAAATAAGGAGGATGAAACTCTTAGGCATTGTGTAAAATATTGTAATCTCAAAAACGAAATGATATTGAACTATTTTAATATTCCATGAATCAATGATCAATTTTTTCAATTAATAGGAGCCCAATAGTTTTATAACATCGAATTACATTTGATATATCACAAACATGGATTTAGGAATGTGGGTATTTTAACGTTATATTTCAAAAGGATATTTTTCATTATTAATTATAATTTAGGCCATTCAGTATTAAAAATTCACTAGAAACCATTTTGACATTGATAAATAAAAATTTTATATATATCTACATTTATTTGTGGTGGTGTTTTATGATGAAATTCGGGGGTATTAGAGGACAAAAACATATCATGAAAAATATTTTGCTATATTTTTTTGGAATTTTATGGCAGTATTTCAGATAATATTAGTTATCTATGTGGGATTTCTAAATACAATATGTATGTTATCATTTCCATGTAATTTATAAAAAGGAATTTTTTATAGATCCTGAAATGATAGAATCTTTTATCCCTTAGCATACACAAATGGATGTCTTTGAGATATATAGTTTCCTAATATTATTACTATATTATAGTTGTTTAATAAGTTAAAATTATCATCTTTAAAAAACAATGAAAACATTGATGAGGAATGAAATAAATTTAAAAACAATGATGAATGAAAAAAATTATTTATGGAACATATGGTTATATACACATCATCACATATCATCATGTTGCCATTTTCTAGAAAGTACTGAATGTTCTATTTTGATCCATCAAGATCATGGATGGGATATGTTCTAATGAAATGAGAACATGTTGTTTCTTATGGATCAAATAAGTTGTAGATTCATGTGAAAATCTAACAAATGAATAATAAGAATTAGTTGTCTTATCAAAAAAATTTACTAAGTTGGAATCATAATTGTTTGGGGAGAAATTTATAGTGTTTTCTAATCGTAAGAGAGAGAATCCTAGTTTATTGGAATGGGATTTGAATATAAAGAAATAATGTTATATAAATTTTCATAAAATGTTTGACATTGACATTATGTATAAACAAGTTGAAGGGAACTCTATGGTTGATGAATTATGTAGAAGGTTATATAAGGTAATTTTTAATGATGAATCAGATCAATTAATTCAAATGTCAATGTCACACCCCTATCATGGGGCATGAAAAAAACTTTTTTTATCTGACCTATATATAGTGTCGTTATTAACCCTTGGTTTATACCAAAGCGAAGTGAAAATGAAATAAATTTTCACTTTACATTAGAAGGAAAAAGGTGTGTATTTGATATTGTTTGGTTTTAAAAACAAATTAAATAAATGAAACAAATTAAATAAATGTTTTAAAAAAAAATTCAAATGAATGTGATTGAAAACATTTATATTTGAATGGTGATAATGTTGGGTTTGGTTTCTAATTGCAATGACATCCTACTGTCATTTTATCAATCCTATTCTTCAAATTCAATTAAAGTGTGATTCCATGATCAATTCCTCTAACACTCATTGTCAAATGGTGATAGTGAGAGAAAATGTTCCATGGTCATAGTTTAGACTACTCTCATTCCATGTGTGAGATATTTTCATCGAATATAATCAAATTAATATAGTCAATCCCGTATAAGGTTTTTTTTATCCCAAATAATAAACAATATATTCAACCTAACCCAAATATACTAACGATCATAATGTACATCAAAATTAAGTGTTGGTTTATTAAATAATATAAAACCCATAACGTATTGGAGAGAGATAATTATTTTTTGACAAAAGCAAGATATCAATAAGGGAATTAAAAACTAAATACGAGAGTATATGATAAAAAATACAGTATGAAATTTAAACCAACATCACAGAAGAGATAAACAAATTATTCAATAAAGTGAAAGAAACCATGAATTTTAAAATTAAAAAAACCTATTCCAAAATAACTGAAAGGTTTTTCCCCATGACTCCAATGATAATTAGGATTAATGGGGAAGAAAAAAAACTAAAAAAATTGGAATACAATAGTGAGAACGAAAACGTAGAAATATTCCCATCTATAATTTAATTTATGAATATCTTGTCTTATTTATTCCACCTATCCGGTAACTAATTCCGTGTTCCCTTAGGGTAGGTTATTCCAAATTCTATTTATAGTCACCCTTTAAAATATCGAATTTGGTTTACTCGTAAAATATGAGTTATTCCATAATTAATTAATAAACCATTTTCTATATGAGAATTCAATAACTATTCTTTCAATGTTTAGAATTAAATGACTTCTATAATGGGTGAATAACCCAATGTAATATAATTTTCAAATGAATTTATAGGTCCTCTTCCAAATACAGCATGAATCATTGTAATTTGAAGTGTGCATCCTGAGTTAATCCTCATTTATGGAAGTAGGGACCACTATACTGGCTAGTATGGTTTTCTAATTTGATTGATTTGTTCTGTCCATTAAATGGATGAATATAATATTAGTCCATAATAAGAATTTGTATCACATGATCATATAAAAACAATAAAAATAATCCCTTAAATTGAATTGTTATTTTAAAATTTCTGCATTAAATAAGAAAGTGATTAAAATATGCTAAAATTTCATATATAATCAATTTGAATTTTCAGCACCAAACACACTATAAATAAAAAATTCATGAAAATACACTCAAATTACAAAATTAGTAAGTATTAAAACATTCAAACATATTAAATGATGACAATATTATCTCTATAAATTCCCCAACACATAGCACCTGGAATCCTCGATAAGTAAGAATTAAAATTATATCAAAGGAAATTCAAAACACTTACCCATGAGATCATCATATTTTTCATAAAGAAAAAAATAACATTCCTAAAACCATTATTTTAATTTCCCCACTTAATTCATTCAATGTATTTTCACATAATTTCTCCTCCCATTCACGCAATTCACCTACCTCACATTAATTTTCTCCCATCTAAATAATTTTAATTTTTTTAGACACACTTTTATCATAAAAAATCACATAAGGATTACCATTGGTTTGATAATTTCATATATCCAATACCTATGAGAGTCAAAAACATGTTATTATAATGAGTACATTTCATTATTTTTCTTTGGTTATCATATCGTATGATTTAGATGTCAAAAAGTTTGAGTTCGAATAAGGTGGTCTTGGCTCTTTTTGTATAAAATTAGTATGATTATAATTTTCAATCAAGTATGGTCTCTACCTCAATCTTTATATTAGAAAATAATCTCTAATAATCAATGACAATATCATCTAAATCCAACATCATAAATATTTCAGAATTAAAAATTCCATTATTCTCATTAATTTTTTTTCTTGAAAGCTTCACATAAGAAAAAATATCAAGCACCTTTAGAACATCCATAAAGTCACAAATATTTTTATCATGAATGATCTAGAAAAGAATATCATTCAATAAAATGAAATTTTATTTAGAAAAATAATCCCTTCAATAACGGTTTTTCCACCAACACTATCACCAAATGTGGTATCACAACACATGATAGCTTCCCCTCAAATTAATGTTCATCTAAATCATGAAATTTCATTTATAGATTTTGTTTTATAGTGAAAATTAGAATTTAATATGGATAAACTATATTCATATACATGAATTTTAAGTTATACTATAATTAAATATACATGGGGGGAAAACAAAACTATTTTTTCGAAAGAAATAATTCAAACCAATGAAATGCCTCAATAATTTTAAACAAACATACCTAAAAACATCATGTTTTGACATAAATAAATCAACTTCTAGTTAAAAAAGATTGTTTTTTTTCTCTCATTATTTTATTTGAATGTATAAAATATGACAAAAAGAGTTCAAAATCCCCATAAAAAAGTTATTTCAATAAAAAATCAATTGAAATGTGTCGTAGGATTAAAAAATAATATTAATTTATATGAAATGAAACAATGATTTGATCATTAAAGAATCCATCTTTAAAATTCATTTAAGATTAGTTACTTGAATTAAATTGGCAATAATTATCATTTCAGCTCAAATTATCAAAATCACACAAAAATTGAAAAAGAGGCACATAAAATTTTACAAAATAAACTTATTTTTGACATAATTTGAATATAAAAAATAAAATTTAATATCTGAAATAATAATGGTTCCCTCCTCCATGCATAAATTAAGCTGTTTTCTAAATGAATTCATGTATATTTTAACATTCAAGTATATTTTTATTTGGATCATATTTATAATTAATGTGTTTTTGAGAGGTATGGCCTGATGAAATTTATTAATAAAGTGGTTGTAGTATTTTAATCTCATTTGTATGCTTTTATGACACATTCCCATGGAATTTATTCAGCATATGTTAATTTATAGTGATGGTATACTTCTCTTTTTCCTTCATAATCAGCACATCATTAAAAGTGTAACACCCTGAGTTCTTGTGAACTAATTTTTATTAATAAATTATTTTCCATTGAGGTATTTTATTTCACTAATTAAAACATTCCAGTCACATGATACCAACTTGGCATGCACTACATGATGCCAATTTGTATTGTGTTACACATAATACTAACTTCGTATTTGTTACATGAAACAACTTGAGTAAAATGGAATATAGTAACTTGATAATTAACAATATATTTAATATCATAAATAAATATAATATATTCTAGGTCTTGTAATCAAAACTACACCTAGATATCTTGTGTTACATGAATGAGTATCTTTCTTAGAAAACTTACACTACATGCAAGACTGAATATTACATGAAAAATATATATTATTAAAAAGTAATTATTTAATATAATAAGATATAACCTAGAAATTAAATCAGTAGTTATGAATAATATTAACTAACCTATGAATTTTTTTGGTTTATATAAATATAAAATGAATTCATCGATTACTAATAAATTGTAAATAAAACTATGAACCAGATGAATATTAAATTAAATATTATTATTATTATCATGATTCCAAAATAATTTTTATCTTGATAAACTAAATTAATCACAATTAGTGATCAATTTTAATTAAATATATCTATTTCATATTCAATCAAATATTTTTGTTTTTCATCCATTAGGATTGATAGGCCTAATATAAGAAGAATCCCAATTACACACATAAAAACAATGTTTTTATAAAGGAAAATTTATAACATTTTAATGGGGAACCCATTTTAGATAAAAATGTAGACCCTTTTATAAATATATTATTTCAAAATAAACTTCTTATTTTAATAAAAAACAGAAAAAATTATCTTGTGGGGAATTTTTTATTATTTTTCTGTGAATATTGATTTTTAAAATGAATAGTGAAAAATGATGAACATTAGTTCAAAAAAATCATATAATTTATTTATAGGGATACATTATTTTTTATATTGGTTTTAATGTATAATAAAATCATATTATTGACAATTAATCCAATTTAGTTCATTATAATCATTTTAAATTTGAAATTAAATATAATGAAATAACAAGATTTTGAATGATTTTACTTTAAAAACCCACATTGTCATCCAACCTACAAGATGATTTTTAAATTTATTTATGAAAACTATGTGTTTATAATTTGGATAAATGGATTTCATATTAGGAATCAGTATAATTTAAAATTCCTATTATGACCAAATTTTTTAAGAAAAGTATTTATAAAAGTTAGTAAAATTAATTACAACGAATAAGGAATAAATTAAGCATAATAAGGGAATAAAAATTATCCTTAAGGCCCAAAAAAACCTATACACTTTTCCATGAGATATGGGATATTAATATTTCAACCCTATACTAAATTATCTCAAATTGGGTCTATTAATAGAGCCACTTCCATTATGAAAAACATGCTTGGAATTCCTTTTTCAAAATATTACAAGAGTGTCACTCCTCCTTCACTATAAAAGGCTACCAATTCTAGAACTTCCTCACAAATCTAAAACCACTTAGCTCTATACATTTATACCCAAATATCTTCCAAAAATCGTTTCTATTGACCTTAATAACTCCCTCTATGATTAAATACTTCTAAATATTCTATTTGGTATAATTTGAAAGGAGTAACTCAATATTATAGAGGATAAATAACATACAACAAAAGGTAGGTTATGCTAATGGAATTTAATCACATTTTTATTTCTTTGAGATACATAATTTACTCACTACTCACTTACATTGTTTGATATATGTGCTTCCAAGTAATGAATTATAATTATCTATTATTAATATTTATGGGTATTTACCTATCTATTTTATGATATTTTATTCATTGGGTTTATGTTTTAAAAGTTACCAGTCAATAAAATAGTTTTGTCTCAATTTTCCATTATTGATACTAAATTTATTTATGCACCTAAATTATTTTTTGAGGTGTATATACTGACATATTACATTTTATATCACGAATATCATATATTTAATGATATTTTAAGCATAATTACATTTAATTTTCTAACATAGAGTGTATTATCCCAAGATACCAAGTGAATAGAGTTTATTAAATCAATCCCATCCCTTTTTGAGATATCAATGATTATGATTATTTGATGAAATCTTATGATACATATTTCAAGAAAACTCATTAGTTTCTATATACTATATTTATTAAAGATATATCCATATATTTGTACAATTTTACTACTCATTGGTTCTTAACATAATTAATAAAATGTTTTTAAAAGAATGTTTCTATACTTTTCTCTTAAATTGGAAATAAGTTTTATTTTAAAAACCATGTTTTGAATAATGCATACAAAAATTATATAAAATTATCTTTTGAGATCCTTTTCTTGGAAAAATCATTTAAAAAATGTTTCATTATTTTTAATCTTTATTTATATGGTTTCAATGCATTTTAAAAGAAATCATTTTCAAAATGTATTGAAGAATTTTTTAAATGTTTTTTAGGAAAATGGTTTTTAAAAATTTTATGTTTTTCCAAAAAAATCATGAGAAATGATATTTTCCTCAATAAATGTTTATTTTATATATTTTAAAATTATTTCTCATCTAAGATATCATCTGTTAGTGTCAAACATGCCTTTTGTGGGAAATTATTAAATTTCTACTTTTCATATTTTTTCTATGAAGGGTTAATTTTATGCTCTAATGATGTTTATAAAACCCATAACTCATTCATGGATTGTATTTTTTTAAAATATATTCATATCATGGGTTCTAGTTATGATACTTGGATCTTTTCCATTAGTATTGATATGATTAAATGTTCATGATACCTTTATCATTTCATGTGTTATGATATGAATATTATTTATAATTTTTTTGAACTCATATGTATGATTTTTTTATTTTTTGGTTGGATCTATTTCTCCCTCCAATTAATTGGGAAATTATGGAATACTCATGAGTATATATGTTATGTGTGAACCTAATTTCAATTTCACAATGTTATGCATAAACCTAATTAAATGTTCACAATGGTATTTATGGCGATGGTTACATATTAATTATTTTGTGTGTGAACCTGATTAAATGTTCACAATTTTAGGAGTGAACCATATTAAATGATCACAATTTTATGAATGGACCTAGTTGAATGTCCATTTTTTTATGTGTGAACCTCAATAAATGTTTACCATGTTATGTGTGAACCTTATTACATGTTAAAAAAGTTATTCATAGACTCGGTTTCATGTCCATATGTTGATTTTGGGGGAAAGATTTAATGTCCTTAACATAATGAGTAATCCTTTTTCTAATTATACATGTTAAAAATTTCCAAAACCAATGTGCATTAACCAAATTACATGTATTAATCGAATTTTTTGATCTCAAGTCTTTTCCTCTTAATTATCCTATTATCCATGTATTATGAATTGTCAATCGTCAATATTATTAGTAATTCATAGGGTATGATCTTTAATTGTTATTCTCTTGTTCTATACCCTTTGAGCATATCATTATTATTCATTTTATTTATTTAATAATTGTGAGCATCTAAGATAACCATATTCTTATTTTTACTTTCACTAGGTTATAAAAAAGTTTTTAGGTAGAAATACTAAAGGTGGATATCTTTATGGATGATTTTGAATATCTTTCACTAGGATATAATATTTTGTTTTCATGCTTCAACAACACTAGAATATTATGACCCTCTAGTATGTTTTCTATAATGTATTGAATATTCATCCAAAATGATGTAATATCCATCTATGATAAGCCTGGGTCACTATTGTTGGTATCACCAGAAATATTTAGTCAACCTTTGGATATAATTATTTGAAACTGTTAATGAGACCCCTAGTTGTATTTATAAGAATATGTCTTGGGAAGTCACTAAGGATATGTTTTAGGATATGTATAAGTATAGAAAAGTGTCCATGAATTTTGGTAACATATAAATAGACACGATTCCTATAAATACATCCATGTCCGGATACTATAAGTGAATGTGGAACTCGAATAGATGTACCTAGGAGTAACACTACTGACAAGATATTCTAGGGCAGACTCATGGTAATATTATACAAAACAATGGGTCTTTCTCTACAGACATTTTAACACACTTAGGGATATGCTTTTGGGATTCACAAACTATTCACAAACTATTATAATGGATTTCTATTTGAATTATATATGAATAACCTAGGATAAACAAAATGATTCATATATTAAAAAGTATTTGTAATCATTTATACTACTTATAAATAAATTATGATTAATATGGTTTCCATATATGATAAGTGTTTCTCACATTATGAATTTTGGTTTTAGTAAATATTTGTAAACTAAAGGAATCATTATAATGGTGAATGAAATGGAAAATTAAATATTTTCTCCTTGATAAACATAATTCTATGTGTGATGAAATGGGAAACCTTATTATGATGCTTTCTAAAGATAGGAATCGCGGTGAACAACCTACCAAGAAAAGGAGGTAACAACACTCTATTAAGTCCTTCATGTGGTAGTTGACTCTTTATTTCTATATCTCCATTTATCAATTAGTTTTGGAATAATGGATCAGTACCATTAAAAAGATATTTTATGTTCTCCAATGTTCAAATAATGAATAATTCACTTTAGATTTCTACCATCTTGAAGGCGAGGTAGATTAATGGTGGAGTATTATAAAGAATATGAGGTAATAAGATGATATTTAATCCATTTATTGGAAATATTTCAAGAAGATATTTTTCAATAATTACATTACTCATATTCCTCATAAAAATATTGAGAAGGAATTCATAATTCCTGAGTAGATGTATGATGAATCTGTTGGTTCTTATAAAGAAAATTTTTCAAGACATGCAAGGTACTCTTAAAGTGTTATTATTCATCTAAAAAGTCATATTGATTGAAATTTTAATGGATTTAAACCAAATATCAAAAGGTTATTTCTTATAAGGGACTTTCAATTCTATGAATGAATTGATTAATGCGCACTAAAAGTGAAAATGGGCATTAAAGGTCCTCTTGGTTCTAGTGATAATAAATGATAAATGGGGTTCTATGGAAAATTCCAGTGATATATCACGTAGATATAAGAAACAACATCAAAATACTATATGAAAAAACTAGGGATGAGAAAACATTGCTGAGTTACTGAAATGGACAAGAAGGTGTTTCAACTATGGAATGACTGGACTTCGAGAAATGTTATGTAGAAGTGATGGAAAGAGGGCATTCGATGATATTAATAGAGGTATATCTCAACAAAATGCACCAACCACACATCAATGATTCATGTATATAAATATTATAAATTGTTAATATTAATTCCCTAATCAAAGGTATAATATCAATGATAAGATCAAACAACCTATGAAAAATGAAGATAAGGGCAGGGCTTATGAAATCACTATGGATGAAGTGAATCCTAATAGTAAGAGAAAACATATCCCCCCCACCATAGATGGGATGTTCATGTTTGATTTCATGTGAATAAATACTGTGTAAACTTGTTGTTCATCCTTCAGTGATGCTTCATGAAATCATATCTCTGTCTATGGATTTTGGAATAAGAAAATAACATTGGATGTTCTATAGGTAAAAATATAAACATATGTATCCAATTAAAGTGTTTTTTGGTATATGGTAAGTTCTTAAAGAGTAAATTACATGTTATAAGGGTTTTATGGTAAACAAATTATGGAATGGTATATGTAAAAACATCAGATGAGGTTTTAGATATTAGGGAATAATCTCACCTTATGAGGATTTATGAAAATTGGATAATGATTTATCACCACTATTTTATTTTGATAACTAAAGATACATGGGATGAATTATTATAAATACTACGATCCATTAGTGCTTTAGGAATAGAAAATTTAACTTCATTTCTTGTAATATGTGGTGAAGAAGAAATATATCAAGTCACAAAAAAATTTACGATTATGATAAGATCATGTTAGTATATCATCTCATGTAAATTATTCCAATTTTTTGAAGAAGCCTAGAAAATTAAAATGTTGAAAAGTTACCATCATTTTTATCGTATCAATGATATTTTTCAATACACATTGGGTTAGGGATATGTGAATGTTATCTTTATCCTAGAAATGCTCTCTATAACTCTCCATCAGAACATCTCAGATTGATTTCCCCTTCATGAAATTGTTTATACAGACCAAAAATATTCTCTTATATGGAAACCTAGTTATGTGTTACTTTGGGTAACCAATATGTTTTATATTTTATTATTTTAAAATTAAGTATATTTTTTTTGTTTTTATGATGTGGGATGATGTTAAGGGAACTTTAAAATGTTAAACCATTGATAAATCATATGAATTTCGAAGCAAAAATACATTTTATGAGGGTAGAATGTAAAATCCTATGTTTTTGTGAAATTTTTTTGAATAAAATAATTTTCATTGAGGTATTGTGTATTACTAATTAAAAAATTAATTTTACATGACACAAGCATGGAATTCACTACATTACACTAGCATGGCTTGCATTACATGCAACATCGGTTTGTCGTCTGTTACAAAAAACACCAACTGTTATAGGGAATATAATAACCTGATACATTACAATATATTTACTATTATAAATAAATATAATATATATTGTGAACTGTAATGAATAAAACCCATAGTTATCTTGTTTTATAGACATGAGTTACTTTCTTCGATAGCTTACACTACACGCAAAACAGAATATTACAAGGCAATGATATATTATTAAAAAATTATTATAAAATATAATCAGATATAACCTATATATTGAATCAGTAGTTGTGAATATTAAAACATATATTATGAAAATTTATGGTTCAAATAAATATAAAATGAATTAATGGGGTACCAATTAACTATAAATGAAATAAGAACTAAATGAGTATAAAATGAAATATTATTAATATTTTCATGATTTTGAATGATTTGTGTCATGATAAAATACATTAATCAAAATTTGTGATTTATTTTAATGAAACATATATGTTACGTATTCAATGTAACATCCCAGGTAAATAAAAAACATGAAAATTTTCAAACTTATTAATATTTGTGAATTAAATAATAATTCTACTTTAAAGTGGGTGCTATGTTTGATGGCATACCCGATACAGAACAATGGGTTTCATTGAAATCATACATTGCACACTAATAATATAATATTATTATTTTAAATGGTAGTTAGCACCTAGCCATTGTATTGGATGGAATGAATATAACTAACTAAAATATTATTATACATGTTTTTTTAATATTTTTCACATTTATCCAATAAAGGGTAGAGGCTTCAAATAAGTAACGAATTTGATTTTAAGCATAAATACTATAATATTCACTAAAAGGTCGATTTACCGCCTTTTAAGGGTGAACCCTCTTTAAATATAGTTTTTGTCACTTTTATATGTTCTATTTGATAAAATAAAATTATTATGTTGATTCAGGATATCAAAATTTACTTTGGGTAGTTTTTTTTTATTTTTCTGGTAATGTTTTGTTTTTAATGAATAGTGAAACTGTTGTATTTTTAATCAAAAAGTGCCTTTTTAATCTAATTTATTTATATAGTTATATTATCTTTCTAATTAGTTTGAAAGTTAAATTAGAATATATTTTTACCATTTAATTTAATTTTAGTCATTAGAAGTAATTTCATTTTGAAATTGCATATAAAAAAGTGTCAATCTTTTGATAGTTATTATTTCTTAAAAACACACTATTTGTTTTAACAGCAGGAATTAATTTTAAATTATTTTCTGCCACTTATGTGTTTTGAATATGGAAATATGGATTCCATATTTAGAATTACTAGGTCCAAATTGTGTAAAAAGGTATATTTTATTTTTATACATTTTAAATATTTAATTCAATAAATATTTTATTTACCATGATTAAAAGGTAAAAATAATAAATAAGGGTAATATATAATATTATAATAATATTAAATTACCCTACCATGTGTCCTATTCCTATTTTATGATACATATCCGACCATGGGAATCTTTGGGTCAAATTGGGGACCCCATGGATCCACATAGGAGTAATAATAACAATTTATATTAATTAATTTAAAGTAAAGACAAAAAAGGACAAAAACAAATATCTTTTAGTAATTAAATTTTTACATGGGGTTATATAAGTTATATTGTAAACTATAAATATTATTTGGAAATATAAATTTATTTCCTACATCATGGTAGTTTTTTATAATCTTTGGACTTCAAATAAATTAAATTATTTATGACATAATAATTATACAATATATATCTCATTAATAAATTATTTAAAAAATGATATTATAAATATTAAAAAAATATTAAACCAGTCCCACTCTTATTGAATTATTTTATTTCAACCATGAGTTATCATTAAATTGATCTTAATTTTTAGTTAACCTTTTGAAATTGAAGATGAATTTAAAATAAAATAATTGTTTCATACTTTCCGAAAGAGCCCATCCTCTCCCTTATAAAAAGCCCTTACTTCTAACTCATTCCTCGCACTTCTCAAGGAATTGGGTCATACAAACTTTTCTCCAATAATCTCTAAAGGTCCCTATATTCATCCTATAATCCTTACCTTAGGCATAAATCAGTTCAAGAAAACCTTTTGGTTCTAACCAAAGAGAGTTACCCGATTTAATGGTAACGTCTTCTATTAAGTTTTTTTTATTATTTTACTTCTTCAACCACCTAAACTCTTTTTATTATTTTATTTTATAACAAAACCAATATCATAAATATACTAGGAGGTTTTATGAGAAGTATTAAATCTACAACTACACACACCTCCATATAATGGGTGAAGAACATATTGTTTCTCTCGATGGAAAACTAACACCTTGCGAAGCGATGATTGTTCAATTATCTTCTACCGCCTCTAATGATAGCCATTATGATGAAACTGTATTTATATATGATATATATAATGTTTTTTTTTCTATATGCTTTTGTAATTTTTATTTACAAACATACCTTTATGCATTCTAATATGTGTAAACACGATAATTTCATTTGAGGAGTGTGGACTACCGCCCCCTCAAGGTGATATGATTCTTTATTGACATACATGGATGGTATAAAGATGGAGTTAATGAAATTATGTGACATATATATCATATGATATTATACCAAAATTATAATATACCTATGTGTCATTATGTTTTCATTACATTAAATATTAAATAGAAATGAAAGTAGTGCTCATTTGTACGTACAGCTTACCATAACCATGAATGGTGCATTTCATTTCTTATCTCCAAATGTTATGTTCTATTATAAATATATATATATATATATACTGGATATATATGATATATATGATATATAAATCATTAATATCATTCTGGATATAATTTATTTTTGACCACATGAAAAATTTGTAATTATAACAAGTTCACTTTTAACTCTAATTTCAAACATCGGCAAAATGTCCAATATAAACTCAAATATTTACCTAACTATTACTTCACGATAATAAGGGATATAAAAGTAATAATATACATTAATAACGTTATAAATCAAGTATAAATTAACTTATTTTTATTATTTAGGATGAACAAGGAACATACAAGTTAAGGTGGACACAAAGTAAGTGATTTCTTATATCCCTTTTAATTCCGTGAGATTTCCATTATTCACCACTTATTTATTGCATGTGGTGTATTTTGTACTAAAATTTGTTATATATTATCATGATTCTATCTATATTAATTGTATTATGTGATTCATTTGGTGGTTATTAAATTTTTTTCATACGATTTGACTGATTACAATGTGGTCTGGTTTTTCATCTCACATTCTATTCTCATGAGATTCATGCTATTTTAGCCGCTATTTCCTTTTGCGTGGTGGGTGTACTGCCAATGATTGTATTATTCGTGTAATATACTTTAATTTATGAGTATTTAAATATTCATTGTGTGATATTTCTTTCATGGGTTGTCTGTTTCAAAAGTTACCAAATTGGTAAGGGAACCTTTCACCCTCCTCTTTTTAAAAGACTTCTTTTTGTTATGTCTATTAATTTATATCTTATTATGTTGGGATATGTTATTCAATATCCTTATTGATGTAAACTTTTTTTACAAGTGATTATATATTATTTTTTCACTCATCAACTTATTTTCTGAATTTTATAGTGACATTGTTAGGCTCTTGATTTTCTGTAAGAAAACATCTTAACCTAATTTCAATTTTTGGGTTAAACATCTACTTCTTGATTACGTCATGCTATGAATATGTGTGAGTAACATCTGATTGTTTTACACATAATATACACTTATTTTGGGGGTATATATATTTTCCACACATAATTATGTAATTTATTTCTCCTTAATCTAAGGATACCTTATTTATAAGGGATTTCATCTCAATTTACATTTCCATTGAGACTTCATTGTTGATATGAACCAATTCACTCTTATGTGGTGTATATACTGTTCCTTGGAATATTATATCATGAATAACTTTATTCGCATGATATTATTAAGTTAGTATTAAATTTTATTCTAAAATTATGCTTATTCTAGTATCTCTCATTTTGTTAAAAACTCTTTAAGTAAAATATCATTTTAAATGTTTTAAAGGTTTATTCATCTAACTATTTCACAATAATGACCATGTTTTAAAAATGGTTTAAATGATTTATTCATATGGACATGAATGTTTTGATATTTAAATTTCATTCAATATCTTCAAAGTTGTATGGGACGCTTTGATTGAAAAATATGTTTATTAAATATTTTAAATGGTTTGGAAAATGGTTTGATAAAACATTTGATTTTTTTAATATATTGAAATGTTATATTGTGATTGAAATGTTATATTTACATTATGTTCATTTATGGGTTATGAATATGTTATGTCTATAAATAATTGTTTTCGTATACAGGTGGTTCCATGATAAACCTACGGCAGGTGATCCCGAGATAGATCTCCAATGCATTTGGTAACGTGATGGAGGTAAGCGTTAATGATTCCTTAAATAGATTTAGGGGATATACTATGATGGGTATTCCAAATGTGACTCCCTCTGTTGTTATAATAAAAATAATGTAAGTATGTTATTAATGCCATAAGTTACCTTTATTATTTATGATTTTATATGTGTTGTCTATAAAGATTATTATTTCATGAGGTATGTTATGATTGAAATGTATGGTTTCATTGTTTTTTATTTATTTATGGGATAATGTTTTCATTACTTATTATATATCCCTTACTGAGCGTTTTATGATCATCCCATGTTTCTGAAATGTTTTCCATAGGACATAAAGATGAATAAGGGTCAATTATGGGATCAATGAAAATTCATGTGATATAAAACATAGAACTAGACATGACTCTTTTTTAAATTGTTTTTGTTTTATTAAAAAAATGGATACATAGTGTAATTTTGTACATGTAATATTCATGTTGTTATGTAAATATTATGACCTAATTCTCTGAAACACTAAACCAGAAAAGATCCTCAATGTGAATTATCCATTAAATTCATGATTATGTAATGTTTTAGGTCAGGTCCTTGTATTTCGTATAATATTTTTTATATTAATCCATTATGTTTGATTTCATATGATAAGAACAAAAAAAAATTCACACATAAAAACTGATATTTTTATAAAAGAAAAATTTATTTTATTTTAATACAATACCCATTTTAAATATAAATTTTTACCTTTTTTAAAATTAATATTTCATAATAATATTAATATTTTTAAAAGAAACAAAAAAAATTCATAGGGTGAATTACAGGTAATTTATTGTGAATATTTATTTTTAGTGAATTGTTAAAAATACTGAATTTTAGTACAAAATTGTATTTTCATCTAATTTATTTTAAAGTTAATATTATGTATTACATTTGTCTTAAATTTTATATAGATCATAATTTTTATAAATTAATCCAATGTAAGTCATTGAAAAAAAATCAATTTTAAATAAATTATAAAAACATAGCAATATTTCAAAAAAAATTACCTTAAAAACCCCAATTGCCATCCCAACTGTGGGATGAATTTTAAATCCATTTATGCCATATTATTGTTGGAAATTTTAAAAATGGAATCAAAATTTAGAATCATCATAATTAATAATTTCTAATAAGAACAGATTTTTTTCACCAAAAGTATCAGCGAAAGAGATTAAAATTATTTACAACGATTAAGGTTAAATTAAGAAAAATGAGGTACTATACTTTAATTGTAAATACCAAAATGACATATACACTTGTACATGTTCTATTGGATGGGAATATGTTTACACTATCCTTACATGGAATGAATTAGGACAAATATTGGATCCATTTTCAATGTAAAAAATCGCTTTGGAATTCACTTGTAAAAGCTATTACAAGATCTCTACTCCCCTACTATAAAAGGCCATCACTTATCCAACAACCTCAAACCTCTCAAAAAATATAGGTTCAGACATGATCATCCCAAATATTATCCCAAAATCCCTCCACATGACCTTGAAGAGTCCAATTGAGAAAAATCGCTTCCATGGATGACCTTGGGCCTAAACCAAAAGGAGTTACCTGATTTTAAAGATGATAATGACCACAAAAAAAATGACGGCTAATGTAAGGGAATTTTATAAAACTTTTAATTCCATGAAATAAATAGCTCATTCACCACTCAAATATTTTTTTTCGTTTATTTATTATACATTAATTAATTATTAATCTCTTATAATTATGTTTATTTGTATTCAAATACTCATTTTATGATCATTCATTCATATGGGTTAAAATTCAGAAGTTACCAAATTGATAAAATAATTCTATATCATTTTTCCTTTATTGATGATCATTTTTGGTTATACACCAATTTTTTTTTGAGGTTTATATACGTCCATATTACATGATATATCACGATTATCTTTCCTTTCATAATATTATAAGCATTATTTAATTTCCTTTTATTACATGGAGAGTCTGATCAAAAGTAACCAAGTGATTATAGTTTCTTGAAACAATCTCATTACTTTTAGATATTGCCATTGATTATACATATTTGATGAAATATTACGATCCATCTCTCAAGAGAAATATTGATTTTACATATCATATTTTTATTCAATATATATCTACGTTTTAGTACCATGTTCCACTCTTTGTTACTTAATATAATTAAGAAAACATTTTTAAGAATAAATGATCATATTTACCTATTATTTAAAAATATTCTTTATTTCAATAACCATGTTTTAAAAAATCTAAAAATAATTTTTCAAATGAACTTTGAATATCATTTTCAATGATTAATTATTTAACAATTGTGTCATTTTTTCATGAATTATTTATATTTTTTCATATTATTTCAACAAAATAGTTTTCAAAATATTTTTATGCTTGTTTTACATGTTTAAATGTAAAATGGTTTTCTAAAGTTGTTATGTTTTTAAATGGAGATTTTTCCATGAATAAAGTAAATTTTCATTACCAATTTTCAAAAAATATATTACAAAATTATTTCTCATATAGGATTTCATTTTTTAGTGTTAATATTTCTTTTATAAGGAAATAAATAAATTATTCCATTCAGATTAATTCTATGAAAGGTTCATGTTTTTATGGTATGATTTTAGTGAAACTTATTTGACTTTCAAGGAATATATGCTTTTAAAATTCACTTATTTTCATGATTAGTGATTATGAGACCTACTTATGTTATATATGTAATGATATGATTAAATTTTAATGATGTAAATATCATTCTAGGGGTTGAGAAATGATATATTTTATAATATTATGGCACTTGTATGTATGATTTTGGTATTCATTGGGATGGATACATATCTCTCTTCAATTAATTTGGTAATGATGGATTACTCTGGAGTATATGTGTTATATGTAAACCTGATTTCTTGTTCAAAATGTTATGCATGATCCTGATTACATGTTCACAATGTTATGCATTAACCTGGTTGCATGTTCATAAGTTTATGTATGAACATGGTTACATGTTCACAATGTTATGAGTGAACTGTATTACATGTTCAAAATGTTATGCATGGACCAATTTTTATGTCCACAAGTTTATGATTTAATTATATTACATGCTATCATTTTTATGAGTGAACCTAATGACATGTTCAAAAAGATATTCAAAAACCTTGTTTTATACACATAAGGTTATGTGTGAACCTGATTACACAATCAAAATGTTACATATGGACCTATTTTCATGTACATATGTTGATATGCAGGGCTAATTTCATTTCCTTAACATAATGAGTGAAATTGTTTCTACTTATACATGTTCACAATTCTATAAACCAATGTGTAATATACAAATTCCATGGCTTATTTCTATATTACGGATTCTAGACTTATTCTCTTAATTGTATAATGATATATGTTGTTTGATCTTCCAATATTTATTGTGATATGTAATATGTAAGGGATGATTTGCAAATTTTAGGCTCATATTTCATACCATTTTTTTATGTTATGATTGCACATTACTTTTATATTCCATTACCGAGCATCTAAGCTCTTGAATTTCTTATGTTTCTATTCCTCGGGTTATTAAGAAATGTTTTAGGAATAATTAATAAATAATGATATATTTATAAGATATTTTCATGATCATTCACTATGATATATGATTTTGTTTCAATTTATCCAATGTCACTAAACTATTATGGTCCTCAGGCATGTATTTTTTTAATATGGTGAATATTTATCTAACACATTGTAATATACTTGAATGTTAAGACTACATCACTATGAAAGGATATACATAGTTAACTAGAAATTGACCTTCCCATATAGATTTATGTCTATATGGAATAATCTTGATCATGGATTTAAATAACAACACTTTGTCTTGAGGATGGAAGTCATTCGATCATATAATCTTGGCATGGGCCACTTTTGTTCAATATTCATATATATATGAACTTTCAATGGATTCCGATCCAATTCTGTCCAACTTTGGAAAATTAATATTCTCTCTTTTCCTTCACTTTCAATATACAAATTCATCTTTCACGCATCATAAAATTTTTTATGCTCCAAAACCATAAAAATATGACATCTTTTCTCATAAATTAACCTATATGGAGAAATTTATATTGAGGTTTTATTGGCTTCCCTATAAAACCATAATATATCCACCATATTTTTTCTCCAATCCTTCAAGTTGGGATTAATAGTATTTTACATAATTAAATTTATTTCCATGTTGGAAACTTTATATTTTCCATTAGTATACAGATGATAGGGAGTTGATGTTTTGTTATGAATCCCTCCCTTTTTCTGAAAATTAACCATTCAATGATTTTAAAAGCGAGTCCCATGAAAAATTATGATGGATCTAGGAATTGTAAACCAACAAAATATATTTTCACTAACAGAGTCTCAAACAATTGTACCATCGTCAATCTTGGTTGCTTTTTCCTCCACACATTTTGAAACCAAATCATCTTCAAGAAAGATATAATAATTCACAAATTAAATTTGAAAAGGGCCCATAATATCTACCCCCACGTATTATAAATATATAAAATTTAATGTATCTTTAGGAATTTAATGTCTCTTTGAAATATTTCTAGAATTTTGAAATTTTTCTGACCTTCTAAAAAAATAATCAACATATTTAATAATATTGGGATAATAAATTCCACATAATAAAACCTTATTTATTATCTATTAATTTCTAAAGTGGCCTCCATATGCTAAAATCTAAAAAATTGCAATGAAAATATTAATTTCAATTTTACATAATCATTTTCTTATCACCTTGTCATTGAAAATGTTCAGAAGAAATAAATCTTCAAAAACATAATATCTGTACTCATATTTCAGTTCTTTATTTTGGTATGAATTTAAATAGATGGGACATGATATGATACCAGATAATTTATCATTTCATCACACCAATGGACTTCTCCAATAATCATGTACAAATTCTATCTTCGAATGTGATCATTCAGTGGGTCATTTTTTTTGGGATTTCAGTGTTATCAGTGTTGGGAAATCTAATTGATGTGAATAGACACTTTTTTATCTCCGTTAATGTCATTTATTTGTATGATTGACTTTTACAGTACTATCATCCATCTCCATAACCTCATTTTAGTTGTAACATTTTTCATTAAGTACCTAATATATGTAATATATAAAACACTGTGATTTTATTTCCAACTAGATATTATCAGAATCATTCCAAATTATAAAAATCTAATAATTTATTGTGGTGTAATTGAACTGAGACTCATATATGGTTCTCATGGAACATGAAATGACTTATCCCTTCCCAAAATTCACTGAGCAGAAAACTCTTTGAATTATTTATTGGATGCATCACATTTTATCCTAAGTGGTTCTTCCCAATTTGGTGAATGGATCACTAGTGGTGTAATCAATCTATTATTCCTCTCATTAAAAGATTAACTATATCCATCATTAAAATAAAAATCAAAATATTTATTAATTAATATAGTTATATGGAGATGAATCTCTCTAAAATCATTGATAAACCTCATGTAGAATCATACATATCCTAAAAAAGATCTAACATTTTTCAATCATGATGTTTAATGAAATAAATATATCATATTAATTTGTTTTATATTTATACATCAATTAATTTTTGATGAATGACATTCCCAAATAAAATTCATCTTCCAACCATTAAATTATACTTATCAAAATTAAAAATAATATTATTTTTAATGCAACATCGAAAATCTTTTTTCATATTTTTTCAACATTGGTGAAAAATCTATCAAAACACTATGAAAGAAAATAAGAATAATTCCACGAAATCATCAATGTGGTCATAAAATATACTTACCATTCTCATCTAAAATTTACCTAGAGCATTTCATAAACATAATGGCATCCTTTTATAAAAAAAATTACATAACTAAAAAGTAAATTATTTTCCTCTTGATGACTGGGAGAAATGGGTAGCTGAAAATAACATGAAAATACATCGAAAAATAAATAATGTGTTGTTCCTTCTAATATATCTAACATATAGTAAATTAATGGGATGGGGAAATTGCCTTTTTTAGTGGCCTGATTCAAAATTATGTAATCTATTCTCACTCATCAGATACTCTGAATTCTTATAGGGACTAATCCATTTTTCTCATTCATCACTGTTGTTAGACTAGTTTTTTTGGAACTACATGAATGGTGTTGAACCACTATGAATCTAAAATGGGATAGATGATTCCATATTCTAATATATTCTCATTATCACTCTTTATAACCTCTATTATTGTATATTTATCCTCATTTGGGACTATTTGATAAGTATGGAATGCCCCCCCTGATATATGAAAATTTTTAGGTTAATTATAGGAATGTCATGTAAAATTATCCCTATATATTATGTAATCTTTTTTGGATTTGAAACATTTAAAAATGGTATCATACTCTATTCTTCATTATAATGTTAATAAAATATCAAAATTGGCTAGTTATCATATCCATATTATTTTAAAACACTGAAACAATTGTTTGTAGCTTATATAATTTAGTGGTTGAATTACTTGTGGAAGGATGTTCAAAAGACATTCATTCTAATTTTTGTAGATTAGTGGCTTCTTTTTTCTATATGGTATATTTATAAAATTGTTGGAAAGGAGGTGAGTTTATGAATTGTGGTTAAAAATGTGATCTTTCCTACTTCTTTTGGAATCAATATAATTTTTGGTCTTAGGTTTGATGTGGCTGGTTCAGTTAAAATTGATTTTACTGATAGGCAGTGACATAAATTTTTTCTCATATATCAATATAGTAGATAGTGTAATGATAATTACTCTAATATAAACCACAAACATGAGTTGGTACTTGTTTCCTTTCAATTTTTTCATAGACATATGTCTCTCAATATTGGTGAGTTGACCCATTTCGCTCTTGATCAAATCTATTAGATCAGATTGTATAACCTAAAGGTTACCCTTATTCCTAAACTTCAAGATATATATATAGTTGTGATTTTTGAGAAATCATCTCAATTATACCTCTGACATATTCATGTTACTTTTATATTAGGGATCCTCCAAAATTGTTATCTTGTAATATTTTATCATTGTTGAGATATTCTTGGTAGAATAACTCATGTAATTTTTTTTCTTCATTTAATGATATAGGAGACTGGAATATATCTTCTTGAAATTCTCTTTGAACTCGTAGAAGTCCTCTCAAGTTTATTTCCATAAGACTAAATCTCCTTTTTTTACCAGTTCTCAGAGATATGGGAAATAATCACCGCATTAATAATATTTTTAGATCATCTCAAACATTTATATTCCCAATTTGAATATTTTACAACCATTATATTCTAACTCTTTTGAGTGAGAATGAGAATTCCCTTTAATGGGATTATTCTTCAGGAGCTAATGTTGGAAAGAAGATTGAGCTAGTGAAGCTAAATTCATGAATGTGATGATTTGGGTCTTCTCCTAAAAGTTCATGATGTTTTAGAATCAAAATAATCATATTAACACATAATTCAAAAAAACATTGTGGTATCTGATGTAATGAATTCATTAATTTGAATATCAAAGAAATCCATACTCAAATCATGTAGGTTTTAGCCAGGATTTCCAACCAGTATTTTAGGTTTAGATATAACACTAAGTATGCCACAAAAACCATTGAGTTCTATATCCTCAAAATCAATTTTAAAAATTTTGTGTCTCTGTTTCATGTGTATTCTTTCAATTTTAGAATAAAATTTATTTAAACGATCAGTTGATTTATCGTTCACCTAGATTTAAAAAAAATGTTATGTTCAATTAACCCGTTAAAAATTGTTCCATGTTTGACATACACCTTTCATAGGGTGTATAAAAAATTAACTATTTATATTTTAGTCATTAATCCTAGTATTTTTTCCTAATAGAGGTTAATAAAAAATATTTTCTCACTGTAATTAGAGTAACAAATTGGTTGTTTTTGAAATTGTTTCGTATTGAAAAAAGATGAAAGAAACTAAATAAAAATAAATATATTATGGAAAATATTGAAAACCAATTTTCAAAAAAAATTATTAAAAAATTTCATATGAGAATGGTGATTAGTTAGAGGTTGGTTTTCTAATTTTATCTATTTTCCTTATTTCATTTTATTCAGTAATCTTCAACTAAGTCAATTAATGTGAGATTCCATGATCACTTCCTCTAAATCCCTTGGTGAAATGGTGAATTAATGAAATGAAAAATTACAAGATCTAATTTTTTCAACTCTTCTTCAATATGATAGAAATATTTTGAGAATATTCTCATATTTTATTAGGTAAAAGAAGATTGGGTTTTTTATCCCAAAAAATCAACAATATTCACTACTCCTCTTACACATACTGATTATCGTCAAGTACATCACCAATAATAACTAGCTTATTCCATTTCATATAAACCAGAACCTTGGGTGGGGATATAATAATCATTGAATAAATCAAAAATCAATAATATAATCAAAAATCAAATATGATCAAAATTGATAATGAAAAATGCAATATGAAATTGAAAACAACGTCGCAGAAGAGTGAAGGAATTTTTATTCATTAATATGAAAGAGCTCAAGATATAAAAAAATGTAAAACCTCCCCTTCCCTAATCACTATTATTATCTACCTTACCAGGGTAATGGTAACCAAGATTAATTGGGAAAAATAAGTCATCACAAAATTAAGAATAAGAAAATAACCTAATATAAAATAAAAAAAGTTCACCTCTTGAATTTGATCTATGAATGTTATCTCTTATTTCATCCACCTAAAATCTAATTCACATTTGAGAAACATCTTATAGTTTCTTAAAAATTTAATTTTCTATCTCCCCATATAATATCAAATTAATTGGACTCATAAAGTAATAGTTTTATCATAAGTAATTATATAGCCCCTGCCTTAAACCTTAATTAATATTGAATTAAATGAGTAATTCACATTGAGGATCTTTTCAGGTTTAGAGTTTTAGAGAATTAGGACATAACTATTACATCTCAAAAGATTACAAAGTAGTCGCTTCTACTAAATTTCCATAAAATAAAAACTCTTTAAAAGAAGCATGTATAGTTCCATGTTTTAGGTAGCATGACTTTCCCTTGATCCCATCCTTGACCCTATTCCACGCTAAGTCCTGTGAAAAATATTTCAAAAACTTGGGATGAGCATAAGAAGCTCAGTAAGGGATACACAAATAATGGAAACTATTAGTTTTTCAAAACAACATGTAAACCATGAATACTTTATCAATGTAATACTTTTCACCTACATGAAGTAGTACAAACTCTTCACTGAATAATGTATCATTACATACCTTTTTGTAACCAAAGGATTACCATAAAAATACACATAACATATATAAAAGGTAACTTGGGACATAAACATACTTCAGTGGAATAACCATACTGTCGACTCCCACACATATCACTTAATGGAATAGCCATACGGCCAATTTCCATACATAATTAATGGAATATCCATACGACCGACTTCCATACCCAATGCATTGGAGGTTATAACGTAACCACCCGTCCTGGAATTCACGGCACCACCCGTCATATGGTTTATAACGTAACCACCCGTTAAAATGTCCAAGTACCAGTATAAAATCATAAAACATAAAACCAATATAAAGGAATGATAACATTTCCACATTTCAATCACAATATTTCATAAATATATTGACATAATAGAATCCTTTTTCAAAACCATTTTCAATACCAAAATACATAAAAGATTATATGGTATTTATTTTATTCTAAAAACATTACGGCTTTTTGAGAAAGCCAAAGACCAAATAATACTCGCGGCGGCGGAAAAGGTCGTTGTCACCGCGTACGTTAAAAAAACATTCCTTTTTGTCGTTTAGTAAAACGCTTCGTCAAAAAAGATTCCTTTTTTATAACAGTAAAAGTCAAAGGGGTTTATACACCGTATAAAAGAAAGTTGTGTATAAAACGAAATATGCCTCAATGAAAGGAGATTGAGACAAAGTCCCTTACCTCGGGTCCGACTTGACTCGATCGTTCTTTAACGTCCTGAATAATAAACTTGAGTTAATTTCTACTTGATTAAAAAACTTTTTAGAGTTAATTATTCCTTTTATATCACTTATTTCCATGTTATAAACATTATGTAACTATTTAAGTTAATAATGTTTGTTTTGTCGATATTTGGTTCTTAAGTCGAAGGTGGACTTGTTACAATTACATGTTGTTTGTGTGGTCAAAGGTTCTTTATATCTAGAATGACATTCCTGATTTGGATATCATATATATCATATATATACAGCATATACATGTATTTATAATATTACATAATCATTTAGAGGTAAAAAATGAAATGCACCGTTCATGGAGACGGTAAGTCGTACGTACGCATGAACACTACTTTCATTTCTTTGTCATATTAATGGAATTAAAACTAAATGAGAGGTATTTATATTTTAATTCCAGAATTATATTCATCATTTAGATATATCATTAATTATATATATCCATTATATAGATGTACTTTTAATAGTACATTACATTTGGGGATAAGAAATGAAATGCACCGTTCATGGAGACGGTAAGTCGTACGTACGCATGAACGCTACTTTCATTTCTATCTCATACTTTAATGGAATGAAATAACAATTATATAGAGGTATATTATAATTACTGTATAACATCATATATAATAACTTTAAATCCATCCTTTACACATCCCACATATGGCATTAACGAATCACATCACTTTGAGGGGGCGGTAGTCCGCACTTCCTAAAATTAAGATATCGCGTATACCCAAAATGGAAGCCATAATGGTAAGACACAAATGAAAAATACAGAAGATAAGTAAAACATAAACATATCATATATCATATATAAAAATAGTGACATCATAATGGCCACCTTTGAAGGTGTTAAATGAGTATTGAACAATCATCGTTTCGGGAGGCACAATTTTTCCATCCACGGAAACCGTATGGTCTTTAACCATTTGATGTAGTTGTGTGAGAGTGTAGCTCGAATAAATAATATAACATTATCCTAGTATATTTAAGATACTGGTGTTGTTACAAAAGAAATAAATAAAAAGAGTTAGGGGGTTGGAGAAGCAAAACAAAACAAATGAACATGAGAGAATTAATTACCTTTAAAAGTGTAACTCCTTTTGATTTGAGCCTAAAGGCTTCCTTTGAAAGGATTCTGCCCAAAGGGAATCCTCTAGGATGAGGAGAGGCATGTGGATAGAGTAAATGGGCAGGGTTTGGCCGAGTCAAAGGCTTTAGGTGTGTGTGAAATGAGGTAGAGGTGGGGGCCTTTTATAAGAGGAGAGGAGGGGCACTTTTGGAAAGTAAAGAAATATTACTTTATTTGAAAATGTTTTTCGGTTTTAAAAGGACCCACATTGATATAATTCGTGGATAAGGTGATAAGGGTTTGAAATCCACCCATACAATAAGTTTTCAACATGTTTAGTTCATATATTTTACATTATCTTTCCATTTTATTTAAATTGTCAAATAATGATGTCATCGCTGCATCATTATTATGTCATAAATAATTTAATTTATTTAATGTCTAAAAATTATAAAAAAATACTATGATGTAGGAAATATTTTTAGATTTTCAATTAATATTTATAATCAAAAATCTGATCTTTATAACCCCATGTAAAAAATTGTTTTCGTAAAACATATTATGTTTGTGTCATTTTTACTTTTACATTAAATAAAAAAGTTATTTATGTCATTTCCGAACCAATGTGTCTCCATGGGGTCCCCAAGTTGACCCATGGCTTGTCTTGGTCGGCCATGACACAACCAATGAGGGTAGGACATGTGTCAAGTTCATTTCATATTATTAAAAAATTATTTTTACCTTAAACTACACTAATTACCAGTAATCGCGATTAAGAACTTAATAAGTTACTATTCACCAAAAAATTATTATAACCTCATTGAACCACATTTTACTTCTTAATGACAACCATGTATGTCAGATTTTTGAAATTCAAAACACAATGATGGCCAAATTTCATTTAAACGGAAAATCAGTCTTTATAAGTACCACTTAGTGGTTTCACTATTCATTAAAAATTGATGTTTTTCAGAAAATTATCAAAAATTCACCCTAAGCTATATTTGATATTATGAATTCAAAAATGAAGTCTATTTTAGAAAATTCAATACATATAAGTTAGATTAATTAATTTAATAATTAATTCCCGTTGTCAAAGCAAATAGCGTGTTTTTATGAAACAATAAGTATCAAAAGATTGACACTAGTTTAAGTCTGATTTCAAAATGAAATTAATTCCAAAGACCACTATTGGATTTAATGGTAAAAATATATTCTAATTTAACTTTAAAACCAATTCAAAAGATAATCTAATCATATAAATAAATTAGATTAATAAGGGGTTTTGAATTAAAATACCACATTGTACACTTTTCATTGAAAAAAAATGAACTTTATCGGAAAGATACCAAAAATTTACACAAAGTAAATTTTGATGTTCCAATTCTAAATAAGAGTTTTATTTGGTCCAAAATAATATATAAGAGTGATCAAACTATATTTAATGACAATTTTCCATCAAAAGGTGATAAGTGAACCTTTAGTGAAAATTAGGGTATAAAAGCCGAAAATTGAATTCTTTCCGTATTTTAAGCCATTATCTTTTATTGGATAAATGTAAAAATATTTAAAAACATATATAATCATATTTTATTTATTTCTACCCATTCCCTCCAATACAACAGCTGCATGTTAACTACCATTTAAAATAATATTATTTTATTATTATAATGCAACGTAAGATTCCCAAGAAACTCGTTGTTGCGTGTTGGGTACGCCATCGAGCATAGTGTCCCCTTTAAAGTCATTTCAATATTTTATTCACAAATATGGATAAATATGAAATGTCATATTCTTTATTTACCTGGGGTGTTACATCCTTCCCCCCTTTTGGGAATTGCGTCCTCACAATTTTTAAAATTGAGCTTGGAATCATCTTTGAACGTCCCACATCGGAACAAGAGTCGGTAAAACAATAAAGGAAGATAAATACAGAGGTCACCCGAGTTAACCCATACTAGGATTCCATGTAGGAAAACATGGACATGGAGGAGAAAACATAGGGTCATGTTCAGATGGCGAGTGATAGAAAACGTGTTTAGGAGAAAGCTAACAATAAGAAAATCACAAACTTGTGATGGGTTAAACGGTGTTGGGTTCCCCAGTAGCAAAAGTTAATAGACAAAATTTTTGTTTTAAGTTACTTTTTATTGAGGAATTTATTCATCAGGAAACATAATCACTTATCATGTTGACTTTCAACTTTTACTAGATTCCATAATCAAACTCATATTTTTTCCAAAAGACGAGTATTTAGGGAGACTTGTTCGCATTAAGAGTACTATAATCAACTTCTAGAGAATCACCTAACCCAAAAAAAAGAACAACATACTTCCCATGTCTTTAGACTTTATCCAAAACCAAAACCCAAATGATTAGTACAAGATCAGATAACCCAGAAAAGGATAACCCATTAGAAAGAAAATCTATTCATAATCTCCAAAATTTGTCCAACAAAACCCAAAGTTCGACGATGACCATTCGATCAACAATTTGTCCATAAAATTCCTCAAAGTAAACCAATCTAAGATTGAAACCCAAACATTTGAAGGATTTAGTCACATAGACTTCCAAGTTAAATCGTAACATTTATCTCCAAACAACATCTGTTGCTCCTAAAGTCTCGTATTGAAAAGTAATTAACCTAATCACATATCCTCCATGATAGGTTAATCATTTTCATAAATAACCCAAAATCAACTTACTCTTAATTGATAAAATCATATAACTAAAAAGATTCAGTCAAACTAACCAGGGACTTCACGTAGTCTAGTGGTAGGCGATAAATGCCAGTCGCACTTTGGTTGTGGGTTCGATTCCCGCAACATTGTCCGACGCGACGGGTTCTCACATGGTCTCAATGTTGTCCTTTATCCAAAACTATATAATTCTTAAATCATTCCCCCAAAAGAGATAAAATCATCAAAAATGATCATAACATATTTTAACCTCATGTTTATCTCATGCCTTTCATTTTCCAGCATATCATATAATAACCCATAATTACCTCAAAGGTAAGGATCATATAAACCCAAATGGTTCTTTATAACTATGTCCACAAAAGAAAAGATATCTATTCCATGAATAAAATTTTCCTATATTAAACATCAGGGTTACACATAATATAAAAAGTATTCTAATGTAACCCCATCATCAAAAGATACTTAATACTCTTAAGAATTTCACCATAACTCTTGAAGCCCTTATATGTTGACATCTTACTCATTCAACATTCTTCATGATCCATTAACCATTCCTTTCCAACTTATTCCGAAATACCTCTTTCCTACAAACAAAATCAGGAATCATATCCTATGATTCCAAAATAGGAAAACAATAGTCATGGAATAATACATACCTTTGATTGGTCATTGTCAGTTTCTTCATCCTCAATCAGAATGGCATTAGGTATTTGTAAACGAGTATTTGTATGATCTTGGTGATCCCATTCATGAAACTTCTTAATGGGACATGTGTTTGCATAATGACCATGCACACCACATTTAAAACATTCAATTGATCCCTCAGAATGAACTTCTTTCCCTTTCATCGAGTCAACTGGATGCTTCCTTTTTCCATGGCAGGTTCTTGCTTTATGAACTTCATATCCACATCTATAGCATATTTCTGCCCCTTTGAAACATTTTCCTAGTTGTTTATTTCCACATCTTTGACACATAGGTTTTTGAACACACTTACCTTTATGATTATTACCTGTACTTCCGTAGGGATTTTTTTCTTTCAAATATGATGCCTTAGAGAAATCTCCAAGGTTTAGGTGGTCAATCATGACTCCAGATAGTTGGTTGAGGATAAACACAAGAGTTCTCATTACAGCCCCCATATCATTCAGTTGCTTGCTCAGAAAACTGTCACAGTTTCCTTCACATCCACCGTTACCTTGGTGCCTGCTAGATCCAGCCATTTACTAAAACCAAAAAGGGTCAGTGTGAGTATAACAAAAAAACCATCACGTACTAATGAGGAAGATAAACACTAAGATATTCTTACTCATTCACTTTAGCTAAAACTAGGACACTGTCTGAAATCCTAACCATTATGGTAATGTCACTTATGCTTAAAGAATACCCTAACCTCTAAAGTTATCTAAACCGACCTTTGATACCAACTATAAGGCCCCATCCTTAAACCTTACATAATATTGAATTAAATGAGTAATTCACATTGAGGATCTTTTTAGGTTTAGAGTTTTAGAGAATTAGGACACAACTATTACATCTCAAAAGATTACAAAGTAGTCGCTTCTACTAAATTTCCACAAAATAAAAACTCTTTAAAAGAAGAATGTATAGTTCCATGTTTTAGGTAGCATGACTTTACCTTGATCCCATCCTTGACCCTATTCCATGCTAAGTCCTGTGAAAATTATATCAAAAACTTGGCATGAGCATAAGAAGCTCAGTAAGGGATACACAAATAATGAAAACTGTTAGTTTTTCAAAACAAAAAGTAAACCATGAATACTTTATCAATGTAATACTTTTCACCTACATGAAGTAGTAAAAACTCTTCATTGAATAAAGTATCATTACTTACCTTTTTGTAACCAAATGATTACCATAAAAATCCACATAACATATATAAAGGTAACTTGGTACATAAACATACTTAAGTGGAATAACCATACGGTCGACTCCAACACATATCACTTAATGGAATAGTCATACGGCCAATTTCCATACATACTTAATGGAATAGCCATACAGCCGACTTCCATACCCAATACATTGGAGGTTATAACGTAACCACCTGTCCTGGTATTCACGGCACCACCCGTCATATGGTTTATAACGTAACCACCCGTTAAAATGTACAAGTACCAGTATAAAATCATAAAACATAAAACCAATATAAAGGAATGATAACATTTCTACATTTCAATCACAATATATCATAAACATATTGACATAATAGAATCCTTTTTCAAAACCATTTTCAATACCAAAATGCATAAAAGAGTATATGGTATTTATTTTATTCTAAAAACATTACGGCTTGTTGAGAAAGCCAAAGACCAAATAATTCTCGCGGCGACGGAAAAGGTCGTTGTCACCACGTACGTTAAAAAAACATTCCTTTTTGTCGTTTAGTAAAACGCTTCGTCAAAAAAGATTCCTTTTGAATAAAAGTAAAAGTCAAAGGGGTTTATACACCGTATAAATGAAAGTTGTGTATAAAACGAAATATTCCTCAATGAAAGGAGATTGAGACGAAGTCCCTTACCTCAGGTCTGACTTGACTCGATCATTATTTAACGTCCTGAATAATAAACGTGAGTTAATTTCTACTTGATTAAGAACCTTTTTAGAGTTAATTATTCCTTTTATATCACTTATTTCCATGTTATAAACATTATGTAACTATTTAAGTTAATAATGTTTGTTTTGTCGATATTTGGTTCTTAAGTCGAAAGTGGACTTGTTACAATTACATGTTATTCGTGTGGTCAAAGGTTCTTTATATCTAGAATGAAATTCCTGATTTGAATATCATATATATCATATATATCCAGAATATACATGTATTTATAATATTACATAATCATTTAGAGGTAAGAAATGAAATGCACCGTTCATGGAGACGGTAAGCCTTACGTACGCATGAACGCTACTTTCATTTCATTGTCATATTAATTGAATTAAAACTAAATGAGAGGTATGTATATTTTAATTCCATAATTATATTCATCATTTAGATATATCATTAATTATATATATCCATTATATACATGTACTTTTAATAGTACATTACATTTGGGGATAAGAAATGAAATGCACTGTTCATGGAGACGGTAAGCTGTACGTACGCATGAACGCTACTTTCATTTCTATATCATACATTAATGGAATGAAATAATAATTATATAGAGGTATATTATAATTCCAGTATAAAATCATATATAATAACTTTAAATCCATCCTTTAGACATCCCACATATGGCATTAACGAATCACATCACTTTGAGGGGGCGGTAGTCCGCACTTCCTAAAATGAAGATATCGCCTGTACAAATAATGTAAGCCATAAAGGTAAGAGACTAATGAAAAATACAGAAGAATAAGTATAACATAAACATATTATATATCATATATAAAAATAGTGATATCATAATGGCCACTTTTGAAGGTGTTAAATGAGAATTGAACAATCATCGTTTCGGGAGGCACAATTTTGCCATCCACGGAAACTGTATGTTCTTTAACCATTTTATGTAGTTGTGTGAGAGTGTAGCTCGAATAAATCATATAACAACATCCTAGTATATTTAAGATACTGGTGTTGTTACAAAAGAAATAAATAAAAAGTGTTTAGGGGGTTGGAGAAGAAAAATAAAACAGATGAACATGAGAGAATGAATTACCTTTAAAAGAGTAACTCCTTTTAATTTGAGCCTAAAGGCTTCCTTTGAAAGGATTCTGCCCAAAGGGAATCCTCTAGGATGGGGATAGGGGTGTGGAGAGAGTAAATGGGTAGGTGTTGGCCGAGCCAAATGCTTGAGGAGTGTGTGAAATGAGGTAGAGGTGGGGGCCTTTTATAAGAGGAGAGGAGGGGCACTTTTGGAAAGTAAAGAAATATTACATTATTTGAAAATGTGTTTCGGTTTTAAAAGGACCCACATTGATATAATTCGTTGATAAGGTTATAAGGTTAATAAATACACCCATCCAATAAGTTTTGGACATGTGTAGTTCATAGAGTTTACATTATCTTTCCATTTTATTTAAATCGTCAAATAATGATGCCATCGCTGCATCATTATTATGTCATAAATAATTTAATTTATTTAATGTCTAAAAATTATAAAAAAAAATACTATGATGTAGGAAATCTTTTTATCTTTCCAATGACTATTTATAATCAAAAATATGATCTTTATAACCCCATGAAAAAAAATTGTTTTCGTAAAACATATTATGTTTGTGTCATTTTTACTTTTACATTAGATAAAAAGTTATTTATGTCATTTCCCAACAAAAGTGTCTCCATGGGGTCCCCATGTTGACCCATGGATTTTATTGGTCGGCCATGACACAACCAATTAGGTTAGGACATGTTTCATGTTCATTTCATATTATTAAAACATTATTTTTACCTTAAACTACACTAATTACCACTAATCACGATTAAGAACTTAATAAGTTACTATTCACCAAAAAAAATTAGAATCTCATTGAACCACATTTTACTTCTTAATGACAACCATGTATGTCGGATTTTTGATATTCAAAACACAATGATGGCAAAATTTCAATTAAACGGAAAATCAGTCTTTATAAGTACCACTTAGTGGTTTCATTACTCATTAAAAATTGAAGTTTTTCAGAAAATTACCAAAAATTCACCCTAAGCTATATTTGATTTTACGAATTCAAAAATGATGTCTATTTTACAAAATTTAATACATATAAGTCAGATTAATTAATTTAATAATTAATTCCCGCTGTCAAAGCAAATAGCGTGTTTTTATGAAACAATAAGTATCAAAAGATTGACACTAGTTTAAGTCTGATTTCAAAGTGAAATTAATTCCAAAGACCACTATTGGATTTAATGGTAAAAATATATTCTAATTTAACTTTAAAACCAAATATAATCTAATCATATAAATAAATTAGATTAAAAAGGGGTTTTGAATTAAAATACCACATTTTACACTATTCATTGAAAAAAATGAACTTTATCGGAAAGATACCAAAAATTTACACAAAGTAAATTTTGATGTTCCAATTCTAAAGAAGAGTTTTATTTTGTCCAAAATAATGTATAAGGGTGATCAAAACTATATTTAATGACAAGTTTCCATCAAAAGGTGATAAGTGAACCTTTAGTGAAAATTAGGGTATAAAAGCCAAAAATTGAATTCTTTCCGTATTTTAAGCCATTATCTTTTATTAGATAAATGTAAAAACATTTAAAAACATATATAATAATATTTTATTCATTTATATCCATTCCCTCCAATACAATGGCTTCATGTTAACTACCATTTAAAATAATATTATTTTATTATTAGAGTGCAACGTAAGATTCCCAAGAAACTCGTTGTTGCGTGTTGGGTACGCCATCGAGCATAGCGTCCCCTTTAAAGTCATTTCAATATTTTATTCCCAAATATGGATAAATATGAAATGTCATATTCTTTATTTACTTCAGGTGTTACAGTAATGAATAAGAAGATTTATGGATGAGTATTACAGAAATCATTCTTCAATGTTGAGCATTCAATTAACATCTTTATTAGTGAATAAATCCATTTAATCTATTTGAAAAATGTGTCTATAAGTCTTATTTAAAATGAATATTTAATCTCATTAATTAGAGTTGTCTATCTCTTTTTATTACTCATTTACATAGGTGGGGTCCACATTGTCCGCTGAAATGATTTTCTAAATTGATTGATTTTTAACGACTTTAGATGGATGAATTAGCTCTTAGTAGAGATGATAATGTCATATCCCATGAAAATAGGAATCTTAAAAAATAAATCACATATATTTAATTGATATTTGAAATGTTATTTTTGAAATAAAAAAGTGATTAGAATCCCTTAATATTATAGAATTAAGAAATTTTGAAGTTTTATCCCATAAAACACCATAATTCAAAAATTCATGAAAATACTCTAATATTGTTAATTTTCAGTGATTATATCTTTGAAAAACAAATGAGTAATAACTAAGGAATTATCTCTTTCAGTTTACCACCTAAAATATGAATCTGGATTATGTAGAATAAGGTTCTTTTGTAATTTTCATTCTAGTATCTATTATTCCTAATTTTTGTTGATCAAGTTAGAAAGGATCAGTCATATAATCAAAAATATGTTTATATGATGTTACAACTCAATTATTTTGAGACCACTGAGTTTGAAATGTGAATTAGTTTTATTTTTATAGTTTAGATATAACATGGTCATACATTTGTCTTTTCATAAGTAACTATTTAGTTCCAACCACCAATTGAGATAGGTTGTTCATCATGGGATTTTAAAAATAAATAAAGTGTTTAAAAAAATTAAATAAGATTTTCATGAAAATAATTATTTCATAGTATGATTCATGGTTCCTCACCTTTCTGTAGGATAATGTAAAGCATCCTTTTCTTGATGTTATGGTACAAAAATTACTAATTACCATGAAAAAGGATGAGAAGGTATTAAATGATTTTGTAACAAGTTAATAAAGTATATATAAGAGACAATATTTTATACATATGATAATGGAATAAACCAAAAACTATTGTCTTAATAAGTCAATATACATAAACTTAATAGGATGGAAGGATTATAAAAATGCAACATTCATGAAATTTTATTGATACACGGTATTGTAGTCATGAATATATCTGGATGAGAAACCATGTTTATATCCTATTTTAGGAAATCCTTACACAAGCCCATGAAACCATGTTTACTATGAGAATAGCTAATAATCCATAAACAGATTGAAAATATTAACAAATGGTAAAAAAAATAGAGTTCATTATTTTGACTCTTGTAGTACATTTTGTTGGCTCATGTTAGAATCATATGACATTAGTGAATTTATTATAAAATAATTTATATCTAGCCTCAATATACATGGATGTATTTTAAGAGTAATATTGTTTGTATTTCATTTCTAAAAATTTTCAAGTGTAAGTAGGTGAGACATCAATAATCGGACTAAGCAGAATGATGAGAAAATTCAAAAGATTCTGATGATTGGAAAGAGGATTCTGACATCTCAATGTCAATTTTTTTTTTCAAAAACCTCATCAATGAAAGAAAATTGTAGCTTCTCATATTTTTTAATGAATATCGACAATGATTTTTCATCATCTTTATTTAATGAAATGAATGTTGGGTGCTTTGTACAATGTCCTTTTTGATATGTTGGAATATGTTGGTGATGTGGAATTTTTTATCTCTTCTTCCAATCTTAAATTCTATGAATAATGTATTTCATGTATCTCAATTTAACTATTACCAACCTAATAATAACCATGTGTTTCTAGAGGACCATATTGATATTGAATGGGATGATATATTGATTCATGTGACTGTATGTATTTTGTATGGCAAATAAATGATATTTCATGAAAAACTGATCAGTTTAGTGTTGGTTTATGGAATCTTGGCCCTATTAAATAAGATAAATGAAAGTATAGAAATGAAAATTTATTTATTTTTACTCTTATCTTATATTACAGCAAGGTCATTATAATTTATTTGGATAATATTTCTAATGTTAGGGAGATTGATACATCACTATATTCAACTACATAAATTTTTATTTATGTACCTTGAACTTATAAAATGCATGTTCATATTTCGGGATTTGTTTGTAGTTTTAGTCATGTTTTAGAGGAGTTTTAGGAGGATCACAGTTTGTTCATGGTTAATAGAAACCATGAACCACCGCTTAGAAACCATAAAACCTGTTTTATGATTCCATATAAATGTTCTTAGTTTGGACAGACAATTATAGTTCAATTGAAAAAATGTAACAAGTATCAGAGTGTAAATAGTGGTTTTCACACACTTTGAATAAATATGACGAATGATACGAATGGTGATTCCTTGAGATACTACAACCACATGTTTGTCACACAGTCTGCAAAACCTTACAACGTAACTGTGACTCATATAGTTAACACTTGGAATTTTGAGGATCTAATCATAATTAATTCCTAAAATCCAATTTAATCACCCAATCCATAATGATTTAATATTTTTATTCTGACCAGAGGTTAAGAGATAAATTCCATTTATCTATAAGTGAATCATATATGAATAAAATATCAATGTAGATCTAGATTCATTGGTAACTCAATTCTATTCATTTTTTGTCATATATATTTTCTCCTCCTCTCTCATGGAAACATATATCTAGTATATATTGGATAGATTTGTTTCCATGAATTTATATATGTTGATATTTGAAAAATTATATTGATTTTAGGAATAACCAATCAAATATCCAAACTGTTATTATGTTACTCTTCATTTTCCCCTATCATCGATGGGTAGGTCATATCTCTATCATATCTACCTGGCATAGAATGTGTAAGATTAGATTTTATTAATTTTTTTCCTTATAATTGTTGTTAAAAATTGGTGTAAATATCTATGGAAAACCATTTTTGGTTATAACATTGTAGAATTGTTAAATTGTATGGATTTCTATAAAACAATCTTTTTTAATAGTTTTGAAAAGTTAGTTTTAAAATAATGGTATTTTTTTTATTCCTAAAAGAATGATGGGGGAATGAATTATATATATATATTTGGTTTAATTTGAAAATATTTACTTAGGTTTTCCATGGATTCTTGACATGAATTATTTTTATTAACATGGCCCTAAATAAGGGGCCTCTACAATTTGGGTAAAAGGACATGACCTTAGATAAAGGGAATGTTCTATTGAAAACACATGGAAATTGTTTAATATTTGGTGACATTATAGGTCAACAATTTACATATCATAAGTATGGAATAATCCAATGAAATGAATGTTTTTGATTGTGTGGAAGTAAGTATTGGGTATTTTAAATTATTAAGAAGTTCTCAAATGGATTTGATTATTTTGTTCCGTGGAATATTTTTCTAGTTTTAATATAATTTTGTTAAATGATTTTTATTTTTTTCAATATGAAATTTAATAATCAGATATGTTCCTAGTGGTATGAGTTTGGAATTATTTGGGTAAATAATAACGTATTTATAATCACACATTATTTGGGAACAAATTTTTTATATAGATTAAATCTACTATAAGATGGGTAATGGTGGGGTATCTTAGTTTGTTAGTGGTTCTAATGCTTTTGTAGAATGGAATTTGGATTTGGGGCTTGGATATGGTTTTAATTTTTTATCTTGGTTTAATTTTACAATCTTCAGATGAAATTTTATTTTAGACTCTTCTATTGGATGTTTTTCAATTCCATTAAAACTCTAATATTATTTTTTATTATTAGGTTTACATTTTTTATTGTTTACTCATCCATCCTTGAGAGTATTTCATGCTTATTATCTATATTTTTTTGGTTGTTTTCATAAAATGGAAATATCACCACCAATAATTATTTTAATATGTTTCCATTAATATCATGGATTTGGTGTCTTGGGAATGACATGTAAAGCTTATATTACCACTACCTCTTCCAAAAAATGGTTGGTGGGTTTGATGTTACCCTTTCATTATATTAACAATCACAATGCCATTATGTCCTGATATTAGATACAATTAATTTTAGAATGGTAATGTTCTCTTCATACCCAACCCTTCAATTTATTCAAGTGCCATGCATAAATCTAAATTTATATTATGAAAATTAATCCATGGAATGTTTTCCATATTTTGTGTCCCCCCATTAGAGATAAACAATGATAGAATTAATCATGGATGATTTATCATATAGAAATATATCCAATCATCTAGATTACTATTTTGTTCCTCGTGCTAAATTATTATTAAAATTTATTTTTTTCATGGATCCCAAAAATAAGGAACTCTATGATGGATACTGGTATGAATTCTTGTAAAAGCTATCATGGAATTCATTACACCATATCTCCCCAAAAATGTTAGATTCACCTCTAATACAATGTATAAAACATTTATAGTATCTATATTTGGGAATTTGTATTTTTTCTTAATTAGTTTCATTTTTATGAATAGAGGTTTGTGGTCTCTTTATTTGAAAAAAACTCAATTCTTTCATATCCATCTTATTAAAATATTTTAATGTTAAATCCTAAAATTGTTCTCTAGTATTGATTATCCCCAGAAATAATTTATTTCAACATTTTCCTTTCCATTATGATGTTTTATGTATTTTTATTCTTGTTGAAATACACATTTATTTTTATATGTCTCATTTATCCCCATAGACACTTCATAATGATCAATAATTAATTTAGTCACTCATTAGAGACATTTTTTACTATTATTTTCATATGTGCACAATATTTTCACACTAAAAGTTTTTCACAAGATGTTCCCGGTGAATTACCTTTTCCCATAAATTATTATACTAGTCATGGAAACCATGTTATTTATTTTTTCTATCAATATTACATGATATTTTAGAACATATAAAATGATTTTTAGTCATAATAGTGATTCATTTTTTATAAATTATTTCATGAAAATTGATTTTTTAAAATGTATTTGTTAAATTAAACCAATTATATTATTTCACTCATGAATTTAATATTTCATTGGCTATGGTAGTTTTAAATATTATTTGGTGTGAAATCATTTAAGAGATTGTAAAATATAATATTTGTTAAAAATATTTTTATTTATTATCCCTATAGAAAAAAATCTACATCTTGATCTTCTATAATTATCATTATTGGTATTCATTTATCTTTAGAATCAGAGTTCTAAATGGTTGGTAAATAATATAACTCATTATAAAATTATTTATTTTTCATAAATATTTCCTTGAAACCCTTTATGAATCCTTATAAATTCATAATATAAGGATTTTCACTTCTATATTAATCCAACATTTCCTTTTTGAACGTTTCCTCACTTCATCTCTTCTACCAATATACATAAGACTTCTATAATTTTCATACACCAACATATTATACCCACAAATATTTCCATGTATATAAACATCCGTTAACACAATTATTAACAAATAAATTCCATTCTTTAACTAAAAAAAATTGTATGGACCATTTTGGATGCATTATATTATTATATTATACAATTATTGTTTTTGGTAACAATTAAATATATTAAAATTTTACAAATAAATGTCTCCACCATTAATGATCTTGTGGATTTTTTGTTAATTTATCAAATGATATTTTTTAATATTTTGATATTAAATTTTATATAGATTCCAAATTTCTATGTTTGAATTAGAGTTCAAAAAATTCTTATTAAATGAATTATTTCACACATCCTCTGATTCAAATATTATGTACTAATCAATCATTAGCTTAATGACCTAACCATTAGGTATCATATAGACAACCAGTAAAATATAATCACGATATTTTATTATCTTAGATTTAAACTATCTCTAAGAATCTTTATAATTTTATTTGACATTTTTGAGTTCTATTAACTTAAGGGACCCTTATTTAATAACTTAGCTAAAATATATTCACATTAATGTATTTTTTAGAAAAAATAGTTAATTTTAGAATATCATTCATTAAAAGGTGATCTATATTGTTCATTTTTTTATTTTTTAGGGGTTACTCCATGTTTATATAACATTAACTTATACTACATGGATCTATCATGCATGATAATAACATTGAATTCATATACTTTGTTTGATAATATATTCTCCATTATGTCAACATCTTCCTCTTGATATTTCATTTCAATTATATGTTACTTGATATAACTAAATATATTTATAGAAAATTAGTTAGTGTATTTAACAAAATGATATTTGAATTTATGATAACATTAAATATGTTATTCAGTGAACTAGTTTTCATCCTTGATTGATAATGATTCATTATATGAATCATAATTAATTTATTTAACTTGATAAATACAACTATTAATAACCACAGCTAGGTGTTGAACCTATTTAATCATTTAATTGTTCTTTATTATAATTACATGTATATTATTGTTCTATTTTAGAGACAAATAAAAACCCATAAATGATTATAACATTAATTTATGTATTATTTTTCATATAATTATCTTTTAAAATAATATAATTTCCTCATCATATATATTCCTCATAGAAAATGTTTATTCAATTCATGGTAGATCCATTTTGAATAAAACATGAGATGTAATACCAATTAAATAAGATATTAATTTTTTGAGGCACCCTATGAGATGAGGGGTAAATCGGGTGTGACTAATATTTATTCATTTTATATACATCAAAATTTTACACACATAAATTCTCACATAAGTTTCCAGACCTTTCTAAAATGTTCAATATATAGAGGGTTTTTTTGAATATTCATATCCCCTTACAAATTATTGAAATGGAATTAAAATAAATTTACAATGAAATATCATTATATGGTGAGTCCACATCATTGATATACAACTCCTTTCCCTGATAATTTATATACCACGGGTCACAAATATTTCGTCATAAATAAATTATGTTACAACTGGAATCTTCGCAGTCCTAGCATCATAGAGCCATAGTATTCTCTTGAAAGAGACCTAATTGAAATTACATATTCTTTCTATCCACTATATTAATACAAGAACAAATACATTAATAAACATATTTTCCCCACGTTTCATCTATAAATAATTATGGGTATCTTTATCTCACCTATTAAACTAGTTATTCATTGATATTGGTATTTTATAGTATCAATATATAATATCATCTTACATAAAAAATACTTCAAAAATGATAAAATTATGATCTTAAATGATCTATATCAATATATTAAATTAGAATAGATCAAGTATATTATAATAAATAATATTACAATATTCACCCACTTGAATAAGTAGAATATAAAAAAACTACAACATCTCGCTAAAATTTACAATGATCAACATGAGATTCTATGTGTAAAAATAATTTTCATTATTATTTTAATTATGATTAAATAGAATACATAACTTCCAAAATCTCATTCAAAAAACATCAATAAATTTTATAATTTATTTTTATTTTTTATTCATATTTTAATTGGATAATATTATGGTATATTCAAACACATTATTTAGATTTATTGAAATAGCGTTCTCGACAATATTAAGTCAATGACTTATCACTCCAACATCATGCTATAAAAAACAACTTAAATTAAAAAATGATTGAATATTTAATACTCACCAAAATATTTCATGAACACAATATTGTTCTAATCAAGTCACAAAACATTGCATCATCTTTTGATATTTTTATTACTACCATTAGTTATATTTATTTGAAACAAATTGTGATTCAATATCATTCTTGAAAACATAACATTATGAAGTGAATTTTAAAATTAAAATCCAATTAAATAATTGTATTTTTATTTTAATTCAACTTATTTATTTTATTATATATACTAGTATTTATCCTTGTGATATTATACGAACATTCATTGGTTATTTTCACATATTATTAAAAGATAATTTATTTTTTTATTTAAGGGTAATTTTTTCACAACATATTTTATATTTCCCTTATTCCTATTATTAAACTTCAATATCTCTCCTTATATCACACCAAAGATATGAATAAAAAAATTATATATAAATAAAGTTCATTTCCTCTATTAAATTCTAAATCAAGGTGTTAAATTAATCCCCTGATGATAAACCGAGTCGTATATTCAACCCATAACAAAATTAACAATATTTTTATAGAATATATTTATTAAAAATAACATCATTTAGCACGAATCTAAATTTCACTACCATCTAAAATGCTCCCATTTTTATATAGATAACTACATCAACATTATCATGCATTTTAATGTTAACATATATTTCATTCTCCTAATTTTGTATCTAGAAATACCTAAAATTTTACATGAAATATCACTTGAAACATTCTTCATGAACATCATGATATTCTCATGATCCTTAATTATTGATCACATATCTTCCAAAAAAATCAAGACTATACAATTATAATGGATTTAAAGTCACAAAGGAAGAAACTATAGCATCATATGGATGAATATGACAGAAAATAAATAATGTTTTTAATTATAATATGGTTTAAATATACTAATGTTTGGAATATTAGAAAAATATTAACTCCCATCAGTTTTTAGGTTAATATTCATTATATTAAATGATTTTTAGAAAACAACTAGATGGTATAAAAATTTAACAGAACCACCCCAATCCACTTGTGTTTTATATATCCCCACATGATTCTTCTCTTCCTTTCAACTTATTCACAACCCATAATTTCAAATAAAAAATAAAAAAACTAACACTAAAATACTTTTCAAAATGGCCCTTATGACTACTTCATTTGATCCTGGTGTGTACACCTGTTAAAAGGCTACTCTTGTGGGTAATATTATCTACAATATATTTTAATGACATAGTAAATTTAATTTCATTATATAAATAATGTTGACCAAATCCATATAATCATAGATATCATTCTCAAAAATACATTTATACTCATTATAAAAAACATATCATCAACTATATATTTTATTATAGAAATTGATATTATATTGAAATGATAATAAAAAATAGATTTAATATTCATCCAAGAATAGATATTTTCTCAATATTTTTATTCACTGATGTATTCACCCAAAAAATTGGCAGTATTCAATAACTACATGAGATATCTAAACATTAAATTTTATCATGTTGTAGATATATTTCCTCTAAAACTAATAAATATAATTCTCTCATAATAAAACAATTTTAAACATAATTATATATTAATTATAATTCATATATAAAGTAAATAATTCTTCAAGTAGCAAACATTTAACCATTTGTAATAATATAATAAATCCCCAAATTATAGTAAATTCATTCACTAATCTCTTCATTTCAATTTATATCACATCAATTATAGAAAAAACCAATATCTTCTTAATTTGGGCTTACCCATTTTAAAAAGAATCAATATAATAACAACATGAATTGTTTTTTCTATAATATTATTGAAAAAATTTACAACCATAAATGTACGTCCTATACATCTTCAATCCAACTAGTGTGCCAAGATAAACGATTGATTTATCTCTGCTAAATAGTTCATATGATTTTACATCTAATGTAGGCCATAATATATAAAATATATTGTATATTTTTTTAATTTTTTTATTAATATAAAATTTTGTTAGATGCATAATATTTACAGAACACTATTCTAAAAAATATATTCTAATAATTGATAATTAATTATGTAAAATGATTTCCTTTATATAAATATTATTTCTAATTATGTTAAATTTCATTAATATAGGATACCATTTATTAAATAATTGTCATATTTCTACACATTGGATACTTCTGAAAGAAATAATTTAAATATTTCTTTTCATTTCAATTAGTTTTTAGAAATTCATGATGATAATACATGATTGATTTTAAATAAATAATAATAATATATGTATGTATTCAAAATACATTTAAATGAACAAAAAAACATAGATTATATATTTCTATTCTATAAAATGATAATTTATCCATTCAGAAAAGTCCCAATGTCATAGATGCCACAATATTATTAATGAATTTAGACTAAAACATTTATTTAATTGCAAATTATTTTATAATAAAAAATTTCATTACATTCATTTAATGACTAGAGAAATCATTTGGAAACATCCAATTAAATTAATATCATAAAAAAAGTAAGTAAATTGTAAAATTATTCAATGAAATATATATTATTAATTTATTTTGGAAACCAAAATCATAATACATTTTCTATCTAATAATGAAATATCTATAGGTTAAATATTTTAGATTTTTGAAAAAATAAATTGATTTTTTTCAAAAATAATATATAGTTTTATAATAATAGAATCAACAACATAACAATTATTATTGATATGAGAAGTAATTATTAAATTTTTATTTTGTACTTTATTGTAAATAAACATTCTTTTGATTTTTCACAATATTCATAATAGAACAAAATGAAAATTTATTTACATGCGTATAATTGACAAAAGTCAAAGTACCTCAATGAATTATTAAAATATATTAAATTTCAACTAAATCCTTGGGCATGTACCCAAAATAAAAACTCTCTACACACACTATATAATTTATTTTATATGGATAGTTTCCAATAATTAATTTGAACAATATATATTTTTAAACCAGTATGTATTCAAGTTTAGTAATTTTATTAATAATTGTTTTTGGAATCCAACCCGACATTTTTTAACTTCCTTATAATTAAATTTTAAAAATATATAACATTGAGAACAATTTTAATGATTATGACCAGAATTTAATATTATAATTATACATGAATCATTGTAACATTGGATAAAATAGAACGGTGATAAAAAAATAAGAGTAAGAAGGATTAATATTATTGATATTTGAAAATAAAATTTCAATATAGAGTTTGATAATAACTAGAATTTCTATTTAACCCCCCCCCCCCATTACTTTTCTTGTAATGAAATTCAATGTGAATTTTATATTTATCCTATATATGATCCATTTTATATGAATTTTAACATGTATTTCGATTATGAGGTATTAGGAATTTTGAAAAAGTTTTTTAGATGTTTAACATGACTAAGTGGTCTTTAGGGTTCATTTTTTGTAGTCAATGTAAGATCCATTAATTAAACATCCAAAAAATAACATAAATTGTAGAAAAAATGTAATCAATTTAATATTAAGACTTGAAATAAGTATGTTAAAATAATTTCAAAAGTGGCTGATTCCTAGGAAGGGATAACTAAAAATATAATTTTATAATACTAGAAATCATTTCCCTATAATATTGATTATATAGATCTTTGAATAGATATTCAACATGATCTTATAATATTTGTAACCTAGGTAATGGAAATATAGTAAAGGGGAGGACAAACACCCAACAAGGAAAAATAAAATTCTGAAATATTTAGTTCAAAATCATTAAGTGGATCTAAATTAAAATATAAATAAATTAATATGAAATCATACGAAAATGTATAAGAACTATAAAATTAGTTCTACACACATATTATCACTGAATGATACTTAAGGTAGAATAAAATATATGACATGGATTAAAATTCATATCAATAATTATAAAACATTTGATCACAATATTAAATTTATGACCACATTAATATCATGGAATTATCATGAAAACATAGAATTTTTTAGAAAAAATTACACCATGTAAAATTTTAATATTATGATAGTCATCTATGGAATGCATCATAACATTAAAAATATGAAAACATCTAACACCAAAAAAAGTTATAAAATATTTTTTTACCAAAACCATTATTCCTAATCCAGTGTGAATAAACTCATAAGTCACTAATTAAAATGAGAGAAAACCCATCATGCTCAAACATGTATTAACAAATCCATAATATTCTTGACCGACTATATCGTTTGATATAATCATATAAAAAATGATGTTATAGAAATATAAAACCACAACCATGAGAATGTATACATATTATTTCTATATAAAATATATCATCATAATAACTTAAATTACCCATTGAAGAATAATAGTTTTATAAAAGATACAAAATAACATGATTTAATCAAATCATTGGATACAAAATTTTTATTATCCAAAAGGGTTTACAATGTAATAAAATATGTGAAATCACATAATGAGAAAAATATCATTTTATTATAATGAGAATAAATTTGTGTCAACTATTTTTTTTTTGAAAAAATTTTGCAATCATATTTATAAAAGTCATAGTTAAAAGTCACTTTTAATAAAGTAAATCTTTTCTAAGGGAAATGTAAAAATTATTCTAAAATCTAGAAATTCCATTTTTTTTTTAATTTTAGATAATAACTTTTTTAATTGGTACGATTTGTAACCAATCATGGCTCGTAGTCCCATAGGTACAAAGCCCAATACACATCCTTGAAAGCTCGTTGACCTGACAACCAAAAAAATACCTCTCTGGTAGTTACATAAATGTTTTATCCAAATCACACAACCAATTATGTTGTTGAGAAATAAATGAACAATTAATACTATATGGTGTCTAGTATCGTTGGAAAATTCATACCCACTCATTTATCCAATTTAATTGTCTTTCATGGTGGTTTCATTAAACTCTAAACCTTATCTAGGAATGCAGTTTGTTATCTACACCTTTTCCTCTTTTCCCTCCAACAAAAAATCTTCTGATTTCCCTATTATCAAGCGCCAGTACCGATGAGGGACACCTCTTGCACCAACTCTATTTTCATTGGGGAAAACCCTCATACAATTTAGTTTCTCATTATACAAACACTACTGTCTGACACATCCAACCATAAGAAATTTCATCCACTTTTACTGAACCTTCCATCTAAACTATCAGGATAATTTGAATCAACACTGATGTATTCCACATTATTAGAACCTCTTTCTACTATATCATCCCCTAGAAGAAACTGATATCCCTTAAAGAAATATGTTTATACTGGGACATGAACTGGTTTTTTGAATACAGGATTATTGGGTTGTTTTAACCAATATGTTACAATCCCAACTACAATAAATGAATAGAATACATGACATGTAATTTGAATTATTTAAAAAACTATTTTACCTATAAATTATGATATAAATCACAATAAAATGTCCTTAAAATTTATTTTCAATAAAAAATTATTTCATTTATATAAATGATATTGATTTTTATTATCCATTATATTTACCCTTTATTTATATTAGTTTGATTTAGCCTCATATATTAAAATTGAAAAATATGAAATACTTATTTCAGAGAAATATTCATATATAAATATTTTTTTACTCTTTATTTGTAACAATTATATTTATTTATTATATCTTTTTAATATATTTTCCATATCATAGGTTCATAATATTAAAAGTCAAGATTCATAAAATTAGGATTTAAATTATTTTTTCTTTGAAAGATCACAATTTTATCAAAAATAAATGTTCTATAATTGGATAATTATAATAAAATTAAATTTTATAATTACATTACATGTTATTTTTAGTCACAGTTCATAAATTTGAAAATGGTGAAGTTATAGTTCATATTTTATTATTGAAATTGATTATTTAATTTATAATGTTTTTAAAATTATTTTTATTGAAAATAAGAACATTAATGATACATATTACATAAAATTATAAAATATACTAAAAATATATATTATTTACATGCATTATTGGATGAAAATTTAAAAAATACACATGTTTATTCGTTGAGGTGGAATTCTCCACAACACATGTATCAAATTTTTATTTTTGTATTTAAGAAGGGGTGAATAATTTATTTATCATCATTATAATAACAAAATAGCATAATTATTTTAGAAATATTATCATTTTAAGATGGTGGAAATAAAATTTACAAAGAGTCAATGAATAAAAATGAATAAAAATAATAATGAGATCTTTAGTAACTTATAAATATCTCCTTTGATTATCACCAATGTGATGGGGATTAAACCATTTTTGGGTTGTCATTCAAAAATTAAAAAACCCAATAAATGTATATAAAAGTGTGTACAAAAAATAATATTTATATTATGGAATAAACATTGGGGTTTTTTAAGTTAGGGGGTGTGAGTAATATAGTTTAACTTTTATAGATTAAATTGAGTGATATTTTCATAAATCCCTAAAAATAAAATAATGGGAAGTCACACTCAAGAGTAGTGACCCTAAAAATGATAAATAATTAATTATATGAAATGTAGGGTTGATCTACACATACACCTTCCACAATGAATCATGTTTAAAAAATGTAATGACATTTACCCCTATGGACACTCAATTTTAACATTATATTTTTCATCATAATAAATATTTCTTACCATGGAATGTTACCTTCATTCATAAAAATCATATTACCATATCTAGTAAAATTAGACCCAATGACTCTAAAAATAAAATCCAAATTATGAAATTAAACTCCTATATTAATTGATAATAAATCAAAAAACAAACATACAAAAACACAATTTTTGTAAAAAAATATAATTTTTAATCGAAGAGATTCATGATTACTATTGAATTACTAATGAAATGGTTTTTATGAATTCAAAAAATAATTATTTTTCAAACATAATTTGAAACAGCCACACCCCAGAAGCCTAGTTTTAGTGCATTAACTTATTACATATGCGTGATTACATGGAATCAAATAATGAAGGACTGATTAGTTTAGTTGTTTTGGACAACTATATTACATAAATTATACCCATACAACATTGGTAAATTGAAAATAAACCATGATACATAATAAAATGAAATGAACAACATCCTTAAAACTCATTCAAAGGATTCCACTTCATAACTTTGGGAATGAAAAAGAATCATTGTGAGATAAAATACTTTGTAAGTGTAATTATAGTAGAACCATTGAATAATAAATGAAAATAATCAATATGGAAAGGTAAATAACTAATCACACCTGAAATATAAATTTATAGATAAGGAATAATCAAAATTGCAATGTAAATAACTAAACCTCATGACATTTAATCAATGAACTAAGAATTAAATTTATCTTTAGATAATGTCAGTGAAAGAATATAATTATTAATAATAAAAATAGAATTATATATTAATGAAATTATTTATTATTGGACACCATGTTTCATAGGTACATGGTACAATTACCATCAATATCATTCATAAGACAGTTTATAATATCAGGATGACATCAAACTGTTTTGGCCAACAAAATCATCCCACGAAACTACCGATTCATCAAGGGGATTTATTTTAATAGCCCCCAACCCATGTATTGCTAGAAAAAATTATTCATTATATGTATAACAATGAATTTATATTCATGAAAAATGATCCTTATCAAATATCCAAATTCAGAAAAAGATATTGATTTACCAATATTTCTCCAGTTTATTAAATAACTATAAGGTACAAACCGAATGTATTAATGGAATATAGTTTCTAAAAAAATTATACCCATGAAAAAAAATTCTATTTAAAAATTTTTTTATTTCAAATAGAATATGGCCATAAATAAGTTATTTTTTTAAGAGAATGTTAAAAATCACAAAATAAAGTGAGCTTTAAATTATATATTTTACGACATGGAAATTTTAAATTCAAACCCCTTGGATGATAAAATTCAAAAAAAATATAAAATACAATTAATTATGAGAAAATCAGGATAATAATTTACAAAGGGGAATTATATACAACAGGTTAAATTAATTTAGTTCATAATAATAAATTAGTCTCAAGCCAATGTAAATTAGGATGAAATCCATTACCATATGATTCATTTTGGTAGAATTCACTTTAACCTCCTGAATGATGGTTTTAATAATTTTAGTTAATTATTAGAAAATCATTATAATATTTATGTGATCAAATATGATAATTTTGGTAATATATTATTTTCTTTTTGTTAGTAATATTTCATTATTTTAACTATTTAGGGTATTAATTTCTAAGTTTCTCAGGTATGTATCAACCTGAATTTTTTTCTTCTTTTTTCGATCATGATTTCAAAATCTCAATGATGTAAACCATTATTTAATTATCATTTTAATTAATTATTTATTTATTCATAATAATACATATAATTTGTAGATATAAATAAAATACACGATTCATGATGATGATAAGACAAACATACACATGAATATTGTTTTATTTTCATATTAAAATAATGAAAAGTAAATAATATATATATATATATATATATATTATAATTCATGTATACTAATTATAGCAAATATATAACATGTGTTGATTAAAACCATAATTTATGGATAGAATTTTTTTGGGTATGCAAGTCTTATTTTATTTATTTTTATCTATATAAAGTTGTTAGGAATGTTTTTGGAGAGTTTGGATGGTTTTGGAGAAGGATTTGGGGATCTAGTAAGATTGAATGGATTTATCACGGTTAGTTAAAACTATGAAAGTTATCCAGGAAACCGTTCAACATGGTTAGCGGGCTTCTACATGGTTGGTGTACGAATTGTCTAATTTTGTGTGCCAACCATTTGTGGCTCCCTATAAGGTTGTATAAGGTGAACAGTTAGCGGACAATTTTCCTAAGCATGTGGCTAACCATTAATGATTTAAAAAGAGGGTTTTCCAAAAATGAAGGTTGGTTGAGATTAAAACTAGACACTCGATTTTCTCTCCCAAGAATTTATATCTCGAAATTTATTATTCTAAAATGTTAGGTAACCACTCCTATTAATTTTGGAAGTGTTTTGAAGTGTTTTTTGGTTTTTTGAAAGTGTATCTCACTTATAATGTCTTATTTCTGGGTATTTTATTGTTTTTTACATAGATCTACTTATTTATTGCTCTTGGTTTCTTATATCTACATCTACTGCGAATAGATCTAGGGGTTTTTTAAAATAATGATGATTTTTTGACTTTTTGTTGCTAGGGGAAGGGATCTAAGGTGGTTTTGTGGCGTTTTCAACAAGATTGGTGAATGTTTTGTGCACTTCACCACTTTCACCAAAACCCTAATGGTAGATGTATTAACTATAGAATCCCTATTTTAGAACTATAAAGTTTAATTTTAAAGTAATTTTTTTTCTTGAAATCAATGTTGATATTGATTATTGATTCTTTGATAAAATCCTTTTTGTGGTGATTTTCTTATTTTAGAGAAAATGTCATATTTTGTTCAGTGTGCTTATTTTTTGGATTTTAAAATGATGATATTTAATCAGTTGATTGGTTGGATTTATGATAAATGGTTTGAGAAAATGGGTATCACTAAAAACATTTTTTAATTGTAATGTATTTGTTGTGATGGTGGAAGATTTATTTGTCATGATTTTATGAAATTAGTTTTGGTATAATTGGTTTAAATATTTTTTGGTAAAGATATAGTATAAGATAGTTTTCAATAAGTTAATGAATTTATTGATTTTTTTTAGGAATATGTGTGGGGAATGATGTATGAAAAATATTAGTTGATATTTTGTTTTTAAATTTTGATTTAATTGTTAATGATTATGTGATTATGTATGAGTTGTATGGGATGGATAATGGACATGAAGCACCACTGTCAAAAGATTTGAATGTGGAATAAAGTACCACTATAAAAATGAGACAGGGTTGGATGAGATGTTCTACCATTTGTGGTAACATTGAGTTGTTGTGGTGTAATTATGTGTATAGTTGAATGATGTGTGTAGAAAGACAAGATGATACTGGATATGAAAATATAAATTTGAAAAATTAGTAATGAATTTTTTTGATTCTTTCCTTTCTACTGTGTTATTTAGGGTGAACTCTTATATTAGGGATGTGTTTCACTTGTTGATAATTGTTGAACTACATTATGGTCTTATATAAATTGTTATATATAAATTTTCTCAATATTTCTATCCTAGTTGTGTTAGTAGGGATGTCATTTGGGGAAAGCCTACAGAGTATTATTACTCACTCCCTACATTTTCACATGGGTTCTTTTTTAGATGTTTGATATCGGTATACAGGTAAGGTTAATTCGTCTCATTTCATTGGTGTTCATCATCATGGTTGTGTTGTTTTATGGAATCATAGCATAAGGATTGGTGTTGAGCTATGGAGTTATTTCACAGTGTTCTTTAGTAGACATTTTGAGTCCTCCACTTTGTAACAATGATTTTGGTTTTTAGTTCTTGGTTTTGATGATCTTTTGGTTTTTTTGAAAATTAATACATTATTGACATGATTCATATACCAATTTTTCTCATTGTATGATTGTTTGGTGGGTTTAATTTTGTTAAGGATAAATCATCCAGCACATGTCATGAATACCTCAATATTTATTTTCTATTATTGTCACCCTATGGATATCACCGAAGGTTGAGTAGAACATTATCCTCAATTGAAGCCAATATGAAGGGGATGTATTGTATAATTGATATCTGTTTTTTCTGTCATTTGGCATCAGTTTTCTGTTTTGGAGTTGGATTTCATTCTTGGTTTATTCCTTGAGTTTGAAAGGTATCAAGGAGTAATATTATTTAAATACAACATGTATAGCATAGAAATATGAAGAAAAACATTTTATGATGACGATCGAGTTACCAGGGATATGTGTATTGATGTTTTTGAAGACTCTTATAGGATATTGAGTCCATTGTTGTGGGTTCACACAATGATAAGAGCATGAAATGAAATTTTTAAACAAATTCCCACTAGTATTTCGAATTTCCATTGGAGGAATGATTTAATTTTTGGGTACAAATTTCTGTATTTGTTAAATATATGTATTTTTTTTTCAAATTAGTAATTTTGAAAAAAATGGATTGGTATTTTAAAAATGGGTTGATTTTCAAAGATTTGGTGGATTTTTTAATGATTGATTAACATGGAATCATTTAATTTTGGGAAGTATGGTTTTGATAGAATTCAAAATCTTAAACCTTTGGTTTCTAGAGAGTGAAACATGAATACTCTTTTGTTGCTAAAAATGGTACCACGTAGGTCTCATTCAAACCTACTAAGGGAAGCCACAGAATATGTGGTTGTACATGTACCAAAAGTGAACATAAATATGGTTCAATTCATAGTGAAAAAAATTCATTATTTAGATATAGGAAGCACTAGAGTTTAACCCATTCATGTGAATCATTATGTTTAGTTTTAGAAAAAACACCAATTTTTTTTTGTGACTTATAACCAGAGAAGGCAGACCATGTGGATAAACAAGATGAATCCAATCTTTGATATCCCAGGAACCCTAGTGGTGTTGAATTATATGTTAGAGATATACATGTTGGATGATCTTTCTATATAGTTGTGAGAGTTTGTTTTCCAGGATATAGTGGACAAGGGCATGACATGAGAGGATTGTGAGAAATTATATAATACATAATCATTCCCTCACATTTTTAGAATTTAGTGAATAACAGGATAATTCACCTTAAATAAAAATAACATGTTGGTGATAGAATATGAGGCCAAATTCATAAATTTATTCTAGGTTTCTTCCAAGGTGGTGGGTAGTACATCATTGAAGGTGAATATTTTTGAATAGTGGTAGAGTCATGAAATTCATTAAAAGATTTTGGTGCTTTGTATAACTGATTATAGATAACTGATAAATAGAGAAACACTAGATGAAAGAGACATCATAGTGACTATAGGTGGGGGTGGCATGTTGATATCCATAAGAAATTTTGGGAACAATAACATGAGAAGAATTTGAAATATGAACTCCTTTTTTAAGGTAGGAATATGAATCAGAATCTGACGGATGGACCAGTGAATCATCCTCTAAAGCCTATGTAATCTTTAGGATGTTTCCAATGTGGCTCTCTAAGACACATGATGTGATAATGTCCAGAACCAACATGATCATTCCATAATTGAAACAATATTTGGTATCTTTAATGATTTTTTCACAGGGTTATTTGGTCAGGTGTCTGTGATACTCTTTAGTGTTCTCATGAATTTTATTCCTCAAAAGTAAGAGGCCTGATGCATACCGCTCATTTCTAAAATATGATTATACTCGGTGATTCCTAGAATACCATTATTCCCCATTTGGAATGATTCAGAAGGGTAATAAAGGAAGAAGAGTGGCTAGTAAGAATGTTTTGGTAGTTGTACAGGTTGTGGTGGATGATCATCTGAGGCCATCCATGGTGAGTGGTACGATTCATCTGAATTCTACCATTATGAAAGCATTTTTGTATCACGTGAGTCCCATTATTTAATTTCAACTCATGTTTTATATTTCCTTGGTTTAAATGTGGAAATGATTCCTTTGGTGTTGAAACATAAAACTCCCATGTGTAAAAGAGAATGTCAATCCTTTCTATGAAGATCATGTTGTATAAGTGTCAATGGGTTTAGTTGATATGGGATGTCTATGTGCTTGATACGGATGTTTATGATATAATTATGAGTATGTATTGTTTGATGATGTTTATGTCTCATATCGAATTTTATGCACGAACAGTTAGTTTCAGGAGTAAGGATGGTGTCAAGAATATCTTTAGAGGATAGACAATGGTAATGGTGGGTGCAACAAGATTGATATCCCTAATTTTTGGGACAATCAAATATCAACTGTTAGTTCTATATTTGGCATCGATGGATGATATTTGGAAAAAAAGTTTCCCATCAGTTTTGAATTAGTTTTTGGATGTATGTAAAAATGATTTATCAGGGTTTCCACCCTAAAGGGAATTAGAGTGTATGATTGATCTCCTCAGGGGGACTATTCTTATTTCTCTTTCTTTTACCAGATAGAACATGAATGATTTAGGGAATTGAATGTGTAGTTTGAAGAGCTAGAAAAAAAAATTGTTCGTCTAGCCTAGAACATCTCTATTGGAAGAACATGTATTATTTGTTAAAAATACATATAGAACGCTTCATATTTGTGTAGAATATAATATGATAAAAAATTAAAATCAACTCCCATACATTGTTGACCAGTTCGATTAGTTGAGGAATGATCAGTGTTTCTCCAAAATTTACTTGCAATCAAGATATCATTGATTGAGGATTCAAATGAAGGATATTCTAAAAAACAATTTTTAGAGTAGATATGTAGATTATTTATACGAAGCATATTTTAGTGGATCTGTATATAATATTGGATGTTGTCTCTTGGAAACCACTATTGAATTTCTTCAAGATACATAGCTGCCTTGTCCTGTATGGTTATTTACGACACGTTGTTCTGGATTTTTCCTGAGTATCCTCACCAATGAAAGCATTAATGTGGAATAATTTTCCATTTTAATGAAATAAGAAATGCTAGAAGTATTTTTATGATATTATGTTCCAACTCACAAAAACACAAATCTTGGATTTTTCGTAACATTAGAAAGGGTTAGTGGTGTGTTATGATGAATCGAATTATGGTTGTGGTGTGTTCTAAAGCCATGGTATCATATTGTTGTGTATGGATCACAAAAATTTTGGTATCATGAGAAGAAATACCCAAAACATGATTTGGAGTTAGTGGTCATGGTTAATGCTTTGAAAAAGTGAAACCATTATTTCTTCGGTGATAATTCACAGTGTTTTCTGGTCATAAGATGTTGATGCATATTTAAACACAAAGATATTTGACCTGAATGAGAGGATATGGATATAGTATCACTATATTTCTTATATTTACTTGATTTAAACATCTAATAAAGGTAATTCAGTAGTGGATGCATTAATTATAAATTCATATGTTTAGTTGGAAGAAGAATCATTGAAACAATGTCAGTTCATGTCAGTCATAGATGACATGCGGTTCAATTATCAAGAATGAGGTGATATATCAGTTTTATTTATAGTATTCATGGTTCATTAATTGGTTAGATTGGTTTGAGAGGCAGAGATTCCCAATTTAGAATGAGTGGCTATAAGGTCAAAACTCAATGGTGGGGAGACTATTACGAGGTATTAACTGTTTGGTAATTTAGTGTAGTGGTTTTCGTATAGGATGGTTATACTGGTGTCTTCTCCCTAACAACATATTTTTTAATATAATCATTCAAGATGGGCTGACCATCATGTAATTCAAAAAATGTGTAAGGCATTCAAAGTGCAGAATTGATTGTTGGGTATTCATAAGAAGGTAGCTAGGTTTGTCTTTAGATACATAACTTATCAGCAGTTCAAGGAATATAATTATCGACCATTAGATATTTTGTAGTTTTTATATATACCTATGTGTAAATGGGTGAAAATGGTGATGGATTTTGTTATATTTATCACATTAATGGTTAGGAAAAATGATCTGATATTGGAGATTTTGGATCGAATCACAAAGTCACCACATTTAGTCTCTATTCATAAATCTGATATAGCAGAGGATCTATCCAAAATCTATATTCGTGAGTTGGTAAATAGGCATGGTGTTCTAGTTTTTAGTATATCAGATAGAGATCTAAGGTTCATGTCTCTTTCCTAGAAATCCTTCTATCAAGACCGTGGGACTCAGTTGACTATTAGTATGGAATATCATCCCCATATAGATTCACATTAAAATAGGACAATACAAACATTAGAAGACATGTTGCATGATTGTGTGATGCATTTTGGTAGCCCATGGGTGTATCATTTTCCCTTGGGGTAATTGTTTTATAATAATAGTTATCAAGCATCAATACAAATGGATATGTTTGAAGAATTGAATGGGAGCATATTTCATTCTTTACATTATACGGTGGAAACTGGTGAGACTTCAACAGTTAGACATATCCTGATCCAAGAGACAATGTAAACGATTATATTAATCATTATGAGAATGAAAATGGCTCAAAGAATTCAGAAATTAAATGTGGACCATATTTAAAAACTGTTGTAATTCGAGGAGGTTGATTATGTTCTTGAAAATATCTATGAGGTCGGGAAATTGTCATTTAGGAAGCTAGGGAAATTTATCTCTGAGGTATATTTTTCCTTTTAGGATACATGAGTGGGTTGGAGAGTTAGAATAGCAGCTGGACTTTCCACCTTATTTTAGTGTGGTACACAATGTTTTTAATTTATTTTATTTGAAATATTGTCATCCACATCCTGACCATGGAATTTGATATGATCGAGTTGAGAGAGAACCAAATTCTTCTTTGGTGCATGCGCCAATGAGTATAACAGTTTGGAAAGATCAAAACATTTATAGAAAGGGACTTGGTATAGAATGGGTTTTGTGGAAACATGGTTAGATTTAGGAAGATAATTGGGAATGGGACAGTGAAATGATCTTGCAATGACCAAATATTTTTTGGTAAAGTGATAGTCTTCTACATTCTGAGGATAGACTGGACAATGGTGAGGAGAATGTAGAACCAATATTTTGAGGTATGTAACCCTTAATTTAGGATTTTAATGTGTATAAATTATTTGGGTATGTTTTGGGAGGGTTCGGAAGGGTTTTGGGATAGTTTTGGGGATTTTTTAAATATGCATAATTTGAGAACGGTAAATAAAAAACGTAAATGACTACAAAAAATAGGGTAATTAGAAGTGGTTATTTTCTCATTTAAAAAGGGTTTGAACCCCCTATAAATAATTTATCATTATTTACAGAAAAAAGATGCTAATGTGGCCGTTTACTTTAATTAGAAGTGGTTTTGGGGAAGTACAGGTAATGTAGTCTTGTGTTTATCAGCACCTAAATTAGATGAGGTTTTAACCCATTATAATTTCTCTCAACATTCCTAAAATATTATAGATTATGGGTGTTAATAACACCCTCTAACATTTCGAGCATATAAGGGGCAGTTATAGAACCACACCTAATTGACATTCACTCCTAACATTTCAGGGTGGTTCTATAACCATCCCAAAACTTCCCCCTCTTTTAAATATTTTTCCCCCATTTACACCACCAATGGCCACCTGGACACCCCCTAACACCCCTCACAACACACCTAGACAACCACAAGGCCCCACTTCGACACCCCTTGACTACCTCGGACATGGTGTTGGACATCCCCCCCCCCCCACCACACCAGACATGCCTCGACACCTCCCCCCCCCCCCCCCCGACACCCCTGTGGATGCCTAGACACCCCACACAGACACCTATTGTCTAGCACCTTGACACATACATGAAACTTTTTGACCCCCCTTGAAACCCCACACAATAAACTTCTCGGATCCATCGCCAATTATGCTGCCTGAGGGCCCTCATTCACTCCTGTACCAACATTCCACCCCATTGAAAAATGTCAACTGTTAAGATTTGAAATGTTACCTTATAAGAAGCTGTAGATACCACTGAACCACAATATTTTTATTGCTCTTTTTTATTATTATACTATACTATTTATTTATTTACATTTTGAAATATTATATTACACAGACACACACACACACACACACACACACATATATATATATATATTTGTGTTTAGAAATATAAATAATATAATATATTTGTATATATATAATATATTTTTCCACATTATAATATATATTTGTGTATATTATTTGTGTATAATATGTATTTATGTATTATTATAATATATGTTTCTATACTATATATATATATATATTTGTATATATAATATAATTATAATATACAATTATACATATATTATATTAAATTCATTTATAATGTATATTAATGTGTCTCATTATATGCATTTATACTATATCATCAACACACATATATATACACACAAATTAAATACATTTATATAATTCAGTGTGGATAATACAATATATATATATATATTTATACTGAATTAAATTATAATTAATATTCTGTGATAAAATTTACATAAAATAATTATATAATATAAAAAATAGTTTATAATATATTATTTATAAAATAATATATATAAAATAATAAATATTGTATTTATTTATAAATTTATCTAAATTATGTATATTAGTATACATAATAAAATATTAATCTATTTATTCATAAATATACGACATAAATATATTTATGTACATGTGTGTAATAATAATAATATTAATTATTATTATTATTAATGCACAAATTTTTTAAACAATTAAAATTTTTTGTTTATTTCAAAATGTATATATTTTATGATTTTAGTTATATATATATTATATCAAATGCATTTATATTATTTATTTATATATCTAGTTATGTAAATATATATTATATCATATATATAGACATTGACAAAACTGAATGAATTGTTATAATTGGAAATACATAAGACAATTAAATTATATATATATATACTAAATTAATTTATAATTAATATTGTATACTAAAATATATATAAAACAATTATACAAAATATATACATTTATATGTAATTAAATATTTATAATTTAATATATGTAATATAATATTATAAAATATATATGTATATTTATATTTATATTTAATTTTGTTTATAGTATATATATTTGAATTCATAATATAATATAAAGGTATTTATAAAAATAATTTGAATAAAAAATTCTTTAACATAATATATGTATAATATAAATCATAATTTAAATGTATAGTCTTTATAAAACATTATATGAATTTAATAAATTTGAATAAATTCATTTCTAACTACATTTATATTATGTATACTGATATTTATATATGTAAACATTTTTTTAAATGTATTAGTTTTCATTTAATGTATTTATATATTGTCTTTATATATATGTGTGAGGTTATAAGGTATTTGAAAGCATATAAATAATGTGTTTATATAATATATATACACACACATGTTCATGCACACATATATATTTTAAATTTTTGATTTATATGAGATTTATTTTTGAAAACCAAAAAATTTAGATGGGTTATAACCCCCCCCCCCCCCCCACCCCCCTCTAATCGAAGGGATTTGTTGTTGTTCATAACCCCCATAAAATTTATTGAATTAGAGGGGTTAACAACCCCCCCCCCCTATGTCATTAATTATAGGAGGTTAAAAACCCCCATCTAATTTCATGAATTATAGGGGGATCAAAACCCAATCTAATGTCATCAATTAGAGGGTGTTCAAAACCACCTATAATTTCTTAATTTACAAGGGGTTCAAACCCTCCTCTAATGTTATAAATTAGTGGGGTTTCAAAATCCCCCTCTAAGGTCATGAATTATAGGGGGTTCAAAACCCACTCTAATGTCATAAATTTGAGGGGGTTTGAAACACCCCGTAATTTTTTAAATTAGAAGGGTTTTAAACACCCTCTAATTTCTTATACTACAATTGGTTGACCCCCCCCCCCCATCTAAGGTATTAGCAGTAATTCATGTACCCCCTCTATTATCTTAAATTACAGGGTGTTGTGAACCCCTGCTATTTATTTTTCAATAAATATTATATATATATATATATATCCTAATGAATGTTATATATATTTCCCCTCTAAAATAAAACATAATATATAGAGCCACTAATTATTAAATTATTGGTCCTTTTGTTATAACCTCCTCTAAAATCAAACCAAATATCAAAAAAAACAAAGCTAAAAAAATTTAGCTGGGGTCGTGAACCCCCATTATATTTGATGATTAGAGTGGGTTTTACATGAGCCATTTTAAAATGAATTTATTGTGGGTTGTACATTACCCCCTCTAAAAAGTGTCTCTAATCTGTAGTTTTTAATAGTAAATATTTTTCATGAAACTGTGAATAATGGTATAGTGGGATTTTCCATGGTTAGTGCACAATTTTTCAAACCGTTTAGGCAAACTATTCATAGAACCCTCTTGTTTTTGTAGCAGGCACACAGTTATCACACACTTTTTCAGACAATTCATCTAACCATGCAGAGTTTAAAAAGTGGGTTTATAAAAAATGAGGGTTGGTCAGTATTAACCCTAAACACCTAATTTATCTCCAAATCACCTAACTTTGGATTTATTCTTCTCCAATATTTTAGATCCTCTCTCACTCATATTTTATCTATTTTTAACTATTTTAATAGAATATTGAATGTCAATATCCCTTGGTAAGTTTAATTGCTTTGTAATTTCTAAGTTTTCCGCTGATCGTTTTCTCTCTCTATCATAGTTTCATAGATCTACATTCATTTTAGATATATTCGGGGATTCTAATTCTAATAATTTAATGTTTTGGACTTGTTGATGTTAATGGAAGAGATCTAAGGCTGTTTTGTGGGGTTTTCACCAAGATTGTTGAGCATTTTGTTCCCTTGGTTATTTTCACCAAAACCTAAAAGGTAGGTGGCTTCACCCTCAACACCTCTTAAATAAGCTAAAAGGATTAATTTTAAATTAATTTTTTTCATCAAATAAGTTTTTATTTTGATGTTCTAAGAATTGATGAAATCCATTTTTTTAGTTTTGGATTATCGGGAAAATGACATATTTCTATGCAGTGTTATTTGTTGTGGGATTATGAAAAGGTTATATTAAAATGAATTTCATTGTTGAATTTATGGAAAATGGTTTGAGAATATTATTTTCAATAGAAATATTTTTTTTATTGAAATGTATTTGTCATTATAGTAGACAATGAATTTTCCATGATTTTTTGAAATTTTATTTTGTATAATAGGTTGAAATTTTGTCTACCATGGATGTGTCCTACAATTTTATTAAATAAATATATCATATTATTGGAATTGTTTTGGAATATTATTTGGAAATGTTGTTTTTAAATTGTTGGTTGATATTTTTTTGGAAATGTTGATTTCATGGTTGTGTCTTAAGTGATTAAGCATGAGTTCGACAGAATGGGTAGTTGGTGTGAAGTTCCACAATCAAAGGAATGGAATGTGGCATGAAGTTCCACAATAAAAGAGGACGGGGTTGGATGTGATGTTACACCATCAATGGTAACATCGAGCTTGTGTGTTGGAATTATGGGTTTCGTTGAAATAAGTTGTGAAGATATTCGATATGAAACTGTTATGCCAACATAAATAGGGAAAATGGGTAATGTCATGTTTTGTATAATTCCATTTAATTGGATTATTTGGGGGAAATTATTTTATAATAGATGTGTTTGGTTTGGCTGGAATTATTGAACTGCTTTATAACATTATATAAATTGTATTACATAAATGTGGTAACATGTTTCATATTAGTGGCATGAGTGGGTAAGTCATTTGGGGATAGCATATTGAGTTTTACACATACATGACTTGAAACAGGGGTTATTTTCTGTATATTCTATACCTAGACACGTGTAAGTGTAAATAAACTCATTTATTTCATGGATCATAGTGATTCTTGGCCTATATTGGGGTATTCGATCATGGATCATGGTGTGTAGATTTTGGGATATATATTGAAATTCTTAAGTTGTCATTTTAAGTCTTTTAATTTGGTACTCTGATTTTAGTTATGTGGTTGTTGGTTAAAATGATCATATAGTATATTGGATTTGTAAAATTGTTTTGACTTGAATCATGTAGTAATTTTGGTCATGGTATGTTTAGTTAGTGGTTTTATTTAGGTTAAGGGAAAATTGTCCCCCACTTGTCATGAAGAACATGTAATTTATTTCCCGACTTTGGCACCTCGAGGATATCACCTAAGGCCGAGTATAACTTCCACCACCACTCAATGCAATGATGAGGGGAGTTATAGTACACTTTGAACATTCTACGTATAGTGTTATTGAATCTCATCACTTTAAGGAGGGAGTAATCCACACCTCCTCAAATGATGTTATTGTTTTCCCACAAAATGGAAATCTGGAAGGTATGTACTATAAAATTTTTTTGGAAGAATTAAGAATGTATAAATATCATATATATCATATACAGACTATATATCCATCATTATTCCCAATCATGAATGGTGGTAATGGAAGAACAAACGACATCAGTTTGTGAGGCGGTAGTCCACTATACACATGAATGATTATTGTGTATCTTAATTGATGGATGTGTGTGTGAATATAGGTTATACTCTCCACATAACAAAATTTAGTTATAAATATGATATTTATTTTATTACAATATATATATATACAAAAAATTTAAGGGGAGTAAAATTAAATGAAAAAAAGGGATCGTTGAAGAATGCTACCCCTTATTTAGTTGACTCCTTGGGGTGTGTTCCAACGAAAATCATTGGTTTGCATTATTAAAAATTTAATTCCTCTAGGATAAGGTAAGTGGTGTTGGGGATATATTTCTATAGGGTTTTTAATATTCAAATGGATTTATAGATGTGAATAAGTGTGAGGGGTGAGTGCCTTTTTATAGTAGAGGAGTGGAATTATTATAAATATAAAAATATGTGCACTGTTGAGATGGCTTACATACATAATGTGCCTCCAATACTGAAATAAATTAATAAAAATGGAGTATGTGATCTATATGTGCACATAAAATTGATTTTCTTAGTTATTTATGTCATTTTTTCCTTATGTTTGAGGTTTAGTCTCTTGTTATGCTAAATTTTACAATAATAATTGTATCTAATTTTAAATATATTAACTAAAATTTTTAGTCAAAAACTAATGTGAAATTATTATAAATTATAAATTATTATTATTAAAAATATGGAATCCATTTTTATAATTTCTAATCCCATATTTTGGTATAATTAATTTAAGATTAATCTCATAGACGGGATGATGATACTTGTTTTTAAAGTAAAATTGGTCATTTCTTTGAAATGGTTTTATATCCGAATCAATTAGAAATTACATAAAAACAAAATTGGATTAATTAATGAAATATTTATCTAACTATAAATTAAAAAATCAACAATTATTTTATCGTTTTAAATAAATTATATGATATAACTATTTTCAATTAAAATTCATTATTTTTCAATATTCAACAAAAAATTGAGCTTTTCAAAAAAATATGAAAAATTATCCCTATGATTATATTGATGTTGTTATTTCAAAATTTATGTTCATTTTTACAAATAGGATTTATAAAATATTTTATTTTTTATTTAAAATATGTTCTTAATCGAAAGGAGGAAAAACTATATTTTAAACAAAAATGGATTTTTATGTGTAAAATTGTATTTCTTTTACCATATGCCTATCAAATATATATAGAAAATGATAAAAAAATATCTAATATAAAATATATGGATTTCATTAATATCATCCAATAATTTTAAATTTTAAATTTTTTTACGATAAAAATCATCGGTGATAAAAATAGGTTTTTTATAAAATCATTCCCTTTATATTCATTTGGTTTCTATAATATTTTATAAATACTTAGTAACCAATGAATTAAACTACATATTTTTAGAATTTATTAAATACTTTTCATAAACAAAATTTTTATGTTGAGTATATATTTTTTATTTTAATTAATAATATTAATATTATTCATTCATAATTTTTCTCGGGTGTAACGCAAGCTATATAGTAAATTGTTTCGTGAAACATGGCCAAATATCAATGTTTCATGAATTTAAATGTATAGAATAAATTGGAGTTATTTAAAATATTATATATAATTTAATTTCTGGGTATATTATATTTCCTTATGCACTTGGTGGTTCATTTCATACACACTATAAAATATAGTTTTCTTGTATTAGAATTTTGGGGGGTTACATTCTCCCCACATTAATAAAATGAATCCTTACAATTTTAACTTTTTCTGGGTAATTTGTGGATTCATATTTCAAAAAAACTATTATTGAAAAACTCATGTCATAAACATGTTTGATAACACATATTATTAATAAAATGGAAAATGAAATGTGAAGGTTACCACAAAACAGGGCATTCAAATAGTAGAACATTAGTTAAAAGATGGATATATAAGATAAATAGAACTACCAAGTTGTGAGGGATATTGATATAGAATATGTTCAAGAGGATGATTTTTTTTCACAATTACATAATCTATTATTTTGAAATAGTTCACTGATATTATTAAAAATTATGATAAAAAGACAAAAAATTTATTTCAAATAACTTTTCCTATTTTTGAAGAATTTTTCACTCTTATAGAATGTAATGAAATATAATTCTTTAATAAAATTATTTTTCTAAAGACTAATATAATTCATTGGGGTTGACCTGAACTAATTATACTTCATCTAATACCCCATGATTCATCAAATGATGAAGTAATACTTAAATCTATGAAAATACATTGAATATTCAACAAAAACAATATAATAAATGGTTAACCATTCCAAAAGATTATGAAACAGAACCTTATAAACATTTCAATTTTATTTAGTATTATATGATTTAATTTATCCTTTCCAATCATCCCTTTAGTAAATATAATTATCTCAATATCCGGAATAAATTAAGGCTTAGCTTTCCCTCGTCCATGTATTTTCCAAAAATAATAACTTTCTTGTGATTCACTTTTCTTTGAACCATCAAATATGTGATCTCAAATCTCTAATGAAATAGTACTACAGTGAAATCATTAAATATTTCATAAATTTTATGATGAGAACATAATCAATAAAATATATTTAAAAAATATTTTATGAATCCAAATATATAATCACATAGACAGTTCCACCTCAGTTGTGTCAATAATATATGTGTGACCTTGATCACTTATCTTATTATGAGATATATTCCTTTTAATCTTTTGGAATTTTTTATAATTCCCATTTTCCCTACATTAATAACAATGAATAGCACCATTTTTGTTCTTCCATATGAATTTTTTCCCAGTTACCCTTTTATCCACACTTATAACATCTAATCATTTCCAAAATTTCCTTGGGTGATTCTTTATATAGTTATCACATTTTAGAAAATAATCCATTTCATTATTTAATTTGTCTGTTATTTTATCTTCCATCCCCTTATTCGATTTTTTCCCAATTCATTAATATAACATAATGAATTATTTCTCAATATTGATACCACATAAACTATTTAATCACATGGTGAAAAAATTGAGAGAACAACAAGCTTTGATGACTTGGCCTAATCTCAAAAAAAAGTGATCAATCATTCAATCCTTGTTATATATGAAATCCATAATATAACATTCTGAACATTTACAGGTAGCTAAATACTTGTAAATAATTTCATCCTCAATTTCATTTATTCTTCTTAACATTATCTTTATCTGAGTTTTTTAATCACAAAGGAAATATTTTTCAATAAATTGATCCTTAAAATCATTGAATTCCATGAGTTCTACTTCCTCTCCCTTTTTATTATTCTATATCATCAACTTCCACTGATCCATATCTCAATTCAGTAAATAAACATCAAGATTATCTTTTTCCTTTTCACCACATACTAGTTCCATAAATATCTTCTCTAATGACTTAATCCCTTTCACAGCTTCGTCAATATTAGTAGACCCACAATATGATGGGGAATATTTTTCATAAAGTGATCCATCATCATAGAATCTTGTTATAGAACTAGTTTCTCTATCCAAAATTGTATTTCTATGTGTAACTTATTGAAATTCATTAATATAAATAAATTTCTCATTTCAAATACCATATATACTAACTTCATCATTAGGGAAACCTATTTACTATCCATGACTATTGATATCATTCTTTATTTGTGATTCCATTTCTAGATAATGGAATATACTGGATTAGACCAAAATATTATGTAACACAATGTGAAATACCAAAACTGGTGAACTACTTATAAAAAAATTTAAAAATTTCCATACCTAATACTCCCAATAATAAACATCATTTTTAAGGATATCATTACATGAAAATCCATAATATTGGATTGTTATGAAAATATGAATAATATTCATTGTATCTCTAAGGAGTGTCAAACATGGTGTACTGTGAGGTATATGTTCATGTATTGATCTCTTCTTGAGTAAGGCCTAACACACCTTCTTGGAGTTCTTATACCTTCGTATATCTATTCTAGAACAATGTCAAAATGTAGTATCAACATAAAGATGTATTTATTTCCAGACTAACATAACCTATACCTTACTAATTTTTTATTATGTTCCATAATTATCCTAAATAAATATCCTAGTGTTATTCTCTCTAGTATATTATTTCATAAATGTCATTTCCAATGTTTCTACTAAAATTATTTTGATACCAACTGTAACACCCAAACACCAAAAGCTCAGAGCAGGTCACATACATTATTATATTATCCTTATTACAAGGAATAAATTCTATAAGGACTGATATATTTTTCAGTTTTGGAAAACCATGTGCGATAAATGAGACCCATATTATAATATGTAATATAAAATAAAAAAATTATACATAATAAATTGAAATGAACAGTTTTCTTGAAACACATTCAAATGATTCCTCTTCATAACCGTGGGAAAGGAAAAAACAAGTTCGAGTTCAAATTATCATTAATGGTTAGTACATTAGGATAATTAATTAATCAAATATAATAATCAAAATATAAATTTAAATAACGGATCACACATTTTTAGATATTTAATAATGAAGATGACAAGGTAAATAATTAAAATGAATGCCATCTAACCAATAAAATGTGAATAAAATGAATCCACATATAATTTTAATGAAAATATCTTATGGATAATGATAATAATTTCTACTTTATAAATAAAATAACTACTTAATTATTGTACTCTGTGTTTTCTATGTTATAGTTCCATTACCATCGAAACCTTTCACTCGACTGTTTAGAAGATCAGGTAAAAAGCCAACCGATTTGGAAAACTGATTGGTCTCATGAGACTATTGATGCATCGACAAGATTACATTAAACAGTCCCCAAACCATATCATACAAGTCAAAATAATTCATTATATATTAAATAATTTATTTAAATTAATGAACAATTTATCTTATTAAATAACCATGTTGAGTAAAATATATGTATTTAACAATATTTCCCTAGATGATCATGTAACTATCATATAGACACCATATATAAAAATTGTATACTATTTACTAAATAATTTTATCCATGATTAAATTTTTTTTATCTAAATTAAATGTTATTTATAATGGAAAGTGGTCATATTTTATTGATTGTTATAAGATAATGTTAATAATCACAAAAGGAAGAGAGATAATAAAGATAACTTCTACCACATGGTAATTTTCTTGTCAAACCACTTGGATGAGATATTTAAAATTGAAATGAAAATACAATTAATTATGAGTGAGTAATTAAAATATATGAAAATGGTGAATTATATATTCCACATTTTTTTTAATTTATAATAACAAAGAAGAGTAAACAGAATGTAAATTGATCTGAAATCATGTACCTTACACTTTATATTGGTTGAACTCTATTTAAACATATATATAATTGTTTTAATATTTATAATAACATATTAAAGAGCCATATTAATATTTATAATAACATAAATATTCAATTTATAATATCTTATTAACCGTTTTTAGTAATCATTCATTATTTTCAATACTTTGAGTGTTAATTTCATATTGTTTTTATTATGATTTGACATGCAATTTTTCTTCATCTGATATAGACCGTAATTTATAAATATCTATATTGTAAACAATGAAATAATTATAATATATCTTTAGTATCTATTTATTTAATATAATCCATAAAATTTGTAGATATAAATGAAATGAACTATTCATAGAGACGGTAGATCGTACATACGCAAGAACACTATTTTTATTTTTTTATCATATTAAATGAATGAAATGTATAAAAGTATATATGTATATAATAATTCCATTATAATAATTTTATCATATAATTCATTTTTTTTAAATCATCTTCTATGAATTATATATATAGTGTGAGAAAACCACATTGAATTGAGGACGTAGCGGTCCACATATCCACAAATGATGTTATGGTATTTCTGCAAAATGGAAATCATAAAGGTATGTGTTATACAAGAATTAAATAATAATTAATAAAAAATATATATAAAAATATCATATATGAACCACAAATACTTCATTATTCGGACCCTTAAAAGGTTATATTGGATGAATTAATGGCATCAGTTTTCATGGTGGTAGTCTGATGAACACACGAATAATAATTGTGCATTCAATTTGTTAGAAGTGTGCATTATTTTATGTTTTAAAAATGAAATAAAAATGTATCAGTGTATTTAAGTTACTTTTGATATTAAATGTTAAATATATATGAATAATTCAATTTATTTAGAACTATATGAAAAAAATGTGATCACTAAAGAATGATACATCTTATTAGGGTAACTCCTTGTGGTTTACCCCAAAATACTTCTGTGGATTACATTATTATAAAATTGAGGATTATAGTATGAGAGAAAGGATATTTAGGTTATATTTGGGATGTTTTTAGTTGCGGAAAATTTCAATATATGTTAGAATACGTGGGAGGGTTGAGTTTTATTTTAGAGTGAAGGATGAGTGTAGTTCTTGTAAAAATAAAAAGGTAAACACTATTGAGAGGTCCCCCAAACAACGTGTTCACCAAATAATGATCAAATTTATAAAACAAATTAATATATAGTCTAAATATTACCATAATAATTGTTTTGGACATTCTAATACGTTATTTTGATTATTATGTATAAGTTTTATTCTCTTGTTATGTGTAATTTTACCTGAATCGTTGTAATTAATTTTAACTACAATCACAAATTTTTTGTTCAGTAAATTTCTTTAAATTACTTGAAGTAATAAATTATTCTAATTAAAAATATGGAAACAATTTTCCAAATTCAAATGTAAACGATGAATAAATTATTTAAAAATCAATCCCACAGATGGGATGATGAAGCATATTTTTAAAGTAAAAAATGTTCCAAATATTTAAATGATTTTATATCAAATATCAATTTGAAATAGAATCCAATGAAATAAATTGGATTAATATATTTAAAATTGATCAATTTTATTTTAAATATATATTAACTTATCATTATAAGTAAATTAGAAGAAAAATAAATTTTCAATTCAAATTTATTATTTTTCAGTATTTATAAAAAATTGAAATTTCTCAATAAGAAATCACCCAAGGAAAATTTTTATGTTATAAATTAAAAAAGTTAGTTTATTTTGAAATTTAATTATTAAATTTTTTTAAAAAATTATAAAATAGGTTTTAAAACAAATGGTCAAAAATATATTTTTAGGCATTATATTAGACTCGTTCGTACCATATACCTGTGAGATCTAATAAAAAAAGTGAAAAATATTTCAATGAATATATAATATATAGATATCATAAATATAACCCACAAATAGTAATTAATATTATTTAATAATAAAAAATTACTTTGGGGGATAGAAAGAGTTAATTTCCATCATTCTCCTTTTATGAATTTGGTTTCTATATTAACTTATAAATAAAAGATAATGAGTGAATTAAATTATATATTTTCATAAGTTTTTTATTGAAATTAAAATCCAAAAAATTTATGCAAGGGAGATAATTTTTCATTTTTAATATTAATATTTGTAGTATTCGGTAAGATCTGTTCATATGTGTAACACATGTGATCAATGAAAATCATTGTGTGCAACATAATAAAAGATCAATGCAGTGTGTATTACAACATATAAAATACATTGAACATACTTAAGAAAGTTAATATACTATAAAGTATTTTGATACGATATTACCTTACATTCTTGGGTTTGTGTGTCATACTCGTTTTCAAATACAGTTTCCTTATTTTTTGAATTTTGTGGTTTAACATTATTTATTTACTAAAAAATAAATAATAAAATTCATTTAATCTTTTTATAAATAATTATATGTAAAATTTGTAAATGTGTTTTCTATTACCACATCACATAAAATAAAAAACTATTGATAATGGTTTTATAAATTCCAAACATGATTTACAAATAATTATTATTTATATTAATATATTATTTAATATAATAAGGATTAAAAAAATGGAAATGTATTAATGTAATTTTATAGTTATTTTAAGTTACTACATTAATAAAAGTTGTATAATCACTATTAATTTTGAAAATAGTTGTTTTTTACAATCCCAAAATTTAAAGATAAAAAATATGATTAGGATAAATAAAAACTAATATTAAAATTTTAAAATTAAAATCCTAAAATTTATGAAAAAAACATTAAAATAAAATCATATATTTCCTGAAAAAATATATTTTTATAATAATTTTCTATTTCATATTAAATATCTTTGTAATATTAGTACAAAAAACATAAAAAACTATATATTTAATAAAACAATTTACAATCCCATGAAATTATTTTTTTTATTATATTGTGTTAATAATTGTGTTGAAAATTAAATTGAATTTTATTTTTATTATATCTTTATAATTATATTTTTTATACAGATTTCATATTTTTTAATATTTATTATGAAAAAAAAATTTGAGGCTACATTATAATAGTTTGAATTTTATTTTTTATTTGGAGAAATTCATTCGAAAAAATATTAAATTAATGAATAATACCATTTTTCAATATATTCATCCATTTTTAAATGAATTTTATCCTTGAAATTTGATTTCATGGATGGTACTATATGGGGGTTCTTTTCTATCATCACATCCTCATGTTCAAAAAAAGTCTCCTAAAATATATTATTTCTCAAAATAACTTTGACCAGATGAGTGGACATATTTCACAACACCTTATAACATAAATCTAAAATTCCAACATGTCTTCATTCATATGATAGTGGAACACCTCAATTTTGAAAAATAATAATTTTTTTATTTTATTTTTGTGAAAAAAACAAAGATCTTAAATATCCAATAAAATATTTAAAATTTAATTTAAACTCTTTAGATCTATGAAGAACATGCAACCCTGAGTATAAATGGACTATAATATTGTATACCATCAGAATATATATGTTAAACTGTATGGTTTTAATTGTAGCATATAAAATATTAAAATTATGGTAATCAATTAATTAGAAAAAATAATAATTATTTTGAATATAATGAAATGGTTTGTGAAAAAAAATTATTTTTCTGAATGATGGATTAAAATGATTTATGAAAATTAAAAATTAGATTTTACCACTTTTAGAAAAATTATTTAAAATTATAAAATTCATTTTCAAATTTATAAAAAATAATAATTAGTATGGTGTGAATTGTTTTTGCTTTAATATAATATTTCCATTTTCTATGCTTACTGAAAATACTATTTCAATGTAAAATTAGAACATGTGCTAAATTGATGGAGTCCTTTATTGACAGTAATAAATCAAGTCAATAAGAGTCTAAAAGAAGGATCATTGCATTTTTTTCATATGGGTAAGGGAAATAAAATCCCCAAGAATATGATCAGAACAAATGAGTTCCATTTCAGACAAACCTATTTCAGAAAGACCATCTGTGAGATAATTGGCCTCCCTATAGACATGATTAACAATGTAACCAATGCATGAGAGAAAATAAACGAACCTAATCCACGAATTAGTTAAATTTAAAAGGACGTGAGTTGATCCAATTCAAATATCATGATCAATAATAGTTGAATCACACTAAATAAAAATATTGTTCCACCCTGTTTTTTTATAATTTTTATTATCCATAATAACTCAATGAATCTCATCTAAAATCGATGAAAAAATTCTTCCTTATCTATGAATAAATCCTAAGACATCTATTTGAAATTTTATGAAATAATACCTAAAGCTTGATGGACTTGGGTTAGCCCTTGTTAAAACATCTGTATTAACATTAATATGTCCTATAAATGTTGATTTCTATAAAACCACTATTGTGATAAAGGGAGGATGAAACTTAACATTGTTTCTAATTAACCAAAGAACATAATGATCATGAATTTAACTATAAAAATAAATATATTGGGATATATTATCACTTTTGATAGTAGATAACTAATGATCTAAACAAACATTATGATTTAATGAAACACCATCATGTATCCATTTGTTTTGTGCATGCCATAGAATGGAAATCAAATCCTAAATAGTAACATGAAATAGAAAAAAAGTTGGCTAGATAGAATGAGAATCATCCAGCCCTTAATAATGGATAGAATAGATAGGGTACAAGGAAGCTGAATTTAAAAAATATCTACCACATCCTTGCAGATGGATGCTTTTGTAACACCGAACAAATCATAGATTATTCTAATCCTCTCTTTTTTTATTATAGAAGACACAAATAAAGTATAATGATATTCCAAAAACCCATAAAAAATCATCATTTCAGATCTTGTGATGAGATGGAATCAATCAAATGTTAAACCGAGAAGAAATGATCACATTTATATTCAGTTTCTTGATAAAATACATGACCATAACACAACCAATGATTTGGAGATAGTTTTTTTATAGACTCCATTTATAGTATGATCCTATATCTTGAAACCATAACAACATGAGAAATATTAATCAAAAATTGTATCCTCCATGTGATTAGGTAGATCCCCCATGTCATTGATTTGATCTTTGACTAATATTTACAAACACATATTTGTATCATAATGAGTGAGACATTAAAATAAAGGAACACAACTACAATTTTTAGTCCATAAATTAAGATAATAGACCTCTGAAATTAACTATCTATAATTAGAATCAACTAAAGAAATGGTTTACTTAAATGAATCTCAAAAAATAGAGTCAAAGTAATTGAAATTTGTATATTTGAGATTTCTCATGAACCTAGTACGAAATAATCCAGGTGATTATGAATTTATATTGATATGTACACGTAAAAAAACTTCTATAGAGTGATTGAAATACCTGATATTTTATATTCTAAGAACCCCTCCTCAAAAGGCTTGTATAAATTATTCCAAGGAACATTACATATCCCCCTCTCTAAGAGGATTCCACTATAAATGAAATTATTAATATAAATATTAAAATATTTTATGAGTGTAAAAGGACATACATACACCATAAATGAATCTACAAATTTATAAATGATTACAGATTTAACCAAACATAATACCCTATAATAGAGATATATTTTCCATTCCATGAGGAAAAATTACATCTTATTCGGTAGATAATTTTATCAAAGTGATTATCCATTGTATACCACTAAAAAAATAAGATCACTATGATAGGTAAATGCAAATATTTCCTCTCTAATTCCCATCCCGCTGATTATATAATCATTCTTATTAGTAGTAATGTTCCTTACAAAATGAAAAAAATGATTTGTTCCAATTATCATAGTTTTTGGAACACACATCATAATAAAATAGTGCTTTATTAATATTAATAATGGTCCAAATATCCTCTTGACTGATGATAATAATATCATTAAATTATAGAAGATTATTGGGATTAGAAAATCCATCTACTAATACATATAGACTTTATGTTCTCATTACTATCCATGGTGGATAGTGGCATATAGATACAGTCCTAAAAAATAGAGAAATTAATAGTAGGTAGATTTTCACCCTCCCTAAAACCTTTATAAAATATAATATATCCATCTAGAGATAAATTGATAAAAATAGATATATTACTAGATCCTAATATGATTTTAATCTAATAAAATAAATAAACATTAGAACCAAACATAGTAAGAACCTTGAAAATTAATGAAAAATCTATCATATCAAAAGGCATTTTAATATCATATTTGAAAGAGATCCCCCCCCACCCCTCTAACATAATTTTTATGAAGATTAACACATTTTGACGTAATGAATAATAAAGATTGAATGGACCCCCATTTAATAACAACAAATGGATTGGATGAATCAATTTTACCCAAATTGGGATTCAATCTATTCTATAGGGTTTTATTGATGATGTTGTAAATATTATTTACTATTTCAATAGGCCTAAACAAATGGATTTCATTAGAATTATACAAAATTAATTTTAGGGTATAAAATTGATAAATAACTACCTTATGAATAGAAAAAACGTTAAAAAATTTAAACTAATCATACAAACATCATATCCCAAATAGTTTTATAGAAGAAATTGATTAATCCATTCAGGTTAGGGGAACAAAAACGTTTGAAAAAGAAGATATCCCCCTTCATATGTGGTTCAAATTTAATGGAAGTAAGTATTGATTTTTCCTCTTGATTTATCATACTTATAATAGTACCATCTTCTGGATTAGATATAATGTATGGGAAATTACAAATTTCCATCGAGTAAGAAAAAAACATTATCTAAGAGGTTCTATTAGTTTACCATGACCTGATACCCATTTTTGAGTAATGATAATGCTCAAGAGATATTTATATCATTCTAATTTGAATAAAAAACATATTATTTTCATTACTATCTTAAAGACTACTATCCTTGAAGGCATCTCATTGCATGGAATCTTTAAGATTAATGGGTTTATTGAGCATTAAAGATAACTTAAATTTTCTAATCATGTGTGCTAGATTAATTTTAAATTAATTTCATATTAATGTATGAATTTAATTTTGTTAAATGGATTCTATATTTTTAAACATCATAATTTCTTATTTCTAATAATTTCATCTTATTTTTTTTACAAAAAATGAACAGTAAAAGAGTAAAAATTAATTACCACAATTATGGTAAAAATGGATTTATTGTGGGGTTAAATGAAGAAAATATTTATAAAAATGACCTAAAAACTTGTAAAACGCAAAATTCATAGAAATATTTAATCCTAATAACATCTAATTTATATAAATACTATTCTGGAATCATTATTAATTATAAAAATGATGATATGATTGGATCTTTTGAAAAAAAATGCAAGTGTGCCTCTCACCTCACTTCAAGTAAGGAATCCCACTCTTCTTACTACATCAATCCTTTATTACATTATTTATTAGCCAATACCAAACAAAATAACTTCATATAATCTATTACATCATTTTAGAATCCTTAATGTTGGCTTGAAGCTTTCCTTGGAAGGCCATGGTGTAATCTCAATGAGGAAACCTTATGAAGGTGTAACACTATTCATCAAGAATTTTTATTTTATTTCATCCTCAAACCCCATAAATTTTTATTAAAACATAATAATATAATGAAATAGTTATATCTCATATAATGATATTATTTAATGAAATTTTAGTGACCTAAATCTATATCCACTTCCATCATGGGTGTTTCGAAATCATCATTTGATTGTACAAAAAACTACCTCCTCACAAACTGATGCCTTTATTTTTCCCATTACCACCTCCCAGATTTTTTATAATGATGAATATGTTTAATATTTAAGATATTTATAAAAATATTATACCTCCAGATTCATTATATCATATATTCCTTTTTAATTTCCCTTTCTTTTGGGATATGATATACTCACTCATATGTATGCAGAACTACCGCCTAGAGGGACGATGTGATTCATATTAAACTAATTCTTAACATAAAGATAATGATACATTTAATGATTATATGAGATATAAATGACATAATTATTATATTAATGTAATATTTATCATTATTTTGTGATAATATATCAGTTTCTTTCTTATTTTTTAACTCACTTAATGAAGATAGCATCCTTTGTGTATGTGTGTACTACAAACATCATGAAGTGATGTGACTCTCATTTTGTCACCACAACACATGAATGATATATATATATATATATAAATTGTCATTAAATATATTATTATAATTATAAAAATGTAAAATATAACATACCCATTTCCTTAATGATCCTGAAAAAGGAGAAATATTGCCCATGTGTACGTACAACCCACTGTTTGCATGACTATAACATAGAAAATTTCTCAAAATGATCCTTCATGATTGGAATTAATACTATAATTGACCAAATATATGATAATAAATTCATGAGTATTATAAGTATATATGTTTAAACTAATAATAACCACAATAACTATAACTTTCTGGGAAAACATACTTCAAAAAACAAGGAAATTTACATCCAAAACAATGAAAATATTGAAATAATATTATCAAACAATTGATAAAATTATAATAGAGGATTATATGATATTATAAATATTCATATGGTTCTATTATAAGAAAAAATAATAATTCATCTATAGATGAGTTTAAATAATGTTCAAATAAAAGGAAGTGTGTGGTAAAGGACTTTGTCTCAATTTTCCTTCATTGAGGCATACTATATTGTTATGAAACTAATTTCTTATATATATTTTATATACATACTCTTAAACATATTATATCATTCTTAATTAAAAACTAATGTAATTTTATATTTTAATTTTAATTATTTCATCCAAGCGGACTAGAATTGAAAATTACCAACTGGTTAAGAATATCATCACACATTTTCCATTCATTGGGTTATATTAATTATTAACTTTAATTGATATTATATAATTAGGTCTTAAATACTTCTGAAAAAATTATATTGTACAAAAACATATTTTATGTGGATTTATAGTTGATATACATAATAAATTCATTGATTAATTCTCAGATAAATTATATGACTATTATAAGGATTTATTTCACAATCTCATTATAATCAAGAATTTTTATTCCAGAAGTATATTATTTGGTCTCTTCCAAAATAAGACAACATAATTTTCATTTTCTTTATTAATTCATGATATTTTTATTTAGTATTTCAATTTTTACAATCATGAACCAAGAATAGTTGATAACCCACTTTTTGGAAAATTCTACATCATTTCTCTCTTATGTCATATTACTAGTAAATAATAAGCAAAATCAAATAATTTCATGTTATATGTATACATTATTTTTGAAGGATCATGTGAAATATCTCTGAAGTAAATTATAACTCCCTATAAGAAATTTTTTTAAATATCTATAAAATTATAAGGGAAAACATTTTCATTTAAAATAACATTTTAATATTGTACAGAAATCATAAAATTATTATAGTTTCAAGATGATGGAAAATTATTCTTATGTTGTGTAATTTAACAAATCTTTCCTCCCATATATTTTTTGGTAAATTCACAATGATCCTCATTTAGAAAATGAAAAAAAATTGTTATTTTCAAACTTGTTGGTAAAAATTAATTCATAGCAATAAAAAAATTAAATATTTATTGTATAATAATGGGAACATTTATGATAATTTTTTCAAAACATGTATGTGTAAGATATATATTTTCTGATGGAGATTTTGAATGAAGCAATCTAGAATATTTATTACAATGGGAAATAAACTATTTCCCCTTTGTAATTAGTTTAATCATATTACCCATTCAATAAAAAAATATTATGGATTTGAAAGTACCATGATAATTAATATAATACTTATAAAATAATGTCATGGTTAATATATAAACCTCTTAGATAAAACATGTAGTGTATAAGCCATTTTTTTGGGAGAAAAAATGTGTGACAAAAAAATCATTCCTCATGTCTTGATTATCATCGTACTTGTGAAAATTAATATAATATATATATATAATTTTATTATAAATATATAACAAAACCATATTAATTTATATTATACCTTATATAATATACTTATGGCCTTATATATCCCATTTACTAACAATTTCATTTTAATGTATGGTTTTGGGTAATAACAACTTTGTTTGTTTTCATGTCTTTTGAGTTGTTATATTTTTTGACTTCTTACCTATATCCTGATTCAAAAATATTAATTATGATAACCATGATATAAATATAATACGTATTCATCATATATGTATTTATAATAATATATGAAATATATAAATAGAAAATTAATTACACTGTTCTTATGGATAATAGGCCGTACGTACGCATGAGAGTTGTTTCCATCTTTTTTCGTATAGAAAAAAAATAATGTAAATGGAATATATATATTTATATAATATAATTATATTATATATATTATTTTATTGAGATAATATACATATAATAAACACATCCTTAATAATTTACATGTAATTTTTGAATTAATCGCATCCTTTTGAGGAGGTGGTAGTCCAACTATCCAGAAACGAAGTTGTCCTATTTACATAAAATTGAACGTAATAAGGTATGTGTAATATAATGATTCTAGAAGAATACATTCACTATTAATATCATATATATATCATACAAAAAAATGAAACTATATCATTATTCCCAACCATGAATGTTGCAAACGGTAGAATGAATGTTATCAATTTGCCAAGCGATAGTCCTCTGTACACACGAATGATGATTTCCTTTACGATTTCAATAGAAGTGTGTGTGAGTATAGATTAATCCATTAGTATAAAAACAACTAAAAATTTTCAGTATAATTTTTTCAATTATATAAAAATTCATTAAAAATAATTGAAGGGGTTTAAAGAAGAAGAAAACAAAAAAAATTTCCTTTATGGACGTTAAGTATTCTTAATGTATCTCCTTTTTGATTTTCACAAAGTGAATTCCTTGGATGGAAATAAACTATTCCTGGATTAATTTAGGAAAGATGAGAGTGGATTTGGATAGGTTTTGAAAAAAAAAACATATGTGTGAATAAATGAGAAGAATCAGTTCCCTTTTATAAGAGAGGGGAGGGGCACTTTTTCAATTATTCAGAATATTAATTTATAATAAACTAAATCTCAATTTGAATACCTTAAAAATTCAATTTTTCAAATATTATTTTTTTAAATGTTTTAATCTCATCAACCAATATATTTTGACATGTTATGATGTTATTTCAAACCTTATCATTTTGATTAAACCTTAATTAGTCCATTTTAATTTTTACTACGAAAACAATTAACATTAAGAGGATGTTATTTTAACATATAAAGTGTCTATTAGAATATAAATTTCAAATATATGATATTTAAGAGCATATATACCAATGATTATTCTTCTCAAATATTTTTATTATTTATAAATAATTTAATAAAATATTATTTTCATAAAATTTAATAAATGTCAATTTCCACACTATTCATTACATTGACGTCAAAAAAATTATTACAACAATGTAACTTCTAAAAACCCATTTATTACAACCCTAACATATCATATTAACTTATAATATTAGTTTATAAACTTATTTAGTTAATATTATATATCATTTAATATTTTTTATGTCATTTAATTTATTGTTTCAATAAATTAATAAGTACTACACCATCATTATGTAATTAGTTTGGATAATTATCTATTCCCGAAAAATGTAAAAATGAATTTACATGAAATATATTAAAATTTATTATTTCATAATATTATATATGGTATATCATATATTATATTTATTTCTATATTAAAAATATTATACTTAATCAAACTAATAATGTGACATTTTGTCACTCTCTTGGATTTTAAAAACATCGATGTTATTTTCATAGAAAAGGGTGGAATAAAATTATATATTTCTAAACGAATGTATAAATGGTATAATTAAATTCTTAAAATAATTTTTTTTAATGTTTTAGTGTAATTTTATTATATTTATAATATTATTTAAACCCTTAATTACTTGTTTTACCCTTAATAGTGCTAAAAAAGTTACAATAGTTACGATTCTTATTGACCAAAAATAAATGTGGATTATTTAATTAATTTTTTATGTTATGATTCAAAATATTGAATAAATATTTATGAATTTAAAACACATAAATGGATAAAATTAATATAAAAATTATTACCTAGATGGAGTGAAAAAAATATGTTTTTTAAAATGAAACATTCTAAAAATTGAATTCTTTTTATATCAAATTTTAATATAAAGTTGATTACAATGACCTAAATTAAATAATATGATAAAATTTTACATAATTATATTTTCAATATAACAAAAATATATTTCAACACTATAAATTATGTTGAAAACATCTATTTTTAATTTCAACTATTTATTTTTGACTGTTCATCATTGCATGAAACTTATAAAAAATATACCAATAATTAAAAAAATAAATAATTTTTGATATCCAAATTTTAATAATATGCTTATTTTTTCATATTTTATTTTTGTAAGTGTAAAAATTCATTTCTAAAATTGTTTCCTGATTGAAAGGTTATAATACCTTTTCCAAAAAACAATTTTTATGCATAAAATTGGATATATTTATATATAATATCTAGAAAACACATATAATAAATTTTAAACATTATTTTCAAGGTTATATTTATATTTATATTAAATTAATTTAATACATTAATATTTTTTTTTTCAATTTTATTGGTATAAACACACTTTTCCTCATTTAAATAGTTTTTCAAAATGTATTTCATTTAATTTTTAAAAATGATTAATTTATATTTATAATTAATTATTCATAAAAGAAATATATATATATTATTTTTATAAACCATATTTTGATAATTAAATTAATCGTGTTCATACTCACCATTCTAATGGTTAGTTAATAATTTTCTTCTTCAAATAATTACAATAAAAAATAATGTTGTGTAGAAACTCATTGTTGTATGTAATGAAAAATAAGATGGTTTTTCCTATTGATCAAGAATAACATGTTTTAGCATGTAATAAAATATTTCAAAGAAATTATATTTTTAAAAATTATTTAGTAAAAATATCGGGGTGTTATATTCTACCCCCCTTTTAATGAATTTTTCCCTAAAAATTTGTCGAGGTTATCAATGTTTTAATATAAAAAATTTTCATTCATTAAAACCCACATCTTAAAAATGAATACCAAAACTAACTATAAAAAATAATATATGGTACTTAATTATTACCCAATGTAACTCATAACTATTTTTCAACATATCATAACATATCAGGAAAGTGAAAACGTAGACATATAAGAAAGAATAACTATCATTTTTTCATGGAGAGTGATAGAAAACATGTTAAATTTAATGATAATAACCACAAAACCATAGAGAAAATTGGTTTGGAAAACGTCATGGATATCATCAAAAATGATGAAAACAGGATAAAATTTGTTATCATGTCCTTTTTCCAAAACCTGATGAATTTTCATTATAATATATACTCAAATGATTTTACGGAAGACACACCCCTAGTTATGACATAAAAAATTTCCACTTTATATCTTATTACCAGAAAAGAACGTGAATTTTTCATTCCTAATGCATTATAATATAATGATATCCATAAATAGAAGGATTGGTCATTCCATCAATCATTATCACAATAAAAAATGATAGCACCTTTTGATGAATATTTATAATTCTATATATGGTGAGCTAATATATTAATATCTAAAACCACATCTGAAGTTTAACAAAAATCATTACGTAAATGAATACACTTATAACCCTTACAAAATAAGGAAGTCCAAAGTCATAGAAATAATATCGCAAAATTTATTAATAACATCTTAGTATTTATGACCCATATATCATATATTATATCATGTTTTTCAAATACCATCCAAGTAATACCTTCATCGTATAACCTATTGAAACATAGTAACTACCATAAATCTTGATGGAAAACATGCCTAATTTATTACTCAAAATTCTATTTGATATATTCCATAGGACAGAATATGTCATAAACTATATCTTTTATAGCATAAAAATATTTCAAAGAATCCTTAATCATTTCCAAGTTAATTAGTTTTGTATAATTTACATATTTATATCCCAATTATCGTTATCAAAACATCATAATCATAAAATTAAGATCATATTTAGAGTTATATTTCCATTATTCCTCCGGTTTCCATGAATATCACCTGAACATTAAATAACATTTCTATTTCTTCAACACCTTTTAACTTATCCTTTTCAATCCCTAATGAAAAACTTATATTCAAAATAATTTTATATTACGTGATTTTTATTACATATTCTTTGAAATAAAAATCATATACACATTAATCTTGAGACATTATTCTTAAACCATTACGGAAGATTCATTTTCTTTTTATTTCTTGTATTATTAAATATGAATCACTTGTTCATGTTTCTGAACCTAAATCAAATAATGCATATAATGGTTAATGTAAATAAATATTATTTTGACATCTCATTCCATTCACATGTCAATTATTGTCTCTTAATCTTCTGTAGTATAAAAAAAATTCCACCTTCTTTATTATATTTATAATACTTCCACTTTGGACATTGATATTCATAACTCCCATTCATTGAAAATCATAAACATTCAGTTTTAAACATGTTTCATATAGTTACTCTTATTGGAAAAGACAAGAAATAATAGTGTGATAAATATTTATAACATAATAGAAACACATAATCCTAAAAAATTTCATATAGGATGCTGAAATTATGACACATAATTTAATATATATATATATATATATGACACCGTAGGCTTATCCTAAGATACATGTCTGTACATATTGTTAAAAATATCTCTAGGGATTTCTCTAATGTTTTGTCATCCAAGTATCCAATGTTTGACTAAACGTTTAATCTAATGCCAACTATAATGCTCCAAGATTTTCAAACATGGATATTACATCATATTTTTGTTGAATATTTCATACATTTAAAAAAACATGCATATAGACGTTATTACTTTTGTGACTTCTGAAACAAGGGAAAAAACCATCAGTTTTGGTGGTATATATATAATATTTATGAATAATACCTTCATGTTGAGTACCCTTACTTAAAACCTATATTCATTTCCTATGGAAAGGAAACATATGAAAATGGTGACCATAGATACTCAGTAAGTACGGACATAAAAAATATCAATTTATTATATTGTGATCGAGTAAAAAATAAAATATTTGTATGTGATCATTATAATAACATACCAATTTCATACCCAACATATCATGGAACATAAACATGTGTTATAGTAAGAAATATTACCATTTCAATATATATAAATCATAATAGTGAAACATCATCACAACTCAATACTGAAATAAGTACATATCATAATTATTTTTGGCATCATTATTTGTAGAAAAAACTATTTCATATGTCATTGTTAACTACCAAGACTCTCAAAACAGTCATTATCTTCTATTTAAATTAACAAATCAAATACATCGACATGTTTCCCATTACATATCAAGCACATCAACTTGTTTCTCATCATGGATCAAGTACATCGACTTATTTTAAGTAGCTATCTCAGGAGATTTAATCTACTACCCAATGCATTGAAGGTAAATATGGGTCCTACAAATAACATAATAAAAAATATACATATTTTTTCCATATGAAAATAAATGATTCACCATATTAGAACCCATTTAACTAAATGAATTTCATAAACACATTATTATAATATAAATCATGGAAAATAAATAATTTTCCTAAATATTATGGTGTCATAATGATAAACCTTTATGTGAAAGGATAATAATGGTAACCTTGGATTATATTTAGATTAAAAGAATAATAAAGATAAAATAATTTCTAATTTTATGGAGAAAATGTATTTTTGAATGATCATTTTGTATAAATGTTATGAAAATATCCATTATTTTAAGAAATATATTGTTAAATAGGAGCACAATTACAAATGAAAAAAAATTCAATTTAAAATTAAATTGTAAGATTGTAATGTGAGATTTAAGGAATTAAGGAATCATTACACTGGGAAATTATGTTCTAAAAATATAAGCTAAAAAATTCTTCTATATATTTTTATCAGTATAGTCCCAAAGTTCCCAGTTAAGAGAATGACAATAATATTATTTTCAAACCATTTTATAACATTTCAAACATAGTTAAACATAAAATTAAATATTAATATCATAATACTAAGACACTTTTATAATTTTATTTATAATACAATGAGTTTTAAGAAAAATTTTCTCCTACAATGATTCATAAAGAAATAGTCCTAAATATTGATGAGATTATGATATAAACCATCACCACTATATAAAAAATTGAATCATATTCCTCCTGAAAGAAATAAAATTATATGGATATGAAAATATCATAATATTCGGGATAATACTGAAAAATGATATTCATTGGAATTATAAATACCACACAGATGAAACAAGTAGTATATAAGCCATGTGTCCCTTAAAAATAAATAGGAGACGAAATACATTTCCATATGTTTAGACTCACATTATACTCATGAGAACCTATTGTATAATAAATATATGTTGATTATAAATCTATTATAAAATTATATCAACCCATTAATGATTTTATTAGGACCTCACAGTTTTTATTTACTAACAATTTTATGTCAAATTTATTTTTCGGTTAACAAACACATTGTTTTTTTTCACGTGTTTTGATTTTTTATATTTTTTGACGTATTAATTGTATCATGAATCCCTAATATCCATAATGATAAAAATAATATAAATATCATATGTATTTTGTACAAATGTATTTATATTAATCATTAAAAGATATAAATAGAAATGAAATACATTGTTCGTGGAGATGGTATGGATAACATACACATTAAAATTGTTTACATATTATTTTTGTATTGAAAGAAATTAGGTAAATAAAATTTATGTATTTGTAATATAATATGTATTGAATTATTATTTCATATATATAATATATACTTAATCGAACCATACAAAATAAATTCCCTATAATGTGTTAGAGAATCACATCGTTTTGAAGAGGTGGTAGTCCACATGTCCACAAACAAAGTTACAAAATTTTATAAATTGAAAGAATGATACTATGAGTAATTTAATAATTAAAAAAAAAATAAAAAAAAATATAGTTTATATATTATGTAAATACAAATTTTATATCATTATTCCTTACCATTGATGGTGGAAATAGAAGAATGAATGACATCGATTCACAAGGTAGTAGTTTGTTGTACACACAAAAAATGACTGAGTATCTCATTTTATAGAAGTTTTTTTGATTTTATACAGAACCAAATATGTTTTGAAGTGTGATGATAACATAAAAACATGTTCCCTTTTATAAGAAAGGGGACAAGAAATTTCTAAATTTTCCAAATGATTAATTTATAATAAATTCAATATTAATGAAAATAATAGAAAAAGTAAATAGATTAAAATATTAGATATCATAAGGTTGTAATATCACCATCCAATATTTTTTACACATGTTTTGGTTTTATTGTAAACATTATCATTTTGAATAACCTTTAATTAATCCAATTTAATTTTAGTAATTGTAACAAATTTTATAATATTTAAAGGATGTAATTTTTTACATTTCATTTTTCAATTAGAACAGAAATGGGAAATTTAAGATATTATAAACCATATATAATCCAATTTGTCCTTATTGAATATTTTTAGGATTTCTAAATAATATAATAAAATATTATTTTCATAATATACCATACATGTCAATTTTGACATTAATAATTACATATATTTTAATAGAATCAATACAGAAAGATAAATTCAAACCATGCCACTTTATTAAAATCTAAAATTTCATATTGACCAATGTGATTTTAAGAACACATGAATTATATCGAATTAAATTTGTTTTCATTATTTCTAATATCATTTAAATTATAGTTTCCTTAATTGAATAATTACAACATCATTATTGGGTAATAATTTATAATAATTAAATCTAAACTAAAAGTTAAAAATTAATTGACATGATGTATATAATATTTCATATTTCTTAATAATATATATAGTTGATAATATATCAAATTAAATGCCATATTATAAATATTATACTTATTAAAAGTAAGAGAGTATCATTTTTTCACCCTATTTTATATTATTAATATCCATGTCATTATCATGCCCAAGTGTCCATTAATTTATCAAATTTTGACCATTATATGTTATTTTTTGAATAAAATTCATCCAATAATATTTTTTCAAGTTTTAGTGTACTTTTATAATATTTAAAATATTGTTTTACCATTAATTTAATTTTTTTATTATGTGACAATATATCTTTTATTATAATTTTAAAAAATTGAAAAAACAATAGGAAAGGAAAATATGGGGTCAAACAAGGCATCATTCCCTCATCAAGGTCATTCGCATACCACATTTTTTTCTAATTGTATCTCCAATCATTCATTTGTCTTCTCTCATGGAATTGCAATCTATGCATCGACAACATAGTCATCCTCAGACCATGGTGTAATTCTCTTTGACTCTTTCCACTTGCTGAAGTAAAATTTGAATGTCACAGCCATCAGATTCACCATCTGGGCAAGTTTTCCCCTTTCTGATATCCCATTCAGCACAACCGTGACCTCTCCATATTTTTTACGGTTTCGTCCTCGTTTCCATGAATTGGTTTGCTGCCCAGTCTCTTCTAGATCTTGCACCACCATTTCAGAATTTTCATTTTTCATTGTATTTAGTTGTACTTGAGTTGCTTACAATGTAGTTTTAAAATATGTTATCTTATCCTGGTGATGTTCTTTGGAATCCTTTGAGGAAAATACTTTTGTTTCACTTATTTTCAACTGTTGATAGTCTCCATAACTATTTGCAATAAGAATTTCAAACCTTTTTGATGTTGTCATTTCATCATACTAGTTCTTATTAGAAATGTTACTAGTCTTTCTATAAGAAACACTTTGGAAACCATCCTCATCCTTTAGGTCATTAGAAAAAGTCAGGGATTTGGTATCAGCTTCTATGTCGAGAGTAGGATACTCTTTACCATGTGGAATAGAGTCATGGACCTGGTTTGTAGAGGCTACATGTCTGAACAAATTAAGGGAAGATGTATCTTTGGCATCATCATTAACATGGACAGTCTTCATAGGCTATCTAGGAACACCAATGGATGCAGATGAAGCTTTCCTAATTTTGAAATCTACATCAGAATCCTCATACATTTTCTGTTTATCTATTTTGTCATTAAACATCAGTTGTTCTTAATATATTTGTTCGTTAACCACTTCTTAGACAACATCTTCTAGGTTTTCCATCTCATCGCTGGATTTTATGTTCTCTACTGATGATTATTAGGAACCTTCTTTTGGTATAGGGGTTATACCATAACCAAGTCTCCTAATGGTGTCCTAAGCATTGATATAATCATCCTTGTATGCTGCTTATTCCACAAAAACTATTTCAGCCCACCTTGTCTTCTTAGAACCACTTGAGGTCACTCTATTTCCACCAGATGAAGAAGAGTTATCCTTCTCATTACTAGAAGAATATGTAGTGTTATAAATATAGTGAACAAGTCCTATAGCTTCATGATATCTGATGGTTGAAGTCACCCCTGTAATCAAAGGCCTATCTGCAACAAGAGAAGAATAAGAAACTTTGTTCTTTTCGCCATGTGGGTGTGTATCCTCTTTATTAGGGATTCAAGTAGTTCCCTGTGTTTCCAAAGATATCAGTTTTTTGATACATTAGTTTTCCTCATATCCTTTACCATCTTTACGACTGATTACTTGTTTCACTCTTAACCATGGTAATTAAAAATAGTGAAGTTACTATTCATATTAGCCAATAATAAAAGGGTCATATTTAATAAACAATGGCCGTCTGATTCAAAATATGGAATGAATTTTTTCAAATTGAAAACACATAAATGGATTTATTGAAATTAAAATGAACCAGCTATTTGAGGTGAGAAAGTGTAGTTTTAAAGTGAAAATGTTTAAACAATAGAAAACATTTAATGTCCAAATTCAATGTGAAATTTACTATAAAGACATAAATGGGACTAAGTGATGTAACTTTTATCTAATTATACTTTAAATACATATAAAATATTATTTATCATTATAAATTATCTAGAAAAAAAATAATTTTCAATTAAATTTCATTATAATTCAATATTCATCTAAAAAATAAACTTACGAGAAAAAATTAAAACATTAAATCAAAGTAAATTTTGATATCCATAATTAAAAGAAAAATATTTTTTTTTCAAATATAATTTTTAATAGTTTCAATCTTTAGTTTTAAAACATGTTCACCATTGAAAGGTGATAAAAATCATTTATAAATAATAGAGTTCGATCCATAAAACTGGATTTTTATATATATTATATCTACAAAACACATAGAATGAATGATAATCATTATAATAAATAATTTATATAAATATATTTCATTAATTTAATCCAAAAATATATATTTTTTGTTTAATTGGTATAAAACATTGTTTTATTCATTTAAACAATTTTTCATACAAATATTTCTTTGTATTTTTAAAAAGGTTTTATTTTCATTTATAATTAATTTCTCAACAAATAATTAATTATATATAAATTTATAAACTAAATTCTTATTACTAAATTAATCTTGTGCATACCCTCCATTCTAATGGTTGTGTAATAATTTTCTTCTTTAAATAATTAAAATTTAAAATTGGTGTTTCATAGAATCTTAATGTTTCATTTAATGCAAAATAAGGCAGCATTTTATGGAGAACATGCTTAAATTTTTTTTTCATAAAATGAAAGATATCAAAAAAATCATATTATAAATAAAAATATTCATAAAAATATCAAGTTGATAAATTGAGACCCAAATCATCAAACTAAAACTGATATTGAGGAAAACTAGTTTTCAAAATAATTTTAATATTGTTGAATAAATTTTTTTTATAATGTAATGGGTTATTTTAATGTAATGAAATATATAGATATTTTTTAATATTTTAATTTAATTGATATACTGATAAACTTATATCATAAATACATTTTTTTAACATTTTGAATATAGATTTACAATGATTTACATGATAATGAAACTACTAAGTGTTTATTATTGCAGGAAATATGATTTCAGGATTCAAGGGAAAAATGTAGAAAAGGATAAACATTGGCTATTACACATCATGAAATCTCATTACACGACATATAATATCATTTCACCACATGCTACAAGTGGTGATTCCATGTCATGATGAATTTTAAATCAATGTAATGTTACATGATGTGAATCTTTATTACATAATGTGAACCTTCCTTACATGGTGTGAATCACTGGTCCATTGTGTAAAGCATTCAAATCATATTTCCCTCCAATTGAATGAATTTTCACTACATGAAATCCTATTACACATCGTCAAATGAGTAAGGGTTCCAAATCCTAGATGAGATTCACACGAGTTATGTTAAGATTCAAAATTCATAGAGAATACCCTAGATCATCATTAAATGATGTAAATACCAATTACACATATTGAAATTTTTTATCTATATATACAATGTCCTTACATAGGATTTATAGTGGTGATAGTCTTTGTTTAATTCATTCTTCTATCATTCCCTTCTACTCCCTCTACCCAAAAATGAATTTATTAAATATTTGTTATTGTTTTACATTAACAAAAGATGTATGGATTTACATAGATTATCTTATTCAAAATAATTCTCATCATCCAAAGAATTCTTCACACATTATTCATTTTAAGCATCGATTATCAATGATACACTACAGGTCATAGTTTTTCTTTTTCCAATTTCTTTTAATTAATATATTTAATTTTTTTTGGATTTGAGTTCTACAATTATTGTTCCTAGTATCAAGTTTCGTAATTAGTTAATCTAAATCATTTCATATTTTTTAATCATTTAATCTCAATTTCAATTTCCATATTAACAATGGTATAAATTATTTATCAATTTGTAACTAATTCTACCATGAGTGGTTAAACCACATAGTGTTTCGGTCAAGGGTAGGGGTTTTGGAATTTCATGAATCTATAAATTATCAATGTACTAATTCTAAGAATATAAATTAGGTTAAACTTAAAATGTATATACAATGAATTCTAGCGATAATGGACACAAGATGTTCGAATGAATGACCCTAACATTGAAAGAGTATATTAGGCCATAACTAATACCCTGTGACACTTCCTGCTATAGAAGTTGACTATAATGCACCTATGTAGTGGTTGATTATAAACATTGGAATATATTCTCTCAATGTAGAAATTTTTTTTTTGACTATAGTCAACAAGTGACCCCTACTTGATTTTCAGCTTATATTTCTATAGTAAGTAATGTTTGGGAAATAGTAAAATATAATCTGACCATATCCCATGAAAATTTAACAATTCATGTGGGCAAGAAAAATTTTGGTGCAGTTGTTGGAAATTCTTTTACTATGATATGAATGTTAATCTAGAGACAAATAAATGTTATTACCTACCCCTTTCCTCATCTCCCTTTTCTTTTATTTTCCCTTTTCATTTGGATTCCACTATGTCCTTCTTCTTCAAAAGCCTTATTGAATGCATATGGGCCCATCGACTCATTAAAGGATACTTGAAGAAGAATAATAGTTATCTTTCGAGCCAGAAATCGAAATTTATCTATTTTGAAGCTTATTTTCAAACACAGATGACCAAATAAATACAATGGTGCCCAACCCACTGAACCTTCATAATATTCAACAATTAATTCATGGATAGAATTTTGCACATCAAAAGTTAAAAATCATGGATTCTACATTTCCATCAATCCATGGTGTAATGCCAATTTTTTTATCCATCTTATTCAAGCATTAACATTTGAAAAAAAACCTTCACACATTCAAATGATCCAGAACATGGGTTAGTTTGGTGGGATTCAATGTGAAGTTCCTTAAGAATACATTTCAAACATCTTGGAAGTGTTTAATACCTTTCAAAACCAGGGAGTCTCTTAAGATTACTTTATACAACACATCATTCCCTTCTCACTATGTGATCGACACAAGGATTGGCTCAAGATTGAATCTCTCGAGTCAATCACAACTTGTGACAATATGATCAAGAACGTTTTATACAAATACATACCACAAATGTAGACATGGAAGAAACAAAATGATATACAGAACATCACTCAAAATTAAGTAGAGTCCATATGGTATTCTTGTAAAAAATTCATGGAACTGATGAGAAAATTCATGCATTATGGACTAGACACATGAATACATCTCCAGAAATTCTACCAAGGCCCCAATCTATCTTCATGCATAGTTATTTATGCTTCCACCGAGGGAGGACTGAAGATAAAGATGCATGAGGTAGGTTGTGAACTTATGGATGAAGTATATATCAACTCCAATATATGGATGATTGATTTTGTACCACCCTGGCTTGGAATTCACCAACTGGATGAAATTACCACATTGGATGCACAAGTCAATGTTCTCAAAAATAAGGTAAAGTCATTCTAGCTACTTTCTATACCACGCACTCTAGCTCTAGTAATGTAAATGCAGTCATGAGATATGTGTTTTGTCTCGGACATATACCAAGACATAAATGTAAGATTTTAATCACACAAAAACTCAAGATTGTTTATACATAAATTATAATCAGTAAAATCTATCATTACATCAATGAAAATAGTACTATCAATAAATACATACTCAGTAGCTCCCTCAAAACAACCATGACTATTATCAATAGAGAATAGCTCAAGAACCACTTCATACTCAAGTACCACCAGGGTACCCACCCATGAATCTTGTTCTTAGATAGAAACAACAAGAACAAATACAACCTTTCCCCCAAAAGAATTAATCAAAAATATCATATAGCTCATCCAAGATCTCATCCACAATCTTCTCCTCTCCATAGTAAAATTGATATCAACTTGGATAATTTTGTTCAAAAAGTCAACCCATGAATGACTACTAAAGATACGGAGATATAGAACCAACAAGTTTCCCTGTGGAATATACAAATTCAAATGGTTATGATCTAAATTACTCTATCATAAAGATTCTAGGTACTCTAACTGGTAAAAATGAGATAAAACCATGGATAGAAGCTAAGGATGTAGTGACAAAAAATGAAAAAAATCCTATATTTTCAGTAACTATGCAAGAGAGATGAAAGAAAAACCGAGGAAACTTAAATCCATTCACAAGTATAAGAATATGAAATTGATGGGAACAATCATGTAATAACCCAAGAGGTATCACCAACCAAAAATTCTGACACACCTGAGCAACCAAAATATCAAATCTCGGGTTCTCCACCACCATATAATCCACATATTCCATTATCAGGCAGAAAAAGACAAGATAGAAAAGAGACACAATAAAATAATATCATAGTAATGTTTATGTAATTTTATATCAGCGCACCCATTGAAAAGGTTATCGCTTATATGATAGTTTATGAAAATTCCAAAAATATCTGATTTCCAAAAAACATATAAGATCTAGTTTTCAACTTTGTAAATGAAGAATGATCTACTATTTTTTGTACGAAAATTCCACCTATTATTAGTGGCCCCATAATATTATCAATTCCATGTGCTATTAGAGATTGTTATTTTGGAATAGATATGTGTAATCTATGAGAAATTATTAACCTCGTGTTGATGATTTTATTTCGCAATTTGGGACCTCAAGTGCTCAAACCAACATAAGTAACACTAATACTTATAGTATGATCAGTAAAGTACCACCATGGAATTCATTAGAACATATTAGTTAATGTTATCATGTTTTTCTCCAACAAAATTCATCATTTTTGACATAGTAGATGATGGTGACTTCCCCATTATTCTTTAAAGACCATTCCTATACATATGAAAGGCTCTTATCAATATGAAATAAGGGCATTTAATCTTTTGAGTCGAAGACGAACATTTAGTCCTCAACTTCATCAATGCTTCCAAACAATCTGACGATGCCTTCAATTGTAATGTTATCTCTCTTACCCAGGTGGGAAATAAATATATGTACATAGATGAATATATTAAGGAGTCAATAACTAAATTAGAAGAAGATTATTATTTTGAGGAATTTATCGTCAATGAACCTCCTACAAGGGATACTTTACTACCTTTTATACCCTAGACCATATAACTACCAACACCAGAGTGGAATCCTTTATCTAGTACTATTACGTATTCCTAATAAAAAGTTACAACCTCTATACCAGTAATAATTATCTATGAACTATCTCAGTTACAAGAGGAAAAATTGGTTAAAGTATAAAAAAGACTCAAGAATTCAATTTCTTATGGAGTGGTTGACATTAAAAGAATCAATCACGCATACTGCACCCATAAAATCCTACATTAGGAAGGAAGAAAACCCAAACCCCAACCATGGAGGAAGCTCAAACCAAAAATTAAAGATGTTTTTAAAGGAATTACTAAAACTTATAGATGTTGGAATGTTATTTTCAATCTACAATAGTGAGTGAGTGAACCCTATATAAGTATTTCGAAAAAAATTTGAGATCATAGTAAAAAAAACTGATGAAAATTAATGGATCTCAACACCCACCTATAGTAGATGGAATGACTATGTGGATTACAAAAAAATTAATCAAGGAAAACAAGAAAAATAATTTTACCTTTAAACTCATGGATTAAATTCTAGAGAGACAAGAAGAACATAAAATTGTCTGTTTTCTGTATAGATATTCAAGATATAATCAAATTTAAGTTTACTTTGCTGATTAATCCAAACCCAAACTCATATGTCCATTTGATACCTTCTCCAATAGGCATAGAAAATTCTATATGTCTAATTCACTACAAACATTTTAAAGATGCATGATGTATATATTACTTAATATGGTAGAGGAATTATTAGAACACTCTATTAATAAAATATTAGATTATTAAAGATATTTTGGGGTTTTCTTATTCCATATTGAGTTAGTCGAGTGACATTGTGAAGTAAAATGTTTAGTTTTGAATTTGGGAAAATGTCATTTTATGGATTAAGGATGCATTGTACTCAAACATAATGTTTAAAAAATAGGGAATTAAAGATGATCCATCTAAGATAAAAGTCATAAAATATTTATTGGAACCATCAAAAGTTAAGGGTATAAGGATATTTCTAGGCCTTACAGGATTCTACATTCAATTTGTAAAAAAACATTGCAAAAGTTTCTAGACCTATAACGTACCTATTTTCAAAGGAATTTACATTTTAATTTTGTGATTAATGTGGGAAGGAACTTATTAATTTAATGTAATTCTGCATAGAAACTGTGTAATAATTTCACATGGCTAGGATAAGGAATTTTAATTGATATGTGATGCTAGTGACTATGTTGTTTGTGTTGTTTTTGGACAACCAGTTGTTCACCTCTTCTGTCTTATATACTATTCTTTCTAGACACTGAATGAATCTCAAGTAAACTACACAAAATCTTTGATATAAGCTTTAGTCGTTGTGTACTTTTTTGAGAAATTGTGTACCTATGTAGTTTTGTTAAGGTGATTGTGTGCACCGATCTTGCTTCTATCATGTTTATAATGAACGAAAAGGATTCCATGAAAAGGATAATAAGGTTGACCCTCTAGCTCCAAGAATTTGATATTTTCATCAAAGGTACCAATGTTCTGAGAAATGTGATCAATTTTTCATTTATCCCAAGTTCCTTTTCAACTCATAATGGATAATGATGATATCAATATCAAAGTTGATTTTCTTGATGAAACCCATTTCAGCATAAAGGAATTATTGTGGTTTTATATTAGATATAATTAACTTTCCATGGGATTTAACCATTAAAACATAACCTATAAGAAAAATAGAATATTTTTACCTGAACTTATACACAACTACTAGATTAAACCATTCATGTTCAAGCATTTCACTGATGGATTTTTGAGACAATGAATTCCCAAAAATGAATTCCCAAATGCAATAGACATGATCCATACCTCACTACCTAGAAGACATCACGGCCCATCTCACACCATATAAAATATCCTACAAGGTGGACTTTTCTATACCACTATACACGGAATATTATCAATGATGTGATAGGTTCCCAGAAATGAGCACCATTTGAAAAATAAATAATATGACTCAAAACATAATCATTGAAGTAATAGTATTTGATTTGTAATGTACTAGAATTTTCATATAATTCTTTGGAAAATTATATGGGATAATCTAGAGACAAGGTTTTGAGATGGAACGTGATTATAATTCTTAGGATGCCCAAAATAAATGTTTGAAATATTTATAAACTTTTAAACTGGTGCTCGAATTAAAAATATGAAAGCACGGTTGTGTTTAGAACATCGATTTTACCTTAGGTGGGGCCTAACTTATACTGTTGTGAATCGATTGAGGTAAACAACTGGATGTTTTTAAAGAATAATAAAAAATAAACATATAAAGTTTATTTTTTTTCCTTTTAATGTTTCACAGCAAGGCAGAAGACCATTTTATTTCTTAATTAAACATCATGCTGGCACTACAACATAGCGATGGGGTGATGCATTTTTTATTTTCATAAATTTATCAAGAATTCAAGGTTAACACTTTTCCATAGAATTTTATTCATCTTTGGAGAAAAGAAATTGGTGGAACCCTCTCATTGGTGTATGATGAATAATTAAGAACAGTGGATCACCAATTATAACAATCTCTCCTCTTCAAAGAATCTCTCCAACAATGAAGATAACATTACCGATCCTTATCAGCTTGTGATTCATACCAAGGTAGGGGTTCTATTTTGAATTCATTCCTCATTATTGTTTCTAATGATGAATGAAGACCAACCCATGAACATATTGATTCAAAATTCGATGATTATTTCATAATGATTAGATTGTGGGATTTAATGGTATTAATCTTGTGTGATTATCCTTATTATTTTGTCCCATTTTTCTCACGAGACAAACCAATTCCCAAAATATTAATGTTGATATTCGATCTTCAGGTGTTCTTGGTGTTTTCTCCAACCCCATTGTTATATTCTTCACTGATGGACCCACATGGTTGTGTGAGGATTTTTCGAGAGTTTCCAAACGTGGTTGGACCATTGAAGCGATGTGAAGATGATTTAGAGCCCAAATTAATGAAGACATCAACCTGAGGATCACAAGGTTTTCCCAATTTCAAAGAACATAGCACTAGAAGAGATGAGTTGGTCTGCCGAGAAAAGCATACCGAGGGAAATTGGCACTATCCAGTGGGACCGTGTCGAGGAAATGGGCCCATGACCATGGTCGCGAGATTTGGTCATGGTAGTCATGACCGTGACATGGTGTGAGGCCACATCATAAAGCTGAAGCCACAGTCTAGTGGGATGACAGTGGGACCCATGGAAACAACTGTGGGGAAACTCGTGTAGTGGGCAGTCATGTTGAACACGATGGTTCTCCATGATTACCCGAAAGGGATGTGACAACAACTGCATCTGGGAGGACTAAACTGGCCTGCATGATCGGGATGAGATAGAATTAGTAGACTAGGCTCACAAAAGGATGAGCTTGGCCGATAGTGGGCCGGTTCGGTGGTGGCCTGAGCTGGAATAACAAATCATTCCCTGTCAAGGCTATCTGGGCCTAGTGGTCTGGGACAACCTGGTGGGTCAGTTCGGTAGGCCCTAGGCCAGGTCAGACTAAACCCGGACCCAACCAAGCCCTTTTCACTAAAAGGATTGTATCATTCAAACCGTATGTCTGTTGGATGAGCTATTTACAGAATTGGGACCCTCATGAAACTGGAGTATTTTTGGAGATTGATGTATAACCGTTTTGTCTTGAGGAGCTGATACTCCCAGAACGACCGTGCTAAAAGAAGAATCTAGTGGTTAGTTGGGATATAACAACCCTCCTCTTTATTACACACCTAAACATTATTTATTATATAAACATCACATAATACGACATATATGATCAATATTTCTAGTGTGTTTTCAGATTAGGTTCATTTCATAACAACTTAGATCATAAAACAAATGACATATTTATTGAAAACATCCTTTACATAACCACAACATTCCCCCATACTTAGAATTGCATAGGAAAACCTGATGACATGCATGTGTAAAGGGTGAGCTATGAATCCTAATACAGGAGTAAATAAGGAATAACATGAATAATTAAATTCATGTTAGGCAATAGTAATATCAATGGATCTTAATAGAAACATGAACAAAAAGGTATGACATAGCAGGAATATCATAACATGGAAATATGGAAACAACACTTTGCATTGTATTAGCATGATCCAAGGCATGTTGCAGATGGATAATGATTAAAAATTCATTGAACCTGAATAAGAATGATTAAACCATCATTGCACATGGCTTATCATGATACTAATATTTACCCAATGCATTGAAGCTATGTCAGGGTGTAGCCATCTTAAACATTTCATTTAATGCATAAGTTGGTCACATGGATCATACAATATTGGATCATTAAATATCATCATTATTTCCATGATAATTGATTGTTTAATTTATACATGAATCCTCATAATATATAAGTAAATGTGCATAAAGGTGAATACCCATGATAGAGAAATGGGCATAGTATTCAATACACAATGACTTTGTCTTGGAAAATTGTGATGCGATTTCGGTAGCATAACGACGTTACATAAGAGTTCATAAAAATGTTTGATGAGATATAAAGTGGTGTCTCATTATATGTACCTGAAATAAAATATAAGGGGGTTTTATAGACACATTTCTCAACATAATTAATGTAATTTATATTCATAATAAAAAAGAATTTCTTGATTGTAAATGAGGAGATAGAAATTTCATATGGAATTTCTGTATGGTAACGGGTGTATATGGGAGGCATTAATGAAAGAGAAAAAGGTCTATCATCATTTCAAACATAAGGAGGTGAAAAAATGGATGTTTTAAATTATAACTCAAAATTTTTAATTGAATTTAAAATGGTATTACCACATTAATAAACCTGGATAAAAATAAGAAAGGAATGAATACCTTAGTTGGAAGTGTGATCCTAAAGGCTTGGGAGAGGCTTTAGAGAGGATTATTGGGAGCTTGTGGTGCCTTGGGAGGATTATTGAGAAATTGGGGAAGATTTATGTTGAGTTCCTAGTGCAGTGAGTGAAGATTAAGTGGGAGCTTGAGTGGGTTTATATAGGAAATAGGGAATTCATTATTGTTTTGGTTTGGAACACCACATATTAAACTAATCAAACCCACAAACCAGACCATGGTTTTTGCCCTGGTTTTTTTAATGGGAGTGGAAAACAATATACTATAAATACATTGGCATAAATTCTTAAAATATTAGGCTTCCTTATGTATAGGTGAGTGACACTCTCAAGGAAATGAATTTAAAAAGATAAAATGTTTTATAAGTCTTAGAGGGTCTAATAAAGAATTGTAAAATAAATAAAAAAACTAAAATCACATTATTTTAATTTTAAAACATATATTTTCCGAACATAATGTTTATATTATTTTATAACATAACTATTGAGTCATTATGATATCATAAAACATATTATATATTTGAACAGTATTTAATTTTTACCCAAAATTAATAATGTATCAGAAAATTTTTAAAGATTTACCATTAGATAATTTTTATGTCCTCATTCCAAAAATAATATTATTTTTATCTAAATTATTTTATAAATATGTGAATTTTTACTTTTTCAATAAAAACTGACATTTAAAGAAAATTCATTGGTTTTGACAAAAACATCTTTCAAACCATAACAAAAATATCAATTTTATTCATAAAAATAATATTATCACTTATATTTAATAAAAATTCAATTAAAAATATTATTTCATTAAAATATTATTTAATTCAACAATCCATTAATTCATCAATAAAGATTTCTAAATTGAATATTAGAAAAAAAATTCAATTTTGTCCTTAAAAACTATTTACAATGTAAAAATAATGAAATGAATGGATATTATCTATAAATAAAAAACGTACATAATAATAGTGCTAGGGTATTATTACATGACCCCTTATAACACCCACAAAAGACTAAAGGGTAAGGTTTGTGATGGTGATAGACTCTTGGGGTGGCTGGGATAACATCTCTCGGGAGCTAATCTCTATCACCATCCACTTCTCCTATAGGCGGTTCCACTCAAGCATAACATTTTGAATCTCATATTTGGTTTTGTCAATATTGAAGATCAATGACTCCACTTATTTTCTGAGCTCCGACATATGGGGTTTATATGGAGCAATTCTACTAGATGAGTCCATTTCTTCATTTGTGTGGGTAAATTGGATTTGTTAAAGCCATATATTTATACTAATCATGTTATCACTATTTAATTTTTATAGTAGCAATAGTCAAAATTCACAACAAGATTTTAAAATCCAAAAACAGAAAACCATGTATGTGCATAAGTTTTATATATCCATAATAAGTCATTGTATTGGATTAAGAAAAAATTTCATTAATTAATTTTTGGGTCGTTACAGTCTTCCCCCCTTAAGAAATTTCTCCCTCTAAATTTCTTTTTCCCACACTAAAATTGGTGTGGGGATCTCTTCTTCATAAATTCCTCAGATTCCCATGTTTCTTGTTCAAAATTTTTGTTTCTCTACAACAACTTGACAAGGGGTATTATATTATTTCATATAACATTTTCTCTATGATCTGTGGACTACATTTTCATCTATTCATAAGAGAGTTCATTCTCCAATGGTACCACCTATAACACCCCAGGTAAATAAATAATATGACATTTTCTTATTTATCCAAATTTGTCAATAAAATAATAATATGACTATATAGGGGACGCTATGCTCGATGGTGTACCCAACACACAACAACGAGTTTCTTGGGAATCTTACTTTGCACTCTAATAATAAAATAATATTATTTTAAATGTTAGTTAACAAGTAGTCGTTGTACTAGCGGGAATGGATAGAAATAACTAAAATATGATTATATATGTTTCTAAATGTTTTTACATTTACCCAATAAAAGGTAAAGGATTAAAATACGGAAAGAGTTCAATTTTATGCATTTATACCCTAATTTTCACTAAGGGTTCACTTATCACCTTTTGACGGCGAACTGTCATTAAATATAGTTTTGATCAATCTTATAAATTCTATTGGACAAAAAATAACTCTTCTTTAGAATCGGGACATCAAAATTTACCTTGTGTAAATTTTTGGTACCTTTCCGATAAAGTTCATTTTTTTTAATGAATAGTGTAAAATGATGTATTTTAATTCAAAACCTCTTTTTAGTCTAATTTATTTATATGATTAGATTACCTTTTTAATTGGTTTTAAAGTTAAATTACAATATATTTTTACCATTAAATCCAATAGTGGTCTTTGGAATTAATTTCACTTTGAAATCAGACTTAAACTAGTGTCAATCTTTTGATACTTATTGTTTCATAAAAACACGCTATTTGCTTTGAAAGTGGGAATTAATTATTAAATTAATTAATCTGACTTATATGTATTGAACTTTTTAAAATAGGCTTCATTTTTGAATTCGTAATATCAAATATAGCTTAGGGTGAGTTTTTGGTAATTTTCTGAAAAACATCAATTTTTAATGAATAGTGAAACCACCAAGTGGTACTTATAAAGACTGATTTTCTATTTAAATGAAATTTTGACATCATTGTGTTTTGAATTTCAAAAATCCATCTTACATGGTTGTCATTAAGAAGTAAAATGTGGTTCAATGAGGTTATAATAATTTTTTGGTGAATAGTAACTTATTAAGTTCTTAATCGCGATTAGTGGTAATTAGTGTAGTTTAAGGTAAAAATAATGTTTTAATAATATGAAATGAACTTGACACATGTCCTAACCTCATTGGTTGTGTCATGGCAGACCAAGACAAGCCATGGGTCAACTTGGGGACCCCATGGAGACACTTTGGTTGGGAAATGACATAAATAACTTTTTATTTGATGTAAAAGTAAAAATGACACAAACATAATATGTTTTACAGAAACAATTTTTACATGAGGTTATAAAGATCGTATTTTTGATTATAAATATTCATTGGAAAGCTAAAAATATTTCCTACATCATAGTATTTTTTTATAATTTTTAAAAATTAAATAAATTAAATTATTTATGACATAATAATGATGCAGTGATGACATCATTATTTGACGATTTAAATAAAATGGAAAGATAATGTATAATATATGTACTACACATGTCCAAAACTTATTTTATGGGAGGATTTCGAAACCTTATCACCTTTTCCACGAATTATTTCAATGTGGGTTCTTTTAAAACCGAAACACATTTTCAAATAAAGTAATATTTCTTTACTTTCCAAAAGTGCCCCTCCTCTCCTCTTATAAAAGGCCCCGACCTCTACCTCATTCACACACTCCTCAAGCCTTTGGATCGGCCAACCCCTCCCATTTACTCTCTCCACATCCCTCCCCTAATCCTAGAGGATTCCCTTCGGGAAGAATCTTTTCAAAGAAAGCCTTTAGGATCAAATCAAAAGGAGTTACACTTTTAAAGGTAATTCATTCTCTCATGTTCATTTGTTTTATTTTGCTTCTCCAACCCCATAAACTCTTTTTATTTATTTCTTTTGTAAAAACACCAGTATCTTCAATATACTAGGATGTTGTTATATGATTTATTCGAGCTACAATCTCACACAACTACATCAAATGGTTAAAGAACATACGGTTTCCTTAGATGGCAAAATTGTGCCTCCCAAAACGATGATTGTTCAATACTCATTTAACACCTTCAAAGGTGTCCATTATGACGTCACTATTTTTATATATGATATATAATATGTTTATGTTTTACTTATGCTTCTGTAATTTTCATTTGTGTCTTACCTTTATGGCTTCCATTATGGGTATACGCGATATCTTCATTTTAGGAAGTGCGGACTACCGCCCCCTCAAAGTGATGTGATTCGTTAATTCCATTTGTGGGATGTGTAAAGGATGGATTTAAAGTTATTATATATGATGTTATACTGGAATTATAATATAAATCTATATAATTATTATTTCATTCCATTAAAGTATGAGATAGAAATGAAAGTAGTGTTCATGCGTACGTACGGCTTACCGTCTCCATGAACGGTGCATTTCATTTCTTATCCCCAAATGTAATGTACTATTAAAAGTAAATGTATATAATGGATATATATAATTAATGATATATCTAAATGATGAATATAATTCTGGAATTAAAATATACATACCTCTCAATTAGTTTTAATTCCATTAATATGACAAAGAAATGAAAGTAGCGTTCATGCGTACGTACTGCTTACCGTCTCCATGAACGATGCATTTCATTTATTACCTCTAAATGATTATGTAATATTATAAATACATGTATATGCTGGATATATATGATATATATTATATCCAAATCCGGAATGTCATTCTAGATATAAAGAACCTTTGACCACACGAACAACATGTAATTGTAACAAGTCCACTTTCGACTTATGAACCAAATATCTACAAAACAAACATTATTAACTTAAATAGTTACATAATGTTTATAACATGGAAATAAGTCGGACCCGAGGTAAGGGACTTCGTCTCAATCTCCTTTCATTGAGGCATATTTCGTTTTATACACAACTTTCTATTATACGGTGTATAAACCCCTTTGACTTTTAATTTTATACAGAAGGAATCTTTTTCTACGAAGCGTTTTACAAAACGACAAAAAGGAATGTTTCTTTTAACGTATGTAGCGACAACGACTTTTTTTGCCGCCGTGAGTATTATTTGGTCTTTGGCTTTCTCAACAAGCTGTAATGTTTTTATAATTAAATAAATACCATATACTATTTTTTGTATTTTGGTATTGAAAATGGTCTTGAAAAAGGATTCTATTATGTCAATATATTTATGATATATAGTGATTGAAATGTGGAAATGTTATCATTCCTTTATCTTGGTTTTATGTTCTATGATTTTATACTGGTACATGGACATTTTAACGGGTGGTTACGTTATAAACCATATGACGGGTGGTGCCGTGAATACCAGGACGGGTGGTTACGTTATAACCTCCAATGCATTGGGTATGGAAGTCGGCCGTATTACTATTCCATTAAGTATGTATGGAAATTGGCCTTATGGCTATTCCATTAAGTGATATGTGTGGGAGTCGACCGTATGGTTATTCCACTTAAGTATGTTTATGTCCCAAGTTACCTTTACATATGTTATGTGTTCTTTATATGGGTTTTATGGTAATCCTTTGGTTACAAAAAGGTAAGTAATGATATTTTATTCAGTGAAGAGTTTTTACTACTTCATAAAGGTGGAAAGTATTACCTTGATAAAGTATACATGGTTTACTTTTTGTTTTGATAATCTAACAGTTTTTAATCTTTGTGTATCCCTTACTGAGTTTTTATGCTCATCCCAAGTTTTTGAAATGTTTTTCACTGGACTTAGCATGGAATAGGGTCAAGGATGGGATCATGGGAAAGTCATGCTACCTAAAACATGAAACTAGACATGTTTCTTTTTAAGAGTTTTTATTTTACAGAAATTTAGTAGAAGAGACTACTTTGTAATCTTTTGAGATGTAATAGTTATGTCTTAATTCTCTAAAACTCTAAACCTGAAAATATACTCAATGTGAATTATTCATTTAATTCAATTTTAAGTAAGGTTTAAGGCTGGGGCCTTATAGTTGGTATCATAGGTCGGTTTATATAACTTTAGAGGTTAGGGTATTCTTTAAGCATAAGTGACATTACCATAATGGTTAGGATTTCAGACAGAGTCCTAGTTTTAGATAAAGTGAATGAGTAAGAATATCTTAGTGTTTATCTTCCTCATTAGTACATGATGGTTTTGTTTTTATACTCACACTGACCCTTTTTAGTTTTAGTAAATGGCGGGATCTAGCAGGCACCAAGGTAACGATGGATGTGAAGGAAACTGTGACAGTTTTCTGAGCGAGCAACTGAATGATATGGGAGCTATAATGAGAACTCTTGTGTTTATCCTCAACCAACTATCTGAAGTTATGATTGACCACCTAAACCTTGGTGATTTCTATAAGGCATCATGTATGCGAGAAACAAATCCCTACGGAACTACAGGTAATAATCATAAAGGTAAGTGGGTTCAAAAACCTATGTGTCAATGATGTGGAAAGAAACACTTAGGAAAATGTTTCAAAGGGACAGAAATATGCTATAGATGTGGAAATGAAGGTCATAAAGCCAGAACCTGCCATGGTAAAAGGAAGCATCCAGTTGGCTCGAGGAAAGGGAAAGAAGTTCTTTCTGAGGGATCAATTGAATGTTATAAATGTGGTGTGCATGGTCATTATGCAAACACATGTCCTATGTATATGTTTCGTGAATGGGGTCACCAAGAGCGTACAAATGTTCGTTTACCACTACCTAATGCCATTGCGATTGAGGATGAAGAAACTGAAAATGACCAATCAAAGGTATGTATTATTTCATGACTATTGTTTTCCTATTTTTGAATCTTAGGATATGATTCATGATTTTGTTTGTAGGAAAGAGGTATTTCGGAATAAGTTTGAATGGAATGTTTAATGGATCATGAAGAATGTTGAATGAGTAATATGTCAACATATAAGCCTTCAAGAGTTATGGTGAAATTATTAAGAGTATTAAGTCTCTTTTGATGATGGGGTTACATTAGAAGACTTTTTATATTATGTGTAACCCCGATGTTTAATATAAGAAAATTTTATTCATGGAATAATTATCTTTTCTTTTGTGGACATAGTTATAAAGAACCATTTGGGTTTATATGATACTTACTTTTGAGGTAATTATGGGTTGTTATATGATATGCTGGAAAATGAAAGGCATGAGATAAACTTGAGGTTAAAATATGTTATGATCATTTTTGATGATTTTATCTCTTATTGGGGAATGATTTAAGAATTATATAGTTTTTGAAAAAGGAAAACACGCAGAACGTGTGACAACCCGTCGCGTCGGACAAAGTTGTGGGAATCGAACCCACAACCAAAGTGCGACTGGAATTTATCGCCTACCACTGGACTACATGAAGTCCCTGGTTAGTTTGACTGATTCTTTCTAGTTATATGATTTTATCAATTAATAGTAAGTTGATTTTGGGTTATTTATGAAAATGATTAACCTATCATGGAGGATATGTGATTAGGTTAATTACTTTTCAATACGAGACTTTAGGAGCAACAGATGTTGTTTGGAGATAAATGTTACGATTTAACTTGGAAGTCTATGTGATTAAATCCTTCAAATGTTTGTGTTTCAATCTTTGATTGGTTTACTTTGAGGAATTTTATGGACAAATTTTTGATCGAATGGTCCTCGTTGAACTTCGGGTTTTGTTGGAAAATTTTTGGAGATTATGAATAGATTTTCTTTCTAATGGGTTATCCTTTTCTGGGTTATCTGATCTTGTACAAATCTTTTGGGTTTTGGTTTTGGTTAAAGTATAAAGACATGGGAAGTATGTAGTTCTTTTTTTTGGGTTAGGTGATTCTCTAGAAGTTGATTATAGTACTCTTAATGCGAACAAGTCTCCCTAAATACTCGTCTTTTGGAAAAAATATGAGTTTGATTAAGGAATCTAGTAAAAGTTGAAAGTCAACATGATAAGTGATTTTGTTTACTTATGAATAAATTCCTCAATAAAAAGTAACTTAAAACAAAAATGTTTTCTATTAACTTTTTCTACTGGGGAACCCAACACCGTTTAACCCATCAGAAGTTTGTGATTTTCTTATTGTTAACTTTCTCCTAAACATGTTATCTATCACTATCCATCAGAACATGACCCTGTGTTTTCTCCTCCATGTCCATGTTTTCCTACATGGAATCATAGTATGGGTTAACTCGGGTGACCTCTGTACTTATCTTCCTTTATTATTTTACCGACTCTTCTTCCGATGTGGGACTTTCAAGGATGTTTCCAAGATCAATTTTAAAAATTGCGAGGACGCAATTCCCAAAAGGGGGGAAGGATGTAACACCCCAGGTAAATAATGAATATGAAATTTTCTTATTTATCCAAATTTGTGAATAAAATACTAATATGACTATAAAGGGGACGCTATGCTCGATGGTGTACCAAACACGCAACAACGAGTTTCCTGGGAATCTTACGTTGCACTCTTATAATAAAATAATATTATTTTAAATGTTTGTTAACAAGTAGCCGTTGTACTGGCGGGAATCGATAGAAATAACTAAAATATGATTATATATGTTTCTAAATGTTTTTACATTTACCCAATAAAAGGTAATGGCTTAAAATACGGAAAGAGTTCAATTTTAGGCATTTATACCCTAATTTTCACTAAGGGTTCACTTATCACCTTTTGACGGCGAACTGTCATTAAATATAGTTTTGATCAATCTTATAAATTCTATTGGACCAAAAATAACTCTTCCTTAGAATCAGGACATCAAAATTTACCTTCTGTAAATTTTTGGTACCTTTCCGATAAAGTTCATTTTTTTAATGAATAGTGTAAAATGTTGTATTTTAATTCAAAACATCTTTTTAATCTAATTTATTTATATGATTAGATTATATTTTGAATTGGTTTTAAAGTTAAATTAGAATATATTTTTACCATTAAATCCAATAGTGGTCTTTGGAATTAATTTCACTTTGAAATCAGACTTAAACTAGTGTCAATCTTTTGATAATTATTGTTTCATAAAAACACGCTATTTGCTTTGACAGCGGGAATTAATTATTAAATTAATAAATCTGACTTATATGTATTGAATTTTGTAAAATAGACTTCATTTTTGAATTCGTAATATTAAATATATCTTAGGGTGAGTTTTTCGTAATTTTCGGAAAAACTTCAATTTTTAATGAATAGTGAAACCACTAAGTGGTACTTATGAAGACTGATTTTCCGTTTAAATGAAATGTTGCCATCATTGTGTTTTTAATTTCAAAAATACGAAATACATGGTTGTCATTTATAAGTAAAATGTGGTTCAATGAGGTTATAATAATTTTTTTGGTGAATAGTAACTTATTAAGTTCTTAATCGCGATTAGTGGTAATTAGTGTAGTTTAAGGTAAAAATAATGTTTTAATAATATGAAATGAACATGAAACATGTCCTACCCTCATTTGTTGTGTCATGGCCGACAAATACAATACATGGGTCAACTTGGGGACCCCATGGAGACACTTTGGTTGGGAAATGACATAAATAACTTTTTATTTAATGTATAAGTAAAAATGACACAAACATAATATGTTTTACGAAAAAAAATTTACATGGGGTTATAAAGATAATATTTTTGATTATAAATAGTCATTGGAAAGCTAAAAAGATTTCCTACATCATATTATATTTTTTATAATTTTTAGACATTAAATAAATTAAATTATTTATGACATAATAATGATGCAGCGATGAGATCATTATTTGACGATTTAAATAAAATGGAAAGATAATGTAAAATCTATGAACTACACATGTCCAAAACTTATTGGATGGGTGGAAGTGCTGAGGGAGTTTCAAACATCCCCTCTAGCGGGACATCCATGAGTGATGAAGATGTATCAGGACCTCAGACAGTAGCAATGGTGGCCGGGTATGAAGAATGTTGTAACAGAGTTCGTTTCACGATGCCTCACTTGTTAGTAATTGAAGGCGGAGAACCAGGTACGAGCAGGCTTTGTACATCCCTTAGAGGTCCCAGAGTTGAATTGGGATGGGATATCCATGGATTTTGTGATGGGGCTTCCACGTACATCTAGAGGACACGACTCTATCTGGGTGATCGTAGACTGACTCACCTAGTTGGACCACTTCCTACCGATCAGAGAGTAGGGCTCAGTAGAGAGCTTGGGACGCCTTTGTCACGACCCAACACTACCCAGGCTTGAGCCGCAACTACCCCAAGCCCACCTTTATACGCCTGGGGCTGGCGACAAGCATCGAAGGATAACAACTTGGGGAGGCCTTTTCCTAAGTACCTATATACAGACACGCAACACAGTCACTGCAAAAGTGCATAGTAAAAAAACATTAAGCAGTGTAAAGTGAAACTACTATATATATATATATATCCCAAAAAAGTGCATCGACCTCTAAACAGTACAAATTACAAGCTGAAAGTAAACTAAAAAGAAAAGCGGAAAAAAACACACCCAACCAAAAAGTTCCACAACCTGGCAATAGGTGAACAAAAGAATAACAGCTGGAAGGGTTCCCCACATAGAACCCGACTATGACCACTGTACGCGATCTAAGCTCTCGAACTCCTATGCTCCACTGAAGTCACGACCATCATGTCCCTCGTCTCCAAGGGCAGGGGTGAGTATAAAAATACTCAGTAGGATACCCCGAAGGCTCGAGGGAGAAACAAAGGAGGTACCAAAGGGTGAGCAGTAGATTGAACAGGGGGGAGTAAAAGAGTACACCAAGGAGTGCATTAAAGAGTATAGTAAAGATTCCAACTCAACCCAACAAGAGGAAAGAAGGTAGACTCGTCTAGACACAAGGAGATAGAAAAGGTGAGAAGATGAACTTCCTGTCGGGTCTTCGCTACCTATACCAGGAGAGTAGACTCACCCAACCACGAGAAGCTGGACACGAAAAGCACGTGACATACCCCGTGTGTCTTCGCCTCTCCTGGAAGGAGAGTAACCAAACCCAAGAAGTGCATGCTAGAACAAGGTATATATAAATACATATGCTCAATCAAGAAGCCCAAACAATATCGTAGGGGGATATCCATCCCATATCTCAGCCCAAGAAAAGAGCAGCCAACAGTCCCAGGAGTAAACACCATCGATGCCCAGCATCACGCATGTCTGCCCCGAACTACAAGTCAAGGGTCCCAAACCACCGCACCTCGACACTATCCTCTTTGGGTAGAACAGACTCACCTGCAAAGTTTTAGGTCGCATCATAAGGACACATCTCGGTGGGGGAAAGTGCCCCTCGTACTTGAGAGTTATGGGGGAACATCAAACCACACCATGTTATTGCCCCACAGTCGAAAGGTCTACTCAAATTCGATAGGCGACCCCCTACCCAGCCCCGCTGGAGGGTCCCTAGAAGTCAACGGATTCCCATTATAGGGAGACCTAACAATAATCGATGGGTGGCACACTACCTAGTCCAATAATAGGGTAATCCATAGGACAGGGACCCGGCTAAATTTGGCGACGGGACCACTGCCCAGCCCAGCTGGAGGTAACCCGGCATCGGGGACCACTGCCCAGCCCAACTGGAGGTAAGACCAGCATCGGGGACCACTGCCCGACCCCGCTGGAGGTAAGCCCGACATCGGGGACCACTGTCCAGCCCTGCTGGAGGTAAGCCTGGAACTGCTCTCGCCATCCCTGCTGGATGGTACTACTCGGTGAACACCTCTATACTGGTCATCCCTACTGGATGGTAACCACTGGCGAGCCCTACTCGAAACAACCTCAGCCCTACTGGAAACAACCTCAGCCCGACTGGAAACAACCATAGCCCGACTATAAACAACCTCATCCCTGATAGAAACAACCTCATCCCTGATGGAAACAACCTCCTACTTATAGGATCGGTGCCCACGTAAAGTGTTGGTCACACCGAATCCACAAGAGCTCTACTAGGGAACATAGAGTGACAGGAGAATCTCCCCGGGCCTCGCAAGGGGATCCCGCTCCAATCGGTTGAGTCACTGTCGAAGCGGACCGAGTCAACTCATTCCAGAAAGGGGGGAAAACACCCACACTATACAAACACCCATAGTCGTAAAAGGTTCCATAGTCCATTGAAAGAGAACGGTACAAAAACGACTCTCAGTGGATGAAACAGACGAAACGAACCATCTCTGCTGGCCAAACGAGAACAAAACCAAGGGAAAACTAAACCCTGCCAGTCAACAGACGAGCACAGGACTAGGGAAAAACTAAACCATACTGGTCAACAAACAAAAAAAAGGGACCCTCTAGGTTGCGAGAGATAAAAAGTACGTAAAGAATAGCATGGAATGCACATGGGGCCCACATGACGTGTGGCCCCAAGTCAACCCCAACCGAACGCACAAATGTTCTCATGTATAAACAACCGCATGTACCTCCAAGCGTTCATGTATAATCCCAGAGTATACAACGTTCCAGCCCAAAGGCTATCGTGCACACGACACCCAACGTCAACGCGAAGGCGTGAACGTAACAACTCCACCTCAAAGGACCAAGCATGGGAAACCACAACATGTGAATCATTTATATCACTCTCTCAAGAGTGCGCGATCACACACCAAGGGTCCGCTGCAAACATGGTAGGACAAACCACCACCGGGGAACCTATTATTCCACATTTAACAAGATTGCGCAAGAGGATACGCACAACCAAACAGATCACATTGTTGTAATCCTCACAAAAAAACATGCGAGATCGATTACTTAATCGCCTCAAATGGATATCCGACCGAAAAGGCGCCAACACCGCCTTACTCCCGAACGGCGTCCCGTGATGTTGAGACTCGGCCCCGAAAATAGTCGGCCGCATCACACCGTTGCAATCCCCTCTTTAAAACACGTCAAAAGGAATAATCACTTGAGTGGAACGGATATCCGGAGAAGAAGATGCATTTTGACGCACCACACATGAGTGGTGCTTCGTGGGACCTGCAATATGGTCCCGAAACACAACAAATGGATCGCACCATTGCCATCCATTCAAAAAAGTACACAAAATGGAATATTCACATGGCCAAAACTGTTGCTCGGTGATAGAGATGGAAAGTCACCGTCAACGCCCAAACGACCCCTATGGGGCCCGCATCATCATGTGGAATTAAAGTTGGAAGACTGCACCATTGCAATCCCCTCGGAAAAACATCCAGAATCGACAGCTCGCACGCCCCGAATGGATGTCCGATGAAAAAAGTCGTGAAACACTGCACGCAACTCGAAATATGGGCCATGGGGCCTACACCACATCTTCTTCCTCAAAGCTCGAAACCACCCTAGAACGATTTACCCCGGTGCCGGGGTCCCAACGCCGCTGACGGCACTCAAAACGGACGTCAGACGCGTCTGCGCTGTCCAAAACAAGATCCCCGGATAAACGACAATTAACTTAAAGACATGTCGCACTTCTGATGCCCCACGTTTCAGAAATTAAAAAAAAATTCCTGAAACCATTTCAAAATATTCCTCCCATTCTGAGGAACTCGCCACCGTAGACGGCTCCCAAAACTGACTACCGTTTTATGATTTGTTCAAATATAAATCATTTCATAATAATAATAATAATATATTATTATTATTACTATTATAACAATTTTTTTATTATATTTATAATACTAGACCGGCCGAATGGAAGGTCTTCTTTTCCAAACAGGACCCGCAGCATGCAGGCCCTTGTCTCCCAACAGACCGGCCCTTCGGCCGGTCCTCCTTGATGCAACAGCAGGACTCAGGTCCGGCTGCTTCCTCCACACGCTGAGGCCCTACCTCGGCCCTCCCTTGACCACGGTGCCACACCGGATGCCGGCAGCAGCACCCCTCGGCCGGACGCCCTCGGCTCCTCCGCCTTCCGCAGCGTGCCGCTGCGCTACCCCGAGGCCGCCGATCTACTCTGATCGACGCTGCCTCACAATTGACGCCCACTAACCAGCGCCTCCGCCGGCCTCCGCTGAAGGCTCACCCCTGCCGTAGCGCGGTCCGCCGCCGCCTACCATCGCCCTGGAAACGCCGCGCCACCTCCTGGGCCTCTCTGGACAACCGAAAAACATCAAATGGTCTACAACTCCCGCAAACTTCGGAAAACGACCGCAACCCCATCCGAACCCGGATTTGAATTCTGAAACAAGTGTTTGGCAGAAAAAAAGAAGTATACTACATGACCATGGAATTTGTTCGAAGAAATAGCAACAATTTGATGCAAATAATCGAACTCAAAGATGGGATCGAGATTCAAAACTCAAACGAACAGCACCTACCTCGATGGGCTTCGCCTGACGCTTCCCGAAGATCCGCTGGCCACCATGCCTTGGATAGGATGGAGATGGGAGTAGGTGATTGAGATGCCTTGGTGTGTTCGTTCCACAAGGGAGTTAGGCAAGGGGGTGGAGTTGGGTTGAGGGCTTATTTAATGAAAATCACATAATTAAATTCTTAATTAATTTAACACATCAAAATTTTCCCGCATCCGAAACTCTCGACATGGTCGAGGTTAATCCTCCCCAAGGATAACCACCACCTCCCGAGAACAACGGTGGTCTCCGAATTTTATTCTGAGCTTCTGATCGAAAGTTATAAAACTGAACGCCCAAAGCTGCCAAATTACGAAAACGCTTCTGGGGCCATTTTTCATTGACGTCCCATGCCCGCAAAATATACACCCATATTAGGGTAAGTGACACGTTCCGAACTCAACGGTTCCCTTGGTTTTCTGATCTGAGACACCGTTTAAGAGATAATTATCTAAGCCGTTAAATGAATAAATTATTTATTTAATTTATCCGTTTCACGTTCTGAAGGCGAGCGAGGGGTCCAAACATCCCGCTCCGACAAGTTGTATGTCGTTCCTAGGGTAAACACCCCATTACGGACCCATCCGTACACTTGGATCTCTGATACGAATCACCGTTTAGGAGTTACCCCATTTATTTTGCATTTCTAGTGTGAACACACTGAAAATTTTATTCCGGCCACTCCGGGACTCGGAATCGCACGCCGTCTGAAGGCACTGCTCTGGAATAATATCAAGAATATCTCAAAGTCTTTTACAGCAAAAAATGGGTTCTTACATCATTCCCTCCATTATTTTCGTCCCTAAAAAGAAAAACCAGGGAACAAATAAGGGTACTAAGCCCGCACCTGGCTCTCTCGTACCCAGAAGAACTCTTGCACAGCTCTGTGCCAACGCATACAGACCAACGGATTTGGTCTGTTCATGCGAGGTCTACTATCACTGATGTCGTGCATAGGAGCACGCACACCTCTTCTAAGGTGAGTCACATGGGAGATTTTATACACCCATACCAGCCTTTGGGGTTACAACAAGGTGGTACAAAACCTCGCCATTCCTTCGCATGGTCACAAATGGCCCGAAAGATCTCAAGGGTAGCTCACTTCCCCGACCAAACCTCTACGTCGCACACCGCGACTGGAATCACCGTCCGCACCTAGAACAAGGCCTGGTGATTCCCTCCTTCAGAACATCCATATGGTGAAACACCCAAGGATATTTGGTTACGCAAGATTTCACAGTCGATGTCTTTCAACCAAGATTCTCTTACACGCTCAGAAGCGAAGGAGTCAACACCATCGACTAAAGAAAAACGTCCCATGCCTTTTATCATACCAACACAAGGTTACACCAAATCCATGCACCACCATGGTAACACCATAAGCAAGGAGCAGGGAGGAAAGCATTCCATACAGAGATTCTATCAATTCAACTACAAGAAGTAGTAGAGCTGTCGACCATACATCTTTTCACCTCATGCTCTACAGGATCGTATACATCCAAAGCTCCCGGCTATCTGTGGTCCCAACTGTATGCTCCCAGAACCTGAGTTAGACCGCCTAGTGGTGATGGGAAGTCCTCATAATGACATCCCACACAACAAGATCCTCCCGCTCCTCTACTAGCACCACCTCAATGGGTAATACACTGATCACAACACTGCATCTGTCGTGGTTGTGCACCTGCTACCTTCCCGAAGCTCTCCGCATGCCTGGTCGGGTAGTATCATGCCAAGTGACCTCTCCCAATGAAAGCATAGCACCAACTCTCTTCGGGGTGGACTAGTGCCCACCGGTGCCACTGTGGGGTGCAACCACACCCCTGAGTCCGGTTGTCCAAAATAATCCTACGTAGAGGTTCTTCTTGACGATGCCTGCTAGCGGTGGTAGACGTCTCAGATCCAATGTGCCTGCTACCACAACTAACTCTAGAATGTGACAAGATGATATCTATCACCAGTTCCTGCTCTAGCACCCTGGCATATGTGGAAATGCCCAAGCTTACTTTGATATCACGAATCTCTCGGCGGAGACACTGCTCAAACATCTGCACTTGGATGTCGCCGTCATAGACCATGTCAGGGTAAATGCATGCACGGTCTGCAAAACTAGCCGCGTACTCTGCCACCATCATCCCTCCCTGCTGAAACTGCAGGAGCTCCTGAATCCGAACGGAGCGCAAGCAGGAGGGGAAAAACACCTCACGGAACAACAACTGAAAGTTGCCCCACGAAAGTGACGACTCGTCAAGAAGCTGAGTCACCAGACTCCACCAAAGACAAGCTGATCCACAAAAAAGGGTGGCTTCCAAAGCCAACATAAGATCTTTTGGCATCTGTACAAGACTGAAAAGGTGAACCACTATCTCTAGCCAAACCTCTGCTGCTTGATGGTTTGGCTCACTATAGAACCTTAGCGTTCTCTGCCGCTGGATCGCACGGAACGCACTCAACCTGCGCTTAAGCTCAGTCTGCTCTACTAATGTTGTCTGCTACTCAACAGGGGGGGTGCTACTTCCAGCCCACCCGGAGGAAGGGGCTCGCATGATGGGTCCTGGACCGTGGCCTCATAGCTCACAGGGTTTTCGTCATGAACCAAATCTGGTATCCTGGCTGGCTGTCATTGCGGATACATCCTGAATGTTATCAAGGAGTGTCGCGGTCAGATGAGCATATATGTATATACCAATAACAAAAACGATTGGGAGCTGACTCAATAAGGATAGTCAAGACTTAGCCCAATGTGATGCACAAAAAAAAGATTTCCCTACAACAAGTTTCTCACCATGCCGAGTCGACTAGTGGGTTATCAGGGTCCTGGTGAATGGATATGTCTGCCGCCGCACCATCACTAGACTCTCTGGCCTAAGATCTGCTCTAGAGACACGTTAACACTATTTCCCTAAATCCCAACCAATTCCTTTTTAGGGACTACCGCACAATGTCCCAAGGAACGAACCACCTCTCATACAACTGTTTCACGAAAAGACCCTACCCGGGCTTGAGCCGCAACTACCCCAAGCCCACCTCCATATTCCAGGGGCTGGCGACAAGCGCCGAAGGCTAACAACTCAGGGAGTCGTTTTCTTATGTACCTAAACACAGACACACACAACACACTCAATGAAAAAGTGCAGAGTAAAAAAATGTAAGCAGAGTAAAGTGAAAACTGCTATATATATCTATCCCACAAAAGTTCATCATCCTCTAAACAGTACAAAGTACAAGATAAAATTAAACTGAAAAGAAAAGGGGTAAAACACGCGCCCAACCAAAAAGTGACACAACCCAGCAACAGGTGAACGAAAGAAGAATAGCTGGAAGGGTTCCCCCATGGATCTAGACTACGACCACCACACGCAGTCTAAGCTCCCGAACTCCTATGCTCCACTAAAGTCACGACCATCCTGTCCATCAACTGCAAGGGCACACCAAGTGCGGGAAAAGCCCAAGCAGGGGTGAGTATAAAAATACTCAATAGGATACCTCGAAGGCTCGAGGGAGAAAAAAGGAGGTACCAAAGGGTGAGTAGTAGATCGAACATGGGAGAGTAAAGGAGTACACCAAGGAGTGCAGTAAGGAGTACAGTAAAGAGTCCAGCTCAACCCAATAAGAGGAAAGAATGTAGACTCGTCCAGACACAAGGAGCTGGAAATGGTGAAAAGATGAACTTCCCGTCGAGTCTTCTCTACCTATAGTAGGAAAGTAGACTCACCCAACCACAAGAATCTAGACACGGAAAGCACGTGGCATACCCCATGCGTCTTTGCCTCTCTTAGAAGGAGAGTAACCAATCCCAAGAAGTGGGTGATGTAACAAGGTATATACAAATACATATTCTCAATAAAGAATCCCAAACAAGATTGTAAGGTGATCTCCATCCCGTAGCTCAGCCCAAGAAAAGAGTAGCCAACAATCCCATATGTAAACAACATCGATGCCCAATATCCCGCACATCTGCCCCGAACTACAAGTCAAGGGTCTCAAACCACCGCACCTCGACACTATCTGCTTTGGGAGACACTGACTCGCCTGCACAGTTTTAGGTCGCGTCACAATGTCACATATCAGTGGGGTAAATCACCCCTTGTACTTGAGAGTTATGGAGGAAAATCAAACCACAACATGTCACTACCTCGCAGTCGAAAGGTCTGCTCAAAGTCGACATGCGACCCCCTGCCCAGCCCCGTTGGAGGGTCCCTGGAAGTCGACGGATTCCCACTATAGGGAGACCCAACAAGAGTCTACGGGTGACACACTGCCTAGTCCCATAACAGGGTAATCCACTGAAGGGTGACCCGACTAAAGTCATTGACGAGACCACTACCCAGCCCAGCTTGAGGTAACCCAACATCGAGGGCCACTACTCAGCCCATATGGAGGTAATCCCGGGATTACGAACCACTTCCCAACCCCGCTGGAGGTAAGCCTGGCATCGGGGACCACTGCCCAGCCCAGCTGGACTTAATCCCGGAACTGCTCTAGCCATCCCTATTGGATGGTACTGCTCAGTGAACACTGTTGTACTGGCCATCCCTGCTGGATGGTAACCCACTGGCGAGCCCTACTGGAAACAACCTCAGCCCTGCTAGAAACAACCTCAGCCCTACTGGAAACAACAACCTGGGTAGAGGATCGGTGCCCGCCAAAAGTGTTAGTCACACCGAATCCACAAGAACTATACCAGGGAACACAGAGTGATAGGAGAAACTCCCCATGCCTCACAAGGCAATCCTGCTCCAATGCGCTGAGTCACTGTCGAAGAGGACCAAGTCGAATCGTCCTCGAAATTGGGGAAAACACCCACACTATAAGAACACCCGTAGTCGTAAACGGTGCCACTGTCCAGTGAAATGGCATGATACTGAAACCCCTCTCTGCTTTTGAAATAGAGGAAACGAATCATCTCTGTCGGCCAAACGGGAACAGAACCAGGGGAAAACTCAACCCTGCCGGTCAACAGACGAGCACAAGACCAGAGGAAAACTCAACCCTACTGGTCAATAAATGAAAAAAGGGACCCTCTACGTCGCAAGAGGTCAAAAGTACGTAAAGCATATCATGTCAAGCACATGGGGCCCCCTCGACGTGTGTCACCAAGTCAACCCCAACTGAATGCACAAATGTTCTCAGGTACAAACAACAACATGTACCTCTAAGCGTTCATGTATACTCCAAGAGTACACCACGTTCCATCACAAAGGCTATCGTGCACATGGCACCCAATGTCAACTCAAAGGTGTGAACGTAAAAAATACACCTCAAAGTCCCGATCACGGCCAACCAAATCATTTGAATCATTTATATCACTCTCCAAAGAGTACTCGATCACACGCCAAGGGTCCGCTACAAACATGGTAGGACGAACCACCACCAGAGAACCTTTTATTCCACATTTAACATGATTGCGCAAGAGGCTCCCCACAACCGAACGGATCGAACCATTGTAATCCTCATGAAAAAACATGCGATATCAACTACTTACTCACCTCAAATGGATATCCGACGGAAAGGTCGCCAACACCGCCTTATGCCTGAATGACGACCCGTGATCCCGAGCCATGGCCCCGAAAATAGTCGGGCGCATCACACCATTGTGATCCCGTAAGGAAAACATGTCAAACGGAATACTCACTTGATTGGAACGGATATCTAGAGAAAAAGATGCATTCCGGCATAACGCACATGATCGGTGCTTCATGGGACCCGCAAACCGGTCCCAAAACACAACGAACGGATTGCACCATTGCGATCCACTTGAAAAAATACATGAAATAAACTATTCACATGTCCAAAATAGTCACCCGGTGATAGAGATTGAAAATCACCGTCAATGCCCAAATGACCCTCATGGGGCCTGCACCATCGTGCAGAATTAAAGAGGGCAGACTACACCATTGCAATCCCCTCAGAAAATCATCCAGAATCGACTGCTCGCACGCCCTGAACGGATGTCCGATGAAAAAGTTGTGAAACGCTGCACGAAGCTCTAAAGACGGGCCATGGGGCCCGCGCCTCATCTTCGGACTCAATGCTTGAAACCACCCTAGAATGCTTCGCCCCGACACCAGGCTCCCAAAGCCACTAACGGCGCTCAAAATGGACGTCAGACGCATCTGCACCATCCAAAAAAATATCCCCGGAAAATGGAAATTCCCTTAAAGACGTGTCGTGCCTCTGAGGACCTCGTTTAAGGAATTAAAAAAAATTCCTGAAACCATCTCAAAATATTCCTCTCAATCTAAGGCACGCGCCGCCGTAGATGGCTTGTGAAACCGACACCCAGTTTATGATTTATTAAAATATAAATCATTTTATAATAATAATAATAATATATTATTATTATTATAACCTTATTCATTTTTTTCCTATATATATATATATATAACCATACCGACCAAATGGCCGGTCTTCTTTTCCCAACAGGACCACCAGCATGTGGGTCCTAATCTCCCAACAGACCGGAACTTCGGCCGGTCCTCGTTGACGCACCAGTAGGACTCAGGTCCTGCTGCTTCCTCCGCACGCCGAGGCCTTGCCTTGGCTCCCCCTCGTCCATGGCTCCATGCCAGATGCCGGAAGCAGTACCCCTCCACCAGACGCCCTTGGCTCCTCGGCCTTCCGCAGCATGCCGCTGCGCTACCCTGAGGCCGTCGCGCTACTCCGATCGACGCCACCTCACAACAGTCGCCCACTGACCAGCGCCTCCGCCAGCCTCCGCTAAAGGCCCGCCCCTACCGTAGCGCGCTCCACTGCCGCCTGTCACCGCCTTGGAAAAGCTGCGCCGCCGCCTGGGCCTCGCCGGACCGCCATAAAACATCAAACAACCTATAATTCCTGCAAACTTCGGCGAACGACCGTGACCCCATCCGAACCCGGATATCAATTCCGAAACAAGCATTTGAATGATAAAAAAGTATACTACACAACCATGGAATTTGTTCAAAGAAATATTAAAAATTTTATGGAAATAATTGTACACAAAGAGGGGTTCGTGATTTAAAACTAAAATGAACATTGCCTACCTCGATGGGCTTCGCCCGACACTTCCCGACGATCCGCTGGCCACCACGCAATGGAGAGGATGGAGATGGGAGGAGGAGCTTGAGCTACCTTGGTGTGTTCCTTTTTCCCGGGAGTTGGGAAAGGGGGTGGAGTGGGGATGAGGGCTTATTAAATGAGAATCTCTTAATAAAATTCATAATTAATTTAAAATCTCAAAATTTACCTACATCTGAAACTCTCGATGGGGTCGAGGTTAATCCTCCCATAGGGTAAACAACTCCTCTCGACCACAAAAGAGGTCTCAAAATTTGATTCCATGTTTCTGTTTGAATGTTATAAAACTGAATGCCCAAAGCCGCCAAATTATGAAAATGCCCATGGGGCCATTTTTCACAGACGGACCACGCCCGCGAAACATACACCCATATTAGGGTTAATGACATGTTCCGAACTCAACGGTGCCCTCAGTTTTATTATCTGATCCACCATTTAATAGATTTTGAGCTAAGACATTAAACCAATAAATTAATTATTCAATTTATCCATTTCACATTCAGAATGTGAGGGAGGGGTCAAATGTCTTGCACTGTATAGTTTTTTGTCATTACTAGGGTAAACACCCCATTCCGGAACCATCCGTACACACGGATCTCTGATCTAGATCACCATTTAGGAGTTATCCCATTTAATTGGTGTTACCAGTATGAACGTACTGAAAATTTAATTTCGTCCACTCCGGGGCTCGGAATAGCATGCCGTCTGAAGGTGATGCTCTGGAATAATATCAAGAATATCTCAAAGCCTTTTACAGCAAAAAATTGGGTTCTTACAGCTTCTACATTATGGAGATCGTATGGCTTCATGGTGTCCCATCTTTTATCATTTGTGATCGGGATGCTCATTTCACTTCCTGACTATGGAAGGGGTTAGAAGAGGATTTTGGGATGAATCTACATCTAAGAACTGCCTTCCATCCTTAGATAGATGGTCAAGATGAGAGGACGATTCAAAATCTCTAGGACATGATCTGTGCATGTGTCCTTGACTTTGGTCGTAGCAGGGAGAATCATTTACCCTTAGTGGAGTTTGCGTACAACAACATCTACAAATCCAACATCGGGATGGCACCATACGAGGCACTGTACGACCGACCTTGTAGATCTCCTCTGTGATGGACTGACCCTGGGAAGTTAGCACTTGTAGAACCAGAGATGTTTCAGGCTATGACGGTGAAGGTTCATATCATCCAGGAGCATATGAAAAATGCACAGAATAGACAGAAGTCTTATGCTGATTGGAAACGGAGACCACTGGAGTTCGAGGATGGTGACCACATTTTCCTACGGGTCTCACCTCAAAGAGGTCTACGTAGATTTGGCTAGGGCGGAAATTTATCTCCACGATTCATCAGGCCTTTCTCGGTCCTCAGCAGAGTAGGTGAGGTGGCTTACTGCCTGGCCCTTCCACCTCATTTTCTCAGGGTGCATGACGTCTTCCATGTATCTCAGCTGAGGAGATACGTGCACACCCCGACCCACATCACCAATCATGGGGAGCTAGACATCGATGACGGGGTGACATTTACAGAGGTCCCGGTGGAGATCGAGGATCGATAGGATCATTTAATACATGGATGGTCGATTCCTCTGGTGCACATTCGCTGGCACCACAGGAACCTCCAAGAGAGCACTTGGGAGCGAGAGGCTCAGATGCGAGCTCAGTACCCTCATTTGTTTCCCTTGTGTGTGTTGTAGATTTACAGAGATTTAAAGCCTTGAGGTGGGGGTAATTTAAAGATCCAAAAATATGAATGAAATTTTTTTCTTAAATACTTTGGAATTTTACGAGTCTGCGGTTTCTGACGGAACTTGATTCTGAGGCCCGGTGTGCCTGGAATCAATTAATGAAGTTTTTTTTGGGTGCGTTCAGTAAACGTACATGTTGGTTTTTCCTATATTTTGAACTGGTGTTCAGAATTAAAATCTTAGGACACTGATGAACTCACAGCGACAGTATTATCTTAAGGGGACCTTTACCGCAGTTCCGTTTTATGCGGGATGAGAGTTGATTTTTGCGGATTTAGAATAAAATAAATAAAAATTGTAGTTCACAATTTTATTTAATGATTATATTTATATACAAAAAGGGGAATTTATAGATGGGGCACACACCCACATAACATCCCATGAAAGGATAATGTGAGGTGGGGCCCACACGAACCTCTAACCTTTCAACTCCCTTAAACTCCCCATTAATCCCCTCTTAATTAATTTGACAACTCTTCCCTTAATTAATGTGATCTCTTCCCCTCCCTCTCTCCGATTAATTTTTTCCAACACATCTGATTAATGAATTGAACCCTACAATTTATTAATTAAAGTGTATGAATTTTGAAAATTCATGTGTGAATAATATAATATCCTTAGATATTATTTTAGTTTGGCATTCGTTGTGTTCAGAGAATTTTGGGAGAGCTCTTGAGAAATAGAAGAATAGAGTTCTTCTTTTCATGAAGAATTGCCGAAGAACGGCGATCATCTCCTTCAATATTTGGCCAAGCTAAAGGAGAAGGATCCACCCGCAAGGAACGCCGACGACACACCATCCTTAGCCCCATCTTCCCCGACGTCAACGAGTTGACACGACCTCCTCGCGAATCCGTCTACGAACGAACCTTATTTAAAGGTAATAGTTTTGTATAATTGTATGTGAATATATTATCTTGTTCATGTTGAATCCATTGGAATGTCTTCGGCCAACTGCTACCGCCTAACGTGGAGGGCGCGGGCCGAACGAACACGGCCCGACGACCCTCCAATGTTTCTGGATTTTTATTCGCGATGGAGGCGTGTTGAAAGGGGTGGTGATGAGGGAAGGATAAGGCCGTGCACCAGCCTCTAGTGTAAGAACCGAGGCCCACAATCGTGAGACGCTAGGCCGATGAATAACCGGCTGGCAGGAGCCAGCCAGGCCAAAGGACCGAGGCGCCTCAATGGCGCAATGCTGCGGAGAACCGCGACCCGCAGTCTGCGAGCCGCATCGGTGGGCGAACCGGTCGGCTCGTCGGACGGCCGGGTTGATGAAGGTCGTGGCACCTGTAGGTGCCGCGCAGGAGGACCATAGGCCGCCCATGCGGGCCACTCATTCAGAGAAGACCGGCCAGACAGGAGGGCGGCGCCGCCGGTTTGGGAAGTCACCCGCCCCCTGCATTGCATAGCCGGACTGAGTCACGGCCAGCTAAGCCGCGCCGCACCATGTTGGGTCGGGCCGTACCCCGCCAGGCCAGGCCGCACCCCTCCGGTCAGGCTGAAACTAGTCGGGTCGGACCCGCTAAAATAGGGTCAACCCGACCCGCAAGCCTACTGGGCTTAACGGGCCAGGCCCATTACGCTTAAATGTGAATGACATCATGACCGTGAGTCCAATCGACGCGCTTTCTATGGAACTAGGATCCTCGTGATGAGGCGATCATTTTTCGATACTATAAGTGAGTTTTGGATGACTTTGGGGAATGGTCAGGTTTGGAACGAGCGTATTTCTAACCGGGACCCTGGAAGGGAAAAGCCAATTACTCACAGACCATGCGTCTGATTGACGCGCCGTCTGTCACGTTGGGTTCCTTTTGAAGAGACGAAACATCAGGGTACTTCAACATAGGAATTGGTTATAGTTGATGTGACGACCCCTTTGCTCGAGTAGCGAACCCTCCTGGAATCGAGTGTGTTGTGTGTGGGATCCCTAGATCTGGCTGCAACTAAAACGAGTACCGTACTAGAATCCTCCATGGGTTCGATGATGACGAAAATTTTACTGGAATCCTTCGTGGGTTCAATGACGACGACATCTATACTGGAATCCTCAATGGGTTCGACAACGATGACTACTGTTCTTGTATCCTACATGGGTCTGACAGTTTTACTTCTGTACTAGTATCCTATGTGGTTCCGAAAGGGTAGCTTCTCTAGTATCCTATGTGGGTCCGACAGCTTAGCTGGTCTAGTATCCTACATGGGTCTGACATCTTAGATGAATCGGTGACTACATCTGATCATCTCTATCTCTATATGAAAGATGTATACCTGTGTGAGTTGATTCTTGACTTTTAATCATTATCATCGATATGTGATTGACTTCTTTCCTGTGTGGACTGGGTTGTGCTTGGGCTCGAGAGTTGGAACCAAACTGGATAGAAGACTTTGGTATATGTATTCCCATATACCTAAGTAGGGTTGGTTGATGCACCATGTTTTGTATCTTACTTCTTATTTATACTTAGTGGATATTGTGAGACCTTGCGGGTCGTGGGGGTCCCTACTGAGTATCGTTATACTCACCCCTGCACGGGCTACGCCTGCACTACGTTGTGTTGGATGCAGATGACGAACATCACTGATCGAGGTATAGACTTGTAGAGATGTACGGTACCCGGAGGTGGACCACTTGACGAGACGTACACGGAGCAGACTGACGGACCCGAGGTGCTGAGGAGACCATCTGTACCCACCCTTCATGTGGGATTCCTTGAGGATGACTCGGTGGTTGTTGTTTTAATTTAATACAGTTGTACTAGCTTTTTAGTTGTAGTGTACTTACTGTTAGGATTGTATTTCGGGCCCCTTTCTGTTTCCACACTTACATTTTTATACATTTTTTCTTAGTGCATACTTTAGTTGTGTACTCTGTTGTGTTTGTTTACTTTTATAAAGTAAATGCCTTCCCTTATTAATGAGATTTATCCCTTTGGTTCTAGTTTCATTCCCCTGGACTATGGAAGGCAGGCTGGGGGTAGTCATGGCATGGGCCCCGAGGATGGGTCATGCCTGGTTCGTTTTATGGATCTAAAGGGAGGGGTTCAGGGTGCACGACCGAGAGGGAAGAGGTGGTGCAGTTTTCTGGCCATTAAGGGAGGGGGGATTTGGGTCGTTAACCACAGGTTCACAACATGTTTTCTAAAAATAGGTTCATTTAATTACATTATGTGTAATGTTGTTTCCTGTGATCTAATGCTTGATTTTATGAAATTTTAGAAGAAAATTTCACTTCATGAAAATGGGTAGCACTATGTGTAATTGACATTTTTGCTAAATATTAGTGAAAAACTTCGTCTTTTTCTTGTGGCATATCTTCCTAAGGCATATACAAACCTAATCTAGAATAAGGTGCCTTTTCCTAGGATTCCTCTCATACATCTCTTCTTTTAATGTTGAGATCTGGATTATTTTAGGCTTAGATGAATTTCAGTATGATGACACAATCTTCATGGAAGGGATCTTGATAGATTTTTAATCTATGACCCTTGAATTTAAATGGTGGTCCACCTTCCATCTAAATTTTAATGGTCCCATAGGGGAAAAATTGAATGAATTTGAAGGGTCCATATCATATATATTTTATACTCCTAGGTATAAATTTTAATATTGAGTTATGTAAAAAGTCCTTATTTCTTGGAACAATAATTCTTTTTCAATGAATTTATCATGAATTGTTTTATTTTCATATTTTGGCATTGTCATAAGAATTTTTTTTTGATTTCTTCTAATTCATATAACCGTATCATCTGATCTTCTCCAAATTTTTTATAATCCAAATTTATTTTCTTAATTTTTTAGTACGAGTGATACTCTAAGTCAAGAGAAATATGATAAGGTTTTATGTAAACCAATCTGAGAGGTGTGGTACCCGTGGGTATTTTATACACAGTGTGGTATGCCTAAAATGCATTATCCAATTTTAAATGTTAGTCACATTGACATGTGTTCACAGTATTCTCCACGATTTATTTGATTTCTCTATTAGACAATTCAATATTCCACCTTTTTTTAGATTTTAGGATGTTACCATTTTATATGAGATTCCATATTTTTTCAACAATATTTTAACCGCTTGATTAGTGGAATGTTTTTCTTAATCCCTAATTACCAATATAGAAAATCTAAATCATAGAAAAACATTAACTTTCTATAAATTAATTACCACTTTGGATGTGTCATGCATTGTAGCTTTAGCTTCTACCCATTTAGAGATGTGTTCAACACTGATATGAATATATAGGACTTTCCTTGTGAATTGGAAAATGGTCCCATGAAATCTATTCCCCAAACATAAAATATTTAGACTTATAGGATTTTTTTGAGGTATCTCTCTTCTTTTTCCAATGGTTCCAGTTCCTAGGAACCTATAACAGATTTGAAAATATTCCTTTATGTATTGGTGTATTATGGTCCAAAATAGTTCAATTTATTGGATCTTTCATATGGGATTCTCTAGTCATTGAGGTAATCTATTTGGTGATGTATGAAATATGTCTATCACATTTGGAATTTCGTTTTCGAGAATGAAATTTCACAACAACCCATTAGTATAGTTCTTGAATTGGAATGGTTCATCACAATAGTAGTGTGTTGTTTTAGTTAAAATTATTATATTTTTCTCGTATGAGAGATATTTTGGTATAAATATCATGGAATAATAATTCCCAATATAGAAAAACAACAGCTGTACCATTATGTTGTAAAGTATATCATTAGGATAATCGCCTTCAGTGTCAAATTCATCTTCTTCCTTGATGGGTGGTAGAGGAAGTTGAGATATATGATCAGAAATCATAATTTCCATGTGTTGAGTATCTTTGATGTAATTGTCTAATTATTTAACAACGAGAACCGACCTTATAAGCCTTTTCATGGATTCCATTTTGTTTATTAAATACTTAAGGGAAGCATGATCTGTGTGCACAATCACCTTGGAAAAAACAAAATTTGAATGAAATTTCTCCAAACCATATAGAATAATTAAGAGTTATTTCTGTATTGTTGTTTAGTTTATTTGAGCTTCATTCAGTGTATGGATCAAATAGTAGATATGATATAAGATATTACCAACTAATTGTCCTAAAATAACACCAAAAGCAGAGTCATAGGCATCACACATCAATTCAAATTATTTTTCCTAGTCAGGTGAAGTGATTATAGGGGATACTATCATGATTTTCATTAAATTATTGATTTCATTATGTCATCATTCAATGAATTCAAATTTCAATTCCATTGAAAAAATGTGCGTCAGAGGGATGGAATCTTTTGAAAAGTTTTTTACAAATTTTTGGTAGAATCCAGTAAGTCCTGGAATGATCATTATAACCATATTTATTAATGGTTTAGGTAAATATTTAATGACCATTATCTTTGTGTGATTAAAATCTATCCCATATTTAGAAATTTTACATCTATTGAGTATACCTATATGAACTAAAAAATGAGATTCCTCTAAGTCCTCAACGTTCTACCTATTTTCTGCTTTATTGAGGTACATGAGTAGAGATTCCAGGAGATGTTCTTGGTGTTTCTCTCTACATTCAAGGTAAGAGTGGACAACCTCTGCATTAGACTTTGGGATCAGCCTCATGATCTTTAATTTTGTACATTCAAGATAAGACTTGGAATTTATCCAAATTATTTTTCTATGTCTGAGATTTTTTTCAGAACATCAGCACAAGCCTTTGAGGTTTGATTTGATATGGATTTGGTGGATGATCAACTAAGATGCTCCCACAATAAATGATAACATGAATTCAAAATCTACACAGTTTTATATAAAAACACTCAGTATCCTTCATCTATCTTTGATTCATGCATGGTATATAGAGGAAGAATCTCATGGAATTGGGATCTATGTAGACATGTACATATTATCAACTTCCATGGGAAACCCTACCATAAACATGGATTATAATTTTGTATATTACTACCGAGATCACACATTGTGGACTAGAGTTACACTGATGGGAGATTCCTTTATCACCCACATGGACTTCCATCATAGAGTTTTGATGTCACCCTTCCACTCATGTCCCATGGAACGATGGATTCCACTGATTTTAGATACTATAAAAGATCAAAAACCTAGTTAGGGAGGATGAAACTTACGAATGGGATCCACATGTCCATGAGGTAGCTGATGAGACACCAAGAGATCATGTAGCAGACTCTGCACCTACTCCACCCACCACTTCACCTCCAGTCCCTACGGCCCATTTATCAAACTCTCCAACCACCACATTCACAACTAATTTTCCCACCCATCCCTTTTGGACAGATTTTTGGGCCTTATATCATTTCATGATAGAGAATCAGAAATTGATCTATGAGCATATACACACCCCTATTATAGATGTATACCATGTAACCACTCCTCTACCACCTTCCGTTCCTATATAATCTCATCCACCTATAGATAATGTTGGACACCCCACTTCTTCCACCCCATCCCACACACATCTCTGGATGACCTTCCATTAGAGCTCCTAGATCATGCTACACAGTAGGAGTACCTTGTAGAGCAGGCCTATGGGGGTATTGGACTAGCCACCACCACATCCACCATGTTTCTATCTGTTGACCTATCTACTAGACAAATGACCCCACTAAGGATTGAAATGACCCCAACACATACCTCGGTACATCTCTGCAACACCACAACACCACCCTCAGTAGCTGACCCTCCAGTCTCTTCTGACATCACTATCACAGACCAAGAAGGATGGTCACAACCACCCCTGAGCAAGAGTGGATGATCAATTAGGTTCTTGAGTGTATTGGACTATCTTACTTGACCACCATACCCTTTTATGGATATATGTTTTGAGGCTTGTTGATTTGTCTGTTTTGGTCAATGTTTTCCATCATGATTACTCTTAAACATTATCTATATAGAAATATCATTTTGATCTACATTACATGGATTATTTTTTACATATTTAAAATTTTATAATAACAATATATGGCTCCTCAATTTCACCTATGGTTTTTGATTCACCAGCACCACTATTTGTTCTATTTCTACGTGTGACTCGACACGTGTCTGAGATCTAAAGATAGATTTAAGTGATCTCACGAGAGATTCATGCTTATAATCCATAACCACAATAAAAAATACCCTCACTTCCTCATTAGATCCATGATGGATATGATTTTAATTTCATAAATTCTACCAAAACAACCTAAGATCTAGAGGAAATTTTCACTAGTAACTGTAAAAGATAGAGGATACACTAATCTAATAAATGAAACTATCTGCTAATTCACTCCATCTATCTGGCTGACAAATTCATTTTTAGAGCTTTAAGGGAGGTAGAATATATTTCATTTGATGTCATATTTTATTATTTATTGTAGATATTATCATGTGTTTATATAAAATTTATTTTCATTGATCTTCATACTATACACCTAACTATTTTACTACTTTCCAATGTTTCAATCATATATAATAATGATTTATCTAGTAAATGATTTGGATTTCTTACCCATTTTCAGGTAGCTCAATGTTAACAATAGTACATTCCAAATTCTTTCTTAGGAAGAAACTTATTATATGGATCTCTCAATTACCTCATTATTTAATCATTTAATTTCCATTTCCATTATCTGAGATTTATTTTCATTAAGCCTCCCACATTACTTCCATGGATAGTGTGGAAACTATCTCATTATATGTGTGGGGGTCTTTTTTGTGAGTTTCAATTTTGATAGAATTGAATTTTTTTCATGAACTGTGTTTTCTAGGAGACATTTCTCATTTTGGAAGATGGATTTAAAACCATAAAATCATTACATAAATGTAAATAAAAGAAAAAAAGTTAAGTTTATAATTGTTATGAATCTATATTTATTATCTGTTTAGTTTTTTAGAATGTTTTCAGATCTTAGTAATTTAAATAAAATTGAATATATTTAAAATTACAATTCATTGAATAATTATATGGTTTTACAACCTTAGTTATTTCAATATCATTATTCATTCCCATTACAAATTGGACTCTAATCCCAAAATTGCATATTATTTTATGAGAATATTTATTAAGTGAAACCTAGGACATGTCAACCTATCAGAACATGCATTGAGATATTTTTGAGTCTATGATAGAATTAAAACAATTTTACAATTATTGAGGAAATATTTGTTGAGATACATTTTCATGAAACCCACCTTCCATATTTACTTAATTAAGTTTTTTGTTTCCATGAATGAACTTATAGTATGCATCTATATCAAGACAATTATCCCTTCATACCCTTTTATTTCTATAATACTTTACTTTACTTTGTACAAATGTGGGAGAATATTTCATCCAGCATAAGATGATTCTACTACATATATGTATTTTATTGATTACCAAACTGATTGATTATGATCCATGTGTACTTTCTAGTATTTCACATCTATAATTTTCCATTTAAAAATAAACAATTAAATAAAATGATTTGGTTTTTGTAGTAAGAAGGTAAAAAACCACCATTTTTAGACCGATCAATCACATAAATTATCATATGCGGTTAGGGGTGGTTATGAGATCTATCCTCAACATGATTTTTGAAAAATAATAATGAAACATAAATAGAAAGGGACATTATAAGGACCCTACCTTAAACATTACATAATCTTGAAATAAATGAATAATTCACATTGAAGATATTTTCATATTTAGAGTTTTAGAGAATTAGGCTATAACAATTACATCTCAAAAATTAAAAGGTAGACACTTCTACTAAGTTTCCAATTTTTTCATAAAATAAAAACTCTTGAAAAAATGAGTCATGTCTAGACCCATGTTTTAGACAACATTACTTTTCCTTGATCCCATCCTTGACCCAATTCATCTTTCAGTATTGTGAAAATCATTTCAAAACATGGTATGAGAATAAAAAGCTCCGTAAGGGTTATAAATTAATTAAAGAAAACATTAGACCATCAATAGGTACATAACAGAATCTCGTTAACATACCTCATGAAATCATAATATCTAAATAGTAAACACAAATCATAAAGGTAACTTGTTGCATCCATAAAATACTTATATTGTAGCTTTCACAGCTACGTAGGGAGTTACATTTGGAATACACATCATAGTATATTCTCTAAATATCTTAGGAGAAACATTCATGTTTACCTCTATCACATTACACAATGCATTAGAGATCTATCTTTGGCTCACCCTCCCTAGGATTATCCGGGAACCACCCGTATATGTAACAATTCCCATGAACCGTAACATATTCATAACTAATAAAACAAATATAAATGAATGAAAAAAATTTCACATTTAAATCACAATATACCATATAATTATATTGAATTAACAAATCCATTATCAAAACGATTTTCTGTACCAAAAATGTAACAGAGTATATGGTATTTATTTTCCTTTTAAAAACGTTATGGCTTGTTAGGGAAGCCAAAAGGTCAAATAATACTCACGGTGGTGGAAAAGGTCATTTTCACCACTTATGTTAAAAGAAAAATTATTTTTTTCATTTAGTAAACATCCTCATAGAAAAATAATCCCTTTGAATGGAATGAGAAGACAAGGGTTTTTATACACAGTATAAAAGGAAGTCTTGTATAATAAAAATATGCCTCAATGAAATGATATTGAGACGAAGTCCCTTACCTCGTGTTTGACTTGACCCGTTCGTTCTTTAATCTCCAGAATAATAAACTAAAGTTAATTTCTACTTGCATAAGAAATTTTTTCATGTTTATTATTCCTTTTAAATCACTAATTACCATGTTATAAAAATTATGTAATAATATATGTTAATAATGGTCGTTTTGTCGATATTTGGTACTTGAGTCAAAAATGGATATCTTATAATTCCATGTTTTTAATGTGGTCAAAATTAAATTATATCAAGAATTATATTCAGGATTTAGATATCATATATATCATATATATCCAGTATATACATGTATTTATAATAGTACATAACATTTGGAGGTAAGATATGAAATGCACCATTTTTGGAGACGATAAGACGTACGTACGAATGAACGCTACATTCATGTATACTTCATATTTAATAGAATAAAAACATAATGATATATAGGTATATTATAATTTCAGTATGATATTATATATAAAATATCATTAACTCCATCATTTATACATTCCATGTATGGCATGAACGAGTCATATCACTTTGAGGGGGCGGTAGGCCGCACTTCCTCAAAAGAGATTATCGTATTTACCCACTATGGAAACCAAATAAGTATTATACAAATGGAAAATATAAAAGAATAGAAACAATATAAATTTAATATATATCACATATAAATACATTTCAATATTAATGTACACCATAAGTGTTGGTAGGAGAATATTGAACAATCATCATTGCATGCGGTGTTAGTTGATCATCCATAGAAACAGAATGTTCTTTACCCATTAAATGGTGGTGTGTGTAAGGGTAGTTCAAATAATTTTCATAAAAAAACCATGAATATTGAGTATACTGTTTTTTTTATAAAATAAAAGTATAAAAAAAGTTTAGGTGGTTAGAGAAGGAAAATAAAACAAATGAACTTAAGAGAAGATGTTACCTTTATATCGGGTATCTCTCTTTGGTTTGAACCAAAACGGTTTATTAAAGTGTCTTCTTCCTAAGGTAAGGCTTCTAGGATGAAGATAGAGATATTTAGAGCTTATTTGGGAAGATTTTGGATGATCTAAGGCGCTTGATAAGTGTGAGTAATGGGTTATAGGTGAGGGATTTTTATAAAGGGGAGGAGGGGCTCTTTAGGGAATTGTGAAAATATTATTTTATTATATAATGATTTTCTGTTTCTAAATGTCAAAAAATTATTATATTCAAAGATAGAATGACTTGTGGTAGAAACAAAATCATCCAATAAATATTTGAGAGGTTTTGGATATTTTTTAGTATTTATAATCATATTTAGTTAAATCTTTCATTAATGAGTTAAACACTACATCATTATTGTGTCATAAATAATTTTCTTTATTTGATGTCTAAAAATTATAAAAAAATACCATAATGTAGAAAATATTTTATTTTTATAATGAATATTCATAGTCAAATAGATAAATTATATAACCCCACATTAAATTTTTTTTTCAAAACAATACATGTTTATGATATTTTTATATTTACTTTAAATAAAAAGTTATCAGTATCATTATCTTACACAAGTGGATTTAAAAGGCCAAAAGTCTCACCCAAGGATTGTTTTGGTAGGAACTTACTCATCCAATAAGGTTTAGAAATGTGTTAAGGTAATTTTATATTACTATAATATTTTTTTTACCTTAAATTACACTATTTAACTTTAACAACGGTAAATAAAAGTCAAAATTTACTATTCACCAAATAAATATTTTCATCTTATTGAACCAAATTTTACATAATTATAACAGCCATGTATGTAGGGTTTTCTAAATTCAATTCACATAAGTGGTAAACTTTCATTTATATGAAAAAATCTGCTTTTTAACTACTACTCAGTGTTTTCACTATTCATAAAAATTGATGTTTTTCAAAAAATTCCTAATATTCAGCCTAATCTACATTTAATATTCCAAATTCAAAAACGATTTCTATTTTACCAAATTTTGTTCATATAAGTTTCATTAATTAATTTAAAAATGAATTCCTGTGGTTAAAACAAAAAATGTGTTTTTCAGAAATAATAACTATAAAAAGATTGACACTTGTTTGTGTCCACTTTCAAATTGAAATTTCTTCCATTGAAGAACATTAGATTAAATGGTAATAATATACTCTATTTAAAATTTAGAAACTATTAAAAAGATAATATATCTATATAATAAGTTATATTAATAGGCAGTTTTGATTAAAATACAGTATTTTTCACGATTCATTAAAAATGAATTTTATCAGAAAAATACCAAAAATTTACCCAAATTAAATTTTGATGTCCCGATTCTAGTGAATAATTTTATTTTTTCAAATAGAATATATAAAAGTAACCAAAACTATATTTATAGAGGGTTCTCAATTAAAAGGCAGTAAATCGACCTTGTAAAGAATATTAGATTATTTATGATTAAAATTAGATTAATTCACATTTCATGACACTAAAATTTATTGGATAAATGTAATAACATTTATCAAAAATGTATAATAATATTTTTTTAGAATGACTCATCCTTGTGTGGAACATAAGATTTCAAAGAAACTCATTTTTATGTATCGGGTATTCCATCGAACATAGAAACCCATTTAAAGTAAAATTAATATTTAATTCACAAATATTAATAATTATGAAAATGTGTTATTTTTTACATACATGGGATTTTACATCCTTCCCCCCTTTTATAAAATTCATCCTTGCAATTTTTATTCACTTATCAAATAAGTGGGGGTATTTATCCCTCATAGCATTTTCTGATTCATGCATTGCCTCTTTAACCAAATGGTTTTTCCACATAAACAATACCTGGTGAATTACCTTATTCTTTCACACTTGCTCTCTTCAGTCACGAATATGTACTGGTTGTTCCTCATAATATATATTCTCTTACAACTAAACCATATTTGGGATCAAAACTTGTGATGGATCAGGTATATAATTTATCAGCATTGAAACATGAAAACATTGTGTGCCTAGGATAAACTTAGAGGTAAAGAAACTTTGTACATAACTGATCAAACATTCAACAAGACTTTTTACGGTCCAATGAACCTCTGACTCAACATTCCCTTCCTACAAAAATTCATCATACTCTTCCATGGAGAAACTTTGATAAATACAAGATCACCTACCTCAAATGAAAGATGCTTCCTTCGGTTATCTGCATAACTTTTCTGTCTACTCTGAGCCGTTTTCATGTGCTTCTAAATAATCTGATCTTTTTCTACCATCTCTTCCACTAATTATGGTAAAATCAACTTCCTTTCACATAATTTATCCCAAAAAGATTGAGTTCGACACCACTTCCCATATAATACCTCAAATAGGGCCATCTATATACAAGAATGAAAACTGTTACTATATGAAAATTCCACCAAAGAAATATGTTTGTCCCAACTTACATAGAAATCTAGTGATCAAGAACGTAGCATATCCTCCAAGGTATTAATTGTTCATTATGACTGCCCATCTGATTGAGGATGAAAATCTATACTAAAATTTAATTCAGTACCTGATGACTTCTAAAGACCGTTCCAAAAGATAGAAGTCATCCTGGGATCATGATAAGATACATTAGAGAGGGGAACTCCATGAAACCTGACTATATCTTTAACATACAACTGAGAAAGTTGATCTAGAGGAAAATTATCACAAATAGGAAAGAAATGAGCATATTTAGTAAACTGATCAACAATAACCTAGATTTAATTATTTCCTTGTGATGTCTTTAGTAATCCCACAATGATGTCCATGGATATATTTTTTTGTTTCCACTCTGGCACTGGTAAAGACTGAAGCATCCCTTTCAGTAACATCCACTCTGCTTTAATCTGCGGACAAGTCAAACATCTCATAGTAAAGTCAGCAATATCAATATTCATTCCATCCCACCAGAAATACTCCTGAGGATCTCTATACATCTTTGTACTTCTAGGATGAACTGAAAACAGATAACTATGAGCTTCACATAAAAACTCATTCTTCAACTATGATTCACAAGGCATGCATAATATCTTCCCAAATATCAAAATACAGTCATTATAAATGTTAAAATAAAGCAACATTCCCTTCTTAACAGACTCTACATTTTTCTACAACTCACTTTCTTCCTTCTGTGCTTTCTTAATTCTGTCTGATCGATATGATCTCACTGACACCTGAAACAAAATAAAAGAATTTCATGCACCAACAACTTCTATGATAAAGTTCATCAAATCAAAAACCAAAGGATCTCATTCCAAATGTAGCTTGGTTAGTAGAGCATTACATTTTTCGACTCAAACCATCATCCACATTATTTTCTTTCCCTATATGGTAATGGAGAGTGAAATCATATTACTTGATTAATTCCAACCATCTAATATGTCTCATGATCAATTCTTTCTAAGTGAATATATACCTCAAAAAAATTTGTTAGTATATATATCACATTTTACTACATACAAATGATGCCTCTAAATTTTTAAATCAAAAGTAGGAGCAGATAATTCCTAATCATGTGTAGGATAATATAACTCATGAGTTTTCAACAGACGTGAATCCTAAGCAATTACCTGATTATTCTGCATAAGAACATAGCCAAGTCCTTTCAATGATGCATCACTGCAGATAACAATCTCACAATTTCTAGAATTTAGTGATAAATCTGGAGCATTCACCAATATTCTTTTCAAATCCTAAAAACAATAATTACATTCCCTTATCCAGATTAACATAACACATTTTAAAGTTAAATTAGTCATTGGACTAGATTACAGTGAAATATTGTGAACAAACCTCCATCTATAACCTGCCAAACCAAGAAAACTACAGATCTATGTTATATTTGTGGGTCTTGGGAATTTTTCAACTACATTAGTTTTAGCAGGATCAACAGTTATGCCATTTTTTAAAACAATGTGACAAAGGAAAGAAATTTATTGTAACCAAAACTCATACTTCCTAAATTTCCCATACAGTTTCTTTTATTATAAGGTGTGAAATAAAACCCTTAAATAACTTTCATGCTAATCTTTACTTTTAGAATAAACCAAAATATCATCAATGAACACAACCCCAAACTTATCCAAGAACACACCAAAAAATCTAATCATAATATCTAGGAATGCAGTCCGTGTATTGGTTAACCCAATAGACATAACTATAAATTCATAATGGCCATATCTTGTACAAAATGCGGTCTTCAAAATGTATGCTTCCTTTACTTTCAACTGATGGTACCCCAACCTGAAATCAATATTTGAAAAATAACGAGCTCCCTAGATATGATCAAAGAAATCATTGATATGAGGCAAATGACACCTGTTCTTAACAGTGATGTTATTCAATGATCTAAAACCAATTAAAAGTCTCATTGAACCGTCATTCTTTTTAACAAATAAGATAGGAGCCTCCCATAGTGATGTGCTAGGTCGAATGAAATCTTTATCTAATAACTCCTGTAATTTCATATTTAACTTTACAAGTTCAATTTGATAAATTTGATAAGGGGGTTTTGAAATTGGATTAGCATCAGGAACTAAGTCAACAGTAATTGTAACTTCCCAATAAGGTATAATACTAGGCAACTCGTCAAGAAAAAAATCAAGATACTCATTTAGCATTGGGACATCATTAATCTAAACTGTTCTATTATTTTAAACAATATGTGTTAGGTAACATTCATTTCTATCTTTTAATAGTTTCCCGGATTCCTAATATGTTATCAAAATTAAGGTTACATTGTTGTACACAAACTGACAATATTTTTGAAAATAATCCTCTTTATCTGTGCATTAAATCTTATGATGATTAATAGATAGGAAATCCATACCTAGAATAAAATCGAACACTAATGGAGGAAAAACAATAAGGTGTTCAGGTAGATTATTTTTGCACACAAGGATATGAAGGTTATTATAATTTCTTTTTGTCTCAAAATTTCTCCTGGTGTTTTTACCATTAGTTCATGATTCATATATTGAGGTGGAATTATCAATTTACAAGAAAAATTTTCCAAAATTAAAGAATATGTAGACCCTGAATCAAACAACACATTGGCATAATTTGAACAAAAAAATAGTTCACCTGATACTACTACATTTGATGGCTCCACATCTGCTGATGTAGTTTCAAATGACTTCACAACCCCTTTCTGCTTGTAGTCTGATTTATTTACCTCAGTTGAGTTCTTCATTGGAAACTCATTTGCTTAATGACCCATTTAATTTCACATAAAACATTTTACTGATTGTAAAACATATTTTGTCTTACCATTACCCTGATCTTTTTCAGTGAAATTACGAGCATTATGTCCCATTTTTCCACATCAGTAGCACTTATAAAATTCAAAATACATTCTCCATCATGCTTTTTACCACAATTTTCACGAACAATAAACTTAAGTTTCGTACCATCAAACATTTTTGAAGAGTTATTCCCTTTCCTCTACCACCTTGACCCCTTATTCTTTTGTTTTTCAATTAAGTATTGATCATCGGAAAACTCCATTTGCACCTTCTCCGGACATCAAACATGTTCTTCATGACTTTTTAACTCACAAGAAGCTAAATCGCTTTGATACATTGGCTATAATACAGAGAAAAAACGGTTAATTTTACTATCAAGATCTTTTAAGATATCTGGATTATACCTTTCCAGTGAAGTGAGTTTTTCTTCTTAAGTAGCCATCAAGTCATCCTCCAGCCTCAATTTCAGGAATTTATTTTCCATCATAAGACGAACAACCAATGAAAAATATTTATCAAAAACATACCTTTTAATTCATACCAATCAATTGAATCAATCCACTTGATGTCCCTAATATTTTTAACCATCGACCTCCAGTGATCAGCTTAGATTTCAAAATGGTAAATAGAGATACTAACCTTTTGATGTTTTGAACACCACATGATATCAAAAATCTTCTCCAGTGCTTTAATACACTCTTCACCTAGCACATGGTCAGATGATCCTACAAAAGATAGAGGATGTTTCCTCATGAAATGATCCACTACCGACATGTTCCTTTGTGGTTGATTTGGATGATCTCATGCATGGATACCACTACCATTTATACCCTAATTCAACTGTTCCATCACTACAACAAATTGTCCAGTTCTGATTCCGACTATCTAAGGTTGCTGATTTGGAAGTTTGTCTTCCTCCAGATGTCATCCCATAATAGCTTCCATGTTTCCTCTATGGAAAACCATTATGAACAAATAAATATCTTAGGTTAAGCATCATGGTAATCTGTGAATTCTATATCACTTCAATCTTACCATAAATTAATATATGGACATTAATTTTACAATATGCTAACTTCTAAAGTAATCTAAACTGACCACTGATACCAACTATAAAGACACGACCTTAAACATTACATAATATTGAATTAAATGAATAATTAAATTTTAGGATATTTCCATGTTTAGAGGCTTAGATAATTAGGCCATAACTTTTACATCTCAAAAATTACAAGGTAGACAATTCAACAAAGATTCCATTTTTTCATAAAATATATACTCTTGAAAAAAATATTCATGTCTAGTCTCATGTTTTAGATGTCATGACTTTTCATTGATCCCATCCTTGACCCTATTCATCATTAAGTCCTGTGAAAAACATTCAAAACATAGGATGAGAATAAAAATCTCAGAAAGGCTTATAAAATAATGAAGGAAAATATTATTTCATTAAAACATAAATAACATTATATCTTTAACATACCTCATGAAATCATAATATTTACAAAGTAAACACAAATAATAAAGGTAACTTGTTGCATCCATAACATACTTATGTTATAGCTTTCATAGCTACATAGGGAGTTACATTTGGAATAACAATCACATTATATTCCCTAAATATCTTATGGAAAACATTCATGTTTACCTCCATCACGTTACCCAATGCATTGGGGATCTATCTCGGGCTTACACAACCTAGGTTTATCATGGAACCACCCATATATGTAATAATTCCCAAGAACAATAACATATTCATAACACATAAAAAATATAATGGAATATAATATTTCCACATTTCAATCACAATATATCATTTATATATATTGAAATAACAAATACATTATCAAAACCATTTTCAATACAAAAATACATAATAGAGAAAGTGGTATGTATTTTCATTTCAAAAATATTATGTCTTGTTAAGGAATACTAAAGATCAAATAATACTTGAGGAAGTGGAAAAGGTTGTTGTCACAGCTTATGTTAAAAGAAAATTTATTTTTGGTATTTTAGTAAAACACCTCATAGAGAAATATTCCATTTGAATGAAATTAGAAGTCAAATGTTTTTAGACACCGTATAAAAGGAAGTTAGTTATAAAACAAAATATACCTCAACGAAAATAGATTTAAATGAAGTCTCATACCTCATGTTCAACTTGACCTGTTTGTTCATTAATGTCCTGAATAATAGACTAAAGTTAATTCCTAATAGATTAAGATCCTTTTTGAAATTTATCATTCCTTTTAAATCACTTATTACCATGTTATAAACATTATTTAATCATTTGAGTAAATAATGGTCGTTTTGTCGATATTTGATACTTGAGTCAAAAAAGAACTTCTTATAATAACAAGTTGTTCATGTGGTCATAAGTTCATTATATCTATAATGATATTCATGATTTATATGTCACATATATCATATATATCCAGTATATACATGAATTTATAATAGTACATAACATTTGGAGGTCTGAAATGAAATGCACCGTTCATGGAGACGGTAAAATGTACGTACGCATGAACACTACTTTCACTTCTATTTCATATTTAATTGAATGAAAACATAATTATACATAGGTATATTATAATTCCAGTATAATATCATATATATAATCTCAGTAACTCCATCTTTTATATGTTCCACATATGGAATTAATGAGTCATACCACTTTGAGGGGGCAGTAGTCTGCACTTCCTCAAATGAGATTATTATTTTTGCCCACTATGGAAACCATAAAGGTATTCTATAAATTTAAAATAAATAAGCATATAAATAATATAAATATAATATATATCACATATAAATACATTTCCATATTAATTGAAACCATTAGAGGTGGTAGAAGAAGACTGAACAATCATAGTTTCGTGAGGCGTTAGTTTTCCCTCCACAGAAACAGTATGTTCTTTACCCGTTAGATAGAGGTGTGTGTATGTGTAGTTAGAATCCTTATCATAAAAAACCTAGTGTATTGAGGATATTGTTTTTTTTATAAAAGAAAAGAATGGAAATATTTTATCTTGTTGGAAAAAAAATAAAACCAAAAAAAAACTTAAGAGAAAACGTTAATTTTAAATTGTGTAACTCCCTTTGGTTTGAAACAAAAGGATTTATTTAGGTTCCTTGTGCATATGATAAGGAATCTATAAGGAATAAAGGGATTTTGAGAGCTTATTTGGGTAGAGTTTAGATGAGCCAAGTGGCATTAGGGGTTTGATTAATGTGTATGAGGTGGTGGATTTTTATAAGGGGGAGGAGCTCTTCAAGAAACTGTGAAAATATTGGTTTATTATATAATGATTTTCAGTTTATAAATGTCCAAAACTTATTAACGTCAAAGATAAGATGACTCATGGTCGAAATGAAATCATCCAATAATAATTGGATAGGTTTTGGATATTTTTTTAATATTTATAATCTTATTTATTTAAATCATTCATTAATGAGGTAAACACTACATCATTATTCTGTCATAAATAATTTTATATATTTTATGTCGAAAAATTATGAAAAAAAACACCATAATTTAGGAAATATTTTTATATTATTAATGAATATTTATATTCAAATATATCAATTATATAACCGCACATTAAAATTGTTTTTGCAAAACAATACATGTTTATGATATTTTTATTTTTACTGTAACTAAAAAGTTATTAATATCATTATCTTACCCAAGTGGCTTTCAAAGGCCAAAGGTCTCACCCAAGGATTTTAATGGTCATCCATTACTCATAAAATAATGTTAGGACTGATGTTAAGGTAATTTTATTTTATTATAATATTGTTTTTACCTTGAATTACCATATCTACCTTTAACCACTGTACATAAAAGTCAAAAGTTACTATTCACCAAAAATATTTTCATATTATTGATCCAAATTTTACGTACTAATAAAAACCATGTTTGTCAGATTTTAGAAATTCAATTCACAGAAGTAGTAAAATTTAATTTAAAGGAAAAATTCATCATTTTAACTAGTACTCTATATTTAGTAATCATCAAAAATTGATGTTTTTCAAAAAAATACCAAAAAATCAGTCTAAACTATATTTGATATTCCAAATTCAAAAACGATGTCTATTTTAAAAAATTAAATACATAGAAGTTGCATTAATTAATTTATAATTAATTTATGTTGTCAAAAATATGTGTTTTTATGAAATAATAACTATCAAATGATTGACACTTGTTTATGTCCAATTTCAAAGTGAAATTAATTCAAATGACTAACATTGGATTAAATGGTAAAAATAAAATCTAATTACACTTTAAACCAAATTAAAAAGATAATATAACCATATAAATAAATTATATTAAAAGTTAGTTTGGAATTAAAATACAGTAATTTTCACTATTCATTAAAAAATTTAATTTTATCAGAAAAATGCCAAAAATTTACCCAAAGTAAATTTTGATATATGGATTCTAAAGGAGAATTTTATTTTGTCAAATATAACATATATAAGTTACCAAAACTATATTTAAATATTGTTCTCCATTAAAATTTTAAAAATTGACCTTTTAAAAAATATTATAGTACTTCTTCTTGAAATTAGATTAATTCACATTTTAAGCCTCTAAATTTTATTGGACAAATGTAAAAACATTTAACAAACATGTGTAATTATATTATTGATAGTTATGTTCATTCCCTACATTATAATGGTTAGGAATTAACTACAATTTAAAATAATAATATTATATTTTTTTAGTATGACACACCCTTGTGTGAAACATAAGATTTCAAAGAAACTTATTGTTGAGTATCAGGTACACCTGCGAACATAGAAACCCATCTAAATTAAAATTAATATTTAATTCACCAATATTAATAATTGTGAATATGTATTATTCTTTATTTACTTGGGATGTTACAAACAAGATACCCTTTTTCACTCAAATGATATATATATATACACATGGATCCAACTTTATCTACTAGGATTTAGAAATTTATTCTCTATAGAGGAGTCATTTCATTACTGTTTTTACATAATCCATGTAACACCCCAACCCCAATTACCCATAATCGGTGCATTATTACATAACATTGGCATGATATAAGAAATCATGTCCTGAAAAACTGATCAGTTTAGTAGCCTTGGAAGTACTAGATACATACATAAGTTTTACGTCACATCATGAAATGAAAAAAACAACATTGTGTCCCCTTTGAACAATCTTATATCTCTTAGCCTATTCTTGCAGGTTAATCGTAATATAATTCTTTTAATACAAGGAAAAATAAAACATATGAAAGGGGTGAGCTAAAATGCTCAATAAGGATAACAATATAGCAGAAAATATCATAAATAAGAATAAAAATTTAGGGGAAATGTATAAGACTAGAACACATGCATTTTAAATGTAAACTTTAGCATAATATGGAAAAGATAAATCAAATAATTCCATTTACATATTCACATGGATATTATACTTGTCTAATAATCACATGTAATATCAATAGCCAATTTCATAATGATGGAATACATAATTCCATACTTCATAACCACATAATCAAGGCCTTGTGCCAAGAATACAAATAAGATTTTGTCAAGGAATTCTGCCAAGAAACTAGTTTTCCCCTTGAGACCAAACGATGCATCGAGGATCTATAGCAGGATCCACCTATCACATACTAAGTCCAATTCATTCCTCATATGAATGGTTAAAAAATAATCTAAACATTTGTATTAAAACTGGAATACGAAATGACAATATTTTAACCACAATCCATGAATGGCATAAAAATATCACATCCACAGTCAAACATAACTCATTCAATACAATATGGTTTATTGTATTATGAAAAATCAACCACAATAAAAAATATAATACCCTGAAGGATATTGACATATATGAAAATAGTCAATAAAACAATTTGAGATAAATACCCCTTTTTTCTTAAAAACATTTAAAAGTCACACTGTTTAACAAAGAAGTCCTTTAAAGGAGATTTTTGAATCCAACTGTTCCAAACCACATGGAAACTTTTAAAAGTAATTTTAATTTCAAAAAATTTATTTTCATATAAATTAATACTTAAACCCATTTTTAAAACATGGACATTAATGAGAAATATTTAGTAGAATAAATATTTAAAACATTTAAAACAATGATTTAGTTAAAGAGTTCTTAACCAAATAAGAGGAACTTGAATACAAGTTATTGCGGAATAAAATTAATCAAAAAATTATAATATCATGATAACAATGGTATTCATGATATAATATGTTAAAGGACATTATATACACCTTATAAAAGTGAATTGGTGCATAAAGACAAACAGGCCTCAACAGAATGTAAATTGAGATGAAATACCATATAAAGACCATATCATTAGATTAAGGGTGCATAAATGAAATAATTATGTGTGAAAAGTATAAATATACTCCATATAATTTGATATTCATTATAAATTAATCAGTTTACATTAAAAAATATTCTTGTAAAAAGAAAACCAATGACTTGGATGTTTAATTCAATGAATGGAAATTTGGTTAAGACTACCCATAAAAAGTTCATATCAATGGAATATGAATTTAGAAATGGATTTATTATTTGTATCAAATGTATATTCCCATAAATGGTAGTGTAAATTACTACATAAATAATTAATAGTAATTCCAAACATAATCTTGGGGTAAAATAATCAATAAAGTATTCATAAAGCCCAATGAGTGGAAATTGAAATTTAAAATTCCATTACCAATTTGGTAACATACGAGACATACCCCCCATTAAAGAAGTATCATACAATGAATATTAATATAAACATAAATTAATTTATATTACACTAATAATACCATCATGAGAAGTACATACATCACACAAAAGAAAATAGTGGTAATATAGCATGAATATCACGGGAATAAGAAGTGAGTTGTAAACTTCTTACTTTGTACTTTTCGTTGGTAGAGGTTACATTAACCTTCTCTATAATAGCTAAATAATTGTTATTAATATATAAAATTACTATATACATATATATAATATCATATATAATCCGCTAATATTTCTTTGTTAATAATATTTTAGTAGTTTCATCATTTCGGGTGTTAACTGATCTGTTTTACTTTATAGGCTCAATTATGTAAGCTATGTTTGATATAGATAGTATATATTTTATTAATATACAGAATTATATTCAGTTCTTAAACATTATTTTTAATCATAAAATGAAAATTATTCTTGATTGACTATTATGGGAATGAATCTCAATGCGTTCATGGAGACGGTAATTCGTAGGAACACACAAGCGACAATATCATTATATTGATTGTGAAATCATATGTAATTGGATGTTATATCATATATAAAGAATCATTAACATGTTATTTTTATTATTTACATCATTTATACTCATTATTATACACATCCAAATAATGAAGTGTGTGAATAACAAACTACAGCACGGCGTGGAGATGCTAAGTCGTACGTATGTATGTATGGTGACTTTCTCATTCATATGATGGATAGAATAAAAAATATGGTTGTACAATTTTTATAATAACATGATAGTATATAGAAGTTAATGGAGTTATTATTTTATACTGGACACAATAAATAAAGGGGAATTGGAAGAAGAAAATAACTTGAAAGCGGTGATGAAATATTTACCTCTTCTTTGGGTTCTTCCTTTTGATTTGATCAAAAGGGCTCCATAGGTTGGTTTTAGGACTAAAAGAAGGAATCAAGGATGAAGGGAGGAAAGTTGGGAGTATATTTACGTTGGTTTTTTTAAAGCCAAATGGATTTTGATGTGTGAAATTAAGAGGAGATAATGTACCCTTTTATAAGAGAGATGAGGGTCACTTTAGAAAAAGCTTGAAATATTATTTTATAATAAAATAATTTTCGGTTTCTAATGTATCCAAAATGATTCATTTCGAGGATAAGGTAGGGATGGGTATAAAACATCTCAACCAATAAGTTTAATACAGGTTTATGTCTCCATATTAACCTTATATTTTAAATTTAACTCTTAGTTAAATAGTTTGACATTTACCATGTCTCTTTGTATATATATATTATATGGTTAATAAACATACTATAACAAGACAAGAGAACCCCAAGTGGATCATTACTAATATATATATCTTTATATAAGTCCTTTTTATATAACCTTGGATTTTTAGTAATGTTATGTCAATTAATAATATAGTATTTTTTTTTAAAAACTCAATTATGTCAATTTTGACACTATTTTGTATTTGGTTTTTGTGAAAATCATTACTGCGTGATAACTTCGAAAAAAAAACTTCTTAATCAACAGTAACATGTAATATTAACCTATAAATTAGTTTAATTAATCAAAATTCTCAAATTACATTTATTTGGATATTTATAATATCAATTATTTTAATCTTTCATTAATAATGTAATTACTCTATCATCATTCTGTCATAAATAAATGTAAGTATTTAACGTCTAAAAATTATAAATTAAATAATATTATGTAGGAAATATATTTTCTTTCTAAATAATATTTATAGTTGAATTTATATTATTTATTATCCTATATTAAAAATGGATTTATTATTAAACTTTGATTTTAATAATTTTAACTCTTCTTTAAATAAAATAATAATAAATGTCGTAATCTAATCCAAGTGGACCAAAAGGATCATATTTTATTCCTGAGGTTGTTTTTGGTCTAATCACACTTATCCAACAGAATTATGATATATGTTAGGGTAATTATAATATCATTTTTACCCTTAATTATCCTATTTACTTTTAATCGTGGTAAATAAAATTCAAAAGTTACTATTCACCAAAAATTATTTTCATCTTATAGAACCACATTTTTATTACTAATTTTGACTATGTCTCTCGGATTTTTGAATTTCAACTCATAGAAGTGGGAAAATTACATTTTATGCAAATTTGTAAATTCTCCTAGAAAGTAGGTTAAAAGTGTAGAAAAATCAATAAAATTTTTTACATCTAATTTTATTATAAAATGACCCCAATAAATTAAATTGAACTTATATAGGTATTATATATCTATTTTGACTTAAAATAAAATTAATAATTATTTAAATAAAAAGTTGGTATTAAACTATAACGTAGTGGTTTTCACTATTCATCAAATATTTAATGTTTTTAGAAGAATACCAAAAATTTACATGAAGATAATTTTGGTATTATGAATTAAAAAATGAATTATATTTTAACAAATTCAAAACATATAAGTTATATTAATTAATTTAAAATGAATTCCTGTTGTTAAAACCGAAAAGTGGTTTTTTAAAAAGTAGAAACTATCAAAATATTGACATTTTTTATGACATATTTAAATGTAAAATTACTTATAATGACCTAAATAGTATTAAATGATAAAAATATAATGTAATTATACTTCCAAACCGTTCAAATGAATAATTTGACAAAATAAATTATTTCTTTTAAAAAATTAGTTTTCAACTAAAATTTAGTATTCTTCAGTATTCATCAAAATATAAATGTTATTAGAAAAGTACCAAAAAATTATCCAAAATAAATTTTTATGTCCCGATTATAAATAACAATTTAATTTAATTAAATTGAATATATAAAAGTGTCAAATATTGTTTTTAAAAAGGGTTTTCCATTAAATGGTGTTAAAATTTCATTTTTTTTAAAAAAATACTTCATGTATCTAAAATAATGATTTTGTTCTTATATTATGTCTATGAAACACATAATATGAATTATAAAATTATATGGACTATATAAAATTCAAAATTCAGTTAATACAATTCAAAACCACTTTTTAATGGCTAGTTTGGTAAGGCATGGTGCGCTCAAACTCGGTGTTGCATGTAGAGCAAGCTATTGAATTACTTTAAAGAAAATAACATAATATGAAATCTCATGGTGTTACATTATTCCCCAAATTTGGAAATTTCATCTTCTCAATTTTAATATTGGGCTTGGGAACTTCAATGAATATCCCACATTGGAAAAATAGTCAATAAAACCACCAATTTAAAAGAAAGAAAGAGAAGTACAAAGGTCACATGAGATAACTCATTATATGATTCCATGTATGAAAACAAGGATATGGAAGATAAAATAAGTGTCAAATTATTGGGGAGAGTGATAGAAAACATGGTAAGGAAAAAGTTAACAACAAGAAAACCAAAAACATGTGATGGGATAAAGGGTCATTAAATTCCTCGTAGGAAAAGTAAAGAGAAAACGTTTTTTGTTTTAAGTTCCATTTCATGAAGTTGAGGAATTTATTTATCATATTAACTAAGAACATAATGATATATACATAATTTTTAAGTAGAGTTTCTTCCTTTAATAAATTTCCACCAATAACTCATCTTTTTTTCCAACGATGAGTATTCAAGAGGACTTGGTCACACCAGAAGCGCTAGAATCATCTTCTAGAGAATCACATAATCCACAAAGAATAAACTATATATATTTACCTTGCCTTTAGAGATTAACCAAAAAAAATAGTTAGTACAAGATCATATGATCCCCAAAAAGGATAATCCTTTTGAGAAAGAAATACTAATCTTAATTTCTAAAATTAAACTAACAATACCCAATGATCAATAAATAACATTCAATAAACAATTTTCCTTAAAATCCATCAATATAATCCAGACTAATATTGAAACCCAAAAGTTATAAGAATTTGATTACGTAGTCTTCCACGATAAATTGTATCTTCAAATAACATTGACTACTCTTAAATTCACAAAATTAAAAGTAATTAACCTAATCAAATATTCTCTATGATAGGTTAATCATTTCCATAAATAATCCAAATCTCTATAAATCCACAATAAAAACATTGATAATAATCCACCATTACTTCTCAAATGGAATCCCATAGTATTCTACATTCCTTTGGCATATAATGTTCCCAACAGAGCGAACGTCTTCCAAAATAACATTTATCACTTAATCACCAATCATTTTCATATACTAAGGATATAAATTTGATAAGACCGGAGATACCAAATCAACTATTATTGATCAACAAAATCATTTAACTAAAAATAATAAGTCACACTAACTAAATACTTCACATATTCCAGTGGTGGGTGATAAATCCCAATCACCCTCTGGTTGTGGATTCAATTCCTGTAGCTTTGTCTGATGTGATGGGTTTTCAAACAGTCTACGTGTTGAATTTTTTCAAAAACTATATTTTATAACATTCCAAAAATAAGAAAAATTCCTCAAAATAACCATACCATAATTTCATCACAAATGTAATCTCATACCTCAAATTTTCATCCCAAAATTTAATAACTTGTAATTGCATCAAATTGAAGAATCATATAAACCAAAATGGTTGTTTATGACTATATCAACAATAGAAAAGATAATTCTTCCTAAAATATCGTTTTCTCATAAAAAACATTAGGGTTACACATACAAGAGAAAAGTATCCCAAAGTAATCCCATCAACAAAGATAACTAATACTTTTAAACGTTTCACCATACATTTATTTCCACCTAGGTTCTTACTTGAACAAAAGGTTATTCTATAGAATAGTTAATTCCCTCTGGTACTGCCTAGGTCCCATACATTTATGTAAAATGACTGAAAATGGGTTCTTGGGATCATTTTTATTTTCTTCCATGTTACTCATCAATTTTCTTTGTCAATTATTTACATTATGTCCTTCTTTCCCAAACATATAGAATTTCTTTGTTCTATTGAGACACATTCCTAGGTGTATCCTTCCACATTTATTGCTTGATGGAAAATGTCTTTCTTTATTCCATGGTCTCTACTACTGTAGCTCTTATCATTCACTGCCTTTCTCTTCTTTGTGGATTCTGGGAGTTTCTTAATATACATGTTTTTTATCATATTTTGGAAAACCGATTCTTCATGAACATGATATCTTTTACATCTATAAACATTCCATTTTGTGGCTCATTTCCACTAATATTCCCACCTTGTGCATCATGTTCGTTGTTACTATGAGTTCCTTGGAATGCAGCCAATGGCTGGCACAAGAATGTATAGTGTGAGGCATAATATCATTTAAGGAATATCATAATGCTTTATTTTAAATCTAAAACACCTAAGTATTAACCAAGGTTATTTATTCTCATCATATATTAAAATTTTTCAACCCGTTTTGTAATGAAAATTTGAATTATCTTAAGAATATCCACCAGGAGTGTCATAACCAAGAGTGCAGCAAGACCCGTTTTCGTGTACCAGGATACCTCAGGTGAATCCCGAAACTCTTTGTCGGGGTTTTCACTCCAAGGTACATCTATGCCAGATCCACCTCTACCTGCTCGTATCCAAAAAATGATGTATTACTTGGAAAACCCACAAAATATTTACATTACCAAAAAATTTGGATGTTCTTCTATACTAATCCTCAATGTCTATTTTAGGGTAGTGCTTCCTAATCATATTTTTTCCTAAATCTAGCTTCTAAGGTTTATACTAAACTTCCTCCGATACCAACTGTAATGCCCCGACCCCAGTTACCCCGAGTCAGTGAATTATTACATAACATTGGAATGTTACAAGGAATCATGTCCCGAAATATCAGTCAGTTTAGTTTCCTTGTATGTACTAGATACATATATAAGTTTTACATTACATCATGAAATAAATAAAACAACATCGTGTCCCCTTTGAACACTCTTATATCCCTTAGCCTATTCCTGAAGGTTAATCAAATACTTCTTTGAATCCTGTGAAAAATAAAACATAAGAAAGGGGTGAGATCAAATTCTTAGTAAGGATAACAATATAACAGAAGAAATCATAAATAATAATAAACATTTAAGGAAATGTATCAGACTAGAACACAAGCCTTTTAAACTTAAACATCAACATAATATGGAAAATATGAATCAAATAATGTCATTTACATATTCACATGGATATTATACTAGTTTAATAATCACATGTAATATCAATATTCAATTTCATAAGGATGGAATTCATAATTCCAGACTTCATAACCATATAGTCAAGGCCTTGTTCCAAGACTACAAATAATATTTTTTCAAGGCTTTATGCCAATACAAGAGTTTGTATCATGAGACCTACCGATGCATTGAGGAGCTATAGTAGGCTCCACCCGTCACTTACTATGTCTAATTCATTCCTCATATGAAAGGGTGAAACATGATCTCAACATTCATATTAAAACTATCATACGAAAAATCAATATTTTAACCACAAACCATGACTGGAATAAAAATAGCACATCCACATTCAAACATAACTCATTCAATACAATAGGAGGATTGTATTATGAAAAATCAACCTCAATGATGAATAAAATACACTGAAGGATATTTACATAGTTGAAAACATCCATTAAAACTATTTGAGATTTATATCCCCTTTTTCTTGAAAACATTTAAATGTCGCGCTATATATAAAATAAGTCCTTAAAAGTGATTATTGAATCAAAGTATCCCATACCACATTGAAACTTTTAAAATTTATTTTAATTTTCAAAAATTTATTTCCTTACAAATATATACTTAAAACCATTTTTAAAACATGGAAATTAATGAGAAATATTTAGAAGAATAAATGTTTATATCATTTAAAACCATATTTTATCTAAAGTGTTCCTAACCAAATAGGAGATGCTTGAATACAAGTAATTGAGGAATAACATTAATAAAAACATTATAATATCATGTGAATAAACGGATTCATGAAATAGTATGTTAAAGGAAATTATATAAACCATATAAAATTGAATTTGTGCATAATGAAAAAGATGTCTTAAAGTAATGTAAATTGAGACAAAAAAACTTATAAAGACTGTATAATTATATTAAAGAAGCATAAATGAAATAAGTGTGTGTGGAAAATATAAATACACTCAATATTATTGTACATTCAGTGTAAATCAATAAGATTAAATTGACACATATTCTTCTAAAAACAAAACCAATGACACTGCTATATAACTCAATGAATGGAAACTGAGTTAAGATTACCCTTAAAATTTTCATATGAATGGAATGTGAATTAATCAATGGAGTGATATATTTTATCCATGTTATATCCCCAGAAAGGGGAGTGTAAATTACTACATATATAATTAAGAGTGATTCCATACATAATCCTGTAGTAAAATAATCAATGATGTATGCGTAAAGCCCAATGAGTGGAAATCAAAATATGAAATTCCCTTACCAATTTGTTAACTTACGAAACATGCACCCCAAAAAAGAAGTATCATAAAATGAAGATTTAAATACCCATAAATTAGTCTATATTATAAAAGTAATACAATAATGGTCAGTACATACACCACACAAAAGGAAATGGTTGCAATATAGCATGCATCTCACGAGAATAAGAAGTGAGATAAAGACCCCTTACCATGTACTTTTCCTTGGTCAAGGGTATGTTAAACTTCTGTATAATAGTTATGTAACTATTATTAAATTATAAAATAACTAAAAACATAAATATGATATCATATATGATTCTTTAATATTACTTTGCTAATAATATTTTAGTAGTATCATCATTTCAGGTGTTAACTGATCTCTTTTCTTATATATGCTCAGTTACGTAAGACTTTTTTGTTATGGATAAGATGTATTTTATTCATATCCATAATGATAATAAGTTATTAATCATTATTTTTAATCATAAAATGAAAATTATTCTTCCATGATTACAATGGGGAATGAATCTCATCACGTTCGTGGAGACGGTAATCCATACGTATGCATGAGCGACAATGTGATTATATTAATGGTGAAATCGTCTGTAATTGGATGGTATACCATATATACAGAATCATTAACATGTTATATTTATTATTAATATCTGTTATACTCATTATTATACACATCCAAATAATGAAGTGTTTGAATAACAAACTACACCACGGCGTGGAGACAGTATGTTGTACGTACGCACGTATGGTGACTTTTTCATTCATATGATGGATAGAATAATGAATATGGTTGTCCCATTTTTATAATAACATAACAGTATATAGAAGTTACTAGATTTGTTATTTTAGAATGGAAACAACAAAGAAATAATAATTGGAAGAATAAAACAACTTTAAATAGGGGATTAAATATATACCTCTTCTTCGGGTTCTACCTTTTTATTTGATCAAAAGGGCTCTATAGGTTGGATTTCTGACCAAAAGAAGGACATTAGGATGTTGGGAGGAAAGTTTATTGGGTATTTGGGTAGGTTTTGGCAGCACCAAATGGCTTTGGAGGTGTGAAATTTAGAGAAGGGAAAGTACCCTTTTATAAGAGAGGTGAGGGTATCTTTAGGAAAAGCTTGAAATATTATTTTATATTAAAATATTTCTCTTTTTCTAATGGCTCTAAACAAATTTATTTCAAGGATATGTTGTGGATCGGTCAAAAACCTCTCAACCAATTGGTTTTTGAAAGGTATAAGTCAACATATTAACCTTATATTTTATATTAAACTCGTAGTTAAATAGTTTGACATTTACCATGTCTCTTTGTATTTTTATATTATATGGTTAATAAACATACTATAACAAGACAAGTGAACCCCAAGTGGTTAATTACTAATATATAAAACAATATCTAAGTACTGTAATTCCCTGACCGTAGTTACCCAGAGTCGGTGCATTATTACATAACATTGGCATGATCACAAGGAAATCATGTCTCGAAAGACCGATCCGTTTAGTAATATTGGAAACAAGATTCATACATAAGTTCAAATTTATAGCTTGAAAATAAATACAACACAAATTTATTCCAATAAAAACATCCACGCCTCCTAGATTATTCCTGCAAGTCACTCATAACTAACTTCTTCATATCGTGGATAAATTAAACATAAGAAAGGGGTGAGCTCAAACGCTCAGTAAGGGTAAGCAATACAGTGGAACATAACATAAATATTATGTATGGTGAATAATTGAAACCACATTTTTTTACCAATAATAATCATGAATAATATTATGGGAGGAATATGAGTTGAGAAGATAATGCAATAATAAAACATTATCATGGGTATTCTACTAGTCGAACAACCACATGAACCATCAATATTATTTTCAAAATGAGGGAATGTATAATACCGGACATTCTAAAACATTTTTTCGCAGCCTCGGCGAAGACGTCTAAAAATGATTAAGACCTCGGCCAAAACCATATATCAAAATGGGAAAGACATTGACCAATTCAACATCTAGCTATCTCATGATACATACTGATGCATCGAGGTGCTATAGAGGGCTCCACCCGTCACTTAAATAGTCCAATACATTCCTCATATGAAAATTTTCAAATATAAAATAAACATTCGTATTAAAACTAGCATAAGAAATGTAAATAATTTAACCATAAACCATGAATTGTATAAAAAATAGCCCATCCCCAGTCAAACATATCACAAAACCTTCAATACAATATGGATGTTTTGTATCATAACAAATCAACTTCAAATAAACTTGAAATCCATCAAAAGATGTTGATATAGATGAAATCAAAACCTTTTTTAGAGAAATATATCTTTATATTTTGAAATCATTTAATTGTCGCATAACTTTAAAGAATAATTTATTTTTAAAATATTATTATAATATTGTAAGTGAAGATTTTATGATGTTATAATGGTGGAAAATATCCACACCCGCTATATATGTTAAAAAAACATTATTACCTTAAATTTTTCGAAAAGATCATAAAGTACCTTGTTTGTAAAATGACAGAAAGATTCCTTTAAAAACATATAAGGTCAAATAATGGTATAAATTACTTTACCCTATTGTGTATTAAATAGTAAAAATGTTTTGACATACAATTTTAATAAACATGGATGTGGATGATAAAGAGGTCCCAGTCGATACTTAATTAGAAACAACCTCGGATAATAAAGAGATTGTGAAATTAACACTTACCTTATTTTTTTCCTTGGTTGAGGGTAGGTTAAACTCCTTTATTATGGTGAAATAATTTTTATTAAATTATAAATGAATCATATACATTAATATGATATCATAAAATATCTTTTATCATTTCGTTGTTAATAATATCTTAGTATTATCGTCGTTTTAGGTGTTAACTGATTCGTTTTCCTTTATATGATTTGTTACGTATGTAATGTTTGTTATTTATAGGATGTATATTATTCATATTAATATTGATATTAAGTCTTTAAACATTATTTTTAATCATATAATGAAAATTATTTTTGAATGGATACGATGGGGAATGAATCTCATCGCGTTCGTGGAGACAGTAATCCGTACGTACGCATGAGTGACAATATCATTTATTTGATATAAAAATAATATATAATTGGATGTTATATAATATATACAGAATCACTATAATTTTATATTTCTTATTTACATCAATTAAAAATCATTATTATACCCATCCAAATAATAATGTACTGAATAACAATTATACCACGACGTGGAGACTGTAAGTCGTACGTATGCATGTATGGTGACATGTCATTCAAAGGGTGGATATAACAATTTAAATGGTTTTAAAATATTTATAATAAAATAAATTTATATAGAATATACTAGATTTATTATTTTATAAGGGAAACAACACATAAAGATGAAGTGGAAGATGAAAGGAACATGAAAGAGGTGATGAAATATTTACCTCTTCTTCGGGTTCTTCCTTTTGATTTGATCAAAAGGGATCTTTAAGTTGGATTTATGACTAATGTAAGGCCTCTAGGATTAAGGGAGTGAATTTTAGAGGATATTTGGGTAGGATTTGGCCGAGCCAAATGGATTTGATGGTGTGAATTAGAGAGAAGGGGGAGTTCACTTTTATAAGAGGGGTGATGGGCACCTTAGGAAAAGGTAGAAATATTATTTAATAATAAAATAATTTTCTTTTTATAATGGCTCAAATAAATATTATTTAAAGGATAAGGTGGGGATGGGTCGAAAACCGCTCATATAATAGGTTTTAGACAGGTTTGGGTCACTATATGAACCTTATCTTTTATATTTAACTTTTAGTTAAATAGTACGACATTTACTATGTCTCTTTGTATTTTTATATTATATGGTTAATTAACTTACTATATACTTCCAAGTGAACCCAGAGTGGTTAATTAATGATAAAAATTTCATTATATAAGTTTTTTGGCTGAGCCATAGATTTTTAGGAATAGAATATCCAATATAATATAATATTTGTTTTAAAAACACTTTTATGTCAATTTTGGCACTATTTGGTATTTTGTCTTTGCTAAAATCATAAAAGCATTATTACTTTGAAGAAATTCGTCTTACTAACCATAATATGTCATAGTAACCTATAAAAGTAGTTTAATTTATAAAAACTCTCAAATTACAATTATATGGATATTTATAATATCAATTATTTTAATAATTCATTAATTAGGTAATTATTGCATCATCATTGTATCATTAATAAATTATATTATTTAATGACTAAAAAATATAAATAAAATACCATTATTTAGGAAATATTTTTATATTTCTAATGAATATTTATATTCGAATTTATCTTATGTTTAACCCTATATTAAAAATGTTTTAGTTAATAAACTTTGATTTTAACTCTTTAAATCTTCTTTAAATAAAATAATAATAAATGACCTAATCTAATCCAAGTGGACCTAAAGGATAATATTTTATTCCTTCGGTTGTTTTTTGTCGAATTACACTTATCTAATAGATTTAGAACATGTGTTAGGTTAATAATAATATCATTTTTACCATTAATTACCCTAAATACTTTTAACTGTGGTAAATAAAAGTTAAAAGTTACTATTCAAAAAAATCATTTTTATCTTATTGAACCAGATTTTACACATTGATATTAACCATGTCTCTTGGATTTTTAAATTCAACTCACAGAAGCGGTAAAATTATGTTTTTTGTAAATTTTAAAATGCTCCTAGGAGGTGGGTAAAAGAAAGTGAAAAGTTCAATAAAATTTTATATATCTAATATTATTAAGAAAATGACTCCAATGAATTATATTGAACATATATATGTATTATGTATCTATTTTGACCTAAAATAAATTTAAATTAAATAATTAATTATTTAAATAAAAATTCAGTTTTAAACTATAACGCAGGGTTTTTCACTATTCATAAAAAATTGAATGTTTTTAGAAAAATAACAAAAATTGACCCTTAGCTAATTTCGATATTCTGAATCCAAAAATGACATCCATTTTGAAAGGTAAAATTTATAAAATTTTAAAAGGTATGTATTACTATTCATAAAGGCTAGTTTGATTGGTTGTGGTGTGTTAGAACTTGAAGTTGCATACAGCACACGCTACTTTATTATTCAAAGAGAAACATATCGTGGAAGCTTGGGTTGTTTCATTCTCCCCTACTTCAAATTATTTCATCAGAAAAATTTCTAGTATATTACTGCATAAAAATACTTGGGTGGTTCTTCATCATATGATCCTCGGTTTCCCACGTTGTATCTTCCATCTTATGGTTTCTCCATAGAACTTTTACTAGATGAGTTGTCCGGTTTCTCAACACTTATTCTATTATGTCAAGAACCTTGACAAGATCTTCATAATAAGACATATCGGGTTCCAGTTCTAATTTCTCAAAGGTGAGCACATGCATTGGGTAAGGAATGTATTTTCTCAACAATGATATGTGGAACACATTGTGAACTTTGTAGAGACTTTGATGCATTTCCAAATGGTAAGCTACAGCCCCAATTCGTTCTAGAATTTAGAAATGTCTGATGTGCCTAGGACTCAATTTACCCTTATTACCAAAACATATAACACTGTTCCATGGAGATACCTTCAAGAAAATATGATCCACTAACTGAAATTCCAAATCCATCCTTCATTTATCAACATAGCTTATTTGTCCTCTTTGAACTGCCTTGATGTGGTTTTGGATTACCGTCACCTTTTCCATCGTTTCCTCCACCAGTTCTGGCCCTACGAGTTTTCTTTCACCAACATCATCTCAACAGGTTGGTGTGTGAAATCTCTTTCTGTATAATGCTTTATATGGATCCATCTGAATAGTTGAATGGAAGCTATTGTTATAGGAAAATTCTACCAGAGGTAGATATTGATCCATCATACCTTGAAAGTCAAGTGAGCATGATCTCAACATGCCTTCTAACATTTTAATAGTCCATTCCGATTGTCCATCAGTTTGGAGGTGGTTGGAATTGCTGAAACGAAGTTCAGTTATAAGGCCCCAGCCTTAAACCTAACTTAATTTTGAGTTATTACAATATTACACATTGAGGATCTTTTCAGGTTTAGAGTTTTAGATAATTAGATCATGAAACTTGCATTACATTCGACATTTAAACAAAGTGGTTACATAAAAGACCGTATTCATTCTTCCCATCGACGGAAACATATTGAAAATAAAACATGGATTCTATCTTAACACATCCTTGACTCTATCATCTTATCATGTACCTTTCCCTTGACCTGAAAAAACATTTCAAAAACTTGGGATGAGCATAAAAAGCTCAGTAAGGGATATAAAAATATGGAAAGGAAACATGATTTCATATATACATAAGAATGAAATCATAATTTACCCATAAAACATAGGCACTTTAACCTACCTCATCAAATCATGAATAAATCATAGAAATCATAAGACATAAGGGTAACTTGAGGCATTCATACCATTCTTACGTAGGGAGTAACCCTCTTGGTTACGTTTGGAATACCCATCATAGTATATTCCCTAAAATCTCTTCGGAGAAACCTTAACGTTTCACTCCTTCGTGTTACCCAATGCATTGGAGAGCTATAACGGGCTCACCCGCCCTTAGTTTATCACGGAACCACCTGTTTTCATAACAATGCCCAAGAACCATAACATAAATGTTTCACATAAAACATGTATAAAGGAAACATAACATTTCCATATTTCAATCACAATATAACATTTTAGTATATTGAAATATTGAATCCATTCAAAAAGAAACCATTTCCAAAACCATTTAAAACATTTAATAAAGAGATTTTTGAATCAAAGTGTCCCATACCACCTTGAAGCTTAAAATTTTAAACCATTAATATCCATATAAATAAATCCTTAAAACCATTTTGAAAACATGGATATTAACAAGAACAAATAATTAAAATATTTAAAACGATATTTTGGTTAAAGGGGTTTTACCAAAATTAGAGACACTTGAATACAATAATTGAGGAATAACATTTAGAAAGAACTTTATAATATCATGAGAATAAATGGATTCATGATATAATACTCCAAAGGACAGTATATACTCCATATAAGAGTGAATTGGTGCATAACAACAATGAACCCTCAATAGAAATGTCAAATGTGATGAAATCCCTTATAAAGAAGGTATCCTTAAATTAAGGACAAATCAATCTCAAAAATATGTGTGACAAATATAAATACACCCAATATAATTTGATATTAAGTGTAAAACAATAAAATGTCATTCACACATATTCAATAGATGACTACCTGTTGAACCCAAAGAAATCGAAATTGGGTTAGAAAGTTCCCTTGACAGCCTAACAGCATCACATCAAAATGAGTTGATGACAGATAAAAAGTGTATCTCATCACTTGGACATAAAATTTACATCAAGAAGGATATATGATAACATATCCCAACATAACAATATGTAAATTAAAAGACCCAACAAAAGAAGTCTTTTAAAAAAGAGGAGGGTGAAAGGTTCCCTTACCGACTTGGGTATCTTTCAAAACATACACCACATGAAAGAAGGACAATAGATCATTGATGTAAATACTCATAAACGAAATTATATTACACAAAGAGTAGAATAATGGGCAGTACATACACCACTCAATGGAATTTGTGGAGAATGTAGCATAAATCTCACGAGAATAAAAGTGAGATGAAAAAAATCCCTTACAAAAACTCGGCAGCCTAACGGCACCACATAAAACTTCTGAAATGGATTGATGAGAGGGAATAGGGTCTCTCATCACATGAACATAAAAAATTACAGTAAATTTAATATAAAAGATCATCCCAATAACAAGAAATATGAGATTTAAAAGGGATGACATAAAAGTGTGTACTTAAAAAGAAAGAGAGGAGTAGGATCCCTTACCTCGGGTCCGACTTGACTCGATCGTTCTTTAACGTCCTGAATAATAAACTTGAGTTAATTTCCACTTTATTAAGAACACTATTTATAGTTCATTATTCCTTTTAGATCACTTATTTCAATGTTATAAACATTATTTAATCATTTAAGTTAATAATGTTTGTTTTGTCGATATTTGGTTCTTAAGTCGAAAGTGGACTTCTTACAATTACATGTTGTTCGTGTGGCCAAATGTTTATTATATCAAGATTTGTATTCATGATGTAGATATCATATATGTCATATATATCTAGTACATGCATGCATTTATAACATTACATAATCATTTAGAGGTAAGAAATGAAATGCACCGTTCATGGAGACGGTAAGCTGTACGTACGCATGAACACTACTTTCATTTCTATCTCATACTTTAATGGAAAGAAATAATAATGATATAGAGGTATATAATAATTCCAGTATGAAATAATATATAATAACATTAAATCCATCCTTTATATGTCCGACATATGGCATTAACGAATCACTTCACTTTGAGGGGGCGGTAGTCCGCACTTCCTAAAATGAAGATATCGCGTATACCCATAATGGAAACCATAAAGGAATGCCAAAAATGAAAAATAAATAAGCTTAAAGAAAACATAAACATATTATATATCATATATAAAAATATTGACATCATAATGGCCACCTTTGAAGGTGTTAAATGAGTATTGAACAATCATCGTTTTGGGAGGCAGAATTTCGCCATCCACGAAAACTGTATGTTCTTTAACCATTTGATGTAGTTGTGTGAGAGTGTAGCTAGAATAAATCTTATAACAACATCCTAGTATATTTAATATACTGGTGTTGTTACAAAAGAAATAAATAAAAAGAGTTTATGGGGTTGGAGAAGCAAAATAAAACAAATGAACATAAGAGAATGAATTACCTTTAAAAGTTTAACTCCTTTTGATTTGAGCCTAAAGGCTTCCTTTGAAAGGATTACTCCCAACGGGAATCCTCTAGGATGAGGAGAGGGATGTGGAGAGAGTAAATGGGCAGGGCTTGGCCGAGCCAAAGGCTTGAGAAGTGTGGGAAAAGAGGTAGAGGTGGGGGCCTTTTATAAGAGGAGAGGAGGGGCACTTTTGGAAAGTAAGGAAATATTACATTATTTGAAAATGTGTTTCGGTTTTAAAAGGTCCCACATTGATATAATTCGTGTATAAGGTGATAAGGATTCGACATCCACTCATCCAATTGGTTTTGGCCATGTGTAGGTTGTAGATTTTACATTATCTTTCCATTTTATTTAAATCGTTAAATAATGATGTCATCGCTGCATCATTATTATGTCATAAATAATTTAATATATCTAATGTCTAAAAATTATTAAAAAACTACTATGATGTAGGAAATCGTTTTAGCTTTCCAATGACTATTTATAATCAAAATTTGGACTTGTATAACCCCACTTAACAATTATTTTAGTAAAACAATTTATGTTAGTGTCATCTTTACTTTTACATTAAATAAAAAGTAATTTATGTCATTTCCCAACTAAAGTGACTCCATGGGAACCCCAAGTTGGCCCATGGCTTGTCTTGGTCGGCCATGACTCACCCAATGGGTGTAGGACAAGTTTCATGATGTTTTCACATTCTTATAATATCATTGTTCTCTTTAATTACACTAATTATCTCTAATCGCGCTTAAAAACTTAATAAGTTAATATTCACCAAAAAATTATTTTTATCCCATTGAACCACATTTTACTTCTTAATGAAAACCATGTATGTCAGATTTTTTAAAATCAAAACACAATGATGGCAAAATTTCATTTAAACGGAAATCAGTTTTTATAAGTACCACTTAGTGGTTTCACTATTCATCAAAAATTGAAGTTTTTCAGAAAAATCCCAAAAATTCACCCTAAGCAATATTTGATATTCTGAATTCAAAAATCAAGTCTATTTTACAAAATTAAAAACACATTAGTCACATTATTTAATTTAATAATTAATTCCTGCTGTCAGAGCAAATAGCGTGTTTTTATAAAACAATAAGTATCAAAAGATTGACACTAGTTTAAGTCTGATTTCAAAGTGAAATTAATTCCAACGACCACTATTGGATTTAATGGTAAAAATATTTTCAAATTTCACTTTAAAACGAATTCAAAATATTATCTAATCATATAAATAAATTAGATTAAAAATAGGTTTTGAATTAAAACACAACATTTACACTATTCATTAAAAAAAATGAACTTTATCGGACAGATACCAAAAATTTACACAAAGTAAATTTTGATGTCCCGATTCTTAGTAAGAGTTTTATTTGGTCCAAAATAATGTTTAAGAGTGAACAAAACTATATTTAACGATGGTTCAAAATCAAAAGGTGATATGTGAACCTTTAGTGAAAACTAGTGCATATACGCCTAAAATTGAATTCTTTCCGTATTTTAATCCTCTATCCTTTATTGTATAAATGTAAAAACATTTAAGAACATATATAATAATATTTTAGTTATTTCTATCCATTCCCGCCATTACAATGGCTACAAGTTATATACCATTTAAAATAATATTATTTTATTATTAGAGTGCAACGTAAGATTCTGAAGAAACTCGTTGTTGCGTGTTGGGTACGCCATCGAGCATAGCGTCCCCTTTAAAGTCATATCAATATTTTATTCAAAAATATGGATAAATATGAAAATGTCATATTCTTTATTTACATGGGGTGTTACATCCTTCCCCCCTTTTGAGAATCGCGTCCTCGAAATTTTAAAAAAAAAATTGAGCTCGGAAACATCCTTGAATGTCCCACATCGGAACAAGAGTTGATAAAACAATCACTTTAAAATAAAGAAAGATAAGCACAGAGGTCACCAGAGTAAACCCATACTAGGGTTCCAAGTATGAAAATATGGACATGGAGGAGAAAACATATGTTCATGTTCTGATGGAGAGTGACAGAAAACATGTTTAGGAGAAAGTTAACAATAAGAAAATCACAAACTTGTGATGGGTTAAACGGTGTTGGGTTCCCCAGTAGGAAAATTTAATAGACAACATTTTTGTTTTAAGTTACTTTTTATTGAGGAATTTATTCATAAGGAAGAATAATCACTTATCATGTTGGATTTCAACTTTTACTAGATTCCTTAGTCAAACTCTTATTTTTTCCAAAAGACGAGTATCTAGGGAGACTTGTTCGCATTAAGAGTACTATAATCAACTTCTAGAGAATCACCTAATCCACAAAAGAGAACTATATACTTCCCATATCTTTATACCTTAACCATAACCAAAACCAAAAAGGTTATTACAAGGTCAGATAATCCAGAAAAGGATAACCCTTTATAAAAAGAAAATCTATTCTTAATCTCCAAAATTTGTCAAACAAAACCCAAAGTTCAAAAAGGATCATCCGATAAACAATTTGTCCATAAAATTCTTCAAATTAAACCAATATAAGATTGAAAACCAAATATTTGAAGGATTTAGTCACATAGTCTTCCAAGTTAAATCGTAACATTTATCTCCAAACAACATTAGTCGCTCCTAAAGTCTCGCATTGAAAAGTAATTAACCTAATCACATATCCTCTATGATAGGTTAATCATTTTCATAAATAACCCAAAATCAACTTACTCTTAATTCATAAAATCATATAACTAGAAAGAATCAGTCAAACTAACCAGGGACTTCACGTAGTCCAGTGGTAGGTGATAAATACCAGTTGCACATTGGTTGTGGGTTCGATTCCCGCAGCTTTGTCCGACGCGACGGGTTGTCACACGGTCTGCGTGTTGTCCTTTTTCCAAAACTATATAATTCTCAAATCATTCCCCAAAAAGAGATAAAATCTTCAAAAATGATCATAACATATTTTAACCTCAATTTTATCTCATGCCTTTAATTTTCCATCATAACATATAGTAACCCATAATTACCTCAAAAGTAAGGATCATATAAACCCAATGGTTCTTTATAACTATGTCCACAAAAGAAAAGATAACTATTACTTGAATAAAATTTGCCTATATTAAACATCAGGGTAACACATAATATAAAAAGTCTTCTAATGTAACCCCTTCATCAAAGGAGACTTAATAATCTTAAGAATTTCACCATAACTCTTGAAGCCCTTATATGTTGACATCTTACTCATTCAACATTCTTCATGATCCATTATCCATTCCATTCCAACCTATTCCGAAATACCTCTTTCCTACAAACAAAATCATGAATCATATCCAAAGATTCCGAAATAGGAAAACAATAGTCATGAAATAGTACATAACTTTGATTGGTCATTGTCAGTTTCTTCATCCTCAATATGAATGGAATTAGGTATTGGTAAACGAACATTTGTACGCTCTTGGTGACCCCATTCACGAAACTTATTCATAGAACATGTGTTTGCATAAGTACCATGCACACCACATTTAAAACATTCAATTGATCCCTCAGAAAGAACTTGTTTCCCTTTCCTCAAGTCAACTAGATGCTTCCTTTTTCCATTGCAGGTTCTTGCTTTATGACCTTCATTTCCACATCTATAGCATATTTCTGTCCCTTTGAAACATTTTCCTAGGTGTTTCTTTCCACATCTCTGACACATAGGTTTTTGAACACACATACCTTTATGATTATTACTTGTACTTCCGTAGGGATTTGTTTCTTGCATATATGATGTCTTAGAGAAATCTCCAAGGTTTAGGTGGTCAATCATGACTCCAGATAGTTGGTTGAGGATAATCACAAGAGTTCTCAATGCAGCTCCCATATCATTCAGTTTCTTGCTCAAAACACTGCCACAGTTTCCTTCACATCCACTGTTACTTTGGTGCCTGCTAGATCCATCCATTTACTAAAACCAAAAAGGTCAGTGTGAGTATATCAACAAAACCATCATGTACTAATGAGTATGATAAACAATAATATATACTTACTCATTCACTTTATCTAAAACTAGGACTATTTCTGGAATCCTAACCATTATGGTAATGTAACTTATGCTTAAAGAATACCCTAACCTCTAAAGTTATCTAAACTGACCTCTGATACCAACTATAAGGCCCCAGCCTTAATCATTACTTAATTTTGAGTTATTACAAGATTACACATTGAGGATCTTTTCCGGTTTAGAGTTTTAGAGAATTAGATCATGAAACCTGCATTACATTCCACATTTAAACAAAGTGGTTACATAAAAGACCGTATTCATTCTTCCCATCAACGGAAACATATTGAAAATAAAACATGGATTCTATCTTAACACATCCTTGACTCTATCATCTTATCATGTACCTTTCCCTTGACCTGAAAAAACATTTCAAAAACTTGGGATGAGCATAAAAAGCTCAGTAAGGGATATAAAAATATGGAAAGGAAACATGAGTTCATATATACATAAGAATGAAATCATAATTTACACATAAAACATAGGCACTTTAACCTACCTCATCAAATCATGAATAAATCATAGAAATCATAAAACATAAGGAAATCTTGAGGCATTCATAACATTCTTACGTAGGGAGTAACCCTCTTGGTTACGTTTGGAATACCCTTCACCGTATATTCCCTAAAATCTCTTCGGAGAAACCTTAACGTTTCACTTCTTCGCGTTACCCAATGCATTGGAGAGATATAACGGGCTCACCCGCCCTTAGTTTATCACGGAACCACCCGTTTTCATAACAATGCCCAAGAACCATAACATAAATGTTTCACATAAAACATGTATAAAGGAAACATAACATTTCCATATTTCAATCACAATATAACATTTTAGTATATTGAAATATTGAATCCATTCAAAAAGAAACCATTTCCAAAACCATTTAAAACATTTAATAAAGAGATTTTTGAATCAAATTGTCACATACCACCTTGAAGCTTAAAATTTTAAACCATTAATATCCATATAAATAAATCCTTAAAACCATTTTGAAAACATGGATATTAACAAGAACAAATAATTAAAATAATTAAAACGATATTTTGGTTAAAGGGGTTTTACCAAAATTAGAGACACTTGAATACAATAATTGAGGAATAACATTTAGCAAGAACTTTATAATATCATGAGAATAAATGGATTCATGATATAATACTCCAAAGGACAGTATATACACCATATAAGAGTGAATTGATGCATAACAACAATGAACCCTCAATAGAAATGTCAAATGTGATGAAATCCCTTATAAAGAAGGTATCCTTAAATTAAGGACAAATCAATCTTAAAAATATATGTGACAAATATAAATACACCCAATATAAGTGGATATTAACTGTAAAACAATAAAATGTCATTCACACATATTCAATAGATGACTACATGTTGAACCCAAAGAAATCGAAATTGGGTTAGAAAGTTCCCTTGACAGCCTAACAGCATCACATCAAAATGAGTTGATGAGAGATAAAAAGTGTATCTCATCACTTGGACATAAAATTTACATCAATAAGGATATATGAGAACATATCCCAACATAACAATATGTAAATTAAAAGACCCAACAAAAGAAGTCTTTTAAAAAAGAGGAGGGTGAAAGGTTCCCTTACCGACTTGGGTATCTTTCAAAACATACACCCCATGAAAGAAGGACAATAGATCATTGATGTAAATACTCATAAACGAAAGTATATTAAACAAAGAGTAGAATAATGGGCAGTAAATACACCACTCAATGGAATTTGTGGAGAATGTAGCATAAATCTCACGAGAATAAAAGTGAGATGAAAAAATTCCCTTACGAAAACTCGGCAGCCTAACGACGCCACATAAAACTTCTGAAATGGATTGATGAGAGAGCATAGGGTCTCTCATCACATGAACATAAAAAATTACAGTAAATGTAATATAAATTATCATCCCAATAACAAGAAATATGAGCTTTTAAAGGGATGACATAAAAGTGTGTACTTAAAAAGAAAGAGAGGAGTAGGATCCCTTACCTCGAGTCCGACTTCACTCGATCGTTCTTTAACGTCCTGAATAATAAACTTGAGTTAATTTACATTTTATTAAGAACACTTTTTATAGTTCATTATTCATTTTAGATCACTTATTTCAATGTTATAAACATTATTTAATCATTTAAGATAATAATGTTTGTTTTGTCGATATTTGGTTCTTAAGTCGAAAGTGGACTTCTTACAATTACATGTTGTTCGTGTGGCCAAATGTTTATTATATAAAGAATTGTATTCATGATGTAGATATCATATATGTCATATATATCCAGTACATTCATGCATTTATAACATTACGTAATCATTTAGAGGTAAGAAATGAAATGCACCGTTCATGGAGACGGTAAGCCGTACGTACGCATGAACGCTACTTTCATTTCTATCTCATATTTTAATGGAAAGAAATAATAATGATATAGAGGTATATAATAATTCCAGTATAAAATCATATATAATAACATTAAATCCATCCTTTATATGTCCCACGTATGGCATTAACGAATCACATCACATTGAGGGGGCGGTAGTCCGCACTTCCTAAAATGAAGATATCGCGTATACCCATAATGGAAACCATAAAGGAATGCCAAAAATGAAAAATAAAGAAGCTTAAAGAAAACATAAACATATTATATATCATATATAAAAATAGTGACATCATAATGGCCACCTTTGAAGGTGTTAAATGAGTATTGAACAATCATCGTTTTGGGAGGCAGAATTTCGCCATCCACGAAAACCGTATGTTCTTTAACCATTTGATGTAGTTGTGTGAGAGTGTAGCTAGAATAAATCTTATAACAACATCCTAGTATATTGAATATACTGGTGTTGTTACAAAAGAAATAAATAAAAAGATTTTAGGGGGTTGGAGAAGCAAAATAAAACAAATGAACATAAGAGAATGAATTACCTTTAAAAGTTTAACTCCTTTTGATTTGAGCCTAAAGGCTTCCTTTGAAAGGATTCATCCCAAAGGGAATCCTCTAGGATGAGGAGAGGGATGTGGAGAGAGTAAATGGGCATGGTTTGGCCGAGCCAAAGTCTTGAGGAGTGTGGGAAAAGAGGTAGAGGTGGGGGCCTTTTATAAGAGGAGAGGAGGGGCACTTTTGGAAAGTAAGGAAATATTACATTATTTGAAAATGTGTTTCGGTTTTAAAAGGTCCCACATTGATATAATTCGTGGCTAAGGTGATAAGGCTTCGAAATACACTCATCCAATTGGTTTTGGCCATGTGTAGGTGGTAGATTTTACATTATCTTTCCATTTTATTTAAATCGTTAAATAATGATGTCATCGCTGCATCATTATTATGTCATAAATAATTTAATTTATTTAATGTCTAAAAATTTTGAAAAATACACTATGATGTAGGGAATCGTTTTATCTTTTCGATGATTATTTATAATCAAAATTTGGACTTGTATAACCCCACTTAAAAATTATTTTAGTAAAACAATTTATGTTAGTGTCATCTTTACTTTTACAATAAATAAAAAGTAATTTATGTCATTTCCCAACTAAAGTGACTCCATGGGGACCCCAAGTTGGCCCATGGCTTGTCTTGATCGGCCATGACTCACCCAATGGGTGTAGGACAAGTGTCATGGTGTTTTCACATTATTATAATATCATTGTTTTCTTAAATTACACTAATTACCTCTAATCGCGATTAAAAACATAATAAGTTACTATTCACCAAAAAATTATTTTTATCCCATTGAACCACATTTTACTTCTTAATGACAACCATGTATGTCGGATTTTTGAAAATCAAAACACAATGATGGCAAAATTTCATTTAAACGGAAAATCAGTTTTTATATGTACCACTTAGTGGTTTCACTATTCATCAAAAATTGAAGTTTTTCAGAAAAATCCCAAAAATTCACCCTAAGCTATATTTGATATTCCGAATTCAAAAATGAAGTCTATTTTACAAAATTCAAAACATATTAGTCACATTATTTAATTTAATAATTAATTCCCGCTGTCAGAGAAAATAGCGTGTTTTTATAAAACAATAAGTATCAAAAGATTGACACTAGTTTAAGTCTGATTTCAAAGTGAAATTAATTCCAACGACCACTATTGGATTTGATGGTAAAAATATTTTCAAATTTCACATTAAAACCAATTCAAAATATTATCTAATCATATAAATAAATTAGATTAAAATGAGGTTTTGAATTAAAACACAACATTAACACTATTCATTAAAAAAATGGACTTTATCGGAAAGATACCAAAAATCTACACAAAGTAAATTTTGATGTCTCGATTCTTAGTAAGAGTTTTATTTGGTCCAAAATAATGTTTAAGAGTGAACAAAACTATATTTAATGATGGTTCAACATCAAAAGGTGATAAGTGAACCTTTAGTGAAAACTAGGGCATATACGCCTAAAATTGAATTCTTTCCGTATTTTAATCCTCTATCCTTTATTGTATAAATGTAAAAACATTTAAGAACATATATAATCATATTTTAGTTATTTCTATCCATTCCCTCCATTACAACGGCTACATGTTAAATACCATTTAAAATAATATTATTTTATTATTAGAGTGCAACGTAAGATTCTGAAGAAACTCATTGTTGCGTGTTGGGTACGCCATCGAGCATAGCGTCCCCTTTAAAGTCATATCAATATTTTATTCAAAAATATGGATAAATATGAAAATGTCATATTCTTTATTTACCTGGGGTGTTACATCAGTATCTAGGGCTTTCTGAAGACTTTTCAAGAATCTTAATGTAAAATGGGGATCATGATAAAAAACAATCGATAAGAATACTCCATTAAGTCTTACAACTTCATTACTATATAATATTCCTAAACGTTCAAGTGTTAAATCTTCTCTTATAGCAAGAAAATTTGCTAACATGGTAAGACGATCAACAATGACTCATATTGCATCATTTCTTATAAGAGTCTTTGGTAGTCCCATGACAAAGTCCATCATAATATTATCCCATTTCCACTCAGGTATGGGAAGAGGTTTCATGACTCATCCAGGTTGTTGCCTTCAAGCATCCACTTATTAACAAACCATAAAACTTGACACAAAATCAGAAATATCTCTCCTCATGTTTTCCCACCAAAAATATTCCTTCAATTCTTTATACCTCTTAGTGCTACCAGGGTGTATCGAAAAATTGGAACTATGAGCATCATCCAATAATTCCCTTTTTATATGAGGTATACCAGGAACACAAATTATTTTCCCAAATTTAAAAAATATCTCTTCATACACAAACTCACTCAATCTCCCATCATTCCCAGCTTTAATCATCTTTTGAAATTCCTCATCATCAGCCTGTGAACTTTTTATCCTTTCTAGAAAAGATGGTTTGGAAACCATTTCAAAAATTATTGATGTTTCACCTTCCATGGTCATTCCCAGATCTATATTTACTAGATTTATGAAAATAGGATCCCGTTAAACAACAATCTTGTTCAAAACTCCATGATCTTTTCTACTCAAAGCATCCTCCACCTTATTTTCCTTCCCCGGGTGGTAGTGTATAGTGAAATCATAATCCTTGAGTATTTCAATCCATCGTCTTTGCCTCGTGTTGAGTTCTTTCTGTGAGATAATATACTTCAAAAACTTTTAATAAGTATATATCTCACATTTTTCACCATATATATAGTTTCTCCAAAAATTTAAATCAAATATTATAGCTTCTAAATCAATATCATGAGTAGAACAGTTTTTCGCATGAATTTTTTACTGTAGTGATGCATAGGCAATAACCCTATCATTCTGCATAAGGATACAACCAAGTCCTTTCTTTGAAGCATCACTATAAATAAGAAACACATCATTCCCCAATGGTAGATTCAATATATGAGAATAGACTAATCTTATCATCAATGTTTCAAAACATTCTTCATACACTTTTACCCAAACAAATTTAACCCCTTTACATGTGATCTTGGTTAATGGGTTGGCCAATCGGGCAAAATTATGGATGATACGCCGATAATAACCTGTTAAACCAATAAAACTATGTGCCTTAGTTGTACATGTTGGTTCTTTCCATTAATGGATTGATATTATCTTAGAAGGATCAACATAGATTCCTACCATGGAGACAATATGGCCAAGAAAAGAAATCTCCTAAATCCATAATTCACACTTGCTAAACATCCCATATAATTCATGTCTTCTAAGAGTATTCAAAATAATGTGCAAGTGATTTTCATGATCTTCATAGCTTTTGGGGAATTCCAATATATCAAAAATAAATACCACCACAAATTCATTAAGATATTCCTTGAAAACTCTATTCATTATATCCATGAAGAAAGAGGGGGGATTAGTCAGTCCAAAAGGCATTACTGTAAACTCATAATGCCTATACCTAGATCGAAATGCTGTTTTAGGAAAGTCTCCCTTCTTCACACTAAACTGATGATATCCAGATCGAAGGATAATCTTTGAAATGTATTGAGCTCTATGAAGTTGTTCAAATAAATCATCAATGAGTGGTAGGGGATACTTGTAATTTATTTTAATATCATTGATCTCCCTATAGTCAATGCACAACCTCATAGATCTATATTTCTTCTTAATAAAAAGGGCATGGTCTCCCCATGGAGAAACACTATGGAGAATAAATCCCTTATTACTCAATTCTTCTAGTTGTTTCCTTAGTTCCAATAATTTTATAGTGGCAATTCTGTAAGGGGTATTCAATATGGGCCGTGATGCATGAATTAAATAAATGGAAAACACAATTTCATGTTCTGGATGATGTATAGGTAAATCCCCTGGAAACGCATCAACATATTCTTTCACAATAGGTACATCCTCTATTTGAACATTCCTTTCCTAACCAACAGTTATTTCATTATCTTCCTCCACAATAATTGAATTTAGTTAATGTATTGGGGGTGGATCTAGATACGAATTAAGTGGTGATGATTCTGCTCTAAAGATAAGGTGTTCTTTATCATCGTCATCAAAAATAGTAACCTAATTCATCTTATAATAAATTTTTGTAGCATGTTATGAATGCCGGTCCATACCGAAGATTATATCAAATTCAATCATGAGTATGATGATGATATCAAAAGATAAATAAAATTTATATGAACTAATGGGGACTTATTCACAAAACATTTTTGCAATGATACATCCCTTATGAGTTTTTACTAACAACACCCTTGTTTAATCAAATTGTAAATATCTAATTTTTTAGAAATATGGGAAGATATAAAACAATGAGATGATCTAGAATCAAATAAATCATTTGCTAAACTTGAGGAAACCATTAAATTACCTGCCACCACATCTTTCGGGGCTTCAACCTCCGTAGTAGTGATTGCATGAGATTGTCCTTGATCCTTGGGTATTTTCTACGGTATGTTTCCCTAACGCTTTGGAAATTCATTTGTATAATGTCCCATATCCCTGCAATTGTAGCATTGAACATTGGTAGAATCATTCTTTCAATTACAATTACCAGTAATATGGCATTTCTATCCACATTTGTAGTATACTCTGTTTCCTTTTAGACAGGCACCAGGGTGCTTCCTTCCACAATTATCACAGGGTGGAAATTTAGTTCTTCTTTTCTTCCATGTTTCCTTATTTCTTTTCCCATCAGGTTCATCATATCTCTTCTTCTCCTGATTTTCTTTAAAGTCAAAAGACATAGAGAATTACTTTTTTGTCTTGATAGTACACAAGAAAATATCTTTGTATGATGAGAAGGATTGTGATTCTAATTGTCGATGGAGAAATTTTTTTAACCACTCAAAGAAATAGTCAATATTACTTTTTTGGGTTACATATATAATCTGAAGCGTGCCTCGCTATCCTTGTAAAGTTAGCTTCATACTTTGCGACATTTTCATCCTCCATTCACCTCAGACTCAGAAATTGTCATTACAGATCTTCTTGATAGTCATGAGGAAAGTATTTTTCTAATAAAATATCTTTAATCTCCCTCTATTCCATATTTGATACTTCATCATCTTCAATTGTGTTTTGAATCAATGACCACCAATGATCAACATCTCCAATGAGTCGGTTAACTGTCATGACAACTTTTTCCCTTTCACTACTCGCCAAGGTGTGGAATATTTTCTCTAAGGAATTTATCCATTGATCATCTACTAATGGATTTTTACCCCAACTGAATGTTGGTGTGTATTTCCTCATGAAGCGATAAAACATTGATCATACACATTTTGGATCTGGGTGCCCCATACAGTTAGGGTTATTATTCATAACCTGAGTGAGTTGTCACAGTATGGTGATTAGCTAATCAGCACCAGTTGCATCACCATCTCTACTATAATTATCTTGAGTAGGAGGAAAATCCCTACATGGAGCTCGTGCAATGATATGGTTTCCATTCCTTCCACAAGGCCCAATTTCTAAAAAATGGCATAAACTATATTAGTTTATGAATCGAAATACATAATTCCAAACTTGTAAAACACTTAACATAAATTGAATAGTTTATGGATATAATCCATAATCATAAAAAAATTTCTTTGACAAATTATATACTCATAAACCCTTCATAATGGTTTGAAAAGAAAATTAGAATTATCCTAAGCATATCCCTCGGGAGTGTCGTAACCAAAAGTGGAGGAAGGGTCATTGTTGTGCACCAGTTCCCATTTGAGTCTAGCTCAAAGCGATGTTATCTGGTTTTACCCCTAAGTACATTTGTGCTAGAGCCACCTCTACCTGCTCATATCCAGACATGGATGTAATGCTTGGAAAACTCACAAAATCACTATAAAACAAAATTCTAGGAAGTTCTTCTATACTAATTCTAAAATTCAATATTTGAGATATGTGCTCTAATCAGATTTTATCTAAATCTTGTTTCCATGGTTTATACTAAACTTCATCTGATACCAACTATAACACCCTAAACCTAGTTACCCAAAGTCGCTACATTATTAAATAACATTGTCATGATCATAAGGAAATCATGTCTCGAAAGACCGATCAATTTAGTAATATTGGAAACAAGATTCATACATAAGTTCAACATTACAACTTGAAAAGAAATACAACATGAATTTATTCCATTAGAAACATCCAAGCCTCCTCGATTATGCCTACAAGTCCCTCATAACTGACTTTTTAATATCCTAGGAAAATGAAACATAAGAACGGGGTGAGATCAAATGCTCAGTAAGGGTAAACAATATAGTGGAAGATAACATAAATATTAAGCATGGTTAATAATTGTAACCACATGTCTTTACCAATAATAAACATGAATACATTTAATGCAAGAATATGATCTGAGTATATAATTCCATAATAAAACATAATAATGGGTATTCTACAAGTCGAGTGACCACATGAACCATAAATATTATATTCATAATGAGGGAATGTATAATTACGGACATTATGAAACATTTTGTCAAGGACTCGGCCAAGACGTCTAAAAATGTTTTAGGCCTCGGCCAAAAGAATATATAAAATGGTAAATTCCTCATCCAATTCCACTTCTTGTTGTCTCATGAGACCTACCGATTCATCAAAGAGCTATAGTGGGCTCCACCCGTCACTTACTAAGTCCAATACATTCCAAATATGAAAATGATGAAGTATAACATAAAAATTAGTATTAAAAATAGCATATGAAATGTCAATACATTAACCATAAACAATGAATGGTATAAAAATAGCACATCCATAGTCAAACATATCACAAAACCTTCTATAAAATATGAAATTTTTGTATCATAATAAATCAACTTCAAATAAACTTAAAATCCCTCAAAGGATGTTGACATAAATGAAATCAAAAACTTTTTTAGAGAAATATATTTTTCTATTTTGAAATCATTTAAGAGTAGAATAATTATAAAAATAAAATTTATTTTAAAATATTCTTATAAGCTTTTAATGAATGATTTAATGATGTTATAATGGCAGAAAATAGTCGCAGCCACCGTATATGTTAAAAAACATTTTTACCTTAATTTTTTCGAAAGGGTCATAATGTACCTTGTTTGGAAAACGACGGAAATATTCCTTTCAAAACATATAAGGTCAAATAAGGGTATAAATGACTTTACCCCATTTTCTATTAAAAAGTAAAAAAATGTTGAAATAAATTTTTACGAAACAAGGAGGTGGAAGATAAAGGGGTCATAGTAGATACTTATACAAAAACACCCTCGTATAATAAATAGATTGTGAAATTAACCCTTACCTTGTACTTTCCCTTGGTTGAGGGTAAGTTAACCTCATGTATTATGGTGAAGGAACTGTTATTAAAATATAAATGATTCATATAAATTAATATGATATCATATATCATCTTGTAACACATCTTTGTTGATAATATCTTAGTATTATCGTCATTTCGAGTGTTAACTGATTCGTTTTCATTATATGATTTTTTATGTAAGTAATGTTTGTTATGGATAGGATGTATATTATTAATATTCAGAATTATATTAATTCTTTAAACATTATTTTTAATCATCTAATGAAAATTAGTCTTGAATGGATACGATGGGGAATGAATCTCATCGCGTTCATAGAGATGGTAATCTGTATGTACGCACGAGTGACAATATCATTCATTTGATATTAAAATAATATATCATTGGATGTTATATAAAATATAAGAAATAATTATCATTTTATTTTTATTATTTAGAAAAATTAAACATCATTATTTTACCCATCCAAATAATAATTTATTGAATAACAATTATACCACGACGTGGAGACGGTAAGCCGTACGTATGCACGTATGGTGACATGTCATTCAAAGGATTTATAGAATAATTAAAATGGATGTACCTTATTTATAATAACATCACAGTATATAGAAGATAATGGATTTATTATTTTATAATGGAAACAACAAAGAAAGAGGGAGTGGAAGAAGAATGGAACTTGAAAGACGTGATGAAATATTTACCTCTTCTTCGGGTTCTTGCTTTTGATTTGACAAAATACTCAATAGTTTGGATTTATAAATAAGGGAAGGCCTCTACGATGAAGGGACGACAATTTAGAGGGTATTTGGGTAGAGTATTTCATAGCCAAATGGCTTTGATGGTGTGAATTAGAGAGAAGGTAGAGTTCCCTTTTGTATGATGGGTGAGGGGCCCCTTATGAAAAGCTAGAAATATTATTTTATAAAAAAATCATTTTTAGTTTATAATGGATCCAAAATAGATTATTGAAAGGATAATGTGTGGATGGGTAGAAAACCACTCAAACAGTAGGTTTTAAATAGGTTTGTGTCACTATATTAACCTTAACTTTTAGATTTAACTCTTAGTTAAATAGTTTGACATTTACCATGTCTCTTTATATTTTTATATTATATGGTTAATAAAATTACTATATACATACAATAAAAACCAAAGTAGTTCATTAATTATACACCTATCATTATATAAGTCTTTTGGCCAAACTTTATATTTTTAGAAATATAATATCAATTAATAATAAAATATTTTTTTAAAAACTCTTTTATGTAAATTTTGACACTATTTGGTATTTTGTCTTTGCTAAAATCATAAAAGCCTTTTTAATTGCAATAAAATTCATCTTACCAACCCTAATATGTAATAGTACCCTAGAAAATTAGTGGAATACATAAAAAGTCTCAAATTACATTTATTTGAATATTTATATTATCAATTATTTTAATATTTCATTAATTAGGTAATTACTGCATCATCATTTTGTCATAAATAAATTATATTATTTTATGTATAAAAAATATAAACAAAATACCATTATGTAGGAAATCAATTTATCTTTCTAACTAATATTTATAGTCGAATTTATTTTATCTTTAACCCTATATTAAAAATGATTTTGTTATTAATCATTGATTTTAACTCTTTTAACTATTCTTTAAATAAAATAATAATAAATGTCCTAATCTAATCCATGTCAACCTAAAGGATCATATTTTATTCTTAAGGTTGTTTTTGGTCGAACTGCACTTATCAAATAGAGTTAGGACATGTGTTAGGGTAATAATAATATCATTTTTACCTTTAATTACCCTATTTACTTGTAACCGTGGTAAATAAAAGTTAAAAGTTACTATTCACCAAAAATTATTTTTATCTTATTGAACCACATTTTACTCCTTGATGTTAATTGTGTCCCTCATATTTTTGAAATTAAACACATAGAAGCGGTAAAATTATGTTTTATGTAAACTTGTAAATGTTCCTAGGAGGTGGGTAAAGGACTGTGAAACGTTCAACAAAATTTTATATATCTAATATTATTACAAAATGACTCTAATGAATTACATTGAAAATATATACGTATTATGTATCTATTTGGACCTAAAATAAATTTAAATAAAATAATTAATTATTTAAATAAAAATTCAGTTTTAAACTATAACTTTGTTTTTTTCACTATTCCTCAAAAATTGAATGTTTTCAAAAAAATACCAAAAATTCACCCTAAACTAATTTTGATATTCTGAATCTAAAAATTATGTCCATTTTGAATGATAAAATTTATAAAATTTCAAAAAGTTGGTATTACTATTCATAAAGGCTAGTTTTATTGGTTGTGGTGTGTTAGAATTCGAAGTCACGTACAACACACAATACAGTATTATTTAAAAAGAAACGTATCGTGGAAGCTTGGGGTGTTTCACGTACTTTTTACTAACGTTAGATTTTTAAGAATATTATGTCAATTAATAATCTAGTATTTGTTTTAAAAACTAAATTATGTTAATTTTGACAGTATTTAGTATTTGGTTTTGGTGGAACTCATAACAGCATGATTACTTCTAATAAAAAATTATTTAATCAACTATAACATGTCATATTAACCTATTAAATCAGTGGAATTCATCAAAAGTATCAAATTAAATTTATTTGGATATTTATAATATAAATTATTTTAAACATTCATTAATAAGGTAATTACTGCATCATCGTTGTGTCATAAATAAATTCAATTGATAAATGTATAAAAATTATAAATAAAATACCATTATATTGGGCAAAAATTTATCTCTATAATGAATATTTATAATCGAATTTATCTTATGTATAAACCTATATTAAATATGGTTTAGTTATTAAACATTGAATTTAGCACTTTTAACTCTTCTATAAATGAAATAATAATAAATTTTCTAATCTAATTTAATTGGGCCAAAAGGATCATAATTTATTCCTAAGGTTATTTCGGTCGAATTACACATATCCAATAGAATTAGGACATGTGTAAGGGTAATTATACTATCATTTTCACCCTTAATTAAACTATTTTTACTTTTAATCGTGGTTAATAAAAGTAAAAAGTAAATATTCACCAAAAATTATTTTCGTCTTATTGTAACATATTTTACTTAATGATGTCAAATGTTTCTTTTGTATTTTTGAAATTCAACTCACAGAAGTGGTAGAATTATTTTTTATGCAAATTTGTAAATGCTCTTAGAAGGTGGGTAAAAGATGGTAAAAAGTTCAATAAAATATTATACATCTAATTTTATTATAAAATGACTCTAATGAATTAAATTGAACTTATATAGTTATTATATATCCATTTATACTTAAAATAAATTTAAATAAAATAAATAATTATTTAAATAAAAAGTCGTTTTTATACTATAACACAATGTTATTCACTACTCATCAAAAAATGAATGTTTTCCTAAAAAATAACAAAACATTACCCTAAGATAATTTTGATATTTAGAATTCAAAAATGAATTCTATTTTATCATATTCATAACATAGAAGTTTCATTAATTAATTTAAAACTAATTCCAGTTGTCAAAACTGAAAAATGGGTTTTTAAAAAGTAAAAACTATAAAAATACTGACATGTGTTTATGTCAAATTTAAATGTTAAATTACTCATAATGAACTAAATTGTGTTAGATGATAAAAATATAATCTAATTATAATTACAAACCATTAAAATGCATAATTTTACACTATAAATTATTTCAATTCAAAAAGTTTGTATCAATTAAAATTTAGTATTTTTTAGTATTCATCTAAATATGAAATTTATCACAAAAGTACCAAAAACTTATCCAAAATAAATTTTTATGTCCTAATTCTAAAGAATAATTTTATTTCTTTCAATTGAATATATTAAAGGGTCAAATATTGGTTTTAAAATGGGTTTTCCATTAAAAGGTGGTAATATTGCATTTTTTGAAAAATACTTCTTTTATCTGAAAAAATGAATTTGTTATTATATTATGTATAAGAAACATATAATATAGATTCTAAAATCATATGGATTGAATAAAATTCAAAATTCAGTTAATAATATTTATAACTACTTTTGAATCACTAGTTTGGTAAGTTATGGTGTGCTCGAACTCGGTGTTGGGTGTAGCGCAAGCTATTGAATTACATTAAAAAAATAACATACTATGAAATATTGGGTTGTTATAATCCATGAATTATACTACCAAATCATACCCTAACTTTTTATCTTTTTTACTGTTTACCAACCTACACATAGCCTTAGAGTCGTTAGAACCTATTTTCTAATATGTCATGATTGATTTTTTTTATTTTTATTTATGAAGTGGAGATGATAGAAACAATGCAAGCCTATAGTTATGAGAATGTACAATGGTATAGTAATAACCCCAAATTCATTTCACCAGAGGTGATGATAGAAAATTCAGTAGAGGTAAATTGAAAATGGGTAAAGAATTCATGAATTGTTAATAACTTGTTTCTATAATAATTATAATTTGATCAAATAACTTACCTATGAGGCATGACGGATTTTCTATACAGGTATGATTTCGGAGAAAGAATTTTTCTGCTTACACATTGTTTTATTTTCCTGGATATGATGAATGTTTACATTTTTAAAAATTTATTACCTTTTTGAAATCTCTATTGATATCATTTTGCTTTAAGAACATAAATTCTTCAAGTATGGTGGAATTTTATAAGATGAAATCATATTAAAAATTTTCTATCATTTCATTAATGATTTTCAATTATTTACATGATAAATGACCTGGTATGTGTTGATTGTTGTAAGAAATATGATTTCAGGGTTCAAATGAAAAATATGAATAAAAGGGGAAAAATGTCTATTACACATTTTGAAACCTCATTACATAAAATGTAATATCATTTCAACAAATTTTATAAGATGTAGAGACAATTCATGAAGAATGTTAATGTCATCGAAAGTTACATGATGTGAATCATTATTAAACAATGTGAACCTTCCTTACATGACGTGAATCTCCAGTCCATGATGCAACAAACTCATATCATATTTCCCTTAATAAGATGAATGTTTCAAAACATGAAATTCCATTACATGTTATGGAAGGAGTCACGATTCCAAATCCCAGATGAGAATTAACTAAGATACACACAGATATAAAATTCACAGATTAAACCGAGATCAACATTACATGACTTTAATACCAATTACCCATTGTGAAATTTCTTGTATATGTATATAGTATACAGGCACATGATTTAGAGTGTTTATAGTCACTGTTTGTTGCATTCTTCTATCATTCCCTTCGACTCCCTCTACCACAAACTCGAATTTGTTTAATATTTTTCATTGATTTACTTTAATACAAGTAATTTGGATTTATTTAGATGATTTTATTCAACCCCTTTTCAATTGTCAATACCATCGTTTATACATTCGTTGTTTCAATCATTGATCATCAACGAACCTCTTCTTCAAAATGTTTTTCTTCTTCCTATTTCAACTAAGATATCTATTGAAATTTTATTTTTATTTGTGATCTACATTACTATATCATTGTATCATGTTCATTAAATGTTTAATAAAAATAAGTTCATTTTTTCAATCATTTAATCTATAATTATATTTTCATATTAAGGATTATTTCCATTCAATATATATCATCATCTAATTCTAACATGAGTGGTTAAAACACCTTGGATATGGGTAAAAATTAGGGGTGTATGAATTTAATAAATCTATAGATACTCAACTTGGTAATCCTAATAATAGTAACCAAGATAAACAACAAATTTCTTCATGTTAATTCAAGAAACCTTGACCATGAGAAGTTTGGATGAATGAACCTAGCATGATTTGATTATGTTAGGCAAGGACAAATTGCCTATAAAACATCCTTCTTTAAGAGATAAGCCTAATTCACTTAGGTTTTTGTTACTTCTAGACCAATTAATAGCCGCATCCAAATTATAACTAGTCTATTCACCATATTCAACTAGAAAACTCAACTTGATTGATAGCCTAGAACTTAAGACCATACCAAGTTAGGATAGGGAGAATGATTTTACCTAAAACCAAAAAATTGACCCTGGTACCTTCCCTATCACTAATTCCAAACCATAATTCTTTAGAAATAATTTTCCCAAACTAATCCAAACATATGATTCCTACTACATAGAGGGTTCTTAATGATATGTTCAGGGATCCAGCTCAATTTCCCATGGGTTTGACCCTAGATTATTTATATACTACATCTCTGTAGCAAGTGTTATTTGGGAAATAATCAAATCCAATCTAGCCATAGCCCACAGTGTCACGAACCGGATCTGGTCGCCACCATTATCGGCACCAAACCTGGCCCGTGGCAAGGCCCGAAGGGCGTTCCCTATCCCCACGGGCTGGAACAAGTTCCCGGGTATCAAACAAATCTGGTTTGGGAACGATTTACCCGAGTATGACAGCATAAATCATAAAAAAAACAATCAATTATTAAAATCTGAAATTTTCATGCTAAACAATTCTTAACAAAACCATATCTGAATACATAAGTTTAAAGACACTACAAGTGGTCTAAAAACAAATAATGACAACATAAATACATCCCCATGGACTCCACAAGACAAGGGGATCATCACACGCAAGCCATCCCCGCAACTCCGCCCCAATGATGGGTACTAACATCCCGAACCGCCATCACCCTTAGCCTTTCCTTTACCTGAGTCAAGCATAAGCAGGTCTACTTACACCCAAGGGGTGTAAGTAGGGTGTGATCCTAAGCCCAATAGGATACCACCAGTTGATTCCAAAGAGTATGCAATACAATGTGAACAAAACAAGCAATTTTAATACACAAGGTGAAACAGTGTTAAAATTCAAAGAAATGCAACTTTCAAATGAAAACAGTTTTCAATCCGAGAATTTCAGAATGTTAGCACATTAAATATACATGTGAGCTACTGTAATTTACTACCAAAAAAACCCACAACAAGGTTAAATACCACAAATTCTATGAGCATCAAAATCAGGAACACCCCTAAGCACTAGGTTGTCTCGGGCCCTATGTACCTCGTACCTCGGTGTAGAGTAACCATAGAAAAATCTGTTCTCGTACACGAGCCACTAGTAGGGAACATACCCATAACCTAGTGGTCCCCAATCATCATCCAAATAGTTTAGTTAGAGTTGTCGTTATCCAGATGCTAAGTGGAACAGGGACAAAACCCATCTGATCCACTAGCTGTACTAGTACAAATCTGCCCCACCTAAGTACCCGGGCTTCCCCTTTTGTGCTCAAACAATTTAAGCAAACAACACACATCCATTTTCATATAAAATATCACTACTGGTCACAAAAAATTGTACAGTAGCTACACACATTTTATACCATTTAAAACACACAATAAAATAATTTTACTTCCAATAAAACAACCTCTCAAAACATCACATTGTTTTTCACCCAAAGCTCTTTAAGATATCCACCTTTCACACTATGATAACACTTTTAAGATATTAAAACCAAATTACAGTTCATAATCCATTAATGAAACAAAAAATTCAGTTATGGGGCATCCCAAAATGAACCAATAAAAGATTTGAATGGAAAACCCTCAATTTCACCAAAAATTCGAACTTAAAATTCATTTGCATTATAAATGCAACTAAAACCAATTTTTACAGAAACATTAAAGTGAAATAAACATTAGATTACCATGCAAAACAGCAATCTAATTCACAAAAATTGCACACAAAATGGAATCACCTACCAAATTAACAAAACCCCTTGAATCTCCGTGCGAAATCAAATCGCACCCCCGCCGCACCAAGAGAGAACTAGATCAAACCTAAAACCACACAAATTGGCCAAGAAATCCCAAAGTTAAACCCTAGGTTCGAAATCCTAGTTTCTTTACATTAGTAAACTCAATTATAACCGAAGAAACCCTAAGAACAATGAGTTAAACCCAATGTAATTTGAAAGAGGAAAGAAAAGGGCTCATTTACTTGAAGTATCTTGAAGTAATCACTCCAAAACTCCAGTATCTGAAATTTAAAAGAGACCAAATTTAGGGTACGTTCGAACAAGATGTATTATCTCATTTAGGAACTGTAATGGAGGAAAAATATTGGGAATTGAGAGATTTATGAAAGAAATACTTTACCTCTTCAAATATGGGTGATTTGAGGAACCCTATAAAGATCGGCACAAACTAGAGATTCTAAAGAGCTCCAAATGGGTGGGAGAGAGTTCCGACGCGCGGATGGGTTAATTGGGCTTGAGTTAGACTTGGAATCACAGAAAAATCCCAAATATTGAATAAGTTATAACAAAATCAAATTTTATTTTTAAAACAGGAATTGGGCTTTCGGGCAGGTCCAACCCCTTAGACAAAAACCCAAATAACCCCTGGTTATGGATTTCTAAAAGCTCCAAATTACCTTGGTGGTGTTAATAGGTTAGGGGAGGTCAAATAGGAATTTGAATGGATGAAAAATGTTGAAAAATGAAAAAGTTATAAAAGATACAAATTTTTTTTAATCTGGAATTGGGCTCACAGTTTGGCCCAATTCATGAATACTCATCTATTCCTCCCTAAAACCTAGGGAAACCCCCAAAACAAAGAAAGGATGTAAATTTAATGAAAAATACCTTTAAAATATGTCTTGTATGTGACAATTATCCCCACTATGAAGGACTTTCCGCCCCGGAAAGTCAACATGAATCTCGGTTGGAAAATAAGAATGGGTACTCTTCCTTGACCCATGACTTTCGCTCCCATGTCTCATGTGTATCATTCTCATGCTGCCATAAAACCCGGACTAAAGGAATAGACTTTCCTAGAAGTATCTTCTCCTGGGAGTCTACTATTTTTACTGGCCTCTCAACGATAGACAAGTCAGGCTCTATCTCTAGTTCTTCCCAACTCAACACATGGGATGGATCTGGATTGTATTTCTTCAACTGGGAGACGTGGAAGACATCATGGATAGATGTCAACTGAGAAGGTAAGGCCAACCTGTATGCCACCTTACCAATATGCTCGGTGATCTCAAAGGGGCCGACATACCGTGGCATCAACTTAACTTGCTTCCCCAATCGACGATGGCCTAGACGAGGGGCCACTTTTAAGAATACCCTGTCACCCACAGAAAACTCTAGGTCTCGACGCCTCCGGTCAGCATAAGATTTATGACGACTCTGAGCTATCAATAAGCACTGCCTGATCAACTTGACCTTCTCAGAAGTCTCCAGCACAAGGCTCTGCCCCAACAGTGAAGTCTCTCCTACCTCAGCCCAACATAGGGGGGACCGACAAGGCCGACCACAGAGTGCCTCAAAAGGGGCCATTCGAATCGTGGATTGGTAACTATTATTATAAGCAAACTCTACCAATCCCAAATGGCTATCCCAAGAACCTCCAAAGTCCAGGACACATGCACGAAGCATGTCCTCCAATATCTGATTCGCCCGCTCTGTCTGACCATCCGTCTGTGGGTGGTATGCCGTGCTCATCTTAATTTGAGACCCCAAGGACTTCTAAAGGCTTTCCCAAAATCGAGAAGTGAAGCGGGGGTCTCTATCCGAGACAACAGCTGATGGTACACCATGGAGTCTCACCACTTCCTGTAGATACAAGTGGCCCAACTCATCTACTTTAGTTGTATATTTTATCGGAATGAAGTGGGCTGATTTGGTCAGACGATCAATCACCACCCAAATAGCATTCTTACCTCGAGGTGTACGAGGTAATCCAACAATGAAGTCCATGGAAACCTCTTCCCACTTCCAGGTAGGAATGGGTAGTGGTTGGAGCAAACCGGATGGCCATTGGTGCTCTGCTTTCACCTGCTGACATGTGTAGCATCTCGAAACAACGTCTGCTATGTCCCATCTCATACCAGGCCACCAAAACTGCCGACGAACATCATAATACATCTTAGTGGCACCCGGATGGACAGCCCACTGAGAATGGTGGCTATCTTGCATCACCACCTTCCGCAGAGATAATGGAACTACTGAACGGCCCATAAAGCACAAGATGCCCTCGGGAGATGACAACCAATCAGAGGATATCTCCCCACCATGATGGAACTTCTTAGACCGCTGACAAAGATCATCACTGGGCTGTTCCTGCTGAATCAACTCTAATAGAGAAGGAGTCAACTGGACACTTGCCAAGAATGCCCCTCCACTGTATTCCCTAGCCTCCACATGCATCTGAGAAAAGAGACCCATCAATGCCCACTCATCACTAGACTACCTCAAAGCCTGCACTGGAACTCTTCTGCTCAAAGCGTCGGCCACTACATTACCCTTGCCTGGGGTATAGACAATGTCAAAGTCAAACCCCTGCAAGTACTCGATCCAGCGACGTTGCCTCAAGTTGAGGTCCATCTTCGAGAAGATATAAGCCAAGCTTTTGTGATCAGAGTATACCACAAACTTCTCCCCAAAAATGTAGTGATGCCAAGTCTTCAAAGCATGCTTCACCGCTGCCAACTCCAAGTCATGGGTTGGGTAGTTCTTTCATGTGGTCAAAGTTGGCGAGATACATACGCGACCACATGATCATCTTGCATAAGCACGCACCCAAGACCCATACCTGAAGCATCACAATAGACCACATATCCCTTTCCAGCCTCTGGAAAAATTAGCACGAGGGCAGTAGTCAGCCGCCTCTTCAACTCCTCGAACGATGCCTGACATTCTGGACCCCATACAAACTTCACCCCTTTCCGGGTGAGGGAATTCATCCGTGAAGCAAGCCGAGAGAAATCCCGAACGAATCGCCTGTAATAACCGGCCAAGCCAAGAAAACTCCTGATCTCAAACACATTTTTCGGTTTCTCCCATGACATGACTGCACTAATTTTCTCAGGGTCCACTGAAACTCCATGCTCTGAGATCACATGCCCCAGAAATCTCACCTCTCTGATCCAGAAAGTGCACTTTGACAACTTTTCATAGAGGCGGTGATCTCGTAATGTACCCAAAACGATCCTCAAGTGATGTTCGTGTTTCTCCTCAGAGCTAGAGTATACCAGAATGTCATCCACGAACACCACAACAAAGGAATCGAGATACTGATGGAACACCCTATTCATAAGTTCCATAAATACCGCTGGAGCATTTGTCAATCCGAAGGGCATGACCAAATACTCAAAGTGGTCGTACCTGCTTCGGAAGGCTGTCTTAGGGATATCTGACTCCTTCACCCTGAGTTGATGATACCCTGAACGCAGGTCTATCTTTGAGAACCACTTCGCCCCCTTCAACTGATCAAACAAATCATCTATTCTGGGTAAAGGGTATTTGTTTTTAATTGTTACCTTATTCAGCTTTCGGTAATCAATGCACAACCGGAGGGATCCATCAGCCTTTTTTGCAAACAACACAGGAGAGGCCCAAGGAGAGACGCTCAGGGGAATGAATCCTTTGGATTCTAAGTCGTCCAGCTGTATCTTTAATTCCCTCAACTCGGTGGGGGCCATGCGATAGGAGGGAAGAGATATCGGCTGTGTTCCGGCGCCAGATCAATCGAAAACTCCACATCCCGCTCCGGGGGCAAACCAGAAAAATCATCAGGGAATACCTCAGGAAACTCATTCACTACACGAGGTAGTGCACCTTCAGGGGAAAGACCATCCTCTAGCACAATCTAAGATAATTGGAAGATAACACTTCCCAACTCTGGGAGTGGAGGCCCTGCGCGACTTGATCGTGGATCCCATTCTCCATGAAAAACCTGACGACTCCCATCAGGTGATGTGAAACTCACCCTCCGTCTGTAGCAATCGATGTGTGCCTGGAAGTTTACTAGCCAATTCATCCCGAGTATAACATAAAAAAGGTCCATATCTAAGACCAAGAGGTCCCACTCCATCTCGACCCCTGACACAGAAAGTGCACGCGAGGGGCACCTCAGGCCCTGCTCCTTCTTCTTTCCCAATGGTGTCACCATCTCCATCGCAAAAGACATCAACTCAGTTGGCAAATTCAGAATGTCCACAAAACGTCCAGAAATGAATGAAATAGTGGCACCAGTATCAAAAAGAGCAGTATCTATAGAATATGTGATCAGAACGGTACCTCGAACTGTCGACGGTCCCGCCTCTGATCCTACTGGTGACTGATCCACTGCATGGAGATGTCCAGTATCCGCCTGGGGACGACCACTAGTCTGTGGTTGTGCCCTGAACTGGCTCTGCCCAGAAGATGATCCAGCCCTACCACCACGACCACCAAATCGAGATCCCCTGGTCCTTGACGGCTCGGACTGTGTTGGCACTCCTCTTGAAGCCACTGACCCTGCCCCACTTGGGAGTGGACGTGCCACACCGCAGAAGCGCTGCAAATTCTCTATACCTCCACACTGGTAACAAGGCTTTGGAGGAAGAGGACATGATGGTCGGATATGCCCAGGCCTCCCACATTGGTGGAACACGACCGATCTCGCATCAGAAGCCACAGAAGAAAACTGCCTGGAAGAGTGGCCTGAACTGCCCCCTCTTTTCTTCACATGATCCTCCTGCTTCCTTTTCTTCTCTAAGGAGCTTCCACTTCCCACTGCTGATACGGAACCATAGAAACCAGACCTGCATTTTCTATCAATCTCCACCATGCACGCCCGATCAACGACCTCAACATATATCCTTAGCTTAAACAAGAACACCTGGGAGTATATCTCTGGTCGCAAGCCTTTCTCAAACCTTTGGGCCTTCGCTTGCTCATTAGAGACAATTTCTGGAGCATACCGAACCAATTCATCGAAACAGTTGGCATACTCCATCACAGATAGATTCCCCTGAACAAGTTCCATGAACTCTCTAGACCTGGCATAAGCCAACACCTCAGGGCAATACTGTTCATTGAAGACAGCCTTGAAATCTCCCCAGCGCATCTGCTCATTATTCCCAGACTGAAGCACTGACTCCCACCATTTACGGCTGGGACCCTCCAACAGAAAGGAGGCACACTTCACCATGAGATCCTCAGGTGTTTCCAGGAACTCAAACATACGCTCGATCTTCTCGAGCCATTCTTCTGCTTCCTGGGGTTCTGAGCTGCCTCAGAAGGTTGGAGGCTTATTTTTCAGGAACTCCTGGGCCTTGTCCTTTCTAGGACCAGTATAATCCTCTCTAACAGGAGCTGGAGCTGGAGCTGGTCCATATCCTAGAGCCTGGACAGCCCGGACCACGGCCTCGACTAGCCTCTAATCAATCGGCGTGGGAGAACTCTCTCCTGCATCCTCCTGTGGGTGAGTGGGAGCTTTCTGGGGAGGCATGTTGCTACAAAATGCAACAGTCACAAACAAATAGTCAATACCTCAATTCTGAAAATTGTAATCAAATACATCAAATATAAACAAACTAAACACATTCTTGTAATAAAAGAAACAACTACTCCACATCTTCCTGATGTCCACATGTGGTCTGCAGCCCACACGACTCACCTGGAAGTGAAGTAAATCAGTAAATTCCAACATCCTCTGGTGACTCAATGTTTGCCATGAGAGGTGCGGGCCAGGAACCCTACTCACAACCAATACCCCGAGCCCCGACAGTCCTAGCTCATGTCTATCCTGACTCATCTCAAAATAACAATATAACCCAAAAACATTAACCTCCTCTGATACCATTTTGTCACGAACCGGATCTGGTCGCCACCATTAACGACACTAAAACTGGCCCGTGGCAAGGCCCGAAGGGCGTTCCCTATCCCCACAGGCTGGAACAAGTGCCCGGGTATCAAACAAATCTGGTTTGGGAACGATTTACATGAGTATGACACCATAAATCATAAAAAAACAATCAATTATTAAAATCTGAAATTTTCATGCTAAACAATTCTTAACAAAACCAGATCTGAATACATAAGTTTAAAGACACTACAAGTGGTCTAAAAAAATAATGACAACATAAAGACATCCCCATGGACTCCACAAGACAAGGGGATCATCACACACAAGCCATCCCCGCAACTCCGCCCCAATGATGGGTACTAACATCCCGAACCGCCATCACCCTTAGCCTTCCCTTTACCTGAGTCAAGGATAAGCAGGTCTACTTACACCCAAGGGGTGTAAGTAGGGTGTGATCCTAAGCCAAATAGGATACCACCAGTTGATTCCAAAGAGTATGCAATACAATGTGAACAAAACATGCAATTTTAATACACAAGGTGAAACAATGTTAAAATTCAAAGAAATGCAACATTCAAATGAAAACAGTTTTCAATCCGAGAATTTCATAATGTTATCACATTAAATAGACATGTGATCTACTGTAATGTACTGCCAAAAATAACCCACAACAAGGTTAAATACCACAAATTCTATGAGCATCAAAATCAGGAACACCCCTAAGCACTAGGTTGTCTCGGGCCCTATGTACCTCGTACCTCGGTGTAGAGTAACCATAGAAAAATCTGTTCTCGTGCACGAGCCACTAGTAGGGAACATACCCATAACCTAGTGGTCCCCAATCATCATCCAAATAGTTTAGTTAGAGTTGTCGTTATCCATATGCTAAGTGGAACATGGACAAAACCCATCCAATCCACTAGCCGTACTAGTACAAATCCGCCCCACCTAAGTACCCGGGCTTCCCCTTTTGTGCTCAAACAATTTCAGCAAACAACACACATCCATTTTCATATAAAATATCACTACTGGTCACAAACAAATTGTACAGTAGCTACACACATTTTATACCATTTAAAACACACAATAAAATAATTTTATTTCCAATAAAACAACCTCTCAAAACATCACATTGTTTTTCACCCAAAGCTCTTTAAGATATCCACCTTTCACACTATGATAACACTTGTAAGATATTAAAACCAAATTTAAGTTCATAACCCTTTAATGAAACAAAAAATTCAGTTATGGGGCATCCCAAAATGAACCAATAAAAGATTTGAATGGAAAACCCTCAATTTCACCAAAAATTGGAACATAAAATTCATTTGCATTATAAATGAAACTAAAACCAATTTTTACAGAAACATTCAAGTGAAATAAACATTAGAGTACCATGCAAAACAGAACGATAATTCACAAAAATTTCACACAAAATGGAATCACCTACCAAATTAACAAAACCCCTTGAATCTCCGTGCGAAATCAAATCGCACCCCCGCCGCACCAAGAGAGAACTAGATCAAACCTAAAACCACACAAATTGGCCAATAAATCCCAAAGTTAAACCCTAGGTTCGAAATCCTAGTTTCTGGACATTAGTAAACTCAATTATAACCGAATAAACCCTAAGAACAATGAGTTAAACCCAAAGTAATTTGAAAGAGGAAAGAAAAGGGCTCATTTACTTGAAGTATCTTGATGTAATCACTCCAAAACTCCAGTATCTGAAATTTAAAAGAGCCCAAATTTAGGGTACGTTCGAAAAAGATGTATTATCTCATTTAGGAACTGGAATGGAGGGAAAATATTGAGAATTGAGAGATTTATGAAAGAAATACTTTACCTCTTCAAATCTGGGAGATTTGAGGAACCCTATGAAGATCGGCACAAAAGCGCGATTCTACAGAGCTCCAAATGGGTGGGAGAGAGTTCAGACGCGCGGCTGGGTTACTTGGGCTTGAGTGAGACTTGGAATCACCGACAAATCCCAAATATTGAATATGTTATAACAAAATCAAATTTTATTTTTAAAACAGGAATTGGGATTTCGGGCAGGCCCAACCCCTTAGAAAAAAACCCAAATAACCTCTGGTTATGGATTTCTAAAAGCTCCAAATTACCTTGGTGGTGTTAATAGGTTAAGGAAGGTCAATTAGGAATTTGAATGGATGAAAAATGTTGAAAAATGAAAACGTTATAAAAGATACAATTTTTTTTTAATCTAGAATTGGGCTCACGGTTTGGACCAATTCATAAATACTCATCTATTCCTCCCTAAAACCTAGGGAAACCCCCAAAACAAAGAAAGGATGTAAATTAAATGAAAAATAAATTTAAAATATGTCTTGTATGTGACACACAGAAATTAAATGATGTGTTTGGGTGCATTATTTATAATAAATATATATTTATTACATAGGTTGTTTGGAACCATATGAAGTTTGGTGAGATTATAATATGTAATCATTTCACCTATATCTTTTATTTCCTTGTGTAATATTCCACATTAACCACTAATTTAATTTGTTTATTATATATAATAACCATAAATTTACATTTGGATTATTTTCATGAAAATCAGTTGGATTTATAAATCTATATAAGGCCCCCATTTTATGATATTTTAATTTTAGGATCACAAAAATTGTTTGGAGTCATCGTTTAAATATTTCTTTATAAGAAATGATTCCTTTTATTCACATATTTATTTTAATATTATTTATATAATATCCCATTATCATGTTATGTCATCAATATATTTTTATTTATTCACATAAAGATACATTTAAATTTAATAAATTCAAGTGGATTCAAATTTAGAAGATACAAATTTGGAAATGGTTTACATTAAAATTGAATATGTTTCATGATTACCAATATTAAATTTACATTAATGTAAGTTATATTATATTTTTTAGTTAATCAAAAAATATTATCCTCTAAATATTTAAATAATTTTCATGCATTTGTACCTTTTTCCAATCTTAATTTCATACAATGGTTTATAAAATATATTTATGGGAGGATGTCCTTATCTTATATATGTTTAAAAAAATTCTTCTCCATGTTCATAATCATTGATTTTTTTTAATAATTTATTACCTATAAATAATATTTTCAGAAATGTAATTTTTACAACATGTTATGTTGGTTAAAAATTATCTGAAGGAATAATTTAAATTTTTTTACAAAAACCACATTTTCAACATTTTAAATTTGAGTGAAAATAGTTATCTTTTTTACCATATATGATATAAAAACTTTTCCCAAACTTATGAATATTCATTGTTTTATATATTATATTATGATACCATATATATTTTTGTGAAAATATATTTCCAAATATTCTATCATTTTTTAATTTTTAACTAAACTAGAAGAAACAAATATTTTATTCATTTTCAAATAAATGTTCAATTTTTATTTTAATGTTATTTTACATTTAGGCTAACATCCTTTGAGGAATCATAGTTTACACTAGGGATATGATATAATGATTCCATAAAAATTATTCATTAATTTATATTCTGATGTTAATTTTCTTGAGACTATTCTTGGGAAATTATTTCATTTAAAATGGATAATTATGATATAAAATACATAATTATAACGATTTAATTAAAACATGTAATACTTTAATTAATTGGATTGTGTTTTCATAATCATGTGGAACACTGATGTATAGTTTTAATTATGATATGTGTTGTCTAGGAATTATATAGTACCCTAATACAAAGGCTAATTATAAATAAATATTTAATGAGATGATAATGATAATTGAGGACTGTATTATGGATATCTATAGAAATTCATGACTATAATTTCTATTCAATATACTAACAAGATTATGTTTGGATGATATTGGGAATAAATATCATCACATTTGTATGTACGAGTATGATTTAATATACTTGTTCTCATAAGATTAAATGTGGATATATTTACGTAAATTTATGTTTAAAATATTATGCTTTTTGAATATTTTGATTCTACAATCCTATGTTATGAATCAAGAATAAATATTTATTACTTGACACCATTTTTATTCAGGATTATGAATATTCCATGACTTTTTATTAATGATATTGTCCATTCTATGAATGAATTTTTTTCATATAGAATGCTCACATGATTATGAGATGATATTGTTTTGATCGTCTTATGATCACTTATGATTGTTATATACCATGTCTCCTATTATTGAGAATCAAAAGTCACCCTTATGTTTTACTTCATCAAGTTACAGTAAGTCATTATATGTATAATTATTATATAAGGTTAATAAATATGAATATTTTTATGTGAAACTCTTATGATTATTTATAAATAAGCTGATTATGAATTTAGTATTTGAATTCAGCTATACATTATAATTAAGGGTCATGTAATATTGTAATATCTATTAACTATTCATCTAAAATGATATAATATTTTATGTACAAAATGATAGGGTCACCTAAATTTTATATATAATAGGGTTTAGTAAATTATTGAGACTAAGATTAGATAAAATGGTGAAACCAATAGGGATATGTATACATACAGGATAACGTCCTAAGGTTTTGGTTAGTTAGAGATTCAATAGTTCCATTAAAATGATATCCTAATCAAAATAAAAATAATAATATATATTTTGGGATCATATTAATCTATTCTTAATAAGCATATGATGATGGGTTGAGTATTAAATTGATCACGATCTCATGAATGATAATTTCTTCCAACAACACACCTATTATAACACACTTGGCGACATTCATTTTTTAATTAACATTATATTTATGAACCATTATTATACAAAAATGAGATGAAGTTAATGTATAATATGTTTAATGAAGGTTTCATGATTTATGATTTCATAGGAATGGATTTAAATATCATAAAATTTCTCTCTTTGATTCATTATATTTATTACATGATTTTTTACTTTTTAAAATTGTTTAAACCTGGAGGAACCATGTTAATTATTGTTGTGAAGGATAATATTGTGGATTTAAGAATAAGAAATCAATTATTCTATATGTATGGGTGAAAAGGTAATGGGGTATTCCTAACCATATTTCTCAATTAATGATTCACTACCTACTCTTAGGTCATTTTATTGGGTCAATTTATAAGATAAAAATGCAGTTCTATTAACTTTAGGTGATAAAGACAATGAATTAATAAACGTAATTTTTTATGTAAGATATTTGGGAAGGATAACCTAGGTGAATTTCATGAAAGAGTAAGAATATGTGTTATTTGTGGAAAAGAAGGAATATATCAACAAATTATTGAGGGAAAATGAAAAAAAATCAGTCAAATTGGAGATGATTGTGTTTTCAAAAAGGGTAACTCTTGATAATTGTATTGTAATTACAATAAAAATAGAGTTTTTTATTTAAAAAAATATTAAATTTCATGGAAAATATGAAACAAGAATATATTATTTATTTTTTAAAAAACATAATAGAAGATTAAACTAACATTGTCAAATCCTTGAACATGATTTATGTTTCATGTCACAGGAATGAACTAGAATGAAATTCATGGCAAAATATTAGTTAGTGGTTAATTATGAAAATAGATTGATTATGTTTCCTATATTAAGGTGTTTTATTGATATGATTTTATATAATGCTTGATAGGTTTAAATACGACTATGCGTGCAATGGAAATGAATCACTTTTTAGGATTTAGTTGAGAAGAGTAAATTATGGTACATTAATTGTGTTTTAGTAAATTATTGAGATATATGAGACAATTTGGATAAACAAATGATTTGAGGTATTAAATTATTCTATTTTACAAACAATATAGTGTTAATGTGAATGGAATTAAATTTTATAAAGGGGACTATGCTATTAAAGTTGATATTATTATTTTTTCAATCATTAGAAATCTATATATAATTTTATTAGAAACATTTTAACTTAATCATGTGACAATGGGTTATTATTGGATTATATTATTGGATAGTCTAAAATTTTAATATATTACATGTTATGTGATTAATGTAGTTCCAAGAAAACTAATAAGTTTATGTGATCAAATATATTTGATAATTTTTTGAATTGTTGAGAAATATTTTTTATGAGTTTTGTGGTTAATGTTTTTTGAATCATTTATGTTAAAACATGTCTTTTTTTGTTGAAGTATTAGAGAATATTGTGTTATTTGTATTTATATATATAATGGATTATTAATATTATCATAAATATTAAAATAATACCTATTTTATTAAATAAATATAGATTTAAGGAACAACATTTTATCCATTAATGGATCATATAATTCATTAAAATTTACTTCTAGACCATTAGGCATGAAACTATCAACATAGATTCTTATTATATGACTTCATATATAAGATTAAAACTTCTCAAAACACAAGTAACTAATTAAATTGGGGGATGGAATCAAATATGTATATTTTCCCACATTCTCTATCTCAATCATATCGGAATTACTCCAAATCAAGAAAGAGGAAGATAAATATATTAAGTCATATATGTAAAATAACTCTTATATATTATGTAATGATTTAGGAATATTATTCAAAACCATGAGTTTTAACACAAAATAAAGTTAAAAAAAGTAGATATGATATTATTAATTTCCTAACCTCAATATAAAAATTATGATCAATTTTATATGTGAAAGTAATCTATATGGAATATAAGGATGTCTTTACCACTTATTCATATTAATCTTAAAATACATGGAATTTATTATTTATATATTTTAAAACATTGTTCCTATAAAATTATATTAAAATATTGTCTATTCTATTTATTTAAAAAATTAATAATATAACATATAGATATTTTTTATTATTTTCAATTTATGAAATTATTTCTAATATATTTTGATACACAAAACATTGAGCTGATATTATCTATGACATTGTTTCGAAATATTTTTATTTAAATATAAATATTATAACATAGTTTTTTATTTTTTGGAATAAATATGAGTAATAGCACTATGAAATTTATATGGATACATTACACAAATATTAATTTATTGATTATTAAGAAATAAAAATGTATTAGATTTTGAATAAAAAGAATGAAATCATATAAGGATTGTAATAGTTTAACATTAAAAAGATCATTTCTATTTGAAACTATTTTTACTATATATATATTTTACATTCATGTAAAATAATAATTACAATTATATAGAAATAGAGTTTGATAAAATTAATTTTTGTCATTTAATTCAACATAGAAAATTTATATTAATTTATTTTTCTTATTTTTAAGAAAAAAATTGATATCTAACATAATAGTAAAAAATTTCTATTATTTCAAAACTAAAATCACATTTTGATAAATAAATTAATTTAAATGATACACTATATTTTGGATTTCGGTTTAATGTAATATTATAGAGCATTGGTTAGACATTATCTTCTCAATTATCATTGAATATCAATTAAATATTATTTTTATATATTATGATTTTTATGATTAAAAGATACATTCTTTTATAAATTTTTATTCATTTCATTTAAAAACAAAAATCAAACCTAATTTTTTCCACGTAATAATAATTAAAAAGTGAAAATTTATTCTATATTTGGAATCATAATATTATAAATTTTTACCAAGGTAAATTGTTTAGACATAATGGGAAATAAATATAATAAATATTTAAAACTTTAGTAAATGGTAAAATGGATAAAATGGGGTAAGAACTATTATTAATGTTCCAAAAAATAATAAAAAACCATCCTTTATTAAAATATTTCATTTTATATTAACCAAATTCATCCTATAATTGAAAATAATAATAAAATTGTTACATTTTATATTTTTTATGACAATGATATTTAATAATTATAGAATATTTATGAAATGTTACTCTCATTGATTAAAAATTTGTAATAGATATTCATCATAAAAAAGAGAATATGGATATTATTAAATAATAATATTAAATGTAAATAAATTATTTTTATCATAGTAGTTTATTTTCAATGTTAGGTAATTTTATAATTACCTAAATGGAGGCACATCATTGATGTAGTTCTTGGGAATCAGGAGAAAAATCAATGTAAATAGTTAAAAATAAGAAATATGATTATTTATTGAATAGTAAAATACTTTAATGATTTTTAGTGATCAAAATGTATGAGAATTGTTTCTATAAAAATTAAAATCCAAATTCCATGTTAATATTTATATCTTTATGTAAGAATTTATGAATAATCTAAAAAATATTAAAATTATATATAATTATAATAAATATATAATTAATTGATTTATAAATCATAAAAAGCATATAAACTTTAAATTGAATTTGAAGGGGTTAATAACGTTATCCACATGCCACTCATGATTCTCTTTTCCTTTTAGAATGACAATATTTATCCTTAATGGTCATGTATCATATCACGATGGTAAGGTTTAGTAGGGTGTACTCTAAAGGGATTGGATTTAAAATAATATAAATGATTTTCTAACAACATTTTATTTGGGAAATATCTACAATATATAATATAAAACATAAAAATGATCAAATTTAGATCAACATATCAATGAATGTTACCTTTAATTATATGAAATATTAGAATAATTAAAAATGTGAAAATTCCCATAGTTATAAAACGAACCCCCCCCCCCTTTGCCCAAAAATTTGATCCATTTAATATTACCATGATATAATAAAATAATTTCCCTACCTCTTTCTATTTTTCATTGATGGTATGGATTTTCAAAAAAACTCATCCAAGGAACCTTATTGTGGTTTCAAAAGGGGATACATGATGAATATTATTATGTTCCTTTATGTGGAAATATTTTTACATAGTTTTCCACATATTTTTCTTTAATGTGTAATAATTTAATTATTTATTTTTACATTTTTTATTAAATAATTATAATTTTTAATTTTCATATTTAAATTTATTAATTAGTCAATTTTGATAATAATATATATATAATTTTAGAATTTCAAATAATAATTTTACATTTATTATATTCCATACTCTAATAAAAAATGAAATTAACTTTTTTGTAATAGAATAAATAATTCCTACTTTTATATAGTTTTATAATGTAGTTATTTTCAATAACTAAATTTTATTCATATAATTGTTTGAATAAAAATCCATTTTCCATTTATTTTAATTGTTAATAATGTAGTTTTTTCTTAATTTAAGTTTTAGTTTAGTTCTAATTTATTTTTAATAATTTTAAGTTATTAAAAATTTAATTTATGTAATTTCGGATTCATAAATTTTAATTTATTTTATCAGTTAATTATTATTTTTTTCTTTTGTTTTTATTAATTATTAATTTATATTTTTAAATAATTATTTAGTTTTGAATTTCTTTATGATTTTAATCTAGTTTTAATTAATTTGATGTTTTTAGTGTGGCACAGTCAATTTTCAAATAGTGGCACTGTTTTCACTCTTTACGGTGCTACCATAACCCTACTTGTTGTTCAACCATTTCTAATTTCTAGCTACCATTTCAGTTATGGAGCTGCACCCCCATCACGGTGTCATAGAAAATCATGAAATGTTCCCTTTCTTGACTCCCTTAACAAGCCATCCACCATTTCCCTTCCCCATTTCCCTTGGTACCATTTCCTCACTACCACACCACATCTTCTTGTAGTTCTTCACCACTGTGAACATGATCTTCCCATTCTATGTCGATTTGGACCACCTAGTGTGATGATTTGAGGAATAATTTCCTAGATCTGAAGATCGGAACCCACAGTGTGAAGGTCCCACTGCTGCAAAGGATATCATGATCCGATGTCCACTTACCAGATCTAAAAATATATTTAACTAAAAACCCATGGCTGAGGGTTTCACACCTCTAGAAGATGTGTGTCACACCAGCTAGCTGAGATCGTTGTCGTGCCGGGAGGTGCTGTCTAAGTAAACTGTCACTCTTTGATATATATTTTATATATTTTATTCAAAATATGTTATTGTTATAATTTTATTCAAATTATTTATTAAAATAAATAGTGTGTTTTTTCAAATTTGAATCGTTGTGTCTCTCACCAAGAGTTGTGTCTTTTTGGTTGAACCAATTTATTCTTTGATCCAATGGTGAGATCGAAGTGGTCTGTCCCTCACCAAGAGTTGTCTTGGTTCAGTCGAACCAATGTGTTCTTTGACTGAACCGGTGCAATTTTCACCATTTCGTATCTATAAATAAGCGATGATGAGATCGCTTATGTATTAATTAATTATTCAATCTATGTAATTCTCCAGAATCCTCCCAACATCGTGCAGCGGGGTAATTTGGAATTTGTGACCAATTTTTCCTAAAACCTTGGTGAAATTTTCGAGGGATACATCCACTGAGAACCCTACACCATCAACGTAGGGGTGGATCAAACCATTTTGGGCAGTGAACCCGATTCACGCATCAAGGATCTATCCATCTTCTTTTATGCCAACTTATTTTTCTAACAATCAAAAGGGTTTGATGAGCAAGAACAGTGAAGATGGATTCTGAATCTCTCTGTTTAAAATTCCAACTGCATGCCCATTGACATGACACAAGTCGAGCACATTCAGAAAATGTGGAAGAAATTTGAAGATGATAACGTATTGTGTCGAGGACACATTCTCAATACTTTGTAAAATCATCTCTACGACAACATACGCCAAATGAAGATCGATCGAGATTTTTTGGATGCACTTGAATTCAAGTATAAACCGGAGAAAGAAGGTACCAATAAATCACACTTTAGTAGAAATGGTAAATTTTATGATTAATAAATCTAAGTTACCATTAAATATATGGGGTGAAGCTTTATTAGCTGCATTCCATACTCATAATAGGATTGCATCTTGAAAATCTAAGATATCTCATTATGAAATATGTAATGGAAGAAGACCTAGTCTTTCATATTTCAATGTGTGGGGGTGTTTAGCATTTTATAGAGTTTTTTATCCTAAAAGAGTTAAAATTGGTCCTAGATCAATTAATGGTGTTTTTGTTGGATATTCAGAAAATAGAAAAGCATATAGAATTATGGATTTAGGATTAACATAATTTTTGAATAAAGGGATGTAGAGTTTTTTGAAAATAAGGTTTTCAAAGATGATGTTAATGAATTGATTCCTCATATCCCTATCTCTTGTACTCCATCTAGTTCAAATATAATAGTAGATAATTATGATGATTCTCAAGTTTAACCTTAACGGAGTACAAGAATTATGAAAGATAAACATATACAGCAAGATATTATTTATCCTGATTCAATATTTTTTCTTGTTGAAGGTGATCAAAACAATCAACTTCTGAATAAGTATAATATGATTTTTATATAGAAGTTGACCCAAAGACTTATAATGAGTCCATGTCTTCTACAGATGTTTCTTTTTGGAAGGAAGAAATTAGTGATGAATTGGATTAAATTATAGGGAATAATACTTGGGTTATTATGGATTTATCAAAAGGTTCAAAACCTATTGGTAGTAAATGGGTATTTAGAATGAAATATGTTTCTAATGGTAACATTCAAGATTTTAAAGCTAGATTGGTTGCCAAAGGTTTTATACAAAAAGGAGTGATTGATTATTTTGATACATATTTCCCTGTAGCAGGAATTACTTCAATAAGAATATTATTTTCTTTAGATTCAATTACTCATTTATATGTTCATCAAATGGATGTCAAAACTACTTTTTTAAATGTAGAATTAAATGAAGAGATCTACTTGGATCAACAGGAAGGGTTTGTTTTACGAGGTTATGAAAACAAGGTATGTAAACTCGACAAATCTCTTTATGGTCTTAAACAAGCTCCGAAGGAATGGCATGATAAATTTGATTCTATTATTTTATCTAATGGGTTTTCTAATAATAATGAGGATAAATGTGTTTATTCAATGTTTACAAAAGAATATGGAGTTATTGTGTGTTTATATGTGGATGATATGTTAATATTTGGAACCAATCTGATTGGTATAGTCGAGACAAAGAATTACTTATCTTCATATATTTAAAATGAAGGATCATGGAATAGTTGATACTATTATAGGAATTAATGTTATAAAACATAGTGGGGTTATTCATTAAGTTAGTCTCATTACATAGAAATTTTTTTAAATAAATTTGATTTTCTTGGTGTCAAGTATGTAAATACGCCATTTGATTCTAGTGTTAAACATTTTATAAATACGGGTAGATCTGTAGCATAACATGAATTTTCTAGTGTAATCGGTTCTTTAATGTATGTGATGCATTTCATTAGACCCGATATTGCTTTTGCGGTATGCAAAATGAGTAGACATACTATTAATCCATGTTTGGATCATTGGATTTGTATAACAAGAATTTTTGGATACTTAAAAAATACCAAATATTTATGTTTATACGATAATGATTATCCGGCGGTATTGGAAGGATAGATCGATGCAAGTTGGATTACTAGTATTGGTGATGACCAATCAACTTTGGTATGGTTTTTTAATCTTGTATGTTGTGTTGTTTCTTGGACGAGCAATAAACAAACATGTATTTCACATTCGACCATGGTGTCGGAGTTTATCACCTTAGAAACATGTGGAAAAGAAGTTTAATGGATTAGGAATCTATTATAGGATATTAGATTGTTGCCTAGTCTGATGCCTCCAATCTCTATCAGTTGTGATAATGAAGCAATATTATCAAGGGAATATAGTTTCATGTATAAAGGAATGTCTAGAAATATAATTTTGATACATGATTATGTGAGAAAATTGTTACAAGAATGTAACATAACAATTGTCTATGTGAGATCGTGTAAAACCCTTGCAGATCCATTTACAAAATCTCTTCCGAGAGTGGTAATTCGTGCAACTAATAAAGAGATGGAGTTAAAACCCATAGAATAAATCATTTCAGTAATGGAAACCAAACACTTCCTTAAGGTAGATCCTAATCATAGATGTTAAAGGGTAAAAAAAAGTTACGAAGATGATTGTTGATATAGATATATATAACACCATTTTTGGGGTCAATATCATCTGTTATGACAAGAGGTTGAGTTTTAAACTCTTATAAAAATATTAAAACTCAATGAGTTATGTGTTATAATAACAGAAGCACATTGTAATATTTTTCGTATGTGAACTTAGAAGTGGTGACGCTTCTTACAGGAGTTAATGGGTTTACTCCATAGAGAGTTCCTGAAAATGATATAAGCACATGTCCTTAAAAGCGCTAAAAAATGTGATGTTGGATGACCGTTCATTATATGTATGATTTTTCCAGTTTATCAAAAAGGGTAATATGTTTAATGTTTCGAAAACATATAAATCTGATAAAATTCAATATATTGATACTAAGTAAAGGATAAAATCAAAAGATACCTTTATTATATATAATGAATCGCATATGATCTGGAGAATTAATATTTATGAATAAAAGTGGGGGACTGTTATATATTTTAAATATTTTATTCAAAATATGTTATTTTTATAATTTTATTCAAATTATTTTTTAAAATAAATAGAGTGTTTTTTCAAAATTTAACTGGTGTGTCTCTCACCAAGAGTTTTGTATTTTTGGTTGAACCAATGTGTTCTTTGATCAAATGGTGAGATCTAACCGGTGTGTCCCACAATAAGAGTTGTCCTGTTTCGGTCGAACCAATGTGTTCTTTGACCGAACCGGTGCAATTCTCACAATTTATAATATATAAATAAGAGATGATGAGATCTCTTATGTATTAATTAATTATTCAATCCAAGTAATTCTCTTGAATCGTCCAAACATCATGCAACGATGTAATCAGAAATTGGTGACCTATTTTCCCCGAAACCTTGGTGAAATCCTTGATGGATACTTCCACTGAGAACCCTACACCATCAACGCGGGGGTGGATCAAACCTTTTTGGACAGTGAACCTGATTCATGCATCAAGGTTCTATCTGTCTTCTTTTCTACCAACTTATTTTTCTGACACTCCGTCACCGGATGAAATCAAGACACACCGCCAAGTAGTGTCATCCTGCTACCATAGATAGAGATTGAGACCATGAAGACCCCGCCATTGATGGAGTCTTCCATACCACACCTGGAGAATACGAACAAGCTTCCCCACTCTTTGCAACAAGATTGGGGTAAGAAGTAAATGATTTTTAAAAAAGGAAAGATAAAAAATGAACAAACAAATAAATATAATATAATATATAATAATTATAATATATAACTATTATAATATAAATAAATAAATAAGTTATAAAATAAAACATAAGATAAAATATTTAGATTTATTAAAACTAAAATAATAATTTATAAATAAAATAAATTATTAATGAAAATAAATAAATTTAAATTGACACTTTAATTATTACATAACATCTTAAATAGAATAATTATAGTAATTAAATTAATAATAATAATCTTATTTAAGAATAAAATTAATTTTTATCAACTAATTTTTATTAAGACTTATATTAATAAAATAATCAAATAAATAATATTGAAATAAAAACAGATTACTTTTTAAAATAAATTAATAACTATAATAATTATATTTAATACAAGTAAATGATAATTATTAACTAAAGTATTTATTAAATAACTTTAATTAACTATTTGATAAGTAATATAAAATTAATATAAAAAATAACTATAATATTTAAAATGATGGTCTTCCAGTTTTTAAGTATTTTATTTTGTCTTAAATGTGCCGATCCATAGTAGAGACATAAATACATCTAGGTTCACACCAATAATCCATCAAGGAGTTATTTATAAGGGGTATTCTAAAATGATGTGTATTATATGAATTAGTACATGTGTGGAGTGCACAACAAGAGGACAAGTCTTTGTTGGTGGAAAGTGGTGGTGACAAAGAGTTTATGGCAGCAACATACCAAAGCAGTGCAGCAGACAATATTTATTTGGGGGGTGGAGGCAAATAAATCGATCAAGGATCATAATCCAGATGTTCTACAACTTCTCTAATATTGGATCAGATCCTTTGAGGAGTTTCTAAACACTTTGTGGGAATCCCTGGAGTCGAAGGAGCCCGAAATAATAGCATCATTCTAGAAGTACTTCATCCCTCATGTTTGAAATTTTTTACACTTTTCTAGTATGTTTTCATTTGATGCAATGATAATGAACTTGATTTCTAGTTTGATCTTTGAGTGTGGGGAATTACTACTTATAATGGATATCTATTCTACCTTTTCACTTAATATTTTTTTAATGTATTTAGAATTGATCGGTGAGATATATTCTGAATTTATTTAGCTACATCATTCCACTTGCACTTATTTTCAGAACTCCAAGATAATTCTACAAGTTTGATTGAGGATAAAACTTCTATATCTTTTAAATCAAAATTACAACTACATAACTAATGTCATGTTTGTTCTTTTGTACTTTATAAATCAAAACATTCACAGTTGAAATCTCTCGAAGTGGTGAACTCTGAGATTGATCATATTGTGCGGCATAAATATAGGAAAGGGTAGTAAGTAATTTTTTTACAGTGGTATACTTCAACCACTATTAATTGAATAGGAATCCTTTTGAATCTAGTATAATAATGTTTTTCTAGGGATATATTTCTCATGATTGTTTATTTATCAGCATTTTTAATTTCTATTACTCTATCCCTTTGAAATTATCCATAATAAAATATTGATTAGAAAGAAAACAAGCAAAAAATGTTTGATGACTTACTACATAAAAAAAATTATTAACTAAAAAAAAAGAATGTGTATCCCATCAATGCTAACAACAGTTGGGGTTTTTTATGAAAATTATAATTCTTTGGTCAATTTTTCCTTCCCTATGGGTTTGACCATTATCTCTACTATATAGTTCATTGTAGGAAAACATAAATTCTAAACATTGACTCAATTTCAAGGATGGTTGTGTCATGTTTCGACACCATTTTTAGGGATGGTATGAGCCATTAATTTTCTAAAAAAACTAAATAATCACATATTAAAAATCTAAACAAATTGAAAAATTGAAAACATTAAAAAAAATATACTTTATTTCGTGATAAATTTATACTTTTATCTTTACTCTGTCATTAATGTTATTATTCATTGTAATTAATTTCCTCCTTTATCACTTTCCATGAACAGAAGAACCTATCATGTTAGAATATAGCCTTTTCACCCTAAACATGACAAACTCCTTACTACTCTTGGGATGAAAAAGAAAATAGAAATGGAAAATTTAGATGAGAGAGTTCCTACTCTAAACAATAATGAAAACATAGTGAAGTAGTTACCTATTCTAGGACTCACATAGAATGAACTGGGGATGATATTTTTTTCTTTTCCCTTAATGATAATTCAAGGAACTAGTTTCTGAGCCAATATGAAAACATTTTCGAGAACTTGGATCAAGTGTATGACGAATTCATAATGATTTTTTTTCCCAAAGTATGAAAGGTGAACTGATAACTACTATAACTAGTTTTTATCAATAGGATGGATAATCTATCCATAATTCATGGGATCGATTCAGGGATCTTCATAGTTACTTCACCCATAATCTACTCTCATCCCACATTCTCAAGGACACCTTTTATGAACGGTGTTCATCCTCTAGGAATAATCTAGTAGATCAGGCAGCTGGGGGAAATTACAATGACAATACTGATGAAGAACTATGAAAATTTGTTAACAACATTTCCATGAAATCTAAACATAAGAATTCTAGAACAAAAATAGTAAATAGAAATCAGAATACTAGATCAATGAAAGAAACTCAAGCCCAACTTTCTGAAATCACCAACCAACAACAATCTTTAATTAACTATAACTCTAAGAAAACTTCTCACCAACTTGGCTATCAAAACACCAAAAAATATTTAAGAGAACAATTTTCACAATGTGTAATGTTTGGGCACACAGAGAACTACTGTCATAACATTGATATGCCTGCCAAATAACATGAAAATTTTAAATTTGTCAATTATGGCCCTAAAATTCCACCTAAGGATGATCTTTTATCAAACAATAACAATCAATGATAAAGGAACCATCCAAATCTGTCTTGGATTGATCATGGCCTAATTAAACAATCCACTACCATAAATTACTCTAACCAACCAAGACAAAATTTTCAAAATCAATAAAGGGGTGACTCTTAAAATGCACAAGGAATCAATGATAATCATATGTGTCCTAATCTTGATCTAATTTTGAACAAAATTACCTCTCAAGAGGAAAGATACATGACTCATCTAACCAAACATCAAAATAAATATGAGTCAGATAAAATGAAAAATGATTTTAGAATGTAGAATATGGAAACACAGCTAGGACAACATTCTAGAGATTTGAATACTAGTGAAAAGGTAGGAATCATAGTACAAATTAACTAATAATAGGGATAACATCATGGATGTTGTTATAAAAAGTGGGATAAATACACAAACTGTTACTGAAAAAACTCATGAAAAATGCCCAAAATGAAAATATATATGTAACTTGTAACGAAAATTTTCTTTGTACACAATTTGGAAATTCACAAAAAGGTCATGAAAATGAAGAGAATTTGAAAATTTCACCTTGAACCCAGGATGAAAATTCATCATAAAATCAAAAGAATAAAGGAATAGAAAAAGTGTGGAAGAGGTGAGGGATATTCCCATGGTTCATAAAAAAAAATTCCCCACCCATCCCTTTCCATGAGAAGTCGAAACCACAAAGTAACACCAAGTATAAACTTCATCAGTTCCACGGGCTCCTTACCAAACTGCAATTAAACATTCTTTTCATTAAATCCGTAATTAAAATCCGATCTTTCTTGAAATAAATTAAGATGAATTTTTAAAATAACAATACCCTGGATGAAGTTTCTACCTACAGCCTCACTGATGAGTTTGGTGATTAACTTCAAAAGAAAATCCCACCAGAATTGAAAGGCCCTTGTAATTTTTTATTCCTTTTACCCTAAAAAATTCTGACCAGCATAATTATTTTTGTGAATTTCGTGCTACCATCAATCTGCTTTCATAGTCATTAATTTGAAAGTTGAAGTCGGGTGACCATTAACCCACCACATTCATACTACAGTTAGCTAATTGATCATTCACACATCGTGTGGGGAGGGTAGATGATTTCTTTGTTAGGTTTGGGAAATAGTTTCTGCCTACATACCTTTTAGTCATGGATATGGAGTCTGATCAAGATGTTCCCATTATCTTGTGTAGGCCCTTTTTCCATAGGTGGTGTTCTTAATTATGTCTCTAAGGGTCAATTGATCTTTAAAACCGGTGAACAAAAAGAAGTGTTTAATGTGTTTAAAAATGTTAGAGGATTAAATTTTTCAGAAAACTATTCAATGGTAGAGTCTTTAGAAGATGAAAACTCAATTGATAACTCTTAAGAATTAGAAAAAAAAAATTATGTTGATGAAGTCAATTTTGAAAGTGAAATTTTTGTTGAACCTATCCCAGATGTCAAAAAAACTGCTCAAACATTGTATTTGGAAAATTTTCTAGATCTGGATAGCTATCCAGTTTTTCTGTAGGAGAGTCCTCTATTTTTAAAGTTAAGAGTTTTTTGAGTGATATTGGGGGTGAATCTGTTGTAACCAAAAAAACTAAACCCTTTTATGATGTAGAGTAAGATCTTTTGAGATAACTAGATGTTTTTTATTTGATTAATTTGTTAAATTCATATATGGAAAATCTGGACAGTATGTTGTCCAATTTGGATAGAAACACTGTAAATTATGAATCTGAGATAGAAATAGGAAATATTTTCCTGGTAAAATCTCATTTTAATATATATATTGAAGGCCTTGGACTTCCTAGGCATAATATTCTTCCGTTGAGTGTAGAATCACCCACTCATGAACTTAAAACAAACCATACTCATTTTAAATATTTATTTTTTGGTGAGAATTACACTTTTCCTGTCATAATTTCTACTGAGATTCACAAAAATCAAGAAAATTGATTGCTAAATATTTTGAATAAGTTTAAATCTTCTATAGGATAGACCATAGCTGAAATCATATGTATTAGTCCCTCGGTCTGCATGAATAAAATTCCTATGGAGCTAAACCATAAGCCTATGGTAAAATGTCAAAGATGTTTAAATCCAAACATGAAAGAATTTGTGAGATATGAATTATTCAAGATGTTGGACACTTGTATCATATATCCCATTTTTTTAGTGCTTGGGACATCCCTTTATAGGGTTTCTCTAAGAATGGAGGTTTCACTATTGTCAAAAGTGAAAACAATTAAGATATCCAAGTTAGTAAAGCCATAAAATTGAGAGCCTACATAGATTATAGGAAGCTTAATGTAGCCACTATGAAAGACCATTTTCCAATGAACATTCTTTAATATATGCTTAAAAGGATTGCTGGAAATGAATTTTTCTGTTTCTTAGATGGTTATTCTAGTTACAATGATATTCTCGTTGCTCTAGAAGATCGGGAAAAAGACAACTTTCACATGCCCCGTTGGGAAATTTTATTACCATAGGATACCCTTTGGGTATTGTGGAACTCCTTATACCTTTAAAAGGTGTATGACGGAAATCATTTTAGACATGATTGAAATAATCATTGAGGTTTAATTGATGATATCTTCATTGTGGGTATTAATTTTGATACTTGTATTTGGAATCTTGAGTTAGTTTCATAAAGATGAATTGAAACCAACCTTGTTCTTGTAGGATCGAATTTGTAAATGTATATGTATATTATATGGAACAATACAAGAGGGGGGGTGAATTTATGTTTAAAAACATTGTGTTTAAACACTTAAGAGATTAGTTTAAAAGATCTTAGACTAAAACAACTCAAGAAACCACAATTGTATTGAATATAAAGGTATGATATAATGTAATAGTATTATAAAAGTAAAGTAATTGTATTCAAGATGAATAAAATAATCAGAGTAAAACACGTTTGAGAGATTCTACCATAAAGTGTATAGAATCTTTTAATACAATATGTAATAGAATAATAGTAATTTTAACAATTACAATTGAATGTGTAATGAAGAAAGAAAACAATAAAAATTTCTTTCTAATACAAACAACAGCGGAAAATAAAAGTATTACAATTCTTTTAACCCAAAGAGAAGGGTTATCCATTCACCTTGGATAAGAGGTCTGTCTTACCACCACCTTGGTAAGCCCTCGATATGATGATCACTTCCTCTGTCTGCCTATCCCCGACAGCCCTCGATACGATGATCAGAACTTCTCTCTACCTATCCCCAGAAGCCCTCGATACAATGATCAGAACATATATCTTCCTATCCTTACTAGCCATCGATACGATGATCGGAATGTCTGTCTGCCTATACTTGGTAGCCCTCAATTTTGTAGGTAATTGGAACCTCTGTCTTTCAATCACATCAAAGCCCTCGATACGATGTTCGATCACACAAAGCACAATGTTTGAGATAAGTAACACCGTCCCTCTCTAGAACTAGATAGAAGCAAGTTATCACCATTCTAATTTCTCAGTTTCAAATGAACTCATATTTATAGGCCTCATGTTACAACGGTCACATTTCTTCCAACGGTCATATATCTCTGAAAAACTCGGAGGGACTTGGACACCTGGCATTATAAAGGTCATATTGAAATAGAAAGTACGACATCATTTTTGATTAGTTTATAACTAACTCAATGACATCGTATTGGTGAAAAAAAAAGATATATGAACATGACAATCAAGAGTATGATTAATATGAAACATGTGTTTTTGACAAAGTACCAAGACAAGAAAGTAATGAAAGTATGAGTATTATAAGTATTACCCAATGTAATGTATTGATATGATACAAATTAAGATGATAAAAAGTGAGTACAAATGATAAAGTCAGTATGATACGATTGAAAGAGTCAGTATGAAAAATTATAGTCAGTACAATCAATATGGTCAGTACAATCAGCATGGTCAGTACGATCAGTATGGTCAGTATGATCAGAATGGTCAGTATAATAATCATGCTCAGTATGATCAGCATGGTCAGTACGATCATCATGGTCAGTATGATCAGCATGATTAGTACGATCAGCATAGTCAGTATGATTAGTATGGTCAGTACGATCAGCATGCTCAGTACGATCAGCATGATCACTATGATCAGCATGGTAAAACACATTTGTGATTTCCAAAACAAGATATAGAAGTCGAAAGAAGTATTTTGACTAAATAGTTATTAATTATGAAAAGAGTCAATTCATGGTCACAAGAGGGTATTTTTCTTGGTCATAAATTGTCAAAGAGAGGTTTGAAAGTTGATACTACTAATGTTGAAGTCATTCCAAAATGACCACCTACTAAAAATGTAAATGTTATTTGTAGTTTCTTAGAGCATGCTGGTTTCTACTAGAGGTTCATAAAATACTTCTCAAAAATCACTAAGCCCTTGTGTTCACTCCTTTTCAAGTATGCACCTTTAAAAATTGATGAAAACTATTTAAAATCATTTAATCTTCTAAAATATAAACTCAACACATCACCTATTATAGTTTCACCGAATTGGAAACTACCTTTTGAACTTATGTGTGATGGAAGTGAAAAGGTTTTTGGTGTTTTCCTTGGACATATGAGAGATAAGAAGTTAAATGTGCATTATTATGATAGTATACTAATAGATATGGACCAAATGAATTATAACCCAACTGAAAAGGACTTTCTACTTGTATTTTATCTCAAGATAAATTAGGACAATATTTTTTTTGGCTCAAAGGTCATCATATTTACTACTCATCATGGTTTGATGTACTTGTTAATAGAGAATGAAACAAAACCCATGCTTATTAGATGGATTGTTTTATTTCCAGAGTTTGATTTAGAGATTAGGGATAAGTATTGTGATTAAATTTTATTTAAAGATCATATATCTAGGCTCCCCCATACACAATTTGAAGATCCAAGAGAGATAAATTTTTCCTTCACTAAAGAAAAGTTTACCACTGTGTCAAACAAGAAATCTTCTTGGTATGGATATTTATCCAAATTCCAAGAAGCAGTTGTCTTTCCAAAAAATATTTCCAATAACCAAACAAATACATTAATTTTTAAGCATAAATACAATCTGCGGGATGATACCCTCATGTTTAAAATATGTGCAAGTTGTATATTTAGGAGGTGTGTGACGGAGGATGAGGTGATGTCTATTCTTTAGTGTTTTCACACCCCACCTTAGAGAGGCCACCATGATGATGAAAGGACATATCATAATGTCCTAAAATCTATTTTCAAATGGACCACCCTTTTTAAGGATGTTAGGTGTTTTGTAGTTGGTTATGATAGGTGTCACAGGTTAGGTAATGTTGGTAGGAAACAAGATTTACCACAAAAAGGTATTTTAGAAGTTGAAATTTTTGATTTCTGGGGTTTAGATTTCATGGGTCCATTTCTATCATCTCATGGGAATGAGTTCATTTTATTTGTTTTAGATTATGTGTCAATGTGGGTTGAGATAGTTGCATTTCCCAACAATCAAGCCAACTCTGTAATAAAAAATTTCAAATATAACTTATTTTCAATATTTAGAATCCCATAATCCATCACTACTGATAATGGAACACATTTTAAAAACTAAAATTTTATTTTATTGATGGAAAAATACGTTTATTTTCATAAAAAATGTACTCCTTATCATCCACCGTCCATTGGAAAGATGGTAATTTCAAATAGAGATCTGAAACAAATACTTGAGAAAACTATGTCAAATTCTAGGAAGGACTGCTATCTTAAATTGGATGAAACATTATGTGCATATAGAATTTCTTTCAAGACCCTAATAGGAATGTCTCTATATAGTACTTTTTTGGGATGTGTTTTCATTTCCCTTTGGAGTTGCAACATAACCCTTATTGGGTTAACAAGGCTCTGAACATGTATTTTAAGAGTGCTAGTGAGGGGATATTACTTGAACCAACTGTGTTAAATGAGTTAAGAAGAGAGAGTTATGATAATTCAAGGGTTTACAAATAGTGGACTAAATTTTTTCATCATTATATACTTCAAAACGATGAGTTTAAACCTGGAATGAATGCCCTTCTTTTAAACTCTAGACTCAAAATATTTTCTATAAAATTAAATTCCAAATGGTCTGAACCCTTTATGGTTGTGAGAGTTCTTAAAAATGGAGCTATTAAAATTTTAGGTGAAGAGAATAAACCCATGTTGGTTAAAGGGAAGAGATTAAATCTATATTTTGATGCACAACCGAAGGGATTGGCTGCCTTCACTGTGCTTGAGAACTGATCATGAATTAAGTTTGGATGAAGACTTCCAAACATAGTGCTGTATAAGAGAAAACCCATGGGTCTTTTTTATTTTGTTTGTTACATTTTTATCTTTTAATAATGTTCTTATTTTTTGTCTCTTATATGATTTGTCTCTGCTAGATATTTGTTCTTGTATTTCATGTTCTGATTTTCAAGATTCTATTTTTGGTTTCATGGAGGAGTGTAATTCCATTACTACAAGATTAATGAAAAATACAGTTATAGGTAAGTATCATGATGTTATATTAATTTTGGTTTCATTTTTATAGTCCTTTCTACATTAAATTTTTTATTATTCTAAAAAACATATGCCTGTCACTTTGACGTACAAATTTTTTTTCATGTCCCTCTTGCTGAAAACTCAAATTCATTGATATATTAAAACCACTTCACTCTTGATCTTAATTTTGGGGGGTGCATGCATATTAAAATTTGTTGTATTGTGTCTACTTTAGCCGATATGGTGAATTATCATGACTTTTTCTACAAAAATATTAATCTAGCTGAATCAATTCATTCAAACTTGCTTTCTGCCTTTTCACTATGCACCTATATAAGCTACATGAAACTATTTTAGATTAATTTAAAACATGTGTCAACACAAATGATAATGAATGTCTTTGGATATTGGACCAGCTGTTTAGTTATTGTGGAAAACATACTTGTGAACTTTACTGAGACCCTTTATAAATATCATAAATTTACATAATGGAAAATATTTTTGAACTATTATTGTTAAATTGTCCTTCTCTTCTTTGGACTTCATCTTTGGAGGATAAATTTGGGTTTTACGTGTAGGGAAGGGGGTCAATTCTTGACTGATATAAACATTTCTTATTGAAATCCCAAAAATTCACACTATAACAAAAAAAATCATTAAAAAATTGTTAAAACATTTCAAAATTCTTTCATAGTTTTCCGCTTTACATTGTACCCAATTGGGACATTCCATTGGATGGTGCATTATTATTAGTTAGTAGTTCCTTTGAATCTAAAATGTTTTAGGGTCTATGATTGTTGATTGAACATGTATAGTGGTTTTATGAAAATTTGGTTGGGTATCTACTTTTGAGAGTGATATTAGTTACCTATTACTGGATTTGTGAACTTTACTGTTTTATAAGTAATATAACATTAATTTAAAAAATAACTACAATATTATAAGTATCTTTCTTAGTGTTTTTAACTATTTTATTTTGTCATAACTGTGTAGGCCCATATCGGAGATATAAACATGTCCATATTCACAGCAATCAACCATTGAGGAGTTAGATACAAAGGCTATTCTAATACTACGTGTGTTTAAAGACTCGAAAATTCCAGGTATGTTTTTTTTAATTATTTTGGATTATGATGAGTTTCTAATTATTGACGGTGTGTGATTCCGAAACCTAGTTTGCCTAGAATGAATTTTTGAACTTTTTTAAGGTACGTTCAGCAAACGCACGGGCGACATTTTATATCTTTTTAACCAGTGCTCAGATTAAAAATCTAAGGGCATCTTTGAATCCACAGTGCCAGGATTTGAAAAAGGAAAGCTTCACATTGACCGCAATAGGTCAGGAGAAAAAGTTAGTTTTTGGAATTTTTAAATAAAAGTAAAATAACATATAATTGTTATTTTAATTTTATTTTTCTCCCATAGATGAGAGGTAGTGGTCAGACTGGTGACTGGTCAAGCCATTTAATGTCTTGACACATCAACTACATGACTCCACTATTTTGAATTGAAAGAGGATCATAATTCATTTAATGATTCTCATTAATTCCTCAACACGTTACTCACCTTTCCCCCCTCCTATTTTAAGGGAGCTCGGGGTGGGGTTTTGGCATGACTTCTTCAAACAAGGAATCTCTAGCAAAGTCTTGCAGAAAAATCCACTGACGTAGGATGGAATCTCGGGTGGAAATGGCCTTGGATTGATGAACTTCGATGAATCCATCCAATTTAAACTCTCCTCCCACCGCAACTGCGACACCTCCTATGGATCTCGAGGTAGGGGTTATTATTTAATTTAAGAAATTCTCTCGATTCATTTCCTCGTTCTTGTTTATAACGGTGGATATTGCAGTGTATTCAAATGAGGTTTATTTATTAATGATGAATTGAATAATATTTTGTTTTTTATAATAATAACACAGAGGGGATGGGCCAAATGACCAAGGCCCGAACCCTCACTTGCATGTTTTTCATTGTGTTCTTCGGGGACAGTTTTCCCAATTTGATAGAAACGTGAGACACAGGGTCATGTTATGATGGTGGCAGAATGGTAGGCCCATAGGTGTATATGGGAGTGTATGTGTAGCCCTATGGCATCGACAAAGCCCTGTGAAAATTCTGTGGGCGCTGGGGACCGGCGCTGTCGAGCGATAGTGGAAGCTGGCATCGTCCAGGCATGGAGGAAGTAGGTGGTGCGCCGTCATTCACCGTGGAGTGGAGTCGCAACATCATTTCATGGTTGCTGTAGAAGGCGGTCGACCCTCGTTTGGCCGCGGAGGCGGAGGAGGTGCACGGTCGGGTCGTCGCGCGCTGCACTGAAGGATGTGGTGACTTCATAGCCCTAGCAGAGCTGGTAAGGTACCCGCCACTACGGGTTCTAGGACTGATGAGGCAGCGTCGCCTGGAACCACAAATAAAGGAGTCAAATAGATCCTATGATCCATTCAAGTACGAAAACCTACACGGGACGCACCAGCAGGCTGTGCCGTGTCGCACTATGGGACACGCCCAGCCGAAGGGCCGAGCCGTTTCACAACCCAATGGGTTGAGCCCACCGCAGACCAACCCAACCAGGACAGCCCATGCCGGTTTCGGTAGGACCGGGTCAGGTTGGCCCATACCGGGTTGGGTCGGCCCCTACTCGGTCGTACCGGACCCAGACCCCTCTCAAGCTCAGAAACACTTAAGGTGATATATCTTGCGAATCAGATGTCTGTTTGATGAAATGTATATGGAGCTGGGATCCTTGGAGAGAGATGATCCTTTTGAGATACTCCACGGGAGTTTCAGAGAATGTGGGAGTATGGATATGATGGATCGACTCTGAATCCAATCAGGCTTTCTACACTAAAATGCCATTAACATACATATCGGTCATCCAATTGCATTAGAACCCTTATGACGTGAAGGATCATCGGGATACTTCTTCTTGCGACTCAGTTCCAGTTTATATATGACGGATTGATTGAGGAACAATTCTCTCGGAATCAAGCGTATTATGAGTTGGAATCTAGTGGATGGCAGTCAGGTGGAGGTTGGAGACAGATCATATGGAGGTTACTACTGAGCGATCCTATGTGGGTCAGTGACATAACGATCTAGTTTGGGTAAGATCGTGTGTGGTTCAGTGCCCAGTGATCCTATGTGGGTCATCGCATAATGATCTTTTGTGGGTCAAATACTGTGTGGGTCAGTGGGGGTTAGTACCTATCGATCCTTGGTGGATCAGATCTTGTGTGGTTCAGTAGGGGTTAGTACCCATCGATTCTGGGTGGATCAGATCAAGTGTGGGTCAGCGGGGGTTATTACCTATCAATCTTGAGTGGGTCAGACTCCGTATGGTCAGTAGTAGTGCATCTAGTCAGACTAATATGATATAGCTTTTCGACTAATCATTTGTGCTTCTTTGTTTTACTTATACCCGGTTTGACCTGTGTCTATTTCTTTGTGCTTTGTGATTGAGATTATTTTTTTGGTTTTCCTTTTTGTAATTTAGTGAAACCGTCAGGGGTATCAGGCTCCTGACTGGGTATTGTTATTCTCACCCCTGTAAAGACTTCTCCCGCTTCTTGTTTTGTCTTGTGTTTATGACGAGAAGCTCGGATGAGACTGTAGGAGCCAAGACCAGGCAGTACATGGAGGTGACATATGACATGGAGAGTTGTGGAGACATGATTTACCTAGAATTCAGGTAGGGTCCTTGTTGTATGATCAAATGAGCTATAATCGTTTTTGAGTTTTAGTTATTCCCTTTTCAGTTATACTTGTATTCTGACCTCGTTACTTTCAGTACATACCTTTACTACTTCTATTTTACTTCGTGGTTGCATCTTTTTGGGTTCATGGATTTGGGTGTTTATACAGGTTTGAATGCAAGGCCTTCCCGTTTTAGGGATACGCGTTTCCAGTGCTAGTCACCAACCCTTGGGCTATGGAAGGCGAGCTTGGGATGGTCATGGGATGGGCCCCCGAGGGGTGGGTCATGACAATGTGGTATCAGATGAGTAGATTATACCGAATAACTAGGACTATAATCTTTTCAATAGAGCAATAGTGATTAGTGTTTTTAGTGTGGTTTTTAGTTTAGGGTGTCCAGTGTTGGTGCGACGACCATTGTATCCATACACCAGGACCCTAAATTCTGATTTTCAACTTGATGCATGAAAACATTGATTCCATGTATTTTGGAAATGTTTTTATTTGATCTACTTTGATTTAGCTCACCAGGTATAACTTTTTGGCCATGGTGCAAATGTTTTTTATCATGATGCTTCCACGTAGATAACCATCGAGGATTCCCAAGAGAGTACACGATGACGGCCCACCGAGCAGCGAGACATTGGTACATGGCCCTCTTACTATGGGGGCACATTTGGGTGGTGCACCACCACCACCACCACCTGTTGGGTAGTAGATGCCTACAACCCCACCAGCAGACCATGCGCACCAATTGAGCACATTTCATGAGTTTCAATGACATAGGCCTCTAATTTTTCGAGGTGACACAGATCCCTAGGCAGCTGAGGACAGGCTGGAGGCTGTGGCGAGTGTTTTTCATTTGTTTGAGACACTAGTAGAGACGATGGTTATCTTATCTGCTAGCCATTTACAAGACATTTCCAGGAGATAGTGGAGCCCGACTCTCTAGACACCTGACAAGGAGACCCTTTCCAGGATGGACTTTGAGAGCCTCTTCATGCCAGAGTTTGTTCTAGTGTCACTACACTTAGTTGGCATCCAAGAGATTCTACACTTATAGCAAGGAAGCTTATCAGTGGCCCAATACCTGGAAAGATTCAACGGCCTCTCTCGCTACTCCAAAGACAAGTTACGAGACCAATTATTTAGGGCCCAAACCTTTGAGGGGGGTCTCCGGGGAGATATTAGAGTGTCAATGTTATCGCTGATTATCGCGACACAGGCTGACATGCTCGAGAAAGCATTATGGGTGGAGAGATTCATAGGTGAGCACCCACCGATGGTGAGATCCACCACTGGACGACAGGTACCTGAGACATCTGCAACTGGTAGTATACATATGACACAGAGGTCCAAGAAAGCCAGACCCACTAGTAGATGTCCTCGGGATGCATGGTCAGAGGTTCAGAGCTCGCGAAGGAGAGAAGGTCATCAGGGAGGCATATTGTGCTTCACGTGTGGCGGGCAGGGCCACATGGCATGGGATAGCACGACCGACCGTACCGATGATTAATAGATGGTTGAGGGACTACCAAGGAAGAGGCAGAGGCCTGAGTGAGCAGGTCCATAGGGCGGTAGACGAGGCAGAAGAGCAGGTCGTGCAGTAGGGGTTGGGCGGCGATTTTAGGTTCTACCACCACCACCACCACCACCAGGAGGTCCAACATGACCATAGGGATCAGGTGTATAGGTGATATCATAGCTTCCGGAAGCTAAGGCCTACGACCACAGTGCCCCAGAGATGATTATAGGTATGACTTGTGTCTATTACCGCATAGATGCAGTACTTATAGAAATAGGTTCTAGTCACTCTTTCATTACCACGACATTCATTCAGAGCATGGAGATTACGATGGATTCGTTGGCTCGATCCTTGAAATTAGAGACTCCTATGGTAGAAGATTCAATGATTACACAATGGTTTAAGAAGTTTGATCTAACTCTAGGATGTGGGAGCTTCGGCTAGGATCTCCTAGTAGTATAGTCAAGGCCTTACCATGTCATCTTGGGTATGGACTAGCTATCCAAAGTCCATGCTCAGATCGACTATTTTAGGTACAAATTGTGGTGTGTCTGTGAGGATGAGATCATGTTTACCTTCACCGACGAGAAGGGAACCTTTGTAGCACATGATGGAAAAACTCAGAGGATAATGTAACTGATCACACATTTGTTAGATTTCCTCACCCTCAGAGTAGTTGATGTGAGGAGTCTGAGTTATCCTTTTGTGGTGGACAAGTATGTTGATGTCTTCCCTAATGATGTTCTGGGACTACCTCCTCAAAGATAGGCAGACATTCACATTGACATTTCCTCTTGGACGCCGCCGATATCTACACCCTCATATTGGATGACTCCCGTGGAGCTTTATGTGATGAGGGTATAGTTGGAGAACTTTCATAGAATGGGGTTCATTAGGCCCAATGTTTCTCTATAGGAATCCCCAATCTAGCTCACCAAGAAGGTAGATATGAGCTTTAGGCCTTCTGTGGACTATTGGCGCCTGAACCAGGTGACCATGAAAAACAAGTATCCACTCCTATGGATCGATGATATCTTCATCCAAATAAAGGGAGCTTGATGGTTTTCGAAGATAGACCTCAGATCAGGATATCATCAGCTCGGAGTATGGGATTAGGACAGACAAAAGGCAACATTCAGATGTCGGTATTGCCATTACATGTTCTTTGTGATGCCTTTCGACATGACCAATGCTCCATTAGTATTCATGGGGCTCATGAACCGGATCTTCTAGCCATACCTCAATCACTTTTATGTGGTCTTTATTGATGACATCTAGATATACTCTTCGTCATAGGAGGGGCACCGTTTGAGGGTTCATGTCCATGTATTCTTTTAATAAAATGATGACATGTCTAAGGGTGTAATCTTCACATGATGAATGTAAAAAAATTTCTTGTTCAAGGGTCATCACAGGATTTAATATAACATGTACATGGTTCTATTCAAAATATGATGGACATGTCATGATGTATCCACATGATCTATTAGACATACCTGAGAACTATCACATGAACAAGTTGCCATGTCTGGAGTTCATTACATGATTTGGATGAAATGCCAATAGGACTATCTTATTATCCAAGATGATTTGTCCATAAGGCATACCATGATCTAACTAACATGTCTATGGGTCATTTGTTGACATTTTAGAATATATTTGAGTGAGATTTCGTGATATGTCCAATACTCATCGCTTTATCTAGATAACATGGAAAGAGAACATCATGTAAAACTAACTAACATGTATAATGGACATCGCATGATCAATGAATAGTTAACATAATGCACATGTCTTCCCCTCATGAAATTCATTGTGTCTTCTTTATCATAAAGATTCATTAATCAATTGAATATATCTTATAACTAACTTAATGTTCGTCGGGTTCTATTCTATTGAGGTTTTTCATGATAAAGTGGAAAAATAAAAACACTATCACATGATCATATCTGCATAGTAGATTCCCTTTTCTTTCTTAATGAGGTGTTCATGAAAAAATCGTACACATACCGAACATTCCATTGAATCAATCGTAATATTTACATAGTGGAAGACTCTAGTGATTGCATATTTTTTCTCTCCGTAATGTCATATTTTTTCTATTCACCCTTATATGTGTATGTTTCTACATCAAGGGAAGGATTTATCATCATCTCCACCCTGAATTAGAACCACGCTGAATAAAACATAAATCTCATTGACTTCCTTGCATTTATTTAAGTATCATCACATCATTCATCTCGCGCAATCCAACCATGCGTTATCTATAGTGTCTTGTTTTTATCGTATAGTAGATAAAAATCATATGATCGATTTTTCATTACTATATTTATTAGATAGAGTTATTGTCAATGATATTTTTCATGATCAAATAAACATGTCTAATGAACTTCATGAGAATGAATTGATATGTCTCTTAGACATCATATGATTGAGTAGGAATGTCAAGGGGCCTTTGAAAGATCATGCCTACATGTCCAAGGCCCTTCTTGGGATCAAGTGGGCCTATATAAATTCCTTCACTTGATTGGTAAACAAATCATGTGAATCTCATAATTCCTTCACATGAAAAATAACATAACACTTATTTACATATAGGTACTATGATTTTTAGATTTTACTTTATAAATCCTATGTTGTTTTCCCATTGACTTCTTATGAGGGAGTTGCATGATCAAAAAAACAAGTATGAGTACATTCACGTGATGAATTTAACATATATAGTGTTCTATGTGTGATGAGGTTAGAATGTACCTAGATAATTTAAAATATCCATGAATTTATCATCTGAACCACATAGGCCATTTACATGAAAATTATCATAGGTCCATTCACATGAATCATCCAACTTTTTTAGGTTTTATTTTATAAATGTCTTAATAAATTTTCATTAATTTGAATGATGTCCTGTTATATGATAATGAGGGATCAACTAAGGGACTTTACATGATCAATAAAACTATCTAATGTTTATTTACAAGATTATGAATACATGTCATAGAATCCTTCAATTACTATCAATAAAACTTGTGAATCATATTACCCCTTCAAGTGTTCTTCATATAGTCATGGGGTTTTAATGACCTAGGTTCCTAATCCCCATATGGCCATGTTTCTACTTTTTAACATTGTTGAGAAAAAATTCTTATTATTTGGGTATTACTTCAATATAAAAATGTTTGATTCTCATATGGATCATTCCACAACAATCATCGAATAATTTTATGATTTATTAATTAATTATCAATGTGCTCAAATCACATTGAAGTTATCATAAAATTGATATAATAGTCTTACCAAATTTCCATTACTAGTTAAAATTCAACAACATTTATTTTTTTAGTTTTCATAATGAAAACATCTTGCATAAGAAAAAATATGTCTGTTATCATTATAATTTTATAAATGTTTGAGTTTTATATAAAAAATAGTGGAAATACATTAATAATAATTTTTTCCCCATTTCATCAAACATACATTGATCACTTCACCCAAATTAACTATTTGACTCAGATGCTACATGATATATATACAGTCAAAAATAAACACATTCCGTGTTATGAATTTTTTTTATATAATTTCATTACATATGAAACCATTTTATCAAGATTAAACAAGGTTAACCAAAAAAGTAAATTCAAATCAGAATACACAGATGATGTGTGATCATAGAAGAGGAAACCAATACTCACATTAAATTGCTACTAGTACATGAATGATTCACTCATTATCTAAGGTTAAATCCATAGTTATTTTTAGTCACTTAATTCTTGATGGGAGATTAAAAAAGGAATATATTGAACCTATTAATTGAAAAGAACTCCATAATTTAATCAAAAAAATAACATAATTGTAGTTCTTTTTTCATTATATTATTTCCTCATTTATATGTTTTTTATCCCTAACAAATATTCTTATTTTACATAGACAAAACTAGATTAGTCTCTCATGTTTTAAACTATTATTCATCTTACTAAACCTGATATGTCAATTATTCATTACTCCTCCAAGATATAAAACTCATATTTTGTTTTTGTATTTTCTTAATTTCATACTTTTAAATTTTTAATTTTCCAATCCCTATGAATTATTCTTGTATCATTTAATATTTTAAAAAAATTCAATCATCGTTGATCAAGTATTTTAGACTACGAAATCCATATAAAACACCATTAAATTTAAGAGGTATTTTAATTCTGATAATCTCACATGAAACCACAATATCAAATTGTGATATAAAAATATATATCATTGTTCACCATCAAACCTATATATTATGTAGTAACATATCTATTTATAATGTGAACTTTTATAAAAAAGATATTCAAATAATCATGATAAAATGTAACACCATATGATGTTTTGGTATATTTCTCATTAAGAAAATATAGTTTGAATAGTAACATGTTTATATAAAACACCAATCTTAAACAAACTATGTTATACTATTGGAATTTTATAATTAAATTTAAATGTTTACTATATTCCATTAGATCTGAAAGCATGATGAAGAAATAATATATTATAAATAATATTTATAAAATATTCCCAAAATGTAAAAACATTTATTATTTATAGAAATGAATTACAAAATGTTAAATTTGAAAAATAAATCATTATATGATAAAATATGATTTATTTTTAGTATTCTGTTACTTTGTATATTTTATAAATTTATCACCAATGAACATAAATTTTATGAAAATATTTTAAAATTGAATATATACTAAACAATATTCATTCATTGAGAGATTATAATTTTTATTTTTGTAATGATAAAATAAGTTTTTAGTTAAAAGAGTTATATTTTGGAAAACATTTTCTATGTGAACAATTTATTCTTTTCTAAGTACATTAAATTAAATAGTATTAATGAGATATATATATTTTATTGAAATAAAATGTACACATTAAAATATATTTACATTCATTTTTTTATGACAATGAATGATGTTAGTGTTATATTTCTCATTAAAAATACAATTGAAATAAAAAAGGGTACTATACATTTTTGGAAAGGGTATTAGAAATAATTCATACCATATATAGTAATTTAAACAAGTAAAATTGATTACATATTTAAAACATATTAAATAATATTATGTAACATGTAAAAATTAAATTTAGGCAATAATTAATAGTTACTTTGGTAACAATCTTATTACACCATCAACGAATAACAGATTAAAAAGTTGTCTTAACATTTGTCATAATATTTAAAATATCACAAAAAAATTACATAATTTTATTTTATGGTTTTATTTAGGCCATAAAATTATTAGATTTGTTATTTCAAATTTTTTTTCTACTATTTTTTAAGACATATATTATACAATAATGTTTCAAGTATTTATTACTTTTCTAATAGCCCCACTTATACAAGGGGACCACCACTTCTCACTTCTACAAACTAATTGATTACATTATCTCAAAAACTATATACCCAAATAACCTCTCCAAATTAATCAAAATGACCATGTAGTGATAGTAATTTGAAAAAAACAATATAAGAATAATTATAGTTATTCTCAAAGGAGGATACCTAAAGAAAATGTATATTTTCTTACTGAAAATTTTCATTTTTATTTCACATTAAACATCTTAAAAATTAATAATTAATATTAATGTAGCAGTATCATTACAATTCATAAATGTTTTTTTTCTAATGATATAACCATTTTTTATATCCTTATAATCTATTGGGAAATTAAAACACAACCCATACGTTTTTATGCACTACCATATATATTTAGAGATGAATTTCATGTTTCATTACCATATCTCATGTAATTATACATAAATAATTTCAATTTATAAATTTTATTTTATTAAATAATTATGATTTTACATATATAAGATAGTATCTACCATTATAACCATTTATACCTTTGAAATTGTTCATATTCCATGTGTGTATGGGTGAGTAACCACATTCAGGAGCCTATGTGATTCATTATTCATTTGGAAACTAAACATAATGTAAAAAATAAATATTTAATTAATATATGTGATTTTTATTATATAATTATTGTTGGACTCACCTATTTTGATAATGCCATATCATGTTTAAATATTGATCATGATATATTAAGTCAGTTACTAATCTTTTTAATCTACATTTATAATTATATTATCCTAAATAATGTACACTCTTATGTCTCATGACCTTGCTGCATCAAATTACTATTTTCATATATCTAAATGTATGATCATTGTTAAAGGATAATTGTAAGAGCCTTCTATTCAAGGTCACCGTTATAACTCACTTTTACACGAATTCACTGATCATACAAGATTATTGTCACATGTTCACTACAATGACAATGCTTCTGTTAGAAGATCACTATCAGACTCTTTCTCAAGTCTTCTGTTGAGAACCTTACTGTTCAAGTATACAGTTGGACACGTCTACCATCTGTAGAAGGCTACCACTGGACAACTCCTACTGTCAAGATAGTCAATTGATGGACATATTTCACTATTAATGAAATTACCTGTTGAGATAAGTCTACCGTTGGGAAGGTCACTGTTGAAGTAGTCTGATGCTAAAAATCTTCTGTTAGAAGATTACTATTGGAGTCTACCGCTGATCAGGCCTACTGATGAAGCTCACAGTTGAATTGCCTACTGATGAAGTCCACTGATGCGGAGCTACTATTACATAGAGTAGAAGCTATCATTACAATCCTATAGTCAGAGAGCCTACCGATGACGTCCTTAGTCGTAGAGGCTACCATTGAAGTCTACCATGTGACATGTATCTGCTACCAGTCTAATGATATTTTATTCTTTTCTTTATCAATTTTATTAATACTATTATAACGGTCATGTCTGGTAAAATTAATACACCTGACATTATTTAATGTTATTTTTAGGCATATCAAGAAATAGTATGATGTACGATGAAGACCACACATGGTTGAATCATTTCTCTTGTCGGCCCCTGCTGAACCAAATGAGAAAAAGCTGGACTGGAAAAGAGTATATATATAAGAGAGAGACATTCAGAGCAGCCCGTCCAATACATACAGAAACAAGAAAAGTGGTGTGGATATATTTAATGTACACAGAACACTCATAAGAGAGAACCATACATAATCTCAACAAGAACCCTCAAGCACTCATTCAGAAGAACACAGAGCTTCAAAAGGATCAATTTAAAGAATGTCCCTCATGCTGTCGTGGTGTGCTGTAAAGATCTTAAAACCCAAGAAGATGATAATCTCTACATCTAGAGGTCATAACCTGAATGTTGTGACTCTTTATTTTGTATTCAACTTGCTGAGAAGAACTAAAACTTCATTTCATTCATTCCAACGAGTCCAGAGCTGATCAGCCAACACAACAGAGTAGTCCAAACTCATTTCTACAATCTTTAGCACTACTGTGTCTGAATACTTTACATTTGTGAGCAGTGTTTATGTGTTACACACACTGACAATTGTTCTTGAACTAAGGGATACTGAAAATCCCCATAAAAATTATCTTTATAGTTTGTTCCCACATATAACTGTGGAAGAAGCCTTGTGTGGATTGGTAGTTTATTTTCCCAACTAGAATTGTGGTAGAGGTTTCAAAACCTGGATAGTTTATGAAAACTGTTGTAAAGCCTGATACAGGTTCTGTATCACTTTTAATATAATTTCTTGGTGGCAGGTGATCACCAAGTGTAGAGGACTATTTCTTGTCTTAATACTGAACCTCTTGTTTAAATTGTTGTGTTCATCCTTCCATTACTCTATTTTACATTTATCTGCTATTCTTATACTTGCAAAGACAAAAATCTGTTTTTACATTCACTCTGATAGTTAGTTCTGGTTTGTGAATATATTTGATTCGTTTAGTAAACTTGCTTCAAAAGTGGAATTAGTTCTCATACTAATTTTAATTAGGAGAAATCAACCTTTGAGAAACCTTTTGAACAATAAGTAACTTATTTCTCTACTACCTTAATTTTCTGGGCCGTTTTTATTTGTGGGAGTTTAATCCTAAAAGTTTGTAACAGAAATTTTAATTGGAACTCAATTCACCCACCTATTTAGTATCCACTCTGACAAACATTTGGTATCAGAGGAAACATAGTTATGTTAAATTTTTTCAAACCCTCTATTTTTCATGCTGTGATTTTTGCTTTATCTTAAATATCTTAAATTTATATTAGTTCTAAATTTTATCTCTTTAATATATTATCTAAAAAGTATTTATGGACAATATACTAGAAGGTGTTTCTACTAACAGTCCACCTATCTTTAATGGTGTGAATTATGCTCAATGGAAAATTAAATTGAAAATTCATTTGGAAAGTATTGGTTTTGATATTTGGTCTGCTATAATATCAGAATATGAGATCCCCAGAACTAATAGATTTACCTGGGATGATTCTACAAAGTCTGAATATAACAATAACTATAAATCAATGAATTCCCTTTACTTCTCCTTCGGAGATGAGGAATTTAATAGATTTTTTTCATGTAAAACACCACATGAAATATGGGACATCTTGGCTGTTTCTCATGAAGGAACAAGCAACGTGAAAGAAATGAGCTTATATACTTATACTATAAAATATGATAATTTTATGATGAGACCTGATGAACCCATTTATGACATGTACCTTATGTTTAATGAGATTTTCAACACCGTGAGTTCACTGGGAAAAGATGTTGTAGATAAGGATAAGATCATGGGAATATTGAGATGTTTTCCAGAATGATGGAGATGCACTTCTGGGTATATTCGAGAGTTATGTGACATCAACAAGATACCTGTTAAGGAGTTGATTGGTAAACTAATGATGTTTGTAGAGGAACTGAAGGTGAACAATGTAGAAGATGATGAACCCACAAGAAAATCTATCGCATTCAAGTCTACTGCTTCAAAGATCAAATACAAGGAGAAAATACATGTACCTAATGAATGTTCAACTAGTGATGATTCAGATTCAGACAGTGATGGAGAAATAAATCAAATATCCAGGAGATTTATAAAGTTCTATAGGAAAGAGTAGTTTTTCAAAAAATCAAACTACAAGGGTACGTATGATCAACAAGGTATGTGGAAAAAGGATTGGATGAAATATGATAAGGAAGATGATATAGTCTGTTATGAATGCAAGAGGAAAGGACACATCAAGGCTGACTGCCCGAAGCTAAAATTCAAAAAGAAATTTGATTGTAAGGACAAAAGGTACAATAAAGACTTGAAATAAACCTGGAGTGCTTTAGAAAATAAAACATGTGAATAAGAAGCTACTGATTCTGAAAAAAATCATGCCATCATGTGCTTCATGACTAGGATATCCAATGTACATGTTTCCCCTATTCAAAATTATTATTATTGGAGAAATAACAGTGATTTACATAATGATATGTCTAAGGATGAACTATTTGAATATTGAAATATACTAGAAGATACCTGCAATGAACTCAAAGATAAATATAAATCTTTAAAGAAACAACTTGCCTTGACCAGTAATATTAAAACAGATCTAAGTGTATAAAAAGAAAACAATTCCCTATTGTTTAATGAGATTACATAGCTCAAATTATCTAATTAAAAATTAAGAAAGGATATTTATAAGTTCACTACTAGTAGTGATAACTTGACAGAGTTTCTAGGAAAACATATTGCTCCAAAATATACAACTGGTCTAGGATATCAGCATGGACAGAGACAAATTAGCAAAACCAAATTTGTTCCAAAATCTAGAAAGTTCGCTACTAATTCTGGATCATCTTTTGAGAAACAATTTTCTAAAGGACTGAACAAAGTATTTATGTCTCAAAATATTTTTGTTGATTTTAGAAAACCTATAAAGCAAACATGGGTTCCCAAAGTTTTATTGGCTAACCTTTCTAGACCCAAGAAGATCTGTGTAATGACCCGTATCTTGACGTACATAGACATTACATTACTTTTGTGGAATACTTAGTACATAAAAAAAACACACACACAAGGATCGTAATAGTTTAGTGTCTTTGGAAACTCGGAATATAATCTTCTAATCGTGGTGAAAGATCTTCAACATTTCCCATAAAGATATTCTTTTTTATATACCTAAAACCTTTCTTTATATCCTGGGAAAAAAGAAAACATTAAGGGGTGAGCTCAAATGTTCAGTAAGGGTAAACAAAAGAAATATCAATCACATCATGTACATAAGCACATAACTTTTTGAAATCTTAACCTGCAAAAGAGATCATAATTTCATAACATGGAATAAATCATAGCAGTGAAATGTAATCACAATAATCATAACATAAAACATGAAACTTTGTGGCATTAACACATAATCATATAGAATCATTTCTTGTTAGTCAAGACTCATTGCCAAGACTATCTTAGTGGACAAAGTCCCTTTCTAAACCGAGTCACCCTCGTTTCAGTCCTGTTTCACTGAACCGGTATAACCTACCATTCCAGCCATGTCTATCTCATGAGATATAAAATATTTACCCAATGCATTGGAGGGAGATATAGGTCCCACCCATGTCATAATGATACCATTCTTATGTGTGCCACAAAATCATAAATCATACATCATTGCATAACCCATGTAATACAAATGGGAATCTTAAACATCATGAAATCATAAATCAATTCAAATAAGATAAATTAATACATAAAAATAATTCCATCACAACATAATAAAATCAATTTAATAATAGGGATAAAAACAGAACCCTATATTATCTTTGATGGAAAAATAATTTTGATAAAACACTTGAATTCCATTCTTGAGGAAAATATCCTTTCTTCTTCAAAAACATTTTTCCTTTCATAACATGTCATAAAACTTTAAACTAAAAGAATTTGATTAAAAATAAACTTGAAAACTTTTAAAGGAATCTTCTTGGAAATAATGTTTTTAAAAATCCATTCATGTCGTATATGTTAAAAAAACATTCTTTGTACTTTTGTCAGAAAAGTCAACAAGTACCTCGTTTGAAAAACGACAAAAGATTCGTTTCATATCTTTTACTAAAAACTCACCAAAGGGTAAAATTGGATTTAAAATTTTTTTTAGGTGGATGGAAATAATATTACATATTGAGGAAACATGGATGTGGATGATAAAATACACCCTAGTAAATTCCAAAGTATAAACAATCTCGGATAAAAATGAGATTCTAATATTTCCCTTACCATAGGTCCGATTTGCTTTGTACGTGTCCGAAGCTCCAGTATAATGGTTTAAATAATGTTATTGGATTATTACAGAATCATACATATTGATATGATATCATATATGGTCATATTCCTATCTTCTTATTAGTAATATTTCATTGTTACTTGTTACTCGGGTCCTTATTGCCTTTTGTTCTTATGCGTGTTTTGTCGAATAAATTCTTATTATTTTCTTTAGGTTATAGAAACCTCATTTCCAGAATGTTTTTAGTGTAATATATATCATATTCATTCAATTCAATTCATTTATATAATCATTATGAAATGAAGATCATGTAGAATGGGTCGCATCACATCATGGAGACGGTATTTCGTACCTACGCACGAGTGATGATATCGTTCCTATGATCGTGGAATTGTATTTAAGTGTATTTATACTATTTCAGTATCAAAATCACTTTATAATAATCATATATAGTTACTCATTACACCATTATACACATCCTTGTAAGGTGATGGTGGAAAATAGATTACACCAAGGCGTGGAGACGGTATTCCGTACGTACGCACGCGCGGTGATTTCATTTTTCCGTAGGATGGATAGAAGGTGAATTAGGGTTGTTTCATATTTATAATAACATATCAGTATGTAAGTAAAAATGATGTTATTACTTTATCATGAAACAACTAAATAAGAATAAGTTGAAGAAGAAAGAAATTGAAAAGATCGGTAATGGATATTACCTCTTCTTTGAAACGCCTCTTTGAATCCTCCACTTAGGGAACTAAGATTGGTCTTTGAAGAAGACCAGGACCTCTAGTATTATTATAGGGAAGTGGAGAAGGGATTTTTTCAGGGGTTGGCTGAGCTTGAGTTCTCAAATTGGTGTGAGGAGGAGGGGGAGGAGGTGCCCTTTTATAAGGGAGGAGAGGGGCACCTTAGGAATATCTCAAAATATTATTTTATATTAAAGTCAAAATCGGTTTATAATGGTTCCAAAGGGTCTTATTTCGAAGCTAAAGTGGGGATGGGTCGAAATCCTATCAACCAATAGGATTTAGACAAGTTTAGGTTATTATTTTATCCTTATCAATTAGATTTAACTTTAAGTTAAATAATTTATCTTTTACCGTGTATTTTTGTTTTCTTACACTATATGGTTAATACACTTACTATAACATGCCAAACGAACCCCAATTTGTTTATTATTAATATATATATATCCTTATCTAAGTTATTTGGCCGAACCGAAGATTTTTAGGAATAAAATAACAATTAATAATATTTTATTTTATTTAAAAACTATTTTGTGTCAATTTTGACACTATTTGATATATGATTTTTGAGAAAGTCATAACAGAATTATATGTTCAAACTAAGTTGATTAAATCAACACTAATATATTATAGTAACCTAGAAAATTAGTGGAATTCATAAAAAGTCTTAAATTACATTTATTTTTGTATTTATAATATCAATTATGTCAATATTTCATTAATAAGATAATTACTTCATCATCGTTGTATCATAAAGAAATTAAATTATTTGATGTCTAAAATTTACAAATAAAATACAATTATGTAGGAAAGCATTTTATATTTCGAATGAATATTTAAAATCGAATTTATCTTATGTATAACCCTATATTAAAAATGTTTTAGTAAATAAACTTTGATTTTAACTCTTTTAACTCTTCTTTGAATTAAATAATAATAAATGTCCTAATCTAATCCAAGTGGGCCTAAATGATAATATTTTACACTTAAGGTTGTTTTTGGTCGAGATACACTTTAGGACATGTGTTAGGGTAATATTAATATCATTTTTACCCTTAATTACCCTATTTACTTTTAACCGTGATAAATAAAAGTAAAAAGTTACTATTCACCAAAAATTATTTTCATCTCATTGAACCACATTTTACTTACTGACATCAACCGTGTCTCTCAGATTTTTGAAATTCCATTCACAGAAGCGGTAAAATTAAGTTTTATGAAAAATTCAGTTTTTTAACTACCACTTAGTAGTTTCACTATTCATCAAAAATTGATGTTTTTCAGAACAATGCCAAAATTTCATCCAAAGCTATATTTCATATTCCGAATTCAAAAATGAAGTCTATTTTACCAAATTCATAACATAGAAGTTGCATTAATTAATTTCATAATTAAATCCCGCTGTTAAAACAAATAGCGTGTTTTTAGGAAACAATATCTATCAATAGATTGACACCTGTTTATGTCTGGTTTAAATATGAAATTACATCCAATGACCAACATTGTATTAAATTGTAAAAATATATTCTAAATATACTTTAAAACCAATCAAATTAATAATTTATCCCTATTAATTATTTCGATGGAAAAAGTTGTTTTTAATAAAAATTTAGTAATTTTCACTATTCATCAAAATATGAAAGTTATCCGAAAATCACCAAAATTTCACCTTAGGCTAAATTCGATACTCCGAATCCAAAAATGAATTCCATTTTGAGATCTAAAATTTCTAACATTTTAAAAGGTGGTTATTACTATTCATAACGGCTAGTTATAATAATATTTTAATAGCATATCGTTGTTTAGTGAAACTCGGTATTGCGTACTACACACGCTATCGAGGAAGGTCACGATTGCATGTAATGCAAGGAAAGTCAAGGATGTGTGTTGTGCAAGCTCCTTTTGTTGTAGCGTACAACACAAGACATTAATGAAATTAAAAAGAATATTTTTCATAAAATATCAGGGTGTTACATTCTACCCCCCATAAAATGAATTTCCCCCTAGAAATTCGTCGGGGTTATAAGTGGTTTACTACTCGAAAGTTTCTTTAATAGAAACCCACATCGTATAAAGGAATATCAAAACCAATCTTTAAAAACAAAACTATGAAGAATTTGAATGCAGTTAAAAAGTTAACACTTTCCACATACCAAAATTTGAAGAATTTGAATTAGAATAAATACTTACTTTATTTTGGTTTACTAGGACAACATTTTTGGTTTTCAAGATCGTTTCCCTAAAGTTGAAGAATTTGAATTAGAATAAATACTTACTTTATTTTGGTACAATCTCACTGTTGTTCGGGCCTTGTACAATTTCCACTTCATCTCTTAAATAAATGAAGTTGAATTTGTTATTCGTGAAGTGTTATAAGATCATGTGATAGAATGACAGGTCATTCCATCTGTCTCAAACAAAAGGTTTGAAAAAGTTATTAAATAATCATAAGTCATTCTATAGTGAGATTAATCATATATGGTTCCTAAAATGGACTTATAATTCATATATCATACTACTTAATATAATAAAACTAGTTTCTACTAAACAGGGACTTTTTGTAGGTCAGTGGTAGGCGATAAAGGCCAGTCGCACTTCGGTTGTGGGTTCGATTCCCATAGCCTTGTCCGACGCGATGGGCTGTCTCCCGTCCTGCAGGTTGTCCTTTTTCTAAAACTATAACATCACATCAATAATATCGAAAAAACTTCTATCCTTAAACAATACTAACTTATGTCCAACATAATCCATTCCAATCTTTAGGCTTATCCATAATACTGCAGTCCACTCTCATAACATAGTGAAAACGATTACCAGAGATTTAATACCATCGTTGATCCCCATATATCATAAGATATGTTTTGTTGGTCACATTCCAAACATTCAAAGTCATTAATCATGTATTCTCTTAAAGAATGAATACCCATTGAACCATAGTGAAAACATGAATGTAGTTAAAAGTTAACACTTTCCACATACCAAAATCCTCAAAATTCTATTTACTCAAACCATGATATCACTTAGTCCTTATATCAATCATGAGCTCATGAATACAATCAAACATCTCATTACCTTCTTATCACTTCATTATGCTCATATCATTTGTTTACCAAAAATGTCTCAATCACTTTTCATGGTTACCGGTACCATAAAATTATTGAAATCGAAAACATAAATATTCCAATATTCCACGATAATATATACAACATTATTTTGTAATCCCATTACATAAATAGTTAATCATTCCACCACATCGTTGTCATATTCAACATCGCCAATAGTGATCGCATGTGACTTCCCTTTGTCCTTTGCCATAAATGGTTGCTCATGTTGATCATCACTAACCCTTGGATTAGGGCATTTATTAGCATAATGCCCCATTTCCTTGCACTTGAAGCATTGAAGTGTTGGTGGTGCGTTCTCTGCAGTGTTTGCTTTATTCACATCATTATAAACCCTTTTTCCATTACTTCGACACTCAGTTGCTCGATGACCTTCTTTTCCACACTTAAAGCATTTTCTAGTCCCTTTAAGACAATCTCCACCATCCTTCTTTCCACACTTTGTGCATAAGGAAACATTCATCTTCTTTTCACCATTATTCTGAGATTTCTCCTTGAACTCCATCTTTCGTTTCTTGTCAAAACCATGAGATGGATATGTAACACCAACTTCCATTTCTACCTTGATAGCACAACGCACAATTTCTTCATAGCTACTGAAGTCTATTATAGCTAATGCCCTTCGAAGACTTTGTTTTATGCCACTGAAAAATCGATCAACTTTACTTTCAAGTTGGATGATAATTCCAGATGCATACCTTGCAAGTCTTGTAAAATTCGCTTCGTATATACCAACATATTCATCATCCTTTTGATTTAGTTCAAGAAAATCCTTCTCCATCTTTGTTCGAAGAATACGAGGGAAGTACTTACTGAAAAACAAGTTCTTGAACTCATCCCATTCCATGGACTCAATTTTATCTCTTGGCCTCGTATTCTTGATAAGATTCCACCATTGATCAGCTTCACCTTCCAAACGATATACTGCTAAGATGACTTTATCATGTTCAGAACATTGAAGAACTAAAAATATCTTTTCAGTGGTACTGATCCATTGTTCAGCAACAAGTGGATCAGAAGTCCCACTGAAAGAAGGTGGACGTTGCCTCATGAAGGACTGAATAGAATACTGTTCCTTTCTCTGATCATTTGGAAGTCCAGAATGATTCATAGCTTGTGTAAGGATAGAAATAAGATTTTTCACTCCATCTCCTATAACATTTGTATGTTCAGGAGGACAATCATTGCATTGTCCATTGCATTGATCAACACGGTTCCTTCGGGTTCCAGCCATCGTCTAAAACCCAAAAAGAATAGTGTGAGTGGAAAAAATCATAATAAAGGGGGAGTAACATCATTATCTAACTTCTTAGGTTAAATTCTATGATCTTTACCGTAGTTATAGGATTGTATCCTATACCTATACTTATCCTTAGGGGTATCCTTAGACATACCTTAGAAATATCTCTAGGGATCTCACTAACGCTTTCGCATCCTAGTTTACAAAGGTTGACTAAACCTTTCCTCTGATACCAACTGTAAAGACCCGTATCTTGACGTACATGGACATTACATTACTTTTGCGGAATACTTAGTACATAAAAAAAACACACACAAGGATCATAATAGTTTAGTGTCTTTGGAAACTCAGAATATAATCTTCTAATCGTGGTGAAAGATCTTCAACATCTCCCATAAAGATCTTCTTTTTTTTATACCTAAAACCTTTCTTTATATCCTAGGGAAAATAAAACATTAAAGGGTGAGCTCAAATGCTCAGTAAGGGTAAACAAAAGAAATATCAATCACATCATGTACATAAGCACATAACTTTTGGAAATCTTAACCTACAAAAGAGATCAGAATTTCATAACATGGAATAAATCATGGCAGTGAAATGTAATCAAAATAGTCATAACTTAAATCATGAAACTTTGTGGCATTCACACATAATCATAGATAATCTTTTCTTGTTAGTCAAGACTCATTGCCAAGACTATCTTAGTGGACAAAGTCCCTTTCTGAACCGAGTCACCCTCGTTTCAGTCCTGTTTCACTGAACCGGTATAACCTACCATTCCAGCCATGTCTATCTCATGAGATATAAAATCGTTACCCAATGCATTAGAGGGAGATATAGGTCCCACCCATCTCATAATTATACCATTCTTTTGTGTGCCACAAAATCTTAAATCATACATCATTGCATAACCCATGTAATACAAATGGGAATCTTAAACATCATGAAATCATAAAACAATTCATATAAGATAAAGGAATTCATAAAAATAATTCCATCACAACATAATCAAATCAATTTAATAATAGGGATAAAAACAGAACCCTTTATTGTCTTTGATGGAAAAATAATTTTGATAAAACACTTGAATTCCATTCTTGAGGAAAATATCATGTCTTCTTCAAAAACATTTTTCCTTTCTTAACATGTCATAAAACTTTAAACTAAAAGAAGTTGATTAAAAATAAACTTGAAAACTTTTAAAGGAATCTTCTTGGAAATAATGTTTTTAAAAATCCATTCATGCCTTATAAGTTAAAAAAACCTTCTTTGTACTTTTGTCGGAAAAGTCAAAAGGTACCTCCTATGAAAAAAGACAACAGATTCGTTTCATATCTTTTACTAAAAACTCACCAAAGGGTAAAATTGGATTTAAAAAAAAATTTAGGTGGATGGAAATAATATTACATATTGAGGAAACATGGATGTGGATGATAAAATACACCCCAGTAAATTCCAAAGTATAAACAATCTTGGATAAAAATGAGATTCTGATATTTCCCTTACCTTAGGTCTGATTTGATTTGTACCTGTCCGAAACTCCTGTATAATGGTTTAAATAATGTTATTGACTTATTCAAGAATCATACATATTGATATTATATCATATATGGTCATATTCGTATCTTCTTATTAGTAATATTTCATTGTTACTTGTTACTCGGGTCTTTATTGCCTTTTGTTCTTATGCGTGTTTTGTCGAATAAATTCTTATTCTTTTCTTTAGGTTGTAGAAACCTCATTTACAGAATGGTATTAGTGTAATATATATCATATTCATTCAATTAAATTCATTTATATAATCATTATGAAATTTAGATCATGTAGAACGGGTCACATCACATCGTGGAGACGGTATTCCGTACGTACGCACGAGTGATGATATCGTTCCAATGATCGTGGAATTGTATTTAAGTGTATTTATACTATTTCAGTATCAGTATCAATTTATAATAATCATATATAGTTACTCATTACACCATTATACCCATCCTTGTAAGGTGATGGTGGAAAATAGATTACACCATGGCGTGAAGACGGTATTCCGTACGTACGCACGCGCGGTGATTTCATTTTTCCGTAGGATGGATAGAAGGTGAATTAGGGTTGATTCATATTTATAATAACATATAAGTATTTATGTAATAATGATGTTATTACTTTATCATGAAACAACTAAAGAAGAAGAAGTTGAAGAAGAAAGAAATTGAAAAGATCGGTAATGGATATTACCTCTTAATTGAAACGCCTCTTTGAATCCTCCACTTAGGGAACTAAGATTGGTCTTTGAAGAAGACCAGGACCTCTAGGATTATTATAGGGAAGTGGAGAAGGGATTTTGTCAGGGGTTTGCCGAGCTTGAGTGCTCAAATTGGTGTGACGATGAGGGGGAGGAGGTGCCCTTTTATAAGGGAGGAGAGGGGCACCTTAGGAATATCTAAAAACATTATTTTATATTAAAGTCAAAATCGGTTTATAATGATTCCAAAGGGTCTTATTTCAAAGATAAAGTGGGGATGGTTCGAAATCCTATCAACCAATAGGATTTAGTCAAGTTTAGGTTATTATTCTAACCTTATCAATTAGATTTTACTTTATGTTAAATAATTTAACTTTTACCGTGTCTTTTTGTTTTCTTTCACTATATGGTTAATTAACATACTATAACATGCCAAAAGAACCCCAAATTGTTTAGTATTAATATATATATATCCATATCTAAGTTATTTGTACGAACCTTAGATTTTTAAGAAAAAAATAACAATTAATAATATATTATTTTATTTAAAAACTATTTTGTGTCAATTCTGACACTATTTGATATATGATTTTTGTGAAAGTCATAACAGAATTATATGTTCAAACCAAGTTTATTAAAGCAACACTAATATATCATAGTAACCTAGAAAATTAGTGGAATTCATAAAAAGTCTTAAATTACATTTATTTTGGTATTTATAATATCAATTATGTCAATATTTCATTAATAAGATAATTACTGTATCATCATTGTGTCGTAAATAAATTAAATTATTTGATGTCTAAAAATTAAAAATAAACTACCATTATTTAGTAAATCCTTTTAGCTTTCTAATGAATATTTACAATCGAATTTTTCTTATGTATAACCCTATATTAAAATTTTTTTATTAAATAAACTTTGATTTTAACTCTTTTAACTCTTCTTTGAATTAAATAATAATAAATGCCCTAATCTAATCCAAGTGGGGCTAAATGATAATATTTTAAACTTAAGGTTGTTTTTGGTCGAGATACACTTTAGGACATGTGATAGTGTAATATTAATATCATTTTTACACTTAATTACCCTATTTAATTTTAACCGTGGTAAATAAAAGTAAAAAGTTACTATTAACCAAAAATTATTTTCATCTCATTGAACCACATTTTACTTACTGACATCAACCGTGTCTCTTGGATTTTTGAAATTCCATTCACAGAAGCGGTAAAATTATGTTTTATGAAAAAATCAGTTTTTTAACTACCACTTAGTAGTTTCACTATTCATCAAAAATTGATATTTTTCAGAAAAATGCCAAAATTTCAACCTAAGCTATATTTCATATTCCGAATTCAAAAATGAAGTCTATTTTACCAAATTCATAACATAGAAGTTGCATTAATTAATTTTATAATTAAATCCCGCTGTTAAAACAAATAGCGTGTTTTTAAGAAACAATATCTATCAAAAGATTGACACTTGTTTATGTCTGGTTTAAATGTGAAATTACATCCAATGACCAACATTGTATTAAAATGTAAAAATATATTCTAAATATACTTTAACACCACTCAAATTAATAATTTATCACTATTAATTATTTCGATTGAAAAAGTTGTTTTTAATTAAAATTTAGTAATTTTCACTATTCATCAAAATATGAAAGTTATCCGAAAATCACCAAAATTTCAACTTAGGCTAAATTCGATACTCCAAATCCAAAAATGGAATCCATTTTGAGAGCTAAAATTTCTAAAATTTTAAAAGGTGGTTATTACTATTCATAACGGCTAGTTATAATAATATTTTAATAGCATATCGTTGTTTAGTGAAACTCGGTATTGCGTACTACACACGCTATCGAGGAAGGTCGCGATTGCGTGTAATCCAAGGCAAGTCAAGGATGTGTGTTGTGCAAGATCCTTTTGGTGTAGCGTACAACACAAGAAATTAATGAAATTAAAAAGTATATTTTTCATAAAATATCGGTGTGTTACAATCTGGGTATCAAAATTATCCCATGTTTAATCTGTTTTATAGGGAAATTTCTTAAAGAGTTCATGTAACACTCTATGGTACTTTGATAGTGGATGTTTAAGACATATGACAAGAGACTATTATTGCAACAAGAGCCTAATTAAAGTTGATTGTGGGCATGCCACTTTTGGTGATAATGCAAAAGCAAAAACCATCAGCTTAGGCTAGAGTGGTAACCCGGATACAATATTAATCTCTAAATTACTTTTTGTTGATGGATTAATGTATAATTTCCTTAGCATATCTCAGTTTTGTGATTATGGCCTTAATGTTAAATTTTAAAATGATTCATGCAACCTTTTTAATTCAAAAAATGATTTATTTTTCACTACATGTATAAATGAGAATTTATATGCTGTTGATTTAAACTCCTTAGCCAAACAAAATGTTTCCTGCTTAAATGCTTTTCATAAATAGTCTTGATTATGGAATATAATATTAGGAAACTGTAATGTGCACTCACTTAGGAAGCTATATAAGAAATTTTTAGTTAGTGACCTACCTAAATTAGAATTACCAATTGATAAAGTGTGCAATCCCTGTCAAAAGCGAAAACAACACAAAGTTTCATTCAACCCAATGAAAGAAGTTCCATCTTCTCAACCACATGAATTGGTTCACATGGATTTGTTTGGACCATCAAAAGTTTCATGTCTGAATGGGAAGCACTATGTTTATGTTCATGTAAATAAATTTTCTAGATATACTTAGGTATACTTTCTAGCTCACAAGAGTGAAGCTTGCTCTAATTTTGTCAAATATTCCAAGTCTGTAGAAAACCATAGTGGACTTAATATTAAGACCTTGAGAAGTGATCATGGCCGAGTGTTTGAGAAACATCAGTTTTAATCGTACTCATCACACAATGGCTATAATCACAAATTTTCTGCCCCTAGAAAACCTCAACAAAATGGTGTTGTAGAAAGGAGAAATAGAACCCTTCAAGAAATTGCAAGGACTATGCTTAAGGAGTATGACTTACCTATTTATTTTTGGGATGAAGCTTTAAATACAACTTGTTAAATTATCAATAGAGTTTTAATTAGACCTATTCTAAAATGGACCCCTTATGAACTTTCGAATAATAGGAAGCCTATGGTTAATTATTTTAGAGTTTTTGGTCGCAAAGTCTTCATTCTTAATACTAAAGATAATCTTGACAAATTTTCTCCTTAATGTGATGAAGGAATTTTCCTAGGTTATTCTATCTCAAGTAAAGCCTATAGAGTGTTAAATAAGAAAACCAAATGTGTGGAAGAATCAGTTCATATCAAATTCGATGAGACTGATCCACATAATCCTAAAACATCTCTTGAACATCTTAAGGAAGATTTGTCAAATCTGAACTTTAATGATAAGAATAGTGAATCCCCTGTAAAAGTATCCAGTTCAGGAAATTTTCCAGAATCTGCACTTGCTGATTCTGAACCAACAGACAACAATGATGAATCTAGTTCAAACTTTCCTAGAGGTACTAGGACTCTAATGAATCATCACCTAGATTCTGTTGTGGGTGATTTAAATAGAGGAACACAAACAAGAGCATCTCTAAGAAACCAGGTTGAACATCATGATTTTCATTCAAAGATTGAACCCAAAAATACTAATGATGCTATAAATGATGAATTTTGGGTAATGGATATGCAAGAAGAACTAAATCAGTTTGAATGAAATAATGTTTTGGAATTAGTGGAAAGACCTAAGGACACTTTTACAATAGGCACTAAATAGGTGTTTAGGAACAAAGTTGATGAGTCTGGGAATATAGTTAGATATAAATCAAGGCTTGTTGCACAAGGATATAGTCAAGAGGAAGGAATAGACTATGAGGAGACCTTTGCACCTTTAGCTAGATTAGAATCCATTAGGATACTACTTTCCTATGTTGCTCATCTGAATTTCAATCATTATCAAAAGGATGTTAAAAGTGCTTTTCTAAATGGGTATATATTTGAGGATGTATTTGTTGAACAACCTCCTGGTTTTACAAATCCCCATTTTTTCAATCATGTTTTTAAACTATCTAAAAATTTATATGGCTTAAAACAAGCTTCAGGAGAATGGTATGATAGGCTCAGCTCTTTTCTTATTTCAAATGGTTTTAGAAAAGGGATAACTGATCGTACTCTTTTCAGTAAATGGATTTATAAAGATTTTTTGATAGTACAAATTTATGTGAATGATATTATTTTTGGATCCTCTAAAAATTCATTATGTGTTGATTTTTCAAAAATGCTGCAAAATGATTTTGAAATGAGTTTAATGGAAGAACTCAAATTTTTCCTTGGATTTCAGATCATTCAAAATAAAATTGGCATTGTTTTGAATCAAAGTAAATATATTAAGGATATTTTAAAATGATTTTCTTTGGATGGTTATAAAGGTAGTGACACACCTATGCGTACCACTTGTAAGTTGGATGCTGATAAAACTGGGGAACCAGTGGATCAAACCAACTACAAAGGTATGATAGGGAGTCTACTCTATCTTATGACTAGTATACCTGACATCATGTTTAGTGTATTTATGTGTGCTCGCTTTTAGGAAAATCCAATAGAATATCATTTAACTGCTGTAAAAATAATTTTTAAATATCTCAAACATACTCCTAACTAAAGATTATTTTTTCCAAAAATGCAATAGTTTGATTTGTTGAGTTATTCTAATGATTATTTTTTCGGTTGCAAGTTAGATAGAAAAAGCACCTCTGGGACATTTCAGATTTTGGGCATGTCACTAGTATCTTGGTGTAGTAAGAAGCAGAACTCTGTTGCATTATCTACTACCTAAGTTGAGTACATAGCTGCTGGTAGTTATTGTTCTCAAATTCTGTGGAGGAAAAATACTTTATTGGACTATGGATATCAATTCAAACATGTTTCTAGAAAGTGTGACAATACAAATGATATTAACATTTCCAAAAAACCAGTACCTCATGCTAGGACAAAGCATATTGATGTGAGACATCACTTTTTGAGGCATAATTATCAAAATAGTGATATCACTCTTGAGTTCATTGGAAGTGAACATCAATTGGATGATATATTCACAAATCCTTTGAATTATGAGAGGTTAAATTAAATCAATCATGAGTTAGGTATGATTAATTTTAGTTCATTAAAACCTCATAGTTAGACCACACAGTTAACCCTCACAGTTCGATCACACAATCAAACCTCACAGTTAGACTACATAGTTAAAACTCATAGTTAGACCACACCGTTAAACCTCACAGTTGGACATTACAGTTATACCTCACCATTGCACCTAACCGGTGTACCTCAATGGTATATATCACTGTTTAATACCTCGGTGTTTGTTTTTATATTTGCGGGAATTCGAACAGTTTTTATTCGTAATTATTATTTCTATTTTATTTTTTTGTTTAATCCCTAAATGATAAAATCAAAGGCAACGAACATATCTCAATCCACATACTTCTCACAATCTCGAACCTTGCTCATGAAATTCCAAAACCCTTACCCTTCACTTGAGCCCTCGAACCTCTCTCAATCTCAATGGCCAGAACAAAGCAACCATCGACTGTCAATGAGGATGCACCAAGGCCAAAGAGGACTCGAGCCAAATCCAGTGGCACCAGTAATACTCCAAAAGGACCAGTCAACCTGTATCTGACCAAGAGAAAAATCTTTTCTGAGAAGGAGTTAAGTGAAGAACGGCTGCTGAAGAGCAAGTCGTTAGTACTGGAAGTACTAGATTCCCAAGGATGGACCGAATGTTTTGCCAACAACAATGGACTGTACTACCCGATGCTTGTGAAATAATTCTATGAATATCTTATGTTTTAAGAGGAAGATGATATTCATAATCTAATCTCCATATTCAATGGCAATGAAGTCAGTTTCTCGTCTGCTGAGTGGGGAACCTGTTGGAGAGTCCCTCATGAAGGAATATATGATTACTACTCTGGAGTGGCTCTTCCAGACAGTGTTGTTTTTTGAATATGAAAAATCTATGGAAGAACTGAAAGGAGATGGAAAATAAAGGAGGGTCATTGCAGTTGAGATGAATGGAGAAGTTAGGATTTTATTCAAATTTATTCAGCATGTACTTAGTCCCAGGAGATGAGATTTCACAGTGCTGAAGTACTAGGACATATTCCTGATGTACTTACTAAAGAATGGAAATAAGATTAACCTATGTAGGTTACTGATGGATCAATTGTAGGATATGAATACGGAAAGATCAAAGCCCAATGCTTTATTTTATGCCAAGGTTATTTCAGTAATGCTAAAGGTAAATGGTGTGGCTAGAAATCAGGAAGAGATGATAGTGGCCAAGGATAGTGTCTGTATCTCTAAGGGGATTTGAAATTTAATGAAAAATAGATGGAATCCTTGGAAGAGGACATGAGTGAATGATGAAGGAAAGTTGTATGAAAAGTTTGACCATACTACTCATCCAACTAGGCCAAAAGGCAAGAGAGATCCAAACCTGAAGCATGATGTGCAAGAACCAGTTTATTCAGATGAGGAGGATGATGAAGGATCTTTGGACCCTCAAAGAGAAAACGCCCCCACTAATGATGGGAGTGATCCTGATTTTTGTCATAGTCCTGTAATGAGAGTAGCTTTCTGAGTAGCTATCCCTCCAAAAGAACTTCCCTGAAGAGATATTGTTCTAAAGGACAGTGATACTGAGACCACTGAAGAAGAAGAAGAAGCATTTTAGAATATTGTCAAGGGCACCTCTGAAGAGGATGAGACAGAGGAATCTTGTGATAAGGATGAAGGAAAGGAGGATGTTGCAAAAGCTGATGATGAGAACAATGAATAATAAGATCTCAGTTTGAGACCTCTGATAGATAATACAGACATGATAGTGTCTTTTCAGGAAGCAGGAGTGGCATATACAGCCATTGATATGGCAGTCATTGATGAATCAGAGAAGGATAATACTCACCCTATTGTTGAACTAACAGAACAAACAATTGTTGAATCTGCTGGAGTTGCAGAGGAGGTTGTGGTGTTCTCTAGAAAAAAACAGATAAGGATATACCTTATGAGAGGGATCTAAGTGCGGGGTAGAATCTTTGTTCAATTTCTGTTCTATATGACACAGAAGGTTGTTCATCAGATCTAGGATACATGGTACTTGGACTCAATTATGAAGATCCTGATGAGGAAGACCAGCCTCAAAGGGATTCTGTTATCCTACATGAATGTGTTCCTGTAGTTTTGGCTGACAATTTGGCTACCAAGGAGGACATTGAATCCTTAAAGGATGAAATGAAATAGGCAGTGAGAGAATCAGTAGCAGATCTGAAGAATAGCCTTGTTGAAGAGCTGAGGAGTGTAGAGAAATCCTTGGAGCTGTCTCTGGGATGTGCTGTGTCTAGTACAGTGAAAGGAATGATGGATGAAGATAAATTCTTCCATGCTAAAATTGAAAGTTGGATAGGAGCTGTGGTTTCTATAAGATAAACAGTTGCTTCATTGACTAGCATGAGCAGTTCTAAAAACCAAGTGAATGATGAGATTAGATATATCAAATAAGTATTCAAGCATGATGTAGAAGTTTCTGAGGATTTTAAGGCATCAGTCAAAAAACATATGAATAGTCTATATTCACTTGTTTAGAAGGGGATTATTAACTTGACTCAGTCTTTCAAAGAGACAGTAGCCTTCTCGGTCACACCCCTTCCCTCATGTAGATCCTCTGTGAACTTTGACCAGATCATAACTGTGATCCAGGAAGAGCTGGCTAAGGCCAGTACCAGTGGCACCCCAGATTCTCAGGTACATGCTACCACTAGGGAAGTCATCAGTTTTGTTCGTGACCACTTGCGGGCAGCTATTGCTTCTCAAGAGGCCATTAATAATAAGGTAGATTTTTTACTTTGATAAGGTCTATACCAAGAATCAAATGAACAACCACTTCAAGATCATGATAGATAATATGAAGCTGCCTCCAGTGACTCAGGAATTCAAGGAGAAGGTCAGCAAGCAGAGAGAATTGACCCCTACTTTGTATAAGTTTTTGGAGAATAAAGATGATTTTTTATCTACTATGGAAAGATGAGGAAGCATTATTATGGATTTTAGAAACCTTCTTCTACACTTTCTCCATGTGGACTTCACCCCTGTCTTCATCACTCATGCATTAACTGCATCTCATCCTAGTGGTTCTTCCACGATGTCTCCTGCTGAAGCTATCATAAGCCTTACTCAACTTATACCCTAGAGATTTACCCACTACAGACCCACATGAGTTTCTGTTGTTGCCCTTCCAGTCATTCCTGCAGCAATTCCTAAACCTGTTGATCCACCAGCTCCTCCTCCCACATCTTCTTCCAATGGGAAAGACCCCCTACCTATGGATGATGTGGATTGAGTCTGTTTATGTCTTTTTATAGGGACTATGTATTTTTTGGCTCATGTACAGAACTGTTTATTAATACAAGATTTATCGGTTCTCTCTCATTTGTATTTCTTTTTTCTAATCACAAAGGGGGAGAAATAATGTGATACTTCTAGAATAATCATATGATTGGGAAGAAAAGTGCTTCTATACTAATATAATTCTATGTTGACTCTTATCTGCCTTTCTCTCTTATACCATGTACCAATATTTTATGGTTTTACACTCTTATTAATCTCTGAAACTTGAGACATTTTTTTATCTCAGTTTAATAACCGTATTATATATGACATATATCATTAACACATACTCATATAATCTGTGATTATAAAAAAGGGGGATATTGTTGGACTCACTTGTTTTGATAATCCCAAATCATGTTTAAATATTTATCATGATATATTAATTTAGTTACTAATCTTTTTAATCGACATTTATAATTATCTTATCTTGAATAATGGACACTCTTAAGTCTCATGACCTTGATACATTAGCTTACTGTTTGCATTTATCTAAATTTATGTTCACTGTTAAAGGCTATATGTTAGAGACTTCTGTTCATGGTCACCATTATAGATCACTGTTACATGAAGTCACTGATCCTACAAGGTTACTCTCACAAAGTCACTGCTATGACAAAGCTTCTGTTAGAAGTTTACTATCAGACTCTTTCTCAAGTCTTTTGTTGAAAACCTCGCTATTCGAGTCTATAGTTGGACAAGTCTATAGTCTGTAGAAGGCTACAATAGGACAACTCCTACTGTTGAGATAGTCCACTGATGGAAATATTTCACTGTTAATGAAATTAACTGTTGAGATAAGTCTACCATTGCGAAGGTCACTATTGAAGTAGTCTAATGTTACAATGCATCCGTTAGAAGCTTAATGTTGGAGTCTAACGCAGATCAAGACTACTGATGAAGCTCATAGTTGAATATCCTACTGATGAATTTCATAGATGAGGAGCTATTGTTTAATAGAGTAGTAGCTATCATTACAAGCCTACAGTCAGAGAGCCTGCCAATGAAGTCCACCGTTGTAGAGGCTGCCGTTGAAGTCTACCATGTGACATGCATCTTTTACGAGTCTAATGATATTTTATTCTTTTCATTGTCAATTTTATTAATAATATTATAATGGTCAAGTCTGTACAAATTAATACACCTGACATTATTTAATTCTACATGTAGGCATATCAAGAAACAGTATGAGTTACGAGGAAGACAACACGTGGTTGAAACATTTCTCCTGTCGGCCCCTGCAGAACCAAATGAGAAAAAGCTGGACTAGAAAAGTGTATATATATAAGAGAGTGACTTTTAGAGTGACTCAACCAATATATACAGAAACAATAAAAGTGGTGTGGATATATTGAATATACACAGAACACTGATAAGAGAGAACCATACATAATCTCAAGAAGAACCCTCAATCACTCATTCAGAAGAACACAGAGCTTCAAAAGGATCAATTGTAAGAATCTCCTTCAAGCTGTCCTGGTTTGCTGAAAATACCTTAAAACCCAATAAGTTGATCATCTATAAATCTGGAAGTCAGAACCTGAAAGTTGCGACACTCTGTTTTGGAGTAAACTTATAGATAAGGACCAAAACTTCATGTCATTCATTCCAACGAGTCCAGAGCTGATCTACCAACATAACAGAGCATTCCAACCTCATTTCTACTATCTTTATCTCTACTGTCTCTGAATACTTTACATTTGTGAGTAGTGTGTATGAGTTACACACACTGACTCTTGTGTATGAACTACGGGATACTGAAAATCCCCATACCAAACTATATTTACATTTGATTCCCACATATAACTATGGAAGAATCCATGTGTGGGTTGGTAGTTTATTTTCCAACGTAGAACTGTGGTAGAGGTTTAAAAACCTGGACAGTTTGTGAAAACTGTTATAATGATCGATACCAGATGTGTATCACTTTTAATATAATTGCATGGAGGTAGGTGATCACCAACTGGAGAGGACTAGGTCTTGTCTTAAGACTAATGCTCTTGTTTAAATTGTTGTGTTCATCCTCCCATTACTCTGTTATACATTTATCATTTGTACTTATATTTAAAAAGACAAGAATCAGTTTTTACATTCACTCTGATAGTTTGTTCTGGTTAGTGATTATATGTGATTCGTTTAGTAAACTTGTTTCAAAAGTGGAATTAGTTCTCATAGTGATTCTACTGAGGAGTAATCAACCTTTTAGAAACCTGTTGAAAAATAAGTCACTTTTTTCTCTACTACTTTAATTGACTGGGCCGTTTTAATTTGGGTGAGCTTAGTCCTAAAAGTTTTTAATAGAAATTTTAATTGGAACTCAATTCACCCCCCTCTTGAGTATCCACTCTGACAAAAAATTGTGATTACGGGGCTGTGAATTATTATTTATATTTCCTTCAATCCAGTCAACAAACATGGGAAAATTACTAGTGAGTGCATATAGACTACACTCTGCCCGAAGTGCTGAAATTCTTTTTTCATCACTATCATATGCGGATTGTAATAATATTTCAGATAATTAATATATATAGCTATAATTAAATTCATGATATTTGGGATATTTTGAAACTGTGTACCCGGGGAAAGATCCAGAACTATCATACAGAACCATGTATGTAAAATGTTCCAATTTTTATAAAAATAATCTATGTATTTAAGAATTATTGAAATAGGAGTAATATAAAATTATAAAGTAACTAAATATAAATTTTTTATATATTTGAATATAGAATATTAATATATTTATATTAAATAAAAATTAATTATACATAAGTACGGAATGCGAATAAATAATGACGAAAATGAGGTATGTTTTAATGGAATATTATATTTTCATTTTGACATTTCCTATGTTTAATTTCAATTAAAGGAAATTATATGATATTTATCCTTTAAAACAATTAATTATTGTATTATGATATTTATTTATGTGTTTTCCATGTATTCAAATCATTTAATTATCTTCTATAATTTAAATTATCGACTAAAAGTTTTTATGAAAAGATGGGCTTCTTTATTCTGTTTTGGTTGGGAATCATTTCCTTCCATGTACATATTCTTCAAAATGTTTTATAAATATTTTTATCAATATATAAATTATTTATAATTTTTATTTTTAAAATAATAATATTTTATTATGATTCTTTATGTATTGTCTTATAAAAGTATTTCTGTATATGTTGTTTTTTACTTTTATTACCAAATTATGAAGAAATTTTTTTTATAAAACATTGAATAAATAAACATCACCAACATCATAGTCATTTTATTTATTGATGATTATGTAATATGACTACAGATATATATTGAAATGAAAACAATTTCTAAATATTCTATACTTTTTTTATTTAAAAAAAAAATCAAACTGATTTTTTATCATGATATTAAAATGGTATTATCAATGATTTTATAAAATATATTTTTCATACATATTAGTATACTTTAAGGATTATTAATCTTTAAAAGAAATATGATCTTATAAATCAATAAAATTTATTTAACATAATGTATTATTTTGAATTTTTTTATAATGATTTTATGAATCCCATTAATTTACCATTGGTTATTAATGTAACAGTGAAATCCTAATTAAAGTTGTTTCCTTTTCATGGGTTTTTTGATGAATGTATTAATAATTTTTTCAAACCCATATGTATATTTTTGATTATGTGATGTGTGGTCCGAGAATTATATATCCCTATAATACATTGAATAATGATGGGTATATCATTAGATAATAATAACTGTAATGGGATGTGAATAGAATTCAGTAAAGGACTCTACCCATTATGGAAATCTTCATAGTGAAACACAAATAACGAATTGATGGAATAATGTTTAAGCACCATCAATAGTGGGAAATTATATATTATGATTTTATTTTCATTGATCCTAGACTACAAAAAATATTTTCTATGATTCTATTTTTTCCATAAATTTATGTCTTTGGATTCTGATATGTTGTCATAGATCATGGTTCATTATTAATGATTCCATGCTCTTAATAATTATGTACTTTTTATAAAAATTTATTCTTTCATTACTTATGATTAATTATTTCTAACTAATTATGTATGAATTTTTTATAATAAGATATTTCAATAATATCGTTGTTATTATATTATTCACATATATGATAATTGAAAGATGTCTCATATGTTTACTCATATTGAGCATCTGAGCTCATATTATCTTTTTTTTTCAATTTCCCCAGGTTAATATAAAAGGATTTTCATAGTGTATGTTTCAGTGAAGAACTGTGAGATAAGAATATTATGGGATATTTTGATGATAATTTATGAAATATTTTTATTATGTTTCTACAATCTAAAGGCACTAAAACAGTACATTTCTAAGGCTTGTGTTATTATGAGATATATTGAATATTCATATAAAATCCAAAAATATTAATGCATGTAATGCTTGGGCCTCATCATTTGGTATTGGTTCTGGGTCAAGTTATTTTTGTAGACTACGATTTTAATATCATTGAAGAACATGTTTGGTATATGTCTATATGTAGGATAAAAACTTAATGGTTAGGAAAGATAGGGAATTTATGCTTTCCTTACATAGAATTACCTCTCTCAATAAAAAATATGGATGTAGCCTTTGACATAGACATAATTAGGATTAATAACATTAAAATATATTGTTCTTTGATAACTTTTTCTACACCGGGTGAATTACAAAAAAGCATACCTAAACAATTAGGTTTCCACTCATGAGTGATATTCATCCATTAATTTATATTCTATTTATGAACAATAATAAAGAATTTATTTTTTGAAAAATAATTCTAACCTAATGTTATATTACATAAACCCTATGTTCCATTGGTTGAATGAAGGTATACTAATTTATAGCATGAAAATTATTATTTTTATAATCATTATATTAAATATTGTTATTATTTGTGTTTGATCCTAACATTATGTTTTTTTCTTTTAGTAGGCGGTTAGAACTGGGATTAATCATGTGAAAAAATAATGTAACAAACAATGAAATCACTATCATTCATGGGGAAAAAATAAAATTGCTGATAGAATGGAAAATGTGGTGTTGATGCATAATCTGGTATCTCAAATTATGATTGAGAACATAAAAAATGGTTAGCCATTTGATTTCCCAATAAAGAAAAAATTTAATTTAATGAATTTTCATGTGATAACATAATAAGAGATGTCAAAAATAATCTTCCCAAATGTTAGGAATGTGGGAAGAATCACCCAGTGAAATGTATCAAATTAATGGAATGTTTTTTATGTGTGTGAAAAAATTACATAAATTAAATGATTACTATGAATATATTAAGACTTTTACAGATAAAAATTACTTTTATCACATGGTAAATCCAATATATTATTGTCTTAAATTTATGGATAATTTAAATTATCAAAGAAAATTCCTTAATATAGTATCTAAATCATAGACCGAGTGAATAAGGAAATTCATATTGTATGCAGATAACTAACATGGAGCATGATCATTAATACACACTTATCCTTAACGTTGAGGTTTTCGATTCCATATAGATGTTTATATGAATGTACCCCAGGAAAATGATATTTTTTCATTAGTGGAATTTGAGGTGATTCCAAGAATTATCTAGATCTATCTAAAAAGATACTATATAAGTTATGGAATATATAAATCACATTCGATATCCCAAAACAATATATGATTTTCTATCATTCAATTGGTGAATATAATACTCCAATAGATATTACATCCATTGTGTTTGTATTACAACCTATTAATAAATGATATTTATCTCATTTTATTAGGGAGAATATCAATATTGAAAAGTTTCCATTATTTTGGGAATATTCTAACTTATTTCTAGATTGATTTCTTAGCCTTCTATCAACTAAGGATGTTGATTTTTCAATAAAACTCATACCAATAGTTAAAAATATTTCAATGACTATTTATATATTTATACTAATTAACAAATTATATTTGAAGAATTAACTTTAGGATAACAAATAAATGGGATTAAAAAGCATGAGTGTGTCACCATTGGTTTCACCTATACATTATATGAATAATGATTGGTTAATGAGATGTTTAATTGAATATTGGGAATATGAAAAATCACATAATGAACTACGATCCTCTATCCAACATCGATGAAATGTCCAATAATACCCCAACCCAAATCATATGGCCCAATTTGTAGATCCATTACATGATGAGATCCTCCTAGTATAATAGAGGATTTCAACTTTTAGTGAGGGTATAATTTCTTTTGTCAGAGAGATTATACAGCCTATATCATATACATTCAAAAATAATATCAATACAATATAACAACTCATAGTAAACAATGAAGAAATTTTTAATATTCGGTGGAATAAAATAAAAAAATAAATAATCATTCTCCAAGTTTGGCATGCCAAAACATAGTAGAGGTCTAGGAAGATAATATATAAAATTTAAATATTCTCAATAGTATATCATATACCCACCCACAACAGCAATATGCATTACTCAGCTAACATCCATTGGCCCTATACATTTCATGGATCCCTATATATAATTTTTACACGCATATTGACATGACCATGTTGGGTGTCTGGAATACAACTTTGGACAACACCACAAATTGGTACATAAGGTGATTTCAGATACATAAGACTGTATAAAATTAAAATAAATCATATTGCACACCTGTAAATAATACATAATCAAAATAAATTTTCAAACCAATATTCCATGAACCTTAGTTGTACTTGTTTTAACTCTATGCTAGAAAAACATTAGAGCCATTGTGATTAATTGATAAAAGAAGGATCAAGACTTAAGGTTGATCAATATCCCCATAGACCATAGGCAATAAGGGTAGGCCACAATATTCCATTATATATTGTTTATAAGTATTGTGTTTGGTCATGTAGACATTCATTACCCATGTTTTGTTACAATTATAATCACATCTGGCCATCACGATTCAGCTTAGTCCATAGTAGGATTTCATACCCAATTGCATATGATAATTATATTATCATGTCACATGAATAACATAAACACTCCCCCATATAGTAAAACAAATCCATGATGGGCCTACTTATCACATTATTATTATGAATATAATAAAAATACAATATATTAAAAGTATATCACATAGAAACAGGTCATAACATATCAATTCCTACATAGCATTTATATATTATGAAATAATAGATAAAACAAGAAAAAATGTGATTCAAATCATCATTGTAAAACTAATATCAATATAAAGGGAAATATCATGAATTTTTTTTTATGAAAAAACCCACTATAAGGTACATAACTTTCTACATCAGGGATAATGATACAAACATCAAGGTTTATAAGATTCATCATCTGAATCACATATTCTTATTCATCAGTATAATTTTCTCACAATTAAATCATAAAAAGGATCCAATAAAATTATTGATAGATAAAATAGATAAAACACATCAAGTAATTTATAAATTTTCTGAAATAATTTACAAATTATTTTTTTTGAAATTGTGTGTTCCAACTATTTGTCCACTAATGAATAATTTTAAGCCAACATTTGGTTAAATTATATCTCCAAAGAATAATACTTGATATTAATTTGGTAATTATTTCTTATAATTTAATGATAATACAAGGTTATTAACATTTAATCATATGTTATAAATTGTTCATATGTCCTAGAAAATATTACCATAAAAAATGAATAATAAAATTTATATCATGAATTTATTCCATATAAAATATTTCTCTTATGAACTGTAGAGAGAGAGAGATAGTATATTTACATTCCTAGATATATTGTTTTATTGATGAAGACATCACAAATCATTGGTTTCACAATTAGAGATTCCACAAACGGAAGAGAATATCCAAAAATAATAAAGTTAGAATCCTAGGTATTTTTATGAAATTCATGATGTGTTTGGGTTATCAAATTTGAAACCCAAAAAAAACAACATTTAATATACAATTTTATCATTTCACAATTTCTTAGAATTTGAAAACATTCAAAAGGGAGTTTAAAAACATACATGTTTTAATGGAATTGATTTAGTGTGATTTAAGGATTTTGAAATTTGTAAATCCACTATTAGCTCTTCTTTTTATAACATAGGGAAGAAAACATTTAGTTGAAAATACCTCAAGTGATTGATGAGAAATGGGATTGAAATAAATCATGTGTTTAGATATCACATAGACCCCACCAGTACATTAAGAGGCTCACACATGCCCTACCATCATTGCACAACATGAGTAACCAATATATGTATGAGGGTTTGGCATGATACACATTCATAATGGACCTATATGTATGATCTCCATCACCTAGGGACCTGATGATGCATATAAACAAGCCTCATTGGATCCTCATTTAACATGACTAGAATGTAAAAAATACTACTTGAAGCTCTATATTCCCAAGTGTTTGACTTATGTTATCTAAATGATTATGTAGTTACCTAACACTTTTAAACAAGAGGGAATTATTAGTCGCCAATCTATTGAGGTCCCACATTGTCTATAATACCATTAACATTGAGAGTAACCATCCCCCAATGTCCAAAAATACTATTGAAACAGACACATTTGTAGCTCTAAAAATGAGCAGCAGTCATCTAAAGCCACCTAAGGAGACCCTTGGAGGTTATAGAAATGTATTTTTCCCATGTATTTTTGCGTTGGATGATCATCACCTAAGTGACATCTCCAGATCATCTTTGTCTATCCAATGTGAGGCTTCTCACTACCAGAAAAACACAAATTAGAGATGTTTATTTTTTTATAGCATCATTTATAAATGTCGACAATTCATTAACCAATGTTTTTAAAAAACATCGTTAAAAATGGTGTAGCTAATTATTGTCATTTATAAATAATTGTAATTATTTAAATATATAAAAATCACAAATTTAATGATGTTTGTAAACGTCACTAATTGGTGACACCACATTTACTGATGCTTTTTATAAAAATTGATAAATCATGCATCATTTATTAATGTTTATAGCATAGAAATGGTAATTCTTTTTAGAGATGTAAATGTTTTCATATTAATGATGTTTATATATGTTACTAATTAAGGACACACCATTTAAAGATGTTTCTAAATGAATTCATTTTTTTTGAGTTCATATTTTTCTGATATTTTATGGATGATATTCAACAATTTATTTTAAAATAAATTGATATTTTCTTGTCCCTTACTCTCTAGTAACAACTGCTTTCACACCCCCTCCACTTCTCAAGTCCGACACACCACCTCCATTTGCCCAATCCCATACCCAGCACACCATCTTACATGCCCCATACATTTATCCATTTATCTAATATCATAACAAACACACAATCTTGCATCCTCTATTTATCCATTTCTCCTATCATGTACCTAGAACACACTATGGCATGCCCCCTCAATTTCCCCACCTTTACCGCTCACCTTGTTCCTTCATGTAAATACTACCCTACATGTTCCCACCAACCCCTCATATCGCATTCCCCACTTGTACCCCCTCTCCTAAATATCATGTCACATCTGGATCCAGTACAAAATTTCCCCCACGCCCATGCCCCCTCACATTCCCACCTCATGTACCTTGTTTTCCCAATGTTGTCAGGATACATCTTTCCCATGAAAGATCAAATCCCACTCTCTATGTGTCTCAGAACTAAAAAATATTCCCACATTCCCCCCTCAATTTCTCCAATCCCGTACCCAGTACAGTGTCCCACACACCCCCTTTGTTTCATCACTTGTACCCCCCTCACCTTATCTCACCCCATACATAGTACCCTACCTAACCCCCCCACACTACCAATCCCTTATATCTTGTTATTTTCTTGCATCCCATCACCTCATCTTGTATCACCCCTACCTCTATTACTGAGTTTTCCCACTCTCCCATCCCCCCTCTATTTACAACCTCAAGTACACAGTTTTCCCTACATGACCATGATACAACCTTCCCACAAAATATTAAATATCACACCCTCAGATTCTCATACAAACCACATTTTCCCGCACACCCCCTCAATTTCTCATGTCCCATACTAAGAAAACAACCCCTCATGCCCCCTCAATATCCCCACATATACCACCTCACCTTATCCTATCCCATACAAAGTACCCTGCATATATCCCAATCCCTAATCTCATATTAACAACATTTATCCCCTCTCATCATCTGATGACACCACTAACTTCAATACACAATTTTCCCCCATTCCCATGCCACCTCACATTCCCACATCAAGTACCCCATTTTCACAATGTTCCCATTATACATCTACCCTATAAAATAATAAATACCACTCCTTATGATTCTCGTACCCAACACACTATCCCAAACACTCTATTTCTCCATTTCTCCAATCGAGTACCTATTAAAAAATTCCATTATGTTAGGACCATAAAGGATTGGACCACTGGTGCAGCGATAATCATGAGATAAAATAATGTTTAAAATGTGGAAAAATAAATTAACACTAGATGTATCGTCGAAAAAACCCCAAAATGAAAGGGGTAAAAAACCATGAGAAAATAAAAGGATCACTATGGGGTAAAAGTGGGACCAACTCCCCCACTATTACAAAGAGAAAACACTCGGAATATTCCTCTCTTGAATAAATGGGAAAAAAGCCTCACGAAATACCGCAAAAATATGAATAACCTGTGATGAGATACTGAAGCTGCAATTGATGCTGAAACTGATGGTAGAGACCTTTATATATGATACCTCTCCCCCATCCTTTATCTCATTGGATGATGTTGGTGGGGTTTGGCCACCCACCACCTACCACCACCAGCCCCCCCCTTTGATAAAGGAGGGAGGCAGCCACCATCCTACAAATGGATGTCTGCCAACACATCTCCCACTTGGATATTTGATTGAGAACCAATAAAATCTCTACATCCTTTCTATCTTCCAAACTTCTTGTTCATGTATTTGCAAGGCTGCTCGAGGATCTGCACCATCTGAACTTATCAATGTTAATCAACTTCATTAGGAAATGTACCAGATTTCCATTAGTGTGAATCATCTATATGCCCACACTTCCTTCCTCCACCACATCTCGGACAATGTGATATTGTAAACCAATGTGCATCGTTCTGGAATGGAAACATGGATTCCTTGCAATGTGCAAGGTACTCTGACTTTCACACAACAAAGGAATATGCATCTGTCTATGCCTGAGATCCTCCAACAAGTTTTTCATCCAAATTACCACTTTGAAAGCCTGTGTAGCTACCATGTACACTACCTCTATCATGGATAAAGTAAAAACGGATTTTAACATTGAAATCCATCTAACAAATCCTCCTAAAAGAGTAAACACATAACTAGTGGTGGATTTCCTCCGGTCAGAATCACCTGAAAAATCCGAATCAACATATCCTTTGATAGTGAAATCAAATCCTCCATAACATAATGCAGAATATGAGGTCTCCTCGGTGTATTTCAGGATCCTCTTCACTGTGCTCCAATTCTCCCGTCTTGGATACGCCATGTACCGACTAACTACTCCCACTGTATGTGCAATGTCTGGTCTAGTACAAACCATAGCGAACATTATACTACCCACTGCCAATGCATATGGTACTTGAGACACTTACATCCCCTCTCCTTCATTTCTAGGACTCATCGTTGATGATAACATGAAATAAAATGGGAGTGGGGTAGAGATTATATTACAGTATTGCATGATTAAGCGTTTCAAGACTCTCTATAAGTAACACATCTGTGATTGCCAAATCTTCCCATTATTTTTGTCTTGAAAAAACTACATCCCAAGAATCTTGTTCGTTGGTCCCAAGTCCTTCATATCAAACTTCCTAGCCAATTGTGCCTTCATCTCGTGTATATTATCTTTTTTGGGGCCTGCAACCAACATTTCATCCACATACAACAGAATATTGATGAAATCACTACAATCTGAACCCTTGAAATATGCACAAGTATCTGAATGAAGTCTGTCGTATCCAAGGCACATGATATAGGAATCAAATCTCTTGTACCAACACCTCGGCAACTATTTGAGATAATAAAAAGATTTGTTCAACCTAAAAACCAAGTTATTTTTTCCTTATTCTAAAAAACCTTCTGGTTGAAGAATATTGATCTTTTCATCAAGATCACCATGGAGAAAAGCATTATTCACATCTAGCTACTCTAGATGTAGGTTGTATGTAGCACAAATCACCATAATTAATCGAATAGTCATCAGTCTAACAACAAGAGAAAATATTTAATTGAAATAAATACCTTTATTCTAAGAAAATCCTTTAACCACCAATATTGAACGATATCTTTCCACCTGGTCCTTTCCATCGAACTTGATCATAAAGACCCTTTTGTTTATGGTAGCCTTCTTTCCACATAGTAATGAAACATGATCCCAAGTCTTGTTCATGTGTAGGGCTTCAAGTTCCTCCTGCATCACCACCATCCATGAGGATACATCTGGACTCTGTGTCACCACCACAAAAGAAGATGGCTCTCCATCCTCCATCAATAAGTAGTATGCAATATTGCTCTCAGTAACATAGCCTGAGTGCTATACTGGTGCTCTTTTCTCCTGAGTTGACCGTCGTGGTCCAGACGAAACTAGTACATGATCATCGTGCTCTGGTAATACTTCATAGGAAACCGGATCTTCCTTGGATTTGTCCACTACTTATACTATTGAATTATCTGATTTCTCATTCTCTGTGTCTCAATCAATTGTTATTTTCACCTTGTCTTCTACAAAAATAAAATCTCTGGGAATGATAAATTTGTGGGTAGTGGGGTCCCACAAACGATACCCCTTCACACCATCAGTGTACCCCAAGAAGATACATTTCCTGGATCTCGAATCCGAATTCGATCTTTCATGGTCATTAAACATTGCATATACAGGACTTCCAAATGTATGTAACTGAGAATAGTCAGCAGGTTTACCAGTACACATATCCATCGGTATCTTCAGCTCAATCTCCATTGAAGGAGATCGGTTGTCACATAACAAGTGGCATTCAATGCTTCTTCCCAAAAATATTTGGGAATACCTGTAGTCTTCAGCGTCACCCTTGTTCTATCAAAGAGGGTTCTATTCATTTGCTCTGCCACTCCATTTTTCCGAGGAGTTTATGCCACCATGAACCATCACTTGATTCCTTCATGTTGACAAAATGTATCAAACTCCTTGCTTGTATATTCTCCACCAGTTATTAGTCTTCAGACACTTGTTCTTCTTTCCAGAGTCAATATCCTTCTTCACTTTGAATGTTTTGAATAATTCAAAAACATCTGCCTTCATCTTGATTGGGCACACCCAACATATCATAGAATAATCATCAATGAATGATATAACGTACCTTGCTCCTCTAAGGGATATAACGAGTGCTTTCCAAGCATTGTAATGGATCAAATCCATGATCTCTTTACTTATTATCGTTGACATCCCGATCTTTAACTTGTGTTGCTTGATCAAAACACAATGTTCACAAAATGTTAAGGATACCTTTGTAAGACCAGGAAGAAACTTTTTATCCGCAAGAATCTTCATGCATTGTTCTAACATATGGACAAGCTTCTTATGCCATAATATGGTAAATTCTTCTGTTGAGGTAGTTGATGCAACAACTATCTCCACCTCCTTGTACGGTTCACCCATAAGCACGTAGAGGTTCTTTGAGATCATCTCCGCCTTCATTACCAAAAGAGTCCCCTTAAAAATTATCATCACTTCATTCTCAGTGTGAGTCTTGCATCCGATGTCATCAAATTGTTCAGATGACAATATGTTCTTCTTCATGCCCTTCACATGATGTAATCCTTGGATGATCCATACTATGCCATCATACATCTTCAGTTTTATGGTACTAACTCCAATGATATTAAGAGTGTGATCGTTACCCATGTACACAAGTACATCTAAGATGGTTTCATACTGGTCAAACCATTCTCGTCGATACGTCATGTCCCATGTTTCTCCTGAGTCGATAATCCATGCATAATCGAGATGTTCTCTGCTTCTAGTATTCGTTGCTGCTTCAATGACTAGAATATCTCATTCTCTATAATCACTCACCACATTCCCTTAAAAGTTATTTTAGCACTCTTCTTATTCCAACAATCCTTCTTAACGTGCCCCGTATTGCCACAATTGAAACATGTTATGTTCTTGAGCCGACCTTCTTCTTCAAGAACCATGACTACAACATCATTAAAGGCCAACATATCCTTCAGGATATTGTTGGTGAGGTTGATGATGAGTTGGTCATATGTATTTTTCAAAATCTGGAATAGAATCTTCACACATTCAGTATCCATAATTTTATAGCCCAACGTCATGAGATGAGTGAATAGGGTATTGAGGTTGTTCATGTCGTTGGTCATCGGTGATGACTTCACCATTCGAAGAGTGTACAATTTTTTCTTCAGGAAAATTTTGTTGTGCAGTGACTTGGTCTCGTATAACATCGTTAGAGTATCCCATATTTCCTTCACTGTCTTTCTCTCTTCAATGCTCGATAGGACCCCGTCTGCAATACCCAAATGGATGTTGGAAATAGAATTCTTGTCCATATCGTTCCATTTTTCCTCCGTCACACCCGTCGGATTTTCGCCAATTGCCAGTAGGCAATTATCCTTCTGCAGCACTGCCTACATCATCATTTTCCACAATGAAAAATTATTCCAATTGAATTCTTCAATCTAAAATTTCACCGCCATCTGGACATGCCTTCAGTCCAGAACCTCCTCCATTTCACAATGATGTATTTAATAATCTCAATACTTTTTTTCTGATATGAAAGACCAACCAAAGTCGCAATCACAGAGCATACTAAAATTTATTAGAATTATTAATAACTGAAAATGTGAACAACCCTAGGCCAAAACATTTCCTCTTATACCACTTGTTAGGACCGTAAATGATTGGCCCACCAATACAGCGATAATCACGAGATAAAATAAAGTGAAAATGTGGATAAATAAATGAACACTAGATGTAATGTGGAAAAACTCCCAAAATGAAATGGGTAAAAACCACAGGAAAATAGAAGGATCGCCATGGGGTAAAATTTGGGACACACTCCATCACTATTACAAGAAGAAAACACTTTGAATATTCCTCCCTTCAATAAATGGGAGAACAACCTCATGAAATTCCGAAAAAATATGATAACTGATGATGAGATATTGAAGCTACAATTGATGATGACGCTGATGGGTGAGAGCCCTATATATATTCTACCTCTCTCCCTTCCTTTCTCCCGTTGGATGAAGTTGGTGGGGTTTGGCCACCCACCACCTACAACCACCAGCCCCCCTTTGACAAAGGAGGGAGGCGACCACCATCCTGCAAATGGATGTCCGCCAACACATCACACCCCCTCCAATTCCCCGCCTTTAAACCTATCCTCATCCAATCCCACACCCAATACCCCACATCTTCCCCCAACCCCTCCTCTCTTATTCTCTGCTTGTACCCCCTCACCTCGTAGCGTGTCAACCCTACCTCCAATACACTATGAACTCCTAATTTATACTTAGGGATGAAGAAATTTGGTGTAAAATACCTCATTTGATAGATGAGAGAATGAATTTAAAATAATCATACATATAGATCTCACATATACCCCACCAGTGCATTAAGAGGCTCACAAAGGCCCAACATGTCAGGCCCGTCATTAGCGGCCAATACCTGAACGAGGGTCTATCATGATACACCATTATTATGGAACTACATGTATGATCTCCATCACCCAGGGTCCTGAGAATTCATGTAGATATAACTCACAAGATCCTTATCTTATAGGAATGGAAGGTTAAAAGACCGATTGAAGCTCTATATTCCCAAATGTCTGACCTAAGTTCTCCAAATGATCAGGTAGTTACCTGGGGCTATAAAACAAGCGGGAATTAGAAATTGAAAATATATCGAGTTCTAATGATGTCCATGTTAACCTAAAAATTGAGATTAATAATTTCCCATAATAATAAAAAACACTATCATAAAGGACACCTTTGTAGCTCTATACTTGTGCACCAGTCATCAAAATCCACGTTAGGAGACGCGTAAAGCTTAGAGAAAGGAATTTTCCTAGGAATTATAACATTGTATGTTCATCACCTGAGTCGAATATCCACCTCATATAGGCTTGTCCTTTGTGAGGCATCCCACTACTAAATAAACTCCAATTATAAATATATTTTTTTTTATAATAGTGATATTTATAAATTTCTCTAAATCATTAACTGGTGTTTCTAAAAATATAGATAAATGTGGAGTCTCTAATGTAGAGACATTTATAAGCATCGCTAATTAGCGATGTTTATAAATATCAGTAAATTAATAACATGTGTAAATGTCACTAATTAGTGACACCTCTTTTACAACCATTTATTTGAATCGTTAGTAAATCAAGAATAATTTATCGATGTTTCTAGAATAACAACAGTAATTTTTCAGTGTTTGAATATGTTGTCAAATTAAAGATCACTATGAAGGTTACTAAATAAAGACACCTCATTTACAGACTTTTCTAACAAACATTAATGTTTTTTTTAATTCACAAGTTTTCAGGTATTTTATGGAATACATTCAACAATTTTTTTAAAATAAATTAATTTTTATGGTCCCCTCCCTTGGTATCAACTGCCTCTATGCCCCCTCCATTTCTGAAGTCATGTACTAAGCACATAGTCGCACACACCTCCTCTATTTACCCATTTCTCCATTTCCGTACACAACACACAATCCTGAACACCCCTCCATTTCCCCATTTCTTCATTCCCATACATGGTACATAGTATAACACTCTCAATTTCTCAATTTCTATCATATCATACCCATCACATGGTCCAACACACATCGTCCGATTCCCCTCCTGTAACGCCTCACCTCATCCCATCCCGTACACAGTATTATTCATGTCCCCCCCATGAGTAACCAATACCTGTATTAGGGTTTGAGATGATACACATTCATGATGGACCTATGTGTATGATCTCTATCACCTAGGGACCCGATCATTCATATATACAAGACTCAATGGATCCTCATTTCACTTGACTAGAGAGTAAAAAATACCACATGAAGCTCTATATTCCCAAGTGTTTGACTTAAGTTATCTAAATGATTATGTAGTTCCCTAAAACTGTAAAAGAAGAGGGAATTTGAAGTGGTCAATCTATTGAGGTCCCACAAAGTCTATAATACCATTAACATTGAGAGTAACCATCCCCCAGAGTCCAAAAAAACTATGGAAACAGACACTTTTGTTGCTCTAAAAATTAGTATTAGTCATCAAAAGCCACCTAAGGAGACCCTTGGAGCTTATAGAAATTTATTTTTCCCATGTATTTCTGTGTTTGATGATCATCCCCTGAGTTGAATCTACAGATCATCTATGTATATCCTATGTCAGGCATCTCAACACCAAAAAAGACACCAATTAGAAATGTTTATTTTTTATAGCATCATTTATAATGGTTGGTAATTCATTTACCGATGTTTTTAACAAACATCTTAAAAAATTGTGTAGGTAATTGTTGACATTTATAAACATTATTGATTATTAAAATCTATAAACATCACTAAATTAATGTTGTTTGTAAAAGTCAATAATTGGTGACACCACATTTATCAATGCTTTTCATAAACGTTTATAAATCATGCATCATTTATCAATGATTATATCATAGCAATGGTAATTCCTTTTAGAGATATAAATGTTTTCATATTAACGACGTTTATAAATGTCACTAATTAAGGACACATCATTTAACGATGTTTCTAAATGATGTAATTTTTTTGAGGTCATAATTTTTCGATGTTTTATGGATAATATTCACCAATTTGTTTTAAAATAAATTGATTTTTTCTTGTACCTTACTCTCTAGTAACAAATGCTTGCACACCCCATCCATTTCTCCAGTCCCAGACACTCCTCCACTTCTCTAATCCCATACCCAGCACACAGTCTTGAATTCCCCCTACATTTCTCCATTTATCCTATATCATAACCAAAACACAATCTTTTATCCTATATTTATCCATTTCTCTTATCATGTACCTAGCACACAGTCTGGAACGCCCCATCTATTTCCCCACCTGTATCACTCACCTTGTTCCTCCCTATAGATACTACCCCGTATCTTCCCACCAAACCCTCATATCACATTCCCCACTTGTACGCTCTAACCTAATCTCATATCACATCTGGCTCCAGTACAGAATTTCCCCTATACCCATGCCCCCTCACATTCCCACCTCATGTACCTTGTTTTTCCAATATTCCCATGAAAAATCCTTCCCATAAAAGATCAAATACCACTCTTTAAGAGTCTCATAACTAAAAAATAGTCACACGGGCCCCCTAAATTTCTCTAGTCATGTACCTAATATAGTGTCCCACACACCCCCTATATTTCATCACATGCACCCCCTCAACTCATCTCACCCCATACACAGTACCCTGCCTACCCCCCCCCACTTCCAATCCCTCTTATCGTGCTATTTTTTTGTACACCCTCACCTCGTCTTGTGTCGTCCCTACCTCTAGTATAGAGTTTCCCCCTCTCCCATTCCCCCTCCCTTTACCACCTCAAGTACCCAATTTTCCTCACATGACCATGATAAAACCTTCCTAAAGAATATTAAATCTCACTCCCTCGGATTCCCATACAAACCACATTTCCCCCCACACCCCCTATTTCTCAAGTCCCATACTGAGCACACAACCCCGCATTCCACATCAATATCCCCACATATACACCATAACATTATCCCATACCGTACAAAGTACCCTACCTATCTCCCAATCCCAACTCTCATATTCACAACATCTACTCCCTCACATCATCTGATGACAACACTAGCTTCAATACACAATTTTCCCCATGACCATGCCACCTTGCTTTCCCACATCAAGTAACCCATTTTCACAATGTTCTCATGATACATCTACCCTATAAAATAATAAATACCACTCTCTATGATTCTCATACCCAACAAACTATCCAAAACACTATATTTCTCCATTTCTCATATCGAGTACCTAGTATAAATTTCTATCATGTTAGGACCATAAATTATTGGCCCACAGGTACAGCGATAATCACGAGATAAAATAAAGTGAAAAATGTTGAAAAATAAATGAACACCAGATGTAACGTGGAAAAACCCCTAAAATGAAAGGGGTAAAAACCCACAGGAAAATAGAAGGATCACTATAGGGTAAAAGTTGGTACACACTCCCCCACTATTAAAAGGAGAAAACACTTAGAATATTTCTCTCTTGAATAAATGGGAAAATAGCCTCATGAAATACTGCAAAAATATGATAACCAATGTTTAGATAAGGAAGCAGCAATTGATGCTGAAACTGATGGGAGAGGGACCTTTATATAGGCTGCCTCTCCCCCTTCCTTTCTCCAGGTGGATGATGTTGGTGGGGTTTGGCCACCCACCACCCACCACCCCCCCCCCCCCCCCGCATTTGAAAAAGGAGGGAGGAGGCCACCATCCTGCAAATGGATGTCCGCCATGACATCTCCCACTTGGAGATTTTATTGATAACCAGTCACATCTCCACATCATTTCTATCTTCCAAACATGCTTCTCAAGTATCTACAAGGCCGTTGGAGGATATGCACCATCTGAACTTATCAAAGTTAATCGCCTTCATCAAGAAATCTGCCAGATTTTATTTAGTGTGAATCTTCTGCATTCCCACACATCCTTCCTCCACCACATCTCAGAAAAAGTGATACTGTACCTCAATGTGCTTCATTTTGGAATGAAAATATGAATTCCATGCAATTTGAAAGGCTCTCTGACTTTTAAAAAACAAAGGAATATGCATCTGGCTATTCCTGAGCTCCCCCAACAACGTTCTCATCAAAATCACCTCTTTGCAAGCCTGTGTAGCTGCCATGTACTCTTCCTCTGTCGTGGATAAAGAAACAACTAACTGTAACTTCAAAATACAACTCACAGCTCCTCCTACAAGTGTAAACACATAACCAGTAGTGGATTTCCTCTAGTCAGAATCACCTACAAAATTAGAATCAACATATCCTCTGACAATAAAATCTGATCACCCATAACATAATGTAGCATCTGAGGTCTCCTTGATGTATCTTAGGATCCTCTTCACTGTGATCCAATGCCTCCATCATAGATTCACCATGTACCGACTAACTACTCCCATTGCATGTGCAGTGTCTGGTCAAGTACAAACCATAGAGAACATTATTCTACCCACTGCTGATGCATATGGTACTCAATACATTTCCATCCTCTCTACTTCACTGCTAGGACTCATCGTTGATGATAACATTAAATTAATGGGATGTGTGGTAGAGATTAGATTATAGTCTTGCATGTTGAAGTGTTTCAAGACTCTCTGTAAGTAACTCTTCTGTGATAGCCAAATATTCCCTTTATTTCTCTCTCAGTAAATCTACATCCTAGGAATCTTGTTTTCCAGTCCCAAGTCCTTCATATCAAACTCCCCAGCCAATTGTTCCTTCATCTTCAAGACATGGTATTTTTGGGCCCTACAACCAACATGTCATCCACATACAAAAGAAGATTAATGAAATCATTACCATCTAAACCCACGAAATATGCACATGGTTCTGAATGAAGTCTGTTGTATCCAAGTCCCATGATATAGGAATCAAAACTCTTGTACCAACACCTCGGTGGCTGTTTGAGACCGTACAGAGACTTGTACAACCTGCAAACCATGTTCTCTTTGCCTTCTTCTAAAAAACATTCTAGTTGGAGCATATAGATCTCTTCGTCAAGATCACCATGGAGAAAAGCAGTATTCACATCCAGCTACTCTAGATATAAGTTGTATATTGCACACATCACTAGAACTAATAGAACAGTCGTCAGTATAAAAACATGAAGAAATATTTCATTTAAATCAATGCCTCCCTTCTAAGAAAATCCTTTGACAACCAATCTTGCACGATATCATTCCACATGGTCCTTTCCATCCCACTTGTTCTAAAAGACCCATTCATTTCCAATATCCTTCCTTTAAAAATGTAATGGAACAAGATCTCAATCCATGTTCCTATGTAGGGATTCAAGTTCATTCTGCATCACCGCCATCCAAGAGGATACATCTTGTCTCTGTGACACCTCCACAAAATAAGATGGATCTCCATCCTCCGTCAATAAGCAGTATGCAATATTGCTCTTAGTGACATAGTCTAAGTGCCATACTAGTGCTCTTTCTCCTGAGATGACCGTCGTGGTCCAGATGCAATCGGTACTTGATCATCATGCTCTGGTAATACTTCAGTGGAAACTGGGTCTTCCTTGGATTTTTCCTCTACTTAGACTTTTGTAGTTTCTATATTATCATTCTCCGTGTCATGATCAATTATAATTTCACCTTGACTTCTAAAAAAATTACATCTCCACTCATGATAAATTTTTGGGTAGTGGGGTTCCTCAAACGATACCCCTTCACTCCATCAGCGTACCCCAAGAAGATACATTTCCTGGATCTCGAATCCAACTTCGATATTTCCGGGTCATTAAATATTGCATATACCGGACTTCAAAAAGTATGTAACTGAGAATAGTCAGCGGGTTTACCAGTCCACATCTCCATCAGAGTCTTCATCACAATAACCATTGATTAAGATTGATTGATCACATAATCGGTGGTATTCATTACTTCTACCCAAAATGTTTCGGCAATAACTGCAGTCTTCCGCATCACCCTTGTTCTATCCAAGATGGTTTTGTTCATCCTTTCTGCCACTACATTCTGTTGACGAGTGTACACCACCGTGAAATGTCTCTTGATTCCTTCATGTTGAAAAAATGTATCAAACTATTTCCTTGTATATCCTCTACCATTTTCAGTCCCCATACACTTGATCTTCTTTCCAGAGTCAAGATCCTTCCGCGCTTTTATTGTTTTGAAGACTTCAAAAGCATATGTCTTCCTCTTGATTGGGTACACCCGAAATCTCCTAGAATAATCATCAATGAATGATAAAAAGTACCTTGATCCTCCTAGGGATATAACCGGTGCTTTCCAAACATCGGAATGGATCAACTCCAAGATCCCTTTACTTCTTGATGTTGACGTCCTGAACATTAACATGTCTTTCTTGCTCAAAATACAATGCTCACAAAATGGTAAGGATACCTTTGTATGACCAGGAAGCAACTTCTGACCCGCAAGAATCTTCATGCCTCGTTCTGACATATGGTCATGCTTCTAATGCCATAACGTTTTCAAGGTTTCTGTCAAGGTAGTTGATTGTACAATTATCTCTGCCTCCTTATCTATTTCACCCATAAGCATTTACAGGTTTTTTGAGGTCTTCTCCGCCTTCATTACCATAAGCACACCATTCGCATTTCTCATCACTCCATTCTCAGTGTGAGTCTTCCATCTGATGTCATCAAATTGTTCCAAAGACAATATGTTCTTCTTCAGGCCCTTCACATGATGTACTCCTTGGACGGTCCATACTATGCCATCATACATCTTTAGTTTGATGGAACTGACTCCAATGATCTTCGGAGTGTGACCGTTCCCCATGTACATAAGTCGTTCCAGGATGGTTTCTTACTCGTCAAACCATTACCATCGAGATGTCATGTACAATGTTTCACCTGAGTCGATAATCCATGCATCGTCGAGATGCTTCCTGCTTCTAGTAGTCATTGCCGCTTCACTGACTCATATATTTTCTATAAATACTCTTCACATTCCCCTGAGTGTTCATTCAACACTCTTCTTATTCCAACAATCCTTCTTGACATCCCCCTTCTTTATATAATTGAAACATGTGACATTCTTCTTTTTTACTCCTTGATTTGGATCTTCCATGATTTTGGCTCCCACTGGACCCACACTCCATCATCCTCCCCCTCTCCATTGACAGAGCCTCTGCATGGTGCGAAGTTGTCTGCCTGTCCTCCTTGTTCTTGCGCCGAATTTCTTCATTAAGAACCACAGCTGCAACATCATTGAATGCCAGCATATTCGTCAGGATATTGTTGGTGATGTTGATGATGAGTTGGTCCTTTGAATCTGGAAGACTCTGGAATAGAATCACTGCACGTTCAGTATCCACAATTTTATAGCCCAACCTCATGAGCTGATTGAACAAGGTATTGTGGTTGTTGATGTGGTAGGCCACCGATGATGACTCTATCATCCAAAGAGTGTACAATTTTCTCTTCAGAAAAAGTTTTTTGTGAAGTGACTTGGTCTCGTATAACTTCGTCAGAGTATCTCATATTTCCTTCGTCGTCTTTTTCTCCGCAATGCTCGATAGGACCCCGTCTGCCAAAACCAAATGGATGTTGGCAATATAATTATAATCCATAACATTCCATTTCTCCTATGTCACGCCCATAGGCTTTTCACCAACAGCTAGTAGGAAATTATCCTTCTCCAGCACTGTCTACATCTTCATTTTCCACAAAGAAAAATTATTCCCATTGATTTTCTCGATCTCAAATTTCACCTCCATATGGACATGCCATCAGTCTAGAACCTCCTCAATTTCACAATGATGTATTTAATAATATCAATAATTTTTTTCTGATGTGAAAGGTCAACCGGAGTCGCAATCACAGATCATACTAAAATTTACAAGAATTATTAATATCTGAAAATGTGAATAACACCGGGCCAAAACCTTGCCTCTAATACCACTTGTTAGGAATGTAAATGATTGGCCCACCGGTGCAGTGATAATAATGAAATAAAATAATGTGAAAAATGTGGAAATATAAATGAACACCAGATGTAACTGAGAAAAACTCCCAAAATGAAAGGGGTAAAAAACCATGGGCAAATAGAAGGATCACTATGGGCTAAAAGTGGGTACACACTCCCTCACTATTACAAGGAGAAAACACTTAGAATATTCCTCTCTTGAATAAATGGGAAATCAGCCTCACAAAATACCACAAAAATATGATAACTGGTGATGAGATATTGAAGCTACAATTGATACTGAAGGTGATGGGGGAGATACCTTTATATAGGCTGCCTCTCCCCCTTCCTTTCTCTCGTTGGATGAAGTTGGTGGGGTTTGGAAACCCACCACCCACCACCACCACCCCCCCCCCCCCCCGTGACAAAGGAGGGAGGCGGCCACCATCCGGAAAATGGACATCCGCCAACACATCACGCCCCCTCTATTTCCCCGCCTTGACACCTATCCTCATCCCATCCCATACCAGTTACACCACATCTTCCCCCAACCCCTCCTCTCTTATTCTCCGCTTGTACCCCCTCACCTCGTTGCCTGTCACCCCTGCCTCCAGTACACTATGAACTCTTCATTTTTAATTAGGTAAGAAGAAATTTAGCGAAAAATACCTCATTTGATAAATGAGAAAATTAATTTATAATAATCAAACATATATATCTCACATAGACCCCACCAGTGCATCAAGGGGCTCGCAGAGGCCCAATATGTCAGGCCCGTCATTATCAGCCAATACCTAAATGAGGGTCCAGCATGATACACTATTATTATGGACCTACATGTATGATCTCCTTTGCCTAGGGTCATGAGAATGAATGTAGATAGAACTCATAGGATCCTTATTTTACAATAATGGAAGGTAAAAAAGAACGATTGAAGCTCTATATTCTCAAATGTATGACTCAAGTTCTCCAAATGATCATGTAGTTACCTGGGACTGTAAAACAAGTGGGAATTAGAAATTGAAAATCTATAGAGTTCCCATGATGTCAATGATACAATAAAAATTGAGAGTAGTCATCCCCCATAATAATAAAAAACACTATCATGAAGGACACTTTGTAGTTCTATACTTGATCACCAGTCATCAAAAGCCATGTAAGGAGGCACATAGAGCATAGAGAATGGAATTTTCCTAATATTTATAACATTGGATGTTCATCACTTGATTCGAATCACCACCTCATCTAGGCTTGTCATGTGTGAGGTATCCCACTACCAAATAACCTCCAATTAGAAATGTATGTTTTTTATAGTAGCGACATTTATAAATTTATCTAATTCATTTATTGATGTTTCTAAAAATATTGATAAACCTGGAGTCTCTAATTTAGAGAAATTTATAAGAATCGCTAATTAATATAATTAAATTAATAACAATTGTAAATATCACTAATTAGTGACACCTCTTTTACAACCATTTGTTTGAATCATTAGTAAATCACGAATAATTTATCAATGTTTCCAGAATAACATCATTAATTCTTAAAAGTGTTTGAATATGGTGTCAAATTAATGATGTTTATAAACCTTGTTAAATAAAGACACCTCATTTACATATATTTCTAACAAACATTAATGTTTTTTCTGAATTCACAAATTTTTAGTTATCTTATGGACGACATTCACCAATTTTTTTAAAATATATAAATTTTTTCTAGTCCCCTCCCCTGGTACCAACTGCCTCTATGCCCCCTCTATTTCTCAGGTCACGTACCAAGCACATAGTCGCACACACCTACTCTATCTACCCATTTCTCCATTCTCGTACACAACACAGAATCTGGCATGCCCCTCCATTTCCCAATTTCTTCATTCCCATACCCAGCACATTGTTCTGAAAGCCCCCTTCATTTCCCCTGTTGTACCCCCTCACCATGTCATGTACATTTCCCAGCAACCCAGTTGTTCCCCCAATACCTCTTCTCATGTACCATGCACGTACCCTTTCTACTCTTCCTATGTCTCCCCTACCTCCAGTACACCATTTCCCCCACGCTATCCAGCCTCAAGTACCCCATTTTTTCCACATTCCCATGATACAACCTTCCCCTAAAATATTAAATCCCACTCTCTAAAAATCATGTACCCAACACAGAGTCCCACACAATCCATTTCCCCATTTCTTCAGTCTCATACATAGCACACCGTCCTACAAGCCTGCTCAATATCCCCACTTATGCCCCCTAACCTCTTCTCGTCCCGCTCCCAATACCCCACATGTTACCCCAACCCCTCATATCATGTTCCCCACCTGTAACCCTCACCTCATCCTGTGTCACCCCTACCACCAGTACACTATTTTCAATTATTTTCTACCTATGGATAAAAATTTACTGGAAAATACATCAAGTAGTATATTAGAAAATGGATTAAATGAAATCACGCATTTAGATCTTGTATAGACCCCACATGTGTATCAATTGGGTCACACATGACCAAACCTAATAGACCGACTTGTGCAACCAATCCTTGCATGACAGACCTGCGTGATACACCATCATGATGGACCTATGTGTAGGATCTCCTTCACCTAGGGTCCATAGAATTCATATAAAAAGGACTCATGGGATCCCCATTGGAAATGCATAGAATGTAAAAAAGACTCCATGAATCCCTATATTCCCATGTGTTTGACCCATGTTCTCCAAACGATCAATTAGATCCCTAAGACAATAAAAGAAGTGGGAATTGGAAATGCTCAATCTATTGAGGTCCCTCAATTTCTATAATAGCATGAACATTGAGAGTAACTATCCCCCATAGTCCAAAAAAAACTGTGACAAAGAGAACTTTTATAGCTCTAAACATGAGAACTAGTCATCAGAAGCCACCTAAGGAGACACTTGGATCATAGAGAAAGGCCTTTTAGAAAACATTGTTGTCTTGGATTTTTATCGCCCGAGTGTAATCTCAAGCTCATTTGGGTCAATCCTGTGTGAGGAATCTCACTACAAAGAAAAATGCCAAATAGTGATGTTTATTTTTTTCATTAGCAATGTTCATAATGTCTCTAATTTATTTACTCATGTTTTATAAAAATTAATAAATGTGCTACTGGTAAATTTGAGACATTTAAAAATGCTTGTACCCTAGACACACTTGAACACCGCAACCATTTCCCCGCTTGTACCCCTCATCTTATCTCATCCTATGAAGTTGGGTATTAAAATATTAAAACCAACATGTTTTTGGTTTTTCCATGAAAAATTTTCTTTGTTTTTGTTTTATTTTTATTGTGCATACTGGGTTGTTTGTTTGTTGGGCTTCTGGACCGTGGCGTATTTGTTTCGCTGGGCTTGTTCGCCGGGCTGGTTTTGTGCTGTGACCCGCTTATTGTTCTCCCTCTCTTCCACTGTGGCAATCTTGCTGGTTCGCATCTTTTCTGACAGTTGATTATTGATGATCCTACGGTGTTAGTGATTCTGTTTGTGTTTCTTCGGTGATTATATCCACACCGCTCGTTCGATGGTAGCCGTCCACGTGTGCTGGTTTGTTCGAGATTTGTTTGAGCCGCTACCTGCTTCGAGAGTCTTCCGCCCATCTGATGTGAGCCATGTGTCCCTCGTCTGTTGCGCCTGTCTGGGTGTCGCTTCATCTCTACTGCTCTATTATGCTTGTGTGGCCACTGTTTTTGGGATCACGGTTCGTCGTCTTCCGCTTTCATGTCTCGAGAGTTCTATTGTGAGAAGCAGAACCTTGCTGGTTTGGTGACCTGTCTCTTGTACGTTGTAACCTCAACAACTGTTCCGGTAGAGACTTCTACGGAAATTAGGGAGGAAACCAAGGTAGAGATCAATGCTTCTCGGTGCTTTTGTATTTGTAAGCATGTTCTTTATTTTCCTGTCTGGTCATTGCATTGTATGTTCCTAGTTTCTATTCTGGTCTGTTTGTAGTCGGGGTTGCGTGTGTGAGTCCGTCCAATTCGGAAGCGAACTCTGCTAACTCTGAGCCTTGGTTCATCATTTGCACTTGGGGAAGAGAGGTCTTTTTTATCAGATATCTTTCGTGGTCTGCATGCGTGGTCTGTCTTTGCTGCTTCTCTGTTTTTATTTTCTATGTTTTTGTTTTTCATAATAATATAGAAACAGTGGTGGTGTTCTTTCCGTGGAGTAGGACCATAAGGTCTGAACCACTTAAATCTTGTTGTTCATTTTACTTTCTTGCATGTTTCGTTTTCTGTTTTTCTGACTTTGTTGATAATATGTTTTATACTCAGCTATGTTTACATTGAGTTTATCTCCATCAACTGTTATAATTCCACAACAAGTGGTATCATAGCCTGTTACTCATTTTATTTACAAGGTTTTTAAAGTTTGAAATTGATAAATTTGATGGAGAAAATTATTTTAATTTGTAGAGAGTTAATATGAATGCTTTACTTGTTCATAATGGTCTTGCAGATGATTTGTGATGTGTTAAGAAAGCTGTTGCGACCATCACTGACGACTGTCAGTCCACCACTTCATTTGACGATGTTGATCCTGGTATATTAGAAATGGAACACTTCACTCTATTGTTAACTTTGGGTGATAAGGTGCTACGTGATGTAGCACATGAAACTACTGCTAAATCGATTTGGGCTAAACTCATGCATTTTTATAAAACTAAATCATTGCTTGTATGTCTGTATAAAAAAATGCATTTATACAATTATAAAATGTCACCTGGCTCTTCTGTGCATGTTCATATATATGAGTTTAATAAAATTCTGTTTGATTTAGCAATCATAGACATTGAAGTTAAGGATGAGGACCACGATTTAATTCTGTTAACCTCTATTGATGACTCTTTTAATTTGTTAATAGATTCTATGATTTATGGTCGGTATTCCATTACGTTAGAGGAAGTTTAGTCCCCTGTCCTGTCTCATGATATTCAAACGAACAGTTTGAAGGAAGAGTTGAGTTCTGTTAAGAGTGAACCTCAAATGTTATATACCAAAGCTCCTGTTCAAAATAAGGGTAGGAAGGATAAGAACCTGTTTAAAGGATTTCAGTGTTTTGAGTGTGGTAATATCAGCCAAATTAAACATTACTGTCCTAATTTACAGAATAAGGATGGTGTGGACCAAACAAATGTGGTATTTCCCTGTTTTGGCACTACAAAAGTGATATAGTTTTCAAGAATCCCCTTCGTTAGAACTGGACATAGGTTCTTTGTAGTTTTTTTTCTTGGGTTCCTAGGACTGGCTCCACATGTATTTGTGGAGGAATCATGGTTAAGAAAAAAGGGTTTCTGTGGACTGGTCCAAGCTGTTCGAGCTTAGGTGGAGAGATTGTTTTCCTATCTGCTTCCTATATGTGGTTGTTGTGTATTGTGTTCAACTATTTTTAATTGATATTGAATTCTATTGAGTTTTTTTTTGTTTTATCGTTCACTATTTTTTACCCCAGGAAATTTTGTTTTTATTGCAGGTATGCTTCCATTAGAGGAGCTTGTTTATGGATAAAAAAATATATTGGGTAAACTATGTTTGATTTCAGTTTGCTTATCATGTATTCCTAAAATTCTTCTAAGCATGTTAGTAATTTGGATAGCAGTAGAAAAGTAGTGTGGGTAGAACATTTTCCACTACCATCACATGCTAAGTGATGTTCATGATGGGTGAACATTTGTAGACTTGGGTTTTTCTATTATAGAAAATCATCCCACAGTAGTGATAGGTTGTATCTGTAGTTAGTTGTTTGAAAGAACACCATCACCACTGTTCTTAATATTGAATAGGTGCAGATTTGTGAAATTGGGTTTTAAAATATTAAAATGATGTTGTTTTCTGTATTTCCATAAAAAATTAGTTTTGTTTTCATTTTAGTATTACTGTACATAATGGGTTGTTTGTTTTTTGGGACTCTAGACCATGGCCTGTTTGTTTCATTGGGCTTGTTCACTGGGCTGGGATTGTGTTGTGACCCACTTGTGGTTCAGCCTCCCTTCCACCATGGCGATGCTGCTGTTTCACATATTTTCTAACCACTGATGATTGCCGATCCTATGGTGCTGGTGCTTCTGTTTTTGTTTCTTCGGTGATCTTATCCGCGCCTCTTTTTCAATGGTAGCCTCCCACGTGTTCCAGTTTTTTCGGGTTTTTTTGAGCTTCCTCCTACTTCAAGAGTCTTCCTCCCATCCGATGTGTGTCGTGTGGCCCTCTTCTGTTTCTCCTGTCAGGGCGTCACTTCTTCTCTACTGCTCTATTATGATTCTGTGGCTGCTGTTTTTGGGAGCGCAGTTCGTCGTCTTCAGCATTCTTATCCCGAGAGTTCTTTTGTGAGAATCAGAACCTTGTTGGTTAGGTGACCCGCCCCTTGTACGCTATCACCTCGAAGTCTGTTCCAGTGGATTTTCGGTGGAGACTTCTACAGAAATCAGGGAGGCAACCATGGAAGAGATCCACGCTTCTCGGTGCATTTGTATTTGTGATCCCGTTCTTTATTTTTTGTCTGATATTTGTGTTGTATGTTCCTCGTTTCTATTCATGTCTATTTGTAGTCGGGGTTTCATGTGGGAGTGCATCCATTTTAGAAGAGAACTTTTCTATCTACGAGTCAGGGATCATCACTGGCTCTTGGGGTGTAGAGGTCTTCGTTCTCGGATAGCTTTCATGGTCCATGTGTGTGGTCTATTTTGATGGTTCTCTGTTTGTATTTTCTTGGTTTTCATTTTTCATAATAATATTGAAATGGTGGTGGTGTTCATGCTATGGAGTAGGACCATATTGTTTGAACCACATAAATCTTATTGTTCATTTTACATTCTTGCATGTTTCGTTTTCTATTTTTCCGACATTGTTGATAATACATTTTATACTCAGATTTGTTTATATTGCGTTTATCTTCGTAAACTGTTATAATTCCACAACACATCCCTTACTCCGTACCCCAAATGCCCCCCACACAGTCATGCACACCCCCACCATATTCCTGCATGTACTCTCTAACCTCTTCCTATCACATACCCAGTACCCCACCTGTACCCCTCACAAGGCTGGCCTGAGGGCAAGCCCCATGAGCCCATGGGCTAGGGCACCAAGCGAGAGGGGTTGTTGGAATTGCAAACAAAAACCCATGCGTCAAGATGCCCACGGTTTTTTCTCCTACATCATTTATTCCATGACCATTTTTTTCCACGGGTCCATATCTAATTATATTATTTTAATGAATTTAATGTTTTGGTATTTCTATGTACCATCATTAATGTTCTTCATTAAATGTTTCGGTTTTTCTTTGTACCTTCATAAATGTTACGCGTTGTTGTGGGTCTATAAATTGATGCAATTGTAGTTCAAAAAATATGAGAAATTAAAAGCTTGAAATATCCTTTCTGTTGTGTGATACTTTTATTCCTCTTAATTTTCTCGGCTTGTATATCCAACAAACTGGTATCAGAGGCAGGTTACCAAGATCCTCTAATTTTTTTAAGATGGTTTCAATCCTGCCGCATGTTCTGAAGTACTCAAAGGACAACTACAAAAGGTGGTTCATATAAACAAAGACATTTTTCGAGTCACAGGAACTATGGGAGATCATCACCAATGAGTATATTTTACCCTCTATGGTGGAAGAATCCTCCTTCGCAAATGAAGAAATGATAGGCCTCAAAAACCGAAGAAATAAAGACAACAATTCGTTGTTCCTCCTCTATCAAGGGTCAGATGAATCAACATTCGAAATGATTTTCAAAGAAAAATCAAGCTAGCATGCTTTGGATACCATTGCCACAATCATAAAAGGTGTTGATCGAGTGAATCATGTACATATTCAAACTTTAAGAGTGGATTTTGATGCGACGCACATGAAAAACGGTGAGAGTAACCCTGATTATTTCTCAAGATTAATTGTTATTGTTAACAAATTAAAATGGAATGGTGAGAAAGTGGAGGAAATTTGAGTTATTGAAAAATAACTTTGATCACTCACAACCAAGTTTTATAATGTGGTTGTGAAAATCGAAGGATAAAGGGATTTAGAGAAATTGTCCTTCAAAGAACTGATGGGGTCATTGCAAGTGCATGAGGAATAGATGTTGAAGAATGTCGGTTCAAAAATAGAGCATGACTTAATGTCCCTGTTGACTCTACCAGAACAAAAGAATGACCACATGCAACGATGCATTAAATATGCAAGAGGAAGAAGGAATTGATATTATTCAATCCATCAACAAAAAGAAAAAAATACTACTAGCTTTTGGGGAAGAGGGAATGGCGGAGGACAATTCATTTGTGGTCGTAGAAACAGAAATAACATTAAATGCCATAAATTTAAGAAATTCGGCCATTTTGCCTCTAATTATTTGAGAAAACTGGATCATGGTGAACGGTCCAACTACACTGAAACATCTCATCACGAAGAAGAAGGTACCACACTCCTCATTGCACACGAAAAGGCATGTGAACGCCCCGTTGTGTTGTATCTCGACACAGGTGAAAGAAACCACATGAATGGTAAAAAATAATTATTCGAGGAAATCATAGAAGAATTTTGTGGTGATGTGAGATTCGGAAACTCATCAATGTTACCTGTGATTGGAATTGGTAAAATCAAAATCTATCTGAAGAATGGTGAGCCAAAATTAATCTCTAATGAGTATTATGTACTGAACATGAAAAATAATATCATTAGTCTTAGAAAACTCTTTGAGAAGGGGTATGCTATGCATATGTATAAATCATTTTTTTCTATAAGGTATTCTCATAGGAGACCAGTTGCTCATGTCCAAATGATGAAGAATCGCATGTTTCTACTGCGTATCAACACAAAGGCCGAGTAGTGTCTTTTGGGAATCATGAAGAATGACTAATGGATATGGAATCTGTGCTTTGGACATCTGCATTTTAGTGGTCTTAAACATCAATCATCATCAATCATGGTGGATGGATTTCTGGTGATTGATCTTTTAAATCATGTGTGTGAGGCATGTACACTCGGAAAGTAACAAAGGAAATCCTTCCCAAGTGGAGTGTCTAGAAGATAAAATGAACCACTTCAGTTGGTTCACACTAATATCTGTGAACCACATGAAACACCCTCTCTTTGAGGTAATAGGTATTATATTACCCTCGTTGATGATTTTAGTAGGAAACACTGGGTGTATTGCCTCAAAGAAAAATCTTCTGCATTTGTGATCATTAAAATGTTCAAAGCTCGTGTTAAAGGTGAAATTGGTTATTGAATCAAATTTCTCAGATCTGACAGAGGTGGATAATAAACATCAAACACATTTCTAGATATTTGGAGGGAATAAGGAATTAAAAAAATACAACTACCTACACGCCACTGCATAATGGAGTTATAGAAAGGAATAACTACACCATCCTTGACATTATGAGGACCATACTAATGGAGAAAGGCCTACCAAAGAACTGATGGGAAAAAACAGTGGCATTACTGCCTATATTCTTAATCAGTCTCTAAACAAGAGTGTCTGAAACATGGCACCACAGGAGGCCTGGAGTGGATACAAATCAAGCGTAGTGAACCTAATAATCATCTAGATTGTTGCCTATGCTGAAGTTTTAGAAGCAAGAAGAAAGAAGATTGATGATCGTGGTGAAAGTTTCATCTTCATCAGCTATAGTATAGAGTCTAAATCCTATAATCTATAAAATCTATTAAACAATAAATTAGTGGTGAGTAGTGATGTGTTCATTAGTGAGGAAGATGATTAGAAATGTATTAATGAAGAATCAAACAAATAGATTCCAGTCAAAATAGAAGATCATAAAGAAAGGCATGATCATCAGGAGAAAATGCCAACAACACCTTCCTCGGGCACATCATCATTACACATGAGTCTAGGAGGACAATTCATCACACTTGAAAGGACTCCATCAAGTCAAAATTTGGAGAGCTCATCCCCTCCCATGGTACCCATAAAAATGAAAACCTCAAGTGACATTTATGAGAAAACCAAACTGGTAAATCCTTTATGCTTGTATGCAGATTCAGAGCCACTGATCCTTCAGGAATCCTTGAGGGAATTATGTTAGAGAATATCTATAGAATAATAAATTCGTTCCACAGAGAAATATGACACATTGGAGCTGCCCACACTACCTAATATCTAGAAAAACACTTTTGTCAAATGGGTGTACAAGATCAAGAAAAATGTTGATGGTGAAATCAATCACTACAAGGAATGACTCATAGTAAAGGGGTGCAAATAGAAGAACGAGGTAGACTATAAAGAAGTCTTCACTCTTATTGCTCACCATGACATTGTGAGGATGATTATCTCCCTTGTTGTTCATCACAGTTGGATGATCTACCAACTAGATGTGAAGTATTTATTCATGAATGTATTTCTAGAGGATGAGGTCTGTGTGGACTAGCCTTAAGGCTTTGTTATGCAAGGGGAGGAAGAAAAAGTGTATCAACTGAAGAAATCTTGTTATGGGTTGAAACGGGCTCCTCATGCTTGGAATGCATGCATTCACAGCTGTCTTCGGGATAAAAGCATCACCCAATGTCCATATGAGCATGCAATGTACACAAATAAGAATCGTTTTGGTGACTTCCTTATTGCATTCATGTATGTTGATGATATGGTGTTTACAAGAAACAACCGATCGATGTTCGATAAATTTAAAGAGTCCATGTTCAAGGAGTTGGAGTATGACACCCTAAGATTTTATGAGATATATTATTTTAAATTTCATTGATGATTGAGTTTGTACACTACAACATGATAACCTTGCGCTATACAAAGCACCGTATTAGCTTGCAGTACACACATCACTATTCTTGGTTTTTTTATTCACAATTTCATGTTATTTTGATAGAATTCAACATTGAGTATAGATTTTATTCAATGTATAAATAAACTAAGTTTGGATTCTTCTATACTCAAACAAAAGTAATCTTGCACTACACGCAACATTGACTTGGATTTCGTTAAATGCAAGAGTGACCTCCCTCGATATCTTGCATTGTACGGAATACTGAGTTTCAGTAAACAATGATATATTATTAATAAATTATTATTTAATTAGAAAAAATAGCTATATTTATTATAATTAAACACATTTTAAATTTTATAACATGAAAATTCATATTATATATTTTCTAGAACATTATATAAGAACAAAATCAATTTTTTAGATAAAAGTACTTTTCAAAAAAAATTCAGTTTTACCACCTTTTGATTGCGCACCCATTTTAAATCTTGTTTTTGACATTTTTATAAGTTATATTTGACAAAATAAACTTCATATTTTGAATCAGGATATAGAAATTTACTTTGGATAAATTTTTTATATTTTTCTGATAACCTTAATATTTTGATGAATAGTAAAAATAATCTAAATTTTAATTAAAAACAACATTTCTCATTGAGATATTTTATTTTGTTAAACTATATTATTGAATTGTTTTAAATTAAAAATAGGATATATTTTTACAGTTTAATATAATACATTTCATAAGAATAAATTTTAATTTTGAATTAATAGGTAAAAACATTTCAATCTTTTCAAATGTTTTAACTTTTGAAACCTGTTTTCTCAACAACGGGATTAATATTAAATTATTTTCTGTCAATTATATGTCTTGAATTTGCAAAAATGGATTCCATATGTTGAATTAGGATGTCCAAATTGGGTAAATTGGTAACTTTTACTTTTAGACAATATTAACAGTAAATTCAGTAAATATTTTATTTACCATGGTTAAAGGGTAAATCTGGTAAATAAGGGTAAAAAATAGTATAGTTAGATTAAATTACCATAAAATGTATCTATACCTGATTGGATGAATCTTTTCCAATCATTGGAATCTTTCGGTATATTTTTTCATCCCATGGAACCACTTGTAAGTGAAAATGACATTTAATTACTTTTAATTTAATGTTAAGGAAAATATAACCTAAACATATATCTTTTGCTAAACCAATTTTTATATGGGTTTATATAAGTAATATCATGAAATATAAATATTAATTATAAATATAAAGATATTTTCTATATGATTATATATAATTTGTAATTTTTAGACATTAAATAAATAAATTTAATCATGAAAAAAGGATGATGTAGTGGTTGCTTCATTAATAAAAGATTCTAATAAAGAAATTAATAAATATTAAAATAAATGTAATGTTGATATTTTTATGTCATCCAAAAAATTATTTAGATGATATTGACATATTATATTTGTGTTAATTCCTTATTTTAGAAGGAGTCAGGTGGTTATAATGTTTTAAAAAACTCATTTATGAATAGTGTCCAAAATTGACACAATTCATAACTTAAAACATAAAATAGTTTAATAAATGATATTAAATTAATTAAAATATAATATTAGGCCAAATGGTTGATATAATTCAAAATATTTCATAAATTAATTTTTTTGGGTAGTTTTACATGCTATGGTAATTACATTAACCAAAAATGTTTAAATAACATGATATCACAATAAGATTAAAAAGGGTAAAATAAGGGTAAAACAAAAGATATAAGAATAATAAAATATTAAATACTTGAAAAAAAAATTATTGGAGGATGTTTATTTGAACCAAAATCATCTTTTCTTAGAATTAAATATCTTTTGAACCATTTATGTAAAAATTGAATTTATAATAAATTAATATTTTGGAACTTTTATAAAGTTCCCCGCTTCTCTCTTATAAAATGGGCACCTAATACCTCTCATCTTCACTCCATTTTTAGCCTTCAGGCTCAACCAAAACCTACCCATTTCACTTTTAAACTTCCCTAGTTACATTCTAGAGGTGCTGGTATTATAAAGAGATCATTTTTAGTGCCCTTAGAGGAAATTTAAAGGAGGCACGTCAAGAAATAGGTAATCTCTTCTACCGATTCATTCAAATTTATTTTTTTTCTACTTCCTATGATTTATTTTTTTCATTATAATGTAAATAAATAAGTATCAATCATATAATTATAAGTTATTATAAATATGAAACAACCCTATTTCAACTTTTATTCATCCTACAAAAAACGAAATCACCGTTCGTGCATATGTACGGTTTACTGTCCCCACACCGTGTTGTAATATGTTTTTCATCACCACCTTAATTGGATGAGTATAATGGTAAAAGAAAATATTTTATTATTATAACAAGATAATAATTATTAAATATTATACACCATCCAATTCAATACCATTCAACAATTATTAGAACTATATTTTCACTCGTGCGTAGGTAAGACTTAACGTATCCACAATGCGATGAGATTCATTATCCATGTTAACCATTGATGAAAGATTATAAAGTATATATAATTAAAATTTATGAAATATATGACATAATAATTCTACTGGATATATATATATATATATATGTTTATGTGTGTGTGTTATTTACTTACTTCCATTCAATTTAACATGGAAACGAAAATAGTGTTCATGCGTACGTACGACCTACCGTCTCCATGAATGGTGTATTCTATTCCCATTATCAATCTATAATATATATTTATATACAAAAAATATATGATATAAAAATAATTTTTTAAATTATGGACGTAATTAGAAAATGATATATGTAATAATTTCAAGAATAACATGTCCAAACACGTACGATAAATAAAACGATTATTACTGAAAACGTTCTTTTAACATGGAATTGACAAATGAATAAGTAATATAGGGTCATAAGTGAATCTTATATGATATCATAAATATTATTATGATTATTTTAAATGTTAATAATATGTTTAAACCCACTATTCAAGCATTCTGGAAACGTATGGAAGAAATTGGACCTAAGTTAAGGGATAATTTTTCAGTCGTATTTTTATCCGAAGTTGTTTATATGTTATTATTTCCTGTGGATCTATTTATAAACCATGTAAATGTTTTATAATACTATTTTCAATTTTTTTAATTTTATTCTATATATGTTTAAATTCATTTTACCCATTTTTGACATTTACTATGTGGTATGGAAGGAATATTTCTTTTGTTTACCATATAAGGTACTTTTTGTCTTTTCGAAAAAAATGAGGGGAATGTTTTTTTATCTTATATAACATTAATATATTTTTATTATTTGGTGATTAATTGATTCCACGAAGCATCCTATACACTATTTCATGTTTATCTTCAATTAAATTCTTTTCTTTTAAAACTGTGTGGCATTTTGAGAAAAGAAAACGATTTTGAATAAGAAACGATATTTTCCTCAAGAACTAAGTTTAACTGTTTTGTCAAAATTATTTTCCATATAAGATAATATTTTTAAGTAAGTTTATGTTTCTATAACTATTATTACTATGAGTTTATTATGTTGAGTATGTAATGGTATTTTTTATGGATTATGTTATGATGTAATTATATTAAAGAATCCCATTTTATTTCTTTTGTTATGCTGAATGGTTTATGTTTTATTATGGAACATGTTAGAATGATTTCATTATGATATGGGTATGAAATATATCTCCCTCCAATGCATTGGGTAATGATTTATATCTCATGATGTAGACATTACTGGAACGATAGGTAAATCTGGTTCAGTAATACATGGCTGGAACAAAAAGCAGACCTGGTTCAGTAATGGAATTTGTCTACTGTGCTGGTCTTGGAAACAATTACATGGATACTATGGAAATCATATGATGTGATTAATGGTTTTCCACATTTCTGTGTTTTATTCCCATTTTCTTTTATCATGATTAATGTTCTATTATGATATACACATTAAATACTACAAGATTTATTTCATGAATCAATATTTGAATGTTTAAACATAATATTCATGGTTTTATGTTCAAATGTATATGGTTTGTTTTATTTTCTCAAGGAATACCCTTACTGAGAATTTCAGCTCACCATTTTTATGTTCCCTTTTCCCCAGGATATAATGAAAGGTTTTAGGTAAGAAAAAAGGGGAATATATTTATAGGAGATGTTTAAGATCTTTCACCATGATTAGAAGATTATGTTATGAGTTTCAAAAGATAATAAACTAATACAGTCATTGGGAATATGTTTTGTAATGTATTAAGTATTCTAAAAAAGAGATGTATTGTATATGTACGTCAAGCTTGGGTATCTACTGTTGGTATCAGAGTGAAGGATTAGTTAACCTTTGGAAACTAGGATGGAAAAACTTTTGTGAGATCTCTTTAGATATTTATTTGGTATGACTAGAGATGTACCTACCGTTAAGTATAATTATAGGATACATTCCTATAATTATGCTAACGATCATGAATAACACAGGATTAAACCTAATATGTTATAGATTGACAGTACCCACCCTTTATTATGTTATTTTCCTATTATAATTTTTTCCTCTCACACTATTATTTTCGGGTTTTGGACAATGGCTAGAACCCAAAGGAAACATGTTAATGATCAATGCTCTGGGAAATGAAATGATTTTCCTTCCGAAAAACCAAATATTAGGGTATATTGACTATAAAATATTATTTTCATACATACAAAATTAATGAATCATTATGGAACCCCCAAATGAGTAGATAAGGGAACAACATTATATTGAGTCCTTCATGTGGAAATGTTCACCTTCATTCAGTGGGTCTTATGATGCACTTGTTGCTGAACAATAGATCAGAACCATTGATATGATATCTTCCAATGTTTATTTTCAGAAAATGAAAAGGTCATTTTGGTTGTCTATTATTTAGAAGGTGAAGTAGACTAGTGGTGGACTCTAATTAAGATTACAAGGGAGAAAGATAAAATTGAATCCGTGGAATGGGATGAGTTCAAGAACTTGTTTTTCAAAAGTACTTCCCTCGTATTCTTTGAACAAATATGGAAATGGAGTTCCCTGAGCTTAAGAAAAAGGAAGAAAAATCTATTGGTACATACGAGGAGAAATTTACAAGACTTGAAATTTATTCTTCTGTCTTTATGATCCTACATGAAAGTAGGGTTGATCGATTCTTTAGTGGATTAAAACCAATTATCTGAAGGGATTTAGATATAAGAGCCTTAATTTGCTATGGAGATACTTTGCGTTGTGCTGTCAAGGTATAACTGGAAGTTTTTGTTACATATCCATCTCATGGTTCTGAAAATAAATGAAAGATGAAGTTCAAGGGATAATCTCAAATGAATTGTTAAAAGAAGTAAATGTTTCCTTATGCTCAATGTGTGGAAAGAAGAATGGTGGATATTCTCTTAAAGGTACTAAAAAATGTTTCAAGTGTGGAAATGAAGGTCATCAAGCAGTTGAGTGCAGATGTAATGGGAAAAATGTTTCTAAGGATGTGAATGGAGAAAAGACTACAAAGAATGCACCAACAACACTTATATTCTACAAGTGAAAGGATGTGGGGCATTATTCTAACTAATGACCTAATCCAAGGGTTAATAATTATGTATTTCAATACCCTATTATGTAAAAAGTCAATGGGGACTCACATGTGATCACTATTGGTGATGTTGAGTATGACAAGAAGTGGTGGAATGATTAAGAGTTTATGTAATGGGATTCCAAAATAGTGTTGTGGAATATCATTTATAGTATTGTGGAACATTAGAATAACTATGTATTGACTTATTATGGTTTTCTATAATTATATGAAACCAGTAACCATAAAAAGTGATTGAAATTTTTTTGGAAAGCACATGATATGCGCATAATGAATGGATAAGAAGATAATTATAAGTTTGATAGTATTAATGATCTCATATAAGAAAAAAGTTATATCATGGAATGAGTATATATAATTTTTTGTATTTGGAAAGAGTTATTTTTAACAGAGTGTATGTTTTCACTAATGTTCTATGTCATTACCATGTTTCAAGAAAATACATCAACGACGAATTCATATGTTTGGAATGTGACACCCATGAACTGCCAACTGAAATATGGGAGACAAAGGTTAAGTCTATTTAGTTCAAAACTTTCTAAAACTTTTATATATTTAGTTTTTGGAAGGATTGTAATGTTATGAAATGATGGATAGTATAATTTATATTCTAGTTGTTGTTTGCAAAATTCAAGTGTTATCTCACTATAGATGGAATTATGCGTATTTGATGAATAGTTCTAACCTTTTTGTTGAGACAGATGGATGGACTTATCATTCTATAAATATAATGTGATAAAACTTCATGAAAGAAAAATAAAACCTCATTTCAATAAATATGAGATGAAGTGGAAATTGTTCAGGGAACGACCAAAGGTGAGATTGTACTTAAATTATGTAATTATTTCTCCTCATATAAAAATTAATCAACTTTAGAAAAAGGATCTTGAAAACAAAAAATGTTATCCTTATACCTTCTTATCTAATGAATTAGATGGATCCTTAAATCATCACAGATTTGTGGCTTTCTGGTAGTTAACTTTCTCCAATCAGTATTCTCTATCATTATCCATCATCACTTGATGGTTTTATTTCTCTTCTATTTCCATGTTTTCACTTTCCACCTCTATTCTACTGTATGGAAACCTAGTGATGAGTTACATTGGGTAACCATTATGTTTCAAACATTCCTTTTTAAAATTAAATTTTTGTATTCCTTTTTACGATGTGAGATTCTATGAAATACACATTCATGTAGAAAAAAATCATTTACAACCCTTAAGAATTTTGAGGGAGAAATTTATTTTAAGGGGGTAGAATGTGACACCCTGAGATTTTATGAGACAAATTATTTTTAATTTCATTGATGTATTAGGTGGTAGACTACATGAAGATTAGTTTACTCTATACACAATATAGTATTAGCTTGCAATATACGCAACAGTATTCTTGGATTGTATTGCACACAATTTCATGTTCTTTTACTAGAATTCAGCACAAAGTATCGATTTTTTTCAATGTATAAATGAACTAAATTCTTATTATGTTATAAACAACACCAAATTAATCATTCACTATACGCAACACTGAATTTTCTTGCGCTATACGCAAGAACAACCTCCCTTGATAGATTGATTTGTACGCAATACCGAGTTCCACAAAACAATGATATATTATTAAAATATTTTTATTTAATGGGATATAAAATAGATGTTATGAATATTATTAACCACATTTTGAATTTTATAACATTAAAATTTATCTTATATATTTTCTAGAACATTATATAAGAAAAAAATCAATATTTTGAATAAAATAAGTATTTTTTAAAGAAAATGCAGTTTTACCCATGTTGTTGACACCCCCATTTTAGATATAATTTTTACATGTTTATATATTAAATTTCACAAAATAAACATCTTATTTTGAATCACTACATAAAAATTTATTTTGGATAAATTTTTGATATTTTTCTGATAACTTTCATATGTTGATTAATAGTAAAAATACGCTAAATTATAATTAAAAACAAATTTTTCATCGAGATAATTAATATGGTTAAATTATAATGTTGAATGGTTGTAAAGTATAAATAGAATATATATTTACCATTTAATATAATGTATTTCATTATCATTAATTTTACATTGAATTCATAGGTAAATACATTTTAATCTTTTGAAATGTTTTAACATTGAAAACTCGTTTTCTCATCAAAGGGATTAATTTTAAATTATTTTCTTCCAATTATATGTTTTTAATTTTTAAAAATGGATTCCATATTTGGAATAAATAGGTTAAAATTGTGAAAATAGGTAAATTTTATTTTTAGGCATTTTGAATAGTAACTTCAGTAAATATTCTATTTACCATGGTTAAAGGGTAAATCTAGAGAATAAGGGTAAAATATAATATTATAGTAATATAAAATTTCCATAAAATGCTTTATTACAATATTTGATAATAAATGTTAGTCCATTGGCATCCTGGGGTTGATTTTTGGACTCCATGGACAAACTTTTAAGAGAAAATGACATTTAATTACTTTTAATTTAATGTTAAAGAAAATATAACCTAAACATATATCTTTTTGTAAAACAAATTTTATAACAGGTTATATAAGTGATCTATAAGACTATAAAGAATCATTATAAAGGTAAAAATATTTTCTATATCATGATATTTCATTTGTAAATTTTGGACAGTAAATAAATAAATTTAATTATGACATAAAAATGATTTAGTGATTGCTTTATTAATAATGGATTCAAATAAATGAATTTATAAATATTAAAACCAATGTAATTTGTTTATTTTTATGTCATCCACGAATTTTAAGGATTATATTGAAATATTATATTTGATTTAGTGCCTTAATTTTTTTTAAGGAATTATTTTGTCATGAATTTTTAAAAAAGTCAAGGACGAAAAGCCTCCATAATTGACACAATTCATAACTTAAAACATAAAATAGATTATTAAATGATATAAAATTCATAAAAATATAAGATTTATCCAAATGTTTTATATTATACCAAATATTTCATAAATAACATTTCATTTGGTCTTTGTACATTATATGGTTATTACATTAACCGAAAATGATTAAATAACATGATATCACTATAAGATTAAAAAGGGTAAAATAAGGGAAAAACCAAAATGATAAGGATAAAAAAATATTAACAACTTGACAAAAAATTATTTTATGGTGTTTATATGATCCAAAAATAATCTTATATTATAATTAAATAGGTTTTTGTCCATTTAAAGTCGAAATAGTGTTTATAATAAATTAATATTTTTAAACTTTTCTAAAGTTCCCCTCTTCTCTCTTATAAAAATGGAACCCCCTCTATCTCCTATTAAATACATTTTGAGCCTTAATGTGTAGAAAAACACTTACCATTTCTATTATAAACTTTACTAGTTACATTCTTATAGGTTATGGCCTTATAAAAAGACCAACTCAATTTCCCTAAGATAAAATTTAAAGGAGGCGCGCCGAGGAAGAGGTAATCTCATCTACCGATTCTTTCAAATTTATTTATTCTTATAATACCTCTTATTTAGTTGTTTCAATATAATGTAATAAAATGAGTATCAATCATATAATGATATGTTTTTATAAATATTAAACAACCCAATTTTACCATCTATCCATCCTATTAAAAACCAAATAATCGCGCGTGCGTATATATGGCTTACTATCTCTACACCGTGGTGTAATCTGTTTTTCACCACCAACATAATTGGATGGGTATAATGGAAGGAATAATAACTATATATTAGTAATATAACATGATTATAATTCTGAAATATTATACACCATCCACTTCAACAACGTTCAACAACTATGGTAACGATATCATCGCTCGTGCGTACGTATGGATTATTGTCTCCACGATGCGATGAGATTCATTTTCCATGTTAACCCTTCAAGAATGATTAAAAAGTATACATAATAAGTAGTCATGAAATATATGACACAATAATTCTACATTAATTATGTATATATATATTTCATTTACAAACTTCTATTCAATTTAATAAGGAAATGAAAACAACATTCGTGGGTACTTACGGTCCACTGTCTCCATGAACGATGCACTCCATTCCATTTATAGATCTATTATATATATTAATGTACATAATATATATGATATATAGATCACTTTCTACATTATGGAATGAGTTAAATAATGATCTATTTAATAATATCAAGAATAACAAGTCCAAACACGTATGAGAAATAAAATGATTATTACCCAAAACGTTGCTTTAACATGGAATTAACAAATGAACAGGTAATATAAAGTCATAAGTGAACCATATATGTTATCATAAATATAATTATGGTTATGTTAAAAGTTAATAATTTGTTTAAACCAACTATACAATAGTTATTAATATGTATTAAAAAAATTGGATGTAAGGTAAGAGATAATTTTGCAATCTCATTTTTATCCGATGTTGTTTATACGTTAGTATTTATTGGGGATTTATTTTTCAACATTGACCATATTTTACAAAACAATTTTCATAAAATGTTTATATTTCTCTATTTATTTTAAAAGTAATTTTTACCCCTTTTTTGACTTTTACTATCTTTTATGGAATGAATCATTCTATTAGTTACCATACAAGGTACTTTTTGACTTTTCCAACAAAAGTACGAGGAGAATGTTTTTTAACTTATAAGAAATAAATATATTTTTATGGTTTCATGATGCGTTACTTACATAATTAGTATTCTAAACTACTTCGAGATTATTTTCAACAAAAATATATTCTTTTAAAATTGCGTGGTATTTTGAGAAAAGAAAACGTTTTTGATGGAGAAAGGATATTTTCCTCACGAACTAAGTTCAAGTATTACTTAAAAATTATTTTCCATATAAGATGATACAATTAAGTAAGGTTATGTTTCTATCCCTATTATTACTATGAGTTGAATATGTTGATGTAATGATATTTTATATGTATTATGTTATGATGGAATGATATTTAAGAAATCCATTTTATTTCTTGGGTTATGCAGAATTGTTTATGTTTTATTGTGGTACATGTAAGAATGATTTATTTATGAGATTGTTGAGACCTATTTCTCCCTCCAATTCATTGGGTAAAGATTTATATCTAATGAGATAGACATGACTGGAATGGCTGGTAAATTCGGGTTAGTAATACATGGCTGGAATGACAAGTAAACCTGACTTAGTAATGGACTTTGTCCTCTATGATGGAATTGGAAACAATGCCTTGGGTACTATGGAAATAATATTATGTGCTTAATGCTTTTCCCCAATTACATGTTTTATTCCCATGTTATTTTATCATGATTAATGTTCTTTTATGATATATTCCTTATATATTTCCATGATTTATCTCATGACTCATGATTTTGATGTTTAAACATTATGTTCATGTTTTTTACGTTCTTCCATATATGGGTTGTTTTTTTTATCCTAGTTAATCCTTAATGAGAATTTGAGCCCACCCTTTTTATGTTTTATTTACCTCGGGATATAATGAAAAGTTTTATGTAGGATAACAAAAGGGGAAAATCATTATGGGAAATTTTGAAGATCTTTCACCATGATTAGAAGTTTATGTTCTGAGTTTCCAAAGTCACAAACCTAATACATCTTTAGACATCTGTTTTTGTAATGTATTAAGTATTCCACCAAAGAAATGTAATGTCTATGTACGTCAAGCTTGGGTCTCTACATTGAGATGACCAATGGATGCCTCATTTCCTTATTTCTGGGAATAGAGTAAAAGAAACAACATGGAGGCATCTATATATCTCAGAAGAGGTCTTCCAAGGAGTTTATTGAAAAAATAATGATGGACAATTTCAATAATATAAACACACCTGTAGCAACAGGAATAAAACTAAACAAATGGAGAATGAAAGAACATTACCTTGACCTTGTTCAAGAGTCCGATCAGAAGCATGAAGTATCTGACAATTACAAGGCCTGATATTATCTACAGTGTTGGGCATCTAAGTGGGTATATTGATAAACCAAAATATTCACATGGGCTAGTGGAAAAATGTATTATAAAGTATGCTAAAGGAGCGATGGATTTTGGCCTTTTTTATCCAATCAATGAAGATGAAAATATGCATGGATACTAAAATAGTGACTGGGGAGGCGACCAAGATAAAAGAAAAAGCACCACTAGGTATGTATTTTTTCTTAGATTGACTGCATTCACATGGAATTAAATGATGTAAAGTATGGTCGCCCTGACCACATGTGAAGCAGAGTATGTGGAGGAATCATCTAATATTAGTGACAGAATATGGTTGAGAAATCTGTTGAAGGCGATGAAGCATCTGTAGTATGGATACACATTGATATATGTAGATAAAAAGTCGGCAATTGAACATTCCATTAATCTGCTACAACATGAAAGAATCAAACATATTGATACCTGATTCCATTTTCATAGAGATCATGTGTAGTAGAAAATGATAAAACTGTAAGATTGTCATACTACAGAACATGTAGCTGATATTTTTCACAAACGAATTTCTAACATATGAATTCAAAAAATTCAGAATGATGCTTAGAATGAATCCATTTTCTAGTTTGAAGGGGGGTTTTGAAATTGAAAAAAAAACCCACACGTCAAGCTGGCCGAATTTTTTTCACCTGGGTCATTTATTCCATGCACATTTTTTTCAATGGGTCCACGTAAATTTATTTTCATTTAATGAATTTAATGTTTTGGCCTTTCACTGTACTATCATAAATATTTCTCATTTAATGTTTTTGTATTTATTTATACTAGCATAAATGTTATGCATTGTTGTGGGATTAAAAATTGATGCAATTTTAGTATAAAAAATATGCGAAATAAAAATCATGAAATCTCCTTTGTGTTGTGTTCTAATTTTATGCCTCTCAAATTTCTCAGCTTGTATAGCCAATAGGGGAAACCTGCCACCTTTTCTGTCTATATTTTATTAGCTGTTATTTATTGTTTCTTGTCAAAACATTCCTCGACTGCTTCATCTAGATATTTATTTCTTTGATTCAACTTGATCTTCAAAATATTTCTCTTATTATTTTCATTTCTACCATGCTGACCCTCATTACTTCCAACACACTCATCATCCTCACTACAACAACCGTCTACATCTGGCTTGTCCTTATCTCCCCCACTTCCACATCTTCTATGATTGGTGGTTTGAATTTATTATATATCTATGGGGAATCAATGTTGGGTAGTCATCGATGGACATCAATATTGGGGAGACTCGTTTGTTGCTACGGGCTCAGCCACCGGCTAGGGTCTACTTCCCTACGACTCTCTCTTGCGGTTCCTCCCCCTTCTTCTGTCAGTGGTGCATCATCCTAAGGAGGCCTACAGCTTGTGGATTGTGTTCTTGAGGTGGATGTGGGTGTTTGGTGGGTTGACATCCTCATGGGGTCCTTATGGGTTGTATCATCCAAGTCTGTTAGCGGTCCTCCTGCATCCTCGATAAAATCTTGTGAGTATATTATATATTTATTATTGTGATTATCATGAATATTTGTTGATTTAGTAAGTTTTTTTGTCTTCTGACATCCTTAAAGGGAAAAAAATTAAATGAATGCCGTGGGAAACAATTTTTCCTCGGCCGACACTACCCCCTAACCTCATATTATGTCTCTCATGCCTCTATTTTGTTGTCCCCCCATGCCCCTCTCTTTCCCACATAAAGTACAATGTTTTCCCCAGATGCCCATTATACATCCTCCCCATAAAGATTAAAGCCCACTTTATATGAGTTGATCCATTAACCTCTCACTTACAAATAAAAAAGACAACCAACCAATCAATTTTTAATTTTGAAAAATAATTTTATTAACTTATATATATATATATATTATTTTTTTTGAGAAATTAATTGTATATATATATATATATATTTTACATTAATATTACCATGTTTATATTTTATATTTTTTATATATTTTTTAATATTTTATATTTTATGTTCATCGACACACACACACACACATATGTTTGTAGTATATATATATAAATATGTTTATATTTTACATATCAGTTTACATTTTATTTTTTTTATATGCGTGTTTATATTTTCTATTAATATATATATATATATGTTTACATAAATATGTATAAATATATATATTTATAATTATAAATTTATATATACCCATATATAATTAGCTTTGTTTTTTAAAATTTCACAAAAAGAGTCATGTTTTATTAAATATGTGACTAATATATATATATATATATATGTTTATGTCATATAAATATAAATGTTTATATTAATAAATATGTTTTTAGACATATATAAGCTCAAATATATATTCATCTTTGTATGTAACTATATATGTGTATATAAATATAACTATAATTTCAAATAAACAACTATATATTTAATTTTCTACATTTGAAAACACCAGTTAGAATGTCACAAAAATAGACACGTTTTCATAAAAACATTATAAAATTTAAAAAATAAATGTTATATATGTATATATGTATATTTATATATTTATGTATTTATATATTTTTTATATATGTTATTGTGTCTATGTGTTTATATATAAAAATAAATTTATATTTTTATATATATGTTTATATATATGTCTGCATATGTGTTTATATATATTACTATATATATATTTACATAGATGAGGGGAAATGAGCTATATATATATATATTATTAAATAAATTTCCTTAAAATGTCACTAATATAGACATGTTTATTAAGAAACATTGTTAATTTAGTGATTTTTTGAGGAAACATCGCTAATGTATTGATATTTTTGAGAAAACATAGCAAATTTAATGATGATCCTGATGAAACATTTCTAATTTAACAACCTTTTTTAGGAAACATTTCAAATTTAGTGATTTTTATTTGGAAACATTGTTCATTTAGTGACATTTTCCATAAAATGTTGCTATTTCATGAATGTTTGTCTAGAAACGTCTCTATATTAGCTATGTTTTTTAGAAAAGTTCTTAATATGAAATTTTTTCATAGAAGATTCAATCATAGTGATGTTTTTAAGAAACATTGATAATTTATTTATTTTTTTCCATTAAACATGGATAATTTTGCAACATTTTCCACACAACACTGCTTATTTAGTAATGTTTTTCATGATAAGTAGCTAAATTAGAATTTTTTTTTACAAAAAATCACTAAATTAGAGATTTTTTTGGAAACATCACTAAATATGTGACATTTTTTTAAAAAAAGTCCCTAAATTGGGGTTTTTTTTAAAAACATTGCTAAATTTAAAAATTAACGACGTTTTAAAAAAATAACTAAAAATAATTAAATTATAGCTTTTTGTAGTCTATTCCTCACTACTATCTCCACCCTGCATGAGGCATTTTCAAATGGACTATGCATATATGGGTGAATCACTTTTATCTCACCCAAATCATCCCTAGGAAACAATCCAATAGATCATGAATGACATACATTAGTGAATATCATCGGGATCATCAAGGTCCACCATATAAGAGACTCAATCATCTTCGCCAGATTTACCATACATGAGACACCCTCTGGCCCATCTATTTCCCCATTGATGATAGAGTTACCCTATCCTTGAGAATCCAGTCTGAGGGAGAAAACAATCTCCACTTATAGCACTATAATTTATTAATAATGAATAATGACACACTACCCTATCTCCCATTCCATTTTGAATTCCATTAGAAATAAATATCCTACAAATTTTCTACCAAATAGTCCTTGTCCATAGAATACTTGAAAATGTGAATTATATCATTAAAGAAGAGACCTATCATTGATTCAGTTCCTCGGACAACCCCATTTTAGATAGTGGGGGATCCTCTTTATTTTCCCTTTCATATGGGTAAACTTTAAGTGTTACTACCCACTTATAAATTGGTTATTCTCATAAATAAATGTTCAAACAAGGAAATTCATCCATGAGTAAGCCCCTAGTCTTTCTTATGGGCCATTACCACATATTTCATATCCTTAACCTTGTTAAACATTAAAAAATTATTAATTTTTATTTACATATCATTAACTTTATCTTGTTCCTCACACTAATCATGACTCACATAGGCGTATAGGATAGTGATGGTCATTTCATCAGCATAATCAAATACTATTAATGTGGCCTTCCATCTAGGTTTATTCCCCAAAACCCAGTTACCATCATCTCAAATGGTAATATTCTCATTTAGAAAAACCATTACATGGTCATTTTATAATAAAGAATTATAGGGCCTCCTCTATCGGTGAAATACGCAACCCTTACAAACTATATGGGATTTTATTCCAATCCAAATGAGATATGAGGGAAACCAACCTAGAGTTTAAAACTGTGACCCTAACATCACCATAATATTCCATTATCTATATTTCTAATTGAATCAAATCCAATACAGAGTGACATATTCATTTTGGGTCCCTTTATCACCCTCTTTATTAGGCCATATAACTACTCGGATCATTAAAAACCTAAGAGGCAATATCTCTTTGTGGTACACCACTTTTTTCAAGCGTATGTCCCACACCGTTCTTAGTTTGGAAACCTATTCCTACATTTCCATTCCAATTGACATTAAAATAAACGTTCTGGCCCTCATCACATGATGTTAAATGGTATGCTATTTTCTATTATGTGCCACTGAACTATGTGGGTTGTGACTCATTTCACAAGAATACATATCCATCCATTCTCATAGTCACAATACCAATGTTAAAATAACTCCAATTTTTCCGGATGGAAACAAATTTTAGATCTCCCCACTACATTGGTTAATCCAAGAACCATTGTAATAAATGATATGAAAGTATCTTATCTATATATTAAATTAGCATTAATTGAGAGCCTTAGATATATACAGAATTATCAAACAATAAATAACCTCAGATATATAAAGATAACTCTATATAAAATATATTATATCCCTTTATTGTTAATATATGGGCGACTTATTCTATATTTGTGATTTAATAATGAATTTATGTGTACATAATAAATCTATTATAGAGTCCCTAAGTGTGAAATAGTAAACACTAAAAATTTGTGATAAGTCTAAATTACCACACCGTGACCATGTTGAGTCCATAATTGTTGTTGGAACTATCCCCATATGACTAAATACCGTTATAAACCGTGTTTATAAAACATTAAAAGTAAGGGAGATGTTCGGTGTTTTTAGTTCCATGACTAAATCCCATTAGAAACATCACAGAAGGTAAATGGAAATTAAATTTTGTTTCTGATGTGATGGGTTGTTCCACCACAACAATACAATTACATTGTACCCCTACCCTATTTTATATTTGAAATGATGGTGAACCCAACATGAACATTTCAGTGACAATGTAAAACATGTTAACACATTTTGGGTAATTTTTTCTCACCTTTTCCTGAAAAATAAAATATTTGATCCCAAAAAATAATCCATAAACAAAATTACTTTTTCTCCCACATATTCATCCCATTTAACTCTCATATAATATGAATGTTTTCTAAACATGGATCGTAGCCAATAAAATACGCATGTTATAATTTATTGATATTATTCCTTAATGGGTTTTTCTTATTTGTGTTGTCTTGTATACTCATGTACTCTATGAAAAACCCATTCAATTAAAATTTTATCTAAAAACCATCATAAACATATTCATTCACTATATCACAAGAATTATCTTCATAAAATTAGAAGCTAGTATCACCAATAAGAATCTTTAATTCCATGTCTCATGTGTGCTAGTTTGGGAGTTCCATCAAAATAGTACTATAATGATCATAGAGGGAACATGTGAAGCCATCCAAAAATTGAAGCCCTACCAGCCATCGACCCAACACTGATTGGTGGAATAGAATATGAAGACACCCATCACCGTCTAAAATTTTTTCACTAATCCACTAATTGAATATTGAAACAAGTTCTTCCATTGTCTAATGTAGGTGGATCGATAGGTCACCAATGACCTTATTCCAACCAAATAACGGTCTTTCTAAAGGATCCTTCTTGGAAATGCTTCCATCAATGATGGGGGGTGTTGATCCACTACTACAAATACCCCTTTTATATGCACTAAAAATTGCACTTAACAGTTCTACAAAAGTGTTGTTAAAGTCAACGAAGATAAAGTGGGGGGGGGGTCCCCTTTATCAGTGCTCCAAAATACGTTGATAAAGACCCCTTTATCAGCGCTAAAATAAATAACTGATAAAAGGGGTGGTTTATCAGCGCTAAAAAGAAGCATCGATAAAAGGGTACTTTTTCATCATTTTTTTTAGAACTGATAAAAGACCCCTTTTATCAGCGCCTTTTGTTTGCACTGATAAAAGTAAAAAAAATTAAAACAAATTAAAAACAAATTCTAAAAATATCCTGCCAATTGGGGGGTGGGGGCTTTTAAAGTGATTGATCCCCCCTTTTTTACATCGCTTTCCATCCCTTCCAGTACCCACACACACCCCCTCCACCCTTTATCAGCGCTTGCCCCCTGCAAATCCAGCCCCATGTGTACACCCTTGCCTCCACCAGGTTTTGAACTCAAGACCTCCCCCTTGCACGCCTAAGCCCTTACCACTCCTCTATTTTGATTTGTTTTCCATTTCATGATATCTATATATATATATATGGTTATATTTATTCGTATAATAATATATATTTATATTAATATATATATAGTTATATTGATATATATATAGTCATATTAATATATATATTTATAATTATATTAATATATATATTTAGAGTTATATGAATATATATATGTAGTAATATTAACATATATATATATAGTTAGATTAGTATATATGTATATAAATATTCCTATTTTTTTATTTTAAATAAAATGGATATTGGTTATTATTTAGATAAAGATAATATATTTTATATGTAAATATATTTTATTATATATATTTATAATTAAATTTTTATGTGTGAATATATACAAAATATGAATATATTGTTATATATTTGATTATAAATAGCAGTTCATTATAAAAAATGATAAAATTTCAAAGACATAATATCAATATGAATGTAATACCTCGGAATAAATTCAGTCCCCACAAAAAAAATCCAATAATACCCCCCTTAAATGAAGCTGAAAATCCACAAAATGTTAAAAAATTGGGGTATCCCGACTAAAAACTCAGTTTTGGAGGCCTTTTGTGCCTTTGTTAGCCTCGAAAAATGTGATTGAGGATTTTCCTCTATCAGTAGTGTGTATATCTTGTCGTAGTCTTTGATTTGATATGTTGTAGAGCTCAAACGGACACCCGGATCAAAAGTTATGGCTGTTCGAAGTTCGAGTTGCGTTTTCAACATATTTTGGATCTTTTTTTAATTCTTTTTAATTTATTTAGTCTTCAAATTTTTATTAAATGACGATTACTCCATAATAATTAACAAATTATTATTTAAAAATATTTTTTAAATTTTTCTATAAGCCATTTTCACTAAATATCTTATATATTATGTATATTAAGTGTAAATGTATATTTATACTTATATAAAATATATTTAAAAATTATATATTATATTTATATCAATATAACTATATCTAAATATTTAAATATTTAAATATTTTTTTAATTATTTTTTAAAGTATACCCTTTATCATTGCTTTTAAAAAAAGCGTTGATAAGGACCCCCCTTTATCAGAGCTACTAAAAAAGCACGGATAAAAGGGTACCTTTAACTGCACAAAAAAAAGAACTGTTAAAGGGGGTACCTTTATCAGACCCAAAAAAATCACTGATAAAGGGGTACGTTTATCAGCGCTTTTTTAGCACTGATAAAGGTACCCATTATCATTGAATTTTTAGCGCTGATAAAAGTACCCCCCTTTATCAGCACTTTTTTGTTAGCGCTGATAAAGGCTGGCAATGGCCTTGCCCCGTTTTATGGTAGTGATCCCTTAGCATGATGAGCGCAATTCCCTCAAAATTACTTCCTTGTTCACTAATGTCCAGTTACCCAAGATAGCTCATCGAAGGTAGTGATCAAGAAGAAGGGATCATGACCCAACTGTTAGGGGTGGTGTCATGAGAACCAACTTTTTTGTACTTTGACTACATGAAGTTTAACTTATTATATATTGTCCATTGTTCTGCATGACAATAATATAATATTGTCCTGGAATATTTGTTGCATTGATAAGGTCATGGCAGATCCCCGCTATGATGAAAAACTTGAAATTCTATAATAATATTCTTTAATAAAGTTCTACGGTTGGATGACATACTATGATTAGACACATAGTATACATACCATAATGTGCGAGTACTCGTAAAAAGATGAGACTCTCTCTCATGGAGTTCACACTTGATAATCTCCGTGATGGGAGATAATGGGAGCAGACTCGCCAGTAGTAATTCTGCAAGTCTTGGTGTCATCGGACATGGCTATCTGTGAGCATGTGTAATGGTCCTTAGACTTGAAGATTATAATTGACACATGTCATGACTCGCGCACTTAAATTTTATGTCGAAAACCATCACACAGAAAGTTGGTGGGAAGTACGGTACGTTGGGTGCATCATGAGTGACATGTTGTTAATGGATAATTAGAGGAATGATTTTTACCTTCCATTTATGGATGTTGATATCTCGGCCCTTTGATTGAAATAGAACTATCACCTTAAATTCCATGGCCATGGTGTAAATGATGATTTTATTTCCGGTAGTCAAAGAATGAGGGATCAAGCATATAGGTTTATGACACATCCATGAAACTTTCTTGATGAGATATCGAGAAAAAGGGATTAAATTACACAGTAAGCCTTCATATGAGGCGATACGTCAATGTAGCGACAAGTTCTTTCTCTTGGGTGCCTTGACCCGTTGCTAGACAGTAATCTTGGACTTTTGGAAAGCCCACCTAATGCCAACGAGAAAGAGTCCTAGAGGTTCTACACTAAGTGTATTCAAGTATCTCAAGTAGAATAATGATTATTCCCATACATGGATTAATAATTATTCAAGTAATCCTAAATTGTTTTAATTATGGAGGAAGAAGGAAATGAAAAACAAGATATACATGCTTTGTATTAAAGATTACATGTCGTGTAGTTTTTCATGGAAAACAGTACACACCATGTATTAATAATTACACGCTGTGTAGTTTTCATTATGGAAAGGAAATGAATAAATGAAAACAAGATATACACATCATGTTCATTGAATGTACACTCCATGTAGTTTCAATGAAAAACAAGTACACTTTTTGTATTTATTAGTACACACAGTGTAGTATTTCCAGTCAGAATTTTGAGGATATAATATTATTTTTAATGATATTTATTATAATCAGCTATGGCACATGTCAAGAAAATAATTATACGACATGGGGGTTTTAAATAAGAGTCAATGAAATAAATAAAATTCATAACATGTTTATTTATTTTCATAAATCTACAACCTCAAACCTGATTATAAATATCCTCACAAACCCAACTCTTTTCCGACACAGAAAAAAATCATTGTGCACAACAACTCTGGAGAATTCATTCAAGGACGAAAGAATCTCTTCATCCATGAATGCTCTCAAGGCCGAGATAGATCCTCTTCCATCGGATCAAGACGATCTAAGGCGAACAATGCAAGAAAATGTTTCTCCACGCTAGCACCCGGAGACTCCTTTGGCGACATCCTGAGATACGAGGTACACATGTGGATCACCGCTAGAGGAAGTCTACACTTGGCTTCTATGACGCAACGAAAAATCACATCGGAACGTGATGAAGAACATCAACGAAGAAAGAACACCCAAAAGGTATTTCTTTTAAATTGATTAAATTAATTATAATCAACCTATAAAAATCCTACTTTGTGGTTCAGGGACTTTCCTTTTCTTTGTCTACTTCTATGATTAGATCCATGGAGACTGGCGTTTATTGTCGTATTGATCCTGGATTGATCATTGTTAATGACAAAAATCCATGTGGGAATATCCACCCACACACTTCCTCTATTCCTGGAACCTTCAATTGGCATCAGAGGGAGGTTACTATGTTGATTATAGTTATTTAATTTTTTTTGTAATTTACACATTTAAATTTTATTCAATTCGAAATAAATCATTTTATAAATCTGAATAAATGAGAGTTGTTCTTCCTTATTAATTTCTCGATTCACATCACAGAAGTGACCTTTTAATTTTAATTTTGATTAAAATAAAAAGGAGGAACTCATCTGGAGGAGCCGTTCTTTCTGTCTGACACAAGAATACACGACATGTAATAAAAACTACAGGCCATGTACTTTGGTTCAATGAACCAGTACTGGTCCACCAAACAATGCTATATGAATTGATTATACCTAAGTATTTAACACCACGTGTTGACCAGAATTAAATGGCGCGTGGGAACTGGAATACAGGGTGTGCATGTTGGAGAAGCACACCTTGTAGTTCAATCCGGCCCAAGGGAAACCATGTACAAAAGAGAATCCGTGTACCATGTACACGAGATCGCCAGGCTGGTTACCACATAACAAGTAAGTACATGCCGTGTATGATTTACCTACACGCCGTGTACTCCAAAATTTCCAATGTACAGAGAACACACCAAATACCCCTGCATGTACTTTATAAACGGTGAAAAGAAATACACGCCCTGTAAATATAAAATACACGCAGTGTATTTTCATAAATTTCACCAGGTTTCCTCTAAAAGTACAAAGGCCTTTTCAAGGAATATGGATGAAAAGAATCTCAAGGAAATTCGGAAAGGAACTTAAGATAATGAATTGATTAATTATAAGATCACAATTAATTGAATTGAAGTACGAATTATCTTGAATAAATAGAACTATTAAAAGAAATATAATTCTAAATATGCGTAAATGTCATTGCATGATATGGATGATAATGAGCTAGACAAAAGACCCTTTGTATGTGTCTATGGTTTCATTTAAATTTATTGAAATTTTTTGTCCTGTGAGCCTTCTTCCAATAAAATGTAGGGCCTACGTGCCCATGGTTTCATTAATGTAAACCCATGTAATGGAGGATATCCCAAGAAAGAGGAGAGGTTTCAAAACCCGAAGATGAGGCGAAACCGACCCAGGAAGACACAAATATGGACAGGTGGGTGCTACAAAACACAAACCATCGGTTCAATGTGTTTTTCCCTATGTCAGGGTTATCTTATCAAAACCACTAGATAAGCTAACCAACAGAAGCTCATGATCATACCATCTTATTTTATTTCTGTCTGATTGTATGGTTTATTTATTATGTTTGTGTTGTCGCGGTCACATAATTAATGATATAAACAAGCATGCAAAGATGGAATAAAATAAAAACCGGACTATGTGTAAACATTATCGGAACATGGTTAATCACTTAAGAAATCATCACTTAATATTAAAAATCATTTGATAATGTGAAAATAATCATAATGATTAATATCCCTCAATACCATATTAAGTCATACCAAGAATTTTGTTACTTGATTAAGGGCAAGACTCAATAAAACTATATGTTTGACCAACCCTTGTTGGGACACATACTTTTATAAAAGAAGCCCTTGTGAAAGGATTCGGGTAGACTTAACCATATTACATAAAGAGAAGTATCCCTTGATAGACATGGTGTAATATTGGAGGCAGGAATTGAGGAAATCCAAGTCCGGATTTCAGGATTGGGGAGTGCACTCAACAGAACAAGGAACTGTAAGCTCACAGTTGGCAAAGGCCTTCCTACCTATATACCTTCAAATAGCTTGACAAACCCTTTTTGGGGTTATGTGAAGTAAAATATGGATCCATGCCACTGGAATGTCAAAGGAACTTTACATTACGAATTCAATGGTGAGGGCCATGGGGACTTGATGAAATAGTGGGAGAGTGATGACGATTTCATGGTCTATGATCAACATTTGAGTGATACACTCGACGTTCAATGTTTGATGTTGTCATCAATGTCTAGTGAGATAATGAAGTCTCCTGAAGACATGGATGCCTACAGCATACTCGAGCACCTCCGTGGTCTATACCAGGAGAGAGAAAGATAGGAATGGTTTGAGATCTCCAAGGCTTTATTCCAGAGAATGCATGGAGAGGGTTCCCCAGCTGGGCCACATGTAGTCAAGCACAATGGGTGCTGGGAGGGTCTAGGGTTTACACTCCCCGATGAATTGGGTACCTATCTTATTCTCGCATCACTCCCCCAGAGCTTCTCATACATTGTTGTGATCATAAACATGAAAAATATTGAGAAGTCTCTGTCTGATCTTCTTATCCTTATACGCCAAGTGGAAATGACATGAAGCGTGAAAAGCCTTTTTTTCCTCATGGTGAATAAACGGAAAGGGAAGGTCTATATATTTAATCCCAAAGCTTCTTCAAGGCATTAAAATAAAAGGAATATCAATGGGGAGTCAAGGTAACATGATGCTGGTTGTTTCACATGTGGCAAGAAGGGGCATTTGAATAAAAATTTCACCCAGCCAAGGAAGCAAGGGGATGCTTCAGGTGCGTTTGTTATCAAATTCAATCTATCTTTTTCTACTAATTGGGTATCAGATAATTCTTGTGGTGCTCAAATCTGTATCCAAATACAATAACCAAGTAGATTCAAGAAGATTGATCCAGGGGAGGTAGATCTACGAGCAGCCAATGAAGCCAGACTCACTATAGTAGCTGTTGGAGACTACCATGTCACATTGCCTACTGGGATGATCTTGGTGTTAAAGGTTTGTTATTATGTGCCTTCTGTTACTAAAAACATTATTTTAGTATCCATATTAGATATTGATGTATTCATATTCATGTTTGGAAATGAATTTTTCCACTTTTATAATGATAGCATTTCTTTTGGTAGGGAACATTTATATAACGACCATTATGTGTTAGAATACACAAACCAAGTAATGGAAATAGATGAAAATGTTAATTCACATGACTCATACCACACCCAACTTTGGCACCACCAAATAAGTCATTTCAATGTGAAACATTTGACAAAATTACATCAAGATGGGTATTTATATTCCTTCGAACTAAAACCACTTGGTGTATTTCATGCGTGTCTACAAGGAAAAATGACCAAAGCACCATTTAGTGGGAAAGGTGAAAGAGCTAAAGAGATTCTAGAATTAGTTCACAAAGATGTGGGTGGACCATTTCCAATTTAAGAAAGGGGTGGGTTCTCGTACTTCATAACTTTTAATTATTATTTTAGTAGATATGGATATATTTACATAATGAGGTATAAGTCAGATTATTTTGATCAGTTCAAATAATACAATAATGAAGTTGAGAACCATCTTGGTAAGAAGATTAAAAAATTACGATCAGACAGATGAGGAGAATATCTTAATCAGGACTTCATTGATTTCTTACAAGAGTTTGGGATTCTATCTCAACTCACTCCTCCTTACACACCTCAGTGCAATGGTGTAAGTGAAAGAGTGAACTGCACCCTATTGGACATGGTGAGATCAATGATGAGTCATGTGAGTCATCCATTATCCTTTTGAGGATATGCATTACAAACAACAACACACATACTAATCCAAGTACCAACTACATCGATAAATGTTATTACATACAAGTTATGGAGTAGACGCAAAGCCATGTTATCAAATTTACATGTGTCGTGTGGTGAAGCATTTGTTAAGGCCTCTTCAGTTAACAAACATGCACTCTGAGGCACAATGTGTATCTTTATTGGATATCCCAAGGAAACAAGGGGATATTACCTATACAACCCCTTAGACAAAAAGGTTACAGTGGAAAGACATTCCATATTCCTTGAGAGGGGAACATCTCCAAAAGAGATAGTGGGAGCAAGATTGACATTGATGATTTAGAGGCTCAAGTTACACAAGAGCTGGTACAAGAACAGATTCCACTAAGCCCCATGGAATAAAAATCTGTTCCAAAGACACAAGAACTGTGTAGGAGCACAAGAGAGGTGAGAGAACCAGACCGATATGGTTTTCTTGTCACCGAGGATGGTGAATCATTATTGGTTGAGAGTGATGATCCTATTACCTACAAGGAAGCAATTAAAGGCACAGACACTACCAAGTGACAAGAATCCATGAATTATGAAATGGATTCCATGTACCAAAACCATGTCTAGATTTTGGTAGATCCTCTTGTTGATGTAATGCCTGTTTGTAATAAATGGGCATTCAAGAAGAAACTAGGCATGGAGGGGAAAGTTATAACCTATAAGGCACGACTGGTTACAAAGGGTTTTAGAAAGCGTCAAGGAATTGACTATGATGAATTATTTTTCACTAGTTGCGATGCTAAAATATATTAGAATTCTATTGTCCATTTCCACATACCATGACTATGAAATTTGGAAAATGGATGTCAAAACAACATTCCATAATGGGAACCTCCTAGAAGATGTCTACATGACACAACCTAAAGGGTTTGTGACTCCAAAGGATTCCAACAAGGTACGCAAGTTGCAGAAATCCATATATGGATTAAAGCAAGCATCATGGTCATGGAACATTTGTTTTGATGAAGCTATAACAGAATTTGGCTTTGTTAAGAATGAATGTGAGCCTTATGAATGAAAAAGATTTAGTGGATGTGTAGTGGTTTTCTTAATAGTGTATGTTGATGAAATATTACTAATAGGAAACGAAGTACTTGTCATACAGTATGTTAAGGCATGGTTGGATAAATACTTCTCTATGAAATACTTGGGCGAGGAAGCATATATTATTGGGATCAAGATCCATCGTGATAAATTCAAGAGAATGCTGGCCCTAAGTTAAAGTACATACATTGACAAGATACTGAAAAGATTTAGTGTGGAACAATCCAAGTGGGGATTGTTGCCAGTGTCACATGGCATTCATCTTTCCAAGAAAATGTGTCCTCAGACACATGAGTAAAGAAAGAAAATGGAGAGGATCCCTTATGCATCTGTGATTGGGTCAGTCCTGTATGCCATGCTATGTTGAAGGCTAGATGTTTCTTAAGCATTAAGTGCGGTAGGAAGATATCAGGCTAATCCAGGGGACCGCCATTGGATGGCAGTCAAGACTATCCTTATGTATCTGAGGTGTTTTAAGGATATGTTCCTGACTTATGGAGGAGATGAGGAACTAGTCATCAGAGGACATGTAGATGCTAGTTTCCATATTGATCAAGATGACATGAATTCACAGACTGGATAAATCATTCAGTTTGAATGGAGGAGCAGTGAGCTGGAAGAGATCAAAACAAGGTATGGTGGCAGATTCTACAGTAGAGTCCGAGTATATCACAACTTTTGAGGAAGAAAAAAAAGCAGTTTTAATGCAAAGCATCGTCCAAGAGCCGAATGTAGTACCTAGTAGTAAAGATCCTATCACACTCTATTGTGATAATAATGCAGCGGTGGCACTTGAAAAAGAACCAAGGTCACATTAGCGGACAAAACACATACTTCAGAAGTATCATATTTTGAGGGATTTTTCATAGAGAGGTGATGTTATAGTGAGAAGTATTTCCAAAGAAGAAAACGTGGTGGACCCCTTGACTAAATCCTTAACTTAGAAGAAACATGATCATCATTTGAGGTCTAGAGGACTAAAAGTTGTATGCATTTGTCTCTAGTCCATGTGAGAGTTTTTTTGGGTTGGTGTCCTGATAACCAACTATTATTTACTTTGATTACATGAATGTACACTTGTTATATAGTGTTCATTGTTCTTCATGATTATAATATAATAATGTCCTGGAATATTTTTTTCATTGATAAGGTCATGGCAGATCCCCTCTATGATGAGAACCTTGAAATTCTATAACAATATTCTTAAATAAAGTTCTACAGTTGGATGACATACTTTGATAGGACACATAGTATACAGACCGTCATCTGTGAGTACTCATAAGAAGACGAGACTCTCTCTCATGGAGTTCACACTTGGTAATATCCAAGATGAGAGATTATGAGAACAAACCTGCTAGTAGCAATTTTGCATGTCTTGGTGTCATCAGAAATTTCTATCTACAAGTGTGTGTAATGGTCCTTAGACTATAAGATTATTATTAATGCATGTCATGACTCACACACTTAGATTTCTTGATGAAAACCGTCACACAGACAGTTGGCGGGATGTAGGGTACGTTGGGCGCATCACGAGTGACATGTTGTTAATGGATAAGTTGAGGAAGGATTTGTCCATTCCATTTATGTAAGTTGATCTATTGTCCCTTTGATTTAAATAGAACTGTCGCATTAAATTACATGGCCATAGTTTAAACGACGAGTTTATTTCAGGTAGTCAAAGAATGACGGATCAAGCATATAGGTTTATGAAACTTCCATGAAACCTACTTGATGAGATATCGAGACAAAGGGGTTAAATTACATAGTAAGCCTTCATATGATGTCATACGTCAATGCAACATCAACTTCTTTCTCTTGGGTGCCTTGACCCGTTGCTAGACAGTAATCTTGGAATTTAGGCAAGCCCACCTAATGCCAACGAGAAAGAGGACAAAAGGGTTACACACTATGTGTATTCAAGTATCTCAAGTAGAATAAAGATTATTCCCATATGTGGTTTAATAATTATTCAAGGAAGCCTAAAGAATTTTAATGATGGAGGAATAAGGAAATGAAAAACAAGATATATACGCCGTGTATTAAATATTACACGCCGTGTAGTTTTTCATGGAAAACAACTACACACCGTGTATTAATAATTACGCGTCGTGTAGTTTTCTTTATGGAAAGGAAATGAAAAAATTAAGACATGATATACACGACGTGTACATTGAATGTACACACCATGTTCAATGAAAAACAAGCACATGCCGTGTAGTTTTTCCAGTCGGGATTTTGAGGATATAATATTGTTGTAAATGATATTTATTATAATCAATGTGAGTGCATTTTGAGGAATTAATTATTTGATAGGGGGTTTTAAATTAGAGTCAATGAAATAAATAAAATGCGTAAGACGTTTATTTATTGTCATAACTCTACAACCATAAACCTGATTATAAATATCCTCACAACCCCAACTCTTTTCCGACACACAAGAAAATCGTTGTGAACAACAACTCTAGAGAATTATTTCATGGACGAAATAATCTCTTCCTCCATTAACACTATAATGACCGAGAGAGATCCTCTTCCATCAGATCAAGATGATCTATGGCGGACAACGCTAGCACCTGAAGACTCCTTTGGCGATGTCCCAAGATAAAAGGTACATGTGTGGATCACCGCTAGAGGAAGTATACACTTGGATTCTGAGACGCAATGATGAATCACATCAGAACATGATCAAGAACATCAACGAAGAATGAACACCCATAAGGTATTTCTTTTAAATTGATTATATTTATTATAATCAACCAGTAATGATCATACTTTGTGGTTCCATAAATTTCCTTTTCATTGTTAATTTCTATGATTCGATCCATCGAGACTGGAATTTATCGTCATATTGATCCCGGATTGATCATTGTTAATGAAAAAAATAAGTGGGCACATCCACCCATGCGTTTCCGATGTGCCCGAAACCTTCACCAACCACTATTCCTTGTAGACAAACCTGCAATGGAATTATGATGGAAAATTATGAGAAGGTGAACGTACCTTCTGACATATACCAATCCTACTAGTATAGTTTTGAATCATCTTAAAAAACTAGTCAGATGATCTTGAAAAAATATATGGATGATCCATGTATCTATCACTGGAAAAAATGATTGTCACTACATCTTGGTAGGAAATGAATGAAAGTAATATCCAACCACATAATTGGAATATATCAAAGTTAAATCTGATAAAGTTAGGTAGTTTATCTTTTAATTAAATAAAGGGAAAAATAAAATTAGAGCCCATATCCTACAAACCATCCAATATATAATTATATCAATAGAAGTGGTTAAAGAAAATTAAAAAATCCCAACCCCCCGATATTGGTAAAACTCATAAAAATAATGTGATGATCAATATTTAGAAGAAACATAACACTAATCCCATCCGAGATGGTCGTTAAAAAAAATTCATAAATGGTCACCCAGATCGACCATATATCCCTATTCCAACTCGATGTCATTGGTTTATCATAGTGACCACTCTAGGGTAGGCAAATATCTATTCCATGATTCATAGAATCATTCATAAAATTCCTCTAGAAAAATATGAGATACTTGTATAGTCCCCCATATTGGAAATTTATATCAAAAGAAGGTATCCCTAGCCACCCGTCATATAAAATCAAAAAATAATACTCACCAAATGTGATTGGAATATGAAGACACAGTCTACGATACCGATATTCTAAATGATGTTGTTCTTAATTCCCCCATATATTTACCTATGGATGTATAAGATCATATTCATCTATATCCAAATTATGGAGATATTATAAACAATTACAAAGGTCCCCCATGCCTCTTTATCACAAGTAGTTCTGGAGGTCCTCCCTATAAATCTTACTATGAAGTCTTATATCCAATTTACAATATGATCGATCAATAGATCCCATCTCATGATGAGTTAAACTAAAACCCACCTCATGGAAAGATGATCAACATGAATGAAAGAAATTTAATTTCTATTATCCACACTAATGGTCATCTCCAGTGTATATGATGTTTAGTCTCTCCTTCTAGTCAAACATAAAGACCTAATGGTAGTCCTCCCCTTTCCAACATTCCCTTTGAAGATCATCCCTAATGTTATGCTTGGTTTTATCAAGAATTTTCTCCCCATTCTGAAACAACATTTTTAAATACCTCGTATCACTATTTGATTGAGAAAATAAGTTGAGTCATTATAGATGATTTTTCATTCAGAAATGATATTATTTCTTAATTATTAGTCATTTCAATATAGAATTCATGATCTGAAACACCCTTGGATCCCCTGATATCTAATATAAAAGAAAAAACCTCTTCCAATGCCTTAATTTACAATTAAGAAATGTGAAAATTTCCAGTTTGGTTAGATTAGGTTGAGTAACCTATTTAAAATGATGAAGAATCCATATTGAACATGAAGAGACATTTGGATAAATGAATTATACAATTCATTTTCTAGACATTATACACTCCCCAATATCACAATACAATTTCTTTTTTAGATGAATGTGTGCATGGAATCCACCAACATTTATGGAAGACTATACATCCCCTGAAAATAATATTCATTCCACATGGGGAGTATCTATGTCCCATTTCATTAAAATTGGTTCATTATATAATAACAGATTCTTTAGAAATTGTATATATTTTGAGATGGGGTGAACACAGGGAATTTCATTTCACCTATCTCCCCAACCAAAAAATACATCCCAAGGTGACATCGTATAATGTAATAACCTCATGAATACTTAGAATACCAAAATATAATCACTACAAATGGTATGTTAAAAAAACAATCCATGGATGAAACATGATGAATTTAGGATAGAAGAGTGTGAGAAATTGAAATTATCATCCATCAAACATCTAAAAATATTCAGCAGGCCTCCCACTTAAGGGATGATAATCTTTATATAACACAAATATATTTCAATTGTGATGGCTATGCTTAAAATAACATAGTGTACTATTCCAATGTTTGAAAAAATATTATTAAAATAAATAGAGAAGGTTTAGCAGCTAAAACTATAAATATATAGGGGGACCCCACCTGGTAGAGATATGGGATTTTTAATAAACACATCGAGTATAACAACACAATACCAACATGATGTAAAAACTGACTAGGGAGAGTTATAACTCCCTGGGATGGGGTATTTTATACTTAACATACTCATCAATAGAAGCCAAAATTTTCCACATTAGGGGATGATCCAAAATTTGAATCACTCTAGATTCACCTATATTATGTCCTAACATCCTTAGTAGGATAAATCAATTTTTTTCAATGATTCCCTCTAATAGAAACTTTTTTAAAAAATCTATGAGCACCAGTGATGGTGACGATGAGGCCCCATTGTAGGAACAAATAAAATAAATCTCTCAAGGGTGAAGACAGTCTTGGTGATCATATTTCTTTTGATAAATATACCAAAGACAACTAATCCTCTTATTATTCTAGTATTAATGAGACAAATTAATATTTTTAACCGTCATTGATTGTTTTTAGAAATTCCCCTATAGATGCCATTGAACTTGTGGCTTATATAAAGGAATATAAGAAGATGTTTTTTTCATTATATGATCCCCAATGAAATTTTTGATGAAAAAATACAATCCCAAAATAAGAGGATTTATTTTTAAATATGGCATTCACTCTACTTATCCTCTACCACCACATTGGCCAGAATATTCCATAGAAAAGGGTATTGGTGTTCCCATATCTCAGATACTACCCAAAGAGTAGAAACATATAATAATTGAGGAATTAGTTTCTTAGTACAAGTAATACATGGAGGAGTTGAGAAAACTCAATGTGGACTAACTAAAAGTATCATTCAGAGTAGATATATTTTACAAGAAGATCCTTATATCCTACTCCCAAGTGATGTACATCAATTAAGTTGGTTCATTGAAAAAATTGAAATGGATTTATAACATATTATCAATGTGTGGAACCAAAAAAATATATAACCCAAGGAAATAAGATATATGGAGTATCCTCTATTGGGTACACAATCAGATCCAGATCATATTTGAACCTCATAGGCTAGCCCCAATAGGTTACCCTCTATGAGTAGAATTTGAGTTTTCATAGGTAGACCAACCTATATTCTCCCTGATTAGGCTCGCAGTGAAATGAAAATTCTTCCCCATCACATCAAAACAATTAAGTTATACATTTCATGATTAGATGTTTTGAAATGAGGATGTGTACCAGCACAACAAATGAGGAATCCTTACCCTGAATGGGTTGATGAAGCTCTTTACCCTCCATAAATTTGGAATCCTACGTTATAAAAAATCCATGTTTGAGGGGATCAATAATAACATCTAATTAACTTTATATCTCATTGCATCTCCATGATAGTGAACCATGACTAGAAATAACTAGATAAAAACCCGTTTTTTCTATAAACTATAGAGTGTAAATTTGTTCCCTAGTATACGATTCTACAATTGATATCAATCAAGTGTTTGGAAAATCATCGTTGAAAATACCTCAACCAATTCATCTTTACATTTCTGAGTAAACCATAAAAAATCACTCAATATTTTAACAATGATAAAAGTATAGGGGTTTGGATTTCATTTTATGGTTTAAATTTTTTAATTATTTATAGTATATTTATCTTCACTGAGAAATTTTTTTAGTTCATTTCATTGAGAATTTTCATACTGAACTATGAACACCCCTTTTCCCAGTAATATATCTATGTTGATTATTGATTTTTGAAACCATAGCACAAATTTTAGAAGATTATATTTTGTGAAGCAAGTCTAAATCCCATATTCTGATAGTGTCTCAAGTGAATATGATTAGCAGAGTGGAAATAACAATGGTCACATTAATATTGACCTCTACACCAGATTCGACATTATATCCCACATATCTTCATGTGAAACCTACTTCTAAACAGAAGAAACAAAAAAAATTATCCCCATAAAGATGAGATATATAATCCTAGCTATTTCAAGTTTGAGAAGTAGAAGAATAAAATTTCATCCATCTCAAATGAGTATGTTCCTGAATTTTTTGGAGTCCATGACAAATGACATGATAAAAATGTCAGAGCCCAAGAGACCTAATGAGTATAAGCTTGAGGACTTCCCAAACTAATTCAAATATCATTTAATTATAGGAAAAACTATCAGATATTGTTTTTTATCTGAATACATATTAATAAATATAGTTGTTTCTAGGATAGTAAAGCTGGGAAATCTACTGGAATAGGTGGCATTCATTTTCATCATTGCACCATAAGATGAAGGGAATTGATGGATCAAATGACCAATAGTTCACCATATTTAAGTGATAGGATGAATATGAAAACATACAATAATACTCATTATATGCTCATGTCACTGTTAAATAGACCAATCCCTCCCCTAATTCCTTATACCATGGAAATACATGCTATATAGAAACATTGGTCAGCTAATAGAAAATCCTCCATGAAGAAAGATAATGTACAAATATAAATATAAAATTAGATGATAAACTCAAACCAAGTAAAATGTTTAATAAACTCTCTTAGACATCATGAAATTATTACCATGAGAAGGGCCCCCACCTAGCCCAATAGTACAGTAGGAACCATCCCAACAAACAACACCCCAGAAATTGTCCCACTAGACAGAAACCTCATTAGATGAAGAATTAATATTTTCTTAAATTAATATCATTCATTTATCCGATATATTCTATGATGATGAGTAGTATTATGAGCTATAATTCCTAATTTCAAGAATGTACCCATAGGCTAAATTCGTCAATGTTAAAGATGTAGGGGAAGATACAATCATCACTAGTACAAATAGTATTTACCAAGTCTACATTGTTTATGTCAGTTATGAATAATTTACATGAAAAGCTGAAAAATTTTATTATCATGTAGATCATAGTATTATAGAAAAAAAGTAATTATCTTGATTTATCATTTCGGTTATTTTATAACAAACATGATAAAACAAATATCTGGCTTTATCATTTCATTTATTTTATTACTGCCATGATAAAGTCAATTTATCACTTCAGTTATTATATAAAAAATGTGATAAATCATTTTATCATATTAGTTATAAAATAAACAACATGATAAATGTATTAAAAAATATTTATAACATCGGTTATTTAATAACCATTGTGATAAATCTATTAAAAAATTTATAAAGTAAGGTTTCATGTTATTCTGTTTTTTTTTATTTTATGCAACATCAACTCAGTCTCTTTTGTGTGGAAACCCAACATTCAAATATTTATTCTTGTGGTGTCCAAACTCATTTTGAATGCTTCTTTCATCATGTTTTTAATCTCGGCATATATCTTCTCAACTTAAAACTCTTAAGAGGACTCTGATGTTCAATCTCCATTTTCTTATTTTTTATAATCTATAATCTTTCATACAGCCATTCATTCATGGTATGTATATCCCTACAAATCATAATGGCTATGGGGATGAGAATAGGGTTTAAGTATGGTTATATTTTGGGGTTTCTTAGTGTTTTATAATTATAGAGGGCTCTTATTTGATTTATTGTGCTTCATAATTGAAGGAGACTTTCTATATCATTGTATCTACTTGATATAGGTAGGAGTTTCGTTATAATTTCATTAATTTACATATTATTTAATTATATTTGTTTTATAATTACATGTTTGTTAAATGAAATCGATATGTGATATTCCATTTGAATTTAATTATATATTTATTGTTTTTATCAGTTGGTATAATCAAATTTTAATGATTTTTTAGTTTCTATATAAATTTTTCAAATGCCAAGTGTTTCTAAAAATGTTTAAAATGTTTTTTCAAAATGAAATTTATGTTTTGAATAGTTTAAACTAACTTTTTTCATTTAAATAGAAAAGGTGTGGGCTGAAGATAATTTTTTTAAAAGAAGAAATGGATGGATTTAAAAAATGATTAAAATTAATATGGTTTACACTTTATATGGTTTTATATGTGGTTCACAACAGCTTAATTTTAGTGGAAAATTTAAAATTGGTATCTTAAATGGTGGGGATGAATTGAAAATCTTTGTTCATTATGGTAAAGGCTCATTTATAACTTTATAAGATTGTTTTCATATTGAATATGAGACCATTTGTTGTCCCTAATAATTTTTTTTATACTTGATATGGATTGTGGTCCCTTAGTGGGATGTTGTTTATTAGAAATTAAGATATTGTTGACTTGAAAAGGGGTTAGAAAGGGAATCAGTGGTGATATGATAATTATGTATATCAAATTGTTTTTATATTCTAATCTAATGATTCGTTATTTTTACATATCCACTTTGTTTACATTTATGGGAACTCTAGGAACGAATATAGAGGTCCATATTTGTTCTATAGTAGTTTAGTTTAGACAAGTTCTAGTGCCCTCGATTATTTGATACTAGGGATGGGGGGCCCAATTATGCTATTGTGGACTAGTTGGATAGTTTGTGTATTTTTTCAGACACAAAAAATCCAAAAACATTTCTATTTTATTTTTACATTCTAAGACAATGTCATCTTAGTTACTATTTAGTTTCCCCTAATACTTAGTGATGGTTGATGAAATTATAGGCGATTACCATAATTCATTTTTTAAATTCCCAAGTTTCATTGGATTGTGTGGAATCATGGTATGTTTTTCTTTCATTTATTACATTTATTCTATAGTTCCTTATTGTTTTTCATTTTTATTCGTTTAATTTAATTTTAGTTTAGCTTGTGTAGAACCATGGAATGCATACCGTGTCACACAATATATATTTTTGATGTATCCTGATGTGTTATAAATGGATGAGATGATCATTAGGATAATAGATGATAGTTTCACATCTTGATAATGATGTTATTAGATCTTCTTTGCATAAGAGATATTTTAACCACCATCCCAAGAAAATATAGGTTCCTCACAAGGCATGTATACAAGAATTTTTTCCACAATACCATTTTCCATAAAAAACTAAATAATATTGTTAAAACCCATAAATTTAATAAAGTAAAATATTTCAATTCATTAGAATCTTAAGACCTTTTATGTTAATATTTTAGATAATTTGGATAAAAAATTAAGTAAAAAAACACTTTCTATGATGGATTAATAATATATCACAATAGAGGAAGATGTTTTTTTAATTTAGGGGTTTTTATCTTATTTCTCAAAAACTATATCATTATAATTTTCAAATAAGAATAAAGATATTTTATATTTAATAATTGTGTAGTTTTAATGTTATTTCCATGCATATATTTTTATGATTTATAATTTATATTTAATATTATCTTCCATTACTTTTTAGAATTTTTAATTATATTTTACAAATATGCATATATTTCATTGATATTTCAAAATTGTGTTACTTTCAAATTATGACATATTTCGTATAAATAAAATATTGTATTATCTTACCAAGATATAGATTTTGATATTTTTTATAGGTAATAGTGAGTCAATGTTTCATTATAGTACATCGAATTTTTGATGATTTGGAGGAAGGTGTTGATGCTTTTTTAGAATTTAAAAAATGAAATATTTCAAATAAAGAAATGTTTTTCTGTCCATGCATAAAATTCTTAAATATGAATATGTTGAAAAGTAAAGAGATCAAAGGTTATTTAATTTTTCATGGTTTTAATCTGAGTTAGAGCCCTTGGATTTGGCATGGTGAAAATGGGCGGAATTTAAGATATACTAATGATGATTATTTTCAAGATGGAACCTTTGATGAAATTGAATAAATGATTCATGGTATTGAAGCAGAACTAATTGATAAATAACCAAAAATTTAGCATATATATATAGTGATACTAAAAAACTATCATATACTGATTTTATAGATTTTACAGTTTTATCATTGGTTATAATATTGATTAACCTGAAGGAGATGCATGGTTTTAGTGAAAAGAGTTTTACAAAGCATCTACAATTGTTAAAAGACATTATTCCTAAAGACAACTATGTTCTAGACTCACGGTATAAGAGAAATATAATATTATTCCTGATGGGATTGGGATAAAAGAAATTCATACCTATCAGAATGATTGTGTGATACTTTGGAAGGAATAAGGATTTCTATCAGAGTGTCCAAAATGTGGGTCATCATGGTAAAAGTTAAAAGAAAATCATATATTGATGTAGAGATTACAGAGATCTGTGCCAAAGTATTTTGGTATCTCTATATAATTCCTCATTTGAAATGTTTATTTTATAATTCACAAGGTTCAAAAAGGTTATTATGGCATGCTGATGAGTACATATGTGATAGAAAAATACACCATCTAGCAGATTTTCCACAGTGCAGAAAAATTGATGAGAAGTATCCTATATTCGGAAATTAATTTAGAAATATCATACATAGGTTGTGACCAAATATAATGAATCCATATTGAAGCCCTAATAGAACAAATAGTTTATAGCCTTCTGTATTGGTAATTTACAACCTATCCCCCAGTTTTTCTAGGAAGTACAAATATGTCATATTGATTTTAATGATATCTAGACCAATTCAAACCTAGAAATGATATTAATATTTTCTTATATCCATTAATTTATGATTTTAAACTCTTATGGGAAGATGGTATTAGGGTGTAGTATTCTAATAAATTTGAATATTTCCAACTACATGCAATGATTATGGTCACTATATATGACTTACCAGTATAGGAAAATTTTCCTAGATATAGTGTTAAGGGTCATAAAGCAAGTCCAATTTGTGAAAAACAGACTTCATATTGTCAATTTCATTAAAGGAGGAAAATAATATTCATGATTCATCAAAAGTTTTTTCCTATGGATCACTCTTACATAATAATAAAAATGCATTAAATTTCTCAAAACAATTTGATATTTCTCCAAAACATTTATCTACAAATGAGTATTTTGATAGGCTTCAAATCCATGATGTGACATTCAAAAAGGAACATCAATATGGTAATAATAGACATATTTCAATGAAATAGTCAATATTTTTTGAGCTACCATATCAGAGATGTTATAATGTGAAAAATTACATTGATGTCATGCATGTGGAGAAGAATATTTGTGATTGTTTGATTGGAGCACTGTTATATATTAATGAAAAGGATAAATATGGGTTGATTGGAAGATTAAACATACTATTAATGGGAATATGTTTGGAGTTAGCTCCCACTACCGATGGATGAAGAAAACTTATTCTCCTAACTTTTCTTATATTATCTAAGTGAGTGAAAACTAGATATTTTCATTGTCTTCATGATATCAAAGTGATGATGTTTTATTCTTCTCATGTATTTTTATGTCTCATTGATGTTTTTGAAGTTGGTATGTATGAAATCTCATGATCATCATGAAATGACGTAACATCTTCTACCAGTTTCATTGCTTGAAATATTGGACATCTATGTTAGAAATACTATCATAAAGTTGTGTTATTTTTATAATTCAATTTCTAATAATATGATTGATTTGGATGATTTAAATATTTTGGAAAACAATGAAATTTATATAAATTTTCAATTGGAAATGTATTTTTCTCCAACTATTTTATATAATGGTTTATTTGGTTTGAGAAATAAAGCTATATGGACTAGTATATTTATATTGGATATATACTTTTGAAAGGAATATAAAGATATTAAAGTTGTATGTTATGAACCCTTATCGACCTGATTCCTCTATTGTTGAATAGTATATTTCTTAGGAGGTTGAAGAGTTTTGTATGAATTACTTTTTTATGGAAGAGAACATTAGTTTTCCTCCATCTCACCATGAACGAGATAATAATGATAGATAGGGGATTCATAGATTGAAAGTCAAATTGTTTTCAGGTGAACAAATAAAGAATGTACATATATACATCTTGACTAATATGGCTGATGAACAACTATATATAAATTTTAATATTAATGACTTGAAATAATGTCATCCAAAGAAGAATGAAATGTGTATTTTTAAAGAGTATAACAAATCTTTTTTTCATGGTTTAAAAAGACCATTCTTGGTAGATCATATACATTCGAGACATTATGATGGTTATTGAGTGGTCCATGTTTAAATGTGATAACATGGTCTGGGTATGAAATTAATGGCTATAAATTTTATATGAAATCTGAAGACAATAGAAGTATAGGTCAGAATAATGTTGTTTTAGTGTTTTTATAAGAAATTCATTTTTTGAGTTCTAAAGAAAAAAATCCCAATTTCTACATGTAGTGCATATTATGGAGTTGTTCAAGAAATATGGGAGGTTGATTACATTAAAATTAGTGTTCACGTGTTTAACTGTAAAGGGTTTATCAGTATCAACAGTATCGAACACAATGAGTTTGGAATGAAACATGTTGATATGAATAGATTAGATGATACAATTGATTCTGTTATAATTTAAACACAGGAAAAACAAATTTTTTATGTCTTTGATCAATCCAATATGTCGTGGTCTATTATTTTAAAAGGAAAAAATAATATATTGGTCATAATCAATATTATGAAGATACTGATTTACGTGAGATCCCTACTTCCATGGTAATATTAACATATAATAATAATGATCATGTTGTAGACATGGTTTGTGCCATAAGAAATGATCACGATGAAAAAAATTGGGAAAAACATCCATAAATACATTCATAATTTTATTGGTATCATATGACTATTTCTCGTTTACTTTTATTAATTTCATAAAATGTTAGATATTATATTATTATTATTATTAAAACACTTATTAAAAAAAACATAGAAATGTTGTTTATTTTAGTTTTGTTTTGTTTAGTTTACCATGATTAACATTATGTAACTTATATATTAATTTATTTTATTTAATGAAAATTATTTTAAATCAATATGTTAAAAAATTCAATTTTTTTAAAAAAATCGACTTTTTTATTTTGGACCATTTTTAATAATCCTACACCAATTCTGTATTTGTCTTCATTCATTTACATGAAGTTTAATATATCATTACTATTGTTAGAATTTTAGTTAAATATAATAAATATGAATGATAATGTGTTATGTTTTTGTTTTATTTTGTGTTTTATAATTTTTAATTTTGTGATTACATTAGTATTATAATATGTGAATTCGTATATTTTGTTTACTAGATTTTTTTTTGATTTGAATGATAATGAATGTTCAATCAGATGGTCATCCACAAACTTTTGGAGATGAGATTCATGATCATATCTTTTGGGAGGATCATCTGCATGCTTCTCTTGATGTTCCCCAATCATCTTCTTGTGCTCCAACAATAGAAAATAAGAGTTTGAGGTTTTGTAAATGTCACAGCACATGTTCACCAAAATTATCTCTTAATCATAGCCAGGTCCAAATGGCAGTAATAGACATTGATGAGAATTATGATCCAAGAGGTCCTAATGAAAAAAATTATGAGTTTTTTTTCATCTCAGGGTAAAATAAAAGTAATTATTTTGTTTAAAAATTGGATACATGTTGAAAATACAACACTAGCTCAGTTGAGGTAGACCATTTCGGTAAACTCATTTACTATTTTTTGACTATTTGTGAAATCTTTATAGTGTAATATGTTTTCCCTCTTCATTATCAAAAGACATTTGATATACCTAAAACTTTAGGAGTTAGGAGGAACAATTTTTTTATGGTTTCTAGGAGATGGACGGATTTCAAATCATACCTCACATCTAATATCATTTTTGGTGATAGGAAACATGATAGTCCATGTCCTATATATCCTTTTATAGATGAATACACATGGAAAAAATATGTCTAAAGTAGAAGACACGAATCATTTTTGGTAAGCACAATGAAAAATTTTAGAAGTTTTCTTATATTAACGTTCTTATTAATAAATTATTAATGATTTCTTATTCTTCATTTACAAGAATCAAGGAGATATCTTCAAGATATCTAATCCATAAATGTATACGCTCGTAGTTTATCTCGGGGAGAGTATACTTTATTAGAAGAATAAATGATAGCTGAAAAATTAAAAAAACATAGAGTTGAGTCTTCATGCTCTGGAGAGGTTTCCCTTCAATCCCCTATCTCTAGACATGAAAATTAGAAGAGGGATTAGATGATAAAAATTTGAAATATCTTATATAATAATTGAGGGTCATTGCTAAGAGGATTGTATGTTTATTTTATTTATTTAAGTCAATTAAATAATTTATATAATTTGAATCATCACATAATTTTGTCAAATAATTCATACAGGTTTCTCTTGTGGACCAGAACACACAGGGGGTATTTAAAGTATATGGTAGGCATGATATTATATCTTATGCATTGGGAAATCATGAACACTCAGGTCACGTACGATGATACTCATCGGGTTTATCGATAGGTAAAGTGTAACCACATTATTCAGCTTCATCCATGGAGGGTTCATATAAAAAAGAGAACCATTGGAGGTTGAAGTTCACAATATTAATGAAATTATGGAGGAAAATATTAGAGCATTATAATAGTCTATATTTACAGACATGCAAAGAAAATTTCAGACTACATCTCCCACTTCACCTCTGGATGCAGCTCCCACACCCCCACCTCAGCTTGGTGAACCTATTTTTTATCCTACTCCCACACCCCTCCTCAATAACTTCCTAGTAATTATGAGTTGTATATTATGGTCCTCATCATATAGTTTCATATGAGATGATATATTATATAAGATATATAATTCATCATCAATAGTTATAGGTAGAGTAGCATATGGTCACTCTACAGGATATTATATATATATATACCAACTAAAGTATAATTATATACAGATGAGGTGATGACATTTGGACAAATTATCAACCACATTTTAGTTGGGACATTTGGACTTCAATGACCTATGAACATAGAGGTATGAGAATGTTATATATTCTAATTTGTTTTGAATTAAATATGTTTTAACATTTGAAAGTTAATATATTTATCTATTTATTTAAAGAAATATATGAAAGGTAATGAAATACTAGATAGCCAACTACAAATACAAAGGGCTGTGACATCAAATTAAGATTATTATAGTCTTGATATATTTTTAAGATATAATTTTTTTTTCTGGTTCATTATACGTTTCTAATGGAAGCTCATGTTTTTGGTCATGCAGCAGATGTGGGGATTCTAAAAAATGATATCATGGAGCTTGTTGTTGGAGATAAGTTGGGCATCAATGTGGTAAATGATTATTCCATGTACGTCCTAACAAAAATAGTTCCCAGAATAATTTTTTTAAAACCAATACTTATGTATGTTTTTTATTAGGTAACATTATAAAATTTGCGAGAAAAATGAGAATACATATGTATATGGATTTATGGACCTACAGTTTATTTAACCTAAAGGGAATGAATTGTATGAGGAACAAAAAGTATTTTATATTGCAGAAAAATTTCAACAGAATATAATAACACAGTGTTGGATGTTTCCTTATGTTGAGAGGTACAAAACATAAGTCTCAAAAATTGTTATTTATCCTATAAAATAATAACCAATAATATTAATTGTTTTTTTAAATAATTGACCATTTAATGATAGGAATTTTTTTTATAGGGGGTAAAAATTATTGTATATGCTCCATCCATGGAGATGTGCGAGGAAATTATAAGAACACGTTGGAAAAGTATGTTTTAATAAATTAATAGCTATTTATATTATAATAAATTTTAAATTTACTTCATTAATATTATTTTCTAAGAGGGGATGGTATTTATTTTGAATATATATTAAGAAAAAGAGCTCCCTGATCCAATATGTAAATGTGAAGCTGAATATCTATTTATAATTAGTACATTTTGGATCATCTAAAATGATATTTTGAATTGAAAAACTCATTTAAACAAATTTTCATAAACAAGAAGGAGTCATCGAATGCGGATATTATATGCTAAGATTTAGGTACGTAATAATTACAACTAGAACAGTTATGGAGTTTGATCTGGATATATTTACATAAAAATTATTCATCAATATTTCATTTGTTTAATTCATTATACTTGTTAATAACTTTATTTATAATTTGTAGTTATTTGATGACCCTAAACCTTATAGTTCACAATAGGTCAAACACTTACAATTGTACTAGTAAAATTATTTTATAGGTTTGATTGGATTTTAGTTTGTTTTTAGTGAATATTGAAATTATGAATGTTGTAATTATTAATGTCTATTTGGTAGTCGTTTTAGTTGTATTTATATTTTTTTAGTTAATATTTCAATTTTTTATTTTGTAAATGTGATTTTGTAATTTTGCTAATGTTTTTTCTTGTTTTTGTTTTATTGTTCTTGTTTCTGGTCTAGTTTCTCGCTTTGTTTTGGATGTTTCAGGTTTGGATCTATATTGGAGAGGAAGCGTTTCACAAATTATATTAAAAGAAATTATGTTTTTATGCCAGTTATTTCATAACTAAAATTCAAAATAAATTTCCTGGGTTTTTTTTATATTGTTTATAAATTAAATGACATAACAAATGCAGTTTTCGACATCGTTTATTATATAAACCAATATTTTATACTATATTTGGAATAAGTTATTTAATAACAGATGTGAAAACCCTTTACTGAAGAATCTTTAATGTGAGTTATTAAATAAATGATGTAAAAAACCACTAAAATAATATTTTCTACATTTTTTATTTTAATCGACGTTAAAGAACATGATTTTTTTACGTCACCTGCAATAACATAACCATAAAACATTGTGAACAAACTAAAAACCCGATGTGAAAAACATTTTTTCACTAGTGCATAGTCAAAACCATTATATGAACACACACCTACCAAAGCAATTTATTTTGTCGAAACTCATGGAAGATCACTTAAATGACACAACAATGAAATGGAATTTTACAAACCATCAAAAATTGTATTATTGTATAAAACATACAAGATTATTGATTATAATTTATTTAGTAGTCTCATTTTCATAGAATGTTAGGCGGGATAAAACAATCAAATCTAGTAGTAAAGTCACTTTCAAGAACAATGTGATCACCTAACTCATCTACCCCAAACATGTAAGTACCTATGGTTCCTATGCGGTAGAATCACCCCTAGGAAGTCATAGTACATTAAATAAATAATTTGAAATCCTAATTAATTGTTCATAGTTTTAAAACATATTTTAAATATTATATTCTCTTAATATGTCATTGGATTTACTATAATAACTTATAGGGGATCTTTTGAAAACTCAATATTTGGATGATTAAGTCACTCATGATGTTGAATATCATGCATTTATCGACTCTATTTAATTTTTTGTGGTTATATATTTCCGAGAGTAGGGAATGGATTCACTTATATAGGGGCATATCAGGAACCTTTAGGTATATATAATTCTATGTGACATTGAAAACTATTGAGAATTAATTAAATATTCCTCAGGAGTTGAACTCATTTTAGTCTGATGACACTTTCGATTAGAAAAAACCAAAGTTTATATATCCCCTTATACTCTTTATTTTCATGTTTATGAAAATACTGATCAGAAACCCTCATCAGCAATAATGTAAAATATCAGTTTAGTGATATGGTGTTTGAATCAGATATTCTGGTTTTTAATATAAAAAACGATTTAAAATAAGATTACAATGTCTATGATTATAGAATTATCTGGGGATCCATTACTACTATGATAAATTCATCAAATACTATATAAATAGTAATATTGGGAATTTATATTCTGATAAATATCCATTTCAATTGTGTAAATATCAATATATTGTTGTATGATTATACCAAAGAGATGGTAAATAACCAAAAGCTAATGGTGTCTCTTAGGTAACCATCCCAAATAGTATATAAATTAACCTCATTAATCTATTTAATGTCCTTGGTGATTAATATTTTATATCCATTAGTCATGATGAAGATATAATATCATATTATGATATATTATCCCAAGTATTCATCACACTATCCAATATAGTAGAATCAGATAGTGTAGAAAAAATCTTTTATTTTACTATTGATTGAGATACACCAAATAAATATTTCCCAACATCATCCCAAGAACATTTGAAGCTCCCCACATCCTCAAAAAAAATATTATAATTCCATTATATCACAATTAGATGAGTTATCTCAAATCACCGAGCTGCCACCTAACCTTATTCATTCCTAATTCCCTCACATCCATCCCAACACTGATACAGAGGAAGATGAGGAATGAGAGAATGAGTTGGTAGAATATGACCTTATATTTGACCACCCAGTATTCATATCAGGAGTTTCCAACATTGTCAATGAACTTCGATTGATATATATGGGTACAAAGGGGGATCTGTGAATGATGTTGATCAGGTCATTTATGGACCTAAAAGAGAAATAAATCTACACCCATTTTTTTGTAGGTGATCAAAGATATTATTTCCATTAATTAAAAAGAAATTACAAGACTTAAACATAATGTGGCTACCAATCACATACAATTTATTGGAGATAACTGCATTTATAAGTTGGAATCCTGAAGGACACATCCAAATCATGTATAAATGGTCAAATTAAAAATTAATATAATCATCAATGAAAAATTAAATTATTAATTTTAATATGATATATTTCCTACCATCATCTTCCTGGTGAAGAAATATAACTGGAATATCAGGGTTTCCATTACTTTTAGAGACCTCAAAAGGAACTATCTGAAAGATGAATTTGAGGTACTAATAATAGAACTCAAGATTGATAAAATATATGTTTATCAAGACCTATCTATCATGGTTTATTATTCAAGATAAATCCAAATAGGAATATCCTAATGATATGAAGAATACACTACTATTAGAGAACCAACGGGAATATTCTGCTTTTAGGTGAAGCCCATTGGGTTGAATATTACTAGTGCTACATAAGAACAAGCCATGCATCGTACCTTGAAACTCTTCCTGGGAAAATCTATCAAGGGTTTTATTGATGATTTTGTTTTAAAATCATTAAATCATTTCTAAAAACATACTGATTTGGAAATCATTTTAGATAAACTATGACAAAACATTTTAAAAATCAACCCCCTGATATTCATTTTCAGCATTAGGTTTAAAAAATTTATAGCTTTTTCATACTCCATAATTTAATTAAATTAGACTGTGATAAAAATAATGAAAAACTAGCAATGTCAAACCCATGAGAGATTAATTTTATGAGAGGACTATAGAGACACATTTTCTGCATTCAATGATTTGTATAAATACTCACATGATAGTTATTTCCCTTAAAAAGGTTAATAAAGAAAGGGATCACATTTTATTTCATGATGACACTATGAATCATATGAAATAAATAAATAAATATCTCATAATACCCAATTTATATTCCTATAGTCTAAGGAATGATTCTAATTTTTATGCGCCCTATCTACAATGGTTGACAGAGTCCATCCTCTAAGAGAAAACAACATTTGTACTGAAAACACAATTTATTATCATAGTAGTACCAGGATCTACAATGAGACTCATTATTAAGATATCGAGAAGAACTGTTTGGAACTAATTTTTTATGTTCATAAATTAAGGTTGTATCTTCAGCACCATGATGTCCCTTTGATATCTAAAAATCATATTCTTAAATACCTCTGCACCTGGCCCATATTGATAGAATATTTTGTGGGATGGGTGGTGTTGGACTTCCTATTACTACCATGGATCAAAATTAATGGATGTCCTTATGAAATACCAATGTGGATCATCCATATGTGGACGAATTTATATTAAATACCAAACTTATAGATGATATTATTTTTTTATGTTCTAGTGTCTAACAAAATCTAGAAAATTTACATTGATGGTGCATATAAAATCCCAACCAAAAATAGGATGGAAGAAAATATGCTCAATAAAATCAGTTATAGATTAAATCTAATTTCTCCATATTATAATATTCTACCATAATCCTTCCCACTATCCAATGGATTCAATAATAATAAAACCAAATAGGGATACCTAATTTCAATCTTGTCATTATAAATGAAAAATTCCAATGACTCGCTTAAGAATCAGCTATGAATCCATGTTAGTGAATAAGAAGATAATATATTATTATTCATTTATAACATAATATCTAATCCTTCTACATAATTATGTTCAATGATTGATGGATGAATTACCTCAAATACAAAACCAACTCATGTCTTCTATTGAAACAATTTTCATGAAGACTCATTAACAAACATTGCTAACACCTTACTAGATCTAAATAAAATTGAAATAGACACCAACATCAACCATTAGAGAATAGTATCTAAATTTGATAAATTTAGTATAGAAGAGATCAGTAGGGTCGTATCCACCATTGATTCAGATAATTATTCAAATATTTTCACGAAGCCAATCATGGAATACCTTTAAAATGGGACCCTCCTATTAGATATAGCTAGACAGTAATATATCTGATAACTGATAAGAAACTACACTCTCTATGATATCATGGGTCATCATATGGTTCTTTATAAGATAATAATTTATGGAGTTCTCCTCAAATTAATTTATAGAGAGGATAACAATACAACCATGAAGTAAGATCATATTGGTTATTGTGGTTCACATCAGTCAACAAACAATATTTAATACCATAATATGGTTGCTTTCATATTTATTCTGTTAAATAATTCAAGAGTTCACACAATTTATAAAAAAATAATTCATTTTATGTATATTCCATCAGTATCAATCCAACCTCCCCCTATAGTTTATACACACAATTAATAATTCTCATTATTCTAAATATCATGAACTTATTTTATATGGAAATACCCTTAGATTTTACAATGAAATTAATAAAAAACTTTTTTAACATGAATGAATTCATCACTAAATGTTATATGCTAGAAACATGTAAGGATTTCATGAAAACAAATTCTCTAATTTCATAAATCAAACATCATCCAATGATTTTGTGTCCCTAAAAAAATACTAATGGATAGTGAATCCAAATTCTCCAATTTATAATAGAAGAAGTATTACTAGGATAACAACATCGAATAAAACCATTATTAACTCTATAATTCCTTGTAAAATAGATAGATTAATGAATTTTATATTATTCACCAGAAAATTTTTGATAGTGAAAATAAATCATGGATCGACAGGATTCTGAACGCCATATGGGCATACCAAAATACAACCAACACTGCTACTCATTCAACCACATATTCACTTGTTTATGGAATAGAGATATTTCAACCCATTGAGGTCTAATTGGCCTCACTCTAAATAACTATTCAGGGAAAAATATTAGATGATGAGAAATTATAGATGATTTTCTAGGATATAGAGAAACCATATGACAAAATGTTTCATACCTTTCAAAAATTTGAGGTCCACCAAAACCAGATAACATGATCCCCAAACATGGAATTCTATTTTCATTCATTCCTTCAAGGAGAAATTGTTTTATGTCTTCATAAAAAATGATACTCAAAATGAATCACCCTAATATTGAACCAATATGGAAAAGAACATATTTCATACAATAACTCTACCCAAATGGGGGTTACTTATTAACCCCAACGGATTGGGATTTCAATATTCCCATACCAATGGATGATTTATAAATAAATATTTCATGTCATTAAAGACATATGTTCATAGTCATGTGGATAAAATATAAAATAACACATTTATCATTTCTACATGAATCTAAAACTGATGGATAGGTCCTTGTCACAAGACCCTAAATGGAACAAACCATATATTTCTAGACAAAATAAATTAAGATTTAAAACAAATTATTCAACTAATTACATTAAAGTGTATCCTTACAATATATACCAGATATAAAATTCTGTATGAAACTTTATCCAGAAAATGGATGTTAGAATCATGGGATTCCTATATTTATATGTTTTTTAAAATCCATAAAGATAATTAATGGGTCTAGAATACTTATTTTTCATATCAAGTAACCCTCAACCATATTGTATAGTTGATGCCCCTCACATTTAATGTTAAAATACTCTGAGTACTATGTATGGATTCATTCTAACTCCAATGACATGAGTGGAAATGACTAAATAATATATCATGTCCCTACTACCACATGATTAATATTCTTCTATCCTTTTTGTTAATCTCATATGTGTGGTGAAATAAGCATTTTGAATTATTATTTCTCAAACCTGGTATAGATCACATTGGATAAAAATTTTGGTATGGGATTCACAACATCATCACAATGTATCAAATAATATTAGTGTTTTTTTGGACCTATATTAAAGAAATATAAATTCACACCCAAATACATTTCTATATGACATTGAAGTATGTTTTTATTTCTCTTATATGAGCAAAAATTGTACATTGTTGTTTCCCACATCCGAGGGGCCCACTATACTCAATGTCTGTATCCCACCACACAACCACTAATGAACTACATTTGTCTTGATTATAATTCTAATGGGATATAGTATAATTCATAGATCCCACATTATGGTCCAGACACAATATGGTAAAAATTCCACCTCCCGGTAGAAGTGATCAATAATTGTGGGGAATTTATCTTAGAACAACATCTGGATTGATTCTCATATCAATTTGATACATAGAAGTTACTTGGTCTCGAGTCCGTAGTCTAGAAAAAAAATTATACATCATTATAAAAAAGTAATAATAAATCACAAATTTACAAAGAAAACTCTACTAATTCCCATTCAATCACATCTAAAATTATCCATCACTACCCAGACACACCCATTTTACAATACATGATTCATTCCATGGGGAATTTAGACCACTATAAGAATTAACTATCTATTTCAGATGAATGTGGACATCTCTAGAGGATACCACTATATTGAAAATGCATGTTACACCTCAAAAATGGATTTTCATGATATGACTCCAAATATAGCTTGTTAATTAAGGGAATGTTCATAATTTTGGAGAAATGATATATTATATTTTTATACCCTGAAAAAATCACAATGGAAGTTGATTTTCAAACACCTTATATGATCATAACTATCACACTTGTCCCATATCATTTTCTATTATCTAGGAACCTGATGTCCATGACTTACAACAATCCCTCTTCACACCCATAGAATTATAGTTCATTATAAGATAGATCACCATAAAATGGTTAGTCCAAGATGTAAGAACTTTATAATAAAAAAATACATCCTAGTCATAATATGTTAAACTATATGAAAATTTACTTTCCTCGTAACATAAACCTAAATGGCTCATGCACCTATTTCATGATGAAAAATTTCCTAACACATTATTCCAAAAAAGAGGTCCCAAATCATGGTGTCGGTCTCCTACTACACAATAAGGTTAATTCTTCCACTAAACTATTTGTGGCATGATTCTATCTTTAATTGGATATGTAGTGGCCCATTAACCTTTATCTCAGGTCCACTCACAAAATAAAGAAAATGATAACTATATTTCATGAAAACAAAACTAATGTAGGATATTTCAATATGGGTATTATCATAGGAAACCCTCTATTACATATTATCCAAATACATGTATTGTATCACAATCATTTTTTATAATTTTTTTTAAATACATACTTTATTCTTGGACACTTATCATTCACCAGCCACTATCCTTATCCTATGGAACATGTAACATTTCAATAAAATATTTTTCTATCAATGATGAGTGTTATTTACTCAAAAAAATTCCTTTTTTGGAATATGAATGATATGCAATAAATTGGCTCAATATAATAAGTTCCATAATATTTTCCATCAACCAGAGACCAGTTTTTCTATAGTCGAAATCCATTTATCTCTATACACTATGAAAACATCATTACGGAAGATTCTTTTAATACATGGTATGTGGTAATTATTTACACACTTGTCCCATCTCAATCCTCTTGATTCAAAATCCCCCATGATCATGGTTTATAACATCAATCACCAAATCTAGGTATATGAGTACATCATATTTGGATTTTATAGACAGATTTTTTTCATTATTAATATACAATTTGGTCAAATATTAGGGACTATAACCTATAAAAACGTTTTTCATAGTCTCATAATAATAAACTGTGAGACATTTCTCCTTTAGTCAATCTTGTGGTATTTATAAAATAAAACACGTGAATGATATTGTGACATAATATTGGTGATACCACCACTCCAATTATTTCTCAAAATGAACATTACTCATCAATGATTTGAGATATTGGGTAATCATCCATTTTTTCCATGACCAAACCATGTCATAATCAAATTTATGTAATTTTTTTCGTGAATGAAAGGATTTAAATGAAACAAACCATTTAGTAATGACAAAATTAAATATTTTTCATCATATAAAATAAAAAAAATTATGCATCACCATGATCTTGATTCGGTTAGTTAAATCATTATGAGGGCCACCCAACATAAAAATGAGATTTTGGATTCCTAGTTAATAATAATCTTAATCAATTGTTTTTCGGAATTATATATCCAAATACACCCCTTCCAATTATCAGTAATTAATGCCCTATTGGGAAATTAAATCATATTCATCTTCCCTTCTCTATTGATAGTAAGTGCATTATAATCTAATAGGAAAATTTATTTTAATGTGAATAATACACCTCAATTGTATTTTCATAATGAATTACAGTAAACCATGGTCATTTAAAAATTCAATGTTTCTTATAAGGGAGTAAATACATCCACATATATATTCCTTGACATCATTATAATAAAACCTATTTTTCAAATATGGTCGAAAGCCATTTACAACATATTTGTAGCACCACTAAAAAATATGTAATTTTGTATTATGATATATCTTTGGGAGGGTCTAAGGTATTCATGGACCATATGAATCATTTTTATTGGTACACCCATAACCACTTCAAAAATATATTCAACATAAAAGATTAGCTACATTGGTATAACTCAAAATACCATAAATGAAAGTGGATATGAAAAATAATATATGAGGTGAATTTTGAGGCCCCAAAAATAATAACATTTGGATCCATATGTCATCTGATCATAGAAAAATTTGGAGCATTATACTATTCATTTCATTAGGATTTAAATAAATGGATAGAAGGAAATTATTTTAAATGAGTCTACTCAGACATAAATTCATTTAATTGGATGGATGAGGTAAATAATTGTTAATGTCAAACAATATTTATACAAATATATAAAAAATAAGATTTTCTTCCACAATATAATGTCTCTCCAACAAGTGTTAAAATTGTTCCTTACCATAGGGTTCGATCTATTGATATAGGACATTAGAATTATCATTAGTTTTTTGAATCCCATTCAGTTGTTTAGTGAAGAGTTCCTTTTCATGGTGAAGTTTCTCCTTCTCTTCATTAATGGAATATATTCCTTGTGTTGAGACCCTATTCATGGATTGTTGGAGTTGTAAAATAAATCCCTTAACAAAATCTAATTCTTTTAGAACACGTACCACATGGAAGGATTTTCCATCAATACATTAGTACTTATCCTCTACTAACTTGTCATGGAATTGATCTTGTTGGGATATAGTGGCCTTAAGATCATAAAAATATACCATTGTCTACTCCGCAGTCTACCAAGATATTTAGTCCTCCTTCTGATGCTGGCTGATAAGATTCACAGAATGATGGATCATGTGGTAATGAAATCCATAGTAACCTAAAATTGAAATAATGATTGTGATTCTATGAAGTCATGATGTTAGATCATAAATTTGAATATCTTAGAGTATCCTCTAAATTCCTCACCAAATTAAAATAAAGTTGGAATGATGGGAATATTATGACACAATGATTGACATGGATTATCTTTTAATGTGAGATATATTTTCTAAAATTTATTCACTCAAGGAGGAACCATATACTTATATTTCCAAAGTATTATGATCATATATTTATAATTCTTCTTGAATATTAATAGTGTATTCTCTCTGAGGTTCATCCACTATAGTTGATGGCACTGGAAAAAATATCGAACTCATCAATAACTTTGCAAAATTACATACAAAATTGTATAGGTGAAAATTAGAGTGCTTAATAATACACAGTCATTGATGGGACAACAAGTTTATAAGAATAATCCATTGTATCTATAACATCTTCATTTTTTGGAAGGAACTTTAATAGAGAGGTACTACATTCATGTTTCTAAAATTCCAGGGAATAATTCTCTGGTATTTCACAATATCATGGTATGACACTGGTACCTACTTCATTTGAGAAGTGTGAGAAATATTAGTACCATAACACTCAATTACCTATAGAATAATTTCAATAGTCACTGTTGCATGATTGAATTATTTTGTATTGAAATATTAAATATAATGTTTTTTCATGTGAAAATAAATAATCACATCCTTCTAAATCATTATTGAATTTATAAAATTCCGCTAAAGATAGGGGTGTATTAATATGAAAAATAATTTCATCAATTTTTATATCATGAGTATACATTACATTAATTAATGGAACATTACCTATGGTTGCCTCACCAGTAGAGACCCATGGGATGTCGGCCTTGTGAAGAGGACATTCTTCACCCAATTCACCCATTTTTATTTACACAAGTACCCCCTATTAGGATGATATGATAACTCAATAATCTTATAATTAGATAGTGAAAGGGTAATAAATTGTCAATATAAGGTCCTTAAATAATTCCTCCATGACTAAAATATTTTTAAATATTATAGTCAATCAGTATTATATGACATTTTGTTACTCATAATCGATATTGCCAGATTATTATTCTCATAATGCAGTAAAATGAATATATGAAATCTTTTCCACTAACAATTATTATGATATGTGTGTATATTTTTCCAAAAGAGTTATTCCAACCTCTAAAATGTATTATTTTACTCATGGGGGGTTATTATTAGACCCCATGAAGGAGGAAAAAGAAGCGGATCCATCAAAGAGATGTTATGGTCATAAGGGTATATAAAGAATTTTATTGGACTAGATGACATTTTGAAGACTTACTATAGTGAAGGAACATATAAAACACCTTTTCCCTATTAGTTTTCTATATATGAGATTTTGAGGGGCTTGATTTGGTCCTCTCAAACATTGATACTATACAACAAAAGGTTCCCCCATCTCATATTCCATTAATCTCTATCCCGGTGATATCTCATAGGGTTCATGGATCAACCAGTCATCCCCTGTTGTGGTTCTTATTAAATTATAGCTTAGGGAGGCTAGTTCTAATGATTTCACCTTTTAAAAGTCAATCAGGACCCATAATAGTAATTCCATTAGTCAAAATATTATTGTGATTTTAATTGAATAAGATAGAAACATGCATCACCAACATCGATTAATTCATCCTAGTCTCCGTTGGATTGGTCAACCACCCCCTCAATAACACCTCCATGTACAGTATTGATCACCCACTTAATGGTTGTTATCTGATCATCCTTTATATATAATACCATCTGCGACCCCACAATCATATTTCCCTACCTCAAAACAATTAGTGTCATGTTCAAGATCATAGGGTTCTTGAATGTACCCATTTAGTGGGATGTTTATACTGGATTGAACAAATACCCATTCATCCATGATGTTAAAAGTTTTAAGGAAGACTCAATATCATTTGAAAATAGTATTTACTTTCTCCTCTCTATTATAGAGGTAGGATAGGTGGTCATATCTCAAATAAACATCATATAGTGAGGACTAGACAACCTGGGATCAACATATGGGGTCTTTTTTAACTCTATCATCATGGATAGAATAAGCCTGATATTGTTTAGATGATTTTATAGATTCAGTATCATTACCCCCTGTGGGATTATTCCTACTGAAATTTCCCTAACTAGTAGGCGTTGTTTCCTCAACTCTAGTGAAACATTCTACTAACACCCCATAAGGGTAGGAATAAATCTATACATTGGAATACATAGAGTTTAACCTAATAGTTGCACCTAATGGTGGTAGCTAAATTAAAATATTGGATACCTTCAAAGCCGTGGGTATCAAAAAAATTGGTATTCCATTGGGTGTATCTAAATATTAACATATATATGGGGAGACAACTTTATCATTTGAAGATGATTGACATGAAAAGAAAATATGTATGGAGAATATGCATCACATTGGACCTTGATGTTAATCCATGGTCCCTGCATTCTCTCTTAGAAAATTATCATGTATGTCCTCATGTAATAATTACAATATCCATTTTTAATGAAAATTTATTTAGGAATATAATATTATAGGAATATTTTAAAATCTCATATTATATATTGATTCATTATAAAATCATCACGTATCGGATATACCGAATAAATTATAGAAACTACCTGAATTAATGGATGAATGAAGCCTATGGGGACATCAAATGCAGTCAACAAAATATAATAATTGATGTGTGCCACAATAATCCTCCATAAAACATTAAATGGACATGAAATTTAGTATGGGGCCTATGGTTTATATAATTATAATAAGAAGATTTATTTTTTTCAAAATAGCGATAGAAAACATTATGTTCCTTCTTTATAATAACATGGAAGCTACGATAAATATCCCTTACCTCCCACCACCATTGAATACATGGGCTGACAACAGATAAGATTTAAATAAAATTTCTAGGAAGAAAATAATTAGGGTTCCCACATGGACATCATTATTAACTATATAAAATGAAACATCAAAATGACCATTCTATATTGTAGCCTAAAATATACCAGTATTTCTCCACTTATCCAATGAAGAATACCCTGTTGTTAACTATAAAATTGTAACCATTCATTTATTCTATTTGATGGACTTCTACGATGTATTAGTATAAAAATATCCCCTTGGTTATGGATATTTTTTCATCACCTCCTAGGATAACTTCAAGAGATCATAGGTTAATATGGAATTGATTCAGTGCCAAATCATGTTTATTTCTGTGGGAAATTTTATTCATACATTTCTTAGATAACAGTAACTCTCAATATCTTTTATAATTTCCATATACTAAAATAAAATTCATCAATTTTTAGATACAGAATATTTTTATAAAGGATCTATTGACTATATTTTACAAGGATTATTTCCAAATTCATGTAAACGTAGGGATGTTCCACATATATAAAATCATAATATATTTCTTCTTTCATCTTGGATCCAAATTCTATACTAGTTTTCCACACTCATTATTCCCACATCCATTCAGGTTTGACACCATGTCTAGAATGGACATCACAATCCTTCTTCCATCGTTTTGATGTATCCTTCTTGAAAGCATTAGTGATTAATAAATAACAGTGAGATTTTGACTCCCAAGTGTGAGGCCTTAGATCTGGGGAATGGAAATTGTGAGGGATCACTGATGTAGAGTGTACTGCTCCCTCATTGATGAAAAGACCTCTAGAATTGATATTGTTGTTATGATAGTTTTTTGAACTTTTTAAACCAATACTATTGGATATTTATATGTGGCTTTGAGATAAATTCACATTTCAAAATTATGTGGTAATAAAGTAGTATATAATCATACAGGGGGTACCCACACTGGTACTTAATAAATTAATTTTCCATATTTTGTAGAGTGATGTATCACATGACATTGTAATATGGCATGATGACATTGATCATTTCATTATCATATGTGGAATCAAGTTCATCATAGATACATTTATTTTCAACTATAAATATACATAGGAAACAAAAAGATGTTAATTAGAATCAAGGATTAAATTAGATTTTTTCATTAAAAAAGAATAAATTCAACAATTGAGTGACATCATAATGGTCACAAACTCAATTTAATTTACATAGTTCAATCACTAAAGTGACCTTGCACATGTAACATTCTCCAGTGACCTCTTACATGTCTCTAGATTGTGTGGTTCAGTGGATATATCATTCTAATGTTATTTTATCATACACACTGATGGTACATGATATAACTAATGTGAAATTGGAATGTGACATGGCTATACATAATAGTAGAATGCAGAAAGTGAACAAGTGATGTAAATGCATGCATGAATTCTTCCAAAAGTGAAATCTATTTATGGTCTTCTGATCACTAGTTAGGCCGACTAGAGAAGTTGACCATCATGATTGAACTCTGTGAATAATCTACCTGGTGGAAATTTGTACTCCATATTCAATTTCTATTTCAAGAATTAATTATTTATAAATGTTTTATGAAAACCCATGTGTATGAAAAAGCATTAAAATCAGTGAGCGAAGGATTTATCAACATCCATATTCCAATCTACCTCATGCTCAATTTTTTTTCTTTCTATAAAAGTAAGTCCTGAGGGGGATTTTTTTGAACTGTATTATTGTTTACATGGGGATAAAAATATTTAGGGCATAATATATCATGTAGTGTAAGAGATAATTATGTTAAATTAATCAACAAATTCAATATTTTAAAAACCCACATTTTATGACAAGAGGGTCACATAGACTTAACCATCGCACCCCAACATGAGTAGACGATACCTACACGATGACCCTGTGGAAAACACAAGCATGATAAACCAATGTGGGAGATCTCTATCATAAATGGTTCTAATAATTCTAATAAATAGGAGCCTTGGTCTCCATATTTAAAAAAACTAGATGATGGAGTGAATTTTTAAGCTCTACTCACTATATGATCTTTTTCAAGTCATCCAATGAACCTTGTAATTTATTAAGCCTATAAAAAAAATGAATTATCATAGGGATATTTATTGATTTCCCTCAAAGAAAAGATTTCCAAGAACCTATAGTGGAGACATACATAATAGTAAATAACCACTAGGTATAATGTCCATTCAGTGGATCAAATTTTTAGACATAGATGTATGAAGACACTTGATTGGAACCTTACATATTGGAGTAGGGTATTATCCAAGTGATATTTCCCGGGGTGATAATCACCTAAGTTGTTCTTCATTTCATCCAGGTCTATATTTTCTAGGGAATATTATTCTATCCCTATCCAACCTTATGTTATGAATCATCTTCTCAAAAAAAATTACTTAGGTGAATCAGCTTCATCTAACGCTGACCATAATTTAGAGAAGCACCTTCAACTCACCCAGTTCAACCCTAATTGAATAATTTTCGGCTCACCCTACCAATACAGTGTAACCTTCAGCTCATCCATGCCTTACCTAGGAGAAGCACCATCAGGTCAACCATGTCTTACATGGGTGAAGAACATATAAGTTTCCAAACACCACCTTGAACAAGATACCCTCAACATGCTCATGCCCACTATTTGAGAAACACCCTATGAAATAAATTGTTCTCTATCGATGCAAGCTATTTCCTCTACCTGGTACACCCATATGTTGGATACCAATTTGAAACCTCCAAATAGGCCTTCATATTTTTGTGGTCACGATGAACTATATATATGCATGTCTCACATTCAATTGTCCATTCCCTAAGAAAATGATGTCCCAAATATACCCTACCAAATTGGTTAGTCCATTGGAATGATTACAATCTTTCCTTCTATCGGTAATGAGGAAACCTATCATGGAAGTAGTTCAAGGGACCCCCCAGTTTCAATCAGTGGGTGGAATGACTTTTTTTCCATTCCATAAGTATTAATTCATTGTATTCCTACCCACCTATCAACGGGGTCTTCACCAGTGGAATGGATCACATAAGTGAATTTGTCCTGGATTAATCCCACAGTCTATTTTGCATGGAATTCTACCTCCAACCATATCCATACCCTCATCCACTAGTGAATGAAAGACAATATGAGGATTTTTAGATATTCCAATTTATCTTATTTATAGAACTGATCATGGATAGTAAGATCTTAGAGGTGTGTGATGATCATATCATTACAAAAATCCAATACCAACAATGTGGAAAAACTTCTATGTTTATGACCCAAATTTTTTTTACTATCCTATCAAAGCAAGATATTCTATATGAGAAAAACCATCAAAGGGTCTTTATTTAGGATGAAAAAAACTTGGGCCTCCTCCATAAGTTTATGGATCTACACTTATTAAAAAATGGGATTTGATTCCCTTTTTAAATGGATATGTTGGAAACCTTCTTGGGGTTTAATACTATCCACAATAACTTAGCCAAATATTCTTTGGTCCATATTTCAAATTGAGTCATATCCAACCTGGAGGGACATATTATTTCACGGTCCCTCCATCACCAACCTTTTTGGGACATATTTTTAGTATGATAAAATCCAATGTTGGAGGATGTATCCCTTCCATGCCACCCATCTATTCTATCCAAATTTTAACAACATCCTTTGCTAAGATCTGTTTACATAGATGTCATTTCCACACAAAATTAAACTATTAGTTCTTGACCATATCACATGACCTTAATATGTATGATGACTCTAAAAAAATGGATCTTGATAATATGGTGTAGAATTCCTTTAACAATGATACATATAAATACCTTCTCATGGGCCCCATCCTAGCATCAAAATAAATCCCATATTATTGGATAATGAAAAATTATAGCGCATCTCACTGAATGGATTACAAAAATATCTTGATAATAAATGATATCATATGGGATAGTATTTATATAAATGGTATCATCAATGTGAAACTTTATATATATACATATGTCTAAATTTATTATGAAACTCAAATACATAAGGATGATTCTATATCTAATACATGAAAAAAAATTATTTTTCATATAACAGTGAAATATTCTATATTTGATATTTAAAAAAAGATTCCCTGATATTTATTAAATCAGTAATAGAGTCCCATAATAGTTAATATCCCCCCAATGTGTGATGAAACTAACATCCAATCCTCTTCAATAATGTGTATCCCTATGTGTTGTTGAATCTATCCCAAAATTAAACCCATTATTTGGAAAAAATGATTGTGAACCATCATGATTGAGGATCTATTGGGTGTTTTGGATTCCATGAATAAATCTCATTGCTGACTTCTATAAAGAGACATGGAAATAAAAAAGGTGTGTATAATGTGAATTGTCATTCCACCACCACCAATAAATTCCATTCAAACCTAAAATGATATTCATCATAGAAGAAATAATGGGCAACCCAAATTCAACCTCTTAATTATAAAAGAATAAAGGTTTATGTATATTGTTCCATTTTTTCTCAACATTCCAATTGGAACCACCACATTACAAGTTCATGGTGACAAATGAAAATGAAAGACATGGATAAAAATTACCTTTTCCTAAATAATATTAAACTATGTAAGAGTAACCTTTTTTCCATATATTTCTCAGAATGTTACATGAGAGTAATTATTTATAAATATATATAGATAATGAAATCGTAAATACCCTTATGTATTGTGTATTTTTCCATATAGAGCATTTTTGAACTCCATGTTACCATTACACAGTGACTATGTTACCCTTAAACATCTCTTAAAAATAGGGTGATATAGTTATATAGGGGCATGAAATTTCATGTACCCATATGAAACTCATATGAACATTGTTTTACAAATACAGAACACCCAAAAACAACTATTCATAATGGTAGAAAAATTCACCTTTATATAGGCCCTAAGACAAACATACATGTAACAAAATAAATATAAAATCATTAAATTATATCTAAAAGAATTTATATATTGATTTAAGTATTGGTTTATTAGTCATTTAATAACTAATAATGTTATAATTCACCTCTAATAATGAATTTTAATCTCTAATAACTAGATCTATAAGTCTTGCTCGAACATCATTATCTATTAAACTCAGACATCATACTCACACTCCAATATTTTATCCTAGATCTGTCAATGATTACATAATATATGTACAAGTTGTAACATATTACCTTATAGGTAATTCTTACTAAATTTTACAATATTAATATGTAATTAAGTATATGATTCATAAAGATCTAGTTCAATTTCCTCCTGATTAATCACCATCTTATAATTGGGTATAAAACTCTGGATTAATGATTCATGGAATATCATTCATACATTAACACCGAGATGTACGATCTAGATAGTATTCCACTGTTCCAATAAATTTAGTGATATCTAAGGGTCTAACATTTCATATCATCAACCTCTCTTGCATCCCCAATCATCAATGTCCTATCCAAAGTGTTTCTCCCATAATGATCTTATATGATGAATTAATCTATATAGGTATCATCCTATGGATGGAATATCACTTCCATGACATTTAATAATTGATGAAACAATTATATATTATATACAATTTATGATATGTGTCATGTTTAAAATTTGTCCACAAGAGTTAATCTTCACCATCCTGATGCCAAAGAAGTGGTGAACTACACATATAACCGTAGATATCATCATAAGGTTTCATCAAAACGAAATATTTGTAATTTTTATTGTGAGGGAACTTAACCAATTTAAAGTTATAATATAAATCTCAATTCAATAATAGATTAAATTTAATGTGTACTTCCACTATTATTAAATTATTATTTTCTAGTTATCCATAAAACTATTGATTTTATGCTATGTTCAATGTTAATTTATTCACAAATTACATTTGTAATACCATTGATAATCATTACAGAAAATGATACCTCTAAAAATATAAAATTCTTAGTGGAAATCCATGAAGGCATACAATATCATGAACATATATTATTCTCTATCATTAATTTTGTGAGTTCCATTGATTGTAATGAAATATGAAACATTAATTAGATGAAAAATTAATTCAAATAGTTCCACAACTAAATGGGTCATGGGTAACCCCACAAAATGTCAACAATGACATCCTAAAATGTCTACATGATAACTAAATTTTTCTTGGGTAAACCACCTTGATTATATTTATCAACTATTATCCTCTAGAATGAATGGAATCATGAGAAAAAAATATAAAATTTACCTACTATTCAATGACCACAAGAACAACCACCTAAATTTATGGTAAAAACATTCCTCTCAAGAATTAACTATCCATTGAGTGGTATAGAGGCCTCTCATCTGGTCATCAAAGATAGAAGGAAGGAATATTAAAGTCCTACATAACATGATCAAATTTTCATTATCCAATTACCATATGGGTATCTGATCGCCATTTGATATTTTTATCACTTCATAGAATACTATAGGTTAGTGACATACATATCCTATTGTTAGATTTATAATGAACATGTTACCACTAATGTGGCACATTTCATCAATTACTGGTCCTTACAAATATTATTCCTTCAATAAGCCAATATGAACATTTGGAAACAATATTCTTTGAAAAAACATTTTCCAATTTCCAGATCAACCTGTGTTTTATTACTATGAAAATATGTAATGATGTTACCTTTACCGGGTGTATTTTCTATATCATTGCTGAACATCACCATGTATTCCACCATTTTCCAATGCCTCAAATTTAGGTCCTTCTACGAGAAAATATATAGAATGTTGTTATGGTCAATATTGACAAAAAAACATCATTCGAAATCTATAGTGACACCGTAAGTTCAATATAGGAACCATGGACTCTATCTGTTTGTAGTTGGTTAGATAATTTATCTTATAGGATCATAGATAAGATGAAAAATATTATATTATCTTCTCCACTTCATTATCACTATTTCAAACCCAAAACATGATGAATCACACTTTATAGAATATCTAACATAAGGATTTGGTATAATCAACACTAGAGATAGAGTCATCCACCTCTTTACCTTGATAAAGTCATCATTAAACAAGGATGATCGTTGAATCTTCACAAAATCCGTTGTCATCTCATTAATGACTAATGCTAAGTAGAAAATGTATAGAAAAAAATATAAATAGTACCCCTATTATAATACAATTATTTTACTATTGAATTTGTTATTAGGAAAAGTATTGGATATCACTACATTATGATTCATCGAGTCAATGGATATAATTGTCTCAAACACCACATGCCCCATGAACTTACCATGATAAATCCAAAAGATACACTATTATAGATTGGAATATATCTTACTTTCATGAATTTCAAAGAGGAAAATTTCCAGATATTGAGAATGAATATCTTATTTCAACAAGTAGAAGATGAAATTATACATAAAAAACACATGGTATGAGTGATGATATATATGGAATATCATTTTCATGAGATCTATGAGCACTACCACAACATTAATCTATCCAAATGACATAATTAAGTACTTATATAGCCCATACGTGTTTTGCAACACTGTTTTAGGGATTTCAACCACTGTAACATGAAACAGGTGATATCCTAATTGATGATCACTCATGGAAAACTACTATAATCCCTAAAAATGATTAACGATATTATTGATCATGGGAAATGGATATCTGTTATTCACATTCACCAAATTATATATTTATTAACCTATATAGAGTCATATTCTACCATCTATATTCATAGAGAACAATACAGTTGATCCCCATTGTGATGTAAACATCCTGATAAAGTAATTCAATTCCAATTCATAGATATATACATTGATATTTTTCAATATTCTTGAAAACATACGATTAGAGGTTCTCAAAATGGGATTCACACATTGAATTATTTTTACCTAGAACTCAACTCCAATATCTGGTGTGACATATATGAAGTCTATTATAAGGATATATGGGTATTTATCCACAAATAGTGAAAATTAAGATGAGGTAACCATTGATATGGATTACAAATCCAATACTACAATCGTTCCATGCCCATCTATTATAGTTTCATGTTTAGACTCACTCTACATACTCCCGAAACCCATTCACATATTTTCATGTACATTTATCCCCCAGGAGATGTATACGGTACCTTTATAAGATAAACATCAATGTGAGCTAAAAAACACATCAACTAGTCCATTATAAAAATCAGATAAATGTTCATAATCACTATAATCATGAAGTACCACATATTTCACAACTAGAAACCACTATAATACAATATGAAGATCACTAATGATAGTTTTTTTACTTTAAAAATTTTGTATTGAAAGAATATCGCTTATAATATAATATGACAAATAATTCATGTCTATAAATAACTTCTATTTATTGTAAGTAATGGGACTCACAAATACAAAACAATCCATAGAAAAATCAATAGTGACTAAGATCAAACATATAATAGAATACGGTCCCTCAGGATTATCAATTAGAGTATGATCCATCATATATAATCATACCACATAATATCCATGGAACTACATTGAATACACATAAGTCACCTTATTCATCATCCCTAGAGGAGTATTATCTCACAACCAAGGACCCTAGACTATTACATGGATCCATTTCTATATCTAAGTAGATCCCCAAAGAGGAATCCTTTCTAATAATTTAAGTATAAATACTACATATGACTTATCATTCTTAAAATAAAAAACTTTATTTTAGGTTATTTTATAAACTATGATAACACCCCCATTATCAATGTTTAAATAAAAAAGTACATTAATCCTCTATAAACATTCCCGAGTAGCATATGATCAACTCAAATTGTCTTCGGTCATGTTGATGTGAATTATCTTCTTTCATATTCATACCCACATAACTATCACTATGAAGTATAATTAAATTTTATTAATGACCTATTAATCTATCTTCTATAATATACTTATCTATTTCCCAAAACATATGAATATATTTTGTGTAAGTCATCATTCAAAACTTATTGACTTGTCATCTAAACTCTTATTGATTATCAATCTCAAAATTAAATTATTTATACACTTATCTGAAACCACAAGAAGATAAAATAATTACTCCATCATAAAATGATCTAGTTATGTATACACAATCCTCATCCCTTGATTATATTATATGAACTCATGTGTACAGTCCCACTCCATCATACCTAAGAAGAACTCCATGAATAAAAATTCATTGAGATCCACCCATGTGATATCCTCACGTCTTCCATTGTGAATAATATCCTCCCTAAAATTTTCAAGTGATCTATAAATAATAATGGGTTCTTTCATAATATTTTAATTATTTTCGGGTGCGTACCAAGTAAAAGATCTACCAGACACTCTATATCTAGTCCTTGACATCCTGGGGGCCTATAATTCCTTGGAAATTTGGAGGATAATGAAGCTATAGGTATATATTATTTTCATCTATAATTTTTATAAATACCATAAATGGTACATGAAATAATAGAACCACAACTAGATGGAGTTTTTATTCTCTTGATAACATCATGGTAGGTGTAAGAGCATTATGTTTGATGACTAATGGTAGAACAAGAATATGATCTCATATGAGAGTATTCTGAAAAACTCCATCAAGTGGTATAGAAATGAATATATAAGGTGTAATTTTATAGAATGTTATGGAAGTATTCATAATGTATTTATCATTATTCAGTGTTAGATCCTAACAATTATATGGACTTATAGAGAGTCATCCTTCGAGAGTTGCTACACTAAGGGTATAAACTTAATGGAACTAGCTGAGGTCTATGTCCATGAATACTAGTCACAAATATATATATACATATAACATAAAATCACGATCATTTTCAAATAATTAATACAAAAAAATATATCACTAATGAATAGAAATAGAGACATCACCCAATCAGATAACGTAAGAATATCCTGAATAGAAAACACCATTCAAGTCATTAAATTAAAAAACTATTATATATCACAAAACAAGTTTTTATATTCCATGTTACCCATCATGACTATTTATGAATTTTAAATTAACATAACATCCCTTAATTAATTTCTTTAATCTCGTAAATGGTAACTTAGAGGTCTGGTACACATGAGGTATCTAAGAACATTACACCTCCCCAACCGATGTCCTAAAAAACTATCTCTTTTATACCATTTTCATGTTTAGTCAAAAGAAATAAATTAAAATATTTTTGAAACCATTTTTAGTGATACATCCCAACCCACCAGTTTAGATCTAGGAAGACACATGACATCATTTGTGCCTCTCCCGAGACAAGAGGATTCCTACATCTAGTTATTTACTGAATTCCATCAGTGGGGGAGACTATATAAATTTTTTTTACGCCTTCACCCATAAAATAAATATAATACAACAACTCATATGAAAAATATTGTATTAATTTAATATCACATGTAATACAAGAAATAAATTAAAATATAGCCACCCATTGTAGAAAGGAAAACATATGTAAATGTGATTTATTTTTATAAATAATTCTATAGTTTCATCTAGAGAATGTCATAGACCAACCAATAACACATTGATCTACTAATCAGCTTTCCACGATGAGAAAATTTTCCTTTCATAAATTATAATACATCAATAGTTCATAGTAATTAATATTCCCATGTAAAATGCGAGAAATAAAACATAATTGGACACCAATAATATTCCCTAAAAAATTGTTCACAATCAAAAGTGTATAGAAAAAATAATAAATAATGTTGAACATAATAAAAAATATATATCAATCATCCATGTGATTAAAAATCCACAAAAAACATTGACCACACCTTAATTAGATCAGAACAATAAAAACATCAGAGTGGATATATAAATTTGAAAAATAATAGAGACATCCTTGAGGATTCTTAATAGCTGAATATTCCATATACCATTAGGCCAAGTGAAATAAGGAGACCATATCAGATAGCTATCTCATGGAACATGTCACATATAATATCATTCACCATGTATCATCACATACCAAATCCTTTACGACCTTAATCCCCCATGTTAGGTTTCAGCAGGCCATCATGGTGTATTGTTTAACCAGGCCCTATCCTCATGTCCCATGTATTTCCTAAACATGCTCCCCCCAAAAGGCCACTAAACGATGATGGGTGCACCTTTGACTTTTTATATATATAAAATAATAATAGAACATATAACTTCTACAAAAAACATAACAAGGTAATAACATATCAATCCAGACATTGCACATCATGAGTTTGAATGGATTTACAAAACAAAAAAAAAGTGATCAAACTCAGCATGGTCTTATGTATATAACCAAACACATTTATACAATTTTATCAAGATAGTATAAGACCTATAAATTGTAATGAAATTTATTATTCATGGTTGTTTATATTGGCATCAGGGTTCTACTAGAATCAATACATGAATCATTTCCTTGTATTTATCTATTAAATTCTCTCTCATATGATATCTATAAGTGAAGGAAAATATTTTATTACCAAAATAATTAAAAAAACATTTCATAATTTTCTACCTTTTACATATAATTATAAATTATTTTTTTAATATGTATTTTTTTATAAAAATTTCTCAATCAATGAATAATTATAATACCATATGTGAAAATATTTTCTTCTTCAAGAATAATGTGAGATTAACATGGAGTAATTATATATTAGTTTTAGTTGATAATTTTGGGTTATTACCATTTCTGATTCCATTATAAATTTTTCATATGTCTTAAAAAATATTATTTCATAAAACAATCTCTCAATATGAATCTTTTAATTTATTCCAAAAAAAATAATGCTCTTAAAAATAGAGGAGATAATATGTTTTTCAAGGCCATTAAATTTGTATTTGATTGATTACCGCACTATGGATCATTGGTTTGTGAATTCTAACATCAAAAACTAAAAATAGTTTCCATAAATGTATAATAAGGGGTCTTGGGTATTTTTATGAAATAAAATAAATTTCATCGTGTTGATAAAATAAAATTAAATTAACCATTTGGCATTAATTTTTCCATTTCTAAATAATGAAATATTTAAAAATATCCATAATGGAGCTACAAACTATAAGGCCCCAGCCTTAAACCATACTTAATATTGAATTAAATGAGTAATTCACATTGAGGATCATTTCAGGATTAGAGTTTTAGAGAATTAGGACGTAACTATTACATCTCAAAAGATTACAAAGTAGTTGCTTCTACTAAATTTACATAAAATAAAAACTCTTTAAAAGAAGCATGTATAGTTCCATGTTTTATGTACCATGACTTTCCTTTAATCCCATCCTTGACCCTATTCCACGCTAAGTCCTGTAAAAAATATTTCAAAAACTTGGGATGAGCATAAGAAGCTCAGTAAGGGATACACAAATAATGAAAACTGTTAGTTTTTCAAAACAACAAGTAAACCATGAATACTTTATCAATGTAATACTTTTCACCTACATGAAGTAGTAAAAAATCTTCACTGAATAAAGTATCATTACTTACCTTTTTGTAACCAAAGGATTACCAAAAAAATCCACATAACATATATAAAGGTAACTTGGGACATAAACATACATATGTTGAATAACCATACGGTCGACTCCCACACATATCACTTAATGGAATAGCCATACGGCCAATTTCCATACATACTTAATGGAATAGCCATACGGCCGACTTCCATACCCAATGAATTGAAGGTTATAACGTAACCACCCGTCCTGGTATTCACGGCACCACCCGTCATATGGTTTATGATGTAACCACCCGTTAAAATGTCCATGTACTAGTATAAAATCATAAAACATAAAACCAATATAAAGGAATGATAAAATTTCCACATTTCAATCACAATATATCATAAATATATTGACATAATAGAATCCTTTTTCAAAACCATTTTCAATACCAAAATACATAAAAGAGTATATGGTATTTATTTTATTCTAACAACATTACGGCTTGTTGAGAAATCCAAAGACCAAATAATACTCGCGGCGGCGGAAAAGGTCATTGTCACCGCGTACGTTAAAAGAAACATTCCTTTTTTGTCGTTTAGTAAAACGCTTCGTCAAAAAAGATTCCTTTTGTATAAAAGTAAAAGTCAAAGGGGTTTATACACCGTATAAAAGAAAGTTGTGTATAAAACAAAATATGCCTCAATGAAAGGAGATTGAGACGAAGTCCCTTACCTCGGGTCCGACTTGACTCGATCGTTCTTTAACGTCCTGAATAATAAACATGAGTTAATTTCTACTTGATTAAGAACCTTTTTAGAGTTAATTATTCCTTTTATATCACTTATTTCCATGTTATAAACATTATGTAACTATTTAAGTTAATAATGTTTGTTTTGTCGATATTTGGTTCTTAAGTCGAAAGTGGACTTGTTACAATTACATGTTGTTCGTGTGGTCAAAGGTTCTTTATATCTAGAATGACATTCCTGATTTGGATATCATATATATCATATATATCCAACATATACATGTATTTATAATATTACATAATTATTTATAGGTAAGAAATGAAATGCACCGTTCATGGAGACGGTAAGCCGTACGTACGCATGAACGCTACTTTAATTTCATTGTCATATTAATGGAATTAAAACTAAATGAGAGGTATGTATATTTTAATTCCAGAATTACATTCATCATTTAGATATATCATTAATTATATATATCCAATATATACATGTACTTTTAATAGTACATTACATTTGGGGATAAGAAAGGAAATGCACCGTTCATGGAGACGGTAAGTCGTACGTACGCATGAACGCTACTTTCATTTCTATCTCATACTTTAATGGAATGAAATAATAATTATATAGAGGTATATTATAATTCCAGTATAAAATAATATATAATAACTTTAAATCCATCCTTTACACGTCCCACATAGGGCATTAACGAATCACATCACTTTGAGGGGGCGATAGTCCGCACTTCCTAAAATGAAGACCTCACGTATACCCATAATGGAAGCCATAAAGGTAAGACAAAAATGAATAATACAGAAGCATAAGTAAAACATAAACATATTATATATCATATATAAAAATAGTGACATCATAATGGCCAACTTTTAAGGTGTTAAATGAGTATTGAACAATCATCGTTTCGGGAGGCACAATTTTGCCATCCACGGAAACCGTATGTTCTCTAACCATTTGGTGTAGTTGTGTGAGATTGTAGCTCGAATAAATCATATAACAACATCCTAGTATATTTAAGATACTGGTGTTGTTACAAAAGAAATAAATAAAAAGAGTTTAGGGGGTTGGAGAAGAAAAATAAAACAAATGATAATGAGAGAATGAATTGCCTTTAAAAGTGTAACTCCTTTTGATTTGAGCCTAAAGGCTTCTTTTGAAAGGATTATACCCAAAGGGAATCCTCTAGGATGAGTATAGGGATGTGGAGAGAGTAAATGGGAAGGGTTTGGCCGAGACAAAGGCTTGAGGAGTGTGTGAAATGAGGTAGAGGTGGGGGCCTTTTATAAGAGGAGAGGAGGGGCACTTTTGGAAAGTAAAGAAATATTACTTTATTTGAAATTGTGTTTCGGTTTTAAAAGGACCCAAATTGATATAATTAGTGGATAAGGTGATAATGGTTCGATGTCCACCCATCCAATAAGTTTTGTACATGTGTAGTTCATATATTTTACATTATCTATCCATTTTATTTAAATCGTCAAATAATGATGTCATCGCTGCATCATTATTATTTCCTAAATAATTTAATTTATTTAATTTCTAAAAATTATAAAAAAATACTATGATGTAGGAAATCTTTTTAGCGTTCCAATTAATATTTAAAATCAAAATTCTGATCTTTATTACCTCATGTAAAAATTATTTTTGTAAAACATATTATGTTTGTGTCATTTTTACTTTTACATTAAATAAAAAGTTATTTATGTCATTTCCCAACCAAAGTGTCTCCATGGGGTCCCCAAGTTGACCCATGGCTTTTCTTGGTCGGCCATGACACAACCAATGAGGGTAGGACATGTGTCAAGTTCATTTCATATTATTAAAACATTATTTTTACCTTAAACTACACTAATTACCACTAATCGCGATTAAGAACTTAATAAGTTACTATTCACCAAAAAATTATTATAACCTCATTGAACCACATTTTACTTCTTAATGACAACCATGTATGTCAGATTGTTGAAATTCAAAACACAATGATGGAAAAATTTCATTTAAATGGAAAATCAGTCATTATAAGTGCCACTTAGTGGTTTCACTATTCATCAAAAATTGATGTTTTTCAGAAAATTACCAAAAATTCACCCTAAGCTATATTTGGTATTACGATTTCAAAAATGAAGTCTATTTTACAAAATTCAATACATATAAGTCAGATTAATTAATTTAATAATTAATTCCCGCTGTCAAAGCAAATAGCGTGTTTTTATGAAACAATAAGTATCAAAAGATTGACACTAGTTTAAGTCTGATTTCAAAGTGAAATTAATTCCAAAGACCACTATTGGATTTAATGGTAAAAATATATTCTAATTTAACTTTAAAACCAGTTCAAAATATTATCTAATAATTAAAATAAATTAGATTAAAAAGGGGTTTTGAATTAAAATACCACATTTTACACTATTCATTGAAAAAAAATTAACTTTATCGGAAAGATACCAAAAATTTACACAAAGTAAATTTTGATGTTCCAATTCTAAAGAAGAGTTTTATTTGGTCCAAAATAATGTATAAGAGTGATCAAAACTATATTTAATGACAATTCTCCATCAAAAGGTGATAAGTGAACCTTTAGTGAAAATTAGGGTATAAAAGCCGAAAATTGAATTCTTTCCGTATTTTAAGCCATTATCTTTTATAGGATAAATGTAAAAACATTTAAAAACATATATAATCTTATTTTACTTATTTCTATCCATTCCCGCCAATACAACGGCTGCATGTTAACTACCATTTAAAATAATATTATTTTATTATTAGAGTGCAACGTAAGATTCCCAAGAAACTCGTTGTTGCGTGTTGGGTACGCCATCGAGCATAGCGTCCCCTTTAAAGTCATTTAAATATTTTATTCACAAATATGGATAAATATGAAATTTCATATTCTTTATTTACCTGGGGTGTTTCATCCTTCCCCCCATTTGGGAATTGCGTCCTCGCAATTTTTAAAATTGAGTTTGGAAACATCCTTGAACGTCCCACATCGAAACAAGAGTCGGTAAAACAATAAAGGAAGATAAGTACAGAGGTCACCCGAGTTAACCCATACTAGGATTCCATGTAGGAAAACATGGACATGGAGGAGAAAACATAGCGTCATGTTCTGATGGAGAGTGATAGAAAACATGTTTAGGAGAAAGTTAACAATAAGAAAATCACAAACTTGTGATGGGTTAAACGGTGTTGGGTTCCCCAGTAGCAAAAGTTAATAGACAACATTTTTGTTTTAAGTTACTTTTTATTGAGGAATTTATTCATAAGGAATCATAATCACTTATCATGTTGACTTTCAACTTTTACTAGATTCCTTAACCAAACTCATATTTTTTTCCAAAAGACGAGTATTTAGGGAGACTTGTTCGCATTAAGAGTACTATAATCAACTTCTAGAGAATCACCTAACCCAAAAAAAGAATTACATACAACCCATGTCTTTAGACTTTAACCAAAACCAAAACCCAAAAGATTAGTACAAGATCAGATAACCCAGAAAAGGATAACCCATTAGAAAGAAAATCTATTCATAATCTCCAAAATTTGTCCAACAAAACCCAAAGTTCAACGAGGACCATTCGATCAACTATTTGTCCATAAAATTCCTCAAAGTAAACCAATATAAGATTGAAACCCAAAAATTTGAAGGATTTAGTCACATAGACTTCCAAGTTAAATCGTAGCATTTATCTCCAAACAACATCTGTTGCTCCTAAAGTCTCGTATTGAAAAGTAATTAACCTAATCACATATCCTCCATGATAGGTTAATCATTTTCATAAATAACCCAAAATCAACTTACTCTTAATTGATAAAATCATATAACTAGAAAGAATCAGTCAAACTAACCAGGGACTTCACGTAGACCAGTGGTAGGCGATAAATGCCAGTCGCACTTTGGTTGTGGGTTCGATTCCCGCAACTTTGTCTGACGCGACGGGTTGTCACATGGTCTGCGTGTTGTCCTTTTTCCAAAACTATATAATTCTTAAATCATTCCCCAAAAAGAGATAAAATCATCAAAAATGATCATAACATATTTTAACCTCATGTTTATCTCATGCCTTTCATTTTCCAGCATATCATATAATAACCCATAATTACCTCAAAAGTAAGGATCATATAAACCCAAATGGTTCTTTATAATTATGTCCACAAAAGAAAAGATAACTATTCCATGAATAAAATTTGCCTATATTAAACATCAGGGTTACATATAATATAAAAAGTCTTCTAATGTAACCCCATCATCAAAAGAGACTTAATACTCTTAATAATTTCACCATAACTCTTGAAGCCAATATATGTTGACATCTTACTCATTAAACATTCTTCATGATCCATTAACCATTCCTTTCCATCTTATTTTGAAATACCTCTTTCCTACAAACAAAATCATGAATCATATCCTAAGATTCCAAAATTGGAAAACAATAGTCATGGAATAATACATACCTTTGATTGGTCATTGTCAGTTTCTTCATCCTCAAACGGAATGGCATTAGGTATTGGTAAACGAGTATTTGTATGATCTTGGTTATCCCATTCACGAAACTTCTTAATGGGACATGTGTTTGCATAATGACCATGGACACCACATTTAAAACATTCAATTGATCCCTCAGAAAGAACTTCTTTCCCTTTCCACGAGTCAACTGGATGCTTCCTTTTTCCATGGCAGGTTCTTGCTTTATGACCTTCATTTCCACATCTATAGAATATTTATGTCCCTTTGAAAAATTTTCCTAGGTGTTTCTTTCCACATCTTTGACACATAGGTTTTTGAACAGACTTACCTTTATGATTATTACCTGTACTTCCGTAGGGATTTTTTTTCTTGAAAATATGATGACATAGAGAAATCTCCAAGGTTTAGGTGGTCAATCATGACTCCAGATAGTTGGTTGAGGACAAACACAAGAGTTCTCATTACAGCCCCCATATCATTCAGTTGCTTGCTCAGAAAACTGTCACAGTTTCCTTCACATCCACCGTTACCTTGGTGCCTGCTATATCCAGCCATTTACTAAAACCAAAAAGGGTCGGTGTGAGTATAACAACAAAACCATCACGTACTAATGAAGAAGATAACCACTAAGATATTCTTACTCATTCACTTTATCTAAAACTAGGACTCTGTCTGAAATCCTAACCATTATGGTAATGTCACTTATGCTCTAAGAATACCCTAACCTCTAATGTTATCTAATCCGACCTTTGATACCAACTATAAGGCCCCAGCCTTAAACCTAACTTAATATTGAATTAAATGAGTAATTCACATTGAGGATCTTTTCAGTTTTAGAGTTTAGAGAATTAGGACATAACTATTACATCTCAAAAGATTACAAAGTAGTCGCTTCTACTAAATTTCCATAAAATAAAAACTCTTTAAAAGAAGCATGTATAGTTCCATGTTTTAGGTAGCATGACTTTCCTTTGATCCCATCCTTGACCCTATTCCACGCTATGTCCTGTGAAAAATATTTCAAAAACTTGGGATGAGCATAAGAAGCTCAGTAAGGGATACACAAATAATGAAAACTGTTAGTTTTTCAAAACAACAAGTAAACCATGAATACTTTATCAATGTAATACTTTTCACCTACATGAAGTAGTAAAACCTCTTCACTGAATAAAGTATCATTACTTACCTTTTTGTAACCAAAGGTTTACCATAAAAATCCACATAACATATATATAGGTAACTTGAGACATAAACATACTTAAGTGGAATAACCATATGGTCAACTCCCACACATATCACTTAATGGAATAGCCATACGGCCAATTTCTATACATACTTAATGGAATAGCCATACGGCCGACTTCCATACCCAATGCATTGGAGGTTATAACATAACCACCCATCCTGGTATTCACGGCACCACCCGTCATATTGTTTATAACGTAACCACCCGTTAAAATGTCCAAGTACCAGTATAAAATCATAAAACATAAAACCAATATAAAGGAATGATAACATTTCCACATTTCATTCACAATATATCATAAATATATTGACATAATATAATCCTTTTTCAAAACCATTTTCAATACCAAAATACATAAAAGATTATATGGTATTTATTTTATTCTAAAAACATTACGGCTTGTTGAGAAAGCCAAAGAACCAATAATACTCGTGGCGGCGGAAAAGGTCGTTGTCACCGCGTACGTTAAAAAAACATTCCTTTTTGTCGTTTAGTAAAACGCTTCGTCAAAAAAGATTCCTTTTGTATAAAAGTAAAAGTCAAAGGGTTTTATACAACGTATAAAAGAATGTTGTGTATAAAACGAAATATGCCTCAATGAAAGGAAATTGAGACGAAGTCCCTTACCTCGGGTCCGACTTGACTTGATCATTCTTTAACATCCTGAATAATAAACTTGAGTTAATTTCTACTTGATTAAGAACCTTTTTAGAGTTAATTATTCCTTTTATATCACTTGTTTCCATGTTATAAAAATTATGTAACTATTTAAGTTAATAATGTTTGTTTTGTCAATATTTGGTTCTTAAGTCGAAAGTGGACTTGTTACAATTACATGTTGTCCGTGTGGTCAAAGGTTCTTTATATCTAGAATGACATTCCTGATTTGGATATCATATATATAATATATATCCAACATATACATGTATTTATAATATTACATAATCATTTAGAGGTAATAAATGAAATGCACCGTTCATTGAGACGGTAAGTCGTACGTACGCATGAACACTACTTTCATTTCTTTGTCATATTAATGGAATTAAAACTAAATGAGAGATATGTATATTTTAATTCCAGAATTATATTCATCATTTAGATATATCATTAATTATATATATCCATTATATACATGTACTTTTAATAGTACATTACATTTGGGGATAAGAAATGAAATGCACCGTTCATGGAGACGGTAAGCCGTACGTACGCATGAACGCTACTTTCATTTCTATCTCATACTTTAATGGAATGAAATAATTATTATATAGAGGTATATTATAATTCCAGTATAAAATCATATATAATAACTTTAAATCCATCCTTTACACGTCCCACATATGGCATTAACGAATCACCTCACTTTGAGGGGGCGGTAGTCCGCACTTCCTAAAATGAAGATATCGTGTATACCCATAATGGAAGCCATAAAGGTAAGACACAAATGAAAAATACAGAAGAATAAGTAAAACATAAACATATTATATATCATATATAAAAATAGTGACATAATAATGGCCACCTTTGAAGGTGTTAAATGAGTATTGAGCAATCATCGTCTCGGGAGGCACAATTTTGCCATCCACGGAAACCGTATGTTCTTTAACCTTTTCATGTAGTTGTGTGAGAGTGTAGCTCGAATAAATCATATAACAACATCCTACTATATTGAAGTTACTGGTGTTTTTACAAAAGAAATAAATAAAAAGAGTTTAGGGGGTTGGAGAAGCAAAATAAAACAAATGAACATGAGAGAATGAATTACCTTTAAAAGTGTAACTCCTTTTGATTTGAACCTAAAGGATTCATTTGAAAGGATTCTGCCCAAAAGGAATCCTCTAGTATGAGGATAGGGATGTGGAGAGAGTAAATGGGCAGGGTTTGGCCGATCCAAAGGCTTGAGGAGTGTGTGAAATGAGGTAGAGGTGGGGTCCTTTTATAAGAGGAGATGAGGGTCACTTTTGGAAAGTAAAGAAATATTACTTTATTTGAAAATGTGTTTCGGTTTTAAAAGTACCCACATTGATATACTTCGTGTATAAGGTGATAAGGGTTCGAAATACACCCATCAAATAAGTTTTGGACATGTGTAGTTCATAGATTTTATATTATCTTTCCATTTTTTTTAAATCATCAAATAATGATGTCATCGCTGCATCATTATTATGTCATAAATAATTTAATTTATTTATTGTCTAAAAATTATAAAAAAATTACAATGATGTAGAAACTCTTTCTAGATTTCCAGTGACTATTTATAATCAAAAATCCGATCTTTATAACCCCATGTAAAACTTTGTTTCGTAAAACATTTTATGTTTGTGTCATTTTTACTTTTACATTCAATAAAAAGTTATTTATGTCATTTCCCAACCAAAGTGTCTCCATGGGGTCCCCAAGTTGACCCATGGCTTTTCTTGGTCGGCCATGACACAACCAATGAGGTTAGGACATGTGTAAAGTTCATTTCATATTATTAAAACATTATTTTTACCTTAAACTACACTAATTACCACTAATCGTGATTAAGAACTTAATAAGTTACTATTCACCAAAAAATTATTATAACCTCATTGAACCACATTTTACATATTAATGACAACCATGTATGTTGGATTTTTGAAATTCAAAACACAATGATGGAAAAATTTCATTTAAACGGAAAATCAGTCTTTATAAGTACCACTTAGTGGTTTCACTATTCATTAAAATTGAAGTTTTTCAGAAAATTACCAAAAATTCACCCTAAGCTATATTTGATATTACGAATTCAAAAATGAAGAATATTTTACAAAATTCAATACATATAAGTCAGATTAATTAATTTAATAATTAATTCCCGCTGTCAAAGCAAATAGCGTGTTTTTATGAAACAATAAGTATCAAAAGATTGACACTAGTTTAAGTCTGATTTCAAAGTGAAATTAATTCCAAAGACCACTATTGGATTTAATTGTAAAAATATATTCTAATTTAACTTTAAAACCAATTCAAAAGATAATCTAATCATATAAATAAATTAGATTAAAAAGGGGTTTCGAATTAAAATACCACATTTTACACTATTCATTGAAAAAAATGAACTTTATCGGAAAGATACCAAAAATTTACACAAAGTAAATTTTGATGTTCCAATTCTAAATAAGAGTTTTATTTGGTCCAAAATAATGTATAAGAGTGATCAAAACTATATTTAATGACAATTCGCCATCAAGAGGTGATAAGTGAACCTTTAGTGAAAATTAGGGTATAAAAGCCGAAAATTGAATTCTTTCCGTATTTTAAGCCATTATCTTTTATTGAATAAATGTAAAAACATTTAAAACCATATATAATCATATTTTATTTATTTCTATCCATTCCCGCCAATACAACGGCTGCATGTTAACTACCATTTAAAATAATATTATTTTATTATTAGAGTGCAACGTAAGATTCCCAAGAAACTCGTTGTTGCGTGTTCGGTATGCCATCGAGCATAGAATCCCCTTTAAAGTAATTTCAATATTTTATTCACAAATATGGATAAATATGAATTTCATATTCTTTATTTACCTGGGGTGTTACAAAAACAATGTAGAAGAATGAGTAATTTAATTCCAATTATTTTAGGGCCTTCAAATCATAAATAAATATTGTCGGTTTGTGATGAGAAATGAAAATTATAAATACAGATAAAATAATTTTTTACACAAAAAAGGTTCTTTATTTTTTAACATGGGTTTTAACTTATACACATTATAGATTCCATTAGATGTTAAAGTGTTTTCCCTTATATAATGGATGAAATAAAAAATAACCTTATATAAGGGTTGATTACCTTTATACAACCTATGTAAACTCTATACTACCATTATGAAATGCCTAACATAACATTACCTAGATCTTACAATATTAGGATACACCCATACATAATGTCATGAAGTTCCCCTTACCCTTATGCAATGGATGGATTACTGCTACAATACTCAAATATATTAGGCGATAGCCTTATGGATGTCCCAAAAACCACCCTATGTACATATATAAATCATTTACCTTTATATAGTCCCAATTACATACATATAGTAAGAATATATATTAAAATATATTTTTTTTCTCAAAATGAAGTTATTAATTAAATAAAGTATGTTTTAATATTTTAAAAACTAAGAATGTTACACGTTTGATCCTCCTTGCATGCCTCTATAATTTTCCAAAATTAATGTTCATTATAGAAATCTATAATTTAGTATAAATAATAATGATATATCTAAGTTACACATCCACATGATGAAGCTTCATTATATACATAAGTGATTCAATTTGGATATAACCATTCTACCACTATCATTATGGATTTAATGAATATAGTCATTGGGTATTAGCTTTATCCAATTATGGTAGCCTTTATAGATAATATTATAATTTATGGAGATGTAATTCAGTATCATGATGATCATTATAAGATAAATATGTTGAATCCATGAAACGATTATATGTATTCTAGATTTAGTTTATGTGAATTTTAGATATATATATATATATATTTATTTATTCTAGGTAAATGTATAGTCAAGTGCAGTTGGATCAGTGGATTCTAGAAAAATTGATTTTGTTGAGAAATTTACTATTAAAAAAATTGTGACCAAGATCATTATTTTTCTTATGTTTTCAAGAATCTATTGTTGATTTGGTAGCTTTTTATTATGTATGTCATATTTAATAAATTTTTTTACATGTAGAGGATCCTGGATCATTTTGATAGATGAATCTAATGAAAATTTCTATGATTTTTAAAGAAGGTTGGCCAATGAACCTTTAATAATTGTACAACGTAGTAGAGATTGTTTTTATCTATAGTGATGTATCAAAAAGAGACTAGGTTGAGATCATATGTAGAATTAAATGATACATTAATATTCCTCATTGAATATAAAGTATCATAATCAAAATTACCCAACTCTTATGACTATTAAGGAAACTGTAATTTTTTCATTGTAAATATGGTGAAATTATATATATGGTCAATTTTCTGATAAATATAATAATAAAACATGATTTATATACTCCTATAAAATTAGTGGAATATGAATTGAATAAGATGTATGTATTTAATAACCATTTTTTTATTAACACACTACCACTCCAGATGAAATCCAAGGTGGTTATTTTTGTTATTCAGATAAAAATGGTAATTTTCAATGATGAGGAATAAAATAGATCCAATAATTTTGGATTTATAGAATAATAATCATAAAATAATGTCTAAAGGGAATAAATCAAATATTTCTTAGATGAATTTTTATCCATCTATCCATGTGATTATTAAACATGCATAGAATGAGGAAATAAACAGATAATAGAATGTAATAAATTAAAATGTATTACACCACTATTCCAATAGAATGATAATTTTTTGAAATTTTTTATATATCCCATCAATAAAAAAGATGAAGAAGGATTATTGGAAATTTCTCATATTTCACCAACATCTATTAATATCAGATGTATGAAGATCAATACATATCTGAAGTTATATTATTGGTTAGAAAAAATGAATAGGGATATTGTATTTTTTTCATATTATTGCCTAATATTTTAGAAAGTGAATGATATAATAAAAGAAAATTGTGGTATGTTTCAACAATATTCCTTACTTTAATGGGAAAAAGAAAACCTCAGCAAGAATTTCATTATTAAACTCCCACAAAATAACCTAAAGGATATATTACTATTTGGGTTATTTACAATCACCATATGAAATAAATAAATTTCATTGTAATCAGAGAAAATTTTTCTTTTGATATTATTTCAAGGATATACATTATTAAATATTAAATGTTCTATGGATTACTAGATTCTTTTATTTATGATCAAGATTTTAGGTTTACCTCAAAGTTATGGAGAAATATTTAGTAGTCATAGAATATATATGTTTAAAAATAGAATTTTATATAATTGTTAGATATATAGAAATAATTATAGAACCATTAAATACCTTATAAGATATTATGTGACTATGTTCTAGGGAATTACAAGGAGGTTGATTTAAAAAAAATTATATATTTAAATTTTCTTTTGAAAATATCATTCACTCAAGGTTTCATAAGGATCCTCATAATTCTTTCTATGGCAGGAAGATACAGAACACTATTTTACTAGGATGAATTTTTTGTGAAAAAAAACTATTTTGACCATAAATATCTCAGGATATGGTAGAGAATTTGAGATCTATTATTCACCACATCTGGCCATCTCAGAGCCGAAAAAAGAGTTATACATATAATATCTTATGCGATATTGATTTCGAGTTTGGTGATAAGGTATTGCAATGAATATATCATTGTAATATTATTAAGTTATATAAAATAATGTGAATTCTAGGACCTAGGCATATTAACCCCTTTGAAACTCTTGATCAAAACATGGTAGTTACTTATATTTTTCTTGCCCACCGAATCTCTTTCATTTTCATGATGTGTATAATGTATCACTTTTGAGGAAGTATGTATATGATATTTAACATGTAATTAACTAACTGGTTATAACAATATATTATGACCTTACTTATAATAAATAAATAGTGGATATTATGAATAAAATAGAGAAACTATAGTTAAATAAGTCTAATCACCTCATTAATCATTTTTTGTGATACTATAAATTTATAGAAGCAATGTGGGAATTATTGATGTTATGTGGAAGAAGGTATGTTGATTATTTTAATCAATGTAATGGAATTTCAAGGGATAAAATATTATATTGTATTGGAATATAACACCAATATATTTCATGATATATATTACTTTAAATTAATTTTATGTGATTGATATCTTTATTTAGTTGAAACACCAATCTTAACAGAACCACAAATATAATAGTGAAATATTTTTATTAAAAGTGACTATCATCACCCAACCGTTAGTTTGGATGCTATGGTACAAAAATATAATATATGAATAAAAAAATTAAATTTTGTGTTAATGAATAATAATTTACTATTTCATATAAAAGTTTCAATATTTTTTATTTAAAAAGTCATTTCTGGATTACAGATCAATTTTTTTACATTATATATATTTATTTATATGAAAAACTATGTTCACTAATGATATCCAATATTGTTGAAATGCATATATATTATATGTAAATAAATTAATAATAAAAAGATAATTGATTATAAATTTTAGAGAGGTGATTATAATATTTATTAAATGTTAAAGAAGTTATTTTTAAGAATAATATTTTTATGCTCATATTGCATTTTTCCTTTGTAAATTACATTGAATATAATTGGTTTAGTTTTTTAATGGAACTTCTATACCATGTTTTCAATTAAATATATTAATAGTCATATATTCATTTTTACAATGAGAGGAATGATAATAAAATAATTTTTAAGATTAAAAACATTTTCTCTTAAAATGATTTTGACATGTTTTTTTCCATTGATTTTTGAACTAATTTTAGAAATTTTTATGAAAATATAATTTTAAATATTTATTCTGTATTTTAAATCATCATATTTAATATGGGATAAAAAATTTTAACATTATTTTTATTCATTATGAATAATGACCAGAGTAAATATTCTTTTGAAATAGTAAGAAACAAAAATGTTATAATAGGAGTTACCCAAAGATGTATGGTTTAAAATATCAAACAAAAGCATAATTTACTTTTATTAAATTATTTTCATTTAAATATAACCATATTATCTTCAATGATTTTAATATTTGATGATACTTTACATGATAATGGAATATATTATTTAAAAAAATATCATGAAGTTACAAAATTACCACCCACCTCACATTAAAATGGGAACCTAATCAACCTACTTATACATAGAACATGAGATGGAAAAATATATTACTAGATACCCTAACAATCATTAAACCCATTTTAATGAACTGGACTGAGTTACCCTCTCAAATGATATATAAACTACCCCCTTACAAAACCATAGGGTGTACCTGATCCACACATGCAAATGACTAAAACTCGCGCATCAAAAAAGAATGAAAGGTGTTGATTTCACTAAACATGATAAAAAAAATGGAAAATATACAAAATATATGTTAACTATGGATAAAAACTAGGTTAAATATATTCCATTTTTAATGTGAAAAATTTGTAGCGATTAATCTTGAATTCCAGATAAAACCAAATGTACATGCCGAAAAAATTAAAGGAAAACCAAAAACCAAAAAATGACACTCCATGTGATATATAGAAAATATCCCAAAATCCAACCACTAGATACAAATTCACACAAGAAATAAACATCATCACATTAATGTAGTGCCTCTATTTTTCTATATCAATGTACAATACAAGTTTAACAAACCATTAAAGTGTTCTGTATGGTGTAACCAAAATAAGAACTGTAGCTTCCCACCATGGTTTTCCTTATGAGCCTCTATAGGAATAATACCCATATGCTCATTTGAAAGAAAAAAAATTATTTATAATTAGTAAATTCTTTCATCTATAAAATTTATTGTAAATATATCAATTTTTCTATTATTCAAAAAATAAGGAAGGAAGTACATTATCAAAGAATAATTTCCAAATACTAATTACCAAAATAAAAATATTGTAAATAAAATAAATTTAAATATAGTAACAATCAAATTAAAATTTTAAATAATAATAGTATAATCTGAAGGTAATAGACTAATCAAACAATAATAAATGAATAGTTTTAACTCATGTCATTAGAATAACGAACCACATAGTGGAACAACACCACATGTGTGAATTCCACAAAAATGTCGATTTCAATTCTGTAGAACAAATTCATAGGGACTCGAGGAAAACCCAATTAGTAAAACCTCATGACAATATATAGAAAAATAATAATACTACACCTTCCACCAATGTTATTAAGGCTTCTTTTGTGGATCATTTATCAAATCTATTTTAAAGGGCTTCAAATTTCCAAAAATTTCATAAAAACCTTTTTTCCAACAAAACAATTTTTGAAACCCCATTTTACAGTCCATTTACTAGTGTTATGAAAATATACATTATTTTACTAAATAAAGGGGAAATACATATTTATTTAGAAACCCATTTATCCACAAAAATCCATCATTTCCATTTATTTATAAAGAAATTAATAAAAAAAGAGAAATTATTATTGATCTAATGTATGCTAGAGAAAGAAAAACATACCTCAAATCTAGGTAACAAACATCTAACAGTGATATACATACACTATGGAAGGAATAAAAACGAAAAAAATGAGGTTATAATAATGATTCTCACATCATAGAACAGATTCCATAAAAAATGGTTATTGGATAGTATATATCAACACAATCATTATGAAATATTCACGGCGCACCACAACTAACATGAGGGTCATCCTTCAAAATAATATCAAACATAGAATATAGAATCAATTCATGGATTATTGGACATTTTATTATCATATAACATTAATAAAATTAAAAAATTCATCCAAATAATCAACATCCATGAAGAAAATTTAAAGAGAACGACCACTTACCAAAAGAGGATCAACACAACCAAGATAAAGATCAAAGGCCAAACCTTTTTTCTAGAGGATTAAAACAATCCAAAATTGAATAGAACATCCTTGGATTGACATGGTATGGATCCAAAATTAATAAATGTGGATTCAAGATAAAATTATATAATACCCATTAGGTACACAGGGTTTACGTAGTAAATAATATGTTTTCATTGTAATATTCCCAAAGTTCATGTATGCTAAAATACACATCGCCTATTATTAAATAATGTTGAATGATAAATTTTTGATATATGGTTGTGATATACAATTTAATTTTTTACACCTTTATATGGATTTATAACTTGTTCATAGCACTGGAATTACATATTAAATCTATTATTTATAGTGAAAATTCCTTCTATGTCTAGAGACAATCATTTTCTCATATAGAAACATGAAAAACAACTACCACACCATATAAAACTCTAAATATAGTCATTAATTACTAAATAAAATCATATTATTTATTTATCATGATATAATATTCCCATAATATGATTTTCCACCCCAAAAATGTCAAGTAGATGAAGGGTTATCTAAATAGAGGTGACTCCTCTTCTCCCATATTGATGATTCTTTCTACCACATCTCGTGAGAATCTAAACTAAAACTCTATAACATTATAAAAATAGAATATAATTACAATATAATTCTTCCAACTATAAATTAATGATCTCTATAGGATGGTACACAAAAAATATTTATTGATTAAACACAATATCCTTCAAACTCTATTGGTGAGAGGGATCTGGATTTTATTTCTTTATTTAAGAAATGGGTAAAAACAGGAATTAAAATAAATTGAGTTAGTAATTACATATTATTTTATATGTGAACAAGAGTCATAGTAAACTCAATTGGTCCTATAAATCACAAACCTATCTTTTTATATTTACTAAGTAGATAGATACCTAACTGAGGAGAAACATTGATGTAAAATAATTCCCCAATGGATAACTCCTATGGAAAAATTGACCATAATCATATGATTTTTAATGACAAAAATGTTTACTCAAATGTCCATGTCTATCATAAATCATCATCAATATATTATAAATAATATGCTTTCCCACATGAGAGGCCTTACCCCTGCATGCGAATAAAAAGTTGACCTATATGGACAACCCAAAAAAGCCTCAAAGGTTTATATTATGACTGATGAATGATAATTGATGTTATATTAAAACATTACTATTATCATATGGATATATCATGATTAAGAAAAATCTAATATATAGGCATGGATAATATCCTCTAGGATCAGAATAAAACAACCCATCAGAAAATCTATCTGTTGATGATATGATGTACTCAACCTAGCTCGAGTCACCATCTTCTTCTATATAATATTTGAAAACCTTGTAGTAAACCTGTGATCACTATATAATACAATTTCCAAGGGAAACCCATGAGACCACATAATCATATATACAAACAACTTACCCATATCTTAAATATTAATGATTTCCCTCATCTCAAAAAAATCAGAATGTTTCTTCAACTAATCAATTACCAACAAGATTGAATTATTATATCTGGGAATCCATGTTATTTAAACAAAATTTTCCATGGAAACCTAGTTCCATTTAAAAACATAATCATGATGGGCTAGCGAAAACAAATAATACATTAAGTGTTATTCCTTTATTATCTATATTATATAACTGAGAGGCACATATTCAGCAATTTGAAACATCATGCCTAGCCACCAAAATCATTACCTCATGTAATAATACATATTCTTAGTGACCAAATTAATTGATCATAACAAACCATATTAATATTAAAAAATTGAATACCTCATATAAGGATTGATATAAATCAAATCCCTAAAATATAGAATAACATCATTTGGGAGAGACCACCTAGAAATAGCCTCTCCACAATGAAAAGATTACATGATTCCCCTAGACTCAACATCATACTATTGACACAACAGAATAGACTCCCAGAATGATGATGATAAGTGAGTACTAGCTAAAAATATACTATTTCCATCCCCTTAGGAATCTATTCATAACTCATTTAATAACCCTAGTTGGATCAAATCATTATTTGATTTAAACAAAATATTTTAGCGTAATTTTTTGATTAAGAGAGTAGGATATAAAATTATCATACCCTTTGATGTAGGTTATTTCAAAGATAAAAATATAATTATATTCCATCAACCATATCTTTTCAAGAATAATTTCATTCTATGAATAGATATAACTCATTATCCTCTCATTAGTGTAGACTGTGAACCTATCCCCAAAAATATTGCGCTACTAATACATAAGCACATGCATAACTATAACAATTTATAGACCATTAATGGGATTTTTTTCTCATGAATCATAATTTTTTAAAGGTTTATGACACATAGTGGTCATCTTTCAGAGGAACACATACTATAAAAATAGAAGAAGATTCATTGTAGACCCCATAACCCTTATCAGACTTAGGTAAGATCAAAATTGGTGCTGATGAATGTATAAATTTTCACTCATAAAATTATATATAAATATTATCATCTCATATGAAATACACACCATTATTGGTAAGTGTGAAAAAGGAAATTCTATCATCAATATATATATATCATGAACTTCCTATATTATCTTGATAGGATAAGGAATCTATGAATCTCTAAGATGTTCAATGACTCCTCGCTTGAAATGAAAACCTTCTAAATCATAGGATTTATAGATAATCCTTATTTAAAAATATTTTTCCACCAATGAAATTCTCTTATCAGATCTAGAAATTTTAATTTAAATATTTTGCATTAATTTTAGGTGTTCCAAAAAATTTCTTTACCATATTCAGATAGTGATTGTGCTTATACTCGAATCTAGAATAAACAAACACATCATCCATAAACATAATAAAATTTGTGTGGAGAGGCTGATGGTATATCTTGTACATTAAATCAATTAAAATAGGAGGAGGGTTATTTAGACTAAAATTCATCAAATTATTTTCAGAATGGAAATAAATATTTAAAAAAATTGAGTTATGAATAATAGAATCTTGAACCCCTATCTGATGAGAACCTGACTGATTATAGATATTTAATTCCCATTAAACCCACTTTTAAAAATTAAAATTTGTTATCCTCATGGATAAATTTTACTTATTCATATCTATAAGAATGTTAAATAATTAATATTTTATACACAATCAATGTTAAACATCTTCCTTCACAGATATGAGAACAAGATATGATGATGTAGAAATATAAGTTACAAAAACACTATTCCACAACAGGAATCCAACTGGTTATTGATATCTTTTTAATCCACTTATGCCATTAAATAATATTTATTTTATATCAATTATACGTCTAACACAATATTAACTATTAAGTAGGTCTCCCTCACTAGAAGAAGAATAGAAATGCAATTTAATTAAAAATAATTTAATTATCATAAAATAATTGAAATACTACCATTAGATGAAATGACATCAGCATCCAATATAACATCAGACACCATACTAACTAAAAAATATTCCACTTTTTCCAACATGGGTATATCTATTGGTAAAAGTTCTTTTTCTATTGGTAAAATGTTTTAACAACATATATGTCTCTATAAATAAACTGTTGGTAAAAACTGTGCCGCTAAATGTTTTTGTGACAGATAAAAATAGTTATGTTGCAATTATTATAAAACCAAAATATAATATATTTGTTGGTTAAAGTGTTTACCAACAGATCTAACAAAAAAATTTTCTATTGGTAATAATATTACCAACATATAATATTGTTTTATAAATTATATTTGATTAAAAATTGGAATTTATTTTATTAGAAAATTTTCATTATATATTTATTAATTTATTATATATAATAAATCTGTTTTAATTATTAAACTGAAGAATATTTTTAACACATGTTAAAAACTAGAAAAATAATAATTATATTAATAGTGAAATTCATTACAATTAGAATCAATAAAAAAACAACATCCACCCAATAGAATCCCAACCCCCCCACCCAAAAGCCAGATCCCCCCAAACATGATCCCCCAAATAGGATTCATCCCCATGCTTTCCACGAAATCCACGGATGTAAGCATGACCCCTTTATTCCTAGTATCTTTTCGTACACATGTATTTTTGGGTGGAAGTAATAATCTTGTAGATGACTGTCAATGTAGTGGTTCACCATGGAGGCCCCATTATGTTTGTAACAGGTCTCTATTCTTGTACTTGAGCTTACGGATAAAAGTATTCTTCTATAAAACGTTTCCACTATCATGGTTCACCACTCATGTATGAAGGTCCACTTTCAAACACTTTTCAATGAAAACATCTCTTCACTTATCTCAAAATGAAAACCAAAAGATTATAAATTATCAAATAGTCGAAATTGTATTCATTTCAACAATAATTAATTTAGAAATATAAAATATGTTCGAGAAAATCACTATAGGGTCAATTACGAGTCACTAAAATCTTAATAAGAACACAACAGAAATGTTGATTCATCCAGTCTAGTTTAATGGTATAAGAACATATGAATTTTTTTTACAACATGATGTCGAACAATACATGTAATCAAGAAACTACTACCTATATTAGTTCAATGAGACTCATGGGAGATTCCAAATTATTTTGGATGTGACAAGTCCATGCCATCCAAGTTCATTTAAATGCGTGGAAGAGGTACCTTTACATGTGTGGAAGTGGGTGCAATTTGGAAAACTATAATAATGAATTAAAGAGAGTCACATACAACCACAATCCCCTATGGCTGCATCATTCGGTCGATATCCAACATGAAGTACTCCAGGATACACCTGCAAAAAATAAATCATAATCACTCCACCTCTCCGAATAATGCATCGTGGATTATCGTGTATTCAAATAAATTCCCATTATTTCATAATTGGAACTCATACCCCCCCAAAAAATCATTCTTGAGTTATAGAAGACCCTTATGAAATAAAAACTCACACATTTTATATAAATCCTTACCATTCATTCCATTATTTGTAGCATCCATGTCATTAAACAGTTTATATGTAAGATAAAAGTTAAAGCACATGATAATTTGGGAAATAATTAATATAATAAGGTAAATTAAGTATAAGAGAACTAAATGTTTTTAAAAAAATGAGATTTTATTTTAGAATAATCCAAAACTGAACAATACATTCCAATGGTTTAAGACAATCCAATTTCTATTTTTGATTGACAATAAAGCTATCTATTTAGATGGTCTATACTATAATAACAGTAATATTTTTATGAAATATATTTTACTTGAATATTCCTATAATTTTTCCCAGCTACTGGAAACACTTCAAAAAAAATTACCTAGAACATAGGCCAATGATAGAACTGCTTCTCCATTATGATCTAGCTGTGGTCATGCCCAACCATTAAAGAGGTGACTAAGAACATATTTTAAGCCTCCCTCCAGCACCTTTTGAAAAGTATACATAGAAAGGACTAGAAAAGGGTGAGTTCCCTCATCTTTGTTCCCACACCCACCCCATGGGATTTATATCCTTCACTATAATAGGAAGCCTTCCTTCCGCATGTGATTGAAAAGTATTAAACCAAATATCTAATGCATTACAACGAAAGATAATATAATAACATTAATAAGATGCACTTACCATTCATGTGTTGTGGAGAATTCTATAGAGAATGATATGAAATCAAGGTTCAATTAAGTGTCAATCTCACGGACACTAAGATGCTTAATGGATTTGAATCCACATGAATGAAATATTCCACATCTCCTCTAGCATCCCCCCTACAATGCTATGAGCATGGTTTAAAATTTTACTTTCGTTCCAAATATTATTTATTATAAATTTAATATTCATTTTTTCTATTGAATTCAAAATAAACTCACCTACTTCATAATTTCATGTTTCCTATAATTACTTCAATGCCTCTTATGATGTAAAAAAGCTTCCTATTATCAATGTGAGTCATGGACGTGAGAATGAACCCTATGCATTTCCTAATTGGTCCAAAATAATTTCATGACTTGAAAATAAAAAAAAATGATACAATTTATAAGATTCAAAAAAGACTTATGTTCTCTTATTGAATAGAATTATATCATCATCATTAGAGAGTTTTCTAATTTAGTTAAATTATATCATCATCATATTGTTCCAACAGTCAAAGTGATTCACTATAGGATGTCAATGAGAAAAATTGTATGGTGTACCTTGGAAAATTATTTACTTTCAATCTTCCTGAAAAGTTGTAAAATATAAATTGACTCAGGGTATATTGTGTAACAATGAATCCAGCTTCCCATAAAACACTTCAAGACTGTTTGAGTGCTACTCACATAGGTGATGCCAAAACCTTCCATTTTCACATGTTTGGATGCTCACTTAGAAGACCAGTCAATGTTGCTACATAATATTTACTGCATCTAACATGAAGAAACATATACATGTTCAATTCCATTATCAATCTAAAAATAATAATAAGATTACAAAAACACAAAACTCATGCCCTAGAAAATTCCAAAATTAAATAAGAATATAATGCTTGAATTTGAACAAAGATTCTAAAAAAATATATCACCAGATAAAATATTTTTTACCAGCATCCAAATATGAAAAAATAAAAAAGGAATAATCAAGCCTTACTGTTGAATGAACAATATCTGGAATCCTAGAACACTTCACTCACCTTGTCTGTCTTCTATAATTTTACTAATGTTATCCAATTCAATTTTACACAACATAAACACCAATAAAATCCCATGCATGACCAATCAAAATATCAATTAATATGAATCATAGATAAATTTCACAAAAAAATATAAAAAAAATTAAAAAATCAACATCTTGTGAATCTGTGCAATCACAACATGTCCATTATATCAATAAGATTTGTGGCACACCTAAAAAAATCCACTGCCATGAAATGTGTATGAAAAATAGGCTCCATTTTATAACACATCATGAAAACTATTTTGAAAAAATAATAATAACTTTTCTATGCTACCACTTATTTATGTTGATTTCTTCTAATATTATATTGTTAAAAAATCCATAACCCCTTTGAAGAGTAGAAACATGTCAATGAGTTACCAATAAATATCTGGTTTATGCATGCCACAATGAGAAGTCTGAAGATTATTCTATTTTCAAAGAATAATATCCAAAAAGTTATCCATTAATTTTTGAAAACAAATTATGTTTCTTATAAATCATTAACAACTAAGAAACATATAAAATATAGAATGAAACATACTTTGAAATAACATGTAAAATAATTAATTTTAAATACTGAAATAAACTTTGGTATTAACATGAAACACAACTACAACTTAATCACACAAATATATCCTGGTGTTTTTTAATATATAAATTGAAATTCAATATATATCTCAATTGGTATAGATATTTCAACTAATTGAATATATGAACATGAGGTGGCTGTGATGATTCACATATGTCAATTGTTGATACTGTTATCATTTTCCACATGCTTACTACGGCTGAAATGAGATCTGATGTGAAACTTTATTAAGAATTTGAAGAAGCGGCTGATGAGGAATGGGTGAAGCTTCGTCCAGTTGACTCCATCATGGTTTGTGAGAATCATCCACATGTTATTGTCTTGGTGAAGTTAAAGGATAGGAATGATGCAGAATTGAATAGAGGGTGATGGTTTGGTGGGAGGAAGGATGAGGTGAGAATGGATGATGGGAGTGTCAGTTACACAATGTTATGGGACCTGGATTCTTACATTTCCTTGGTGGAGATGTTCATCTCTGAGCATGAATCAATAAATGCAGATAAAATAGATTTTGTACTACCAACACCTAAAATGTCTTCAACAAATGCTGCTAAAATGAACAGATTATGCACTATCAGAAAACTCCTGCAACAAACATGTCTAAAATGAACCTCAATCAAGGACCAAAAACTCTAACCATAAACAATCAACAAATAAAATACCCAAAATGGGGATAGGGTTTACATCGGTCACTTGCACCACAATGAATAGAAGGAAAATCACAACGAAAAAAGAAGACGAGAATGGAGGAGATAGAACACTAAACTGGGGAGACTGCAAGAAAAATTGGAAGGAGAGATTTCCCAATTACATGGTCTGAAGGGGAGGGTGGCGCAAGGTCGGGGATCCTCTTGGCTGGGGCACCCGACGCGAATAATAAGGGGATGGGGTGGGGTGATAGAGGGGGATGAGAATTAAAAATAAAATGAAATAAAAAATTAATAATAATAAAAAGATATTTTTTACAATCCTCACACACCATTTATAAGTATAAAATTAAATTAACAAGATTAGGATGTGTCCATAAAAATTCTAACGATGATGTGATCATTGTGGTTTGAGACTTTTAATTTAAGAGTCACATTTTTGGTATAATTTTAAAAAAAATATCATGGTATATAATGAATTTATATATAATTTATATATACATAAAAAGTTTTCAATTTATATTCATTCAAAAAAAGTATATTATTTACATATAATGAAATTATATATATTCAACTTTAATTTTTTAGTTTTTCTCTAGTGTACAATCAATCTTATTCGAGTTATCAAAAATTATAATCATTTATCACCAGTTTTATATCAGATGTATATATTATATTTCACAAACATATAATTTTACAATGAAAACATATTATTATATGATTTTATGAAAATACTTATATTTATATCATTTACTGAAAATAATATACATATAACAAAATGTAATTATTGATATGATAAAGTAATAGATTTAACTGTCGGTATAAGATCTGTTGGTGTTAAATGGTCAATATCAACATATATAACTATTGGTAAAAACAAGTTTTGGTACATAAAATCAATACCAATAGAACATAACATCTGTTGGAATTAATCATTTTTACCAACAGATATATTATCTGTGAATAAATATATGTTGGCATAAGCCATTTTTTTGTAGTGAGTCCAGAGTTCTATGTATAAATTTTCATTCCTGACTATATGGTAGTTTTCACTCTACATAAAACACTTATGTATCTCACTTAGGTATCATAGAACCATACTCAATGAAGATAATAGTCATTATAATCATGATGGGAAATAATAAAATCCTTACAGATGATGATATTGAAGAGTTCTAAATCAAGGACCATGAATATAAGGCCCCTTCCTTAAAACATTATATAATCTTGAGTGTTAGTCAATAAATTTCTTTCATTCACATTGAGAATATTTTTAGCTTTATATTTTTAGATAATTCAGAAATAAATTATACATAAAAAACCATATAACACAATGTGGACACTTCTTTACAATACTATTTTTTTACACCATGTAAAACATATAAAAATATATCATGATCTATTTTATGAAAACTCTCAAAAACATTTAAAAATCCGTTTCTAATCCATTACTCAACATTAAATCATGTGTTAAAAATTAAAACATTTGGTATGTGCATAAAATTATTTATAAGGGATATTAAAATAAATAAATTATTAATTCATTAAAAAACATTAATAATAATGAAAACCCCTTTATTTAAAAAATAAAATTTTACACAAATAGGGAAATATCATTCTTCAATAAATATCATATATTTATCCTTTTGAAAAAAAATATTTTGATGAAAAGTAATTATATAACATAGAATAATCATTATGGTACCTTGGAAAATCCTTTTATTGAACCCTTATAGGACCCTTACAGATTGGAGTAGCCATATGAATAATATCCAAAATAATTATTCTGAGAATATATTCATTACATAATGTATTGGAGTGCTATCTAGGTTTGACTTTTGTTTAATCTATAATATGGAAACCCAAAGCTATCTAGGCACACACATAATTTATGATTTCAATGAACTAAAACAAGAAATAAAAAATTTCATCATTTCAAAACTCCTTTTAAACTCCTATTAAAATCACTTTCAAATATTAAAGTATGCTTTCTTTTAAATATAACATTTTCAATACAAAATTAATGATTATTTTGAAAACCAATTAGAAATATGAAAATAAATAATAAAAGGAAATACATTATTTTATTTGAAAAATAATTAAATCATTAAAAGTATTATATAAAGAATATAATGGAAACATTGACAGAAAGGGCAGTTTCATCATGTATGTTAAGAATATAACATTCTTGTGGTCATTTTTCAAAACATTCCCAATAAAACACGTAAAATGATTAAAGTTAAAAAAAATTAAATAAAATAAAAAATGGACATAAAATATCTCTTATTAAACATTTATATAAATAATATCATGAATACTGACATGGATGAAATTATTTTTATGTTAATTGTTAAAACATCTAAAATGTGACTTTAAAGTAATTGTCTTTCATACCACAATGATATATTTAAACCATAATAACCATGAATGAATAAATTTTAACATAACTTTAAATAAAATTATAATAAATAAAATCATGATATGATATGTAAAAGGGTTTGTATATATACCTCATTAAAGAAGATATTTGTATAATATCAAAATATGCATCAATGGAAAAGGATTGAGATGAAATCTGTTAACATGAGTATGAATTGTCAAATTTGATGTTATATTACTAAAAAATAAACTTATGAAAACTATTTATGTTTTTTATAACATTAATATGTTTTTTAATTACTTTTATTTTTCTTATTAAAGTGATGAAAATAAAAAAACAATTATATTTACATTAGGTGGTTTGACCATAATTGGTTTATCTGTTTAAACAATTTGGAAGGTAATTTTTTTCAAAAGGGTAATTATAGAAATATAAGCAGTATACTAATGATGACATAAATTTAATATGTATACCTAAATTATATTTTTATAACCCCTCATGAAGGATGGTTTTGAAAAATGAACCAACCTTTCAATCATGGAGAAGGTAGGTCGTGCGTACGCCTGAGTAACAATCCCATTTTAGACAATAATTATGGAAATAAAGTATCATTTATATTTATAGAATAATAATTATATTAGAAATACTATTTTCTTTAATCACATATAATTATATATATATATATATATATATTTAGTGATGTAAAAGGAATCAAATCACGTTGAGTCCGTGGAAATCCATATATTCATGAACAAGGCAATCCATTTTTTTTTGTTTGTGAAAGGGTATTAATGAAAATGATATATTATATTCACAGAATGTTAATTATGTGAGTAATGTAATAGATATTTCATTTATGTAATATATGAATTAATAAACCCTTCTTTAATACATTCCATAAAATATGTAAACATATCACATCACTTTGAGGAGGCGATAGACCACGTGACCACAAACGATGGTATTGTATTCCAAAAAAAAAAATCATGAAGATATTTGTTTTATAGATATTAAATAGGTATGAATAAATCATAAATATCACATTTATATCATATAGAAATAGTGTGTCCATCATAAAACCTGTCATTATATGTAGTAATGGAAAAACTAACAACATTGTTTTGTGAGGTGGTAATTCACCATACACACAAACTAAAAGTTCATTACCAATTATATGGATTTGTTTATAGGTGTAGGTATAATCAATAACATAATAATATCTATGTATATTAATGATACTAAGGTGATTATATAATCATAATATAAGGTTAAATTAACTAATTGGAGAAGAAAACAAAGTAAAATTCCATGTTAATCAAATTTACCTCTTCTTCGAGTAACTTTATTTAGTTTGCTCCAATATATATCTTGGAAGGATTTATTCCCAAATTGAGGACCTTATGGAGAGGGTATGTATTTTTTAGGCTATTTGGTATGGTTCAAGATGATCTAAATAGAGTTTAGAGCTATAGAATTGTGAGGGTGGTGGATTTGTTTTTATAGTGGAGGGGGAGTGTCATTCATGTAAATATATAAAAGCAAAAACTATTGGTAGGTCTCCCTTACACTATGTGAGTCAAATAACAATTAAAATTAATGGAATATAGGGTTATTTTCTAATAAGGAAAATAAAATTTCGTTTTGGACATGTTTTTAGGCCATTTGGACTCTTAAGATTAAAGATTACTTACAACATAAAGACATTTTTACCATTAAATTAGTTTAAATTATATTAAATTTATGTAAGTATACTTTTAAAAAAATAAAAAACATAATTTAAATATAATAAATATTTACAATAAAAATAAATTTTCAATAAAAATTCTGTATTATTTAATATTCATCTAAATATGCATGTCTCAAAAAAATACAAAAAATACATAAAAAATAAATATAAATATCCATATTTTAGAAATGAAGTTTATTTAATCATATAAAATCTAAAAAAAAATCATAATTTAGTTTTAAAACATTTTTTCCAATAAAATTCTATAAAACTACTTTTTATAAAAAAATATAGTTTGTAAGCGTAAAACTAGATTTATTCTTATCTTATGACTCTAAAATTTATTGGGTGAATGTAGAAAATTTATAAACATGTGTTGAAATAATATTCTTAGTTCAATCAAACCCATATATATAATGGATATAATGTTGATACCACTTTGAATAGTAAAAATATAATTATATTATTGTATGATATAACTTAGTCTTGAATGAAACACAAGATTTTGAAGAACTCATTATTGCCTATCAGGTATACTAATGGATGTATCATCCATTTTAAAGTATAATTACTATCTAATTCATATAATTTTGAAAATATTATAGAGACTTATTATACTAATACCAAGGTTATTACATCCTTTCCCCCTTTTCAAAATTGCATCCTCATAATTTTATTTACTTATCAAATAAGTGAGGATATTTTTACCTCATAGAATTTTAATATTCTCATGTAGTGTCATAAACAATAATAATTTTATATAAATTTATTAAATGATGAAAAAATATATTTTACAACACTTTCTCTTTGTGGACATGAACCCGAATAGGTATTTCATCGTATAAAAGACTATCTTCCAACTGAACTACATTAGGGATCAAAACATGATATGAATCTTGTTCATACTTCTAAAATATTTAAATATGGAATACATTGTGTACATGGGATAACATCGAAGGTAACTTCACTCAGTAGGAGACTGTTACAATTTTATCAATGATTTTATATAGACCAATGAACTATCGACTCAGTTTCCCCTTCTTAACAAAACACACAAAACATTTCCAGGGAGAAACATTGATAATGAAATGATCACCAACCTCAAAATAATGTTATTTTCTCAAGTTATCCACATAAAATTTATATCTTATCTAAGATTACCACATGTTTTTCTGAATGATCAAAACATTATGGGTCATTTATTCTACCAACCCTGGTCTCATCACTTCATTTCTACAATATCAATCCAAAAAGATGATATTTTCCACCAATTTCTACGTAATAACTCAAATGGTTCCATTTATTTATTTTAGTGAAAAGTTTTATTATAAAAAAACTCAAATAGAAAAATGTGATGTTATCAACATCCTTTTTAATCCATTTAGAAAGAAGGAATCATATCTTCCCATCTTTGAATCATCCACTCTGATTGTCCATCATATTGAGGATTAAAAGTGGAACTAAAAGTTAATTTTTTATCCAATGTCTTCTAAAGTCAATTAAAAAAACTGGATGTAAACCTCAGATTATGACCTAAATCAATGGTGAAATATACTTCATGTAATATGACAATCTCTTTCAGATACTTCTAAAAATATGCAATAAACTCATCATATTTCGAATTGGAAGTAATTTTGTAGATTTAGATAATCAATCAACCATATACCAATTATCATTATTACCCTGAGATGTATTTCTAAATGATACCACAAAATCCATTGATACATTATCCAATATCCTCTATGTAATTGAAGCGATTGAGTTATCCCCTTTGGTAATTGTTTTATTCTTTGACCTAATGAAAATTCAAACACATTAGAGTAAATTCAATAATGTATCTTTTCATTCTATCCCATATCAAATTCTCCCAATGGTCTCTGTACATATTATTGCTTCTCATAAGAATGGAAAAAGGAGAACAATGATATTATTTCAATAAATCCTTCATTAAATGTGAAGCACAATAAAGGAATAGTGTTTAACCAAATCAAAAAATAACTTCTTCATCAATATTAAAATTAGAAATCTTATAATTATTAATGGACCCAACCTTTTCTTTCAAATATTTATCCACTCTATGATACCTCCAAATTCTTTCATAACAATGAATCAATATTGAAACCTAAAAAATAGAGGATTTCCTTTCACCCACATTATCAATTCAAAATTTCATCAATTAATTAATCAAAGAATCATATTTCAAATGTAAAAGAGTTAATGTGTTATTAGTTTTTCGACTCAAAGCATCATCAATCTTGTTTTCATTTTTTGAATAGTAATGAATCGTGCAATACTAATCCCTGATTACTTCCAACCATCTCATATATATCATGTTCACTTCTATCTGACTGAATATATAATTTAGTTTTTTTATCATTATTTATTTTAAAATTTGCATCATAGAAAATATGCCTCAAAATTTTTAAATCAAAAATATTAGAAACAAATTCCAAATAATGTGTTGGTTAATCCTCCATTTAGGTGAATAAATCTCCACTTCTAGAAGGTGATTCCAAAATAAGAGCATTCACCAATATTCTCTTTGAATCCTAAAAAAAATTCATTTCATTATGTTTTCTAGATGAACATTACTCTATTTTTAGCTAACTTAGTCAGTGAGATACAAAACCTTAAATATTTTTCAAAATAACTGGTAGAATCCAACTAATAGAAGAAAACAATGAATCATAGATATATTTTTTGGACCTTTTAAATTCTTCAATAACATTATTTTTAGAAGGATCAATATTTATGACATTATTAAAAATATTGTGACCAAGAAATGAAATTTTTTGCAAACAAAATTATGACTTGAAAATTTTCCAATACAATTTTTTTATGGTTTAAAAAACCCTTATATTTCATTTGTGTGCCTCTTTCTTTAGAACATACTAAAATATCATTAAAAAAATAAAAAAATCATATCCAAGAACTGATGAAAATCTTAATTCATTATATACTTGAATATAGTAGGTACATTAGATAACCCAAATGAAATAAATAAAAATTCATAAGGGACATATCTACATTGAAAAAAAAATCTTTATAGTTTCAACATCCTTCACATTCAATAATTTGTACTACAAACTCGTGTCAACCTTATGAAAATATTGGGCTTCATAGAGTTGATAAAACTAAAAAAATGTATAAGTAAATGGATACTTATTCCTTATAGTGATGTTATTCAAGGATCTAGAATCAATCAAAAGATAGATAGAGATATTTTTATTTTTAATAAAAATTAGAAATCACCCAATGGTGATGTGATAGGTCAGATGAATCCTTTTTATAAAAACTCCTTCTATTTATATTTCAAATCTAGAAGTTGAACATAAACTATTTGATAATGGGATATTTAAATTGGATTAACATCAGGATCTATGATAATAAAAATCTAAACCTATCGATCTAAAATAACAGTAGTGAAATAATCAACAAAACATCAATTAACACATTTACTATTTAGACATCACTAATTTGAAGTGTATCTTTATTTTCAACAATATGATCTAAGTAAATTTAATTTCCATATTTGAACTATTTATCAGCTTCTTGGTACGTTATCAATGGTATGAAATCCTTGAACACAACATTCTTATAAGTTCAATATATCTTATCATGATAAACTAATGTCCAATCCATACCAAAAATCATATTGAACTCCACGACTATGAGTTTGATATGATTTGAAGGAAATACCATCCCATTGATGAAAATTTGATTTTTCTTATGAATAATGGTTTATTTAATACTTATACCAGGATTTGTTACCCAAAAATATATTTTACATTCATTAGGCTGTGTTCCCAATTTATCTAAAAATTTCATTGAAATGAAATAATGTTAATATCTAGAGTATAAGAGGGTATTATTATTATTCTAATACAAAAGTAACATAACTATCACCACTTCATTTGACTAGCCAACATCAACTGTTGTAGTATAATATGACCTTTATACACCATTCTATTTCAGAACGTAAAGATTTCTATCATGTGAAGTTGACATCAAACATGAATTAGCATATGTCCCTTATCATTACAGCTAAAAACTATTACTGTTAGATGGAAATCAGTTACCACATTATTTGATACCTAATGATTTTATTATTTTCATTCACATGCTATGTGTTCAAATATTCCACATTTGAAAAACTACCATATCTTCATTAGACAGTCTCTAAGGTACTTTTTACTACACTTACTATAATATAAGAACATTATTTTATTACTTGTATATTTATTTTTTCCATGAATCTCCATCACATAAAATCTTAAATTCTTATTTATTTCATCATCCTAAGGCACATAAGAGTCAGAAAATTCCATATCATCCTTTTTTGGAAAGAAAAAAATCATTCTCATTGCTATTGAATTCTTTTGTGGCCAAATAACATTGTTGACATTGTTTCAGTCCTCTGTAAAACTGATTAATTTTTGGATCAGTTTCCCAAATAAAATCTGGCACAAAACTAACCATTCTTCAAAATATTACTTTATATGAATCTATAGAATATTTATCTATTTTCTTAATTACAGGAATTGTTATTTAATTTGTAGTTGAACAAACTTAGGGGAGATTTATCATGGTAAATTTCATTTTATGTTTCCTATACCATTGAATCAATATCATATTTCTCTTTAAAATTCTTAATCAAAGACCATTGTTGATAAACTTCACCTTAAAAATGATAAAATAACATGGTTACTTGTTTACATTCCAAACGTCCCATTACATAAAATATCTTTTCTAGGGCATTGAATAATCCAATATATACCACTAGTTATGATTATCCACTAAATTATGGGTGTTTTTTCACTATGAAATTCTTTAAAAAAATAAAAGTTACATTAAGTTATATCATGTACCTCTCTAGAATGGATATCACCACTATTTATTAACTTAGTCAACTCATACATTACTATAAAAATTTGGGTTGTATTAATTATAACCATATTGAGATGCTAATTTGAATGATATCATCCTTTCAGTTCTATACCACAATTGGTTTTCTATATCATATATGGAAATTTGTTTGAATAGATAATATTAAAACAAGGTAAGAAGGTAATTTTCAATATCTATATAATATTAACATGAGAAAAAGGTAAAATATTTCAATTATACTTTATTTATATTACCCTAACCTTTATGTTTTTCTAAACTAGCCATTGATACCAACTATACGACCTAAACCAAAAAACCATACATATCTTGATTTTTAGTCAAAAAACATAATTACTTTACATTGAGGATACTTATAAGTTTAAAATTTAAGGAATTATATTATAAATCATAAATATAAAAACCATATAATAAAAAGGCGACACTTCCAAATATTATCAATTTTTCCCCATAAAAAATCAAAAAAATTATTATCTCTTTTATGAAAAATCATTCCGAAATTAAACATGACCTCTTCTATTGCATTACTCATCATAAAATCATATAAAAAACATTAAAAATGTGGAATAAGAATAAAAATCTCAGTAAGTTATATAATAATAAGTATACCATCAATCCACTTATAAACAATAAAACTCCTTAATATCAATTTCTTGAAAACAAAATATTTTACCGAAAATGAAAATATCAATATTTAAACAATATCATTTATTTTTCCTTTCAAAATAAATTATTTCCATTAAAATTCCTTTTAAAACATATAAAATTCATATAGGTACCTTTTTACATCATCACAATGACCCATTACATAACCCTTATAGATTAAAATAATCATACGAATAACTTATAATATAATTCTCCAAAGAATACATTCATTACCTAGTGAATCAGAGTGCTATCTGGGCGCACCCATCTTTTATGTTAAAATGGGATGACCAGAACTATCTGGGATCACCCATAATTTATAGTTTTTATGAATCAATAAATGAATTTAAACATTTAATCATTTAAAAACTCATTTAAAATAATTCAAAAATAACTTTCAAAAACTAAAATACCAATTAATTACAAAAATCTCATTCTCAATACAAAATACACTATTCTTTTGAATAACCATTTTCCTTAGAAAAATACCCAAAAAAAAGAATGATTTATTTTCATTTAAAAAAAATTAATCATGAAATGGAATCCAAAAATAAAATAATTTCCACAATGGAGGAAAAGAAACTGTCCATATGTTCATTAAGAGTAGAACATTCTTTTTTGTCATTGCTCAAAATGTTCAGTATAAAATATGTTAAATAATTCCTTTTAAAAAATATATTATAGAAAATAAAATAAAATAAAATATCCTTTATAATACCTTAATAAATTACATATAAAATAATATCTATAATACTGATATAAAGGATATGATTGTAGAAATTAAGTCTTAAAACTACTAAAAATTGGTTTTAAAATAAAACTGGCGCATACCACTTTGAAATATTTGAATTAAAAGCCCTATTAAAGTAGAAAATTTAACAAAAAATAAAATAACAAGATAATAAATAAATTCATGTTATGATATGTCAAATTGGATTTATATACACCTTGTAAATTAAAATGGGTGTATAACATCAAAATTTGTATCAACGAATGGAGATTTTGATAAAATCCATTACCTAGAGTCTAAATTGTAAAATGTGTCTTTATATTCCAAAATAATAATGTTATTTATATTTTTAACACTCTTTAGATCCTTATAGATTTTTATAATTAAATTTATTTCACTTTTTAAAATGTTGTAAACAACTATTTAGACAATTATTTTTATATAGGGTGTTTTGACCATGTTTGTTTTATTTGTCAAAAACTACTTTCATAGGTGAATAATTCTAAAATGTGTAATTATATAAGAATATAAAGAATAATAATCAAAAAATAATCAACATATTTATATATAAGTTATATTTTTCTAACCAATCAGGATAGAGGTTATGAAAAATGAACCATCATTTCAATCATAGTGATGATAGATCGTATAAACAAACGAGAAAAACTCTCGTTTCTCAATGATCATTATGGAAATAAGGTTAGTGACATATATAATTTGAAAATTATAATTATATCATAAATAAAATTTTATTTAATAATATATATACACACACACATATATATAATTATTGTTATGTAAAAGGAATCATATCGCACTGAGGAGGCAGTAGTACACACATCCACGAACGACAATATTATTATTTTTAGTGTGTGAAATGGTTTGAATGAAAATGATATATTATATTTCCATAAAGATAATTATTTATTTAAAATTATATATGTTTAATGAATTTAACATTTTTTAATAAAATCCATCCTTAATAAATTTCATGTAATTTGTAAACGTATCAAACCACTTTAAAGAGGTGGAAGTCAACACGTCCACAAACGATGTCATCATATTCCAATAGAATGGAAATCATGAACGAATGTTTACATATAAAAATTATAGAGGTATTAATACATAATAAATATCAAATAAATATCATATTAAAAGTATTTTTCCATCATAAGTACCAAAAAATGAAAGGTGTTAACCGAAAAAACAAACAACGTTGTTTTGTGTGGATGTAGTAAACCATACACATAAATGATAAGTTCACTACCCATTTGATGGAAGTGTGTGGAGGAGAATGTATAAGACTTAACATAACAACATATAATTATATTTATGATATTTATGTAATTTTATAAATAATATATATTTTAAAATATATGGAGTGGATATGGAAAGTTACTAAAAATCAATGTTGATGAAAGTTACCTCCTCTTTGGTAACTCCTTTTGATTTTCAACAAATACCTTCATGATTGGATTTAATACAAACATAATTATTGTTGGGTTAAGGGAGTGATTTTAATTTGTTATTTGTTAAGGTTTTGTATGATTCAAAGGGGCTTGAGAGGTGTGAATAAGTGAGGGGGTGAGTTTTTTTTATAGTAGAGGGGAAGTCACATTAATATCAATATAAAAAGGGAAAAACTATTCAAAAGTTTCACATACATCACATGACTAAAATAATGGTTTTTTATATAATTCAATATATGTTCAAATTATTTCCATAAAAATATTTTTGAAAATTTTTATAGGTCATTTATACTCTTAATATTTATATTTACCCACTAAGTGAATACGTTATTACCTTAATAACTGAAATTAATTTTAATTACATTCCAAAATATTTTTTGTCAAAAATTATTTATACCGTATTATAAATTATATATTATTATTATTCCAAATATTGAAATAATTTTTTAAAATTTAAATTATATAATTGGTTGAAATTATTTTAAAATTAATCTCACAGATAGGATGACATAGTGGAGTTTAAAAGTAAAGTTGTTTAAAAATTTCCTAGGTTTTTATATCTTAATTCAATGTGAAATTGTTCCAAATTTTTTAAATGGATTTAACTGATATAAAATTTATATAATTATACATAAAACCAATTAAAGAAACAATTTATTTATATGAATTATTTATATGAAAAATTGGGTTTCAATTAAAATTTATTATTATTTACTATTCATCAAAATAGGATAGTTTTCACAAAAAATATGTAAAAAATCAATTTTAATATCCTTATGTAAAAAAATATGTTTATTTATTAATATAAAAATTATAGATTTTTTTGAATTTAGTTTTAAAATTGGTGTGCTAGTGAAAGGCGGTAAACCTGTTTTTAGAAAAAAAAATATAGTTTTTAAGCATAAAACGGAATTTATTCTTATATTTTTCTTATAAACTTTATTGGGTGAATGTAAAAAGATTTGTAATTTTTTTAAACATAATATATTTATTTTTATTCGCATCTCAAAATAAAACATCTAGATTATAACTACCACTTAAAATAATAATATTAATACTATATTATTGTTTAGTATTACTCAGTATAGTGTGCAACAGAAGATTTCAAAGAATCAATTATTTCATATTAGGTATAACATTGTACATAGCATCCATTTTAAGGTAAAATTAATATATAATTCATAAATATTAAAAAATATGAATAATACTTATTTTATCATTACCTGGATGGTTACAATGAAATCCCATACTAACTCTCCATTTGCAATTGATAGATAATAAGTGAGATAATTAAACCCATTATTCTTCCCCCATTAAAAAGGAATATATAACTCCATAATAATGGGAACTATATCACTGGTATCATACAACACATCATAAAACCAATAATATATAAATGATTGTGATTAACATGAATCAAATTGAGAAATATTTATGGAAGATGTGTTAAACATTTATATCTTACAATCACCATACCCATGTTAAACTCCATAAAAAATCTCCTCCACTAAGTGATGGAATATAGATATAGACTACTGTTGACATATCCTTGTGGACTATAGTGCTTCTAGCTATTCACAAAAATATTTCTGATCAAAATATCCATGGCTGTAATGGGGCATATACATTTCATAGAAGAAACTTTTGAAATATCCATATTGTCCATATGTATTTCATATATTAATTGAAGGGGATCAATAATGACGATTGTTCTTAACCATACAACATTGGTAGTTTGTTTGGGGAATGATTTTTTAAGTAAAAATGGTTTATATGAGGGCTACTACTTGTTTCCACATTCAACACTCCAGTGAAGATCATGGAACTTAATCTTCATCCCATGCACACCATAAAAGCTACCTATCGTTAGAAGGGAAGGGGAAGAATAGAAAATTGTTCTCATCACATTCATATTTTCTATCATTTTACTATCATATGTGCTATCCTATGTGGTAATATTCATTATATAAACCCACGATTGTATTTATTGTCACAAAACTTTCATGTACTTTTTATCATTCATATTATCATTCCTCATCACCCCATAGTAAAGAAAGAACTCACTCCACTAAAATAATGGTGTAAAATGACACCGAATTATCTCTCTACTACAAAGATATAATCTTTAGAGGATTCTAAATTAGTAAATAATCTATGTAAAAATTATTACTAATGATTTATATGATTCCTTACCAATCTATGTACTTTGGTTGATCTACATATACCATTGAATCAAACAATCATTTTTTTAAACCCTAAAGTTTGATCACTGTACATATCACTTTGATAGACTTAGGTCTCATTATAAAGTCTATTAATATATCAATGATGTATATTGAGTCCTCCATCAACTGATAGTTATTTAAACCCTTGATGAATGTGGATTTTTAAATTTTTAATTCTCAATATTGAACCTTTTATTTCTCAGCACCTAGATGCACTAAAACATCCATATCCTAAACATTAAGTTTATTTTGATCCTAATCACAAACATCCCACATGATGGCCTCTATTAAATTCTAATATATATGTTAATTCCCTTCGTTAGATTCCACTATAATCTTTTATGGAACATGTGGATGACATCTGGTGAATATACCATAATAATATAATGTAACATCCCAATTCCATATCCCACTCAAAGGTGGTCCGAACCCAGTAGTTCACAAGGCCTCAAGAATATATCGCTAAATTCCATAGATTGATAACTAATAGTGAGGGCCTATGAGAGTCAATGGGGAGACTATTCCATCATTTACAGAGTGTAACACAATTGAAAAAAATAACCATTGAATATCAAAACCAATAAACCATACAACAGAAATAAGAAAAAGAATACTGATTAATGAAAACAAAAGAATATGTCTCTTATATAGAATGATGTGACATGCCATATGTCTCTAATAAAGCATAAAAAACTGGAATACATGGTAGAAGTAAAATCCCAATAAAAATAGTTCAAAAAATACCAAAATGTGTCCCAGTAGCATCACAAGACTTAGCTTGCTCCCCTTAACTATTGATCCTAAGCAGCAAATCAAGTCCTTGTAGGAGGGAAATATCCCTTATCGATGTCTACAATCAGATTTATGATATTATTCCAAAACGATTACCCAAATAGGGTGTGAGATATAATCCTAGAAGGAAACCTCAAAGGTTCCTTTTCCAATGGTCTGTGAATATATATATATATATATATATATATATATATATATCAAGTAGTGTGCAATAATAAAATTATTAAGTAAGAATGTACTCAAATGAAAACATTCTAATGGAACTATTTATCATTTTCATTCATTTTATATTCATTTAACAGTTCAATTACAATGAATTTATAAGTCTTGAGATCTAGATCATTCTTGACATCCCCCATCTAACTATAAGAACAACTGATGCCTCATAATTCCCTCTAAACAATACAATTCAAGATCTACTTCAATCTTATGATTTGTCTTATAAGGAACATCATAAAATTCATTCAATTATTTATTAAATTATAAACCTAAACCCATCATTGAGATTCCTAGGTGGTAATTAAATTATCACTCCATTTAAATTATAAACCAACGCCCTATAATCCCATCCTAGGAGAACCTCTCAAAAACTGGGCATCACTATAGGAGAGGTATAAAGTCTTATCCAATCGAGTCTATCCTAAAAGCTTCCAAAAAAAGCCTGATTATCACCCTTGGTTTTATATTCAAATGCCCTTTGAGTCCTTCCATGTCATTCTCATAAGAATCCATGTATCACTCGGCATAAAATCTATCCTCAATGAGTATATCCATGGTTTCCCTTAATGGATCCATATTTTTATGTGTAGATTAATAACATTTAATGATTTAGTAGGTCCATGGAATATTAAGGAGGATCCATGTGTATACAAGGTATAATTTTAAATATTTACATGAGACAATCTATGGAATTCAACTTTATTCCATGTATCATCAATGTTTCTTTATCGTTTAACCAATTCGATCTCATTTAAACAATTCATTTTACATGCTAAGGTCAAAACAAAAAGTATCCTTTAACAAACTCAAATTATTGGGTGAATCAAGTATTGGCAAACATTATAAGGAGTATCCCTCATTTACTCACATGGGAATAACATGATAACAAAATTCCAATTCTTCATCAATTAATTACATACAAATGCCCAAAAATAACTCTTATGGGAATCTTAATATACAAGGAATCAGATGTATAAAGAAGACTTCAGAGGGTATAAAATCCCTTTAACTCACATGGTATTAGCAATTCAAGGGCCATTAAAATACTAACATGGCCATTTTTAATATAAAAAGAAAAAAAACCTATACATAAATCACATGGCTATGTTACCATATAAATCACATGGGAAAATCAATAATTAATGCAATTAAATTTGCATCAATTAATGGAATGTCCTCTACTTTAATCACATGGGAAAGGAAAACATTCATTACACAACAATGTTATACATGGTTTAAATAGAAACTCATCCAACCCAGAACATTAATTAATTTAATTTATAATTTATATCCTTCTAATTCAATTCATAAACCAATTAACATTTTGACATCCCATGACATTGGGAAAAGGGCATGCCCCATAGGCACCCTAGGCTAAAAGCCAAATAAGGGTCACATTAAGGAAAACTCACCCAAAGGGGTGGTTAAAATTCAATACATTCAAACTATAACAAGCATTAATAGTCCCATTTAACAAATTATTATACACCTATCAATTCAAATATATAATTTTAAATTACGTTATGCTAGAAAATTGGGCACGCGGAACCCCCAGCATATATAATCAGAATAACATTCAAATAAAGGCTAGAGACCACCTATCTAATGTACATTATAGATAACCCATCATGTATCAATCTATGATTCAACCTATATTGGAGGAAATTATTAGAACATATGCAAAATGAAAAATTAAGGCATATGATCCTAAATCCAAATAATGAAACTGATTCCTAGAAGCCTAATGAAAGGCTAAATAAGAATTAAGGACCATATAGACATGTATACCAGGAGATAGACCGTTCTTGAATCAGAGATCGTACTAAGAGTATATCTAAAAAATTCCCTAGGCACCAATGAGTATCGTCGATTCATGGTGGTGGTTTAGCTTAGGGGATGAACATCATTTTATGTTTACAAATAATTTTAATTAAAATTAAAATTTATAAATTTCTTATAAATACAGGGTGGTAAGGTTTATCAAACCATGAATAAACCATGAATGGATATTTATAATTCATCAAGAACCTACACGGTTTACAAACCATGTGCAATCTATGTAAATATCTACTATTAAAATCAGACAAAATTTTAGACCTGGCTGAAAAGCCATGCGGCCCAACCCACACGATTTCTAATAACTGTGTGGCATCCACTTTTCACCCCAAATTAAGGTTATAGGCTCCAAACTAGCCTCGAACACCCTCAATCCCTCCATTACACCAATGGGAATTCATATTAGGCTCTATTTAATAAATCAAACTAAACATTTATTGAAAAAATAAATATGTACCTCAAAGATGAATCAAGATCTTACAAAGTTCCCCTGTAAATCATTTATTCTCCAAATTTCCCTCCCAAGGGTGTTGAATCGTGGTCTATGAACAACTCCAGACACTAATATCATACATAAACCTCCATCTTTTTGGTACCTTCCTACATTCATCCATTCTCCCATTGAACACATACTAAAGGAATTGACTAGCATCCTATGAACATTGCTCAATGATCCACAAAACATATGGGATTCTCTTAGAGGATGAATCCTCCTATAACTTAATCTCCTTAGTATTAAAATCATGATATGGGTCTCAATGCTATAACATAATGTGAGAAACAAAGAAGAAGTTGTTCACATTCTGTTACCTCGGAGGTATCTTCAACCAATAGTCTATCAGCCCTACCCTCTCCAGAATCATGAATGGCATGACATACCATGGTGAAAGATTACCTTGTCTCCTCGTCCACTTGTGTCTTGACCTCAGTGAAACAAAAATAAATACCTAATCCCCAAAATCAAACTCGAGAGTTCATATGTGGTGATAAGAATATGTTTATTGTTTAGAATTTACCGTATCCTTTGGATTTCAAATAAACTACACATGCTTGGTGGTCTCCTGGACAAGATGAGGTCCTAATATAGTTTCCTTTCCTGCCTCCTGCCAACACAGGGGTGATCAACATGAACTAAAATATAATGTTGAATAAAGTACCATCTAAATATTATCATGTTATCTATTATTGTAGGAGACATCATCCAAGGATATATTCTCCTCCAAAATTACCCTGAATCCTGCATGCATGCTCGTAGTGTGTCCTCAAGCACTGGAATATTGCACTATGACTGACCATCTGTCTAGGGGTGGTATGTCATGATTAGAAACACATATGTACCCAACATCCTCTGTAGCCCCTTCCAAAATAAAGTTGTAAAATATGAATACATATAAGAAATGATAGTATTTGGAAACTCGTGTAGTTGTAAAATCTCATAAATGTACATCCTCTTATACTCGTAAACACTGTTGGTTTCCTTAATCTGTAGGGAATGTGAAGCATTTGTGACAATGTCAACAACAAACCATACAATATTCTTACATCTAAAATACCATAGTCAAATAGTCATGAATTACATATAGACATCATTCCAATTCATGTACGGAATAGATAGCCACTGTAAAAGATTTTCTGGTCACTGATGTTATGATTTTAACTACTGACAGGTGGAACACCTCATGAAAAAACCAACCACGTCTCTTTTCATTCCTGGCCCCCAATTCTAAAGATGAAAATATCAATACATTTTGTTGAAACATGGATTAAATTTCAAATACGAATATTGAAAATTATACATCATATCCCTGTGCATGTATGAGGAGAACCATACGCGACCATGTACTCACATGATCTAATAATCTCATACGGTCCGACAAGGAAGAGGGTCATCACCTACCACACTCTCCCATAGAACTAGTACATTGTAATATGGTATCTTCCTCATCCTTCCTCCATCAATTAATATAGAGTTCATGTCTTAGGATGAAAGTAATTTCTCCCCCTATCTATCATGTAACTCCATGTGCATCTCAGGTAACAAAACCATAAGCTACCACTCACTACTAGCATGTTTCACAACATGTATATGAGTCATATTGATAAATGCATCGACCACTGTATTTTCATTACCTGATGTTTAGGATAGCTTGATGTAAAATTAATAAAGGTATTGAACTAACCCTAACTACTTCTGGTTCATATCACACTGGGTAAATATATACTTGAGGCTCTTGTGGTATGTGTACAACAAAAAACTCTTTCCCAATAGGTAATGTCTCCAACACCGTGTGAACCACTGCAGCTAACTAGAGAGTGTGAATCAGCTATTTATATTATTTGGAATCAACATCCACGACCCATATGTGATGACTCAATCACCATTCATAATAACTACTCCAATACAGATACCAGATGCATCACAGTACACAGTTTAACTCCTTCCTGACAATAGAGAAATAAATATAATCACTAAAGTTAACATCCCTTTACACTCATGAAAGGCTATATCATATAAATATGAACACACAAAAATCAAATCTTTATTAGTGAATCCTATTAATGGAACTACTAAGTGTGAGAAATACTTTATGAAGCACCTGTAGTAACCATCAAACTATAAGAATCTATAAACCTCAAATACATTTATGGGATGCTCCTAGGTAAATACCGCTCTCACACTATCTGGGATCACTGATACATTTTTATATGAGATGATGTAAACCATGAAGTTAATATAATACATATTGAAGTGGAACTTTGTGAGATTATCATGTAACTGATTCTCTCTGAGTGTATTCAGAACTTTCTTAAGATGTTTGGCATGGCTGTGTGGATTGTGATAATACACCAAGATATCATCAATGAATACATTAACAAAAAAATCAAGATATCGATGAAATACATGATTAATTAGTTCGATGATGATCCCTGGTGCGTTATTCAGACAGAAAAAGAAAACAAAATACTCATATAGAACGTACATACTTTTAATGGTTGTACAAGGTATGTATGTTGGTCTACTAGGCACATAATGGTAATCAGTTCTCAAATTAATTTTTGAGAAGACCCAATCCCCTCAGATATTGTAAAAGAGATCATATATTTATGTTAGAGGATACTAGTTTTCAACCATCAATGGGTTCAACTTCTATTAATCCCCACATATCCTGAGGGTATTGTCTGCCTTTTTCACCTAAAGGACTGTTGAAAGTCACAGATATGTAATGGTCCGGATGAGATCATTTTCCTCTAAATCATCTAGATGCCTATTGATTTCATGAAACCCTACTTTATCTATTATTTAAAGAGTAATAAAAACCGGTTCCACTATAAGAAATAGCACGATAGTGAACTAAAACTATGACATTGAAGGTAATCCTGATAATAATTCAATGAAAACATCCCCGAAATAATCAAACCATGGAGGGAAATCAGTCTGACATGTACCTTGATCATCCAGATACAAACTCGCAATCTAGGTTGTCATCCCACCTAGCCGATGATTCTCAAGTCTATCATGGCTTGAATAGACATCCCATTCACCCTTGTGAATGAACTCTCCCTGCTATGGTGATGTGAATATCAATCTTCTCCAATATAAGTCAATGAAACCATGAAAAGGAACCAAAAAATCCATCCCAATAATGACATCAAATCCTTTAATCTATTGTTTATTGAGGTCCTATATAATGTGAAACCCACCAATTAAAAGTGGGAGCTCTTTGAAATAGTTCACACCCTCCATTATATTCTCTAAGGGAGTGTTTAGCATCATAACACTATTATATGTATAAATAGAGAGGCCAAAGTTCTATAGAATAGAAATTGATATAAATCTATGTGAAACCATTGTATGAAAGAGTGATGAACCGAAAATATAGGCTACTAAAATAATACCACTAACAGTATAAGGTATGGGATCTTTCTCTTGATGGGTTTGTGGCACTACATATGTCGAGCATGTACAATAGACTTACAAAACTGCTTGGTTACCTTAAACCAAACAACTTTGCTATCATTTTGAACAGGAGGTCGGGATAACACGACCACGACCACACCCTCATCAACATGATGTACCACAGTTCTTGACCTAGTGATAAGCTTATAATGATGCCTCTGAACATGTAGTATGTGTAGACCCACTCTCAATAGATGCTGGTGGAAATGATAAGCATAACCTCTGTAGATGGCCCATCGTGCATCAACATCGCCACTTGATTAATTCCTTTGTTCACTATGGTATTTTATGTTCTAGACAACTGCACTAGTTGCACCTCACTTGGCTACTTGATGGGGTGTTACGACTGATACTATAACCATGTGAAAGCCCTAGATGGCCTTTCCTAATACCGGTCGATGAATTACTGTACCTAGGTATCAAACCAAATGGGACCACGCCTGCATATTACATTTGGTTACACTATGTGATCATTGCATGATTCATTATCCTAGAGACAATAGTCAGTCAGAATACATTCACTAGGGAAAAAATATTGAATATGAGACCATCCTCAAATTTACAATCTTTCTATAACTCGTCAACCATTATAAAATTCGCGTAGTGTTAGAGCTCTATAATATGGGTCGAATAGTCCATTACTATTAGTGCAATTTTCACAGGATGTGATAATTTGCATGTTCTATTGGCCCTCAATGTCACAGTGTATAAATAATAATAAAAGGCTAAATTAAACTTTCCCTATTCCATCTCCCAATGAAGATTATTCTATTTGATAAAATCCCCCCCATCTCTTGGAGGAATCATGTATCATGTACATTGTGGGATTTTCCCTCATATTAAGAAGAAACTATAATTGTTTGATGATATATAGATTGGCATCTATCCATGACTCATAATCCTATGGTCTACCATCCCCTAAAAATTCAGGTTGATGATGTTGCTGAAAGTCATGCGTCAACTGATCCAAAGCTAGGATAGGTCACGGTGCTCCCAGAATGGTATTCATGTAATGAGTAAAGCCTTCATGTAATTATGCTTCAGTACCTATGTCTAGTATAATAGCTACTACCATAGTTGGCATGACTAGAGGGTCCACTGGTAGCCCATGGCCAACTAACTCCAGAGTTTGATCTGCGCCACCCTCTTTCCATACCACTTGAGGTTGTCATGGTGGAATTTTACTACAATTCCAAACGCATTACTCAGTTCTAGAACATTATTAAAATCTTCAGCTCAAAAACATAGATATTTATGTAGGTCAAGTAAAATCCTTCCTCTATAAGAACTCACCCCTTCTCCTACCCCATGGATCTGGTTTGGGCATAAAAAAATTAGAGAAACAACCAAAATCCCACTATTATGGTCATGTTTTACAAATTTCTCTATCATAAACCATTTTATATTAATTTTTATGCACATTAATTAAATTTAAAACTTATTTTACACTCACATTCACTAAAATGATACACATTTCATGTTTTCACAATCCCTTTAGAAAGTAAAATTACTAGCACACTAAATTCTGATATATGGGGGACCATACTTCTCAAGAATTAAATATTGGAATCTTCACATGGCACATCATAACAGAGTTTTTTATGGATGAAGCATGATACACAAAATTCAGATCCAATAGGGCTCGTACACCTCAAGGAAGAAATCCATACATATATCTATTTCCCACCCTAATATTTCATAATATATCTTGCACAAAAAAGGTCCATATATATCACAACACCTATCACAACATCATGCAATTAGTAATCCAACCTTAACGGCATGGAATTATTCATAGAATGATATATCTAATAGGTCTATATATGATGAATGAGAAGAAATACCCTCATCTCATCAGGTTTCAAAAAAATAGATCCCAAAATCGTATAAAAAATAATATCATAAATCATGTGGATCACCCAATCATGGAATCAATTAAAACTGATATATTAAAAATATAGAAAATAAGAATTAAATTCGAGGCAATTTGTCTCTTTCATATATGTGGGTTAGATAAACCCAAGAAAAACTCATTACTAAATTCAGATTCCTTCCATTTACTTTCTCTTTTCCCCAAATATTAAGTCAATCAGAAAATTATTCCTTTAATACCACATTGTAACATCCCATTTCTGGATACCACTGAAAGGTTCTCTATTATGGTTTTCCACATGGCCTCAGGTGAATCTCCCCAAACGCCAGAGGCTTCCGACTTGCAGCGAGGACCTAGATATGTTGGATAAGACTGATAAATGACAATAGCAGAATATATCACATATCTAGAATTATTCTACATGACATATTTATCTAAAAAAGAATCCAAAACATGAATAAAAGTAATATGTACAATACATATAAAAAAGTACAAAAAGGCCAAATGGTATCCCAGTAGCATCATAGACCACATCTTGGTACCATGCTATCCTGATCCTATATAGAAAATAAAGTACCTATAAGAGGGTGATAGCCCTTATCAACACCTGCAATCACTTAGTCAGTTTGAGTCAAAAAAATGTAACCTAAATAGGGTTTGAAATTTTATCCTAGTAAGAAAACACCAAGGTCCATACCCCAATGTCAGTGAATATATATATATATATATATAATTTTCAAATAAGAAAAGATATAATAAATTATGTAAACAAAATTAAACATCTTACACTCACCGATTTTCATTTAAATTAATTTCGTATTCATTTAACAATTCAACTACATTTAATTTATAATTCTAAAGAACTGAACCAAGCCCAAAATCCACCATGTAACTATAAACACAACTGATTCCATAGAAGTCCATCTAAAAAATACAAGTCTAGACCAACTCCATTCATATTATTTGTCTTGGAAGAAATGTCATAATATTAAGTTTATCCTTTATTCAATTCAGAACCTAAGACCTTCATCGACATTACTAAGTTAGAATGAAAGTATCACTAAAAGTGAAATATCAACCAACAACCTATAAGACCATCCCTAGAAAACCTCTCATGAACTTAATATCACTCTATGTGAGTTATATAGTCCTACCCAATTATGTCTGTCCTTAGCGATTCACACGAAAGTGTGAGTATCACCCTCATCATCATAGTGAAATTCCATTTGAGTGAATCCATTCAATTTTCATAGTAATCCATATATCACTCAACATATAAGAATATACTTTATTATTTTTCCATTGTATCCCTCAATGGATCCATCTATCACTCATGGCTTAATCACATTTAACCATTTAGTCCGTCCATATAATTCTATGGCGGATCCATGTATCACCCAAGTTTTAAAGGTCTATAATCACATGAGTCCATCTATGGAATTCTAATTTGAATCCATGTATCACCCAAGGATATTTATCATTTAACCAATTCTATCTGATTTAAAAAAATTGATTTAACATACAAATGTCAAAACCAAGAGCATCCCTTAACAAACTCACCTCATGGGGCGACTCAAGTTTGGGCCAACCATAGAAGGCTTGGGCTTCATTTACTCACATGGTAATAACATGATAACGATATTCTCATGCTTAATCAATTAATTAAATGGCATGTTAACAACATAACTCACATGGGAATCTTCATATACAAGGATTCAGATACATAAATAAGCTATCACAAGGAATAAAATCCCTTTTACTCACATGAGAATAGAAATTCAAGGGCCATTCAATTACACACATGTCCATTTGTAATATAACGAGACTAGAAATTCTATAATTCTGTCAAATGGATTAGTTATCCTATAACATACATGGGAAAAAAATCAGTTAATTAATATTAATACAATTGCATCAATTCAAGGCATAACCTCTACACTACTCACATAGGAAAGGAATGCATTATATAAACAACTAAGGCATACATGGGTCAAGGGGAAAGTCATCTATCACATACCCTTAATTAATTTAATTTATAATTCATAACATTGAAATTAATTTCGTAAACTAATTCACATTTACACATCCCCTAACATTAAGTAAATGGAATTCAGCATATGAAAAAAATGATAAAAGAAAACCAAGTGTCGAATAAATGAAAACTCAACCAAAGGGGTTGTTTTAATTCATGTCATTAATCCTATAAAAAGAATTAGTAAACCTCTTTTAATGATTATGGTAAAACTATCAATTCAAGGATTAAATTTTAGAATAGGCGATGCCAAAAAATTTGGTGCACCACACCTCAAAATATATAATAATTTGACATTCTGAAAAAGGAACAAGACCATGTACCTTATGTACTTTCAAGATATCTTGTCCATTATCAGGTGCTGATTCAACCACAATTGGAAAAAATATAAAGAATGGATGAAGAATGAGAAAATATGGTATATGAACCTAAATCCAAACAACACAAACAATTCCCATAATAATGGATAAATACTAACAGGTTATCATGACCTTACCATTATGAATCCAAGGAGATTAACCAGGCTTAAATCGATGTATGAATGGAGAGTAGATATTTAAAACTACCCTAGAATACTAGGACGATATTCCATGCTCAGTTTCTATTATGTATAAGGGAGGAACATCATTTTATGTTTAAAAATATTTTTTATTACAATAAAAATTTATAAAATTCTGAACATTATAGGACCACATGGTTTTCCCGCATGTTTTTTCAAACTATGTAGAAACCATGCATGGATTTTTGTAAGCCAAGGTGCAGCTACACGGTTTACAAACATTGTTTAAAAACCATGAAAAAACTATTCTAATAGAAACTATCCAAATCTGTTGAAATGTATGACCTAGCCACATGTCCGTGTAGGCAATCCTGCATTATTTTCACTTACATAGTGGCCTCCTATGTTCACCAAAAACATGGGTTATAGTCCCGAGACTAGACCTTGATATTCCCAAGTCCTCCATTGCCTCAACAAGCATTCATGTTAGGACATATTGATGAAATTACACTATGAATTGATTCAAAACATGATATTTTTACCTTAATAAAGATATGGGTTCTTACAAACAACTATTTTCCCATTCCTAGCGGACATTATCATCACATCCTCACTACATTATACGTCAAAATATAATAAAGGGTCTACAAAAAAATGAAAGAGTGTGATGGGTGTGAGATAAGCAGGATCAATAAGATCTCACCCAGGTGTTTTATATTAATTATTTTTATGAATAATTACAAAATTCTAATTCAGAATATATCAATGCATTATAGGAAGTAATGTTGTTTTATATCAAACGCATTGAAAATATATCACTTTTTTATAGTCTAAAAATTATCCAACAAGATGGGTATCGATATATAATTTCCATGAACATGTAACAAAATCCAAATCATGTATATCAAATTAAAAATAATACCAAGACGTGCACAATGGTCAAAATTTAAAGGATCCTAATAGGTTATGCAAGAAGAAAACTCATACCAAAATTAATGACTAATTCACTCCCAATTTCACTGAATATAGGAATACAGATCATATGAACACCCCATGAGTGATCCCCTATATAATTTAATGATAGAGTACATAAATATGGTCATATGAAGTAGTGTAACAACACATGAGTACCCCTAATCCAACTATTATATGATGGATGGGTCCCAATACCAAACTATCCACAAATGTACCCATGGTTTACTATGTTATCCATTTATTAAATCAATTTCAAATGGATTTTAATATTAAAAAACAGTATCTAAAAAAATTATTACATCTGGACGTAATTTGAAAATACATATCACAAGCCATCTAATAATTGTATGAAAAAACTATTTAGTTTACCAAAAATAAGGGAAAAAATATTTTATCAAAAAATTATTTATTCATTGAATTAAATTGTTCTAATTTTCATATAACAAATTAAAAAACATGAAAATGTACCATTCATCCAACATATGATAGAAATGTAATGACATACCTAAGACCTTGATGGAAAACCACCTACAATGGGATCCACATAAATAAGATGGAAAAAAACGATAAAAAAAATTATCTGTGATTCCAATAAGATAGAAGTGATACAAAAAAATGTTAGTAGAGAGGATAGATCAACACAAACCATGGAAAAAGTTCACGTTGCACCTCATCCAATACAAGGGTTCACCTCTATATTATAATTATTCAAAGGATATATAATTTATTAAGGGAAGAATCAGTATTTCATGATCATAGACCCACAAACACATCCAAAACTACTACCAATTACTCAATATCAATGATATAGCCTGAATGATATTGATAAAATACTAAAATAAGAGAATCACAACCCATACAAAGATTGATCACTCAATAGAATGATTTATAAAGACACAAAAAACCCAAAATCATTTGGAAGAGGATAGGGTTCAAGGGATATTTATTTAAAATAAATAATGGAGGAGTCATCTATGAAGCAAAAAAAACCCACATCTTCCATGGGGTTTATATTTTAAATAATATATTTACAATACTACAACTCTATACATCATGTATGGAATAAATAATTTTCCATCTGGTTAAATTCTTCTACGGGATGATTTTAGGATATAATATTTGGAATTATGGTATTAAATAGTATTACAAATTGTGTCAGTTTTATATTTTCTATTTAGTGATGGACATATTTCTTACATTGGGGGATTATTCCAATAATTATCAATGCTTCCAGTTCCAATGGATTTTCCCATTCACAATAATGCAAAAAGAATTCCACTTAATTCCATACTAATAAAAAAGCTATAAAACGTGAAATGATAAAAAAATATCTAGGTAGCTTCATCGAAGTCCCTTATGTATTGTTCTTACCAAAATACTCATAATTTATTCATTATAGTACTTATCAAATGTAGATACCCTAAGAGTTATATTATCTTAACAAAGACATTAATTATTCATTCTATATAACAATACTCAAAATCATTCATACCAATGTAACCATTAAGAAATACATCACATTAATATACATACATTATTTTTTTGTTAATTATATATTCATTTTCTATGTTTATATGATATAATTATAAATTAAACCATTTCTCAAGCATATTTTGGGAATAACATCTCTGTAAAGATAACTATTTTATTTTTCATCACTATATAACTATGATAGTAATATAGTTCTATTCATAGTATATATATATATATGGAATTTTAAGATAATTATAATTATTTATATATAATATACTATCTACCCACTTACACCTCTATCCATTGGAAGTGGACAACAACTCATTTTCATACAAGTTCACTTACACATCCCCAATATAATGTGATTTATTTTTAATTTTAAATTTATATGTATGATTATAAGGATATATTTAATTAATATTTAGGAATTTTCTATAGAAATGTGATTAGTTAAGGGTAAATTATTATTTAAATTCCATTAATTATAACCATTAAAAATGAGAAAAAATTAATTTTATATTCGTTTGAAATATTATCTCCATGAAATGATGTAAATCATTTTTAATGTGAACCTTAAATTTTTTGATATAATGGTATATATAAGTAATAAATATATTAGTAATTTCATTATTATTATATATATTTGGAAAAAATGAAAACATTTCAAGGACTAGAACTCTCATAAAAAATCATGAATAAAATATTTATTTGTTTTCACTAGAATAACAATATTAATAAAGAATTGTTACTTTTATGGTAATGAAAAATTATAAGGGAATTATATATAGTAAGATATATAATAATATAGTTATGGTTAATATATATCTTATAAATATTTATTATATACTATTTTATAACTTTTATGAAGGAATATGAGACTTGTGTTAGGACTCGACCTTAAACATTACAAAATCTAGTTTCATTAGACTTTAATTCATTATCATTCATTCACAAATATATTTTAGGTTTATTTACTTATAGAATTAGGTCATAACACATAGATAAAAATCCCATATATTACATGGTGTAAATATCTACTAATTATCTACTTGTTTCCAACATATAAAACATTTAAAGTAAAACATGATTTTCTTTCCTGATAAATATTCATGACATTAAACATGATTTCTTTTTTCCCCATCCCATAAATAACAAATGTTAATTTCTCTGAAAAAAGTGGGACGAAAATAAAATCCTTGTTATATGTCTAAAAATATCTAGTTCATATGTCTAGTAAAAATAATAAAAACACATGAAACACTTTTATAAAAACATAACATTTAACTCAAAAGGACATAATTTTCCCATTGAAAACAGTTATATTACCTTTTGAAAATAAATAATTTCCTTGAAAACACATTAAAAATTATAGAATATTCATATAGTTTCCCGAGGAAATCATAATCGTTGAACCCTTACAGAACCCCATATAACCAACACTAACTAGAGTAACTATAAGATCGAATTCAAATAAAACAGAATACATTAGACATATTTTTTGGTGCACTGATATTATCATTTAAATCAAGGTCATATATAATTTTAAAAAATATACATGGGCCAGTTCATGAATAAATAAATATTTATCTTTCACTTTTTTATCAAAATCCCAATGAAAAATTAATCTGAATAAATAAATATAATAAGTTTTGATATTGAAGTGACCTTTCTTTTCAAAAACACAATTTTAATTGAAAAATACATATAAAAGGGAAGTTTTTTTTTAAATAAATCATGAAATATAATAAATTAATCCGTACTTCAAATACCCATTACTATAATGGTAACTGTATTTGCCGCAGTATATGTTAAAAGAAAACATTCTTTTTTTTGTAATGAAATTAAAACCATTCTGTAAAAATATTTATTTTGAAAAAATGAAAAAATTCAAATTAGACATAAAATATATAATTTAATTATTTTATCTTTATATAAAACATATATAAGATGATTATAAAAGTATTTAAATAGACGGAAAATGGTTTTAGGGAACATTTAAATATGGTTTTAAAAGAAATCCCCTTACCTTTATTTTAACTGGTCTGGCAATTTATTTTTCACTATTAATAATATAATTTATCAGATATTTACATTAATAATATTTTATCTAAAGTTCATTATTCAATTGACAATGATCAAATCCATTATTTTCATGTCAGACATTTTGATGATATTTAGATTAAATGTCCAAAATGACTTTATAAGGTTAACCATAATCAAATAATTCATTATTCAACCATATAAAAATAATTATCATCATATAATTATATTATTTATTCTACAATTTTCTTTTAATACCAATAACTATTTATTTTCATGAAAAATGGACTATACCATAATCATAGAGGTGGTATATCCAACATACATATGTGTAAGATTTTTTAAGGATTATTATGGAAGAAGGTAAGTCATATTTTATCTGAAAATAATGAAAAATATATAATAAATATAATATTATTTTCTCATATATATAAATTTATATCATCCAGGTCATGTGGGGTTGAAAAAACAATCACATCACATCTTGGAGGTGGCAGTCCACACATACACATCAAAAAAATTATGATTTTTATGAAATGGAAAGTTAATAAATTATATGGGATATTATCATTTAATAATGATGAATATGTCATAGATATTATATATAATCATTAATTACATCATTATAAGTAGTCATGATAGGTGGTGATGGAGAATTAATTACATCAGGTCGTGAGGTTGAAGTCCACCATAGACATGGAAGATAATTTTGTTTCCCATTTGATTGAATATTAGAATGATAAATGTTTTTTTCATTAATATAAAAATTCAAATTAATAACTAATATATTATATTTATTATATAATCACTAGGAAATTTTATTTTAATGTTGTAGAAGAAAACATAAAACAATATTTTTGGTTAACAATTAGATTACTTCTTCAAAAAACTATGTTTCATTAAACAATAAATTTAACAAGTTCTGTATAATAAAATTAGTAATTCCAATATTATTTATATAGGTATTTAAATAAGTTAAATGGTCAAAAAATATCTCAATAAAAATGTTATTTATATTTGGGTAAATGAGAAAAAAAATGACCCCTTTTATAATAGTCGAGGGGGGCGCTAGGAATTTCATAAAATATTGAACTAATATAAAATAATTTTTATTTTCAAATTGATCCAAATTGAAGATATTATAAACTAAGATATTTATAAGTTTAAATAATCTAACAAAATAAATCATTCACATGTTTATATCACATTTATTTCCATTACTTTTTGAATTAACCGTATGTTATGACTTTCAACAATTAAAATGCTTCCAATGTTTTTTTATGAGAATGGGGATAATAAAGTTTCTATAAATGGAAAAATATTACCTAAAAGGACCATGGTTGATGGAAAAAAAATATCACTTTCAATTGGATGAAAATATTTTTTCAATTAATTTTAATTCATTTTAAAAAATATTATTTATTATAAAATAATTTGAATGTCACTTTTGGAACTATTAATCTAACTTTACTTTTAAAACTACAAGGCAATGATTAATATTGATTCTATTTTTTAAAAAACACTATATTATGTAATATTTTTCAAAAACATATATTTTTAACACAAAAAATCACTAAAATATTTATATTTTTAATGTTGTTAAAATAATTTTATTATTTTTTTCACTACTTGTATAGGAACTATATCAGTGCTACATTACAATTTAAGGTAATTTTATTATAACAAAAAATTAGAAATAAATTTCCCATCATTAAAAAAATACATTATATTTTAATTGAATATTTAGAAATTATCTTATCTTATCTTTATCCCTATTTCAAAAATTTGTTGATAATAATAAAAAAATAATGATTTTTTTTATTTTTTATATTAAATTATATATAGGGTCAAAATCATCGCTAAATAAAAACAAAATTAAATAAATTACACTTTTGTTTGATTATGGAAAATACATACTCATAAATGAAAACTAATTTAAGTGGTTGGATAATTATTATATCAACCTAAGAAATAAATTTATTTTTATTCTAAAAACATTCATTTATTACAATGTTTATTTTTTATACAACACCATGTTAAACATATCATGAACACAACATAGAGTTACATTACATTACACCCAATACCGAGTTTTACTTCCTTTTAATGGATCAAATTTTTTGAAACTAGAATTAGAAAATTTTATAAATTTTAATTTTAAAAATAATCATCATTTTGAATTTAAAATTTAAAATTTATCTTAGGCTGATTTTTTGGTATTTTTTGAGATGTTCCATTTTTTGATGAATAGTGAAAATACAACATTTTAGTTATAAATTGTCATTTATCCTAAATAATATTAATGTGAAATTATATTTAAAATTTATTTTAAAGTTCAAATAGATAAATTATATACCTATTAATGTAATTTATTTAATTGGAATCATTTTATAATTATCATAGATATAATGACATAATGAACTTTTGAACATTTTCTCTTTAAAAACCTACTTTCTCACCACGTCAGTTGGATTAGATTTATACTTATTTTTTCAAATTCTATGAACTGAACATTGAAAATAATACTCTATTTTAGTTTTTATAATATTTATATTATAACATGATAAAATTGTTTTTTGGACTAAACTATTAATGAATATAATTAAAGTAAATTACAATGATTGACATAAAAGTAACCCTAACAAAGGACAAAACCATAATCATATGGGCACAAATTTCTTATAATTGTTTCTAAAATAATTTTTATTCCAATATTTATACTATATAACATAATTTGTTTGAAATTTATGAGTTTTTTGAATTCCATTCGAGGAATGTGACTAATATAATAATTTAAGATAAGAAAATGGAAAAAAGGAAATCTTTTTTTCCTTTAAAGTTTATAATGATTTAGATTATGGAAGAAGACAAATATTTTCTATTATAATCATTATTTTGAAATAAAACTGATATATTTTATCATGATAATTTAATTATAAATTTCAGAGATGATATAATTGCATAAAACTCTTAAGAAATGCCATCACACTGGTAATTTAGTTAATAATTAAATAAAATAAACGATGAAAAAACATAAACGGTAAAGAACATTTAGTGAATTGTTGTATTACATTATATTTTTAGATTAATATATTATGTTACATTTCTATGAACATTATATTTATTATTTCAATTTTTTATTCATATTCTTTAATTAAAATTAAATAATTAATTTTAAAATTAATATTAACATAATTTTATAATAAATGATATTTAATTAAATGATATAAATTTAATAAAAAACATATCTTATGATAATTCAATTTTAAGTGCTAATAAATATAAAATATGGACCATTATTGTATAAATTTATATTTTATAATTAACAGATTCTCCCATAGATAGTAGAAACATTTTTAGCACGGTTCAGGTTAAAGAAGTGTTTTTTTACGTTACATGCTCTTATTTTGAAATTATTTTTTGACACAAAAGATGTTATTTTTGTTTTCAACTGGATACAATATTTATATTTATATGGTTATATATTTTATAATAAATATATCTTTAATTTAGTCATAATGGTAAAATTACTACGGTTAAAAAACTATTTACTTTAATAAAACCCAAAATGGAAAAAGTGGGGAAATATAGAAGTTCCAAAACAAAATTATAAAAAAGAAATTATTTTTTTATGGTTGATATTTTTATCATACATAAATTCACATTAATCCATTATTTAACATTTTTTACACACATGAGATAGGGCATACATCCCAATATTGTTACCATTTTTTATGTACATGATTACCACTCCTCCTCTACTGTAATAAAAAATTCACTCTTCCCATTTCAAAAACCTATAAAGACATTTTTCTCATAAAACGATGACAAAATAAGTTCCAAACCTCCCACTCCTCATTATAGAGTCCAAACTTTGTGAATATGGCCAACCAAGGGAGCCATTTGGTGAAAACCAAAACGAGTTACCCAAAAGTTGTAACATTATTAAAACATTCATTTATGTTTTATTTATTTCTCCACCCATAAAACTATAATAATTACATGATTATATAAAAACATAAGTATCATTAATATACTTATATTTTTTATGTTAAGGTTTATTGAAGAGACCCAGGTTTTTTCCCTAAATGACTTTGGAATATTTCTACATATATTTCCAGAGCTAGGAGCTAAGACGACATGCGATTCCGAGGCCCGGTGGGATTGAAATAAATTTTATAAAAATATTATGTGTTTTTATACTATGAACATGGAGGGGTTTTGTTTCCTCCTATATGGTAGCTCAGATCGGATATCCAAGGGCACAGTTGCGTCGGTAGCATGCCATTTACCCTTGGCGGGGTGTAAAAGTTGCCGGCACAGGCCTGCTGTGAGAGATGTCACTCAGGAGAAAAATCATCATTTTGAAATAACAACATAGTGATTTTTAACACTAAAGTTATTTTCAAATAACACTCAAAAGAAGTATTCGAAAATAATTTGAGACTTCCGTTGAGTTTGAAATGGGGTGTTTTTCCTAGGCGCGATATAAAATAAGCGGGTGCGGAGGTTTCAGAATCCTAGTCTGTCGGCAGAGTGTCAGAGAATTTATAAATTTACTCAAGGGGTGGATTTAAGGGAAGCCCGTAAATTTTCCTTTCTCTCTCTCTCTCTATCTATCTTGTTTTGCGTCATTCTTCTCCGTTCTTCATTGGTTCATGGAGCAATCCTTGTAGGAACATTGGAAGATCAAAGCGAGAGCATCGTGGACGCGTCGCCAACGACACACGACCGGATCGAGGTAGGATTCTTGATTAATTTTCTCACCCTCATCAATTTGTTGAGTTTTTTCCAATTTCATCATTTAAATTCTATAATTTTGGAATTGGGATTATGGCCAAACGAACACATCCACCATTAGAGCCCCGTTCTAAATCCCAATTTCGATGCGTCCTTCATCATTCTTCGTCCAAATTTTCGAATGCGCGAAAGCTCCATCAGATCGTCGATTGGGAGCAGGCACCATGATGGGCATGTCTAAAGGAACCCAAATCAACATGAAGATTTTAAATCGGGCCACCGGAGGTGTTCTGGTGGCTGACGGAAACCTCGGGCCTAGCAAGGGCGATGACCGAAGGTCAGGGTGGCGCAGTAGTGGAGAAGGCCAGAGGCGTCCGTTGCGGTGTGGTAGGCATAGGAGTAGCTCAGAGAGCTGGAGATCAGTGTCTAGATGGTGATAGGGACTAGAGGGGAATGATCTTAAGGTGGAGAGGAGGAGCCGGGTGTGGCCACTGCAGACGAAGAGTAACTCCCAGAGGAGCGGGCGAAGGAACGGCTGGGCTACGATGCAGTGCAGCAAGGAACAGCGAGGCCGGAGGTGGAGCGTGGAGGACCAGGCGGCCCGAGAGGTACACAGCCAGAGGAGCGGTGTGGAGTAGCTGGGGTAGCATGATTGTGTGATGTGGGAGGCAGAGGCGATGAGGGCGTCGGCACGTCGCAGTCGGAGGAGACCACTGAGGTCAGCGCTCGGGGGAGCGAGCTGCGGACAAGGACCCACAAAGCACATGTCCTTCTAGGCGATGCAGAGAAGACCAGCCTTTGGATGGTCTGACTTGGAGAACTAAACTTGAGGTAGGTCCGGTGTTGCTGGAGTGCGCCACGGTCAGCGGGCTGTGGTGAGTCGGGCCGGCGGTTCGGACCGGGATGGCTGGAGTGAACCAGCCCGGTTGGGCCCCTTGCGATCAAGTGGTCGTATCTCTAAAACATCGTGTCTGTTTGATGCGCTGTTTGCGGATGTGGGTCCGTATCTTCGATACAATCCTTTTATGTTGGGTTTTGGAGTTTTTGGGTTCTGTGCCTGAATACAGGTGTCCTAAAACACTTCCATTTAATAATATTAAATTATTATTAAAATTTACAACGGACGTACTCGCGAGACGGATGTCCGTTTGACATGACGTTAGAGGCGTTGTGGCCCTGGATTTGAGACAGTCCTTACAAGTTGGTTTTTCCCTTTTTCAGTTTGGTTTCATTTCTCGGTGGCACGAAATGATTTATGCGAATAACTAATTAATTATTCAAATAATTAGTTATTCTTGCGTCAGACCTAACTCTTGTTTGGGATGTCCGATTGATGCACCGTCAGCGGCAGCGTGACCCCAGTCCTCGTGCGGACTTTTTGGGACACTTTATGATTCATTGAGGTTAGTGAAAAGGTGTGGGACCCAAAGGGACTAATTCACATGTTTTACGGCGAAAGGCCACTTTTTCACCCAACATCCGTTTGGGGTGCTTGAGAACTCGTTTCTGAGTGTTCTTCCATGGGGATTGCAATGATGCAATTTGCCCGCCAAATTCGGGCCTGAGGCGTGGCCCCATGAGGCGGTTTTCGGTCGTATGCTTCATTTTTACGACTTAAGCTTCATAAGTCCATTCAGGGAAATGAATAGCCTATGCCACATGGTTATCTACAAGGAACACAATGGTACGATCTGCAGGACGTCTTTTGGGGTTGACGTGCGGGCCCCATAGGGCCCCGTTTTGCATAACACAGGGAGTTGCAGCTCCTGCATCTAGAGCCCGATTTTGGCACCGTCAACATCATTGTGACCCTCGCATCGAGACTAGGTTGACCTGGGTTGTTTTAGGCATTGAAGATATAGTTGAGGTATGGTCCCCCCATGCCTTTTTTTTAAGCTGTGTGCAGCGTACTGTGACTTTTTCATCAGACGTCTGTTTGGGTCATATGAGTAGTCGTATTGGCGTGATTTTCTGAGAGCATCTTGGTGACGTAGTTCACCCTACCTTTTTCGGGACTGAGTTGCGGGACCCACTGGGTTCCATATGAGCTTAAGGTGGTGTTGAATAACTTTTTCACCTAGAGCCAATTTCCAGCGAGTAAATAGTGTATCTCACGTGTTTTTTTGCAATGGTTACAACGTTGTAAGTTGTTTGGGCGTGCAGAGCTTCTTTTGGGATCTTATTAAATTTGGAAATATAAAAGGGTTTTGGTCAAAGGTTCTTTTTACGCACTCCAATCCTAAACATGATAGCAGTTTTAGTGACACCCAATGGTGTTATGGGCAGTACAGAGTTATCGGACTAATTCCGAGATTTATCCTCCAGCTGAGCTGGGTAGTGGTTTACCCAATGACCTCTTAGTGTTTACCCTCTAGGTGGTTTGGGCATTGGGTTACCTGATGACCTTAGGGTTTACCCTCCAGTGAGGTTGGGCAGTGGTTTACCCATTGACATTAGGGTTTACCCTCCAATGGGGCTGGGGACTGGGTTACCCGTTGACATTAGGGTTTACCCTCAAGCGGGGCTAAGATTAGGTAACCTGACGACCTCTTGTGGTTTACCCTATAACGAGGCTGGGCAGTGGGTTACCCGACAACTAATTTCAGACTCTACCCTTCCTATAAGGCTAGTTAGTGACTTTGATCTATGATTATCGGAGTGTGACCCTTGGTTGTATGGTTCAGTGATGAGGCATCTTGCCATGCAGGACAGTTGGGCATTAGTGATGTATATCCTTTGAACTGTTGGTGACTTTTCTTGGGCTGAGGTTGGAGACAGAGATCCCCTTACACACTCGTTCATGTTTCTTGTTGAGCATATATATACACCCTACTTTTGTTCCCACTCCTTGGGTTTAGTTACTCTCCTTCTAGGAGGGGAAATGACGCACGTGGCATGCCACGTGCTTTCCGTGTCTAGCACCTCTCTGTTGGACGATCTTGTTTCCTTTGTCTTGTCGGGATGAGATGCACTCTCTCTTTTGTACTCTTACATTGTTCTTGTTCTGTCTACTACTCACCGTTTTGGTATCTAATTTGTTTCTCCCTTGAGATTTCGGGGCATCCTTCGGAGTATCTTTTTACTCACTCCTACATGGTATTTTCACGCACTTGGTGTGCTCTTGCAGATGACAGACATGTCGATTGAGACTACGGGGGAGCATAGAGGACACCGATGCTGGGGCTGCATTTAGTAGTTGTTGGAGGACTTCTGGGTGTGAAAATCACTAGCTGTTTACTTTCATTTTCATAATGTCGGGTTGTGTCACCTTTTCATTTGGGAGCATGTTTTTCCCTTTACTGTTCAGTATACTTGTTAGTACATTTCAGAACTTTACTCGTACCGGTTAGTGGTTGATGCATGTATGTTGGTTTCCCTTTTGTAGCAGTGTTGTATCTTGCCTTCTTTTCTCTTCGCTTTTGCATTGAGTTAGCTGCATGTGTGTTTATAGATTTTTAGGCAAAGTCCTCCCCAAGTTTGTTGTTACTTCAGCGCTAGTCGCCTGCCCATGGTGCATGGAGGCGGGCTTGGGGTAGTTGTGGCTTGAACCTCGGTACGTGTCGGGTCCAGAAAATGTGGTATCCAAGGTGGTTCGTTCCTTGGGGTGTTGTTCGGATGTCCCTAAAAGGGAATTGGTTGAGGTTTGGGGAAATAGGGTCAAAGTGTCTCATGATCGGCTCTTAGGCCTGGGAGTCCAGTGGTGGTATGATGGATGACATATCCATTCACCAAGTCCCAGATAACCCGCTTGTCAACTCGGAACACTGGGAATCTTATTGCAGGGAATTTGGTTCATGCATCATATAAGAGTGAGTCTTTGACTGTCCTTCTTGAGTCATCTCCCCATCATTGTTGGTATATATATGCTCATTTGACCATGGTACTCCTTGATCAGATTCAAGTTGTCTTCACAATTATAGCCAACCAGGATACCTGCTCCAGTTCGTGATGACAACCCCATGAGCGACGAGGCCTTAGTTTATGATTTATCATACTATTACACTTTCTCCAGCAGGACATGCACCAACACCTCCAACTGTGGAGTAGCAGATAGTACTAGAAACGAAGGCTGATGACGAGCATAGACTGCACACGGTACGCGAGTTCTAGCGTCAGAGACCACTGAGGTTCCATAGTGATCCATTCCCTCAGACAGTGAAGGGTTGGATAGAGTCAGTGGTCTGTCTATTCCGGATTGTTCGGACACTGATAGGTTAGATGGTGTCTCTAATAGCCAGATTTTCTTCCACCAAGCAGTTTTGTGTTAGTATATCCATGGTTACTCTGATGCATGATGAGTCGGTACTTTCGTGGGATGACTTCTAGTATCTATTTCGTGAGGAGTACTAACCCTCCTGCTAATGATTTTTATAGTTCCAGGATGTACTGGGGATTCTGCGGGGAGTGATGGCAGTGGCTGATTACGCGACTAAGTTCGCATACCTTACTCGGTACTCTTTGGACGTGATCCATAACGACAAATTCTGAGCATATAAGTTTGAGCTAGGTCTCTATATAAGAGATTGGTGCCAACGTAGATCTCTTGTGCATCCTCACCCATCTAAGGGTGCTAGAGCAGGCACTGGTTACATATAAATTTCTCTCAAAGGGATGTCGATTTGCGGGGCCTCGACACTGGAGGTCTCTCCTTGATGAGACTCAGGCACATGGATGGGGACCGTGTAGAGCACCGAGACAACATAGATAAGACTAGTTCTATGTTTGTGTTGTTCGAGGTCATGTGGCATGAGATTACTCAACCAAATTTGTGGATTTTTCCAAATAGTTGGTAGATGCACCGCCACAACAGAGGCAGTGTCATGATGAGAGAACTCCCAGGTGAGGACAGGGTGGTCCCTAGGGAGGTGGTGTTTGAAGAAAAGCAGGAAGAACTATGGTTGGATGAAAGCATTTTTAGGTCCTTCCACCACCACTAGGCAGCCCATTTCAGGCTCCAGGAGCTAACGGATGGGGCCGCGGGCGGCTGTCTACTATGGGGTTCTACAATCCTGCAACACATGTGATGATAAGAGGTACACTATATGTATTTTTCTACTTTTCTCTGTACAAATTTTTATACACTGTGTGAAGTAATCTTCTTTTCTAACTCCTTGTTCGAGGGGTTACTGAGGGTGACGTAGGGCGTCGGTATAACCCTGTGTTGGTGTTCTCCGACGTAGCCTTGAATGCACGGGAAAGAGGGGTTCTTCCCCTACTGAGATGCGTTTTTGTGATGTGATCAAAACTGTGATGGAGAGTTAGTACAACCCAAAGCAGATTGTATTAAGTTGTGGTGGATGAGTCCCTATGACATGTTCTTTCATTGCGTGGTTGTGCGGTGGAGTGTCAAAGAAGGTTCTGGTTTTTCTAGTGGAAATTTTCTTCTTGGCCTCCCTTTTCTTGAAGTTCAACTAGTGGGTTTGGCAGAGTGCCTTTTTTGTGGATTAATCTCCTTCCAAGAGGGTCAAAGACATGTGAGGTATTCCACGTGCTCTCCGTGTCTAGCATCTGGAGGTTGGATGGTTTTTCTCACCTAATCTATTCATTTTTTCCTTGCATGTTCAAACTCAATCTTGATACTGTTATTAAGTATTGATCTTGGTGATGGAAACTCCATAAAAAGAACTACGCGCTTCACTGTGTGGTGCTGGTATTGGTAGTCCTTGTGCTGAGAATGTGGAGACACTATCTTCTGGGAGAGACTTAAACATGAGGTGATGGTGCTGGTTGAAATTTCTGCATGAGCATGATGTCGAGGTAGTTTATGTTCTGGGAAAATGGTAGTTGTGTAGTAGGTTCCCTTAGCAGGAAGTCACATACTCATTAGGCGTGGGATGTTTCATATTAGTTTGCTTCCCTGTGGCTGACCTAGGTGGAGATGGAGGGTATGACTTTCCTAAATACAATCGTGTTGACTTCTTTGCTCCTTGAGCGTGTGATAGAGTCGTAGTTAGGGGATGTCGATAGTGAGGTACTGCATGATCAGATATCCACGGGTGATGCACCCGACGGGTATTATCAAGGAGGGAATCATGAGATCATGTTCCGGGAACAAACCTTGATTTCGGTCGCGGTGTGGGAAGTAGAGGTTCGGCCAGGTAAGTCCCCCGAGTTTCTTTGTCCCGTTTGGGAATCATGCAGGCATTTTGAGTGGTTGCTACCGTCTTGCTCTATCCTCCCAATAGTAGGAGTGGGCGCACAACATCTCCCACATGTTTTAGCTGATGAGGTGTGTGTTTGTTCCTACACATTTCATTGAAATTATCATTCCTTATGAGCGAAAACTACACCTTTGGTTCGCGTGTTGTTCCAGCATGATGTCGTGCAAGTTTTCTTGGGAGTGAGAGAGCTAGGTGTGAGCTCTATATCTCGAGTTGATTTTCTTAGTTTTTTTTTCAAGGAATAAAATCTTGAAGGGGGAATGATGTAGAGATCAGGTTTTTTTCCTTGAAAGTTTATAGAATATATCTAAATATATTTCCAGAGCAAGGAGCTAAGACGACGTGCGATTCCGAGGCCCGGTGTGCCTGAAATAAATTTTTAAAAAATATTAAGTGTTTTTATACTTTTCACAAGGCAGGTTTGGGTTTTCTCCAAAACGGTAGCTCGGATAGAAAATCCATGTGCACAATTGCATTCATAGTGTGCAATTTACCCTACGCAGGGTGTAAAAGTTCTGGGCGCGGTCATGATGTGAGAGATGTTACCTAGTGGAAAAATCGTCATTTTGAAATAATGACATAGTGATTTTTAAAACTGACATTCATTTCAAATAACTATCGATCGAAGTCTCAGAATTGAAATCTGAGACTTCAATTGAGTTCGAAATGGGGTGTTTTTCCGCGGTGTTATATAAAATAATTGAGCATAGAGGTTTCAGAATCTGCGCCTGTCGGCAGAGTGTCTGAGAGTATATAAATTCAATAAAGGGGTGTATTTAATGGAAGACCATAAATTTACCTTTCTATCTCTCTCTCTCCCTCTCTAGCTCTCTCTCTTTTTCTTCATCATTCTTCATTGTTCATCATCTTGTCAAGGAGATATCTCTGCTGGATCTTTGGCAGATCGAAGTGGGAGCATCGTGGACGCATCGCCAACGACGCACGACCGGATCAAGGTATGATTCTTGATTAATTTTTTCACCATCATAAATTTCATGATTTGTTTTACAATTTTGTTATATAAATTCTATAATTTAGGAATTGGTATGATGGTCTAACGAACACATCCACTATCTGAGCCCCGTTCTAAATCAAATGTTCGATGTGTTCTTTGTCCTTCTTCATCCAAATTTTCGAATGCGCAAATGCTCCACCAGATTGTCGATGGGGAGAAGGTGATGTGAAGGCCTCGTCTCAAGGAACCCAAATCCACCTGCGGCTTTGAAATTGTCCCATTGGAGTTGTTGTGGCAGAAGACAGAAACCTCGGCTCCGGCAAGGGCGGTGGCTAGAGCTTGGAGTGGCGCAGTAGTGGAGCCGGCTGGAGGTGTCCATTGTGGCGCCGTAGGCCGAAGCTGATCTCGGAGGTCCGGAGAGCATCGGCCGGAGGGTGAGAGTGACCAGAGGGGCACAAGAGTCCGATGAAGAGGAGGAACCGGGTGCGGCCGGTGTGGATGGGGAGTAGATCCCAGAGGTGCGGGCGATGGAACGTCGAGGCTACTGCGCGGTGCAGTAGGGAGCACCGAGGCCGGAGGCAGAGCACAAAGGACCAGGCAGCGCAGGTGGTATGCGGCCCGAGGAGCAGCGCGGTGTAGCCGGGGAAGCACAGCTGTGGGCTGCGGGAGACGGAGTCGTCGGCCCGTCGCAATCAGATGATACCCCTGAGGTCAGCGCTCGAGGGAGCGAGCCGCAAACAATGACCCTCAAAGCGTGGGACTTGCTGGGCGACGTGGAGAAGACCGACCATTGGCCGATCAGCCTTGGAGAACTATACCCGTGGCAGGTCGGGTGTTTCTGGAGTGGGTCGTGGCCATCGGGCCAGAACGAGTTGGGCCAGTGTTTTAGACTAGGACAGCGGGGTTGAACTGGCCCGGTTAGGCCCCTTGCGATCAAGGGGTCGTATCTCTTAAATGGCTCGTCTGTTTGACGTGCAGTCTGCGAATGTGGGTCTATCTCTTTGAGACAGACATTTTATGTTGGGTTTTGGGGTTTTAGGGTTCTGCGCCTGAAGACAGGTGATCTGAAAAGATTTAATTTAATAATATTAAAATATTATTAATGATTAAAAAGGACGTACTCGTGAGCCGGACGTCTGTTTGACGTGTCATTAGAGGAGCTGTGGACCTGAAGTTGAGAGGTCCTTCCAAGTTGGTTCAACAACTTTTTGGTTCGATTTTGTTGCTTAGTGGCACGAAATGCTTAATGCGGATAACTAATTAATTATTTAATTAATTAGTTATTCCTCTGTCAGAACAAACTCCTGTTTGGGATGTCCGTTTGACATGCCATCAGGGGTAATGTGACCCCAGTCCTCGTGTGTACTTTTTGAGATGCTTTCTGAAGCGTTCGGGTTGGCGACAAGGTGAGAGCACCACAATTCCTGGTTCACACATTTTACGGTGAAACACCACTTTTTCACCCGACATCCGTTTGTGGTGTTTGAGAACTCATTTCTGAGTGTTCTTCCAAGGGGATTACAATGGCACAATCCACACGCCTAAATTCAGACCCGAGTCATGGGCCCCACGAGGCTGTTTTCAGGTGTATGTTGCGTTTGTACAACTTATGCTTCATAAGTCCATTCAGGGAAAATTAATATCCTATGTCGCGTGGTTATCTGCAAGGAATTCAATGGTACGATCTGCGGGACATGGTTCTGGGTTGAGGTGCGGGCTCCACATGGCCCCTTTTGCATAATGCAGGGAGTTGTAGCTCTTGCAGCCGGAGTCCAAATTAGGTGTCGTCAGTGGTGTTGTGACCCTCGAATCAAGACAATGTTTAACTAGGTTGTTTATGGTGTTAATGTCGGAGTTGAGTTGTGGGCCCCACATGATGTCTTTTAAGATGTGTGCAGTGTACTGAAACTTTTTCATCAAACGTCTGTTTAGGGCGTATGAGTAGTTGTTTCGGTGTGTTATTCCGAGAGCCTCGTGATGACACAGTTTTCGCGACCTTTTTTGGGACCAAGGTGTAAGACCCATGGGGTTTCGTATGAGCTTAATGTAGTGTTGAATATGTTTTTTACCGGGAGCCCGTTTCCAGCAAGTAAGTAGTCTATCTCGCGTGTTTTTCCATGAGGGGTACAACAGTGTAATCTGTTTGGGTATGAAGAGCCTCTTTTGAGATCTCAATAAATGGTGAAACATGAAAGGGCATTGGACGAATGTTCATTTGATGCACTCTGAATCTACACATGGTAGCGGTGTTAGTGACTCCCAGTGGTGGCACGGGCAGTGCGGGGTTATTGGACCAATTACGGGATATACCCTCCAGCTGATCTGGGCAGTTGGTTACCCGACGACTTCTTTGGGTTTCCCCTCCTGCTGGCCTGGATAGTGGGATACCTATTGACCTTAGGGTTTACCCTCCAGAGAGGCTGGGCAGTGGGTTACCCATTGAATTTAGGGTTTACCCTCCAGTAGGTCTAGGTAGTGGGTTTCCTGTTGACTTTAGGGTTTTCCATCCAGCGGGGATGGGCAGTGGGTTACCCGATGACCTCTTATGGATTACCCTCCCGCGGGGCTGGGCAGTGGGTTGCCCGATGACTACTTTTGGACTCATCACTTTCTATAAGGAAAGTCAATGACTTTGCTCCATGATTACTGGAGTGGGACCATTGGTTGTACGGTTCAACGATGAGGCATCTTGGCGTGCGAAACTTTTGGGCATCAGTGATGGAAAGCCTTTGAACTATTGGTGACTTTTCTTGGGATGAGATTAGAGATAAAGATCCCATTACACAATCGTTCTAGTTTCTTTTAGAGCATATATATACACCCTAATTTTGTTCCCACTCCTTGGGTTTAGTTACTCTCCTTAAAGGAGGGGCGAAGACGTGTGAGGTATGCCACATGTGTTCCATGTCTAGCTCCTCTTGGTTGGATGAGCCTGCTTCCTTTATCTTGTCCGGATGAGCTGCACTCTCTCTTTTGTACTCATACACTGCTCTTGTTTGGTATACTTCTCACTGTTTTAGTATCTGCTTTGTTTCTCCCTCGAGCTTTCGGAAAATCCTACTTAGTATATTTATACTCACCCCTTCTTGGGCATTGCTCGCACTTGAAGTGCCCTTGTAGACGATGGACTGGTTGATCGAGAATATGCAATAGAGTAAATGACACATAAGATGGGGCTGTGTTCAGTGGTCATAATAGGATTTACGGGTGTGAGAATCACCAGTTGTTTACATTCAAATACATGTTGCTGGGTTGTGGAACCTTTCCAGTTGGGTGTGTGTTTTTCCCTTTACTCTTCAGTTTAATTGTCAGTACTGTTCAACACTAAAATCTTACTGGTTAGAGGTCAATGTAGGTTTGTTGGTTTCCCTTTTGTAGTAGTGTTGTATCTTACTTTATTTTCATTACACTTTTTCATTGAGTTAGCTGTGTGTGTGTGTGTGAGTACAGTTTCTTAGGCAAAGGCCTCCCCTTGTTTGTTGTGCCTTCGGCACTAGTCGCCAGCCCCTGGTCTATAAAGGTGAGCATGGGGTAGTTGTGGCTCGATCCCTGGTATGGGTCGGGTCATGATAGTTATACCTACACTTACACACAAATACATTAAATTGGTAACAAAATTACTATTCTGCTAAGGATAACTATCGCCTCAAGAAACTATGTCATTTGTTTTTTCCCTTAAAACCTATCATATTGGGAATTATAATAGGAACCCTATTATTATATTATATATATTTTTTATTAATATCTCAATAATGTTTATACAAAAAAAATTTTATGTGTTCCATTTTTTGTAAATACGAAAACTTTGTTTTTGTATATTTGTGCTACCGCATCCTCAAAGTGATGTGATACATTCACACATTACATAAAATGTAATAAAGATGGATTTAATTAATAAAATGTGACATAAATGAAATAAATAATAATTAAATTTATATAATTATCATATATCATTTTATTTATTACCCATATCACACAAAAAAAGTGATATCTTTGTTTGTGGATGTGTGGACTACAACCTCATAGACACGATGTGATTCCTTTTACATAAAATTAATTGTATATATAATTATTTGTGAATAAATAAAATTATATTTATGATATAACAGTCATTATTTAAAGATATAATGTTACTTAAATTCTTTCTATAACGATCATTGAAAAATGGGAATGTTATTCAAGAGTACGTAGAACCTACCATCTCCATGATTGTATCGTTGGTTAATTTTTCATAAATATCATTCATGATTGTTTTTAAGAGTATAATTTATCTATAAATATTATAATAATTTCATTTTTATTTTTCTATATAATTTAATATAATGACCCCTCTGACCATAGTATACCAACTAATGTCTTTTTGGACACATGAACTAAATTTAATCAAAACACCTGACGTAAACTTTATTTTTTAAGTTGTTGAATAAAAAATTATAATAATTGAAAAAAATAACAAATTAACTTGAAAAAGATTATAGATAAAATAAATTATAAATTTTTTACTAATCATGAAGATAAAGACACTGTTTTCATGTCGGACACCTGTTAAGGGATTTTAAACTCACTTTTTGCAGCCAAGATATAAATGTAATATTAAGAACTTACTTATTTTTGTGTGGTATATCTACTAAATTTTTTGATATACTATATTTTTAATATTTTTATCTTTATTGTATTTAATGTTTTACTTTGAATGATTTTTTCTAAATGTATTTGACTAGAATATAACTATGTGGTAAAAGTTCTCTTTGCAATATCACATTCATTTGTGATTGTTAACATTCTCTTTAATCAATCACTTATATTAATTTTTATTGTAAATTACATATAAATAAATTAATGAAATTTGTATTATTATTTCCTAAACCATACACAATTTTCACATATGGTTTTCACTTTCATAGTTATTTCATTTACTAGGGAATTATTGATAAATCTCTATGTTTTATTCAATAGGGATATTTGATGATAAGAAATATTTTTCATTAATTAAATTGATTACTCAATATATGAGTAATTATTTGGACATGAAATACATGGGTTGGGTACCTGTTAATTCAATCCCTATGGGCTAGGGACTAGATAATTCCATCCCCATGATGCATTTTAGTCTCATGAGATGAATGAGTTGTCCACATAAGAGTAGTTTAAACTATCTTGAAAATAAATTTTGATGGTAAAGGTATCATGTGCCTAGAAATCATGAAGTCCATAATTATGTATTTCCCATAATGAGAATTTATTTTTTATTATAACCCATGATATTTTTTCTTTGACATATCTATGGATTCATTTTCTTTATTAGATTATTAACTAAATGGAATGCGTTTCAATTTTCAACCATGTATTATTGAGTTCTTCCTTATTAGGATATGTTTATGGAATTTGTGCTTAGTTATTTACCTATACTTTATGATTATGCTCATTGATTAAATATTTCATCCACATTACTTATCCATTAGTAATAATTTTAGGCCACCCTTAATTTTTTTCCATTCCCTATCTTATGAATAAGTGATCATTGAATGTCTTTTCAAGGTTCTAGTTTATTATAATTAATTATGTTTTATGTTTTATTTTCTTTTACCAATGTAAAATGGAAATAATATATGTAGCTAGTTTCCAAAATTTTCAAAATGGTTAGACATTTGGGATTAATACCTTGTATATATACCAATTTAATAATGTAATGCACTGAATCAGTACTTCTAGGGGTGGGGAGCTACTGTGGGTATCAAATAATGCTTATTATAAGAATTTGAAACTACAAAAAAATATAAACCTATCAAATTCACATGATCCAAAGAGTAATAATTATTATTTCTTTTATGGTCGTAAGGAAATCATCTCCATTGAAGGAGTATCCTAATAATTATCATCATATGAAGACATAATATCACGTTCTAATGGGACAAATAATGAATTGTCTATGTATAATAGCTTTAGAGGGAAGAATGAGAACAAGAGAAATGCTGGAAAAAAATCTATAAAAGGAACAAGGGAACCAAGTCTTTTCCCAAATGAAATAATATAGTAAATAATCATTCTATTACTTTGTTAAATTTATTGTGTGTTTAATGAATGTGTGGAACTAATTGTTTCCATTCTTCAGATTTCATTGATAAGAAAATGGTTCCTAATGTACAATTTTTCTACTGTAAGGATAAAAAAACAAATAAAATCAATGTATCATGTGTCATAAAAATATATCGCAAAAGAGGATAGTGGACCACCGTCATGATTATGCTACTACCCTATATGAAAAAGAATGATTAATGTTATTATGTTTGGATTCAATATTTATATAATTTGATTAATCTATGAACGATCAATTGGACATAAGAGTTATAAAATATGTAATGACTGTATTGTAGTACTCTTTAACAATGATTTAAAATATTTTTTTGATGTGTTTCGATAACCAAGAAAAGTGATTCAGTATCATGATGAAAATTTTGAGAAAATATTGTTGAAGGAATGATAAGCCTTAATATGTACTTAATGTTTATGTAATGGAATTTTGGAAATGATATTCTTCAAATGGATAATGTATATTAGGAACTGCTAACCACCTTATACATGATTCTACTGTGTCAGATCATAATAATTTATAAATTTTAACTATGTATAAAATGTTTTTGGATGATATTTAGATAATGTATTGAAGGTTAATGTATTAAATCACTAGATGAAACATCTTATTCTATGATATGATGTATAAAGGGGTCAAAGTGCCATTAGAAGAAATGTTTGAATTTATAGAAACAGATATTTACATATATTCTTAGACAGGTAAATAATTTATTAAAACTAGGAAAAGGGTCTTGAAACAAAAAAAATTTCCTACTATAATAAATTTTTATGATGTCAATGTACCTTTTCATAACTCTGATATATGACTTTGTGATCATCATATTTTAGCTGAACATGTTCTCAGTCACTATCTATCATAAAATTAAAGTTTTATTGTATTCTATGTGCATGTTTTCAATAATTAAATCCTAGGTTTTATGTGACGTTATCATTATAATTTTCCTCTTAGTAAGAAGATGTTTTATTAAACCTATTTTTGATTGGGGGCTTCCATTAATAGAATTTTCAAATATCAAACCATAGATTAAAAAGAGAGAGTTTAAATTTTGATGATGCAATTTAATTACGGTGTGGATAATGTAACACCATGAGACAAATATTTTCATTTTAGAATTATTTTATTTTCTTTACAGATTTCTTTATACGAAACACCATGTTATGCTTCCACTACAAAAAATATTGAGTAAGTCTGGATTACATGCAAGACAAAGATATACCACCTTTTAATGGAGTAACTATTTTAAAACTAAATTTTGTAATGTTTATAAATTTTAATTTTCAAAATAAAAATAATTTTTGAACATGTACGGTCCAAATTATCTTTGGGTGGATATTTGTATTTTTTTAGATGTTTCAATTTTTTATGAATAGTGAATAATAATACATTTTAGATGAAACTTATTTTTCATCTAAATAATTATTACTATTAAATTATATATTAAATTTGTTTTAAATTCAAAATAGATAAATTTTATATCTATTTATACAATCTAGGTTTTTTGAATAATTTTATATTTATTATATGTATAAACAATTACTGATCATTTTCTATTTTTTACTTTAAAACCCCGCTTTGTCACCACGTCTCTGGGATTAGCATTAAGTGTGATTTCTCCACATCTGTGAATTTAATTTCAACAAAAATAAACATACACTGTTTTTAATTAGTATAACATTTGTTGTATAATAATAAAAAATTGGGTTTTGACCAAACATAACATCAAAAGTAATTAAAATTAACTAGAGTGATTAAGGAATAATTTTGATTAACAAAATACTAAAACTTAAACATATGTTAAAAAATGACATAGACAAATGTTGGAAATCCATTTTTTTGAAGTAGTACTTCTATATACCCTCTTGGTATGAATTTTATGATTTAGTGGGATATTATTCCATGAAAGTGACCTATATAATAAGTTATTTAAAGAAAAAAATTAAAAAGGAACCTTACATGACTTTAACTTGTATAATGAACTAGAGTATAGGTGAAGATACATATTTTATGTTCTAAACATTATTTTCAAATATAAATATAAGAAATCGGCCTTAAACATTACATAATCCTGAGATAATTTAAGAATTCACATCGAGGATCTTGTCAGGTTTATAGTTTTAGAGAATTTTTCTATATCTATTACATTACATTTCAATAATTAAAAATTTAAAAATTCTACTCAATATCCATTTTTTCGTAAAATAAAAACATTTGAAAAAATAACATGTCTAGTTATATGTTTTAAAGAGCATGACTTTTCCTTGATTATATACTTGACCTTATTCATCTTTAAGTCCTGTGAAAAACATTTCAAAACATGGGGTGAGAATAAAAAGCACATCAAGGGTTATAAAATATGAAAATTAAACATTAACCCATCAATAAATATAATTAAATGAAACTATACTTTTCATCCATAACATACCTCATGAAGTCATAAGATTTATGAATAACACATAGAAAGATGAAATAATAAAGGTAACCTGTAGTATCTGTATCATACATGAATTTTAGATATCAAAACTAAATAGGGAGTTACATTGTAATACCCATAATAGTATATTCCCTAAATCTCTTTGGATAAACATTAACGTTTACCTCCGTCACGTTACCCAATGCATTGGAGAGCTATCTCGGGCTCACCCACCTTAGGTTTATCACAGAACCACCCATATACATAAACAATGATGAAGAACCATAACCAAGTCATAACACATAAAACAAGCATAATGGAAAGATAACATTTCCACATTGCTATCATAATATATTAATTCATGATATTGATATAATAAATTTATTATCAAACCATTTTCAAAAACCATTTAAAACATTTAATAAAGTGATTTTTGAATTAAAGTGCCCCATACCACTCTGAAAATTTTAAATGAATTATAATTTAAAAAAATAAATGTCCATATATGTAAATACTAAAAACCATTTTGAAAAAAGGACATCAATGAGAAATATTTAGATGAATAAAACTTTAAAACATTTAAAATTATATTTTAGTTTAAGAGTTTTTTTAAAAAATAAGAGACAACTGAATACAAATAATAGAGGAAAAAAATTTAATCAGAACATTATAATATCATGATTATAAAGGTATTCATGATATAATTATCCAATGGACAGTATATACTACATATAGTTGTGAATTGGTGCATAACAACAATTAAGTCTCAATGAAATGTAAATTGACACGAAATCCCTTATAAAAACTGTATACCTAATTTAAGGATAAATCAATTACAGAATAATGTGTCAAAAAAATAAATACACTACATAAGATTTGATATTTAGAGTAAATAAATCATAGATCATTCACACATATTTTTGTAAAAACAACACCAATGACTTGGATGTTTAACTCAATGAATGAAAATTGAGTTAAAATTACCCTTATCAAGTTTATATTGATGACTTGAGAATTTATGAATGGAGTGTTTATGTGTATCAAAAGTATATCCACACAATGGGAAGTGTAAATTACAACATAAATAAATAAATAATGATTCCATCCATATTTAAAAAATTACATAATTTAGAATTAGAAGATTAAACCAATAAATAGAAATTGGGTTGAAAAGTTCCCTGACTGATTTGGTAACTTATGAAAAATACACCACATGAAAGAAGGATCATACAGTTAATATTTAAATACCCAAAAATTAATTTATAATAAAAACAGAATACACTCATGGATAGTACATACTACACACAAAAGGTAATAGTGTCAAATATAACATGAATTTCATGGGAATAAAAAGTGAGATGAAAACATCTTACCACGTTGTAATCAATCAAGTCGTATGACCAAAAGATAATAACCACCAATTGAATCACAAAATACCATGAATATAAATATAATAATGATAATATATATCAAATGGCAGTACACAATACACCACATGCAGTAAATAAGTGGTGAACAATGGAAATCTCACAGAATTAAAAGTGATATAAGAAACCCCTTTCCACGTTGTAATCAATCAAGTCATATGGCCAAAAGTTAATAGCCTCCAAATGAATCACAGAATACCATGAATATAAATAGAATAATGTTAATATATATCAAATGGTAGTTCAAATTACACAAAATGAAATAAATAAGTGGTGAACAATGAAAATCTCACAGAATTAAAAGTGATATAAGAAACCCCAAACCTCATGTCCGACCTAACCCGTTCGTTCATAAATATCTTAAATAATAATGTAAAGTTAATTTATACATGCTTAAGATCATTTTTCATGTCTATTATTCCTTTTATATCACCTATTACCATGTTATAAACATTATTCAATAATTTATGTTAATACTGGTCATTTTGTTGATATTTGGTACTTGAGTAAAAAAATAACTTGTTATAACTACAAATTGTCAATGTGGAAAAAATTATATTAACTACATAATAATATTCATGACATAAATATCATCTTTACCATATTTATCCTGTATATTTATATATATATATTTATAATTAGTACATCACATTTGGATATAATAAAATAAAATCACTATTCAGGGAGACGGAAAGCCGTACGTAGGCTTGAACGCTACTTTTATTTCTATTTCATATTTAATGGAATAAAAACATAATCCTACATAGGTATATTATAATTCCAGTATAATATCATATAATATATATGTTAAATAATTTCTTCAGTGAAAACCTTTATAAATTCCATGTATTTCAAGAATGAATCATATCACCTGGAGGGGGAGGTAGTCCGGACATCCACAAATGAAATTATCAGGTTTGCACATATTGGAAAGCATAGAGGTATGTTTGTAAATAAAAAGTACAGAATAATAGAGAAATAATAAACAAAAATTATATTATATATTAATTCAGTTCCATCATAATAGCCACCATGAGAGGCGGTAGGAGATAATTGTACAATCATGGTTTCGTGAGGCGTTAGTTTGTCATCCACAGAAACTGTATGTTCATTACCCATTAGATTGAGGTGTGTGTAAGTGTAGTTCAAATAATTATCATAAAAAATCCTAGTATATTGAGTATAATGATTTTTATATAAAATAAAGGAATAAAAAGAGTTTATGTGGATGGAGAAGTAAAATAATATAAGATCACTTAAGAGAAAATGTTACCTTTATATTAGGTAAAAACGTTTAGTTTGAACCAAAAGGATATATTGAAGTGTATTATGCCAAATTTATTGTTTCTATGTAGAAGAAAGGGATATTGAGACATTATTTGTGTAGTTTTTGGATGATCCAAGGGTCTTGAGAGGTGGGATTAATGGGTTAGAGGTGAGATTGTTCATAAGGGGGAGGAGGGGCTCTTTAGGAAAATGAGAAAATATTATATTATTATATAATGATTTTTGGTTTCTAAAGGTAAAAATCTTATTAATGTAAAATATAAGATGAATCATGGTAGAAATAAAATCATCCAATAAGAATTTGATAGGTTTTGGATATCTTTTTAATCTTTATAATCTCCTTTATTTAAATCATTTAATAATGAGGTAAACACTGTATCATTATTGTGTCATAAATAATTTTATTTATATGATTTCAAAAAATTATAAATAAAATAACATGATCAAGGAAATATTTTTAGCTTTGTAAGGAATATTTATAGTCAAATATATCAATTACATAACCCCTCATCAAAATTGTTTAGGAAAAATAATACATGTTTATGATATATTTTTTACTTTAAATAAAAAGTTATTAATATCATTATCACAACCAAGTTTCTTTAAATGGCCAAAAGTCTCACCAAAAATTTTCTTGGTCAACCATTACTTAGAATATATGGTTAGTACATGTGCTATGTTAATTTTATGTTATTACAATTTTTTTACCTTGAATTATCCTATTTATATTTAACTACGGTAAATAAAGGTCAAAAGTTAATATTAACCAAAAAATTGTTTTCATATTATTGAGACAAATTTTACTTACTAATAACAAACATGTATGTTGGATTCTCGAAATTTAATTCACAGAAGCTATAAAATTTCATTTAAAAGAAAATTTTAGCTTTTTAAGTTCTACTCAGTGTTTTCACTATTCATAAAAAATTGACGTTTTTCAGAAAAATACCAAAAATTCAGCCTAAGATATATTTGATATTCTGAATTCAAAAGTGATGCCTATTTTACCAAATTCAAAACATAGAAGTTTAATTAATTAATTTACAATTAATTTCAGCTTTTAAAATAAAAAGAGTGTTTTAAAGAAATAATAACTACCAAAAGATTGGCACTTGTTTATACCCAATTTCAAAGTGAAATTACATCCAATGATAAACATTGGATTAAATAGTAAATATTTAATTTAATAATACATTAAATCAATTTAAAATATAATCTAAACATATAAATAAATTAAATTTAATGGCAGTTTTGAATTAAAATACAATATTTTTCACTATTCATTAAAAAATGAATTTTATCAGAAGAATACCAAAATTTTACCTAGATTAAATTTTGATGTCCTGATTCAAAATAATTATATTATTTTGTCAAATATAACATATAAATGTGACCAATAATAAATTTAAATAGGATTCCCCATCAAAAGAAGGTAAGTCGACCTTATAATGAATATTAGAGTATTTATGATTTAAATTAGATTCATTCACATTTTAAGCCTCTAAATTTTATTAGATAAATTTAAAAAAAATTAAAAAACATGTATAATCATATTTTAGTTAGATTTGTTCATTCCTTCCATTACAATGGTTAGACGTTAACTACCATTTAAAATAATAACATTACATTATTATTTATCAGTATAACTCAACGATGTGTGTAACATAAGATTTCAAAGAAACCCATTGATGCATATCAGGTACGTCATCGATCATAGAATCCCCATTAAAGAAGAATTAATATTTAATTAAAAAATTATAATAAATATGAAAATTTTATATTTATTATTTACCTGGGATGTTACATCCTTCCCCCTTTTTGGAATTGCATCCTCACAATTTTAAAATTGTTCTTGGAAACATCATTGAAAGTCCCACATCAGAAAAAGAGTCAATATAAATATTACTTTAGAATAAAGGAATAGAAGTACAAAGGTCACTCGAGACAATAGATACTAAGATTCCATGAAAACATGGATATGGAAGAGAAACCCACACTCATATATTAATATATAGTGATAGAGATCATGATCACATAAAGTTAACCAGCACAATACCATAAATTTGTTGTTGGGTAAAAGTCTTACAATAAAAGAGAGCTTATAACATTTTTTCATCAAGATCATTTTCCTAGAGTTAATGATTTTTATTAACAACTAAACTAATATTATAAGGAAATATACTTACTTTTAATTTAGAGTGTCATCCTTTAATAAAATTATATCACAAACTCATATTTTCTTAAAATGGTAAGTAATCAAGATGAATTGGACACACCTAAAGTTCTAGATTCAACTTTTAGAGTTTCACATAATCTAAATAAGATGTACTATATATTACCCTTATCCTTAGACATCAACCAAAACCAAAATTGGTTACTACAAGATTAGATAATCCCAAAAACGATAATATTTTATAAAAATAAATACTACTCTTAGTCTCCAAAATTCATCAAAAAGAACCCAAATTTCAAGAAAGACCAATAAATATACAATTGTCTATAAAATTCTTAAAAATATTCCAAACTAAGATTGAAACCCCAAACTCAGATATATTTAATCACATAGTCTTCCACAATATATCTTTACATTTATCTCAAAAAACATCGACTACTCTTGAAGTCTCATACTGATGTGTAATTAACCTAATCACATATTTCCTATGATAGGTTATTCATTTCCATAAATAACCCTAATCACCATATGTCCAAAATAAAAAAACAAATTCTTTTAAAATTGTATTTTAATAATTACTCCACAAAAAAATGATAACTATTTCTTGAATAACACTTCCACATATCAAACATCATGGTTACATATACTTGGAAATGTCTTACAAATTAATCCCATAATAAATATATAATTAATACTTTTATTCATTTAATCATCCTAAAATGTACCATAACTCAAGAATACAATTTATGTAGACTTTATACGCATTCAACATTCCTCATGATCCATTATCCATTCTTTTCCAACATATTCCATAATAACTCATTCCTATAGAAAAAATCATTAATCATATCCTAAGATTTAATAATGTCAAAAAATTAGCTAAGAAATAATTCATATCTTTTATTGGTAATTTTCAGTTTCCTCATCCTCAATTGGAATGGAATTAGGAATGGGTAAACTTATATTTGTACAATCTTGCTGACCCCATTCCAGAACCTTCTTCGTAGGATATCTATTTGTATAATGACCATGAGCACCACATTTAAAACATTCAATTGATCCTTCAATAATAAATTCTTTCCCCTTTCAGGAGTAAACATGATAAATACTTTTTCTATAGAGGGTTATTGCTTTATGACCATCATTACCACATCTAAAGAATCTTCTCACCCCTTTGAAGCATTTCTCTAAGTGTTTCTTTCCACATCCTTGACAAATAGGTTTTTGAATATACATACCATTATGATTATTACCTGAACATTTGTAGGGATTTGTTTCTTTCATATACAATTCCTTATAAAAATCTCTAAGGTTTAGGTGGTCGATCAGGACTCTAGATAGTTGGTTGAAAATAACCTTAATAGATCTCATTATAGCTTCCATTTCATTCAGCTGCTTATTGAGAAAACTGTCACAGTTTTCTTCAAATCCATTATTAGTTTTATGCTTGCTAGATCCATCCATTAACTAAATCCAAAAAAGTCAGTGTGATTATATCAATAAAATAATCATATACTATCTTATGAGGAGGTTAAACATTAAAACATACTTGTTCATGATATCTTAAACTAATTCGATTTAGCTAAAAAACTATAACTCTTTCCAATATGATATCTATTGTGGTTATGTAACTTATGCTTAAATAACACCCTAACCTCTAATGTTATTTAACCCAACCTCTCATACCATCTATAATGACTCACCCTTAAACATTACATAATCCAGAGTGAAGTCAATAATTCACATTGATGATATTTTTAGGTTTAGATTTAAATAGAATTAGGGCAAATTTATTAAATTACATATAAAAATTTACAAAGTAGATACTTCTACTCAGTATCCAATTTTTCATAAAATAAAAACTTTTTAAAAAATTACATGTTTAGTTCCACGTTTTAGACAACATAACTTTTCCTTAATTTTATCCTTGACCCAATTCATCTTTATATCCTGTGAAAAACATTTCAAAAACATGAGGTGAGAATAAAAATATCAATAAGGGTTATAAAATAATAAAAGGAATCATTAACCAATAAATAAAAAAAAATAAATGAAACTATACTTTTCAATCATAACATACCTCATGAAATCATAAGATTTATGAATAACACATAGAAATCATAAATCATAATGGTAACTTGTAGAATCCGTATCATAATTACATTGTATCCATTATAGATACATAGGGAATTACATTGGAATACCCATCATAGTATATTCAATAAATCTCTTATGAGAGACATTAATGTTTACCTCCGTCACATAACTCAAGGCATTGGAGAGCTATCTCGGGCTCACCCACCCAAGGTTTATCACAGAACCACCTGTATACATAAAAAATGCCAAAGAACCATAATATAGTCATGACACATAAATAAGGCATAAAGATAACATTTCAACATTTATATCACAATATATTATTTCAAGATATTGACATAATCAATTCTATATAAAACCATTTTCAAAAACCATATAAAACATTTAACAAAGAGATTTTTGAATCAAAGTGTCCCATACCACTCAGAGAATTTTAAATAAATTATCATTTGAAGAAATTAATGTCCATATAAATAATTCTTAAAATACATTATGAAAACATGGACATAAATTAGAATTATTTAGAAGAATTAATCTTTAAAACATCTAAAATGATATTTTAGTTTAAGTTTTTTTAAAAAAAATTGAGAGACGATTGAATAAAAATAATTGAGGAATAACATTTAATCAGAACCCTATATTATCTTTATTATAATGGTATTCATGAAATAACATGCCAAAGGATAGTATATACACCATAGATGATTCAATTGGTACATAACAACAATGAAGTCTTGATTGAATGTAAATTGAGACAGAATCCCTTATAAAACTGTATCCTTAAATTAAGGATAAATCAATTACAAAATAATGTGTGAAAAATATAAATACACTCAATATTATTGGATATTCATTGTAAATCATTTAGAAAACATTCACACATATTTTTGTAAAAACAACACCAATGACATGGATGTTTGACTCAACGAATGAAAATTGAGTTAAAATTACTCTTATGAAGTTCATATCGATGACTTGAGTATTTATCAATGGAGTGATTATGTGTATCAAATGTATATCACTAAAAAGTGGAGTATAAATTTCAACATAAATAAATAAATAGTGATTCGACACATAATCATATCATGACATAAATAAGAATTATAAGATTAACCCAAGAACTTGAATTTGGGTTAAAAATTTCCCTTATCGATTTGGTGACTTACAAAAAATACCCAAAATGAAATACGGATCATACAATAAAGATGTATATAAACATAAATTAATTTATATTACAAAAATAATACACTAATTGTTAGTACACACACCACACAAAAGGAAATAGTGGAAAATATAGCATGAATCTCACCAGAATAAAAAATCATATAAAACAAATAACCACATTGTAATCAATCTAGTCATATGACAGAAAGTTAATAACCACCAAAATAATCACAAAATACCATGAATAAAATTATAATAATGATAATATATATCAAATGTCAGTATAGAATACACCACAACCAATAAATAACTGGAAACATGGAAATATCATGGAATTAAAAGTGATATAAGAAACCCCTTACCACATTGTAATCAAACGAGTCATAAGATCAAAAGATAATAACCACAAAATGAATCACAGAATATCTAGAATACAAAGATAATCATGATAATATATATCAAATTTCAGTAAAAAATATACCACATGCAGTATATAAGTGGTGAACAATGGAAATCTCACAGAATTAAAAGTGAGATAAGAAACCTTGTACCTTGTTTCCGAGTTGACCCGTTCATTCTTTAATCTCCTGAATAATGATGTAATGTTAATTTCAAATTTCTATATAAACATTTTCAAGTTTATTATTCTTTATATTACACTTATTACCATTTTATAAACAATATTCTATAATTTAAATTAATAATGGTTGTTCTGTCGATATTTGGTACTTGAGTAAAAAAATGAACTTTTTATAATTAAAAATTGTCCATGTGGTCAAATTTATATTATCTCCAGAATAATATTCATGTCTTAAATATCATATAGATCATTTTTATCTAGTATATATATATATATATTTATATATATTTATAATTAGTACATGACATTTGGATATAAGAAGTGAAATGCACCATTCATGAAGACGCTAAGCGGTGCGTATGTATGAACACTACATTCATTTCTATTTCATATTTAAAAGAATGAAAACATAATGATACATAGGTATAATATAATTCAAGTATAATATTATATGATATATTTGTTACATAATTTCATTAGCCCCATTATTTATACATTCTATGTATGTTAATAACGAATCATATCACCTTGAGGGGGCGGTAGTCCACACTTTCTCAAAAAAAAATTATCGTGTTTTCACATATTGGAATGAATAAAGGTATGCTTGTATAAAAAAATTACAGAAGCATATTTAAAAGATAAACAAAATGTATATAATATATAAATATAGTTCCCTCATAAAGTCCACCATGAGAGGCTGTAGGAGATAATTGAACAATCATCGTTTCGTGAGGCGTTAGTTTGTCGTCCACAGAAACAGTATGTTCTTCACCCATTAGATGGAGGTTTCTGTAGTTTTAGTTCTAATAATTCTCATAACAATATCATAGTATATTGAGGATTGTGGTGTTGTTATAAAATAATGTAATAAAAAGAGTTTATGGGGTTGGAGAATTAAAATAAAATAAGGGAACATAAGAGAAGATGTTACTTTTAAATCGGGTAACTCCCTTTGGTTTGAACCAAAAGGATTTCATGAAGTTTATTCTGCCTAAGTTATGGATTATAGGTGAAAGAGAGGGATCTGGAAAGACTATCTGGGTATATTTTGGATGATCCAAGGGTCTTGAGAGGTGTTATTAATGGGATAGAGGATAGGGCTATTTATAAGGGAGAGGATGGTCTCTTTAGGAAAGTGTGAAAATATTATATTATTATATAATTATTTTCAGTTTCTAAAGGTCCAAACTTATTAAAGTTGAAGAGAAGTTGAATCAGGGTCGAGAAAAAATCATACAATATGAATTTTATAGGTTTTAGATGTTGTTTTAATCTTTATAATCTCATTTATTTAAATAGTTTATTAATGAGGTAAACACTGCATCATTATTGTGTCATAAATTTTTTAATTTATTTGATGTCTACAAATTATGAATAAAATACCGTTATGAATGAATATTTTTTAGCTTTATAATGAATAATTTTAGGCAAATATATCAATTATATAACCACACATTAAATTTGTTTTAGCAAAACATTACATGTTTATGATTTTTTTTACTTTAAATAAAAGGTTATTAATATCATTATCTTACCCAAGTGGCTTTAAAAGGACAAAAGTTTCATCCGAGGATGGTCTTGGTCGGCCATTACTCATCCAATAATTTTAGGACAAGTCTTAAGGTAATTTTATATTATTATCATATTTTTACCTTAAATTACACTATTTAACTTTAACCATAGTAAATAAAAGTCAAAAGTTAATATTCATAAAAAAAAATTTCATCTTATTGAACAAAGTTTTACTTACTAATAAAAACCATGTATATTGGCTTTTAAAAATTAAATTCATAGAAGTGGTAAAATTTCATTTAAAAGAAAAACCCAACTTTTTAACTACTACTCAGTGTTTTCACTATTCACCAAAAAAGTGAAGTTTATCATAAAAATAACAAATATTCAGCCTAATCTATATTAGATATTCTGAATTCAAAAATTTTGTATGTTATAACAAATTAAAAACATATATGTTTCATTAAATAATTTAAAATTAATTCTCATTGTCAAAACCAAAAGCGTGTTTTAAAGAAATAATAACTATCAAGATTTACAGTTGTTTTTACCCAATTTTAAAATTAAATTACTTCCCATGACCAAAATAGGATTAAATGGTACAAATATATTCTAATTACCATTTAAATCCATTTCAAAAGATAATATAACCATATAAATAAATTATATTAAAAGGAAGTTTTGAATTAAAATACAATATTTTCCCCTAATCATTTAAAAAATGATTTTTAATAGAAAAATACCAAAATTTAACCCAAAGTCAAATTTAATGTCTTGATTCTAAAGAAGAATTTTATTTTGTCAAATATAACATATAAAAGTTACCAAAACTAGATTTAAATAGGGTTCACCATCAAAAGGTGGTAAATCGACCTTTTAATAAATATTAGAGTAGTTGTGCTTTAAATTAGATTCATTCACGTTTTAAGCCTCTAAATTTTATTGTATAAATGTAAAAACATTTAACAAACATGTATAATCAAATTGTAGTTATTTCTATTCATTCCCGCTATTACAATGGCTAGGAGTTAACTACAATTTTTAAAAATAATAATAATATTTTATTTTTCAGTATGACTCAACGTTGTGTGCAACGTTAGATTTGAAAGAAACACATTGTTATGTATTAGGTATGACATAGAATATAGCATCCTCTTTAATGTAAAAATAATATTTTAGTCAAAAATCATAATAAATATTAAATGTTATATTTATTATTTACCTAGGATGATACAATAAATAACTATTTGTTATCATGCATATTTATATTCAAATTTTAAAGATGATATTATTATTTTAAACTATTTAGAAATGCAAATGTTGAGATTTTTGAGTTAGCTTTGAAATAAAATAAATCATCTTAAAAAAATTTAAAAGTATAGTAAATTTAAGGAATTATTGTGTTACATTATTTTATAGATTAATATATCATGATGCATTTTTGTTAAATTAATATATTTGAAATCAATTTTTTATATTATTAAATTAAAAATAAATAAATAATTTTATAATTGATATTAATGTTACTTTAAAATGAATTATATTTTATTAAATTATTTAAAAATAATTAAAATCCTACATTCTTTGAAGTGATTTTAATGTTTTAATAATTTTGACTTATTTCACATGAATGGACAAATTGACCTTTTATAATTAACATATTTAACCATATATAATAAACAAAATTTTAGCACAGTTCAGATTAAAAGTGTTGTAGTGCATTATATGCACTTTTTTAAATTAATTTCTATGAATGATGATATTTTAAATTTGAAAATTAGATACCATATTTTTAGTTCACGAGGTAAATATTTTCTAATAAATATAACTATAATTTAGTACTAATGATTAAATTGCTTATGATAATAAACTTGTTAATTTAATATAAACCAATATAGAAAAATTAGGGAAACATATAAGTTAAGGAAGAAATTTATTAAAAAGATCTTATTTTTTTGTGGTTGATGTTCTTATCAACCCTAAATTCACTATAATCCATAATTTTTCAATTTTTTGGAACATTAGATAATAGAGGCATCCAAATAGTGTTTAACAATTTATATTTACAAGAATTGCACTAATGTACTATAAAATAGAACCCACTCTTCCCCTTCCTCACAAAACTCATGCCACATTGGCACATCAAATATCTACCAAAATAATCATACATCATCACTCCCCTGATCCTAGTGTCCTGAATTTGGGTATTAACTCAAGAAAGGAATCCCATTAGTGAAAACCAAAATGAGTTACATGAAGAAAGGATTGATTTTCCTTTGTGAATTTAGGTTTTATTTATTTTTAAACCTAATTAATTATTTTTATTCCATGATTATATAACAACATCATAATCATAAATGTACTAATCTATATTTTTATATTAAGATTTTCGTCCTACACCTACACACACCTTCATCTTATGGGTAATGAAATTTCCATTCATGGTTAGTGAACTACCGCCTCACGAAATGATGTCATTTCATTATAATTTACACCTATCATGGAAGGGAATTATGATGGGAAAACGGTTTTATATGATATATATCATATTTATGTTCTCTTCATACTTCTGTTGTCACTAACCAACCCGGGTCGACCCTGAACCGATGACCTTAGTTAGTCTGTGACATGGCCTGAAGGGCATTCTCGAACCCCCTGGCTAGAAACTAGTGCTAGGCATCGAGATAAACTAGATGGTAATGATTTTTAGCATTAAAAAATATAGATAAATTATCATAACCTTAATAAATAGATAAATAAAAGGAAATAATCCATGAAAACTGGAACCAGAAAAAGGAATAAATGATGCAACGAGACATACCTCAGGTGACCTCGTGGGTCACCACAGAACAGAAATTACACTCTCTACAAGAGAGATCCAAACAAAGAAGAACCTAAACCTGAAATGAAAAGTAGACATGAGGACTGAGATGTTCAGTATTAATTCCAAGATACAATAATTCCCTATTCCATTTACTTTTATAAAAAATCCAAAACATTCTAGTTTTAAAATAGAACATAATAAAATATTATTTTTAATTCTTCTCGAATTCAAGTAACTAGTTTTCCTTTCTAAATATAGATTTTATCTCCCACTACATTTTTAAAATAGGTTCCAATCATGCATTAAAATTTCAAAATGAAACGATACCAATTTAGATTAAAATAGAGTTTTCCCAAATTAGAATCATATATGTAATAATTGAAGTGTAAATCACATCACAAGCACACTGGGAAATCCCTAAGAAGTTAGAGTTGGTTGGGGACCAGAGATCCTTATACCTTAATGAAATGTGGGATATGAGTCCCAACGATCTACATTCTCGTGCAGAAGCCACCAGTAGGGATCACACCTATAACTTGTGGTATCTTATCTTCACAAATGTTTAGTTAGTGATGGATATTCAAGCTTGCTAGATGAAACCGAGATGAACCACTTTTGTATCATCTAGTATACTAGTCCTAGTCCTCCCACCTAGATACCCAGGTTTCCCATTACGATCCATTTGATGTGGTGGTGAGTTTTTATTAGGAATACATATATGTACATATCATTTTATTTACTTAAAAACACATCCAACCTCTCACCACTGATCTCCCACCTTGAGCGCATTACCATATTTTCTATCACACAATAATTCAAAATACTTTTTAAAAGGCACAAATCACAAATAACACATTCAAAACAGAAATCATTTTCTAAAACAAGGGGGTGTGCCTCAAGATATGTTTTTAATTTTCATAAAAGATTTTTAAGGTGAAAAACAGGCTCAATTACATACAGGGAAATCATTTTTAACTAACCGACCGAAAGGGAAACCGCCTCTGAAAATACGAATTACCATTTAAACAATTCATAGGAAATCAATTTTCCTGAAAAGTAACTTAAGACCAATGGATTCTAGATACACTCTTCAATTTACAATACAAAGGCATAATCATTTCAAGCAACTGAAAGTAGATTTCATAGCATTTGTAAATAGTATTTATGTAAAAATTATTTTTAAAACAAGAAATAAATTACGAAATTCAAATTAAAAGCATAGGCATAGGGAACCTACCTATGCGGGGAACTAATCCATCCACTTCAGATCTTTTCACTTTCTAACAAAATGTCTCTACTCCCCCACTAATTAAATGAACCATCAAATACATGTAAGGATACCTATCACCTATTCACACTCATTTATGGCCATGAACATGAGCAAGGGGATCCATACATACATGGTTATATCAATATACTTGTCTCCATGCTCCTACGTTTTCATTTTCATATATAAACCAAGTCACATCTATCCCCATACATGTATATAAACTGCCATGGATGACTATACATGTAACAGGAGAACCCACACAACCCCCCCCCCCACACACACATATATATAATTACCTATGAACCCGCATGTGAGTCACCTTATACCTGACGACTACAAACCAAAATGTAGGGACCACTCACAATGAATGTAATTTAATAAAACAATTAAACACTAAAACAATCTATAAATCATTTCAAAATAGCACACCAAGGGTCTTCACCAATAACACACCCACTTATTATAACACAAGAATCAATCACATAAACCATAATCGTCATCTGTAATAGGAGGGATCCACGAGGGAAATCAAATTCACATCACAAGTGCTAACTGGGCCTTCACAAATGTAATAAACATTTGAAAATCAATTTCCAAAACAATTTAAAATTTAAAAAAAAAACTCCAAAGGATGGAATAAACTTTTCCAAGTATAGCAATATAAATCAAGGGAAACCCCATTCCCACTTTATAAAACTAAAACACCCATTTTTACAAGGATATCCCTTTAAACATAATATAAGTCCACTCTTAACACAATTTTCCTAAATCCCAATGATCAAGTGTATTTCAAAAAGGGAAAAATAAATTAGAATTTTTACCAAACATAAAGGATGTATCACATCACATTTCTATCAAAACTCTTTCAAAGAGACCCACCGAGGATTTCCACAAGAGATAAACAACTAACACATCTGAAACCACCATTTAGAAGAGAAGTGAAATCCCTAAATGATTCAGCCTGGATACCCAATGGAAAACATTTAATTTGAAGTCAAAATACATCTTTAATATTAAAAACATTATCAATGCAACAAAAAATAGTTTTATCACCAGAAAAATAATTTAATAATTAATTTTAGTTTTTTTTAAAGCTTTAACAAATGAGGCAACAAATGTTTTCATTAAAAATACAACATATTTAATTTCAAATTTCACATTAGAACCAACCACACAACATGGATGTATTAAAACATTATTTTCACCACTAATACCATTTCATAAAACATTTGAAAATTTATAAAAACAGACCAAAGAAACACCACCTTCCCTTATGTCAAAAACACTCTGAAAGTATCTTTTTAAAATAAATGCACACCAACACCATACTGAAATATATTCTTCAGCCCTTGCAGGATTGAATAAAGAAAACACATAAGATATAAAACACATGCAAGAATTACCAAAACAATTTATATCCAATATAGACCCCTTTTATACAATAATTCCACATAAAAATAAAACACATGTTAATATAATGAAAAAGTACCTTTTTCACAAAAAAAATGATGAAAACTAAAAAATCATAAAATGCCTAAATTAAAATTAAACCTCAATGAAGAAATTGAAGAATCCTTACCCAGAAACCATGGAAACCCCATTTCCTTTTATGGAATTGATTAAAACAGGCCATGACAGAACCCATGTAATCCTAAATAATAAGATTAAATCAAAAGATAAACCCCAAACATATTAGGGTTTTGAAAAATGTTATAGGACAACGAAGAAACTGAAATGTATCTATAAATAAGGAGGAGGAGGACCATAAAACCATACCTAGACACATTAAAAACAATTTGTGAATAAATGGGGGATGAAAACAATGGACAGAGGAAGCTGGAGGGTAGTACGTTATGAATCAAAGGAGGGGCTTCAGTCGAGGGTGCGTTGTGCCACATGGATGTCGCATGGAGGATTAAACGGGGTGCTATCCTTGGATTTCACAAGAATAGGAAGGGGCACCAGCAAATGAGGGGCTACCTAGAGAGGAAGGGAAGCAGTTTGCGACACACAAGGGGGAGGAGAGAAATAATGGAGAGGGAAAGAAGAATGAATAAAGAAAAAAATAAAAAATGGAAAAAGAAAATAAAAAAATAATCCTAATAACATAATAATAATATTATTATTATTATAATTATTAATAAAATAATTATAATAATTTTAAAATTAATAATAATATTATCATTAATGTTATTATTAAATCATTTTACATTTATTTTCTTTTATATCATTTTGATATTATTTTAATAATTTTTTACACTTTAAGAAACCAAATGACGTCAATATAAATATAAATAATATAGACCGCAAGATATCAAGTCATGGTGTAAAATCTATAATTGTATATAATGCATACCATTATGTATCCATTTTGAGTAAATATTATAACATCTTTTTTGTACATGTGGACTACCACCTCCTCAAAGTGATTTGATATGTTCACACATTATATGAAATGTATTAAGGATGAGTTTAATTAAAAATATGTGACCTCAATGAACTATATATATTATATTAAGTACTTAAATAACTTTCTAGATATATAATATATTATCTTGTTTATTACCCTTTCCACACACTAAAATGTGATAACATCATTCATGGACGTCTGAACTACCAACTCCTCAACAAGATGTGATTCCTTTTACATCATAAAAATTATATATTTAATTATATATGAATAAATAACATTTTACTTATCTTATAATGGTAATAATGGAAACATATAATGTTACATACCTTCTTTCGTGATTTATCCTTGAAAAATGTGACCGTTAATCATATGTATAAATGAATGATTTTCTCCATGATTGTAACTTTTGATCGTTTTTCATAACCATATTTCATGATTGGTTTTAAAATTATAATTGATGTAGAAATTAGATAATTAATTAATATTTATAATTATTTAGATATTTATCAAATGTAACCTTTAACCATATTCAACCTACATATGTTGTTTTGGACACATTATCTAAATTTGGTCAAAACAATCGATGTAAACATAATTGTTTAAATAACTATATATATCATTGTAATAAGTGAAATTACTATATGAATTAACTATAAAATAGTTAAAAATGAACTAAATAATTAACATAATTGTTTTATTTAGTATGATATTGACACATGTGATAGGTCGGACACAAGGTAATGGACGTTCATCACACTTTTTACATCCGTGAGATAAATGAAATATTCAAAATTTACTTCTTTTCTATTGTGTATCTACTATCCATTTTTATATATTATAATATGAATCCTTTTATCTTCATGGTATTTAATATTTAATATTAAATTATTTCACCCAAATTGTTTTGACTTGAAAAATACAAAGTGGTAAAAGTTATATTTGCAATATAAACATTAAGTGATTGTTAACATTCTATTGAAATTATAAATTCCTTATTATATTTTTTATTTTATATTATATATACATAATCTCATGAAATCATTATTAATATTTCTTGAAACATGTCCCATTTTTATAACTCTTTTAAACTTTGACATTTATTTTATTTACTATGAAATTATTAGTAAATATGAATAATTTATTCAATATATTTTTTTTACGATTAGGCATATTTTTCATTAATTAAATCACGATTAGATATATGAGGAATCATTGAGACATGAAGGATATAGGTTGATTTCTATTTAATGTATTCTTTATGGGTTACCGGATAATACAACCCCCATGATAGATATGTAGTTTCACAATATGAATTAGTTTTCAAAAGTTTATTAGTTTAAACAATATTTAGAATAAAGTATAATGGTAAAGGTATCATATTTCTAGGAAACATGATGTCTGATAATTTAGAATTACCTCTATTTATAATTCATTTATTTTAATTATTCAAGATATTTTCTCTTTGACATATATATATGGATTCATTTTTATTATCTATTTATTGATTTAATAGAATGTGTTTTAGTTATATACCATGTCAAATTGAGCAATCATTTTCATATTATTTTCATGGCATGTGTGGTCGTTTTTTAACCACTCTATGATGACTAAGATCATTGTTTCAATAATTATTTATATATACGTAACAATTACTAATAATTTAATCTTACCTTTATTCTGTTATATTTCCCTTAGTTACGAATAATATATCTTTGATTGATTTTTCATGGATGTTGTTTATTAGAAGTTATATATTATGTTATATTTTATTTTCCCAATGTAAAATGGGAATTATTTATGTATCTTTTATGAAAAATTGATAAAATAATTGGTGGTTTGTGTTTAATATATTTTATCTACCAAAATGTTATCAATTAATGAACTGGATCCAAAATTCTGTGAGCGGTGTGATACAATTATTCAGTCCTTATTATTTTATTTTTATCAATATTTTCTAGAGTAAAACATTATTATAGAAAAAATAATTACCATGGATAATATTTATAATTTAAAAAAATAATGTAACCCTATGTAAAAAAAATTTATCCTCCAATTTATAATATATGATAAATATTTCAAAATTCAATTCATGTAATTGTATGATTAAAAATATAATTTAATAGAGATTAATAAATGTTTTTTTTCAATAAAATCATTTTAAAAATAAACTTTTATTATACTAAATTCATCTATAATATTAATTTCAATAAAAATATAATTTTATTACTATATTTATTAAGGAAAAAATTATATTTAAATACTAATATATTATTGGATTTTATTTTATAAGTTCTTTAAATGAATATATTCATTTCAATTATAATAATTATTTTACATTATTCATTGAGAATTCAAACATTTTAAAAAGTCACAAAACTTCACCACAAGATAGATTTTATATGATGATTTATAAAATTATGTTATTTTTCTCAAATAACGTTTAAATATTTTATATAAATTTATTATTATATTTTCTTACAAAGCACAATAAAGGCACTTTTTAGAGAAAAATTATTTTTAATAAACACAATGAATTTATTAAATTTGTGTACTTATTTCCTACGAAATAATAAATGACCATTCATTGATTAGGTCCTTTAGGAATATTTTATATTTTTTTAAATTATATTCATTCCCACAGATTCAATGAAATGGTTATAATGGTAATTGATAAATGATATTTTTTCAAGATTTTTTTAATCTTGTTGTTTCATATTTTACACACTATCAAATGCATTCATTTTTAAAACCAATGGATATTAAACTCTCACAGAATTAATTAATAGTTTCTACTAAATTATAATTTATTGTTAATTATCTATGGTTTTAAATTTTATAATACCTATGTCGAAAGTAATCATCCTATAAATTGTTAGTAAAACATTCTCTTGAAATTATGGAAAGGGAAATAAATAGGTCATCAAAATATATATATATATATATATATATGTTTTAAAATAGTAAAGAATTAGTTCTAAATGAATATATAGACATAGAATAAAATAATAGCATCCAAATAATAATGGACATTGACATATATCATGTATCATTTAAAAATTAATGATCATGAGTATAGAGACCCTCAGTTTTCTCACATTAAAATTCCATAATTTCAATGAAATATATAAAACATTACCCAAATGGATGCCCAAATAATGTATTAGATTAGTTCTTCTGGAATCATGGAAACATAAAAATGTTTACATAAGTGAGATAAACTATCTTCAACTAGGTTCATCATGACTTGAACCATTCTTATACACATAATCTATTATACATATCTTTATAACCTATGAAATAGAAAAGTAAAAAGGGGTGATATCAGATGATTAATAAAGAATAAAATGGATATATGAAATAATTAAACATTATTATAAGGGTATAAGAACATGATAATGGAATTGGAAGAACATATGTTTCATATCAGAGATCATAAACATGAACCATGGTAGAAATATTAGATGTTCATAAGATATAAAATAATAGAACTAGCCATGAAATCATAACATAGGAATAAGATATTGAATTTTGTAAGACACATAAACATGTAATATAATTCTTTAATGTAAAGATAAATTTCTGAAACATTTCATGAATCTTTATGGAGACTACACCAGTAGGGTGAGACACACCTCCATCCTCATTTGTAGTCCTTTCCTTATTAGGGAAAAGGTTTCCCTGCCATCCTAATGTAGATCCAGTTTCCTAATCTTACCATTGTGGATTAGGTTTCCCCATATTCTAATATTGGATCATGTTTCCCCATATTCTCATAATAGATTAGGTTTCCCTATCTTCTGATAGTGTATCAGGTTTTCCCATATTCCCATAGCTGATTGGGTTTCCCTATATTCCTATACTCGATCATATTTCCACACTATCCCATAGAGGGTCAGGCTTCCCCATATTTTCGTAGTGGATCAAAAGCATTGACATAATCCCATCATGATCTCATGAGGTATAAATATTTACCCAACACATTTGATAGAGATATAGGTCCCAGCCATCTCATAATGAAATTAGTGTTGCGTGTTCCATTAATTCATAAACAATCATATCATATCCCAATAAATCAAATGGGTATCAAAACATGTAGTCATATCTTAACCTATTAGAATAGAAATTTTTTATAATCTTTTCATAAAATCATTACCTATAAGGAAGTGTGTTTTAGAAGAACATAACCAATTAAAGAGAAATAGTTTTCAAAAAAATCATGACTTTCATACAAAAAACATTCACAGAGAGAATATGACTGGAACCCTTGGCCCCTAACACCCCAAAAGGAATGGATAACACCCATAGATGTTATCATATAAGGAAACTTATTTGGGAATATCTTTTAAAAACATTTATATATAAGAATATCCTTTTTCATTGAGAAAACAATTTGTAAAGCATAAAACATTTTTGAAAACGTTTTTCATTGAAAATAGCTTTGAAAACATATAAAATAAGCTTGGAAACCATGAATAATTTTAAAAATACATTTTCAGTGAAAAAAATTGAAAATATTATCTTTTAGATTATTTTTTGAAGGGATTTATGAATCCATTTTGGAAATGATTTTTGAAAAAACGGGTTTTAAAAATCTTGTATCTGTCTCAAATAAAGAAAATTGAGACGAGACAACATTACCAAATTGGTATCTTTTGCAACATAAAAACAATGAATAAGAGATAAGAAAGAAGGATATGTGAATACCATTAAATTTATGTATAATAATAATATGATAAATTCATGGAAATTATATGAACCGCACAAAATATATTAATGGTGAATAATGCGTAAGTCCCACATAAAAAAAATTGAGACAAGAAACCCCCTAAATTATGTGTTGATTCTCATAGTACTTATTCAAATATACTATATAATTAATAAAAGTTTTCTATAAATATATAACTAAACAGTATTATTATACATAATAACATATATAATTTATGTTGCACACTTTATTAACACATCCATGATAAGGTCACGTTTTAGGTAATATCTACTTTATTTTTTTTACTTGTGTTTTAATTCGTTATATTTTTATTCATACTTATATAATGATTTACATAGTGTAATAAATTATATAAATATCATTTCTAATCAGCATATATTTATTTATTTTAATATATTAAATATATAACTAAAAATTAAATACACTATATATAGAGATTGTAGGTCGTATGCACACATGAACATTATGTTCGATTTATTATTGAATTGAAATAAAGAATGTAAATGAGATACATGTATATACATCTATATACTAAATATAGTATAATTATTATTTTTTATATATCATATGTGTTTACTAAACCAATATCAAACACATACCATGTTGTTTTTGAACTAATCACATCGCTTTGAGGAGGCGGTAGTCCACACTTCCCCAAATGAAATTATCACATTTAATTAACATGGAAATTGTGAAGGTATGTGTTATATAATATATAAATAAGAATAAATACATAATAAATATCATATATATCATATAAAAATAGATATTCTATCATAAATTCCAATAATTATAGGTGGTAATAGGAAAATAGACAACGTTGTTTTGTGAGGCAGTAGTTCCATATTCACAAGAATAGTAACTTCTTTGCCCAACAGATAGATATGTGTGTAATTATAGGTAAAAAAATTATACATAAAACATATAAATATGTTTAGAATAATTATTTTAATATATAAATATGTAAAATGAATACATGAGGGTTTTATATTTAAAACAAAACAAAATATCTTGAGGTAGGATGTTGCATCGTCATTTTGAAAATCCACTTGGTTTTCAACAAATAGATTCCTTGGATTGATTTATAAACAAAGTTATGATTACTGGATTAATTAAATAATCTCATCAGGATATATAGTTGGGTTTTTCTTAGAAAAAAGGTCATTATAGGTGTATGTATTATGGGGAGAGGAGGCCTTTTATAAACGGGGAATGGACATATTGGATATTCATCAAAATGATTTATGATACCCTTACTTCACATATCCCCAGGGGTTAAAAATTATAATTATTTATAATTTGAGTTGTCATTGATGAACTATTTACATTTAATGGATTTTTTGAAAGTGTTTATGTCATTTTGGGACTTATGTTTATGGTTTAGTCCCTTGTTAAGGTAATTTTTTTGTTCATCACTGTAAGCTATTTTAATCACATTCTTTAATATTTGTGGTCAAAAATTTGTTCAATTTCTTAGAAAATATAAATTATTATAATTAAAAACATGGAATCAATTTTTTGGAATTCTAATCACATAAGTGTAAGAAATTAATTTTGATTCAATCTCATAGATGGGTTGTGATAGTGAGTTTTTTTTTAAAAAATGTTTAAATTTTTGGACTGTTTTGATATTGAATTTCAATGTATTTTTTTAAATGACCCAAATTTGGAAAAATTGTGTAATTATAATCTCATTAAACAAGAAAAATAAATTAAAATATAATTAAAATAAAATAATAAATTATAAAAAACAATTTTGAAATAAAATCATGTATTTTTCACTATTTATCAAATAATAATTCTTTTTTAGAAAAATATCATAAAATAAACCATATATAATTTTGAAATTATTAATTGAAAAGTTTTATTTTTATTATATTATTCAATTTCAAAAATTTCCTAAGATTAGTTTTTTTATTATTCAATAAAGGATATAAAAAAAGTTCTTTTAATAATTTCTTATTTTCAAACATATAAAGACATTACTAAAACAATTTTTCTTATTATCAATATTATTTACAAATATAAAACCATTATAAATATTATATGAAAAATACTTTGTAATATTCATATTACAATGTCTAATGGATGTATTATAACTATATTATTTAATAAATTATAAGATAAATTTTTTTTCTTAGACTCTCTTTGTTGTGTGTATCAGAAGCTAGATTAGGGTTGCATGTAATTCAAGAGTATATTTTCATAGTGTATAAATAAATTTTTACATAGTTTAGAATTAAATTAAATACCTAAAAAACTAACTTATTAAAAAAAACTCATTAAAAATTGAGGTGTTACATTATACCACCCTTAAAAAGAATTTTAACCATGAAATTTAGCATTATGATAAACAAAGAAGGATAATTATGCTTCATTATATCCTCTTGTTCCTAAACATAAGCCCATAATTGTTGATTTATCCACACTACCATTACCAAGTGAGTAATATTTCTTCATATAACACTCTCTATATGATCAATATTTAAACTGGTTTATCCTCATAAGAGCTATTATGCTCTATTATCATGAATTATGAGTTCAGTACATGTGATTAATCAGGTGTGATCATACTTAAAAGAGCTATATAGAACATATAATTGACTTGAAACAGATTTTATGAAGTTCCAAGTGATAGGATATCATTATGATATGATCTAGAATCTCAATTGGACTGATATACCTATGGATTAGTTGCCCTTTTTCCTGAACCTCATAACCTTCTTCCATAAAGAAATTTATAGAGACAACATCTCCCCAACATCAAATTATAGGTCACTAAAATGGTTATTTATAAAATATTTCATTTAAAATTGAGGATCCTTGATATTCTACCTAATTTTTCTAACCATCTCTGCCATTTTGATCAACTATCTCAGTTCCCAATATATTTCTTTCTCCGACATCATCAAAACAAGTTGGAGCTTTACAATTCTTATATTAGTGGGATAAATAAGAATCCATCTTAATGCATGAGTGAAATTTATTATTTTAAGATATCTCAACTAGAGTAATGTGTTAATCCCAACCAACTTTGAAATCCAATGAAAATTTTGTCAATATATCCTCTAGGGTTTGAATTGTTCTATTAGACTGACTATCCATATTATGATTATATGTAGTGATGAATCGCAATTTTGTAACAAGTTCTTGCTAAAGAATTTCCCAAAACATGGAGGAAAAACACATATCCTAATCATATACAATGGAAATTGGTACTCCATGAATCATTACAAATCCATTAATGGATCTCATGGATAGGTTATCTATAGAGAAGTATTCTATAATAGAATTTACGTGCATTGACTTAGTAAGGATATTAAATAACACCCATATAGAATTAATCTATGGAGAGGTTTCTGGGAGACCATTATAAAAATATATAGTGATAATCTCCCATTTCCATTATAGTATGGGTAATGGATGCAAAAACCCCTTAGAATTTTGTATTTGTGCGTTAACATTCTGGTATACCAAGCACTGACATACAAAATATGTGATATCTCTCTTCATGTCTTCCAACTGTAATTATTCTTTCAATTATCTATACATCTTCATCCATCCAAGATGAATAGATAATGAAGAACAGTAATATTACTCAATTTTCTCCTTCTTAAAATATTATATTATAAGAACACATATATGGTTTCTAAACCTTTTCATTTCATCCCGATCAAAGATATACTCATGAATATTCCATCTTTCATTTGTAGCTCAAAATATTCTTTACAATACTCGTTAACATTTACATGGATAGGGGGTTTAACAATCAATTTATCAAGATATTATTTTTCCCCTTTCCATTAGGATTAGTACATCTAGAATTTTCAATTACAGAAATATTGGATATTTTTTTATACTCATCATAGATAAGCTAGAATGATCCTTTAAACCAAAATCATAAGGCAACATATTCATTTTCCCAGGGTGGTAATATATTGAGTAGTAATTATATTTTATCAACTATAACCATCTTATATTGTTCATGTTCAACTCATTTTGTGTGAATAAATATTTTAGACATTTATTATCAATATATATATATAACTTTTCACTATAAATATAATACCTCTATATAATTAATGAAAAAATTACTAATGTTTGATCAAATTCAATATTTGGGTAATTTTTCTCAGGGAACATAAACTTTTGAGTGGTATAAGTGATAACCTTTTTATTATTCAAAAAAAACGTCCCAACACCTTCTTAGATTCATCAGTGAAAATTTCCAATTATTCTCTATTATAGTGTAATTTATGAACATGTTCACTAATTATCCTTATCTTTTGTTCACAAAGTTTTTTCTCAAATTCATCTTTTTGAAGAACTTATCACCCGTCCATGTTAACATGGTCAGAGAATTCTATAGTCATGATGAATTCTCCATAAAAAATGGAAAATATCTAGATAAAAAAAATAAAACATGAGATACCAGTCATTATGGTTGGTATGTTCTAACGATCAATAGCCTCCATTATTGGTGGATATATTACTATACCATCTCCTGATATTATGTGACCACAAAAATGAAAACTTTTACACAAAAAAAGCACAATTTTAAAAATTTTCTTACATTTTCTATTTTCTGAGCGCCATTAGTACAGTAATTGTAATGTCTTTGATGTCTTACATGATCTTTCAATAGAAAAGAATATTATCTATAAAAAATATGAAAATTTTAATGAGGTAATCTATAAAGACTCTATTAAACAAATATAAGAAGGTATTAGTGGAATTAGTAAGACCAAGATGCATTAAAATATATTCATAGTGTCTATAACTAGTAGTGAATTTTGTATTGGGTATATCCTCTATATTGACCCTAAATTGATGATATCAATACGAAGGTCAATCATGGATAATTATTGAGATCTATGTAAATGATCCAATAGGTCAACAATATTGGGAAAGGGATACTTGTTCTTGATCGTGATCTTGTTTAAATAATGATAATCAATGCAGAGTTACATTGATCAATCATTTTTATTCATGAAGATAACATGTGCACCCAAAGGGGACAAACATATATGAATAAATTGTAACACCCCGACCCCTATAGACTAGAGTCGGTGCATTACTTGTTATTTTGTCATTGTTAGAAGGAATAAAAAAACCCAAAGGAAAAATCATATTATTAGTGTTGAAGAAATTGGATACATATATGTAACTCAAATTACATTGGAAATGGTTACAAAATACAAAACATAAAAAAAACAAAAAATTATATCCATAGAGACTCAATAAATGATCTCCCCTTAATCACATATTTAAGGAAAACAATTGAAAGGGGTGAGCTCAAATGTTTTGTAGGTGTTACAAATAGTGGAATAATGAATCAATAATAACTGAATCATAAACAATTTTTCATATAAATATGCCATGATGTATAAATGAAAACTCACAGCATTAATAAACTGAAAATGAAACTGCATTCAAAGATTTTTTTCATAGTGAATATATCATGGATGGTAATAACTGATAATTAATAAATATAATGCTTTCTAATTGGATGTCATGTACATTGAACATGATATCATAATACCATTAAAACAGTTTAGTTATGTGGGTAGAAACCCGTCTGTTTTTTGGAAACAAAGTTAAAGGATTTGTCACAAACTGATTTTTCTAATGAGACCTGTCGACGCATTGATGGGCTATAGAAGGCCCCAACCACCACTTAAAATCAAAATATTTCTTTAAAAATTGATTTAATACAATATCAATATTCCTTTTCTATATCTATATATATTATATAATACTGATTCCTCAATATTTCCATAGTTAAAATAAATTTCCAATTATACACCGTATGTAAAATGGTATACAATTTAGATAATAAACATACCCATGATATGAGATTATGGATATTTAATTTAAATATAATTTCAAATTAAATGTGATCTCAAATGGGCTGTAGGTACACCACATAATGATTATGATGTTCATAATACAAAGTTTGTCACAACAAAATGGTAGTTGAGACAAGTCCCTTACCACAATCTAATCGGTCGAATCATATGAACAGAACATAATTCCCATAAAATTAATCATTGAATACCATTAATATAAATAGAATCATGTTATTATATATCTAATGGAATTATACATATACCAACTACAAAAAATAAGTGCTGAAAAATTGAAATCTCACAGAATTAAAAGTGATATGAGAAACCCCATACCTTATGCTCGAGTACATTCACCATTTGTTTTATTGACCTGAATAATAAAATTTATATTCAATAATTTATAATTACCGAACCTTATAGACATTTAATTGGTTTATTATAACCTTATCAGGTTTATTCATGGCCTTTTTTATGGGTTTAAGAGGTTTAATTGTTTTGTTTTCGAAGCATTTTCTTCCTTGGTTTTCATGATTCATTTATATCCATTCATGAATGGAAGTTCATTTGAAATATGGTTAAACATCCAGAATTGTTAATATATATTATTAGTGAAATTAAATACATATAAATGATCTTATAATTATTGTAGGTTATATACTTGAGGATGAATCATTAGTTAAAAGTTATTAATAAATTATAGGATTTTACATTATAGTTTTGTGTACAATGAAATTATTTTGTATTATTATTCCATATTATGAGTGTGTAGGTATTATAGAACCTTAATGAGATTAAATACATATATTATGATATGGTTCAACAATAATTTTTTTATCAAGACCAGAATTTAATATGGTATCAAAAATTGAGACCTCATTGTCCGTGAATGTGATAAATTAACAAATCTCAGATGGTGTTTTTATTTTTAGTTTAAGAGGAAGGGGAAAGAGAGGTGATGATGAAATATTACATTAGAATAATATAATTCCAGTTAATTTACGTTACATAAATTATCATAGCATTTGTATGAGGGAAGATGGGGAAATAAGTATAAAGTAAAGGAACTCAAAATAAGAGAAAAATTGAGAAATCTCTTACGTAAATTCGGCAGCCTAATGACGTCACTTAAAATTTAATAAAATAGTTTTATGAGAGAAATGGGGTATCTAATCACCCAATCACAATATGGGTAGTATGGGGAATATAGAATGAAATATCCCCACATAATCTAACTGAAAATAAAAGATAAAACATAAAATGAAATATTTAAGAAAATATAATGGTGGTTGAAATTTTTACCTTGTAGTGTAACTCCTAAAACATGAAGAATGGGAACTTGGGGGTTTTAGGACACCTTTATAGGACTACTAGGGAGGTAATACAACCTGATATTCTAAGATAATGATTTTTTATGGCAACAAAAATTTAGAACCCTTCTTCCTTGAATGTGATAAATTAACACATCTCTGATTGTGTTATTATTTTTAGTATTAGCGGAGTGTGAAAGAGAGATGAAACTGAAATATTCCATTAGAATAATATAATTATACTTAATTAAAGGTACTATAATTGTCATATAATTTTAATTAGGGGATATTAAGAAAAATTTATAAAAGAAAGGAACTCAAAATAAGAGAAAAATTGATAATTTTGTTACAAAAATTTGGCAGCCTAACGACGTTAGTTAAAATTTAATAAAATAGTTTGATGAGTAAAAGGGGGTATCTCATCACTCATAAATAATTTTGGAATTAAGGGTAATATGTAATAAAATACACCCACATAATCTAATTGAAAATAAAAGAGAAAACATAAAATGAAATCTTTAAGAAAAGAGAAGGGTGGTTGATTCTTTTACGTTGTAGATTAACTCCCAAAACATGATGGTTGGGACCTTGGGGTTTTAGGACACCTTGAGAGTAATCCTAAAAAGGTAATAACATCATATATTTTCAGATAATGCGTTTTTAATGAAATAAAATGAAGGGGGTTAGTGGGTATTTATAGTAATTAAGAGGGAGTTTTTAATTAATCAAAAGGGACACCTCATTCGTGGTTTTTGCTAAACCATGGGCTTTCCCATGGTATTTACCCATGGTATTTTCAACATGGGACACATCATGTCATAAGTGACTGTAAAAAAGTATACCAGAATTTTATATTTAATTATTACATCATTATGAGGTCATTACACTACCGAAAACTCAAAACTGTATTTTTACTATTCAGGAAAAATTCATGTATTTTATAAAAATCCTAAAAATTTACCCTAACCATTTTTCGATGTGTAAAATTAAAAAATTAACTCCATTTTTATAAAATAATTTTCTATTTATTTATAATTTAATTTTTAAATAAAATTCTATTTAATTAAAAAAATAAAATTTTTAAATATATAATTTGTTCTATATCACATTGAAAGATTAATTAAGATCTAATTTTATTATTACCTTAAGAAAATAAATTATTATCATTATTTAATATTTATAAGGGTCATATTACAATTCATATTTCTATTCATAGGGGTATATTACTATTCATCAAAAAATAAATATGGTTCTATCAGACTCTAAAGGACTTACTGGTCACAACTCAAGATGACTGTATTTCGAAATTCCAAACATAGAAGTGGAGAATTTATTTTTAATGGCTATGCTTAGACTATCTCTTAAATAAACAAATGTTGTTTTGAAGGAACACTATGATTTATTAAATATGGTCTATGAATAGAATTTATTTAAGATAAGCATACCATAAAATCTTTGGGGTGTTATATTTATAACTTATCACGTTTTTTAGAGTTTATTGTTCAATTATTTGAACTCAATTGGGGATATTATATAGGGAGTATTTGAAATTGGTGTGAAAATAAGAATGAATCCTTTGGAGAAATCTATTTCAATTTTTGATAGGTGTTTGGGAAAATATTCAAGGAACCCATATTCATTTCTTAAAAACTAGGCATATCATTAATGTTAATTTTTTCCACAACCATTTGAGATAAAAATTATTTTTAAATGGGAATTAAGACCCACATAATGGATGTAATATCCATTGGATTTTCACAATTAACATCACATTTATTGATTCTAATATGATTGTTTATAATATCAAATTATGTTCTCATTAAAAGAAAATTGATGAGGGATTTATACAGGTAAATAAATTCTAGGTATAATATGTGAACAACTTTAAACAAAGAAATAATGAAAGGATTTATAAGAAATACATTTTGATAAACATTAACCATAGAGGAATCATAGAGTTGAGATAAAATAATTATACCATTAAGGGGTCCAACTACTAGTTCCATATCTAATAATTTTGGATATATGTTATTTTACATAGAAAATACTTTAATAATGAAAGTGTGGGTAGGTCCAGAATCAAATAAGACATTATTTGATCTAGATTGGATGGAAAGTGGACCATTAATATCATGATTATCATACCCCTCATCAAAAATAGTGGTCACATAATATTTACACTTTTTCCTTGAATTAGGAGGATTCTAATTTCAATCATCATCACCAACCCTTATGTTAGAGAACTGGTTATATAATTCTCATACTACTAACTCATTAATTACATATGTGTGAGAGGTGAATTCTATGTATATCTTCGTAAATTTTCATAATTTAAAACTTATTCCCATCCATGCATTAATCAGTTTTTTAATGGAATTCTGTTCCACACATAAAATATTTATTAGACCCTGTATAAAAATTCCATCCATACTTCCATCCACACATAGTGAATAATGGAAGGCTCATCTTATCTCTTTTTGGTTTTTGATTTTCCTTCGAACTTCAAATTCTTTTTCATAAAAAAACCATGAGATTGATACAAAACTCCAACCACTATTTTGACATTGATTACTCAATGAAAAACATCATCATAGATACTAATGTCTCCAATATCCAACGCCCTTATTAGACTTGGATTTAATCCATTTAAGAACATCTAACCATTACATTCCAGTTGTATGATAATACTAAAAATAATACTTCGCATGTCTTGTGAAATTTTCATTGTAGGTACTGATAGATTCTTCATCATTTTTCGTCAGCATAAGAAAATATTTTTATAGAGAACAAAAGGAACATAATTATTAAAGAATAATATATTTAACTCTTTCCAATTTGTGAATTCTATTTCCTCTTTGTTTCTTTTATTATTTATTAGAGTCCACCACTAGTCTTATTTATATTCTAATAGATAACCATATAGAATGATTTTTTCATGATATGATCACTAGGGAATGTATAATATCTTTTTATGATGTAATTATATAGTGTTCATAAACACGTGGATCAGAGGATCTACTAAAAGAAGGTGGAAGTTTCTTTATGAAGGACTCAACATAATGTTGCACTCATTTTCTCGTTTGTAAGCTCATTATGATTTAAATCATGAGAATGGTTTTTGAGTACAGAAAAAAAGTTTTCATTCAAAATCCAATAGAACCAATATATTTTAGAGAATAGTTATTGAATTGTCCATCGTAGTCACAATTAATGTTGTCCCTTTAGGTTACATCCATTGAATAAAACCAACAAGTATATAGTAAGAAATAGTTTTCATAGTGTGAAACCACATAATCAGGAAAACCCACTTACATGTTTTCTAAATTATGAGACCTTTCATAATTTATGACACTCTAGGTTTTCCATAGGTCATTCATAGAAAACTAATTTTTAATACTACATTATGGCTTGTGAAGAGTTTGTGAATTACCAAATATTATCACCTAGAGGTCTCAAATCATGATCACAATAAGTCTCATTTTTCTATACTAGGTTATTCTTGATTTGGGTCCAATGAACCATGGTAGATTTATTACTCCTTGGTATATAATTTCTAAAACCATATCGACTTATTTTATCAAAACAGATATTCATTTCAGGGAAATAAATCATTGAATCAGTTACAAAAACTCAAGGAAAATTTAATATAATTTTAATTATACAAACAATTATCCTTAAAAAATTCATTGAAGTTTTCTATATGTTTTTCTCATTCTAGTTTTCTATGGTTAACTAAAAATTTTCTATGATAATAACTATATTAACCCTCCCTTTTCATGCATTGTCATTACCTATTTTTTTTTCCAAATACATAAAACATTACAAAAACTATCTTACAATGACCATATTAATTTTGTTCCATCAGAAACATGGAAACATAAACACTGGTGCATAAGTGAGCTACATTATCCTAAACTAGGTTTTTCAAAACTATAACACATATTAGACACATCATAAAATATAAATATCTTCATAACCTAGGGAATGGAAATATAAAAATGGGTGATCTAAAAACCTTTTTAAGGGTAAGTAGGGAGATATATAAGAATAAAACATGAGAATGATGGTATGAGAATGTGATCATGACATTAGAATATCATACGCTTAGTATTAATCATCATATTCATGAATCATGGAACAAATATTGGTATTTCATAAGACATGTATTAAGAGTATATTCCCTGAAATCATAACATATGAATAAAAAATTTAATCACGGAAAACAGATAATCATGTAATATCAGTCCCTATATATCAATGTATGTTTGAAAAACATAAAAAGGGAATTTCAAGGAAACTAAACATACTATGCGGGACACACCACCATCACTAGTCATAGTACATACCTTGTAATGGATCGGTTTTCACCACCATCCCATAGTTGATCGGGTTTCCCAATATTCTCATAGTATATCAGGTTTCCCTATCTCCCCATAGGGGATCGAGTTTCCCCAGTTTCCCATAGAAGTTTGGGTTTACCCATATTCCCATAGTGGTTCATGCCTACTGACATGAATCACATTATTACCTTAGGAGATATAAATCACTACCCAATTTATTAGAGGAAGATATAGGTTCCATCGATCTCAAAATGAAATCATATATACCTATACAACAAAATAGTAGGTGATAATAAAAAAACCCATTAAATGAAATGGGTTTCATAAAAGTGGAATAAAATATTAACATATGGAAACGGAAAGGCATTATAATAAATTTATCAAATCTTAACCCATACAAGAAGAGAATTTCATAAGATTATAACTAATGAATGGGAACCATGTTTCATAAAAATCATTCCCTCAAAACATAAACTATGCAGAAAAAGATTATGAATTAATCAAGGAATTATTTACCCATAAATGCTTGTGTAACATCAATTGATGTTATCATTTAAGGAAAATAATCTGGGGATATATTTAAAAAAAATTTCCTAAGGAGAATTTCTTATCTTGTTTAATTTTTTTAAAACATAATACTTTTTCAAAAACAATTTTCTGTGAAAGTAAATTTGAAAACCTATATAAACGGAGATTGGAAAAAATAAATAATTTTAAAATCCATATTCCATGAAAATGAGATTAATATATAGTCTTTAAAAACTTGTTTTTTAAACACGTGGTATTAGAAATTCATTCCATTTGTCTCATTGAAGAAAAATGGAGAGAAAACTACATTAATGATTTGGTTACTTTTGATTCATAAAACCCATAAAATACAAATCATCTAATTGATATGTAAATAATAATAAATTTAATAATAATTACATTACAATAAATCATGGTATGTATATACACCACATAAATGAAATGAGTGGTCAATGAAGAATAAGTCTCATAGAAATAAAAGTGGGATGAGAAAAACCATACCTTATCGCTTGAATATAATAAAAATCATTCAATCCTCATGTATAGTACATAGATATTTATTATAAATATGAAAAAAATATTCTTACATATAATACCATATATTTCTTTAAATTTACTTCATTAATTACACTTACATGTTAAACACAAGTCTTAGATAATATCTGATTTTCCATTCACATGTGTCTTAATTATTTATTTTTTTTCTCATACATATATAATGTTTTAAATAATATAAAAAATGATATAAATATCACGTATATTCAGTATATATGTATTTATAATAGTATATGAATGATATAAATAGGAAATTAAATAAACATTTCATGGAGAGGGATGGTATACGTACACATGAATGTTGTTCCTATTTTTGTATCATTTTGAAAGTGGGAAATTAAATGACACACACATATATATATTAATTCAATTATAATTATTAGTCATATATATCATATACCTTTATTAAACCCATGCTTAATAAATTCTATGCATAGTGTGAATGGAGAACATCTCCTTAAGGAGGTAGTAGTCCACACTTCCGAAAACTATATTATTATATTGAAAAAAATTGAATTATTGAAAGAATGTGTTATAGAATAATTCTAGAGACACAAATACATCATTAAAATCATATATTTCATATAGAAATATAGTTCCCATCATAATGGATAACCATTGTAGGTGGTAGATGTAAAGTAAACAACATTATTTCATGTGGAGGTTGTTTTCCGTACACAAGAACCGTATATACCTGACCCATTAGATGGTTGTTTGTGTAACTATTTGAAAAACCTTTAGAATAAAAAATATAATTATTTTTAAGATAATGAAGTTATTATATTATCATGGAATATTAAGATCATATGTTTTTTATAACATCCCAGTTAATTAAAGAATAACTATTTTCATATTTATTAATATTTTTTAATTAAAGATTAATTTACTATTAAAGGGATTTTATTTATGATAGCGTACACAACATGCAACAATGGGTTTCTCCAAAATCATACATTTCACACACGACTAAGTTATAACAAAAAAAATATATTATAAATACTATTAGTCTAAGTTGTATTTATTTCGTAGCCATTAGAATGGTAGAAATGAATTATATTATGTAAATTATAATTATATGGTATAAACAAGTTTATTTAATGATTCATTGGTAATAAAATTAATTATAAATGTAAATAAAAAACATTTGAATATAAAGGACGTGTTTCTATGAAATAATATTTAAGTACAAATAATAGTGTTTATCAAATAATAAAATAACTTTTTTGGATTATATTATTAAATTATAAATTCAATATAATGTTTAAAATTAATCCTATGTATTTTTTATTCATGATATAAAGAAATAAAATTTTATGGATAAAATGAGTGTTTTTCAAAAAATATCATTTAAATGACTTTTACTGGAAAAAACATTTTAAATATGGGTTTAGATATATTTATAGGTTCTATTTGAAAAAATAAACATCTTCTTTGGATGTGGGAAATCAGAATTCTCTTTGGTTGAATTTTGGTATTTTAATTATCAAATTTGATTTTCATGAATAGTGAAAAACACTGCATTTTAACTCAAAAGTGTTTATTCATGTAATTTATTTTTATAGTTAGATTATGATAGTATTTATTTTTAATGTGTAATTAGATTAAGTTTTTATCATTTAATCAATTGTTGTTCAATGAAAACAATTTTATATTGATATTGAATAGAAAAACTATGTAAACTTTTGAATGTTTTACTTAAAAACTCATTTTCTCATTCTGAAAAAGGGATTAATTTAAAATTTAAATTTTCCACATATGTGGATTTAATATTCAAAAACTTATATACATGGATGCAATAAGTATGAAAAATTTTGGCCGATAGGATCAAAATAATTTTTTAGTGAATAATAACTTTAATATTTTATCTACCACAGTTAAAGGGTGAATCTGGTAAATAAGGGTAAACAAATTTTATAATAATATTAAAATACCCTAACACGTTTTCTAAATTTATTTGATGAGTTATTTAAATCCAATAATATACATAGGATGACATTTTGGCCATTGGAAGTTACTTTGGTGTGATAATGACATTAATAACGTTTTATTTAATGTAAAAATAAAAATATCATAAACATGTCTCTTATTAACAAAAATTTTTAATCTATTGTTATATATGTGATATATTTTACTATAAATGGGAATTATAAATATGAAAAAATTACCTTCATCATGGTAATTTATTTACTTTTTTTAGTAAATAAATAACTAACTTTATTTATGACACAATTATGAAACAATAATTGATTTATTAAAGGAAAAATCAAACATATGATACGAATAATATTAAAATAAATATAGTTTAAATATTTTATTCTCTAGAAGAATTTTATAGGTGACCATGAAATTTTATAAGTCTGGTAAATTTTTTTTTTGAAGTTATCTCTCTATTTTTATTTTATTTAAATTCAATAAAATGTATAGTGTCCAAATTGAAATAATTGTTATTTTATAAAAATAAAAATTTATTAAATTATTTAAAATTAATAAAAATATTTTAAATTTACAAAGTTGATATAATAAAGCCTAAAATTTTATAATGTTTCCAATTATAGATAATTCACTACTTATAAGTAATATTTACAATCTCTTAATATTTAAAACATTATTACAATAATTAAAATTAAAAGATAAAAATTAAGGGTAAAGCAGAAATATAAGGTTTATAATAAACTCATTACATGTTTACAAATTATTTTATGAGATTATTTCAATCTATAATCATCTTGTATTCTTTATAACACAATTTTTAGTAATTTAGATTAAATAAAGTAATTTATATTAATTTAATATGGTAAGAGTTTCCCATGGTACCCCTCCCCTATCCTATAAAAAGTAACCCAAAATTATATAATAAATACACTTCATGATCTATTTGGATCAAAAAATATCTTCTTATACCCCTTCTTATATTCCCTACCAACATTCTTGAGGCCTTAGATTAGGCATTATTCCCTTTTAGAGGTGTTAAGGTGTTCTTCAATGGTGATTAACTGAAGAAGAGACCTCATTTTTTAAAGTGTTACTATATTTTTTATTCTTCCATTTCATTTAAATATACATCATCAATAATGAAATGAAAAATTAGTATTATCAATATAATGGGATTTTATTTTTTTAATATCATCACATAAATCCTTCTCCAATTTCATCAAATGGGAAATGAATATTTCGTTCATGTGTAAGGTGGACTACCTTCTAACCAACCAATATAGTTTGATTTTCATTACTGTATATCAAGACTAGATATAATGATAAAATAAATTCTTATATAGGTTATTAATGAAAAATTTATCACTTTAATATAATAATATTTCATTAATGTTCTTACTTTCCATACACAGATAAATGATAACGTCGTTCATGCGTTTGAGTGAATTATCACCTCCACGAAGCGATGTGAATCATTTTATCCATTCCATCTAATGTATAATATATATAAATATATTTAACTTATTAATATGAATTTAATAATATTTTACTAATTCTTGAAATTTAAAACAATAATTAACCTTTTTTCCCTAATGATCAATGAAAAATGAGAAACGTTACTCATACATACATACAACCTACCGTCTCTATGAATATAATGTTGTTCATTTTTCATATCATAAACTAATGGTTTAATATAGAATTATAATTATGTGTAAAATTTATTATTATTTCATGAATATTATTCTGTAGATAATTATCTTATGGACATATGGACAATTTATATCATAACAAGTCCATTTTTGACTCACGTACCGAATATTAACAAAACTTCTGATATGAACTAAAATATTTATATATTTTTTATAACATGATATTAAGTTATATGAAATAAATAATAAACTTGATAATTATTATACAGAAAATATAAATTAACCAATGTTTATTTTTCATGAATATAATGATTTTATGTGATGAGTTGGAATCAATGTAAGGGACTTTGTCTCAATCTTCATTCACTGAGGCATATTTTGAAAGTAGACACCACCTTGTTTAATAAATTTTTTAATTAAACCATTTGAATTGTATTTTCATTAAAATTATCTTAAAAGTAATAATTCTATATGATGTGTTCTATTATAAGACAAAAGGAATTTTTTTAACATACGCGATGACAATGGCATTTCTCCCATCATTACCATTATTTGGTATTTGGCTTCCACTACAAGATGTAATGTTTTTAAAAGGATTATAAATACCAAATTACATTTTAATGTATTTTGGAGTTGAAAATGGTTTTGAAATGGGATATATTATTTAAATATCTTGAAATTATATTCGTGATTATAATGTGGAAATGTAAATTTTCTTTTATGCTTGTTAATGTGTTATAATTATATTAGAGTTCATGGGAATTGATATTTATACAAGTGGTTCTATTAAAAACTTATGGAAATTGAGCCTCTAATATCTATCCAATGAATTAATTAAATATAAGGAGTTAAATGATAAGGTTTGTTGAAAGATATTTAGGGAATATACTATGATGGGTATTCCAAATATAGCCATGAAGGTTACCCCCTATATAGTCGTGAAAGATACAATGTAAGTAAGATATGGATTCCACAAGTTTCCTTTTATGATTTATTATTTCTATGAGTTTCTAAGGAATACTATGAATTCACTATTTTTGTTAAATAGCTTATGTTATATGGGTGAAGTGTATGATTTCATGGGTTTATAAGTATTCATTGTATAACGTTTTATTTCCTTATTTTATATTCCCTTATAGATATTTTTGTGCTCATAACTAGTTTTTGAAATGTTTTTCATAGGATATCAGGATGGGTAAAATAATTTAATAAGTCAAGATGAATGTTATGAAAAAATTTATCAAGAAAGAGATATCATTTTTAATATTAAATAGTTTCATTTTGTGAAAAATCTATGGTGTGTAGAAGTGTATACCTTATAATACACGAGATTTTCTGTTATAGTTATGGAGTAATTCTAATAAACAATAATCCTTAAAATATAATTAAAGTGAATTATTTATTTTACTCTAGATTATGTAATTATTATGTTCAGTTCTTTATAGTTGTATAATGAAAATATATGAAAAGAGATTCAAGAAGGATCTTACCTATTCATTATATAACTCCTTTTGGTTTCTACCAAAGGGATTATTTTGATTTATTTATATCCAATGTAGGGATTCCAAGTTAAATATATAGATAATGGAAGGAAATTTTATGATGTTATTTTTCTATCTAGAATGGATTGAGAGGTGTAAATAGAGGGGGAGGTTATGAGGCCTTTTATATGTGGGGAAATCACACATTGGGTATTCTTGAAAAGTTTTTAATGTTACCTATGTTTTACATTCCTGAAATTCTAAAATGGATCCTTCAAGACACATATAGGTTAATTTGAAGAATAATGTCCATAAAATATATTTTTACAAGTGTCTAGGTCATTTTGGGACATAATTTTATGGTTTAGTATTTTGTCTAGCAAATGTTTCTTGTATTAAATGTAATTACTTTTAATCATATTCTCAATTATTTTTTAGACATTTTTGAACATGTTGGACATTAAAAATTATTTTGATTCCAAGTACAAAATCCATTTTCAAATATTTAATCACTTATTTTACATAAATAAATTTAAAATTTATCCTGTAGATGGGTCAAGACTGCGATTTTTCAATAAAAATTACTAAATGTTAAAATGTTTTGATATCCGATTTCAATTTGAAAATGTTTGTAATGAAATACATTGAATTAATCGATGCATAATTAATCTCATTACACATTAAAACCTAATAAATATATATTTTGCCTCTATAAATATATTATATTAAAAATAGGTTTTCTATTAAAATTATGTTTTCACTATTCATCAAAAAATATTGTTTTAAAGAAAAATATAAAATTTTAACCATATGATATTTTTAAAATTTTGAATTCAAATATTATGAATCTTTTATAAAATTAAATTTCTGAAATTGTATAAAATTATTTTTATAATTTTTCAAAAAATGATGTAAAAATAAGTATTTACAAGAAATTTTTATTTTCAAACTCATAATAACATTACTAAAAAATGTTTGTTTTATAATAAATATGAATTATCTATTCAAATAAATTACAATTTTTATTTATAAATTTTTTATTACTATTCATATTAATATGTTTTAGAGATTTGTTATAACTATCCATTTTAATAATTATGATAATAAAATGTAGTTTCATAGAAATAGAGGGGTTCCTGTAACCCAAGACATGTTAGTGTTGCTTGTAGCACAACCTTAAAAATGTATAACATAAAAAAAGTTTGAATATGTGTTATAGAGTTTAAATACATAATATAAAATAAATTTTTTCAAATATAGGTTCATAAAAGATTGTGGTGTTATAATGAGAAGCCAACTACCATAAAACTGTAAATAAAAAATGTGTAAAAAATATTGATTCATAAGAAATGATGTTAAATGGATAAAATAATTTTTTTATGATACTATTACTAATTTATTGATATTTTATTACCATATAGTCATTGTAAATAAAAAATATAGATATTTTAAAATTATAATTTCATCATTCATGGAATTTACAAAGTAATACCATATTTTGATCAAAACTTTTAATATTTGAGTCAAATATTTTATTCAATAATCATTAATATATAATTAAAAAGGATCACACAATATACAATAAGTTATTTCACCTTTCTATTAAAACTAGCCGAAAACAAAAAGTTTAGTATATGAAAATATAATTCCCCAAAAGAGAAAACCTTTATATGAATAAATGGAAAATTAATCACAAATTTATCAATAATAACACCCAATTTTATTTGTATATCTATCCTAAAAATTCATTAATATATTAAAAAAACTATTTAAAAAAATTCAAAAGGAAATGATCACATATTATTAAATAATTTTCTTAGTATTTATCACTATGAAATCTCATTAACTCTTCAAGTCATATTGCAAAAAATATATTCCATAATTATGTAACTTATATGATATGATAATTATTTTCATAAACAACCCATTTCAATATAAATACACTTTAAAATCATACATGGCGCAAAAATTTATTTGAACTACTATTCATTAGAAAATATCCCAAAATGTTTTATTTACCATAATCATATAATGTTCCCAAAATAGAGAACCTATTATAGTATATCATTATTAACCTAATCACTAAATCCCTTCTCATTTCCATGGTTTTCTCTATGATTAAAAATATCTTCCCAAAATCATATTAATAATCATATATGATATCATTTAAGTATTTAAACCAATTACATACAAAATAGGACATCATGTAGGAAATTCTAAAGTGTTGAAACATTGTTTCCCTTAGGTTGTTGGATTAATCCCGATGGTCTTTCTGATTGTGATAAGTTACTATTCTGCCTTGGGGTTGTCATATATATATAAGTATAATATTATGTTTTTTATAATTATTTAAAAAATATGATATATATACTTTAATAATAATTTACATTAAAGATTAAATTAACCCTAATGGTTATCAATAATTTTAATCTTGATCATCCAAAATGAATAGAGCATTATTTATATAACATTCCTTCACATATAAAACATATGGTTTACATATATCTAAAACACTTATTAGTACTCATGAAACTTATCTGAAATTACTCCCATCACATAAAATAACATATTATTATTAATGATTATGATTTTATCAATGCCCTTGTATCTACCACAATATCATTACTCTTTAATCCATATATATAAACAGCTGAATCATTCAACATTATTAAAATTTTTTAAAAAAATTTATTCTATCTAATTTATAATACATCAATCCTTCAATCAAAAATATGCATCATGTCCTAAGACTCTATAATATCAAAACAAAACCTAGGATGTAAACCATACCCTTCATGTTTCATTTATTGTATCCTCATCTTCAAAAACAATGTCTTTTGGAGTTGATAACCATTTATCTGTATAATTCTATGGATCCATTTCATGAGATTTCCTCTCAGGACATCTATTTTTATTACTCCTATAATTCTCAAATATAAGACATTGAATTGATACATTTGGAAGAAAATTATTCCTCTTAATATATTTAATGGAACACAACCAATATCATTTTATAATTATTTCCTCACACTCTTGTTTAATAGATAAAATGTCTTCCCATTTAATTTATTCAATCCACAGGTGATTCTTCAAAAATTTATGATGCACATATTGTTATATTTTTTTTTGTGGTCCATATATCTAGAACATCGGTAAAAACTCATTTCTCTTATTTAGTTTGTTAGGATAACTCACATGGGTTCATATTTTTAATCATAGAGCATGTTATCTTATTAGTATTAATAATAATATATTTCAATATTACACACATTCCTTATGGTCTTTCATTATGACAACCACATAATTTTTTCTCCACATTCATTCTTAATTTTTTCCTGGTATTTCCATCCTTTTACTATAACAAGGCACAACTAGTATTGCTGTATAAATTATAAGAGACTATCTTATGAAGAGGAAATATACTAAGATATCTATAATTATATGATTTTCTATTCAACTTTTTTTATTTAATGAGAATAACCATAATTATCTATAATTTACTTACCTTTATGGTTCTATAAGACTATATAATTATTCCCAAATAATATCATATCCTGTAATGTTAAACAAAAATTTTATCTGATAACAATTGTAAGTACCCAAGCATAAAAATCACATAATATGTTGTATTTAGTCGATAATTCATATTTTTTAATTACCAAATATCATTTAAATTTATAGTTTTAGAGAATTAGTTTATAACACATAAATAATAATCTTATATATTCAGTGTGGATAATATTAAACAATATTTATTTCCCAAAAAATAGAAATCATTTAATTTATTAAATTATTTCCTTTCATGAAATATATTTATGACATTCAATTTAATTTTTCTAAACCTAACAATCACTAAAACCAGATATTATTCCTAAAAAAATATTGGATGAACACAAAATTATCCTCATGGTATTTTAAATGAATAAATCCATTAATTCATTTAAAAAAATAAAACCCTATAGAACCAATTTCATTACAAAATAATACATTTTATATGAAAGTTTTATCATTTTTCCTTAAATAATGACTCTATATTAAATATTTAAATCAATGTATCTCTATAAAAACTCATTATCATGCATAGAAAATCCATGTGGGTTCCATGATACATCATTTTCGTAGAAAACATAAAAAACCCTTATAGAACCCTTAAAAATTGGAATAACCATACGGTAGACTTAAAATACTACCAAATGCAGGGGAACACAATAAAAGTGTTCACATTGTATAATAATTATTAGGCTAACCCATTTTTATAATCAATTTCCAAGGATCACATCATAAAAAAGTAATCATTCACCTATTAATCATAAAACCCGTGACAAAATATTTTTATTTAATATGAAAAATGATTTAGGATATTAAAATACCATTTATTTAGAATATCAATTTTAAATACCTAAAAAAATTAAAAGTAGAATTTTTCATTAAATAAATCATTAAATATCATAATGTAATCCAAATATCAAATTAAGGTTATGGTAGTGAGAAAATATTTCGTCATAATATATGATAAGATAGTTCATTCCATTTTTATTTTGTAAAGAAATTATAAACATTACATAAAAAAAATTACATATGAAAACCTCTGAATTAATGTTATAAGGGACATAAAATATCACTTGTTATTATTTATTATCCAAATTAAAACGTGAATAAAAATAATCCTAAAAATATGTACATGGAAGAAAAAGAGTTTTATGGGAATCATTAAATTAGGATTTAAAATATGTCCCTTTCATTGAGCCTGACTCAACACATATTGATAACTCTATACTATATACATATTTTGATTTTTTTTATATGTGTCATCATTGAATATTAATAGTTTTAATATAATATTTGTGACTGATATTAATGTTTTTTTAATTTCTATGCAAGATTGAAATTTGATGAAAAATGAGGGAAAACATAGGAATCAAGGAAAAAAGAGACTTTGTACAATGAGTGAAGAGAAGTGGATGGACACTAGATTTTGATGACAATCAAGGAAAACATCCAATAAAAAAAGTTACATTAATAATTGGAGGTTTTTATGTGAGAAGATGAAGACAAATGTTTTGTAGAAACTTTTCATGGTGTGAAAATCCCCACAAATTACATGTCATATAAAAAATTACACGATGTGAAATTATTTAAGAATATTTGATAACTGAATATTTCAGTATATCATTGATGGGGGATGTACAGGGATGTGTTTGGGATGGCCATTTATGAGAGTTTTGGACTCGATAACCCTTATGAAAGATTTACATGATTATAAATATTGGGTTTTCAAAATCATTGATATTTGATTGAAGTGTGTAGTGGATTGACTACCTAGAGGCTTCAGTAAGGGTTCCGACATATATTTCTTCATAGTTAAGTTTTTTTTCTATTCTTTCTTTGATTTAGACTTTATATTTTATCTTGTATAATTCCATTATATGTTTATATTAATTCTATTTCTTCTTTACTTTCATATTTTCTCTTCCCTATTTTTTGGGGTTTAATCATTATTGGAGATCACCTGACTATGGTTCGATAAAACCCATTAGGGATTTTATAATCGGATAAATTGATTTAACAATAACAAAATATGATTTTCCTTCACAAATCAATATTATTTTATTTGATATTATCATATTTTTCATGAAAATATATTTTATTCATATTTGAATCATTGACTAGATATTTTTAATAATGAACGAACCACAATATGGTTGAGATGATTTATTTCATGACCATTGAATGCAATACTTCTTCTTCTTTTAGTAATATGAACATAATTAAACAATGATATATTGATTCATATGACCATAATGAATTGTAATTATATGGTAGTTTTATACAGAATGGTTATTTCTTCAATCAATTTAATTATTTGGTTGTCCAATTATTTGATATAATTGTTTTTCAAATGAAGTTGAATTAATTTGTTTAGAAAAACCACCCCTAGAAACTGATTCCCCTCTCTTCCATGTATCAATATGAAGCCATTAATTTTATGTGACTCAACATTTAAATTTAATCAATAACGGACTGGAATTACCATACCATTAATTGAGATTTTTCCTCATTGTGTTTCTAGCTCTCTTTGGGTTCAACCCCATATTTCTCTTATACTACACATTTTTATTTATTATAGTTTGGAATAATAAAAATTTATAATTTGATCCATCCCCTGGGTAATTAATGATGAGTTCATGCACATAAAATATTTCATTTATTATAATGTATAAAAAATGATAATTATTTACTTTATTCATAACCTTTTCATGTTTATTTTTCCATTTACTATGTAATAATAAATTACTCAATCAAATATGTTCTTGCCAGTGGTTTTTATGATATTCATCTCATTTGTCCAAAATGACTTTGTTTGGTTGAATATGGTAAAATTGGTAATTATTACATCATAAAAATAAGAATAATAATAAAATATTTATCTTTTTTATAATTAAATTACACTTTCAATATCATCGATGAATTATAGTAATGAAAAAATGAACCATGTTAAAATAATTGAGATGGAATATCATAAGTATGCTTGTGTAATGATAAAATTATATTAATTATCATTATAGAAAAAAGTAATTATTATTTAACCACTAAAAATGATAAATATATAATTAATAAAATATTATTTATTTAAATGAACTAATACATATAATCCAAGCAATGTGGTGATGGAAAATGAATCACATCACATTCTGGAAGTGACAATGCACACATATCCACAAACGAACTAATCATTTTTTATTTGAATTGAATTGTAAAAAAATATATGATATATGAATACATTTAATGTCATTAAAATGTCATTAATATGAATAAATTATTTACTTCCTTTTATTAGAATTTTTTTTATAAAATATGTTTTTCTTTTAGCTCATCAGTTCTATAAATATATTATTTTAACCTTGTTTTTTCATAACCAACTAATGATAATATACAATTATATTTATTATTAATTCATAAATTATAATGATTAAAACAACATATTTATTTTCCCATGTTTGATAATAATATATTTCCTATTATAAATAGAGATTACACTCACGGATAATTAAAAACACATTAAACATAAATTTTATGTTTTATCTCTATAATTAATTTTTAAAACTACTAAAATTGTATAAAATATAAATGAATTACTAATTGCGTTATAAATATTTGTTATTCTAATCGTGTAAAACATTAATGATGTTGTATTTTATCAACATTTTCTGTTATTATAAATTTACATAATAAAAAATAATAATAGCTTTATAGAATCCATATACAATTGGATACTGAGAAACATTATTAAATTTATCAAGTCATACTATAAAAGAATATCATTAATAACTCTACAATTAAAATCATAATAATCATATCATGTAGTTCTCCATAAATCAAAATCACACTCTACATGTTTTTGTGAGATAATAGATTTTATAATTGAATTTAATTTAAAAATTATAATGTATTTAATAATAATATTTTTAAATAATAAAAATTTTATCCATTTATTTGTGGTTATATAAACATAAAATGTAAACATGAGTTCATTCCATTTAATAATAAAAAATCCATCACTTTCATGTTACCAAATGTGATAAATCAAGATTGGATATTAATAAATTGTTTCAAATATATAAATAATAGAGTCAATAGCGAAGATAATTTAAAAGATAACGACTTATTTCTCTAGAAATCAAAAAATATTCTAATATTAATTAATAGTATTAATATTTATTTTAAATATAGTAGAAATGAAATTTAATATAACAAATTGAAATAAAAAATTATTATATAGATGTCCAGATTATATAATAAAACACATTACACAACCAAGAGAATTCTAATATAGGTTTTGATGAATTTCTCCCCCAAATAAATTTGACCAAGGATCAAAAGTATTGAGTGGAAAGAAAAAAATATAATATATACAAAATATAAAATCTATTTCCCATCCATTTTAAAACCTGAAATTCCAAATCCTTCATCTCAGCACCAATATTTTTTATGTTCAAAGACTGAGACACAATTTATTAAAAAATAGGAAATGAACTACAAAAGTCTGAAGGAAGAGATTTTATTACAATCTCTATCATAGAGAGTAATAATCTTAGTTGGCAGGTCATAACTAAAAGTAACACTTTGGTTGATTCCCTTATTGGCAAGACCATCAACCACCATATTTGCTTCACAGTAGGTATGAGTGGTAATGAATCTGATCTCTCGTAGCGAGTCCAGATATTTCATCCATCGGGAAGTAAGCCACCAAGCAAGGTGGACCACCCCATTCCAATTGGCTTGAATAATGTTGGTTTAGTCACTTTCATTCCAAATGTCATTCCAGTCTTTGATTTCAACATAGTTAACAGCCTGGATCACAACCATCATTTCTACTTCTAGTGAGGAGGCGTTATCCCAGCTTCCATCGAACAATCTGTGGTAGTGACCTAGAAAATATCTGAAAATAGCTCCAAAGGATTCTGGACCCAGATTTCCTTTAGAATCGCCATACACATTGACCTTGATCCAACCAGGAATGGGATCCTTCCAAAATAACTCAATTGAATGCCTCGGTTTATTGTAATGACCTTCAATTCGGAGACGTTGGAGGGTCACAAAGTCCCTAACGGAGTTGTCACAGTGGGATTTTTGGATCAAGGAGGCATATTTGATAGAAATGAGAATTATTTTCTGACCTACATTAAGATTTAATGAGTGTTTATTGTGAATGATATCATTTCTATCATGCCAAATAATGTGGAGGAGTTCAGCAACAACGGAATGAAAGAGATTCTTGTTTTTTCGCAAGGTATCAAGCTCCATCCCATTTTTTAGTTGGGAGAGAATAAACTCACAATGAAGAAATTTGTAGTCAAACAGGCCAGTAATATAATTCTAAAGAGAAGAATCTATAGAACAAGATAAGAAAATAAGGTTAGTATCCTCTCTATTTTGATGACACATATGACTTTCATAGCAGAGTTGGATACCAAAAGACTGAAGGGAAACCTTGGTTGGAATACTATTATGAGAAATACGCCATATATGGTTTAATTTAGAGGGTTTCATCCAAGGATTGTAAAATTGATTCAACCAATTAAAAATATGATCAGAGTTAGAGAAACTATAATTGTAAAAACTTTTAGAATATAAAATTCCATTGTGAGATAGTTCCCAAATGGGGAAATCATCTGTGATAGAGAAGGGATGGTTATCAACAACGTGCATATTGGATTCCGGGAGGTTAAGGTTATGAGAGTGCATCACCTTCTGAATAGTGTAGTTGATGCTGTTAGGAGGGGAGATAGGAGTAAGCATAGAAATGAGGGGAGTTCCAGACCAGTTATCAAATTAAAAGTTTAGGGAAGAGTTCATACTGACCATCCATCTAGAGTTTCTCATAATTTTGGCAAATGAGTCTCTGATGGAGGGCCAGGTAGTGGAGTTTTCATAACTAAGATTTCATTCTTTTTTTAATTTCTCTTGGAATTTTTTCCCTAGAAACTCAATGGATTCAGCATTATGATTTATTAATTTCCACGTAAGGTTTGCTTGAAGGGTTGTGTTAAAGAGCTTAATATTATTAAAGCCCAGACCACCATTCTCTAACAGTTTGCAGCATGTAGACCAAGGGATGGTAACAATATTTCTTTCATGGATGCTACCATCCTATACAATGTTTTTTATGTAACCATTAATTACATTTAGGAGAGATATCATCCATTTATATATCATAAGAGAGTACGCAATTTTGGAGATAATTGTAGACTTAACAAGGAAAACTCTACAAGCCCTGGATAGGGATTTTCCTTTCCATGAGGAAAGTCGGATTATAACTTGTTCCACAACAGAAGTGAAATATATAGATTTAGCTATTCCCTAGAATAGGGGCACGACCAAGTAGATGAAGGTGAGGGTACCTTCCTTGATACCTAGGTTTTCGATGATGTTATATTTCCTATTAGGGAGAAACATTTTCCAAAGAAGATAAACGATTTTCTCAAGCTAATGGTTTGACCAGAGACTTCCTTATTGTGGGATAAAACAATTTTTAAAATTAAGAATATTTCTTTTTCTCCCATTGAGAATCAGGATAATGTCATCAGCATATAAAAGGTGGGTTGGGACATTTAGATTGCAGGCCTCTTGAAGAGGATTTAGTTTATTTTCACCAAAAAGGGTAGTAAAAATTCTGCTAAGGTGATCTTCTTCAATGGAATAAAATAGCAGATAAGGGGTCACCTTGATGAACTCATTTGTTACATTTAAAATTTCCTTTAAGAGAGACTCTGAAAAGGATTCAGGGGGAAGATGATTTAAAAATAGTGTGGATCTGGCTTATAAAAATATTATTTAAACCAATACACTATAGAACATTTAAAAAAAATTCTAATCCATGGCGTCAAAGGATTTCCTAATGCCGAGCATAATGGACACATTACGACGTCTTGAGACATTGTTAAGAGTATTGGTGCATTTTGAGGTAAGGAAGATGTAGTCTTAAATGGACATACCCTTGATGAACCCAAATTAATTCCAAGAAATGATTTTTCTGGCATGGGGTGAAAATTATATTGGTTAACAGCTTGGTAATGATTTTTTACAAAGAGTTCATGAGATAAATATGTCTGAAGAGTTGAATTTTTGAAGCATTAGAAACTTTCGGAATACGAGTAAGAAATTGGGCATTAAGACCATGGGGAAGAACACAAGTAGAGAAGATATATTTGAAAATATTACTAACATCAGAAAGGATAACATCCTTGTGATTTTGATAAAGAAACAATGATGAATCTATCGGGGACTGGGGCACTGTAAATATTAAGACTAAAAACAATGTATTTATTTCATGGTCAAGAGGGATTCCTAATAGAAAGAGATTGTCCCCCTCACTAACCTGACTTGGGATGATGTCAGCCTAGAGATCTTTGTTAATGCATGGGCCATTGAAAATATTGTCAAAACAAGAGACTATAAGATTAGCTCTAGTTGCTTCAAAGTCACAGAGTGTGTCATTGTCTTTAATAGGAGAAATTGGTCTATTAACATTCAATATTTGTTGAAGAGAATTATAGAACATGAATTTTCTATCTCCATCTGAAATCCATTTTGTTTTAAAGACCTTCTTGCAGGTGATATCATTAAGGACCAAAAGGAGTTATGCTTCAAAGATATGTTCATTTATTTATGGGGATCGATAGAGAAATCATCATTTTTTGAAATGTTTTGAATTTGATTAAGTCTATCCTCTAGAGTGGCTATGTACTTATTAATTTGTTTAGATTTATCCCCACACCAACTCTTGATACACTTTTCAAGATGTTTATGTTTGGTAGTATAAGAAAAATCATCACATTTGAGAGACATGGATTCACAATAATTTTTAATGAGAAGAGAAAATTCTAAATCACTAGACCATGTAATGTTAAATTTTAATGGAATGCTGGGTTTTCTTCTTTTGGAGAGTCAATTCAAAAGAATTGGGTGATGATCCAAACATAGTTTGGGTTAGGTGATGATCAAGATAGTATCCTAAGAATCCATAGTTGGGATATTCGTGAAAGCCCTATCATGTTTACTTGGCACAACCATATTGAAATGCCTTCTGTACTAGGTGTATTTAGCACACGTGAGGATGACTTAAATCAGATTACAATCTTCTATGGCATCCCAAAATTCTCTAGAAGAAATGTGATAGTGAGATGGACAAAATTTTTCACTAGGGGAGAGAATAGAATTGAAATAACCTATAACCAAACAAGGATCTTGAATGGTGGTTGACAATAAGTAGAGGTAATTCCAAAGATATATACGCTCTTGATATCTATTTTTTGCATAAACAAATGTGAAAAAATATGTAAATTATCATGTTTAAAATCACAGGTGAACAACTGGTCCATGATGTAATAAGCATTAAACTCCAGTAAAGAGTTGTGATAAAAAATCCAGAAAGAGTCAACAGAAATACAATTATTGCAAGAACCATGAATAAAATAACAAGAAGGAACGAAATGTTTGAATTTCATTGAAAAGAAATTTTTTTATTCAGCAATAGAACAAATCTCAGGCTTATGATTCAAATCAATTCTTTTAGGAACAGAAATTGTTTTACGGTTTCCTAGTCCCTGATAGTTCCAAAAAATGACATCCATTTAGAACCTGGATTTGGAGCGAGAGCTCCCATTTTTTTCGAACTGCCCAAACCTTTTTTCCTCTTTGATCACCTTAGAGTCAAAGAAGAGGATGGGGTGGACTAAAATCCTTAGATTCTCATCAATGAAACATCAGGAATGTTAGAATCATTATAAATATTTACAGTCAATGATTTACAACTGATTTATAAATAAAGGATGTGGTCATAGTTCCAACCTTTGATTCTTTAGATGAACCCAAATTTTGAAGAGAAGTAGGAGTTATAGTAAAATCACTTATTGCCCCATCAGGTTATCTGTTCCCATTAACAGTTTTTTGATTATCTGAATTTGTAATCATTGGGGTATTCAGTAAAATAGTGGGAGAACCTGGGATTGATTTAGGAGTCCCTATCATACCATGAACAATATCTAAACATAGAGAACTAATAGAGAGAGAACCTGCATTGTCCATATGTTGAATTTTATAGTTATCATGAACTTTAAACTGGACCTCCTTCTTTTTACTAGCGTTTCTTGTTTGAGAATTATTCGAAGATAATTCCTCATCTGTACTAGTGGGAAGCAGCATTTGGAAATCATCCTTCTCGTAAATTAGAGGTTTATCCCTTGTAGTCGGGACAAGTGATTATGTTTTTGTAGTTTTTGAAGCCACATCTAAAGAAGAACCACCGACCATCTTCGAGGCCTGGAACTACCCCACATACAGGTCAGTCTCATTCTCAGAGATGTCCAAAAACATTTTCTCGATATCATCCAGTATGTCCTGATCATGCACCATAATTTTTTTCTCTTCCACCAACTCAACCCAGGTGAAAAACGAGCTTTCACCCAAAAGAGTATTTTTATTTAACCTAACATCAGCCTTCTTCTTAGGAGGATCAGGGATAGTAGAGACCTAAGCCTTACCTGTTTACTTTTTCTTTACTTAATTCCACCCATCATTCGAAGGATGGGTGACCTAACTTCTGAAGACTCTATATTTAAACAATGAGTGCCCAACAATCTTGCATAGCTCGCAGTAGGGAGGTATCCTCCCACATTCAATGCGGAACTCAGTTCTATAGTCATTTCCATTAAAGACGAAGATCTCTGGTATTTTGGAGGCCATATCAACTTCAACCATCACTTGGGAATACAGACCCATATAGATGTTGAGCGTCCGTTGATCATTTTATATTTTAATAATTGAGAAATAAATTGTGTTAAAAATGAATGTAAATGAAAAAGGTGAAATATAATAAATGATAATATATTCACTTAATATTGATTGAATAATTGTGCATTATCACATGATATATATAAATATAACATGATAAAATATGCTACATTAGGAATCATATATTTTTAACATCAAATTATAGTTTATTTGTATACTATATTCTGAATATATTTCCGTAAATTATTTGTGTCACTAATTTAAAAATAAATAAATTTGTAATTAAATATTATTTAATTCATCTACCATTAGAAATTTAAGAAAAAATATTTTATAATATCTAATAACGTAACTAATATATTATTTTTCACTATTATAAAATAATTTTAATAATAAAATCACAACTTCTTCATAAAACAATATCCTTTCCTCGCATGTTATCATTACTTGGATTATTTGATAAATAATTTCCAAAAATTAATATGAAATAAATTTTTAATAACTAAGATTATTTTATATGTTTCCAATATGTATTGTCATTTAATTTTAAATAACAATATTTATAATTAATTATTTAATATTTTCAAATATGTTTTCATGTCATTATAGTTTTTATTTGGATTTTGTCACACTGTGTAATTATCTACACATTGTTTGGATAATATTATGATATAAAAACTAAAAAACAAATTAATTATATAATAATTTTACAATAAAATGGACTGACATAATATTGACATCAATATTCCATTGATCGAACAATTGAAAATATAATATTTTATAAATAATATTTTATGAAGGTGCGGTTGAGAAAATATAATTATTTTATAACAATGATCTATAAATCACAAAATAATATGAAATACTAAAAGATACATTACAATAATATCAAAATATAAATACATTAATATTATAATGTTATTTATTTTATACGTTAAAATTTATCATAAATCATAAAATGATAATGAAACTTAAATAGGATTTAGTTTATCCTATAACATATAAAAAATAAATCAATAATATGATTTTATTTTTCAAATTAGCATTAAAAATTAATATGTTGGAATAAAACAAAAACACCTTTAACAATATAATCCAACTAAAATGATTTTTGATTAAAATTACAATACCTATCATTAAATATCTATATTTAACTAGAAAACTTACTTGGATTTGGATCTATTCTCATTTTATAACTATTTATGTTAGTATCCAAGACAATTATATCAAATATAACACGTAGGTATTTGTGTAGACACTCCATGTTTTAAATTCCTTAAATGAATTATTACACATTCAGTACTATTAGTAATCAATAATTACAGTCACTCTGAAATGTTTGGTTGAAAATTTATAACATGTATATGCACATTAGTGTTTGGATAACCCTTGTTATATGCATTTTAGTTAAGATATACTATATTTAATCATACTTCAAATGAGTTACACAATTGTATAGTCAAGGTTTTTACCAATGTCCTCATTTAAGGGATTCTAACAAATTTTTGTTTTTTTAATGATCTCATAACTTCAAATATGAATCTGTTGAATTATATATAATTATTATTATTTATAATAAAATAATTTTTGTTCCTAATAAATTTTTCAAAATTATAATGTCTAGTGAATTTGAGTGTATAACTATTCAAAACAATTTATATTGATATAAATATACATTAAAATTTATATATTAATTTCAATACAGATCAATATGATTATCATTAATATTATTGATGAAAATAATCAAATTTAATAAATAAAAAAATAAAAAATTAGAGTACTATCCAAGAATGTATTTGATGTGATAAGAAGTGTATAGCTAATGATCAAGGGTATATTGGATGTGTTACCAAAAGATACAGAACATATAGATCATTAATTCAAAGGGATCATTAATTCTATCACAATATGAACTCTTAAAATATGATAATATTTATTATATTTTTTCTTCTGATTTATAATAAAGAATGCTAAAATTAGTGAAATGAAGAAGAATCACATATTATAAATTTCATGAGACAAAATATATTCATTAAATGAATTAGTAAGATAAAATTTAAAAAAACCCATTAAAAAAATATTGTAATGAAATTCAATAATATTTATAAATCTTATATTTTTTTAATTCTAAAAATTTAAAATCATATAATATATTAAGGTATTTTAAAAAAAATAATTCATGTCTATGTATCAAATAGAAATATAATGTTACTTTTTTAACGAAGTTGGCCTATAAAATGATTTTGATCAATTTCCTATCAATATTTTATAAATCCACATAATAACTTATATTATAAAATTACAATGCACTAGTTAAAAAGTCAATATTAATGATATATCTATGTTACTATCACATTATATTGTTTTTATTATTTATTATAAGGAGTGATATATATATATATCAACCACAATGATATTCCACAAAACACATTTTGATCTTCATTGGGCTACCTAAAATTGATATAATGATACAATGATAAAGCTACCTTTTAAATGAGGAAAAAAAAGGAATTTCATTTAAATAGATATATAAGTTACTATCTCTAGTATTTTGATTAATGGTTTATATTTGGACATAATGAAAAATAAACTTCCTTGGTATTTATATCATAATATTATCACCCATGATATCGATGTTATTAATAAAAAATAGTTTTTGAAATTTGAAAGATTTATAAATATGTTTTCAATTCTTCTTACATCCCATTAATGGATTTTATAATTGTAAACTATGTCTGAATTTAATTAGAATATTAAAACCTAAACAATGATAATATATAGTAATGACAGTCAACATAAATTAATAATATTTAAATTGATACTTCATGTTGTAAATTTATAAAACAATTCATCAGACGATAAGTATAAAAAATATCTAAATATAACATTATAACATTGGTAATCCACCTACAATGTAATTTCAAAACAAGGGATCTGAAAAATTCTCATTAACATCTTTATAATTCAAGTATCTATTTGTAATAACAAATACATAAATATGAGAAGGATTTAGGGAAGGATATTGTAACATCCCAGGTAAATAAAGAATATAACATTTTCATATTTATTAATATTAGTTAATTAAATAATAATTTTACATTAAAGAGGATTCTATGCTCAATGGCATATATAATACACTACAATGGGATTCTTTGAAATTTTATGTTTCACACAATGTTGGGTCACACTGAAAAGTAACAATATTATATTATTTCAAATGGTAGTTAATGCCTAACAGTTGTATTGAAAAGAATGAATAGAACTAACTACAATTTGTTTATACTTGTTTTTTAAATATTTTTACACTTATACAATAAATTTTAGAGGCTTAAAATGTGAATGAATCTAATTTTAAGCATAAATACAATGATATTCATTAAAATAATGATTTACCACCTTTTGAATGTGAACCCATTTTAAATCCATATTTGGTCACTTTTATATGTAATATTTTACAAAATAAAATTCTCCTTTAATATTGGTACATTAAAATTTACATTGGGTAAATTTTTGGTATTTTTCTGATAAAATTCATTTTTTATGAATAGTGAAAAGAACAGTATTTTTATTCAAAACCTCCCTTCAATCTAATTTACTTATATGGTTAGATTACCTTTTTAATTGCATTTATAGGTTAATTAGATTAGTTTTTTACCATTTAATCAAATTTTGGTCATTTTATTTAATTTAACTTTCAAATCAGACATAAACAAGTGTCAATTTTTTATAGTTATTATTTCTTAAAAACACGCTTTTTTTGACAATGGGAATTAAATTTAAATTAATTTATGCCACTTATGTGTTTTGAATTTGAAAAAATGGATACCATATTTGGAATTAGGAGGTCCAAATATGTAAATAGTTATCTCTTATATTTAGACATTATGAATATTTACTTTAGTAAATATTTTATTTACCATGGTTAAAAGGTAAATAAGGTAAATAAGGGTAAAAAATAATATTATAATATTATTAAACTACCCTAATATATGTTCTAATCCTATTTTTGGATACATATCCGACCATGGGAATCATTGGGTCTATTTTGGGACCCCATGGATCCACTTAATAGTGATAATGGCATTTTATATTAATTTATTTAATATATAAACAAAAATGACATAAACATATATCTTTTAGTAAAACATGTTTAACATGGGGTTATATAACTTATCTATTTGAATATAAATATTCCATGGAAAGATAAAATAATTTCCTACATCATTATATTTGTTTTATAATTTTTATACATCAAATAAATAATATTATTTATGACACAATAATGATGTAGTATTTACCTCATCAATGAATGATTTAAATAAATAAGATTATAATGATTAAAATAATAACCAAAACCTGTCGAATTAATATTTTCTGATTTTATTTCGAACAAGAGTCATATTATATTATACTTTAGTGAGTTTTGGAATTTTTCAAATGAAAAATAATTATATAATAATATAATATTGTCAAACATTCCTAAAGAGCCCCTCCTCCCCTTATAAAAAGCCTTCACTTCTAACACATTACTCACACCTATTAAGCCTCTTCGCTCATCCAAACTCTGCCCAATTATGCTCCCTACATCCATATATTCCTCCTAGAAGCCTTAACATAGGGATAAGACTCTTCATGTAATCCTTTGGGTTCAAACCAAATGGAGATACCCAATTTAAAAGCAACGTCTTCTCTTAAGTTCTTTTCTTTAATTTTACTTCTCCAACCCCCTAAACTATTTTTATTCCATTATTTTATAAAAACAACAGTATGAAAACTATGATTTTTTTATTTTATGTAAATGATTCAAACTACACTTACACTCAACTCCATCTAATGGGTAAATAACATACTAGTTCTGGGGAGGTCGAACTACTGCCTCACGAAATGATGATTGTTCAATCTTCTCCTACCACCTTTTATGGTGAAAATTAACATTGAATTGTATTTATATGTGATATATATTATATTTATATTTTTTATTTAATTCATTATTTTTCATTTATATCATACATTTATGGTTTCCATAATGGGTAAACACAATAATTTCATTTGAGTAAGTTCAGACTACAACCCCCTCAAAGTGATATAACTCATTCATGCCATACGTGGAACATATAAAAGATGGAGTAAGAAAAATTATATTTGAAATTATACTGTAATTATAATATAGCTATTTATCATTAATATTTCATTCCATTAAATTCAAAATAGAAATGAAAGTAGCATTCATATGTACGTACGACTTACCTTCTCTAGGAACGTTGCGTTTCATTTCTTATCTCCAAATGTTATGTAATTTTATAAATACATAAATACATATATATATATATATTGGATATATATTATATATATGATATCTAAATCCTGAATATCATTACAGAGATAATGATCTTCTGACCATATGGACAACTTGTAAATTTTACAAGTTCATTTTTAACTCAAGTACAAATTTCAAATAAATGTCCATTATTAACTTATATGTTTTCATAATATTTATAACATGTAAATAATTGATATAAAAGGAAAAATAAGCATGAAAAAGGTTCTTAAGCAAGTAGAAATTAAATTTAGTTTATTATTCAAGAGATTAAAGAACAAACGAGTCAATTCGGACACGAGGTTAGTGGATTCTATTCTCACTTTTAATTCCGTGAAATTTCCATTATTTGACATTTATTTCTTTCACATGGTGTACTGTATACTAAAATTTCATATATATTATCATGATTCATCTTATATTCATGGAATTATGTGATTAATTTGGTGGTTATTATCTTTTGGTGATACGACTCGATTGATTATAACGTGGTAAGGGGCTTCTTATCTCACTTTTAATTCCATGAGATTTCCATTGTTCACCACTTATTTTTTGAATGTCGTGTATTGTGTACTGAAATTTGATATATATAATAAGGATTATATTTATATTTACGGTATTCTGTTATTCATTTTGTGGTTATTAACTTTTGGTCATACGACTCGATTGATTACAAGGTGCTAATGGGTTTCATATCGCACCATTAATTCCATCAGATTTTCATTGTTCACCAATTATTTATTGCATGTGGTGTATTGTGTACTACCATTTCATATATATTATCGTTATTATATTTAAATTCATGGGATTTTGTGATTAATCCTGTTGGTTATTATATTTTTTTCATATTACTCGATTGATTACAATGTGGTAATGGGGTTTCAACCAACTTTTTATTCCCGTGAGATTAATGCTTTGTTTGAAACTATTTCCTTTTGTGTGGTGGATATACTACCCATGATTGTATTATTTGTATAATATAATTAAATTTGTGGGTATTTAAATATTCATTTTATGATCCTTCTTTCAGGTGGTGTATTTTTGGTATGTTACCAAATTGGTAAGTGAACATTTTGACACAATTTCCATGCCTTGGGTTTATCATATAATTCTAAATTATGTACTGCTATGATTTTGTGTGGAATATATTTTTTTATGTTATATTTTACACTCAACTTTTTGTGGATATGATTTTGATACACATAATCACTCCATTGATTAATTCTCAAGCCATCGATATGAACTTGATAAGAGTAATTTTAACTAAATTTCCATTCATTGAGGTAACCATCGAAGTCATATGTGTTGTTTTTACAAAAATATGTGTCAATGTCCTCTGATTAGTTTACACTAAATATCCCATCACATTGAGTGTATTTATATTTGTCACACATTATTATGTAATTTATTTATCATTAATCTATGGATACAGTTTTTTAAGGTATTTTGTCTCAATTTACATACCATTGAGACTTCATTGCTGTTATGCACCAATTCACTCTTATATAGTGTATATACTGTCCTTTTCCATATTATATCATGAATTCCATTATTCACATGATATTATAAAGTAATGATTAAATGTTATTCCTCAATTATTTGTATTCAAGCATCTCTCATTTTGTTAAAAACACTTTAACTAGAATACCATTTTAAATGTTTTAAAGATTTATTCTTATAAATATTTATCAATAATGTACATGATTTTAAATTGGGTTTTAGGATTATTTTTATGGACATTAATGATTTCAAATGATAACTCATTTAAAAGTTTCAAAGTGTTATGTGACACATTGATTCAAAAATATCGTTGTTAAAAGTATTAAATGATTTTTAAAAATGGTTTGATAAAGAATTGATTATGAAAATATGTTGAAATAATGTATGGTGTTAGAAATTTGGAAATTTAATCTTTACTTTATGCTTGTTTTATGTGTTAGTAACACGTTATGGTTCTTCAACATTGATTACAAATAAGGGTGGTTCTGTGATAAATATAGGGTGGGTGGGCCCGAGATAGATCTCCAATGTATTGGGTAACGTGACAGAGGTAAACGTTAATGTTTCTCGTAAGAGATTTAGGGAATATACTGTGATGGGTATTACAATGTAACTCTCTATGTAGTTGTGATACCTACAATGAAACTATGATATTTATGCCACAAGTTACCATTATAATTTATGATTTTCATGTGTTATTCATAAATATTATGATTTCATGAGGTATGTCATGAATAAAATTTGTGGTTTCATTGATTTGTATATATTTATTGGTTAATGTATCCTTCCCTTATTTTATAACCCATAATAAGATTTTTATCCTCATCCCATGTTTTTAAATGTTTTTCATAGTATTTAAAGATGAATAGTGTCAAGGATGGGATCAAGGAAAAGTCATACTGTCTAAAACATGGAACTTGACATGTTTTTTTTAGAGTTTTTGTTTTATGAAAAAATAGATACTGAGTAGAAGTGTGTACATTTTAATTATTGAAATGTAATGTAATAGATATGGTCTAATTCTCTAAAACACTAAAATTGAAATTATACTCAATGTGAATTCATTAAATAACTCAAAATTATGTAATGTTTATGTTTTGGTTCTTATAGTTTGTATCAAAGGTCAGATTAGGTAGATTTAGAGGTTAGGGTGTTATTTAATCATTAGAGACATAACCATAATGGTTATCATATTGGAAAGAGTCATAGTTTTTTTTTGATAAATTGAATTTTTTTAGTATAACATGAAGAAGTATGTTTTAGTGTTTACCCTCCTCATAATATAGTATATGATGATTTTATTAATAAACTCACACTTACCATTTTGGTTTTAGTATATTACCGGATATAGTAGGCATAAATGTAAAAATGGATGTGAAGAAAATTATGATGGTTTCATGAATAGGCAACTGAATGAAATTGAAGCTACAATGAGAACTCTTATGTTTATTATCAACCAACTATCTGGAGTCCTGATCGACCACCTAACCCATAGATATTTTTATAAGGCATCGTATATTCTGGAAACAAATCCCTATATATGTTCATATAATAATCATAAAGGTCTGTATATTCAAAAACATATTTTTCAAGGATATATAAAGAAACACTTATGAAAATGCTTCAAAGGGTTGGGAAGATACTATAGATTTTATAATGAAGGTCATAAAGCAGGAACCTGCCATTGAAAAAGAAGTATCCAATTGACTCTAGAAATGGGAAAGAATTTCTTTCAAAAGGATAAATTGAATGTTTTAAATATGGTTCCCATGGTTATTTTACAAATAGTTGTCCTATGCAGAAGGTTCAAGAATGGGATAAGAAAGATCATACAAATATATGTTTACCAATTCCTAATTCCATTCCAATTAAAGATAAGGAAGCTGAAAATGACCAATGAATGGTATGAATAATTTCGTAGATGTTGTTTTGACATTTTTAAATTTTAGGATATGATTATTGATTTTGTTTGTAGAACTCAACTATTGTGAAATATGTTAGAAAAGAATGGATAATGGATCATGAAGAATGTTTAATGAGTAAAAAATATACATATAAGGGAATCAAGAGTTATGGTACAATTTTGGATGATGAAATGCCTAAAAGTGTAAATAATCTATTGATAATGAAATTACATTGGAAGAATTTATTCTAGTATGAGTAACAATGAAGATTGATATTTGAAAATGTTATTCAATAAATTGTTATCTTTTATTTTGTGGAGTAATGGTTGAAATATTATTTTGAAAGAATAAGTGTTTTTGTTGTAGAAATATGTTTATTTCAGTTATTTATGGAAATGATTAACCTATCATAGAGAATATGTTATTAGGTTAATTACACATCAGTATGAGACTTTAAGATTAGTCAATGATTTTGGAGATAAATATTGTGATTTACTATGGAAGACTATGTGATTCAATTCTTCTGAGTTTTGGGGTTTAATATTAGTTAGGATAATTTTGAATAATTCTAAGGATAATTGTATATTGAATGGTCTTTTTGGAACATTGGGTTGTTTTTGTTGAATTTTTGGGATTAAGAGTAGTATATCTTTTTATAAAGGATTAACCTTTTGGAATTATCTGATCTTTTAATTACCAATTTTGGTTTTGGTTGATGTCTATAGATAGGGGAAATATATATTTCATATTTTATAGATTATGTGATACTCTATAAGTTGATTCTAACACTTCATGTGTGACCAATTCATCTTGAATGCTTACTGTTTGGAGAAAATATGAGTTTGTGGTAGAAATTTTATGATAGGGTGACACTCTACATGAAATGTATGTATATTTCATTACGATCACAGTCTAATTATTAATATAATTAATCAACTCTAGGAAAATAATCTTGAAGAAAAAATGTTATAACCTTTCCTTTATCATCATACTTTTACCCAACCACAAATTTATGGAAATGTGGTGGTTCATATTTCATTATGAAGTTATCTATCACTCTCTAGTAATATATGAGAGTTAGTTTCTCATCCATATAATACTTTTCATGTAATCATAGTATTTGATGTCTCTGTAGTCCTTTTTACTTAACTTCTTTTATTTTAACGTGATATTTTTATTGACTCTTTTACCAATTTGGAACATTCAATTATATTTCCAAGCCCAATTTTAAAATTATGAGGACTCAATTCTAAAAAAGAGGGAAATATGTAACACTCCAAGTAAATAAATAAAATAACATTTTAATATTTATTTATATTTAATAATTAAATATTAATTTTACTTTAATGGTGATGATATGTTCGATGGTGTACCCAGTACACAACAACTAATTTCTTTGAAATCATATGTTGCACACAATGTTGGGTCATACTGACAAAACTAATATAATATTATTTTAATTGATAGTTAATTCCTAGTAATTGTATTGGAAAGAATGAACAGAACTAATTATAATTTTATTATATGTGTTTTTTTAAATGTTTTTACATTTATCTAATAAAATATAGAGGTTTAAAATGTGAATGAATCAAATTTTAAGCGTAAATACTCTAATATTCATTAAAAAGACGATTTATTGCCTTTTAATGGTGGACCATTTTTAAATCTAGTTTTGGTTAAATTTAAATGTTCTATTTTACAAAAAAAAATTATTTAGAATCGTGACTTCAAAATTTACTTTGGGTAAATATTTTGTAATTTTCTGATAAAATTCATTTTTATGAATAGTGGAAAAATTATATTTTAATTCAAAACTATCTTTTAATATAATTTATTTATATGATTATATTACCTTTTTAATTGGTTTTAAAGTGTAATTATATTATTATTTTACTATTTAATCTAATTATTTTCATTGGAAGTAATTTCACTTTGAAATTTGACATAAACAACTGTCAATATTTTGATAGTTATTATTTCTTAAAAACACACTTTTTGGTTGGACAATAGGAATTAATTTTAAATTAAATTCTTCTAGTTAATTATATTGAATTTGGAAAAATGGATTCTGAATTTGGAATCAGGAGGTCCAAATTACGTAAATATATAACTTTTATTTTTAGAAATTATGAATATTTACTCTAGTAAATATTTTATTTACCATGGTTAAAGGGTAAATCGCATAAATTAGTGTAAAAAATAATATCATAACAATATTAAATTACACTAACATGATCCCTAATTATATTGGTTGATACATTTCTAACTATGGGAATCCTTGGGTCAATTTTGGGACCCCATGGAGCCACTTAAGAGTGATAATTTCACTTTATATTAATTTATTTAAAGTAAAGGGAAAAATGACATAAACATATATCTTTTAGTTAATCAATTTTCACATGGGGTTATAAATTTCATATCTTAGTCAATAAATATTCATTGTAAAGATAAAAATATTTCATGTGTAAATACCCGTAAAATTTTAAGAAAATTTTTTCTTAATTTTCTTTGGGATTTTACAAGAACGCAGTTTTAGACGGCACATGATTCTGAGGCCCGGTGTGCCCAAGATTTCTATCCGATGTTTAGCTCAGGTACGTTCAGTGAACGAACGAGTGGGTTTTCCTATCATTTGAAACGGTGCTCGGAATCGAATTTTGAGGGCACCGATGGAACCGTAGCGCTGGTAATTGCTTAGGAACGCTTAATCCAGAGTTGCGTTTACACGAGAGAAGTTAATAAAAAATTGTTGAAGTTAAAAATAAAAATTTAACAACAATTTTTATTTTTTTTTACTCTAAGTGTATAATCCTTAGAATAGAAGTTGGGTAACTACCCAACCTCCCTTTGGAGGTTATGAGGGTGGTGGGGCCCACACGAACCCCACCCCTTCATATCCTCTAAACCACCTTAACTCCCATTTAATTTTGGAAAACTTAAGATTATTAACTTATGGATTTAATGTGGTGAGTTAAATGTATGTTTTTGAAATTAAAACTCTTTAATTTCAAAAGCCTTGTTGTGTTAATAAAATAAGTTGAGAACTTATTTTATTTGGGTTGGTGTTTAGTTGTTTGAGAGCTTTTGGAGAATAGGCTAAGGAATTCTTGAGTTCTTCATTCCCTTTGATGAAGAACGTGAAGAACGAACGATCTCCGATGTGGAGCATCGAGCCCTCGGAGACCGTCTTCCGCGACACCGACCCACGACGCGATGTCTTCTTCAACGACGTTCTTTTTCCACGATGTCTCTTTCGCGATGGTTTTCTGCGACGAAATCTCCGTCAACGTCTTCGAATCCTCGCTTCGCGACGCCGATGTTCGTCATCTCTTTTATCAAGTAGGGGGTTTATTTTTATTTAATTATTTTTCCGTTCATGAATTCTAGTTCGTCGTTCTTCATGGATATATGACTAATTGTTATCGATTAAAGAGAGGGTGCTGGACCACACAAACACGGCTGACCCTCCTCTTTTATCCATGTTTGATTCTTTGTGTTTGGGACGGAATGGCGTGGTGTCGTCGCACCACGCGGGAATCGCACGACAAGTAATACGTGAAGCCGTCGCACCGCACTGTGAAGATGAACAAGGATGCGACGCCGTCACGCCGCATCGAAGAAAACCAAAGACGCCGCGGCCGGAGTGGGGCCGCGGTGGAGGGGCGCGGTGCCGTCACACCGCGCCGGACGAAACAAGTTGCGGCCGGCTCCGGGCCGCGGCGGAGCAGGGTGACCGGCGGCCGGTTCCGGGCCGCCGGTGTCGGCGGAGGAGAAGGACCGGTCATCACCGGTCCTTGTCGACATAACCGGCCGGAGAAAGGGGAGCCGGGGGAATTAATTCCCCCGTCTGGCTTTACAAAAAGGCCCCCTTAATTGGGGGGGCGCGGTTTCACCAGGGGGCAGGCGCCCCCCCCCCCCCCATTGCCAATGGCTCGACCAATGGCCGAGATGGCCAGTGCACCGGGCGCGCTGTGCCCAGGCGGGGCCGGGCCGGGCCGACCCGGACTCGGGGCGGGTCGACCCGGTTAGGGCCGACCGGGGGGTCTCGGGCCGGGTTGGTTCGGGCCCGAAACCCCTGTTTTCGGACCATCTACGGTCTTTTGCCCATAACATGGGCTACAGACCTCCGATCGATGCATATTCAGTTGCGATGTGATCCTTGAATCGAGTCGGTCGTTTCGGTATATCGCACTGAAGGTTTCAGATTACTTTGAGTTCGGCCAGGTTGGTCCGTACACGAAACCAACCGGGCCCTCAGAGAGGAAACACTGATATCTTGAGCTTCGGACGTCCGATTGACATGTCGTCGACCATGTTGGTTTCCTCTATGAGAGACGGATCTTTTGGCATACTCTGCCCGAGGTTTGGACGCAAGTGGAGTACGGTCAGGTTGGTTTTGCCTTAAAAACCAACCAGGCCCCTGGGACGAAAAATCCAATAACTCTCAGACCGAGTGTCTGATTGACGCGCCGTCTGCAACGTTGAGTTCCTGTTAAAGATACGGAACTTTTGGATAAATCAACATTGGACTATGTGTTAGTTGATGTATCATCCTCTCGGCTCGTGGAGCAGACCCTCCCGAACAAGCTTGCCGTGTGCGGGAACCCTAGAGCTGGCTGAGATTGCTACTGTGACTGCGACGACGACTGTGCATAGATCCTCAGTGGATTCGACGATGACGACTACAACACTTAGCGATCCTGTGTGGATCAGTGCTACTGATCATGTGTGGGTTCGATACTGTGTGGGTCAGTACTCAGCGGTTCTGTGTGAGCCAGCGCCTACAGATCCTGTGTGTGTCCGATCCTGTGTGGGTCATTGCGGGGGTTAGTACCTACCAATCCTTTGTGGGTCCGACGACTTAGATGGTTCAGTGATCATCTATATCATCTTTCGAAGAATTATACCTGTGTGACCGGAATCATGTTTGCTTTCCTGTGTGGATTGTGTTGTGATATCCTGTGTGGATTACATTTTGCTTTCCTGTGTAGAATATGTATGCTTTCCTGTGCGGACTGGGTTGTACATCGGCTCAAAGGTTGGAGCATATTGGAATTGATGACTTAGGTATATGTATGGGCATATACCTAAGTAGTGTCGGATGTTACTTTGTGATTTACCTTTCCTTTTTGATTTATCCTTTGTGGATACTGGGAGACCTTCGGGGGTCTCGGGGTCCCTACTGAGTAGCTTATACTCACCCTTGCACAGGCTATGCCCGCACTATGTTGTGTTGGTTGGAGACGACGGACAACGCTGATCGTGGTAGAGGCTTGCAGAGCAGGACGGTACCTGGATGTGGACCACTGGGCGGGACGTACTCGGAGCGGTATGCTGGACCCAAGGAGCAGTGGAGGCTTTTCTGTACCCACCCATCAGTTGGGATTCCCAGTGGATAGCTCATCGTTGCAGCTTTACCTTTCAGTTTCGGTTTTCCATTTCGAGTTGTACTTTACTTTCAGTTTGGGTTTGTATACTGGCCCACTTACTTTCTGCACATACAGTTGTACTTTGTTTTTACATATTGTTTACTTTTACTATTTTCTTGATCTGTGGTTTTTGTTTTCCTCACAAATGCAATGCCTTCACTTTTTACCGGGATTTACGCCTTGGTGTTAGTCGCCAGCCCCTGGCCTATGGAAGGCGTGCTTGGGGTAGTCACGACACGGGCCCCGAGGACGGGTCGTGACAAATTGGTATCAGAGTAGTTCGGTTCTATCGCAGAACATGGGACGTTGATATTTTTCTATGTGAAGCAATAGTGTTTAGCATATTGGATGTGGTTATCAGTCCAGGGAGTCCAGTGTTGGTGCGGCGGTCGACGTATCCGTACACCAGGACCCTGACTTATGATTTCCGACTTAATGCACAAAAAAATTGTTTTCGTGTGTGTTTCATGTTTTCTTTGTGTTTACTTTGTATCAGCTCACCAAGTATACTGTTCTGACCATGGCGCACCTGTTTCCTTTTCAAGATGGCCCCACGACGGCAGCCAGGTAGGGTTCCGAGAGTCGAGCGTGATGGCAGCCCACCGAGCGATGAGGCCTCGGTGTATGGCCCTTTGTCAGCAGTGGCACCGGCGGTAGCTCTGCGCGCCGAGCCACCGATGCTTCCAGCACCAGCCGCTGATGATGCACGTCACCTCAGTGCACTGCATGAGTTCCAGTGCTAGTGACCGCCCATGTTTCGCAGGGAGACGGATCCCCAGGGAGCCGAGGACTGGCTGGAGGCAGTGGTGAGAGTTTTCAGGTTAGTGAGGACACCAGCAAACCTCATGGTGATCCTCGGATCGAGTCTACTGCACGCGGCATCTGGCAGATGGTGGAGCTTGATGCTCCTGGTGCACGATGAGGCATATATTCTCTGGAAGGATTTTGAGAGCCTCTTCCGCTCTGAGTTCATCCCAGCCACCCTCCATGCGGTGCACATTTAAGAGCTTCTTTAGCTGCGGTAGGGTAGCTTGACAGTCGCCCAATACTCGGTGAGATTTACCAATCTCTCGCGCTACTCGACAGACATGGTACGAGACCCATTATTCCGGGCCTGGACCATTGAGCAGGGATTGAGACACGAGATCCGAGCATCGATGATCTCCCTCAGCATTCCGACTCATACATGAGTACTGGAGCGAGCCCTTTTGATCGAGAGCTTTCTTGTTGAGTCTACACTAGCGCCGAGAGCCACCGTAGGGCGGCACGTAGCAGAGTATTCTGCAGCAGGCAGTCGACGGATGACACATGGGTCCAGGAAGACTAGACCCTCAGGCAGATGACCTCAGGACACTGGCTCAGCAGTGTGGGGCGCACAGCGCGGAGCCAGCCTTTCGAGCGGCAGACAGTGCTACTCATGCGACGGGCAGGGCCACATGGCTCGTGATTGCCCGACCCGCCGTGCCGAGGAGAAGCAGACGGTTGAGGGACCACCGAGGCAGATGTAGAGGGTCGACCATGGCGGTCCGTAGGGAGCAGGAGGAAGAGGTATAGGAGTTGGCCAAGCGGCAGGTGGTGGGCGACACTTTGAGGCTCTACCACCACCACCACCAGAAGGTCCACCCTGACCACAGGGAGTTGGCGGGCCGAGATATGCACATCTCCAGGCAGCAGAGGCATACGACCACGGCGCTCCCGAGATGATTCGAGGTACTATCTGTGCCTATTCCACCCTTGATGCAGTTCTTATAGACACAGGAGCGAGTCAATATTTCATAGCCGCTGCCATTGTTCGGAGCTCAGAGATTCTGACAGAGCCGTTGGCTCGATCCTTATGGCTAGAGACTCCTACGAGAGCAGACTCAACGGTTACACACTGGTGCCGGCAGTGTGACCTTACTCTAGGAGGCGAGAGCTTCGGCTAGGATCTTATTGTAGCGGCATCGAGGCCTTAAGACGTTATCTTGGGCATGGATTGGTTATCTACGATCCATGCACAGATTGACTATTTTAGGCGCAAGGTGCGATGTATACACACCGACAGGAGCAGGTTCACCTTCACCATTGAGAAGGGAGCCTTTGCATCACAGGATGTACTTCCGCGGAGAAGAGGATAGCCCATCACTCATCAGTTGGCTAGCCTCATCATAGGAGCAGTTGACATGCAGAGTCCTGGTTTTCCTGTAGTGGTGGATCAGTATGCAGACATTTTTTCCAATGACGTTCATGGGCTACCTCCTCGTAGAGAGGTAGACTTTTATATTGACCTGTACCCTAGGACAACCCTGATATCGACTCCAGCATATCGGATGGTCCCCGCCGAACTTCGGGTGCTGCGGGTACAGTTGGAGGACTTTGCAGGGCAAGGGGTTCATCCGACCTAGTGTTTCACCCTGGGCTTCCCCAATATTGTTCGCCAAGAAGGCGGACGGGAGCTTGCGACTTTGTGTCGACTATCTTCGCCTAAACCAGGTGACAGTGAGGAAAACGTATCCGCTACCGAGGATTGATGACCACTTTGATTAGCTCAAGGGAGCATGGTGGTTCTCGATGATAGACCTCACGTCAGGATATCATCAGCTCAGAGTTCGAGATGAGGACGTGCAGAAGACGGCCTTCAGATGTTGGTATGGCCACTATGAGTTCTTGGTAATGCCATTTAGAATAACCAATGCTCCAGCAGTGTTCATGGCCCTCATGAATAGGATCTTTCAGTCATACCTCGATCGATTTGTCATGGTCTTCAATGAAGACATTTTGATTTACTCGACGACTGAGGAGGAGCATGCCTAACACAAACGGGTTGTTATAGACACACACCGAGAGCACCATATTTATGGTAAGCTCTCAAAGTGCCAGTTCTGGATACGTGAGGTCCACTTCTTGAGACAAGTCATCTCTGAGGTGGGAGTTGCAGTGGATCTTGCGAAGATCGAGGCATTGCTAGCTTGGGAGCCACCCTGGAGCATGACAGAGGTGCAGAGTTTCTTGGGACTATCTCGATACTACCGGAGATTCATGCCAGACTTATCCAGAGTTGCGGCACCAATCTCAGCTTTGATGAATAAGGGGAAACCCTTTGTGTGGTCAGAAATATGTCAGTAGAGCTTCCAAGAGATAAGACAGAGATGGACAAGAGCACCTATATTGAGGTTTCCGGAGGAGGGAGTAGGGTACATAGTCTACTACGATGCATCAAGGACCGGACTCGGATGTGTCCTGATCTAGGAGCGGGAAGTGATCACATATGGATCACGTCAGTTGAGGCCACATGATCAGAACTACGCTACCCATGACCTGGAGTTAGCATCAATGGTCTTCGCTCTGAAGACATGGCGACACTATCTGATGGGCGAGCACTTTATAGTATTTTTTGACTATCGGGGTCTCAGATACATCTTCTCTCAGAAGGATCTGAATCTGAGACAATGGTGATGGCTCGAGTTCCTCCATGACTATGACTTTGAGATAGTCTATACTCTTGGAAAGGGGAACATGGTAGCTGATGCCCTTAGCAGGAGGACGAGAATTCAGCTACTTGAGGAGGCGACAGAGCAGCTAGCCTCTTTTCAGATATCCTTCGTGGATAGAGATGGATCAGCCTTCCTTCAGTCTCTCACAGTCACTCCTCCACTACTACAGCGAGTCAGAGAGGCACAGCGTGGGGACACTGACTATGAGACGCAACGTGCACAAATAACCTTAGGACATGCACCTGATGGTTTCTCCTTTGGAGTAGAGCACGACATCCTTTTCAGAGGACGTACCATAGTACCAGTCACTTTATGAGAGGAGGTGCTGAGAGAGTTTCACAATTCTACTTGGCGGTACATCCTGGAGTGGCGAAGATGTACAAGGACCTCAGACGACAGCACTGGTGGCTGGGCATAAAGAAGGTTGTGGTAAAGTTCATTTCACGATGCCTCACCTGCCAGCAGGTGAAGGCTGAGCACCAAGTACCAGCAGGATTGGTATTGACCTTGGAGGTCCCGGAGTGGATGTGGGATGGGATATCTATGGACTTCGTGACTGGAATTCCACGCACTTCTAGAGGTTGCGACTCCATTTGGGTCATTGTCGACCGACTCACCAAATCGGCTCACGTCATACCCATCATAGAGCGGGGCTCAGTGGAGATATTGGGATGACTTTACATTCAGGAGATTGTGCGGATTCACGGTGTGCCATAATATATCGTCTCCGATCGAGATGCTCGCTTTACTTCCTTTCTTTGGAAGGGGTTGCAGGAGGCATTTGGGACGCAGCTACGTCTGAGCACATCATTTCACCCTCAGACGGATGGTCAGCTGGAGAGGACCATTCAGACTCTCGAGGACATGCTCCACGAATGTGTCCTCCACTTTGGTCACAGCTGGGAGGACAACCTACCCTTGGTGGAGTTCGCGTACAACTACAGCTAACACTCTACCATCGGGATGGCACAATAGGAGTCATTGTATGAGTAACCTTATAGATCTCATTTGTGCTGGAAAAACCCTTGGGAGTTAGCACTTGTGGGACCGGAGATGGTTTAGGCCACGACAGAGAAGGTCTAGGTCATCCAGGAGTGGATGAGGACAGCTCATAGCCGGCAGAAGTCATATGCTGATAGGTGGCGGAGGCCACTAGAGTTCGAGGATGGCGACCACGTCTTCTTGCGTGTATCACCACGACGTGGAATACAGAGATTTGTACAAGATGGTAAGTTGTCTCCACGCTTCATCAGACCATTCCAGGTCCTCAGCAGGATTGGTTAGGTGCTTTATCACCTAACTCTACCACCTCAGTTGCACCAGGTGCACGACGTCTTCCACGTATCCCAGCTGAGGAGATACGTGCACGACCCGACGCATATCATTGACCATGGGGAGCTCGACGTTGATAATGGGGCGACTTTTGCGGAGGTCCCAGTGGAGGTCGAGGATCGATAGGAGAGGGTCCTACGTGGGCGGTCGATTCCTCTAGTATGCATCAGATGGCAGCACAGGAACCTCCCAAAGATCACTTGAGAGCGGGAGGCTCAGATGCGTGCTCAATACCCACATTTGTTTCGCTAGTTTTCAATGTATCTTTACGGGGACGTAAAGCCCTGAGGTGGGTGTAATGTAAAGACCCGCAAATGTAACAAACTGACCCTAGTTACCCATAGTCGGTGCATTATTACATAACATTGGCATGATAACAAGAAGGATCAAATCTCGAAAGACCGATTGGTTTAGTAGCCTTCGAAACACTAGATATATTCATAAGTCTTACATTACATCATAAAATGAAAAAATACTACAACAACATAATGTCTCCATAATCCACACTCATATCCCCTCATAATATCCCTGCAGGTCATTCATAATTTACTTCTTCTCTTCCTAGGAAAAATAAAACATAGAAAAGGGGTGAGCTCAAATGACCAGTAAGGATAACAATATAGCGGAAACATTCATAAACAAGAATAAACATTTAAGGCAATGTATAACTAAAACAAAAGCCTTTTAAAATTGAACTTTCAACATGGTTTGGCATAAATAAAATGAAATAATTCCATTTACTTATTCACATGGATATTCTACTAATCGAATAATCACATGCAAAAATCAATAACCACTTTCCTAATGTTGGAATGCATAATGCCAGACTATCATAACCACATAGCCATGGCCTCGGGCCAAGACTACAAATAATATTTTGTCAAGGCCTTGTGCCAAGACACTAGTTTGTCTCATGAGACCTACCGATGCATCGAGGAGCTATAGCGGGCTCCACCCGTCACATATTAAGTCCAATGCATTCCCATATGAAAAGGTTTAAACATAACATAAACATTTGTATTAAAACTTGCATACGAAATGTCAATAATTTCACCATAAACTATGAATGGTATAAAAATAGAACATCCACAGCCAAACATATCACAAAACCTTCAATACAATATAGAAGTTTTGTATCATAATAAATCAACTTCAAATAAGCGTAAAATCCATCAAAGGATTTTGACATAGATGAAATCAGAACACTTTATAGAGAAATATCTCTTTCTATTTTTGAAATCATTTAAGAGCCATATAAAATAAAACATTTTCTGGAAAATATTCTTATAAGCTTGTAAGGAATGCATTGAAGATTTTATAACGGCAGAAAATAACCGAACCCGCCGTATAAGTTAAAAAAACATTCTTACCTTAATTCTGTCGAAAAGGTTAAAAATTACCTTGTTTTGAAAACCACGGAAAGATTCCTCTTATAAAAATTCAAACAAGGGTATAAATGAAATTAACCCATATTCTTGTAAATAATAAAAATGTTTTGAAATAAATTTTGAAGAAACATGGATGTGGATGATAAAGAGATCCCAGTAGATTATTACGTATAAACAACCTCAGATAATGAAGAGATTGTGATATAACCCTTACCTTGTACTTTTCCTTGGTTGGGGTAGGTTAACCTCCTGTATAATGGTGAAATAATTGTTATTATATTATACAAGAATCATATACATTAATATGATATCATATATGATCTTTAAATATAGATTTGATAATAATTTCTTAGTATTATCGTTGTTTCGGGTGTGAACATACTTGTCTTTTATATGTTTTGTTATGTAAGACATCTTTGTAAAGGATAGGTTGTATATTATTCATATCTAGAATGATATCAAGTACTTAAACATCATTTTTAAATCATCAAATGATAATTATACTATAATGGTTACGATGGAGAATGAATCTCATCGCGTTCGTGGAGACGGTAGTCCGTACGTATGCACGAGCGACAATATCATTCTTTTGATATAAAATAATATATAAATGGATGTTATATAATATATACAGAATCATTAACATGTTATATTTATTATTTACATGAGTTACACATCATTATTATACCCATCAAAATAATAATATATTGAATAACAATTACACCACGACGTGGAGACGGTAAGCCGTACGTACGCACGTATGGTGACATGTTATTCAAAGGGTGGATAGAATACTGATTATGGTTGTACCATATTTATAATAACATCACAGTATATATAAGATACTGGAGTTATTATTTTTTAATGGTAATAACAAAGAAAGATGAAGTGGAAGAAGAAAGGAACTTGAAAAGGGGTGGTGAAAACATTACCTCTTCTTCAGGTTCTTCCTTTTGATTTGATCAAAAGGGCTCTATAATATGGATTTATTATCGAACTAAGGCCTCTACGTTGTAGTGAGGGAAGTTGGGAGAGTATTTGGGCAGAGTTTGGCCGAACCAAAAGGCTTTTAAGGTGTGAATAAATGAGAAGGAGGAGTGAGGGGGGCACCTTTGGAAAATCTAGAAATATTAGTTTATAATATATTCATATTCTGTTTCCAATGGCTCCAAAGATTATTATTTACATGTTAAGGTGGGTATAGGTCTAAAACAACTCAACCAATAGAATTTAGACAGGTTTGGGTAGTTATATTAACCTTATCTTTAAGTATTAACTCTAAGTTAATTAGTTTCACTTTTACAATGTCTCTTTGTATTTTTATATAATATGATTAATAAACATACTATATACATCCAATAGACCCCCAAGTGGTTCATTAATGATGAACCTATCATTATATAAGTCTCTTTGCCGAACCTTAGATTTTTATGAATTTTATATCAATTAATAATATAATATTTGTTTTAAGAACTCTTTTATATCAATTTTGACACTATTCAATAGTTGATTTTTGTGAAACTCATAACAGATTGATTACTTCGAACAAAGTAAATTAAATCAATCCTAATATATCATATTATCCTAGAAAATTAGTTTAAATCAATAAAAGTTTCATATTATATTTATTTGGGTATTTATAATATCAATTATTTTAATTTTTCACTATTATAGTAATTACTACATCCTCATTGTGTCATAAATAAATTAAATTATATAATGTCTAAAAATTATAAATAAAATATCATTATGTAGGAAATCGTTTTATTTTTCTAATGAATATTTATAATCTAAAATCCAACATATATAACCCTATGTAAAAATTGTTTTTTTAAAAGATATATGCTTGTGTCATTTTTGTATTCATTTTTACTTAATTAAAAAAAAGTGTCCCTATCAACTACAAGTGGCACCATGGGGTCCCGAAATCGACCCAAAGATGCCTATAGTCGAACATGTATCAACCAATAAGGCTAGGACACATTTTAGGGTAATTTAGTATTATTATAATATTATTTTTTAACCCTTATTTACCAGATTTACCCTTAACCATGGTAAATAAAATATTTACCACAGTAATTATTCAAAATGTCTAAAAATAAAAGTTACCTATTTACACAATTTGGAAATCCTGATTCCAAATATGGAATCCATTTTTCTAAATTCAAAATACAGAAGTGGCAGAAAATAATTTAAAATTTATTCCCGCTGTCAAAACAAAAAGCGTGTTTTAAAGAGATAATAACTATCAAAAGATTGACACTTGTTTATGTTCGGTTTAATTGTAAAATTATGTCCAATGACCAACATTATATTAAATTGTAAAAATATATTCTAAATATACTTTAAAACCACTCAAATTCATAATTTATCACTATTAATTATTTTGATTAAAAAAGTTGTTTTTAATTAAAATTTAGTAATTTTCACTATTCATCAAAATATGAAAGTTATCCGAAAAGTACCCAAATTTCACCTTAAGCTAAATTCGATATTCCGAATCCAGAAATGAAGTCAATTTTAATATATAAAATATATATAATTTCAAAAAGTAGGTATTACTATTAATAACGGCTAGTTTGATTGGTTATGGTGTGTTAGAACTCGGTGTTGCGTACAACACACGCTATCACATTATTCAAAGAGAAGCGTACCGTAGAAGCTTGGAGTGTTACATTCTCCCCTCCTTCAAATAATTTCGTCCTCTAAATTTCAAGAATACTTCTCACATGAAATGACTCAGGTGTTTCTTCATCATAATTTCCTCGGGTTCCCACGTTGCCTCTTCCATCTTATGGTTTCTCCACAAAACATGTACTAGACTTGTCGTCCGGTTTCTCAGTACTTGTTCTCTAGTATCAAGAATCCTGACGGGCTCTTCACAATAGGAATGATCGGGTTCCAGTTCTAATTCCTCATAGGTGAGTGCATTCATTTGGCCAGGCATGTATTTCCTCAACAGAGATACGTGGAACACATCATGAACTTTGGAGAGACTTGGCGGCATTGCCAATCGGTAAGCCACAACCCCAATTCGTTCTAGAATTTCGAAAGGTCCGATGTATCTAGGACTCAATTTACCTTTCATACCAAAACATATGACTCCCTTCCATGGAGATACCTTCAGGGAAACATGATCACTGACTTGAAATTCCAAATCCTTCCTTCGATTATTGTCATAGCTCTTCTGCCTAATTTGAGCTGCTTTGATGTGATTTTGGATTACCTTCACCTTTTCCACTGTTTCCTCCACCAATTCTGGGCCTACAAGTTTTCTGTCACCAACGTCATCCCAACAAGTTGGTGTACGACATTTCTTCCCGTATAATGCTTCATATAGTGCCATCTGAATACTCGAATGGAAGCTATTGTTATAGGAAAATTCTACCAGTGGTAAATATTGATCCCACATACCCTGAAAGTCAAGTGAGAAAGATCTCAACATGCCTTCTAAGGTCTGAATTGTCCGTTCTGATTGTCCGTCTGTCTGAGGGTGGTAAGCAGTGATCAAATGAAGTTCAGTATCCAGGTATTTCTGAAGACTTTTCCAAAACCATGAAGTAAAACGGGGATCACGATCAGAAATAATTGATAGGGGTACTCCATGAAGTCTCACAACTTCATTAATATATAGTCTTGCTAGACGTTCCAGGGGGAGATCTTCTCTTATAGCATGAAAATGTGCTGACTTGGTAAGATGATCAATAATAACCCATATTGCATCGTTCCTTCTAGGAGTCTTTGGTTTCCCCATGACAAAGTCCATCGTAATATTGTCCCATTTCCACTCCGGTATCGGAAGAGGTTGCATGACTCCTCCAGGCTGTTGCCTTCCAGCTTTCACTTGTTGACAAACCATACATCTTGACACAAAATCAGCAATCTCCCTCTTCATGTTGTCCCACCAAAAATGTTCCTTCAAATCTCTATACATTTTGGTGCTCCCAGGGTGTATATAGAAATTAGAACTATGAGCATCATCCAACAATTCCCTTTTTAGATCAGGTATATCGGGAACACAATGTTTCTTCCCGAATCTCAAAATTCCACCTTCATACACAAAGTCTCTCAATCTCCCATCATTCACAACTTTAATATTCTTTTGAAATTCTTCGTCATCGGTCTGAGAACTCTTAATCCTTTTTAGTAAAGATGGTTTGGCAAACATTAGAAAAAGAATTGATGTTTCACCTTCCTTGGTTATTCCCATGTCCATCTTCACTAGATCCATGAAAATTGGATCACTTTCAATTCTCATATTCTGCAAAACTCCATGATATTTTCTACTCAAAGCATATGCCACCTTGTTTTCTTTCCCCGGGTGGTAGTGTATCGTGCAATCATAATCCTTGAGTAATTCAATCCATCTCCTTTGCCTCATGTTGAGTTCATTTTGTGATAAAATATACTTCAAACTCTTGTGATCAGTATAAATCTCACATTTTTCACCATAGAGGTAGTGCCTCCATATCATCAAAGCAAAGATTACAGTTTCTAACTCGAGAGCATGAGTAGGATAGTTTTGTTCTTGAATTTTCAACTGTCGTGATGCATAGGCAATAACTCTACCATTCTGCATAAGGACACAACCAAGTCATTTCTTTGATGCATCACTATAAATAACGAACCCATCATTACCCGATGGTAGAGTCAATATAGGATCATTAACTGATATTCTCTTCAGTTCTTCGAAACATTCTTCACACTCTTTTGTCCAAAAAAATTTAACCCCTTTACGTGTGAGCTTCGTTAATGGGTTAGCCAGTCGGGAAAAATTCTGGACGAAACGTCGATAATAACCTGCCAAACCAATAAAACTACATACCTCAGTTATACTCGTAGGTTCTAGCCATTCTTGTATTTCCTTGGTCTTAGAAGGATCAAAAAAGATTTCATATTTAGAGACAATATGGCCAAGAAAAGAAATCTCATGAAGCTAGAATTCACACTTGCTAAACTTCCCATATAATTCATGCCTCCTCAGAGTCTTCAAGATAATGCGCAAGTGATTTTCATGATCTTCATAGGTTTTGGATTATTCCAAGATATCATCAATAAATACCACCACAAATTCATCGAGATACTCCTTAAAAACTCTATTCATCAGATCCATGAATACAGAGGGTGTATTAGTAAATCCAAAAGGCATTACAGTAAACTCGTAATGCCCGTACCTGGTTCGAAATGCTGTCTTCGGAATGTCTTCCTTCTTTACACACAACTGATGGTATCCAGATCGAAGGTCAATCTTTGAAAAGTATCGAGCTCCAGGAAGTTGGTCAAATAAATCATCAATGCGAGGTAGGGGATACTTGTTTTTATCGTTATAGCATTGATCTCCCTGTAGTCGATACATAACCTCATAGATCCATATTTATTTTTAACAAAAAGAACAGGGGCTCCCCATGGAGAAACACTAGGGTGAATAAATCCGTTATAACTCAATTCCTCTAGTTTTTTCTTTAGTTAGACTAACTCTACAGTGGCCATTCTATAAGGGGTCTTCGATATAGGCCTTGATCCAAGAATTAAATCAATGGAAAACTCAACTTCTCATTCTGGAGGATGTCCAGGTAAAACTTCCGGAAATACATCTACAAATTCTTTCACAACATGTACATCCTCTATTTGAACATTCCTTTACTCACTGATAGTTATTTCATTCTCTTCCTCCCCAATAATTGAATTAATTTAAGCTACTGGGGGTGGATCTAAATAAGAATTAGGTGGTGATGATTCTGCTCTAAAGATAAGGTGTTCCTAATCATTATCATCAAGAATCGTAACCTCATTCTTCTTACAATAAATCTTCGCAGCATAGTCCGAAAGCCAGTCCATACCAAGGATTATATCAAACTCAGTCATAGGTATGACGATGAGATCAGTAGATAAAGAACATTTATGTACTCTAATGGGGACTGATTCACAAAACTTTGTTGCAATGATACTTCCCTTATGAGTTTTAACTGACAACTCCCTTATTAAATCAAATTGGAAATATCTAATTTTCTTTGAAAACTGGGAAGATATGAAACAATGCGATGATATAGAATCAAATAATGCATTTGCTAAACTTGAGGAAACCATTAAATTACCTGCCACCATGTCTTTCGGAGCTTCTACCTCAGCAGTAGTGATAGCATAATCCTGGCCTTGATCCCTTGTCCTTTTCTGAGGTAAGTTCTCATGACGCTTAGGACATTCATTTGCATAATGCCCCATATCCCTGCAATTGTAGCAGTGAACATTGGTAGCTTCCTTCTTCCCCTTGCAATCACGAGCTTGGTGGCCTTTTTCACCACACTTGTAACAGACTCCCATTCCCTTCAAGCAAGTAAAGGGATGTTTCATCCCGAATTTACCACAAGTTGGATATTAAACCTTTCCCTTCTTCCCCTTATTTCCATTCCCAGATTGTTCAGCTGGCCTCTTCTTCTCTTGCTTTGCTTTAAAGTCATAAGACTTAGAGAATTCCTTTTCGGTCTTGATAGCACATGAGACAATGTCTTCGTACGACTTAAAGGATTGTGAGACTAATGCTCAAAAAAGAAATGGTTTTAACCCATCAAATAAAGGATCAATCTTACCTCTTAGGTTACGTATATAATCTCCAGCATACCTTTCTATCCTTGTAAAGTTAGCCTCATACTTTGTGACATTCTCATCCTCCTTTTGTCTCAGACTCAGAAATTGCCTTTCCATATCTGCACGATGGTCACGAGGAAAGTATTTTTCTAAAAACAGATCTTTGAACTCCCTCAATTCCATATTTGATACTTCATCATCTTCCTTCATGTTTTGAATCAATGACCACCATTTATCAGCATCTCCAGTGAGGTGGTAAAATGCCATGATAACTTTTTCCCTTTCACTGCTCCCCAACGCCTGAAATATTTTCTCTAGGAATTTATCCATTGCTCAGAAACTAAGGGATTTGTACTCCCATTGAACTTTGGTGGTCGTTTCCTCATGAATCGATCTAACATTGATCCTCCATGCTGTGGATCAGGGTGCTCCATATGGGTAAGGTTATTATTCATAACCTGAGTAAGTTGTCCCAGTATGGTGATTAGCTGATCAGCACCAGTTGCATCACTATCCCCACTATAATTTTCTTGAGCAGGAGGGCAATCCCTACATGGAGTGCGTGCATTGATACAGTTTCCATTTCATCCACTATGTGCCATTTCTAAACAATGGCATAAACTAGATCAGTTTATGAATCAAAATACATAATCCCATACTTATAAAACACTTAACATAAATTGAACTATTTATGGATATAATCTATTATCATAAAAATGTTTTCATTGAGAAAGTATATACTCATAAACCCTTCATTATGATTTTTAAAGAAAATGAGATTTATCCTAAGAATATCCCCCGGGAGTGTCGTAACCAAGAGTGCAGCAAGACCCGTTGTCGTGCACCAGTTCCCGTTTGAGTCTAGCTCAATGTGGGGTTTTCGGGTTTTACACCTAGGTACATCTGTGCCAGAGCCACCTCTACCTGCTCGTATCCAGACAGGGATGTATTGCTCAGAAAACTCCCAAAATCTCTATAATACCAAAATTCTAGGAAGTTATTCTATACTAATCCTCAAAGTACATCTTAGGTCTACATGCTCTAATCAGAGTTTATCTAAATCTAGCTTCCAAGGTTTGTACTAAACTTCCTCTTATACCAACTGTAACGCCCCGACCCTAGTTATCCAGAGTCGGTGCATTATTATATAACATTGGCATGATCACAAGAAAGATCAAATCTCGAAAGAGCGATTGGTTTAGTAGCCTTGGAAACACTAGATATATACATAAGTCTTACATTACATCATAAAATGTAAAACTACTACAACAACATAATGTCTCCATAATCCACACTCATATCCCCTCATAATATCCCTACAGGTCATTCATAATTTACTTAATCACGTCCTGGGAAAAATAAAACATAGAAAAGGGGTGAGCTCAAATGCCCAGTAAGGATAACAATATAGCCGAAACATTCATAAATAAGAATAAACATTTAAGGATATTTATAACTAAAACAAAAGCCTTTCAAACTTGAACTTTCAACATGGTATGGAATAAAGAAAATAAAATAATTCCATTTACTTATTCACATGGATATTCTACTAATCGAATAATCACATGAAAAAATCAATAACCACTTTCATAATGTTGGAATGCATAATACCAGACTATCATAACCAAATAGCCAAGGCCTCGTGCCAAGACTACAAATAAGATTTTGTCAAGGCCTTGTGCCAAGACACTAGTTTGTCTCATGAGACATACCGATGCATCGAGGAGATATAGCGGGATCCACCCGTCACATATAAAGTCCAATGCATTCCCATATGAAAAGGTTTAAACATAACATAAACATTCGTATTAAAACTAGCATACGAAATGTCAATAATTTCACCATAAACTATGAATGGTATAATAATAGAACATCCACAGTCAAACATATCACAAAACCTTCAATACAATATAGAAGTTTTGTATCATAATAAATCAACTTCAAATAAGTGTAAAATCCATCAAAGGATGTTGACATAGATGAAATCAAAACACTTTTTAGAGAAATATCTCATTCTATTTTTGAAATCATTTAAGAGACTTATAAAATAATACATTTTCTTGAAAATATTCTTATAAGCTTGTAAAGAAATCTTTGAAGATTTTATAACGGCGGAAAATAACCGCACCCACCGTATAAGTTAAAAAACATTCTTACCTTAATTCTGTCGAAAAGGTTAAAAAGGACCTTGTTTTGAAAACGATGGAAAGATTCCACTTATAAAAAGTCAAACAAGGGTAAAAATGACTTTAACCCATATTCTTTTAAATAATAAAAATGTTTTGAAATACATTTTGAAGAAACATGGATGTGGATGATAAAGAGATCCCAGTAGATTATTACGTATAAACAACCTCGGATAATGAAGAGATTGTGAAATAACCCTTACCTTGTACTTTTCCTTGGTTGGGTTAGGTTAACCTCCTATATAATGGTGAAATAATTGTTATTAAATTATACAAGAATAATATACATTAATATGATATCATATATGATCTTTTAATATTGATTTGATAATAATATCTTAGTATTATCGTTGTTTTGGGTGTTAACTTACTTGTCTTTTATATGTTTTGTTATTTAAGACATGTTTGTAAAGGATAGGTTGTATATTATTCATATCTAGAATGATCTCAAGTCCTTAAACATCATTTTTAAATTATCAAATGATAATTATACTTTAATGGTTATTATGGAGAATGAATCTCATCGCGTTCGTGGAGACGGTAGTCCGTACGTATGCACGAGAGACAATATCATTCTTTTGATATTAAAATAATATATAAATGGATGTTATATCATATATACATAATCATTAACGTGTTATATTTATTATTTACATTTGTTACACATCATTATTATACCCATCCAAATAATAATATATTGAATAACAATTACAACACGACGTGGAGACGGTAAGCCATACGTACGCACGTATGGTGACATGTTATTCAATGGGAGGATAGAATACTGCTTATGGTTGTAACATATTTATAATAACATCACAGTATATATAAGATACTGGAGTTATTATTTTAGAATGGTAATAACAACGAAAGAAGAAGTGGAAGATGAAAGGAACTTGAAAAGGGGTGGTGAAAACATTACCTCTTCTTCAGGTTCTTCCTTTTGATTTGATCAAAAGGGATCTGTAGGATGGCTTTATGATCGAACTAAGGCCTCTAGGTTGTAGTGAGGGAAGTTGGGAGAGTATTTGGTCATATTTTGGCCGAACCAAAAGGCTTTGATGGTGTGAATAAATGAGAAGGAGGAGTGCCCTTTTATAAGAGGGGTGAGGGGCACCTTTGGAAAAGCTAGAAATATTAGTTTATAATAAATTCATATTCGGTTTCCAATGGATCCAAAGATGATTATTTAAATGTTATGGTGGGTATGGGTCTAAAACAACTCAACCAATAGAATTTATACAGGTTTGGGTACTTATATTATACTTATCTTTAAGTATTAACTCTATGTTAATTAGTTTCACTTTTATAATTTCTCTTTGTAATTTTATATAATATGGTTAATAAACATACTATATACATCCAATCGACCCCCAAGTGGTCCATTAATGATGAACCTATCATGATATAAGTCTCTTGGCCGAGCCTTATATTTTTAAGATTTTAATATCAATTAATAATATAATATTTGTTTTAAGAACTCTTTTATGTCAATTTTGACACTATGCAACAGTTAATTTTTGTAAAACTCATAACAGATTGATTACTTAGAAAAAAGTCAATTAAATCAATACTAATATATCATATTATTCTAGAAAATTATTTTAATTCATTAAAAGTTTCATATTATATTTATTTGGGTATTTATAATATCAATTATTTTATTTTTTCACTATTATAGTAATTACTACATCATCATTGTGTCATAAATAAATTAAATTATTTAATGTCTAAAAATTATAAATAAAATATCATTATGTAGTAATTCTTTTTATCTCTCTAATGAAAATTTATAATCTAAAATCCAACATATATAACTCTATGTAAAAATTGTTTTTCTAAAAGATATATGCTTGTGTCATTTTTGTATTCATTTTAACTTAATTAAAAAAAAGTGTCCCTATCAGCTACAAGTTGCACCATGGGGTCCCAAAATCGACCCAAAGATGCCTATGGTCGAACATGTATCAACCAATATGGCTAGGACACGTTTTAGGGTAATTTATTATTATTATAATATTAATTTGTAACCCTTATTTACCAGATTTACCCTTAACCATGGTAAATAAAATATTTACCACAGTAAATATTTAAAATGTCTAAAAATAAAAGTTACCTATTTACAAAATTTGGACATCCTGATTCCAAATATGGAATCCATTTTTCTAAATTCAAAATACAGAAGTGGCAGAAATTAATTTAATATTAATTCCCACTGTCAAAACAAAAAGCGTGTTTTTAAGAGATAATAACTATCAAAAGATTGACACTTGTTTATGTTCGGTTTAATTGTAAAATTATGTCCAATGACCAATATTATATTAAATGGTAAAAATATATTCTAAATATACTTTAAAACCACTCAAATTCATAATTTATCACTATTAATTATTTTGATTAAAAAAGTTGTTTTTAATTAAAATTTAGTAATTTTCACTATTCATCAAAATATGAAAGTTATCCGAAAAGTACCAAAATTTCACCTTAGGCTAAATTCGATATTACGAATCCAGAAATGTAGTCCATTTTAAAATATAAAATATATATAATTTCAAAAATTATGTATTACTATTCATAACGGCTAGTTTGATTGGTTATGGTGTGTTAGAACTCGGTGTTGCGTACAACACACGCTATCACATTATTCAAAGAGAAGCGTACCGTAGAAGCTTGGGGTGTTACAGTAAAATTAAAGGAATATTTTTTCGTAATTTTATTTGGGATTTTACAAGAACGCGGTTTTAGAGGGCACTTGATTCCGAGGCCCGGTGTGCCCGGAATTTTCTATACAAAGTTTGTCTCAGGTACGTTCAGTGAACGAAAGAGCGGGTTTCCTATCTTTTGAACCGGTGCTTGGAATCGAATTCAGAGGCCACCGATGGAATCGTAGCGCCGGTAATTGCTTAGTAATTCTTAATCCGGAGTTCTGTTTACACGAGAGATGTTGATTAATATTTTTGAAGTTAAAAATAAAAATTTAACAACAATTTTTATTTTGTTTACTCTAAGTGTATAATCCTTGGAATAAAAGTTGGGTAACTACCCAACCTCCCTTGGGAGGTTATGATGGTGGTGGGTCCCACACGAACCCCACCCCTTCATATCCACTAAACCCCCAAAACACACATTTAATTTTTGATAACTTAATATTATTAACTTATGGATTTAATGTGGTGAGTTAAATGTATGTTTTTGAAATTCAAACTCTTGAATTTCAAAAGCCTTGTTCTGTTAATAAAATAAGTTGAGAACTTATTTTATTTGGGTTGGTGTTTAGTTGATTGAGAGATTTTGGATAAAAGGCTAAGGAAGTTTTGAGTTCCTCATTCCCTTTGACGAAGAACGTGAAGAACGAACGATCTCCGTCTTGGAGCGCCGAGCTCTCGGAGACCATCTTCCATGACACCGACCCGCGACGCGATGTCTTCTTCCATGATGTTCTTTTTCTGTGACGTCTCTTCCATGACGGTTTTCCACGAAGAAAACTCCGTCAACGTCTTCGAATCCTCGCTTCGCGACGCCGACGTTCGTCATCTCTTTTATCAAGTAGGGGGTGTAGTTTTATTTAATTATTTTTCCGTTCAGGAATTCTACTTCGCCGTTTTTCGTGGATATACGACTAATTGTTATAGATTAACGATAAGGGGATGGACCGCACAAACACGGCTGACCCTCATCTTTTATCCATGTTTGATTCTTTGTGTTTGGGACGGAATGGCGTGGTGCCATTGCACCACGCGGGAATCGCACGGCAAGTAATACGTGACGCCGTCATGCCGCGTCGTGAAGATGAACAAGGAAGCAACGCCGTCGCGCCGCGTCATAGAAAACCAAAGACACCACGGCCAGAGCGGGGCCACGACGGAGGGGCGTGGTGTCGTCGCACCGCGTCGGACGAATCAAGATGCGGCCGGCTCCGGTCCGCAGTGGAGCAGGGTAACCGGCGGCCGGTTCCGGGCCGCCAGTGTCGGCGAAGGAGAAGGACAGGCCGTCAACGATCTTTGTTAGCAGAACCGTCCGGCCGGAAAAAGGGGAGCCAGGGGAATTAATACCCCCGGCCGGCTTTACAAAATGGCCCCCTTAATTGGGGGGTCGCGGTTTCACCAGGGGGCAGACGCCCCCCCCCCCTTTCCAATGGCTCGGCCAATGGCCGAGCTGGCGAGCGCGCTGCCCAGGCCAGGCCAGGCCGCACCGGGCTGACCCAGACTCGGGGAGGGTCGACTCGGTTTAGGCCGACCGTGGGGTCTCGGTTCGGGTTGGTCCGGGCCCGAAACCCCCGTTTTCGGACCATCTACGTTCTTTTCCCATAACATGGGCTACTGACCTCCGATCGATGAACCGTCAGTTGCGATACGATCCATGAATCGAGACGGTCGTTTCAGTATATCACACTCAAGTTTTCAGATTACTTTGAGTTTTTTCGGGTTGGTTCGTACACGAAACCAACCGGGCCCTCGGAGCTAAAACGCTCATATCATGAGCTTCAGACGTCTGATTGACATGCCATCGACCTTGTTGGTTTACTCTAAGTGAGACATAACTTTTGGCTTACTCCGCCCGACGTTTGGACGCATGTGAAGTATGGTGGGGTTGGTTTTGCCCTAAAAACCAACCAGTCCCCTAGGACGAAAAAGCCAATAACTCTCAGACTGGGCGTCTGATGGATGCGCCATCTGCGACGTTGAGTTCCTGTTGATGATACAGAACATTTGGATACATCAACTCTGGACTATGTGTCAGTTGATGTATCAGCCTCTCGGCTCGTGGAGCGGACCCTCCCGAACAACCTTGCTGTGTGTGGGAACCCTAGAGCTGGCTGTGACTGCTACTGTGACTGCGACGATGACTGTGCAGAGATCCTCAGTGGATTCGACGACGACGACTACAGCACTCAACAATCCTGTTTGGATCAGTGCTACCGATCCTGTGTGGGTTCGATCCTGTGTGGGTCAGTGCTCAGCGGTTCTGTGTGAGCCAGCGCCTACAAATCATGTGTGGGTTCGATCCTATGTAAGTCATTGCGGGGGTTAGTACCTATCGATAATTTGTGGGTCCGATGACGTAGATGGATTAGTGATAATCTCTATCGTCTTTCGAAGAAGTATACCTGCGTGAGAAGAATCCTGTTTGCTTTCCTGTGTTGATTGTGTTGTGATATCCTGTGTGGATTACGTTTTGCTTTCCTGTGTGGAATACATATGCTTTCCTGTGTGGACTGGGTTGTACTTGGGCTCGGAGGTTGGAGCTAATTGGAATTGATGACTTAAGTATATGTGTGGGCATATACCTAAGCAGTGTCGGATGTTACTTCGTGATTTACCATTCCATTTTGGTTTATCCTTTTTGGATACTGGGAGACCTTTGGGGGTCTCGGGGTCCCTACTTAGTAGCTTATACTCACCCCTGCATTGTCTATGCCCGCACTACGTTGTGTTGGTTGCAGACGATGGACATCGCTGATCATGGTAGAGGCTTGCAGATCAAGACTGTACCTGGAGGTAGACCACTGGGCGGGACGTACTCTAGGTGGTAGGCTGGACCCGAGGAGCAGTGGAGGCTTTTCTGTACCCACCCTTCAGGTGGGATTCCCAGTGGATAGCTCGTCGTTGCAGCTTTACCATTTAGTTGTTGTTTTCCGTTTTGAGTTGTACTTTACTTTCAGTTTGGGTTTGTATACTGGCCCACTTACATTCCACACATACAGTTGTACTCCGTTTTTACTTAGTGTTTACTTCTACTGCTTGCTTGCTCTGTGGTGTTCATTTTCTTTACAAAGGCAATTCCTTCCCTTTTTACCGGGATTTACTCCTTGGTGCTAGTCGCCAGCCCCTGGCCTATGGAAGGTGGGTTTAGGGTAGTCACGGTACGGGCCCTGAGGACGGGTCGTGACATCATGCATCATGATTTTTTTTAAATTTTAGTCATCAAATAAATATAATTATTTTTTATATAATAATGATGTAGAATTTACTTCATTATTGTATGGTTCAAATAAATAAGATTATAACGATTACAATAATATGAAAAACCTATCCAAATATTATTGGATGATTTTATTTATAACATGAGTCATCATTACTTCAACTTTAACGAGTTTTGGAACATTATAAATAGAAAATCATTATATAATAAAATAATATTTTCAAACATTCCTAAAGAGCCCCTCATCCCTCTTATAAATAGACCTCAACTATAACCCATTACTCACACCTCTCCAGACCCTTTTCTGGCCCAACCTCATCCCAGATAAGCTATATAAATCCTTCTCTTCCTCATATAAGCCTTATCATAGGTTGAAGGAACTTCAAGTAAACCTTTTGGTTCAAACCAAAGCAAGATACCCAATTTAAATGTAATGTCTTCTATTAAGTTCTTTTCTTTTCTTTACTTCTCCAAACCCCCAAAATATTCCTATTCAATTATTTTATAACAAAAACATTATCCTCAATATACTATATTTTTGTTATGAGAGGTATTCAAACTAAAATTATACACACCCGCATCTAATGGGTAATGAACATACTTTTTCCGTGGACGACGAACTACTGCCTCCTGAAATGATGATTGTTCAATCTTCCTCTACCACCTCTTATAGTGTCTATTAATATGGAAATATATATATATATATATGTGATATATATTATATTTATTTTGTTTATTTTCTTCTTTATTTTTCATTTATATCACACCTTTATGGTTTCTATAAGGGGTAAACGTGATAATTTCATTTGAGGAAATGCCGACTACCGCCCCCTCAAAGTGATATGACTCGTTTATGCCATACGTGTATGTATAAAAGAAGAAATTAATAAAATTATATATTAAAATATAATTAAATTATTATTTACATATTTATCATTAATTTTTGGTTCTATTAAATATTAAATATAAATGAATGTATCGTTCATGCATACGTACGTCTTACTGTCTCCATGAATGGTCCATTTCATTTCTTATCTCCAAATGTTATTTACTTTTATAAATACATATATGAATATTTATTGGATATTTATGATATATATTATATATAAATCATGAGTATAATACTGGAGATAATAAACTTTTGACTACATCCACAACATGTAAATATAACAAGTTCATTTTTGACTCAAGTACCAAATATGGGCAAAAAAACAAATGTTAACTTAAATGATTGCATAATATTTATAACAAGGTAAGAAGTGATATAAATAGAAAAAAATTGAAAATGTTCTTAAGCAAGTATAAATCATTTATTGTTTATTTCTATGGAGATTAAGGAATCAATGGTTCAAGTCGGACACGAGGTAAGGAGTTTCTTATCTCACATTTCATTCTGTAATATTTCCATTGTTCGCCACTTATTTCTTCCATGTGGTGTAATGTGTACTACCATTTGATATATGTAATCATGATTATATTTATATTCATGGAATTTTGTGATTCATTTTATGGTTATTATCTTTTGGTCATTCAACTTGATTGATTACAACGTGGTGAGGGGTTTCTTATCTCACTTTTAATTCCGTGATATTTCCATTGTTCGCCACTTATTTCTTGAATGTAATGTATTTTGTACTAACATTTACTATAGATTATCATGATTATATTTATATTCAGGGTATTATGTGATTCATTTTTTGGTTATTAACTTTTCTTCATACGACTTGATTGATTACAACACGGTAAGGGGTTTCTTATCTCATTTTTAGTTCTGTGAGATTTCAATTGTTCACCACTTATTTATTTCATGTGGTGTATTGGGTATTTACATTTGATATATATTATCGTGATTCTATTCATATTAATGGTTATATGTGATTCATTTGGTGGTTATAAACTATTTTTCATATGACTCAATTGATTACAATGTAGTAAGGGGCTTCTATATCACTTTTTATTCCAGTGAGATTCTTGGTATGTTGGACACTATTTGGTTTTGTGTGGTGTATGTACCACCCTTGATTGAATTATTTTTATCATATAATTTAATTTATGGGTACTTAAATATTCATTTTATTATCCCTCTTTCATGAGGTGTATGTTTCATAAGTTACCAAATTGGGAAAGAAACTTTTTAACCCAATTTCCATTCCTTGGGTTAATCGTATAATTATTAATTATTTCATGATATGAATATGTGTGGAATATCTATTTATTTATTTATGTTTTATTGTACAGTCCACTATGTGTGGATATACATTTGATACACATAATCACTTCATGGATAAATTCTTAATTCATCGTTGTGAACTTGATAAGAGTAATTTTAACTCAATTTCCATTCATTGAGTTAAACATGCAAGTCATTTGTGCCGTTTTAACAAAAATATGTGTGAATGTACTCTGATTCATTTACACTAAATATTCAATTATTGTGAGTGTATTTATATTTTTCACACATTATTATGTAATTTTTTTATCATTAATCTAATGATACATTATTTATAAGGGATTTCATCTCAATTTATATTCCATGGAGATTTCATTTTTGTTATGCACGAATTCTATCTTATATAGTGTATATACCATCCTTTGGAATATTATATCATGAATCCATTAATTATCATGATGTTATAATGTTTTGATTGAATTTTATTCCTTAATTATTTTTATTGAAGCATCTCTCGTTCTGATAAAAACTCATTAACTAAAATACTATTTTAAATGTGTTAAATATTTATTCTTCTAAATATTTATCATTAATAAACATGTTTTTAAAATGGTCTTAGGATTTATTTATATAGAAATTAATTTTTTCAAATAGTAATTCATTTAAATATTTCAGAGTGGTATGGGGAACTTTGATTCGAAAATCTCATTATTAAATACTTTAAATGGTTTTTGAAAATGGTTTGATAAATAATTTATTACGTCAATATCTTGAAATAATATATTGTGACAAAAATTTGGAAATGTTATATTTTCTTTAGGCTTATTTTATGTGTTATGAGTACATTATGGTTCTTCACCATTGTTTATGAATATGGGTGGTTCTTTGTTAAACCTAGGGTAGGTGAGCCTGCGATATCTCTCCAATGCAATGGGTATCATGACAAAGGTAACGGTTAATATTTGTCCTAAGAGATTTAGGGAATATATTATGATGGGTATTCCATCGTAACTTTGTGCATAGATGTTATAGCTACAATGTAAGTATGATATTGATTCTATATGTTTCGTTTATGACTTATGATTTCCTTTTGTTGTTCATACATCTCGTTATTTATTATGTTATGTTATGAATGAAAAGTATGATTTCATTGATTTTTATTTATTGATGGGTTAATGTTTCATTTAATTATTTTATAACCCTTACTAAGCTTTTTATGCTCACCCAAAGTTTTTAAATGTCTTTCAGAGGACTTAAAGATGAATAGTTTCAAGGATGTGATAAAGGAAAAGACATGATGTCTACAATAGGGAACTAGACATGTTTTTTAGTGTTTTTATTTTATGAAAAATGGTTACTATGTAGAAGTGTCTACTTTTTAATTTTTGGAATGTAATGTAATATAAATGGCCTAATTCTCTAAAAAACTAAACCTGAAAAGATCCTCAATATTAATTCATAACTTTACTCGAGATAATGTAATGTTTAAGGTCGAGTCCTTATAGATATCCTGGTATATTTTAGAATATAATTTATCATTGAAGTTATATTTATGTGTTTCCTTCCTTAATGGTTGATCAGAAGAAACATTATGTTTTTCAATGAAACCCTAATGTTCATCCATTATTGATTATATGTTATCAAATTTATCAATATTAGTCACTTTAATGTAATAATGTTTAGTCCTTTGAAAGATAATGTTATTCATGAATAAATACATCATATAATGATTTTTAATATGAGAAGATATATACATACATGGAAGAAATAAATTAGGTAATTATAATATCCTATATCATAAAAATTAAACACAAAAAATTTATATCATGGAATATAACTTATATGTCATTATGTGAAATTATATTAAGTGTATACATCATTTAATAACACTTTATAGCTATCTGAATATAATAATAGTGAAATAAAAAATTATTAATTATTTTTTGTAATTTCATTTCATTATTTACTTGTGAAACAAAATGAAAATTATTAGTTTATTATCATTGATAGAAATATAATTTTAAATAATTTGAACTTTCCTATATGATGATAGATATTTACTTTTATTATAGAAACATAATGATATAAATATAAATTAACATTATTTTCATAAGATATGTTGGATAGGTGGAATGAGTTCTCAATAAAAAATATATAAAAAATTATTTCTATATAATACTTATCAAAAAATAAGTATTTATAATGAAAGAAATGTTATAAAAAAATAAATTATCCATTTTTGGGACATTTCAGACTCGTAATGACGTGTATGGATTAGTCAATGTTGCTACATACCTCATAGTTTTCTCATTTTATACCAGTGGGGAAAATCAAGTATCATGGAAGAATGATAATAAGTGGGTCGGGGTAATACTCTCTAAAATATGGAATATAGTAATAAGTGATTAAAAATTTAAAAAATATGACATCATTATATTACAACATGTACTAATAAATGAAAGTACATTATAAGAATATATAATCAAAAATATATATTGGACACTAAATATCACATAAATGTATAGTATGAAATGAATTTCCTTATATTCAAACCAATAATATATAATATAGAATTGAAAATAAAAAATAAGGATAAACTTGTATAATGATATTGTCAATGTCAAAACATTGTGTACAATTATATATTGAGATACTCTAACATCACCACACATACTAGGCCTCATATTGTTAAAATCATGGAAAAAAAAGATTCTATACATCCACCAATTTCTATATATTGGGTGTGAGTGAATGAATTATTATCCACCACAAATACAATCCATGCTATAATTTATTAAATATAATTTTTATTCCAATACTAGATAGGATTGGAAGTTGAAATATAATATGTGTATCTGTTAAATAAATATTAATATTTTATATAACTAATAAATAGAAAAATATGTCTAATTGATAGATAATAGTTATTCTAATTTTTTTTATTTTTTAATGTTCTACATTTAACATGATGTGTTGGAACACATACAATAGAACCACATACTTAAATCAAATTAATCCAACAATTATATTAAATTTGGGAAGATATTAGCTGGATTAACAAAAAAATATTAATGAAGGGGATTAAAAATACATGATTTAGAGGCCACCATAATGCCCCAGTCAACATTTTGAGAAACTATGTGACCATAATATTTGAGTGGAAATCATCAACATTGTAAACTACTTGTAAAATATAGTAAAACTGCCCTTTTCTCTGAGAAAGAATCATGAACTCATAATCATGAGATGATTTTATTTGAGAATAGCAGTGCACCCTCATCACCTATAAACCACCACAAACACCTCGAGGAAATAGTAATGAAACATGTATATGGAAAAAAATACACTATAACTAACAATTGGAAAAATATTCACCAAAATAAAAATAACCAAAATTAAAAAAACAATGATTGATATAATGATGTAAAAAATAGATAATAGATATAAAATATTCTTCAATATTATTGAATACCTTACTTACTACCGGTATCATTTTTTTCTTCCACCGTGATACTAAAATACTTCTAGGTAAATATTTTTTTGATTTTATATTTTATGTAAATTTAGTAAACCGTAACCCATCACATCATAATAGAACCTAGTATTATAGGTAAAAAGAACGAACACCAGCAAACCTATATATAAATAGAAAATTATTTGGTAATAAAAACAAATAAAAAAATAAAAAACAATAGATGGAACTAAAAAATAATGAAATAAGGACCAATAAAGAAAATTAATTTGGTTATAGAAATATCGGTTTGATCTATAAAAATAGTTGATTTTTCTAAAAAAATAACATAACATGAAATCCATGAGAATGCATTACACTATCCCAATATGGATTCTAGTTTGAAAATATAGAGGAATGATTCAATGGTAAATTATAATATCCCTTAATAAGAATATATTACAATAGAAGAAAAAATAATTAAAAAACATAAAAACATATAAATAACCAAAACATATGACTAAATTACAACCCCAACCTATCCATGCAGCAAACCAAACCTTATGACTCATTACATTGAGTAAAATATTGTTATTATGGTTCTGGAGAACATTGAAAAATCATTAGAGGAAGAAGGAAGGTGTTTTTATGTCTTTTAGATTATAGTGGTGGATCACCAATGGTGGATCATTTTGAACTGATGGTGTATCACCAACAGTGGCTCATTTTTTAGAAATAGTGGATCCCCAATGGTGACTCATTTTGATCTAACAATTGATTAAATATAGTGGCTAATTTTTAACTAATGGAGGGTCACCAATAGTTACTCTTTTTTATCTAATTGTATATCAACAATAGTGGATCATTTTGAACTAACAGTGGATCGAAAATTGTGGTTTATATTAATGTAATGGTGGATTGCCAATGATTGGTCATTTTAAATCATAGTGGATCATTTTTAAGTAACGATGCATCACCAATATTTGATCATTTTGAACTAATGGTGGATAATCAGAAAGTTCATTTTTATATAATGGTGGATCACCAATGGTGATTCATTTTAAACTAATGGTGGATCCCCAATGGTGGCTTATTTTCAATATTGTTTTCAGTTTTTCCAAAATTTACTGATTTTCCATTTATTACATTTATTTTAAGAAAGATATATTTAATGAATATATTAATTAGTTTTAATTTTGATTCAAAGGGTATTAATCATATATTCAACTGTTATAAAATATGGTGGAATTGTAAATGTTTATGAATTGTGAATTTAATGTTATCCAACATGGATATCCAATTAGAACTATATTTAATCTCACAAGTTCCTAATCTATACATTGAAACTACAATGTATTTATTTCTTATTATGGTATTTCTTTCTATTGATATGAGAGGTTCCAAATCCATTTTCTATTGGAGTCATGGTTCCCAATTGATATAGTTGGTTTATGTTCTCCCAAGAGGGTTCCTCCTTCTACTCACCCCACTCTGTTTTATGTAAGAAGTCTATGTATGGATCTATCCTTCAATGTAGGGGTTCCCTTATCTCTCCTTCATCTGTATCACGCTAAATGGGTTGCTAATGATATCTATTGGGATGATATGTTCATCCATATTTACAAAGATAATTAAATAATTTAAATGTGGTATAAGTGGATAGGGGAATAGTTTTAATTCTATTATGTCTATACTTTTTATATTTTGATATTGATATAATAAAGTATTATTGTATTAATAAAAACTATTTCCCTATTTAAATAAATTTTTTTTGTTTTGAGATTTTTTTTGATTCCCATGATGTTTGAATTTTATGAAAACACCATAAATAAATTGTTAACAACTTAAAAATGACTAAATAATTGTGTTAATGAGGACATATGGATTGTATGATAGCACCTTTAGATACATAATATGAATTAAATTAAAGCCCCTATAACTAATTTAAAAAACATTATATGTGTTCACTAACATATTTTTGGATGTTGTTGTGTTTTACATCTTGGTTGGGTTGATAGGTTTGTTAGACTATGAATTTTTTATGCTTCTGGGGGAAGTGGATATGATGTTGTTTTCTAGTATGGTTGTTATGGTGGTTTTTTTATGGTTTTGTATTGATGCTACAGTAGTGGTCACGATGTTATGGAAAGTGGAAAGTAGATTTGATTTTTGGGATGCTTAGTTGTAATGCCTATAGTGTACTGTGTTCCGATTTTTTGGAGAATATTATTGGAATAAAAAGTTATTTCTAATGGAAGAATGAACTGTAACATGTTCTGTGGTTTAAACAATGAGGTACTTGATATAAATTAGTGGGATAGAATGTTTTTGAGGAACTAAGTATTAGAATTTAAGTTGGTTGATATTAGATAACATGGATATTTTATTTAATTTAATATGGTTTGTGGATTTCATTATTGTGAGGTTTTATCCATTTAGAGGAAGTATCAAAGTGAGGGGGAGTTGGTTGTTTTTTTACTGTTGTTGAAACCCCCTCTGATGGGCGTGTGAAAATAAATCATAAAAACATTGTATTTATTTTTCATTTATGGATTCTCCCCACACATGTTGAGAACCATGTTACCACAACCATATATATATATATATTTTTTTTTGTGTGGGGGTGGGGGATCCAAACATCTTGGGTGAATATAGATGGGTGGCTACCTACTCTTCCCAGCTCCCTCTACAAGGAATTGGTGATATTCATGTGTTGTGATATAAAGAATCCACAATATATGATATCTATATGTGATGTGATGAGATGTGATTGACCATGTCTCTTCAGGTTAGGTGTGATTATATTTCGTATGGTGGGGGTCATGCATGTTTTGAAGAGGTGACAAGGTTTATCTCCTTCATGGTCACGATACCTTACATTATTGGTTAAGAGGTTTGATGTGTTGTGATTGGATAGAGAATGTTTATATCAGAGGGATGTGAAGTGATGTTTTGTGATGTTATTAGGATGATGTGGGAGTTCAAGGATACACAATGTTTTGGTTCAAGAGCAGGTAATCAGTGGGAAATAAGGGTGGGATTTTCTATATCAATATGCTTTATATTATATTATTATACTTGGATGAGTAATTTAGTAGGTGAACATTGTTGAATTTTAGGTTTTGTTTAGTATAACTTTATATTTTTTTTCTAATTTCTCATGGGTATATTAGTATACTATTTTCCAAATTGAATAATAGAATTTATATTTCCTTAATAGTACACTTTTGTGATCACCCTAAAAATAAAATTTTATTTTTCGGTTTCCAAGTTGAAATTAGGGACCATGGTTTACATTCAATCTCAAACCATTGGATAATTTCTGTGTCATTTATTTACTTTTTTATTGTGGGTATTTATAATAGATACATTTACCCATATCATATTTATTTACACATGCATTTTGTGATGGTCATAAGATTATATATATATATGTCATGGAGTTGATTAATGTTTTTCTATATTATCTCCAAAATATATCTACATTATTTTTTATAATTCCTCGCATACATGAGATTTCCATACCCCCAGTGCTAGTCACCATCCTCACTCATACTAGAGGTGGGAATCTGGGGTTATTATCACTATCCCCTCATTCAAGAATCTTTAGAGGGTGGGGTCATGATATAATGGAATTAAGTGCTTATGGTTCATAGATAGGATATATCTTGTAGTCGCCTATAAAAATGATTTCATGGGTTGGTATTAGAACAATGCTAGTTAACCCTAATGCATGACATAAGCAAAGGATACTGACTAAGACATTGACTTTTAGGGCCACCCATGAACATGTGTATGGAATCTACTATTATTTATTGACGAAGTGAGGTGAAACTGATTACATGGTATACTTAAGAGAGTTACATTCATCATTATTACCTGTGTTCATATTTTAGTTGGATTAATTTGGATATGGGAATTTTGAATTATGATTAAATTAAGTAAATAAAACATAATGAAACTATGTACTTCTTGTCTTATGAAATCCTTGATTCAGTTATCAGAAATTAGTCCTCTTTAACATCATCACGTGGCTTAGGCAGAAGTTGTTCTGTAGGATGCCGCAATTGATCATTGGAGGTTTCGTATAGTTGAGGTTGATGATCAGTGGAATGAGATATTACATGTTTTCAAATGTGGGAATTGTGGAAAGTATGAATGAATATTTTTAGATATGGAGACTTATGGATGGATAGAGGATATTAAGATCACTATAAGCATGACTTAGTCCTGAATTATGTACTAGGACCCTATAGAAGTCCGACATATGTGAGGTCCTGCTCGTCAGTGGTGCACAACATACTTAGGTGAGGGGAAGGGGATGGTGTATTATGGGTCAAAATATAGAAGGATTTTCAGGTGGTGATATGTTAATTGACCATGACAGATTTTAAGATTTAGGATTTACTCCTCCTTAATAAGAGGAGTATGTATTTTTGTTATATTGGGATTATTTTCAAGGAACTTCTACACTTTTCGCATGAACTTTTCCCAGATGAGGAGTCTCAAGATTGTCTTATTGATAAGGAACTATATCCTTCGATGTGGTACCAAACTACTACAATGACATTACAAAAGTGTCTAGATGTTCATAAGAAGGCATGGGTAATTGTGTAGATGAACTCATAGAGAGACATAGAGAGAACATGGATCCATAAATATTCTTTAAGAAGTAGTGTTTTCAGTGGTTGGTATATAGTACTTATTCTTTGGAGGTTTTGACCATAAGGGAGTCATCCTTAACATCTTACTATCCGATTTTATGGGGTTGATGCTGTCAGTTATCACAATAGGGACTTCCAATAAATGTTTTTGGTTGGTGGGATTATTTTCAATCATCAGGATCAGTTTACATTTTTTTCTGAAGCTTAGTTAAGTAAGAGTGGACAATTATGGTCTCATCCTCAATATAAGTTACCATCATGGTCATTTTAGTTTCATGGAATGAAGGATTTTTTTCTTCCAAGAGTTGATGTGGTATGTAGAGTTCAACCTCATGATGAACCATATCATTAGTGACCTTGACCTATACATGGTCATGGAGGTGGACATAAACAAAGAGGGAAATTATTTGGGTGTTGTTAGTTATTAGAAGTTGAGGCAGTAGAACAAAAAGGTCCATAGATTTTTCAGTGTTTGATAAATTAACCGTGTAACATTTTGTTTCACCTTTTTGATTCAAGAGATTCAAACTCCATTGTTCCACCCACTATAGTATATTCTCTAGGAAAATAAGTAGAGATATATCCCATTACCCTACTTTTTACTATGCTAGTAAAGGGTCAGAGCATCTTTTTTTGACGAGTTTTGGAGATGTTCCCTGACGATGGGGAATAATTAGTTATGTTTTGTTATTTTTCCCAAATTGGATAAGGCTACAATATATCATCCATAGAATGGACTAGTTGAATTATATTTGTGTTGTTATCATCTACATTTCTCATTGATTAATGTTCTCAAATGTGGATGTCCATCATATTTTTTTCACTGGTTATCAGAGTTTCCATGTAGGTACTCGGATGTTGGATCCCCTCCATTCCATAGAGTTTGAGTTGTCTATAAAATCAGTAGAAAGAGGGAAAAACTGTCTTGAAAGGATTGCAATGAGTTCTTGGAATTTTTCCTCGATGAGGTTGTGAAACTAACACATAAAAATGATGATGAGTTATGAATAGGCTTTCATCCTAGTTCGCCACCAATTTAGATAGATAACTATCAAATTGTACCTTCTGAGTTGAATTAGATTAGAAATTGGATAGTTCTTCTGATGGAGAAGGGTTTTATCTGGAAGAGTGTTTCCCTGTGTGGTACTTTAGTGTTATTTTTTAATAATTAGTTTGTTCTTATTTAGTTTCTCATTTACATTTTGAGATTAAACCATATGACTATCTGGAATGATTATCTTTTTATAATGATTTATGAGCTTTACAACCATTTGAAGAGATCATATTGGTCATCCATGATTTATCTAGAGTATGGATATCAAAATTTGATTTTTATAAGGGATATATCAAAAATAATTTATTTTGATGCACGTATGGGAAATTTATATCTGTGGTCATCTCTTTTTGTGTCACTAAAGCACCGAATGTGTTCATAGGGCTCAATAAATCTATTTCTTGTCAATCTCAGGACCAGTTCATGTAGCTTCACAACAAAAATATGTTGATCTACTCCAAGTCATTATATGATAATTAAATGAATCATACAGATATTTTATTGGTTAGTTAACACCACATTATATATGGAATGTTTTCATGTTAATGTTTTGGAATTAAGAGATCCATTTCCTTTTTAAAGTGGTGTCTCATTAGGGTATCGTAGTGGAACCATTGAAGGTCGAGGAAATTTTTTCCTGCAATTCATACAAGAACATGGTATATTTCTATATCTTACTTGGTATTTTAGACAATTATTGGTTTTACATTTTTTCTATATATTTTTATACCCATGGACATCTTTTATTATGAAGAGCTAGGCTTTTATCTGGACTAATTAGTGGAAAGAATCAATCAACTATCTAAAGGGGTTGTATTTTCAGTTTTCAAGTGATTTAGTTTCCTATGGTGTGATGATGTTTTATTTTATAAAATATTCTTCAAGTATAGTCTTGAGAATCATATTGATGCAGAAGAAGGAAATGATCAATTATGGATCTAGGAAGTTATTCCATCCCAAGTGTAACTATGACACCCATGATATTGCTCTTGTACTATTTTCCTTCAAATAATTTTTCTTGAAAAAGTAGCACATTATGGTGGGATTTTTCATGTTTATTGATTATAAGTGTTTTAGGTATGTATTTTATCAATCTAATATGAAGCTAAAACATCATAGGTGGATGGATTTTCTTTTGTACTATAATTTTGAGATCTCTCATTCCTTAGGAAAGGCGAATGTCCAAAAAAAAATATTTGATAAACATGTAATATAAGGATGTAGTTCATGATTATTGCGATGTTGGGGAGTAATGAAGGAGTTGGAAGCCTTGAAAAATGATATGTGGGTGATGATTGTAGAGGATTTTTTATTCAGGATATAGTGCAGTATTCCCTAATGCTGCAAGTGGTGTCTTAATGAGATAACTCAATGGCAAAGAGTTTATGTGCCACCATGTTTTCCATGATGATCATCCAGTGGTATTTTCGAATTATGGTCAAAACTGGATGGTTTTTTGAAGGAGTATTTTTATTCATGAATAGATTACCAAGGGAATCCTTTAGGAGTTTCATATATTACCTTCATCGTTACACCCGTAAGTTCCCAACACGTACCATCACTTGGTGACATAGTTTCGGTGGCCCAGGATGATATGAGAGGTGGAAGAATTTATGCTGCGGTGTCTGTTCTTCCAGTATTTTAGAGTCAAACATCATGTTTCTAGAAAATTTAGTAGCATTTGGATGTTACTAAGTGAAAATATGATAATTTCTCGAAGAACTTCATCATGAGGTTACCCCGAGCATAGGAATTTTTTTCAAATTTCTTAGTAATTGTGTATTGGTTAATGAATTTGGGTTACTACCTAGTGATCAAAGAGTCTGGAATAGTTGATGTTTTGGAAAAGTGGTATGCGGATGATTTGGTGTACCTTCATGGAGTCCCATGTTTAGTTGTCATTGATCGGGATAAAAATTTGACCTCACAAGAATATAGTTGGTCGAAACAGGTTTATTTCACTTAGTTACACCTCATAATTAATATAAACCATCAAAATGATTGGTAGATAGAGAAGACTATCCAAAAACTAGAGGATATGTTGTGGGCATGTGTCTTGGACTTCAGTAGATCATCGACACAACACCTTCCCTTGGCTGAATTTTTTAATAATTTCTATCACTAATCCATTATCATGGCCCAATTTGGGGCTTTGTACCAGTGGCCATGTCATTATCCATTGTGATGGGAAGGGAATTGGGAGTCAATATATATTCGACTCAATGTAGTGTACATCATAATAGATAATTTTTGGTTGGTTAGAAAGAGGAAGAAAATAGTGTAGTACCAGTATATGTATTATGATTATCATAAGAGGATATCCATAGATTTTGAAAATGTTGACCATGCATTGTAGGATTTTTCCCTTGAACTGGGTAGAGGAGGTTTGGAAAGAGGATTAATTTATCTCCCTAGTTTTTTGGGAACATCATGATCCTGGTACAAGTTAGAAAGATGGATTAACCGTTAGTGTTTGCATCATATATAGAGATGAACCGTGATATCTTTCATGTCACTCGGCTTCTTTAGTATCTTCACATTTAATCCCATATCATTGGCTGGGGAGGGTTTTATATAAAGGATGAAGTTTAATTCATGGAGTATATATTATAGTTATAGGATCACCATGAGAAGGAACATTGTGAATGAACAATTATTGGGGTTCGTTCGTTATGTGGGAATGGTGGAATGGAGAAGAGTAATTTGGAAAGAGAGAGAGAGATGGATACAAATTTATGCATTGTACCCAGAGATATTTTGAGTTTCATTATAGATATTTTTTAGTGATCTTGTGTTTGGATGTTGTTTTATTAGTATAAAAGCTATTTTTTTATATTTAATGTGTGATACATTACTGAAATATTAATTGGGAGGTACCTAATTCCAAATTGAGATGCATTGTACTATGATTTCCATAAACCCATTCGAGGGAGTCTGTGCATCATAAAGTAGATAGTATACTGACATGGAGGATCTAATTATTGATTCCAGTGTTTGGGGATGTGTTTTGTGTTCATATATTGTGGGAACATGGGTTACAAAGTATTATTACAAATTTTGTTTCAAATTTAATAATATCCTTGATATGTATCATGAGGCCTAGTTGTTGGGATCTTTTTTCTATTTCATTCATGGTTTGTTTTGAATTCTTGAGGTAGATAATAGTTTGAGAGGTATTTCATGTAATGAACTGGACCACCTAGCCAATTAATTTGTGGAAAATATTTTTTTTGAGATATCCAGGGAAAGTCTACTAGTGTTTTTGGGGGGTAGAAATGAGTTTTAATAGTTTTTGAATATTTTGGGGGATTACCAATGGTTGATTATTTTTAACTAAATGTGGATCACCATGAGTGAATCATTTTTAAATAATGGTGGGTCATGAATGGTGGTACATTTTAACAACTAGTGGATAATTTTTTTGAAAATTTTGAACTTAAAGAAGATCAACAATAATGGATCATTTTTAAATAATGTTCGATTAACAATGGTGGATCATTTTAATCAACATCGGATCAAATATGGTGGATCAATTTGAAAAGTAGTGAATCAACAATAGTGGATCATTTTGAGCTAACTGTGGATCACCAATGATGGATCGATCTGAACTAATAATGGATCATATTTAACTAATGGTGGATCAATAAGTGTGGATTATTTTCAAATAATAGGTAATTAACAATTGAAGCCCACATTAAGCATTTTTTATACTTTTTTTAAAACTTCAAAAAAATTACCTTTGATTTATCATTGATGAATTTGTTTTCATTGCAACATTGAATTTTTTTATATTTCAAAGGGGAATAAACATATATTTAATATCTCAATTTCCAGAGACCTTTTAAATTTTTTATCAATGTAAATTTATTTAATATTACATTAATTCCTAATTTAACATTTCACCTACTCTTAGGGGTTCAAGATTTAATCATTTGAAGGATAAAAAATTTTATTCATTCCATTGATTTTTCATTATCTTTGGATGGGAGGTTCCAAATACCTCATCCCTTGTAGTCAGGGATCTATGTTTCTATATTTCGATCAAGTTCCCTAAATGAGGATAATTATTATATACACACTCATATTTTTGGTTCATGAAGTGTGTGTAAGTGTCTGTTTTTCCATGAATGGGTTCCATGATTTCTTTTTTTAGGTTTCATGTTGTATGGGATACTATTTTAATCTACTGAGAAGATAGGATTATCTATATTAAGAAATACAATTTACTGGTTTAAATGGAATGTAAATGGGAAGATTAATTAATCGTATGATTTTCTATCTATCTTTTTCATTTTGTGATATTATGATTACCTATATTTGTTTTATCACTAAATATCATGGTCATCGGTAGCCTAGTTTTTTGTGGTTTTGATATATGCTATCATTCCCGTGTTGTTTTTTTTTTCAAAAAACCATAAATAAATTATTAACAAGTTATACTCATCTAATTGATATATTGAAACATGATATATGTATTATAAGATAACAACTTTAAATAAATACATAGAATTGAATGGATGCCCCTATGCTAAATTTCGAAAACAATATATGAGGGTAATAACATTTTTATGGATGTTTCTATGTTTTGTGGATCATTTTGGTTGATGGGATGCCTTTCATATGGATTTGATATTATGTGTTTAGGGTTAATGGATTTAATGAGGGTGTGAAGAAGTGTTGAGATGGTGGCTATAGAGTGGTTGTCTTGTAGGGATGAAAAAATGGTTACGATGTGATGGATGGTGGAATTTGGAAATGGTTGTTGGTATGTTGAGTTGTGATTCCTGTTGTGTGCTATGTTGTTCTATATTCTTAATTAGTATTGAAATTATCATGGTAATTATATGGGAAGAATGAACTCTAATAGGCAGTGTGGTTTAAATGGTGATGTTTTAAATATTAATTAATATTATAGAAATTACTTATATAACACGGAATTAAAATTTATATGGCTTGATATCTTATAATATAGAAATTGGAATTAATTAAACATTATTAGAGGATTATGGATTGATTGGGTGTTTAGGTATTTATATGAAGTATAAATGAGAGGGAAAGTTTTCAGTTGATTAGAACCTTTTTTGTACACGTATAATGGGCTTGTATGCTACTATTATATATACAATGTATGTCCTTATGAATTCATGATGCACCCCACCCATGTTAAGAACCATGTGCGGTCAACCACACACACACACACACAGATATATATATATATATATATATATATATATATATTGGGGGTGTTTTGTAAAGTCCCAAATATTCAATGAATTTTTTATTATATATAATTATTACGAGTCTGTGAAAATTAACAGCGCATGATTCCGAAACCTGGTGTACCCAGAATTGTTTTATGAACTATTTTTCAGGTACATTTAGTAAGCATGTGAGTACCATTTTATTACATTCATTCCGTTGCTCGAATTAAATATTCGAGGGCACCGTTGATGCTGCAACACTGAGATTCGCTTAAGGGAGGCTTTACTTTGACCAAAATAGGTCTGGAGAAAAGGATAATATTTGAGAATTTTTTAAAATGAAATGAAATTTTTTATTTATTTTACCTCTAATGGACCAATTAATGTGTGGGTCCGGTGGTTTTTCAAGCAATAAAATGGCTTGATCTTTAAACAATATGTAATGATGATGTTGGGGAAATTAGGATGCTTCATAATTTATACGCCCCATTAACTACCAACGTTGTTACTTACTCTCCCCCTATCTTATAAATATTGTATTGGGGGAGGGGTATCAGACAAGATTTTCCAACCAATGATATTCTGCTGGAGTGCCATAACTCCGAGCCCATAGAGGATGGAGTCGACCCCAGCCGAAGGTGATGTGCGACACTGAAACCATGAAACGAAGTTTGACATTCGAGCGGCGGCAAAGACATCTTGTTGTAGGGACGACGAACAACGATACTCCCTCAACTACGATAACTCTCCAACGTTTCAGGGTAGGTGTTATATTCGTTGTGATTTTTTGACACCCTCTTCCCTGTTCTTGAAATTATATGAAGAACGCGATTCAACTAACTAACGGGATGACCTACGATTCATTTGTCCTTGAGGGAGGTAATTGTGATGAATCTTGTGGGGTTAATCATGTTGTTTAATTAAATTGTTATTAAACCCTTAAACCCCCACATGTTTACAAGCTGACACAGAGGGCACGGGACTAAGGAACCCAGCCTGAAACCTCCACTCTCATACTATCCTTACGCCACCTTGAAGACCACGAGCACGTCAATGCAAGCCGCAAGAGGAAGGTCGTGTCTCATTAGCCGTGGTGAACGAAGAAGGAGGTCTACAAGATGGCCGACCATAGTAAAGAAGGCGGAACGGTCGTCCCGCCCTCAGTGTATGAAAGCCACAACCAAAGCAACAACAAAGTCCAAACCCACCGATGGCAGGTTCCGTGACAACCTTGTGGCGCCCACGTGGTGCCACCGATTCACCCACCGAACTGCCTCTATATAGTTCAGGAATTCGGGAGGCCGGGGGTTTACACCCCACATGCCAGACTGAACCGGGGTTCTGCCCTCGATCTAGGAAGCTGACATTGCACTGGGTCATCGCACCGCCCACGAGTCGGGTCTCCAGCCTCACACAAGGCCGCCACCCCCAGAGTGGTCCCCCACCCCCGGACTGGGACTCTACCCTAGTAGGACACCGCCAGAGTGGGCCGCCGCCACACAGGGCTGCTGCCTCAGCAGGCGAACTCCCCTGGACTGGGCGGCCACCCTAGCAGGCCGTTGCGCCATGTGGGCCGGGACGCCCCTTGTGGGATGCCCTATTCTGGTTGGGCTGCCCTTGTAGGATAGACTGTACATCGGCCAAATAGTCTAAATCCACCTTGGCCTAAGAGGCCGAGTCCACCTCAGCCCAACCCGGACTGGGTCGGACCGGACCCAGGCCCAAACGGACCCAGAAACACTCAAATGACGTTTTATTTAGAACTTGATTCCCATTTAACGAACCTTCTATGGAATCATGAACCTTGGAGGGAGACAACCTTTTTTCCTTAATCTATTAGAGTTTTAGAAAATCTTGGAGTTTGTCCAGGTGGGACCGCACCCGAATCTAACCAGGCCCTCACCACTGAAATGCCAATAATGCATAGACCGGGCATCTGACTGATGCGCCGTCTATTGTGTTGGAACCCTTATAAAATTTCGGATCATTGCGGTACTTCTTTGCGAGACTTCGTGCTCGTTGAGATACTATTTTCGGCTTAGGTAGTGGTTCTCCCATACGCACTACATACGGAACCCCGCGACGGGCTGAGACTAGATGATTGCTGACTCTTTAATTCAGAGTGACTCGAAGACCGTCATACATGATGGGGATGAGTACCATATAAGACCACGATGGGGTGGGGGTTATGTGTGACATTACAGGCCATGGTGGGGAGCGACTGCGGTACGCGATGGGGAGGAGTACCTTAGTAGACCACGATGGGGGTGGGTGGCTCTTTGTGACCCGACAAACCCACAATAATCGATGGGGAGGAGTACCTCAATAGTTCAAGGTTAATGGAAAGTGCCTCTGGGTGATGCGGTAGGCCCACTATACTCTATAGAAGAGTTTTTTGACAATGTGACTGGGGATGTTACTTGTCAATACCCCAAGAATAAATCATGGGTTTGAGCTATCTTTACTTTGTACTTGTGATTGAGGTTATGGTATGTGGTACTATACCTGTGTGGTACCTTAGCTTTGTGGTGTTACCCTGTGGTTTTTCTTTGTGGAACTATAACAGACTTTTGGGTTCTCAGGGTCCCTACTGTGTATCGTTATACTAACCCCTGCACGGGCTTCACGCGCACCTTGTTGTGTCTTGTGCGGATGACGAGCAGCTAGGTTGAGGCTTGAGGGAGCCATGACTTGGTAGTACACTGAGGTGACAGGAAAATGCAGAGTGCTGAGGAGACAATCTATACCTACCGTTCAAGTAGGATCCTCGGAGGATTACCCAATAATTTTTTCACTTATCAGTTGTATTGTTCATTTTTTTGTACATGTACTCTTATAGTTAGGCTTGTATTTCGGCCCCTTTTTTTCTTTCATCACTCTTTTACTGCTGCAATTTACTTCTCAGTTTCTTCTTTTTGTGTTCTTAGACCATGTGTTTGTACATCTTAAAGGGAACTCCTCCCTTTTTTAGGTAATAATCCTTTCAGTATTAGTCACCATCCCATGGCCTATGGAAGGTGAGTATGGGGTAGTCACGACACGGGGACCAGGGGATGGGTCAAAACAAAGTGGTATCAGAGGAGTTCGGTTATACTAATGAACTAAGACTCGGATCCACTCTGTGTGGAAATAGTGTTAATTGTTTTGAGTGTGTTTTTCAGTTTAGGGAGTCTAGTTATGGAATGGCGGCCGACGCACACATAAACCAGGACCCTATGTTCTGATTTCTGACTCAGTGCACGAAAACACAGTTTGCATGTGTTCCGAAAAGTCTTTCTTATGTTTTTTTGAGTCAGATCACAAGGTATAAAATTTAACAATGGCACAATTGTTTCCCATCAAGATGTTTCTACGATGACAACCACCCTAGACCCCTGAGAGAGTATGCGATGACAGCCCATCAAGCGATGAGGCCTCGGTGCTGGGCCCCCTACAGCTTTGGCACTTTCAGGTGGTGTACCCGCTGCACCACTGCCTATTGGATAGTCATTGCCACCAGACCCACCAGTAGAGGGTGCACACCGACTGAAAGTGTTGCACGAGTTCCAATGGTAGAGGCCTCTGATGTTCCGAGGAGAGACAGACCTACAGTCGGCTGAGGACTGGCTAGAGGCTGTGGCTAGTTTTTTTCACTTAGTTGGGACACTAGCTGATTTTATGGTGATCCAGAAATCCATCGTTTTTCAAGCCACAATAAGGAGATGGTGGAGCCTGATGCTCTAGATACATGATAAGGCGACCCTCATATGGGAAGAATTCAATGGTCTTTTCAGGGAAATGTTCTTCACAGTGACCGAACGCTCTGTGTGTATACATGAGTTGCTGCACTTACAACAAGGTAGCATGAAAGTGGCCCAATACTCACAGAGGATCACTAATATCTTATGCTACTCCACCGAAATGGTACAAGGCCCTTTATTCATGGACCAAAACATTGATCAGGGTATCCTATGAGAGATCATAACATCAATGGTATCCCTCAACATTCTGATGCAGGCTGGGGTGCTTGAGAGATCCCTTTTGGTGGAGAGCTTCCTAGCTAAGCAGGCACTGATAGAGAGAGATACCACCAAATGATAGGTAGAAAAGTCATCTGCAGAAGGTAGTACATAGATTAAACAGAGGTCCAAGTGGACTAGATCTTCTCATGGATGACCCTGGGATGCAGGGTCAAAGGTGCGAGGCTCACAGTGCCGAGGGGGACAGGTGAGGGGCACACAATGTTACACGTGCGGCGGGAATGGTCATATGGCTCGCGACAACCCGAACCACCATACGAATGACCAGAAAACAGTAAAGGGACCACTGAGGGAGATGCAGAGGTTTGAGTGAGGAGGTTCTTATGGTTGCAGATGTGGCAGAGGAGTTAGTCTTGCAACAGGCGGTGGGCGACGTTTCGAGATTCTACCGCCACCACCACCAAGTGGTCCACCCCGACCACAGGATGTAGGAGGACAGGGACGGGCTTAGTTGAAGGCAACTGAGGCCAATGTCCATGGTGATTTGGAGATGATTAGTGGTATGATCTGTTTCTACTACACCTTAGCTAAAGTACTTATAAACATAGGTGAGAATAACTATTTTATTTACACAACACTCATTCAGAGCGCGGAGATTCTGGTGGAGTCGTTGGCTCAATCCTTATGGGTAGAGACACATACAAGAGCCGATTCACTGATTACACACTAGTTCTGACAATATGAGCTTACTCTAGGAGGCGAGAGCTTTGGCTATGATCTCCTAGTAGTGACATCGAATCTTTTTGATGCCATCTTGGGTGTGGAATGGTTATCAATGTTCCATGACCCGATTGACTGTATTAAGCACAATTTATATTGTGTTTGAACATATGGGACTAGGTTTTCCTTCACTGGTAAGAAGGGAACCATTTCATCACATGATTTAATTACCCAGAAGAGGGTGCAGCTGATTACCCATCAACTGGATAGCCATACCCTCAGAGTAGTTGATGTTGAGAGTCTTAGCTATCTTGTAGTCGTGGACCAGTTTTCCGATGTCTTTCTTGGCAATGTTCTAGACTACCTCCACATAGAGAGGTATAATTTTACATTGAAATATACCATGGGACAACACAGATATCTACACCATCATATCAGATGGCTCTCGTGGAGCTTTGTGAGTTATGTGTACAGTGGGAGGACTTTCAAGGAAAGAGGTTTATAAGACAGAGTGTTTCTCCATGGGTAGCCCTGATTTTGTTCTCCATGATAGCATTTGGGGGGTTGAGACTCTGTGTGGACTATTGGCACCTGAACCTGGTGACAATTAAGAACATGTATCCCTTACTAAGGATTGATGATCATTTCGATCAACTGAAGGGAGATTGTTGGTTTTTGAAGATAGACATCAGATCAGGCTCTCATTAGCTCAGGATACAAGATGAGGATGTGCAGGAGATGACCTTCAGATATCGGTATGTCCATTATGAGTTCTTGGTTATGCATTTAGGCATGACCAACAACACAAAAGTGTTCATGGGACTCCTGAATAGAATCTTTCATTGGTACCTCGATCTCTTCATGGTGGTGTTCATCGATGACATCTTGATATACTAAATGATGGAGGAGGGGCATGCTTGTTATCTACAGATAGTTCTGGGTACACTTCGATAGTGCCATATTTATGGTTAACACTCGATGTGTCATTTCTGGAAATGAGAGGTCCACTTTCTGGGACATGTTATCTTAGAGGTTGGTGTTTCAGTGGATCCTGCGAAGATAGAGGATGTTTTAGGATGGGAGACACCAATGAGAATAACGGAGATGCGGAGTTTCCTAGGGTCGGCTGAGTACTACCATAGATTCATACCTAACATTTCCAATGCTGCAGAACCCTTGCCAGCTTTGATAAAAAAAGAGGTAACCTTTCCTAGAGACGGAGAGATTCCTGTAGAGTTTCTAGCAGCTGAGGAAGATACTGACGAGTTCCCCCATATTGAGGCAACCAGAAGAGGGCATTGGGTATGTAGTCCACAACGACATATCAGGGACCAGGATTGGATGTGTCCTAATGCATGAGAAATCCATGATCGCTTAAGGATCACGAAAACTGAGGAAGCAAATGAAGAAATATGCTACTCCTAACCTGGAGTTAGCAGCAATGGTATTTTCCTTGAAGATATGGCGGCATTCCTTGATGGGTGAAAATTTTATATTCTACTCTAATCATAATAGTCTCAGGTATATATTCTCTCAAAAGGAACTGAACCTGAGATAGTGGTGATGGCTAGAGTTCCTGAAAGACTATGACTATGATATAGTCTATACTCCTGGGAAGGAGAACATGGTAGTAGATTCACACTAGAGGAGGTCTGGTCTACAGTTGCTAAGTGAGGTGATAGAGCAGCTAGACGTGTTGCAGATACCTTTTGTGGATAGAGATGGAGCTGCATACCTCATGTCAATGATAGTCACAACCCAACTCCTTCAGTGAGTCAGGGAGGCGCAACTTGGGGGCACTGACTGCTAGGCTCAACGTGCTCCAATATCATCAAGGCATGCACCTGATGGATTTTCTAAAGATGTGGAGCATGTTATCCACTTTAGAAGACGTACTATGGTACTAGTGGCGCTACAAGAGGAGATGTTGAGGGAGTTCCATATGTACCCTCTGGCGGTACATCCTGGTGTGGTGAAGATGTACCAAGATCTCCTGCGTTAGAACTAGTTCCCAGGGCTGAAGAAGGCAGTGCAGAGTTTGTTTCACGACACCTCAGCAGTCCGCTTGTGAAGGATGAGCACTAGGTTCTAGCAGGATTTGCTCAGCCACTAGAGGTGCGAGAGTGGAAGTGGGATGCGATTTCCATGGACTCTGTGACATGGATTCCACATACATCCTGAGGATCTGATTCCATATGAGTGATTTTTGACCAACTCAACATGTCGGACCACTTCCTACCTATCCGAGAGTATGGATCTATGGAGTTCTTGGGACACCTCTATAAACCAGAGATCATGAGACCTCATGGGGATCCATAGACGATCATCTCTGAATGGGACACACATTTTACGTCCTGGTTGTGGAAAGGATTACAGTAGACATTCGGGACTTAGCTATGTTTGAGCACCACCTTTCATCCTCAAACGGATAATCAGATGGAGTGGACCATTCAAACGCATGAGGACATTCTTCGTGCATTCTTCCTAGATTTTTCCATATTTGGGAGGATCACATGCACTTGGTGGAGTTCACATACAACAACATTTACCACTCCACCATCGGTATGGAACCATTCGAGGCCCTATATGGCCGACCCTACCGATCACCTCTATGCTGGACAGTCCTAGGGGAGTGTGTGCTTATGTGCTCAATGTTGGTATGGGATACCACTGAGAAGGTGCATATCATCTAGGAGTGGATGAAGAATGCACAGAGAAGATAGAAGTCTTATGCTGTCATAAGATGAAGACCTTTGCGGTTCAAGGAGGGGGCCACATTTTCTTGTGAGTCTCTCCTCAACAGAGACTAAAGTGATTTGTCTAAGGTGGAATGTTATCACTGAGGTTTATCGGGCCATTTCTGATACTTTAGAGGATATGAATGGCGACGTACTGCTTGGAACATCCACCGTAGTTGGAGAAGGTGCACGACGTCTTCCACATATCACAATTGAGGAGATACGTGCATGACCCATCTTACATCATTGACCATGACGAGATATACTTAGATGATGTTATGACATTTATGGAGGTTCCATTAGAGAATGTGGATCAACAATAGAGGGTCCTTCATTGGCAGTCTATACCTCTGATGTGCATTTCCTGGCCGCATAGGAACCTCCAGGAGTGTACATGGGAGGGGGAGGCTCAGATTCATGCATAGTACCTACATTTGTTTCGTTAGTCTATGTTGTAGATTTCGAATATGTAAAAAGGTAGAGAGAATTTAATGACCCATATTTTCAATGTAATTGTTTTTAATTATATGTAATTATTATGAGTCTGCGAAAATTGACGGTGTGTGATTTTGAGGCACAGTGTGCCTAGAATGAATTTCTGAACATTTTTTGGGTACATACCATAAACACATGAGTGGAATTTTATAACTTTGAATAGTTGCTCAGATTAGATATATAAGGGCACTGTGGAATCCACAATTTCGTGATTCTCTTAATGGAGGCTTTACTTTGACTGCAGTAGGTCCAGAGAAAAAGTTATTTTTTGCGTCTTTTTTAAATAAAATGAAATGAAATAATTTTTATTATTTTATTTCATAAACCACTAATGGACCAATTAAAGGGTGTGGCATGCAGTGGGTCAAGATATTTAATGGCTTGACCTACCAACCGTAATTAACGACGACAATAGGGAAATTAAAAAGCTTTCAAATTTATGAGCCATATTAAATCCTCATGTTGTTACACACACTCCCCCTATTTTATAAATATAGATCTTGGGAAGGGGTATCGGACAAGAATCACCAAGCAAAGATGTTCTGTTGGACATCTATAATTCCGAGCTAGGAGAAGACAAAGCCAACCCTTGTCGGAGGTGACATGAGTCACTGAATCCTCGAACCTAATTTTGACGTTCGAGCGGTGGTGAGAACAACATGTGGTGGGATGACAGATAGGAAAACTCCCTCAACCATGACCACTCTCCATTGTTTCAAGGTATGTGGGGTTATATTTGTTTTGAGTTTTTTATTCCATCATTCCGTTTCTTGAAACTATATGATGAACGTAGATATACCAAGTAACGGGCTGACCAGAGATTTATTCGTCTTGGCGGGAGGTTATTGTAGGGAATCTTATGGGTTAATATTGTTGTGTAATTCAATTTTTGTTAAACCCTTAACACCATCTATTTTACAAGCTAACATGGATGGCGCGAGCATAAAAAACCCATCATGAACCCTCTGCTATCTTTCTATCCTTGTGACTCCTTGGAAGACTATGAGCACGTTGATTCACCCCGCAAGAGGAAGGTCGCGGCTCGTCAACCACGACAAACAGAGAAGGCCGCTGACACAATGCCAAGCCGGGGGAAGGAAGGCAGCGTGATTTCCGTGCCGCCAGGAAATGGATTCCATGAAGGAAGCCGCGGTGAAAGTATTACCTACCTATAGAGGGTTCCGCAGTGACTGTGTGACGCCTGTTGGACCCTGCCGTTTCACAAACCTAATTGCCTCTGGGCTATTTGGGAATCCATGATGTCAGGGGGGGTTACACCCCCCGCGTCTGACCGAACCAGGCCACCACCCTTGAGTTGGGACGATGCCCTCAGAGAAGGCCGATTCCTTTGAACCGGGTCACCGTCCTAGAGGGCTTCCCCCCAAACCTCGTGGGTCGGGCCACCGTATTCGTGCCAGGCTGCCCTCACGGTCAGCCCTCTTGTGGGCTGCACTGGACATCGGCCTAGCGGTCCATGTCCACCTCATCCAAGCCCAGACTGGGTCGGGCTGGGTCACACCGGACACGGGCCCAAGTAGTCCAAGAAACATTGAAAGAACCATAGCATGAGAACCAAGAACCCGTTTGACAATATTTATACATCATCAGGGACCTTGGAGCAAGATAGACCATTTTCCCTTACTCCCTTAGAGTTTTTGAGAAATATAGAGTTCATCAGGGTTGGATAGCACCTGAATCCAATCAGGCCCTTGGCACTAAAATTCCAATAACGCACAGACCAGACGTCCAACAGATGTTTCATCTCTTGCGTTGTAACCATTATGAAAAGTCGGATCATCATGTTACTTATTTGGGTGACTTCGTGCTGGTTGAAATACGGCTGATGGCTTGGGTTGTGGTTCTCCCAAGCGCACTACGTACAGACCCCTACGACTGGCTGAGACCTGACAACTACTAAGTTTTCGACTCTATGTGACTCAATGGACGTGATATGCAATAGGGAGGAGTACCTTATCAGACCACGATAGGGGTGGGTGGTTTTGTGTGTCCTGGAAAGCCATGGTGGGGAGCGGCTGCGGTACACAGTTGGCAGGAGTACCTTAGCATACCACGATGGGGGTTGGTGGCTCTATGTGACCTAGAAGACCCATTTTATGCGATGGGGAAGAGTACCTAAATAGTTCAAGGATAGTGGGAAGCACCTTTGTGTGACAAGACAAGCCCATTTTACTCGATAGAGGAAGAGTTCTCTAGTATCTGAGGTGTTCGACTATGTGACTGGAAATGTTACTAGTTAAAACCCCTAGAATAAATCCTAGTGAGAGATGTCTTTACTTTTTGATTGTGATTGAGGTTATGCTATGTGGTAATTTACCTATGGGGTACATTACCTTCATGGTCTTACCATGTTGTTTTTCTTTGTGGAACTCTAGTAGACCTTCAGGGTCTCAGGGTCCCTATTGAGTGTCTTTATACTCACCCATGCATGGGCTTCACACGCACCTTGTTGTGTCCTGGGCAGAAAATGATCTTCTAGGTTGAGGCTTGAGGGAGCTAGTACAAGGAAAAAAACAGAGGAGATATGCGGGCATGGAGTGTTGAGGAGCTATTATGTACCCACCCTTCAGGTATGATCCATGGAGGATGACCCAATAGCTGTTTTCCTTTTTTCAGTGGTATTATTCATTCTGATGTACTTGTACTCTTACCTTTGGGATTGTATTCTGACACCATTTTACTTTCAGCACACTTTTACTATAGTTGTTTACTTCTATGTTGCTCTTTATTGTGTTCTTAGACAGTGTGTTTGTACTGGTTTAAAGGCAATGTCTTCATGTTTTAGGGATTATGCATTTCAGTTCATGTCACCAGCCCCTAGACTACGGAGGGTGGGCATGGGGTAGTCATAGCGTTGGCCCAAGGGGACGGGTCAGGACATGTTTTCCCAAGCATCTATGTCGATGGAAGGAAGTACGGATACCTTCTATTCCCACTCCCTCTTTCATTTGTTGGTGGTATGCATTGGTTTTGATGGCCAAAATTCCAATGTTCCACTATCTTCATGTGATATGATGAGATGTGATATCCTAGGTTTCTTAGTGTGAGGTGTGATGAGGTAGATTATGGTACAGGTCATTCATTATAAGATAATGGAATTAGGTTTTTGTATTTATTATTCATGATACCCAACTACACTGGTTATGTGATGTGATTTAATGTGATGTGATGTCATAGACCTCGTTTCTATATGTGGGATGTAATTTAATGTGATGTTATTTAGATGAGGTGGGAGTGTGAGGATATAAAACATTGGGGTGTGATAGTAGAAAATTAGTGGGAAACCAGTGTAGGTTACCCTTCACTAATATACTTATTATTATTTTATAATACTTGGATGCATTATTTGATGAGAAAACCATAGTGAAGTTTTGGTTTTGGTTAGTATACATGAATAGATACTATTTGGTTCTATTAAATTTTCAAGGGTATATTGGTATTCTCTATTCACATGTTCATGAGAGTCTTTGGTTTTCCTACCCAGTATACCGGTTTTCTAATGCCCGGAACCCAGGTACCCATATCTGGTGCATTAGTTCAATACATTGGCATGATTACGAGGAATCATGTCCGAAAGGACAAATCTGTTTAGCAGTCTTGGAAAATAGATTACCTGAATTAACTTTATATTTAAATTTAAAACATAAACCCCAACATAGATAGTTCTTTGAGAATTCAACTATTACCTTTAGCTTAACCCTACATATCAATCATAATACCCTTCTTGGATTCCTGGGAAAATAAATCATAAGAAAGGGGTGAGCTCAGATGCCCAGTAAGGGTAAATAATTTAGCATAAGCTATAAACTTTTGAGGAAAGATTTGTGATAAAAACAACATCCTTTTTAAACATAAAAATGAACATAATAAAAAAATAAATCAAGCATTACCTTATAAACATGAACATGGATATTATACTATTCGAATAATCACATGTAATAACTAATTTCATAATGAGGTAATGCCTAACGCCAGACATCATTACCACATAGTCAAGGCCTCATGCCAAGAATACAAAATCAATTTTTGTCAATTCCATGTGACAAGACACTAGTTTGTCTCATGATACATAATGATGCATTGAGGAGCTAATGAGACCTCCAATCGTCACTTATTAAGTCCACTGTATTCCTCATATGAAAATGATGAAACAAAACATAAACATTCATAATAAAACTATCATACGAAATGTCAATACATTGAAAATAAACCATGAATGGTATAAAATACGACATCCTAATTCAAACATATCTTAGAAAATTCAACACAATATCGAATATTTTATTTATATTAAATCAACCACAATTAAGAATAATATCCAAAAAGGATGTTGACATAGTTGAAAATAATCATTAAAAACCTCTGAGAAAAATAACCTTTTTGAGAAATAATTTAAATGTAACACATTTATAAATAAAGTAATTTAAAATATATTTCCGAATAAAAGTTTCCCATACCACTTTGAAACTTTTGAAAATAATTATTATTTCAAAACATTCATGTCCATATAAATAAATACATAAAACCATTTGGAAAACATGGACATTAATTAAAAAGATTTTGAAATAAAAATCATTAAAAAATTTAACATTATGATCATGATAAAGAGTACCTTTCAAAAATCCTTAAAATATATATTTTGTGACAAGTTTTATGGAAAATGGACATGGATGATAAAAATGTCCCAGTAAATAATTACACATAAATAGTCTCGGATAATAATGAGATTGAGGAATTAACCTTTACCATGCACTTTCCATTAGTCGATGGTCTGTTTAACCTCCTATATAATGACCATGGTATGTTATTAAATTATAACATAACCATATTAATATTTATGATATCATATATGATTCAGTTATGACTTTACACTCCCCATTTAATAATAATTTCTCTGTTAAAGTAACATTTTGGTTAATAATCGCTTTCTTTATCGTACATGTTTTCACTTGTTATTCTTGATCATATCACTTTGATCCTGATTTTTATACTTCCAGAATATAAAAAATGGATTATATATCATATATAATTATAATATAAATATTTATAATAGATATATTTATTAAATTGAAAAACTGTATATGGAGACAGTAGGTCATACGTACGCATAAACTTTGTTTCCTTTCTAATGTCGTACTGAATGAAAGTAAGTGATTGATATATATGTAAATACATATATATATATATATCTAGTATCAGTATTATGTCATATATGAAATCCTAATTAATAATACATATATTTTTATAATCATCTTTTAATGGTGAATGCGGAAATGAATCTCATCGCGTCGTGGAGAAGGTAATCTGTTCGTACGCACGAGTGAAAATATCATTTTCATAAAGGTGTGGAATTGGATGTTATATTAATTTTAAAGAGACATTAGGATGTTATTTTCATTATTTATATACATTTTAATAATCATTATATCCATCCAAATAACATAGTGTTGAATAACAAATTACACCACGACATTGAGACGGTATGTCATACGTACACACGCATGGTGACATTATCATTCGTAGGATAGATATAATAATGAATATTGTAACACCCCAAGCTTCTATGGTACGTTTCCCTTCGAATAATGCGATAGCGTGTGTTGTACGCAACCTCGAGTTCTAACACACACCACAACTAATTAAACTAGCCGTTGTGAATAGTAATACCTAATTTTTGAAATCATATATATTCAATATTTCAAAATGGACTTCATTTTTAGACTCGGAATATCGAATTTAGCCTAAGGTGAAATTTTGGTACTTTTCGGATAACTTTCATATTTTGATGAATAGTGAAAATTACTAAATTTTATTTAAAAACAACTTTTTTAATCAAAATAATTAATAGTGATAAATTATGAATTTTAGTAGTTTTAAAGTATATTTAGAATATATTTTTACCATTTAATATAATGTTGGTCATTGGACATAATTTTACAATTAAACCGAACATAAACAAGTGTCAATCTTTTGATAGTTATTATCTCTTAAAAACACGCTTTTTGTTTTGACAGCGGGAATTAATTTTAAATTAATTTCTGCCACTTCTGTGTTTTGAATTTAGGAAAATGGATTCCATATTTGGAATCAGGATGTTCAAATTGTGTAAATAGGTAACTTTTATTTTTAGACATTTTGAATAATTACTAAGGTAAATATTTTATTTACCATGGTTAAGGGTAAATCCGGTAAATAAGGGTTAAAAAAAATAATATTATAATAATACTAAATTACCCTAAAAACGTGTCTTAACCCTATTGGTTGATAGATGGTCGACCATGGGCATCTTTGTGTCAATTTTGGGACCCCATGGATCCACTTGTAAGTGATAATGACACTTTATTTTAATTTAGTTAAAATGAATACAAAAATGACACAAGTATATATCTTTTAGAACAACAATTTTTACATAGGGTTATATATGTTGGATTTTAGATTATAAATATTCATTAGAAATCTAAAAAGCTTTCCTACATAATGATATTTTATTTATAATTTTTAGACATTAAATAATTTATTTTATTTATGACACAATGATGATGCAGTAATTACTATAATAGTGAAAAATTAAAATAATTGATATTATAAATACCCAAATAAATATAACATGAAACTTTTAATGAATTAAACTAATTTTCTAGGCTAATATGATATATTAGGATTGATTTAATGGACTTTGTTCGAAGTAATAAATCTGTTATGATTTTCACAAAAATCAACTATTGATTAGTGTCAAAATTGACATAAAAGAGTTCTTAAAACAAATATTATATTATTAATTGATATTAAATTCCTAAAAATCTAAGGATCGGCCAAGAGACTTATATTATGATAGGTTAATCATTAATGGACCACTTGGGGGTCTCTTGGATGTATATAGTATGTTTATTAACCATATTATATAAAAATACAAAGAGACATTGTAAAAGTGAAACTAATTAACTTAGAGTTAATACTTAAAGATAAGGTTAATATAAGTACCCAAACCTGTCTAACTTCTATTGGTTGAGTGGTTTTGCGACCTATCCCCACCTTAACCTTTGAATAGTCAACTTTGGAGCCTTTAGAAACCGAATATGAATTTATTATAAATTAATATTTCTAGCTTTTCCAAAGGTGCCCTTCACCCCTCTTATAAAAGGGCACTCCTCCTTCTCATTTCTTCACACCATCAAAGCCTTTTGGTTCGGCCAAACTCTGCCCAAATACTCTCCCAACATCCCTCACTACATCCTAGAGGCCTTAGTTTGATCAGAAAGCCAACCTAAGGAGCCCTTTTGATCAAATCAAAAGGAAGAACCCGAAGAAGAGGTAATGATTTCACCACCCTTTTCTAAGTTCATTTCTTCTTCCACTTCTTCTTCCTTTGTTCTTACCATTCTAAAATAATAACTCCAGTATCTCACATATACTGTGATGTTATTATAAGTATGGTACAACCATATTCAGTATTCTATCCACCCTTTGAATAACATGTCACCATACGTGCGTACGTACGGCTTACCGTCTCCACGTCGTGGTGTAATTGTTATTCAATATAATATTATTTGGATGGGTATAATAATGATGTGTAACTCATGTAAATAATAAATATAACATGTTAATGATTCTGTATATATGATATACCATTCATTTATATATTATTTTAATATCAAAAGAATGATATTGTCGCTCGTGCATACGTACGGACTACCGTCTCCACGAACGCGATGAGATTCATTCTCCATCGTATCCATTCAAGTATAATTATCATTTTATGATTTAAAAATGATGTTTAAGGACTTGATATCATTCTGGATATGAATAAGATACAACAAACATGGCTTATGTAACAAAACATATAAAAGAAAATGAGTAAGTTAACACCCGAAACGATGATAATTCTAAGATATTATTAATAAATCAATGTTAAAAGATCATATATGATATCATATTAATATATATGATTCTTGTATAATTTAATAACAATTATTTCACCATTATACAGGAGGTTAACCTACCCCAACCAAGGAAAAGTAAAAGGTAAGGGTTATTTCACAATCTCTTCATTATCCGAGGTTGTTTATATGTAATAATCTACTGGGATCTCTTTATCATCCACATCCATGTTTCTTTAAAATGTATTTCAAAACATTTTTACTATTTACAAGAATATGGGTTAAAGTCATTTATACCCTTTTTTGACTTTTTATAAGAGGTTTATAAAGGTATCTTTCCGTTGTTTTCAAAACAAGGTCCTTTTTAACCTTTTCGACAGAATTGAGGTAAGAATGTTTTTTTTAACTTATACGGCGGGTGCGGTTATTTTACGCCCTTATAAAATCTTCAAAGCTTTCCTTACAAGCTTATAAGAATATTTTCAAAGAAAATGTTTTATTTTATATGGATCTTAAATGATTTCAAAATAAAAGGAGATATTTCTTTAAAAAGAATTTTGATTTCATCTATGTCAACATCCTTTGATGGATTTTAAGATTATTTGAAGTTGATTTATTATGATACAAAACTTCTATATTGTATTGAAGGTTTTGTGATATGTTTGACTGTGGATGTGCTATTTTTATACCATTCATAGTTTATGGTGAAAGTATTGACATTTCATATGCTAGTTTTAATATGAATGTTTATGTTATGTTTAAACCTTTTCATATGGGAATGCATTGGACTTAATATGTGACGGGTGGAGCCCGCTATAGCTCCTCGATGCATCGGTAGGTCTCATGAGACAAACTAGTGTCTTGGAACAAGGCCTTGACAAAACCTTATTTGTAGTCTTGGCACGAGGCCTTGGCTATGTGGTTATGATAGTCTGGCATTATGCATTCCAACATTATGAAAGTGGTTATTTATTTTTGCATGTGATTATTCGATTAGTGGAATATCCATGTGAATAAGTAAATGGCATTATTTCATTTTATTTATGCCATACCATGTTGAAAGTTCATGTTTAAAAGACTTTTGTTTTAGTTATACATTGCCTTAAATGTTTATTCTTATTGATGAAAGTTTCCGCTATATTGTTATCCTTACTGGGCATTTGAGCTCACCCCTTTTCTATGTTTTATTTTTCCCAGGAAGTGAAGATGTAAGTTATGAATGACCTGAAGGGATATTATGAGGGGATTGTAGTGTGGACTGTGGAAACATTATGTTGTTGTAGTAGTTTTTGATTTTATGATGTAATGTAAAACTTATGAATATATCTAGTGTTTCCAAGGCTACTAAACCAATCGGTCTTTCGAGATTTGATCTTTCTTGTGATCATGCCAATGTTATGTAATAATGCCCCGACTCTAGGCAACTAGGGTCGGGGCGTTACAGTTGGTATCAGAGGAAGTTTAGTACAAACCTTGGAAGCTAGATTTAGATAAACTCTGATTAGAGCACATAGACCTAAGATGAACTTTGAGGATTAGTATAGAAGAACTTCCTAGAATTTTGGTATTGTAGAGATTTTGTGAGTTTTCCGAGAAATACATCCCTGTCTGGATACGAGCAGGTAGAGGCGGCTCTGGCACAGATGTACCTAGGGGTAAAACCCGAAAACACCGCTTTGAGCTATACTCGAACGGGAACTGGTGCACGACAACGGGCCTTGCTGCACTCTTGGTTACGACACTCCCGGGGGATATGCTTAGGATAACTCTCACTTTCTTTACAAATCAGTATGAAGGGTTTATGAGTATATACTTCCTCAAAGAAAACATTTTTATGATTATGGATTATATCCATAAATAGTTCAATTTATGTTAAGTGTTTTATAAGTATGGGATTATGTATTTTGATTCATAAACTGATCTAGTTTATGCCATTGTTTAGAAATGGCGCCTAGTGGAAGAAATGGAAACCGTATCAATGCACGCACTCCATGTAGGGATTGCCCTCCTGCTCAAGATAATTATAGTGGGGCTGGTGATGCAACTGGTGCTGATCAGCTAATCACCGTACTGGGACAACTTACTCAGGTTATGAATAATAACCTTACCCGTATGGAGCACCCTGATCCGCAGCGTGGAGGATCAATGTTAGATCGATTCATGAGACAACAACCACCAACGTTCAATGGGAGTACAAATCCCTTAGTAGCTGAGCAATGGATATTTTCCCTAGAGAAAATATTTCAGGCTTTGGGGAGTAGTGAAAGGGAAAAAGTTACCATGGCAGTTTACCACCTCACTGGAGATGCTGATCAATGGTGGTCATTGATTCAAAACATGAAGGAAGATGATGAAGTATCAAACATGGAATGGAGGGAGTTCAAAGATCTGTTTTTAGAAAAATACTTTCCTCGCGACCATCGAGCAGATATGGAAAGACAATTTCTGAGTCTGAGACAAAAGGAGGATGAGAATGTCACAAAGTATGAGGCTAACTTTACAAGGTTAGCGAGGTATGCTGGAGATTATATTCGCAACCCAAGAAGTAAGATTGATCGTTTCTTTGATGGGTTAAAACCATTTCTCCGTCGAGCATTAGTCTCACAATCCTTTTCATCGTACGAAGACATTGTCTCATGTGCTATAAAGACCGAAAAGGAATTTTCTAAGTCTTATGAATTTAAAGCAAAGCAATAGAAGAAGAGACCTGCTGATCAATCTGGGAATGGAAATAAGTGGAATAAGGGAAAGGTTGAATATCCATCTTGTGGTAAGTGCGGGAAGAAACACCCCGGTGCTTTCCTGAAGGGAATGGGAGTCTGTTACAAGTGTGGTGAAAAAGGCCACCAAGCTCATGATTGCAAGGGGAAGAAGGAAGCTACCAACGTTCAGTGCTACAATTGCAGGGAGATGGGGCATTATGCAAATGCATGTCCTAAGCGTCAGGATAACTTACCTCAGAAAAGGCCAAGGGATCAAGGCCAGGCTTATGCTATCACTACTGCTGAGGTAGAAGCTCCGAAAGATGTGGTGGCAGGTAATTTAATGGTTTCCTCAAGTTTAGCAAATGCATTATTTGATTCTGGATCATCGCATTGTTTCATATCTTCCCAGTTTGCTAAGAAAATTAGATATTTCCAATTTGATTTAATAAGGGAGTTGTCAGTTAAAACTCCTAAGGGAAGTATCGTTGCAACAAAGTTTTGTGAATCAGTCCCCATTAGAGCACATAAATTTTCTTTATCTGCTGATTTCATCGTCATACCTATGATTGAGTTTGATATAATCCTCGGTATGGACTGGCTTTCGGACTATGATGCTAAGATTTATTGTAAGAAGAAAGAGGTTACGATTCTTGATGATAATGATAAGGAACACCTTATTTTTAGAGCAGAATCGTCACCACCTAATTCTTATTTAGACCCACCCCGAGTAGCTCAACTTAATTCAATTATTGGGGAGGAAGAGAATGAAGTAACTATCGGTGAGGAAAGGAATGTTCAAATAGAGTATGTACCTGTTGTGAAAGAATTTGTAGATGTATTTCCGGAAGATTTACCTGGACATCCTCCAGAACGAGAAGTTGAGTTTTCCATTGATTTGATTCCTGGATCAAGGCCTATATCGAAGACCCCTTATAGAATGGCCACTGTAGAGCTAGTCGAACTAAAGAAACAACTAGAGGAATTGAGTAATAAGGGATTTATTCGCCCTAGTGTTTCTCCATGGGGAGCCCCTGTTCTTTTTGTTAAAAAGAAAGATGGATCTATGAGGTTATGTATCGACTACATGGAGATCAATGCTATAACGATAAAGAACAAGTATCCCCTACCTCGTATTGATGATTTATTTGACCAACTTCATAGAGCCCAATACTTTTCAAAGATTGACCTTCGATCTGGATACCATCAGTTGTGTGTGAAGAAGGAAGACATTCCGAAAACAGCATTTTGAACCAGGTACGGGCATTACGAGTTTACTGTAATGCCGTTTGGATTGACTAATGCACCCTCTGTATTCATGGATCTAATGAATAGAGTTTTCAAGGAGTATCTCGATGAATTTGTGGTGGTATTTATTGATGATATCTTGGTATACTCCAAAACCTACGAAGATCATGAAAATCACTTGCGCATTATCTTGAAGACTCTGAGGAGGCATGAATTATATGGAAAGTTTAGCAAGTGTGAATTCTGGCTTCAGGAGATTTCTTTTCTTGGCCATATTGTCTCTAAAGATGGAATCTCTGTTGATCCTTCTAAGACCAAGGCAATCCAAGAATGGCCAGCACCTATGAGTATAACTGAGGTACGTAGTTTTATTGGTTTGGCAGGTTATTATCGACGTTTCATCCAGAATTTTGCCCGATTGGCTAACCCATTAACGAAGCTCACACGTAAAGGGGTTAAATTTGTTTGGACAAAAGAGTGTGAGGAATGTTTCAAAGAACTAAAGATAAGATTAGTCAATGCTCCTATATTGACTCTACCATCGGGGAATGATGGGTTCGTTATTTATAGTGATGCATCAAAGAAAGGACTTGGTTGTGTCCTTATGCAGAATGATAGAGTTATTGCCTATGCATCACGACAGTTGAAAATTCATGAACAAAACTATCCTACTCATGATCTTGAGTTAGCAGCAGTGATCTTTGCTTTGAAAATATGGAGGCACTACCTCTATGGTGAAAAATGTGAGATTTATACTGATCACAAGAGTTTGAAGTATATTTTCTCACAAAAAGAACTCAACATGAGGCAAAGGAGATGGCTTGAATTACTCAAGGATTATGATTGTACAATACACTACCACCCAGGGAAGGCAAACAAGGTGGCAGATGCTTTGAGTAGAAAAGACCATGGAGTTTTGAACAATATGAGAATTGAAAGGGATCCAATTTTCATGGAGCTAGTGAAGATGGACATGGGAATAACCAGGGAAGGTGAAACATCAATGCTTTTTCAAATGGTTGCCAAACCATCTTTACTAGAAAGGATTAAGAGTTCTCAGACTGATGAAGAAGAATTCCAAAAGAAGATTAAAGCTGTGAATGATGGGAGATTGAGAGACTTTGCGTATGAAGGTGGAATTTTGAAATTCAGGAAGAGACTTTGTGTTCCCAATATACCTGATCTAAAAAGGGAATTGCTGGATGATGCTCATAGTTCCAATTTCTCTATACACCCTGGGAGCACCAAAATGTATAGAGATTTGAAGGAACATTTTTGGTGGGACAACATGAAGAGGGAGATTGCTGATTTTGTGTCAAGATGTATGGTTTGTCAACAAGTGAAAGCTGGAAGGCAACAGCCTGGAGGAGTCATGCAACCTCTTCCCATACCGGAGTGGAAATGGGACAATATTACGATGGACTTTGTCATGGGGCTACCAAAGACTCCTAGAAGGAACGATGCAATATGGGTTATTGTTGATCGTCTTACCAAGTCAGCACATTTTCTTGCTATAAGAGAAGATCTACCCCTGGAACGTCTAGCAAGACTATATATTAATGAAGTTGTGAGACTTAATGGAGTACCCCTATCGATTGTTTCTGATCGTGATCCCCGTTTTACTTCAAGATTCTGGAAAAGTCTTCAGAAATCCCTGGATACTGAACTTCATTTGAGCACTGCATACCACCCTCAGACAGACGGACAGTCAGAACGGACTATTCAGACCTTAGAAGACATGTTGAGATCTTGCTCACTTGATTTTCAGGGTATGTGGGATCAATATTTACCTCTGGTATAATTTTCCTATAACAATAGCTTCCATTCGAGTATTCAGATGGCACCATATGAAGCGTTATACGGAAAGAGATGTCGTACACCAACCTGTTGGGATGACGTCGGTGAAAGAAAACTTGTAGGTCTAGAACTGGTGGAGGAAACGATGGAAAAGGTAAAGGTAATCCAAAATCACATCAAAGCAGCTCAAAGTAGGCAGAAGAGCTATGCCGATAATCGAAGGAAGGATTTGGAATTTCAAGTCGGTGATCATGTTTTCCTAAAGGTATCTCCGTGGAAGGGAGTCATACGTTTTGGTAAGAAAGGTAAATTGAGTCCCAGATACATCGGACCTTTCGAAATTCTAGAACGAATTGGGGTTGTAGCTTACCGATTGGCAATGCCGCCAAGTCTCTCCAAAGTTCACGATGTGTTCCACGTATCTCTGTTGAGAAAATACATGCCTGACCCAACGCATGTACTCACCTATGAGGAATTAGAACTGGAACCCGATCTGTCTTATTGCGAAGATCCCGTCAGGATTCTTGATACAAGAGAACAAGTACTGAGAAACCGGACGACGCGTCTGGTAAAAGTTTTGTGGAGGAATCATAAGATGGAAGAGGCAACGTGGGAAACCGAGGAACTTATGATGAAGAACCACCCGAGTCTTTTTATGCAGTAATACCCTAGAAATTGCGAGGATGCAATTATTTGAAGGAGGGGAGAATGTAACACCCCAAGCTTCTATGGTATGTTTCCCTTCGAATAATGCGATAGTGTGTGTTGTACGCAACCTCGAGTTCTAACACACACCACAACTAATTAAACTAGCCGTTGTGAATAGTAATACCTAATTTTTGAAATCATATATATTCAATATTTCAAAATGGACTTCATTTTTAGACTCGTAATATCGAATTTAGCCTAAGGTGAAATTTTGGTACTTTTCGGATAACTTTCATATTTTGATGAATACTGAAAATTACTAAATTTTATTTAAAAACAACTTTTTTAATCAAAATAATTAATAGTGATAAATTATGAATTTTAGTAGATTTAAAGTATATTTAGAATATATTTTTACCATTTAATATAATGTTGGTCATTGGACATAATTTTACAATTAAACCGAACATAAACAAGTGTCAATCTTTTGATAGTTATTATCTCTTAAAAACACGCTTTTTGTTTTGACAGCGGGAATTAATTTTAAATTAATTTCTGCCACTTCTGTGTTTTGAATTTAGGAAAATGGATTCCATATTTGGAATCAGGATGTTCAAATTGTGTAAATAGGTAACTTTTATTTTTAGACATTTTGAATAATTACTAAGGTAAATATTTTATTTACCATGGTTAAGGGTAAATCCGGTAAATAAGGGTTAAAAAAAATAATATTATAATAATACTAAATTACCCTAAAAACGTGTCTTAACCCTATTGGTTGATAGATGGTCGACCATGGGCATCTTTGTGTCAATTTTGGGACCCCATGGATCCACTTGTAAGTGATAATGACACTTTATTTTAATTTAGTTAAAATGAATACAAAAATGACACAAGTATATATCTTTTAGAACAACAATTTTTACATAGGGTTATATATGTTGGATTTTAGATTATAAATATTAATTAGAAAGATAAAAAGATGTCCTACATAAGGATATTTTATTTATAATTTTTAGACATTAAATAATTTATTTTATTTATGACACAATGATGATGCAGTAATTACTATAATAGTGAAAAATTAAAATAATTGATATTATAAATACCCAAATAAATATAATATGAAACTTTTAACGAATTAAACTAATTTTCTAGGCTAATATGATATATTAGGATTGATTTAATGGACTTTGTTCGAAGTAATAAATCTGTTATGAGTTTCACAAAAATCAACTATTGAATAGTGTCAAAATTGACATAAAAGAGTTCTTAAAACAAATATTATATTATTAATTGATATTAAATTCATAAAAATCTATGGTTCGGCCAAGAGACTTATATTATGATAGGTTAATCATTAATGGACCACTTGGGGGTCGCTTGGATATATATAGTAAGTTTATTAACCATATTATATAAAAATACAAAGAGACATTGTAAAAGGGAAACTAATTAACTTAGAGTTAATACTTAAAGATAAGGTTAATATAAGTACCCAAACCTGTCTAAATTCTATTGGTTGAGTGGTTTTCGACCTATCCCCACCTTAACCTTTGAATAGTCAACTTTGGAGCCTTTATAAACCGAATATGAATTTATTATAAATTAATATTTCTAGCTTTTCCAAAGGTGCCCCTCACCCCTCTTATAAAAGGGCACTCCTCCTTCTCATTTCTTCACACCTTCAAAGCCTTTTGGTTCGGCCAAACTCTGCCCAAATACTCTCCCAACATCCCTCACTACAACCTAGAGGCCTTAGTTTGATCATAAAGCCAACCTAAGGAGCCCTTTTGATCAAATCAAAAGGAAGAACCTGAAGAAGAGGTAATGATTTCACCACCCTTTTCTAAGTTCATTTCTTCTTCCACTTCTTCTTCCTTTGTTCTTACCATTCTAAAATAATAACTCCAGTATCTCACATATACTGTGATGTTATTATAAGTATGGTACAACCATATTCAGTATTCTATCCACCCTTTGAATAACATGTCACCATACGTGCGTACGTACGGCTTACCGTCTCCACGTCGTGGTGTAATTGTTATTCAATATAATATTATTTGGATGGGTATAATAATGATGTGTAACTCATGTAAATAATAAATATAACATGTTAATGATTCTGTATATATGATATACCATTCATTTATATATTATTTTAATATCAAAAGAATGATATTGTCACTCGTGCGTACGTACGGACTACCGTCTCCACGAACGCGATGAGATTCATTCTCCATCGTATCCATTCAAGTATAATTATCATTTTATGATTTAAAAATGATGTTTAAGGACTTGATATCATTCTGGATATGAATAAGATACAACAAACATGGCTTATGTAACAAAACATATAAAAGAAAATGAGTAAGTTAACACCCGAAACGATGATAATTCTAAGATATTATTAATAAATCAATGTTAAAAGATCATATATGATATCATATTAATATATATGATTCTTGTATAATTTAATAACAATTATTTCACCATTATACAGGAGGTTAACCTACCCCAACCAAGGAAAAGTAAAAGGTAAGGGTTATTTCACAATCTCTTCATTATCCGAGGTTGTTTATATGTAATAATCTACTTGGATCTCTTTATCATCCACATCCATGTTTCTTTAAAATGTATTTCAAAACATTTTTACTATTTACAAGAATATGGGTTAAAGTCATTTATACCCTTTTTTGACTTTTTATAAGAGGTTTATAAAGGAATCTTTCCGTCGTTTTCAAAACAAGGTCCTTTTTAACCTTTTCGACAGAATTGAGGTAAGAATGTTTTTTTAACTTATACGGCGGGTGCGGTTATTTTACGCCCTTATAAAATCATCAAAGCTTTCCTTACAAGCTTATAAGAATATTTTCAAAGAAAATGTTTTATTTTATATGGATCTTAAATGATTTCAAAATAAAAGGAGATATTTCTTTAAAAAGAATTTTGATTTCATCTATGTCAACATCCTTTGATGGATTTTAAGATTATTTGAAGTTGATTTATTATGATACAAAACTTCTATATTGTATTGAAGGTTTTGTGATATGTTTGACTGTGGATGTGCTATTTTTATACCATTCATAGTTTATGGTGAAAGTATTGACATTTCATATGCTAGTTTTAATATGAATGTTTATGTTATGTTTAAACCTTTTCATATGGGAATGCATTGGACTTAATATGTGACGGGTGGAGCCCGCTATAGCTCCTCGATGCATTGGTAGGTCTCATGAGACAAACTAGTGTCTTGGCACAAGGCCTTGACAAAATCTTATTTGTAGTCTTGGCACGAGGCCTTGGCTATGTGGTTATGATAGTCTGGCATTATGCATTCCAACATTATGAAAGTGGTTATTTATTTTTGCATGTGATTATTCGATTAGTGGAAGATCCATGTGAATAAGTAAATGGCATTATTTCATTTTATTTATGCCATACCATGTTTAAAGTTCATGTTTAAAAGGCTTTTGTTTTAGTTATACATTGCCTTAAATGTTTATTCTTATTGATGAAAGTTTCCGCTATATTGTTATCCTTACTGGGCATTTGAGCTCACCCCTTTTCTATGTTTTATTTTTCCCAGGAAGTGAAGATGTAAGTTATGAATGACCTGCAGGGATATTATGAGGGGATTGTAGTGTGGACTGTGGAAACATTATGTTGTTGTAGTAGTTTTTGATTTTATGATGTAATGTAAAACTTATGAATATATCTAGTGTTTCCAAGGCTACTAAACCAATCGGTCTTTCGAGATTTGATCTTTCTTGTGATCATGCCAATGTTATGTAATAATGCACCGACTCTAGGCAACTAGGGTCGGGGTGTTACAAATATGGATGTGACATATTTATAAAAACATCATAGTATATATATATAAGGTACTGAAGATATTATTTTGGTATGGTAATAGCAATGAAAGAGTAATTGGAAGAAGAAAAGAAGATGAAAGAGGGTGGTGAAATCATTACCTCTTCTACGGGTTCTCCCTTTTGATTTGATCAATAGAGCTTTTTAAGTTATCTTTATGAACAAAGGAAGGCCTCTAGGATGAAGGTAGGATAGTTTATAGTATAATTGTGTAGGGGTTGGCCGATACAAATGGATTTGGAAGAGTGAAATTAAGAGAAGGGTAAGTTCCCTTTTATAAGAAATGTGAGAGTCACTTTAGGAAAAGATTGAAATATTATTTTATAATAAAATAATTATTGGTTTCTAATGTATCTAAAATGATTTATGTAGTGGATAAGGTGGGTATGGGTCGAAAACCATTCAACCAATAGGGTTTAGATAGGTTTATGTCACCATATTAACCTTAACTTTTAGATTTAACTCTTAGTTAAATAGTTTGACATTTACCATGTCTCTTTGTGTTTTTATATTATCAGGTTAATAAAAATAGTATAAAATTTCAATAAAACCCCAATTGGTTCATTAATACCATATATATTATTATATAAGTCTTTTGGCCAAACCATAGCTTTTCAGGACTATGATATCAATTAATAATATAATATTTGTTTAAAAAACTATTTTATATCAATTTTGACACTATTTAGTATTTTTTTTTTATAAATTCAAAATAGAATTATTAAATAGAAAAAAATTCTTATAAATAACCCTAACATGTCATATTATCATAAAAAATTAGTTTAATTCAGAAAAAGACTCAAATTACATTTATTTGGATATTTATAATTTCAATTATTTTAATCATTCATTAATATGGTAATTACTGCACCATCATTGTTTCATAAATAAAATTTTATTATTTTGTTTATAAAAACTATAAATAAAATTCCATTATGTAGGAAATAATTTTATCTTTATAATGAATATTTATATATGAATTTATCTTATGTATAACCTATAATAAAAATTTATTAGTTATTAAACTTTTATTTTAACTCTTTTATCTCTTCTTCAAATAAAATAATAATAAATATTTTAATCTAATAAAAGTGGAACTGATGGATCTTATTTTATTGATATGGTTTTTTTGGTTGAATTATACATTGCCAATAGAAATAGGAAATGTTTTAGGGTAATAATATTAATATTTTTACCCTTAATTACCCTATTAAATTTTAACCGTGATAAATAATAGTAAAATGTTACTATTCACCAACAATTATTTTAATATTATTGAACCAAAATATACATATTGATATCAACAATGTCTCTTTATTTTTGAAATTCAACTCACATAAGCAGTAAAATTATTTTTTATGCAAATTTGCAAATGCTCCTAGGAGGTCGGTAAGAGATGGTAAAAAGTTCAATAAAGTTGGTATATATCTAAAATTATTATATACTAACTCCAATAATTAAATTAAACTTATGTTGGTATTATGTATCTATTTTGACATAATATAATTAAATAAAATATATAATTACTTAAAAAAATGTTTTTAAACTGATAACATATTGTTTTTCACTATTCATTAAAAAATGAATGTTTTCAAGAAAATACCAAAATTTATTCCTATTATATAATAGATATTCTGAATTCAAAAATGATATTTATTTTACCAAATTAAAAACATATAAGTTTCATTAATTAATTCAAAATTAATTCTCGTTGTCAAAATAAATATCGTGTTGTTAAGAAACAATATCTATCAAAATATTGACACTTTTTTATGTCCAATTTCAAAGTGAAATTAATTATAATAAAATAATTTGTATTAAATGATAAAAGTATTATCTAATTATTCTTCAAAACCATTAAAATTAATAATTTAACACTATACATTATTTCTATTAAATTTTTTTAACTAAAATTTTGTATTTTTCATTATTCACAAAAATATGAATGTTATCATAAAAATACCAAAAATTTATCAAAACTAAATTTTATGTCCCAGTTATAAATAATAATTTTATTTTGTCATATTTAATATATAAAACTATCAAAAATATTATTTAGAAAGTATTATCCAATAAAATGCAGTAAAATTGGATTTTCTGAAAAATACTTCCTTTATCTGAAAAATTGAATTTGTTCTTATATTATGTCTAAGAAACACATAATAAGTATGATAAAATTATATGATGTATATAAAATTCAAAATGCAGTTAATCATATCAATAACCATTTTCTAAAAGGCTATTTGGTAAGTCGTGGTGCGCTCGAATTCAGTGTTGCGTGTAACACAAGTTATTGAATTATTTTGAAGAGATAATATTCTATGAAATCATTTAGTGTTACATTCTACCCTCCTTCAATAAATTGGGTCCTCACAATTTGAAATTATTCTTCTAAAATAAGAGGTTGAAAATAAAAAATACCATTGTGTAAAACCCACATCGGCAATAGGGTTAATAAAATTTACTCTTATTAAGAGGGAATGGGAAATAAAAAATTCACCAACAACTTAGGGTTTCCAATATGAGAACATTGGTGGAAATTACAGTCACATAATTGGAGAAAAAAATGTAAATATTTATAGGGAGTGATTGTGGTCATCAATCACAAATAAGTGTAAAATTAAGGGCCACAAAACAATCAATCAATGATGATTTAGAATATCGTTGGTTCAAAAAATCTTATTGTATTAGGATAACACAATTTTGGTTTTAATATCCCTTACCTAATGTTTAAGAATTAATTTCTACATAGAATAATAATATATATATATACACATGAAAAGTAGAGTTTCATCATTTTACTAATTTCTACCAAAAAATCATCTTTCACCCCAGAAGATAATAGAACTCAAAAATATTATATTTATCCATATACCATGAAAAAAACTAATTTATAATAACCAGGGACTTCTTGTAGGCTATTGGTAGGTCATAAAGCCTTAGCACACTTTAGTTGTTGGTTTGATTCCTATAGCTTTGTCCAACATGATGGGTTATCGACCGACTTCCAGGTCATCCTTTTTCTAAAAAAATAGTATGATAATATTACGAAAATAATATTAATAAATACTACCAAATATTAACATAATCTATTCAAACCAATATATTTATCCAAAATACATCTGTCCAAACTCATAGTCCAGAATTTATAATTAAGGTAAACAAAATAAAGATCTATTTTTCCACGTAATAATATATGAATAACTTCATTATGTATTATTTTAAAACATAGTAACAACATGAATTACCATAAAACCATATTGATTACATTAATTCTCCCTTATTCCTAATATAATACTAGATATATGCTTTATATCCATTTTTCTAATAATCCAACAATGATAGAAGAAAAAACCATTAATCATTTCCAATGTAGTCAAGAATATCGAATATAATTTATCCTAATCAAATATCTTTTATTACAAAATCACTACCTCAGTATCAGGACAATATTATGGTTTAACATTCCATCAACCATATATTTTCTAAAAAAATTAACTTTATATTGAGTCACATTTCTTGGTTCCAGACAATCTTAAGTACTTAATGAAATAGGACTGCAATACAATCCTTATATACTCCATAATTATTATAACCAGTACATTATTGATACAATAATGAAATGAAATAATATTTTTATTTCAATAATAGAAAAATATTCATTACTCTACATATGTGGTAATATCATAAAATGATTATAATCCAACAAAATCATTTGTGGTATACTATGATGATTTCGACATTGATTCATCTAGTGTCCCAACTCCTTGCAGATGAAGCATTGTACATTTGAATCCTTTTTTTACCCTTGCAATCATGAACATGGTGTCCTCTTTCTGCACACTTATAACAAACTCTCATTTCCTTCAACCATTTACCAAGGCTATTCTTTCAATAGTTATCACATATTGGAAAATCCTTGTTAATCTTTCGATCATGCGTACTGCTGGAATTATCATTCCTTCTACTAGGCGCTATTTCATAACAATGAAATACACTAGGTCGGTTTATGAATCACAATTCATTATTATAAACATGTAAAATACCTAATATAAATTGAACAGTTTATGGATATAATCCATATACATAAAAATGGTTTTTAAGGAAATATTTACTCCTAATTCCTTCACAATGGATTTTAATGAAAAAGTAAATTATCCTAAACATTTACCTCTGGGAGTGTCGTAACCAAGAGTGCAGTAAGGCCCATTGTCGTACATTGGTTCCCATTCGAGTCTATCTCGAAGCAATGTTTTCATATTTTACCCCTAGGTACATCTGTACCAGAGCCACCTCTACCTGCTGGTATCCAGACAAAGATGTATTGTTTGGAAAACTAAAAAAATCACTATAGTTCCAAAATTCTAGGAAGTTCTTCTATACTAATCCTCCAAGTCTATCTTAGGGTATTTTTATCTAATAAGAGTTTATCTAAATATATTTCCAAGGTTATTGCTAAACTTACACTGATACCAACTGTAATGCCCTGACCCCAATTACCCAGACTCGGTGCATTATTTTAATACATTGGCATGATTACAAGGAATCATGTCCCGAAGGACATATCATTTTAACAGTCATCGAAAATAGATTACTTACAATAAATTTACATTACAATTTCAAACATAAAACACAACATAGATAGTTTTTTAAGAGCTTCATTATTCCCTTTAACCCTGCATATCAATAATAATCAACTACTTGGATTCCTTCGATAATAAATCATAAGAAAGGGGTGTGCTTGGATTCCCAGTAAGGGTAAAAAATTTAGTGAAAGCTATAAACATTTAAGGAAATTTGTGTGATAAAAACAACAAACTTTTTAAACATTAACGTGAACAATATATAAAAAAATAAATCAAGAATTACCATATAAACAAGCACATGGAGGTGACCGACATTTTCTAACTTTGAATCATTGCTCAGATTAGAAATATAATTGCACTGTGGAATCCGCAATGCCGAGATTCTCTTAATAGAGGCTTTACATTGACTTCTTTAGGTCTGGAGAAAAAGTTATGTTTTGCGCCATTTTTTAAATAATATGAAATAAAATAATTTTTATTATTTTATTTCAAAAACCTCTAATGTACCAATTAAAGCGTGTCACTGGCAGTGTGTCAAGCTATTTAATGGCTTGACCTGCCATCCATAAGTACCGATGACATTATAGAAATTAAAACGCATCCAAATTTATGAACCCTATTAAATACTCGTGCTGTTACTTACTCTACACCTTTTCTATAAATATAGATCTTGGGAAGGGGTATCAGACAAGAATCACAAAGAAACGAAGTTCTGTTTGATTTACATAATGTAGAGCCCTTAGAAGATGAAGGCAACCCTAGTAGGAGGTGACATGAGACACTGAATCCTCGAACTGAAGTTTGATGTTCAAGCAGCGGTGAGGAAAACTTTTTGCAGGGATGAAAGAAATGAAAAATCTCTGATCCACGAGTGCTCTCCAATGTTTCAAGGTATGGGGGGTTATATTTGTTTGCGTTTTTGATTCCATCTTCCCTGTTCTTGAAATTATATACAGAATGTTGATCTACCAAGTAACGCCCTGAACAGTGATTCATTCGTCTTGGCGGGAGGTTATTGCCGGGAATCCTGCGTGTTAATATTGTTGTGTAATTCAATTTTTGTTAAACCGTTAACCCCATCTTGTTTACGAGCTAACGTGGAGGGCGCGAACCTAACAAACCTAGCCTAAACCCACTGCTATCTTGCTATCCTTCTGCCACCTTGGATGACTCTGAGAACGTAGATGCACCCCACAAGAGGAAGGTCGCGTCTCGTCATCCAAGACAAATAGAGAGGGCTACTGGAACAATGGCTGGCCACTAGAAGGAAGGCGGTGTGATTTTCGTGCCTCTAGGAAATGGATGCCACCAAGGAAGCTGCGGTGAATGTAGTACCTGCCTCTGGAGGGTTCCACGGTGACCGAGTGGCGCCCATTGGGCCCCATCGCTTTGCCAACCTAATGGCCTCCGGGCTGTTCGGGAATCCAGGAAGCTGGGGGGGGGGGGGGGGGGGGTTACACCCCCCGCGTCAGACCGAACCAGGCCACCACCCTCGAGTTGGGACGACGCCCTTAGAGAAGGCTAATGCCCTCAAACCGGGTCACCACCCTAGCGGGCTTCCCCACCCCCCCCCCCCCCCCCGCCCGGTGGGCCTGGACACCCTATTCGTGCCCAGCCACCCTCACGGTCACCCCTCTTGTGGGCTGGACCAGACATCAGCCCAGCAGGCAAAGTCCACCTCAGCCCAGCCCAGACTGGGTCAGGCTGGGTCGCACCAAAAATGGGGCCAACTATTCCTAGAAACATTGAAATAACCATATCTTGAGAACCAAGAACCCGTTTGACAAACCGTCTAGCGCATCAGGGACCTTAAAGAAAGACATACCTTTTTCCCTTACTCCATTAATGTTTTTGAGAAATATAGAGTTCAACCGGGTTTGGATAGCACCTGAATCCAACCGGGCCCTCGGCACTAAAATGACAATAACGCACAGACCAGTCGTCCAACAAACATTCCATCTCATGCGTTGGAACCGTTATAACAAGGTGGATCATCATGTTACTTATTTTGGTGACTTCATGATTGTTGAGATATGGCTGATGGCATGGGTATTGGTTCTCCCAAGCGCACTACGTACATAACCGTATGACTGGATGAGACCTGACAATTGCTAACTTTTGGACTCTAAGTGACTCAATGGTCGTGATACGCGATAGGGAGGAGTAACTTAGCAGTCCAAGATTGGGGTGGGTGGTTTTGTGTGTCTTAGAAAGCCACGGTGGGGAGCGGATGCGATACATGGTGGGGAGGAGAAACTTAGCCGACCACGATGGGGGTGGGTGGCTCTGTGTAACCCGGCAGACCCACTGTATGCGATGGGGGAGATTACCTCAACAGTTCAAGGATAGTGGGAAGCACCTTTGTGTGACAAGACAAGCCGATTGTACTCGATAGATGAAGAGTTCTCCAGTATCTGAGGTGTTCGACTATGTGACTGGGGATGTTACTTATTAATTCCCCTAGAATAAATCCTTGTGAGTGCTGTCTTTACTTTGTGCTTGTGATTGAGGTTATGCTATGTGGTACTTTTCCTGTGTGGTACTTTACCTTCGTGGTGTTACCATGTAGTTTTTCTTTGCAGAAATTTAGTATACCACCGGGGTCTCAGGGTACCTATTTAGAATCATTATACTCACACCTGCATGGGCTTCAACGGCACCTTGTTGTGTCTTGTGCATAGGATGAGCTACTAGGTTGAGGTTTGAGGGAGCCAGGACAAGGAAACACACATTGGAGATAGGTGGGCATGTAGTGTTGAGGAGCCATTATGTTCCTACCCATTAGGTAGGATCCATGGAGGATGACCCAGTGGTTGTTTTACTTTTTTCAGTTGTATTATTCATTACGTTTTACTTGTACTCTTACATTTGGGATTGTATTCCGACCCCCTTTTACTTTCACCACACTTTTACTATAGTTTTTTACTTCTCAGTTCATTCTTATTGTGTTCTCAGACTGTGTGTTTGTACCAGTTTAAAGGCAATTCCTTCCTGTTTTAGGGAATATTTATTTCGGTCCTTCTCACCCACCCCTGGCCTATAAGGGGTGGGAATGGGTTAGTCACAACACTGAACCAAGGGGACGATTCGTGACATTTTTTCCCAAGCATCTATATCGATTGAGGGAAGGATGGATACCTTCTCTACCAACTCCCTCATTCATTTAATGGTGGTATACATTGGTAGTGATGTCCAAAAATCAAATGTTCCACTATCTGCATGTGATATGATGAGATGTGATATCCTAGGTGTCTTAGTGTGAGGTGTGATGAGGTAGATTGTGGTGGAGGTCATTCATTATAAGATAAGGGAATTAGGTTTGTGTATTTATTATTCATGATACCCAACTACACTAGTTATGTGATGTTATTTAATGTGATGTGATGTGATTGACCTGGTGTCTATATGTGGGATTTAATTTCATGTGATGTTATTTAGATGAGGTGGGAGTGCGAGGATATACAACATTGGGGTGTGATAGTAGAAAATTAGTGGGAAACCAGTGTAGAGTACACTTCACTAATATACTTAATATTATATTATTATACTTGGATGAATTATTTGTTGAGAAAACCATAGTGAGGTTTTGGTTTTGGTTAGTATACATGAATAGATATTATTTGGTTCTATTACATTTTCATGGGTATATTGGTATTCTCTTTTCACATGTTCATGAGAATCTCCGGTTGTCCTACTGAGTATACCTGTTTTGTAATTCCCTGACCCCAAGAAACCATATCTAGTGCATTAGTTTAATACATTGGCATGATTACAAGGAATCATGTCCCGAAGAACCAATCAGTTTATCAGTGTTGGAAAATAGATTACATAAATTAATTTTATATTAAAATTTCAAACATAAACCCCAACGTAGATAGTTCTTTGATAATGCCGGTACTCCCTTTAGATCAACCCTACATATCAATCATTATACACTTCTTGGAATCCTTGGAAAATAAAACATAATAAAGGGGTGAGCTCAGATGCCCTATAAGGTTAAATAATTTAGTGGAAGCTATAAACTTTTATGGAAAGATGTGTGATAAAAACAACACCCTTTTTAAACATAAACATGAACATAATATAAAAAAATAAATCAAGCATTACCATATAAACATGCACATGGATATTATACTAGTCGAATAATCACATGTAATAACTAATTTCATAATAAGGTAATGGCTAATTCCGGACATCATTACCATATAGTCAAGGCCTTGTGCCAAGACTAAAAATAAATTTTTTTTCAAGGAATTGTTCCAAGACACTAGTTTGTCTCATTAGACGTACCGATGCATCGAGGACCTATAGCGGGCTCCACCCATAACTTACTTAGTCCACTACATTCCTCATATGAAAATTCAGAAACATAACATAAACATTTGTATTAAAACTAACATATGAAATGTAAATACATTAACCATAACCCATGAATGGTATAAAAATATCACATTCACAGTCAAACATATCATATCTCATTCAATAAAATATTGATGATTTTATTCATAATAAAGCAACCTCAATCAAGAATAATATCCATAAAGGATGTAGACCTAGTTGAAAATAATCATTAAAAATCTTTGAGAAAAATATCCTTTTGTGAAATCATTTAAATGTAACACATTTATAAAAAAGGTCATTTAAAATAGATTTTTGAATAAAAGTGTCATATACAACTTTCAAAAAATTTAAAATAATTATTATTTCAAAACATTCATGTCCATATAAATAAATACTTAAAACCATTTTGAATACATAGACATTAATTAAAAATATTTATAAAGTTAAATCTTGAAAACATTAAAAATTATGATCTTGAAAAAGGTTACTTTTCAAAAATCGCTCAAAATATTCATTTTAAAATATTTTTTATGAAAAATGGACATGGTCTATAAAAAAATCCAAGTAAATACTTACACATAAACAATCTCGGATAATAATGAGATTGAGGAATTAACCCTTACCTTACACTTTCCTTTGGTTGTGGGTATTTTTAACCTCCTGTATAACGACCATGGTATGTTATTAAATTATAAAATTACCATATTAATATTTATTATATCATATATGATTCATGTATGACTTTATACTCCCCATTTATTATTAATTTTTTTTTGTTAAAGTAACATTTTGGGTAATAATCGCTTCCTTTATCATACATGTTTTAACTTGTTATTCTTGATCGTATCACATAGATAATGATTTTCATACTTATAGAATATAAAACATGATTTATATATCATATATATTAAGAATATAAATATATATAATGGATATATATATTAAATGGAAACACCGTTTATGGAGACGGTAGGCCGTACGTACACATAAACGTTGTTTCTGTTTTAATGTCATATTGAACGGAAGTAAGTGATTGAGATATATGTAAATAAATATATAAAAATAAAAATAAAAATATATGTATATATCCATTATCATTATTATGTCATATATTAAATACTAATTAATAATATATATATATATTTATAATCATCATTTAATGGTGAATGTGGAAATGAATCTCATCGTGTTGTGGAGACTGTAATCTGTACATACGCACAAGCGACAATATAATTTCCATAAAGGTTTGAAATTAGATTTTATATTAATTTTAAAGAGACATTATTTTGTCATTTTCATTATTTATATACATATTACTCATCATTATATCAATCCAAATAACATAGTGTTGAATAACAAATTACACCACAACGTGGAGACGGTAAGTCGTACGTACGCACGCATAGTGACATTATCATTCATATGATGGATATAATAATGAATATAGTTGGGAAATATTTATAATAACATCACAGTATATATATAAGGTACATGAGTTATTATTTTGGTATGGTAATAACAAAGAAAGTGTAAGTGGAAGAGGAAAAGAACTTGAAAGAGGGTGGTGAAATCATTACCTCTTCTTCGGGTTCTACCTTTTGATTTGATCAAAAGGGCTCATTAGGTTGGCTTTCATACAAAAGGATGGTATATAAGATGAATGGAGGATATTTTAGAGGATAATTGAGCAGGGTTTGGATGAGCCAAATGTATTTGGAGGTGTGAAATTAAGATAAGGGGAAGTTCCCTTTTATAAGAGAGGTGAGGGTCACATTAGGAAAAGTTTTAAATTTTATTTTATAATAAATTTATTTTCAGTTTCTAATATATCCAAAATGATTTATTTAGAGGATAAGGTGAGTATGATTCGAAAACCTCTCAACAAAGAGGTTTTGGACAGGTTTAGGTTACCATATTAACTTTATCTTTTAGATTTAACTTTTAGTTAAATAGTTTGACATTTACCATGTCTCATTGTATTTTTATATTATATGGTTAATAAACATAATATAAAATTCCAATAGAACCCTAATTGGTTCATTAATGTCATATATATTATTATATAAGTCTTTTTTTGATCCTTCGATTTTTAGGACTATTATATCAATTCATAATATAATATTTGTTTTAAAAACAATTTTATGTCAACTTTGACAGTATTTAGGATTTCGTTTTTTCAAAATTCATAACTGCATTATTACTTCGAATAAAATTCATCTAACCAACCATAAAATATCATATTAACCTATAAAATAGTAGAATTCATAAAAAGTCTAAAATTACATTTATTTGGATATTTATAATATCAATTATTTTAATCTTTCATTAATACGGTAATTACTGCATCATCATTGTGTCATAAATAAATTTAATTATTTAATTTATAAAAATTATAAATAAAATACCATTATGTTAGAAATATTTTATCTTTAAATTTAATATTTATAGTTGAATTTATCTTATGCAAAACCCTATATTAAAAATGTTTTAGTTATTAAACTTGGATTTTAACTCTTTTAACTCTTCTTTAAATAAAATAATAATAAATGTTCTAATCATATCCAAGCGGACCTGAAGGATCATATTTCAATCCTAAGTCTGTTTTTGGTCCAATAGTACTTGTAAAATACAATTAGGACATGTTTTAGGGTAATAATAATAAAATTGTTACTTTTAATTACCCTATTTACTATTAACCGCGGTAAATAAAAGTAAGAAGTTACTATTCACCAAAAATTATTTTCATCTTATTGAAACACATTTTACATACTGATAATAATTTTTTCTCTCAGATTTTTGAAATTTATCTCACAAAAGGGGTAAAATTTAGTTTTATGTAAATTTGCAATTGCTCCTAGGAGGTGGGTAAAAGACGGTAAAATGTCCAATAAAATTGTTATATATCTAAAATTATTATAAACTGACACCAATGAATTCAATTGAAGTTATATAGGTATTATATATCTATTTTGACCTAAAAAATTATAAATAAAATATATAATTATTTATAAAAAAATCTGTTTTTAAACTAATAGCTTAGTGTTTTTCACTATTCATAAAAATTTATAGTTTTCAGAAAAATACCAAAATTTCAGCCAAACATATATATGATATTTCGAATTAAAAAATGATGTCTATTTTACCAAATTAAAAACGTAAAATTTTCATTAATTAATTTAAAATAAATTCCTATTGTCAATACAAATTGCGTGTTTTTAAGAAACAATATCTATCAAAAGATTGACACTTATTTATGTCCAATTTCAAAGTAAAATTAATTATAATGACCTAAATTGAATTAAATGATAATAATATTATCCAATTATACTTAAAAACCATTCAAATTCATAATTTAACACTATAAATTATTTTCATTAAAATAGTTTTTTTAAATAAATTTTCGTATATTCCATTATTCACTAAAATATGAAAGTTATCAGAAAAATACCGAAAATTTATCAAAACTAAATTTTTATGTCCCGATTCTAATGAAAAAGTTTCTTTTTTCAAATTGAATATATAAAAGTGCCAAATATTTTATTTAAAATTGGTTCTCCATTAAAAGGTGGTAAAATTGCATTTTTTGAAAAATACTTCCATTATATGAAAATTTTAACATGTTCTTATATTATGTCTAGGAAACACATAATATGGATGTTAAAATTATATGAAGTATATGAAATTCAAAATGATGTTAATACTATCCCTAATGGTTTTTGAACAGCTTGTTTGGTAAGTCATGGTTCGCTCGAATTCGGTGTTGCGTGTAATGCAAGTTATTGAATTTCTTTGAAAAGATAACATACTATGAAATCTTGGGGTGTTACAGTTTGATCATCCTATATATAAGATATGATTTTTAGGTTTCTAGGAGTAATTTGTAGACCATTATAGATATTCCTATCATGGACCATATGACAGTTTCTTTGCCATGACTATCATTTATATTTTTGATATTTTACTTTGGACTGTTTTATCTGAATGAGTTAAATTTAGACATACATTGTGTGTTGGTTTTGGATTATATATATATATCGTTGATTTGATTGTGGTTGATCTATATTACCTACCAATTCTATTTAAATTATTTATGGTAATGGATCCCATACTTGATTTTTATACACTAAAATCAATTTGACATCATGGGTGATAAAAACACACAACAAAATCATTATATGTGAGAAATATCTCTCTATAAGGTGGAAATAAGTTATATTTTCATTTGTATGTTTGTATTTTTTTTGTACCAATTATATAAATAATAACTAACATTCAATTTAACACAAGTTATTTCTATCAAATAAATAAATAAAACATTAATAACTTAATCATGACAAAATTTATAAAAATGAATAAAGATATCAATATAATCATACAAATAACATCATCATTTTCCATAAATACTTATAAGAGCATTTTTTTACTAGAAAACATAATAAATTTATGGAACAATAATTATTGGTTACCACATTTATAATCACTATGGAGAAATTTATGCATTGATGGAAAATATAAATTTCATTATCAACTCAAAGAGATACGTCATGTGAATAAAAAGGGAATAATATAGACAATAAATTAAATAATCTAGTCAAAACTATTTGAACTAAATTTATAATGATAATTTTTAAATAAAATATTTAAAATACAAATACATTTTCCTAATATGTCTCAATAAATCTCAATCCTCAGGCTAATTAATCATAGTATGTAATATTATTGATGGGGTACAAATTTAAAGGTAGGGATAAATCAATGAAATAAATTTTCCATGGATAAAATAAAAACAATCAATAAAATAACCAATAAAATTATAAAATTTATAACAAAAATTATTAAAAAAAATTAATCTCTTCTATAACAAAACACCTTAGGTAGACCACTCAACAATGAAAGATTATCCAAATCCATCATAGATAAGCCAGGTTCGAAGGATAACAATATCAACCATGATGTTTCACATATATTTCAGTCAATGATGATACATTCTATATCACAACCAAATTTGAACCAAGTTTTTTTATCAAACATATCTCATTACTAAGAAGAAACCCATCACCCTTGATATAATGTTGAACTAAATGTTATTAGACTTTATTCTAATATAAATGAATATACTATATTTTTATCATGCTTTTTGGAAATTAATATTTTTAATAAAAAACATTTTCACATTTACATTATCGATATATGATAAGAAATTCCGGGTATTATACAATGAGTGGAATATTCATTAGCACTCTAAGAATCCTTTTACCATCTAATATGATCACCACAAGCCATGTAAACCAAAACATCATGAGAACACACTTACTTTCTCAATATTACCATATCACAATATATGAAACACATATAAACTATTTTAAAATTAAAGGGGCTAGAAATGATGATATATCAAGAGAAAATAATATATAATATAAATTTAACACTAATTAATCAATTAAATTAGTACTGTAGAACATAAAAAATATATATTTAATGAAATTAAATTGTGAGAACTAACATGAAAAAATGTCTAATTCGCATGCTTAGAGTCACAAATGTGAGGTCAAATCATTTAATTGATAATAATTTTCATTTATAATATAGGGGATACACGTAGAAGAGTGTAGAAGTGTATGAAGGGATCTCTATATGAAATGTTCTTTGGAAATAAAAAATGGAATGGGGGGAGTGTGGGTTAGGTTTTTATTTAAAAAAACAATACTTTTGACACAAACTATAAAAAGTAAACCATTTACTAAACTACACACCCCAATCGAGTACCCAAGGTTATTTAGAAAAATTCTAGAACAACCAAGAGTCTATCAGAGTACCAATTACCCCTTCATCAAGTATATATGACATCTATTGTGAAATATTTTAATAAAACATCCCATTGACCAACACTAAAAAATTTGTATCACCTTGATAAAATTTTAAATATTTTAAAACATCCCATATTTGAATCCTATATCATCACAATTCAATCCTAAATTAGATATTTCTAGACACCCCTAAATACAATTTAACATGATCCCAGTTTTCTCAAATTTCAATATCAGGAACATGTGTGATATTTTTAACCCATTAATTATGAATTTATATAAATGTTTTTTAATGGTTGGGGCCGAAGTGTCATTTTTATTATTAAATAAAAAAAGACCACTTTTAACTGGGTAGAGGGAATCCAATTATATAGCCCGAAGTCCCAATGGGCTTGTAGCCCATTACATAGCTCGTAGGCCCAAATTCTAAGGCCAATTCACATTCTGTGAATAGTAACCTCCTGCTACAGTACCGCACAGTATCGTCGCCGCTACAGTGCCCTGCCGCCACTATAGTACCCACTGATGAACAGTTCCGCCGCTGCTACAGTACCGCTACAGTAATACTACAGTACCTGCACCCCATAGGTTTTGAACCCCTATTTTTCATGTAGTATTACAGGGTGCTTACCAGTAATCCAAACCCCAAATACTTTTATAAATTAATTATAGCATAAAATGAAAAAAATAAATCATTCAATTAATTAATACCTGAATCTCCTTGTAATCCTCTAAACAATATTGACATTATACTCACAACTATGATCCCTATAATAGTAAAAATATCAAATATAAAATTAATTCAATAGTACCCCCTATATGTCAAGAAATTAACATTACCTGTAATTTAATCATTTAATCATAGTCTATAATTTAAAAAAATATCAAAATAGTATAATAACATATTTATATTATATGAATTAAAAAAAGGGAAAAGTAGTTAGTTTCTTATATATTTCAACATGTAGAAAAAATTATTCCCTTAACCAATATTCATCCATAAATACACAAATTATGAATCAAAACATATTATAGCATAAATAAAATTTTACAAACTGAACTAATTTTAATATAGTGTAACATTAGGTTATGACTGGACTATATATTCATAATTTTAAACCCATAGTATTATGGGAAAGATTAAATTGTCCATTAATATAATGATATAGAAATTATTTTTGACAAATTAACACAAATTCTCCCCATACAGAATATCACACAACATCAATTCGTGTATTATAAGAAAATACTTATTAAACACAACATAATTATTCAATATAGAAATCCACAAATATTTTAGGCACAACTGATTGGAACATATCATCTAGTTATCCTACAGTGTACCACACTTACATTTAGAGTTTAATAAAAAATGATAAAAAATCAATCATTACCGCATGATATTAATGAAAATTAAAGAATTTATTCCCTAAATCCCAACATGATTCTTATAATCAGAAAATGTAAACTAATTAAAAACAAATAAAAACATAAGCATGTGTTTTTGCAGAAAATTACCCTGGTTATTCACTATACTTCACTAATTAGAATTTATGAATTTCAAAATAATTATTCGTGTTACCCTACCAAATAATTGATCATATCCCACTTTTTCCAGCATCTATTAATTTAATTTCATATACATTTCATCATCATTAGTCATGTTCATTACTAACAATAAGACACCCATTTTATGATACATTCAATAGGCTTGTGGTATTTATTGTGTTTAACACCACCAAATCAAAAATATTTAAAAATACTCACACATATTAAAGGGATATAAATATCTCATAGATATATATTAGTTTTATTTAAAATAAATGATTTTAATTTTAGAGTTTGAACCATAACTCAATGACATGTAAAAAATCTCATATGCCAATGATTATTACACTACTTCAAATTTTCATAGACACCGTGTCTCTCATTGTGAAAAAAGATAATGATTTCTAGATGGCTACAAGAAATATATTAAATAACATCTAAATATGTAGTATTATTCCATTTAAAAATCATTAATTGCATTGTGAAAATTTATATACTATGAATTAGATTCCTTGCATGGATTATAAAACATAGTTTGATCTTATAAAATAAACAATATTATCTATTGATAATCCAAGTACCCACAAATGTACCAAAATTTCATATAACATATCTATATGTATTATTTTTTGGATGAAAATTTCATTGATGAGATATTGGAAATTCTACATGGATGGCCTTCAAAACCTACTTTCTTACATGTTTGTTGAATATCATTACATTCATAACTATTATGGTTAAATAAAATAATGTAACCACGATAAAATATCATATAACTACTAGATTTGAAAAAAGGATAAAATCAGTATATTATTACTCTAACACATCATGAAAATATTAGTTATGCAATTTCCTTGAAATAAAATAGAGGCCCATATGAATCCTCTATTATTTTCACTACACCCTTATTTATGTTTTAAAATATTAATAATAATATTTGTATAAGATATATGACCACAAGAGTTTATATTTAATATAATGTAGTAATTCATTATAACCGTATAATCTTCATCTATGTCAATATCTTAAATAAAAAATCTGACGATAATATGATTATCCTTTTGGTTTCTAAAATTATAGTGACAAAAAATCATAATGAAATGTACATGATATTATACCACTAATCTCATATAAAAATTTGTCTGATTTCATCATTTACTGTTTGATATTATTGTATATATTGATAGAAAACACAAGTATGAATCTATCACATATTAACCATTCAATCCATATATTACAGATTCCTACATCCCCATAAAACTCATGATATTCTAAATTCCTGAATTTATTTTTATTTGATCTATTTAAAGTAACAAAAAAGATAATATTAAATGAAAATAGGGGAATCTAAATGAAAAGAATTCAACTCCATTCACTTTTATACGTATCACATCAAAAACATATTTCTCTGTAAAAATTATATATTAAAAATATAAATAATGTCAAGAAACGATCATAAACTAATATTTTAATTCATATTATTTAATATATGTTTAGTTATAGAAAATTACCCCAAAAGATAATTTCATATACAATATATTAAATTTTATTTATATTAATAATTAATAACAGTATATATTCATTTAGGAAGACCCCTTTTCATCATTATTTCACAATACTTTTTCCAAAAATTATTTTTTTTCATTTAAAATAACATCATAATATTATTTAGGGAAATATGCTTTTTTATTTCTAATTTATTAAAATATTAAATTTATTTTTAAAATAGTTATGCATAAGAAATTGATTATATATTATCAAATGTATTTAAAATTGATATGAAACTCTTAAACATGGATTGATAAGATACACAATATTATATGATTTTTTGATACTTCTATATGAACTTATCACCCCTATAAAATAATTTATATAATAAACCAAAATTTATATTATAAAACTTATATAAATTTTATATAAATAACAAGCTTTAAAAAAAGACACAATGAAATTTTACGAGGATAAATAATATAATCATTTATATATTAAAAACATAATTTTTATTCCATGATTCAAATATTCTTATATACATTTACATTGACCTAGAATCATATGAAAATTAAAATATATTCTGGATGAAACCAATATTATTAATCAATGAAAAGTACACCATCCATTAAGGTTGGTGAAGATCCATTACATGACCTATTCACCCAATGAAAAAAAAATTCTTACTAACATGGGTTGAAGACCCAATCATGGTCCCAAGGCACATAGTACCTAAAAACCTTACTGACATTCCCAATAATCACCATGATTATCATGTCTATACATATTACAGATTATAATGCATCATCCCTTAATATTTCATCACCACTATGATGTAAATAGGTCCTTTCCAATAGCTTCCTACTAGAGGTCACCCAAAACCTTGATAAAAAACATCCACACCCCATAACCACATCCCTCACTTTCGAAAATCCTCACCAATGAACCTTGAACCCACTACCGCAAGAAGAAGGTCGTCTCCATTATTTTCACCAATGTATCCTGGTGCAATAAGATATAGGTTGTCACCACTTGCACCATCACCCTCCCCAAAAATGCACCCTAATGTACTAAAATAGTAGATTCCTACCTACCCTCTATATGATCATTTTTTCATTCTATTTTAGCATTCAATGATCCCCCAAAAAAAATGAAAAAAAAATGAATGTAGTCATAATTCGATCCACATACACTAGATTTAAAGCTATATACTAATTATCACTCAGCTATAGTGATGGCCACAAAATGTGTGTATTTTCTACAATCGACTCCTATCATAGGTGCCCAACCATTCCCAATGTGTTATACATATTCCCTAGCTAGGAAATCATTTTCAATATCCTTTTTTAATAATTTTTTTAGTTTCTAATACTGGTGGGAATCAAGACAATGCATGTTCCAATAGAGAGTGAGGGGTAAAACCAATAAGTAACATTGAACCGAAACTCCGTGGTCTAATGTAATTAATGTTATAATAAAAATCAATAATAAATTTTGTATTATTTATTTCCTAAATTCATGTGTACAACATGTGTTACACTACTATATACCTTGTCTATTCGTCCCTATAGAAATGATGTTAAGGACAAGAATCAAGAGACAAATAATTATATGTGGATAGACTATACTATTTTTTTAAATAATATTTAATGTTTCTATTTTTCCATGTAAATATTTAGAATATCTAATAACATGATCATAGTCAAGTATATATATGGTGGGTGATTCCTAGCCCCGATGAGAGAAGTGTTGACATTTTAAAAATATTAAATATATGAATATCATGAACAAAACATTTTATTATAATAGAGTAATAACATTCAATGGGTTTGTAATAGAAAATATGATACCATAGTTGAGTGAAAATTATAGTTTTTATACTTGGATTGACATAAGTAATTTGTAATTAGGAGTCTGGGTAATTTTTTATCATAGCTAAAAATAATATTATAAATATTATAAATATTATAATTTTTTTTGTTTTCTGATACATGATATATGTCACTCTTCTATAAATATTTGGTTATGAAAAATCCCTATGGTTATTCACATAACTAATGATATTGAGAGGATCACTTACAGGAGAGGTCGGAGAAATATATTTGATCAGGAACCACTAATGATATTGGAATTTTAGGATATAGCAAATAATGGTGAAACAAATTTTATCTTCAGTAGTTGTAAATTGTAACTCATAGTGGAAAATTAGTATTAATTAATTATTTCCCCATTTTTTACCCCAAGACATACATGAATCAAATATCCTAACAGTTTGATTTGTCGGTCAATTGTTTTTGTGGGTTTGGATTTAATTCATGTTGGGGTGTTGGGTAATTAATAATTTCTTATTATTAATCTTCATTAATAGTTAATATGACCATTAATTATGGCCAACCTGAACATATACGAGGTTCATTCCTCTCAGGTGATTTTCCATTTATACCTTGTTTTACTAGTAAGATTCATTTCCATTCCTCCCTTGATAGGATCCTGAAGACATACATACTATTTAATAGTTTTGTGACTATTAATTAGTGATATTGATTGATATAGAGTGTGTGGATGATGATGTTGGTTTGATCAAAGCGCAATGGTAATGAAGGATGATTGGAGGTTGATCAGATCACACCAATCATTCATGTTCTTCCAAGTTTAATGAGTAGCAACAATGTGATGGGGAATTGAACAATTTTCAAGAGGTTTAAACACCAAAAATCATGAGATTTGAGATGAAAAGGATGTTCAACCACATATCTGAAATTTTTTTGTGTGATTTGTGTTGGTGTTTGTGAAATCAGAATGTGAATTGAAGAACCATGAGATTCATGAAAATCCCACGGTACATATTCTGCCCATGATTAATATAAGTCATGTGGGGTCCTTAAATAATAATATATGATTTAAAAATAAAAATAAAAAAACAAGAATCATGTGGCCCCACACACATGAAATTTGACATAGTGCTAGTGGGTTGAGTTTTATTCAGTTGGATACATGGGAATGAGCATGTCCTGACATAGAGGCATGGGTATAGTACATGAGAAAAATGAAATACGTGGAAAAAAATAAATACATATGAATGGAAACTATAAAAAGCAATGATTAGATGAACATGATAACAAATAGATGTACAATTAAATGGATAGGTTGCATGATTAGTGCTGGATGACCTGCACATTTCATGTACCACTAAATTACATTCTGTGTATATGATGGATTACATGTTTTGTAAGACAACGAGACATGGGCAGCCTAGGGGAATTTGAGACACATCATGTAACACTAATAAATATTTTGTAAATTCTCCAAGGTAGTGTGAGGGCCACCATTTGATCAGTATAGAATAATATCAGTTGATTTTTATCCATTGGTCTATCCTTATAAGCTTATAGTGTGACATTATATCATAGAAATAATATTCTGCTCCCCTATATGGATTATTTTACATATAGAGTTTACATTATCTCTTGGTGAAGGCTATGCTGGGATCCATTAACATATTATTCCTAGGAGTGGTTAGTGGATCATGTATGCTAACCACTAATTGTATTTTAAATCATTATATAGTGGTTTGATCTAGTATGATTGGTTGCATCTCACAGTGGTCCTAGGTGTGATCAGCTAACTAGAATGTTTCTTCTTTGAAGATCTGGAGAGTAAATATTGTAAATGATAGGTGATCATGACCCATAAGATGTGTTTTACTAGTTAAAATGTGTGATGTGGTGTGGGTACTCTCAAATTATCATTACCTTGATTCCTCTAAAGAAATCCTATATTTGGCATTATTGGTTGATTCATGTTGTGTTTGACATTGATTTATTTGTATATTTTGATTTTTTCTATTTATCAATATATAACACGACTTTATGGAAATATCAATGTATTGATGATAGTAATACTCTTGGTTCTTTATGTTTCATTGTGTAAGGGTTTCATATGAGGTATTTTTATACCTACCTCTACATTGGCTCTAGCTATACATTATATGTCTTATATAATGACATGCCATTTGAAGGAGACGTGGGATGACTGCGAACATGTAGAGATCATTTTGGGTCTACATATGAAAATTTTAATTCATTTCATGCATAATATAGAATTATAATTCTAATTTGATGGTTGGATAGTATTTTTACAATTTGGTGGGCCTATATTTTACACATTTAGTGATTTTTCTTTTTTAACATACTATGGTTGTGGGATACAGTTATTTCTATTCATTAGTATTAGTTGTTTTGTTTTAAAGTTTTGTAATGTATGGTATTGTAGATGTGTATGTGTGTAATGATAATTAGTCTAATTCCTCCCATATGTGGAATATTACTGGTCGATGTTTGTCACAAGTCCTAGCATATTGAAGACCAACATAGGTTATTCACACTCATATTATCACTATCCAGGAGGGCTCCAATGGTTTGGATGATGAAATAGTGGTATATTTGAAATAATTTATACATTAGTTATCGATTTTGGAGTTATTTTATAGCTATAATTTTGGTATTGGATTTATGGATGTAATGTTTATGTGTTTTAAGTTTATATTTTTGGATAGGGACTCTGTTATTTGTGCATCAGCATATGTATCCATTCGTTAAGAAACTAATAAACTACATGATAACATAGTACATAAATGAAATAGTTTATGGAAGTCATTGATATATGAATAATATTATAATAGTTTGTTTTTTTTGACATAATTCATTAGGAATCTCTCCAAATGTACATATTGATTGTGGTATGTATTTTTTATTTCATGATAGCTCAATAAAAAAAACCACCCAATAGTCAACAATATCATCATGAGGATGATCCATAGAGGGTTGAGTAGCATATATAGTGGCCTATATAAAAATTAGTACCTCTATGTGGTTTTATAGTTATTCAAATGCCCATTGAGAATCATAATATTTTGAAATTAGCGACTTAGGATGAGCATAGGATGATTTCACTCCGTGAGTTATCAAGGTAGTGTCTTCCATGGTATTAGGGTGAAACATATCCCTATGTAGCTGAGGAAAAGAATAAGGAGTGCACTTGAGTTATAATCCATCTGAAGTAACCTGTATATAATATTACGGTACTGGTGGGGATCGTCATCAAGGAATTATAGGAATATAGTGGAGTCTGGTGACTCAGTCACACTTGGACTCATCTATCGATAGTCTATATATTCAGCTTCTCTTCATGGGGGAGTTCTATTAGGAAAAATTTTGAATGGTGCACATTTATTAGCTTCTACTATATTATCATGGTTGTATAATTGCAACAGAATATTTGGTGAGGATCGATAACATTTCTTGATAATCACTATATATTGATCGATATCAATTATTCAGAGAGTCGAAATTGGAGTAAGGAATATTCAATGATATCAGGGCTAGATTTAAATCTCCTTTCATTCCATCCTATTCTAGAGAGCATGAGTCTGGAATAATAGTATCTGAATAGAGGAGATATCAACCATAGATACTACAAGTGTGATTATATGAGATAATAAGATGCAAGTTATTTGAAGAAGGAGATCATTGGGATTTGGTAATGTGAGACACTAGAATATATGTTCCCAAAATATAGGTTTGAAGTTTATGGTCACCTAGGATTTCCCAAGCCAGCATAGAGAGGAACATACTCTATTTGAATAGATAAGGATATCTTTCTAAAGATTTATAACCCATTATATAGCTAATATAGTTCTAGTTGAAGGACATCAATGGAAAAGGTATCAGTAGGATAAGATTGATATGTATGGTGTTGGATGTGGAAGTGGTGAGGAAGTGTTTCTAAAGCTTACATATGTTTTTACTTGCTTCCAATACCACCACATGTGGTCCATACCCTAATCATGGAGCTAGTGCCATAGGATGATGATAGCTATAGGCAATTCTATCCTACGATCCAAAGTCTCTATAGATTTTTAGTTGTATTCTATTTTTCTTCACTATATTAGTTGTTGAATGAATAAAAAAATGCACAAGAAATAATTTTCATGAAACTTATCTACTTTGAGAGTTAAAGATCTTTATTGATCCCCTAGATCAACAATTTTTATTAGAGGCTCTTACTAGAGGCGAATCAGCAACCTCAAACTTCTATTGACATTTTGATCCAACTCATACAGGTGAAATGCTTATATGTGGTATCATTTCATTAGAAATGAGTATTTTTTTACATAATATAATGAATGTATTACCTATCCTATAATCATGCCCTAATTTTAAATTTTAGGTTGAGGATAAGATATCTCCATTATGGCTGATTGATATTTTCCCTCATGGGTTTTAAAGGAATATAGGTAGAGTAGGAAGGGATCATACGTCGGAGGAAAAAAATTATTACTCACTAGCGAGAATGTATATCCCTTAAATTAGTGTATTATATTTGTTTTCAATTTCCTATAGCGGTGTAAGAGTATAAGGAAAACATTCGAAAGGATGTTCTATAATTACCACCCTGCCGAGAGATATAAATTTGGATAAATATTCACCAATGGATGGCCCTGATATTTCTACCCACATATCTGATGTCTCTCAATAAAAATAAGGATATGAAGGTTTATTTAGAGGGATTGTAGAGGAAGGTATTTGTTAGAAAAAGTGTGTCACACTGGTATTCCACCAAATAATAATAGGACCATGAGGTTTTGTGTGTATTAATGCCACATGAACTAAGTTACAATGAATAATAATTACCAAATACCAAGGATCAATGTCATCATTGATCAGATTGGAGGGGTTATATTGTTCTTGATGATTCACATTAGATAATTCTACCGCCAACTTCATGTATGATATGGAGATGCACCAATGATGAGATTTATATGTCACTAAAATCAAAATAAGTACTTGGTTATTTAATTCATCTTAATACACACCATTGTAGTGTTCCTGGAACATCTGAAATAGATCATTAATCATTTCATAGACTAGTTTGTGGTTGTCTACATTGATTATATACTATAATACTCAACATACATGGAGGATAATGTGAGACACTTGAGGATGGTCCAAGACATACTCGATGATAACCATCATTATGGGATGATCTCTATGTATGGGTTCTTGATTCATGATTTTCACATTCATGGGAATTTAATCAAAGAAGAGGGTATAACACTGGACAAATTAAATGTTAAGGAATTTTTATCTTGGGATCAACTGAACACTATGATTGAGGTGAGGAGATTTCATTTGGTGGAAGCCTATTATAACAGATTTGGGCTATATTTATATAAGATAATACTACATTTGAATTATTTGAGCCAGAAGGGTTATCCTTTTGTTTAGTATGGAGAGGATCTATATCTATTTATAAGATTGTTAGTAGATTTTTATGAGTTAATTCATATTTAGATTTCTAAAGGTGGGTGTTAAGTTCTAAGTGTTTTGTGATTACTAAAGGACTAGACATGGTTGTGTTCCGATTAAGTGTTAGAAACTTATTTCCAATGAGACCTTGAAGTATAGTATAAAAGAGAAAAAAACTAAAACCAATAATAAAATGATTGATGTTGTAGTCTTCAACTTGATTATGTGGATATAATACCTCTTGGGTGAATGATTTATCATCTATTCTTGAAATACGAGTCTCTTGTGAATCATATATTAGAAATATATTATCATGATAAAGAGGCGATGGATATAGTTTCTCTATGATTATGACATGGATACATTCTATAATCACAAGAAGGTGAATGTAGTGGATAATTCCCTCAACAACAAATATTATTTATGGTTTTTAACTGTGAAATCTAAGAATTTATCCCAGTAACATTTGTCTATTATAGATAAGGATGGTGTAGCTTAACTACAGTCATTAGTTATTACCCCACAACTTCTATAGTGTCTTGTGGAGGTTCAGTATCGAGGTACTTAAAATGATACATTATGTTCATAGATATCATATTGATGTGATCCTCATGGATTTTCTAATGGAAGGTTTCACTTCATCCTTTTTGGTTGAACGGTGATGGTACTAGTTAAATTGTCTGAGGGGTTGGTTAAAGAGTTTCATAAATACCACTCATAGATTCATGAAAGTGTGTAGATGATGTACCTGAACCTCCAATTTCATTGTTTTTATCTATAAATGATGTTGTGGGTAATAGTTTTTGTTTCCCATTGTATCACTTGTCATTTTTTAAAAGCTAGGAAGTGAGTTCCAGAGGGTTTTGCTCAACTATGTCAGGTTATAGAGTGTTTGTAGGATGGTATATCATGGGATTTTATTATTAAAATTCCATGAACATCATGAGTTCATGAATCCAATATGATGATCACTGAATGAATCAACATGACCAAACCCATCCAATGTACAAGAGAGTTGAGTTCAGTTAAAATCATGTGATGGCTTTATATGGGGGATATAGTGAATACACACAAATTTCCATTAAATATTGTTTCCAATAACAATTCTCTCTTAAAATAATTATTATTTAAAGGATTGGAGGAGGTCGTAGAGATTCAGTTGAATGAAATCATGGAGTATCAAACTCATAATAAAATCTAGACTGAGCGGACCATTTAGCCGGTAGAGAACATTCATCATGGTTGTGTGTTTGTATTTTTCCATAATTAGGAGGTTTACCTACCATTGATGGAGATTACATACAAACAAATCTACCATTACACCATTTGTAAGGAACTGTTGGAGGTTTTTTGTCTATGAAACTACAGGTCAATATTATTTTAGATTGAACCATATGTGTTAGTACACATTGTCTTAGATTAGGTGAATGTTACAATATAAGAATTGTTGATCATCTAAGAGTGGATGTGGTCAACATAGATCTAATAGCCCATATATGAATTGAAGGTGGAGGCTTATAAATATATTGGGTGGATATTATTTTTTCGAATGAGTCCAACATTGATTTGGATAGTGGATATTTGGCCAGGGTATCATGATATCTTCAAGATTCCTTTTTTATTTCTTAGATATTGTGCCGAGTCATCGTAGTTATGTAAAACATGGCCCTATTTTAACATATATACTAGGTAAATTGTGTCTTAAATATGAATTATATGAGGATTTATGTTTAATACCTATCCGATGTCATCAAATTGAGTGATACCATAATAGAGGAAGATGCTAGCTATGTAGAGTATTTGGTAGATATTAAGGATATGTATGAGAAAATCCTCTCTGGTAGAGAAGTATTGTTGCTTCATGTCCCATGGAAGCACATGAGTCTTTAGGATAGAACATCATAGAAATAGATCCATATGATTGATCAATACCCACATCTCATTATTATCTGCTTTTAATTTTTGGGGATAAAAATGAATAATATTGGGAGATTGTGACATCATTAATTCAACCATGTAAATCATTTGAATAAATAAAATAATTTTTTAAAATCCATGATGTAATAATTCCATTGATAATGTGGCCCGATGATCTCAGTATTTATATAATAGTGAATTTAAATATATTAATATCACACACACATAGTCTTCCAAAAATAGTGGAATTTCTATAGATAAGGTCCTTGAACTAGAAATTCACTATATTAGTTGAGTCTATAATATATATTTTAACCCTCGAGAATATCTAATAGTATATTTTGATATAAGAGATGATAAAATGTTCTATTCTAAGGCTCGATGATCCTACTATAAATATTATAAAATAATTATATATATTAATACCATGTGTTCATAATTTTAGTAATATAATGGAATTACTATAGAATAGGTACTTGAATGGGAAATCATAGAATATTTTTAATCAGAAAAATAATATTTACCATAAATATGACATAATCTATGTTGGTTTCAAAAGTTATTTTTAAAATTACTATAATGGAAACAAATAATAAAATAAATAAACTTATTTATTTAATTTATCATTCTCAATCTTGTGACCTAACTCTCTCCTCTATAAATACATATGTATATTCCAAATACTTACAGCTAGCTATATTACTATTGAATTTGAGAGGAACCATCAGAAGAGATCTTGTAGAATGTCTATGGGTCAAGGATTGCGACAAACATAGAAAATACAATAATTTTTTTCTGTAAAACTCTTCTCTTCTATTTCATGTGTTTAGGAAACACTCGGTTTAAAGAACATCATACTATATTAAAATATTAGTAATTTCAACATGTCCATTATTTCAAAGACATTACGTTGGAATGTATGGATTTTAATAAAAAATTTGATAAATTAAATGGTTTACACAAGTAAAAAATTAAATAAATGATTATCTACTAATTTGAAATTACATAATGACTATTTTAAATAAAAAGAAATTTTTAATGAAAAAATATTACTTTATAAATGGTTTATTTGAAATTTAAACAACTAATTTAAAAATAAATTTAGTCATTCAATTTTTTTTAATGAAATGAAAATTATATTTCAAATTATTTTATAATAAATATCTTCTGTTTACATAATGGGATTTTTTGATAATGTTTCTTTTTTTGAGGAGTAGTGAAATTATTATGTTTTATGAAAAATTATCATTTTGTATATGTAATTATCACGAACCATTATATTTTAATTTTCATATAAAATAAAAAATACATTGATAATACATTAATTAATCTTAATTAGGACTTTGGAATCAATATCTTATTGAATTTTGATATAAAACCATTTCATCTTTTAAAAGTGTTTCTTTTGAAAAATCATTTTATTGACATGTCCATGTTTATATTTTTAAATTAAATTATGCTACTTCAATTATCTAATTAGGGAAAAACAAATTATCTATTTTAAATTATCAAAATTTTTATTATAAGGACCCAGCCTTAAACATTACATAATCCAAAATTAAATGAATAATTCACATTGAGGATCTGTTTAGGTTTAGAGTTCTAGAGAATCAGGCCATAACTATTACATATCAACTTGAAAATTACATGTACACACTACTTCTTAGTATCCATTTTTATAATAAAATAAATACACTTAAAAACATGTTTAGTTCCATGTTATAGACAACATGACTTTTCCTTGATCTTTTCCTCGACCCTATTCAACTTTAAGTCTAGTGAAAAACATTTCAAACACATGGGATGAGCATAAAAATTGTTATAAGGGTTATAATATAAAGAAGAAAAACATTATCCCATCATTAAATACAAATCAATGTAACCACACTTTTCAATCATAACATACGTTATGAAATTATATGATTTATGAATAACACACACAAATCATAAATCATAAATGTAACTTATGGCATTCATATCATACTTACATTGTAGCTATCAAAACAACATAGGGAGACACATTTGGAATACCCATCATAGTATATTCCCTAAATCTCTTAGGAGAAACATTAACATTTACATCTATCACGTTACATAATGAATTAGAGAGCTATCTTGGGCACACACACTCTAGGTATATCACGGAACCACCCATATACATAACTATGCACAATAACCATAACATAATCATAACACATAACAAAATCATAAAATAATGATAACATATCCACATTACAATAACAATATATCAAATCAGGTTATTTAAAAAAACAATTCATTATCAAACTATTTTCAAAACCTTTTAAAACATTTAATAAAGAGATTTTCGAATCAAAGTTTCCTATACCACATTGATGCTTTTAAAGGATTTAAAATTTTAAAACATTAATGTCCATATAAATAAATATTAAAAACCATTTATAAAACATGAACATTACGGAAAAATATTTACAATAATAAATATTTAAAATAATATTTTAGTTAAAGAGTTATTAACCAAATGAGATATGCATGAATACAAATAATTGGGGAATAAAATTTAATCAAAACTTTATAATATCATGAGAATAAATGGATTCATGATATAATATTCCAATAGATATTATATACACCGTATAAAAGTGAATTGATGCACAACGACAATCAAGTCTCAATTAAATGTAAATTGAGACGAAATCCCTTATAAAGACGGTATTTTTTAGATTAAGGATAAATCAATTACATAATAACGTGTGAAACATATAAATACACCCAATATAAGTGAAACTTAAGTGTAAAACAATCAGTGTCTATTCACACATATTCATACCACATCATAATTAAAAAGTGGAAGTTTAAACCAATGAATTGAAAATGGGTGAAGAAATTCCCTTATAGAAATTCGACAGCCTAACGGCATCACTTTAAAATACATAAAAATGAATTGATGAGAAGGAAAATGGTATCTAATCACTTAGAAATAAATATTTACAGCATATGAGGATATAGCATAACATATCCCAATATAATAAGATGTAAATTAAATGAAATAACAAAAAGAAATCTTTTAAAAACAATTGGGAGAAGGGTCCCCTTACCGATTTGGAAACATACGAAAAATACACACTATGAAAGAAGGAAAATTCCATGAAGATGTAAATACCAATAAATTAAAGTATATTACCCAATTAGTACAATAATGGTAAGTAAATCTACCACTCAAAAAGAAATAGTGGAAAATATAGAATGAATCTCCCGGGAATAAAAAGTGAGACGAAAACCCCTTACCACGTTGTAATCAATCAAGCCATTTGACGAAAAGTTAATAACCAAAAAATGAATCACAAAATACCATTACTATAAATATATTCATGATAGTATATATAAAATGGTAGAATAAAATACACCAAATGCAATAAATAAGTGGTGAACAGTAGAAATCTCATGAAATTTAATATGAGATAAGAAACCCCTTACCTCGTGTCCGACTTGACTCGTTTGTTCCTTGTTATTCCTGAATAATAAACTAAAGTTAATTTATACTTTTTAATAACTTTTTTTCAAGTTTATTATTCCTTTTATATCAATTATTAACATGTTATAAGCATTATGTAATCATTTAAGTTAATAACATTCATTTTTTTTCGATATTTGGTACTTGATTCAAAAATGGACTTCTTATATTTAAAAGTTGTTCGCATAGTCAAATGTTCATTATATACATAATGATATTCATTATATAGATATCATATATATCATATATATCCTGTAAATACATGTATTTATAATTGTACATAACATTTGGAGGTAAGAATTTAAATTCACCATACATGGAGATGGTAAGCTGTACGTACGCATGAACGCTACATTTATTTCTATTTCATATTTTATTTGAATGAAAACTTAATGATACATAGTTATATTATAATTATAGTATAATATCATATATTATTTAAATTCATCCATCCTATATATATCCCACACATTGTATGGACGAGTCATATCACTTTGAGGGGGCTGTAGTCTGCACTTCCTCAAATGAAATTATCACGTTTACTCATAATGGAATCCATTAAAGTAAAATATAAATTTAATGAAAACATAAAAATAATAAATATCATATATAAATATAGTGTCATCATAATGTACACCGTATGAGGTTGTAGAAGATAATTGAACAATCATCATTTCGTGAGGCATTAGTTTTCCATCCACAGAAACAGTATGTTCTTTACCCATTAGATGGAGGTGTGGGTAAGTGTAGTTCGAATAAATCTCATAAAGACATCCTAGTTTATTGAGGATAATGTTTTTGTTATAAAATAAAGTAATAAAAATAGTTTAGGGGTTGTATAAGTAAAATAAGATAAAAAAAGTTAAGATATATTGTTAACATTAATTTGGGAAACACCCTTTGGATTGAACCAAACGGACTTCTTGAAGTGAATTCTGCCTAAGGTAAGGTTTCTAGGTGGAAGAAAGTGATTTCAAAAGATTCTTTTTCCCGGGGTTGGATGAGATAAAGTGATTTAGAGGTGTGAGTATTGAGATAGAAGTGAGGGATTTTCATAAGGGGGAGGAGGGACTCTTTAGGAAAGTGTGAAAATATTATTTTATTATATAATTATTTTCGGTTTCTAATTGTCCAAAACTCATTAAGGTTGAATATAAGATGACTCATGGTAGAAATAAAATCAACCAATAAAAATTTTACCCGTTTTTTATGTTATTGTAATATTTATAATCTTTTTTATTTAAATAATTTATCAATGTGGTAAATACTGCATCATTTTTTGTCATAAATAATTTTATTAATTAAATGTTTAAAAATAATATAAAAAACTACCATGATTTAGGAAATCTTCTTAGATTTCCATTTAATCGTTATATTCGAAAATTTATTTTATATAACCACATGTAAAAATTTATTTACTAAAAGATATTTCTTTCTATCATTTTATCATTTACTTAAAGTTAATTAAAATAAAGTGTCATTATCACTCCCTAGTGGCTCAATGGGGTCCCAAAATTGACTCAAGCATGCCCATGGTCATCCATGAATCATCCAATAAGGCTTGTAAAAGTTTTAATGTAATTTTTATTATTATATTATTCTTTTTACCTTAAATTACCCTATTTACCTATAACCGCGTCAAATAAAAGTAAAAAGTTAATATTCACCAGAAATTATTTTAATATTATTGAACCAAATTTTACATACTAATAACAACCATGTGTGTCGTATTATTAAAATTCAATCTAAAGAAGTGGTAAAATATCATTTAAATGAAAATGTCTGTTTTTAACTACTACTTAGTGGTTTCACTATTCATAAAAAATTGATGTTTTTAAGAAAACTACAAAAAATTCAGCCTAAGATATATTTGATATTCCAAATTCAAAAATGATGTCTTTTTTTAAAAAATAAAAAAAATATAAGTTTAATTAATTAATTTAAAATTAATTTCCGTTATCAAAACAAATAGTTTTTTTTAAGACACAATATCTATAAAAAAATTGACACTTGTTTATGTGCAATTTCAATGTGAAATTAATTCCAATGACCAAAATTGGATTAAATGATAAAAATATAATCTAATTACACTTTAAAACCAATTAAAAAGATAATATAATAATATAAATAAATTAAATTAAATGGAAATTTTGAATTAATATACAGTATTATTCACTATTCATAATAAAATAAATTTTATTAGAAAAATACCAAAAATTTACCTAAAGTAAATTTTGTTTTCCCGATTATGAAGAAGAATTTTATTTTGTAAAATGGAACATATAAAAGTGGCCAAAAATATATTTAAATAGGATTCTCCATTAAAAGGTGGTAAATCAACCTTTTAATGTAAATTATGTTTAAAATTAGATTCATTCACATTTTAAGCTTCTAACATTTATTTGATAAATATAAAACCATTTAATAAACATATATAATCATTTTGTAGTTAGTTATATTCATTCACACCATTATAATGGCTAGGTGTTAACTACCATTTAAAATAATAATATAATATTATTAGTGTGCAACGAAAGATTTCAAAGAAACCCATTATTACATATCGGGTACGCCATCAAACATAGTGTCCCCTTTAAAGTAGAATTAATATTTAGTTCACAAATGTAAATAAATATGAAAAATGTAATATCCTTTATTTAACTGGTATGTTACATACTTCCCTTTTTTGGAAATTGAGTCCTTGCAATTTTAAAAATAGGCATAGAAACATCATTAAAAGTGCCACATCGGAAAAGAGTCAGTAAAACTATCACTTTAAATGAAATAAAGAAAAGTAAAATGGTCACCTGAGAAAACAAATACTAGGATTTCATATAGGAAAACTTGGATATTGAAGAGAGAAAAAATATTCATGTTCTGATGGAGAGTGATAGAAAACATTATTAGAAAGTTAACAACCAAAAAATCACAAACTGATGATGTGTTAAAAAATATTAAACTAGCCAGTAGGAAACGTAAATCAAAAACATTTTTTTGAAATTCCTTTTAATAATTTTGAGGAATTAATTTCCTACATAGAATAATAACATAAGAAAATATATTTACCTTTAAGTAGAGTTTCATTATTTAATAATTTTCTATGAAAAACTAATCTTTTCACCAAACAATGAGTATTAAAAAAGATTTGGTCCCATCAAAAGCACAAGAATCATCTTATAGAGAATCTCATAATCCACAAATGAAGAACTACATATTTCCCTTGTCTTTGGACATCATATAAAACCAAAATGGTTAGTGAGAGATCAGATAATACCACAAAAGGATAATATATTACAATAAAAAGCTACTCTTAATCTCTGAAATTTTTCAAACAATAACCAAAGTTCATCCAAGACCATTCAATAAACAACTATCCATAAAATTATTCAAAATTAATCCAAAATATGATTGAAACCCAAATATAATAAGGATTTAATTACATAGTCTTCCAAGATAAATCTTGAAAATTATCTCCAAATAAAACCAGTTACTCATAAAGTCTCATATAGAAAATTAATTAACCTAATCACATATTCTCTATGATAGGTTAATTGTTTTCATAAATAAACTAATTCATCATATGTCCACAATAAAAACATACATTCCTCCAAACTAAAATTTCAATCATTAGTCCACAATTGAAATCCAATAGTATTCTATCTTCCTAAAGAATATAGTGTTTCCTCAAAAGAGAGAACATCTTCCACAAAACCTGTATCACTTAATCACCAAATCATTTTCCAATACTAAGTATATCCATTTAATAAAGCATAAGTTCCCAAAATAAAATTATTCATGTTCTATACAATCATTTTACTAAAATAATAAGTCATAATAACTAGGGACTTCAAGTAGGCCAGTGGTAGGCGATACACCCTTATCTCCCTTCAGTTGTGGGTTTGATTCCTTCGGCCTTTCCAGATGCAACGGGTTTTCACCCATCCTATGGGCTGTCCTTTTTATAAAACTCCAAAATGTCCCTAACATGTTTTAACCTCTATTATTTCCTTATACATCTCATATTCATCCCAATACATTATGATATCAACATCATAATTATTGAAGTCTTATATATATTTTAATTTTTTTTATTTCACCACCATATGATAAAATAAAACGATTCCAAAAATGAAGAACATCATTCCTTGATCATGGTGTCCATTTGGTTTCATCGTCATCCTTTTCACGAGGTTAGAAGTTCCATGCTTTACAACAATGATTTAATGATCCTCCAAAATAATTTTCTTCCTTCATCCAAATACACCTTGTAAAAAATGAGTCATATAGGTGTTCATAGATTTTTTTTTAAAAATAGTCATGTATGACATATAATTTAAAAACATCTAATAAAACATGATTTCTATAAAATATTCAGGCCATGTTTGATTTGAAACATTCAATTAATAGTCCTTTTAAAATACCATAGGTATGTGCTGAGAGACTATATTGTAAAATCAAATATAAATATGTTTTATGAGGGTCTCCTTCTTCAAAATTTTTTTCAAAATCATAATATTCTTCAAAATATTATGATAAGGTAAAATATTTGAAAATGCCTTGAAAATATTTAACTTTTTAAAAAATATGATAATAATGTGGAAATTGGATTTGTTTAAATAAAATCCATTACCCACGATGATAACTAGGTATAGTGGAGGTGTTTTATATCTCAAACAACTGCTTGCAAATGAGTTGTATGCTAGAAAAAGTTTCAAAATCATCTGAACATGATTTTGTAATAATTATTGCATGCAAGTCATCAGGAAGAGATGGGAATGTTGTTTGAGATTTTCCTCCTTCCATTTGTAACTCACATTCCTTGATCTGAAAAAGTTATAAAACAAGTATTTAATATAAATAATATACATAGGGACTATCCATGTGTCTAACAAAAACTCATAATCCCTAAAGTTGTCTAAAGCGACCTCTGATACCAACTATAAGGACCCAAACTTAAACATTACATAATCATAAATTAAATGAATAATTCAGAAAAAATTCTTTTTAGGTTTAGAGTTTTAGAGAATTAGGCCATAACTATTACATATCAACTTGAAAATTAAATGTGCACACTACATATCAGTATCCATCTATTTCTTAAAATAAAAACTCTTCAAAAGAAACATATCTAGTTCCTTGTTTTGGACAACATGAATTTCTTTGATCCAATCCGTGACCCTATTCATCTTTATGTCATGTGGAAAACATTTATATAACATAGGATGAGAATAAAAGGATCAGTAAGGGTTATAAAATAAGGAAGAAAAATATTATCCAATCATTAAATACAAATCAATGAAACTATACATTTCAATCATAATATACCTTACGAAATCATAAGATTTATGAATAACAGTCACAAATCAGATATCATAAAGGTAAATTATGGAATTCATAACATACATACATTGTAGTTATCATAGTTACATAGGGAGTCACATTTAGAATACCCATCACAGTATATTCCTAAATATCATAAGAGAGACATTAACGTTTACCTCTGTCACGTTACCCAATGCATTGGAGTGCTATCTTGGGCTCACCTGCCCTTGGTTTATCACAGAACCTCCCGTATACATAAAAAACAACCAATAACCATAACATAATCATAACACATAACACAAGCACAAAGGAAAGATAACATTTCCATATTCTAATCACAATATATCAGATCAAAATATGGAAATAAACAATGCAATATCAATCTAGTTTCAAAACCAATTAAAGCATTTAATAAAGAGATTTTTGAATCATAGTTTCACATACCACTTTGATGATTTTAATGTATTTAAAAATATAAATCATTAATATCAATATTAATAAATATTAAAATCCATTATGAAAATATGGATATTAATGAGAATGACTTATATGAATAAATCATTAGAAAAATATTTTAGTTAAAGAGTTCTTAACCAAATGATATATTCTTGAATACAAATAATTGAGGAATAAATTTTAATCAAAACTTTATAATATTAGGATAATAATGGGATTCCTGACATAATATTCCAAATGATAGTATATACACCGTATAAACGTGAATTGGTGCATAACAAAAATGAAGCCTCAAGGAAATGTAAATTGAGATAAAATCCCTTATAAAGACTATATCCTTAGATTAAGGATAAATCAATGACATAATTATATGTGAAAAATACAAATACACCATATATATGTGGATATTATGTGTAAAAAAATCATATTCTATTCACACATATTCATAGCACGACATAATTAAGAAGTAGAAGTTTAACCCAAATAATTTAAATTGGGTGAAGAAGTTCCTTTACCGAAACTCAACAACCTAACAACGTCACTCTAAAATGAATAAAAAAATTTAATTTATGAGAGATAAAATTTTATGTCATCACTTGGACATAAAAATTTAAAAAAATTATATATAGGAACACATACCAATATAAAAAGTTATAAATTAAATGTCATAACAAATAGATGTCTTTTAAAAAGAAGAGGGAGAAATGATACCTTATCGTTTTCGTAACATACGAAACATACACCCCTAGAAATAAGGATAATTCAATGAAGATGTAATTACCAATAAATTAAAGTATATTACACATTTAATTCAATCCTAGGCAGTAAATCTACCACTCAAAATGAAATAGTGTCAAATATAGCATGAATCTCACGGGAACAAAAAGTGAGACGAAAACCCCTTACCACGTTGTAATCAATCGAGTCATACGACCAAAAGTTTATAACCACCAAATTAATCAAATAATACCATGAATATAAAGATAATGATGATAATATATACCAAATTTATGTACACAATACACCACATGCAATAAAAAAGTGGCAAACAAGGGAATTCTCACGAAATTGAAAGTGAGGTAAGAAACCCCATACATCTTGTCCAACATGACTCGTTTATTCCTTGTTCTTCCTGAATAATAAACTAAATTTAATTTCATAATTCTTTATAAAGTTTATAATATCTTTTATATCACTTATTACCATTCAATAAACATTATGAGATCATTTATGTTAATATCGTTCGTTTTGTTGATATTTGGTACTTGAGTAAAAAATGGACTTCTTATATGTAAAAGCTGATCACATAGTCAAAGGTTCATTATATAAAGAATTATATTCATGAAATATATATCATATATATCATATATATCATATATATCATATATATCTAGTATATACAAGTATTTATTATGTTACATAACATTTGGAGGTAAGAAATGAAATGCATTATTCATGGAGACGGTAAGTCGTACCTACAAATAGACGTTACTTTCATTTATATTTTGTATTTTAACTGAATTAAAACATAATGATACAATGTTATATTATAATTACAGTATAATATCATATATAATTTCAAAAAATCCAACCTTTATATGTCCAAAATATGGTACGAACGAGTCATATCACTTTGAGGGGGCGGTAGTCCACACATTCTCAAATGAAATTATCGCATTTACTCATAATGGAAACCATATAGGTATGAAATAAATTAAAAATAACTAAGATTAAATTTAACATTACCATAATATAAATCAAATATAAATACAGTGTCATCACAATGTCCACCATATGAGGTTGTAGGATATAATTGAACAATCATCATTTCATGAGTCGTTAGTTTTCCATCCAAAGAAACGGTATGTTCTTTACATATTAGATGGAGGTGTGTGTAAGTGTAGTTTAAATAATTTATATAAAATTAAACTTGTATATTTAATATACTGGGGTTGTTATAAAAAAAGTAATAAAAAGAGTTTAGGGGTAGTAGAAGTAAAATAAAATAAAATAAGATAAGAAAAAATGTTACCTTTAATTTGGGTAACTCCCTTTGGTTTAAACCAAAAGGACCTATTGAAGTGACTTATGATTAACTTAAGGCTTATAGGTGGAATATAGGGATCTTGAGAGCTTATTTGGATATGGTTCTTATGAGACCAATGGCTTCATAGTTGTGTGTAATGAGTTAGAAGTGAGGGATTTTTTTAGGTGGTGGGGCTCTTTAGGAATGTGTGAAAATAATATTTTATTATGTAATGATTTTCGGTTTCTAAACGTCCAAAACTCATTAAGGTAAAATAAAGGATGACTAATGGTCTAAATAAAATCATCCAATAATAATTGGATAGTTTTTGTATGTTATTTTAATAATTATAATCTTATTTATTTAAATAAGTTATTAACGAGGTAAATATTGCATCATTTTTTTGTTATAAATAATTTTATTTATATGATATCTAAAAATTATAAAACAAATACTATGATATAGAAAATAGTTTTATCTTTTCAATGAAAATTTATAGTCAAAATTATAACTTATATTACCCAATGTAAAAATTAATGTACTAAAAGATATTTGTTTGTGTCATTTTTTCTTTTACTTATAGTAAATTCAAATAAAGGGTCATTATCACTTCGAAGTGGCACAATGGGATCCAACAGTCGGCCCGAGGATGAACATGGTCAGCCATGACTCATCTAATAAGGTTAGGACAAGTGTTAATGTAATTTGGTATTATTATAATATTCTAATTACCTTGAATTACCCTATTTATCTTTAACCGTGTTAAATAAAAGTCAAAAGCTACTATTCGCAAAAATTATTTTCAACTTATTGAACTAAATATTAATTTCTAATAAAAACCATGTTTTTAAGATTCTAAAAATCCAATCCATATAAGTGGTAAAATTTTATTTAAATGAAAATGACTTTTTTTAACTACTACTTAGTGGGTTCACTATTCATTAATAATTGTTGTTTTTCAGAAAACTACCAAAAATTAAGCCTAGGATATATTTGATATTACGAAATTAAAAATGATTTCCATTTTACCAAATTAAAAACATAGAAGTTTCATTAATTAATTTAAAATCAATTCCCTTTATCAAAACAAATATAGTGTTTTTAAGAAACAATATCCATCAAAAGATTAACAATTGTTTATTCCAAATTTCAAAGTGAAATCAATTCAATTGACCAAAATTGGATTAAATGGTAAAAATATAATCTAATTAAACTTCAAAAAAAAATTATAAATATTATATAACCATATAAATAAATTATATTAAAAGGCACTTTTGAATAATATTACAATATTTTTCACTATTCATTAAAAATGAATTTTATCTGAAAAATACCAAACATTTACCGAAAGTATATTTTTATGTCTAGATTCTAAAAAAGAAATTTATTTTTTCAAATGGATCATATAGAAGTTACCAAAACTATATTTAATGTGGGTCTCTTATAAAAGGTGGTAAATCTACCTTTTAAAGTAAATTATTTTTAAATTTATATTCATTCACATTTTAAGCCACTAAATTTTATAAGATAAATGTAAAAACATTTCACAAACATATATAATCATTTTGTAGTTAGTTATGTTCATTACCAACATTATAGTGGCTAGTATTTAACTGCCATTTAAAATAATAATATTATATGATTAGTTTGCAACGTATGATTTCAACGAAACCCATTGTTGTGTATCTTGTAGGCCATCGAACATAGCATCCCCTTTAATGTAGAATTAATATTTAGTTCACAAATGTTAATAAATATGAAAAATGTTGTGTTAATAATTTACTTGGGAAGTTATAGTTATTATCTTATATACTCAAATTAATTCATTGAAAACATTTAACAATGAAATCAAAAATGATTAATCTCCACAGATTAGTTAAAAACAGGATTACTTGAGGTTGAACAAAAATGATATGTGTTAAAAATGACCAAAAACATGTTTAATACATTTTTTATGGTCATATGTCGACCTTTTGTCCTCTATTCACAAAAAATGGTCTTCATTTTTCTTTTTTCCATGATAATAATATTGGTGGAATTATTTCCATTCAATAATTCCATGTGTCCTCTCCCCCCACTTATAAAAGGCCACCACATCTCCTCTCATTTCCACACATACAAACACATTGGATCATCTAATAATACCCATGGCACATATTATTTCCCTACCATAATCCAAGAATATTTTTTTTGGTTCAACAATCCAACCTAGGTTAGATTTATTTTGAAACTAAACGATGTTGCCCAAAGAATAGATAACATCATTAACCGTGCATTAAATTGTATTTATTATTTAACCCACTTAAAATAACATTAAACCATTAATTTATACTAAAATATTTATCATAAATATTTTTATATTTAATTCATTTATTGGTATTAGAAAACCACCACCTAATCTACCCTCATATGGTAACTAAAACCATTGATCGTGTGTATTTCAGACTACCACCACGCAGTCAGAAGTAATTGGTTTTCCCTCACACTATATGGCCATATATAATGATGTATCTAATGATTATAACATTATTATTATATATTTATAATTTTAAAAGTATTATATCATATATACCATCTCACATTCCATCCCATATAGTATAGGATAATATCACTTGTGTATACGGTAGTTTACCACCTCACAAAGTGATGTGATACATTTTTCACTTATTCATTACATGGATGTTAATAAGTATTAATTTTATGTATAAATATAATAATATGTCCTGGTTAAATATTCTATAAAATAAATATAACATATATATTTTTACCATATTATTCATTTAGTAAATGATAACATCATTTGATTGTAAATCAGACTACTCCCTCATGAAGTGATGCAATTGTTTTCGTTTAATGAACTACATGGATGGTATGAGTTTGGGTATTTAAGGAAGATATATTATATTTATGATATAATTTTAATCCTTAAATGATATAATAACACTTACATTAATTTCACCATGATCGATGGAAAATGGAATCACTACTCATAATTACACACGACGTATTTTATCCATTACTGTAACATATATAATTTTTCATAACCATAATTATAGGATTGATTAAAATGTATGATTTATGTATTCAAATTATAATTGTATCCTTTTTACTATTCTATGGTTGTAAAATTAATAATGTCATTTACCTTATACATAAATCCAATGTAATTTTGCATATTTGAGTTATTTATCATTAAAACATCCCACGTCAAATTAGTTAGATAAGTAATTGAATATGACATGGTAAAAATTAAAATAAATCAAATAATAATCCTGAATAAGGTTATTAAGGAATTAAATAATTATCATATTTGTTAATTTTCTCATAGATAATGAACACATGTGAAAAATTAAGATCTAGGTAAGGGATCATTCATACCCACCCATTTGTTAAGGTTATGACCAATATCCCTATTAATCAATTTATCTATAATTATGATTTCTAATAAATTCTGTATGCATATATCTAATATATATAACTATATTATTCTCCCTTTATTATATTAGTTAATACATTCCTGATAACCATCTTTCCAATTATCTCATTGAGACATCTCTTTCCATTATGTTAGGAGACAATATTATTCAATGAATTTCATTCCATGGGTATTTATTATGTTAATTAATTATGATTTATATCATTATGTTTCATGCATATTCGAATATATGAAATAGATATCGTGGGGGATAATTATATACCAGTCCAATTAATTTGGTAATTTTTTTTGTCTCATGATATGTTCTATATGGGATAATGGAGTAAAAATAATCTATTATAAGTATCTGCACCATGTGATGTTGTCTTGGAAGTTATACTATAATAGTATTTATGTAATTTTTAATGACATTCCCACATTAACATGAAGAAATTATCTTAGGGTACTATTATCTTTATTTTATAATTCCACTTTATTATTCATTTATGTTATTTTTTTAATGAAAACTTTTTATACATTTTACTGACTTGTTATGATTCCATAACATGATTACTCCCATAATAATCATTTTAGATCACCCATTTTATTATGTATTCCTCAATCCATTTTAGGAATATTTATGATCATGAATGGATTTTTATATCTCAAAATGGAGAATAAAAATAGGATTCCATATTATTGGTTCCTTTTAATCTATGATGAACCTAGTCTTCTAAATCTACTATATATCTATGATCATTTTTTATTATTATTTTATATTTATTTTTATGAAACATGATATAATATGTGTAAGAGTCTTGGGTTTATATAACGGGTATAAGAGTCAAGAGTAAGAGAAAAAATTTTATAAACCCAATGGATATGTTTATGGGTAAACCTATGTATAAAAAAATATTTTTATTTTTAGTAATGTATAGAGAGAGTGGTTTTTGAGAAATTATATCACAATATGGATGCTAAATTTGGTTGTGGACTTTTTTATATGTACATAGGTGTATTAACTCCAAAAAATTAATGTGTATATTCACTCAAGTGTCACATTTAACATGACAATTTTTAATACTTTACACCTAGACTAACTCTATGAGTGGACATGTTTTATAAATTTAAAACTATTTTTGAAACATTATGAATGTAATGAATATGATTATACAATTTTAAATTAAATAATAGATCATGGATAACTTATGTTTAAACATAAAAATTTAAATTCTTTAGAATATATTTCATGTATGATTTATCCCTATAATGTTTATAGTTTCCCATATATATGTATAATAAATTAAAAATACTCTTCTTTATTTCCTTATTGAGTTCAGTAAAATATATACAAATAGGATAAAATCAATCAGAAACCATTACGAGTGTACTTTTTATGAAATCATTCATGTGATGAACAAAACAATGAATTCCAAAGTCTATAAACTTATAAAACTACATTTTTTTCTAAGTCATGTTTTTAACAAAAAAATTAATGTGTAAGAATTCATAATTCCCCCATGAAAAATAATGATTCTTTTGAAGCCTTTATTGTAAAATGGCCATCACAATTCAGTGGATATTAGGATGCTTTATTTTTTGAATGATGGATCAACTCCACCGAAACGAACATCTCTATCCATTAATTCTATGATAATGATACCATTTAACTAAATGTTTATCATATGGAGGGAGAGACAGATCAATTGTAGATGATGACTAAACTGATGATGCATGAAGAATATATGAAAGTTATAGACTTAAAATAACTACAGGTAATTTTTTGTTAAAAATAATATCCACAGACTATTTGAAATATAATATTTAGGTATTTTCATGAAATTAGGAAAAATGGGGATGAATTAATTGGTTAATATGAAAAAAAATTAGAAAACACATGATGGATATGCCTTTGATTTTGTCATCTCCCCAAAAAGTTAAGATAACCTCATCTTTGGTGGGATAAATACATGACTTCAAAAATATTATTCAATTTTAGACAATGAAATCTATGATGGAATTTCCTCTTATTCCATCAATTTGATGATGATGATCATTGAATCTCAAGGATTTCATAAGGATAACAATATTAAATTATAAATTAAGTCTAATGGTATTATAGATAAAACTAATAGTGAAGTGAGTTTCCAACACCTTAAATATAAATATTATGGGGAAAATTATATAGTAAATTCTAAAAAGGGTAATAGGAAGTGATTTATATGTTGGATGGATGGGCACCAAGATAGTGATTTCTAGTGGGAGAAACCCACTAATGGGATGGATGAAATTAATTCTCCTACAATCCCTTCACCTATTGTCCAATGTTTCAACTACAAGGAACATGGAGACTCTGAAAAATGATCCACTAATCCAAGGGTTATTGATAAAACACCCTAAAAAACCTCCAAGGCCAACCGAGAAATAGAATTCTTATCCCTCAAATCCTTGGCGGTGGATTATGACATTTAATTGGGAATATTTATGCTAGTTGTTTATTCAGGAATACCAAACATAAATTTTTATTTTGGTTCTTCAAATTCTTATATAACATTAGTGTTTTGTATAACTATTCAATAACCACCATAAAATATTAATTTTCAATTATAAATAAATAATTATAATGGGTCTATTATATAATACCAAGTATATTAATCATTCCTTGTCCATATTTTCAGGGTGAAATTCAATGAAAAACTCCATAATAAATTGTTTTTTATAATTTCATGAAATTATAGGAATTGATTTCAATTACTTTTATAGATCCGACACAAAATTATGAGATAAGTAAATCATCCATTGAATCATGAATCCTAATTTGTTTCTATATAGGTTAATGAAAGAGTATGAATCCACTTGTTTATCATCATGTAAATAATTTTTATTTTTTTCTTTTGAGGAATCATAAACTTCTATACTTGTTTAGAATAATGAATGGATAATGAATAAATAATTGAAAATTATGGGGTGATATAATGACGAATTTATGAGAGAGTTTCTTAGATTAACTTATTACTGAGAGGTTGAATTTTCAATTGATCTCACACATGCATACTTTCTAATATCTAAGGGTGTGTATAGAATGGACATTTATGAACTTGAATAGAATTTTTAGAAACATTTAGAGAATATGGATAAATGGTATATATTCTCCAGTGTATAACCATGATGTAAACCTATCACCTTTTACATGAATAAGGGTTTGTCCTTTCGCCTCTGAATATAGTATTATTGAATCAAAAAATAATAATTAATAACATGTATCAACTAGCATATATAAATGACTTGTTTAATCATCTAGGTGGTGCTCAGATTTTCACAATGGTGGTATTTTGGTTACGATATCACCAATTAGGGGTGAAGATGGGTGATATTCCAAAGACTACCTTTTTAAAATTAATGTACACAATGAGTTCACAGTTATTCCTTAAAGACACACTAATTTTACATAAATAATTATGAAAGTAATTAATTGTGTCTTTAGGTATTACAATAGAATTTTTTTTCTTGCATCTAAACATTATATTAAAATATAATTTTAAATATTATAGACTAATGATAATTTGAATACTTTGCTAAAGGCAACGAGAAAAGAGAATAAATAGGAAAGGTAGATTAAATTTTATTTCAGAATTAATGAAACATTATTATTAGGTAAAAATAACACTATTAAAGGGATATTTGTGGACCTTTTATATGATAATTGAAATTGAGGACACTATAAATACAACATATATAATAGATATTCATAGATACATTTTTTAATATGTGTTTTACTGGTGATTTATGAAAAAAATCAACACTTCCCAACCCAGTAAATAATATAATGTTGAAGTGAGTAATGGTTGTTTATACTAGGGAGTTTGGAGAGATATTTAATGAGATGATATATAGGATTATCACTACACTAATACTTACACTTCCCTCATATGGGGAATAATTGTTTGATACACTGATGCTGTAAGGAAGGGTTTTGGCTATGAATTAATGTATAATATAAATGTGATAGCCTATGCCTCATGGATGTTGACGGACAATAATAATAACTATTTGAATCATGATATAGAGTTAGATAGAGTGATAATTTCATTATGAATCTAGAGAAATTTTCTTAATGGTGGAAATATAGAAATATATACAGATCACAAGAGCCTAAAATATATTCATAGATTAGGATATTAACATTCACCAATAAAGATGGTTCGATTGGATGAAGTATACTGAATGATTAATCCATTATCATCATGGGATGGGAAAAAAAGTCAAATATGTCCATAGAAGTCAGTATTTTGTGATTTTATCAATGATAATAATTGATAAGGATTTAATATTCATAAAACTGTAAAGGATGGGTATAATAATAGTAAATGATCATTCATTCTACATTTTTCAAATAACCACTCAACCATTTATTAGTGATAAGATTAAGAGGCCTAGAATTATAATGAAGTTCTAAAAAAGGTAATGAATATTATGATGTTCAACCATGATAAATATGGGATTATAATGTTTTGTACCTGGATTTTTGTCCCATCAAAACTAGAGATGATGGGGTGGAATCAATATTATTTGAATAGCTCACCCTTTTATATTAATCTATGAATATGGTGATATGAAACAATGAAACTATCTTCTATATCTAAAGATTTTTTAATGCTTCTTTTGAACGTGATGGTAAACCTTATATCTGAAACAGATTCAATTGAAAGTGGAACTTGGTGAAATTTTTCAGCATCTCATATATATATCAAAATTAGTTGGTCATGCAATAAATCATCCATGATATAAATTAAATTCCATGACTTTTAAATGAAATAAACTACTAACTAGATAGTTTTATTTCCTTTCGGTGTCTTGGTGAGTCTTACAATGAAGTCAATTGTTATGATTTCAAATTTTATAGAGACATTAAGAACACATTCTCATGGGATAACATTAATAGGAGGACTAAAAAATTTATATCTTGATTCATTGTATTAAACAATGTGAATAATTATGTATTGATGTATATAGGGTTTTTTTTCAAAAATGTCCCACACTAGTTTGGAAATTTGAAATTATAAAAATGGATTTTATTGTAAGAATCATCTAGACACCCAATGGAAATAATTCTATCTAGGTAGTAGTTTATTTCTTTTCAAAGTCGTAACATTTTATTTATATCATGGAGGACTTATCACATGAGAAACTAACTTTTATATACATAATAGATGCTAACAAATTTCACCGAGATCCACATTCAATTTAAGATGATTGAGATTTAAGTTTTACCGTCATGTTTAAAAGAAGCATTCATAAATCATCATATATAGAACATATTTTCGCTGCTGTATATGACCATCAGATGTATTATTAATTAGAATTAATTATCTAAAAAATGATATTATTAGGTGTTATTTTATGGACTTCCAATTATTCTTTCATCCACACGATCACTATGTAGAGTACACTTATAATAACAGTATTCATTCTAGCGTACAAATGGTTCCTTATGGGGCTCTATATCGGATATTGTGCAGGACTCAAAATTCATAAAAGAAGTTAGAGAGAAGAATTTGTTGTGGAAAATTTATTCTGAAAAATATGGATGAGAAAATAGAAATGATTCAGAATAACTTGTAATAAATCAATATTCACTATAAATATGTACATAAAAGTGTTAGAGTCTTGTAGTTTATGATAAAAATATGCTGTTCCTCCCTATTTTAATTTGAAAAAAATTCATTTGGTCTTCTAATACTTTAATTCATATTACTAGATACCCCAACTCTATTAATATAATTGATCACTTTTGAGTACTGTCATCCTAACTAAAAATCCAAAATAACATATCCCAAGTGCATGATGTGTTCGATGTATCGCTTTTGAGAAATTACGTACAAGACCTATAACTCCATGATATTTTATGAGAAGTATATATTATTATGTTGTACGCAACTTCAAAGGAATATTTCACTGCACACAACACTAGCTTTTCTTGCGTTACACGCAATCACGACCTTCCTTGATAGCGTGTGCAGTATGCATTACCGAGTTTCACTAAACAACAATATATTATTATAATATTATAAACTAGACATTATTAATAGTATTAACTTAATTTTAAATTTTATAACATTATTATTCATCTTACATATTTTCTAAAACATGTTATGTGAACGAAATTAATTTTTCGGGTAAACTAATTAGTTTTTAAAAAATGAAGTTTTTTCGCCTTTTGATGGCACACCCACATTATATATAGTTTTTTACATCTTTATATGTTCAATTTGACAAAATAAAATTCGTATTTGGAATCAGGATATAAAAATTTACATTGGATAAATTTTTCATGTTATTCTGATAACTTTCATATTTTAATGAATAGTACAAACACGATATATTATAATTAAAAACCACTTTTTCATCGCAATAATTTATATGATTAAATAATAATATTTAATGGTTTTAAATTATAAATAGAATATATTTTTACCATTTAATATAATTTATTTCATTATAATTAATTTTACATTGAATTCATAGGTAAAAACATTTCAATCTTTGGCAATGTTTTAACTTTTAAAACCCGTTTGCTTAACAATGAGATTAATTTTAAATTAATCACTGCAACTTATGTGTTTTTAATTTTGAAGAATGGATTCCATATTTGGATTCAGTGGGTCAAAATTATGTAAATATGATACTTTTTTTTATATAATGATTATTAACTATGGTAATTTTTATTTACTGCATTTAAAAGTAAATCGGGTAATTAAGGGTAAAAATAAGATTAAAAAATTACCCCAACACTTTCCAAAATCCTATTTGATGAATCAACGTAGACCCATATCACTTAAGGGTCAGAATAGATTCATTTCATGGACTTTTGACCACGAAATAATAAAATTAATATTAAAACCAAAGAAAGTGACAACATGTCACTCTCTTAAATCTAATTAGTGTAATAATTTTAATTCAGTGTTAAACATCATACAACATCGGATACAAATAGTCCCTAGAAATATAATAAAATTATCTGCATCATATGAATTTATTTATAATTTGTAGGTATTATATAATTATCATTAATTATGACACAATAGGGATGCTAAATTTTTTTTATTTATTGAAATATCAAATAAATGATTTTGAAAGTATTAAAATAAATATTATTTGAACTATTTAATGTGTTCTAATAATTTTATAGATAAATATGAAATTTTATTGAACTATTAAATTTTTTATTTCGAACATATATTCTTTTTATATTTTATTTAAATTCAAATAAATTAATATTTTCAAAATTGACACTATTGTTATTTTATACAAATTACATATTATAAAATCGTTTAAAAATCACAAAAATATTTAAAAATTATTAAATAAAATTTATATGTTCTAAAATGTAATAAATTATACCATTAAATAAAATTATAAACATATAAGTAATTATTTATAATGATTTAAAATTTAGAATATTATTACCACAAATAAAATAAAATCGATTATATAAGGATAAATCAAGTTCATAATGTTCAAAATAAATTCCCAACTTGTCTAAATTTTAGTTTTTGATTCAATTACAACCCTATATCATCTAATATTCGGGTTTGAGTCATTCATGGTGGTATTGATGGGGATTTGGAATTTATTAAAAATTGATATTTCTTGTAATTCCAAAGGTGCCCCTCTTATCTCTTATAAAAGGGCACCTCCTCCCTCTCCTAATCACACCACATTGAGCCTTCATGTTTGGAAAACCCCTGACAATTTCTCTTCTCTACTTCCCTAGAAACAACCAAGAGTTCCTGGTCTTTTTCAAAGACCAGTCTTAGTGCCCTAAGAGGAGGTTTAAAACAGGCTTATCGAAGATGATGTAACATCTGTTATCGATTCTTTCAAATTTATTTCTTCTCTACTTCTTCTTATTTAGTTGTTTCATTATGAAGTAATAAAATCAGTATGACTAATATAATGATATGTTATTATAAATATGAAACAACCCTATTTCTCATTTTATCCATCCTATGGAAAATGAAATCACCACGCGTGCGTATGTACATAATACCGTCTCCACGCCACGGTGTAATCTACATTCCACCATCACCTTACTTGGATGGGTATAATGGTGTAAATAATAAAAATATATGATTATTATAAATTGATATTGGTACTGAAATATTATACATACACATTAATACAATTCCACGATCATGGGAATGATATCATCGCTCGTGCATATGTACGGCCTACCGTCTCCACGATGTGATGCAACTCGTTCAACAGGATCTTCATTGAATAATTATTATATAAATTAATTGAATGAGTAAATATGATATATATTATACTATTACCATTCTGTAAATGAGGAATCTATAACCTAAAAATAAGAATAATAATTTATTCGACAAAACACGCATAAGAACATAAAGCAATAAACACCCGAATAACAAATAGCAATTAAATATTATAAATAAGAAGCTAAGAATATGACCATATATGATATCATAAAAATGAGTATGATTCTGCAATAAGTCAATGACATAATATAAATCATTATACAGGAGTTTCGGACACATACAAATCATATCGAACCTAAGGAAAGGGAAAATCTCACAATCTCATTTTTATCCAATATTATTTATACTAAAGAATTTACAGGGCAACATTTATCATCCAAATCCATGTTTCCTCAATATGTAATATTATTTATATCCTCTTATAGTTGTTTAAATCCAATTTTACCCTTCGTTGAGATTCTAGAAAAAGTTATGAGAGGAATCTTTTGTCGTTTTTTTGCACGAGGTACTTTTTTGACTTTTCCGGACACAGTATGAGGAGAATGTTTTTCTTTAACTTATACAACAGGAATGGATTTTTAGAAAATTATTTTTATGAAGATTACTTTACAAGTTTTCAAGTTTATTTTTAATCAACTTCTTTTAGATTAAAATTTTATGACATGTTAAGAAAGGAAAAATGTTTTTGAAGTAGATAGGATATTTTACTCAAGAATGGAGTTCAAGTGTTTTATCAAAATTATTTTCCAAATATGATAATATAGGGTTCTGTTTCTGTCCTTATTTGTACATTGATTTAATTATGTTATGATGGAACTAATTTTATGATGTTTTTTATCTTATATGTTATGATGACATGATGTTTAAAATCCCATTTACATTACATGGGTTATTATATGATGTATGATTTATGATTTTGTGGAACACATAACAATGGTTTCATTATGAAATGTGTGGGACTTATATCTCCATAAAATTCATTGGGTAAAGTTTTATTTCTCATGAGATAGACATGGTTGGAATGGAATGTTAATTCAGTTCATTGATGCAAGATTTGAACGAGGAGTGAAATCGGTTCTGTAATGGACCACTCTGATGGTCTTGGAAATGAGGCTTGACTAATATGAAATGATTTTCTATGATTATGTGTGTATTCTGCAATGTTTCATGTTTTAAGTTATGATTATTGGGATTACATTTCACCACTATGATTTATACCATGTTATGATATTATGATCTCTTTTGAAGGTTAATATATTCAAAATGTTATGCTCTTATGAATATGATATGATTGATATTTATTTTGTTTAACCTTACTGAGCATTTAAGATCACCCTTTTGTATGTTTTATTTTCCCCAGGTCTAGATGAAGGGTACTAAGTAGAATATTCCAAAAGGGAATCTAGATATGATGAAATAAATGGGAGACAATGTAGATGATTTATGAACAAGTTGTTTATGTTTCCCAGTTTCTAAAGAAACTCTACATATACGGTCCTTTCATGGTTTAGTTATATGTAGTAATAAGTATGCTTCAATTCTGAAGTAATAAAAATTTCTGTAATGTATGGGTTGTTATAGTTGGTATCAAATAAAAGGTATAGTCAACCTTTAGAAACTATGATGTGAAAGCATTAGTAAGAACCCTAATGATATGTCCTAGAATAGAACACAATCTTATTGTTTTATAAATGACCATGAATAACCTATTATAAGACCTAATGTGTGAAATTTTAATACTGATTATGTGGTTTTACTATTGTAATTAGTGTTTCTCACAATATGCTTCTTGGTTTTAGTCATTGGTTGGAACCCGAAGGAACCGTGTTAATGCTGAATGTGATGGACAATGCAATGATTGTCTGCCTGAGCAACAAAACTTTTTGGGAGCCGGAATGAAAAATCTTGTAGCCATGCTCACAAAACATTCTCAATCTATGAATCATGCAGAACATCCAAACGAGCAAATGAAGGAGCAACATTCTGTTGAATCCTTCATGTGGCAGTGTCCAGTTTCATTCAGTGGGTCATCTGATCCATTAGTGGCTAAAAAATTGATCAGTACCACTGAAAAGATATTTTCAGTCCTTCAATGTTCTGAGGATGATAAATTCAACTTAGCAGTATGTCATTTGGTTGGTGAAGATGATCAATGGAGCATTCTTATCAAGAATATTAGGGAAAGGGATAAAATTGAGTCTATGGAATGGGAAGGGTTAAAGAACATATTTTTCAATAAGTTCTTCCATCGTATTCTTCGAAAAAAGATGGAGAAGGAGTTTCTTGAACTGAAGTGAAAGGATGATGAATCTGTTGGTACCTACGAAGAAAATTTTACAAGACTTGCAAGGTACACTTCTGAAATTTTTATCCCACATGAGAGTAAGATCCATCAATTCTTTAGTGGCTTAAAAACAAGTCTTAGAAGCGCGTTAGCCATAAGGGACTTCAATAGCTACGAGGAAATTCTTCGAGGTGATCTCAAAGTTGAGATGGAGATTGATGTACCCCATCAGTCATATTGGTTTGATAAGAAGAGGAAAATGGAATTCAAAGGAAAATCTAATGACCACACTGAAAAGAAATGAGTTTTCCATTATGCTCAAATTGTGGAAGGAAACACGGAGGGAATTGTGTTAAAGGGACAAGTAAATGTTTTAAGTGTGGAAAACAAGGTCATCGAGCAATTGAATGTTGAAATAATGGGATGAAGATTTATAATGATGCGATCAAAGAATGGGATACATGGAATGCACCTCCAACACATCAATGTTTCTTGTGCAAGGAGATGTGGAATTATTCCAATCAATGCCCTAATCTAATGATTTTTTGTGATGATCGACGTCAACAAACTCTTAAGGCCAAAGACAAATGAAAGTCATATGCAATTTCTATCAGTGATGTGGAGTATGATAATGATGTGGTGAAAGGTACACTTACCATCCACTCTAAAGTAGCAAATGTTTTTTTATTCTAAATCCACCCACACTTTTATTTCTGAAAATTTTTCTAAGGGTATCGCCATATTAACTCAATAATTATATGTTGAGTTAGTTGTGACAACTCCTAATGGCACAACAGTCACATAAAAAGATTAAAACTCTACTCTGATTGACGTTTTTGGGAATGTGCTTCCTACAAATCATTTGATCCTTCTTATAGTGGAATTTGATGTGATTCTTGGCATGGATTGGATTTCTATATATGGTGCTCATATCAATTTACAAAGAAGGAAAATCACATTTAATATTCCCGATCAATCTACTATCATCTATCGATGCAAGGATGAATATAAACAACCAGTGGAAATTTCTTCCATCTTATGGGTCATGATTCCAATAAATAAAGGTTATTTATCTCAAATTATTGGAGGGAGACTCCTGATTAAGAATATACACACTGTAAGAGGGTTTTATGATATCTTTCCTGAGGATTTTCCAGGTATTCCACCAAATCGTGAAGTTTATTTTTCAATATAACTCATACCTGGTGCTATGACCATTTCAAAGAAACCTTATAGAATGGCCATAATTGAGTTGCATGAACTGAAGAACCAACTCCAGAAGAATCTTGATAAAGGATTCATACGCCCTAGTGTGTCACCTTGGAAAGCACCTGTTCTATTTTTTATGATGAAAGATGGATCAATGATACTCTGCATTGATTATCGAGAACTTAATAAGATCACTATCAAGAACAAATATCATCTCCCACACATTGATGACTTATTTGACCAACTATTCAGAGGTCAATACTTTTCCAAGATTGATCTTCATTCAGGGTATCATCAAATAAGGTTCAAAAAATAGGATAAACCAAAGATGAATTTCTGTACAAGGTATGGACACTATGAATTTATAGTGATTCCATCTGGTCTTACTAATTACCCTGCTATCTTCATGGATCCAATTAATAGATTATTTATAGACTATCTTGATCAGTTTGTTGTAGTCTTTATATATTATATTCTTGACAATTCATAGAGCAAGGAAGAACATGAATATCACTGAGAATTTTATTAAATTCCCTAAGAAATGAGAAGCTTTATGCAAAATTTACCAACTGTGCATTTTGGATTAAAAAAGTTTCATTTTTGGGTCACATAATCTCAAAAGAGGGGATATCTGTGGATCCATCAAAGATAGAGGTTATCAAAATATGGTCGAGACCAACAACATTAACTGAGATCTGAAGTTTTCTTGGTTTGGATAGATATTAGCGATGTTTTGTGAAATATTTTTCAAGATTATCTAAACCACTCACCGGGATGACTCGAAATGGAGTTAAGTTCGTGTGGACAGAGGAGTGTGAAGAGAATTTCAAGGAGTTGAAAAGAAGGTTATCCAGTTCACATGTTCTCACACTGCCCTATAGTGGAGAATGGTTTGTGATCTACAATGATGCATCCAAGAAGGGATTGGGGTGTCTTCTCATGAAAAATGATATGGTGATAGCTTATTTCTCACGACAGTTAAAAATCCATGAGAAAAATTCCCCAACTCATGATTTGGAGTTAGCTGTGGTGATCATGGAATTAAAAATTTGGAGGCATTATCTTTATGGTGAAAGGTGTGATATTTATAATGATCATAAAAGTTTAATGTATATTTTCACACAGAAGGAGATGAATATGCATCAAAGAAGATGGTTAGAGCTGATTAAGGATTACGACTGCTCAATTCATTATCATGCTGGGAATGCAAACAAGGTGGCAGATGCAATAAGTTGACAAGACCATACTAGCTTATCCATGATGAGGATCACAAAAGATCCAATATTTATAGATTTACAAAGGATGGATCATGGAATTATAATGGAAGGGTAAAATCATATCTCTCTCAAATGAATGTTCAACCATCTATGCATGCTATTATTAATGAGGCACAAAAAGAATATGTAGAGTTACAAAAGAAGGTGAGAAATGTTCCTAAATCCAACATTGATTGTGATAGGATAATAAGGTTCAGGTATCGGGTTTGTGTTCCCCCTATCCCAGAATTAAAGAAGGGGCTACTGTATGAGGCTCATAGTTCTTCATTATGTATTCATCCAAGAAGCACGAAGATTTATAGGGACCAGAAAGAGTATTTCTAGTGGGATAGAATGAAAAGAGATGTTTTTGAATAAGTATCCCGATGCTTGGTTTGTCAGCAAGTTAAAGGTGAGAGATAGAAGTATAAGGGGATGTTACAATCATTACCCATACATGAATGGAAATGAGAAAACATCACTATGGACTTTGTCACTGGACTTCTTATAACATCCAAAGGCAATAATGCTATCTAGGTCATAGTTGATCGTCTTGCGAAGTCGGCACACTTTATTGCTATTAGAGAATATTTCTATCTCGATCAACTTTCCAGGATATATGTAAAGGAAGTGGTAGGATTTCATGGAGTACCACTTTCCATTATATCTAATTGGTATCTGAGGTTTACCTCGATGTTCTGGAGAAGTCTTCAGCATACTCTAGATACAGAGTTGAGTTTCAACACTACTAATCATCCTCAGATAGATGGTTAGTCTGAGAGAACAATTCATACTCTAGAAGACATGTTGAGAGCTTTCCTTGTGGATTTAAAAGGTGGTTGGGATCAACACCTATCTTTGGGCTAATTTTCCTATAATAATAGCTTTCACTCCAGTATTCAAATGGATCCATATGAATATCTTTATGGAAAGAAATGTTGAAATCCAACTTGCTTGGATGAAGTTGGGGAAAGAAACCTATTAAGACCCGATCTTGTCGATGAGATGGTAGAAAAGGCCTGATCTATTCAACAAAACATAAGAGCAGCTCAGAGTCGAAAAAAAGTCATGCCGATAACTGAAGAATAGACCTTGAGTTTGAAGTGGGTGATAAAGTGTTCTTACGAATATCTCCTTGGAAGAGAGTAATGAGATTTGAACGGAAGGGAAAGATGAGCACTAGGTGTATCGGTCCTTTCAAAATACTGGATCGTTTTGGGAAGGTATCTTACCGATTGGTGCTTCCACCGAATCTCTCTCATGTTCACGATGTGTTCCATGTATCTTTCTTGAGAAATTACATACCTGATCCTTCACATGTACTAAGCTCAGAAGTTGTACCGCTGGAGCAAGAACGTTCTTATGAAGAACAGCCGATAGTGATTCTGGATCATAGAAAAAATGTTCTACGGAACAGGACCAATCGCTTGGTGAAGGTTTTATGGGGAAACTACCAATTAGAAGAAGCTACATGGGAGATAGAGGATATGATAAGGGAGAGGTATCCTCATCTGTTTGTTACGAAGTGATGATTTTCTAGGGTGAAATTCATTTTCAGAGGGGTAGAATGTAACACCATGATATTTTATTAGATGTATATTTTTTTATTTAATACGCAACATCAAAGTAATCTTTCACTTCATACAACACTATCTTGGCTTGCGTTACACACAATCGCGACCTTCCTCGATAGCGTGTGCAGTACGCAATACCGAGTTCAACTAACTAATGATATATTATTATAATATTATACACTAGCCGTTATTAATAGTATTAACTGAATTTTGAATTTTATATCATTATTATTCATCTTACATATTTTCTAAAACATGGTATGTGAACAAAATAAATTTTTCGGGTAAAATAAGTATTTTTCAAAAAATATAGTTTTTCCGCCATTTGATTGCGCATACACATTAAATATAGTTTTTGACATGATTATAAGTTAAATTTGACAAAATAAAATTCTTTTTTGGTATCAGGATATAAAAATTTACTTTGGATAAAATTTTCATATTATTCTGAAACATTCATATTTTAATGAATAATAAAAACAAGCTATATCTAAATTTAAAAAAAAAATTCATCACAATAATTTATATGGTTAAATAATAATATTTAACGGGTTTAAAGTATAAATATAATATTTTATTACCATTTAATATAATTTATGTCATTATCATTAATTTTACATTGAATTCATAAGTAAAAACATTTCAATCATTGGCAATGTTTTACCTTTTAAAACTCGTTTTCTTAACAACGACATAAATATTAATTTAATTACTGAAACTTTTTTGTTTTAAATTTTGAAAAATTGATTCCATATTTGGATTTAGTGGGTCAAAATTATGTTAATAGGTTACTTTTTTTTATTATGAATAGTAACTATGGTAATTTTTATTTACTGTAGTTTAAGGTAAATCGGGTAATTAAGGGTAAAAATATGATTATAAAATTACCCTAACACTTTCCAAAATCCTATTGGATGAATAAAAGTCGACCCATATCACATAAGGTTCTGGATATATTCATTTCATGGACTTTTTACCATGAAATAAAATAATTGTTATTAAAACCAAAGAAAGTGACAACTTGTCACTCTCTTAAATCTTATAAGTTTAATAATTTTAATTTAGTGATAAACATAATAAAACATTGGATATAAATAGTCCCCAGAAATATAATTAAATTATATACATCATATGAGTTTATTTATAATTTTTAGGGATTAAATAATTATCATTAATTATGACACAATAGTGATGTTGAAATTATTTTATTGATTGAAATGTCATATAAATGATTTTAAAATTATTAAAATTAATATTATATGAACTATTTAATGTGCTCCACTAATTTTCTAGATAAAATGTTATAGATCTATTAAATCTTTTATTTCGAACATATCATCTGTGTATATTTTATTTAAATTCTATTAATTGAATAGTTTCAAAATTGACACTATTGTTATTTTATAAAAATTACATATTATAAAATCGTTTAAAAATATCAAAAATATTTAAAAATTATAAATTAAAATTTATATGGTCTAAAATGTTATAAATTATACAATTATGGACAATTACCAACATATATGTAATTATTAATAATGATTCAAAATTTAGAATATTATTACCACAAATAAAATTAAATAGATTATATAATGATAAATCAAGTTGATAATGTTTAAAATTAATTCAAAACTTGTGTAAATTTAATTGGATGATGAGATTACAACCCAATAGCATCTAATATTAGGATTTTTGTAATTTTTGGTGGTTTTTAAGTGGGTTTGGAATTTATTATAAATTAATATTTCTTGTAATTATAAAGGTGCCCCTCTCCTCCCTTATAAAAGGGCACCTCATCCCTCTCCTCCTCAAGCCAATTTGAGCCATCAAGCTCGACCAAAACCTACCAATTTATCTTCTACACTTCCATAGAAACATCCTAGAGGTCTTTGTTCTCTTCGAGGACCAATCTTAGTGCCTTAAGAGGAGGTTTCAATTAGGCACGTCGAAGAAGAGGTAATATCCGTTATCGATTCAATCAAATTTATTTCTTCTTATACTTCTTATTTTTTAGTTTTTTAATTATGAAGTAATAACATCAGTATCACTCATATACATATATGTTATTATAAATATGAAACAAACCAATTTCACCTTCTATCCATCCTACATAAAATGAAATCACCGCGTGTGCGTACGTACGGAATACCGTCTCCACATCGTGGTGTAATCTGTTTTCCACCACCACCATACTTGGATGGGTATAATGGTGTAAATAATAACTATAAATTATTATTTTAAAGTGATATTGATTCTGAAATAGTATAGATACACTTCAATACAATTCCCTGATCATGGGAATGATATCATCGCTTGTGCGTACGTGTGGCCTACCGTCTCCACGATGTGATGTGACCCGTTTTACATGATATTCATTGAATAATGATTATATAAATGAATTTAATGAGTAAATATGATATATATTAAAATAATACCATTCTATAAATGAGGTATCTATAACCTAAAAATGAAGAATAAGAATTTACTCTATGAAACACGCATATGAACATAAAGCAATAAACACCCGAATAACTAGTAGAAATGAAATACTAAAAATAAGAAGCTAAGAATATGACCATATATGATCTCATAACAATGATTATTAATCTGGAATATTTAAATGACATTATTTAAATTATTATATATGAGTTTTGGACACATACAAAGCATATCAGACCTAATGTAAGGTAAAATCTCACAATCTCATTTTTATCCGAGATTCTTTATACTTCAGAATTTACTGGGGAGTATTTATCAACAACATAAATGTTTCCTCAATATGTAATATTATTTATATCCTCCTATAAGTTTTTATATCCAATTTTCCCCTTTGGTGAGTGTATAGTAAAATTTAGGAAAGGAATCTTTTGTCGTTATTTTGTACGAGGTACTTTTTTGACTTTTCCGGCCAAAGTATGAGGAGAATGTTTTTCTTTAACATATATGACATGAATGGATTTTTATAACATTATTTCCATGAAGCATAATTTAAAAGTTTTAATGTTTATTTTTAATAAACTTATTTTAGTTTAAAATTGTATGACATGTTAAGAAAGGGAAAATTTTTTTGAAGTAGAAAGGATATTTTCCTCAAAAATGGAGTTCATGTGTTTTATCAAAATTATTTTCCATCTAAGATAATATAGTATTCTGTCTCTATCCATATTTTTACATTGATTAGATTTTGTTATGATGGAATTGATTTCATGATGTCCTTTTATCTTATGTTATATGATGGCATGATGTTTAAGAATGCCATTTTTATTAAATGGGTTATGTTATGATGTATGATATATGATTTTGTGGCACACAAAAGAATGGATTCATTATGAGATGGGTGGGACCTATATCTCCCTCCAATGAATTGGATAAAGAATTATATCTAATGAGATAGACATGGATGGAATGGCAAGTTATTCTGATTCTGTGATACAGGACTGGAACGAGGAGTGAACTGGGTTCAGTAATGGACTTTTTCTACTATGATGGTCTTGGCAATGAGCCATGACTAATATGAAATGATTTTCTATGATTATGTGTGTATGCCACAAATTTTCATGTGTTAAGTTATGATTATTGGGATTAAATCTCGCCACTATGATTTATACCATGTTATGATATAATGATCTCCTTTGTAGGTTAATATATTCAAAATGTTATGTTTTATGAATATGATATGATTGATATTTATTTTGTTTACCCTTACTCAGCATTTGAGCTCACCCTTTTGTGTGTTTTATTTTCCCCAGGTATGGATAAAGGGTATTAAGTAGAATATTCCAAAAGGGACTCTAGATATGATGAAATAAACGGGAGACAATGTAGATGATTTATGAACTAGCTGTTTATGTTTCCCAGTTTCTAAAGATACTATACCTATACGGTCCTTTCATGGTTTCGTTATATGTTGTAATAAGTATGATTCAATTTTGAAGTAATAACAATTTATGTAAAGTATGGGTCATTATAAGTCCATTAATATTTATTGACACTTATGGTGGTACCACTAAATAAATAACATTAAAATATTGAGTGGTTGGAGAAGATATTAGATAGTAGAGAAAATTTTCAATAAAACCAGACAACTCACCTGGTCAGAATCATATGGTGAAAATAATTCTCTGTAGTGGACTCTTGGGAAATAGAAGTGGTGATAAAAAAAGTAACCTCACCTATTTACACCTTAGTATAAAACAAGCAATTTTAACAATGAAATTATTTTATGGTGGAATAATGTGAAACCCTAATAATTTATGATGTATTTATTTTTATATAAATTCTATCTACTCGATAACTATAAATTCATGAAACATCGGGATTAAAGAAAACATGATACTCTATAAAAATGTTTTTATATAAAATATTGACAATAAATCATTAACTTTTTGTTTGTTAAATTTCAAAGGAATATTAAAATAATTTTTTTCTCATGTATGAAATCAAATCAAAGGTTATCTTATGATTTCAAATAAAATAAGATCCATTTAGATGATATATAAATGTTTTCTAAAATTTCATATTTTTTTAAAATATGATTTAATTTATCTTTAAAATCATTATTTAATAATAATTTTGACTAATTTTATAAAATTGATATTAAAGAATGAAAATAATTTTATAAATCATCATATTAAATCTATCCTATGGTCAATTTTTTTTTAAAATATTCTTTTTTTGATGAATATTTAATGATATAGGTTTTTATTAAATATTAATTTATTTATAAATAATTTAAAAGAACTATATTATTTTCATGAGGTTATAAATGTATAATTATTTAAATTTTATAATAATTAAAATAAAATAATTAATTTTAATAAATTTCATATTGAATTTCAATTTAAAATATTTTTTCATTTTTGAATGACTGTCTTTTAGAAAATATTTTTTCAACAATCCTATTAGTTTAGTTTTAAATATTATTATTCCATTTATATTTTTTAAATTTATAAAAATGGATTCCATATGTGTAATCATCATAATTTATATTATCTAATATGATTAATATATTTTTTTAACTATAATAAATAGTGAAAACAATAAATATTATTTATTATGTTTAAGGTAAAAACGGGCTCACTTCGGGATGGTAAAATAAATATATAAACATTAAAAATGAACACAAAAATGACTAATTCCTATTAATTTGGTCATATATACTATATCTCTTCTATGTATTAAATATGGTCTATTATAGTTCCTTGTGGAAATATAAAAAAATTAGGGTCATTTCAGTATTTTCATGGATTCATAGTGTGTCACCTCCCCCATTTATATAATGCCACTCAATATCCTCTCTATTACCCAATTCAAAAAAACATTTTTTCCAAAAATAAAAACACAAATCCCATAAATAATTACATAAACTCATTATATAATACTTTTTTGAAAATAATTCAAACATATTAATGATTTTTTCTAACTATATGATGTTTATCGAAAAGAAGTAACATTTTTAATTGAGAATTTAATTTTATTTCTTCATCCAACTCAGTCAAATTTTATTATCCAATGATTATATAAAAACAATGTTATATTCTATATTTTATTTTTTTGATATGTTAATGATGTAAATTCATCTCATCCTCTATCAAATGTAAAAGGATATCGTTGATCATGTTTACAGAGGACTACTGCCGCATAAGCCAATGTGATTCTTATTACATAACCATTTCTCTCCTATGGATATAATTTAGTATCTAAATTTGAATATATGAAATTTTTGACATAATAGTACTTATTAAATTAAAACAACATTTAATACTACTTATTTTTTTCTATATATAATATAATAACTAAGCTTGTGTGTACGATGGACTAAAACCACAGAATGAAATGTGATACATTTTTAACCTTGGTATAAATATAATATAATAAGTAAAATTTTAATAATATATATATATATAATTAATTAATTTAATATGAACCATTTGTTAGAAAATTTATATCATATAAATTTTAACCTTTTCATTATGTGAATAATAGATAATTTCGTCCATTTGTATGGAAGACTACTACATTAGAAAGCAATGTGATTTATTTTTTAACACCATATCATTGATGGTATGAGTAGGGTTATCTAAATAAATAAAATTATATTTATTATATAATTATAATATTTTAAATAATAAATAAAATTTTCTTTATTCAAACGTAGTCATCAGAAAATAGAAACATTGATTATGCATATATATGACCTACCGTCTCTATGAATGAAATATGCTTCATTTTTCATAACCATAATAATTTGTTTTTAAATAAAATTAGTTTATATACAAATAATATAATTATTTCATGTTTAACAATAAAAATATAATAAATTCAAAATATTTTGGACCATTTCCAGTTTACCAAAGTGATTTTGGACATATGATCCATTTATCATTAAAATATACAGTGTGGAATTAATTGGATAGTTAATTGAATATCAAATTGTCACAACAAAAATTAATGGGATAATAATAATGAAAATGGATATTATTAAAGTAAATAATAAATTATATTTTATTATTAATGGAGATAAATTATAAAAATGAATTTTTATTCTTGAGGTAAGGGATATTTCGTTCTAACCCCTTTCTTCGGTTATGGAAGTTATCTATAAACTCACATTATATCTCAATAAAGTAATGAAAGGCTTATAATTTAAATATATATTTCTCCCAAATGTTTAAATATTTTATTCCACATTCCTCTTACAATGATATATATTTTTTATGGCTATCTCACAATTTAGTTCATTTTGAAATATCTTTATATTATGTTATAAGACAATATTTACTACCCATTTAATTCCATCCGTAAGTCCTATGTTTTTTACATATGATTGATATTATTATATATAATTTATAAGACTATACATGAAATTAATCAAATTATTGGGCCTTTAATTATATATCCCTCTAACGCATTGGGTAATGTTTTAGTCTCATGATACGTATTGTATGGAATTAGAGACTAAAATCTGTCCTTTATGTGATATATTCCACCTTTTGATATTGTATTTGATATTATCCTTGGATTATGTTTATTTTTTGTTTTATTACTTGAAAACATTTCCATTTTTTCCTGATATATTGATACTATTCTTTTTATGTTTTATTTTTCATGATTAGTTGTGTATCCTCGGTTTAATGATATCATGTTATACCTCTGAATCAGATGTAATGATACCTTATCATGAATATTCACTTACTAGTGTTATTAGATCACACATTTATTTTGGTATTCCATATGTTATCCAATACACATTTAGGAGATCAAAAGGATTTCTATTGCCCACTATGGATAATAAAAACAGGATTCCATATATTTGTTTCCTTTTTTATATTATAAACATAATATTACAAAAAATGTATGCCTCTATGATATTTGAGTTATTATTGATTGATATTCTTGTTTATTAATAAATTAATTATATGTGATAAAAGGAGTAGTTCACCATATGTATCACCAATGATAATAGAATTTGAGGATATCTTTAATTGTTTTATTTTTATAAAAATCAGTTTTGTGGTTATGAGTTTTTTTTCTCCTTGAGAATTTTTGGAATTAATTTTTCACCCTTTTTATTATTATGACACTTTTTTTGAGGTTGTTTGATATATTTCTTAAATAATACATTTAGAAATATATGTATAATTATCAATATCATATTGAAATATTTATTAATAGTGTAAATATTTTTCTCATTTATTAAATATAACTAATTATCTAATTTAGTTCACCAAATAAAGCTATTTTTTATGAAGTATGAAATACAAAGTGATGCTAAGAATGAATGAGCTATACTATGGTCATTTTGTGGTTATATATTACAAAATAATAATTCAAAAAAAATTATTTCTATAGATTACATTAATTATATATGTCAACGTGTATTGAAATATATCACCGTATATATCATTCGTGAAGAGATTTATGAATTTATCATATATCTATAACTAAATTATGATGGTCATTTTCATTAAATTTTTGATGATATAATGTTTCTAAAGTGTAAATAGTAATTTAGAATTATAACCATCTATTGGTTCAATTAGGATAAATTAATACCAATCTATTGATATTTATGTGACGGATGTTGGGATATGTGCCTCACATCATAATTTTATAATCGTTGGTCATTGTTTGTTACAAAGATATATTAATTAAAAAACAAATTAAATTAGTGGAGCTCAAATAATTGAATAATATAAAAATATATATCTTGTTTTCTTTTTATATTGGGATCCTAAATTATACTTCATGGAAAATTTAATACAAGGGAAGTTATCCAATAATGAAAAATAATACCGAATCAGAGTAAATGATGAAAATATTTTGATGTGGATAGCTGACCATGAATTAAATTTATAAAGGGTGAAAGAAATTATACACAAGCCAAAATTTGTCAATTCTTGATGAGGGTTAAAGTAGATATTATATATGGTGAATAAATTTTATTGACTAACCATAAATAAGAATATAATTCAAACTATGAGGTGATGTAGATATATATATATATATATATTAGTGGATTAAAAGTGTATATTTAATTCTATTATAGGAGGAAGTGATTATGAGTGTCACTTGATTAACATTTTTAATGGAGATGTTTCTCTCATATACACATCCTACTATATATATTATGATATTTTAAATTATGAATTTTTTTATAATGTGTTTTTTCCATATTATTAGTGATTTAAAAATTATATTCCAATCTCTATGTGTAATATATAGAAACATATGATGATTTTTGTGAGATTTGATACAAAATTATTATAAGTGAGCTTACCACACACATATACATGAATGAAATTTTTTGAATAACTATTTTTTCATGAAAATTCATGAAAGTAAAATATTTTGGTTGGGTATAAATGTGAATAGGTTATCTGATTGTGATTTTAAGTTTTTAAATAGTTTAATGTGTATAACAGTGACCCTCATAATAAGGACATCATATTGCATGGGGAAAATTAAGTGATGATATTGGTAAACAATATAAAAAATAGACTCAATGAGGTACAACTTGATTTAATCATTCACATGATGTTTCAATTATAATATATGTACTAACATGAGATGTTATTATAGAATATTTTATTTAAATTATATATATGATAATATTATGATTTTATTTTGTTAATTTTTCAAAGATATTGATATAACAATACTAATTGTTTATTAAAAAATTAGTTTAGAAAATAAAGGATATTAATTATTATCCATATTAATTATCCATTATTATTTTAAAATAATTTACTAATTTTTATATATTAATTAATAAAAGCAAAATAAATGTGAAGAGAGTTGATGAAAAGGTATAATGATCAATAATATGTTTATATGTTTTCTCAAAAACATAATTACGTAAAATAGATTAACTATTGTTTATGTAAGATGTTTTTTTGAAATCATTAATTTAGAATAAATTTAATCATAAGAACCAAATAAATATAATAATAAATTCATTTATATATATTAGCTAAAAAATATAGGAAATATATACATGATTATAATTTAAATAAATAATTTTTTTTTAAAATTGATTTCTGAAGAATAATTACCTACCAAAATCAGAATGCCCAAACCATAGTGACACATGACCTCATTCAAAACACCTTGAAAATAAATGGAAACATTTAATTAGTGAAGGTATAACAATGTTAGTTGGGTGAATATATCCAGAGTGTCCTAAAATACCACAAATAATAGAAAAAATAATAAAATTAATAAATAGACTACATTTTGGAGTCTAAATATTGAAATATTATTCATACAGTTTATAAATGTATGCAAATGTGGGAATACAAACAAAAATAAATGAAATATAATGATAAATACATAAATAAAATACTGGGGTATTCAGGATTCTGACTCGATATTTTACGAATACCATGATTCTCTTATCAACCATTATATAGGGCCCCCTTTCTATTAATCATATCCCTATACATAAAGTCTATAGATATATTGATATTATCTTTCAGATATTATATAATAAACCCTAAAAGGAAACACCAATACATCCTTATCCAGTGTGTTAAATTATAACATTTTTATGTTATAATAATAAATAATTCATAAAAAATAATAAGAATACATGAAAAATGTGATCACATGATAACAATGATTACACAGACCCCCATTTATTCTTAAATTTTCTCATTAATTTTTTTATAATAATATAATGTCATACATGATAGAAAAATCCAATAGAATTATAAAAAATATATTAGTTTTGTCAAGGAATTTGGTCATATCATTTGATGTTCTGAGATCAATTCATAGATATTTAATGATTTCAATTGGACACATGCCCACAATCATTCAACCAGGTATGCCAAAGGCTACTAACAAGCAACAAGGATCAATGATGATATTGTGAAGGAATTATACCCATATAATCATAGTGTTGAAAATGATATAATAAATCAACTGGTGGAATAAATTCATGATAAATACAATTAAAAAAATTGATAGGCCCAAATGATATATAGAACCATATTATGATAATTATAAATAATTGTGTCATTTCATGAAGTTAAAACAATGGTGGATATTATGGGAAAACAGAGTAGCAAGAATTTACAAATCATGTTATAAAAATATAAAAAAATAAATTAAATCTCAAGTAGAATCAAAACAACCAAATTTTTCTTCTTCTCGGTTAATCAATCATATTATAAAAATTTATGTGTCCATAGTTGGTGAGCCCCAATATCCATACCTTGATTATCTAATATCGTCTAGGTACCAAACAGTGACATGTACATGGTGTGAGTAAAACACAATAATACACCACTAATGATTACTTGTACTATCTAGTCTATTAATATAAATGAGTAATTTTTGAAGTAATAATTACAAAGGAAATAGATTATCTAAATAAAACTATTGTTGTTTCATTTTCCTCATGGTACTGAAGTTTATACTACTTAATTTGATCTAATTAAAAATATGTCTAAAAATTTATTTGTTTACAGACAATAATCTCTTCCAAGTGAAAAATATTTGCATACTTAAAATGGGCTTCCATTTCAATTTACTATAAATATAATTTTTGGAACATCGTATCCATTAATTAAAATTAGCCAATATTAAATGTGACACTAGTTAAAAATAATAATTATGGAAATTCATTTCCTCTACATAAAAATATATAATATGGTTTTTTAGGAATATTAATTCAAATTATTAATTTTTAAATGGATGCTCATAAATTCAATGTGAATAATAAAGAATTTATTGTCTATAAATATAAAATAATAATAAGAAAAAAAATTCCATCCCTAAGGTATGAATATTGTAATCACATTAATTTCATATTAAATTCATGGGTAAATAATATCAATATTTCCATTATTTAATTAGTTTATTAATTTATTCTATATAACTAACATTCAATAAGAAGCAACCATGGTTTATAATTTATGCTACTAAAATATTTCATTAAATCACTTTATAATATCTCACTAGCCAATACTAATCTGAACATACTATATTAGAGTAATTTTCCATAAAGAAAATAGAATTCATTAAGGTATATAATCAACACACAAATGTGGTAGTTTGTTTTTAGTTTTTCAACCTTCATCCAAGTATAAGGTGTCTTATAATTTCCATATCTAAAATTAAAAGAAATAATTTTTAGGATTATCAATTTTAGTATAAATACATGAAATATCTGGTGTGTGGAAGAATAGTGATATAAAATATAACTAAAAATATTCATGAAAAATTATGACACTAGTTTCCTTATGAAGTTGAATCCCAATCCATTATCATCAAATAATTTTGGATAGAATAATAGAAATTGATGAAATAGTTAAATCCCTCGAAAACAATGAATATTTGGTCAACTAAAAATAAAATTAAATATGGAGATTGAAAACAATAAGTGAAAGAAGAGAAAAAATAGTCTTACTGAGGGGATAAATTATGAAAAACATTCCATGAATTATATTGCAGATGGAGGAGATGGATCAAAACCTAGATTAAGTGTAAATAATGATTTAATCATGTGGAGTATTCTAGGAGAACAAGGAATGAAAGTAAGGGGGAAATTCTAATGTAATAGGGGACATTATGCAATTATAACAACTTAAATGGGAAGGATTTTTCACTACACAGTTTTCCAAACAATGGAACATCCATGTACCACCACTCACTATGTGGAACACCACCATACATTGTATAATTATGATTTTCTAAACCATTCACACAATATGTAGTTTAGTTGGAAACATGTATTCAGATTTTTACATGGTCATTTGGCCTCACACTAAAGAATAAGGAAACATAGAACACAGCTTTTATCCCACATCATTCTCCCACATGGGTACTACTAACTATGTCCTTCGTCCAATTTTCAAAAAAAATCATAAATATTTGATCTAAGGGATCCTAAAATCATCTGATAACATTACTACACTATTATGAACATTTTTTTATACAATGGTTTAAATGAAAAAAATTAATCCACATCTAACTGAAAATCCATGATCATACAAACTCCCCACAAGAATGAAACTCAAACCCAAATTTCCCTCCATATGGCGGTTGATGAAAATAAAAGAAAAATTTCATCCACTAAGAACATATTTCATCCATTCTGTATTAGGAATCATCTTATACTCATCCATGATACTATATAAACCGAACTATATGAATTGAGATACCATTAAAATCCATTATAAATCGATCAATGATATGAATTTTATTCTACTTAAATAGATTATAAACATCCAAATCCACCTCATCATGATGAAGAATATTATATGGGTTAGAATTATAATGATATAACTGCGAAATGATAACATTATCCTATATGTCTAAGAATATCTGAGGGGTTCAATCTGATAATACACTAGTCTGGCACTACCCATAATATATATAATTATGGAGAATTGTGGTAACAGATTATGATCCACACAAGACATTATATTACTTACTATATTCTATACACCCAACAAGTTTGTATTCCTGATATTGATCTTCAGAGGACATCGATGATGATCAGCATATAACATCACTGTAGAATGAGTTATAGCCATACTCTACCTGATAATTTAAACCTATAAAAAAAATTCCTATGTGAAAGGGGGTCCTTATAATTCTACCTCTTATGTCTCTAACTAGACTAAGGTGATAGGTATGAGGTACCTTATATGAATTCATAAGTATACATCTATATATTCATTTAAAAGATGTTATTATAGGTTAAGTTATCAGGAATTAAATGATTCTCCAAAAAATCTCCAAAATTATAGAATTATTCTTGGAGCATGTTCTCTAATACCTTTATACTATTCCTAGATTGACCGCTTCTCCGAAAGTGATAGGCTATACCAAAAAATTGACAATAATCTAATCCCTTCTACAACCCATACCAAAACCATGATGTAAAATGAGAATCTATGTATCATACTCTAATATGATGAACACAATAGGGGAATATTATATTCCTACCATATAACCAACATACCTCATATAATGGTAAGGTTTACACAATATGAAATTAATGTTTTACTTTTAGCATCCTATCTAGAATCAACCATCTAACATTAATACCTATTGTAGACCTAGGTAATCGCTTAAATAAATCCATATTAATGTCAAAACTTTTCCTTTTTGGGATTGGTAATGTATATAAAATTCCTAAAATTCACTAGATTTATCCCTTATCCAGTTGATATGTGAGAAAATGAGTTACAAGATATTAATATATCCCATTTTATCCATGGCCACCAATACTGGTAGTATTAATTTTTGTACAAATTAGTAATATCAGGATGTACTTCCCAATTAGAGTGATGAGATTGTTACATCAGGTCATAGTATATAAATGAAGAAAAAAAGAAATATCAATGAATAAACATGATCTCATCTCATGTAATGACATAACTAGGTTGTCGGTTCTTACCACAAAAACTCTCCTATAGGACTAATCCCTTAAGATTAGAAAAAAATTCCATTATCACACTTTCACTAATAACGATTCAAGTAATAGCTACATGATATGTTTCCTTTGATCAAAATGTATGTTATAAAAAATAAATCAAATCTTATAACCTTTTATCCTCATGAACCACTTTCACCGGAGTCTTTTTTATCACTATATCCCCCACAAAATTTCTATTTCTATGTGTATAAAAAAACACATTATTTAAATAATATAAGTATCCAGCCCAATTTCATTATCTCGGATTAATATCACACTTAGTTAATTATTTTTGAAGTTTCTCATATGTGAATACAATGATCATATCTCCCAACTGGTAATGCCCCCATCAATGAAATACATGATCTACATATTCTAGCTCGAGGTTATGAATTAGGTAGTTTCTCTCAAGAGGCCCCAACTAATGATAAATTTAGACTATGAGTGACTCATCCTACTTCATAACTATTCCAAGACCAATTCCAGAAGAATCACTATAAAACAAAAAAATTTCTACTCAGATATTATATAATTAGGAATGGGGTTTTTTCTACCATTATTTTAGCTTATTGATAGATTTTTCAAAAGCCTTATACATTTTAATCTTGAAACCAATTTTAATAAATCATTTAATTTGTGCTGAAAGGCAAGAAACTTCTTTTAAAAATAACATATAATATCCATATTTAATAAAGAAACTTTTAAAGTAAAATTTATTATTTGGATATTCCTAAGAAACAATGGCTCTCACTATTTTTATTTCCACAAATAGTCATCCTTATGATATGATTTATTGTACGATATGACCATTATAAATATAGATGTGTAAATTTTTTAGATTAGAATGCGATGTATTCTCTATCAGTGTAATAAACATATTTCCTAGACTTTTGGAATGATCACATTGAGTATAAGAATACACCATGATATCATATATGAAAATTAACAAAAAGGAATAATGATATGGATGAAAATATAGATTTATAATGGCCATGAAATCTATTGGAACATTCATGAGTGGGAACATCATGAGAAAATCCTAATGCATGATATGTATTCTATTTAATGATATATCAAATATATCTGAGGGTTTAACTCGTAATGATTGATAGACCAACCAAAAGTAACTCAGTGATAATAACTTCGTTCAATAGATATGGTTGAAGCAGTTATCTATATATGATAGTGGATACTATTTCTACACCATATGATTGTTAAATTTAAAATAATAAACAAAAATCCAAAGGTTAATATGCACCTTATTAGTGAATAGGATAGTAAAAATACAAGGAGATGTGTTGGGTTATAGAATCACATTTACATCAATGTTCTAAAAATAGATTTTTATAAATTATTACTCAATAGATCTATATTTTATGGAGTTGTAGATAAATATGTTTCTCATTGCACCAGAAAAATATTAAACTCCACCCCTCTCTCCAGAGGGAGTATAAAAAATCAATAAGTATAAAAATCCCAAAAATTATTCAACATATGATAGATATTTTTATGAAATGTTCCTCAGTAACTAAATAAAATAATACAAATTTGTGATATCTCCCTAAATATCCCCCAAAAATGAAGTCCATATTGACTCACCTGAACATCAAATTCTCTTTGTTGAAAACATTTACTTCCTTTGGGTTTTTTGAATGACACCCTCTGGTGAAAAATTTTTACATAATTTTGACAAGTCACTATCCAATTCATATTTAAAATGATATCCTATAATGTCATCTAAAGGATGATAATGTTACATGTTAAATGATAACCACATATCTCTTGGGTAAATTACTTATATCAATTTATAATTTATTATTAAATCCTCAATACTGTATTAATGGGAATCACTCAAAAAAAATCATCAATTACAAGGATAGGATATTTAGTAATTTCCATAGATATAAAGGAATCTAATGATATTATGTCATATAAGAAAGATACTATAAAAGAGGCTACAAAAATTGATCCTTGAATAGTAGTTTTCATGACACTCTTGTCATTGGGATAGGTTATACTACAAATATCTATCCAGATCCATGTTCTTGAGATACAACCTGATGATAGTGGGTAGAGTTTCTCTTATATGAAGGAATAATTTGTCTCTAGATCCATCATAAATGAAATCCACATCTTCTTGAATAACCAAAAGTTCTCTAACTTCATACCTCTTGAGTAGGCAGTGATCATAATATTAAAGGAGGTGATGGTTCTAATCATCTCTCACTTGGTGTAGATGGGACAGTCATGAAAAACCAATAAATACTCCTTGTCATACCATATGATCATCAGTCAATGTAAAGACAAGGAAAATAAGTATTCTTAGGACATGTAATCCCTGAATAATGAAACAACACTTAGATACTCATGTGGATTCCTTGAATGACAACCCCATGAAGAGAGACCTCTAGGTGATGCATCATTTTACATGTCACAATGCATTTTAGTCTAGTTTTTGAACTTCACATCTTTATACCATTATCTTCTCTTAGTCTTCTCTCAGGGGTGAGGGACTAGTTCACTATTCCAGACAAAGTATTAAACCTAGTTAAATTCACATATGATCAAAGGTCATACATGAGTCCATATTCAAATAACATTTTCATAGGGATCTCAAAACCCATAAGAGTTGGTGTGTATAATATGATGACACTAAACTAAGATGAATATTCCATAATAAATACAGTTCCTTACTATAGGTTCATCAATTCCCTAGATAAATCATCTATCATGGTCACATGATAGATGTAATCATAAAAGTTATTCCTAAAAAACCTATAGACCATAAGAAAATTAATATATGAATGTGCGAAAATCACCCACCACATCATGGTAGATCCAAGAAGAATGAATCTCTTAACCATTACACACCTCTAATGTTTTGTCTCAAAATTCTTTAGTTAAATATCATGGACTTCATCCATGATGTAGAAACCTAGGAACCACATTCCCTTAATAGAGAAGGAGGGTGTGTTTATTGGAACACCCTAGTAAACTATACCATATATGCAGTAGGTCAATAGCCTCACTATATATTCTGAACATATTGTACAAATGAAATATAGAATGAGCAACGGTTCCTTGATCCGGAATAGAAAGATGTGAAGCAATTGGATCTGTAGGTTGTAGTACTATAGAGTCAAGGACACCAACTACAGATCATGGTCATTTTGACCATCCAAGTGTTCGATCTGTGGTTTTCATGGAGGAATACTTCTATAATTCTATATGACCACATCAAAAAAGATTAAAAACATAATAGATCGTAGATAATAGAAATATAACGTTTATAATTCCTTTCTAAAATATAGTCCCTCCCATATAACCTCGATTAATTTTGGATTTGTGTCAAATTTATATTCACATGTAAAGGTTCTGGTATACAGAGTTTCAATTTAATTTTATCATGTAAACTACCCCATATGTTAAAATTAGTATACCCATTTAAAAATAACAATCTATTTTAACTTTTAATAATCCTCTTGTTTATATTGATATAACTAAATGTCTTATTATATGAGTATATGATCCAAAATAATAATGACATATGCTTCATAAATTATAATTCAAACATCATGAAACTACAACTGATCCAATACATCATGTCTTAGAATGTAACAAGTCTATATATTATTGTCAAATTATATGGATCAACCATCAAAATTTATAAATTTACTATATTTATAAATTATAATAGGAACACATTTAATCAAAACTAACAAATATTTCAACCTCTATAAGTCAATAAACTTGTATCAAACTTGGGATAATAGGTTAGGCAAGGTTAAAACATCACACTATGTAGGAATAAACCAATTAGGATGATGAATAAACATTAATGAAAATTTTATTTATACATTTTATTCAAAAAACATTAGTTGTATCCTAATTTTACCAATCAAGTCACGTCCAAAATTATTCAATAAATGAAATTATTAAAATAAATATTTTAGTGTATATGTATTAATTTTCAACCCTTATGTTACGATAATGAATCATGAACGATAAATCCTTTAGGTATTGGGGAAAGGGTTAAAATGGAATATATAATGATGATAAATGTCATAGGTCATGTGTGTCACCAAATAGTGAAATCTAACCATCTGTAATAGAAAAAATATAGAATATAAATCCCATTCATATGAAGGATGCATTTTTTCATGTGTGTGGGTCAGCTACTCCCAATAATGGGTTTATTACCAACTTAAACATATATCAACTCTCATGACTATAAACCCCAAAGGGTATGAAAACTAAAAAGGGTCGGAATAGATAGAACATGAAATGTCATGGCCCATCTTCGTAGATACATGATCAGTTTGGTTGGATATATGGACTAAATCCGACAATCTCATATATCATAGGTCTCTAAATAGCCTCAAGGGTCTATAATGATATTGTAGGGAGACTATATACCCATTATTATGGTGGAACATTACAGTATAATAAATAAACAAGGAGAATAAATTATTGTTAATTATCAATATAAGAGAACAGACATTGATAAATGATTAGAATAACCATTCCATGTAACATGTACAAAATGTTTCCATGTCATTATGTTATATTAAAATGGGGTATACAAGGTTTCAATAAAGGACCAAACATATATCGTTCATTCTATAAAATATATACATAAGGCTATGACATATTTCCAGTAGAATTAATATCAGTAACTTGATCCTATACTCCTATACATTATCTTATTATAGAAAATTATGCATTCATGGGATGGAACATAAACTTGTATATATATTTATAAATGACACATTTACAAAAACCAAAATGCATCCAGAATAGGGTTTGGGTAAAAATCAATAGTCCACCATCAATTGTTCCTAGTATTATCCTTTCATTGAAGACACCAAATACCAGTCTTCAAGTAAAAATTTCAAAAGAACCAAATGATCATAATAAATCTTGTAATGTTTAATGATATTCATGGGATACCATTATAATACTAACAAGATTAATATAATCTTGAATGTCACTACACCATTATTATTTCAGAGACAATATTTCATGTCATGTATACTATTTTGGAATTTTTATTACATAATTCTATGTCCTTTGATTACAAATATGAAATGTGGAACATCAAGTCCATTACATTCATTTTTACTATATAAATCATCATGTCCATTATTTATGAATTAGAAAAAAGTTATTTCACATCTAGTAATTCATTATAGAAAATATATAACATTATTTAAATTAATTAAAATATACAATAAGGATAGTAATTTCACAAAATTCCATGTGATGAATATGGAATATTGTGTGCATAAATTTCAAATAACAATAAGGAACATTTTTTCTATCCCTTAATGTATGAATGATGTAATAAAATAAAATTTCAATTACATTCAAATTTTTGTAATAATAACATTTCCCTTATTCAATCCATTTCATCACATAAACCATATAACTAGTATATAATAATAAGGGGCCAAGATGTATACTCTATGATACATCATCATTTATAGAACACACTTTATAACATTTCACACTCCAATACCAAGACAAACAAGTAGTATCAGTGTTTTGTTCATAAGGGAAAAATAATTAATTAATTCATATAATCAATCCCACAAAAGGGTTTGTTAGGTTTATGGTTTTTGACAACCATCCATGTAAAAGGGTGTTCTTTTAGGTCTATATCAAATAATAAAAAATTATATTATGGTTTTATCAAATTTTTGTGTATCTCCAAGAATGTTTTTCCTATATAATAATGATGATATAATATAAAATCTTTAAATTTAAAGGAAAGGTATAATACTAGATACCTTAGCTAGGTATAAGAATCTAATTCTTACATAAGCCTATATATCTAGATAAAATTGAAAAAAATAGAAATTTAAAAACTCCATATTATTAGGGTTTATGAGCTCTAAAAAATGGATATATAAAGTGAAAATATGAAATAAACTATGAGGAAACATTGTCTTACAGAGACATATCAGACTAGATGAAGGACATTTGAATCAGACTTGAGACATATGAGATATTTAAGATCCTTTATTAGGAGCAAAGGTAAATTAAAATGTGAGGATGCTTCTATGAGAATAAGGATGTAATTTTTATTGTAATTTCGAGACATTTATAAATTTATATCATATATAAAGGGAACATGGTTGAAAAATATTTTTTCTCTCCATGTGCCACCAATAACTATGTTCCACATCCCATCACATGGTTCTCACATGTTTTTCTAAACCCTTCACACGCTGTTTGGTTAAAATTTATAATATTTCTACATCATTTTACATGTTTGGTAATCCTACCTCACATAGTTAATCAAACCTTGAATCAACCATTTGGTACCGTATTGTTTTCCCACATGTTCAGCACTAACTATGAGCATCACCATGTCCATCAATAATTAAAATCTACAGTATGAAAATAGAGAATAAATCATTTAAAAACATCCATATCAACTTATGGAAAATTATTTAAATAAAAAACATGTTTAACCATATTTTAACCAATATATAACTCTTATAAAATTAAACATCATGTTGGTAATTCATCCAGACTATCAAAACCCCGATCATTCTTTTGTTAGGCCTCCAGAATATCATACACCTTTTATGCATTGGGTATGTCACCCAAGACATTGTGCCACTAATGAGCTAGATACCTAAGGATAGGCCCTAAAAACATAATTACCAATCCCTATTAAAATTTCAATCAATATCATCTTTAAAATTCATCAACACTATCCCTCTATGTAATTGAATCATTCAATCCTAGATACCCTCATACACTGATATATGATACAGTCTTAACATTACTCGAAGGAATTATCATTCCCAAATGGAAGATGATTGGCCCCATGGGTTTCATCACACGGTACATTGGAATGATTTACCTACATATATAAATAATCAAAATATATAATAGTGAATGATTAGGAAACACACATTTTGTATCTTTAAAAGGCATTTGGGAATGATTCCAACTGGAATGGAAATACTGATCCTCATTTCATAACAAGTAACACCGTATTTATCATCAAAAGGTCTATGGAAATTATTTCAAACCATGAATAAAAAAAGATATACTGGAGGATGGTAAATAATCATAGAGTTGTTATTCGAAAAACTAATTTAGAAGAGAAGTAAAACAAATATAGAATATAATACCAACATAAAACATCATACAATACGACATGAGACATGAATACAATGTTTCATAATCCCTGTGAAACTATTGGATGATAGATACATACTTTTTCCCCATGACTTAATATCCTATGAATTATGTACATTATCCATCTATAAGTGACTCTATCACTTTTCTTGTGCCCACCAATAAGATATATAAAAATTCTTAAATCCACGGGTTAGGTGGGAGAAACAAAATTCTAGTCGGATATCACCAAATATTCCATAATAATTTCCAATAAAAACAAAATATTAACTATAAAGAATTAATAATATAAAGAAAGTTACATAATTAAACAATTTTAGTCAAAAAAAAGTACATCAATACAAGATGATGGATGATGTATCAATAGTACATTAAGGGAACATTTTAGTAGATAATAAAGGGCATGGGTAAATTTTTTTAGAATAACATTAATGTATAATAAAATAGAAACACACAAACATATACATATTATATGAGGATACATAGTTCCTAACTATAATATCCCATCACTAGTTAGTCATTAATTATAACTCACTCTGTGTGTACTTGACCCTAAGGCTTATGACATAATTATAGATTCAATAAACACCCCATATAGGGAAACATTATGAAACTATTTAGTAACATTTTTTCATTTCTAATACATAGATATGAAGTCAAATTCATAGTGTTCTTTACCATTTCTCCCACTAACTACTCTCAGTCACATATACTTTTACCAATTCAATTAGTCAACCAATCATAAAAAAACATTTAATTTCAATTCAAATCATCATTTAGATTGTAATTAAAAACTTTTAATTTTTGACATGCCTATTCTATTTAAGAAAACTACATTGTTTTGATTAAATTAAAAAAATTCAAAAATATTAATTAATTTAAATCCATATTTCTAAATATCCAACAAATATTCAATTAATCTAATCACTTTTCATGTCATGCCATGTTTTCTCAAAATCATCCAAATTATTTGAATCCTGTAAAAAGGTTTTTTAATTTCAATAATTGATGCCTTGGAAATTAATAAAAAAACATAACTAAATGGTTAGAAAGAAATTATTAATACATTAAAATCATGAATGAAAAATTGGTAACAATTGTTGGGAAAGTATTTATTGAACCACATAACATTATTAACATTGTAAAGTAATCTATGAAAAGAAATGGGAATCACAAAAAACTAATCGATTGAGAGGATAATAAAGGAAAAATATATATAATAATAATACAGAATATTAAGGTTTATATCCACCAATTCAATTAGAATACATTACTCTAAATGAATTATTTAAGAGAAGAAATGGGGATTAAAAATCAAGTTGATAAAATTTATCAGGAAAGATCAAACACATCCAATGTTCCTTTTATTTGATAAGAGGTGAAGATTATGGTTCTAATTACAATCATGAGAGACTCTAGGAACTAAATGAAGAATAATAAGGTAGAATTGGTTTTTTAGGGTGGTATATCATGGGTCCTTCTATTTTAAATAAAAAAATTTAGATTTATAAACCGTATATTTTCTTCGGTTAGGACACATAGTGAATTCTAAAAATATTCATAACCATGTGAACTATATAATATTTTATAAAGGTATGTGGATTGGGCCGATGGTATGTCTAAACATACACAAATCATTAAAACCCACACTATACATGGAATCCTAGTATATATGGAATGTGATACATTTTTCACTAAACATGGTCTAGGCACTAATGTCTCGAGTAAAGGTGCATAGTTTTTAGGGAAAACCCCAGGGTTCCCCTTAAAGGTGTGCAAACCATGCCATTCCCCAAAACATAATAAATATCAACAATTATACAAAAGTAACTCATAAGGTGGTTGAATGAAGAGACAATTAAAAATAAAGTATAATATTTAATGAAATAAATTAACATAATTCTATATTTTCTAAACAAAAAACACATTATTCTGCATAAAACACTTTCAAGATGACAATATATCAAAGAGATGAGGCATATATTATCTCATCAATTACTAATGATCTAATTTGTAACGAGAATCATAATAGTTATACAAATCACATGTTCTATATGAAAATAATTCCCAAAAATAATCTATATCTCAATATCAAAAATATAATCAACCAGAACATTCATAGATAGGATAGGTTCCATATCTGGGTCCTCTAAGATGAAAACTTGTTATAGGTTTGAGAGATAAATCCAATGATTCTAAAAATAAATAATATTTTGAATAAAAAAACTATTGTGTAAAATATAAATTGTAATATGTATTTCTAATATTTTAGTAACATCAAATAGTCCCATGTTTCTTAGAATTTACTTCAACTGTGTCATGTTCCACCGGTGACCCAACCAGGGTGAAACTATCAAAATAACTGTTCACCAAATGAACAATCTAAAGGAAATAAAAAAATTATAATCATAATATTTATACCAACTCAACTCAATTTCCATTATTTTTTGATTAAAATTATTATTATATTCATATATTGAACTACACTAGATCAAATATATAACGTTTGACTAGTGTCTGAACAATGCTATGAATTTTGACATAGGAGGATAAAAAAGCCCTCAAAGGGTTCCATCCTAATGGAATACTAGTATATATTACAATTGGAATACTCAACCATTCATAATTTTATATCTTAAACACTACTGAAGTGAATAATAGAAGAAAAGAACAAATATTTGAAAATCTATATAGAAATATTGTTGGGATATCTTTCCACATAATGTATATCATGCATAGGGTAAACTTGGATCCCATTGCATCCTGGTGGCCTCTATATAAATATAAAGAAGAAGATATATTTTTTACTAAATAAATAACATATGGAAGTCAATGTAATCTGATTTTATCCTTCATATGATGTTTTACCATGTCATCAATAGTGGATGAATCATGAATGGGAATTACGTGAAGATATTTTCTAAAAAGATTAATTTCTACCCATATCATAATACTCCTTCAAGTGGAATATAGAAAACTACCGAAAAAGACAATAGAATTCTCATCCTAAATACATGTTGGAATGTGAAGTGGATGAAGAGAGTATGAGGTTTTATAGTTTTTATCATAAACCAATATATAGATTTAAAAAATAGAATAATAATAAGTGACATCTTACTACATATCGGGCCAACATGATCATCACCCCATATCATATGACATCTATGTGATATCGATGTGTACCCCCAACAAGAAATTATCGAAATATTCATTAAAAACATTTCTTATAATAAAAGGTATGATGTACCCATTTTTAAAACATAGAAAAACCTTATATGATAATGAACACTTTTTTATAATCTCCAGAACATGAATAGAATCCATAATAGTTGATAATCAAAAAATAAGTAGTAATTCCTAATAAATAATCTCAAGAAGGAGGAGGTAAATTATAGGACAACAATAACCATTCTGGTTAAATAATTTTAGACACTCAAATGAATATTGTATTATATATCCATCATGTTGAATTCTTATTATAATTATCTCATGATATGTACCATATATTCCCTTCCTAAAGAATTATCAGTCAGTTCTACTTACTAGTGGAGTAAGAAATTCCAAAATAAAAATATTTCAGCCATTCCAATCACTCCCTTTGAATAAGGATCATATATTAATGTAAAAATATATAACATAAGATATTTTGGACTGAATAAAAGATAAAATATTTCCTAAAAACGAAATGAGGCCAATTATTGAGTATGAATCACCACATTGGAAACTAGATTTTGGGTTAGATTTTTCTTCTCATATGCCCTTTGTTTTCAAGAATATTAGGAAAAAACAAGACCATCCTTCATGGGAGTATTCCCAAACCATAATTTATTCATCAAAAAAATAAACATAGTCATGTCGGTAACACCCTTACCCCTGTTACACAGAATTGGTGCATTATTACATAACATTGGCATGATCACAAAATATCATGTCTCGAAAGACAGATTAGTTTAGTAGCCTTGGAATCACTTGATACATTCATAATGTTTACATTACATCATAAAATAAAAAACTACAAAAAAATCTTGTATCCATAGACCACACTCATATTCCCTCATACTATTCCTGCAAGTCATTCATAAAATACTTCTTCACATCCTGGGAAAAATAAAACATTGAAAGGGGTGATCTCAGATGCCCAGTAAGGATAACAATATAGTGGAAACTTTTATAATTAATCATTAACATTTAAGGAAATGTATAACTAAAATAAAATCCTTTTAAACATGAACTTCAAAATAATATGGTAGAAATAAAATGAAATAATGACATTTAATAATTCACATGGATATTCTACTAATCGAATAATCAAATGAAATATCAATAACCACTTTCATAATGATGGATTGCATAATTCCAGACTATCATAACCATGTAGTCATGGCCTTGTTCCAAGACTACAAATAATATTTTGTCAAGGCCTTGTGCCAGGACATTAGTCTGTCTCATGAGACCTACCGATGCATCGAGGAGCTATAGCGGGCTCCACCAATCACTTACTAAGTCCAATGCATTCCTCATATTAACATGTTTAAACATAACATAAACAATCATATTAAAACTATGAAACGAAATTTCAATAATTTCTCCATGAACCCTAAATGGTACAACAATAACACATCCACAGTCACACATATAACAAAACCTTCCATACAATATGGATGTTTTGTATCATAATAAATCAACTTCAAATAAGCTTGAAATCCATCAAAGGATGTTGACATAGATGAAATCTAAACATGTTGAGAGAAATATCTCTTTTTTTAAATCATTTAAAAGTACATAATTATAAGAGAAAATATTTACTTTGAAAATATTCTTATAAGATTTTAAGGGAAGCTTCAGCGATTTTATAATGGTGGAAAATAGCCGCACTCACTATATAATTTAAAATTAAATTCTTACCTTAATGTTTTCAAAAAGGTTAAAAAGGACCTAGTTTGGAAAATGAAGGAAAGATTACTTTATAAACTTCTTATAAAAAGTAAAACAAAGGTATGAATAACTTTAACCCATATTCTATAAAATTATAATAATGTTTTGAAATAAATTTTTACGAAACATGGATGTGGATGATAAAGAGGTCCCAGTAGATACTTACGTAAAAACTACCTCAGATAAATAAGAGATTTTAAAATTAACCCTTACCTTGTACTTTTACATGGTCAAGGGTAGTTTAACCTCTTGTATACTGGTGAAATAATTGTTATTAAATTATAAAATACTCATATAGATTAATATGTTATCATATATGATCTTTTAGCATTGCTTTGTTAATAATATCTTAGTATTAGCCTCGTTTTGAGTGTTATCTTACTCATTTTCTTTTATATGTTTTGTTACATAAGCTGTGTATGTTATGGATAAGTTTTATCTTATTAATATCCATAATGATATCAAGTCCTTAAAAGTTATTTATAATCATCAAATGAGAATTATACTTGAATGGATATGATAAGGAATGAATCTAATCGTGTTCATGGAGATGGTAGTCCCTACGTACGCACGAGCGACAATATAATTCTTTTAAAATAATATATAATTGGATATTATATCATATATACCAAATCATTATAATGTTATATTTTTTATTTAATTCAATTACACATCATTATCATAACCATCCAAATAATAATGTTTTGAATAACAATTACACCATGACGTGGAGACGGTAAGTCGTACGTACACACGTATTATGACATGTCATTAAAAGGATGAATAGAGTACTGAATATGGTTGTACCATATTGATAATAACAACACAGTATATATAATATACTTGAGTTATTGTTTTATAATGGAAATAACAAATAAAGAAGAAGTGGAAGAAGAAAGGAACTTGAAAGAGGGTGGTGAAAACATTACCTCTTCTTCAAGTTATTCCTTTTGATTTGATCAAAAGGGATCATTAGTTGGCTTTGGGAATAAATTAATGCCTCTAGGATGAAGTGAGGGAAGTTGAGAGAATCATTGGGTAGGGGTTGGTGGAGACAAAAGGCTTTGAAGGTGTGAATTAGAGAGAAGGGTGAGTGCCCTTTTATAAGAGGGGTGAGGGGAACCTAGGTAAAAGCTAGAAATATTATTTTATAATAAAATAATTTTCGATTTTTAATGGCTCCAAACTGATTTATTTCTAGGATAAGGTAGGGATGGGTTGAAATACACTCAACCAATATGTTTTAGGCAGGTTTGGTTCACTATATTAACTTTATATTTTTTATTTAACTCTTAGTTAATTATTTTGAAATTTATGATGTCTCTTTGTATTTTTTTATTATTTGGTTAATAAACATATATAAACTGCCTAGATAACCCCAAGTGGTTCATTAATAACATACCTATCATCATATATTTCCTTTGGCAGAACCTTATTTTTTTTGGAATATTATATCAATTAATAATATAATATTTGTTTGAAAAACTCTTTTATGTCAATTTTTACACTCTTTAATAATTGAATTTTTTTAAATTCTTAAAAACGTTATTAATTCAAAAAAATAAATTTAATTAATACTAACATGTCATATTAACCAAGAAAATTTTTTTATGTCATAAAAACATTCAAATTATATTTATTTGAACATTTATAATACCAATTATTTGATTGTTTCATTAATAAAGAAAATACTGCATCGTTATTGTTTCATAAATAAATTTAATTATTCAATATCTAAAAATTATAAAAAAATACCATTATATATAATATCTTTTTATATTTATAATGGATATTTTTAGTCGAAAATATAACATATATAATCTTCTATAAATATTTTCTTTCTAAAAGATATATGATTATGTCATTTTTGTATTTACATTAACTAAATTAATATAAAGTGTTATTTTCACTTACAAGTTTCTCAATGGGGTCACAAAAACGACCCAAATATTCCCATGGTTGGACAGGTATCCACAAATAGTGTTTAAACATGTTTTAGGGTAATTTAATATTATTAAAATATTATTTTTTTACCCTTATTTACCAGATTTACCCTTTAACCATGGTAAATAAAATATTTACCGAAGTAATTATTCAAAATATCTAAATATAAAAGATACCCATTTACAAAATGTGGACATACTGATTCCAAATATGGAATAAATTTGTCAAAATTCAAAACCAGAATTGGAAGAAATTAATTTAAAATTAATTTCCATTGTCAAAACAAGAAGCGTGTTTTTAAAAAATAATAACTATCAAAAGAGTAACACTATCATATGTCTAGTTTATATGTGAAATTATGTCCAATGACCAAAATTGTATTAAATGGTAAAAATATAATATAATTATACTTTAAAAGCACACAAATTCTTAATTTATCACTATTAATAATTTCAATTAAAAAAGTTGTTTTTAATTAAAATTTAGTAATTTTCATTATTCATCAAAATATGAAAGTTATCAGTAAAGTACCAGAAATTCACAATAAGATAATCTCAATATTCCAAATCCAAAAATGAAGTCCAATTTTAATAGTAAAATATAAAAAAATTTCAAAAAGTATGTATTACTATTCATAACAGCTACTTTGATTGGTTGTGGTGTTTTAGAACTCGAAGTTGTGTACAACACACGCTATTGTATTATTCAAAGATAAACATACCATAGAATCTTGGGGTGTTAAATGTACATTCATTATAAGAGTTAAAATTTTCATAGCAATATATAACACCATCAAATCATTAAAATAATTATAATATTTCAAATCATAGCAGAACATCACTCTCTTCTGAATGAGGGTAGTAATAATAGAATCCAACTTCATAAAATCATTATTGAACCAATGATAATACCATGATAATACTAATAATATATAAATCTCAAAAACCTTTTGTTTTTTCCCCCATAATTGAATCCTTAACCTTCTTAACATTGAAATAAATTCGATGTTCTAAGAACATTTTTCCCAACATCATCACTTATTGAATCTAGAAATAAAATTTATATATATTCGTATAATGTTAATGGGTTATAAAATTTTCCATAACATCTCTCAGATGATGTACATGACCTTCCATTGTTAAATAATTAAAATAATATAGCATACTCAATTAACAACAATAATGAATTATGGTACATGTGGATTATCTTGTTCATTAAAGCCATAAAATTTTAGATGAATTTCATAGAACAAGTGTAATTAAAAGGAAATAATAATGGATATACCTCCTCCAAAATGAGGTACTTGGAAGGTCAGATTATTTTATACTCAATATTTGGTAATTAGATCAAATTTCAATTTTTTAGAATATTTTTTCCCAAATTTTTAGAACAAAATAAAACATAAATAATTGGGAATGGATGCTTTTTCATTATTATATCTTGATTGTCTTTTTATAAATCAATACTGATGTAAAGTATCTGATCATATTTTGTATCATAATTCATAAATGATACCCAATGATAAACACTTATTCATATAATTCCTTTATAAAAAAATATTTTTACTACATCGTAACACTTTTAATTAATCTAGTTCCATGTGGTCTTAAGTTAAGTAGATATTTTATATACCCAATACCAAATCAATGGGAACCTCCACCACTATTACTAGTGGAAATCTGTAAAATCCATAAGGAAACAAGTAACTGAAATCAACCACTTCTAGAGGAAAATAAACAATCCAATAATATTTCATCATATCAAAATATAATAAATATTTCACCGTACCCAACTCTATAAAAATATCTTCATCACTAATCTGAATTGAGTCCCATTATCAATAAAAATACTAAAAACCCCAATAGGGTGCAATAAAGGATACATAAAAATGATAGAAATCAATATGGGATTTAGGGTCAATATTTTAATCCATCATGTTAGTTAAATCAAATGTATTCATGATGAATTGTTTTTAAGGTTATTTGATCAATGATTATGATTATGTACATAAGGGATACTGAAAGCCCTACTCTCCCTTTATTACAAGGGGTGTAAAAATAAATAGAACATAAAAAATATGATCCATGTGGATGTTAGGAAAATTCACAATACCAGTCATCATAAATGAATGCGATTCACTAGTATCAAATAAATAATTAACTTAATAAAAATATATATTGATAGTACCTCTCACTACCATTAGACCCACATCATCTTCCTTAGGAGGCTCTTATACTATGAGAAGAATCATAATCCTTGAATATTATGGTTATCAAAACATTGTTTTTGAATCATTTGGTTTCAATGGATTAACTTTAAGATTTTATGACCCCTTACACTTTATGATTTATAAAATATATGGAATAAAATTTATAAGAGGCTTCAGTGACCACATGAACTATATTACTTGTGTGCCCTGGTAAAATCCTACTACAAATGAATATCTCTTCCATATTAATAGAATTCCATTGGTAAAATTTCAGACATCACAGATATCCTAGATAATGTATGATGCTTTGATTATCCATGTGACTCATAATACCTCTACCATCCCTTAGATAACCTAAATGAAATTCCACATGGTCTATGATGAAATGCCACTGACCATGAAATAACAAACATAACATGATCATCCGTTGAAAATCATTCTAGCACTTCTAAAAATGTAATTAGATTCAACATGAGAACATGTTTCCTTATATGATATCATAGACACATATCAAATTTTTATGCCTTCACTTTCTCATTTTACCCCACCTTTAGAGGAAATTAATCTTTGAAAAATCATTTATTTCATATTAACACATTCTATTATTGTTTAGTTCTATGAGGGGAACTCCAAATACAATTCCAAAACAATCGAATCCTTATTGAAAAACTATGTGAAAATATTTATGGATACTTTACACTCAATGAAATCTTGATTCCAAAATAAATCAATAAAATCCCAAAACCTTATACTAGTCCCTTCTTGATTAAAGGTAACAAAGTTCACCTTCTTCTGGTGGAGATTATCTAATAACTCAAAAATAATATCAATATTTTTTACACAATTTTCTTGCTCTTGAGGATCATTTGATCATTTTAAATATAGTGGTTTCTAATAAATAGTCGCTTTATCATAATATCTACATTAATAATATAATAGTTCCACTACATAAGCTTCAATAAAAATAGGTGTGGGTATTTTTCAAAAAAAAAATTAATTCATAGACCAATAACTCTACAGGGTATAAATCAACTAGAGTATGTACATTATATAGTTCATTGTGAGATCTCTCTTGGGGCTTGTAAACATGTCTATGGGTTCAAGTTGTTTCATAAGGGTCATATGATAATATGACCAATCTGTTTTCTAGACATTGATCATGTGTAATAATTTATTTACATTATCAAGATTTCATTTCCAACAAAAAAGTATATTACATGACTAAATTGAAATTACAGAAGAAAAATTCAATGATATACACATGTAATTTAAAATTAATTAATAAAAATATAGAGAATTGAATAATCTTGTAAATTTTATTTCATTGAAAATTTCCCTAAAAATATATTTTCATGCCATAATTTTGATACAGGGTTGAAGTGAATAATTCCTCTAGTAGTCATACACATATGAATAAAAATTATTTAACAGTGTCATAGAATAAACATGTTCTATCCTGAAAACATTTAAGGGATTTGGTAGTCTGTGGATGATCAAAATTTATTTCATCTAAATAGATGAATAACTCTTGATGATGCCTCATTGTGTTGAGAGTTGATGAGAAGAGATCACTCTAGATCTATTTTTACTATCAAGGTATTAGGTTAATTTCACTCACTCCATTTATTTGCACCAATTTATTTTAAGGAATGAAATACAAATAGATATTTCTTATAGTAGGTGTAGGGTTGGAAAATTACACACTAACCATATTCCCAATTCCATAACCCTTAGTTGACATCATATCCAATATTAATTATATTATAATTATTATCAAATGCATGAAATGTGAATTGAATATATAATACAAATAAATAACATTTTTTCTATTTCCAATCAGACCATTTAACTTAGTCTGCATTCCCTAATTGATATTTACCAATACATGAATAATAATTATTTTATTTAAAAATTAAAAACCATTAAATTATTCTATGATAAATATAAAAATATTTTATTAAAAATAATGAAAATATAAAGTTACTAATATTATTTAACTCTCATTTAGTTATCTTTTTATTAAATTATGGTGATTAACCAAAACCAATAAATTATTATTTATTCTCACATATTATATTAATTAGTATAAACTAATATAGATTTTTTATATAAAAAATGTCCATCCCTCCAGGCTTCTTTCTCAGTGGAAATATGCATAACATCTTAAAATATAAGGATAACATCTAAAAAGCCACAATAGGAACTATAGTCATTTATGTTGATGCCACAATGCTTTCCAACCTTCTCGGAATGATTTACATGTAATATAATCACATTATTGAGATATCTCAAATAAATCATGAATCATTATGATTCCATCAAACTATACACTTAATGTATAATTATTTGACTAAAAATAATTTAACTACCCAAATGATCACTATGGTCATGGACTTATACGTGTAGATCTATTAACATTAAAGGATTTGTGATGTAGACTTCCACTTAAGTACCCAAGGGATAAATCCTTTCTCAAATAATCCATCAATTAAATATCACTTGTAACGATGTCCCATCACATCATAATTCATCATAGAAATATTTTATCAAAGTTTTCACAGATACATAAATTTACAAGATTCAAGATATCAATTGATGGTAATAATAATGTGTAAAGATCAATAATCATGTCCCTAGATAGGTATATCAAATAACACATCAAAATATTTATTTCAGATTAGCATGTTTGTTCTCACAACCTCTTATCATACAGAATACCAAGAGAAAAAACTATGAAAATGTATCACAATGACTTATGATCGTCCTACCCATTATTTCAGGTATTTTATATACTATTTTAGAAAATATAATTCTTACAAATGAAAATGATTCATGTATAATGTCGTGGAACCTCAATATTCTCATCATAGTGGGGAAATTCAATTTTATTCCACTACAAATTTTACTCAAAGTACATTATCCCATATAAATATTATATTGAAGAATAATCATGCTACAATAAGAAAAAAATTATTAATTAAATGCTATAAAAATTTATTGTAGGACACCACCTCTAAAATTATTTGACACTCAGTAGAGCTGGCATACAATATCTTTCATTCCACAAGATCTGCAATGATACTCATGCTTCTGCTAAAGAAAATCATTCATTAATGATTATTCAATTTTCTCCAACATGGATACTCTATCCTCAACAACATCACCGCATTGAAAAAAATACCTCAAGATATGAAAGTTTATATTTATGTTTTTTTCATTAGTGCGACCCTATATCTTAAGGGACATTCATTATTATTGTGTTATTTTAGTAACTTGTAGAAGGATAATTACTGATAAGTAAAAAATCATGATAATTTAAAATAATTTTTTAATACAAACTACATCATTGGTTGCATCTAAAGACACATTATACTCCAACATCACTATATAATAATTTACAACTATCTTTGTTGAGATCTTCTAGCTCAAAACTCCCCATATAAGTGAAAATTAAAATCTATATTGCATCCTCATGTCATTTTAAACTACATGAAAAGTAGCTTCTGTATAAACCTAATGACTTATTGTTTAAACTCTTTTAAACACGAGAATCAGAACCCTAGTACACCTAATATACATATGGATAACCTAAACATCAGTCTAATATTATTCACTATGATCATTCAGAAATATTCCTACCTTGTTCAAAGTATTTTAAATAATAACATCATACATAACAAAAAATATATGAAACATCGTATAATATAAGTGTATGGGATCTTATTCATTATCTCTCATTCCACTTATTTCAATGTAAAACTATTCATGGAATTATGTATTCAATGTGACACCTGAACTAATCCCCTCTTGTATTGTTTTGTATTTACCCCCTTCAGTATCTAGTCATTGTTTATTTCATGACATCCCCCAGTCTTACTCATTGATGTAACTCAAATGATCCTAATCCTTATAATATAGGATTATTTAGTTGTGTCATTAATTCATAAAAACATTCTCCATTATTCTCTAACATCTTTTAAGGATACTATATATTTTACAATTATTAATATTTCATTAAATTAAACTACTATGAAAAAAAATGTAGTACCAATAAATTTTATGTCACAACAATGCTAAAATTCAATCTTAATGAAACCAAATTCATTTATTACCTTATAAAATGATATTTTCTATATCTTAGATCATTGTATTAGTTCATAAATGCACATATACATCGTACCAATCATTTTGGAGTTTTGTGGAGTAACAAACTCTTTTGGTTGTGTAATATGAAAATCCTCTAAATAGATTCCATTATATAATGTTGATTTTATATTCCATTTTAAAAATCCTATTTTAATTCTAACATGATATGGGAAAAAATTCATCTCGATTTAAATATTGAAATTTGATGAAATTATTGGTCATATTCAGTGCCATGATGTGGTTTAAACTATCCAGATATAGTCTTTACATTATAGGTATTCAAATTAGCATCCATGACAAGTTTTATATTGAGGACCCATTTACAACCAATGACATACCATAAATAGGAATATCAATTAAAACAAAAAGATGGTTTTGAAATGTGGAATCCATTTCATAATTCCTATAATTTGGAAATATTTTAGTTCCTGATCTCTCTACTTCCTCCTTACATGATTGGGGATTAGAGATGTCATCCAATAATAAGTCATCATAAACTATGAATAATAAACAATAAATCAAAAATTATTTTACTTATCCAGCTATACTATAATGTAATTTTTTTTCAACATTAACATATTCTAATAGGACTTTTGGAATCAGTTGTTCTACAAATTTTTTTATAACATTATCATCAACATCAACTAAGTTAATCAGTCTAACACTACTATCCTTGATGATGTTCTTCATCTGAATATATAAGTCCAACCTTGAGATAATGACTTTCATGACTAATTAAATGTTTAATATGTACCCATAGTTTCCATAAGATATCCAATTAAGGTACACATAATATTTGGGTGTGCTCGTTTTTTTTAATCTAGACATAATAAATGCCATAAAAATTCATGCCTGAATATGCAACAACATAGGTTTTTTCCTCTAAAAACTCAAATGGAATACTATTTTCCACATTATTAGGTAATAATTTTATTATGTATAATTTAATTAATAACTAATATCTCGACAATTGTATTCCAATGCTTGAATGAGTCATCATTAAGATTAACATGTCCAAAAGGGATAATTACTTATTTTAGTAACACAATTCAATGATAGAGTGTATGGTGGACTCGTTTCCGATAAAATTCCATATTGTTATAAAAATAATATATTCAGGGATAAGATATTCACCAAATTGGTCCTATTGATGATTCATTACAATTTTAGAAGGATAAATCTCAATATAATTCATGAACACATTTAATTTCACAAAGGAATTAGAACCATACCTCATTATATATATACAACATTCTTACTGAAGGAACTAGTTAATATTAAAAATAATGATAATTACCATATATATTATACATATAAATGACTACACACATCATTTAATTCCAATTCTATAATTATGTACCCCTGTATCCTTTACCATAAAATAGTCTATCGATCATCTTACCTTGTAAACAATCATGACATGTTTCATTTTGTGTAATCTCAAAAGATTATCTATATCTATATTGATATATTTTTTTAATCACATATAATTTATGTTACAATTAAAATGATTTGAAATTTTGGTGTTATATGATTCCGGAATTGTCACTTAATTATCTATTATCAATATTTGGATATGTTAATAAATTACACAATAGTTGTTTTTCAGTTGTTTCATACCATGAATGTTATTTTCTTTGTAGAAGTGTCTAGCTTATTTTAAAAATATGAAAACAAACACATATATATATCTAAAAAATAAATGAAAAAATATATTATAGGTAACACAATTTACATAAATATTTTTGTTAAATAACAAATCAATCTTATCATCAATGTGAGATAACTGTTTCTAATGTATGAGAATGAGATTACCAATTGGAATTCAATAAATACACATCATTTGTTGTATATTTATAAAATATACATTTTTTTATATTTGGATTAATTGTGATAACTACATGATTCATAAAATTACTAATATATTTATATCAAAATATAATACTCAATGACAAGGACACTTGAATCTTCCCCTTTCTTCTTTGGATGGGAAAATACCCTTTATGTGGCCCTATCTGCCACATGGAAAACATAGTTCATATTATCTTATTGCATTCCTGTAAATATTATTCATCAGGGAGGGACAATTCCATGTATCCATATACTTGGAATTATTCATCATCCCCTTTTCATTTTTCTACTTCATCTAATTCATCATAACAGAAGTAAGTTTGTCACATCCTATGTATTTTAAAAAATTGTATAATAATTATATGATGTTTTAAAATATTATTCTCACTATTGCATAGTTTTGTATTAATAATAATACTATAGTTGTTTTTTTTAAATAGAGTAATTAATTACATATGTGAAAATATCATTAGGTAGGTTAACATTTATAATATCCTAGCAATCCATATAGCTAAACATCATGAATTCATTTACGCTAGCTAGATCCTAATATGGAATCTTACTCATGAATAATGAATTATAGATATAATATCTCTATGATATCACCTTTTCATGATATAGATACTTAAGGTAATAAAAAATATTATATGTATCCATATCCACATATAGAATTAATACATAAATAGACACGATGGATAACATAAAACATAAGAAATATATTTTTTTATAAACATTATTTATGTATAGTGATACATCCTCATTGGTAGACACTTTTTCAAGTGACTTAGTATGTTGGATTTACTACAGTTATGATTTATGTTTATCATATTGTATAACACAAATGTATGTATACCATTTAAATAAATACTTGCATGTAAAAATATTCTCCTTATCTAGTATGGATCACAATGATAATATCTCTAGGGATTGATTTTCCATTTTCTATAATTTAAGGGATAATAATTAGTATTTATTTTATAAAAATAGATTAATAAATTTAATATGAATTATATTCTTCTTAATCGTCTACTATGTTTAAAAACCCAATTTTCCTCAAATTTTCTAAAATATCCTTTTTCATTAGATATTCTAGAGGATGAAATCAATATTTACAATATAATATCTTAGACATAGGATAAAAAAATATATCTTAAGGGTTTGAGGAAAGTGTAACTTGATGACTATATCAAATCATATTTCACTGATCTCTTAAGAGGACTCCCTAAACCTATAATAAATTTTTATGAATTACTCAACCATTTCCACATTTTTAAACAATATTTTACTAGTTTAATAATCCCCTTTTGTAAAATATATTAAGTCAACCAGAAAAATCATTCTAAAATTTCTACACTATTTAAAAGAAACCCTACATGTGTTGGCTTTGTGCTTGGAAGTATGAGGTCTATTCATACCTAAGTAGTGGAACGATAATCATAGTTTATAATTAGTTTATGGATTTCTATCCTTTTGCATGATGACAATGTTAATATTTTTTTATAACATTAAAATATTAACGGTTTTTCAATTATAAAAATAAACCTTATTTTACTAATCCTTATTTATAATCTGATTATGTATTATTCCATATTTTTGTATTTTCAATTCATTTATTAGATGATCATGAAGGATTAAAAAATATGAAGAATTAACCATGAACTAACTCCTATTAAATATATGTGTCATGATAATGATACTCCAAAATAGTTAGTTTATCCAGTAGATGGTAAAATGAACCTCTACCATAATGAAAAATCATGAATCATAGATGATTTATTATTTAATTATTCTACTTTAGCGTCTTATTATCACATTTATTAGTTTATACTTGACTCTTAGGCTCGGTCTGCCTCCCATTTCCTAGGATCTCCATTCATAAATAAAAAATTATTCACATACATGCAAGGGTGTCCATTTTATTAGATAATGAAGCTTACTGTAGGCCCTTTCATAATAATAAGGATTAGATGAATCTATAAAAAAAATCCTAATTTAACAAAAATAATTTAAAATAAACTTATCACATATCAGGTCTAGTCTAATCTCATTATAATCCACACATACAGTGATGGGAATACATTTTCAATCCTTTTTCAATTACAAGATCTTATAATATATTTATTTTTGTATGTTATGAATTTATCAAACTAATTAATTATCTTTTAATTTTAACAATCCATAGATAACTCACAATCTTTAATAATTTAAAACAACATTAATTTCAAATATTATTAATGTAGTACACTAGTGTATATGAAGGAAACAACTTGTGTTGGTCCAATATTTTATCATGTTAATTAATTTAATATATAACTGTTAAACTAATAAAATTTCATATATATTCATCTAAATGGAACACAAAACCCAAAAAATGTCTTAATAATAAATTTAATTCTTCATCCCATAAAACTTATAGAACAAACATAATGCAAGATATGTCAAAAAGTAATTGGAAAGTAACATTCTTATTCCCATGCCTAAAGAACATGCCTTTGGTTTGGAATAATTTTTTGTCATTGAGAACTATAAGGTAAAATGTACTTAGTCCATCATGCATAGGGTGAGACCTCATTCTAAATATCATTTCAGTCCTTGTTTCATATAACTAATATACAAAATTCATGGGAAAACATATGTACTCAATTTTGAGATAATGGGGACAACAAGTTCTGTTAGTGGTTAAATGGTTTGTCGTTCTTCATTTCATGTTTAATTCCATTCAGTTATACACACTAATCCAATATATTTTTAAATTTGATCTAATTTTTTTAATCTGACATAGTAGAGAAAGATAAGGATTCAATATAAAAAAATGATATGTTTGTTGAATTTGTACACATTGTATTCTAGTTTCTTCCAACATGAATATATTTCACATCTAATTTATTGATTAAAATGAATATTAATTTTTTTTATTATCTGTTTATAGTTTATTTTAACATGATTAATGAGAGAGGATAGATAAAGATATATGATATTAAAATGAACCATATTAGGTAAGAAAATATACTGACACGTGCAATAAATCAATTAATTATAAATAATAGTATATTACACATATACCTACCTGAATATCTCTTGTTGGTTGGGTGAATTTATGAACCATATTGTCATGGTTTGACCAACTAAGATTTTATTAGTAAATATCATTTAATCATTCATTTAAATGCTGAAAATTTCATGTAAAATAAATATAATAAATTATTGGACTAGATTAAAACATCAGAATAAAAATAAAATAATATTGACATGTAATTTATAATTATTTTATGAGTACATATGGATGTACATCGACATAAATTTATATCTCATTGAAGATCGTGTTATAATGATGGTTTTTTACCATAGTATCACTATAATATCCATGTAAAGTTCTATATAATGGTAATCCACACATGAAAATATCCTTTAACAATGAAATAGAACCTCTAAGTTCTAGAAAGGTTGATCCTACTCTATTTTGTTGTTCATTGATTATTGGAGAAAACATTTTCATGAATATGGAAGAGCACATAGTGATACCTAATTTTATATAGAGAGGATGGGAGGATTGAACTCTTGATCTCTGGATATCTTTATATGGATTTATATAGAGTCAATCTATCCCTTTTAAATACGAATTATGTATTAAGAGAGTGATATCATTTTATATTTATTATGGATGGTTTGGGAGACAACTCACTAATCAACCTTCCAAAATTCCATATTTCTGATTTTCCCCCAGGTCTAATAATATTCATATAAATGTTACTACAAATAACATTAAAAAATGTATTCATAGGGAATAAAAATTAATATCATTTATACCATTTTTAATCAATCCATTAATCTCGGTCATGTTTCTCTCATAATTAATTACCTATCCATTGGTAATGAATATCAATTAAATAAATAGATGTAAATTAATGGTTGTATGATAAATATGACAAATATTATATATTTTAAACAAGAAAATAAATAAATATAATTTTTATTTGACATATATATTCATTAAATTAACATTTGATTAAACTATGGAAATCACCAACACCAAATTAAATATTTTTTATTATAACTTGTTACGTCAATATTAGAATTTAACTAATATTATGTGAATAATTATTGTGTTACCATAGAGGATTATTTTTTTATAGAATAAGGCATACTCGCATAATGTATATAGTTAGTGAATATAAACATTCCTCAGAATCCATATGAAATATGTTAATTTCCAAATTAATTCCTATATACCAAGAACATTTATAGTCATATTTTATCCCTTTGTAATGATATTTTTAAACAAAATGTTGTAAATATGTTCTATAAAACTATATTCTTGATCACTCTTCTATTGTCCTTATAGAAATGATATCACCAAGAAAATACCATGGCTATGGTTTTATGTATGCAGCCCCATTACAATCAATGGGAATGATAAATCAATATATTTATTGGGATAGAAGAGATATATCTTTTCTTATATTATTAATAATTATAATAAAACTCATAAATCATACAATTCAATCTAATTATCAAAAAACATATGTGAACATTGTTTTCATCAATATATCAAAGTACACAACACATGATATCAATTAATGATTATCATAATGTCTATAGATAAATACACACGTCTGCTAATAAGAATATTAATTGATGCGTGGAAATGAATATTTCATATTAATAGGTTGTTCTAATAACCTCTTTTTAGGGATATTACCAACGGAGAGCACTATGATATAATTTATTACTTCATATGAGAATTATATCACTTATAAACTATGTTTTCTCTGTATCGTGAGACAACATACAATGGATAAAGAACAAAATTCAATAGTGATGTCAGGGAACCACTCTGTTCTCGTTATGGGAAGATCATTTGATTATGATTAAAATTATCTCTATAATTTTAATATCACAATTTTAAATAAAAACATTCATATTCAACATGAAAACCAATTTAATGGATTTTTTTAAATTAAAACCCTACAAAAATGCATCTTATTTAAACCTATTTTATCATGAATCAACATACATTTATTTCATCAAATGAGATTTTATTTCACTACATCATTTATAAAAATCATCCAAATTCATAAAATCCATTGATTTTATAATTTCACAAATAAATGCCTCTGAATCCATAAAAAAATCATAACACATGGTTTAGGAAATAAATCGATAATTCGATTCAATTCATAAAAGAAACTATGGATTAAATTATTTAGAAAATCCTTCCAGAACCATATACGTTTAATCCTGTAAGTAAAATATTAATTACACAAAATGAGAATCATGAACTATATAAAGGATGTTCCAAGAGTAATCCCATGAATCATAATTCATCAAATCGTTGTTTAGATCCATCAATAACATGAGGTTTCATCACTCTCAAAGAAGTAGAGAATTAGAGAAAAGCAGATTATAAAACAAGGAGATAAAATTTAATGAGGAAGACAAATCATTTCCACTAGTTCATAAATCTAAGAAGAAAATAGAGAATCCATATAACTTCTTTATATCTTCAAAATACCAATTGAACCATATTCTGGGTAATATGGTGATGTTTTGGGTTATAAATGTGGGTCCTGATATTATATTTTAAATTTTGAATAGATAAAATACGAGCTTAAATGGTTTACTAGGTTAGGATTCATTGTTACTGTTAATTGTGAACCTACCAACCCACAGTCATTTGTATTGTTGAAAGAGTGGACAATTTTTTTTCAATGTTAGTTTAACTATGAATGAACTTTAAAACTATCCACTATCAATGTCAACAATGTTGTGAGGTGTGGCCTCATGGTTCTCACTAACAATGAGCCACCCTTAGGAGTCACAATATATGAATAATTGTCTATTTAGTAAAAATAAATGGTTTTAATTAAACATGATCCATCTAGGAACAACCCAAAAAACTCCATAAATTTTCAAAAAACCTCCATGAAAATCTAGGATTATTATCCAAATAAAGTATGATTGAAACAAGGGGAAAATGTACCTAATTTAGAGTAACAGGATTTTATAGTTATAAATATCACATGATAGACAAATAGCATCATATTCTAATAAAAACTTTGATATCATTTTAACAGTAATAATATTGTTATTGGTATAAGGAAAGAATAACAAGATATCATGAGAATATATTGGAGAAAAAAATTCAAAACACAATCCAACTAGTTGTATATACCGTTGATATAGCATTTTTATTTTCCTCGTCATTAAATATAATATAATTGTACATTTATAGACATTTATATTCTCATTATTTCTGATCCAATTATTGATCATTCCCCCTAGTAAAATGATATGAATAATAACCTTACTCCCTATATTTATTGTATTCAATTGAAACAATTGGAATAAATTTAATCCATTTCCATGTGTTAGCCTAATTCATCCTTTTATAGGTATATTTATTACATTATTCCAAACTTTAACACATATATATCATCTTCATTTTAATTTATTATAGTTTCTTAGGTTCCTCTTACATTATTCATGACACATAGTTCACTGAAAGATTTTAAATTTTTATCGTTATCACATTAATCTCTATGGAAGTATAATTTTATAAATTTTGAAGATTTGTGATATTCACCTACATTCATGATTTTAATCAGAAATTATGACATATTGAAATGAAAAATCGTAATATTATTAACACCACCTCCCATTACATTTTATTTTCATTTATGAAACATCCATAATTTCATTCAAATTTATTACTAAATTATTCCCTACTAGAAACATAAAATTAATGAAACCATAATTATTACTGGGAATATATAATTATAATAATGAAAAACAATATTTTTATAAGGATATAACATATTATATCCTTAACCATGTTATATTAAACAATTTTCATTTTTCAAACATAACCGTAATAATCCCTATCAAACTATCCATTACTGTAATACATGATTTTTAACCTAAGATCAATTAACATACTAACAAATAATTCATTATAAATATTTTTTCTAATTATAAATATATGAAATTTACCATAGAAAATACATAATCTTGTATTTTATTAAGGATAAAACATTCATTAATGTTTTTGAATCTTTTTTTGTTTTGAGTTTAAGAGATTTCGTTCTTAACTCGTATTAAAAGAACCATATTTTAAAAAGTGTATACTTCTCATCAATATCCATTAATTCAAAAATATAATTATTTTAAAAATAAATATAATTGTTATTAAATAAAAAATCATCACATTCATCTTGAATTATTCCATATTTTTATGCTTCATTAAAACCTATGATTTTTTTAAAAAAACAAGGTATGAGAACAAAAATTTTAATAAAGGATATTAATATAATGAAATAAAATATTCTTACATGAATATATATATACATATAATTTATACTTTTTATAATATAAATATTGGTCTCCAAATATTCATTTTCTCAGCAAATAAACAACATTCACTTCAAAAATAATTTTTTAAAACACTAAAAATATATTAAGAAGAAAAAATAAATTTTATTATGATATCTTCTAAATCAAGAAAACTAATTAAAAAAATTAAAAAAATTATTTTGTCCACCCTAAAAATTATGATATTTTATCCACTAAAAATAATATCATAATATGACGGTGAAAAATCATAAAATTTCCACAAAACAACATATAAATAACTGATAAAACATCTAAGTATATTTGGATATCATTTTCGTATCAGTCATAGAATAAAAATTATAAATGGAATAACCATATGGTCGACTTCTATAGCCAATGTACTGAATGACTATCATGAACCCACCCATCCCTATTCATTATAGAGAACAAATTTCATGGTTAATAACATAATCTTTCTCCATTTTTTATAATATAACCAACCTTAATGTGTTTATAAAGAATCCACTTGTCAAAAAAATAAATTCCCAATAACAAAAACATAATCATAACTCTTAAAATTATACTACATAAATACATTCACCATAGACATAAGAAAAAACTATTCGAAAATGATATATATCCTTCTATTATTACCATTTTTTTTAAAAAAAATTACATAATAATGTTAAATTGGGGTTATATTTGAATAAAATAGAATATTTTAAGGAAATTAAAAACTAATATATTTTTTATTGGTATGGGAAAAATGGTTTGCAATATGTATGTTAATTTGGAATAATCATTTTTCATTTATAAAGAAATTAATATATTCCATAAAATGAATCATTTTTGAAAATAATTAAAATAAAGTTAATGGAGATACATAAATTTATTTTTTAATTGTATTATTTGAATATAAAATCATCAATAAAATAATTTTAAAAAATATGGACATGTAATAAAGAAAGATTTAAATTAATCCATAAAATGGTATTTTTTAAGGAATATTCCTTACCTTTTGTCTGACTTGTCATGTGCATTCATAATCTTCATGAATAATAAACATATGGTAATTTTTTACTTACATGAGATATTAATTAACATTCATTAATAATTTTATTTAACTCATTTATTTTTTGTATAAAATTACAAAATCATTAATGTCCAAGTCTGGTATTTTTGTAACATTTGGCTCATATGTCCAAAATTAATTTGGTAGTTTCACGATGGGAAAAGAGTTTATTATTTCATAATAACCAAAAAAAGTAATCATTTTAATTCTTAAACATAATTTAATATTTTATAACTAGTAAATAATATTTTTCTGGAAAAATGAACTACGTTACAATCATGGAGATGATAGGTCTCTCATACGCTTGAGTAACATTTTCATTTTTAAACAATCATTATGAAATGAAAGTAATTATTATTTAAAATTTAAATATTAAAATAATGGCATAAATAAAAACTTATTTATTTAAATAAATTTATAAATTTCAGCCTTATGATGTGGGGATGAATAATGAATCAAATTACATTTCTGAGTTTGTCGTCCACATGTATGAACAAATGAAATTAAAATTTATCAGTTAGAGAAATTATAAGAATTAAAATTAATTATTATGTATTGTAATTATATATTTTCTATGTTTTATGATATATAATAATTAATTCCATAATTATAACTCATTATTAGAGCCGATAAAGAAAAAATATTACATCAACTCATAATATGGTAGTCCATTATACAAACTAATAATGAATTCATTTTTGATTTGGATAAAGAATAAATGGATTTATATTACTCCATTAAAATAATAAACTCTTATTATATGGGATATATTGGTTATTTTATATCATAATGGGTAATTATTATTTTATGGAGGTTGATAAAACAAATAAAAATAATTAAATGATTGGTTTTGAACAATTCCCCCTCTTTTGAAGACCTCTTTAAAATTATAATATTTTTTAGAAGAATGTATCTGTGACTAAAAAGAGGCATCAAAGACATTGGGATAGACGTAACTAGTTGAATTTGTAATATAATTTTTGATACAAAATCCTTATTATGTGTGAATAATAGAGGTTAAGAGGTTCCGTATTAAATATAATAATTATAGTATTTTTTTAAGAAATCCAAAATTATTCGTTAATGTGGAGTCACCCTCAACCCTGTGTAGTACCCTCGAGTAATATTAAGTAACACTTTATTTATGTATTTTCAGTATTTAAATTGTTTGGGTTGGGTTTTATAGGTCTTGGATATATTTTTTAACGTTTTTGGGGCTTTTCTAATGGTGCACAAGTTGGGAATGGTTAGTGGGAACTATGAAACTCCTACAGGAAACCGTGAAAAATGAAACACATGCATCATTCCAAGCCCATGATTTTTACGAATCATGTCGCCACCTAAGATTATCCCTGAATATTAAAATAGAGGAACAAATAAATTTATCAATTAGTTTTATTATATTTGGCATCCAACCGATAGTGGTTGTTTAAAGGCATAGTCTAAAACACTATTTCCTCATAGTTTTCCTAATCGTGTGACCCAACCATCTTCAATTTAGTTATACATCATAAAACGTGTATCTCAGAAATATTCACATATAATACTCTCATTTTTTATTATATTGATACTGACTGATATTTTCATCCCCCAAAGGATTTGGATATTCTCCTCTTCGACCTGAAAGTGTTCAGGTGGGAAATCATGGTGCAATGATGCTCAATTCCCTTTGTAAGCCATCATTTTTTGTAGTTTTTCATACATATTCCTATAATCCCAATCTAGGATTCATATATCAGATCTATTGGTGGTATATATATGATATTATATGAGAATCCTGATTATATTTGGCTATATTTATGTTTGAAAACAAGATCTAAGGTGGGATTTTGGATATTCGACGTTGTTTTGTTGAATATTAATTGTCAGTCATCATTTTCCCTGAAATTTATATGTTATTTGATTTACTATTGACTCTAAATTATATACCTAGAAGCCTTAAATTCAAATTGATCATGGTTTATAAAATAAATTGTTAAATATTTTTGAAATTCTTCGTGGAATCCATCTCTTATGATGGTTTATGAAATTATAATTTTTTGTGAAATTTGATTTAATAAATGACTTAAAATTTTTGTTTTAAACTAAATTATTGTGTTGATTAATGGAAAATACATGGAAGGGGCTTTAAAAAATATTTTTTGGCAAAATGGTTTGATAAAAATTGTATTGGCATGGTTTTTGAGTGTACATAGTGGTCTGTGTTCATATTTCATACCGGGCACAGTTGAAATATGAATCAGTGCTCAGTGAAAAATGTGTAATGGAACTTGGGATATTTGTTACCCTATCATGAATTCATAGATCAATGAGAGACTAGTCATAACTTTTGAACAATCACCTTGGAATTCATGTGTGTATGTGTTGATTTGTGGATTGGAATGGGTAATACCAAATGGATTGTGAAATGGTTTGGAAAACATTCAGGGTTCCATTACATGGAAAACATTTTCGGTATGGAAAACTATTTTCCATAGAACTAGTATTTTATTTGGGTTAAACTGTTCTAAATTGTTTTATATAATTGTTTTATAAACATTTTTTTATAAATTTGCTAACGTGTTCTATCCTAGATGCATGGGTAGGGATGTCATTTGTAGAAAATATATTGAGTTTAATTACACACCCTTAATTTGGAAATTTGGTACTTTTTCAAATATTTTTTATTGAGACACATGTAAAGATAACACATATCCTTAATTAAGTGGTGTATCTTGATATATGGGATTTTATGTGGAGTTGGAGTATGAAACATTTTTGGATATATATAGTTATGTATTTGGATGCTTGGTTTTGTTAGTAGTGTATTCCAATTTGAAGTTTATTTTTTTTCTTGGTTTCTATATAGTACACTAATGTAGTTGGATTTTTTTACAATGATTTTTATTACTTTATTATCATACATCATAGAGTTTCTTATTAGTTGTGTATACTTGGTTGTGGTTTTTTTATTTCAAAATGGAATTCAACCCCCATCTCTTAGTGAATCCCTTGGAATTTAATTATAGCCTTTGGAATATTCGGGATTTCACCTACATCTATGTAACAATTTTGCCTCAACTAATGTTATAGTTAAGGGGAATGATGATACAAATGATATCAAATTTTTAGTCCTTGATAGGCATGTTGTGTCTGTCTTGGTCAGTCTAAGTATTTTTGGTCAAATAGTATTTTTTATTGGTCTTGGTGTTGAAATTCATTTCTATTAGTCATTATGTTGGAAGGTAGAAATTATTATAATTTTTGGGACATGAAATATAGTAAATAAGATGATGTATCAAACCTATTTATGATGACCTTCATGTTACCACGGATTTTAGTATATAAGTTTTTTACTGACACTTATAGAAGTGTTATCTCATTATGTAGTGTTTAACTAAAGAGACGAGGATGAAATCTAATATTATTATGAATTACCACATGGATTATATATTTCATTTTGAGTAAGGATTGATAATTATGTTAAAAGGTGTTGAATTTGGAAATTTATTGAAAAATATTTTCAAATGTGATTTTTTGAAAATTATATGATTTTAATATTTTGAAAATGGGTTTAGTTTCAAAATAGTAATGATAATTTCAAAAAATGATTGAACATGGAAATTTAGGATTTTTTTTAAATGAAATATTGTGATATTTTCATTGTAGTATAATTTGAAGTTTTTAATCCTTTACTTTATAAAGAGTGAGTAATATCAAGTTATGTTAATAAAAAAGGGACCTGATAGGAATTATAAAAACCAAAGAGAAAAGGCTACAAAGAATACTCTTTCACCTCAATAATAGGTGAACAAATAGTTGGTTCATAGTATAGTCTAAGCTGTTCTGGGTATAGATATTTTGAATTTAAGGGATAAACCAAGGAAAGGGGTAATTCCATTATGTTCCAAAATTATAATCCACCAATCATTAGAGGTGATTTGGAACTTGTGAATGAAGAGTTGTGACTGAACACGATGAATTGAATCTTCCATTTATTTTTCATACTACAGGATCCAAAATATAAGGTGAAAATATATATTATTAAGGATTATTCATTCTAGTGGGGGGATTTAGCAGTTTCTGAAATATTATACTAGGGCCTATCATGGGAGGACTTTTAAGTGTTGATCAACAACCATTTCTATCCTAATAAGTTCATAATTGAATAAATGAATGAATATATTATTATGAATAAATAGAACAACTTAGTGATATTGTATATAAGTATATTTGTATATTTAGTATTCCTTCCACCTGATTATTCTTATAGGGTATCCTTGAAGGTACAATTTTTAATTTGCGATGAGGCATGAAAATTTATAAAAAAATTCACACTTGGAATGGCTAATTATATAGAGATTTTCTATAGACAGACAATGGAATAAAATGACATCTTAAGAACTATTGGTTGAGGTAGAATGGTGATAGCTTTGGAAAACGGTGGTAACTCTTATTCTGGGAACTTGTTTAATAGGGACATGTATTTAAGAGGTATTGGGATGACTCAAATTTTGATGGATGGATAAAGGAACCATCCTCCCTAACCCAATAATAAAGATGAATGTTTCCAATGGGGTTCATTTTACCACAATAAGTGATAATGTACATAACCAAATAAAGAATAACACAATTGAAATAATATGGGGCATCTTCAAAACTATTATCATAGTTCCCCATGGTTAGGTGTTCAAGACACATCTCATGTGGCATCAACATCATATGATTCAACAAGATGAGGGAAGAAGAATACCTCTCATGAGATGAATATTGTTATCCATGGTAATTAAAAGAACACAATGATCTCTCATGAAGGGAAATCTCAACATGGAAATAAATTATAATGTGTAGCGAGTAAGACGTTATATATAGATAAGACAGTTATTATGGATGATAAATGTATATAATCGATAATTAGAGGTATTATTATATTGGATTATACAGTTATGAAAGATTTTTTTTGATAGGAATTTATCCCATTTGTTTATTTCTTCTCATGATGTTGTTTTTTTGGTCTAAATGTTATGATAGTGCATTATTTTTTATACATCAAACACCTCCTGGTCAATGAGAAAGTAAATATTGTACATACAGAATATGTTCAATAACTATTGATGGAGATGAGTTAGTATAGGATTTATATGTTATTGATATGGATTTTTATGATATTATACCTTGTATATATTGGTTTATAGTGATAAAGGATAACATAAACTGTTATAACCAATGCGTTAGTTTTATGACAGTTAAAAACATAGAGCATCTCATTAATGTATCCTTGTATATAAAGATATGTAATGTGGGATTTTTTTCACAAGTAGTCATAGTGATCTCATACCAGTTGGTAGTGTTGACATTGTATTTGATTGAAGAGATCAAGAATAGAATTTTTTTAGTAGTTTATGATCTATTTCAATAAAAAAAAATTTCTGAAAATGAATCATGGTTTCAACCCACCATAAAGTTAAAGTTTACCATTGTTATTATCCTTGGACCAGTAACATATCACTTATAACATATCAAATAGAACCAAAATAATTAAGGGAATTGAATGTGAAATAGGATGAGTAAGAAAGAAAAGGGTTTATTTGATTGAGAACATCTCCATGGGTTACAACAATTTTTTTCCAAAAACGAGGATAGAAAATCGACATTTCAGTGTCGATTTTCATAAGCAAAAAAATGTTATGATAATGAATTGGCATCCACTTACAATGATTTAGGATATTTTCTATAAATTGAGTGGATCCCAGTGCTTCTATAAATGGACATGAAATTCTGATATCACCAATTCAGTGTTAAGGAAGAGGATATTCCAAAGGAATATTCATTAGTAGATATAACCATTATGAAAAGGTTGAAATGAATGTTGGTCTTACGAAAGAATCATAAGTGTTTACAGAATTGATAAATCAAATATTTAAAAGATATCTATATTCTTTTCTCAACGTGTTAGTGGATGATTGTTGGTGTTCTAAATGACAATGGATGGGCATGATAATCACATTGAAATAGTGTTGGGAATCTTTAGGGATCAATGATTGTATTCCAAACTATTAATGTTTGATTTTTGGATATAATAGTTTCATATATATGTCCATGAAATATCTAAACAATGTATTTATATAGTTCCAGAAATGATAGAGGATTCATTCTCTTACAAACTACCAATGAATTTTTTTGATCTATGTAGTTTTTTTATGTTCATTGTTATTACTGAAATATTTTCATTATTTATAATTAATAACTTTTGGAATGATATATTTGATGATTAGAAATATTCCATTCCAGGGGAGTTATTATTTTAAGAAGCCTTATCTAGATCTTATGTTTTTCCTTACATCAGCCCCAATCTTGATTTTTTTTTTTTGGAATTGGGAAAATGGTTTTTGGTAATTATGATGCTTCAGGATCTGGTTTGGCATGTGTTCTCATAAAGGGCTATAATATTGTTACTTATTTCTCATAAAAGTTACAGTTTCACGAGAATATTTACCCTACTCATGATTTGGAGTTATCTTCCCCAATACAGGCTTTAAAAACATGGCCCCATTACAACCATAGTGTTAATTTTATAGTGTTTACAGAACATAAGATCTTGAAAAATATTCTATAATGAAGGTATTTCAACTCGATACATATAATATTGATGAATTATCACAATATTTTTGACATTTAGATGATTCACACATTGGATAATGTAAATTCAGTGGTGTGTTAATAGAAAATAATATTATATTCTCTAATGGGAAAATGAACTCCAAGTCAGTTGAAGCTTATATTATTGATATCCATCACAGCCAATGAATTTGATGAAAAAGGTGACGTTTTAATTTTCATTACAATTACATTCCTTCTATAATTAGTCAAGATAATTACAGTGGCACAAACATTTGACTTAGAATGTGTTTGTATGAGGTCAAAAATCATTGGTGTGGAGACCATTGAAGGATAGATGCTGAATGACTGTTCATTTTTTGTTTTGAAATCGTATGGATATACCAATAGCTTTTTAAGTACGACTATTCTATTCATAACATCATTCTAGATGATAGGTTCATCATGGAATACATAAGATGTATTAAGCTATAAACGAATAGTTCTCATGTGTTGGTATGAAAATAAAGGTGGCTGAGTTTGTTTTTAGATTATCAACATGTCTGTAAGTTAACGTATAGAATGAGTAACCGACATGAATGTGGAAATCTTTAGATATTAATTTTTTTTAAATGGGAGAATATATACTAGGATTGTTCAGTTGGTCTCCCTGAAATAGATTAAAAATACAATTCTATGAGTGATAGTGGTACATCTGACAATACTGAAACATTTTATCTCTATTTGTGAATATCATATGGGTGAGGAATTGTCAAAAATATATATTTGTGAATATTTATAGATGCATGGAATACTTTTATGTGATATTATTAAACCAATATTTGAGTTTTAATTTTTGTTTTTTTAAATCCTTACATAAATCACATGGGAAATTGTTGACAGTGACCAAAATATATCATCCTCATACGGATGGAAAATATAAAAGGAACATACATTTCAAGAGATCCTGATGGATTTTGTACGAGATTTTGGTGGCCTATGGGACAAACATGTACCATTAGTGGGGTTCTTGTATAATATTTTTTGAATCCTCTATATATATGGATCCTTTTGAAGTAGTGTATGGGTATCATTGCCATTTAACACTTATTTGGGTGTAAATATGTAACGATTCAGATTTTACCAATTTTATTTTTATAAATTATTTTGGAAAATTATAAGGCTCGGAACTGACATGTCGTGTGATTCCAATACTCTTGGCGACGAGAAATATTATTTAAAAAATGTTTTGTTATAATAGCACACACGCATGAAATTTCTAAAAAAGTAAAATATCTAATAAACGAGTGACCATATCAGAAATCTAAGGGAACCATTGAGCTTAGAGAAGTGTCTTTACCCTATGGGCAACCTATCATTGGTTGGTACGTGTCATCTGTATAAATATTCACCATGGGCATGACAATAAATAAAATAATTAAATAAAATTTATTTTATTTTGAAATACTTATAACTCATAAACAGTTACATGGATTGGAAATCCAATATAACAATTTATTTTATAAGGGTGTGTTTTCTTTAGATGAGGCCTATCATCGACCTGTGGGGGTTGGTTGTAAATGTTAATTTTTGGATATTTTAAATGAATAAAATTAACTATATATTTATTTTATTTTGAAATTTCAAAGTGACAAAATGATACTGCGACATAGCAACAAGAAAACACCTTTTTTAAATTGAACAGAAACCAAGGGTCAGTCTCATAACCCAATAATTTTCTAGAGGCTCTAGATAGAATATATGAAGTCTCTCTCGATGGAAGATGATGATAGGGGGTGGATCATAACAGTTCTTGAAATATCACCAAGGGTAATAGATCCTGAATGTTGAATGATCTGAACTATAGGTAGGGTTTTTTAATTTGTGTTTTATTTAATAACAATTATTTTCGATGATGAATATAGACCAACCCACAAACATTTTGATTCGTGGTTTGATCATTCATGGAGGAGGGATTATGCTTCGAGGATTGTTAGTGGAATACAGTTTAATATTTTCTATCCCAAACATACCAGAATCATAATCATTGTAAAAGAATGTTTTTTCAATGATTCTAGACCATTTCATTGTACATCTCTCCCCAGTTCTTTGTGTTCCTTGTCATCTGAACCCCATGGTTCCTAGATCAACATTTACATGTAGTTCCCTGTATAATCAGACCCATGGATTTGATGATAACTGATAGAAGATGCTGAATCAGGGTAGATTAGGTCGCGAGATAACCTGATCTGTGAATTCACCTAATTTTATGGCATTTGTCAAGGCAATGCAGTGTCTGGGCAAGGAACCATAGTGGTCCGATGAGGTATCATGGTGGTATGATGAGGTATCAGGATGGTACGATGAGGTGAAAGTGGTCAGTTTTAATAGAAATGGTGACATGTTCCTGTGGTGACAAAGGTATGTAGTGGTCTAGGAAAGAACACTTGGGAGAGACTATGGTGTCGAAGGTTGTGGGTGGTGACTAGGGGCCATGGTCTAGGTAGGATTTCAGGGTAGGTGACATGAAAACCATCCGTGTTGATCAGGGGAGTCAGAAGGCCATTCGTTTGGGAAACAATATAGACTAGGGTTCATTTCTTGGGTGGAATTTTATTTGGTAGTGTAGAACCTACCCATGTTACATGGGTTAGGCCAAAGAACAGGACCGCCCTGGCGGCCCAACGACCTAATGAGACAGCCCAAAGCAGGACAGACCCACTTGGATGAGGCTGATCAGGTCAATCCCATTGGTACAAGTTAGTTTGGGATAGTCTTATTGGGATGGGCTAGATTGGTCTATCCCAAATTCACTGATGCAAGTTGGATCGGTCGAATCGGGTTGGGTTGGGTCATGTCAGACCTAGACTGGATTTGACACTTTTTACAAAAGTGGTCATATATTTTAAATTGGAATTCTATTTCATGTACCATTTGAAACATTAGGACCCTTTATATGAGTAATTCCTTCTGGGATACTTTGATGTATTGTTTGTGGATGTTGGTTTACAACCTAATGACTTAAAGTGTTTACTCTCCTCAAATATGTGCACTATCATCGGAATCATGTGGCTGACTGTGACATAGAGATTATGCGATCTATGGACTAGAACTGGAAATCCATCTCTTCATTATTCAGACATATACCTTTGTGATACAAACAGATTTAATATACTTCATGTTTTTCTTTTTGGTGTAATTTTTCTCTTTCCTTTGTGGTATACTTCGTGTATTTTTTGTGGTATTTTACTTTGTGGTTTAGGGGTCCATAATGACTATTAATTTCCTCACCCAAATAAAGGGTTTCCCTCATGTTTCATGTATTGTGTATGAGATAGACTCTTTTATAGTGTCTGTAGTGGACTGGGGCTATGTGGTTTTTATAGAGAGTCCTAATAGATGAGGTGTGCTTTAGCGACATCATACCGGTGATTTGGTACCAACCCTTCATTTAATATATTCTATGGGTGAATTTTTAGTAGATTTTATATTCACCTTTTTTGGGATTGTTTTCTAGCCCCATTTAATTTTTTTTCTACGTTCACTCTTTGTCACACCTATGTTTTCAGTTTTCACTTTGTTTAGGTTATTGTACATTACCTTGGGAGTTGGTTGTGAGAGGATTGAAATTTTTGGGCATATTTTCTTCCATTACATGGCCTATATTTCCCTCCATAGGTTCTACAAGAACCTCTTTAAGTTCCCCTTTAATTCCCAAAGGTTCCCCTTAAATTTGGTGAAAAAAGGAATGTTTTTTGGTGGATAGAACAGGCCTCATGGTTTATTAAACCATGTATCCAAACTATTCATAGTTTCCAACACATTAAAAAAATTTATTTATTTTTTAATTTTTCTCTTCTAGGATTAAACCAAATAAACCCCTTTATTCCCCCATTAAACCCTAGTATCCATGGGTTGTCTTCCAGCTTCCTCAAGCTCCCATGGAACTCGTTTTTGAAGGGGGATTTGATGGGGAAACATAAAAATTATAAAAGTTAGTTATTTTATCTGTAGTTCCTTCCTTTCACTAAGGGTTTATCCCACACATTCATGAAGTTCTATGTTTTCATGACCTACGGTTTCTTCCATAGGGCTTATCCTTGGAGTTTTGGGTACAATATTATTGGCTTAGGTTTGTTTTTATCTTCTTGTGGTGTGGCACTAGTGTGGTTTGTAAAGACCCATAAACTTCAAGATTTTTATTTCTTTCTTAATTTCCATTGGAATTTTACAAGAATGCAGTTTCTGACGACACCTGATTCTGAGGCCCGGTGTGCCCGGAATCATATTCCAAAGATTGGCTCGGGTACGTTCAGTGAAAGAACGAGCGGGTTTTTCTAACTTTTGAACTGGGGCTCGAAATCGAATTCTGATGGCACCGATGGAATCGCAGCGCCGTTATTTGCATATAAACGCCTTTTCCGGAGTTGCGTTTGCTCGGGTGTGGTTTTTAATTTTTGGGGTTATGTTAAGAAATAAAATAAAGTGGTGTGACAACTTTATTTTTTTTTCACTCAAAGCCACGTAAAGCCACTTAAGCTAAGTTGAAACTGATAGGGTGGAACCCAAAATATCCTACCCTTTTGGTAGGATATTTGTGAGGTGGGGCCCATACAAGCCCCACCGTTTCATTTCCTCTAAGTAATGCACCCGCGAAAACTCCTCTTTAATTAAAGTCAACTGGTTCGTTTTCTAAATTCTTAACGCCTCTATTAATTGGGCAGTTAAGACGTTACCATTAATTCACCGAATTAACGGTTCGTTTATTAACTTGACATTCAAGTTTTTGGCATGGAATAAAATAAGACCAACACACGTTTTTATTGTGGGTGGTTTGTTGAGAGGATTGACAGAAGCTCTAAGTTATTCATCCTCCCTCGCGAAGAACACGAAATGCGCTGGCCTCTGATTAAAGGCGACGAAGAACGCCGAACCCTCAGAGATCGACGACGGGACGTTGTGTTCCGCAACGCCGATGATTCTCCTCCCGTGACGTTCTTCTGTGACAATCCTTCCCCACGACAATATTCTATCAACACTGGTTGAGGTATGGGATTACAGATCTTTTAAATTTCTTTTTTGGATTTTATCCTCAACATGGAGTTTATTAGTGAAATTAAATTTGTGTGTTTTCATTAACCCTCGGAGATCGTCGACACGACGCCCTATACCGTGATAACGCGACGCCCCTTCCGCGACGTGACGATCCTCTTCATCCGCGATAGTCAATCCCACGAAAAACTCAGGTCCGACGACAACAACGAGGTAGGGGTTTATTCTTTTTAAATCTTTGTGATTTATACCGCGACATTGATTAAATATTTGTTTTGAGACTTTTAAAACCGCTAACGCGGTGGGTGCAGACTAACTAACAAGTCCGAACCCACCGCCCCTTTCGTTCTTGATGTGCGAAATGGAGGACGTCGACAAAGCAGGCCGCACGGGAGACGCGGGGTCCACGCAGTGAAGAACGGACCCCGGGAAGACCTTTGGTGAAGACGGCGTAATTTTCCGACCACCGGAACTCATCCAGTCGTTCGCGGAGCTAACCGCCGGCGCGTCGTGCCAGCACGGCGGCGCCGGCGGCGGGCCGTCCATCCCGAGACCGCACGGGACCGGCGGAGGAGCATAGGACGCGACCAGCTACCACGTCCGCTGGCAAGGGCAGCCCCACGCGGGGTCACGACTTCCTCACGCGGGGGCAGCGTGCCCCCCACCCGTGGCTCGGTCGTAACAGCTGAGCCGAACCGCTGGCCAACCGGCCAGCCGGGTCGCGCCCAGGCCAGGTCGCGCAGGTCGGGCCAGGTTTCACCCAATCGGGTCGGACCCGGACCCGGGTCCGGTCCGCCCTGGTTGGACCGACCCAGGGGGGGTTGGGCCAGGTCGGTCCGGACCCAGACCCCATGTTTTTGGACCTTTTCGGTTTTTTTCCCATATCTTGATCTACAGGCCTTCGATCGACGCATCGCCAGTGGCGATGTGATCCTTGGATAGAGACGGTCGTTTCGGTATATCACACTCAAGGTTTCAGAGTACTTTGTGTTTGGCCAGGTTGGTTCGTACACGAAATCAACCGGGCCCTCGGAGCAAAAACACTCATATATTGAGGTACGGACGTCCGATTGACGTTCCGTTGACTTTGTTGGATTCCTCTAAGTGAGATGGATCCTTTGGATTACTCCGCCTGAGGTTTGGATGCAGGTGGGGTAAGGTTGGGTTGGTTTTTATTGAAAAACCAACCAGGCCCCTGAAACGAAAAAGCCAATAACTCTCAGACACGGCGTCTGATTGATGCGCCGTATGCGACGTTGAGTTCCTGTTGTCGATACAGAACTTTTGGAAACATCAACTCCAGACTATGTGTCAGTTGATGTATCATCCTCTCGGCTTGTGGAGCGGACCCTCCCGAACGAGCTTGCTGTGTACGGGAACCCTAGTACTGGCTGCGACTGTGACGACGACGACTGTGCAGAGATCCTTAATGGATTTGACGGCAACGACTATAGCACTAAGCGATCATAAGTGGTTCAGTGCTACAGATCCTTTGTGGGACTGATCCTGTGTGGGTAAGTTCTCAGGGGTCCTGTGTGTGCTTGTGCCTACAGATCCTGTGTGGGTCCGATCATGTGTGGGTCTTTGCGGGGGTTAGTTACCTATCGATCCTTTGTGCGTCAGATCCTTTGTGGGTCACTGCGGGGGTTAGTTACTTATCGATCCTTTGTGGGTCAGATCCTTTCTGGGTCATTCCGGGGGTTAGTAACATATCGATCCTTTGTGGGTCAGATCCTTTGTGGGTTACTGTGAGGGTTAGTTACCTATCGATCCATTGTGGGTCAGATCCATTGTGGGTCATTGCGGGGGTTAGTTATCTATCGTTCCTTTGTGGGTCAGATCCTTTTTGGGTCTTTGCGGGGGTTAGTTACCTATCGATCCTTTGTGGTTCATTGCGGGGGTTAGTACCTATCAATCCTTTGTGGGTCCAATGACTTAGATGAATCAGTGGCTATATCTGATCTTCTCTATCATCATTCGAAGAAGTATTCATGTGTGAGATTAATCCTATTTTTCTTTCCTTTGTGGATTGTGTTGTGATATCCTGTGTGGATTTACATTTTTCTTTCCTGTGTGGACTGGGTTGTACTTGGGCTCGGATGTTGGATCCGAACTAGAATTTATGACTTAGGTATATGTATGGGAATATACCTAAGTAGTGTCGAATGTTACCTCCTGATTGTATCTTTCCTTTGTGGTTTATCCTTTGGGGATTCTAGGAGACCTTCGAGGGTCTCGGGGTCCCTACTAAGTAGCTTATACTCACTCCTACATGGGCTATGCCCGCACTACGTTCTGTTGCCTGCAGATGATGGACAACGCTGATCATGGTTGATCCTCACAGAGAATGACGATACCTGGAGGTGGACCACTGGGCGGGACATACTCGAAGCGGTCGGCTGGACCCGAGGAGTAGTGGAGGCTATCTGTACCCACCCTTCATGTGGGTTATCTAGTGGATAGCTCGACATTGCGGCTTTATATTTTAGTTGATGTTTTCCCTTCCAGTTGTACTTTATTTTCAGATTGGGTTTGTATACTGGCCCACATACTTTTCCACACTTACTGTTGTACTCAGTTTTTACTTAGTGTTTACTTTTACTACTTTCGTGCTCAGTGGTGTTTGTTTTCATTACAAATTCAATGCCTTCCCTTGTTACTGGGATTTAAGCCGTGTTTCTAGTCTCCAGCCACTAGCCTATGGATGGTGGGCTTGGGGTAGTCACGACACGGGCCCCGAGGACGGGTCGTGACAAATTGGTATCAGAGGAGTTTGGTTCTACCGCAGAACATGGGACTATGATCTTTTCTATATAAAGCAATAGTGTATAGCATATTGGATGTGGTTATCAGTTCAGGGAGTCCAGTGTTGGTGCGGTGGCAAACATATCCATACACCAGGACCCTGACATCTGATTTCCGACTTAATGCACAAAAACATTGATTGCATGTGTGTTTCAAGTTTTCTTTGTGATTACTTTGTGTCGGCTCACCAGGTATACTATTCGGACCATGGCACACCAGTTTCCTTTTCAGGATGGCCCCACGAAGACATCCAGCTAGGGTTCCAAGAGTAGAGCATGATGACAGCCCCCCAAGCGACGAGGCCTCGGTATAGGGCCATTTGACAGCTGAGGCACTGGCGGTGCCTTTACCCGTTGAGCCACCGATGCTTCCTTCCCCAGTCGCTGACGATGCATTTCTCCTTAGTGCACTGCATGAGTTACAGTGCTAGCGACCACCCGGGTTCCGTAGGTAGATGGACCCCCAGGCATCTGAGGACTGGCTGGAGGTAGTGGTATGAGTTTTCAGGTTAGTGAGGACACCAGAAGACCTCATGGTGATCCTCGCAGCGAGCCTACTGCACGAGGCAACAGGCCAATGGTGGAACTCGATGATCCAGGAGCATGATGAGGCATCCCTTCTCTGGAAATACTTTGAGAGACTATTCTGCTCAGAGTTCGTCCCGGTCACCCTCCGTGCAGTGCGCATCCAAGAGCTCCTCCAACTACGGCAGGGCAGCTTGACGATCGCACAGTACTCGGCGAGATTTACCGATCTCTCGCGCTACTCGACGGACATGGTATGGGACCCATTCTGTAACGCCCCGACCCCAGCTACCCAGAGTCGGTGCATTACTTCGTAACATTGGCATGATCACAAGAAAGATCAAATCTCGAAAGACCGATTGGTTTAGTAGCCTTGGAAACACTAGATATAATCATAAAGTTTTACATTACATTTCAAAGTGAAAAACTAATACAACAACATAATTTTTCCACAATCCACACTATTAACCCCTCTTAAAATCCTTTCAGGTCATTCATAACTTACTTCTTCACATCCTGGGAAAAATAAAACATAGAAAAGGGGTGAGCTCAAATGCCCAGTAAGGATAACAATATAGCGGAAACTTTCATAAATAAGAATAAACATTTAAGGCAATGCATTACTAAAACAAAAGCCTTTTAAACTTTAACTTCAACATGGTATGGCAAAAGTAAAATGAAATAATGCCATTTACTTATTCACATATATATTCTACTAATCGAATAATCACATGCAAAAAATCAATAACCACTTTCATAATGTTGGAATGCATAATGCTAAACGTTAATTTCTTTGTCTATGCCTCATCCCAAGACCTAGGGGTTACTTCTAACCGGAACCCAACCCGGAGTGCCTCTAATAACCGGACACCAACCCGGAGTGCCTCTAATAACTGGACACCAACCCGAAGTGCCTCTAATAACCGGACACCAACCCGGAGGGCATACTTTTACCAGTCCCTAACCTGGAGGGCTTACTTTAACCAGTCCCCAACCTGGAGGGCTTACTTTTAACCAGTCCCCAACCTGGAGGGCTTACTTTTACCGGTCCCCAACCCGGAACATACTTGTTTAGCACATTCATCTGAAGAAAAGTTTGAAATATAACATAAACATTCGGATTAAAACTAGCATACGAAATGTCAATAGTTTCACCATAAACTATGAATGGTATAAAATAGCACATCCACAGTCAAAAATATCACAAAACCTTCAATACAATATAGAAGTTTTGTATTATAATAAATCAACTTCAAATAAGCGTAAAATCCATTAAAGGATGTTGACATAGATGAAATCAAAACACTTTTTAGAGAAATATCTCTTTCTATTTTTGAAATCATTTAAGAGCCATATAAAATAAAACATTTTCTTGAAAATATTCTTGTAAGCTTGTAAGGAAAGCTTTGACGATTTTATAATGGCGTAAAATAACCGCACCCGCCGTATAAGTTTAAAAAAAACATTCTTACCTCAATTCTGTCGAAAAGGTTAAAAAGAACATTGTTTTGAAAACGACGGAAAGATTCCTTTATAAACCTCTTATAAAAAGTCAAACAAGGGTATAAATGACTTTAACCCATATTCTTGTAAATAGTAAAAAATGTTTTGAAATACATTTCGAAGAAACATGGATGTGGATGATAACGAGATCCCAGTAGATTATTACGTATAAACAACCTCGGATAAAGAAGAGATTGTGAAATAACCTTTACCTTGTACTTTTCCTTGGTTGTGGTAGGTTACCCTCCTGTATAATGGTGAAATAATTGTTATTAAATTATACAAGAATCATATACATTAATATGATATCATATAAGATCTTTTAATATTGATTTGATAATAATATCTTAGTATTATCGTTGTTTCGGGTGTTAACTTACTTGTTTTCTTTCATATGTTTTGTTACGTAAGACATGTTTGTAAAGGATAGGTTGTATATTATTCATATCCAGAATGATATCAAGTCCTTAAACATCAATTTTAAATCATAAAATGATAATTACGCTTTAATGGTTACGATGGAGAATGAATCTCATCGCGTTCGTGGAGACGGTAGTCCGTACGTACGCACGAGTGACAATATCATTCTTTTGATATTAAAATAATATATAAATGGATGGTATATCATATATACAGAATCATTAACATGTTATATTTATTATTTACATGAGTTACACATCATTATTATACCCATCCAAATAATATTATATTGAATAACAATTACACCACGACGTGGAGACGGTAAGCCGTACGTACGCACGTATGGTGACATGTTATTCAAAGGGTGGATAGAATACTGAATATGATTGTACCATATTTATAATAACATCACAGTATATGTGAGATACTGGAGTTATTATTTCAGAATGGTAAGAACAAAGGAAGAAGAAGTGGAAGAAGAAATGAACTTAGAAAAGGGTGGTGAAATCATTACCTCTTCTTCGGGTTCTTCCTTTTGATTTGATCAAAAGGGATCCTTAGGTTGGCTTTCTGATCAAACTAAGGCCTCTAGGTTGTATTGAGGGATGTTGGGAGAGTATTTGGGCAGAGTTTGGCCGAACCAAAAGGCTTTTAAGGTGTGAAGAAATGAGAAGGAGGAGTGCCCTTTTATAAGAGGGGTGAGGGGCACCTTTGGAAAAGCTAGAAATATTAATTTATAATAAATTCATATTCGGTTTCTAAAGGCTCCAAAGTTGACTATTCAAAGGATGAGGTGGGGATAGGTCGAAAACAACTCATCCAATAGAATTTAGACAGGTTTGAGTACTTATATTAACCTTATCTTTAAGTATTAACTCTAAGTTAATTAGTTTCACTTTTACAATGTCTCTTTGTATTTTTATATAATATGGTTAATAAACTTACTATATACATCCAAGCGACCCCCAAGTGGTCCATTAATGATGAACCTATCCTGATATAAGTCTCTTGGCCGATCCTTAGATTTTTAGGAATTTAATATCAATTAATAATATAATATTTGTTTTAAGAACTCTTTTATGTCAATTTTGACACTATTCAATAGTTGATTTTTTTGAAACTCATAACAGATTGATTACTTAGAAAAAAGTAAATTAAATCAATCCTAATATATCATATTATCCTAGAAAATTAGTTTAATTCATTAAAAGTTTCATATTATATTTTGTTGGGTATTTATAATATCAATTATTTTAATTTTCACTATTATAGTAATTACTGCATCATCATTGTGTCATAAATAAAATACATTATTTAATGTCTAAAAATTATAAATAAAATATCATTATGTAGGAAATCTTTTTATCTTTCCAATGAATATTTATAATCTAAAATCCAACTTATATAACTCTATGTAACAATTGTTTTGCTAAAAGATATATGTTTGTGTCATTTTTGTATTCATTTTAACTTAATTAAAATAAAGTGTCATTATCACTTACAAGTGGATCCATGGGGTCCCAAAATTGACACAAAGATGCCCATGGTCGACCATGTATCAACCAATAGGGTTAAGACACGTTTTAGGGTAATTTTGTATTATTATAATATTATTTTTTTAACCCTTATTTACCGGATTTACCCTTTAACCATGGTAAATAAAATATTTACCGCAGTAATTATTCAAAATGTCTACAAATAAAAGTTATCTATTTACATAATTTGGACATCCTGATTCCAAATATGGAATCCATTTTCCTAAATTCAAAACACAGAAGTGGCAGAAATTAATTTAAAATTAATTCCCGCTGTTAAAACAAAAAGCGTGTTTTTAAGAGATAATAACTATCAAAAGATTGACACTTGTTTATGTTCTGTTTAATTGTAAAATTATGTCCAATGACCAAAATTATATTAAATAGTAAAAATATATTCTAAATATACTTTAAAACCACTCAAATTCATAATTTATCACTATTAATTATTTTGATTAAAAAAGTTGTTTTTAATTAAAATTTAGTAATTTTCACTATTCATCAAAATATGAAAGTTATCCGAAAAGTACCAAAATTTCACCTTAGGCTAAATTTGATATTCCGAATCCAAAAATGAAGTCCATTTTAAAATATAAAATATATATAACTTCAAAAAGTAGGTATTACTATTCATAACAGCTAGTTTGATTGGTTACGGTGTGTTAGAACTCGAAGTTGCGTACAACACACGCTACTGTTTTATTCAAAGGAAAGCGTACCGTGGAAGATTGGGATGTTTCATTTTAAATTTTTTTTTGATGTCCCCATTTAGTCAATATGTTTAAAATATTGTATTTAAAAAGGGTTCACTATTAAAAGTTGATAAAAGTGCAATACTGAAAATGAATTTGTTCTTGCATTATGACTAAGAAACTCATAATATGGATTCTAAAATTATAAGAATTATATAAAGTTTAAAATTTAGATAATACTATTCATAACCTCTTTTGAATGGCTTTTTTTTTTGTAAGTCATAGTGTGATTGAACTCGGTGTTGCGTGTAGTGCAAGTTATTGAATTATTTTGAAGAAATAACACACTATGAAATCTTGGGGTGTTACATTCTCCCCTCCTTCAATAAATTGCGTCCTCGCAATTTTAAATTGTTCTTTGAAAATAAAAGGTTGAAAATAGAAAATATATTTGTGGGAAAACCCACATCGGAAATTGGGTTACTAAAATTTAGTCTTAATATGAGGAAAAGAGAAATTAAAGGGTCACCACCAAATTATGATCTCGATTAGGAGAACATTGGTGGCATTTAGAGACATATAATTGGAAGAAAAACGTAAATATTTATAGGTAGTGATTGAGATCATCAATCACAAACAAGTGTATAATTGAGGTCCTTAAATTCATCAATCTATGATGATTTGAAATACCATCGGTTCAACAAAACATAGGGTATTAGGATAACACATTTTTGACGTTTCAAAATATCTTAGTTGAAATCCCACATCGAAAAATGAATTAATGAGGCCTCTATTTAAAATAAAGAGTGGAAAGTATGAAGATTACCGAAAATAACACATACTAGGGTTCCATGTAGGAAAATATGGATATGGAAGAGAAATCTAACCATCAATTATCTGATGGAGAGTGGTAGAGAACATGGCTATGAAAAGGCCAACAATCCCAAAGCCATAAATTAGTGATGATTTAAGGTACCATCTAGGACAACATTTTTGTTCTAAGTTTCTTTTCTTAATATTGAGGAATTTATTTATGAGATTGTCTAAGATTATAAGGAGATATACTTACTTTATAATTAGTTTTTTATCCATTAATAAATTTCTACCACAAACTCATCTTTCACTCTAATAGAAGAAAAAAAATTCTATTTACACTATTTGTATAGGGTTCCAAAATAAAAGAATTTATAATTCATCTAAAAGATCTTTTAATAAAAACTACATTATTTAATCCAGGACATCTCGTGGGCCAGTGGTAGGTGATACACCCTTGTCGCCCTTCGGTTGCAGGTTCAAGTCTCGCAGCCTTGCCGGACGCGATGGGTTGCCGCCCGACCTCCGGGTTGTCCTTTTATGGCAATCCAAAATAATCCAAACTAGAACTATCCAAAATACTTCTATCCAAACTCACAGTCCAACATTTATAAGTAAGGTAAACATAATGTAGAACCTTTTTACCCCGTAATAGCATATGAATACCTTCATCAGTATTCTTTTAATACACTGAAACATCCTGAATTACCATATTCCTTATTGATTACATTCATGCTCCCTTATTCCATATAGAATGCTGGATATACTTCATTAATCCAAAAATGATTTAAACCCCAACAATGATGGAATATACAAATCAATAATCAGTTCCAAGGTAGTCAAGAATATCCAATATAATTTATCCAAAACAATCATGTATTATTCCAAAATCACTATTTCGGTATCAGAACTATATTATGGTTTATCATTCTCTCAACCATATATTTTCCAAATATTTATCCTGCTATTGAGTCACTTTTCTTTGTTCCACATAATCTCAAGTCCTTAATTAAATAGTACTGCAGTATAATCCTTATATACTCCATAATTATTGTAACAAGTACATTGTTGATACAACACTCAATTGACATAATCAACATAAGAACTATAACCATTCCTCTTCATCTGTGGTAGTATCATAACATGATTATTATCCAATAACATCATTTGCGGCATAGTCTGATGACTGGGACATAGGTTCGCGTAGTGTCCAAACTCCTTGCAAATGAAGCATTGTACATTTGAAACCATTTTATTACCCTTGCAGTCACGTACTTTGTGCCCTTTTCCTCCACACTTATAACAAACTCTCATTCCTTTCAGGCAAGTTCCAGGGTGTTTCTTTCCACAGTTACCACATATGAGAAAATTCTTCTTTTCCCTCTTCCCTTTATCCATCTCTCTCTCTTCTATCCTTTTCTTCTCTTGCTTCCCTTCAAAGCCATAGGACTCAGTAAACTCTTTACTTATCTTATCAACACATGATATTATTTCTTCATATGATGATAATACATGGGAGACTATTTCTCTTATAAATTCTAGCTTAAGACCATGAAAGATATGATCCTTCCTTCTCTTTGGATCATGTGCATTTCTGGAGTTCTCATTCCTTCTACTGGGCGCCATTTCTAAACAATGGCATAAACTAGATCAGTTTATGAATCAAAATACATAATCCCATACTTATAAAACACTTAACATAAATTGGACTATTTATGGATATAATCCATAATCATAAAAATATTTTCTTTGAGGAAGTATATACTCATAAACCCTTCATAATTATTTGTAAAGAAAATGAGAGTTATCCTAAGCATATCCCCCGGGAGTGTCGTAACCAAGAGTGCAGCAAGGCCCGTTGTCGTGCACCAGTTCCCGTTCGAGTCTAGCTCAAAGCGGTGTTTTCGGGTTTTACCCCTAGGTACATCTGTGCCAGAGCCGCCTCTACCTGCTCGTATCCAGACAGGGATGTATTGCTTGGAAAACTCACAAAATCTCTACAATACCAAAATTCTAGGAAGTTATTCTATACTAATCCTCAAAGTTCATCTTAGGTCTACGTGCTCTAATCAGAGTTTATCTAAATCTAGCTTCCAAGGTTTGTACTAAACTTCCTCTGATACCAACTGTAACGCCCCGACCCCAGCTACCCAGAGTCGGTGCATTACTTCGTAACATTGGCATGATCACAAGAAAGATCAAATCTCGAAAGACCGATTGGTTTAGTAGCCTTGGAAACACTAGATATAATCATAAAGTTTTACATTACATTTCAAAGTGAAAAACTAATACAACAACATAATTTTTCCACAATCCACACTATTAACCCCTCTTAAAATCCTTGCAGGTCATTCATAACTTACTTCTTCACATCCTGGGAAAAATAAAACATAGAAAAGGGGTGAGCTCAAATGCCCAGTAAGGATAACAATATAGGGGAAACTTTCATAAATAAGAATAAACATTTAAGGCAATGCATTACTAAAACAAAAGCCTTTTAAACTTTAACTTCAACATGGTATGGCAAAAGTAAAATGAAATAATTCCATTTACTTATTCACATGTATATTCTACTAATCGAATAATCACATGCAAAAAATCAATAACCACTTTCATAATGTTGGAATGCATAATGCTAAACGTTAATTTCTTTGTCTAGGCCTCATCCCAAGACCTAGGGGTTACTTCTAACCGGAACCCAACCCGGAGTGCCTCTAATAACCGGACACCAACCCGGAGTGCCTCTAATAACCGGACACCAACCCGGAGTGCCTCTAATAACCGGACACCAACCCGGAGGGCATACTTTTACCAGTCCCTAACCTGGAGGGCTTACTTTAACCAGTCCCCAACCTGGAGGGCTTACTTTTAACCAGTCCCCAACCTGGAGGGCTTACATTTACCGGTCCCCAACCCGGAACATACTTGTTTAGCACATTCATCTGAAGAAAAGTTTGAAATATAACATAAACATTCGGATTAAAACTAGCATACGAAATGTCAATAGTTTCACCATAAACTATGAATGGTATAAAATAGCACATCCACAGTCAAAAATATCACAAAACCTTCAATACAATATAGAAGTTTTGTATTATAATAAATCAACTTCAAATAAGCGTAAAATCCATTAAAGGATGTTGACATAGATGAAATCAAAACACTTTTTAGAGAAATATCTCTTTCTATTTTTGAAATCATTTAAGAGCCATATAAAATAAAACATTTTCTTGAAAATATTCTTGTAAGCTTGTAAGGAAAGATTTGACGATTTTATAATGGCGTAAAATAACCGCACCCGCCGTATAAGTTAAAAAAAACATTCTTACCTCAATTCTGTCGAAAAGGTTAAAAAGAACATTGTTTTGAAAACGACGGAAAGATTCCTTTATAAACCTCTTATAAAAAGTCAAACAAGGGTATAAATGACTTTAACCCATATTCTTGTAAATAGTAAAAAATGTTTTGAAATACATTTCGAAGAAACATGGATGTGGATGATAACGAGATCCCAGTAGATTATTACGTATAAACAACCTCGGATAAAGAAGAGATTGTGAAATAACCTTTACCTTGTACTTTTCCTTGGTTGTGGTAGGTTAACCTCCTGTATAATGGTGAAATAATTGTTATTAAATTATACAAGAATCATATACATTAATATGATATCATATATTATCTTTTAATATTGATTTGATAATAATATCTTAGTATTATCGTTGTTTCGGGTGTTAACTTACTTGTTTTCTTTCATATGTTTTGTTACGTAAGACATGTTTGTAAAGGATAGGTTGTATATTATTCATATCCAGAATGATATCAAGTCCTTAAACATCATTTTTAAATCATAAAATGATAATTACGCTTTAATGGATACGATGGAGAATGAATCTCATCGCGTTCGTGGAGACGGTAGTCCGTACGTACGCACGAGTGACAATATCATTCTTTTGATATTAAAATAATATATAAATGGATGGTATATCATATATACAGAATCATTAACATGTTATATTTATTATTTACATGAGTTACACATCATTATTATACCTATCCAAATAATATTATATTGAATAACAATTACACCACGACGTGGAGACGGTAAGCCGTACGTACGCACGTATGGTGACATGTTATTCAAAGGGTGGATAGAATACTGAATATGATTGTACCATATTTATAATAACATCACAGTATATGTGAGATACTGGAGTTATTATTTCAGAATGGTAAGAACAAAGGAAGAAGAAGTGGAAGAAGAAATGAACTTAGAAAAGGGTGGTGAAATCATTACCTCTTCTTCGGGTTCTTCCTTTTGATTTGATCAAAAGGGCTCCATAGGTTGGCTTTCTGATCAAACTAAGGCCTCTAGGTTGTATTGAGGGATGTTGGGAGAGTATTTGGGCAGAGTTTGGCCGAACCAAAAGGCTTTGAAGGTGTGAAGAAATGAGAAGGAGGAGTGCCCTTTTATAAGAGGGGTGAGGGGCACCTTTGGAAAAGCTAGAAATATTAATTAATAATAAATTCATATTCGGTTTCTAAAGGCTCCAAAGTTGACTATTCAAAGGATGAGGTGGGGATAGGTCGAAAACAACTCATCCAATAGAATTTAGACAGGTTTGGGTACTTATATTAACCTTATCTTTAAGTATTAACTCTAAGTTAATTAGTTTCACTTTTACAATGTCTCTTTGTATTTTTATATAATATGGTTAATAAACTTACTATATACATCCAAGCGACCCCCAAGTGGTCCATTAATGATTAACCTATCCTGATATAAGTCTCTTGGCCGAACCTTAGATTTTTAGGAATTTAATATCAATTAATAATATAATATTTGTTTTAAGAACTCTTTTATGTCAATTTTGACACTATTCAATAGTTGATTTTTTTGAAACTCATAACAGATTGATTACTTAGAAAAAAGTACATTAAATCAATCCTAATATATCATATATTCCTAGAAAATTAGTTTAATTCATTAAAAGTTTCATATTATATTTTTTTGGGTATTTATAATATCAATTATTTTAATTTTTCACTATTATAGTAATTACTGCATCATCATTGTGTCATAAATAAAATACATTATTTAATGTCTAAAAATTATAAATAAAATATCATTATGTAGGAAATCTTTTTATCTTTCCAATGAATATTTATAATCTAAAATCCAACTTATATAACTCTATGTAACAATTGTTTTGCTAAACGATATATGTTTGTGTCATTTTTGTATTCATTTTAACTTAATTAAAATAAAGTGTCATTATCACTTACAAGTGGATCCATGGGGTCCCAAAATTGACACAAAGATGCCCATGGTCGACCATGTATCAACCAATAGGGTTAAGACACGTTTTAGGGTAATTTTGTATTATTATAATATTATTTTTTTAACCCTTATTTACCGGATTTACCCTTTAACCATGGTAAATAAAATATTTACCGCAGTAATTATTCAAAATGTCTAAAAATAAAAGTTACCTATTTACATAATTTGGACATCCTGATTCCAAATATGGAATCCATTTTCCTAAATTCAAAACACAGAAGTGTCAGAAATTAATTTAAAATTAATTCCCGATGTTAAAACAAAAAGCGTGTTTTTAAGAGATAATAACTATCAAAAGATTGACACTTGTTTATGTTCTTTTTAATTGTAAAATTATGTCCAATGACCAAAATTATATTAAATAGTAAAAATATATTATAAATATACTTTAAAACCACTCAAATTCATAATTTATCACTATTAATTATTTTGATTAAAAAAGTTGTTTTTAATTAAAATTTAGTAATTTTCACTATTCATCAAAATATGAAAGTTATCCGAAAAGTATCAAAATTTCACCTTAGGCTAAATTTGATATTCCGAATCCAAAAATGAAGTCCATTTTAAAATATAAAATATATATAACTTCAAAAAGTATGTATTACTATTCATAACAGCTAGTTTGATTGGTTACGGTGTGTTAGAACTCGAAGTTGCGTACAACACACGCTACTGTTTTATTCAAAGGAAAGCGTACCGTGGAAGATTGGGATGTTTCATTTTAAATTTTTTTTTGATGTCCCCATTTAGTCAATATGTTTAAAATATTGTATTTAAAAAGGGTTCACTATTAAAAGTTGATAAAAGTGCAATACTGAAAATGAATTTGTTCTTGCATTATGACTAAGAAACTCATAATATGGATTCTAAAATTATAAGAATTATATAAAGTTTAAAATTTAGATAATACTATTCATAACCTCTTTTGAATGGCTTTTTTTTTTGTAAGTCATAGTGTTATTGAACTCGGTGTTGCGTGTAGTGCAAGTTATTGAATTATTTTGAAGAAATAACACACTATGAAATCTTGGGGTGTTACACATTCTTCTAGGCCCGGACCATTGAGCATGGATTGAGACATGAGATCAGGGCATCACTGATCTCCCTCAGCATTCTGTCTCAGGCAGAGTACTGGAGAGAGCCCTTTTGATCGAGATATTTCTTGCTGAGCCTTCTTCAGCAGCGAGACTTACCGCTGGGCGGCACGTAGCAGAGTCTTTTGCAGCAGGTAGTCGACAGATGACTCATGGGTCCAGGTAGACCATACCCTCAGGCCGACGACCTCTGGACACTGGCTCAGTAGTGCGGGGCACACATCCCAGAGCCAGTCTTTCGAGAGGTAGGTAGTGCCACACATGTGGCGGGCAGGGCCACATGGCTCATGACTGCCCAACCCACCGTGCTGAGGAGCAGCACACAGTTGAGGGGCCACCTAGACAAAGGCAGAGGGTTGATCATGGCGGTCTGCAGGGAGTAGGCGGATGAGGTAGAGGATCTGGCCGAGTAGTAGGTGGTGGGAAACGCTTTGAGGCTCTTCCACCACCACCACCAGGAGGTCCACCCCGGCCACCAGGAGCTGGCGGGAAAAGACATGCATACCTCCAGGCAGCAGAGGCCTATGACCACGGCATGCCCGAGTTGATTCGAGGTACTATCTATGTCTATTCCACCCTTGTTGTAGTTATTATAGGCATAAGAGTGAGTCACTCTTTTATAGCTGCTTCCCTTGTTCGGAGCTCGGAGATTCCGACAGAGCCGTTGGCTCGATCCTTATGGCTAGAGACTCCTACAGGATTAGACTTGACAATTACGCACTGGTGCCGGCAGTGTGAGATTACACTAGGAGGCGAGAGCATCGGCTGGGATCTTCTTTTATCGGCGTCGAGGCCTTACGACGTCATCTTGGGCATGGATTGGTAATCTACCATCCATGCTTAGATCGACGGTATTAGGCGCAAGGTGTGATGTGTACGCACCGACGGGAGCAGGTTCACCTTCACTGGTGAGAATGGAGCCTTCGCAGCACAGGATGGACTTCCGCAGAGGAGAGGACATCCCATCACCCATCAGTTGGCTAGCCTCATCCTAGGAGCAGTTGACGTACGAATTCTTAGTTTTCCTGCAGTAGTGGATCAGTATGTGGACGTCTTCCCTGAAGACATTCTAGGACTACCTCCTCGCAGAGAGGTTGACTTTTATATTGACCTGAACCCCGGGACAACCCCGATATCAAATCCAAAATATCGTATGGCCCCCGTTGAGCTTCGAGAGCTTCGGGTATAGCTGGCGGACTTACAGGGCAAAGGATTCATCCGACCCAGTGTTTCACCCTGGGCTTCCCTGATATTGTTCTCCAAGAAGGCAGAAGGGAGCTTGCGACTTTGTGTCGACTATCGTCGCCTGAACCAGGTGACAGTGAGGAACAAATATCCACTACCAAGGATTTATGACCTCTTCAATCAGCTCAAGGGAGCATGGTGGTTCTCTACGATAGGCCTCAGGTCAGGCTATCATCAGCTCAGAGTTCGGGACGAAGACGTGCAGAAGACGACCTTCAGATGTCGGTATGCCACTATGAGTTCTTGGTTATGACATTCGGCATAACCAATGCTCCAGTGGTGTTCATGGGCCTCATGAACATGATCGTTCAGCCATACCTTGATCGATTTTTCGTGTTCTTCATCGATGAAATTTTTATTTACTCGACCACTGAAGAGGAGCATGCCTACCACTTGCGAGTTGTACTGGATACACTCCGAGAGCACCAACATTATGGAAATCTCTCAAAGTGTCAGTTATGGATACGCGAGGTAAACTTCATGGAGCACTTCATCTCTGGGGCGGGTGTTGCGGTGGATCCTGTGAAGATTGAGGCAGTTCTAGCTTGGGATCCACCCAGGAGTTTGATGGAGGTGCAGAGTTTCTTGGGACTAGCTAGATACTACCAGAGATTTTTGCCAGACTTCTCCAGAGTTGCGGTACCACTATCTACTTTGACGAAGAAGGGGAAACCCTATGTGTGGTCAGACAGATGTTAGCAGAGCTTCCATGAGCTGAGACATAGATTGATCAGGGCACCTATCTTAAGGTTGCCGAAGGAGGTAGTAGGGTACGTATTTTACTGCGATGCATCAGGGACTGGACTCGGATGTGTCTTGATGCAGGATCGGGCAGTGATTGCCTATGGATCATGTCAGTTGAGGCCGGATGAGTAGAACTACGCTACCCATGACCAGGAGTTAGCCGTAGTGGTCTTCGCTCTGAATACATAGCGACACTATCTGATGGGATAGCGCTTTACAGTCATTTCTGACCATAAGATTCTTTGGTACATCTTCTCTAAAAAGGACCTGAACCTGAGACAGTGACGATGGCTTGAGATCCTCCAAGACTATGACTTTGAGATAGTCTATACTCCTGGGAAGGGGAACGTGGTAGCCTATGCTCTCAGCAGAGGACGGGCATTCAACTACTTGAGGAGGCGACAGAGTAGCTAGCCGCCTTGCAGATATCCTTCGTGGATAGAGATGGAGCATCTTTCCTTCTGTATCTCACAGTCACCCCTCCACTATTGCATTGGGTCAGAGAGGCACAGCGTGAGGACACTGACTGTGAGACACGGCGTGCACAGATATCCTCCAGACAGGAACCTGATGGTTTCTCCTTTAGAGTAGAGCACGACATCCTTTTCAAAGAATGTACATTGGTACCATTTTCTTCACGGGAAGAGGTGATGAGTGAGTTTCACACTTCTCCTTTAGCGGTACATCCTAGAGTGGAGAATATGTACCAGGACCTCAGATGACAGCACTGGTGGCCAGGCATGAAGAAGGCTGTGGCAGAGTTCATTTCTCGATGCCTCACCTTCCAGTTGGTGAAGGCAGAGCACCAGGTACCAGCAAGCTTGGTACAACACTTGGAGGTCCCGGAGTAGAAGTGGGATGGGATATCTATGGACTTTGTGACTGGACTTACATGCACTTCCAGAGGTCACGACTCCATATGGGTGATTGTCAACCGAATCACCAAGTCGGCTCACTTATTAACCATCAGAGAGAAGGGCTCAGGGGAGAGCTTGGGACGTCTCTACATTCATGAGATTATACGGCTTCATGGTGTGCCATCATCTATCATCTCTGATCGAGATGCTCACTTTACTTCCCGGATTTGGAAGGGGTTACAGGAGGCGTTTGGGACGCAGCTACGTCTGAGCACCGCCTTTCACCCTCAAACGGATGGTCAGACAGAGAGGTCCATTCAGATTCTTGAGGACATGCTCCGGGCATGTGTCATCGACTTTGGTCACAGTTGGGAGGACCACCTACCCTTGGTGGAGTTCGCGTACAACAACAACTACCACTCCACCATTAGGATGACACCATACGAGGCATTGTACGACCGACCTTACAGATCTCCTTTGTGCTGGACAGACCCTGGGGAGTCAGCACTTGTGGGATCAGAGATGGTCCGGGCCATGACAGAGAAGGTCCAGGTCATCTAGGAGCGGATGAGGACAGCTCAGAGCCGACAGAAGTCTTATGCTTACAGGAGGTGGAGGCCACTAGAGTTTGAGGATGGCGACCACATCTTCTTACGTGTCTCACCTCGATGTGGTTTACGGAGAATTGGCCAAGGCGACAAGTTGTCTCCATGCTTCATCGGACCATTCCAGGTCCTCAGTAGGATTGGAAAGGTGGCTTATCTCTTGGCCATACCACCTCAGTTGCACCGGGTGCACGACATCTTCCACGTATCTCAGCTGAGGAGATACGTGCACGACCCGACGCATATCATTGACCATGGGGAGCTAGACGTTGATGATGGGGCGACTTTTGCGGAGGTCCCAGTGGAGATCGAGGATCGATAAGAGTGGGTCCTACGTGGATGGTCGATTCCTATAGTGCACATCAGATGGAAACACGGGAACCTCCAGGAGAGCACTTGGGAGCGGGAGTCTCAGATGCGTGCTCAGTACCAGAATTTGTTTCCCTAGTTTATGATGTATCTATATGGGGACATAAAGCCCTGAGGTGGGAGTGATGAAAGACCCATAAAATTCAAGGAAATTTTTCTTTTTTTTATTAATTTTCTTTGGAATTTTACAAGAATGCAGTTTCTGACGGCACCTGATTCAGAGGCCCGCTATGCCCGGAATCATTTTTTGAAGTTTTGCTCGGGTACGTTCAGTGAACGAACGAGCAGGTTTTTTCTAAATATTAAACTCGTGCTCAGAATCGAATTCTGAGGGCACCGATGGAATCGCAGCACCGGTATTTTCTTAGAAACACCTTTTCTGGTGTTGCGTTTTCTCGGGTGTGGTTGTTAATTTTTGGGGTTAAGTTAAGAAATAAAATAAAGTGGTGCCACAACTTTATTTTTATTTCACTTAAAGCCACTTAAATCCACTAAAATACACTTAAGCTAAGTTGAAGCGGATAGGGTGGAACCCAAAATATCCTACCCTCTTGGTAGGATATTTGTGAGGTGGGGCCCGCACGATCCTCTCCATTTCTTTTCCTCTAAGTAACGCACCCGCGAAAACTCATCTTTAATGAAAGTCAACTGGTGCGTTTTCTAAATTCTTAATGCCCCTATTAATTGGACAGTTAAGACATTACCATTAATTCACCGAATTAATGGTTCGTTTCATAACTTTTTTTTCAAATCGTTAGCATGGAATAAAATAAGACCAACACATGTTTTTCTTGTGGGTGGCTTGTTGAGGGGATTGACAGAAACTCTAAGATCTTTATCCTCTCTCGCGAAGAACGTGAAGAACGTCGGCCTCCGACGAAAGGCGACGAAGAACACCGAACCCTCAGAGATCAATGACGTGACGCCATGTACCGCGACGCCGACAATTCTCTTCCCGCGACATTCTTCTGCGACAATCCTTCCCCGCGACAATCTTCGATCTACACCGTCTGAGGTTGGGGATTATGGATATTTTAAATTTACTTTTTGGATTTTATCCTCAACATGGATATAATTCGTGAAATTAAATCTGTGTGTTTTCTTTAACCCTCAGAGATCATCGACGCGATGCAGTGTACCGCGACAATTCGACGCCCCTTCCGCGACGCGAAGATCATCTTCTTCCACGATGGTCAATCCCGCGAGAAAATCACGTCTGAAGACAACGATGAGGTAGGGGTTTATTCTTTTTAAATCTTTGTGATTTGTACCGCGGCGTTGATTAAATATTTGTTGTGAGACTTTTAAAACCGCTAACAAAGTGGGTGCGGACTAACGAACAAGTCCGAACCCACCACCCCTTTCGTTCTTGATGTGCGAAATGGCGGACGTCGACAAAGAAGGCAGCACGGGCGACGCGGGGTCCTCGCAGTGAAGAAAGGACCTCAGGAAGACTTTTGGCAAAGACGGCGTAATGTTCCGACCACTGGAACTCGTCCGGTGGTCCGCGGAGCAAACCGCCGGTGGTAGGCTGCGGCGCCGAGAGTGCCGCCATGGAGACCCGCCACGGCTTCAGCCGCGGCGGTGGACCGGCCATCCCGCGGCTGCGCGTGATCGGCGGAGGAGCACGAGACGTGGCTGGCTGCCGTGTCCGCTGGCAACGGTGGCCGCACGCGGGGTTGTGGCTTCCTCACGCGGGGGCACCGTGCCACATGTACGCAACTCAGCCGTAACAGCCGAGCCGACCCGCTAGCCAACCGGCCAGCCGGGTCGGACCGGGACCCGGGTTGGGTCGACCCGGGGGGTTGGGCCGGGTCAGTCCGGGCCCAGACCCCACGTTTTCGGACCTTTTCGGTCTTTTGCCCATCTCTTGAGCTACGGGCCTCCGATCGACACTCCGTCAGTGGCGATGCGATCCTTGGATCGAGACTGTAATTTCGGTATATCGCACTCACGTTTTTGGAGTACTTTTTGTTTGGCCGGGTTGATTCCTACATGAAACCAACTGGGCCCTTGGAGCGGAAACACTCATATCTTGAGCTACGGATGTCTGATTGACGTGTCGTCAACTTTGTTGGATTCCTCTAAGTGAGACATATATTTTTTCTAACTCCGAAAAAGGTTTGGACATAGGTGGGGTATGGTTAGGTTGGTTTTATTTAAAAACCTACCGGGCCCCTAAAACAAAAAAGCCAATAACTCTCAGACCCTGCGTCCGATTGACGCGCCATCTGCGACGTTGAGTTACTATTGTTGATACAGATCATTTGGAAACATAAAAACTGAATATTTGTCAGTTAATGTATCAGCCTCTCGGCTCGTGGATCGGACCCTCCCGAATGAGCTTGCTCTGTGCGGGAACCCTAGTACTGGCTGCGACTGCGACGACGATGACTGTGCAGTGATCCTAAGTGGATTTGAAAGCGATGAATACAGCACTCATCGATCCTACGTGGTTCAGTGCTACAGATCTAATGTGGGTCCGATCATGTGTGGGTCAGTGTTCAGCGGTCCTGTGTGGGCCAACGCCTACAGATCTAGTGTGGGTCTGATCCTGTGTGGGTCATTGTGGGGGTTAGTTACATATCGATCCTTTGTGGGTCAGATCCTTTGTGGGTCATTGCGGGGGATAGTTACCTATCGATCCTCTGTGGGTCAGATCCTTTTTGGGTCATTGCGGGGGTTAGTTAACCATCAATCCTTTGTGGGTCAGATCCTTTGTGGTTCATTGAGGGGGTTAGTTACCTATCGATCCTTTGTGGGTCAGATCATTTGTGGGTCATTGCGGGGGTTAGTTACCTATCGATCCTTTGTGGGTCAGATTATTTGTGGGTCATTGTGGGGGTTAGTACCTATCTATCCTTTGTGGGTCCGACGACTTAGATGAATCAGTGGCTATATCTGATCATCTCTATCATCATTCGAAGAAGTATTCCAGTGTGAGATGAATCCTGTTTTTCATTCCTTTGTGGGTTGTGTTGTGCTATCTTGTGTGGATTTAGTTTATGCTTTCCTATGTGTACTGGGTTGTACTTGGGCTCGGATGTTGGAGGCAAATGAATATTGATGACTTAGGTATATGTATGGGAATATACCTAAGCAGTGTCGAATGATACTTCATGATTGTATCTTTCCTTTGTGGTTTATCCTTTGTGGATTCTGGAAGACCTTTAGGGGTCTGAGGGTCCCTACTGAGTAGATTATATCACCCCTGCACGGGATATGCCCACACTACATTGTGTTGGTTACAGACGATAGACATCACTGATCATGGTTGAGGCTTGCGGAGCAGGACAATACCTGGAGGTGGACCACAGGGCGGGACGTACTCGGAGCGATCGGCTAGACCCGAGGAGTATTGGAGGCTATATGTACCCATCCATTAGGTGGGATATCCAGTGGACAGGTCGACGTTGCGGCTTTACATTTCACTTTCTGTTTTTACTTCCAGTTGTACTTTACTTTCAGTTTGGGTTTGTATACTGGCCCACATACTTTTCCACACTTACTGTTGTACTCAGTTTTTACTTAGTGTTTACTTTTACTGCATGCCTTCTCTATGGTGTTTTTTTACTTTACAATGTTAATGCCTTCACTTTTTACCGGGATATAAGCCTTGGTTCTAGTCGCCATCCCCTGGCCTATGGAAGGAGGGCTTGGGGTAGTCACGGCACGGGCCCTGAGGACGGGTCGTGACTTGGATGTAGTTTCGTACAATGATTTTGTGTTTTTAACATATATGTTAGAAGATTCCACATGTAATCATTATTTAAAGAGTTCTATTTTTATTTCTTTACTTATTTATAATGTTCCTCATATGTTTTTTTGTGGTGATAATACCATTTTTGGTGGAATTTGTTAGGCGTTGAATTTTAATGATGCATTTTTCTTGAAATTGTGTATTATTCATGTGTAACCCTTGGGGTATCTTTTGAGGCCATTTTATAAAATATGTAATTGGTTTGTTAAATGTTTATAGGGCTTCCAATTTTGTGTTTTTATTGACTTGATGTGCTTCTGGCCTTGGAAGAGGAGTTTTGAATTTTTTATATGTGAAAAACTAAGTTAAACTTATGAAAAGTATTTTATGAAAAGTATAAATGATTTATTGAGTTACACAAAGGGATAAAAATATGATTGTGTACTATTTTGATAGGTTTATGTTTGTAAAATGGGTTTTTGAGGATTATGTGATGATTTGTGATGTAAAATTTTTTGATAACATTTTATAATTTTTTGAAACAATTTATTAAATTGTGAGAAAGGTGTGAGACATGTTTGTGGGCTGTTTATGTGTGAACATTATTTTAAAATGAATTTGAATGTAAAAAGGGTATTCTGTGATATTTTTGTGGTATTTTTGGTGTTTTTAGGATTTTTTAATGGAATTTTCATTTTCAATGTGTATTTGATAACATATGGAACATGATTGATCAAATAGAGGTAAACCCAAGTATCTAGGTGGGCGGACATGGACTAGTAGGCTAGTGATCTAGTAGTGGTCTTATCCTTATTTCACATAGAAATAGTGAAGATAAAAACTTTAACTAAATAATGATGATGTTTCGGGACCACTAGGCCATTGGGGTTTCCCTCATTTTGGCTCATGCATGAGACAAATATGCGTTATGGTGACTTTTACACTAGATATGATATACCTAGTGCCCCATAACTAGCTGGTTCCTATGGGTGTTTATTTGACTAGTGATCATTGGAAATATTCTACATAGCATCAGAATATGGTATGTTTTTTATGAAAATTTAGTTGAATTAGTGTTTTATTTAAAAATATAAATTTTTAATGTATCCCTCTTGAATTGTATTTTCATTTTATAGATGCATTTATTTGAAATTGTTACTAGCATTATGGTTTCTAAAACATGAAATATTTTTATCATAAACTATTTATCACATGAAATATTTTGGTGTGGCATCACATTAGTCTTAGGATCACACCCTACAAACTCCTTTGGTTTTAAGTATACTTTGTAATGTTTTTCATAGGAATGGGTAATGCTCTTAGAACAGGTGGTTCGGGTTACTAGTGGTCCTTCTTGATTTTGGGGTCATTGAGAAGGATTGAGGTAATTTCCCCTTTCCATGAGGTGGTTATTGGTATGTTTTTATTGGATTTATTCCCATGTTGTAGTCTTTGAGATTTTTTAGAAACCTTGTAATCCAATTATTATTTTTCTTAGTATTTGTTTGGTTAGGATTTTTCAGATTCAGTTTATCAATTATTGATGGATGTTTTTATCATAAAATCAGTTAAATTATTCCAAAAACATTATTTATCATACCCGGTCACTTTTTCCAACATTTGGGGATAGGAAACACCCTTAGAGTACTTCCATGGACTGGTTTGGATGCTATTTTTCGGTGCCTACTAGATCTGGTTCGTGACAAAATGGTATCAGAACATGTTCACACTTTTTGGGTCATGTAGTTTTGGGAAAGAGTCCGGGCATACTAGAGCTATTGTTGTAGTGAAATTTCATTCCAATTATGAGTAGTGTGCTTGGCCAGCACAACTTGTGAATGGATTCATGTCACCAGGGGATGTTGGGTTTTATCTGAGTTCTTTCGTTCTCATGGTTTTTTGATGATTGGGGGAAAGAAAATAGAGTTGGTTCAATGGTCTCAGTGAACTCAAAATTCCTAGCTAGCCATTTGGATCCAAAAAATATTGTCCTTGGTTACTGTCTCTGATAGTGAGATGATTAGAATATTGTCACAATGCATATATTCAAGACCACATCAACAATAATTTTCTATATCATTTTCTGGTGTTTCTTTATATTGGAATCTTGGAAACATGGTTTTAAAGAAAAAATGAATTTGTTTTCTGAAATGAAATTATTGTGAAATTATTTCCTAGTACATCATTAATGGGTGACTTCTCAATGGGTGGAAATTAATTTTTAAAATTGTTTTGAAATGGTAAATGGAGTGTTTACACCACTTTTGAAAGTATGATTTATATTAATATGTGTTTTTGAAATCTATTTCAAATAGAATTTTCCAAACCATTAAAAATTGTTTTAAATAGAATGAAGTGTTTTAGAATTTATGTGTGGGGTTTTAAGACATCTTTTGGTTTGGTAAGTAGTTATATTTTCATAATTTTTATGAATTATTGGAACCTTGATTTAAATAAGAACATAAGAGGCTTATTTAAATGGTTTTCAATGAAATGGGGTTTTTCATAAAACTAGAAGTGTTTTGAAATGGTCCAAAATGTTTTGAAATTAATATTTATGACTTGAAAGTGTTGTTTCATTTGAATGGTTGTTTCTTTTTTGAAAAGGTTCTTAATATTTGAATTGGGTTTTGATAGGGGGCTAGCTATTTTGAGAAAAAAATGTAAGTGCTGGTTGAATGTCTTGGTTTTAAAAGTAAAAAGCATTTTTTGTTTTAACATTTTCAATTTCCATGAGTGACCACTTGAAAGGGTTCGCATGGTAGAATGGATGTTTAATGGCATAGATAGTTGAGATCGTGTATGGATATGAGGAGGGATCCTGTTGTGACATGGAACCATGCATTCTTGAGGGACATGGGGTAAAATGGTAAATTCTATACCTTCCAAACTTATTCACATTAAACAAAATTATTTTTGAAGAAAATTTGATGTTTTGAAAACTGGTGTCTATTTTGTGTGTTATATGTTCATTTGGGATTGGTTTTTTGGGATGTTTTGAGTTCAAGAACCCATATTGTTTGAACTATGATTTGGGTTGGGGTTTCATTGGAATGTTGGGTTGAAGTGGTTGTTAGTGGTTTCATTTGAGGAGTGTTTTAGGAAGCCATTTTGGGGGTTCCCCTCATGTTTTCATATCAGGTTTTCTGGTGCATTTTGACTGAAGGACTATACTGGTTAAGTCCATCAATTTTCTTATTTTCTAAGGTGCACCCTATAATGAACTAATGTACAATTTAAGTGTGGACATGGGTGGTTCACAATTTTTAATTTCTCCATTTGATTAAAACAAAGACTCTATTATTTGGTTTAATGGTTTATTTTATCTCTCTTTTTTTTATCTAGATCCTCTCATAGTGGAAGAGTGGATGAAAAATTATTTGAAAGGAGTCATGGATTCTTGAGTTTATTGAATTGTCAATGCTGAATTTTGACACCATTGGACTATAGGTTTTTTAGAAGTGGTGAATAAAAATTCTAGTAAGGAAGGTGAAAGTGTTTTGGGGTTTTTAGTGTAGGACTACATCCTAAAGGTTCTTTAGGTATTTCAATAGTCTACTAAAATCAAGCTTTCATGTTAGCCACAAGTGTAGAAAATCTGATCATTCGAGGATGTAATGGTTTATTTCAGTAATCTCATGCTACATGGAATTATATTCAACGTTACACTAATTGTAATGTTTCTATCACATGAAAGGGTCATGTTCAATGTTGTCTTGTAGTGTAATGTCAACTTTTAATGGAAAATGTGGATGTTGTAGGACCATTCAAGGGATTCTACTTAAATGAATGTGTGTCTCTCTTATGAGAATATATGAATTCCTTGTTCTAGGAGAAGGTTCTTTTGTGTATCATTACTTATATTATTTCTTAATTAGGGTGAAAGGGGTGATGCATGTTCATCTTCTATGTTAATGTCTTGGTGAAGATACCATGAAAATATAATCAATTTTCAGGATGTGTTGTGTTCTATATGGGTTGTTGGATCATGGTGTAGTTTCTAATGGAACTTGGGGAATATTTTTTATTATGGGGTTTTAGTGCCTGACTATGGGGTAGGAGATGCATCAATCATCTGGCCACATGTTGTAAGTCCCAGAGTGAAGTTGGTGTGCAGTTAGGAAAACTAGGGGTGTATGTGATCTTGGTTTAACATCTTTCTTTTGTGTGGGATGTGGAGAAAGTTTGAGGATTCAATTTGGTGGTTTCATGCCAAGTGGTATGGTGTGGTGGAATGGGATGTGCAAACCCTATCCCTCAATGTTGTAATCGATGTCGATGTAAAAGTCCCTCCATGGTTATAAGGTGGTGGGGTGGTTTTATTTCTCAGCCCCCGGTGCTTTAACCCTTGTGGGTGGAACTCTCTGTATGGTTTTTCATGTATGAATAACCATATAGGATCCATTTGATATTTTTTGGTCAGACTCATATGAGGATGGTAATGTTTGTTGGAGTGGTGAGTTGAATAATGTCCCAATTGTTTTCGTTTTTGTTGACTAACCCCCCCTTGGAGTGGGGATTAAGTCTTATGGGGTCTTTTTTTGTTATCCTGTGCAAATTTGTTAATATAGTTGGTACTTATGGTGGGGAGACACACCATGGGTCATGTGTAGGTTATTCTTTAACTAGTATAATATTTTTATTATACCTTATGGTGGGGAGTCTATTCAGGCATCCCCTATTGGTGTCGTGGTTTTTTTAATGGAAATTATGTTTTCCCTTATGTTGTAGAGTCTGTTCGTGTATCCCTATATCAGTTACTCGGTTTTTCAATTGGTGTTGGATTGTCAGTATTTAGTTTGTTTTGGAGTTATCTAACCAAAAAAATTATCTTTGGGTAAATGTTTGGATTGGAGTGTTCCTAATGGTTTAATATAATTAAGGTTATGGTAACCTCATTTTAATTCATTTTTCATTTTAGGTAAATTACTTGACCTTTGTCAGGTAGTGGTTAAAGAGTTTTGTCTTGGGTTGTCATTCGATTAGGTTTTCCCATTTCAAGAAAGTGGTGTATGTTTTGGTTGGTGAGAGTATCTTTTTTTTCATTGATCAAATGGAGTTGTTTTGGCTTTTGGTGTTGTGTGACCCTTTCTAGGGGAGTCCATCTTGGCCTCTCCAGTAAGATCATAACCTTTTTTCCTACTATTATTGTCCTTGTATCCTTTTCATTGGGTACCACCCGTTGAATATGGAAGTAGTATTAGGTTTTGTTTTTTAATATGATGTTATTTTGGATTTTCATGGTTATAAAGCTTTATGGTGTTGAGAATTTTAACACTCGTTTTTTTAGTTTTCACTTCGTTCTGGTTCTAATTCATTTCCTCCAAAGCCGAGTGTGACCTGTTTGAAATTTTAGGTAATAATTTACTAATTTACTTGGCCGATCATTCCCTCACGAGGTTCTCCTTGAGCCCCTTGAGTTCATATTGAATTTATGCTAGGTTTCTTTTGAATTTGGAGAAAAATGGAATGTTTTTGGGTGGATGGAACTAGGTGCATGGTTTGACCACACGATTTACTAAACCTTGCAACAAAACTATGAAAAGTGTCTAGAACATTAAATTTTTTATATTATTCCAATATTTCTATTCTAGTATTAAACCAAATCTTCCGCTTTCTCCACCCATTGAACCCTACCATCCATGGGATGTATCCGAGCTTCATCATGCTCCCACGGAACTAATTTTTGAAGGGTGATTTTATGGGGAAACTTCAATATCATGAAAGTAAGTGATTTTATCGATATTTTCTTCCTTACCCTTATATTCTATCCCACTATTTATTGAATTTATAAGTTTCCAACACCTAGTGATTCACCCTTGTGGTGTGGTGGTGGTGCGGTTGAAGTTTCGCACAAGGATTTAGGGTTTTTTACATATAAGTTATTAGATTCCATGAGTAATAATTCTTTGATGAGTTATATTATCTTGATTTACATAATTATCATGTTCCTCATATGTTGCGTGTGGTGAGAAAACCATTTTTGTTGGAATTGGTTAGGCATTTAATTTTAATGTTTTTATCTTCTCAAAACTATGTGTTTTTCATGTGTTACTCTTGTGCAATCATTTGAGGTCATTTTATAACATATTGAAGTGGTTTATTAAATATGTATAATGCTATTAATATTGGTCCGGTAGGGCCTTAATGTGATTTTGGAATTTAAAGAGGGGGTTTGAATGGGTTTTATGTGAAAAACCATGTTATACCTCATGAAAGTATTTTATGAAAATATTAAACGATTTATTGAGTTACACAAAGTGTGAAAAACATGTTTGTTTAATATTTTGGTGTGTATATGTTCTTATAATTGGTTTTTGGAAGGGTAAGTGATTATTTGTGGTGTTTAATTCTTTGAGAACATTTTATAAATTGTTGATACTATTTATTAAATTGTGAGAAAAGTGAGAGATATGTTTTTGGACTGTTTTAGTGTGAGAATGATGATGAAATGAATTTCAATGTGAAAAACGGTATTATGTGACTTTTTGTGGGGTTTTTAGTATGTGTATGATTTGGAAATGGAATTTTCCTGTGAAAAGTATATTTGATAACATGTGGAACATGATTGGGCACAAAGAGGGAAACCTGGGTATCTAGGTGGGTAGATTAGGACAAGTATGCTAGAGATCCTATAGCGGTTTCATCCCTTTTTCACTCATCATGATCTATGATAAAAACAATAACTATACTATGATCCTATTTGGGGACCACTATTCCAATGGGGTTTCCCCTTTTAGTCGCTTGTGCGTGAGACAAATATGTGTTATGAATACTTTTACACCGAGATACAATGTTCCTAGGGCCCCAAAACTAGAAATTTTATTAAGGAGTTCCCATGACAAGTGCCTATTGGATTTATTGTACTTACAATTAGTATATGGTGTATTTTTCTATAAAATTTAGTAGCATGTGTGTATTATTTAAAAGTGTAGATTTTTTAATAGATTCCTCTTGAAGACTATTTTTATTTTTAGGTTTAATCTCTTGGAAATAGGTACTAGCATTCTTGTTTATAAAACATGAAACCTTTTTTGCCTTAAAATGTCAATCACCTGAAATATTTATCGGTGGTATCATATTGGTATTAGTCGAACACCATAAATACACCGTTGGGTGTTAGTTGACTTGGTAATTTTTGTCGTAGGATTGGGTAAAGCTCTAATAACAAGTGGTTCAGGTTACTAAAAGTCCTTATTGAAGTGGTTTTGTAGAGATGGCTTCAGGGTGTTACCCAATTTCTATGAGGTGGTTCTTGGGATTTTCTTTTTTGGGGGTTTCTCTTATGTTAGTCTTTCTGATTTTGTATAATCCTTGTAATCCAAAGATTAATTTTATTTAATGTTTGTTTGATTGGAAGTTTTCTAATTCACTTTTTCTATTATTGTTGTTTGTTTTGTGATTCTAAAATCAATTAAATCATTCCAAACCCTTTATTTATCATACCTGAGTACATGTGATGTCCCGTGAGGATAGGGAATGGCCTTTTAGCCTTTCCATGTAATAGGTAGAGTGTCAGTTTTGATGGAGACTAGTTATGGTTTGTGACACTATGTGTGGGTATCATAATATTTTGCATTTATGTTTTCATTGTGTTTTTAGTTTAGTATATTTTTATGGATACATGTGCATGTGTACATGTACATAGGAAAATTCCTCCCATTTTAATTATATGTAGACTATGTGCTATCCTTAATCCCCTGGCCGATTAGAGGTGGGCATAGGGTAGTCATGGCATGGGCCCCGGGGGACGGGTCATGATCGAGTGGTATCAAAGGAGGTCAGTTCTACCAAAATAACAAGGAATATATGACTTGTTTTTGGGACAATGGTGTTTTGAGTTTCTCTTTTAGATTTTAGTCTAGGAAATCACGTGTTGGGGTTGTGTCCACTGTATCTTTACACAAGGACTACAAATTCTGCATTCCAACTTCGTACATGAAAATACTAGTTGTAGGGAAAATAGATGGGATATACATCATATAGGATTGAGTGTCTTCTATTGTCCTTCTTGAGTTAGTTTCAGCTCACCCATTATACTCTATTAACTATGGCATGTCTTTGTCTATTTCAATATTCCTCCCCATAGACATACAAAATGATTTTGATGCGTGATCACAAGGATTATCATCCTAGCGATGAGGCATCGGTACATAGACCAGTAATGGAGATAGCACCCATGGGTGGTGTACATGTGATTCCACCACCCAATGAGTATCAGTTACTACCAGCATTACATGCAGAGGATGCACACCAGCTGAGTGTGATTATTTAATTCTAGAGGTATCAACTTACTAGGTTCGGGGGTGATCCAGACCCCCATGCACCTTAGTGTTGGCTCGAGGTGGTTACACGTGTCTTCAACCTAGTGAGGAACCCTCTCACCCAGATGCATGTTCTTGTTGTGATCCCTATTCAAGGCTCAAATGGGTGATTATAGAGAATTGTGATCTGAAATAATGATCATATGACTCTCTCTTTATATGAAATTTAGAGCCTCTTTATGGAAAAGTTATTTAAGGTGATGTTATGCTCAGTGCATATATAAAAGATACTTTATCTATAGAAGGGTAGCTAGACAATAGTGAATAACTTGGTGAGGTTTACAGATCCTTCTCATAACACCATGGATATGGTGTGAGACCCATCTTTCAGGGCTTGGAAAATTGAGCAGGGACTATGTTCGGAGATTAGGGCATCCATGATATCCCTTACCATCCCAACACATGCAATGGTACTGGAGAATTATTTACTAGTAGAGTGATTTCTGGTAGAGAAGACACCAAAAAAAGAACTAAAACCAGGGTGTTAGGTAGATGAATCTTTAGTAACAGAAAGAAGATAGCTGATGTAGGTATCTAAGAGGATCATATAGTTTAGGGGATTACACCAAGACATGAGTTCCATGATGTGAGAATCCATGGGTAGTGCGACTGAGACGATTGATTGGATGGGCTACTCATGCGGCGATCTGGGACATCGAGATAGAGATATTCTGACCCATCATATGACCGATCAAGAGATGGTCGAGGGAAAACTGAGGTAGAGTTAATGGTAGGAAAAATTACTATAATATTTTTATGAAATAGATTATTATGACCCCAGTTCTCCATATACGATTAGAGGTATAATTTGTGTCTTTTCCATCGTAGTTGCAGTTTTGATAGACATAGGTTCCAGTCACTATTCTTATGCCATGACCCTTATTAAAGACATAGATATTACAATGTAACCATTGAATTGATACCTACACTTAGAGAATCTTATAGGAGTATATTCGATAATCACACACTTGGGTCAATATTGTTCACTTACTCTACGAGGTTAGAGTTTTTATTAGGATCTCATGGTGGTAGCGCTGAGGCCTTACTACATCATTCTTGGAGTGGACTAGATATGCTTGGTTCATTCCTGGATTGACTATTCTAGACTCAAACTTCGGTGTTTCCATGAATATGGGATCAGGTTTTTCTTTTTCTATGAAAAGGAAAAACAAGAAATATAGGATGGACTCGTATGTAGGAAGGTGTAGCCGATCATACAGTAGTTGGATAGCATGAATCTCAGTGCAGTGGATGAGACGGGTCCTTTGTTTATAATAGTGGTGGATGATTTTGGGGATGTTGTTCTTGAGGATATTCCAAGGTTACCTTCTTATAGGGAGGTTGACTTCTACATTTATCTATACCCCGGTATCACACTAATATCTATAACTTCATATTAGATAGCTCCCTTGATTCTTTGTGGGTGCACGATATAGTAAGAGGACTTTATTAAGAAAGGATTCATCAGACATAGTGTTTCCCCATTAGATGCCCAAGTTTTATTTTCCAAGATAGCATAGGGGAGATTGAGGTTATGTGTGTACTTCTGACACAAAAACCAGGTGACCTTGAATAATAAGTATCCACTATCTAGGATTGAAGACCTATTCAATCAACTAAAGGGAGTGAGGTATTTATCTAAAATTAACCTCAGATCTAGTTATCATGTGATGTTTGTATGGGATGAGACATATGAAAAACAATATTCAGATGTGAGTATGACCACTTCAAGTAATTAGTGATTTTTCTGGCATGACAGATACCCTGATAGTGTTTATGGAACTCATGAACACGTTCTTCCAACCTTACATAGACCGGTTTGTCGTAGTCTTCATTGATGACATCTTGGGGAACTCAGCGACTGAGGAGGTGCTTGCGATAAATGCCAGGATGGCCTTGGACACACTTCGAGAGAACCAGCATTATGGGTATCATTCTATGTATCAGTTTTGTATTTAAGAGTTCCACTTTTGGGACATGTCATTTAAGAAGATGGAGTAAAAGTTAATCCAATAAAGATTAAAGTAGTTATATCATGGGATCTCCGTAAGAGTGTTACTGAGGTGTAGTGTTTCCAGTGATTTTAAGGGAACTATCAAAGGATTGTACATTACTTTCTAGATTATAATAACCCATTACATATTTGACATGTAGGGGTATCCTTTTGTGTGGATATATAAGTGCCAGTAGTGCTTTCAGGAGCTGAGGTAGAGATTGGAGAGCTCCCCCATCTTGAGATTACCGAAGGAGGGTATTGAGTACGCGATGTTATAGGATTAATCAGGTAAAAGGCATGGTTTGTTTCCTGGTTAAGGGTTAAGTGGTGATTTCCTATGGTTTACAATAGTTGATTCCACATGAGTAGAACTATGGGACCCATGATATTGAGATTACAGTGGTAGTCATCACATTGATTTGGTGGAGACACTACCTGAGGGGTGAGCGGTTTATCGTCTATGCTGACCAAAAGAGTCTAAAGTTAACTTCTCTCAAATGGATATAAACGTTATATAGAGATAATGGATAGAGTTTCTACAGGATAATGACATTGATATTGTATATATTCCTATAAAGTGGAAGGTAGTGGTGGATTCCCTTAGCCGGAGATATAGATTTCAGTTTCTTAGTGGGGTATCAGAGAGTTTTTCCCCTTTAGAGATATCCTTTGTGGATGGATATGAACCATATTTATTCCCGTTGATGTTTGTCACCCCACCACTCTTACAGTGTGTTAGGGAGGCATAGATCAGAGACATTGTTTGTGAGATTTCACATTCTCAGATATCCACAGGGCATACCCATGATGGATATTTGGAATATGGGGAGCTCATCATTGACTTCATAGGGTGCACAGTTGTATCGGTGATGATGTAGGAGGAGGTCATGAGGGATTTACATACTTACCCTTTTGTAGTATATCAAAGAGTGTAAACGATGTATTAGGTCCTCTGACGTCAGTTCTAGTGGCTTCTTATAACGAAAGAGGTGGGAGAGATTATTTCTCGATGCCTCACTTGCTAGCAAGTGAAGGCTGAGTAGCCGGTTCTAGCGAGCTTGAACCAACCACTTAAGGTGAAAGAGTGGATGTGGGATGGGATGTTGATTGTCTTTGTGAAGGGATTACCACTCACATCTAGGGGGCATGATACTACCGGGGTGATCATTTACCGAATCACCAAGATGGACCACTTTCTACCAATCTGTGGGTAGAGCTTAGTAAATATCTTGGAAAATATCTACGTGCAAGGGATAATTCGACTCCATGAAGACCCGTCAATGATATTCTTAGATCATGATTCTCATAATACATTTCGGTAGTGGAAGGGATTTCAAAAGGCATTTGAGACTCGGCTATTTTTGAGCACAACGTTTCAACCCTATATGGATGGCCAGATAGAGAGGACCATCTAGCATCTTGCGAACTTGCTACTGACTAGCATCCAAGACTTTGGCCACAATTGGGAGGATCACCTACCACTGGTTGATTTTTCATACAATAAAAACTATCACTCCATCATTGATATGGCACCATTTGAGGCCTTTTTTGGGAACCATGTCGGTAAATACTATACTGGACAGTCCTAGGGGAGTCATCACTCATGTGTCTAGAGTTGGTACGAGCTATCATCATGAATGTGTAGATTATCCAAGAGACGATATGGATTGAAAATAGTTGATATATGTCATATTATAATAGGATATGGAGGCCTCTAGAGTTATAAGAGGGAGAACATGTGTTCCTAAGTGTCTGACATCAATGGGGAGTATAGAAATTTGGCAGGGTCGAAAATTAATCTTCCAGATACATCATCCCTTTTCAAATTTTCAAGAGAGATAGAGAGCTTGCGTAACACCTATCTATACCCATGTAGTTTCACTGGGTGCATGATGTCTTTGGTGTGTCGAAAATAAGGCAGTACAAGCATGATTCATCAAACATATTCTGAGATAATATTATTCACTTAATCATTAAATCATTTCCCATTCACTTGTATATATAATCAATTAAGTATATGCCTTCCAAATATACTTATTATTAATCTATAAAATCATTTAACAAAATGTAATAAGTCATAATAACTATGTACTTTATGTAGGAAAGTGGTAGGTGATACTGCCTTGTCGTAGTTTGGTTGTGTGTTCAATTTTCATAGACTTGTCTGATATGATGGGTTGTTAGAAGCTCTGTGGGTTTTCCTTTTTCAAAAACTATATTATTTATATAACATTACCAAAATAAGATAAAATCCTCAAAAAACATATAATTTTTTAACATCAAAGGTTATTCTATACCATTCAGTTTTCATCCCAAAAGTAATATCCCATAATTACTTTAAAATGAAGGATCTTATAAACCCAACAAGTTCTTTATAATTATGTCCACAAAAGAATAGATAATTCTTCCTCAAAAAAATCACATAGAAAATATATGGATTATACAGACTAAAATATTCTTCCAAAGTAACCCCACTATCAACAGATCATTAATATTTTTAAACATTTTATAATCCTACAATCTTCCATAACTCTTTCATTCCTAAATTGTAGACACATTAATCATCCAAAATTATTCATGATACCTTAAACATGATTTAAAAACATATTAATTAATACTTATTTCCTAAAAAAAGATCATGAATCATGTACTAATATTAATGTTTGTCAAAACATGAGCAAAAAAATAATTAATACATTTTATAAGCCATTTTGAGTTTCCCTATCTTCAATTAGAATGGAATTAAGTATGGATAAAAATATATTGGTATGGCACTAATAATCCCATTACCAAACCTTATTCATAAGATATTGATTTTCACAATGACCATCCTCCCCACATTTAAAACATTCAATTGATAACATGGAAAGAACTTATTTCCCTTTCCTAGAGTAAAATGAAATCTTCTTTCTTCCATTGATGTTTGTTCCTTTATGACCTTAATTACCACATTAATAACATCTTCCCATCCCTATAAAACATTTTACTAGTTTTTCATTTCTACGTCCATGACTCATATATCATTGAATATACTTACCTTTTTTATTATTACATGATATTCAACATAGATCTTTTTCTATCATATATGATGCGTTATAAAAATCACCAAGGTTCAAGTGGTTAATAACTACTCTAGATAGTTGGTTTAGAATAACCATAATATTTCACATTGTAGCTCCCATTACATTTGGTTTCTAATTTAGAGAACAACTACATTTTCCTTCACATCCCTTGTTACTTTGGTTCTTTCTGTTTCCATCCATTTACTAAAAACAAAAACCATAGTGTGATTTTATCAATAATATTACTACCTTATGGGGAGGATAAACACTAAGATATAATTATTAATTTTATCTCAAACTAATTCAGTTTATCTAAAATAATAATGAATCTTACTAATATGCTAACCATTATTTATATAAAACTTGTAACTTATTATTAAATAACACCCGAACCTCCAAAGTCATATAAACCACCCTTTGATACCAACTATAAGGCCCCCAAATTCATCATTAAATAATCTTGATTTAAAACCATAACTAACATTTAGGATGTTTTAATGTTTAGAGTTTTAGATAATTAGGCCATAAACATTACATAACAAACTCAAATATTACAAAGTAGACACCTCTAATCAAAATCCATTTTATCGCAAAATGAAAATTATTAAAATAAACAATTATTTGTTTTCCTTGATAAAATTATTTATAACATTAATCGTGACTTATTCCATTCTTTTACCTATCCATATACCCTATAAAAATGACAACTCTTCTTCATTTGATCACATTTGAAGAACACCTTAACACCATAAGAAGGGTGTTATATCCAAAATTAGTCCGCAATAAAGGTAGATGAATTCAAGGAAGTGTTCTGGGAGGATATTCTCTGAAACAAATTGTTTTTGAAGTTTGAGTATTAGAGATGAGTGGGTACCTTTTATAGGTGAGGGGAGGGGAACCCTTGGAAACTCGTAAAATATTAAATTAATTTAATATAATTGTTTAATATAAATGACTCAAAATTTATTTATTTTGAAGATAATATGACGATAGTTCTAAATAATATCATTGAATAATTTTAATACATGTATTGAGTATATTCTAAACATTATCTTTTTAGTTTACCATTAATATTTCTCATTTAATTTTAATTATATTAACCAAATTTTAAATTTTTACAGGCTATAAATTATACAAATATGGGGTATTCCCCATAATTATATTGTTTATTAAATTTTTGAACTATTTTTATGTTCTTTTTAATTTTAATAGATTTTCAGTATTTTTAAATAATTTATTAAATTATTAATTTTATAAAATATGAATTATCAGAATTTCACGCTATTCATTTTATTAACTTAAATAAAATAAAATGATTGATATATATTCATAAAAAACCATTTAATAGATTTATGACATGTCATATTCCCCTATAAAATTCATGGATGGAATAAAATATTTCAAATTGAAATTACTTTAATTAGTATCATTTATTTAACTCTTCATTTAATAAATATATTATTTCATCATCATTGTGTCATAACTAAATTAAATTTCATCTTTCATAAAAATTATAAATATATAACCATGATGTAGGTAATATTTTCATATTACTAATGAATTTTTATTGAAGAGGATATCACTTATATAACACCATCTTTAAAAAGTTTAGTACTAAGAGACACGTTTATAATATTTTTATTTTTACTTAAAATAAAATGTTATTAATGTGATAATCACACCCAATTGGCTTACAAAGACTAATATTTCAAAACAATTATTCTCTTGGTAGAAAGCAACTCATCCAATAATATTATTACAAGTGTTTGGGTAGTTTTATATTATTATAATATTATTTTTTCCCTTATTTACTTGATTTAACCCTTAACTATGGTAAATAAAATACTAAAGTTACTATTTCTCAAAAATTATCTTGATCCTATTGGAAAAAAGTATTCAAAATTATTAAAAACATATATTTTAGTTTTTGAAATTTAAATTAATAGAATTAGAAAGTTGAAATTTAAAATTAACCCCCTTGTGAGAATGAGAAAACATGTTTTTTTAAGTGAAACATTCATAAGTTTACATCGTTTTTCTAGTAAACATCAACATTAAATTGATTCCAATGAACTAAGTTAGATTAAATGAAAAAAATATAATTACACATTAAACCCAATTATTTTTACAATATAAATATAAAATTATTTGATTAAAAATCACTTTTGACATAAAATGAAGTGTTTTCATTATTCATAAAAAAATGAATTTTTTCATAAAAATGCCCAAATTAAACCAAATTGTATTCTGCTGTCCCACTTCTAAAAAAGAAATTTACTTTTTCTAATAAAAAAATAAAGGGTTAGAAATCATATTTAAAATATGGTTGCCATTAAAATGTGGTAAATCTGAAATTTTAGAAAAACACTCATTTTTTCTGTAAAATTTTATTTGTTCTTATATAATGCTTAAAATATATATAGAATGAATTTTAAACATTATCTTGAATTTATATTTTATTAATATAATAAATAAATTAATTTATTGTTTTATAAATACAATTATTCTCAATTAAATAGTTTATCATAAAAATTCTTCGTTTATATTCAGTTTTTTTATTTACATTTCTAATTGATTTTCTAACCATTGAATCATGATATAAACATGTTTAAGACCTATTTTAATATTTTAGTTAATATTTTTCATTACCACCATTCTAATGGATATTACATAACTAAACATAGAATAATAATATTAATAATGTATTTCCTTTCGGTATAACTCAGTTTTGTGTGAAATGTACGAATTTAGGGAAACCTATTATTGTGTGTCAAGTATGTTATCCGATATAACAACCCTTTTAATGTAAAATCACAACATAATTACCCAATATTAATAAATAGGAAAAAAAATATATTGTATAACTACCAGATATTTTTCATTTATACATAAATTATACTTTGAAAATCAATCATTAAATATCATTTTAAAAAATGATTCATTCTTACGATCATGGAGACAGTAGGCTGAATGTATGCATGAGTAATGTTCCCATTTTTTGTTGGTCATTTTGGAAATAAGATAAGTAACAAATTATCAATAGAGATGGTAATAATACCATAAATACCGTGTTATTGAATCTTATATATATAATTCTTGTGATGTAAAAGGAATCACATCTTGTTGAGGAGGCGGTAGTGCACACGTCTATGAACAACATTATGACTTTTTAAGTGTGTGAAAGGGTAATAAATAAATATATATATATATATTATATTATATTTATAGAACATTAATTAGGTCATGAATAAATCACAATGTATTTTATTTCACATATTAATAATAAAATGATCATTTATATGTTCCATGTATATTGTGAATGAAGCACATTGTTTTGAGGGGGAGATATTCCACAATTCCCCAAACGATGTTCTTATACTAACATAAAATGGATTTTATTAATGGTATAAGTAATAAAATGATTAAAAAGTTATATAAAAATAAAAAGTATCCCATATATAATATATAAATAGAGTTTCCATCAAAATGGTCACCATTATATGTGGTTATGGAATAATGAACCATCATCATTTTTGTGGCATCAATTTGTCTTTGATAGAAATAGTATGTTAGTTATCCATTAGATGGATATGTGTAAAATTTTAGGTTGAATCAACTACTTAAAAAATCCAATTATATTCATGATATAGGTGTTGTAATAAAATAATAGATAAAGAGGTTTTGTGGGGTGGATAATAGAAATAAAAATTAAAGGCTTAAGGAATGATGTTACCTCCTAATTAGGTAACTTTTTTTCATTTATACCAAAAGGATTCATTAAAAGGATTTATTCTCAATGTTAGGGTTAAAATAAAAATGTATGTATTTTGATAAGATATATGGGAAGATCTTTGTTGAACCAATGTTGTGTTAGAGTTGTAGGGAATGGGAAGAGGATATGACCTTTTATAAGGGATGAAATTGACTAACATGGTATTATTAAAAAGATGTTAGGTGTAAAAATGTTTTTACCATAAAAAATTCATTAAAAACTAATAATAAATAAACATTTAATGTTAATGGAATACTTTTGTCCATAAAATGGGTATTGAATAAGTGGCTAGGCCATTTGGGCCCTTAATGTAATGGGTTATTCCTTTATTAAGCTTTATTTTACCTTAATAATTGAAATTAATTTTAATTACTTTCACTAATATTTTTTGGAAAAATAAATTTGGAAATATTAGAAATTATATATTTTCTTATTATAAATATGGAATCAAATTTTACAAATTACAATCATATTAGTGATAAAAATTAAGTTAATATTCATCCCGCAGGCAGGACGACCGTGCCGGTTTTTACATAAAAATGTATGAGAGTTTACTATGTCTTTATAAAAGATTTAAAAGTGAAAATAATGAAAATTTAATAAATAGAATTAATGGATAAAAATTTTACATAAAAAAACTTTTAATCCAATTATAATTACAACATAATCTTATAAAAAATTAGATGAAAATGTAGTTTTGAACTAAAATTTTGTATTTTTCTGTATTCCTTAAAAATGAAATGTTTCATAAAAATATTAAAAACTCACCTTAACATTATTAACATGGTTCTATTTTAATTATTAAGTTTTTATTGAAATATTATATCAATTAATTTTCCAAAAATAGTTTTTATAATTGGTTATTAAATAAAATACCGTAAAATTAAGATTACAAAAATATAGGTTTTTTTTGTAAAATATAGTTTGTTGTTATATTATGTATATTAAACCTATTTTATGAATATAAAAAATATTTTATTGAATTTATATAATATATATTTCATTAAAATCATACAGTAATTGTAATTAATTATGTTTATTATGATAAAACACCTTTGGAAGAATAAAAATAAATAAAATTCTGTTTATATCCAATTAGTTATTACTTTCATTTTCGCATAAATTGGAAACCTATGAATTATTATTATATTTATATAATCAATAAATTTTTATAAGTTATTTAATACTATTCATATTTTCTAGTTTATTTCTTATTATATCAAATAATGATATTTTAATAATATAATTTTGTTCAATAAAACACAGTATTGTGTGTGATGCAAGTCATCGAAGAATGTCACTCTTCATGTAACACACACTAACTCTGTGTGTCATGCTTCAAAATATATATAATATATTTTAAATACTAAATATGTTACATTGTATCCAGATATTATATTACCTTATGAACTTGTTGTCGCATTTCATACACACTATCAAATACAAGGTTCTTACATTGGATTTTTAGGCTGTCAGATTCCCCCCCCAACTTATTAAAATTTCATCGTCAATATTTCAAACACAATAATGCTGATATATTTTTTGATACTTTTGATGTTTTAAATCCCCCATCATGATAAGGTTTCACAAGTCATCTTCTAGGAATGATAGAATGAAAAGTACAAAGGTCACATGGACTTCCATGTAACATGGTCTTTAAGAAAGAACACATTAGTGGAAATTATAGATATATACATAGATGAAAAGAATAATAATATATATGGACTGAATGACGTCATCAATCAAAAACATGTGAATGATCAATAAAATGTTGAGTTCTTCAAATCCATAAATATTTGATATTTTAAGAGACCATCAGTTCAATAAAATTTAATGTATTATGACAACATTTTATTTCTGTGTAATATTCCTAAAGTTGGGTAATTATTTTGCAACCACATAATATAAGAAAATATTATTACATGATAACATTAAATTTCATATGACCAATATTGACATTTTGTTATGAATCAAAAAATTTCTAATTAATTATTTTATTACAATAAATTATTTCATAATAATGAAATATTATTATTAATGAGGCACTAAAATAATATTTTAAATGATTTCAAGGCCTATAAAGAGTGGGAAATGTATTACTATTACTATTTAACTTTCATCCCAACCCAATATGGTCAATATTTAATTCTCTAATCCAAAAATAGATACTATTAGTTCATCATTAACATTTATTCATCGGATTTTTAAATAAAAACAATTAAAAAAACCAAAAAATTACAGATGTCAGTGGTTGGTGTTAAACCCAAATAGTCACTCATTTATAGGTTTATGACCCACAACATTGCTTTAATTGATAGGTTGTCACACAACATATAAGTCATCCACAACTATATGATTATCACTGTAGGTCATTCTTAATAAAATTATTCATGTCCTGAAAAAAATGAAAGATAATAAAGGTGTGATCTCAAATACTCATTAATGCTAAACAATATAGAAGAATATATCATAAACATAAACATTATGCTAGGTGAATAACTAAAAAATAGTCCTTTAACAATAAAATTGACCACATTATGGAATGAATAAAAGATGAATAAATAATTCCATAATAAAACAAAATAATATGTATTCTACTAGTAAAATAACCACATAAACTATCAAAATAATTTTCATAGTGAGGGAATAAAAAATGCAGGGCAATGTTATCATACCTTCAATGCATCGTACCAAGACCACAAATATCTATTTTGTCAGGGCCTTGTGCCAAGAACATAGTTTCTCTCATGAGACCCACTGATGCAATGAGGGGCTATAGTGAGCCCCACCCAAAACATACTATGTCCAATGAATTCCTCATATTAGCAGGGATAAACATAAACAACATATACATTCATATTGAGAATAATTTATGAAATGTAAATAACACTCCCCAAACATTAGCTATAAAACACTAAACTTTCTGAGTAAATTGTTGAAGGGTTTTAAGATATAATATTCGAAGTAAAAATAATCATAAACAATTCAATTATACATTTGGAATGATATCATAAAATATTAATCAAAATAATACATAAGAAAAAACAAGGGTGTTGAAATAGATGAAGATACTCTTACAAAATCATCAGGTAATTCTTGTGATAAATGTTATTTTACTTTAAAAAGAAGATTTATTTTTCAAAAAAAATCATTTTAAAAAACCAGTAGTTTAGTAATAGAGTATTTTAATAATAAAATATTTTATTCTATAAACATAATTTTTTTCCCAAAAATAGATTATATGGTTCCTTTGAAAATATGTAAGAATTTGAGAAATTCCCTTGAATTTGGCTCATATTTCGAGAAGAATTATTGATTGTTCCTTTTAAAACATATAAATAATAATAAAAGAAAGTAGTATTATGGTTGGTAAATATATATATAATATTATCACAATATATATTACGACTATAAATGAATAAATAAGAATAGTTATAGAATATGTATAACCCTAATGAAAATGGAGGTTTGGGAAGAAAACCCTTACCTTAAGTATGTTCGTGTTCCTCACTTGATCTTAATGGCCGGAATAATAAAATTTAGGTTCATTAATTAATTGTCAAAAAACATCCACTACATGTAATTGATTTATTATAACTTTATTAGGTTCATTCAAGGCATTTTGATTATTTAAGAGATCCATTTTTATGATTTGACATTGTTTTCTTGTGTGGTTTTCATGATCGGTTTACATATATTCATGTATGGATGAACATGTAGAATGAAAATGGTTGTACAGAATATAAGTTGTAAATTGTTAGTAATACAATAGAAGATTAAATGGTTATAAAATTATTTTTGTTATTGGGAGTTAATATGAACCAGTATATAAAATTTTAATGACAATTGTTTGGGTTAATTAGTGGTTTTTGTTTACAATGAACTCATTTGGATTTATATATTATATTCATGTGTAAAAAAGATCCTAGAACCTTAAATAAGTTGTAATACATATATTATAGTTTGGTGAAACCATAAAAATGTTTGATGACCATAATTGAAGATGTTAATAGAAATTGAAAACACATCCCCCTTGAATGATATAAATTAACACCTCTTGAATGGTATTTTTATTTATATTATAAAATAAGGGGAAATGAGAGATGAAGAAGAATAATAACAAAATAATAACAACATTAAAATTCATGTTGGGTACTAGATTCTTCATTTCATTTTTATGAATGGAGGTGAGGAATGAAAAATAAAAGATATGAACTTAAAATAATAGAAATGAAAAGAGAAATTTATCTATTGAAGTAATCATCCATGAAAGCATCTCTAGGGAAGAGTTTTTGGTCTTTTTATGAAACCAAAAGATGCTAAATGTGTAGGTGGATCCTAGTAGGATATTTGAGATTAATTTAGAAAACGAAAAAGGCTTTTGAGGACTAAAGAGAAGGGGGATTGAGGAGGGGTTTTATAGTGGAGGATAGGGGTGATTTTTGAATATCTTATTTATTATTTTATTATTTCCTTCAAGACAACCAATATTTTTTGATTCATGTGACCCATAATAGTAATAAGTACATGTGTGTTCAAAAAAAGTGTGCTTACATCAGCCATGATGTTATTAATAGTGAACTTAATTGATAACGTATATGTTTGGTAAATAACAACATTTTACTATTCATAAAAAATTTTAATATTTCACAAAAATCACAAAGAATCACCCTAACTATTTATCATACTATATAATTCATTAAATAAATATATTTTTTTAAATTATGTTTTTAAATATTATTAATTTAAATTTTTAATAAAATTATAATTTATTCGAAAAATAATAATTTTAAAACTATAATTCATTATATACCACCTTAAAAAATAAATAAAGATCTCATTTTCTTATAACATTAATACAATAAAATAATAATTTATTTACTATTCTTAAGGTTCATATTACTGTTAATACATGTATTTTACTATTCAAAAAAATTATGTGACTTATCAGACATTAAATATCTTTTTGAACACAACTGTGTCTCTCAGTTTTTTGAAATTAATACCACATATGTGAACACTTTATTTTAGCATGAGGGGATATAACCAATTAATGTTTTGTAGAGACTCATGGTTTCCTGCATTAAATATTATTTTTATTTTTAAAATCATGGGGTGTTACATTATCTCCTTCGTCTAAAAATATCATCGTAAAAATTACCAAAATGATAACTCAAAATTAGATTTGGTTAGTTCTTCATCAAAAGTTACTCAGGCTCTCATGTTTCCTCATTAATTTTATTATTTTTTCTAAGTATCTTTACCAGTTGAGTCAAATAATTCCTCAAAACTTTTTTTTGTGACCTAAATCTGGATTGACATTTCACAATAAGATAGGTTAGGTTCCAATTATATTCCTCAAAAAGGGAATATATGTGTTGGGTCTGGTTTGTACTTTCGTAACAATGATACATAGAACACATTGTGTACTTTAGACATGAAAGGTGGCATATCCATATGATATGCAATATCTCCAATTCTTTCTATAGTTTCAAAAGGGCATATGTACCTAGGGCTAAGTTTCCCTTTATTCCAAAATCGTATAACACCCTTCCACTGAGATACTTATAAGGAAACATGATCACTCACAAGATACTCCAAATCCATCCTTTGATTATTAGCAATGATTTTTTGTCTTCTTTGATATGCTTTAATATGTACTTGAACACTCTTTACCTTTACTATTTTTTCCTACACAAGCACCAGGTCCACAAGATTTATTTCTCTAACAAGTTGGCATATGACATCTCGTTCCGTACTACTCTTTTTATTGTTCAATTTGAATACATAAATAGAATATATTATTTTTGTAAAACACAACTAAAGGAAAATATTGATCCCACATACCTTGAGTGTCAAGTGAACATGATCTCAACATATCCTCTATGTTTTGGATAATCTATTCTAATTTACCATCAGTTTGATGATGATAAGCGATACACAAATGAAACTCAGTATCTAAATATTTATGAATAAATTTCTAGAATTTTGATGTAAATAGAGTATCACAATCATACAATATTGAAATAGGTGCTACATGATGTCTTAAAACATAATTGATATTGATTTCTTCAAGCTGCTGTAATGGAAAATCCCCCCTCATAGTGAGTAAATGTGAATATTTTGTAATTTGATCCATAATAATCCATATTGCATCATTATTTCTGTGAGTTTTGGGTCAAAAAATGAAGAAATACATGGTGATGTAATCCCATATCCATGTATGATAAGTTAGAGGTTTCATGACTCCTTTAGGATGTTGTTGTTCGGACTTCACTTGTGGACAGACTAAACATCTTGATACATACTTAGAAATTTCCCACATTATGTTTTCCCACAAAAAATGATCCTTCAAATATCTATACATTATAGTTCTAACAGGTTGTATATAGAAACTTTAGCTATAAGAATCATCCAATAAATTCTTTTTCATCTTTTTTATATAGGTAACAAAAATCCTCTTCCCAAATTGTAGAATTCCATCTTCACATACAAATTCATCCTACTACCCATATCTCACAGCATTAATTTTATTTTGTAGGTTGTTATTATTAGGATGATAGATTTTAATCCTTTCTAATGAACTAGGTTGGGATGAAAATGAAAAATTAGTTATATTTCTCCTTGTTTGATAATTCTCATATCCATCCTCACCAGATACATGTACAAAGGATCCTTGTCAATCCAAAATTTTTTTGTGTACTCCATGATCCTTCCTTCTAAATGCCTTAGCTAACCTATTTTTCATTCCAAGGTGGTTGAGTATAGAAAAATCATAGTCCTTATGTAGTTACAATCATCTCTTTTGACTCATGTTTAGTGGTTTCTGTGAGAAGATATATTTAAAATTCTTAGGATCTATATATTTCTCAAATTTTCTACAAAAGAGATAATGCATCAATATCTTCACAGAAAAGATTATAGATGCTAACTCCAGATCTTGGGTAGGATAGTTTTGTTCAAGAATTTTTAACTATCTTGATACATAGTAAATAAATCTATCAGTATGCATATGGAAACAACCAAGTCATTTCTTTTATGCGTCATTATATATCACAAACCGATCATTCCCTGATGGTAGAGTTAGGATCAGATCATTCACTAATCTCTTCTTAATTTCTTTGAAATAGTTCTCACATTATTTTTTCCATACGATCATAAATCCTTTACATGAATTTTCAGTCATTGGGTTGGCTAAATGGGAAATGATCTAAAAGAAATGCCAATAATAACATTATAATCCATTTAAACTATATACATCAGTCATTTTCATTTGAGTAGGCCATTCGTGCATAACCTTTGTCTTCACAAGATCAATATATATTCCATCCTTAGGGACAATGTGGCCAACTAAGGAAACTAATGGATGAAAAAAATCCACACTTCCTTTAACTTCACATATAATTAATTTGATCTAAGTGTCTTTAGAATTGGGTACAAGTGATTTTCATGATATATGTAGATTTTGGAGTATAAAATGATATCATCAATAAATGCCCCCAAACATTCATCAATATATTCCATGAAAACACTATTAATTTTATCCATAAAAATAGAGGGTTCATCAGTCAACCCAAAATGCATTACTGTAAACTGGTAATGCCCATAACATGATAGAAACACCATCTTTAGAATGTTTTCATTCCTTACTAGTAACTGATGATATCCAAATCTGTGGTCCATGTCCAAGAAAAATTGTCTACCATGAAGTTGATCAAATAAATCATCAATTGTAGGTAGGAGATAATTTTTCTTTATTGTTATAGTATTAATCTCCCCATATTCCATGCAAAACATCATAGATCCATCTTTATTCATAACACAATGTACATGGGATTCCCATAGAGAAACACTAGAGAGAAAAAATCCTTTATCACTCAGTTCATCTAGTTGATTATTTTGTTTTACTAATTATATAATATCCATTCTATAAGTTTTATTTGATATAGGCCACGAACAAAGAATTAAATCAATAGAGAACTCAACTTCTCGCTCTAGAGGATATCCATGTAAACTATCTAGAAACGCATCATCAAATTCTTGAATAATACGAACAACCTATATTTAAACATTCCTTTCCTCACCAATATATATTTCATTCCATTCCTCCCCAATAATTGATTTCAGCTGAGCTATTAGGGGTGGATCTAGATTATAATTATATAGCGATGTTTCTTGCACTAATGATATGATATTCCACATTATTCAAAAATAAAGTAACCTCCTTCTGGAAATAAATTTTCATATAAGTGTTCAAAACACAATCCCTACTGAGAATTATATCAACATCAATCATGGGTATGGTAATATAATTAGTGGATAAATCACATTTATATTCCATAATGGGGACTTCCGGAAACAACTTTATTACAGTCATACATTCCTTACGTGTTAAAGTGATAACTCTCTTATTAAATCAAATTAAAAATATCTTTTTTTCATGGAAAACTGGGAAGATTTTAAATAATTGTATGATTAATAATCAAAAAATATAATTTACTATGTTAATGAAATGATTAAAATACATACGAATAAATCGTTAGGAACTTCATCATATACAGTTGTGACCACATAAGCCTGTCCTTCCTCCCTTTTCCTTCTTTGGGGAACATTTCCCTAACACTTAGTACATTCATGTTTATAATTCCCCATATATATGAAATTGTAACATTGAATATTGGTAGATTATTTCTTCCCCCTAGAATATTAATATTGGTAGTCTTTTTCTCTGCACTTGTAATAGAATCATATTCCCTTCAAGTATGTGCTATGGTGTTTCTTCCCACAATTACTATAAGGTGTATGGTTAACTCTTCCCTTCTTCCCCATTTCATTATTTCATTTTCAAACATTATCAGTATACCTATTATTCTATTTATTTCCGTTAATTTTATAATACATAAGAAATTATTTTTCCATCTTGATATCACTTGTGACTATATATTCATATGATGAGAAACTTTGTGGGAGTAGATCCCATTGCTAGAGTGGTATTGAACCAACAAAGAATCAATCAGTCTTGATCCTAGGATAATTAAAAAAATATCTTCAATGATGATAATTATATCATAAATACCCTTTTATTAAATCTTATATATATAATTATTGTGATTTAAAAGGAATCACATCATGTTGAGGAGGCGGTAGTGCACACGTATACGAACAACATTATCACTTTTTATGTGTGTGAAAGGGTAATAAATAAAAAGATATATATATATATATAGTATATTTATAGAACATTAATTAGGTCATGAATATATCATAGTGTCTTTTATTTCACATATTATTAATTAAAACCATCATTTATATGTTCCATGTAAATTGTGAATGAATCACATCGTTTTGAGTGGGAGATATTCCACACATCCTCAAATGATGTTATTGTACAAACATAAAATTGAATTTATTAAAGGTATATGTAATAAAAGTATTTAAAAGGTATATATAAATAATAAGTATACAATTTATAATATATAAATACAGTGTCCATAATAATGGTCACCATTATAGGTGGTAATGGAAAAATGAACCATCATCATTTTCTGTGCCATCAATTTGTCGTTGATAGAAATAGTATACTAGTTACCCATTAGATGGATATGTGTAAAAGTATAGGTTGAAAATTTTACATTAAAAAATCTTATTATATTTATGATATAGTTGTTTTAATATAATAATGTATAAAGAGGTTTTACGTGGTGGATAGTAGAAATAAAAATAGAAAACTTAAGGAATTATGTTACCTCTTAATTAGGTAACTTTTTTTCATTTATACCAAAAGGAATCATTATATGTATTTATTCTCAATGTTAGGCTTCAAAGATGAGGTTAGGGTTTTTGATAAGATATATGGGTAGATTTTTCTAAACCTAAGTGGTTTTAAAGGTGTAGGGAATGGGGAGAGGCAGTGGCCTTTTATAAGGGAGGAAATTGACTCACATGGTATTTTTGAAATCATGTTAGGTGTAACAATGTTTTTTCCAAACAAAATTCATTAAAAACCAATAATAAATTAAAAATTTAATATTAATGGCATAAATTATTCCATGAAATGGGTATTGGATAAGTTTCTTGGTCATTTGTGCCCTTAAATTAATGGGTTATTCCTTTAATAAAATTTATTTTACATTAATAATTGTAATAATTTTTAATTACTTTTAATAATATTTTTTGGAAAAATAAATTTGGAAAAATTAAAAATTGTATATTTTCTAATTATAAATATGTAATCCAATTTTCCAAATTACAATCATAGAATTGGTAGAAGTTAATTTAATATTCATCCCGCAGACATGACGAAAGTGTGGGTTTTTATATCGAAAATGTATGAAAGTTTACTATGTGTTTATAATAGATTTAAAAGTGAAAATGATGAAAATTTAATAAATAGAAATAATGGATTAAAATATTATATAATTAAACTATTAAACCAAGTATAACTTCAATTTTATCTTTTAAAAAAATTAGATGAAAATTCAATTATGAACTAAAATTCGGTATTTTTTCGTATTCCTTAAAAATTAAATGTTTCATAAAAATATTAAAAATTCAACATAACATTATTAATATGGTTATATTTTAGTTATTTTGTTTTTCTTGACATATTATATCAATTAACGTTCTAAAATTAATATTTCAAAAGTGTTATCTAATAAAATACAATAAAATTAAGTTTACAAAAATATAGGTTTTTTATTTGAAAAATATAGATTGTTCCTATATTTTGTATATAAAACCTAGTGGATAAATAGAAAAAAAATAATTGAATTAAAACATATATATTTTTTTAAAATCATACACTAATTGTAATTAATTATTTTTATTATGATAAAATAACTTTTGAAGTAAAAAAATAAAAAAATCTCTTTGTTATATCCAATTAGTTATTATATTCATTATCGCATCAATTGGTAACCTATGAATTCTTATTATATTTATATATAAAATAATTTTTTATAAGTTATTTAATAATATTCATATTTTCTATTTTATATCTTATTATATCAAATAATGATATTTTAATAATATATTGTTGTTCAATAAAACTCAGTCTTGTGTGTGATGCAAGTCATTGAAGAATGTCACTCTTCGTGTAACACACACTTACTCAGTGATTCATGCTTCAAAACATATATAATATATTTTAAATATTAAATATGTTACATTTTATCCAGATATTATATTACATTATGAACTTATTGTCGCATTTCATACACGCTATCAAATACAATGTTCTTACATTGGATTTTTGGGCTTCTAGATTCTCCCGCACCATATTTAAATTGCATCATCACAATTTCAAACTCAATCATGCTGATATATTGTTTTATACTTTTGATGATTGAATTCCCACATCATGATAAGGGTTCACAAGTCATCCTCTATGAATGAGATAATGAAAAGTACCAAGGTCACACAGAATTCCATGTAACTCGGTCTCTAAGTAAGAGAACATTATTTGAAATTAGAGATATATACTTAGAGGAAATGAATAATAATATATATGGAGTGAATGAAGTCATCAATCAGAAAAATTTGAATGATCAATAGAATGTTGAGTTCCTCAAATCCATACATCTCTGATATTTTAAGTGCCCATCATTTCAAAAAAATTAACGTATTATAACAACATTTCATTTCTGAGTAATTTTCCTATTGGTGGGTAATTATTTTACAACCACATAATATAAGAAAATATTATTACATGATAGAATTCAATTTCATATGACCAATCCTAACATTTTTTAATGAATCAATAAATTTCTAATTCATTCTTTTATTACCTTAAATTATTTACTAATAGTGAAATTTTATTTATTATTGAGGCACTAAAATAAACTATTAAATGATTGTAAGCCCTATAAAGAGAGGGAAATGTATTACTATTTCTCTATAACTTTCATCCCAACCCAATATGGTAAATATTTAGTTATCTAATCCTAACAATAGATACTATTAGTTCATCATTAACATTTATTCATGATATTTTTAAATAAAAACAATTAAAAAATAACCAATAAATTGCAGAAGTCAATGGTTGGTGTTAAAACCTTATCGTCATTCAGTTATGGGTTTATGACCCCCACACGTGCTTGAATTTATTTGTTGTCACCCAACATATAGGTTGTCCTTTTATAAAACCATATTAATATATTTTCTAATATAAATATGATGAACATAATTAAAATAATGTTAATATCTAAATATCATTTTAAAAATAGTTTTAAATATAACCCCAACACATAAATACTTCATACACTTATTTACACAAAGATCCTTATTTGGTATAAGATTTATCTATAATATCAGTTGATGGATTTAAAAATTAGGACACTTTATTTTCAATCTAATATAGAAAAAGTTTAACCTAGGATATTAATTTTCATTACCTAATCAAATCACTCATAATGTTTTGTAATGAAAAAGTAGATTATCCCTAGAAAATCTCATTGTATTGTCAAACTAGGTGAATAGTAAGGCATGTTTTCATGTACCAGGTTACCCAATATTATACTTAAACACGTAGTTATAGTTATTACTTCTAGGTAATGTTTTATGAGAGCCACGTCCACTTATAGTATCCAAGAAGGTATGTATTGAAAGTAATACCCACATAATCTCTACCTTACCAAAATTATAGGATGTTCTTATATACATATCCTGAAATTCTACATTTGGTCTATGATCTAAAACCTATGTTTTCATAAATCTAAATTTCAATGTTTCTACATAAATTCCGCTAATAATGACTTTATTGACCCAGGTTTATTTTATTGGGAGTCGATATCTGATATCTATAACATTGGCATGATTACAAGGAATCAAATCCAGAAGGAATGAGAGTTTAGTAGTCTTGTTAAATCAGAAACATACATGATAATAAAATATACAAATTGTGACATATTTTCTTATTATTTCCTTGATAAAATTATTTACATCATTAATCTTGACATATTTCATTCTTTTACCTATCCTTATACCCTTTTAAAAATGAAAAATCTTCTTCAATTGATCACCTTTGAAGAACACCATAACACCTCTAAGAAGGGTGTTATATCTAAAATAAGGACTCAAGAATGGTATAGGGATTATAGGAAGTGTTTTGGGAGGATATTCTCCGAAACAAATGGTTTTTGAATTTTGAGTATTAGAGATGAGTGGGTACCTTTTATTGCAGAGGGGAGGGGCACCCTTAGAAACTCATAAAATATAAAATTAATATAATTTAATTTTTTAATATAAATTACTCAAAATTTATTTATGTCGATAATAATATGATGATAGTTCCAAATAATATCATCCAATAATTTTTAGACATGTATTGAGTATATTTTAAACATTTTCTTTTTAGTTTACCATTAATTTTCCTCATTAAATTTTTATTGTAGTAACCACATTTTAAATTTTTAAAGCCTATAAATTATACATATATGGGGTATTCCCCATTATTAGAATTTTTATGAAATTTTTGAACAATTTATATTTACTTTTTAATTTTAATAAATTTTTATTATTTTTAATTAATTTAATAAATTATTATTTTTATAAAATATCAATTATGTCAATTTCACTATATTCATTTTAATAAATTTAAATAAAATAAAAAATTGATATATATACAAAAAACACTATTTTATAGACTTATGACATGTCATAGTCCCCTATAAAATTCTTGGATGGAATAAAATAATTCAAATTGAAATTATTTTAATTAGTATCAATTATTTAACTCTTCCTTTAATAAATATATTATTTCATCATCATTGTGTCATAACTAAATTAAATTGTGTCCTTCATAAAAATTATAAATAAATCCCCATGATGTAAGTAATTTTTTTATATTTATAATGTCTTTTTATTGAGGAAGATATCAATTATATAACACCATATTAAAAAAAGATTAGTAATAAGAGACATGTTTATGATATTTTTATTTTGTTTTAAATAAAACGTTATTAATGTCATAATAGCACCCTTGTGGCTTCCAAAGGCCAATTTTTCAGTCAAATCATTCTCTTGGTAGAATTTAACTCTTCAAATAATATTATTACAAGTATTTGGGTAGTTTTATATTATTATAATATTATATTTACCCTTATTTACTTGATTTTCCCTTTAACTATGGTAAATAAAATAATAAAGTTACTATTCCTCAAAAATTACATTGACCATATTGGAAAATATTATTCATAATTATTAAAAACATGTAGGTTAGATTTTGAAAATTAATTTCATGTAAATGATGAATTTTAATTTAAAATTAATCCTCTTGTGAGAATGAGAAAACACGTTTTTAAGTGAAACATTCAAAACATCACATTGTTTTTCTAGTAAAAATCAACTTGAAATTGATTCCAATAAACTAAGTTAGATTAAATGATAAAAAACATAATCTAATTAAACATTAAATCCAATTATTTTTACAATCTAACTATAAAAATATATCAGATGAAAAATCACTTTTGACATAAAATGATGTGTATTCACTATTCATAAAAAATGAATTTTATCATAAAAATACCAAAATTAAACAAGATTATCTTCTTTTATCCCACTTTGAAAAAGGAAAAAAAACTTTTTATAATATAAAAAATTAAAGGATTAGAAACCATATTTAAAATTTGGTCGCCATCAAAATGTGGTAAAACTGTAATTTTAGAAAAACACTCATTTTTTCCGTTAAATTGTATTTGTTCTTATATCATGCCTAAGAAATATATAGGATGAATTTTAAACACTATATTGAATTTATCTTTAATTAATATAATGAAAAAATGATTTTATTATTTTATAAAAACAATTATTCTTAGTTAAATAGTTTATCATAAAAATTCATCATTTATACTCAATTTGTTTTTGTTTACATTTCTAATTGATTTTCTAACCAATGAATCGTGATATAAACATGTTTAAGCCCTATTTTAATATTTTAGTTATTTTTTTTCACTACCACCATTCTAATGGATATTACATAACTAATACATTGAATAATAATATTAATAAAATATTTCTTTTCGATATAACTCAGTTTTGTGTGAAACGTAAGAATTCATAGAAACCTATTATTGTGTGTCAAGTATGGTATCCGCCATAACATCCCTTTTAATGTAAAATCATGATATAATTACCCATTATTAATAAATAGGAAAACGTGATATTGTATAATTAACTGGGATTTTTTATTTATAAATAAATTATTCTTTTAAAATTCAATAATTAAATATGGTTTTGAAAAATGATTCATTCTTATGATCATAGATACGGTAGGCTGAATGTACGCATTAGTAATGTTCCCATTTTTCATTGGACATTTAGGAAATAAGATAAGTAACAAATATCATTAAAGATGGAAATTATATCATAAATAGAATGTTATTAAATATTATATATATATAATTCTTGTGATGTATAAGGAATTAAAACATGTTGAGGAGGTGGTAGTGCACACGTCTACAAACAATGTTATCACTTTTTAAGTTTGTGAAAGGGTAATAAATAAGAAGATATATGTATAATATATTTATAGAAATTTAATTAGTTAATGAATATATCATAGTGTATTTTATTTCGCATATTATTAATTAAACCCATCATTTATATGTTCCATGTATATTTTGAACGAATCACATCGTTTTGAGGGGGAGATATTCCACACTTCCTCAAATGATGTTATTGTACTGACATAAAATGAAATTTATTAAAGTTATATGTAATAAAAGGATTAAAAAGGTATATAAAAATAATATGTATCCCATATATAATATTTAAATATAGTTTCCATCATAATGGTCACCATTATAGGTGGTAATGGAAAAATGAACCATCATCATTTCATGTGGCATCAATTCGTCATCGGTAGAAATATTATGTTAGTTACCCATTAGATGGATAAGTGTAAAAGTTTAGGATGAAAATTTTAAATAAAAAATTCCTATTATATTTATGATATAGGTGTTGTAATATAATAATAAATAAAGAGGTTTCACGGGGAGTAAAATAGAAATTAAAATAGAATGCTTAAGGAATGATGTTACCTCTTAATTAGGTAACCTTTTTTCTTTTGTACGAAAATGATTCATTAAGAGGATTTATACTCAAAGTTAGGGTTCAAAGAAGAGGGTATGGATTTTGAAATGATATATGGGTATATATTTTCTAAAACTAATTTGTTTTAGAGGTGTAGGGAATGGTGAGAGGTGGTGGACTTTTATAAGGGAGAAAATTGACTCACATGGTATTTTTGAAAAGAAGTTAGGTGTAACAATGTTTTTACAAAAAATAATTAATTAAAAACCAATAATATATATATAATTTACTGTTAATGGTATAATTGTGCCCATAAAATGAGTATTGTATAAGTTTCTAGGTCATTTGGGCCCTTAAATTAATGGGTTATTCCTTTATTAAGCATTATTTTAACATAATAATTGTAATTAATTTTAATTACTTTTACTAATATTTTTTTTGAAAAACAAATATTTAAATATTAAAAATTATGTATTTTCTTATTATAAATATTTAATCCTATTATATAAATTACAATCATAGAAGTGGTAGAAATTAATTTAATATTCATCCCGTAGGCAGGACGATAGAGCCGGTTTTTACATAAGAATTTTATGAAAGGTTTCTTTGTGTTTATAATAGATGTAAATGTGAAAATGATGAAAATTTAATTAATAGATTTAATTTATTAAAATATTATATAAATAATCATTTAAACCAAATATATTTCCAATTTATCCATAAAAAAGTTATTTGAAAATGCAGTTTGGAGCTAATTTTTTTTATTTTTTCGTATTCCTTAAAAATTAAATGTTTCATAAAAATAATAAAAATTTAACTTAACATTAATAATATGGTTCTATTTTGGTTATTAAGATTTTATTGACATATTATATCAATTAAATTTCCAAATATAATATTTCAAATGGGTTATTTAAAAAAATACATTAAAATTAAGTTTACAAAAATATAGGTTTTCTATTTGTAAAATATAGTTTGATCTTTTATTATGTATATAAAACCTATTAGATGAATATAAAAAACATTTTATTGAATTTATATTGTATATATTTCATTAAAATCATACACTAATTGTAATTAAATATTTTTATTATGACTAAACACCTTTGGAAGCATAAAAATATATATTATTTTATATCTAATTAGTTATTATTTTCATTTTCACATCAATTGGTAACCTATGAATTCTTATTATATTTATATAAACAATAATGTTTTATAAGTTATTTAATACTATTCATATTTTCTAGTTTATATTTTATTATATCAAATAATGATATTTTAATAAAATATTTTTGTTCAACAAAACTCGGTCTTGTATGGGATGCAAGTCATTAAAGAATGTCACTCTTCATGTAACACACACTAACTCGGTGTGTCATGATTCGAAATATATATAATCTATTTTAAATATTAAAAATGTTACATTGTATCTGGATATTATATTACCTTATGAAGTTAGTGTTGCGTTTCATACACTCTATCACATACAAGGTTCTGACATTGGATTTTTGGGCTGTTAGATTCTCCCCACCTTATTTAAATTGCATTATCATAATTCATGCTCGATCATTCTGAAATATTGTTTGATACTTTTGATGTTTCAAATCCTACATCATGATAAGGGTTTATGAGTCATCCTATATTGAAGAGATAATGAAAATTACTAAGGTCACATGGACTTCCAGGTAACATGGTCTTTGAGTAAGAGAACATTAGTGGAAATTAGAGATGTATACTTAGAAGAAAAGAATAATATATAAATGGAGTGAATGATGTTATCAATCAAAAACATGTGAATGATCAATAGAATGTTTATTTTCTCAAATCCATAAATCTGTGATATTTTAAGAGACCATCTGTTCAATAAAAATTCACATATTTTGAAAACATTTTATTTCTGAGTAATTTTCCTAATGTTGGGTAATTATTTTACAACCACATAATATAAGAAAATATTATTACATTATAGCAGTCAATTTCATATGACCAGTCCTAAAATTTGGTTATGAATCAAAAAATTTAAAATTCATTACTTTATTACAATAAATTATTTACTAATAGTAATTTTTTTATTCCTTAGGCACTAAAATAAATTTTTAAATGATTGTAAGGCCTATAAATAGAGGGAAATGTATTACTATTTCTCTTTAACCTTCATCCCAACCCAATATGGTCAATATTTAATTCTATAATCCTAAAAATCTATAATATAATTTCATCATTAACATTTATTCACTGTATTTTTAAATAAAAACAATTAAACAACTACTAATAAATTGTAGATGTTAGTGGTTGGTTAAACCCTTATCGTCATTCAATTATGGGTTTATGACTGATAACCTTCCTTTAATTGATAGGTTGGCAACCAATATATATGTTTTCCTTTTATAAAACCATATTATTATATTTTCTAATATAAATATGATGAAAATCATTAAAATGATCTAAATAACTAAATTGCCTTTTGAAAATAGTTTTTAATATATCCCTAAAACATAAATACTTCATACACATATTTTTACAAAGATCATTCCTTGGTGTAAGGTTTATCTATAATATCAGTAGTTGGATTTCAAAATCAGGACACTTTATTTTAATCTAATATAGAAAATGTATAACCTTAGATATTAATTTTCATTAGATATTCAAATAATTCATAATGGTTTGTAATGAAAATGTGGATTATCCCTAGAAAATCTCATTGTATTGTCAAACTAGAGATAAAAAACAAGTTATATTCATTACTTTTAGGTATAGTTTTATGAGAACCACGTCCACTTATTGTATCCAATAAGGTATGTATTGCAAGGAATACCCACATAATCTCTACCTTACCAAAATTATATGATGTTTTTATATACTTATCCACAAATTCTACATTTGGTCTATGATATGAAACCTATGTTTTCATAAATCTATATTTCAAGGATTCTACCTAAATTCCTCTAATAACAACTTTATTGACCCATGCCCATATTATTTGGAGTCGATATCTGATATCTATAACATTGTCATGATTAAAAGGAATCAAATCATGAAGGAATGATAGATTAGTTGTATTGTTAAACAATATACATACATGAGAATAGAATACCTAAATTATGACATATTGTTTTCTTCTTTCTACTTTGTAATATTTGAGTTTGTTATGTAATATTTATGGCCTAATTCACTAAAACTCTAAACATTAAAACATCCTAAATGTGAGTTATGATTTTAACTCAAGATTATGTAATGATTAATTTTGGGGCCTTATAGTTGGTATCAAAGGTTGGTTATGATGACATTAGAGGTTCAGGTGTTATTTAAGAATAATTGACAAGTTTTATATAACCAAAATAGTTTGCATATTAGTAAGATACATTATTATTTTAGCTAAATTGAATTAGTTTTAGATAAAATGAATAATTATATCTTGGGGTTTCTCCTCCCCAAAAGATAATAATTTTATTGATAGACTCACACTATCCTTTTTTTAATAAATGGATGGAAACAACAAGCAACAATGTAATAAGGGATGTGATGGAAAATGTAGTGGTTCTCTAAATAAGAAACCTAATGAATTGGAAGATACCACATAAAATATTATGGTTATTATAAACTAACTATCTAGATTAGCTATTAACCACTTGAGACTTGGTGATTTTTCTAATGTATCATATACGAGAGAAAAAAATCTATGTTGAATATCATGTAATAATCACAAAGGCAAGTATATTCAATGAGATATGACTCATGGATGTGGAAACGAAAAACTAGTAAAATGTTTTATAGGGATGGGAAGATGTTATTAAGGTGGTAATTAAGGTCATAAAGAAACAAACATCAAATGAAGAAAGAAGCATTCATTTTACTCTAGTTAGGGGAAATAAGTTTTTTTCATGTTTTCAATTGAATGTTTTAAATGTGGGGAGTTTGGTCATTATAAAAATCTATATCTTATGAATAAAGTGTGGTAATGTGATTATTAGTACCATGCCAATATATTTATAGTAATACCTAATTACTTTTAAATTGAGGATGAAGAAACTAAAAATGGCCTATGAAAGGGTGTTATATCTAAAAAAATGATACCTCTTCTTCGAATGATCACCTTTGAATAACAACATAAAAGCTCTAAGAGGGGTGTTATATCTGAAATAAGGTCTCAATAATGGGAGAGGTATTCTAGGAAGTGTTTTGGGAGGATCTTCTCTTAAATTAATGGGTTTTGAAGTTTGAGTATTAGAGATGAGTGGGTACCTTTTATTGTAGAGGGGAGGGGAACGCTTGGAAACTCTTAAATTTTTAAATTAATATAATACATTTTTTTAATATGAATGACTCAAAATTTATTTTTGTCGAATTTAAGATGATTATAGTTCTTAATAATCACATGCAATAATTTTTAGACATGTATTGAGTATATTTTAAACTGTATCATTTTGGTTTACCATTAATGTTTCTCATTTAATTAATATTGTAGTAACCACATTTTAAATTTTAACAGGCTATAAATTATACAAATATAGGGTATTCAACATGATTAGATTTTTTATGAAAATTTTGAACTATTTATATTTAATTTTTAATTTTAATAGATTTTTAGTATTTTTAAATAATATATTAATTTATTATTTTTATAACAAATCAATTATGTCAATTTCACACTATTCATTTTAATAAATTTAAATAAAAAAATTGAGATATATTCAAAAAACAACATTTAATAGAATTATGACATGTCATAATCCCCTATAAAATTCATCGATGTAATCAAATAATTCATATTGAAATTATTTTAATTTGTATCATTTATTTAACTCTTCCTTTAATAAATATATTATTTCATCATCATTGTGTCATAACTAAATTAAATTACATCCTTCATAGATATTATAAATAAATCCCCATGACGTAGGTAATATTTTTATATTTCTAATTACTTTTTATTAAGGAACATATAACTTATATAAACAATATTAAAAATGTTTATTAATGAGAGACATGTTTATGATATTTTTATTTTTACATTAAATAAAATGTTATTAATGTCATAATCGCACCCAATTGGCTTACAAAGGACAATATTTCAGTAACATTATTATATTTGTAGAAAGTTACTCATCCAATAATATTATTACAAGTGTTTGGGTAGTTTTATATTATAATAATATTATTTGTACACTTTACCTATGGTAAATAAAATACTAAAGTTACTATTCCTCAAAAAAAATTCATGATCCAATTAGAAAAAATTAATAATAATTATTAAAAACTTGAATGTTGGTTTTTGAAAATTAAATTCATAGAAGTGGAAAATTTTAATTTAAATTTAATCCTCTTGTGAGAATGAAAAACACATTTTTTATGTGATACATTCAAAAGTTCACATCATTTTTCTAGTTAACATCAAAATGAAATTGATTCCAATAAACTAAGTTATATTAAATGATAAAAACAAAATCTAATTACACTTTAAATCCAATTATATTTACAATCTAAAAATAAAAATATATTAGACGAAAAATCACTTTTGACATAAAATGAAGTGTTTTACTATTCATAGAAAAGGAATTTTATCCTAAAATACCAAAATTAATTCAAATTAAATTTTATTGTCCCACTTCAAAAAAATAATTTTCTTTTTTCTAATATAAACAATAAAATGGTTAGTAACCATATTTAAAATTTGGACGCCATCAAAATGTGGTAAAACTGTAATTTTAGAAAAACATTCATTTTTCAGTAAAATTGTATTTGTTCTTAAATCATGCACAGAAGATATATATGATGAATTTTAAACATTATATTGAATTTATATTTAATTAATATAATAAAAAATTATTTATTATATAATAAAAAAATTTATTCTCAGTTAAACAGTTTATCATAAAAATTCATCTTTTATATTCAATTTGTTTTTATTTACATTTCTAATTTATTTTCTAACCAATGAATTGTGATATAAACATGTTTAAGCCCTATTTGAATATTTTAGTAAATATTACTCACTACCCTCATTTTAATGGATATTACGGAACTATAAATAAGATTAATAATATTAATCAAATATTTCGTTTCTCTATAACTCAGTTGTGAACAAAATGTAAGAATTTAGAGAAACTTATTATTGTGTGTCATGTATGGTATCCAACATAACAACCCTTTTAATGTAAACTCACAATATAATTACCCAATATTAATAAATAGGAAAAAGTGACATTGTATAATTACTAGGGATTTTTCATTTATACATAAAATATAATTTTAAAATCAATCATTAAATATGGTTTTGAAAAATTATTCATTCTTACAATCATAGAGACGGTAGACTGAATGTACACATGAGTAGTGTTCTTATTTTCCATTGGTCATTTTTGAAATAATATTAGTAAAAAAATATCTTTAAATATGGTTATTATATAATATATACCATGTTATTAAATCTTATATATATAATTCTTATGATGTAAAATGAATCACATCGTGTTGAGGAGGCGGTAGTGAACACATCTACGAACAACTTTATCACTTTTTAAGTGTCTGAAAGGGTAATAAATAAAACGATATATATATATATAGTATATTTGTAGAAGTTTAATTAGGTCATGAATATATCATAATGTATTTTATTTCACATATTATTAATTAAAACCATCATTTGTATGTTCCCAGTATATTGTTAACAAATTACATCATTTTGAGGGGGAGATATTCCACACATCCCCAAACGATGTTATTGTACTAACATAAAAAGGAATTTATTAAATTTATATATATTAAAAGGATTAAAAAGGTATATAAAAATAATATATATCCCATATATAATATATAAATATAGTTTCCATCATAATGGTCACCATTATAGTTGGTGATAGAAAAATAAACCATCATCATTTCGTGTGTCATCAATTCGTCATTGATAGAAATAGTATGCTAGTTACCCATTAGATGGATATGTGTAAATGTTTAGGTTGGAAAATTTAGATAAAAAAAATCCTATTATCATTATGATATAGGTTTTGTAATAAAATAATGGATAAAGTGGTTTTGTGGGGAGGATAATAGAAATAAAAATTGAAATCTTAAGGAATGATGTTACGTCTTAATTAGGTAAAAAAATTTCGTTTGTACCAAAATGATTCATTAAAAGGATTTATTCCCAATGTTAGTGTTCAAAGATGATGTTAGGGATTTTGATAAGACATATGGGTAGATCGTTGGTGAACCTAAGTGGTTTTAATGGTGTAGTGAATGGGATGAGGTGATGGCCTCTTATAAGGGAGGAAATTGACTTACATGGTATTGCTAAAAAGATGTTTGGTGTAACAATGTTTTTACCATAAAAAATCATTAAAAACTAATAATAAATAACAAATTTAATGTTAATGGACTAATTGTGTCCATAAAATGGGTATTGAATAAGTGTCTAGGTCATTTGGGCCCTTAAAGTAATGGGTTATTCCTTTATTAAGCTTTTATTTACCTTAATAATTGTAATTAATTTTAATTACTTTTACTAATATTTTTTGGAAAAACAAATTTGGAAATATTAGAAATTTTATATTTTCTTATTATAAATATGGAATCCAATTTTACAAATTACAATCATAGAAGTGGTATAAATTAATTTAATATTCATCCCGCAGTCAGGACGACATTGCAGGTTTTAAATAAAAATGTATGAAAGTTTACTATGTCTTTATAAAATATTTAAAAGTGAAAATGATGAAAATTTAATAAAAAGAAATAATGGATTAAAATTTTATATAAATAAACTTTTAAACCAATTATAATTACAACATAACCTTATTTAAAATTATATGAAATTTAGTTTTGAACAAAAATTCGGTATTTTTTCGTATTCCATTAAAATGAAATGTTTCAAAAAAATATTAAAAATTCACCTAATCATTATTAATAGGGTTATATTTTAATTATAATGTTTTTATTGATATATTATATCAATTAATGTTCCAAAAAACATATTTCCATTGGGTTATCTAATAAAATACCGTAAAATTATGTTTACAAAAATATAGTTTTTTTATTTGAAAAATATAGTTTGTTCTTATATTATGTATATAAAACCTAGTGCATGAATATAAAAAACATTTTATTGAATTTATATCATATATATATCATTAAAATCATACAATAATTGTAATTAATTATTTTTATTATGATAAAACACCTTTGGATGCATAAAAATAAAAACATTTTTTTATATCCCATTAGTTATTATTTTCATTTTCAACTCAATTGGTAACCTATGAATTATTATTATATTTATATAAACAATATATTTTTAAAAGTTATTTAATTATATTCATATTTTTTAGTTTATATCTTATTATATAAAATAATTATATTTTAATAATATATTTTTGTTCAATAAAACTCGGTCTTCTGTGTGATGCAAGTCATCAAAGAATGTCACTCTTCGTGTAACACACAATAACTCAGTCTTTCATACATAAAAATATATATAATCTATTTTATAATATAAATATATTACATTGTATCCAGATATCTTATTACTTTATGCACTTAGTGTCGTGTTTCATACACGCTATCAAATACAAGGTTCTTATATTGGATTTTTGGGCTGTTAGATTCTCCCCCACCTTATTTAAATTGCATCATCACAATTTCAAACATGATCTTGCTGATATATTGTTTGATACTTTTGATGTTTGAAATCCCAAATCATGATAAGGGTTCACAAGTCATGCTCTATGAAAGAGAGAATGAAAAGTACCAAGGTCATATGGACTTCCATGTTACTTGGTCTCTAAGTAAGATAACATTAGTTGAAATTAGAGATATATTCTTAGAGGAAAAGAATAATTAAATATATGGAGTGAACTATGTCACCAATCACAAAAATTTTAATGATCAATATAATGTTGAGTTCTTCAAATCCATAATCTGTGATATTTGAAGAGACAATCAGTTCAATAAAAATTAACATATTATGACAACAATTTATTTTTGAGTAACTTTCCTAGTGTTGGGTAATTGTTTTACAAACACATAATATAAGAAAATATTATTAAATGATATCATTCAATTTCATATGACCAATCCTACCATTTGGTTATAAATCATAAAATTTATAATTGATTCCTTTATTACCATTAATTATTTACTAATAGTGAAATTTTTTTATTCATGATGTAGGAAAATAAACTATTTATTGATTGTAAGGCCTATAAAGGTGGAGAAATCTATTACGATTTCTCTTTAACTTTCATCCCAACCTAACATGATCAATATTTAATTCTATAATCCTAAAAATAGATACTGTTGGTTCATTATTAACATTTATTCATCATATTTTTAAATAAAAACAATTAAAAAATAACCAATAAATTGCAGAAGTCAGTGTTTGGTGTTACACCATTATCATAGTTCAGTTATGGGTTTATGACCCACAACCTTGCTTGAATTGATTAGTTGTCACCCAACATATTGGTTTTCCTTTTATAATACCATATTAATATAATTTCTAATATAAATATGATGAACATAATTAAAATAATGTTAATAACTAAATAGCCTTTTAAAAATAGTTTTTAATATAACCATAACACATAAAAACATCATACACTTATTTTCTCAAAGATCCTTCCTTGGTATAAGGTTTATCAATAATATCAGTAGTTGGACTTCAAAATCAGAACACTTTTTTTCAATCTAAAAGAGAAAAGGTTTAACCTATGACTTTAATTTTCATTACCTATTCAAATCATTCATAATGGTCTGTAATGAAAAAGTGGATTATCCCTAAAAAATCTCATTGCACGGTCAAAATAGGTTAATAGTAAGGCCTTTTGTCATGTACCAAGTTACCGAAAGTTAGACATAAACACCTAGTTATAATTATTACTTCTAGATATAGTATTATAAGAACCACATCTACTATAGTATCCAATAAAGTATGTATTTCTAGTAATACCCACTTAATATCAACCTTACCAAAATAAAAGGATGTGCTTATATACTTATCCTCAAATTCTACATTTGGTCTCTGATCTAAAACCTATGTTTTCATTAATCAAAACATCAAGGATTCTACCTAAATTCCTCTAATAATGAATTTATTGACCCATGCCCATATTATTTTGAATCGATATCTGATATCTATAACATTGGCATGATTACAAGGAATAAAATCACAATGGAATGAGAGTTTAGTAGTCTTGTTAAACCAAATACATACATGAGAATAGAATATACAAATTATAACATATTTTTTCTTCTTTCTAAATAAATAACTTTGAGAATAACTCTAATCCATCTAGTATATTCCTACATATCATTCATTGTATGCTTCAGGGATTTATAGGGAAATAAACATAATAAGGGTGATATCAATTATTCAATAATGAAAAAATATATCAATATAACTATTGAATTAATTATATTAATTAGTATATAAAAAAATTAAATGAACATTCATAACACGCAATCAATAAACTGAATTAAATATCATAAAAATTATGGAAATGTAAAAAATGGAAACAAATTCCATTCAATAACTAGATAGGAAAAAAATAAATATAGAAAAGTAAGAAACTATAAAAAGTCTCATCTAAATAATTGAAAAGGAAATGTATCCATAGATATTTCAATGAACAATATCATGGATTAATAATAAATAAATCCAATATGAGGGAAATTATTGATTATTGGACAACATGTCTCATAGGTATAGTTCTCCTTTACCATCAAGACCCATCACAAGATTGTTTATAAAATGTTGGGTAAAAACCCATCTAATGCAGCTAGCCAAATGACTCATCCCATGAGACAATTGATGAATCGAGGGGATATAAATAACTATCCCCATATATTTCGTACAAGTAAAAAAAATTCTTTTATATAGAATAATTGATTTAAAAATTTCCCTTATCAACTATCTGTATAGATTAAGAGATACAGATTTATCAATATTTACTCAAATAATCAAATAAAATTCAAGGTAAGCACTATAAGAAGCCGATCCTAGTTTCTCGGAACTTGGGGAATTATTTTATTAAATTTTAATATATACAAGAAATATCTATCAAAATGGACTATGTCTTTTAGTAGCTTTGGAAACATAACATATACATATGTTCAACATTATAACTGTAAATGAATTACATCATAGAAGTCTTATTGGTAACATCCACAACTATAAGATTATCATTATAGGTCATTCTTAATAAAATTATTCATGTTTTGAGAAAATGAAAAATAATAAAGGTGTGAGCTCAAATACTCATTAATGGTAAAAAAATAGCATAAGATATTATAAACATAAACATTAGGCAAGGTGAATAACGAAAAAAACATTCCTTTAATAATAAACATGACCATATTATGGAATTAATAGAAGATAAATAAATAATTCCATAATAAAACTAAATCATTGGTATTATACTAGTAAAATAACCACATAATCTATCAAAAAAATTTCATTATGAGGGAATAAAAAATGCGGGACAAAGTAATCATACATTCAAGGCATCGTACCAAGACCCCAAATATTTATTTTGTCAAGGCCTCATACCAGGAACATAGTTTCTCTCATGAGACCCACTAATGCATTGAGGAGATATAAATATTCCCACCCAAAACATACTATGTCCTATTAATTCATCGTATTAATAGGGATAAACATAAAAAAATATATACATATTGAATATAATGTATGAAATATAAATAACACTCCCCAAACATTAAGTATAAAACACTAAACATTCTGAGTAAATTGGTGAATGGTCTTATGATATAACATCTGAAGTCAAAATAATCTTAAACGATTCATTTATATATTATAGATGATATCATACAATATTAGTCCAAATAATACATAAGAATCAACAAGGGTGTTGAAATAGATGAAGATACTCTTACAAGATCATCAGGTAATTCTTGAGATAAATGCTCTTTTAACTTGAAAAGAAGATTTATTTTTCAAAAAAAATCATTATAAAAAACCAGTAGTGAAGTAACAGAGTATTTTCATATTAAAATATGTGATTCTATAAACATAATTTTTTTCCAAACAAATAGATTATAAGGTTCCCTTGAAAATATGTAAGAATTTGAGAAATTCCCTTGAATTTAGATCTTCTTTCGAGAAGAATTACTAAATGTTCCTTTTAAAACATATAACTAATAATAAAGGAAAGTGGGATTATGGTTGCTAAATATATATAAAACATTATCACATTATATATTAGGATTATATATTAATAAATATGAATAATAAGAGAATACGTATAATCCAAATGAAAATGGATGTTTGGGTTGAAAACCCTTACATTAAGTCCGTTCGTGTCCCTCACTTGATCATAATGACTTGAATAATTAAATGTACGTTAATTAATTAATTATTAAAAAAATACACTACATTTAATTGATTTATTATAACTTTATTAGGACCATTCATGGTCTTTTGATTGTTTATGAGATCCAATTATATTGTTAGGTAGTGTTTTCTTATTTGGTTTTCATGATCTGTTTACATATATTCGTCTATGGATGAACATGTAGAATGAAAATGGTTATACAGAATAGAAGTTGTAATTTGTTATTAAACCAATATAATATTACATGGTTATAAAATTATTTTGGTTATTGGGAGTTAATATGAATCATTATATAAAATTTTAATGAGAATTGTTTGGGTTAATTAGTGGTTTTTGTTCAAAATGAACTCATTTGGATTTATATTTTATATTAATGTTTAAAAAAGATTCTAGAACATTAAATAAGTTATTATACATATATTATAGTTTTTTTAAACCATAAAAATAGTTTAGTAAGCACAATTGAATATGTTAATAGAAATTGAAAACTTGTCCTCCTTGAATGAGATAAATTAACACCTCTTGAATGCTATTTTAATTTATATTATAAAAGAAGGGGAAATGAGAGATGAAGAAGAATTATTACATAATAATAAAAAAATTCAAGTTCATGTTTTTTATTATATTCTTCATATCATTTGTTTTAATGGATGTGAGTAAATAAAAAGATATGATAGGAACATAAAATAAAATAAATGAAAAGAGAAATTTACCTCTAGAAGTGATCTTCCAGGAAAGAATCTTTAGGGGAGATTTTTTTGTCTTTTTATGATATCAATGGATTCCAGACGTGGAGGAAGATCTTGGTAGGATATTTGAGAAGAATTTAGATAAAGAAAAATCCTTTACAGGAGTGAAGAGAAGAGGGAGTAAGGTGGGGTTTTATAGTGGAGGAGGGGGTGATTTTTGAATATCTTATTCATTATTTTATTATTTCCCCCAAGACAACCAATATTGTTGATTCATGTGACCCATAATAGTAATAAGTTCATGTGTGTGCGAAACTAGTGTTCTTATATCAGCCATTGAGCTATTAATAGTTAACATAATTGATAATGTATATGTTTGGTAAATTACCAAATTTTACTATTCATAAAAATATTGAATATTTCACAAAAAATCATAAAGAATCACCCTATCCATTTATCATAATATTTAATTAATAAAATAAATATATATTTTTTAAAATATGTTTCTAAATATTATTACTTTAAATTTTTAATAAAATTATAATTTATTCTAAACATAAAAATTATAAAACTATAATTCATTATATACCACCCTCAAAAATTAATCAAGAACCCATTTTCTTATAACCTTATTACAATAAAATAATAATTGATTTACAATACATATGTTTTATATTACTATTAATAAGGGTATTTTACTATTCACAAAAACTTATGTGTGTCTTATCAGACATTAAATATCTTTCTGAACGCAACTGTGTATGTCCGTTTGTGAAAATTAATACCACATAGGTGAAACAATAATGTTAGCTTTATAGGATATAACCAAGTCTTGTTTTTTAGAGACTCGTTGTTTCATAAATTAAATATTATATTTATTTGTTAAATCTTGGAGTGCTACATTATCTCCTCCTTATAAAAATATCATGATCAAAATTACCAGAATATTACCTAAAAAAACTATTTGGGTAGTTCTTCATCATATGTTCCTCAAGCTCCCATGTTTCCTCAATAATTTTATGATTATTCCTAAGTATCGTTACCATTTGAGTCAAATAATTCCTCAAAACATGTTTTTTTGTGTCCAAAATCTGGATAGACTCTTCACAATAAGATATGTTAGGTTCCAATTATATTTCTTAAAAAGTGAATACATTTGTTGGGTCTGGCTTGTACTTTCTTAACAATGAGAAATGGAACACATTGTGTACTTCATACAGGAAAGGCGGCATCTCCAAACGATATTCAATAGCTCCAATTCATTCTAGAATTTCAAAAGGGCCTATGGACAGAGGGCTTAGTTTCCCTTTCTTCCCAAATCGTATAACACCCTTCCATGGAAATAATTTCAAGAAACATGATCTCCCACATGAAACTAAAAATACTTCCATTGATTATTAGCATATATTTTTTGTCTTTTGTGAGATTCTTTGATATGGCCTTGAACACTCTTTACCTTTACTGTTGTTTCCTCCCCAAGCTCTGGGCCCATAAGATTTCTTTCTCCAACAAGTTGGTGTATGACATCACTTTCCATACAATGCTTCTTATTGTGAAATTTGAATACTTGTATAAAATCTATTATTGTAGGAAAACACCACTAAAGGAAGATATTTATGCAACATACCTTGAATGTCAAGTGAACATAATCTCAATATATCCTATATGTTTTGGATCATCTATTGGGATTTACCATTAGTTTGTGGATAATAAGAATTACTCAAATGAAACTCAGTATCTAAAGATTTATGATGACTTTTCTAGAATTTTGACGTAAATAAATTATCAAGATCTTACACTATTGAAATAGGTTGTCCATGATGTCTTATAAAATCATTGATAAATATTTTTTCAAGCCTACCCAGTGGAAAATCCCCCCTCATAGTGAAGAAATGTGAATATTTGGTATGTCGATCCATAATTATCCATATTCCATTATTTTTTCTATGATTTTTTGGTCAAACATTGAAGAAATACATAGTGATATCATCCCATATCCATTTATGATTATTTAGAGTTTCCATGACTCCTCTAGGATGTTGTTGTTCGACCTTCCCTTGTTGACAGACTAAACATCTTGATTCATAATTAGCAATTTCCAACTTCATGTTCTCCCACAGAAAATGATCCTTCAAATATCTATATATTATAGTGATACTAGGGTGTATATAGAAATTTGAGCTATAAGTATCATCAAATAAATTCATTTTCATCTTTGGTATATAGGTAACACATATCCTCTTCCCAAATTGCAGAATTCCATCTTCACATAAAAATTCATCCTACTTCCCATCTATCACAGCATTAATTTTCTTTTGTAGGTTGTTATCAATAGGATGATAGATTTCAATCCTTTTTAATGAACATGTATGGGATGAAAATGAAAAATTAGTTATGTTTCTCCTTCTTTGATAATTCTCATATCCATCCTCACTAGATACATGTATAAACGATCCATGTCAATCCTAATTTTTCTGAGTAATCCATGATCCTTCCTTATCAATGCATTAGCAACCTTATTTTTCATTCCGATGTTGTTGTGTATGGAAAACACATAGTCATTAAGTAGTTATAACTATCTCCTTTGACTCATGTTAAGATCTTTCAGTGAGAAGATATATTTCAAACTCTTAGGATCCATATATATCTCAAATTTTCCACTAAAGAGAAAATGTATCAATATCTTCACAGAAAAGATTACAGCTGCTGACTCAAGATCTTGAGTAGGATAGTTTTGTTCGAGTATTTTTAACTTTCTTTATGGATAGTAAAAAACTCTACCATTTTACATAAGGAAACAACCAAGTCATTTCATTGATGCATCATTATTGATCACAAACTGATCATTCCTCGATGGTAGAGTTATGATCAAATCATTCAATAATCTCCTCTTCAATTATTCGAAACTGTTCTCTCATTCTTTTTTCCATTCGATCTTAACTCCTTTACATGAATGTTTGGACATTGGGTTGGATAAATGGGAAATTTTCAGAAAGAAATGCCCAAAATAACATTTTAATCCATTAAAACTACATACAAAAGTTATGTTCAATTGAGTAGGCCATTCATGCATTAACTTTTTTTCATAGGATCAATATATATTCCATTCTTAGAGACAATTTGGCCCACTAAGGAAACTAATTGAAGAAAAAAATCCACACTTCTTAAACTTCACATAAAATTCTATTTGATATAAGAGTGTTTAGAATAGTGTACAAGTTATTTTCATGATATATGTATATTTTGGAGTATACCATGATATCATCAATAAATTCCTCCACAAATTCATCAATATATTCTTTGAAAACACTATTAATTTTATCCATAAAAACAAATGGTGCATTAGTCAACTCAACGGCATTACTGTAAACAGTTAATGCCCATAACTTTTTTGAAACTCTATCATTAGAATGTTTTCATTCCCTACTAGTAACTGATGATATCTAATTCTATGGTCAATCTTAAAAAAATATTATGTTACATGACGTTGATCAAATAAATCATCAATATGAGTTAAGGGATACTTGTTCTTTATTGTTATGGTATTACTCTCCTTGTAGTCAATGCACAACCTCGTAGATCTCTCTTTCTTCTAAACACAACGGACTTGTGATCCCCATAGAGAAACACTAGGGAGAATAAATATTTTATCACTCGATTACTCTAGTTGATTATATAGTTCTACCAATTCTATATTATCCATTCTATAGGTTTAAATTGATATAGGCCCCGAACCAGGAATTAAATCAGTAGAGAAATCAACTTCTCACTCTAGAGGATGTCCATGTAAACCCTCTAGAAACACATCATCAAAATCTTGAACAATAGAACATACACTATTTAAACATTCCTATACACACCCATATATATTTCATTCCATTCCTCCCCAATAATTTATTTCAGCAGAGCTACTGGGGGTGGATATATATGATAATTAGATGGTGATGTTTCTTTCCCTATTGATATGGGATTACACATTATTCACAAATAATGTAACGTACTTCTTTTTGAAATAAATTTCTATATCATAGTTTGAAAACCAAAACCTATTGAGAATTATATCAAATTCAATCATGGGTATAGTAATAAAATTAGTGGATAAAGGACATTTATATTCCATAATGGGAACTTCCCGAAACAACTTTATTACAACGATACATGCCTTAGGTGTTTTAAGTGATAACTCACTTATTAAATAAAATTTGAAAAATCTTTTTCTCGTGGAAAACTGGGAGATTTTTATTTAATTATATGATCAAGAATCAATAATATAATTTACTAAGTTCATGTAAATGATTAAAATAACTGGAAATACATCATTATGAACCTCATCTTATACAGTTGTGAGTGCATAAGCTTTTCCTTCCTCCCTTTTCTTTAATTGGGTAACGTTTCCCTAACGCTTAGTACATTCATGTTTATAATTTTTCATATACATGCAATTGTAACATTGAATATTGGTATCTTATTTCCTCCCCCTAAAATATTGATATCGGTGGCCTTTTCATTACACTTGTAACAGAATCACATTCCCTTCTCGTATGTTCGAGGGTGTTTCTTCCCACAATTACTATAAGGTGTAAGGATAACTCCTCCCTTCTTCCCCATTTATTATCTCATTTTCCAACATTTTAAGAAGACCTATTATTTTATGGCTTTTCTTTAAGGTTATAATACCAAGATAATTCCTTTTCCATCTTGATAGCACTTGTGACTATATCTTCATATATTGAATTTTTTTTGAGACTAGATCCATTTGGAGGAGTGGTATTAAACCATCGAAGAAGCAATCAATCTTGATAATAGGATTATTTATGTAGTCCAAAACATGCATTTCTATACTTGTACTATTGGCTTCATTCTTGGAAACATTTTCGTCCTCATTCTTCTTTATATTCATCAATTTCCTTTCCATATCCTCTCAATGTTCATGGGGAAAATATTATTTCTAGGAATATTTTTTTAAAGTCCATCCATTCCATCTCTTCTATTTCTTCTTCCTCAATTGTGTTTTGGATTAATGGGTACCACTATTTGGAATCTCATTATAGATGATAAACACCTATGAAAACCTTCAATCTTTTATTACATCCTAATGTGAGAAATATCCTCTATACAGAACATATCCACTGCTCAGCTTCAAATGGATATATAGGCCCATTGAGTGGAGTCTGTTGTCACTTAAAGAGATCCAACATAGATCCTCTAGATTTTGGATCATGATGCTCAGTGTGGTTATGTTTATATTTCATAACCTAAGTCAATTGTCCCATTATAGCTATAGGTTGGTCAGAACTAGTAATAGCTCCCGAGCCAACATCATTATCTAGCATTGGAGGGAAATCCCTAGATTTCATATGCACATTCATGTGATTTATATTCCTTCCACTATGAACCATTAGAAAATAATGGTATATACTATTTTAAGTGATAAGTCTTAATTTATTATCTCAAATTAGAAAACTATAAATCATAAATTGAAATGTTATGCATTGATAATCCCATAATCAAAAAACATGGTTTCCCTGAGGAAATATTTACATTTAAATCCTTCATAATGGCTCATAATGAAAATGTGAATTTTCCAAAGCATACCCCCCGGAGTGTCAAAACAGGTGCACAGTAAGGCATGTAGTCAAGTACAAGCATACCCTATGTCAAGATTAAAACTCAATGTTATAGTGTTAACTCTGTGGTACATCTGTGCCCGAAACATGTCAACTTATTGTATCCGAACTAGGTTGTGTTTTATAGAAATATACACATAATCTATTCCTTTCCACGATTTCAATATTCTTTTGTGTGTATATCCTCAAATACCATCATAGGGGTTTTATCATTAATATATGTTTCGTAAATCTATTTTCAATGTTTTCTACTAAACTTTCTTTCATACCAACTATATGGACCCAACCCATGTTTCCCGGAGCTATTGCCTTATATTATTACATTGGAAAATAAAAAAGGAATTTGTATCTAGAATGAACAAGTCGTTTAGTATATTTGAAAACAATATACATACATAAGTTAAACATTATAACTTGAAATGAAATATATAATATAGCTTTTTTGGTGAATATAAAAAACTATAAGTTTATCCCTACATGTATTCATAATAAACTTTATCATGTACTGGGAAAATAAAACATATGAAAGTGGTGAGGTAAAATGCTCAATAAAGGTATGAAATACAACAGAATATATCATAAACATAAACATTAGTCATGGTGAATAAATAAAAACCCATACCTGTAACAATAATCATGAACACATTCTGGCAGGAATAGGAGCTAAGTAAATAATTCCATAATAAGACATAATCATGGGTATTATACTAGTAGAATAACTACATGAACTATCAGTAATCATTTCATAATGATGGAATTCATAATTTGGGACATCATTATCATACATTCAATCCCTCGTTCCATGACCATAAATGTCCATTTTGTCAAGGACTGGTGCCAAGACAATTGTTTATCTCATGAGACCTACCGCTGCACCGAATGGTTATAACGGGCCACAACCCACACATAATAAGTCAAATTAATTTATAATATTAAGGGGAAAATATAAATACCAAATACATTATTATTGATAATTATATATGAAATGTAAATAAATTTCCCCATAAATTAAGCATAAATACTAACCATTCAGAGTAAATTGGTCAATAGTTTTAAGATATCACATCCATTGTCAGAATAATAATAATACATTCAATTATTTATGGTATATGATATCATAAAATATTAATCTGAATAATACATAACAATCAAAAAGATTATTTAAATAGATTAAGATACTCTTATAAAATAATCGACTATTTCTTCAAATACATAATCTATTACTTTGAAAAGAAGTTATTTTGGAAAAAAATCCCTGTATAAAAAAAATTAAAGTAGGATATTATTTTAATAATAAAATGAGTTATTTTATAAAGGTAGTGGTTTCAAATAATATAATATACATTTCCCTTGAAAATATCTACAAATTTGAGAAATTCCCTTTAATTTGGGTTGTATTTTGGGAATGAATTTTAGAATGATCTTTTTAAAACCAATAACTCCCCATAAATGAAAGTAGGGATCAGTTTGGTAAAATAATATAGAACATTCTCATAGAATATATTTGGATTACATATCAATAAATAATAATAATTAGAGAATAAGTATAACCCGTATAAAAATAAAGGTTCAGGTAGAAAACTCTTACCTAAAGTCTGATGTTGATCCTAACATGATATTAATTAAATTAATAAACCTATTTAGGTTCATGGATTAAGCATTACATAACCTAATATACATTTAATTGATTTTTGATAACATTATTGGGTTTATTCATGGAATTTTTATGAGTTAAGAGATCCAATTTCATTGTTTGGGAGTGTTTTATTCCTTTGTTTTCATGATATGTTTACTTATATTCATGTATGAATAAACATGTAGAATGATAATGGTTGTCCAGAATAGAAGTTATATGTTATTAGTGAATAAAAATAATATTACATGGTTATAAAATTATTTTGGTTGTTATGTTTGAAGATGAATCATTATATAAAACATTAATGACAATTGTTTGGGTAAATTTGTGTTTTTTGTTCACAATGAACTCATATTGATTTAGAAATTATTATCATGTGTAAAAAAGGATTCCAGAATGTTACATAATTTATAATACATATATTATAGTCTGTTTCAACCATAAAAATGGTTTTATTACCATACTTGAATATGGTTATATAAATTAAATACATGTTATACTTGAACGTCATAAATTAACCCATCTTAGATGATGCATTAATTTCCAATATAAAAGAAGGGTAAAGGAGAGATGATGTAGAATTATTCCTTTATAATAAAAAAATTCCAGAAAATATATGTTATCGGAGTAATCACAACATTAGTATGAAAGGTGGTGAGGAATGAAAAAGAAAATAATGGAATGTGAAATAAATGAAATAAAAATTGGAATTTACCTCTTGAAGTAATCTTCCTTGGGAGGCTCTTTAAGGGAGAGGTATTGGCCTCCTTGGGGAAAAAGGATTCTAGACTTGTGGGAAGAGATTGGTAGGATATTTGAGCAGAATTTTGATAAGGAACAAGGTTTCAGAGAAGTGAAGAGTAAAGGGAGTAAGGTGGTTTTTTATAGTGGAGGAGAGAGGTGATTTTTGAATATCATATTATTTATTTTATTATTTCTCTAAAGACAACCAATAATGGTGATTCATATGACCAATAATTGTAATAATGGAATTTGAGTTCGAACCCATTGTGATCACATCAACCATTATTCAAGAAATAGTGAATTTAACTGTTCAGATATATATATGGATAAATAATGTATTTTATTATTATTAAAAAATTAATGTATTTCAGAAAAATCCAAAAATTTCATAGTAACTATTTCTCAACATGTAGTATTAGAAAATGAACTCCATTTTTTGATTTTTTTTTTAAAAAAATTAATTTAATATTTAAATAAAATCATAGTTTATTTGATAAATTATAATTTTAAAACAACAATTCATTTTATATCACCTTGAAGAATTAATAAATATCTCATTTTTTATAACATTAATACAATAAAATAACAATTGATTTAATATTCATAAGGAAAATATAAATATTTATATTATTATTCATCAGGGTATGGTACTATTCACTATAAATTATGTTTGAATTATCAAACTACAAATATTTTACTGAACACAATTGTATATGTTCTTTTTTTGAAATTGAAATCAGAGAGGTTAAAAAATTTTGTTTTCATGATAAGTTAAAAAAAAGTAGTGTTTTGTAGAGACTCAGGGTTTCATTAATTCAATATTAAATTTATTTTCAAAATATTGGTGTGTAACAAACACCATATAATAATGATATACGAATAATTCAATAAACATATCCATGATAAATGATATGGTAAAATAATGAAAATTTAATTTTCAATGATCAAATAAAATTAAATATTTCAAGGGGACAAAAGGAATCAAGGAAGTGAATGTAATTACTGTCATTGGCCAAATAAATTATAACAAATTTATAGAATATTAAGGATAATATGAAGACAATATACACCATGTGGTGAAAAATAATGGGTTTTCATCATTGAGGAATAGAAATAATATAAAAATAACTATTATCAGCATTTTGATGAAAACATCCATTTAGTTAGAAAAACCATTTCTTTGAAAATAAAATTTGAATTTTTTTTTTAAAGTAACATTTTATACCTGAATTTTAGGATTCAAATAAATTATGGATGTTATGTTTGTACAAGTTGTATGAGATAGAAATAACATTACTTTTCCATAATTAAAGGTTAGAAAGATGTGTTGTTCATAAAGAGATAAGAAGATTCTTTTGAAAACATTACTTAAAAACTAAAAGGGTAATATTCCTTTTCTGAATCATTTTAAAAATATTTTTGAACACATTTCAATAAACTATCATCTCTATAAAAAAATGGGTTCTCCAACTAAAGAGGGAATTGAAGTATAGTTTCCTTAAAATAATTTTTATAACATTTTGAGTAACAATGTCATGACCCGTCCTCGGGGCCCGTGTTGTGTCTACCCCAAGCCCGCCTTCCATAGTATATGGGTTGTCAACTAGAACCAAGGTGTAATTCCTGGTAAAAAGGGAAGGCATTGCCTCAGTAAAGTAAACAAACACCACAGAGCAAGCAAGCAGAAGTAAACACTAACTAAAAACTGGGTACAATAGTAAGTGCAGAGAGGTATGTGGGCCAGAATACACACTCAAACTGAAAGTAAAGTACAAATGAAAAAAGAGTACAACAACTAAAAAGTAAATTCGCAGCGTCGATCCATCCACTGGAATTCCCACCTAAATGGTGGGTACAGATAGCCTCCATAGCTCCTTGGGTCGAGTCGTCCGCTCCGAGTACATCCCGCCCAGTGGTCCACCTCCAGGTACCAACCTGCTCCTCATGCCTCAACCACGATCAGTGATGTCCGTCGTCTGCAACCAAAACAACATAGTGTGGGCATAGCCCATGCAGGTGTGAGTATAAGCTACACAGTAGGGACCCCAAGACCCCTGAAGGTCTCCTAGAATCCACAATGGATAATCCACAAAGGAATATACAATCATGAAGAATCATCTGACAGCACTTAGGTATATGCCCATACATATACCTAAGTCATCAATTCCAGTTCGGCTCCAACATCCGAGCCCAAGTTCGATCACATCCACACAGGATAGCCCAACACAATCTACTTAGGAAAGCAAATCAAGATTCATCTCACATAGGTATACTTCTTCGTAGGACGATAGAGATGATCAGATGTAGTCACTGATTCATCTAAGTCGTTGGACCCACACAGGATCGTTAGGTACTAACCCCCGCAATGACCCACACAGGATTGATAGGTAACTAACCCCTGCAATGACCCACAATGGATCGATAGGTAACTCACCCCTGCAATGGCCCACACAGGATCGATAGGTAACTAACCCCCGCAATGACCCACACAGGATCAGTCCCACACAGGATCTATCGGCGCTGGCCCACACAGGACCACTGAGCGCTGACCCACACAAAATCTGACTCACACAGGATCGGTAGCACTGATCCACGTAGGATCGCAGAGTGATGTAGTCGTCGTCATCGAATCCACAGAGGATTTCTGTACAGTCGTCATCGTCGTCGTAGTCGCAACCAGCTCTAGGGTTCCCACACAAAGCAAGCTCGTTTGGGAGGGTCCGCTCCATGAGCCGAAGGGCTGATACATCAACTGACACATAGTCCATAGTTTATGTATCTAAAAGTTCCGTATCATCTATAGGAACTCAACGTCACAGAAGGCGCATCAATCGGCCGCCCGGTCTGAGAGTTATTGGCTTTTTCGTCCGAGGGGCCCGATTCGTTTTTTAGTCGAAACCAACCCGACCAATACACCAACTACATCCTAATCTCGAGCGGAATAAGCCAAAAGATCCATATCACATAGAGGAATCTATCAAAGTCGACGGCACGTCTATCGGACGTCTGAACCTCAAGTTATAAGCGTTTCTGCTTCGAGGGCCCGGTTGGTTTCGTGTACGAACCAACTCGGCCGAACCTAAAGTTCTCCGAAACCTTGAGTGTATTATAACAAAACGACCATATCGATCCAAGGATCGCATCGCAGCTGACGGTGCATCGATCGGAGGTCTGCAACCCATGTTATGGGTAAAAGACCGTGAGAAGTTTGGTATCAGGGGGTTCAGGCCTAGTCCGACCCGGCCCGGTAACCCCTAGGTCGGCCCGAACCGGGTCAACCCAACCCAGGTCTGGGTCCAGCCTTCTTGGGTGCGGCCCGGCCCGGCATGGGCGCAGCCTGGCCTGGTCGTCCGGCCTGGGCAGCCAGCCCGGCGCGCTGGCACCATCAAGGTGTCTCGGCTATTTCGGCTGAGCGGACAGGGGTGGGGGGGGGGGGCTGCCCCTTGATCATTTGTAACCGCGTCCCCATGTGGGGGCCGCTCAAGCTGGCCAGCCGGGGGTCGTAACCCCCGGCTCTTTCCCTGACCGGACGGCTATTGCCGCCACGGGACCGGCATGGGCTAGTCACCCTGCTCTGACGCCGGCGGCCCGGAACCGACCACCGGTCCTTGCTCTTCCACGGCCTGGTCCATCTGGCGAGGCGCGTCAGCACCCTGCCCCTCCGCCGCAGCCCTGCTCTGGCCGTGGTGTCTTTGAGGTTCCTTGGCACGGCGCGACAGCGCCATGGATTCGATTGTTTGCAACGGTGCTTCGCGACGGCGTCACGCTTCTCCACCCTTCCTTTAACATATCATGCGTGGTGCTTCAGCACCACGCCGCATTACATGAGCCGCAACATAAATCAACCAAAAAAGGGTAGGAGGGTCGGCCGTGTTTGTGCGGTCCGACCTCCTCCAATTATTGCGATAACAGGCAGTTCAAATTGGAAGGAAGAAAGCGACGTAAGTAAACACGAACTAACAAATAAAATAAATCTATAAATCGTCGAATTCATTGAGCAATGGTTCGTCACAGAAATAACCATTGCAGAAGAAGACTTCGCGGAAGGAGAGAGTCATTTCGTAGAGAAATGATTCTTCGGCGTCACTTCGTCGATCTACGAGGATCCGGCATTCTTGTCGACCTTCGTCGGAGGTCGGCGATGTTCGCGTTCTTTGCGTTCTTCATCAAGGAAGAAGAAATATAAGATAATTTTCTTTTCTCCCAAAGACTCACACAACAAGATCCAACCCAAAATAAAAGAAGAACTTCCCTTATTTTATTAACATGACTTATGTATTTGAATTCAAACATTCAAATTAAACTCACCTAATTAATTAACATAAGTTATCAACTTTAATGGAAAGTTGAAGGAGTGGGGTTTTTGTGGGCCCTACCGCCCTCATAAACTCTCATGGGATGTTGGGTGGTTACCCAACTTCCCCCAAAAGTTTTAATTACATAGTAAAAATAATAATTGAAGCTCAATTTTTATTTTAACTTCAAAAATTTTTAACAACTTCACCCATGTAAACGCAACTTCGGAAAATGTGTTCCTAAGAAATTACCAGCATTGCGAATCCATCGGTGCCCTCGGAATTCGATTCCGAGCACCGGTTCAAAAGTTAGTAAAACCCGCTCGTTCGTTCACTGAACGTACCTAAGCTAAATTTCGGATTGAAATTCCGGGCACACCGGGCCACGGAATCAAGTTCCGTCAGAAACCACGTTCTTGTAAAATCCAAAAGACAATTATTAAAAAATTTCCCTTTAATTTTATGGGTCTTTACATTACTCCCACATCAGGGCTTTACATCCCCGTAAAGATACATAAAAAACTATGGGAACAAATGTGGGTACTTTGCATGCATCTGATCCTCCAGCTCCCAAGTGCTCTCCTGAGGTTCTCGGGCTGCCATCTGATGTGCACTAGAGGAATTGACCATCCACAGAGGACCCGCTCCTGTAGATCCTCGATCTCTAATGGAACCTCCGTAAAATCCACCCCATCATCAATTTACAGATCCCCATGGTCAATGACATGCGTAGGGTCGGGCACGTATCTCTTTAGCTGGGATACGTGGAAGAAGTCGTGCACCTGGTGCAACTGAGGTGGTAGAGCCAGGCGATAAGCCACCTCACCAATCCTGCTGAGGATCTGGAATGGTCTGATGAAGTGTGGAGACAACTTTATGCCTCATCCAAATCTCTTTAATCCGCGTCGAGGTGAGACCCGCTAGAAGACGTGGTCTCCAACCTCAAACTCCAGTGGCCTCTACCTCTTGTCAGCATAAGACTTCTGCCTACTCTGAGCTGTCCTCATCCTCTCTTGGATGACCTGGACCTTCTCTGTCAGGGCCTGGACCATCTTCGGTCCCACAAGTGCTAACTCCCCAGGGTCTGTCCAGCAGAGAGGAGATCAACAAATTCGGTCGTACAACACCACATATGGTGCCATCCTGATGGTGGAGTGGTAACTGTTGTTGTACGCGAACTCCACCAAGCATAGGTGATCCTCCCAGCTATGACCAAGGTCGAGGACACATGCACGGAGCATGTCCTCGAGAGTCTGAATGGTCCTCTCCATCTGACCATCCGTCAGAGGGTGAAAGGCAGTGCTCAAACATATCTGCATCCCAAACACATCCTGCAACCCCTTCCAAAGCCGGGAAGTAATGAGAGAATCACGATCAGAGACGATAGATGATGGCACACCATGAAGTCGTACAATCTCTTGAATGTAGGGACATCCCAAGCTCTCTACTAAGCCTCGCTATCTGATGGGTAAGAAGTGAGCCAACTTGGTGAGTCGGTCAACAATCACCCAAATGTAGTCGTGACCTCTGGAAATGCATGGATATGCAGTCCCAAAGTCCATAGATATGTTGTCTCACTTCCTCTCCAGGACCTCCAAGGGATATACCAAGCCTACTGGTATCTGGTGCTATGCCTTAACCTGCTGGCAGGTGAGGCATCTAGAAACTAACTCTGCCACAACCTTCTTCATGCCCAGCCACCAGGGCTGTCGTCTGAGATCCTGGTATATCTTCGCCACTCCAGGATTTACCGCCAAAGGGGAAATGTGAAACTCTTTCAGCATATCCTCCTGTAAATCAACTACTACCAAGGTACGTCCTCTAAAAAGGACGTTGTGCTCTCCTCCTAATGAGAAACCATCAGGTGTCTGTCCTGAGGATATTTGTGCATGCCGCATCTCACAGTCGACGTCCCCATGCTATGCCTCTCTGACCCACTGCAGTAGTGGAGGAGTGACTGTAAGTGACTGAAGAAAGGATTCACCATCTCTATCCACGAAAGATATCTACAAAGCGGCTAGTTGCTCTGTCACCTCCCCAAGTAGCTGAATGCCCGTCCTCCTGCTGAGTGCATCGGCTTCTACGTTCCCCTATCCAGGATTATAGACTATCTCAAAGTCGTAGTCCTGGAGGAACTCGAGCCATCACCGATGTCTCAGGTTCAGGTCCTTCTGAGAGAAGATGTACCTAAGACTCTGGTGTTCTGAATAGATTGTAAAGCGCTCGCCCATCAGATAGTGTTGCCACGTCTTCAGAGCGAAGGCCACTGCTGCTAACTCAAGTTCATGGGTAGCGTATTTCTTCTCATGATTCCTCAACTGACGTGATCCATAGGCGATCACGGCCCGCTCTTGCATCAGGAAACATCTGAGTTCAGTCCCTGATGCATAGTAGTAAACTACATACCCAACTACCTCCTTTGGTTGCCTCACGATAGGTGCGCTGGTCAATCTCTGTCTCAGCTCCTGGAAGCTTTGCTGACATCTGTCTGACCACTCAAATGGTTTACCCTTCTTCATCAAAGCATAAAGTGGTGTTGCAACTCTAGAGAAGTCTGGCACAAATCTCAGGTAGTATCCAGCTAGTCCCAAGAAACTCCGCACCACTGTCATGCTCCTGGGTGGCTTCCAAGCCAGCACTGTCTCGATCTTCACAGGATCCACTACAACTCCCGCCTAAGAGAGGACATGTCCTAATAAGTGGACCTCACGTATCCAGAACTAACACATCGAGAGCTTACAATAAATCTAGTGCTCTCGAAGTGAGTCCAGTACAACCCGCAAGTGGTAGGCGTGCTCCTCCTCGGTGGTCGAGTATATCAAATAGTCTTCGATGAAGACCACAAAAAATTGATCGAGGTATGGCTGAATGATCATGTACATGAGATCCATGAACCATGATGGAGCATTGGTTATGCTGAATGGCAAAACCAAGAACTCATAGTGGCAATACCGACACCTGAAGGCTGTCTTCTGCACGTCCTCATCCCGAACTATGAGCTGATGATAGCCTGACCTCAGGTCTATCTTCAAGAACCACCATGCTCCCTTGATCTGATCGAAGAGGTCGTCAATCCTCAGTAGCAGATACTTGTTCCTCACGGTCACCTGTTTCAGGCGATGATAGTCGACACAAAGTCACAAGATCCCGTCCTCATTCTTGGCGAATAATATCGGGGAAGCCTAGGGTGAAACAATGGGTCGGATAAATCCCTTGCCCTACAAGTCCTCCAACTGTACCCGTATCTCTCGAAGCTCAGCGGGGGCCATCTGATATGTTGGGGTGGATATCGGGGCTACCCTGGGGGTACATATCAATATAAAATTCTACCTATCTACGAGGAGGTAGTCCTGGAACGTCGTCAGAAAAAACATCTGCATACAGATCCACCAATAAAGGAAAACCAGGACTCCACATGTCAATTGTTCCTAGGATGAGGCTAGACAATTGATGAGTGATGGGTTTTCCTCTTCTCTGCATGAGTCCATCATATGCTGTGAAGGCTCCCTTCTCACTGGTGAAGATGAACCTACTCCCGTCGGTGCGTACACATCGCACCTTGCGCCAAATACAGTCAATCTGAGCATGGACTGTAGATAACTAATCCATGCCCAAGTTGACGTCGTAAGGCCTCAACGCCGCTACAAGAAGATCCCATCGGAATCTCTCGCCTTTTAGAGTAATCTCACACTATCGGAAACAGTGCGTAATCGTCGAGTTTGCTCCCATATGAGACTCTAGCTGTAAGGATCGAGCCAACGGCACTGTCAGAATCTCTGAGCTCTGAAGAACGGCAGCAGCTATGAATGAATGACTCGCTCCTATGTCTATAAGAACTGCAGCAAGGGTGAAATAGACATAGATAGTACCTCGAATCATCTCGGGTGCGCCGTGGTCGTAGGCGTCTGCTGCCTGAAGTTGTGCCTGCCTCTGCCCGCCAGCTCCCTGTGGTCGGGGTGGACCTCCTGGTGGTGGTGGTGGTAGAGCCTCAAAGCATCGCCCACCACCGGATGCTCGGCTAGCTCCTCTGCCTCATCCGTCTGCTCCCTGCGGGCTTCCACGGTCGACCCTATTCCTCTTCTTGGGTGGACCCTCAACCGTCTGTTGCTCCTCTGCATGGCGGGCCGGGCATTCATGAGCCATGTGGCCTTGCCCACCTTATACGTAGCATTGTCTGCCTCTCGAAAGACTAGCTCTACGTTGTGTGCCCCGCATCACTGAGTCGGTGTCCTGAGGTCGTCTGCATGGGGGTCTGGTCTTCCTGGACCCATGAGTCATCCGTAAACTGCCTGCTGCAGAAGACTCTCATACGTGCCGCCCTGTGGTAGGTCTCGCTGCTGATGCAGGCTCACCAATGAAGCTCTCGGTCAGAATGTCTCGTTCCAGTACCCATGCCTATGTCGGAATTCATAGAGAGATCAACAATGCTCTGATCTCATGCCTCAATCCCTGCTCGAAGGTCCGGGACGGGAAGAATGTCTCAAGTACCATGTCCGTCGAATAGTGTGAGAGATCCGTAAATCTCGCTGAGTACTAGGCGACCATCAAGCTGCCCTGCCGTAGCTGAAGAAGATCCTGGATGCGCACCACACAGAGGGTGGCTGGGACGAACTTCGAGCGGAATAGGATCTCAATGTGTGTCCAGAGAAGAGATGCCTCATCGTGCACCTGGAGCATCATGCTCCACCATCTGACTTCTTCCGCGTGCTGGAGGCTCGCCGCGAGGATCACCATGAGGTCTGCTGGAGTCCTCACTAACCTGAAAACACGTACAACCTGCTCCATCCAATCCTCGGCTGCCTGAGGGTCCATCTCCCCGTGGAACCTGGGCAGTCGCTTGTGCTAAACTCATGCAGTGAACTAAGGAAATGTGCATCATCCGCTGCTGGGGCTGGTAGCATCGGTGGCTCGGCGGGTAGGGGTACCGCCGGTGCCTCTACTGTAAAAGGGACCTGTACCGAGGCCTCGTCGCATGGTGGGATGTTGTCACGCACTACGCTCAGAACCCTAGCTGGCTCCTATCATGGGGATATCCTCAAAAGAAACAGGTGTGCCACTATCATAACAGTATACCTGGTGAGCTGACACAATGCAATCACAAATAAAACTTGAAACACACATGCAATCATTGTTTCCGTGCATTAAGTCGTAAATCAGAAGTCAGGGTCCTGGTGTACGGATACATCGGCCACTGCACTAACACATGACTCCCTGGACTGATAACCACACTCAATAATCATAACACTATTTCTTCACATAGAAAAAGATCAGAGTCCTGAGTTCTACTGTAGAACCGAACTCCTCTGATACCAATTTTTCACGACCAATCCTCGGGGCCCGTACTATGACTTCCCCAAGCCCGCCTTCCATAGGCCAGGGGCTGGTGACTAGCACCAAGGTGTAATTCTCGGTACAAAGGGAAGGAATTGACTTTGTAAAGTAAACAAACACCACATAGCAAGCAAGCAGAAGTAAACACTAAGTAAAAAATGGGTACAACGGTAAGTCCGGAGAGGTAAGGGGCCATAATACAAACCCAAACTGAAAGTTAAGTACAACTGAAAAGAGAGTACAACAACTGAAATGTAAAGCCACAGCATCGAACCATCCACTAGAAGTTCCACCTGATGGGTGGGTATAGATAGCTTCCACAGCTCCTCCAGTCCAGCCGTCTGCTCCGAGTACGTCCCACCCAGTGGTCGACCTCCGGGTACCGACCTGCTTCTCGTGCCTCAACCACGATCTGCGATGTCCGTCGTCTGCAACCAAAACAATGTAATGCGGGCATAGCCCATGCTGGGGTGAGTATAAGCTACTCAGTTGGGACCGCGAGTCCCCCAAAGGTCTCCCAAAATCCACAAAGTATAATCCACAATTTAAGATACAATCACTAAGTAACATCCAACACCACTTAGGTATATGCCCATACATATACCTAAGTAATAAATTCCAGTTCAGCTCCAACATCCGATCCCAAGTTTGATCACATCCACAAAGGATAGCCCAACAGAATCTACATAGGAATGAAAATCAAGATTCAGCTCACACGGGTAGACTTCTTCGTAGGATGATAGAGATGATCAGTTGTAGTCACTGATTCATCTAAGCCATCAGACCCACACAAGATCGATTGGTACTAACCCCCACAATGACCCACAAAGGATAGATAGATAACTAACCCCCGTAATGACCCACAAAGGATCGATAGGCAACTAACCCCCGCAATGACCCACATAGGATCGATAGGTAACTAACCCCTGCAATGACCCTACACAGGATCGGACCCACACAGGATCTGTTGGCGCTGAACCACACATGATCTGACCCACATAGGATCGGTAGCACTGATCCATGTCGGATCTCTGTGTGTTGTAGTCATCGCCGTCGAATCCACGAAGGATTTCTGTACAGTTGTCATCGTCGTCGTAGTCGCAGCCAGCTCTAGGGTTCCCACACACAGAAAGCTCGTTCGGGAGGGTCTGCTCCACGAGCCAAAGTGCTGATACATCAAATGACACATAATTCAGAGTTAATGTTTCTAAAATTTCTCATATCATCAACAGGAACTCAACTTCACAGACGGTGCATCAATCAGATGCACGGTCTGAGAGTTATTAGCTTATTCATCCCCAGGGCCCGATTGATATTTAAGTCAAAACCAACCCAAACAAACTCCAAATGCGTCCAAACCTCGATCGGAGTAAGAAAAAAGGTATGTATCACATAGAGGGATCCATCAAAGATGACGGCACATCAATAAGACGTCTGAAGTTCAAGTTATAAGCGTTTCTGCTTCGAGGGCCCGGTTGGTTTCGTGTACGAACCAACCCGGCCGAACAAAACGTTCTATGAAACCTTGAGTGTAGTATACTGAAACGACCGTCTCGATCCGCGGATCACATCACATATGACAGTGTGTCGATCGGAGGTCTACATCCCATGTTATGGGCAAAAGACCGTGAGAGGTATGGTAATAGGGGGTTCGGGCCCAGTCCGACCCGGCCCGGTACCCCCTGGGTCGGCCCGAACCGGGTCGACCTGACCCGGGTCCGGGTCCGGCCTACCTGGGCGCGGCGCGGCCTGGCCTTGGCGCGGCGTAGCCCGGTCCGGCGCGCTGGTGCCAGTCAGGTGTCTCGGCCATTTCATCCGAGCGAACAGGGGTGCGGGGGGGGGGGGGGGGGGGCGCTTCCTCTTGCTCGTTTGTAACTATGGCCCTATGTGGGGTCCACTCAGGCTGACGAGCCGGGGGTCATAACCCCCGGCTCATTCCCTAACCGGCCGTCCCGCTCCGGCTGTAACGCCCCGAGCGCAGTAACCCAGAGTCTGTGCTTTATTACATTACATTGGCATGATCACAAAAAGATCAAATCTCAAAAGATTGATTTGTTTAGTAGCCATGGAAACACTAGATATATATTTATAATGATTTACATTACATCATAATGTGAAAAACTACTACAACAACATAGTCTCTATATCCCACACTAATTTCCCAACATACTATCCCTGGGGGTCATTCATAAATTACTTTTTTAGATCCTGGGAGAAATAAAACATAGAATAGGGGTGAGCTCAAATGCCCAGTAAGGATAACAATATAGCGGAATCTTTCATAAATAAAAATAAACATTTAAGGCAACGTATAACTTAAAACAAAAGCCTTTTAAACTTGAACTTAAACATATTATGGAAAAAATAAAATTAAATGATGCCATTTACTTATTCACAGGGATATATAACTAATCGAATAATCACATGCAATATCAATTAACACTTTTATAATGATGGAATGCATAATGCCAGACTATCATAACCACAAAGCCAAGGCCTCATGCCAAGACTAAAAATAATATTTTTCCAACGCCTTGTGCCAAGACACTAGATTGTCTCATGAGACCTACCGATGCATCGAGGAGCTATAGCGGGCTCCACCCGTCACATATTAAGTCCAATGCATTCCCATATGAAAAGGGTTAAACATAACATACACATTTGTATTAAAAATAGCATACAAAATGTCAATACATTCACCATAATCCATGAATGGTATAAAAATAAGGCATCCATAGTCAAACATATCACAAAACCTTCAATATAATATAGATGTTTTGTATCAAAATAAATCAACTTCAAATAAACATAAAATCTATCAAAGGATATTGATATAGGTGAAAACAAAACTCTTTTTTGAGAAATATCTATTTCTATTTTGAAATCATATAAGAATCACATATTTATAAAATAATACTTTTTCTTTTAAAATATTTTTATAAGCATGTAAGGGAAGCTTCAATGATTTTATAATGGTGGAAAATAACCGCACTCGTCGTATAAGTTAAAAAAACATTCTTACCTTAATTCTATCGAAAAGGTTAAAATGCACCTTTTATGGAAAACGAGAGAAATATTCCATTATAACCCACTTATAAAAAGTAAATCAAGTGTATAAAAGACATTAACCCATATTATTGTAAATAGTAAAAATGTTTTGAAATACATTTTTAATAAACATGGATGTGGATGATAAAGAGATGCTAGTAGATTATTACGTATAAACAACCTTGGATAATGAAGAGATTGTGAAATAAACCCTTACATTGAACTTTTCCTTGGTTGAGGGTAGGTTAACCTCCTGTATAATGGTGAAATAATTGTTTTTAAATTATATAATAATCATATATATTAATATGATATCATACATGATCTTTTAACATTGATTTGTTAATAATATCTTAGTATTATCGTCGTTTTGGGTTTTAACTTACTCGTTTTCTTTTATATGTTTTGTTATGTAAGCCATGTTTTTTAGGGATTGGTTGTATATTATTCATATCCATAATGATATCAAGTTCTTACACATTTTTTTAAATCATCAAATGATTGTTATACTTGAATGGATATGATGGAGAATGAATCTCATCACGTTCGTGGAGACAGTAGTCCATACGTACGCACGAGCGACAATATCATTCTTTTGATATTAAAATAATATATAATTGGATAGTATATAATATATAAAGAATAATTATCATGTTATATTTATTATTTACATGAGTTACACGTCATTATTTTACCCATCCAAATAATAATATATTGAATAACAATTACACCACGACGTGGAGACGGTAAGTAGTACGTATGCACATATGGTGACATGTTATTCAAAGGTTGGATAAAATACTGAATATGGTTGTACCATATTTATAATAATATTAATGTATATATAATATACTGGAGTTATTATTTTATAATGGTAATAACAAAGGAAGAAGAAGTGGAAGAAGAAAGGAACTTGGAAAAGGGTGGTGAAATCATTACCTCTTTTTCGGGTTTTTCCTTTTGATTTGATCAATAGGGCTCCTTAAGTTGGCTTTCTGATCAAACTAAGGCCTCTAAGATGTATTTAGGGACGTTTGAAGTGTATTTGGGCAGATTTTGGCTGATCCAAAAGGCTTTGAAGATGTAAATAACTGATAATGAAGAGTTCCCTTTTATAAGAGGGGTGAGGGGCACCTTTGGAAAAGCTAGAAATATTATTTTATAATAAATTTATATTCGGTTTCTAATGGCTCAAAAGTATATTATTCAAAGTTTAATGTGGGTATAGGTCGAAAAACATGTAAAAAATAGAATTTAGACAGGTTTGGGTTAATATATTAACCTTATCTTTTAGTTTTAACTCTTAGTTAATTAGTTTGACATTTACCATGTCACTTTGTATTTGTTATATTATATAGTTAATAAACATACTATATACATCCAATAGACCCCCAAGTGGTCCATTAATGATACAACTATCATGATAAATGTCTCTTGGCTGAACTTTAGATTTTTAGGAATTTAATATCAATTAATAATATAATATGTTTTTTAAAAACTGTTTTATGTCAATTTTGACACTATTCAATAGTTGATTTTTCAGAAACTCATAACATAATGATTACATCAAAAAATGTCACTTAAATCAATAATAATATGTCATATTATCCTAGAAAATTATTGTAATTCATTAAAAGTCTCAAAATATTATTTATTTGGGTATTTATAATATCAATTATTTTAATTTTTCACTATTATGGTAATTACTACATCATCATTGTGTCATAAATAAATTAAATTATATAATGTTTAAAAATTATAAATAAAATATCATTATGTATGGAATAGTATTAGATTTCTAATTAATATTTATAGTCGAAAATCCAACATATATAACCCTATGTAAAAATTGATTTTCTAAAAGATATATGCTTGTGTCATTTTTGTATTCATTTTAACATAATTAAAATAAAGTGTCCATATCACTTACAAGTGGCATCATGGGGTCCCCAAATAGACCCAAAGATGCCTATGGTCGAACTTGTATCAAGAAATTAGGTTAGGACATGTTTTATGGTAATTTTGTTATTATTATAATATTATTTTTAACCCGTATTTACCGGATTTACCCATTAACCATAATAAATAAAATATTTACAGAAGTAATTATTCAAAATGTCCGCAAATAAAAGTTACCGATTTACTCAATTTGAACATCCTGATTCAAAATATGGAATCCGTTTTTCCAAATTCAAAATACAGAAGTGTCATAATTTAATTTAAAATTAATTCCCGCTGTCAAAACTAAAAGCGTGTTTTTAAGATATAATAACTATCAAAAGATTGATACTTGTTTATTTTCGGTTATGTTGTGAAATTTTGTCCAATTACCAACATTTTGTTAAATGTTACAAATATATTCTAAATATACTTTAAAACCACTGAAATTCATAATTTATCACTATTAATTATTTTGATAAAAAAAGTTGTTTTTAATTAAAATTTAATAATTTTCACTGTTCATCAAAATATTAAAGTTATCCGAAAAGTACCAAAATTTCACCCTAGGATAATTTTGATATTCTGACTCCAAAAATTATGTCCCTTTTGAGAGATAGAATTTATAAAATTTCAAAAAGTAGGTATTACTATTCATAATGGCTAGTTTGGTAAGTCATTGTGCGCTTTAACTCGGTGTTGCGTGCAGTGCATGTTATTAAATTATTTTGAAGAAATAACACACTATGAAATCATGGAGTGTTATATTCTCCCCTCCTTCAATAAATTTCATCCTCGCAATTTGAAATTGTTCTTCGAAAATAAAATGTTGAAAATAGAAAATATCATTGTGGGAAAACCCACATCAAAAATTAGGTTACTAAAATTTAGTCTTAATATGAGGAAATGAGAAATGAAAGGGTCACCACCAAATTATGATCTCAATTAGGAGAACATTGTTGGAAATTAGAGATATATAATTGGAGGAAAAACATAAATATTTATAGGTACTGATTGAGGTCATCAATCACAAACAAGTGTAAAATTGAGGTCCTTAAATTCATCAATCTATGATGATTTGAAAAACCATCGGATCAACAATACATAGGGTATTAGGATAACACATTTTTGGTTTTAGGATTCCTTAAATAAAGTATAAGAATTAATTTCTTCATATAATAATATTAGAAGAAAAATATATTCTTGACAAGTAGAGTTCCATCCTTTAACTAATTTCTACCACAAACTCATCTTTCACTCTAAAAGATAATAGAACGTAAAAAAATATTCTATTTATCCTATTCGTATAGGGTTCCAAAAAAATGAATTTATAATTCTTCTAGCTGATCTTATAAAAAAAACTACATTATTTAATCCCGGACATCACGTGGGTCAGTGGTAGGTGATACACCCTTGTCGCCCTTCGGTTGTGGGTTCATGTCCCGCGGCCTTGCCGGACGCGACGGGTTGTTGCCCGACCTCCGGGTTGTCCTTTTATGGAAATCCAAAATAATCCAAACTAGAACTATCCAAAATACTTCAGTCCAAAATTTATAAGAAGGTAAACACAATAAATAACTTTTTTGCCACGTAATAACATGTGAACATCTTCATCAAGTATTTTTTTAAAACACTACAACATCCTGAATTACCATAAAACCTTATTGATTACATTCATGATCCACTATTCCTTAAAGAATAATAGATATACTCCTTCAATCCAAAAATGTTTTAAACCCCAACAATGATGGAATATACAAATCATTAATCAGTTTCCAGGTAGTTAATAATATCCAATATAATTTATCCAAATCAATCATGTATTATTCCAAAATCACTACCTCAGTATCAGAACTATATTATGGGTTATCATTCTCTCAACCATATATTTTCTGAAAATTTATCCAGCTATTGAGTCACTTTTCATTGTTCCACATAATATCAAGTCCGTAATGAAATAGTACTACAATACAATCCTTATATACTCCATAATTATTATAACAAGTAAATTGTTGATACAACACTCAAATGACATAATCAACACAAGAACACTAATCATTCCTCTTCATCTTTGGTAGTATCATAAATTGATTATTATCCAATAGAATCATTTGTGGCATAGTCTGATGACTGGGACATAGGTTTGTGTAGTGTCCAAACTCCTTGAAAATGAAGCAGTGTACATTTGAAACCATTTTCTTACCCTTCCAGTCTTGTACATTGTACCATTTTCCTCCACACTGATAAAAAACTACCATTCCTTTCAGGCAAGTTCCAGTGTGTTTCTTCCCACATTTATCACATATGGGAAAATAATTATTTTCCCTCTTCCCTTTATCCATCTTTCTCTCTCCCATCATTCTCTTCTCTTTCTTCCCTTCAAAGCCATAGGACTCAGACAAATCTTTACTTATCTTATCAACACATGATATTATTTCTTCATATCATGATAATACATGGAAGACTATTTCTCTTATAAATTCTGGCTTAAGGCCAAGAATGATATGATCCTTCTTTCTCTTTGGATCATGTGCATTGCTGGAGTTCACATTCCTTCTTCTGGGAACCATTTCTAAACAATGTCATACACTAGATTAGTTTATGAATAAAAATACCTAATCCCAAACTTGTAAGACAGATAACGTAAATTAAATAGTTAATGGATATAATCCATAATCATAAAAACTTCTCCTTTGAGGATGTATATACTCACAAACCCCTCATAATGGTTTGTAAAGAAAATGAGAATTATCCTAAGCATATCCCCCGAGAGTGTCCTAACCAAGAGTGCAGCAAGACCCGTTGTCATGCATCAGTTCCCGTTTGAGTCTAGCTCAAAGCGGTGTTTTTGGGTTTTACCCCTAGGTACATCTGTTCCAGGGCCGCCTCTATTTGCTCGTATCCATATAGGGATGTATTACTCAGAAAACTCATAAAATATCTGCAATACCAAAATATTAGGAAGTTCTTCTATACTAATCCTCAAATTTCATCTTAGGTCTACGTTCTCTAATCAGAGTTTATCTAAATCTATCTTCCAAGTTTTTTACTAAACTTTCTCTGATACCAACTATAACACCCCGACCCCAGTTACCTAGAGTCGGTGCATTATTACATTACATTGGCATGATAACAAGAAAGATCAAATCTCGAATGACCGATTTGTTTAGTATCCTTAGAGACACTAGATATATTCATAATGTTTTTCATTACATCACAAAGTGAAAAACTACTACAACAACATGGTCTCCATATCCCACACTCACATCCCCACATAATATCCCAGCAGGTCATTCATAAATTACATCATCACATCCTGGGAAAAATAAATCATAGAAAAGGGGTGAGCTCAAATGCCCAGTAAGGATAACAATATAGCGGAAATTTTCATAAATAAGAATAAACATTTAAGGCAATGTATAACTTAAAACAAAATCCTTTTAAAATTGAACTTCAAAATAGTATGGCAAAAATAAAATGAAATAATTCTATTTACCTATTCATATGGATTATCTACTAACAGAATAGTCACATGAAATATCAATTACCACTTTCATAATGATGGAACGCATAATGAAAAACTATTGTAACCACATAGCCAAGGCTTCGTGCCAAGACTAAAAATAATATTTTTCCAAAGCCTTGTGCCAAGACACTAGTTTGTCTCATGAGACCTGCCAATGCATCGAGGAGCTATAGCGGGCTCCACCGGTCACATATTAAGTCCAATGCATTCCCATAGGAAAAGGTTTAAACATATCTTGCACATTCGTATTAAATCTAGCAAACAAAATTTCAATAATTTCACCATAATCCATGAATGGTATAAAAATAGCACATCCATAGTCAAACATATCACAAAACCATCATTACAATATATAAGTTTTGTATCATAATAAATCATCTTCAAATAAGCATAAAATCCCTCAAAGGATATTGACATAGATGAAATCAAAACTCTTTTTAGAGAAATATAACATTCTATTCTGAAATCATTTAAGAGTCATATATTTATAAAATAAATCATTTTCATTGAAAATATTCTTATAAGCTTGTAAGGGAATCTTCGACGACTTTATAAAGGCGGAAAATAACTACACCCACTGTATAAGTTAAAAAACATTCTTACCTTATTTCTGTCGAAAAGGCTAAAAGCACCTTGTTTTGAAAATGACGGAAAGATTCCCATATAAACCACTTATAAAAATTCAAACAAAGGTATAAAAGTCTTTAACCCCTATTCTTGTAAATAGTAAAAATGTTTTGAAATACATTTTTAAGAAACTTGGATGTGGATGATAATGTGATCCCAGTAGATTATTACGTATAAAAAACCTCGGATAATGAAGAGATTTTGAAATAAACCCTTACCTCGTTATTTTCCTTCATTGAGGGTAGGTTAACCTCATTTATAATGGTGAAATAATTGTTATTAAATTATACAATAATCATATATATTAATATGATATCATACATGATATTTTAACATTGCTTTGTTAATAATATCTTAGTATTATCGTCGTTTTGGGTTTTAACTTACTTGTTTTCTTTTATATGTTTTGTTACATAAGTCATGTTTTTCATGGATAGGTTGTATATTATTCATATCCATAATGATATCAAGTCATTAAAAATTATTTTTAAATCATCAAATGATAATTATACTTGAATGGATACGATGGAGAATGAATCTCATCTCGTTCGTGGAGGCGATAGTCCGTATGTACGCACGAGCGACAATATCATTCTTTTGATATTAAAATAATATATAATTGGATAGTATATCATATATAAAGAATCATTATCATGTTATATTTATTATTTACATGAGTTAAACATCATTATTATACCCATCCAAATAACAATATATTGAATAACAATTACACCACAACGTGGAGACGGTAAGCCGTACGCACGCATGTATGGTGACATTTTATTCAAAGGGTGGATAGAATACTGAATATGGTTGTACCATATTTATAATAACATCACAGTATATATAAGATACTGTAGTAATTATTTTAGAATGGTAATAACAAAGGAAGAAGAAATGTAAGAAGAAAAGAACGTGGAAAAGGGTGGTGAAATCATTACCTCTTCTTCGGGTTCTTCTTTTTTATTTGATCAAAAGGGCTCCTTAAGTTGGCTTTCTGATCAAACTAAGGCCTCTAGGTTGTATTTAGGGAATTTGGGATAGTATTTTGGCAGAGTTTGGCCGAACCAAAAGGCTTTAATGGTGTGAAGAAATGAGAAGGAAGAGTTCCCTTTTATAAGAGGGGTGAGGGGCACCTTTGGAAAAGCTATAAATATTATTTTATAATAAATTCATATTCGGTTTATAATGGATCCAAAGTGTATTATTCAAAGTTTAAGGTGGGGATAGGTCAAAAAAATTAACCAATATAATTTATATAGGTTTGGGTTACTATATTAACCTTATCATTTAGTTTTAACTCTTAGTTAATTAATTTGACATTTACCATGTCACTTTGTATTTTTATATTATATAGTTAATAAAAATACTATATACATCCAAGAGACCCCCAAATGGTCCATTAATGATACACCTATCATTATAAAAGTCTCTTGTCTGAACCTTATATTTTTAGGAATTTAATATCAATTAATAATATAATATTTGTTTTAAAAACTCATTTATGTCAATTTTGACACTATTCAATAGTTGATTTTTGTGAATCTCATAACAGAACGATTACTTCATAAAAAGTCAATTAAATCAATAATAATATTTCATATTATCCTATTAAATTAGTGTAATTCATTAAAAGTCTCAAATTATATTTATTTGGGTATTTATAATTTCAATTATTTTAATTTTTAACTATTATGGTAATTACTGCATCATCATTGTGTCATACATAAATTAACTTCTTTAATGTATACAAATTAAAAATAAACTATAATTATGTAGATAATATTATTATCTTTCTAATGAATATTTATGGTCGAAAATCCAACATATATAACCCTATGTAAAAAAAAATTGTTCTATAAGATATATGCTTGTGTCATTTTTGTATTCATTTTAGCTTAATTAAAATAAGTGTCCCTATCACTTACAAGTGGCACCATGGGGTCCCAAAATCGACCCAAAGATTACTATGGTCTAACTTGTATCAACCAATAAGGTTAGGACACATTTTAGTGTAATTGTTTTATTATTGTAATATTATTTTTTACCCTTTTTTAACGGATTTACCCTTTAATCATGGTAAATAAAATATTTACCGAAGTAATTATTCAAAATGTATAAAAATAAAATTTACCTATTTACACAATTTTAAAATCTTGATTCCAAATATAGAATCAATTTTTCCAAATTCAAAACAAAGAAGTGGAAGATAATAATTTAAAAATAATTAACACTGTCAAAACAAAAAGCGTGTTTTTAAGATATAATAACAGTCAAAAGATTGATACTTGTTTAGATTCGGTTTAATTGTGAAATTATTTCCAATGAACAACATTGTCTTAAATGGTAAAAATTTATTCTAAATATACTTTAAAAACACTAAAATTAATAATATATCTCTATTAATTATTTTGATTAAAAAAGTTGTATTTAATTAAAATTTAGTAATTTTCACTATTCATCAAAATATTAATGTTATCAGAAAAGTACAAAAAATTCACCTTAGGCTAATTTTTAGATTCTGAATCCAAAAATGAAGTCCATTTTGAGAGATAGAATTTATAAAAATTCAAAAAGTATGTATTACTATTCATAACTGCTAGTTTGGTAAGTCATGGGGCGCTTTAACTCGGTGTTGCGTGTAGTGAAAGTTATTGAATTATTTTCATGAAATAACACACTATGAAATCTTGGGGTGTTACACCGGCCGGCCGGCTATTTCTGCCATGGGACCGGCATGGGCCGGTCCCCCTGCTCTGACACTGGCGGCCCAGAACCAACCGCCGGTCCTTGCTCCGCCGCAGCCAAAGCCACGGCCTGGTCCGTCCGGCACGGCACGTCGGCACCGTGCCCCTCCACCGCGGTCTTGCTCTGTCTGCTGTGTCTTCAAGGTTCCTTTGAGGTTCTTTTGTGTGGCACGGCAGCGCCGCTGATTAGTTTGTTTCTAATGGCGTTGCGCTTCTCCGCCCTTCCTTTAACATTTCTAGTGCGGTGCTTCAGCACCGTGCCGCCTTACATGAGCCGTAACATAAATCAACCAACAAGGGGGAGGAGGGTCTGGCATGTGTGTGCGGTCTGAACTCCTCCCGTTATTGCGATAACAGGAAGTTCAAATTGGATGGAAGAAAGTGACGGAAGTAAAAACAAACTAAAAAATAAAATAAAACCATACCTCGTCGAATTCGTTGAGCGAGAGTTCGTCGCAGAAATAACCATCACGGAAGAAGACGTCGCGGAAGGAGAGAGTCACGTCACGGAGAAATGATTTGTCGGTGTCGCATCGTCGATCTCCGAGGATCCGACGTTCTTGTCGACCTTCGTCGGAGGTCAACGTTCTTCGTGTTCTTTGTCGAGGAAGAAGAACTTCAAGAGCTTTTCCTTTTCTCCCAATGACTCACACAACAAGATCCAACCCAAAATAAAATAAGAACTTCCCATATTTTATTAACATGAATTAAGTATTTGAATTCAACATTCAAATTAAACTCACCTAATTAATTAACATATGTTATCAACATTAATGGTGAGTTGAAGGAGTAAGGGAATATTAAGGGGTGGGGTTCGTGTGGGCCCCACCTCCCTCATAACCTCTAATGGGATGTTGGGTGGTTACCCAACTTCCACCCAAAGGATTTAATTACCTAGTAAAAAAAATTGAAGTTCAAATTTTATCTTAACTTCAATAATTTTTAACAACTTCTCCCGTGTAAACACAACTCCGGAAAAGGTTTTCCTAATAAATTTTTGGCGCTGCGAATCCATCGGTGCCCTCATAATTCGATTCCGAGCACCTGCTCAAAATTTATAAAAATCTGCTCTTTCGTTCACTGAATGAACCCGAGCTAATCTTTGGATAGAAATTATGGGCACACCGGGCCTCAGAATCCAGTGCCGGCAGAAACTGTGTTCTTGTAAAATCCCAAATAAAATTAAGAAAAAATAACCCTTGAATTTTACGGTTCGTTACAAATAAAGACTAGAAAATGGTACAAACAATTTAAAATTTTCATGAATTAACATAGGAGAAAAAAAATAAATGAATTTTTTGAAAAATTATTATATAATTTCCTCTTATTTATATACCATTCAATGATCATAAATTTATTATTGTGTAAAATAATCATTAAACATTCCAATGAGTCCCATACCCACATTGAAATTTTTTAAATCATAAACCTAAAAAAGTAATAAAATTATATTAATTTTATAATATCATGAGAGTATTTTTGATGGTGATATGTCATGTAAAATGGAATTATATACACCATATAAAATAAACTATGTGCATTTCAACAAATAAGTCTTAATAGAATATAAATTGTGAAGAAATCCCTTACCTTGAGTTTTCTTTTAGGTGAACATCCAATAACACCATGTATAATAAAATTATGTTAATGTTATAATTTCTTAATAAAAATTTTCCTTATTACTATTACATTTATTTAACTTATTACTATTTTTTATACAACTACTTAAAAAATTACCTTTACGTCGGGTGTTTTGACCAAATTTAGTTTATTTGTCAAAAAAAATATTAGTATCTCATGTATAGCCCAACAAATAAGCATATATGATATATATAATAAAAATCACAAAATAATTATCATATTTATACATAAATTATACATTTAAAATAAATCATTTTATATGGTTATGAAAAATGAATCAACATTATGATCAAGGATATGGTAGGTCATACATATGCATGAGTAACGTTTTAATTTATCAATGATCATTATAAAAAAAAGTTAAGTAACACAATATTGTTACATAATGATTATTCTATCATAAATACCATGTTATTTAATCATATAAATATATATATGTGTGTGTTTTTTATGTAAATTGAATCACATCATCTCAAGGAGGTGGAAATCTGCACATCCACAAACAACGTTATCACTTTTCTATGTGCATGAAAGGGTAATAAGGAAATTAATTATTATATATATTGTATACATACAGAAAATTAATTATTTAATGAATATGGTATATATTTTTAATGTCACATTATTTTAATAAAAACTAACATTTCAATGTTCTTGTACACTGTGAACGAATTACATCGTTTTGTGGGGGCGGTAGTACGCACTTCCACAAATGATGTTATCATATTAACATAAAATGGAATGAATTAATGGTATTTGTAATATAAGGATTAATTAATTATAAATAAATAATAAACATCTTATATAAAAAGTGTGTACATCATAATGTCTACCATGAGAGGTGGTAAAAGAAAATGAACAATCATTGTTTCGTGAGACAGTAGTTCACTATACACAGAAACAATATGTTCATTACCCATTAGGTGGTTTCATGTATAAGTTTAGGTATAAATATTTACATAAAACAATCCTAGTATATATATGAATAAATAAATAAATATATTTTGGCGGTGGATAATAGAAATAAAGCTAAAAAACTTAAGAAAATATGTTACCTCTTCACCGGGTAACTTCTTTTAGTTTACACCAAAAATATTTATTGTAAGGATTTATGCCAAAAGGAAGGTATAAAGGTCTATTTTAGTGACTTTGGAAGCAATATGGAATGATATTGGCTGAACCTAAGTGGTTTTAGAGGCATGAAGAATGTGAAGAGGTGGTGAACTTTTATAATGTTGGAATATGACTCCCTTCATATATTGGAAAAGAAGTTTGGTTTACACATGTTTTAACTAAAACATATCTTAAAAAACCAAATAAATAAATAAATAAATAAAGGTTAAGTTCCATATAATTTCAAGAAAATGGAGTTTGGACAAGTTTATAGGACATTTGTGCCCTTAAATTAATGGTTTAATCATTTATTAAACTTTTTTTGCCTTAAGTATTGAAATTAATTTTAATTACATTCAATGATCATTTATGTTTCAATTTATTTTTCCTTATTAGAAATTATAATTTATTATAATTAAAAATAAGGAATAAATTTTTTTAAATTCCATTAATATAATTAGAAGAAATTAATTTATAATTCATCATGTAGGAGAGACGACAGTGAATTGTTTTTATGTAAAAATGGTTCAAATTTTGCAATGTTTTTATATTCAATTTCATAGTGAAATTGATTACAATGAAAAAATAGTATTAATTCATAAAAATATTATCTAGTTAAAATTTAACACCAATTAAACATATTATTTAAAATTATAAATAAATTTGATGAAAATTCACTTTTGAACAGAGATTCAATATTTGTAATTATACATTAAAAAACGAATTGTATCAAAAATGACCCAAAAATCACTCTAAACTAATTATTATGTTTCTATTTCAAATATTATTCTTACTGTGACATATATATATATATATACTAAAGAAGTCTTTTTTCTTGCCACATGACCTCTTTCTAATAAGCCACATCATCCCATATTTTGTATCCCTCTTCCAAGATCGAATAAATTCACACCCTCAATCAGAATTTCCTGGCGCTTCTCCCACCCACCCTGCTTCTTCTCTACCCACATTCGGGTTGCTGCACCCCTCTACAAATCCCCCCTCCTCCACCACGTACAACTCTGACTCCTCCTACGCATCGGCCTTCGCCTCCGCATCTGTCTCCTACTTTTCCACGACCTCCGACTCCGCCTCCAATTTCCACAAGGGTTTCGTTTACCTTCAATCTCTATTACCTCCTATTTCAGTCTCATATCCCACCACAATTCGGGTTAGGCCCTGCGGAAACCCTCACCTCAAATCCCGACCCACTCCTCCGACTCCATTATCCCATTATATCCCATATTTCTTTTTTATACTCTTCCAAATCCCTACATTTTCACTATTTGGAAAATTTCTCCTAATATGTTATGGTTTTCCCTATTATTCATCTTCATCTTGTTCTAAGTCACTGCCTGTAACTCCCATACCACCATCTGTGATGGCCGGAAGGCCCGTGATCCTTCTCCCACGAACTCGGGTTGCCCCCATCCACTGTTGTTGTTCTGTGTCACAAAATTAAACACAACGTATGTATTTATTTTTTTTCCATTATATATATATTCTTATTCTCATTCCCTTAAATATTTATGTTGATTTATGTGATTATTTAATGGTTCCATTTTAGTTTGGGAAGTAATTTGATTTTTACAACTCTATGTCTACCTTTATTTTTAACTTATTAATTGTTTTTTGTTTTCTAATTATCATTTTACTTCTCCTTTCTCCTTGAGATCCAAATATGATGAATGATAAATTTAACTCATGTATATCATTTTGCAGTTTGAAAGTGATTCTGTTTGTGAGGAGAATTCTCAAGCCCAAGTGTGGTAGTGATATTATCTACTTTCAGGGAAAGCTTTAATGTTGTGCTTAAAAGGCCAAATGTAGATCCATCTTATGTTTTTATAATCACTATTTTATGTTTTAATTACATTTTTTGAAAACTACATCAATTATATATATGAAAGATATGGTCAGGCACATCCAAATCTATTTTGTTCCTACGCTTTCTAAATGTACTACAACAGTTCCTTGGGAATTACATGAATCCAGACCTCCCATTATAGGAAGCAAGAATCCATATGAATCAAGGGTGTGGAGATGAGAGTTAAAATCTCAATTTGTACATCCATATTTTGTATAGTACACAATAATGGTCTATTAATCATTTCCATTTTTCATTCCATTTCCCATTCCATTTCATTCATCCTAATGCATCCTGACGGTTTTTTGTTATATAATCAACATTGTTGAATGATGCATGCTACTGCTTTAATTAGTTGGAAGAGCCCTGGATATAAAAGGGAAAAAAATCCCAAGCAAAGTCTATACCTCTTCTTTCTTTATTTCTTTCATCCTTTATACAATAATCCAGGATCCCTATACTAAATGTTATCTAGAGTATTGGGACATGCCATGATCCATGACTTGTTCTTGTGCTCACCCATGGGGCATGAAATTCTCAGGGTCTATTGAACCTGACATTAAGTATCAGCTTAAGAGACTAATACTAAAATGTTGAATCAGATCATGAAATCTGCTTAAAGCACCTTTGATAGGTGCTTCTATACAGGTGTTTCAGATTTCATATTGGAAAAAGTGTTTTTCTGTAACTTATTTTAGTGTTTGTTTTCTAAATTTACAGCGTTGAAGTGACTTATTTGTAATAGAGAAAACATCATCTATTTTTTAGAATTGATCTCAAGCGGTATGTATTGTTAGTCTCTGTTTGTTATCACATTTGAAAATAAATTTTCTCACTTGAAATCCTTTTTGTGGGATTGATTTTGTTTAGAGGATACCTGAAAAATTCATCCAAATGCTTCCTCCATGCAGTTTCCTTGTGGTATTGACTCATCGATGTAGGAATTGGAATATGGTTAACCCCTTTATCTATAGCACGTGTTATGGGTTTGTATACACTATTCAATTTAAGAATAGTATCAAATCATGTTTCCTTTTTCATGTTACTTATCTATTTGTTGGCATGTATTGATATTTCATTTATCACATTGTCATTTTTTTCTATATCATTACATCTTTTTAAATTAATCCCCACCTAATGGAAGAATATGTTATGATTTTAAATGTGTGGTTTCAATAAAACTATTTCTTTTGTCAGGTGGTGGTAATTTTTTAATTTATCCATAAATCCATTTGATTTTAATGTGACGGTTAATTTTATTTGGGCCTCTACCTTTGACATCAGCTGGGCCTCTGACAATGCCTCTACCTTCACGGGATGTGAATCTTCAAAAGAATCCTTGGTAGGTTCTATCCCTAATTCACATTAACTACAAATTATTATTTCTTATAATGAATAATCATACGTTTGTTTTGATTCATTGGTTCTTTATCAGTTTATATTTTGTTATCAGGGATATAGAAAATTATGTATAGGTTCTTGATAATTTCATGTCAATGATCAGGGCTGTGTTAAATAATTTGGATCCATTTCCCATGTTGGATGACTTCTCAGGTAAATGAGAATTGAATTATGATCTAAATAATTGTAGTTTAAAACCCTAGCACATAGACCATGTTTTGTTCATTTCATTGTATGTTCTCTCTTATTGTGTGGTTTCCTGCTCACCCACATAGTTTTTTATCAATGTTTCGATTTTTTTCATTTTTCCAACTTTCATTATTTTCCATTTCTCCTCCATGCAACATGACCATTAATAATTTTCAGGATTTGTAACCATGACATATATGTCATAGGTTCCCTCCAAACCCACTTTTATTTTTTAGTATCATTAAGTTCATGATATTTTACTAATTGATATGGTTTTCTAATGTTTTGGGGTCTTTTACACATGAAGACATTACTAGCCACATGGGAATGATCCACGCTGATGTTATTTCACCTTTTTTGTGTTTTCGTCCTCAATATCAGAGTGCTTAATGGAAGTTTATTACAATAATATTTGTGGTTAAATTATTTTCATACATCCAATTTTTTAAATGGTTTTCTTCTAAAAATTAATGTAACTATTTTTTCAGAAACAAAGAAAACAATGCTTATTTTTTCAAATTGATCAACTAATGTGATTGATCCAATAATAAGTTTCACATAGATGATGTCAAACTGATCCTACATGTTGGATTTTATAATTTTTCCCTATTAATTTTCTTTGGTATTTCTTGTAGAATGATTTTGGTGTTATTGTTGGTATAGAGAAGGATAATAGTTGCAAGGTATGCGATTATGAAATAAAATCAACTTAATGATTTTTATGTTTATTGTTTTGGGTAGTTGGTATTTAGCTACAATTTTTTATATATACGCTATGTGTTATGCATGGTTTCTTTCTCACCCTCAGAGTGCTTATATATATTCTATGTTTTACATGGAAAAAGGATGCATGACATAAATTAATATTTCTAATAGTTTAATCAGGAGTCTTTGTTTCTACTTCCTTACTATTCAGGAACAGGTTCCTTAGACGGAAGATTGTAAAAAGTAATGTATGATGGTCTCTTGTGAATCTATGAAAATATTACATGGATGGTAGACTCATAACAAAAATTACTTCTATTCTAGGTTAGTAATTGAATCAATGAAATCGGTTTCAGATGTTTTTATGTTTTCTTTAATTTGGGTTTCAATCTTAGAAAAATCATCGGATATGCATACAGCTTCCTGGTGGGTAGAGTTTGGGGATTTTATATGTTTTTTTCCACAAAATTATTCATTAAGAGTGAGTTTTGATTTTTGAAGTTAAATTAATTATAATAGGACATGCTTTGTGTTTTTGGATTGTCTATTAAATTGAAAATATATTTCTATTTTTTTATAAATTGTTGCAATGTTAAAAATTTTATTATTACTGAAGTTCTTATTTTTAGATAACAGAACATGTGTTATATTGTAGTATGTTTATTTCATATACCAAACATGTATTCTATTTTGATTACTTTGTTTCCAAATAAAATTTCAATTGAAACTGTTGAATAATAATTCATGTCTAGAAATATGTTATTTACATGAAATAATTATGGTGACCTGTACATGAATGTGACTTTTTCTAATATGAAAATTCAAGAATATAACTTTTAGGTTTCAGTAAATTGGTGTCAATGATATGTTAGTCATATAAAAATTTTAATATTTGTCATCTGTTCATCACAAATCAATAGGTTTTAGACAGATTTGTGGATTGTGGTTCTAGGGTTGTAACAGGAAAAAATGGGAATGCAACTATCACCAGCAAGCCTACGGATCAATGTCAAACATCTGGCTTTCTCCAATTATATATTTGTTAGGATTTTGTATCAAGGGTAAGATATCCCTCTTTTTCAAACCTGGGAGTCTCTACATCTTTTCCTGGGTATATTGTGTCTTCCAGGGACATGTCTATTCATAACAACAATCCATAGTGTGTTTTGGTTGTGTTCAACACAGGTTGTTTGGTATTATATACTATTTTCCTCATACCTTGTCTTCAGAATCATTGATTGATTTCAGTACTGGTAAGTAGGTCTAGATTTACTTTCAATCATCTAGTTATTTAAGGATAATGGTCCAGAATCCTCAAAACAACACATTTTACATGTCTTAATAGTCCCAGTCATGATTTTCCTCTAATCTTGAGTGCATTTCCATAATCATTTCATTGTTTTTATGAGTAGAAATGACTTCTCATTTTTAGTTACCTGTTGCCCAAAAATTTGGAAGACATAATGATGAATGTCAGCAGAATTGAGTCTACGTTTTCAGGTATCTGTAGATCATTTTGTTCTGTTTTATTAGTTTTCGTATAATTTTTTAGATTTCGATCATGCTATACATTATTATTTTCTTCTACCAGTAAGATGTCACACATTTTTATATATAATATCAACCAAATCCATTATCCATACCCATTATATAGAATATTATCATCTCGAAATTTATTTTCTGGGTCTTCTGTAAATAACCCATTGCATTAGATTGATCTTTGTGATGGATTTTTCTTATGCATCTGACTGTTATTTTTATCATCAATAATTATTTTTTTCCTATTCGTATTTCTTATATGCGGATAATGAGGGACTGTTATGCTAATCCATAGAGATAACATGTTCTTCATACTTTGAATTTTCATTCGATTAAATTTGATGAGATATTCTTTACAAGAAGAATACTCATTTTCCTATTTCATCTATGGATATCAACTTTTTTTATGTATTGTTTCTGGAAAACCTGTCCTATCATCTGATCGTCATTATTTGCATGATGGATTTTATTGAACCATATCTATGTTATTAATATTTTTCAAGAGATTATTTGAGCCTCATTTCTAAGACTTTTGTTTAATGATCGATGTATATACTCTCATTGATGGTTATTTATGTAGGTTTTGGTGGAAAATAAGACAATAATGGTTTTTAATTTATGTCAGACAGTGGTGATAATAGAATTGGGTATGAAGAGATTCAATTCAATAATATGTTTTCTTAAAATTTGATGAATTTATGTTACTTTTTGTATGTAACTGTCGCATTTTCCTTTCCTTTTGTCACGTTTTCATTTACATCATCTATTTTTTGAACTTTATTTATGGTATAATTAGTAGTTTTACATCCTATAAACTTATTGAACCCCATTTGAGAATAATGTATATAAAAAATCATTTCCATCCTTCATATCTATTTGAATATTTCATCAGTAATTTATATATCATGCATAAATTTTATCTATCATATTGAATCAAAATTGAATATAATTGAGAACATATATCTATATAGAACTAATGTGAGGTATCATTAATTCTTTCTAAGAGTGAATCACTTTACCATCACTTGATGGGATTACATTACTCTTAATATAATTACGTAAAAATATACCAGAAAATTGATATATAAGATACATTACTGTTAATATAATTATGTAAATATATACTAGAAAATTGAGATAAAAGATATTCACCCTTTAACTATATTCTCCACCAACAATGCTAAATTATAGGGTCTCAGATTCTCAAGGAAGAATCCCAGAAGTTATAACAACAAATGTTGTATTAGTAAAAGCCGGAGCATTTTGATTGATTCCAAGGAAACCTGAATGTTATATATATTTTCATAGGATCTTCTGTCAAACATATGGAAGGAATAATTTCTAATATTTCTCAATATCTTCTTCCAATATCTACCGGTGATCATCTTATCAACTGCATTTTCATGGTCTGTGATTTTACTATAGGGATATAATGGTTCTATATGTGTTTAAAAATCATTACTATCTTACTACATCGTAATGCAGGGATCAGGAGGTTTTGAAGCAGATTTTAGTTTCACCCTTTCTTACAGCCTCTATATGTGTCCATATACATTACTATCTTCCAATCTCATTATGTGTTTAGTTGATTTTTCAGGATTTTTGATGATTTTGTAAACATCAACCCTATGAAATTTGATGATTTTGTAAACATGCTCCCTGGGGATGGAATGAGCAGCAATATATATAAGTTTTTATGAGTTTTACTTAACGATTGTTATACCTAATGTTTGGAATATATATTAATATATCTTTTTTGTTTTGTAGGAAATATGGGGATGTATCTATTTTGAACAGAGGAAATTCCATGCTTTTTAATATAAAAACACACACCAATCATTAAGTATTCTCTAAATTCGACTATTCTGTAAATGTCGTTGTTTTTGAAGAAATGAAATTACATCCATTCAGGTAGTGGAATAAGGGGTTTATGATTTATAGTTTCCTTATATTTATGGATTTCTTTGGGATTTCACGCTACTGTTATGTGTTCCCTCTCCTATAACACATTATATGGATGTATCCTATATCCTCTCAATGGCCTCTCTATGTTGCTAGAAGTCCTCGCATCTTTTCTGATCTTTTAAGAAAACATTGAGTTAGGGTTATTCAATCATTTCCTTTGACACAGGTATATGTGTTCAACAAGCATTACTATCTTCCTACCTCTTTTAATGCAGGGATTATGTTGTTTTGAAGTAGATTTGAGTTTCAATTTTTCTTACAGCCTCTACGTTCAAATACATTTATGTATTCCTACCTCTTTATGTGTTCATCTAAATTTTTATGATTTTAGATGATTCTGTAAACATGCAACCTATAAAATATGATGATTCTGTAAACACGCACCTTGGGGATGGCATGAGCATCGACATATATATTGACATGTGAGCTTTACTTAAAGATTGGTATACCTAATGTTTGGCATATATATTAATATATATATTTTATTTTTCAAGAAATATGGGGATGCTGCAATTTTGTACATAGGAAATTCTATCCTTTTTAATATTAAACACACAAATATTTAGGTATTCTGTAAATTCTACTCACTTTCACATATATCTCTAAAATGGTGATCATTTCCATGCTGCATTTTAATCATCCTTTTGGAACAATGTATATTTTTTAATGAAATTCTCATGTAAGACAGACTATTAATGTGTATATGATAGAATGATTTAAATTTATATTTCATATAATAATTCTTATTTGAATCTACAAATGGTTGTTGTGCAGCCTATTGTCGCCAGTTTTCATTACATGATTCAAAAGGTAAATTTCAACTTTTATATTGGTTTCTAATTTATTCTTTTATGTCAAAATTCATTTTTTTGATTCTATAGATTCAGAGATTTTTATTTTATACATTTTTTATGCATAAAAATCATCCATGAATTTTGAAGTTAAATATTTTTACACTGACATAATTGATCTCTGAAATTAATACTTATGCTGTATGTTTTGAAATTTAAAATTAAATTTGAATGTTATTTTCACCTCCAATGGAATATTATGTAGTTTATACAAATTTTGTATAATAATTCTTTCATGATCTTTTCATAATATATCAGTGATATTAATACTTATGTTATTTCTTTCATGTTTGTTTTTCAATGTACTACTCTAATTACTATACATTTTATCTTTTTATTCTTGTATTAGAAGTTGGATACTTATAAATTCAGGTATTCTTATTTTAAACATTCTATCATGTTCTTTTCCTTTTATATTCTCCTATATGTTTTCTAGGTTTTTAAATAATTTTATTTTCCTTCTATATTCATCTATGTATTTTCCTCATATTCTCTATCATGAATTTGAATGGTTTATTTTGTACAGCGGTCGTATGCTTATGTTTTCCTTATATATTCTCATATATTCTTCAATTTTTTTACAATATTCTCTTAAATATTCTCCTATGTTATTCTCTATTACTTATTTTCCTATATTTTTAATTCTTTATGTTTTGTCCAATTATAGTTCAATATTAATTATCCCTATTGTTTTTCAATCTATTAAATATTCATGTTCTTTATTAACTTTGAAATATAGTTTTTTATTCTTGAAATTAAGCATCAAACATATTGTCGTGCGAATGCACGAGTAAGTACTAGTTAGATTAATTATAGTGTCAAAATTATGATTTTAAATGGGTTCTCCATTAAAAGGTGGTAAAATTACCTGAGTTTGTTCTAATCCTATGTATATCAAACCAAGTAGATGACTACAAAATAAAATTAATGAATTTATGAAATATATATTTCATTAAAATCATTCACTAAATAATATTAATTAATTTTATAAAGATAAAAATCATTTTTTAGAATAGAAATAGAAATATGTCTTTTTATATGAAATTGGTTATTATTTTTGTTTTTCATGAATTGGTATCCCATGAATTCATTTTATATTTATATAAATAATAAATTATCATAAGTTAGTTAATAATATTCATAATGGATAATTTATATCTTATTTAATTAAATAATAATATTTTAATAATATATTATTGATCAATAAAACTCGGTATTATGTGTGACAAAATCCATCGAAGAAGGCCACTCTTGTGTGTAACACACAATAACTCAGCGTTGCATGAATTGAAATATTTAGATTTTATCTTAAATAGTAAATATATTTTAGTTTATCCCGATATTATATTACATTATGTTTTTGGTACAATAATTCATACACACAATCATATACAAGGTTCTAACGTTAGATTATTGGGGTATCACAAATTTAATTATTTTTAAAAATCATCATTTATTCAAAAAATATTGATTTTAAAATCATAACATATTTTATGAATCAATGAAAAATTAATCTTGTTCTCATAAGAATTTTATTATAATCAAACAAAATATTAATTCATTTATCAATTTTTTGAAAATGTATTTAGCTTTTAATAATTATTTTAATTATAAAATTTTAATTAAATTTTTATGACTTGCAATAATACCAACACATAATTTATCTTTTTAAAAAATATATTCACTTTTACCACGATATAAATATATCATAATTTCCATTATGGGATAACTAAATATTATTTATACATTCATAGGTAAGGTTACTATTTTACTAGCTAGATTACAATTTCTTATGGTCAAGTTACAATTCCAAGGGTCAAGTTACTATTCTAACAACAATATTTTTTTGTTTATCTTATTTTATTCATTCCTCATTTATAATGTCTTTATTGTGTTCTTAATGTAATTTTATGTGAAGTATTTTATATAAAATAATTATAAGAAACGAATTTACATTGATAAAATTAGGGGTTGTAACATTATTCCACCTTATAATGCATCTCCCTCAAAATTTCATTTTAAAAACTATTGTTAAAACACGGTAGGGTTCTTATCATTTATCTCTTCCTCTGGTTTTCAAGTTGGCTCATCGTACTTATTGTTTTTTCATATTACTTTGACCAGGTGAGTAATCTTGTTCCATAGAACATTATATTTATTTTCCAATATCTTCATTGGATTTAAATCATAATATAGAAAATTGTACAAATCTTCCACTTATGAATTCATTTATGTGAGGTATTCAATATGTACATCCTCAAGTGGGATACGTTAAATAAATAGTTTGCTTAAGACATGGTAAATTAATGTGCTATTCTATAGGCCTCATCACCAACATAATCAAGATCATAAAAGGGGAAAATATACATGGTATATATATTTTATTTCTTTCCAAATATCATGATGCTCTTCCATTGGGATTTAAAGAGGAATACCATGTGTCCAACCATAAACTCAAGGTCTCATCGACGATTTCTTGAATAGATCTTCAATCAATTTTGGGATACCTTGATTTGATGTGGAATGACTTTCACCTTATCTAAAACTTCATGGACCATTCACGGTCCCATTCAATTTCTTTCTCTGACTTCATCCCAACATTATGATGATCTATATATATTTTCCCATAAATGGCTTCATACAGAGCCATTTGTATGCTCAAGTGGAACTTTTTGTTGATAGATAACTTGGATAGGGATTTATATTGGTCTCATTATCTATTCAATTCCATATAACATTTTATCAACATGCCTTCTTGTGTCGAAATTGTATACACATATTGGCCAACAATTTGAGGATTATAATCGATACTAATGTTTAGCTTAGTGTCTAGAGAATGTTGGAGAATTTTCCAGATCATCAAGGTCAATCTCAGATCATGATCAGATTCAATCAATGCTGGTACTCAATTATACCTTACCACTTCTATAATCTATATTCGTGCATGGTTATCAATTTGAGGAGTCCTCTCGAATTTTTATAAAGTTATCTTTCACTATAAGAGGATCCATAATAACCCATATATAATTGTTTCCTCTAGATATCTTCAAATTCCCATTGGAAAAGTCCATGGAAATGTTTTTCCATTTCCATGTTGTTATGTGTCAAGGTTATATCATACCCTTAAACATTTTCTTTTCATACATCACATTTTGATATACCTAGAACTATGATATAGATATATATATAGAGGTCACATTCTTTATATTGTAACACAAGTAGTATATTCAGGGACCTCGATAAAAATTTGTGATCCTTGGATGACTATAAAACGTTGAGCTATGTATTCCATTCAAAATATATTTCTTTATCTCTAGAGTGTGTGGTACACATATATTTGTCCAAAATTTTATGAATCCTTCCAAATTAATTTTGAACTATGAGGATATATCCTCCTTCATTTCTTCAACCTTATTCTAAATTTTCACAACTTTATTTGAGAATAAATTATTTTAAAAATTCGGGTTGGTTGAGATATCATCTGGGAAAGGATTGATGATATTACATCCTCGATGATTCGCATGTTCGTCCTTTTAAAGTCTAAATTGACTAGACCATTATAAATTATCATCAATGATAATGTTGTAGGATCCATTCAACATAGTGTATTTTACACTTAATTTTCCTTACTATGATGGTAGGGATTAAGAAGTCACAATACTTCATGATATCATAAAATCCGTTATAAAGAATATTATGATCCATTTATGTTAATATATATTTGAGGCCCTCATGATCTGTATATATCTCACACGTTTTCTGTAAGAGATAACACCATGATATTTTCTACATGATGACCATAACCACCTACTCAAGATCTTGTGTGTGATAGTTTTGGTCAAGAATATTCAGCTTACATGAGTCTTATAATATATAATTATAATTTAGAATCACAGAATACCCCAATACCTTCTTTAAAACATAGATTTTATATGAAAAAGGGTTCCCCACATGATGGTAGTGTGAGCACTAGTGTAGTGATAATACTCCTTTTCAACTCCTTGATGCAGTCTACACATGTACAGGACCATAAAAACATTTCTCCCTTCCCATTTAGTTGATAGCGGGTTTGAAAATAATGATATTCTCTTCACAAGTCATTGACAATACCTAGTTAGACCAAGGAAGATATAGATCCCCATTACAGATGTTGTCCTAGGCCACTAATTTATTTCCCTTGTCTTGGAAGGGTCCACAAATGTTCCATTTCTAGTGATAACATTCCCCAAGAATGATACATCCCCCATCTAAAAAATTAATTTATTGTACTTTTCATAAATATTATCTATTGAAAAAATCTTTATAACCGTATTCAAATTCTCTACACATTCCACCTATCTATTTGAGTATATCAGAATATTATCAATAAAGACAACCACAAAATTATGGAGGTAATCTATAAAGACCTTATTTAGTATGTCTATGAAAATTTCAAGGGAATTATTTATTCTGAAATGAATTAATATGAACTCATAGTGATCATACCTTGTTCAAGAAAAATTCATAGGAAAATATTCTATACTCACAACTAATTGGTGATATCATATCTAAATGTCCATCATTGAGAAATATTTATCCCTACATAGTTCATCGAAAATAACTTATATCTATGGAATGGGATACTTATTCTTTTCCATGATTCTTTGAGCTCATTATAATCCATTCCTAAGTGAATTTATCCTTCCATCTTCTGCACGAATAGGACAGGAACATCCCATGGTGAAGCACTCAGGTGTATAAAACCCATGTACATATTATCTTGTAACTTCTTATTTAGTTCATACAGCTTAGTGGTTTCAATTCTATAAGTTTACTTTGATATATGTAAATATCTATGAATAATTTCAATTTAGAAATCAACTTCTAATTTAGGAGGAAGACCATATAATTATTCAGGGAAGAAATCAGTGTAGTCCCTCACAATGGGAATGTCCTTGAGTATGATTCTCTCATTTGAATCAATAAATTGAGCTTTATATTAATAATCATAATAAAATAACATCCAAAATTTAGGTATTTATTTTTAATTATATTCATCCTTCTCCAACAACTTTTATAGAATTTGAGGATTCCACCATAATATAACAGTGATCTCCCCTTCTTAAATGTTGATTCTAGATTTGAAAAAATTTATCCAATCCTGTCTCAATATATCATCAAACTCCACTAATGTATGTAAGAATATATTTTCTGGGATGTTTAGTCCACAAAGAGTAAATGATGGGAGTTATATACATTAGTTGATATTTATTTATACATTTTTCATTAGATCGAGAAGCTATAAAATTCATCATTCATTTTTTAACTCCATAGCCATGGGGATATTCTCTAAACTCAAACTCTACATTGAGATCACATCAACCCAATTATTAATAATTCCTATACACATTAATTCCTAGAGCTTTATGAAGGTGTGGTTTTAATCCACTAAATAATTTACTTATTTTTATATCTTTTCTAATAACAAAATCGAGGAATACATTAAAATACTTGTAAAATTAACTTCATAAATCTTGAATGATTTTGCTTCTTTTTGAGTCAGCTCTATGAATTATCTCTGTATATTTTTATGATTATTTTCAACGAAATTCCTATTCAAAAATATTTTATTAATGTCTTCCCACTCTATAACATCAACTTCCTCCATTGGATTCATTTTCTTAATAAACATCCACCAATAGTTAGCCTCTACATCTAAATATTGAATATCAAGAGTCACCATATCCATTTCAGAATAGTGAATCAAATAAAAGATCTTCTCTATGGAGTAAACCCACTTTTCTGCAACTACTGGATCATAGGATATAGTAATCATCAGTGTTCATTGTGTCATTAAATAATTGAAATCTATTTTCCTACTAATTGGGGAAGGTTTATGTTCCACATTATTCATGTTATTATCTATAGTCTGAGATAGATGGGTAAACACCGCCACAATGTTTTGAACTCCAACTCCCAAGTCAACGAGGATGTCATTCGAGAAATCACTACACTATCCCTTGCATGTGTCGTTCATCTGATTTCTCTTAGTTCCCACCATTTTTTAAAACAGAAATGGTGTGAATAAAAAATAAGCCAACATGTATTTAACAAATACTTTATCCGTTTTTGAAATAAAATATAAATTCATATATTTTGGGACCCCTAAGTTAATTATTTTTTAAAAAACAATGTTTCTTGGTTGATTTCATATACATAATATTATTATATGTCTTTTCAATAATTTTCGCTAATACTAATTCAAAAATTATATGAACTATTGTTTGTTGACAAATATAATGACCCTACTTTTTCTTAAATTACAATTACATCATTTTAAAAATGAACAATATGATAATGTTAGAATACTGGGATCCAACGTGTTAGTGTCTTGGGAAAATAAAGGCCAAAAATTATAGGTAAATAGTAAAAAATAAACATATTTTAATTCTTTATTCCCTATCATCATAGTTTACCTCATATATTCCATAGTATATATGGTAAACTGAGGATATACATCAAAGAATTGGGTGAGCTAAAGGCCCAGTAATAGGATTGATAAGAACATGAATCAATATAACATGGGTGAGAATAATAATCATCATCATAACAAAATCATGTGATCATAATCATACTAATGAGAGGAATCACTATGTAAATTTAAATAATAAAGAAATGCATAAAAATGAAACATCATGTCTCAGTGGTCAAATATGACACAAAGTTGTGAACAAATCGAGCATCATATTCAGGAATAAAATATGTGCATAATCATAACATCCTCATTATTGGAAAAAAATATTGTATCATTTTCACACATATTGCACATTATATCATGATATTCATACCATTACCCAATTCATTGAACCACTATATAATTTCAAGTGCACTCATCACATAATAACATTTACATAATAATGCATTCAACATAGGAAGTATATCAATCATTTCCATAGAATAACCCATAGAATAGAAATTTTTTTCCTGATAATTTCAAAAATAATACATTATTGAATAAATATTTGGGTTTCTAAAATAAAATGGTAATAACATACATGTTATAAGAATCATCTATCTTGAGTGGAGGAGAAACAATCTCAAGATAAGTAAAGGACATGTTTTTTATAAAAGAAGACATATTTTGGAAAAATATTTTCATTTGTCATAAAATTACATTGGGAACATGTATATCCCATAAAATAATGTTAATAATAATTAAATTATAATTTAGGTATATTAAACTAACAACCACACTGAAATTTGTCATGAAAGAAGAATAAACTGAAGAAAGTGAACTGGGGTTTATAATCACTTTACCTTATCACTGAATGTATTCATCACATTACTATCTTGGATAATCAAATTAAATGCATATAATAGTAAATACACAACCTATTATAAAATTATTATATTTATTATAATTATATTTAGTTATTTTATGGCTATTATGATGACTTATGTAGTTTAATTTTGTCATTCTGAGGGGGATCATTTTTTGGTTTCCATAATCTGTTTGCTTGTATATAATTATAGAGATTATGTAATGTGGGAATATTTATCCATAGTTGATATTATATTTTTTTAATTAACAAATATTATTTTTGATGGTCTTATAAATTTTTTCAATATATGGGTATGATTCATTAGATAAATTGTTAATGATAATCGTTTATATTAATTTTGGTTGTTTTCAATCACAACAAACTTTTGTTGTATTATTATTTAATAATATGTATATATATATGATAGTTCAGTAATATAGAAAAATTTTAAACATACTTCTAAAAAACCACCACTATAATGGCTTTATGTTGATACTAGAAGGTGGTAAAGGAAAATGAAATATTTTTTTCATCATAGGCAATAAATCAACACCACACGGATGACATTATCATTTTTACAGTAAAAGAGAGATGAGAATAAGATTGATGATGCAGTATTACATTAACAAAATAACATTCTATTTTATATCATAAAATATAGCAACAATTCCACTTTGATAGTGGTAGGTTTGTATATAATAAGAAAATAAAAGAACATGAAACGAAATTAAAAGGAACTAAAGAGAAATTTGCCACTCAAATTATTTCTGTGAAATCCCCACTATGTAAATTGGGTTTGAAATTTTTCTGATCTAAAATTATTTAGAACGTGGATAGTGGGAATATTAAAGGTATTTTTTAGAAATTGTACAAGCTTAAAGGCTTTGTATGTGTTAGGATAAAGGGTTTTGAGGGAGGTATTTATAGGGTAAGAGAGGGTGCTTTATGATTATTTTATTAACTAGATTATTATTATTTATCAATAATGAGAATAATTTTAACCTTTAATCTAAATATATTAAATAAATAAGGATAATTAGATATTATGGTTCTTACATCATCCATGAATCAATAAAAAGTAAATTTAATTTATAATAATATATACCGTAAATTACCATATTTCACTATTCACAAAAAAATCTACTATTTTATGAAAATCTCAAAAACAATTCCCAAACCATTTGTAAATATGTAGAATTAAAAAATTTACAGCATTTTATGAAAATAATTTCTAAAATAAAATAATTTTTTTAATTAAAATCACCATTTATTCAATCAATATAATTTCTAAAATCATAAGAGATTTTATGACACATTAAAAACTTAATTAAGGTCTCCAAATTTATCTAGTAATAAATATACAACAAAATTATAATTTATGAATATATTTTATAAAAATATATTTTCTTTTAAATCATTAATTTAATTATATATTCTTAATTAAATATTTATTACTTTCAAAAATACCATCACTCAATTTGTCATTTTTAAAACATTTATTTACTTATACCATGATCGAAATGTATCATATTTTCATTAATAAGTCATGAGAATTTTATTTATACATTAATTAGTGAATTTACGCTTCCATTAGATAGATAACTCTTTTTTATGGCCATGTTACTATTTTAATAGTAAAGTTATTATTCCAACAGAAAAAATTTATTATTTTGTCTTATGTTATTAATTATTCATTTATATTGTTTTTATTGTGTTCTTAGTGTGCTTTTTCGTGATTTATTCTATATGATATAATTATAAGAACGACATTTCCATTAATATATTTAAGGTTTATTACATTCTTCCCTTCATAAAATATTTCTCATATAAAATTTCATTTTACAAACTATTTTGAAATATGTGATGGTACTTGTCCTTCATATCTGCCTCTAGATCCCGTGTTTCCTCTTATTGCTTATTGTTTTACCATATTACCTTCACTAGATATGTTTGATTTTTTTCAAAGAACTTTATCTTTATGGTACAAGATCTTTAATGTATTCTCCTCATAAAAGAGATCATTTTCCTAATGTATGAACTCTAAATTTTTTACATTTGAGGGATCTGGAACGTACTTCCTCATGAGGGATTTGTGGAATACTTCATGCACTTGAGACATATTAAGTTTATGTTCCTATTGATAGGCCAAAACATCAAAAAATAAAAATAATCTAGAAGGGGATAGTTTACTTCATAATTATCTTTTCTTTCTTCCCAAATCTCATGATCCTATTCCATGGAGATAAGTAGAAGAATTCGATGTCTCTAACTACAAACTCCATATCTCATTGGTGATTGTATGTATAATGCTTCAGTCGACATTGGGCTTCTTTGGTGTGATGATGAATGTCTTTCACATTTGAAACCATTTCTTTAACCATTTCAGGTCCAAATAGATTTAATTAATTAACATTATCCCACCTTTATAGTGTTCTATATCTTTTCCCATAAGGGGTATCATATATTACCATTTTGATGGTCAAGTAGAAATTGTCTTGTAAGGGAACGAGACCTAAAGTAAATAATGGTATCATCACCCATTGAAGTCCATATAACATGATCTCATTATGTATTGTTGCTTATAAATATTACATTGATGTCAGCCTTCAATTTGAGGATGATCATCCGTACTGGAGTTCAATAAAGTTTCTAGAGCATGTTGGTGGATTTTCCCGAACATGGAGGTAATTCTCGTAGCATGATAAAAAATAATCGATATCGGTACTGAGTTCCACCATAAAACTTCTCTAATGTATATCCATGTAAGTATATCATGTTAGTAGTCATATTTAATTATGATAATGTGATCTATCATTGTATTATGATCCACAATAACCCATATATCATTGTTTCCTATAGATGACTTCATAAGTTCTATGAAAATGTCCATGTTGATGTTTTTCAATTTCTATGTAGTTATATGTAGTTATTGTTCCAACCCCTTCTACTTTATACATTCATACATAACTTTTTGACATATGAATAAAAATTATGTATATTCAGTGATCTATATCTTCATATTGTCCTTACAATAGTTCAATCATAGTTCTCGATTCATATTTGTTATCCTTGGATGAATAAAAAAGGTTAAGCTAAGAGTGTCATTTGGAAGGTATTTATTTAACTCTATATTAGATGGTATGAATATTTGTGACACATGTAGTATGACTGAATACCCATTAATTTTTAACTCTTAGGATTTCTCCTATTTGATAGATTACACCTTCTTCTAAATTTCGATATCATTTATTTTAGAATCATTTATTTTATACATGATGGATGGGTGAAAAATCATATGAGAATGGATTGATTATTTTCCCACCTTAATTATGCCTATTTTCATCTTTTGAAAATATAATAATATTGGATCCTTCTAAATCTTGATCACTGATAATGTTGTAGGATATATTCTAATTATAGTATCTAAAACATTACATTCATTAATAATATGGTATTAGATGGATCAATCATAATCCTTGATGAGATATAAAAATATTTGGATGACCATATTAAACTCATTATGTGTTAATGTATATCTTGGGCTCTTATGATTAAAATATATCTCACAAAACTCCCTATAGTGATAATGCCACCTAATTTTCAATGGGATGATCACAACAGTCTACACTACATTATGCATATGATAGTTTTAGCCACGAATTTTCAAATGCCTTGAGTTGTATAATATCACTTTATCATTTAGAATCAGTACACAACCTAATCCCTTCATTGAAGCATAATTATATATATCAAATAGTTCCCCATTTTTTAGTAATATGAGTTATGGTTTAGTGATAAGCCTCTTTTGCAACACTTTGAAGAAGTCTTAAAATTCATTGGCCCTAAAAACATATTCACCCATAAAATTCAGTGGTTATTTTGTTTTATAACATGATAATTACTTAAACAATCGTTGATAATAGAAATCAAGACCGTGGAAACTACAGATCTCCATTATAGATGATGGTTTGGGCAAGTCATTTATTTCTATTGTCTTGGAAGGATCCACATATATTTCATTGTTGTTGGTAACATGACCTTGAATGACAATTCCAAAATCCCAAAATTAAATTTGTGGTAATTCTCATAAATATTTTCCCTTCTCAAAGTCTTTAGAACAATATTTAAATTCTTCTCATGCTCCTCCTTTCTCGTGAAGTATTTTAGAATATTATAAAAAATTACTTCCATAAATATTTTTGAGGTAATCATTAAAGACTCTATTTATTAAATCCAAGACTCTTGTTGGATAATTGGGGATTCTAAATTGAATTATTATGAACTCATATTATCCATACCTAGTTCAAAATTATGTTTTCAGAATAAATTCCATTTTTATTTTAAATTGGTGATATCCCAAATGATGGTCCACTTTAGAGAAATACTTGACCCCATTTATTTGATCGAACAATCCATATATCTGTTGAAGGGGATACATATTCTTTAAAAAAATTTGTTGAGCTAATGATAATATGTGATGAGGCTCATTGATCCATCATCCTTCTTGATTAATAGGACCAAAATACCCCAATGTGAAGAACTAAGGCATATAAAACCCTTGTTCATATTATCTTGTAGCTGCCTCTTTTGTTATTAAAACTAAATGGTGTTCACTGTATATGTTTCCTTTAATATATCTACAGATCCAAGAAAAAGTTCAATTGATAACTCATCTAACACCCCAAAATTTCAGAGTACGTTATCCCATTAAATTAAATCAATAGCTTGCGCTACAGGCAACACCGAGTTCTAGCACACCACAACTTACCAAACTAGATGTTCAAAAAGTGGCTATGAATATTATTAACTTAATTTCGAATCTTATATACTCTATATAATTTTAACATCCTTATTATATGTTTCTTATACAAAATATGAGAACAAATTCATTTTTCTCAGATAAAAGAAGTATTTTTCAAAAAATGCAATTTTACCGCCTTTTAATGGATAGTTTTTTAAAACCAAATTTTCACACTTTTATATATTAAATTTAATGAAATTAAATTCTTCTTTAGAAGCGGGACATAAAAATTTTGTTTGGATAAATTCTTATTACTTTTATGAAAACTTTTTTATTTTGACGAATAGTGAAAAATACTATGTTTTATTTGAATACAACATTTTAAATCGAAATAATTTATAGAGTTAAATAATAAATTTGGAAGGTTTTTAAGTGTAATTAGATTATATTTTTATCATTTAATACAATTTAGGTCATTATTAGTAATTTCACATTTAAATTTGACATAACACATGCCAATCTTTTGACAATGTTTACATTTTAAAAACCTTCCTTTTGGTTTTGACAACGAGAATTAATTTTAAGTTAATAAATTAAACTTCCATGTTCTGAAATTGCTAAAATAGACTTTATTTTTGAATTCAGAATATCAAAATTATCTTAGGGTGAATTTTTGGTATTTTTTCGAAAACATTCAGTTTTGATGAATAGTGAAAACACTGCATTAATATTTAAAACCGACTTTTTATTTATATAATTACTTATTTTATTTAAATTTATTTTAAATAAAAATAGATATAAAATACCTCTATATGTTTAATGTAATTAATTTCAATCATTTTATTATAAAATTAGATGAATACAATTTTATTGAACATTTTATCCATTTTTACCCACCTTCTAGGCACGTTAGTAAGTTTTCATAAAACATAATTTTACCACTTCTATGAGTTGAATTTGAAAATTCATAGATACACGGTCGAGATGAATAATTAAAATGTGATTCAGTTAGATAAAAATAATTTTTGGTAAATAATAACATTTGACCTTTATTTACCATGGTTGAAAGTAAACAGGGTAATTAAGGGTAAAAATGATTTTATAATTACACTAACACAGGTCCTAATTCAATAGGATAAGTGTAATTTGACCAAAAACAACCTTATGAATAAAATATGATCCCATTTGGTCTACATGGATTGGATTAGAACAATTATTTTTTTAAAAGAAGATTTAAAAGATTTAAATTCAATGTTTGATAACTAAACCATTTTTAATATAGGGTTCGGCTCAATATAAATTCGACTATAAATATTAATCATAAATATAGAAATATTTCCTAAAAAATCGTCTTTTATTTATAATTACTAAACATTAAATAATTTAATTTATTTATGACACAATGATGATGCTATAATTACATTATTAATAAATGATTAAAATAATTGATATTATAAATACCAAATAAATTTAATTTGATAATTTTGATGAATTAAACTTATTATATAGGTTAATATAAAATTTTAAGGTTGATTGAATATTTTTTTCTTCTAATTAATCATGTTATGGTTTTCACAAAAACCAAATACGAAAGAGTGTCAAAATTGACACAATTGAGTTTTGAAAACAAATACTATATTATTAATTGATATAATATTCCTAAAAATATATGGTATAGAAAAATTAATTAGGTAATGTTATATCTATTAATATTTAACCACTTGGGGTTCTCTTGGATTATTATAGTATGTTTATAAACCATATAATATTAAAATACAAAAAGACATGGTAAATGTCAAACTATTTAACGACGAGTTATATCTAAAAGATAAGGTTAATATAGTTACCTAAACCTGTCTAAAACCTATTGGTAGAGAGTATTTACACCCATACTCACTTTATCCTATAAATAAATAATTTTAGAGCAAATATAAATGAAAAATTATTTTATTATAAAATAATATTTCAATCTTTTTCTAAAGTGATAGTCTCATATCTTATAAAAGGGCACTTCCCCTTATATTAATATTACACCACCAAAGCCTTTTGGATCGGCCAAACCCTACCCAAATATCCTCTCAGTTTCCCTCAATTCATCCTAGAGGACTGACAATGATCATAAATCCAACCTACGAATACCTTTTGATCAACTCAAAAAGAAACACCCATAGTAGAGGTAATAATTTCACCACCCTCTTTCATGTTCTTTTCATCTTCCACTTCCTCTTTATTTGTTGCTTCCATACCAAAATAATAACTCCAATACCGCTTATATACTGTGATGTTATTGAAAATATGGTACAACCATATTCCTTATTATATCCATCCTCTAAATAACAAAGTTACCATACGTGTGTACGTATGGATTACCATCTCCACAATGCGATGATATTCTTCCACGTTCACCATTTAATGATGATTATAAATAACTATTATTAATATATATGTAATATATGACATAATAATTCTACAGGATATATATATATATATATATAATTTTATATATCTTATTCACTTACTCTTGTTCAATACGATATGAAAATAGAAACAACGTTTATGCGTACGTACAACCTACTGTCTCCATAAATGGTGACTTACATTTCATATATCTACATTTTATACATATTTATATTCTAAATATATATTATTTATAAATCATGGTTTATATTCTGTATGTATTTTAATCGTGATCTAAATGGTACGATCAAGAATAACAAGTTAAAACACGTATGATAATGAAAACGATTATTACCAAAAATGATAATTTAACATAGAAATGATTATTAAAATGGTAGTATAAAGTCATAAATGAATCATGTATGATATAATAAAAATTAATATGGTTCTAATATAATTTAATAACATACTATGGTTATTATAAAGGATGTTAAATGTACCCTTGACCAAAGAAAAGTGCAAGGTAAGGGTTAATTTCACAATTTCTTTATTATCCGAGGTTTTTTTACGTAAGTACATACTAGGAAATTTTTATTATCCTTGTCCATTTTTCATAAAATATTTTTCAAAGGGATTATTTCAAAGGGAACCTTTTACAAAAACATCATTATAAATGTTTTAATGATTTATTCTTCTAATCCTTTCTCATTAATGACCATGTTTTTAAAATGGTATTAGGGATTTGTTCATATGGACTTGAATGTATTAAAATGTTAATTACTTTCAAAAGTTTCAATGTGGTATGGGACACATTGATTCAAAACTATCTTTTACATGACATCCATTATATATTAAGTGACTTTTAAATGACTTCATGAAAAAGGGATATTTCACTCAATGATTTTTACTAATCATTTTCAACTATGTCAACAACCTTTACGAGATATTATTCTTGATCGAGGTTGATTTATTATGATAAAAATTTTCAATATTTTATGGAAGGTTTTGTGATATTTTTTATTATAGATGTGTTATTTTTATTCCATTCATGCTTATATATAATGTATTGACATTTCATATTCTAGTTTTAATATGAATGCTTCTGTTATGTTTAAACCATTTCATATGAGGAATGAATTTGACTTTGTATGTGATAGGGGGATCTCACTATAGCTCCTTGATAAATTAGTTTGTCTCATGAGACAAACTAGTGTCTCTATACAAAGCCTTGACAAAATCTTACTTGTAGTCTTGGTACAAGTCCTTGACTATATGGTTATGAAGTCTGACATTATGCATTCCATCATTATGAAATTAGCTATTGATATTTCATTTGATTATTAGACTACTAAAATATCCATGTGAATATGTAAATGGAATTATTTGATTTTATCGTTCCCATATTATGATGAAGTTTACGTTTAATATGCTTTTGTTTTAGTCATATACATTGCCTTAAATGTTTAGGCTTATTTTTTAAACCTTTTGTTGTATTTTTATCCTTACTAAGAATCTAAGGTCACAAATTTCTATGTTTTATTTTTCCCGGGATATGAATAAATATTTCATGGTTGACCTATAGGTATAGGCTATGGATATTAGTGTGTTTAAAAGGGGAGAAAATGTTGTTGATGTTTTTATTTCATGATGTAATGTAAAACTTATGAATGTATATATTACTTCCAAGGCAACTAAACTGATCTATCTTTCGAGATATGATTACTTGTATCATGCCAATGTATTAAAATAATGCACCGACTCTAATTAACATCGGTCAGGCATTACAGTTGGTATTAGAGGATGTTTAGTAGAAACCATAGAAACTAGATTTAGAAAAACTTTTAATAGAGAACTCTACCTTAAGAAAGACTTTAAGGATTAGTATAGAAGGACTTCCTATAATTTTGGTACTCTAGACATATTGTGAGTTTTAAAAGCAATACATCTCTGTCTGGATACGAGAAGGTAGAGGAGGATCTATCACAGATCTTCCTAGGCGTAAAACATGAAAACAACACTTTGATCTAGACTCGAACGGGAAATAGTGCACGACAACGGGCCTTACTGCGCTCTGGGTTACTACACTCCCGAGGGATATGCTTAGGATAATTCTAAATTTCTTTACGAACTATTATGAAGGGTTTATGATTATATACTTCCTAAAAGAAAGAATTTTTATGATTATGGATTATATCTATAAACTTTTCAATTTATTTTATGTGTTTTACATGTTTTTAATTATCTATTTCAATTAATAATATATCCTAGTGTATTACATGGTTAATAAATGGAACCTAGTATAAGGAATGATAATTCCTTCAATACCCACGATTAAAAGATTAAAAAGGATCATATCTATTAGGGTCTTAGGCCAACATTTAAAAGGGAAATATTCTCCCACATATTCTCATCGTATAAAGAAATAATATCATATGTTAATAAGATAAGTGATGAATTTTCTAAGTCCTATGGAATTCAAGGGAATCAAGAGAAGACAAGGAAATAAGAGAGAATTATGGATAAAGGGAAAAGGGGAAAGTAGTAATTTCCCATGTGTTATAACTGCGAAAAAATCATCTTGGTAAATTCTTGAAGGGAATGGGAGTGTGTTATAAGTGTGGAGAAAAAGGTCACCATGTATGTCATTGCAAGGGTAAGGAAAAGGATTCAAAATTACAAGGTTGAATTTTCAAGTAATTGGGACACTACGTGATGCAAAGTCCAAATCATTAGAGTATACGCCAAATGTGATATTGGATAATAATCAAGTTATGATACTACCCAAGATGAATAGGAATGATCAGATATCTATTGTTGTTATTAAATTATTGTTTCATTTGAGTATTATATTAATGATGTAAATGTTATAATAATTATATAGTATAAAAGGATTATACTACTATATTATTTCCTTAAGGACTTGGGATTGTGTGGAACCAAGAAAAGTAAATCAATAGACGTTTAATTTTTTTGGAAAATATATGGTTGAGAGAATGATAAACCATAATATGGTTCTGATACTAAGGTCGTGATTTTGGAATAATATATGATTGATTTGGATAAATTATATTGGATACTCTTGACTACCATGAAACTGATTAATGATATATATATTCCGTTATTGTTGGAGTTTACAACATTTTTGGATAGATAGATTATATCTATTATTCTATAAGGAGTAAGGGATCATGAATGTAATCAATAAGGTTTTATGGAAATTCAGGGTGTTTTATTCTTTTAAATGAATACATGATGAAGGTATTCACACGTTATTACATGAAAAAAAGTATCTTCATTGTGTTTACCTTCCTTATAAATTTTGGACTTTGAGTTAGGAAATAAGTATTTTGGATTATTATAAAGGTAGGAATCGATTATGTTTTCATTGGATACTATTGTTAAGGTTAAATTATTTCTTGATATTATTTTTGGATTGTCATAAAAATAACATCTCGGAGATCGGCGACAACCCGTTGTGTCCGGAAAGGCTGTGAGACTTGAACCCGTAACCGAATGGTGACAAGGGTGGATCACCTACCACTGGTATATGTGATGTCCTGGTTTGTATGATGTATTTTTTTTAAATAGTCTGACAAAGGAATTATAAATTCATTATTGTTGAACCCTATATGATTAGGATAAATATAATACTTTTGAAATCTATTATCTTATGGAGTGAAAGATGAGTTTGTGGTAGGAATTAGTTGAAGGGTGAAACTCTACTTGTCAAGTACATTTTTTCCTCTTATTCTATGCATAAATTAATTCATAAACTTTAGAAAAAAATATTAAAAAAAATGTGTTATCCTAATCCATATGTCTTGTTGAACTAACGATTTTTTAAACCTTCATAGATTGATGGATTTGAGGCCCACAATTTTAATATTGTTTTTGATTGATGTCCTCAATCACCCTTTATAAAAATTTATGAGTTTCGTCCAATTATGTGTCTCTAATTGCCACCATTTTTCTCCTAATCGAGATCATAATTTGGTGGTGACTTTTTAATTACCTTTCCCTATTATTAAGACTAAAATTTATTAACTCAATTTCTGAAATGGGTTTTCCAAAAAGGTATTTTTATATTTTTAATATTTTATTTTTGAAGAGAAATTTCAAATTTCAAGGACAAAATTTATTGAAGGAGGGGAAAATGTTACACCCTAATATTCCATAGTACATTATCCAATTAACGTAATTCAATATCTTGCGATACATGAAACACTGAGTTCTAGCACACTATAACCTACCAAACTAGTCGTTCAAAAAGAGGTTATGAGTAGTGTTAACTGAATTTTTAATCTTATATACTATATATAATTATAACATTCATATTATGTGTTTCTTAGACATAATATAATAAGAAATTAATTTTTTCAGATAAAAGATGTATTTTATAAGAAATGAAATTTTACCACCTTTTAAGGGAATTTTTTTTGAAAACTAATATTTGACACTTTTATATATTCAATTTAACGAAATTAAATTCTTCTTTATAAGTGGGACATAAAAATAATTTATGGATAAATTTTCATAGTTTTCTGATAAATTTCAAATTTTGACGAATAGTGAAAAATACAATGTTTTAATTGAAAACAAATTTTTTAATTTAAATAATTTATATTGTTAAATTATGAATTTGGAAGGTTTTTAATTATTATTAGATTATATTTTTATCATATAATACAATGTAGGACATTATAAGCAATTTCACATATAAATTTGACATAAACACATGTCCATATTTTGATTGTTTAAACTTTTTTAAAACCCACTTTTTGTTTTGGACAATGGTAATTAATTTTAAATTAATAAATTAAACTTCTATGTTTTGAATTTGGTAAATTAGACATCATTTTTGAAACTTCATTATCAAAATTATCTTAGGTTGAATTTTTTGAATTTCTATGAAAACATTCAATTTTTGATGAATAGTGGAAAACACTGTGTTTTTATTTAAAACATACTTTTTATCTAAATAATTATTTATCTTATTTAAATTAATTTTATGTAAAAATAGATATATAATACCTATTTAAGTTCAATTTAAATAATTGCAGTCGTTTTATAATAAAATTAGATGTATATTTTTTTTGATCCTTTTAACCTCTTTTACCCACCTTATAAGCACGTTAGAAAATTTGAATAAAACATAATTTTAAAAATTATGTGAGTTTAATTTCAAAAATCCAGGAGACTCATTTGACATCAGTAATTAAAATGTGATTCAGTAATATTAATAGAAGTTTTGGGGAATAATAACTTTTGACTTTTATTTACCACGATTAAAAGTAAATAGGGTAAAAATGATATTATAATTACCCTAACACATGTCCTAATTCTATTGGAAAAGTGTAATTAGACCAAAAAAACCTTAGGAATATAATATGATCCCCTTTGGTCCACTTGTATTAGATTACGACATTTTTTTATTTTTTATTTAAAGAAGAGTTATTAGAGTTAAATTCAATGTTTAATAAGTAACCATTTTTAATATAGGGTTACACACAATATAAACTCGACTATAAATATTCATTATAATGATAATAATATTTCATACATATTGGTATTTAATTTATAATTTTTATACATTAAATAATTTAATTTATTTATGACACAATAATGATGGAGTAGTTACATTATTAATGAATGATTAAAATAATTGATATTATAAATATCCAAATAAATTTAATTTGAGACTTTTGATGAATTACAAATATTTTATATGTTAATATTACATGTTAGGGTTGATTAAATATTTTTTTGAAGTAATCATGATGTTATGATCTGCACAAAAATTAAATACTAAATAGTGTCGAAATTGACATAATTGAGATTTTAAAACAAATACTATATTATTAATTGATATAATATACCTAAAAAATCTAAGGTTAGGCCAAAGGAAATAGTTAAGGTTATATATATTAATATGGAACCACTTTTGTTGCTATTATATTGTTATAGTATGTTTATTAACCATGTAATATAAATATACAAAGAGACATGGTAAATGTCAAACTATTTAACTAATAGTTAAATATAAAAGATAAGGTTAATATGGTGACCTAAACTTGTCAAAAACCTATTTTTTGAGATGATTTATACCTCTCTAAACATTACCCTCGAAATAAATCATTTTTGTTCCATTAGAAACCGAAAATGGTTTTATTATACAATAATGTTTCAAGATTTTCCTAAAGTGACCTTCACCTCTCTTATAACAGGGCACTTCCCCTTCTCTAACTTTTTCACCTCCAAAGCCTTTTGGATTGGCCCAAACCTACCCAAATATCCTCTCAACCTCCCTAAATTTAACCTAGAATCCTTACATTGATCATAAAGTCATCTTAATGAGCCCTTTTGATGAAATCAAAAGGAAACACTCGTAGTAGAGATAATAATTTCACCACCCTCTTTAAAGTTGTTTTCATCTTCCAATTCCACTTTATTTTTTGTTTCCATACCAAAATAATAAATCAATTACCTAAAACATAATGTGATGTCATTAAAAAATTTTTACGACCATATTCACTATTCTCTCCATCCTCTAAATGACAAAGTCACCATACGTGCATACGTATGGCCTACCGTCTCCACGTCGTTGTGTAGATTTTTATTCAAACACATCATTATTTGGAAGAGAATAATAATGAGTATAAATGATGTAAATAATAAATATAACATGTTAATTATTATTTATATATGATATAACATCCAATTACATATGATTTAACCTTCAATATAATGATATTGTCGCTCGTGCGTTCGTACGGATAACTGTCTCAACGACGCGTTGAGATTCATTCCCACGTTCACCATTCAACGATGAATATAAAAATATATATTATTAATAAGTATGTAAAATGTTAAATAATAATGATAATAGATAATGATGGAGATATATATATATATATATATTTAATTTCATATATCTTATTCACTTACTTCCGTTCAATAAAACATGAAAACAGAAACATCGTTTAGGCGTACGTTCGACCTACCGTCTACATAAAAGGTGCCTTCCATTTCATATATATTTCTATTATAAATTTTTATATTCTAAATATATATAATATATAAAACTGGGTTTATATTTTTGATGTATTTAAAATTTTATCTAAATGACACGATCAAGAAAAACATGTTAAAACACATATGATAATGAAAATGATTATTACCCAAAATGTTAATTTAACATGGAAATAATTATTAAATGGGTATTATAATGCCAAAAATGAATAATGCATGATATAATAAATATTAATAAGGTTCTTTTATAATTTAATATCATACTATGGTTATTATACAAAAAGTTAAACATACCCTTAACCAAAGGAATGTGCCAGTTAAGGGTTAATTTCACAATCGGTTTATTATCTGAGGTTGTTTTTACATAAGTATCTACTAGGACATTTTTATTATCATTTTAGATGATTCAAAAAATATTTTTCAAAGTAATTACTTTTATTGGAATCCTTTACAAAAAAATCATTTTTAATTTTCTAAGGAATTATTCTTCCGAACCCTTCCATTAATGTCCATGTTTTTAAAATTATTTTAAGGATTTATTTATATGGACATGAATGATTTAAAATGTTAATTACATTCAAAAGTTTCAAAGTGTTATGGGACACTTAGATTCAAAAATATCTTCTAAATGACTTAATTTATAAATTATGTGACTTTTAAATGATTTTATGAAATATGTATATTTCTTTCAATGATTATTACTGATCATTTTCACCTATGTCAACATCCTTTAAAATATATTATTCATGATCGAGGTTGATTTATTATGATACAAATATTCTAGATTTTATTTAATGTTTTGTGATATGTTTCAATATGAATGTGTTATTTTTATACCATTCACAGTTTATGGATTATGTTTTTACATTTCATATGCTAGATTTAATACGAATTTTTATGTTATGTTTAATCCTTTACATATGAAAAATGAATTGGACTTATTATGTGACGAGTAGAGCCTGTTATAGCTCCTCGATGCATTGGTAGATCTCATGAGAAAAAATGGAATCTCATAAAAACTACATGATAGAATATTATTTGTAGTATTGGCACAAGGCCTTGAATTTGTGGTTTTGAAGTCTTTCATTTTGCATTCCATCATTATGAAATTAGATATTGATATTGCATGTGATTATTAGAGTAGTATTATATCCATGTGAATAATTAAATGGAATTATTTTATTTTATCTTTTCCAAATTATGAGGATGCTTATCCTTAAAAGGCTTTTGTTTTAGTCTTATACTTTGCCTAAATGTTTATGCTTATTTATGAATGTTTCCACTATATTGTTATCCTTACTGAGCATATGATCTCACCCCTTTCTCAGTTTTATTTTTCATTGGATGTGAAGAAGTATTTTATGGTTGACCTACTGGGATAGGTTAAGGATATAAGTGTGTTCAAAAGGGTACAAAATGTTGTTGATGTTTTTTTAGGATGAAATGTAAAAGTTATGAATGCATATAGTACTTTGAAGGCAACTAAACTGGTATGTATTTTGGGGAATGATTTTTGGTATCATCCCAATGTACTAAAATAATACACCTAATCTGGGAAACTGGGGTCATGGAGTTACAACTCTACTTCATATACAGGAGGAAGGCCATGAAAGTTTTCCAGGAACTCATATGTTTAGTCCATCACAATTGGCATTTATTCTAGCATTATTCTCTCCATTTTCTCAATAATTTGAGCTAGATATTTTTTTCATAAAGAAATCATCTTCACAATTAAGATAATGATTTTTATTTTTATTCTTCTTCATCCTTACACTTTTATAGAATTGAAATATACCTTATAATGTGAATAGTGATATAACTTTTCTAAAAGTTGATATTGTATTTGTATAATGACATAAAATCCATGCCCAATATAGAATCAAATTCCATAAATGGAAGTGATATCAAATTTTCTGGGAGGTTCATCTCAAAAACAATAAGTTGGGAATAGTTAATTATTTTGGTTGAAAGCATTTCCCCATTTTTTTCTAATAGATATCCCAAGCATTATATTTTGTAGTGTTGTTTCAATTTTTCTACTATCCATAAAAGATATAATAGAATGTTTTGAACCATAATCAAATAGTATATTCATTTTTCATGTATGAATAACTAGCATACCAATCACAACATCATTTTTGGGATTAACCTTGGTAGTAATGACAGAATAATCATTACCATTACCTTCCGGATCTGGAATTTTATAATGCTGACTACCCAAAAAGATCTAGGTTTAGTGCATTGTATTTGATTTTCCCATTCTCCCTATAGTTTAATCAGTGTACCATGGGTTATTCTATACTTACTCTAACACATTTTATAGATTACTTGGGTATCTATGATTCATGATCTTGGTGTCCTTATCTCCCACATTTGAAACATTTCCACATCACTTTGAGGAAATTCCTATGATTCATCTTTCATCATTTTAGATATGTCAGTGATTGAGTTTTCCTTACACCTTTTTCATTAGATCCACAAGCTTAAAACTCCATCATTCGTTTATTATCTTCATATCCATAGGACCATTCTCCAAAATACATCTCTATATTGAGATCACATTTAAAATATTATTCATAACTCCCAATGTCTCATATTTCTAGATCGTTTGGAAGGTTTGGTTTTAAAACACTATAGATACTATCAATTTTTCTATTGTTTTTTATAAAAAAATAAAGTTTTGTATATCAAGACTTATGGAATTCACATTATCAATCACAACAAATTAAAATTATCTTTGAAATATCTCAATAAATTCTCAATTAATAATTTTATGAAGAGTGAAAGGGAAATACTTATTACGAAATATTTTTAAATAATATTCCCACTCTATCAATTCAATTTTATCCTTCATCTTGGGTTCCTGATCAACACACCACATTGGTAAACCTATATGTATAAATGATAAATGATCATAGTCACCATATTTATCTCTGAACAGGGAAGGACATAATAGATCATCTATATTAAGTTGACCTAGTGTCTTACTACTAATGGATAATAAGATCCACTAAGAATCAATGATTACGATGGCATAAATGGATTGATTTTGAGTTTGAACCTCTTAGGGTAAGGATGAAATTCCACATAATTAATGTTATTGTTCATATCCTAAGATATATGGGTATGAATCACCATGAAATATTAAACTATACATCACATATTAATGGGGATGTCATTCAGGCAATCACTTCACTTTACCTCACACAAGTTTTTACATAGTTTCTACTCATGCCCACCATTAATTACAATAGAAAAGATTTTAAGAATACATAATTCCATAATTCATGAATAAATAAAATATACCATCATGAAATTATTTATAAAGTCATATCTTATTGTATCCCTATGTTTATCACTTTTCTAAAATCAATCATCATCAATGAATACATTTACTTTGTATAATACTATGTATTTTCATTAATGTTCTATAATACTAATCATAATTACTAAATTAACTGAAACATTATTTGATACCAAATATAGATACCCTAATTTTTCATAAATTATTATTAAATCATTGTAAAAACAAACATTATAATAGTGTCACAAATCCATGATCGAATGTTTTAGTGTCATGAAAAAATTGACAATGAATAGAATTTACATAAAAACAGAAAAAAATATTTTATTCCTTATTATCTAGATTCCTAGAGTCACTCATGTATATTAGAATAAATTTATTCACCAAAGTATATACATCAATGAAATGGGTGGGCTAAAATCCAAGAATGAGGATAGATAAGAACATGAATTAATATAACAAGAGTGAGAATAATCATCACCACTATAACATAATAATGGGATCACCATCATAATAATGATATAATACATTATGGAATGGAAAGTAATGTGTCAATTCCTAATAATGAAACATCATGTCTTACTGGTCAAATACAACAAATAGTTTTGATCAATTCTAGAAACACGTTCTTGCATAAAATATGTGCACAATAATAATTTAATCATCATTGTAAACAAAACATGAATATTTATAATAAATATTAAAAATTTACTCATGTGGTACATCAAATTAACCAATGCATTAGTGAACTATATAATTTTCTCTACAACCATCTCATCATAACTTTTACATAATCATTCATGCTACATAGATAGTAAAACAATCATTTGTGTAAAATAACCCATGGAATGGAAATGGATTTCATAAGACTTTCAGAAATCATAATTTCATGAATATAAATAAGGGTTTAAAAAATAACATGTGAAGAAAATTCTTGGTATAATAATATTCAATATTTAGTGAGGAAGAAATATTCTCAAGAGAAGTAAAAATGTGTTTTTTAAGGAAGAAGATTTATTTTTGAAAAATATTTCCATTTGAAAAAAAATCTTATGGGAAACATGTATATACTAGAAAATGAAGGAAGTAATCATGAAATTATATTTTAGGTATATTAAGAGAACATCCACACTGAATGATGTAAGAAAATATGAATAACTAAAAGAAATGAAATTGGGTTCGAGAATCCCCTTTCATTATGTCAGCATGCTTTCTATAATTTAATAACACAGATAATCAAATTAAAACAATTAACAAAAAAATCTAAAAAAATATGAATTTATTTGATTTATTATAATTTTATTATTTTTTATGCCCATTTTCATGAGTTATAGAGATTAATTTCTCAATTCCAAGAGTGTGTGTTTCCTGGTTTCCCTGATCGTTTCACTTATATACATTTAAGGAAATTCAGGTAATGAATCCATAATTGAGATAATGTAACAACCCGAGATTTTATGAAAAATATTTTTTTTAATTTCATTAATGTCGCGTGTTGTATGCTACACCAAAAGGATATTTCACAACACGCAACCTTGACTTGCCTTGCATTGCACGCAATCACGACCTTCCTCAACAGCGTATGTATTACGCAATACAGAGTTTCACTAAACAACGATAAGCTAATAAAATATTATTAAAACTAACCATTATGAATAGTAATAACCACTTTTTGAAATTTTATAAATTTTTTTTTTCAAAATGGACTTCATTTTTGGACTATGAATATCGAAATTAGCCTAGGGTGAAATTTTGGTATTTTTCTGAAAAATTTCAATTTTTGATGAATAGTAAAACTACTAAGTGGCTGTTAAAAAAACTGAATTTTTCATAAAACATAATTTTACCGCTTCTGTGAGTGTAATTTCAAAAATCTGAGAGACACGGTTGATGTCAGTAAGTAAAATGTGGTTCAATGAGATTAAAATTATTAATAGTAACTTTTTACTTTTTTTACCATGGTTAAAAGTAAATAGGGAAATTAAGGGTAAAAATGATATTATTATTACCCTAACACATGTCCTAATTATATTGGACAAGTGTAAATCGACCTAAAACAACCTTAGGAATAAAATATGACCATTTAGGCCCACTTGGATTAGATTAGGACATTTATTATTAATTTATTTAAAGAAGGGTTAAAATAGTTAAAATCAATGTTTAATAAGAAAATCATTTTTAATATGGGGTTATAAATAAGATAAACTTGACTATAAAAATTAATTTGAAAGCTAAAAGGATTTCATACATAATGTTATTTTATTTGTAATTTTTAGACATTAAATAATTTAATTTATTTTTAACACAATGATGATGCAGTAATTATCATATTAATGAAATACTGACAAAATTGATATTATAAATACCTAAATAAGTATAATTTGAGACTTTTTATGAAATAAACTAATTTTATAGGTTAATATGACATGTTAGAATTAATTTAATTAACTTTTTTCGAAGTAATCATTCTATAATGAGTTTCAAAAAAATAAACTATTGAATAGTGTCAAAATTGATATAAAATAGTTTTTAAAACAAATATTATATTATTAATTGTTATTTTATTCCTAAAAATCTAAGGTTAGGCAAAATGACTTAGATAAGGTTATATATATTAATAAGACACAACTTGGGGGTCTCGTGGAAGTATATGGTATGTTTATTAACTATATAATATAAAAATACAAAGTGACATGGTAAATGTCAATCTAATTAACTAAGAGTTAAAACTAAAAGATAAGGTTAATATAATGACATAAACATGTCTAAATTATATTGGATGAGAGGATTTAGACCCATCCCCACCTTATCTTTGAAGTAACTCAATTTGGAGCTATTTAAAACCGAAATTTACTTTATAATAAAATAATATTTTTAGTTATTCCAAAGGTGCCCCTCTCCTCCCTTATAAAAGGGCACCTACTCCCCCTCTTCCTCACACCACTTTGAGCCTTCAAGCTCGGCCAACCCCTACCAATTTATTCTCTCCACTTCCCTAGAAACATCCTAGAGGTTCTGTTATTCTTTAAAGACCTATTTTAGTTCCCTAAAAGGGGGTCTCAAAGAAGTTCTTCAAAGAAGAGGTAATGTCCATTACCAATTCTTTCATCTTTATTTATTCTTCCACATCTTATTATTAGTTTGTTTCATTATTAATTAATAACATAAGTATCACTTATATACTGGTATGTTATTATAATTATGAAATAACCTTATTTCACCATCTATCCATCCTACGGAAAATGAAATCATCGCCCGTGCATACGTACGAAATACCATCTCTACGCCGTGGTGTAATCTATTTTCCACCACCACCTTCCTTGGATGGGTATAATGGTGTAAATAATAACTATATATGATTATTTTAAATTTATATTGAATCTGAAATAATATACATACACTCCAATACAATTCCACGATCATGAGAATGATATCATCGCTCGTGCGTACGTACGGACTACCGTCTCCACGACGCGATTAGATTCATTCTCCACGTTAACGATTCATGAACTATTATAAAGTATATATAATAAGTAATAATGAAATATATGACATAATAATGATTCTGCATTTATGTGTATATATATGTATGTCATCTACTTAATTCCATTCAACTCAATAAGAAAAAGAAAACAGCGTTCATTCGTACGAACGGTCTACCGTCTCCATGAACGGTGTATTTATTTCCATTTACTGATCTATTATATATATATATATTATGAATATATATTATATATAAATCATGTTTTATATTCTGGAATTAAGTAATCATGATCTAGTTAATCATATGAATAGTTACAAGCCAAAACACGGATGACAAATGAAACTATTTTACTCAAAACGCTCTTTAACATGGAATTTACAAATGAACGGGTAATATAAATCCATAAGTAACCATATATGATATCATAAAAATGAGTATGATTCTTTAATAAGTCAATGACATTATTTAAATCATTATACAGGAGGTTCAGACACATACGAAGCAAATTGGACCTAAGGTATGGGAAATATCACAATCTCATTTTTATCCGAGATTGTTTATACTTTGGTATTTATTGGGGTGTATTTTATCATCCACATCCATGTTTCCCCAATATGTAATATTATTTCCATCCACCTACAATTGTTTAAATCCATTTTTACCCTTCGGTGAGTTATTAGTAAAAGATATAAAAGCAATCTTTTGTTGTTTTTCGTATGAGGTACTTTTTGACTTTTCTGACAGAAGTACGAAGAATGTTTTTTTAACATATACGGCATGAATGGATTTTTAAAACATTATTCCCAAGAAGATTTCTTTACAAGTTTTCAAGATTATTTTTAATCAAATTATTTTAATTTAGAATTGTATGACATGTTAAGAAAGGAAAAGTGTTTTTGAAGCAGAAATGATATTTTCCTCAAGAATGGAGTTCAAGTGTTTTATCAAAATTATTTTCCATCTAAGATAATAAAGGGTTCTATTTTTATCCCTATTATTAAATTTATTTGATTATGTTGTGATGGAATTATATTTTTATGAATTCCTTTATCTTATATGAATTGCTTTATGATGTCACGATGTTTAAGATTCCCGTTTTTATTACATGGGTTATGCAATGATGTATGATTTATGATTTTTTGGCACACATAAGAATGGTATCATTATGAGATGGGTGGGACCTATATCTCCCTCCAATGCATTGGGTAATTATTTTATATCTCATGAGATAGACATGGCTGGAATGGTAGGTTATACCGATTCATTGAAACAGGATTGAAACGAGGAGTGAACTCGGTTCAAAAAGGGACTTTGTCCACTAGGATAGTTTTGGCAATGAGTCTTGACTAATAAGAAATGATTTTCTATGATTATGTGTGTATTCCACAACGTTTCATGTTTTGAGTTATGATTATTGAGATTACATTTCACTACTATGATTTATCCGATTAAAGAAATCAAGATCTCTTTTGCAGGTTAAGATTTCCAAAAGATATGTTCTTATGAATATGATGTGATTGATATTTATTTTGTTTACCCTTACTGAGCATTTGAGCTCACCCTTTTATGTTTTCTTTTCCCCAGGATATAAAGAATTGTTTTAGGTAAGAAAAAAAAGGGAAGATCTTTATTGGGAGATGTTGAAGATCTTTCACCATGATTAGAAGATTTTATTCCTAGTCTCCAAAGACTCTAAACTATTACGGTCCTTGTGTGTTTTTTTTCTTATGTATTATGTATTCCACAAAAGTAATGTAATGTCCATGTACGTCAGGATTCATGTCTCTACAGATAATATGTTATTAATTATATTATATATGTTTTATTTCTCTTATATGTTATTTTATTTCTAGTTATGAGGATTATTCCATTAATAAAATGTAAATGATAATTTTTTAAATTAATTTTGGTGTCATTCTATCACAATGAACTAGTTTTGTTTTAATACATAACATAATGTTTGTATATAAGTAATAGAGCATAAAAAAGCTATAAAATAAATTTTACAATATATTTAGTCAATTATTTTTATTTTATGAAATCTCATGATGATGTAAAATTAGAACAAAAACATGTTGTCATAGAATGTAATAAATCAACAACTCGTAAATAACACTTCCATTTTTAGAATAAAAGGAAGTGGAAATGATTTTTTATGATGGATTATTAAACTGAAATAATAAAATTCTAGTATATATAATATACTACAGTTATTATTAAACAATTATTTGGGTAGGTGAGGAGAGAATATGAAAATAAATGACCTTTAAATGGAATTAGAGGAAGACAGAAGATATTTTTCCTCTTGAATTCTTCTCCTTGAAACCCACATAGGGTTAAAAGATTTTGTTATTTTCATGAGAAAAATGACTCATATATGTTACTATGTTAACTTTAAATATTTATGGTCTTAAATTTTATGCTATTTAAGGATTTTTAGGTTTGAGGAAAATGGGTAGTGAGAGGTGGTATTTATAGGGGAGGATATTGGTCTATTTTAGTATTTTATTCATTAGTTTATTATTTTGGCTCAAGGCATTGTGTTATTTGAACATTATAACTAAATTTATTAGATAAATCAATATTATTAGATATTATAGTGCTTAAATCATTATTTATCCAATATTTAGTTATTTTAATTTATAATTTATATACCATAAATTATTGTATTTCACTATTAACCAAAAATTCAAATCTTTTAGAAAAATTCAAAAAATTTACCCTAACATTTTTTTATATGTGTTGAATTATGAAATGAACTCAATCTTATGAAAATAATTTCCTTTGAAAGATAAATATAAATATTAAATAAAATCATCATTTATTCAAAAAATAATGATTTCAAAATGATAACTAATTTTACGACACTTTGAAAAATTAATTAAGGTATAATAGACATATATTATTTTTATAAGGAAAAAATATTTTATGAAAAAAGTTTGTGGGAAAAAATTTTCTTTTAAATAATTACTTTATTTATATTATTTTAATTAAAATTTTGTGACATCTAAAAATACCAACACAAAATCGATCATTTTTAAACACTTATTTACATATACCATAATATAGATATATCTTATTTTCATTTTAAAGATACCTAAAATTTATTTATACATTCAAAGGTCTGGTTACTATTTTATTTTATGGATTACTATTCGTTATGTCTATGTTACAATTCTAAGGGCCATGTTTCTATTCCATCGGTAATAATTCTTATTTTTTCTTTTTACAATAATTAATCTTTGAAAAAGGTTATATAATGTTATAAACATGATTTTATGTGATTTATATTATATAAAATAATTATAAGAATTTAATTTTACTTGATATAATTTAGGGTTGATATAGAGATTGTCCCCTTTAATTTGGAAGTGATTTAGTGGAAAATCATAGTGCTTTAATGCTCGATTCCCTTGGTAAGCCTTTGTTTTTATTGTTTTAGTTATGTATTATTCTCTTACCTATCTTGGATTTTAATATATGATCTATCTGGGATAGATATATGATATTATATTACAATAATGATGTGATTTTTCTATGCTGGTGTTTGGGTATAAGACCTAAGGCGGGGTCTTAGAGATTCAACCTGGTTTTGTAGAAGATTATGTTTCATTATATGTTTTCACCAAAATTTCCAAGGTAGGTGTCATCAATAAAGACACCACCTTATATAACATTATGTATTTATTTCACTTTTTTATAATCATTATAATTTATTGTGAATTATATGTGAAATTATTGGTGGAAGCTTTATTTAGTTATGGTTTGTGGAATTCTGAAATTGATGTGCAGTGTGATTTGATAAATGATTTTAAAAAATTTATTCTAAAATATTTTCAGTGTCTAATTCATGGAAAACATTTTATAGAATTTTTTTCAATAAAATAGTTGTTTTATTGAAATAGTTTTAATATAATTTCTTTGGAATGGTTTTTGTTCATACTTGTGTGTGTTTGTTCATATTGCATACGAGGCCTAATTGAAATATGAATTATTGGTAATTTATAATTTTGTAATGGACCATTGGATATTGGTTACCTTATGATGACATGGTTGATTGATGAGATACCAACCAGGAGTATATAATAATATAGTAGGCTTGTATGTGTGGGTGTGTGGATTGGAATGGGTTATGTAAAATTGAGTGTGAAATGTGTTGGAAATTTTTTGGCTTTATTCAAAGGAAAATTGTATTGGATTGGAATAATACATTGATTAGATATAGTTTTGGTTTTGTGATATGATCTTTGAAATAAATTATATGATTTTTTCATGTACACTGTTTTATATAAATATGATAACATATTCAATCTTAGTGGTTTGAGTAGGGAGTTCATTTGGAGAAAACCTAATAAGCTTCATTACTCACCCATGCTTTGGGAATATGGTGCATTTGCAGATATTGTTTATTAAGAAATAGGTAATGTTAATGTATCACATTTCTTCAATATTGTATATTGATATATGTTATATTTTGCGGAGTTGAGGAATGGAGAATTTTTAAATATGCTAAGTTATATATTTGGAGTATATTATTTTGTTAATTTTTCACCCACATTATAATGGAAGTTTATCTTAGTTTTTCTCTTAGTACTCTGATATAATTCATTAGTTTTTATACATTTTTTTTTATTTCATTTATATCATTCGTAATAAAATTGATGTTATTTTATACGTATTTTGGATTTTTTATCATCAAAGGTAAAATAATCCCTCATATTTTAATGAATCCCTTAGTATTTCATTCCATCCATTATCATCTTGGGATTATCACATAAGAGCAATTAGAAACTCCACCCTGACTAAAGCCAATGAGGAGGGGAAGGATGTTACACCATGTGACTCAAAAATTGATAAATAATAGGGTGGATGGACAAACAATTTAATCAACACTTTGACAACATAAATAGTGTTATTTTTAACATGTTATTCTTAAACCCATATGGTTACTAACTATTACAATTTTAGTTTTCACCTATGGAGACTATTTTTTATTAGACTCTAAGGGTCATGATATTTACTATAAAATGGAAATTTTCACATAGTTGGAAAATTATAATATTTTAAACCTTATATTAATAAGTTCCCAAAATATGTATTTTTTTTTGAAATTTTAAATCATTTCATAGTATATTATTTATTATAAAATATCATTATTGAAAATCTTGATATTATTAATTATATTTTTATTTAATAAAATTAAAACAATGATATATTTTGAATAAATTCCATTCAAAAATATACAACATGTTTTAATTATATAAAATATTCATGGAAAAAAATATTTCATTTAAATAATTTTAATTTGATTATGTTTAAATTAATGACTTATATTTTTATATTAATTTACTAATTATAGTGACATTATTTTGTAATATAATAAAGTAATTATTACAGTACTAAAAAAATTGACCTTAAATAAACATTTATAATATTTAATATTACTATTTCGATCGAATAGATGCGGTTCTTATCCCAATCATAAATTATTACAGATATTAAAATTAAGGATTAGTTTCTGAAAAAAAATTTACTTCAAATATTATGAAGGTCGTTATCAGGGAATAAGGCCCCAAAATGAGATATTTAAATGAACTATATTATATAGGGTCAAAATATGGGTATCTACTATAATATAGAAATGAATTTTGGTCATTTTAACCCTTATATATATCTCATTTAACACCTAGGTAAACTCATTTACCCCATAACCACAATAATTATATTTACTATTTTTACTATTAAATATGACCAAAAATTATGTTGAAGAAATTATATAATATAAAATATGATGTACCCATAATTGCACCCAATTTTAACTTATAAAATTCATATAAATGATATAATTTAATTTAATATTAAAACCTTAAATGAGACAAAAAATAAGTTTTTCAAGAAATGTAATATTCTAGAAGGAGGTGATCTTATATTAAAATGACAAAAAATCATCATAATATGCATTTCAATATAAATTTAAAGATATATAATATTTATATTTAATTTAAATTATTCCACATTAGGGCTTGTTTTAACAAATAAAAATCAAGAATCATTATTCAAATTAAAATTATTTAAAGAATAAATTTTATAGGCCTAGAAAATCTTATACAAAAATCCAATAGAAATATTATTAAAATATATTATAAATAAGTAATATGTTATTTTTTTGAATTCAATTTTTAATAATAATTATACTTTTTAATTTTCTAAAATTATTTCAATAAAATTAATTTTTATAATTATTGGTAATTTAAAATTATCACTAGAAAATCAATATTTCTGAGAATTCCCAACCATTAACACTATGATAATTTCGATATATTTATTTAAAAAATTGATTCATATTTTATCAAATACTCTTTATAAAATCACTTTAAATTAATTTAAATATTTCATAACAGAAAATGTATAATGAAAAAGTAAATTTTTATGAAAAATATGCCTTTAATAAAATTTTATTCGGTAATTACTAAGATTCTATCAATAAATATATATCCAGTTGCAAAATTATATACATTTTATAATGTATATTATATATTTATTACCCATTAATTTAATTTCTAGGTTATAAAGTTTGAATATTTCATGGGTCATTTTCTTATTATTCTGTGTGTTTTATATGATATCAATGAGATTTTTCTTTATATGAAATATTTGGCTGTTAAAGAAGTCCCCCAGTTGTTCAACCCTAATAAATGTTTTTTTACCAACATATATGTGTTTATAAATTTGGCCCCAAGGTTGAGCAACATGGTTTAACTAATATGGTTCCATGAGATGCATGTTTCTGAAACGTAAGATTTAATCCCAAAACCACCAAGATTATCCTGAAAAATAAAATCCATAATAAGAGCCTCATTTAATGTAAAAATTAATAGTGTATAGACATAAAATGATTAAATTTTTTTTTTTAATCCTTGGTAAATATTTTTTAGATCAATAAATTGAAAATTCAAATTCCTTTTGCAATTTCTAACTCTGAAAACACTAAATATTACATATTCTATTTGTATATAGAATCCATAATGAAAAAATATTCATAATTTTATGAGAAAAGAAATATCATTTTCATCCATATAATTCACCAATGAAATGAAAATCATAAACCGATCGATCCTTGGATGAATTTATCCACACATACACATTGATGATTATTTTTTCTTCTATATAATGAGTATAAATTGTTAATATGTAAAATCATATAATATCATAAAATATATCATATATATATTAATAATTTAATAATTTATATATTATTATTAATCATGTGTGGTTGTCATGGAAAATAAAATATTACGTTTTTTGAGGATGTAGTCCACACACATAATTTATTTTTCAATTTTCTTATGTAGATAAAGATTATTTATGCTTATACCATCATTATAATTAAATAATAGTAAAATAAAATAATTAACATATCATTGATATATACTGAAAATAAATTTTAGAATGAGAAATTCATATAATGAAAAATAAAATATAAAGAATTTATTCAAAAAAATTACCACAATACATGGGTTATGTCATTCCATTTGGGGTTAAATCGTTAGAATATAGATTTTTCATAATACAATAATCTATTTTATTGGAAATTTGAGTCTGTAGGATAGGTTTGGATGTTTTTGTGATGAATGAATTGGTTTTTGTTTTGAGTTAAAAAGATGATAAGAGATAACATTTTATATGTGCATAATAATTGATTTTTTTAAATTAAAAAAATTCAATAATGGAAAGTCACACTCAAGGAAAATGCATAAAAATATTGAAAAATTTTATATGAGAAGAAATTAGACGAAGGAGTCCTAAAAGACACAATAAATTTGTTTTTTTATAATATATCTGGCCCTATAACAATTTGGTTATTGAATTTTTACTATTTTCATTTTCACCATGGAAACTAATTTTTACGTAGTATACTTATCCATTTTATTAGAATAAAATGGTGATTAATATATAATTTTCATGTAAAGATACAAAATTTGGATTCCATTTTATGTAAATAAATTTTTAAAAGATGTAAAAATTGATTTTAGTATTAAAATGTATAATGTATTAAAACAATGTTATTAAAAAATTTTACACAAATTAATAAATATCCAATATCAGTTTATAATATAAATAGAAAAATTTTAAACTATACATTTACTTATAAATTAAATATTTCATCTTAAAAAAAGGTTTCATAAATTTTCAATTGATGTTTACATAATATTAATCTAATAAAAGTAATGATATTTGTAAAAACAATATTTTTTACTATGCACCTACAAATAAATATATTTAGAATAATCTAAAATATTCGTGATAAAATAATTTCAAAATTTTGAATAAATAATTTTCATATATTTATCATTTTAGGAATTAGTTTTTTATATTTATTGAATGAAAATAAAAAAGATAAATTACAAATCATTGTATTGAAAATTAATATTTTAAATATTAAGTGTTTCTAATATTATCATAAATCAATTTATTTTTGAAAATATATAAATGTATTTTATTATTCATGTTTAGTTTAATAAATTTCTATAAAATATACCATTCATAAAAATACATTTATAAAAACAAAATAAATATTTATTTAATAAAAAATTCACCATGAAAAATACCATTAAAATTAATCATTAAAATTAAAAAATTAATTTTCCTACATGATTGATATTAAACACTTAACATGGTATTTATATGAAAATATTATAATATAGTAATAATAACTTTATTAATATTTATATGATCTTATAAAAAATAAATAAATTTTTAATAATTTAATACCATATTTTTATATAATTTTGTAGAATAATATTTTAAATTTATTACCTAATAATACATGGCTTTAGTAACCATATTGGATATATTACGAATGTATATACATAAAATGGATACACTTTCAATAAACATATTTATGATGATAATATTTTATTCTTATATATTGACCTATTAAATAATTCATTCATCTTGATCTCGCTTACCAAGGCATTATATTTATTTCATGTAATTGATTTTTCATTATTCATTCTATTTTCATTGTTATATTCTATGTTATAGGTTGTTTGGATATTGGTTATCCCCTAGGTTGAATATATTCCAAGGTCTTTTTCTTATTACACCACTGATAATTTTATCCCATCATTATTTTATGTTGTGTTTCTCACATTTTGAAGTTATCAAGAATCATTCGAGAGGTTTTCATCAGAGTCATGGTACATAAATTCCTTAAACTAACATTTTAAGTGTAAATGGTAAATTTATGGTGTAAATGGTTAACTTATTACATAAATGGGTCATGGGTCACAAAACACGAAATCCTTTTTGGACATAATTCAATTAAGGATGTAATTTTAAAAAATTAAAAATTTATAAATTGATGTTATTTACCAAATGAAATTGTTTTATTTATATTTCATGGTAATTGTTTACAAAACATCCATGGTTTATGAAATTAACTCGTCATTTCGGGTAGTTTTTATGCACCAACATCATAAATATTAACACATTCAGCGTTAATCTCCATACTTCAAACTATAGGCATACTTCCTTGGGATTTTTTGTATTTTTTCTCATCCTAGATAACTCATTTATTTGTAAAAAAATTTCATGGTTGTTTCTCTTATCTCTGGGTATGTTTCCTTTATTTTGCATTATTTTCCTTTTTCTAGTAGTATTTGGATAGATTAATGGATCAGTTGATCAGGTAATGTTGTTTAACTATTGTTCCATCTATATTCCACTTACAATCTAATTTAGGGGCCAATCTTTTCTTCAAGTGTGGTGTGGCTAGAATGGTTCTTGAGGTATGTGCGACCAAACCTTTCTTTCGACACTTTTATTGTTTGAATCTTTTATAATGTTATGGTAATCATATCTATGGACTCTATTGTTCTCTTTTTTTTTTATTCCCCAAGATGGTGGATACCATCACTATTATCGTGTGATGTGAGTTTCAGGTTGGATGTTTCAAATCCTACATGCATTGGATGAATAATATTTCCTTATTTCATATAACTTCTTTATAAAATATGGAATAGAATTTTTTTTCCCTGTGAGTAAATGGATTTGTGATACAAAATGGGATTTCTATTACATCGATAAAATAAAAGGGTACATTCAACGAATTTTAAAATAGAATGGGAAATGATTTTTCAAATAATTTTTTGATAAATATAGCACAAGTTAAGCATTGGGTACATTATAGGAAGGTATATTTTTGGGGATCAAACGTTTTATTGTCAGTTTTTTCAGTCATAGGACCTTCTAGTGATACATATTTTAGTTTTTCTAAAGTTTTTTTTTGTTGAAATTGTAATTGGGGATCATATATTGAATGTTTTTATTCACTATAGACATGTGTCCGAGTGACTTGAATGCACAATAATAACTGATTTTGGTATAAATAGTCTTCTAGCATTACATATTCTCACCCTTTAAATTATTTTCTCATGCTTTTGATTTTACTATTTTTTGAAATGAAATACATTCTTTTAATGATTAAATGATTTTTAAAAGTTTTACTTGAATATTTTTTCCATTAATTTATTAGAGCTATTAAAAAATTGAAATATTTACAATTATTTTGTAATAAAATAGATTTACCTAAATTCATGATTTTTTTAAAATTGGTATATTGGGTTTATTCCTATAAATAATAAATATATAACACCTAGGTGGGATTCTATTGAGAATGTTTATCTCAAACCATGCATACCCATTCGGTGGTGTATAGACAATGATAAATCATCAAATATAAAAAATGCTCCATAGTGGTTGGGGGTGATTTCTATTAATACAATCTGGGTAGATTTTGGTGAAATGGTGGTGATTGAACACATATATTTAAATTTGTGGTCTTGTTATTTGGTTTTCCTTTGGATTTTTAGACATATTAATTTGGTTTAATTTGGGTTTTTAGATGTATCATTACTACTATTTTATTTTATTTTTGTGATATATTTATTCATATTTTGCTTCATTTTTACTTTCTCCTAGAAATTTATAAATATATCCCATGTATCTTTTCCAATTTTGGTGAAATAGCTCACTATAGTTTTTATTTATTGCATAGGTTCTAGTCAACTACTAATGCTGATTAGGAACTCCCTTTCGTTAATTCCAAATTTTTCCTCATACCCTAGATTGATGTAATATTCAGGTTGATATATATCTGACAATTTTACATTAGAGATAGGTTATTCAATGTCATGTAAAGTTTTGAGATTGGATATAGTATTTTTTTAACTTTAGAGGTAGGTTTATAGGAGTTCCTAGTCAGCACATTCCATGAAGAGTCCTCAAACACCTTCAAATATTGGGATGTGTGTTTCATGTATGGATTATTGATCTTAATCATTGTTTCTACATATTGGATTACATGTTTGAAATTAAATTATTATTCTATATAATCACGTCTTTATATTTTTAGTGTGAATTAGTATGCCTCAAATACAACATCCACAAGTTCTATGAGTGGGTCTATGAGATTCTATAAAAGGGAATTTGTATATGGAATATAATGTTATTGATGATATCATGTGTGATGTTTAGGTCGTTGACCAAAATATTTCCCATTTCCAGAACATATTTGTTGAGATACAATGATGAGAATGAGGAGATATAGATTATTTATGATATTTCATACATGAGAAGCCCTATAATTTTACGATGAAAATGATCCCTAATAAGTGCAGGATTGTATAGATATGATCGATCGGATCTTCAACTTCCTAAATACACCAGAGACTATCAATGAGGTTTTTGTTGTGTTCAGTCCCGATGGTCCCATAATGGAAAAATGGGATTACATCATATATGATGAAATGCACATGGACTAGGAAAATAATTGTATCCGGAAAAAATTCATTAAGTAGTTTATCCTATATTCTCTTCTACTATTGAACTCTATTTATTTCTTCTCTATGTAGTTTGTTTTTAATATAGTGTTATAGTAAACTAATTGGTTTTAAAAATTGGAAAATTATTCTATATTTTTGGTAAGTAATGATCAAATAAAATATTAAAAATTCATATTGGATTTTTAGTCAAATATTAGATTATATGTACTTATACTAAATATTTATACCTATATAGAGATATTAGATATATCCATGATGGAAAAAATTATCATTGACTGTAAAATTGGTTATGGTTCCCATTATCTTCCACCTAGTGGTTATTTTAGTGATAAGATATAAATGAACATTAAAAATTATGCAAATTTCAAGGGTGGATAAGTTGTTTCTCAGTGGTGGGCCTCCATTATTTTATGACTGGTTACCAGTAGTGATCCTTTAGGATAGTCCAATTGGGAAAAGGTCGGATAGAATCGATGTTATTTTCCTACGCTAGTAATTATGTCCAATATTTATGGCCACAATGGGAACATACAAAGGTTCTTAGTCATTAATATTCCTATGAAGGGTAATGTATTTTCATATCTAATATTAATTATGTAGAAATAAAAAGAATCAAATTCCATATTGATCAAGACATAGGTGTGAAGATTAAATCACATTAATGCAGTGAAAGCTTAACAAGAATATGTTTCTAAATGTATAAAAATATTATAGTTATTATGTGTATTGTTTATTCTATTTCTACTTACATATTTGATAAATATTCCTCCACTCATTTAATTATTTACTCTTTGTTGATTTGATGAATCTTCAAGTAGAACTCATAGATATTTTTATGGACATAGAGACACCTATTATAAAGGGGAATGTTCATGGGTTTCATTTTCCGTATTATCTATCATTATCTGACCAAGATTTTGTCTGGGAATTCCCTATTCTTGATCTGGATATCGTTGAAATCTTAATTAAGATTTATTGGATTATGACTTCTCATTCTATTAAGTATTTTCATCATCATTGTTTAACATTAAATGACATTGATTAGATATCAGGAGTGTTTCAAGGAGAGTGGGATTCAATGTATTGTCTTGTAGGACCTTCCGATAGTGATCAAGAGTATTATAATTAGTTGTTGTGATTGATCTATATTTTTTTGATCTCTTTTTTAAAATCCAATTAATTTTTAGAACATTATATAAATTTTTACAACAATATTTTCTTTCTTACTACATAGATAAATGTGGTGTTTAGGATTGAACTTGTTCCATGTTGACATACCATATTGATAACCTAATATGACATAGAACCAAAATTTCTATAATAGATCATGATTCTATTATATGATCTAATAAAGAAAGTTCTTATTATCCCATGTGTTTCACCACCGACAGTACTGATACTATTTTATAAGAAGAAGGATATTCCAAATTTATTGTGTGTGGACTATAAAATATTGGACCAAGTTATGGTTAATAATAAGATTCAGTTTCCTAGTGTGGATGATTTTTTCCATCAATTAAAGTGGTGATGTGATTTTCAATTATTGATCATTTTTAAGCTTTCATCAGCTCGGGTTTAGGATTATTATATAATAAAGATTAAATTTAGATGTAGGTATTACAATTTTGAATATATTATAATTATTTCTGATATAAATCATAATCCACATGATTTTTTTGATATGAAGATCTTGATATTCTATCAGTGTCTTAAAAACACTATTATATTTATTTTTGTGATATTCTGGTTTATTCTTGATCTGAGTGTGAGCATGTGTGCCATATAAATATTTTTTTATATACCAATTAGTCATCTTATTTTTTTAAAAATTAAAATATAATTTATAGATCTAAGAAGTCATTTTCCGGGGTAATGTGTTTTCTAAATGTGGATTTTCATTTTATGTAGAGGAGGTGAAGGATATATTTTAATTACAAGAGAAATGGAAAGTATTTCGGATTTATATTTTCTTTATTTTCGGTAGATTCCATCATTATTTTTACTAGGATTCCCCAATGATGGTGTCACTTAGGAATTATGTTTCAATTAATGAGGTGAATTTTACAAGTGATTAAATGTTTCATAAATCATTTTTTTAATTTGAATAAAATTATGACATCAGATTTTTTTTATCTTACCTATACCCATTAATTGGAACGTTCTATATAGTTATTCTTCAATTATTGATATGAGGTTGTTTCTTATGTAGAATGATTATGATGTGGCTCATTTCTCTCATAAACTCGAGTAACATGAAATCAATTACCCCAATCTTGATTCATAGTATTCCAATGTTAGGCATAAACTCTTGTGTCGAGAATAATATAATTTTTTTGAGAGATTTATAGTATTTTATTACATAATAGAATGTTTTCTATCTTCTATCATAATGACATAAATCCTATTAAGATGTGTTGTGTGTTGTATATTATGACATTAAATAGAAACTTCATCTATATCCAATGGAAGAAGAATGTCATCATAAATTCTATTAATTTGGATGTATAATCATAGGATGTTCTAGAATTGAGGGAAGAGTAGAACCATTTATGGACATTAAATTAGCAAGATTTATAAGCTCAATTGGTTATTTTTTGTATCATTCTATCAATTTTTCAGTTGTTATTATATCTTATTGAGTCACTTTTATAAGGTCTACAGTAGAACAATGTGATGAAAGGAATCAATGAGACCTTTTATGGTGGGGATATTATTTCTGGTTGATCTCTCCATCCATACAGAATTAACATATTTGAAAATAATTTTATAATTATAGAATATGTGAGGATTTTTATTTTAATATATTTTTGTTGTTATTACTAGACCATTCCCCTAGAAACTATAAATGATTATTAAGAAAAGATATTGAGGATATGGTGGATGATTACAAAGCATTAAATTTTGGATTATGGTTCCCAATTTATCACCCTCCAATATATATATGTATATCATATGAAACCTTCTAATTTGTTAGATCATATATTGGCTCTAGATTAAAATGGGATGAGGTGTTTTCGGACATTACTGCAATATTTAGATGTACTTCATAAAAAAATAACTCTATATGGTTAATAGTTAATCGGTTGAAAAAATCCTTCAATCTTATTCTACGTAAGGTTATCCCTAAGGTTGAATACCTAGGTGATTTTTGTGTATATAATATAGTGAGGTTATATGTGGTCATTTGTACCACATTATTAGAATTGTATCGCATGTAGACATAAATAATCTAGAAGAGTCCCTAAGAGATGATGGGTACCCATATTTGGTTCAATATAATGTTACATCCATAGAGGTACTGTCAAACACAAAATTCTATTTAGATATTGAATTACATTTTAAGTTCCTCTTGCTTGGATTTTGGTGGATAATGTTTTTTCAATATGTTATTGCTATTTTTTCTATTAAGAACACAGATATGTGGTCAATCAAAGTGGAACCCTTTGATGATTGGAATGTTCACCCTTGAAGATGAACTATTTTTCAAGAATATATTGGTGACGCTTCTCTTGTGGTATGGAGTATCATCCAAGAGACATCTTTGAGGGGTTAGAAAATATATTGACCACATGTTACAGTAATGAGTATGTATAAATTGTATAATTATCATTTGTATCTCCATTTTTAATTTCATGTCACTCACCAGCATTTCATGATATTTTCACTATGATTGTGTTACTATTGGGATGTAAAATAGGGGATCCTCACACAATGATATATTGTAACATTTAGATCCACTAAGAAATATGGGTTGGATTCTTATATATTAGAGCATATTACTTGGTTGATAGTTATTCCTAAATATTTCCAAATTTATAGTTTGGAAGTACCTTCATAATCCCAATTACAACTTGAGTTGGGATGAGATAGAGTTGAATCCCTATTTTTTATTTGTAGTGGTACAAGTGGGCACCTTGGATTATCAGGTGACTGAATTATGTGGGAAATATATACCATTGGTTTGATTTATATGGCTATATAGATCATATTATTATGATTCAAGGGAGTATGAGTCATCATTGAGGGTGTAGCGGCCTCACATCTTTCGAGAGATCAGTTCATTCACATGAAATATTAGGGATGGGATTTTTGACGGCGGAGCTACAGTAACATACAAGATAAAATTTGAGTATTATTTTATGTTTTAGAGTGTGTATCTCATATATGAAAGGTATTATAAATGTTTTGGGAGATTTATAGTAGATGATGAATTGGTAAATTCCTATAGGTTATATTTATGGTTTAATTGGTTAACTTATAGGGTAAATATTTCATGTGAAAAAAACATGATGGATTTTTTTTCCATAACTAATATAATGCTGTTAAAGAATTTTTTATTTAAAAATATGTCGACTAAGTTTATTAAACCAGAGAAACATGTTTTTCATTAAATATTATTAATGGCGATTTTATGCCCTAAATGCATAGTAAATAATGAAACTATTCATTCCCTACTGGTTTAATGTATTGAAGGCCTAAATACTAAGCAATTAATTTTGTTTTCGGGTCCTAAATACTAGGAATCCTTCCAAATAAATTTGTTTATCTCCTCCACCATTGGATTTATTATTTTTTTCACACAATCTCTAGGTTCATTTCATTACTTATCTCATGTTAATAGAGCTTTCTACTACATAATTTTCCATTTTTATGGTTGTGGTTTTGGAATAAATTCATTGACATGTTAATAATGTGATGATGATTCTTGTTTGATAGTTCTAGTTATGTAGTCTTATATTCTTCTATGTTCCATTTAATGCCTTAGTTTTGGATTAGTGTGTGTGGTAATCAAGTTATGTGTAAAAAACCACTTCTTCAACCCTCAGTAACGAAGAATGTGATTCTAATATGTGTGATTCATTTTTAGGTTCACCATTTTAGTCTTTTATTTCTCTCTAGTGTTGAATGATCCCACTGGATTTGGTCGATGAACTGATTTTGAGGTATGTGTTTCCACCAATGGCCTACATTGGATGAACTACATTTCTCATTTTTTGTGATTTTTTATAAATGGATTTGTGTTATTTATTTATTTTCATTGATGTTATTTTGATAAAAAGTGTGCTTTTCTTTATTTTGGTATAATAAATGGTCTTTTTCAACGCTTTGTGAAATGGACTGAGAAATGAAATTTCAAAATAATATTTTTAAAAATTAATGGATTGGTATAAATTTATTATGAAATGAATAAATTTTTTTATTGATTTGAGATATTAAATAGATTATAAGCCTTCAGTGCATAGTTTCTACATGTAACTTAGCACAATCATAAATTTTATTATTGAGGGAAAACTCTTGGTGTGGTCCTCTTCTCTGAATTCTATTGTCCTGTAAGAGTTTTTTGATATGCGAGGTAGAGGGTTCACTCATGGGGTGTTAAAAAGATATTTAGGCTTATGTTCTATTGAATTAAGAGTTAATGACCATTTACTACTCTTTGAGTAGTCTATTATCCTAACATTCAATGATCCTTGGAATTATTTACCCATTCTTTGACATCAAAATTTTTTTCCTATGATATACATGAATTGAATGATGATTATATTTTTTAGAATATGCATTTAATATATTATTAGATGGATATTTTTAGAAATGTTTGGAATGGAATCATTTTCAATTCATTTTATGTAAAAACAATTTCCACTTATTATTCCATTGTTTTATTAAATGATCTAACTAGGAATAATTATATAGATACTAAATATTGATCACCAAGGTGTGCGAAATCTAAGAATTTTTAGATGATATAGTACACACCCCATTGATGGTGTATAGACTTGGTCACGTCTTTTGATGTAGGAAGATACAATTTAGTGAAAAAGGTGTAGTGAGGTTTCTATGGGTTTGGATTAGGAAGATAGTTCTAAGATGGATGTGTATTACAAACATTTCATTGGAGTTGTTACCTTTTATATATATTTTCCTTTGGTATTCTTGGTCTCATGCCTTGTCACACTTGTCTTGAGTTATTTCAGTACAACTATTGTCATTTAGTTATGTCATATATTTCATATAAATTTTATTGCATTTTTAATTTATGTTATGTATATATATATCCTATTCATTATGAGAGAAATAATTCTCCTCAGTTGTTTGTTGATGCTCGTGTGCTAGTCACACACCTATGGGGATCATGAATGCACTTCTCATCTTACTAAAATTAATCTTGGAGACTAGATAGATGAGTAATCCAGGCTGGATATGGAATTTCTAGTCATGAAATATTATTATTTTCAATTTTTTATCCCATATTGATTTATCAAAATAAAATGGATGCATTTTACTAATTTTGAGTAATAATTCGTGGTGTGCAATACATACTTATATGTAATTTTGAAATTTCCACATAATAATAAAAACATTCTTCAATAATTTAAATAATATATCTTATGATATAATTCTTAATAAATACCAATTAATTTCAGAAAATGAAAAATATTAGAATTATAAACATATATTTTTTAGAAATATTATTCTTTCCAAATACATTTTTTGTTACATTTTCCAAATACTTAACAAAAATACCTAATCGTAATTTGAATTATTCTTAAATAAGGAATGTAGGATTTAGTATTAGAAACATATTAATTATCCGTGTTATAATATCAAATATGAAGTATATAATAGTATTTTATTATATATAATGTTACAATTATATCTATAAATAATGTTGATCATTCATAAATTCACATAACCTAGTATGTGATTAAAATAATGTTATATTATTTGAAAATTTCATGTAACATCCCACCTTACTATTCTATATGATAACTTTAAATTGATATTTTGGATCTATTATTGTAATTTAGATATTTTTTGGACAATTGAGAATTGGGTGTCATGCATTTAACTTAATTGGTAAAATAACAGTTCGCTGAATAGTGACTACAGATGTCCACTAAGCTATTATAGGGACCCACTCGTTAGTCGATGGTATCCTGAAATATTTGAGTTCTGAAAATAACTATACAATATTTTAGGTGGGACTACGAGGGTTTGGGATTAATGATTTTCACCACTGACTGGGTTTTTGTTTCCACCGAGTTGTTAGTGGCCTCAAGATGTGTTAATTAATCAAAGAGCATTCCAAATATTATTTAGAAATATATTTTGTTTATAAGGAGAGTTAATAGTTCCAAAAATATATATTATATTCAGAATAAACTTCTAGAAAATTAGTTAACATGACAATGAAAAAGGCATCCATGAATTGTAATGAATGAATATACAAGATAAATAGAAATGGGGTCTTAAACATAGATTATAGTATATTATATTTTCTTTTTTCATAAAAATCAATTGATTGAGAAGAAAAAAATATGACATGCCACCAATATCACATTATATTCACTAAAAACTACAAGATATAATATATTAGAACTAAAAAAATAAAAAAAATCACTATGATATAAAAAATAAATAAACATATTAATGAATGATCCAATCAACACACGATAGATTCGTTGTAAAATCAAATAGAAATAGAAAGTATAAGACATAATTTTTTACACTAACTAATTATGGTTTAAATTTAAAAATGAGTATTTTTTTATTTAAATAATAATACATAGAGCACACTATAAATCTAGAGACACCCATAATCCATAAATATTGATTTTGGGTTCATGGGGTGATTAGATATATTATATTTTCCTTTTATATGAAAAAATGATTAAAATATCCTTCATTAATTTAGCTCATCTGATTTACACTATCTACCCATGGGCTATCATCACCATTTCGGTGGCTACCATTGGATATCTGATGAAATCCAAAAAATAGTTGGTGGTTCCATGTACTAAAACATCACCCCAAGATGTCACACTAAATAACCATGGGTGTTTCCATGAGAGAACCATTCACCATCATATCACTAGTAAGATAATGGACATCTAAATCAAACCTACATACCAAATTTTTATTCCCCACTCCTCCAAACATCCAGAAACTAAAAATAAATCCCAAAATATTATGCAAATAATAGTGAATGTGAGAAAACTATATTTTGAATGGATAATTGAGGTGGGATGTAGTAGTAACTCCACCAAGACCACTTGATCCTTACTGAAATTAATCTACTATTATATTATATATTCCCAAAAAACCTAACTCAATATTTATAACACAAACATAGTTTTCCCTATTTATAATGATCATAATCTTATTAATATGTATAATGATAGGAAAATTTTGGTAAATGTACCCAAATAATTATAATTGATTAGTTTTTCATTAAATCAGTAATCAATTCCAATACCCACTATTCTCAAAATAAAACAACCCTTTATTTCATAAACATCAATTGTATGTTAATAGTAAGAGTTATTTGAAGCTCAATGATGTTTTCATAAATATTTATTACCCAAAAATAAATCCTTTTACTCAAATAAATATTCATGGAATTTTATTCAATTAGATATATATTTTAAAAAAATTTAAGAAGAACTAATTTGTGAAGTTTTTTTGATGATTCACATAACCTTCATAACATTATGAATATACAGAAATACCATATAAAAGTATCATTCACTATGGGAAATATAAATTATTATAAAATATTAATTTCTTTTATGGTATCAAACGCACTACCATATGTACACCAAAGAAATAATACTTCTCTATCAGAACAAGAATATACTAACAGTTTCACCAAATTAATTATAACACCATATTCAATAGTTTGATATAGTTGATTTTGGATACATTTTCTACCCAGTTTAATCGCTACGATCTATTTTTTTATACAAATACATGAAATAATATGGTTATGGTAATAACAAAAAAATTAAATTAGTGAATTTGAGCACTAAATATATGATGACTTATCTAATGATAAAATTATATATATATATATAATACTTTCAGTTTATTTATGGAGCAATTGTATATTACTATAAATATTTTTTTCCCTAAGTTATATTATTTTTGGATATCAATAATTAAATTCTTTTTCCAAAATTATAAGATGAAAATAAATCCATTATAGTGGTTTATATAGATAATTTGATCATCCAAATTTTATCACCCGAGACATTATAGAAAGGTGTCCTATCTTTGGTCCAAGCATTATGAATTAGGGAGATAGAAAATTAATTCCTCAATAAACCATTTTAGGTGGATTATGACTAGGTGCATCAGTTCCACAACCACATAAACGTTCATGTATATTGTTTTAGATGTTTTTTGGGAAACACCCTACTAAATTAATTATAAACAATTCATGCTAAAATCTTTAACATATACCCATATCCAGGGTTTTATTTTTATTTCACTCATCCTGTGCCCTAAAATAACTAAATTAATCTTAAATGATTTCTGAAAATTTCTTTGATTCAAACTATAACACTGATGGAATGGAATTCCTTTATGTTAGTTAATTTATACCATATAAACTCTAAATCTCACTAATAATCAAAAAAATAGAAACAATAGATGTTTCAGTGTATGTGAGGACTAGATAAATATAGATCTTATTTAATAAACCCTATGAATAATTATCCATAATTGAGAGACACTAGAATACCTTCAATACATTGTATATTGTACAATCATCCTTATAACATGGGGAAATGGAATTATATCAATGATGTGTAATAGATTTTTTTAACTGGTAAACCTAAGAGATAACTATTTGATATTATAAGTGAAAATGTAGTGGGTCTATGGTTAAAATTAATATTATTGAATAAACTAATACCCAATAAATAATTGATCATAATTCAATGAATATGATTTTGGATAACATAATAAATTATTAAAAATAGTGTATAAAAATAATTCAATACATATAACACACTGTATATTAACTTGGTAATTATAATAAGAATAAAACCGTGGAATATCCTTTCAAATTTGGTAAATACATTTATATAGTGAACATTACCTTCATTAGTCACACCATCAATTCCCATGTTTATGAAAAACGAAAATGTATTCGCAAATACCTTTACCATTAGATATAAACATTAATAAAAAAATTTAGAGTGTGATATATGACCCACATTAATTATACCTAATTTTTGAACCCACTTAAAAACAAACACAAATCACATTATAAAGAACACATGGAGATAAAATGAGTTTCAAAAAATATTCCAAGTAAAAATCACCCTACTTTTGAGAAAAATATATGGTTGAAAGAAAATAAGATTCATTAAATATATGTTAATGAATTCATTGAATGAAAATAGTGTTTATATGGATTCAAATATTTAAATAATTAATAATTACATCAATAATCAACACATAAGGTATCCATAGATTTCAAGAAACATACTGGGTAAATAACATTATATGTTTTTAATTATGATTATATTATTTAAACCATATATAAAAAGGGTATACCATTATGATGTAAATTTCAACGGATCAATATATTTATAGATCCTAGGAGAAAACCCATCTTTCAATGGAATAAAAAATATGATATTCACATAGAGAAGACATTGGATGAAAGATTATGTTTATAAACTAACAATGAAAAAGTAAGAAAAATAAAATGATCTATCTTTTACATGATAAAAAAATAATTTTCAATGATATCCCATGATAGAGGATTGTTGGTATAATTTTAGGAAATTTTTTTTATAATATGAGATAAATCAAGGTACATTGACATAGATGAAAAATTATTTGTATGAGTTTAATAAAATTGAATTTTGAAATATGAAATATCATTTCTCATTTGAAATAATTTTAAAATTGGTTTTTTATAAACAAATGTGAATAATAAGATCATTTCTAAACCATAAAAATTGTGAGAGAATGATTATTACAAAAAGAATTTTTTAAAGGTATTATGTGATAAAAATAATTTTTACAAAGAGAATATTTTTACATTTTGATGAAATTGAACAAGATGAAAACTTTTAAAATTTAATTAATACTAATAAAAGTTGGAATGAAGTTGAAAATGAACATAAAAACATTGTGTAATAGAAATGGAAATTTTGAATAGAATCATGTTAATATGGATATGGAAAGTGAGAGGTTTCTTATTGAAATTTAGATATGGGGGAAGTTTCACTTACAAGATTAAATTATTTTAAAATATACATCAAGGGGGGATAAAATATTGGTAATAAATATGGAAATATGTGAATATAAAATGTAAATTGGGATATGTTATACAAATAATAAAAAAAATATACAAATGTATTATCAATAAAAATAATATCAATTTGATAATTTGATTCTTTAAAATTCCATTAGGATTTGACTAAAAATTTTGTCAAAACAACTTTCTATATGGGTATATTTTTAATTGATTTAAATTTACAGAAATTAAAAAATATAGATTTTAAAACCCCATGAATATGGAAAATGGTTAACATTAAAATGTATCCATGCTTCATTAAATGTATCATAGTATATACTAAGAAATATTAAAAATGAAATTACATTTTATATAATTAACCCATTACATTGTTTCTGTTTTATGTTTAATTCATTCAATACTCCTATATAATAAAAATTAGTATAATAATCAAATATTTTAGAACATATTTCATAAAAATTATCTTTTAATCATAATTTATAATTATTCCCAATATTTTTTTGTTAGTTGTTACCAATTTTTGATATGATGTGTGGTTAATAATGATCATTTTGAACATGTTTCATAATAGTAGTGTTTTAGTTAAATTTTCTAAAAAATTTATCCTTGCATGTTCATTATTCTTACTATAATTGATTAAACATAATTATTTATTATGTTTAAGATTCCATTATAGAGTATATTAGTCTTAATATTATAAGATGAAACTGATAAAAAAATATTACCTGATGATTTTTATAATACAAAGGGTGTTTCCATAATTAATGATTTCTATTTTGATATATATTATATACAATCAAAATAAATAAATATTAATTTTTTGTAAAATATTATTTTACTAATTATTTATTCAAAATTATCATTTACATGATCTATTAGCTTTTTTATGTAGGTCTTCAAACTGATTGAAACATTAACAATACATAAATATTAATTTTTATGAGGGTATTTAGTTAAAACTAAATTAAACAAGTAGAATAATTATATAATTTAATGTTTATTCATGTAAATAGTCATAATTATAAGAAAATATAAAATGAATCAATTTTTATATAAATATAATATAATATAAAAATATTGCTTCCCCTTTGTTTGACTGTTTAAGACCATTAATTTTATAATGATTATGTATTCTTTGTTATAATTAATAGGTAATTGAAATTGTATTCAAATAATCAAATTCATAGCATAAAAAAATTTATCATTGAACCCATTTTTCTGACCATCCTTGTAATGGGTGATTAAACGAAAATTGGAAATTGATTATTCTAGATAGGCAGTAGTCTACATGTCACCCTGGATAGTGATATTAATTTCTATAGAATAATGAAAAAGGATTAATGTACTTAAGTATTTAATAATATAACATATTTCATAAATAAATTTAATATAAATTAATTTCCGGTATAATAATTTCATTTTTTGGTTGTTTATGAAAATGAATCATGAAATTTTATGGAGGCCACTATTCTCATAGAAAAATTGTTGAATATTCTTTTCTTATTAAAAATATAATGGAGATGAAAGGTTTTAACACAAATATAATATCACAAATTTAAATAAAGTACACATAATTTTTTACTATAATATGATGAAATGAAAATTTATATAGGAGAAATGAACATATAGATAAGGAAGTTAGGAAGAAGTTGTGAGAATTATATAGCATAGAACCTCAATTACCACATTTTAAAGGGTTTCAATCATAAATTTATGGCCTTTTGAGAGCAACATAGCCTTTCTATGGTGTCTAGAAGTTTAAAACAATATATTTGGATGATTTTGGCCTAATATAATCATTTTTATAAGAGGTTTGTTGAGGAGAGTATATCACCCCCATATAAGTGAAAATATTGGCATTTTAATCAATAATTTAATATTTTCATTAATAATAAATTAAAACTCATGGAAAATGGATCCATAATATTACAATAACTGAGAGGATAAGGTATACGGGAACCAATGATATGAAAAAAAATTAAAACAATTATTAATATATTTTTGGAACTCTATGTTTTATGTTACACATTTTTTACAAGTTTGTCTTTTACCATGTAAACTGGTTTTAACATTGGTAATTTATCCATTATACCAAAACAATAAAATTGTAATTATTTGATAAATTTTAGAAAATTATTAAACATTTAAAAATTAATATTTACACATTTTTTCTGGGTGAAAAAATTAATTTTCAAATTCAATATTTATAATGTTTTAAAATCAGGTATATTTGAAAAATATTAATTATATTATAAAATTTTAAAATGGGATATTGAATTCATATAATCATTTTAAAATTATATACTCTAATATAATATAATTATTTTATTTTATAAAAATTTTTCCTAAATATTATATTATAATTATGTAAAAATAATGTGATAATCCATTTGTCATTTGAAAAAATTGTATTTTTCACTACTAACCTAGATTTTATTTTTTAAAAAAGATATTAAAAAATAATCTTAATATAGCATTGAAATTATTGTTTCAAAATTTAATATCAAGTAAAAATTAATATTATAAATGTTAGAATAAGTATTTAATTTTTAAAATATAACATAATGAAAATTTCTTTTAAGGAAAAATTACATTTTTAATGATTAAGTATTGTTTATACTATTTCAAAGAAATTTACTATTTCATATATGGTCATATAATATTATATTTTCTTCAAAAATAATATACTAGTACAAAAAATACTATAATTTAAAAAATTCTTCGAAATAATAAATATTATTTATATACAATATACACTATAATAAATACCAAAAAATTAGTTTTTTATTTTTTAAAATTAAATTGTATAAATCTGCTAGAATTAATACCATTATTTGATTTTTTTAATATAAATTTTATTATATTTTAAAAATAATAAAATTTAGTATAAATACATACAACACACACATATATATATTATTGTAATATAATTCTTGTAATTAATTATGAGCTATATTAAATTAAATTTACAACCTCAAAATACACAGATTCGTTTATCTATTTGATATTTGACAAATGACCATTTTTTAGTGACCATATTTACAATAAAAAATTAAAATGGCTATATTTCATTCATATATATGTACATACTAAATAACATGTTCATTCCACCATTAGTTCACAAGACTCAGTTATTATTTAATATTACATATATTTCTTAATAATTTATTTGTTCGTGGTTTCATTCATCATATTATGTTTTTTACAATTAGAGATCATAATGGCTAATGATGATCCATTATATTTCCTAGTCATGATGTTATAATTTTTAATTTATTATTAATTATTTATTTATGATCATTTAAGGGATGCATATTATCAATGGTGATTAATAATATATGATTTTAAATATACAATAGTCTATGATTTTTTGTACTATTAAATATATGAATAAATAATATTTTCTAATTTTAATTTGTATATCATGTGAATTATTTCATAATATATTTAAATTCCTTTGTGATATATTAAAAAAAGTTTAAACGTACTTAAAAATGGTTCATAAAAAGATTATACTTCATGAAAACCATTAGAATTAAATATATGGTGCCTTTGGATAATTCAAGATATATAAAATCAAATATTTTTATGTAATTTATAGAGTTTATAGTTTCTTCAATATTACATCCATGTCTGGATAATATATTTTGTTGTTGGATCTCGAGGAGATGCAACAAGAAGTAAAAAAAACTTCAAATGATTGGTTTCGTAATTACACAATCTTCACCTAGTGCATTGTAAATAGGAGCAACATAAAATCTAGTTTCACACACTGAAGTAATATTATTTTGAAAATACACATAAATTTTATAATACATTTCAATTTATTTGAATGTATTCTAATTGGATTCAATAATTTATAGTCAGATAACCTATGAGAAAGATGAGAATGATTAAAAAATATTGATATACAGTTATTCCAATGTTAGGTTATATATGACACTAATTATGGGTTTGGTATTTTTATATTTTATATTCATATCAAATCATTTATCAATATCTCAAAATTCAGTTATTATATAAAATGGATTGTAATTTATGGCATTATATCAACAAAATATGTGATAGGAAATGTGATGGCTTTCCAAATCATTGCCTAATATGATGGGATAAAGAGTTAAGAACATCTTGAAAGCTATAGAAAAAGTAAATCATCTTTAATGAAATAACATGAATCCTGATAAATTCTCCATTAATAACAAACATGTTACAGTATAACACTTTATTCCAAAAAGAAATACAACATTAAGGGGGTCATATGATTTATTAATTATGGATTAAAGGGTTAACTTTGTTGATCAAATATTACTTTCCATCTAATACTCTATGTTAAAAAAATTACATTTTTAATCTATCAATATGAGTGAGTATATAGTTAGTGAAGGAAAATAATTAAGAATACAAATACCAAGTGATTAATTTAATCCATGTAATTGGTTAAATTCATCATTGTATTTTATATAAATATTTATTATGAACTATTGATGTAAAAATAGAGATGTAATTCCTTGAAAATACTAAAAAAGATGATTACTCCATTTGTGAATATGATAAAAAAATCAATGTAGTAGAATGATATGCCTATGGTTATTCCATGGTTTTTGAAAATATTTTTGACATCATCTTTAGAATAATTAAACCACATCTTTGAAAATAATTAGACATTGAAATCGGCAACCTCTATCAATAAATTTTTATACTATTCCATCAATGTGAAATTTTTTTCGGGAGATTTTCATTTCAAACATTGTATTAGACATATGATATAGAGAATAAAGACTAGAATTGAATGATCATTGAGTTATCAAAGTGGTAGTAAAAAAATTAAACTATATACATGGTAAAAATCTGTGAAGAAGCATCTATGAAATGAACATAATATATAATTAGATATTTATAATGTCTAATAGGAGTCCATCAAGAAAAATAATTCTACATGGAGATTAATAATAATACAAATTTTATAGTTTAAAAACGTTTGGATAAATTTTCGGCCTATTTGGAAATGGATCAACTATAAAGAACATTAAAAATGGGAAAAAATTTCTCAAAGTCATGGTTTTTCAAAGGTAAATAATTAAAAGGCCTAATGGTTAATGTCAATAGTGATGAGATTATTATTTTTCGGCATCTAAGTTGATTCCTAATTAACATGATGAGATAGATATGTGGATTACAAAGTCATGAAAAATAATGTATTATTTTACATGGCTTGTAGTCATTCTTTTACACTGTTAATGTTTTTTAGTTTACTGAAACAGTACCCCAAGATATAGAGATTGAGTTATTAGTTAAAATATTAAATAGATAAATTAAGACTTCTAATTAATATATATACACCATATTTAAAGTATTTTTTCTCAAATCACAATAATTATTATTAGAAAAGAGTAACGTAATTTAATTCAACACTATAAATTAAACAGTTATAATTAATTTGAGAACATGGTCAACTCCTAGAAGAAAAAATCACTATCTATATACTAAATCAACCTATATTTTTATTTATGTATAATGTTAATGATGCATATATATCTGAAACATAATCATATGAATGATTAATAATTCCTTTTTATAATTCATATCTATCCCAAATATCTATGAATAAGGAATGTATCACCCATGACTGAATGGCCATATTAAGATGATATGCAGATGTGTTCCACGAAGTGGCATATTATCAACAACATAGTAATTATGTTGAGTACCAAATTGATCTTATACAATGAATCATAAGATATCCAATACACCTTATATAATGGAAGAAATTTATCTAGAATAACTATTGAAAATATATATTAGAATTTGGACTAGGTTTTAGGTATTTGACTACTTCTCTCTCTAGGGTGATCCAATTCTCTCTATAAATTATAAGTATGTTTTTATTCTAATTTGAATTGATTATTACGATTTTAAAAGAATATGATAATGTACATGTATACCCATATACATATTTAAGAATTATGAAATATGTTATGTTTTTCCTGGAAATACACTAAAGTGGGATTGAATGCATGACACTATAAATTAATTGTACGGAGGTTTGATATACAAAATAATGGATTTCCTAAAAGATGAGAAAAATATGAGTTCCTATTATTTCATATTTTAATCTCTATAAGCCTATAAATTTTTATGGACATAAATAATAGACTTCTAATATATTTCATTGACCAATTTAATGAAGTATTTGTTAACTCTAATCTGATAATTTCATACAGAATGGGGGAACATTAAGATTATTTATGTAATATATTATGAAACATGAGATATAATATATTATATTCAACATATGTTAAAAATTATATAAAGAGTTAAAAATTATTTTTTATACAGTATATTTCAATGAGAAAATGGATATATTTGAATCCTCTAAAGATAACAGTAGTAATTTAAATCCGAATATTATAATATATAGAAGAGATATGTAGTTTTATAGGAATATTTGTGTTCAATTATAGATTTTATAAAACCCTTGCATAAACTTCCTAACCACTAACAATGATTATCAGAATGTGTGTAATGTTATTTTTTCAAATGAATATAGAGAGACCTATATGACGATAGGTATTAGTCCATTTACATAACCTATAAAAATAATATATACCTATGGTGAAATATGTTTGATTTATAGTGATGAAATATTGAAGGAAATAAGCTATGTTTTTATTAAACATCATAAGGTGATATCATGTTCCTCTCCAAATGTGAAGGTTCATGAGCTGAATTTTCAATCACCAGATTTTTTTTTATTTTAATAATGATATAATTATTGATTTGCTATAATTATATCTATGTGGTGATGTGTGATATTTATACATAGCATAATAGCGTTAAGTATTTATTAACACTAAAAAAAAATTCTAAAAAAGGTTGTTATATCTAATAATGTACAATTATTATATAATATTCTACCATCCTAAAGAGAATAATGTAGAATAATCTCAATGTAGAAAGGTTTCAACCAATATTTTCATGATAATAGTAAACAAGGATCCCATAGTTTTTAAAATTTATAGGATGAAACAACATAAACTAGTGCTCAAATTATTGATCATCATTTGGAGAATATTATAGATTCTTAAAGGGATGATGGAGGCATATTAAATGATAATGATGGTATAATAACATTGATAAACTTAGATATAAACATTGATGAAAAATGTGTTGGCATCATTGGTTATGATTATGTGAAGATTCAGATCCCGAGAAAAAGATTGGGTAGTTCAGTAATGCTGAGAGCCAACATATTTTATTCACATATGGAGTAAAATGATTTGTTGAAACATATGAGAACACTATTAATATGACATCATAAAGATATGTATTTTGGAATATAAATTTTTGTTTCTATTATATGATCAAATGATGGAAGAGAGATAATATCACTTGTAACTAATAAAAAAAATAACCCATACAATAATAGAAATAGGAGAACATTACCATTGATATTGTCATATGTCATCATAGTTAAATAAATGTAAATAATTACCTATGGTATATATTATAAATTTATATAATTGTTGATCATTTTATTTCCATTTCGGAGGACTTCTCCCCAAGTCAGCCTGACAGGATTCGCATTAGGGAATTTGTGAGGCTATATCTAATTCTATAATTTATTATATCTTATTGAGATATGATGATTGCCACATTTTTTCCCAAAATATAAAAAAATGTTAACAAAATAATTTGAACACCAGTAATTCATAATTTCATCATATAGATAGAAAATCAATCTGGAAAATCTAGAGACTTTATGATATGTAAATAGATTCTTAAATTGTCTCCAAATTTTGGTTGGATAAATATAATACTTTGGCTGAGTAATCCTACAAAAAAGATTTTACTCAGCCATTCTATTTGATCCTTATGATTACAACTATGGAATTAAAATAATTAAACTTGATTTGTGATTTCTTTGGTGATTAAATGTTTTTAGGACTCAAACTAGTGTAATAAATTTCCTTTAATTCCAAAACCATTACAGAACACATATGATAAGTTGAATCTCATAAAGATATCTAATTAAAAAAAATTAATTAAATCAATATATTTATGCTGCACATAACATATTCTTTCATATATGTATCTGGAGTATTTTACTGAAGAATATGATGTAATGAAATGAGTGTTATAACTTTATTGGCCAATTTTATATGCATGATTGCACAATATTTTTGGTTTAATTACATGATAATTGAATAATCATGTATTAACTCTATCACAAACTCTATATATCACTGTTCAAGAACTATATACCTATTTCCCCGCATGTAATTTATCTAAACATGGTAATATTAGAGAATGATCATTCTTATGAGGTGTATAGGATGATGATCTCTCCCCATAAAGACAATGAATTAGGAAATAAGAAAAATCTCCTTAACAATGTCCATTGGAGGAAGTATACTTATTAGAAAGTATCATGGGAACATGAATAAAGGACAAAGTGGTTCTATCCCCAAATTTTTTCACCTCGTTGAATGAAATGAATTTTTGATTTTGATATTTTAGAAGGGGGATTTATATAATATCTCTATAATTTCTTGTATTGTTTAATAAAATAATTTCTCACAATAATAGTTTTATTATTGATTTTAATTTAATAACATTGAAGTATAATTACATTTCATATAATGATTAAAAATCAGTAAATATTGTGTAATATAACATCATGGAAGTGTTTAGGGAGATAAATGAGAAAGAATAATGAAAACATTATGAAAAACACCCAATGCACAAATTCTCCCATGAAGATATGTACTACCATAATGACTATAAAATGAAATTGATTATTTTTTAATATGATATAAATTATCATGGGATATATATAATGTTTGTTATAAAATTATATAATGATGATATAATATATTGGTGATGTATATATAGGGTGTAATGGGTAATGTTACCATTTGGACCTAACTGTTTCCAAACTACTGGAATCTGATGTTACCTGACTATTCAAATTGTAATAATAAAAAAAATAGTAACACAATAGATTAAAACTTCAGAAAAAATTAATACAATTAAAATATAAATATGTTATTATATGTCATTATCACCATATAAATCAATTTATATGATATTATAATTTTATAAAATAATTAAATTGAATAAATATTGTGTTTCTCAAATAATATTTTACGAAATATATGTTATATTTATTTATAATAAATATTTATTTTACCTGTGAATTTATTTTTATAAAGATAAAAAAATTGAGATCATTTAATCAATATTAATATGAAGTTAAATGTTGAGATTTTTCAAAAGAAATTTTTTTATTATTGTAAAAAAAAAAATATTTATTTATTTATACCATCAAAAATATGTAATTAATATTTAATAATTAATGTATGTGACTCTATTAAAAATTATGTTAATACACATGTATTATATTTATTATATTAATATAATCAATGTTATTGAATTTAGAATAATTTTAGAATATATAAAAAAACATTGAAAAGTATAAAATTTATGTTTTGTTTTTTTAATAACATTTGGGGAAACATTATATCCCCGTGAATATTTTATAATAATATAATATTTATTTTTCATTAATTAATAAAATTATTAAATCATTCTTTAGATATCCAAAACCATTAACTTTATCTATTTGTATTTGAATGATCATCAATTTTTTTAATCTAACATCTCCATGTACTATATATATATATTGATTATTAATTTAAAAAAATTAAAATGTACACTATCATATCTAAAAATACATGCATTCCACCCAATCACGTTATCATGTCTCTCCCTCTTCGTGTCTCTTATCTCCACTTTTATAGAATCACTCAAGCTTTTATGAAATCCCACCTATATACATAAGAAGAAATATTTATGAGAATGTACTCTTTCTTTTCAATTTTCTCTCACATGTTTATTTTTTGATTAATTTCTGGTATTATAATATTTTTTTCTTAAAATTTAAATTAGTTTATTTCAAGTAAACATGATTTTTAACAATGAGACACCATAAACCCTATTCCATTATTTATTTTAAAACCCAATTATTTGGGTGAAATCATTCTTAAATTTTTTATGAAACCTTGTTTAATAGTTATACCCAACCCTATTTTTATTCATGAAATTTGATATAAATTTAGTTTTATATTATTTCATAGGTATTTCTATATATAAAAATATCATTCCCTCTCATGGTTAAAAAACTTTAATACGATTATTCCTATAAGATATTATGAAAAATACGGTTATAATATTAATCTTTTTCCCATTCACTACTATTCATTAGTGAAATGATATCTAGTGCAATATGATATATATAGAAAACATATTATTTAAAATTATAATGGTGTGATTTGATTACCCTATAATTTATTTTGTACTATTTTTATGTCATGATATTTGATATATAGTTCATGATAAGTTTTTCCAACACATCATTTTATATTGTCATATCGTTGATCCTTGACATTACTTTACAATGTCATGTTTTATTTTGATTCATTGATTCCATTATGTAATGATCTTATGATATCTTCTTCATTCCTTCTATAATTTCATTTTTTTATTCTTCTTTATGCAATCGTGATGTAACTTTTTTTATAAAATGTATCATGCTTAATCTGATTATTCATGTACTATGATTTATGTTACACTCTATTTTCAATATATAAAATCCATGATCAACTATGTAGTATTGAAATATTAGCAGTTTGTGGAATATAGTTAAGGAGTTTAAATTAAATTATGAAGCATTATTTAATTTTATTATATTTATTTACCTATTAATACTATAAAAGATAGTTTGTAGATCATTAATTTGTGTTTAATGGATCATTATGTTAAAAACCATGTGATATAATGTGTAATGACGGTGTTTGATGAATTTTACCCCACAATTATTAACTAATAACAGGAAATAGCTTACATGGATTAAATATTTAACAATTAAAATAATTTAATAAATCATTTTAATAATACTTTCATAATTTTCGAGGATACTTTTAACAACATTAAATGGCAATCTTCAATAGTGAGTGACATTTTATTTTTTTGAAATATATAAGATCATTTTTAATTGGTTCTAAAATGATGATATTTTGGTTTTTATGATTTTTATAAATGATTTTATTACATATTAATACTACAAAAAAATTTATAATATGTTTAAAATTGATGTGATCTTTTTAATATTGATTATATAATAGATAAAAATGATATTTATTTTTTAATTATTTTATTGATTTATCCTTGAATAGGGTATAGTTATTATATTTTACTTCATTATGAAGGGAATAATTGTATAATTGGTGGAGAGTCATTAATGTCAGTTTTTAATTATTTTTATATTCTATATCTATATATGTTACCTTTGGATTAACCAAAAATATTATAATTCCTGGGAAGATAGAGGTATAATGGTGGGAAATACAAAACCTTTAATTTTATTTTTATTTCTTAAAAATATTACATGGATTATTTTCAATACCAATTACTAAGATGACATGAGATTCGGAGGCTTGGTGTTCTTGGAGAAATTGTTTTAAAAATATTAAAATATTTAATAGCACATTCACACAGTTTTTCTAAAAAGGTATAATAACTATTAAACATGTGTACGAAAGTGGAATTTGAGAGAACCGTTGAGTACAGAATTGTGGATTTACCTTATGCATGACCTAACATTGGTCGGTGCGGGTCATTTGAAAAAACAACTACATGAAGAAAATTAATAAAATAATTAAATTAGTTTATTAATGCAGTAACACGTCAAATTGTTCATTAAGTGTATTCTTATATCATAATTATTGGGTTAGATGCAAAGCCTTGGAAGTTATGGTGGATTGTAAAGAGATAGATGTATGAGAAACATTTCTGATGAACGATAATAGATCGAGTATCGACGATCGACATAGATTGATTATAAAGGATGTCACTAATGAATGCAACACTACTTATTTCTTCATCAGGGATAAATCCAAGTCATTGTAGGGTGTGTGACTTATTTGTTTTATTATTTTTTCCTTATTTCTATTATGAGCGTGAATCAAATGATGAATATATCGATTCATAGATCATGTGTATTGTGATATGGGATTTATTCTATGTGATTTATTTGTTCTAGTTTTCATAACCCAAATACTTTGTTCTTGATAATTGGACAATAATGATTAGTCAACGATGAAAAAACTTTTTTCTTATACCATTATACCTCTTGGATCTTGTTCTTTGATAGTTGGATCCCTGTGGTCCTAGCTTGACATTGTCAAGTGGTTCGAAACTCGATCAGACCCAAGAATTTGAGGCATGTTAATAGCCATGTAAGTATCATTCTTGATCGGTACCCAAAGAGCTCGGATATGTGATTGTGGAAATTATTTATAATCATAGGAGGCGTTATGGTCTGTGATTGGGACCATTAGCATGCAGTTGTAGCACTGGTTCCCATAGGTAGCCCGTGTGTGGGAGGTGGAGCTGCGTACTTCCATAGTGGTTGGTGGGGCGGATGCATGGGCCAGATGTCATAGGACCAAGATGAATGTGGTAGAGCAAAATAGTGAAAAAGGCGGATGAGATGATAAAATGGGAGAACAATGGAAGACACTAAAGTGACATTAGATGCAGGGGTTGTGAATGATGCGTAGCAGGCTAGTGGGTTGGTCCATGACGGTGGGTCGGTTTGGGCTGGGGGGCCAGTTCAGATGAAATGGACCCTGCTTAGTCCAGGGTCAGATCTAGGGAAATCGGGCTGGAGCCCATTGAGATCGTTCATGGCTATTAAATAAAGCATCCAGTCAGGCACTGTAGGTTGAGGGACTATACTAGATGGTCCATAGTAGCATAATCCCTAAGTTTGTTGGACCGACTATGATGGTAGGTGGACTGACCATGACAGTTTTTCCACAAGTTTTTTCATGTCTTTGAGAATCTTAATTTAAGTGACCTTAACTCCTAAATAGATCATCAAAACGATATACCGTCATTGGTAGAATGACCCTTCTTTTTTGAGAGTTGAGAAAAGACAATGTTCGGTACCTTCTTCAGATTTGTGGTTGTTTTTTCCTAGTTTGGACCTGTATAGGTTGAGTGTGTTCCCTTGGTCCTTTACCCAAGTGTATAATGTGGCATCACATCCACATCACTTGATTTTAATCCTATATAGAGTCCAAGTATCTGATAGAATGTTAGTGTCCCTCTGAGATACTGGAGTGAGATCCTCAATCATTCCTACTAATGTTTGTGAAATCGTTGTGACATCCTTGATCATGGTATTAATCCTCCATCTATTGGGTTATATCAGTACGGGTTGTGGAATTTTTTTAATAAAATCCTCTACATAGAAATATGATCTTGATTGGCTCCATAGTGTCCCCTAACATTTCTAGGTGTGACACCCTCCACGTATATCATATTCTTTATAGAATGGTACATTCTTATTGGGAAGGGGCAAAACGAGCTAGACCTCTCCATTGAGTGTCTACAATGATATCATATATCGAAGAGTTAATTTTCCTAGAATGAGTTTATTATTGAGAATAATCTGATAGTTGGTAGTAGGTTATGAATTCTTAATGGTGTGGTATCTTTTCAGACTATATTTTTATTCTTTTTTATATCTTGTACTTGTGATACATTTTTACATCTTGTATTGAGAATACTATACATGGTGCTGGATGTTTGGTTTTTTGAGGTTTCATACTGAGTATTCTTATATTCACATATTCAAGGGATTTACCCACACATTTCATGTCTTGTGAAGACATCAATACTTTCTACAATTTCCACGGAGGACTAGGGGCCACTGGAGCATAGCCAGAGTTGGGTAGACCATGGTGTTTACTTGTAGTGTATCTTGACTTAGTCCTCTACCTTGAAGTTGGTGGAACTTAAATAGTTTCATTTTGATTTTGTTTAGAATATTTCTGGGGGGATTGTATTTGACCCTATTTACATTACCTTTCCTCCCTATTGCACTCAGTTTGGGGGATCTTAGTTTTATTCATACATTCATTAAATTGTTTTACAATTTTACATTACGTGGCATGTATATAGGTGTGTATGTATGGTTACATTATGATAATTCCTCTCTTTTGTGGGAAATGATTACTTGGTTCTATTAAAAACGCCTTAGCCTATGGAAAGAAGGATGAGGGTAGTCGTGACATGGGACCCTATATGATGGGTCATGATAGAGTGGTATCAGAGGTGGTGGTTCTAATTTAGGTTTCTGAGTTTTTGAGTTTGGATGTGGGAAAAAATGAAACATGTTTTGAGTTGTGATTTGTTTTCAGGGACTCTAGTGTTGGTGTAGTGGCCGAAGAATCCATACACCAAAACTATGAATGATATCTGTTCAACGTGGTACATGAGAACACTAGTTGTGAGTAAAAAAAAAGGTACACACATCATATAAGAATTGTTGGGTCTTCTATTTCCTTCTTGAGTTAGATCACTAGATATACTCTATTGACCAAGGTAAATAATATTTTTTTTTCAAGATTCCTCTATGAATAGAGCCATCCAGGATTTCAGCATGTGATCGTGAGGATGATTTTCCAAGTGACAAGGAATTGGTAAAGGGGAAAGTACCGAAGATATAAACATCAGGTAGTTTACCAGCTTTACCACCACTAATTGAGCAGTAGCTAACACCAGCACTACCAGATGAGGATGTACATAGGTTGAGTGCGTTGTATGGGTTTTAGAGGTTGTAAACAAACATGTTTTAGGTTTTTCTAGACCCCCAGACACTTTAGTATTATATAGAGGTAGTCAACCATGTTTTCTTCATTGTGAAGATGTCTTCTAACTAGATGGATGTTTTTTCTGAGAGTCTACATCAGGTATCTACAAGGCAAGGTTGGATTTTGGTGACTCTGTTAATAATGATACATCTCTCTCCTAAAAAAACATTGTTTATCTATTCATAGATGAGTTTTATCTTTCCACATTATTATTAGTATTTATATAGGGTCTTTTATATCTACATCAGGGTATAATGACCACGGTGGAATATTCAGTGAACCTTATTGATCATTCATACTACTCCTTGAATATAGATGAAGGATGTTTTTTTATGTATTTAACCTTAAATAAGTTATTATTCTAGGACATCAGGGTATCATTGGAATCCCTTATCATTTCTATTTTTGTTGTGGTACTTGAGAAATCACTATTAGTATAATGTTTTTGGGTAAATCAGACACCAGAATTGTAGTTAGTAGTGGGAATCCGGTAGCTGAGACCTCAAAGAATGGTATACAACTACAATAATAGGGATTCAAGTAGGTAAGTTTCTTCTTGAACCTATACGAAGAAATAGTGTCAGTAATGCAGGGCTCGCATGGTAGCTCAAATCAACAAAGGGATATGTAGTTTTTCTCATGTGATGGTTGGGGATATCTACACTAATATTTAATGACCCATCATACAACTAGTCGTGAGAGCATTGTGGGACCACTTAGACTGAGAAAAAGACTGGAGAAAGGTGATATTTAGGGTGGTCTACATGAAAGTGGGGCTAACCTGGTAGAAATTGGTGGTTTTAGGTTCAACCTATTACCACCACCACCAACAGGTGGTCCTTTCCAGGATCATAGAGGTGGTGGATTGGGATGAGGCCAACTGCAGGCTATGGCGGCTTATGATGCTACGTATCGAGGGTTTATATGAGGTACGATATGTGTTTTTATTCTATAGCTACTGTATTTATATAAATAGGTTCATTTCATTATTTTTTCTTCATGAATCTTCTTCAAGAATTAGAGATTCTGGTTGAACTATTGACGCAACCATTGGGCCTGGAGAATCCGGCTATATGGAATTGACCTTAAAACATTACAAAATCTAGAATTAAGTTAATAATTCACATTGGGGATATTTCTTGGTTTATAGTTTTAGATAATTAGGTCATAACTATTAAATTACATCCAAAAAAATACAAATTAGACAGTTCTACTCAGTTCACATTAATTTTCACATAATAAAAATTATTGAAAAAAATAGTCATGTCTAGATCAATGTTTAAGAGAGAATGTCATTTTCTTGATCCCATACTTTACCCTATTCCACATTATGTCTTGTGAAAAACATTTCAAAAACATAGGATGAGCATAAAAAGCTCAGTAAGGGATACCCAAAAAAGGAAAACTGGTAGTGTTTCAAAAAAACCAGTAAAGCATGAATACATTATCATAAGTAATACTTTTCACCATTATGAAGTAATAAATACTCTTCACTAAAAAAATATCATCGTCTACCATTTTGTAACCAAAATATTATCATAAAACCCATATAAATAACACCTATCATATAATGGTAACTTGAGACATAAACATTCTTAAATGGAATAACCATACAATCGACTTCCACACATATCACTAAATGAAATAGTCATATGGATGACTACCATACTCAATTCATTGGATGTTATAATGTTACCACATGTCCTGGTTTATCACGGCACCACCCGACATTTGGTTTATCATGTAACCCCACATAAAATTTCCAAGTATTGTTATAAATTATAACACATACAAAAATTATAAAGGTAAGTATAAATTTCCACATTTGAATAACAATATATCACTTAAATATATTGACATAAAAATCCATTATAAAAAACCATTTTCAACACCAAAATACATAAAAGTGTATATGGTTTTTATTTTCCTTTTAAAAACATTACATCTTGTTGAGGAAGCTAATGATCAAATAATACTCGCGGCGGCGGAAAGGTCATTGTCACCGATTTCATTAAAAGAAAAATTCTTTATGGGAGTTTAGTAAAACGATTCATAGAAATAGATTCCAATTGAATGGAAGGAAAATTCATAGGTGTTTATATATCATAAAAAAAATTTGTGTATTAAAACAATATATGCCTCACTGAATGAAGATTGAGATGAAGTCCCTTACCTCGTGTCCCACTTGACCCGTTCGTTCATTAATCTCTATAATAATAAACTAATGTTAGTTTATACATGATAAAAAACTTTCTCATGTTTATTATTCCTGTTAAATCAATCATTATCATTTTATAAACATCATGTAATCATTTAAGTTAATAATGGTCATTTTGTCGATATTTGGTACTTGCGTAAAAAAATAGACTTCTTATAATTACTTGTTATTCATGTGGTCAAAAGTTCAATATATCCATAATGATATTAATGATTTAGATATCATATATCTCATATATATCCAGTATGTACATGTACTTATAATATTACATAACATTTCGACATAAGCAATGAAATGCAATGTTCAAGGAGATGGTAATTTGTACGTACGGATGGATGCCACATTCACTTATATTTAATATTTTAATGGAATTAAAACATAATGATACATAATTATATTATTATTAAAGTATAATATCATATATAATATCATTAAATCCATCCTTTATACGGCCCACATATGGCATTAACGAGTCATATAACTTTGAGGGGGCGATGGTCTGCACTTCCTAAAATGAGATTATAGTATTTACCCACTATGGAAACCATAAAGGTATTCTATTAATGAAAAATTCAGAAGCATATAAAAAATATAAATATAATATATATCATATATAAATATATTTTCATCATAATGGACACCACTAGAGGTGTTTGGATATATTTTAACAATCATCGTTTTGTGAGGCAGTAGTTCGTCGTCCACAGAAACAGAATGTTCTTTGCCGATTAGACGGAGGTGTGTGTAAGTGTAGTTATAAAGATTCTCATAAAAACAAGCAAGTATATTTAGGATACCTGTGTTGTTATGAAATAAATGAATACATTTATTTTAGGGGTTTAGAGAAATAAAATAAAACAAAATAAAACAAGAGAATTTAAGAGAAACGATTAACTTAAATTCAGGTAACTCCATTTTGTTGGGAGAAAAAGCATTTGTTGAAGTGCCTTATTTCTTAGTTAAGGCTTATAGGTATAATATAGGGATATTAAGAGATTATTTTTTTAGGGGTTGGAGGATCCAAGGGGATTTATAGTTGTGAGTAATGGGTTATAAGTGGTGTCCTTTTATAAGGGGGAGGAGGGGCTCTTTATGAAAGTTTGAAACAATTATTTTATTATTATCTTATCTTTGGTTTCAAAAGATCCAAAAATAATTAATGTCGAATATAATATGACTCATGATATAAATAAAATCATATAATAAGAATTTTATAGGTTTTGGATATTATTTTAATCTTTATAATATTATTTATTTAATTCATTTATTAATGAGGTAAACCCTACATAATTATTGTGTCAAAAATAATTTAATTTATTTGATGTCTAATAATTAAAAAACAAATAAAATAATTTAGGATATTGTTTTTGATTTCTAATGAATATTTATAGTCTAATAGATAACTTATATTACCCCATGTAAATGTTAATTTACTAACATATATTTGTTTATGCCATTTTTGCCTTTACATTAAGTTAATTAAAATAAAGTGTCATTATCACCCTCATGTGGCTCCATTGTGTACCAAAATCGACCCAATGATTCCCTTGGTCGGATATGTATCAACCAATAGGATTAGGACACATTTTAGGGTAATTTTATATCATTATAATAATATTTTATTACCCTTATTTACCAGATTTTCCCTTTTACCATGGTAAATAAAAGTTTTACAGAAATAAATATTCATAATGTCTAAATATAAAAGTTACATATTTACACAATTTGGAACTCCTGATTCAAAACACAGAATCCATTTTATCTAATTAAAAATACATGTGTGATAGAAGTTAATTTAAAATTAATTCCCACTGTCAAAACAAAAGGCGTGTTTTTAAAAACATATTTACTATCAAAAGAGTGACACTTATTGATGTCCAATTTCATAGTAAAATTACATCCAATGACTAAAATTTGATTAAATAGTAAATTTTTTTTCTAATTACACTTTAAAATCAATTATGAAGGTAAACTAAATTTATAATTAAATTATATTAAAAGGTAGTTTTGAATTAAAATACAGTATTTATTGACTATTCAATAAAAAAAGTTTCAGAAAAATACAAAAAATCAATCCAATGTCAATTTTGACATCCCAATTCTAATGATTAATTTTATGTTTTCATATATAAAATATAAAACTGAAAAAAAACTATATTTAAATAGGTTTCACCATCAAAAGATTGCAAATTGACCTTTAATGAATATTTGAGTATGTATTCTTATAATGAGATTTTTTCTTATTTTAAGCCTCTAATATTAATTGGATAAATGTAAAAACATTTAAAAAACAAGTATAATCATATTTTAGTTGTTTCTTTTCATTCCTGCCAATACAACGACCAGCCGTTAACTACCATTTAAAATAATAATATTATATTATTAATATGCAACGTAAGATTTCAATGTATCCCATTGTTGCATATCGGGTATGCCATAAAAAATTGAAATCCCTTTTAAAGAAAAATTATTATTTAATTAAAAAATATTAATAAATATGAAATTTTCATATTTCATTATTTAACAAGGATGTTACATCCTTCCCCCCTTTTGTAAAATGTCTCCTCACAATTTTATTTACTTATCAAATAAATGGGGGTATTTATCCCTCATAGCATTTTCAGATTCCCACGATGCCTTTTTAACCACATGATTTTTCCATAAACCATTACCTGGTGAGTTACCTTATTTTGCAATGCTTTCTCTCTTTGGTCAAGAATCTAGGCTGGATGTTCCTCATAAGAGATATTCTCTTCCTATTGAACTATCTCTGAACATAAAACAAGAGACAGATCTGGCATATACTTTCTCAACATTTATACATGAAAAAAATTGTGTACATGGGACAGAAATGGAGGTAAAGCCACTCTGTAGGAAACAAGTCCCACTTTCTCTAGGATTTCAAAAGGTCCAATGATCATCGTACTCAAATTTCCTTTCTTTCCAAAATGAATCACACTTTTCCCTGGAGAAACATTGAGAAAGACATGATCACCTACCTCAAAAGAGAGATCCTTCCTCCGGTTATCCGCATAACAATTCTACCTGCTAAAATCTATTCTAATGTGATTTTGAATCTGCTGAACATTATTTACCATCTCTTCTACCAATTCTGCTGCCATCAACTTTATTTCACCTACTTCATCCCAAAAAAATGGAGTTAGACAATATTTATGATATATTGCTTCAAACAAAGCCATCTGTAACTGGAATGAAAGTTGTTATTATAATAAAATGCAACCAAAGAAATATGTTTGTCCCAACTTACCTGGTAAAGTAGTGACCAAGCACGTAACATATCCCCCATTGTCTGAATTTTTGGTTCAGACTGCCCATATCATTACGGATGAAAACTTGTACTAAAATTTTATTCAGTACCCAACAACTTTTGAAGGCCTTTCCAAATGATAGAAGTAAACCAAGGATCATGATCAAATATAATGGAGAGGGGAAACCCATGCAACCTGACTATCTCTTTAACATACAACAGAGAAAAATGATCTACATAAAAATTATATTAAATAGGTATGAAATGAAGAGATTTAGTCAATCGATCAATAGTAACCCTGATTACATTGTTACCTCGAGATGTCTTTGGTAATCCCACAATGATGTCCATAGATATATTTTCCCATTTCCAATCTGGAACCGGTAAATTCTGAAGCATCCCTTTCAGTAACCGTCTCTCTGATTTAACCTGATAAATAGTCAAACACTTTATAGTAAAATCAGCAATATCTCTTTAAATTCCATCCCACCAGTAGTACAACCGAAGATCTCTTTACATCTAAGTACTTCCAGGATGAACTAAAAAATAGTGAACCATGAGCTTCACATAACAACTCATTCATCAACTGTGAATCACAAGGAACACATAATCTCTTTCCAAATATCAAAACACAATCACTAAAAAAGTTAAAATCTGGAAAATTACCCTTTCTGAACCAACTCTACCATTTTCTTTAACTCACTATCTTCCTTCTATGCTTTCTTAGTTCTTTCTGATAGAGATTATCTCACTGAAACCCGAAACAAAATAGAATAATTTCTTGAACCAAAAAATTCTTTGACAAAGTTCATCAAATCAAAAACCAAAGGATCTCGTTCTAAAAGTATCATGGTTAATGAAGCATTATTTTTTCAACTCAAATAATTAGCCACTTTATTATCTTTTCCTAGATGGTAAAGGTTTGTGAAGTCAAAATCCTTGATAAATTCCAACCATTTACTTTGTCTCATTTTCAATTATTTTGGATTTAATATATACTTTAAACATTTGTGGTTTGTATATATTTCACACTTTACTCCATACAAATGATTCCTCTAAATTTTTAAAGCAAAAACAACAGCAGGAAATTTCAAATCAAGTGTAGGGTAATTTAACTCATGAGGTTCCAACTGAAATAAAGCATAAGCAATTACCTGATCGTTCTATATAATGACATAACCAAGTGCTTTCAACGAAGAATCACTTTAAATAACAAAATATCATTTTTTTGGAAGGTAGTTCCAAAATAGGACCATTCACCAATATTCTTTTCAATTCCTAAAAACAATCATAAAATTCTTTTTTCCAAATTAACTTTACGCCTTTTCAAGTTAACATAGTCATAGGACTAGATAACGATGAAAAATTCACAATAAACCTTCGGTAATAACCCACCAAACCAAGAAAACTATGTATCTATATTATATTTATGTGACTTGGACATTCTTCAACAAATTTTGTTTTAGTAGGATCATTAGTTATGCCATTTTCTGAAACAATGTGACCAAGAAAATAAATTTGTTGTATCCAAAACTCACACATGCTGAATTTCCCAAATAGTTTATTTTTTAGGTTTGAAAGAAAACCCTTAAATGACTTTCATGCTCCTCTTCACTTTTAGAATAAAGCAAAATATCATCAATGAACACAACCACAAACATATCCAGGAACTCATGGAAAATCTGATTCATAAGATCCATAAATATAGTAGGTAAATTGGTTAAAACAAAAGGCATAACTACCAATTCATAATGGACATTTCTAGTACGAAACATAGTATACGGAATGTCCACTTCCTTTACCTTTAACTGATGGTACCCCAAATTCTAATCAATCTTTGAAAAATACTGAGCTCCCTATAGCTGATCAAACAAAGCATTGATATGAGGAAAATGATACTTTTTTCTTAAAAATGATGTTATTAAATGCCCTATAATCAATGCATAGTCTCATTGAATAATGTTTCTTCTTAACAAATAATACATTGGAACCCCATAGTGATGTGCTAGGTCAAATGAAACCTTTATCTAATAACTCCTACAATTGCTTATTTTACGCTAAATTTCAATTTGAGTCCTTTGTTAAGGGGTTTTTGAAATTGGCTTAGCATCAAAAACTATGTCAATGGTAAATTCAACATCCCGATCACGTATAATACCAGAATACTCATTAGAAAAAACATCAAGATACTCATTTACCACTGTCTCATCATTAATATGAACAGTTCCTTTTTTTCAATAATATGTGTAAGGTATCATAATTTACATCTTCTATGAGTTTCTCAGTTTCCTGATATGTTATGTAAATAAGGGTTCATTTTTGTTCACACAGTGAAAATATTTCTAAAAAGAAACTTTTTAGCTCTGCAATAAATCATATCATGATGAAAAGATAGCCAATCGATTCCCAAAATAACATCAAACTATACTAGAGGCAAAATAATATGGTTTGCAGGTAGATTCTTTCTGCACACAAGGACATGAAGGTTCTTATAATTTCTTTTTGTTTCAACATTTCCTCTAGGTGTTTTTACTAGAATTTGAGGAATCATATATTGACATGGAATTCCAAATTTACTAGAAAAATCATTGAAAAGAAAGAGTGTGTAGACCCTGAATCAAGCAACAAATTGGTATAATTTGAACAAACAAATAGTATACCTGATACTACATCATTCGATGGCCCATCATCTACTGAAGTAGTTGCAAAGGATTTCACCACCCATTTTTGCTTCTAGTATGGCTTGTATCCCTCAGATGAGTTCTTAGCTGGACACTCATTTGCATAATGACCCATTTCATTTAACTTAAAACATTTACTGACTATAAATCATATTTTGTCTTACCATTACCTTGATCTTTTTCAGTGCAATTAAGAGCCTTATGTCCAATTTTACCACATCGGTATCACATACTAGAATTTAAAATAAATTTCCCAGTATTCTTTTTACCGAAATTTACACAAACTAAAAATTTATTTTTCTTACAATCATTCTTTTTTGAAGATTTATTCCCTTTTTCCTACCACCTCAACCTCTTATTCTGTTGTTTGTCAAAGAACCCCTGATCATCAGCAAACTCCACTTCCACCTTCTCCTCACAACGAACATGTTTTTCATAACTTTTGAACTCATGAGAAGCTAAATACATTTGATACATTGGATTTATTCCAGAGTAAAAAATGGTTGATTCTACTATCATGATCTCGTATGAAATTCAGAGCATACCTTTCCAGTCGATTGAAAATTCCTTCAAAAACAGCTACTAAGTCATCCTCCCGCCTCAATACCAAGAATTGTTTTCTCATCCTATGTTGAACCACTGAAGAGAAATATTTTTTAATGAATATACCTTTGAATTCATCCCAATCAAGAGCATCAATCTCCTCACTATCCCTAATATTTTTCACCATCGATGGCCACTAATGAGATTTAACATCAAAACGGTAAACAAAGAGACAAACATTTTGATGTTCTGAACACCATATGAAATCAAAAATGTTCTCTAGTTTTTTAATCTACCCTCATCAAGAACAGGGTCAGATGATCCTCTGAATGATGGGGGATGTTGTGTCATGACCCGTCCCGGTGGGGCCCGAGCCGCAACTCCCCAAGCCCACCTCCAATAGGCCAAGGGCTAGTTACTAGCACTGAGTAGGCATGGTACTTACATGGGAGGAATTACCTATAAACCTGTACACACGCACACACATCTCTAAGCTAGAAAAGATGAAAAGTAAAAACCACTGAAGAGGGAAAACATGAATACACTAAAAACCCAACCAACAGAGTATGACAGGGAAAAAAAGTACAGAAAAGTAAATCCCTGGGCCAAAAGTATAAGCCTACCAAAATAAAGTCTACAAGAAAGTACAACCTGTAGATAAAGGTACTGGGAATGCAACTCGTCGCTGAAGGAACACACCTCGACCTGTCTAATATCACTGAGCACCGTCCGGTCTTGATCAGCCTAGAATTCTATCAATGGCTCGCTCGTCTGCACAAGACACATCACATGCAGGCAAAGCCTGTGCAGGGGTGAGTATAAAAATACCCAGTAGGACACCCCGAAAACCACAAAAGAAATAAAATCAAAGAAAATACTACAAAGAAAGGTATAGTCAGCTCCACATAGTATATTTCTATGGAACATATATCAATAATATCTTGATATACTTGTACACAGACAACCATCTCGAAACAACCACTAAGATCCATCTTGAAGATTACACTAAGAATACAACAGGGAGAACACACTTCTAGGTCTGAAGAGAGAGATACGAAGTACCCATTCTAGGAGAACACACTCCATGAGTACCTTGAGAACATGATTATCAGGTGAGGATCACAACCATGTCATGGGGTGATTCCGATAACTCAGTCTAAGCTAATTCTCTAGGCAGAGGATCGGGGCCCGAGAAAGGTAGGTCACGTCGATACCAAGAACAATTCATAGGGTATCACGAATTAATAGAGGATCTAGCAATAAGTCTCATAGAGGGGATTCTAACAACTCTATTCAGGAAGTCTTGCTAAAGGGATCATACTCTTGTATATTAGAAAATGATACCGGAAACCTTCAAGAGAAAGTCCAAGGGTACGGACCATAAGAAGGATAATCGAAGTCATAGAAAATAAGTGGCTCAAGACATGAAGAAAAAGATTACACAGCATGTATTATGGTTACACGTCGTGTTCCTTGACCCAGGGTACTACCCGTGTAGATGGCCCATGAAATTAGTTCAATCCATAAAAAATGAAACTACACAGTGTGTAGAAAAGTTCACACCGTGTTCCTTAACCCCGGGTACTGCCCGTGTAACCGGCTCGTGTCATTCGGCTTGTCGGATAGAAAAAAACTAAATGGAGTGTAGAAGAACCACACGCCGTGTCCGAGCACCTGGGATTGCTCTGTGTACGCTGGCCATGTGCCCGTACACGGTCTCTGCCTGTGTCCGTGATGCCTTCCCGTGTACCAGTACACGGGGTACCCAGTGTATCTGGCCGGCTCTGGCCGAGAATGGGTGTACACGATGTGTCCTTGGTCGTGTACCCTTCCCATGTCCGTGTACTCCTGGAGTACAAGCGAGGTCTTTCACTGATGAACACACACCGTGTAGCCCATAATACACGGCGTGTAGTCAGGATTTTTCCAGAAACACCATCTTCCTCCGCGCGCCTCGGCTGATCCTCCGGACTTCGATTCATCCATCTGTTTTCCAAAAAACTCAAGATTCTAGATCGCCTGGTCATAATGATGCCGAATCCATGGGTTTCAGTCCTTCAATTGGCACCAAAATATGATTCTGGTCACTCGTGCGGAAATCATTCGAAGAACAATCTCATACAATCTGCTTCGATCCATCCATCGCCACTACAGCCACACCTCCATAGGGTCATACCGATGCCAGATCTTAAATTTGGGACTGTTTCATCTCACAAAGGGTGTGCAACGTTAAATTTTTCCTCGTCCCATGAAAAACGTGAAGATCACTAATGAAGAATGGGATAAATATTGGGAAGAGACACACACAAATCGAGAGGTACAAACCTCGATCGATGTTCGTGTCAATCATGGTCTGTCACTGTTTTAAGGTTGAATGAAACCAAACAATAACAAGAATAAAATCCCCAAAATCCCAGCAAAAGCCCATTCCTCCAGAACGATCAATTCACGGGCTAATCTGTTCATGGTTAGTTCGCGCTCGTCGTAGAAATAAAAAAACGGGGAAGAATAAAATCACAACAACATCCTACCTAGATCCCGGCATTCATTGTCGAAGATTCGGTCGTCACATCGTCATCACCGACGAAATCCTTCAAGAATGTCGCCACCACGTTGGGGGCTTCCTCCAGAGATTTCCAAGATCCTCCAGGGGAAAATCATGGTTATGTGGATTGTAACCCTGATCCCTTGCGTAATATCTATTTAAAAGATATGAGATATTACACGTAACAACATTTAAATAAAATATTTTAATAAAATATTATATTACTGTTGCATCCAAAAACCATATTTCACCACCTACCTACGCTGTGTCTTGTCTTATGCAGACGAGCAAGCCATTGATAGGATTCTAGGCGGACCAGGACTGGACGATGCTCAGTGAGATCAGAGAGGCCGAGGTGTGATCCTTCAACGACGGGTTGTAGTCCCAGTACCTTTATCTATAGGTTGGACTTTGTTGCAGACTTTCCATGGGTCGGCAAGCTAATATCGGAGATTCATCCATTATTTCTTCAGGATTGCATCACCCATGACCACTTTGACCCGAAAGGTATAGCCTTTCATGTGGAATGAGTGGTGGAAACAAGCTTTCCAACAGTTGAGACAGAGTCTAACGAGTGCCCCAATATTGAGATTTACGGAGGAGGGTGTCGAGTACGTAGTGTTCTGTGACGCCTTAGGAACTGGGCTTGGTTGTGTCCTGATGTAGAGGAAAGTAGTGATTGCCTATGGGTCATGTCAGTTGAGACCACACGAGCAGAACTACGTGACCCATGATCTCGAGTTGGCAGCTGTAGTTTTCGTATTGAAGATGTGGCAGCACTACCTGATGGGTGGGCAGTTTATCATCTACTCTGATTACAAGAGTCTCAGATATATCTTCTCTAAGATGGATCTGAATTTGTGTTCGATGTGATGGCTTGAGATCCTCCAGGATTACGACTTTGAGATCGTTTATACTCCTGGGAAGGGGAACGTGGTGGCAGATGATCTCAATTGGAAATCTAGTTCGCAGTTGCTGGATGTGGTGACAAGGAAGTTGGCCTCATTGTAGTTGTACTTCATTGATGGAGATGAGAAATCTTACCTTTAGTCGATGGTTGTTATCCCTCGACTCATACAGAGAGTCCGAGAAGCATAGCATGAGGATGATATCTGTGGGACTCTACGTGCTCAGATATCCCCAAGTGATGCTGCTAATGGATATTCAGAAGGTAGAGAGAACATTTTCCTTTTCAGAGGGCGCACGGTAGTACCAGTGATGTTGCGGGAGGAGGTTATGAGGGAGTTACATACATCCCCTTTGGCGGTGCATCCAGGGGTGGAAAAGATGTACCATGACCTCCGACGTCAGTTCTGGTGGCCAGGAATAAAGAAGAGTGGAAGAGTTTTTTTGTCTGTGCCTTACTTGTCAGCATGTAATGGCAGAGAACCAGGTTATAGTAGGTTCGACTCAGCCCCTTGAGGTGCCAGAGTGGAAGTGGGATGGGATATATATGGACTTCGTGATAAGTTTTCCACATACGTCCAGGGGGAACGATTCCATCTGGGTGATCGTTGATCGACTCACCAAGTCGGCACACTTCCATGCCATACTGGAGCAGAGTTTAGTAGAGATCTTTGGACGCCTCTATGTGCAAAAGATAGTTCGACTTCATGGAGTACCAATAATGATCATCTCAGATCGTGATGCTCATTTCACATCCTGGTTATGAAAGGGATTGCATGAAGCTTTTGGGAATCAGTTACACTTTAGTACATCGTTTCATCCCCAGACTGATGGTCAGTCAGAGCGGACCATCTAGGTCTTGGAGGATCTGCTACGAGCTTTCATACTCGACTTCGGTCGTAGCTGGGAGGATCACCTACCAATGGTGTAATTTTCTTATGACAAAAATTATCATTCCACTGTTGGTATGACACCATTCGAGGCTCTATAAGGGAAACCTCGCATGTCGCCACATTGCTTGACAGACCCGGGAGAGTCAGCACTCATGGGACCAGAGATGGTAAGAGCTACTAAAGAGAAGGTACAGGTCATCTAGGAGTGGATGAAGACTACACAGAGTTGGAAAAATTCTTATGCCAACCGAAGACGGTGGCCCTTGGAGTTCTAGGAAGGAGACCACATGTTTCATCAGGTCTCACCTCGATGGGGTTTGCGTAGATTTGGCTGAGGCAGTAAGCTATCTCCGAGGATCGTTGGCCCTTTTTAGATTCTGAGTAGATTTGGTGAGGTTGCATATCTCTTGGCTATACCTTCTCCAATGGACCAAGTACAAATCGTCTTCCATGTGTCGCAGCTACGGAGGTATGTGCATGATCCAACACACGTCATCGACTGGGGCAAGCTGGACATCGGCGATGGAGTGACCATTGTTGATTACTCAGTGGAGATCATGGATTGGACATAGAAGATCCTTCATAGATGAGCTATTCCCTGGGTGTGTGTCCAGTGGTAGAATGAGAATCTTTAGGAGATCATGTGGGAGGGGGAGGATCAGATTCGCGTGCAGTACCCACATCTTTTTGAGTAGCCCTTGTTTTGGATTTTCGGGGATGTAAAATCCCTAGGGTGGGTGTGATGTAATGTCTGAGATATTTCCATGTATTATTTTAATATTATATGGGCATTAATTCGAGGCCAGGCTCTGAGATGACGTGCAGTTCCGAGGCCCGGGGAGCCCGGAACAAATGTTTGAATTTAATTTAAAAATTAAATTACAGGCACATGCGGTTTTCCTGAAAAATTGGAATAACACCCTAACGAGTGCTCGGATCAGAAATCTGAGGGAACCGTTCCGTTCAAAACAACGATTTTACCTAAGGTGAGGTCTAACATCGGCCGGCGCAGGTCGGTGGTGAAATCTGGTTTTTTGACGCAATAGTAATAAAATATTTAATTAAAATATTTTATTGAAACTATGTTACATAAAATATATCTTATCTTTTTAATAGAGATTATGCAGTGGATCATGGTTACAATCCCCATAACCCTGATTTTCCCCTGGAGGCTCTCGGAAATCTCTAGAGGAAACACCCAACACGACGGCGACATTCATGACGGATTTCATCGGTGATTACAACGCGGTGACTAGATCTTTTCCAACGAACACTGGGATCCAGGTAGGATGTTTTTGTAATTTTATTCATCCCCGTTTTTTATTTCTACGATGAACACGGACTAATCCACGAACAGATTAGCCCGCGGATCGATCGTTCTTACGGGATGGGATTTTGCGGGTATTTGGGGATTTGATTCTTTTTATTGTTTTGTTTCATTCATCCTTATAATGGTGACAGACCATGATCGACATGAACATCGATCGAGGTTTGTCCCTCTCAATTTGTGTCTGTCTCTACCCCAAACTTATCGCGTTCTTTGTGAGTGTTCTTTGAATTCTTTATAGGACAAGGAACAATATATCGTTGCGCACCGGTTGTGAGATGAAACAATCCCAAATTGATGATCAGGCATCGGTACGACCCTATGGAGGTGTGGATGCGGTGGAGACGGATGGATCGAAGTGGAATGGATGAAATCCTTCTTCAAACAATTTCCTCACGGGTGATAGGAATCAGATTTTGGTGCCGATTGAAGGCTCGAAACCCACAGATTCAGCATCACGATGACGAGGCGATCCAGAATCATGAGTTTCGTGGAAAACAGATGGTTGAATCGAAGTCTAGAGGATCCTCCGAGGCACGTGGAGGAAGACGTCGTTTCTGGAAAAATCCCGACTACACGTCGTGTTGTATGGGCTACACAGCGTGTGCTCATCGGCAAACGACGTGGCGTGTACTCTGGGAGTACAAGGACACGTGAAGGGTACACGAACAAGGGCATGTTGTGTATACCCCTCCCCAGCCAGACCTAGCAAGATACTTGGGATACCCCGTGTACTGGTACACAGGAAGGTGACACAGACACGGGCAGAGACCGTGTACGGGCACATGGCCAGCGTACTCAGAGCTAGCCCAGGTGCTCAGACACGGCTTTTGATTCTTCTACACGCCATGTAGTTTCTTTCTATATGACAATCCAAATGACACGGTCCTGCTACACTGGTAGTACCCGGGGTCAAGGAACACGACGTGTAATTTTCTACACGCCGTGTAGTTTGGTTTTGCACGGCTTGAACGAACGATGCGGGCCATCTACACGGGTAGTACCCGAGGTCAAGGAACACAGCGTGTAACCATACTAAATGTCGTGTAACCTGTTTCTTCATGGTATGAGCCACTTGTTATCCGTGAATTGGACTAGACTTCTTAGGGTCTGTACTCTTGGCCTTTCTCCTGAAAGTTTCTGGTATCATTTTATAATATACAAGAGTATGATCCCTTCAGCAGGACTTCCTGAATAGAGTTTTTGGAATCCCCTCTATGAGAATTAGAGCAGGATCCTCTATTAATTCTTGATACCCTAGGTAGCGTTCATGGTATCGACATGACCTACCTTACCTGGGCGCCGATCCTCTGCCTAGAGGATTAGCTCAGAATAAGTTGTCAGAATCACCTCATGACTTGGTTATGATCCTCACCTGAGCATCATGTTCTCAAGGTACTCGTGGAGTGTGTTATCACGGAACAAGTACTTCATATCTCTCTCATCAGACCTAAGAGTGTGTTCTCCCCGTTGTATGCTTAGTGGAATCGTCAAGCTGGATCATAGTGGTGGTTTCCCAATGGTCATCGGTGTATGAGTATATCAGGATATTCTTGATATATGTTCTGTAGGCATATACTGTATGGAGATGATTGTACATTTATTTGTTGTATTTTCCATGTTTTTATTTCCTTTCATGTTTTTGGGGTGTCCTACTGGGTATTGTTATACTCACCCATACATTGGCCTTGCCTGCACGTGTCATGTCTAGTGCAGACGAGTGACCCATTGACAGGATTCTAGGAAGACCAGGACCGGACAGTGATCAGTGAGATCAGATAGGCCGAGGTGTGTTCCTTCGACGACGGGTTTCAGTCCCAGTACCTTTATCTACAGGTTGGACTTTGATGCAGACTTTCTTTTGGTGGGCTTGTACTTTTGGCCCAGGGTTTTACTTTACTGTACTTTTTTCCCTATCATAATCTGTTGGTTGGGTTTTTAGTATATGTATGTTTTTCCTTCTTTAGTAGTTTTTACTTTTTATCTTTCTGGGCTGGGAGATGTGTGTGCATGTGTACAGGTTTATAAGAAATTCCTCCCATATTAGTATCATGCCTACTCGGTGCTAGTCACCAGACACTGGCCCATTAGAGGCGGGCATGGGGAGTTATGGATTGGGCCCCACTGGGATGGGTCATGATAGAGGACCAAACAATAACAAGAATCAAATCCCCAAAATCCCTGCAAAATCCCATTCCGCAAGAATGATCGATCCGCGGGCTAAACTGTTCATGGATTATTCCACATTCATTATAGAAATAAAAAATGGTGAATAATAAAATCACAACAACATCCTACCTAGATCCCAGCATTTCTTTCCAAAGATCCGGTCTCCGTGTTGTCGTTACCGACGAAATCCGTCAAGAATGTCGCCGGCATGTTAGGGGTTTCCTCCAGAGCTTTCCCAGAGCCTCCAGGGGAAAATCAGGGTTATGGGTATTGTATCCCTGATCCCCATAATAATCTCTATTTAAAAGATAAGAGATATTTGACACAAAAATGTTTAAATAAAATATTTTATTACTGTTGCATCTAAAAACCAGATTTCACAACCGACCTGCGCCGACCGATGTTAGTCCTTGCCTTAGGTAAAATCGATGTTCTGAACGCAACGGTGCCCTTGGATTTCTGATCCGAGCTCCGGTTCGGGAGTTATTTAACATTTTCAGGAAAACCGCACGTGCACATAATTGTATTATTAAATTAAATTCAAACATTTGTTCCGAGCTCACTCGGCCTCGGAACTGCACGCCGTCTCAGAGCCTGGTCTTCAAATAATTCCCATATTATATTAAAATAATACATGGAAAAATCCGGGACACTACATGTTAGATCATGATATGATCCACTACTGACATGTTCTTCTACGGTTGATCTAGCTAATCTCGTGCATGGATACCACCCCCATTTATATCCTGAGTCAACTATTCAATCACTACAAAAAATATTTCAGATCTGATTCCGACCATCTTAGGTTGCTGGTTTGGTTGGTTGTCTTCCTCCAGATGTAATCCCAATATAGATTCCTTTGTTTCCTCTGCGAAAAACCATTTTTGAAAATAGAAATATCTTAGGTGAAGCAACATTGTAATATGTAAATTCTATATCACTTCAATCTTACCATAAATTATTTTATCGACATTAATTTAACAATATCCTAACTTCTAATGTTATCTAAACATTCATGTGATAACAACTATAAGTACCCAACCATAAAACATTACATAATATTGAATTATGTTAATAATTCACATTGAGGATCTTTTTAGGATTATAGTTTTAGAGAATTAAGTCATAACTGGTACATTACATCCCAAAAGTTACAAAGTAGACACTTCTAATCAGTTCCCATTATTTTTCACAAAATAAAAATTCATAAAAAAATAGTCATGTATGGTTCCATGTTTTAGACATAATTTCTTTTTCTTGATCCCATCCTTGACCCTATTCCATGTTATGTCCTATGAAAAACATTTCAAAAACATGGGATGAGAATAAAAACTCAGTAAGGGATACACAAAGAAGTAAAACTGTTAGTTTTTCAAAACAACAAGTAAAACATGAATACATTATCATAAGTAATAATTTTCCCCAATATGAAGTAGTAAATACTATTCACAAAAAAAGATAATTTCTTAACCTTTTATAATAAAAATATTGCCATAAAACCCATATAAATAACACATAACCTATAATGGTAACTGGGGACATAAACATACCTAAATGGAATAACCATGCAGTCAAATTCAAGACATATCACTAAATGTAATAGCCATACAACTGTATTTCATACCCAATGCATTGGAAGTTATAATGTAACCACCCACTATGGTTTATCACAACACCGCATGTCAATTGGTTTATCATGTAGCCACCCGTCCAATGTCCATGTACCATTTTAAAATCATAACACATACAACAAATATAAAGGAAAGAAAACATTTCCACATTTCAATCACAATATATCACATAAATATATTGACATAAATAATACTTTATAAAAAACTTTTTAAATACCAAAATACATTAAATACTATATGGTAATTAATTTTTTTTTAAAAACAATACAGCTTTTTAACGAACGAAAATATCAAATAATACTCGCGGCGGCGGAAAGGTCGTTGTCACTGCATACGTTAAAATAAATATTCCATTATATAATTTAGTAAAATGATTCATAGAAACATATTACCATTTAAAGGAATAAATATTCAAATGTGTTTATACAATGTATAAAAGAACTTCATGTATTAAAACAAAATATGACTCAATGAAAAGAGATTGGGACGATGTCCCTTACCTCGTGTCCGACTTGACCTGTTTGTTCTTTAATCTCATGAATAATAAAATAAAGTTAATTTTTATTTTTTAAGAACCTTTTTCTTGTTGATTATTCTTCTATATCAATTATTACCAAGTTATAAACATTTTTTAATCATTTATGTTAATAATGGACATTTTTTTAATATTTGGTACTTGAATCAAAAATAATCTTCTTATAATTACAAGATGTTCATATGGTCAAAAGTTTAATATATACATATATATATTAATTATTTATATATCATATATATCTTATATATATCAATTATATACATGTACTTATAATATTACATAACATTTGGAGATTAGAAGTGAAATGCACCGTTCATGGAGACGGTAAGCCATATGTATGCATGAACGTTACTTTCATTTCTATTTATTATTTTAATGGAATTAAAACACAATGATAAATAAGTAAATTATAATTACAGTATAATATCATATATAATATCATTAAATCCATTCTTTGTACGTCCCACATATGGTATTAACGAGTCATATCACAATGAGGGGCGGTAGTCCGCACTTCCTCAAATGAGATTATCATATTTACCCAGTATGGAAACCATAAATGAATTATATAAATGAATATTATAGAAGAATAGAAACAATATAAATATAATATATAACATATAGAAATATAGTTCCATTAAAATGGACACCATGAGAGGCGGTTGGAGATATTTGAACAATCAACGTTTCGTGAGGCAGTAGTTTGTTATCCACAGAAACAGTATGTTCTTTACCCATTAGACGAAGTTGTATGTAAGTGTAGATCAAATAATTCACATAAAAACAACCTAGTATATTAATATTTCTGGTGTCGTTATAATATAAAGGAATAAAAAGAGTTTATTGGGTTGGATAAGTAAAATAAATCAAAATAAAACAAGAGAATTTAAGATAAATCGTTGTCTTTAATTTGGGTAACTCATTTTGGTTTAAACCAAAACAAATTGTTGAATTTAATTATTCCTAAGGTAAGTATTCTAGGTGTAAGAGAGGGATATTAAGTGAATATTTGGGAAGGTTTTGGATGAGACAATGGTCTTGAGAGGTGTAAGGAATGGGTTAGAAGTGGTGTCCTTTTATAAGGGGGAGAAGGGGCTCTTTAGAAAAGTTTAAAACAATTATTTTATTATAAACCTATATTTGGTTTCAAAAGGTCGAGGAATCACTAAAGAATAATATAATATAAATAATTGTATAAATTAAATCATCCAATAAAAAATTTCAAGGTTTTGGATATTATTTTAATATTAATAATTTTATTTATTTAAATCATTTATTAATGAGGTGAACACTCCATCATTATTGTGTCATAAATAATTTAATTTATTCAATGTCTAAGAATTATAGAACATATACAATAATTTAGGAAATATTTTTACTTTATTAATGAAAATTTATATTTTATGGGATTACTTATATAACCCCATGTAAAAATGAATTTACTAAAAGATATTTGTTTAATCCATTTTTTCCTTTACTTTATGATAAATAAAAAAAGTGTCGTTATCACCCTCATGTGGCTCCATGGGGTCCCAAAATCTACACAAAGATTCCCACGGTCGGATATGTATCAACCAATAGGATTAGGACACATTTTATGGTAATTATATATTAATATATTATTTTTGATTTACCCTTATTTACCAGATTTACCCTTTAACCATGGTAAATAAATTTTTTACTGATGTAAATATTTAAAATGCATAAAAATAACAGATACCTATTTACACAATTTGGACCTCTTGATTCCAAATATGGAATCCATTTTTCCAAATTAAAAACACAGAAGTGGCCAAAATTAATTTAAAATTAATTCACGATGTCAAAACAAAAGGCATGATTTTAAGAAATATTAACTATCAAAAGATTGACACTTATTTATTCCAAATTTCATAGTGAAATTACATACAATGACTAAAATTGGAATAAATAGTAAAAACATAGTCTAATTACACTTTAAAACCAATTAAAAAGATAATATTACTTTATAAATAAATTAGATTAAAAGGCAGTTTTGGATTAAAATACTGTGCTTTTTTACTATTCATTAAAAATGAATTTTATCAGAAAAATACCAAAATTTCATCCAATGTAAATTTTTATGTCTTATTTATAAAGAATAATTTTATTTTGTCAAATAAAACATATAAAATTGACCAAAACTAGATTTAAAGAGTGGTTTCCTTCAAAAGGTGGTAAATTGACTTTTTAATGAATAATGGAGTATTTATGCTTAAAATATGATTCATTATTATTTATGCCTCTAATATTTATTATATAAATGTAAAAAAATTTATCAACCATGTAGAATAATATTTTATATAGTTATATTCATTCCCTCCAATATAATTGATAGGCATTAACTACAATTTAAAATAATAATATTATATTATTTGTGTGCAATGTAAGATTTAAATGAAACCTATTGTTGTGTATCGGGTATGCCATAGAACAAAGAAGTCCCCTTTAAAGTAATATTAATATTTAATTCACTAATATAAATAAATTTGTATATGTCATATTTCGTTATTTACCTGAAATGTTACACCTACTGGAGGAGACTTTATGATCACACACTGGTGAAAATCGTGTGAATTGACTTTTGGAGGTGATAGTATTGGGTGCGATCTCTTTGTAGCAGCATCGAGACCTTGTGAATTCATTCTTTATATAGACTACTTATCCATGGTTGATGAAAAGATTGAATATTTTAGGTGATGATTTTGGTTTGTTTGTAGTGATGTGACCAAGTTTTCCATTTTTGGTGAATGAGAATTCTAGGAAGTGCATGGTGGGATCATTCATAAGAGGGTGTAGTAGATTAATCAATGTTTTATAGACTTACCCTTAATGATGTGTATTTTATGTGTCCTCAGTTTCCTATAGTGGTGGTGGAGTATGATGAAATTGCTCTTGAAGATGCTCTAAGTTTACCTCCCCATATATATGTAGAAATATGCATTGATCTGCACAATAGGATGGAATATATATTTGTACATTTATAACTGATGCTTCATATAGATATTAATGAGCTGAGGGTATAATTAGAAGAATTGTTGAAGAAGTGATTTGTGAAGGCCCGTGTTTCACCCTGGGCAGCCCTAGTTTTGTTTTCCATGAAGGAAGATGACATCATGAGGTTATGTGTGTATTTATTGCGCTTATACTAGGTGAATATAAATGAAACCTATCCAATACCGAGGATTGACGAAATCTTTGATCAGTTTAAAGGGTCGCAATGTTTCTCAAAGATTATCCTCCGACCAAGCTATCACCAGCTCTTTGTATGGGATGTGGATATACTGAGGACATCATTTAGGTTTCTTTATAGTCACTATGAGTACTTGGGAATACAATTTAGTGGGATGAATGCTGAATTAGTTTCCATGGGTCTCATGAACAAAATATTTCAGGCTTATACCAGTTCATAGTGGCCATCATCGAGGATTTCCTAGTGTATTAGATGTTCTAAGAGAAGCATAAAATAATAATTAAGGATAGTTTTGGACACACTCAGAGAGCTCTAAATTTATTTAAATCTCTTGAAGTTCCATTTTTGGTTTCATAAGGACCATTTCCCATCCCACAACATCTTAGAGGCTGGAGTCGTAGTGGATTCAGCGAATTTTGAGGTAGTAATTTCTTGTCACCCACCCAAAAGTTTTATTGAGGTACAAATTTCCCTTATATTGGTATGGTACTATTAGATATTTTTTCCTAAATAATTTATTTTGAAAGAACCCTTGATATCTTTGATTTGAAATGGAAAACCTTTAGTGTGGACGGAGGAAAGACAGTAAGCTTTTCAGAAGATGAGGTTGAGATTGACGGGTGGTCGCATATTGATATTTCTATAGGATGACCCCAAGGACATAGTGTTCTACGATGAATCAAGGAAAAAACATTGTTGTGTATAGATGTAGATGAGTGTTTTGATTTCTGATGGTTCATTCGAGTTGAGACCACACGAGAAAAACTACATGACCCATGATCTTTTGTTAATAGCGGTAGTCTTCATATTGAAGATATGGTAACACTACCTTCTAGGTGACCGGTTTATCATGTACTCTGAAAATAAGATTATTTGGCATGTCTTCTCTACTAATTATCTCAACTTGAGACAGATATGACAGCTAGATTTTATACAAGATGATGAATTTCAGATTGTCAATACTCCTCGGAAGGGGAATGTGGTGGCAGATACTCCCAGTAGGGGATCCATTTCATAGTTTCTAGAAAAAGAATTATAGGAGTTTCCTTATTACAAATATTTTCTATGGATATAGATGGAGTATATTAACTTCATTTTATGGTTTTCACCCTTTCATTATTATAGTGATTTGTGTAGGTACATCTCGGGGATACTGATTACGAGAACCTACATGTTCAGATTTCTAAACGGCATGCACCTAAATTAAACTAAAAATAAGGAGATAATTTAGAAGTGGTACATCTATGTGGGAAGAATATGTATCAGGGCCTCTAATGCCAGTTTTGGTGTTTAAGGATGAAGAAATGAGTTACATCGATTTTTTACCGATTCCTGACATTTCAATAAGTGAAGGTTGAGCCACAAGTCATATCTAGTTGAATTCAACACCTTGAGGTGAATGAACGGATGTTGAATGAGATATATTTTTAATTAATGATTGTATTACCACGTATGTCCTTGGGATGTGATGTCATCTATATGATCTCTAATTGAATCACTGAGTCAACTCACATCCGAGATATCTGAGAGTAGAGTTTAGTAGAGAGCTTGGTACACCTTTATGTTCAGGAGATAGTTCAACCCCATTGTGTTTTGTCAATTATTGTTTCTAATCCTGATGTTATCTTTACCTCCTTGTTGTGGAAGGGATTGCAGGAGGTGTTCGAGAACTAGTTACCCTTAGGCAAAACATTTCACCCATAAATGGACGGACAGACTGGGAGGACCATTCAGGTCCTAGAGGACATGTTCCAAGATTGCATTTCAAACTCTTTCCATGGTTCAGAGGATCACCTAAAACTACTGTAGTTTTAATAAAAAAATAAATATCATTCCAAAAATATTCTGAAACAATTTTTGGATTTGTATCAGCAACCCTATAAGCTAGAACATTGCTAGACTAACCTAGGAGAGTCAGTACTCATGGGCCCAGAGTTAGTGTAAGCTACTACAGAGAAGGTGAATTTCATCAAGGAGAAGATGAAGACTAAACATATCCATCAGAAGTCTTATGTAGATAGGTTATATAGTACTTTGAATTTTGAGGAAGGAGATGATGTGTTCCTTTATGATTCACCATGATGGGGATTTTGAAGATTTGTTAAGGGAGGGAAGTTATCTCTATGGTTCATCAGCCTTTTCCAGATACTGTTTAGAGTTTGTGAGGTGGAGTACTACATAGATATACCTCTACTGTTAGATCGAGTACACGATGTATCCAACATTCCCCAACTGAGGAGGTATGTGAATGACATATCATATGTTATCGACTACGGAGAGCTATACATCAAGGATCGAGCAACATTTGATAAGTACCTAGTGTAAATCAAGTATTTATAGGATATGATCTTTTGAGGGTGATCAATTCTTATATTACACATTAGGTGGCAGCACGTGAATCTCTAAGAAAACACATTGGAATGGGTGACTCAGATTCAAGCTCAGTACCACCATATGTTTGGGTTTCCAATGTTTTGTCTTTTAAGGGACATAAGGGCCCAAGGTGGGGAGAATGTAACATCATATATATTCCATATATTATTTTTAAATGTTATATGGATTATTTACAAGAACCAAAACTGAGACGACGTTGGATTATGAGTCCCTGTGTGCATGCAAAAAATAATAAAAATATATTAAACCATTTAATAGAACATGCATGTAGTTTTCTTAGTAATGTTTAATAATTCCTGAACAAGTTCATGGATCCACAATATGAGGGCATCATTGAGTTTAAAATATCTAAATTTCCCTAGGTGTGACCTAACATTTTTCACTTTATGTCGTTTGTGAAACAATTATTGCAGATGTAAACCAAATAATATTAATATATTATTTTATTGAGGAAAAAACATGTTCTTCAGGTGTATCCTTATATCAAAATTCTATAGTTAACTACATAACCCAATAAATTATTGATGATTATGGGGATATAGAACTTTAGAAATATTTTTTGTTGAATGAAAATGAATCTCATATTGATGATCGATGCAAATCATCTTCAAAGTATCTCATAAATGAATTTAATTATTCTTCTTTATTTATCAATGACTGATCCAAATCCTAGTAGGGAATGTGATTTAATTACTTTATTTCATGTTATTTATTTATACAATGATTGCGAATATATCGACAAATGAATTGATTCACAGATCATGAAAATTGTGAGATTGGATTTATTCTAAAGGATTTATTTGGTTTGGGTTTGTAAAATAATACCCCATTTTTATCATTGGACAAGAACCATTGAAAATTATGACAATCCTTCATTCTTATGACCTTCTCTATACTCACTAACATTATTCATGTGTGGGATCCCTAGGGTCCCCGTTCGGCTTTTCCAGGTGGTTATGAACTTGATAAGACCCCTGGATTTTAAGTAAATTGACAACTGAGGCTAGATCAGAGTAGATCAAGAATCAAGGAGCACAGATCTATGATTGTTTCAATTTTTGGAAATATATGAGGCATGGAGGTTGGTAGAAGTGGCCCTCAGTACACAACCCTGGCGTTGGAAGCCCACATGTGGGTGGAGTAGTGGGGGCCATATGGGTTGGAGGTTGTAGTACTTTGGATGATATGGGAATTCGGTGGTGTACGTCGGAGAGGCAGTGGTGGAAGACTCAAAGCAGGCTAGTGGGATGTGTTGGATCAGTGGGTTGGGTTAGATGATATGAGACTGATCCAGGGAAACAATGGTAGATCCCCATTGCGTTAGACTACACCAGTTGATTGTGGGGTCATAGTAGCTCGAACTTCTAAGGGCGCAGTGACCGTATGACCGATCCACATGTATTTGACCACAAAAGCCGGTTAGGTGTGGAAGGTGGATGGATTGTGATGGTTAGTTCATGAGAAGCTAGTCTGCATAGTAGGTGGACATAATGTGGGTGTAGGTCTTCATGTCCCTGTAAGTCAGTGAGAAACATCATTCATATGAGCTTAACTCCTAAACAGATCATCCAAATGTCGTTCTATCAGTGTAAGTGTAAGCATGTTTTTAAGAAGATTGAATAAAGACCAATTTTGGGTACATTATTGTGATTTTATGCTCTTATACTTCTTATTTTGGACATGTATAGGTTTATTTAGTTTCTTTTCTCCTTTCCTCTAGAGTACAATGAAACATTACATCCACTTCACTAGATTGTAATACCCTATAAAGGATGTGTCTCAGATAGAGTTTTGGTGTCCCTCTGTGAGACTAGAGTGAGATCATCTATCATCTCTAGTGTTTTTTTTTTGAATTAATTTGACCTATATGGGCAGGTTTTTAATCCTCTATATAGTGGGGCTCATTGATATGGTTATTGGAATTGTTTTAATATAGTCCCCTATATATCATGATGATCTAGATTAGGTTTGTAGTGTCCCTCAATGGTTCTGGGTGTGACCCCACCTTTTTGAATCGTATTTTTCATAGATAGGTATTTTCTCTGTAACACCCTTATATTTTATGAGAATTATATTTTTTTATGTTATATGCAACATCAATGGAATCTTTCACTGCACACAACACTAGCTTGTCTGGAGTTACACGCAATCACGACCTTCCTCGATAGCGTGTGCAGTAAGCAATAACGAGTTCCACTAAACAACGATATATTATTATAATATTATAAACTAGCCATCATGAATAGTATTAACTGAATTTTTAATTTTATAACATTATTATTCATCTTACATATTTTCTAAAACATGGTATGTGAACAAAATAAAAGTTTCGGGTAAAATAAGTATTTTTCAAAAAATGCAGTTTCGCCACCTTTTGATGGTGCCCAAATTTAAATATAGTTTTTTGACATGTTTATAACATCAATTTGAAAAATAAAATTCTTATTTGGAATCAGGATATAAAAATTTACTTTGGATAAAATTTTCATATTATTCTGATAACTTTCATATTTTAATGAATAGTAAAAACACATTATATTTTAATTAAAAACAACTTTTTTCGTCGCAATAATTTATATGGTTAAATTATAATATTTAATGTTTTTAAAGTATAAATAGAATAATTTTTTACCGTTTAATATAATTTATTTCATTATCATTAATTTTACATTTACTTCATAGGTATAAACATTTCAATCTTTGGCAATGCATTAAATTTTAAAAACATTTTTCTTAACAATGGGATTAATTTTAAATTAATTACCTAGACTTTTGTGTTTTGAATTTTGAAAAATGGGTTCCATATTTGGATTCTGTGGGTCCATATTATGTTAATAGGTTACTTTTTTTGATATTATGAATAGTAACACCGATAATTTTTATTTAATGTAGTTAAAGGTAAATCGGGTAATTAATGGTAAAAAAAAGATTATAAAATTACCTAACACATGCCAAAATCCTATTGGATGAATAAAAGTCAACCCATATTACCTAAGGGTTAGACTAGATTCATTTCATGGACGTTTCACAAGGAAATAATATAATTATTATTAAAACCAAAGAAAGTGACAACATGTCACTCTTTTAAATCATATAAGTGTAATAATTTCAATTTTGTGATAAACATCATTCAAATTCGGATATAAAAAGTCCCAAGAAAGATAATAATGTTATCTAAATAATATTAATTTATTTATAATTTTTGGATATTAAATAAGTATTATTAAGTATGACACAATAGTGATGTTGATATTATTTTATTGGTCGAAATATCAAATAAATGATATTAAAAGTATTAAAATAAATATTATATATACTATTTAATATGATCCACTAATTTTATAGATAAATATGAAATGTTTTAGATCTATTAAATATTTTAGTTCAAATATATTTTCTGTGTATATTTTATTTAAATTCAAATAAATGAATAGTGTCAAAATTGACACTATTGTTATTTTATAAAAATTACATATTATAAAATCGATTAAAAATCAAAAAAAATATTTAAAAATTATAAATTCAAATTTATGTGGTCTAAAATTTAATAAATTATATAATTATGGACAATTCACAACATATAAGCAATTATTTAAAATTATTTAAAATTTAGAATATTATTACCACAAATAAAAATAAATAGATTATATAAGGATAAATCAAGTAGATAATGTTTAAAATAACTTCCCAACTTGCCTAAATTTTATTGTTTTATGATATTGCTACCCTATATCATCTAATATTCTTATTTGAGTCATTTTTGTAGGTTTTTATTTTGGGTTGTAATTTATTATAAATTAATATTTCTTGTAATTCCAAAGGTGCCCCTCTCCTCCCTTATAAAAGGGAACCTCATCCATCTCCTCCTCACACAACATTGAGCCTTCAAGATCGTCCAAACCCTAACAATTTATCTTCTCCACTTCCCTAGAAACATCCTTGAGGTCCTTGTCTTTTTCAAAGACCAATTATAGTGCCCTAAGAGGAGGTTTCAAAGACGCCTGTTGAAGAAGAGGTAATATCCATTATTGATTATTTCAAATTTATTTCTTCTTCTACTTCCTCTTATTTAGTTGTTTCATTATGAAGTAATAACATAAGTATCACTCATATACTTATATGTTATTATAAATATGAAACAACCATATTTCACCTTCTATTCATCCTACCGAAAATGAAATCATCGTGCGTGTGTACGTACAAAATACCGTCTCCACGTCGTGCTGTAATCTGTTTTCCACCACCACCATACTTGGATTAGTATAATGGTGTAAATAATAACTATAAATGATTATTGTAAAGTTATATTGATTCTAAAATATTATACATACACTTCAATACAATTCCACGATCAGAGGAATGATATCATCGCTCGTACGTACGTACGACCTACCGTCACCACGATGTGATGTGGCTTGTTTTACATAATCTTCATTGAATAATGATTATATAAATTCATTTAATGACTAAATATGATATATATTACACTAATACCATTATGTAAATGAGTTATCTATAACCTAAAAAAATAATAAGTATTTATTCGAAAAAACATGCATAAGAACATAAAGCAATAAACACCCGAATAACAAGTAACAATGAAATATTACAAATAAAAAGCTAATAATATGACAATATATGATATCATAAAAATGAGTTTGATTATGGAATAAGTCAATGAAATTATTTAAATTATTATACAAGAGGTTCAGAAACGTACAAAGCATATCAGACCTAAGGTAAAGGAAAATCTCGCAATCTCATTTTTATCCGACATTGTTTATATACTTCAGAATTTACTGGGGAATATTTATCATCCACATATATGTTTACTCAATATTAAATATTATTTATATCCTCCTATAATTTTTTAAATCCAATTTTACCCTTCGGTGAGTTTTTAGTAAATGTTATGAAAGGAATATTTTGTCATTTGTTTTGTACGAGGTACTTTTTTGACTTTTCCGACCAAAGTACGAGGAGAATGTTTTTCATTAATTTATACAGAATGAATGGATTTTTACAACATTGTTTCAATGAAGATTAATTTACATGTTTTCAAGTTTATTTTTAATCAACTTCTTTTAGTTTAAAATTGTATGAAATGTTAATAAAGGAAAAATGTTTTTGAAGTGGAAAGGATATTTTCCTCAAGAATGGAGTTCAAGTATTTTACCAAAATTATTTTCCATCTAAGATAATATAGAGTTCTATTTCTATCCCTATTTTTTAAATTTATTTGATTATGTTATGATGTAATTAATTTTATGATGTCCTTTTATCATATATGTTATGATGGCATTATGTTTAAGAATCCCATTTTTATTACATGGATTATGCTATGATGTATGATTTATGATTTTGTGGTACACATAAGAATGGTTTCATTATGAGATTGGTGGGACCTATATCTCCCTCCAATGCATTGGGTAAATATTTATATCTCATGAGATAGACACGGCTGGAATGGCAAGTTAATGTGGTTCAGTGATACCGGACTGGAACGAGGAGTGAACTCAGTTCATTAATTGACTTTGTCTGCTATGATGGTCTTGGAAATGAGCTTTGACTAATATGAAATGATTTTATATGATTATGCATGTATGCCACAATGTTTCATGTTTTACGTTATGATTGTTGGGATTACATTTCACTACTATGATTTATACCATGTTATGATAGTATGATATCTTTTGCAGGTTTAGATATTCAAAATGTTATGTTCTTATGAGTATGATATGATTCATATTTATTTTTTACCCTTACTGAGCATTTGAGCTTACCCTTTTGTATGTTCTCTTTTCCCCAAGTCTGGATGAAGGGTATTAAGTAGAATATTCCAAAAGGGACTCTAGATATGATTAAATAAATGGGAGACAATGTTGATGATTTATGAACCAGTTGTTTATGTTTTCCAGTTTCTAAAGACACTATACCTATACAGTCATTTCATGGTTTTTTTATATGTTGTAATAAGTATGCTTCAATTCTGATGAAATAACAATGTATGTAAATTATGGGTCGTTATATTTGGTATCAAAGGAAAGGTATAGTCAACCTTTGGAAACTAGGATTTGAAATCCTTAGTAAGATCCATAAGGATATGTCTATGAATAGAACACAATATTAGTGTTTTAGAAATGGCCCTGAATAACCTATGATAAGACATAAAGTGTGAAATTTTATTACTGATTATGTGTTTTTCTTATTTTAATTAGTGTTTCTCACAGTATGATTCTTGGTTTTAGTCAGTGGCTAGAACCCGAAAGAACCGTGTTAATGCTGAATATTACGGACAATGTAATGATTGTCCACCTGAGAAACCAAACGTTATGGGAGCCGGAATACAAAATCTTTTAGCCATGATCACTCACCATTCTCAAGATATGAATCATGTAGGACTTCCAAACAAGAAAATGGAGGAGCAACATTCTGTTGAATCCTTCATGAGGAAGAGTCCACCTTCATTCACCAGGTCTTATGATCCATTAGTGGTTGAACAATGGATCAGTACCCCTGAAATGATATTTTTAGTCCTTCAATATTCTGAGCATGATAAAATCATCTTAGCAGTATATCTTTTGGAAGGTGAAGCGGATCAAGGGTGGAATCTTATCAAGAATACGAGGCAAAGAGATTAAATTGAGTCCATGGAATGAGATGAGTTCAAGAACATATTATTTAATAACTACTTCCCTTATATTCTTCGAACAAAGATGGAGAAGGAGTTTCTTGAACTGAAGCAAAAGGATGATGAATCTGTTGGTACCTATGAAGAAAATTTTACAAGACATTCAAGGTACGCTTCCATAATTATTATCCAACCTGAGAGTAAGATCGATCGATTTTTTATTTTCTTAAAAACAAGTCTTTGAAGGGCGTTAACCATAAGGGACTTGAATAGCTATGAGGAGATTGTTCGATGTGCTCTCATGGTTGAGATGGAGATTTGAGTAACCCACCAGTCATATGGGATTGGTAAGATGAAGAAAATGGAATTCAAAGGAAAATCTAAAGACCACACTGAAAAGAAGATGAGTTTTCCATTATGCTCAAATTGTAGAAAGAAACATGGAGGGAATTTTCTTAAAGGGAGAAGAAAATTTTTTAAGTGTGGAAAAGAAGATCATCAGGAAATTTAATGTTGAAATAATGGGAAGAAGATGTCTAATGATGCGAACAAAGAAAGGGATACTAAGAATGCCCCTCCAACACTTCAATGTTTCAAGTGTAAGGAGATGGGGCATTATGTCAATCAATTCCCTAATAAAAGGATTGTTGATGATGATTGACGTCAAAAAACTCTTAAGGAAAAAGAAAATGTAAAGTCACATGCAATTACTATTGGCTATATAGAGTATGATAATGAAGTAGTGAAAGGTACACATACCATCCACTCTAATGTAGAAAATGTTTTACTTGATTCTAGATCCACCCAGTCTTTTATTTATGAAGAATATTCTAATGGTATCACCATATTACCTCAACAATTAGATGTTGAGTTAGATGTGACAACTCTTAATGGCACAATAGTCGCATAAAAAGATTACAATTCTTCTCCGATTGACGTTTGTGGGAAAGTGCTTCCTGCAAATCTTGTGATCCTTCCTATAGTGGAATTTAATGTGATTCTTGGAATGGATTGGATTTCTTTATACGGAAATCATATCAATTTCCAATGAAGGGAAATCACATTTAATATTCCCGATCAATCTACTATCATCTATCGATGCAAGGATGAATATAACCTTTCAGTGGAATTTTCTTCCATCTTAAGGGTCTTGATTCCAATAAGTGAAGGTTATTTATCTCAAATGGTTGCAGAGAAGCTCATGATTCAGAATACACCCATTGTACGGTAGTTTTATGATGTCTATCTAGCGGAATTTTTAGGTCTTCCATCCAATCGTGATGTTGAGTTTTCAATAGAACTCAAACCAGGTGCTACACCCATTTCAATGACACCTTATAGAATGTCCCCAATTGAGTTGCAGGAATTGAAAAAGTAACTCCAAGAGAATCTTTATAAAGGATTCATACGCCCTAGTGTGTATCCTTGGGGAGAACCTATTCTATTTGTTAAGAAGAACGATGGATCAATGAGACTCTGCATTGATTATCGATAACTTAACATGATCACTATCAAGAACTAATATCCTATACCGTGCATTGATGATTTATTTGACTAACTACGGAGAGCTCAATACTTTCCCAAAATTGATCTTCGTTCAGGGTGTCATCAATTAAGGATCAAAAAGGGGTATATACCAAAGACATCTTTCCGTACAAGGTATGGACACTATGAATTTATAGTGATTCTATTTGGTCTTAATAATTCCCCTTCTATCTTCATGGATCTAATGAATAGAGTCTTTAGAGACTATCTTGATCAGTTTGTGGTAGTATTTATATACGATATACATGTCTATTCAAAGAGCATGGAATAAAATGAAGATCACTTGATAATTGTATTAAAGACCCTAAGAATGGAGAAGCTTTATGCCAAATTTACCAAGTGTGAATTTTGGCATAAAAAATATTCATTTTTTGGTCACATAATCTTAAAAGAGGGGATATCTATGGATCCAGAAAGGACATTAGTTATCGAAAGATGGTCGAGACCAACAATAATAAGTAAGATCCGATGTTTTCTTGGTTTGGATGGATATTATCGACGTTTTTTGAAATATTTTTCATGATTATCTAATACAATCAACAGGTTGACTCGAAAAGGAGTTAAGTTCATGTGGACGAAGGAGTGTGAAGAGAATTTCAAGGAGTTGAAAAGATGGTTATCTAGTGCACCTGTGCTCAAACTGCCTTGTAGTGGATAAAAGTTTGTGATCTAAAGTGATGAATCCAAGAAGGGATTGGGGTGTGTTCTCATGCAAAACGATATGGTGATAGCTTATGCCTCATGATAGTTGAAAATACATGGGAAAAATTACCCAACTCATGAAATGGAGCTAGCTGCAGTAATCTTTGATTAAATATTTGGAGGTATTATATTTATGGTGAAAGGTGTGATATTTATATTTATCATAAAATTTTAAAGTATATTTTCACATAGAAGGAGGTGAATATGCACCAAAGAAGATTGTTGGAGCTGATTAAGTATTACGAATGATCAATTCATTATCACCCTGGGAAGGCAAACAAGGTGGCAGATGCATTATGTCGACAAGACCATGCTAGATTAACCATGATGAGGATCACAAAAGATCCAATATTTATGGATTTACAAAGGATGGATCTTGGAATTATAATGGAAGGGGGAAAATCATATATTTCTCAAATGAATGTTCAACCATCTATTCATGTGATGATTAAAGAGGCAGGAAAAGAAGATGTAGAGTTACAATAGATGGTGAGAAATGTTCCTGAATTCAACCTTGATTGTGATGGGATAATAAGGATCAGGAATCAGGTTTGTGTTCCTCCCATCCTAGAATTAAAGAAGGGGCTACTAGATAAGGCTCATAGTTCTTCAATTTCTATTCCTCCTGGAAGAACGAAGATATATAGGGACCTAAAAGAGTATTTCTGGTGGGACGACATGAAATGAGTTGTTGCTGAATATGTCTCTCGATGCTTGGATTTTCAGCAAGTTAAAGCAGAGAGACCAAAGTCTAAGGGGATGTTACAAACATTACCCAAACATGAATGGAAATGGGATAACATCACTATGGACTTTGTCATTGGACTTCCTAAAACATACAAAGGCAATAATGCTATCTGGGTCATATTTGATCGTCTTATGAAGTCGGAACACTTCATTGATTTTAGAGAATATTTCAATCTATATCATCTTTCTAGGATATATGTAAAGGAACTGGTAAAATTACATGGAGTACCACATTCCATTATATCTGATCAGGTTCCAAGGTTTACCTCAATGTTCTGGCGAAGTCTTCAGCATACTCTAGATACAGAGTTGAGTTTCAGCACTACTTATCATCCCCAGACAGATGGTCAGTCTGAGAGAACAATTCCAACTCTAAAAGACATATTGAGAGATTTCTCTATGGATTTCAAAGGTGGTTGGGATCAACACCTACCTGTGGTGAAATTTTCTAATAATAATATCATTAACTCCAGTATTCAAATAGCTCCTTGTGAAGCTCTATATGGAATGAAATTCTGAACTCTAACTTTCTGGGATTAAGTTGGGGAAAGAAATCTATTAGGACATGAGAAAGTACATACCTGATCCTTCACATGTACTAAGCTCAGAAGTTGTACCGCTAGAGCAGGATCTTTCATATAAAGAACAGCCAATAGAGATTTTGGATCATAGAGAAAAAGTTCTACAGAACAAGAACACTCGCTTGGTGAACGTTTTATGGAGGAACCACCAATTAGAATAAGTTACATGGGAGCTTGAGGATATGATTAGGGAGAGGTATCCTCATTTTTTTGTTACAAAGTGACGAATTTCGAGGGAGAAAATCATTTTAAGGGGGGTAGAATGTCACCCCCTGATATTTTATGAGAAGTATATATTTTATATGTTATACGCAACATTAAAGGAATCTTTCACTACATATAATACTAGCTTGGCTTGCGTTACACGCAATCACGACCTTTCTCGATAGCGTGTGTAGTACGTAATACCGACTTTCACTAAAAAATGATATATCTTTATAATATTATAAACTAGCCTTCATTAATAGTATTAACCTAATTTTGAATTTTATAACATTATTATTCATCTTACATATTTTCTAAAACATGGTATGTGAACAAAATAATTTTTTTGGGAAAAATAAGTATTTTTCAAAAAATGCAATTTTTCCGCCTTTTGATGGTGTACCCAATTTAAATATAGTATTGAAATGTTTATAAGTTAAATATGAAAAAAATTAATTCCTCTTTGGAATCAGGATATAAAAATTTACATTGGATAATTGTTTCTTATTATTTTGGTAACTTTCATATTTTAATGAATTGTAAAAACCCGCAATATTTTAATTAAAAACAATTTTTTTTTGTCGCAACACTTTATATGGTTAGGTTATAATATTGAATGGTTTTAATGTATAAATAGAATATATTTTTACCCTTAAATATAATTTATGTCATTACCATTAATTTTACATTGAATCCATAAGTAAAAACATTTCAATCTTTGGCAATGTTTTAACTTTTAAAACCCGTCTGCTTAACAACAGGATTAATTTTAAATTAATTACTAAAACTTCTGTGTTTTGAATTTTGAAAAATGGATTCAATATTTTTATTCAGTGGGTCTAAATTATGTTAATCGGTTACTTTTTTTGATATTATGAATAGTAACTATGGTAATTTTTATTTTCTGTAGTTAAAGGTAAATCAGGTAATTAAGGGGAAAAATAAGATTATAAAATTATCCTAAAGCTTTCCAAAATCCGATTGGATGAATCAAATTCGACCCATATCACCTAAGGGTCAGACTATATTCATTTCATGGACTTTTGATCATGAAATAATATAATTATTATTAAAACCAAACAAAAGTGACAACATGTCACCCTCTTAAATATTATAAGTGTAATAATTTAAATTTAGTGATAAACATCATAAAAATTTGGATATAAATAGTCCCAAGGAATATAATGAAATTAAATACATCATATTAATTTATTTATAATTTTTAGTGACTGAATAATTATAATTAAATATGACACAATAATGATGTTGAAATTATTTTATTGATGGAAATATCAAATAAATGATTTTAAAAGTATTAAAATAAATATTATATGAACTATTCAATGTGCTATACTAATTTTCTAGATAAATATGACGTGTTATGGATCTATTAAATTTTATATTTCGAACTTATATTCTGTGTATATTTTATTTAAATTCAAATAAATGAATAGTGTTAAAATTGACAATATTGTTATTTTATAAAAATTACATATTATAAAATCGTTTAAAAATCAAAAAATATTTAAAGATTATAAATTAAAATTTATATGGTCTAAAATGTAATTAATTAGACAATTATGGAAAATTCACAACATATAAGTAATTATTTATAATGATTTAAAATTTAGAATATTATTACCACAAATAAAATTAAATAGATTATATAAGGATAAATCAAGTTGACATTGTTTAAAATAAATACCCAAAGTGTCTAAATTTTATTGGTTAATGAGATTACAACCCTATATCATCTAATCCTCGGATTTGAGTCATTTTTGGAGGTTTTTTAAGTGGGTTTGGAATTTATTATAAATTAATATTTCTTGTAATTCCAAAGGTGCCCCTCTCCTCCCTTATAAAAGGGTACCTCCTCCCTCTCCTCCTAACACCACATTGAGCCTTCAATCTCGGCCAACCCCTCCCAATTTCACTTCTACACTTCCCTATAAGCATCCTAGAGTTCTTTTTCTTCTTCAATGACCAATCTTAGTGCCCTAAGAGTAGGTTTCAAAGAGGCATGTCGAAGAAGAGGTAATATCCGTTATCGATTATTTCAAATTTATATCTTCTTCTACATCTTATTATTTAGTTGTTTCATATTAAGTAATAAAATCAGTATAAATAATATAATAATATTTTATTATAAATATGAAACAACCATATTTCACCTTCTATCCATCCTATGGAAAATGAAATCACCTCGCGTCCGCACGTACGAAATACCGTCTCCACGGCGTGGTGTAATCTATTTTCCACCACCACCTTACTTGGATGGGTATATTGGTGTAAATAATAACTATATATGATTATTGTAAAATTATATTTATTCTCATATAGTATACATACACTTAAATACAATTCCATGATCATGGGAACAATATCATCTCTCGTGCGTACGTACGGCATATCGTCTCTACAATGTGATGCGACTCATTTTACATGATCTTAATTGAATAATGATTATAAAAATGAATTAAATGAGTAAATATGACATATATTACACTAATAACATTCTGGAAATGAGGTATTTATATCCTAAAGAGAAGAGTAAGAGTTTATTCGACAAAACACACATAAGAAAATAAAGTAATAAACAACCGAATAACAAGTAACAATGAAATATTACAAATAAGAAGCTAAGAATATGACTATATATGATATCATAACAATGATTATGATTTTGAAATAAGTCAATTAAATTATTTAAATCATTATACAGGAGGTTCGGACACGTACAAAGCATATCAGGCCAAAGGTAAGGGAAAATCTCGCAATCTCCTTTTAATCCGATATTTTTTATACTTCAGAATATACTGGGGATTATTTATCATCCACATCCATGTTTTCTAAATATGTAATATTATTTATATCATCCTACAATTTTTTAATCCAATTTTACCCTTCGGTGAGTTTTTAGTAAAAGTTATGAAAGGAACCTTTTGTTGTTTTTTTGTACGAGGTACTTTTTTGACTTTTCTGGCCAAAGTACAAGGAGAATGTTTTTATTTAACTTATACGACATGAATGGATTTTTAGAACATTGTTTCCAAGAAGATTTATTTAAAAGTTTTTCATGTTTATTTTTAATCAACTTAATTTAGTTTAAAATTGTATTACATGTTAGGAAAGGAAAAAAAATTAAGTAGAAAGGATATTTTCCTTAAGAATGGAGTTCAAGTGTTTTATCAAATTTATTTTCCATCTAAGATAATATTGGGTTCTATTTCTAGCCCTATTTTAACATTTATTTGATTATGTTATGAGGGAATTAATTTAATTATGTTTTTTTTCCTATATGTTATGATGGAATGATGTTTAAGAATCCCATTTTTATTACATGGGTTATGCTATGATGTATGATTTATGATTTTGTAGCACACAAAAGAATGGTTTCATTATGAGATGGGTGGGACCTATATCGCCCTCCAATGCATTGGGTGAAGATTTATATTTCATTACATAGACATGGATGGAACAACAAGTTAATCTGGTTCAGTGATACAGGACTAGAACGCGGAGTGAACTCGGTTCAGTAATGGACTTTTTCCGCTATGATGGTATTGGCAATGAGCCTTGAATAATATGATATTATTTTCTATGATTATTTGTGTATGCCACAATGTTTCATGTTTTATGTTATGAATATTTGGATTACATTTTACCACTATTATTTATCCAATGTTATGATATTATGATATATTTTTCAGGTTAAGATATTCAAAATGATATGTTCTTATGAATATGTTATGATTGATATTTATTTTTTTTACCCTTACTATGCATTTGATCACACCCTTTTGTATGTTTTACTTTCCCCAGTTCTGGATGAAGGGTATTATGTATAATATTCCAAATGTGACTCTAGATATGATGAAATAAACGGGAGACAATGTAGATGATTTATCAACCAGTTGTTTATGTTTCCCAGTTTCTAAAGACACTATACCTATACGATCCTTTCATGTTTTTTTATATTTTGTAAAATGTATGCTTCAATTATGAAGTAATAACAATGTATATAAATTATGAGTCATTATATTCTCTTTGACTGGGGCCCATATGAGCTAGAATCCTTCATTGAGTGTCTCTGATGATATCATGAGTCAAGGAGTGAGTTCTCCAAGAATGAGGGTGCTTCGAGTAGAATCTTTTGGTTGGTAGCTAGTAATAACCACTTCATAGTGTTGTGTTATTCCTATGTATATGTAGATTATTTTTTATATCATGTATCTTTGTTACACTGTTAAATCTTGTATTGAGGTGATTATACTTGGTGTTATGTGTTTAGTGTTTTCAAGGTGTCCTACAAAGTACTATTATACTCACCCCTACACGGGCATTGCCCGCATGAGACATGTCTTGTGTAGAAGTAATCCCTATTTTTTTTATAATAGGAGGACTAGAAGTGGGTGGAGCGTAATAGCATAGGGGAAAAACGAGGTTGTTCTCAGGAGAATATCTTGACATAATCTTCAACCTTGGAAGATGTTGGACTTCTACAGTATTAGTTAGAATTCTGTAAAGACTTTTTGTGGGGGCTTGTATTTGGTGTTGGTCACTTTTCCTTTACTTCATTTTGTACTCTGGTTGTGGGATCTTAGTCATATCCATTTATTCTTTCATTTTTTTACATTTTTTCAATGTGTGCCTTAGAGACGGGTTTATGTGTACATGTACATTAGGGTAGTGCCTACCATTTTTGGGAAATTCATTACTCGGTTCTAGTCACCATCCCCTTACATATTAGAGGCCATAGGGTAGTCATAACATTGCCCATCTGGGAGGACTGTGAAATTGAATCTAGAAATTAATGAGCCACTAGTTTAGTATTTGTCTTGGTTAATGTCCTCGTAACATAATTATAATATTAATTGGGTAATTTTCCTAGTGACTATGCTATATAGGAAATAACTATGTTGTTATGTAGTTAAATTGCATTGGGATTGATATACAAAGATTAAATTTTTTTGTTTCATATGGTTGAGTTTATTGATCCTATATATTTTTATGATGTGAATTAATTTTTATCACATTATTACATGTTTTTTATATTTTATAATTCGTCATTATCATTACTGTTATGATAATATTTCTTTCCCATTGATGTGCTTGTTTTATGATCATAACTATTATTTCATGATTTATATGAATATGAAAAATATTATTTCTACAATTTATAAAAATAAATATGATTTTATCTACAAAAGGTGTTTTAATTTTTGGTCTAAAAATGTTATTTTCTTTTATAACATACATTTTAGAAAAAAAATACTAAATTTATTGATACGCCTTACCATTGTTTTTATTTTTAATTATTAATAGTATATCAATGTCTTGATATTTCATTGTGTATTAAATGTAGTTATTTCATAAGTGTGGTTCAAAAATGTATTTATATCATTTAATTTCCACTCATCAAAAATCATATTATATTTTATATATTCTTCTGTGTATCTTTTATACCATGGAATAAAGAATTTAATGTTATTGAAATTAAATATAAATTGAAAACATATCTAAATAGTATTATTTTACACAATAATGGATTTGAATTACTTATAAAGGTTATTATTATGGTTTAAGAGGTAATAGAACATGAAATTTTATGCCCATTCGTGTTATATTATATTTATTGTATTTTTTCCACTCTGAAGTAGGGGATTGCATTTAGATAGAGTGGTTCAATTGTAATGTAGGAAAAATTAAATAATGTCTTCTTATAAAATTATAATAGATTTTGTGTATATATCTATTTTTTATTTCTACTATGGTATTTATTTATTAAATAGTTTCATGGAACATCATATTTAAGAATATAAATTTTTTCAATATTGGTTTGATTTTTTCTAATTACGGATTAACATTATTATTGTTGGAATAATTGGGTAATGATTTTTGGATTTACATTGGTTGGTGAGTTATGTTTACCATCTTCAATATTATATTTCATTACTTTATTATGATACATATTATTTATAATTTCTTCAATCCACCAAATACATAGTAGTTATGAATGAATTACACATGGATTTACTGTAATTATTATCCCATTATCAGATAAAATTATTCATAATGATATATACATTAATTGAAATGAATTAGTTTCTAACCCATGGTAATAGGGAACATGCTAGAAAAAATCAGGAATGAAATCCTCATTTAGACAATTCCCTGACATGAACCACCTTGTCTAAGCTAGAGAGCCACATGATGTCATGAGAACCTCCATGTGTGAATGATACTATCGACTATTAGTGGGGTGATGAATGATGTTAGTGGAGAGATTATACCATCACCATCATATCCATGCAATGGTAATAAATAAAATAAAACAACTTATATTTTTTTTTTAATAAGTATAAAATTTCATGATATGATATCAAAGGGAACACATTTCATACTTATAAACAATCTAGCTCCTAGTATTGCAATCCAAACCAAAGTATATTGAGTATGTTTTTGTAAAAAAAATTAAAATTTTAATACATCATAGTATGTCCTATTACAACTCCCATATCCATGTTCTTCTACTCAACCATCATCTATGGACACCATTAACTTTCCTAGATCAAATTTTTTGAATTTTACATATTCATCGATAATCATATGCATGGTGAAAGTAATAAATCTCAGTAGAAAACCATTTATGGTTCCGAAAATTGACTATTCATGCATAATTATATGAGATATTATTATAAATAAAATAAAATATAACAAGAAAAGACATACCATTAATATATTTTCTATCTTAGATGCAACGAACACTAAAATTACAAACATCAGAACCATACCAGAACACAAATTTGTGTTTTTGGAAACATCAAAAATATTGGATCCTGCATTGAGCTTATCCAAATTTGTACATTCATTATGAATATTAAGAGTACAACAATATTCCATTATTCCACCTTCATATCCCTCATGTTAGGTTAGAAATACTGTTAGTCACCACTATTTCCCCATGGTTCAGATATCATGGTCCATACTTCCCATAGACTATGCCACATTAAACATCATGCCCCATCATTTATCGTGGTCCATTCATCATGTCATAAGAAATATCAAAAGACACTCTTTCATTAAGGTTACAATGTCATATCAGGTACACCTACCACATTAGTACAAAAAAATGTATAAAAAAACATATTCCAGAAAAAACAATATAGTAGTGTCATCATATCAGTCACTATATTTATTCTCATTAAACATAATTTATATTCAATATTATCCCAACACATATGTGATATGGCAAAATATTATCCAATCATATAAAAACACAACATCTTATCACTATAATGATTCTATACATGTCCTCTTATTTGTATGGAACATCCTACATCATGGTTTTTGATGTTATCCTCATGATTCATTATGTTATTTTCACAAACCACATCAACATATTTATTTCGATCAAAGTGCACAACTAAAAATTCCTAGATGGTAATAAAAATATTTTATTTTGAAAATAAATATTTTCATGACATGTAATAACAATTCCACTCTCATATATAATTTACAAAATATCTACTTATGACCAACCACATGTTATCAACTTTTTTATAAACTATTAATTTTAATAAAACTTCTATAAATATTTTTTAACACCTTACTAATCCATGATAACCCTTATAATTATTCAATTTCATTCATTGGTGATTTTGATAAACAATTTTGAATAGTTCATTAATTTTTATAAATATTAGAGAATATAAATTTAATACATAAAGACATTATAATGCCTATAAATAATACAATAAAAATGAATCACTAAATTATAGAGGATAGAGTTAGGGTGACCTTGTTTTCCATGGATTTAAAATCTATAATAAAAAATCAAGATTTATCAAAGAAGACTTATTGATCATGGTTTAAAAGAATTGTAGGATAACTTAATTCAAGAAGAAATTATATATTGATGTGAATAAAGAGTTATTTAATTTCAGGAATGAAAATTATATTCTATGTAAGTGATTTAGAAATCAAAAAATTAATAAACTATTAAATTTTTCATGTACATGAATCATGAAGATAGATAATTTAAATCATCTATAATTATATTTCATGAAATTTCAATAAGTTACTGATTATATTTCCAATGATACATAGAATAAAAAATAATGAATACATTTTTCATGTTTGTGATGGGAAAGAAGAAATGAAAACGAATGGTAAAATTTTCCTGTTCCTAAAATTTTCATTATATATGGGTCACATGATTTTTCAATTATGAAGAACATTTCTATCTTGTGAGGGTAATATGATACAATTATGTATAATTTATTAATATTTTATTATCGTTTATCACCTCAACTATACCATTATATGGTATGGTTATACCATTACAAAATATTTGAAATGTAATAAACATTGTTACATCATGACTGGACTACCAGTACATGTCCTTTGAAAATAGGGATTTACCATTAATTTACTCATAGAAATAGATATATACCTCTATAAAGATGATTGAAACTACACTTCCCCTTAAGAAGTGTCCATTTAACCAATGTGAATGTAATATAATTCATTTGTTATGTATACGTAGTTCATGGATTTAATCCTGCACATACTCAAAGTCTATTTTTTATTATGTGAAGTTATGGTAAAATAACTTCACCCTTACTAGGAATCTTATAATGCATCCAACACTTATAATGACATTTTAAACCAAAGACTTCCATTATAAATCCTCTCAAATAAATTTTTAAGTGTAATATTTATTTTCAAATAATTAATTTTATATGAAAAGTATTATAAATTATATTATAAGTTGTATTTATAAAACATTAAAAAAACTATAATTTTAAATTTCACAGCTAGTAGTGATTTCTCAACACTGAGAAGAAAAAAATATCTATATATAATAAAAAATTATAATAGGAATTAAAATTAGAGTCACACTTCTACAAATAATTTAGTTATGTGTATAATTATTAAGAACCTGAGGTAGATGGAATGTCTTCCCTCAAAGAAATTTATCTCTCCAGACTACAATATGAATCGGGCGATTCATGTATGATGAATAAAGATTCAAATCAATATATTCTTAGTTTTAGACATGTGTTTAATCATGCATATTCCTTCAGATTTTAGATGAATGTGTAAGAACCTGATTGTACCATTGGGATATGGATCTTCACTTTTAGGTTGGGATTATATTAGTAGAATAAAAAGAGTCTTACACACCATGTATTTTCATGAACATGCCATGTAAATGTGGGTACATGACATGTACTACCCAGTACACACCAAGTGATGGCCTAACAAGGACCTGTATAAAAAATGTATATACATGGCATGTAGTTCCTTATATGTGACATGTACATTTCATTTTTGGCTGAAATGGGTAGTAACCTTATGTTTCATCATATAGATAGAGGGCTCATCCTGTTACGTGAATTCCAGTACAATATGGTATTTTTCCTCCCAAATCTCCCTTCAAAATCTAATTCGATCACTTTTATTGGCCTTTGAACCAAATTATAAATTCCTCCATTCCTTGTGAGTCATTATTTGTGAATTTTTCTCACGATGACGTTATCAGTCCATGATAATTTTAACTTGTTTTTTTTATCTAATTTGTTCTATCCTAAATTATAGGTTAAAACTAGATGAGGAGAGTCACATGAGTACAATGTAGGTGGTCTTGTACCCTTCGATAATTTTCCTGATGTTTATATATGTCGAAGTGTCACATGCCCATTTTTGGAGTGTTGATTGATATCTATATTACCCTTATTGTTTCCTATTAGTGTTTAAAAAATTGATTAAGTGTTGTGAAAGTATGAATTATGTTTTTTACCTTGACTGAGGTCCAACCCATGGTATAATTTCCCTTGGAATGACTGTTTATGGCCATTTGTATAAGGTTGCCTACGAAGAATTCCTTTTTTCCCTTATTGGGTTTTTAATAATGAATTACATTTATAATGGAATTGAAATTGTGATAAATTAGGATTGAACTGATTAAGGGTTTGAGATTTGTGATTTCCCATTTTCCCCATGTAATTACTATGCATATTTAATCATGTTTGGAATGTTTTTCTCCAACTATAAACTTACCCACGTGAGTTAGGTTATACTAAGGCCTTGTATTGGAATTGATTTCATAGTAGGCTTGTTACGTAAATTGTGCCCAAGTGAGTGATTTACTATAAAATCAATGTGATAGATTAATACCCATGTGTTACATTGTATATGAATTGTGTCCACATGAGTTATTGATGTTAAACCATGTTATACATTAATTCGCATGTGCTTCTAGTTATATGTTATGTACCCAAGTGATTTAATATGTGAATGTTTTGTAATATTTTAATTTACATGGGGCTACATGTATGAAATAATTATGAGGGGGTAATTAATAATGGGATAGCCATAGTCTCAGTTAAAAGACATGTTCCAACTCATGTGACTAATTGAACCTTATGTATACCTTGGGTGAACGAGGGTCTTGGTAAACATACCATGGTTAATCTTAATAGGTTATTATGTAGGGGATTCCAATGAGCCTTGTTATGGTGGTTGGGCACAATGAGGCTTATTTAAATGATGAGAGAATATATGATCCATTGAGGGATACCCATGATGTTCTCATTTGGAAAATGAATAATGATTTGTTATGCATGCCGGTGAGGATTGGTTATGCCTACGGTTGAGGATTGGATATACCTGTGGGTGAGGATTTTTTGTTCATGTGGGTGAGGAATGTTTATATCTATTGGAAAGGTGTTGAATTTAATATTAAATGGAATAACTTATGATACATCTTCCAAGACAAATAATAAAATTTTATTTGGTATTCACTATACTTTTTAAGATAACCTTATTAGGTATCTGTTGTGAATCCATTATTTGGGTGATTGATAGGCTTAGCCGGTATATCATGACTTATATAATTAAATGAATTTTTATGGCTAATATTTTCATAATGAATGTAAAATGGAAACCATTGAATATAGGATTGTATAATTTGGAGAACTCCCTAGTTATTTCTTTCAATATTGTACATTATTGTTTCCTGTACTAACTGAATTTTTGGCACATATCATGGGTGGTTTCTTACTGGGATTTATTTCTCACACCCTATTTCTATTATTATTTTGGGCCCAAAATAATAATATCAGTGCAAGTGAAGATACAAGAATGTGCCATTCTACAGGTACTTGATTATTGTTAGGATTAGGTGAGCATGGGACCAAACTGAGGTGTGTGATGCATATGAGTTTTTTTATATTTATGTAACATTTTATTATGTCTTCTATATTAATATAGTTTATCCTATTTTGGATTATTTTATAGGACACATGACATGATAAATCATTTTTTTATTAAATGATGTGTGGTTATTTATCTCATCAGTCTTTCACAGTTTATTTTAGTTGTATGATGTTTACTTCTTCCACTATTTTGTTATTATTTATTCTTCTATGTTACTCTCTGATAATGAGGGAATAATTTCCCCAATATCACACCCCATGCCCTCACTGCTAGTTGGAATCTTATGGAATTATGGGTAATTCACTTGAGGCCATGTGGCCAACTGTGTACATTGCATCAGTTGTGTAGAATCTAGAACTGGGATGTTTCAAAGTGTTATCAGAGGATGTTTATTTTATGGTTTTCTTTTTATGTTGATTGAATAGAATGATATAGATATTCAATGGAATTTGGTGTTAAGTTGTGCTTGTATGTATCTTCCATGTGTAAAGGGAAAATCCAAATTTTCTCAAATTGAAATGTGATTTTTGGATTTTGAGATATTATAGTTGATTCGATCTCACTATTGTGTGACACACTTGTATTGTGATGTTATTTTTGGTATCATTGTGGTTCTATATTGTTGAAACCTGATTAGATGAGGCTATTTCATCTCATGCATTATATATGAACCTATTATAAATCAAATTTCGTGCATTCTTTCTATGCCACTTAGATATCATTATAGATTGAATGTATTTATTTTGGTATCTGGACAGAATTCATGCTGTTGTGATAAGTGTATTGGTATATTTTGTGGTTGAATTATATGGACTCCATAATTTGGTCTCTGAGGATTATGGACCCTCTTGGATTTGAATTTGGTGGATCATGTATCATGTTTGGTTATGGAATTGTATTGTGATATGTTATGCATGGGTCTCAAAAATTAAATCAAAAGGAGTATAACCCTGCATAGATCGGAATTTGGCATACAACTGGTTGGTTTTTCTAAAGAACATGTGTTTTTTAGAAATCTGGATTTTCTTTCATGGAAACCCCAATTTACATGGCATGTAATTAGCCTAACATGTTGTTGGTTCTTAATGTTAAAGGATGGAAGTTTTCATTCAATGGTTACACACCGTGTACTCATAGTACAGGTCGTGTGGTATGTGACAGTGTGCCCGACTTTGTGCAAAGGAACACAGGATGGTGGGTTTCACAAGTACATGGTCATGTACTTTTGGTACACATCGCGTGGGCTTACTCATACATATCCCATGTGAATCTGGTCATGTACATGTACATGAATATGAGAAGGACTTACATACAAACCATGTACCGAACTAAAACACCATGTACCTAGGATGTTTACAAGACCAAGGCTGTTGAAGTTACATGCCCTTGTGAGAGTTTTAATGGACATGTCGTGTGTGGGTTTTACATGTCGTGTACTCAATCTTTTGTAAACTTTTGGGGTTTTACCTTTCCTTTTTTTGTCCCCCTTTGTCATTTTTGGATTTGTAACTAGTGGTTTCTGTATTGTTTTTCATGTATATCATGACGATGAAACTAGTAGATCATTCTAAGGGCTCTTAATGGGTATTTTAGGGTATTAATTTGTTTGTAGAGGTTCTTCCTATAGTCTCCATTTTTTATCATCTCTTGAGGAAGATGCATGGTGTGAATGATTAGTTGGGTATTTGGGAAAACTTTTTTGGGAATTTTCATCAGATATGATCTATGAACTATCATTCGTGATCTATTATTTGAGGTAATTCCCCTGTGGGACATGCCCTTATGGATTATGAGGCCATGAGACAAGATGTTATCAAGTATTTCCCTATATATTTCCCCTTATTATTTTTCAAACAAGAGGATCTCTATGGTAAGATTCCTTTAATTATAATTGCATGTTATTGTGTGGAATTCCTCATTTTCCATTCAGCTAAGGATACCATGTAGGATGCCTTTCATTGTTTGACTTGACTAGACCTGATCGTCATAGTGGAAGTTTGGTAGTATCTCTCATTGTGGGATACATAGACTTGACCTGTGGGGCTGGAACAACGGTGAGTGATTAATGGAAAGTGTTGAACTGTACTATTTTGATAGCTCCATGTTTTGACTATATCTAGTTACCATCATAGGTTTCCTTGTTGGTTAAAAGGAACTTATATGTTTTTTCACTTTCAATGGTTGTATGTTTGGGTTTTAAAGAATATACCTTGATCAGATGGGTGACGTTGTATTGTGACCCTATATATGGGAACATGCATTGAGTAATGAACAGTTTAATAGATTAACCATGCCTTGGTCAGGGTCCGCTTCTTAGGAGGTCATGTGAACCTATATTTATAAATTAATTGGTGACATGGTATGTTGTATTCTATTTAAATGGCCGATGTGCATTTGATCTAGTACTTATGTGATCCTTCTAGTGTTAGGAATAATAAAGTGGAAACCCTATGAATAGTACAAAAAATGTCCTATTTTATTTTATATACATGGGGTAGCATATGTTTACATACACCGTACCTGACTAGTGTTAAATGTTAAAAATGAGATGTTGAGTTTTGTTAAATCGTTGTGATTTGAGATATTGTGTATATTCTTGGGTTATATCTAGGGTAGAGTGACCAAGGCATTACGAAATCATGTTCATCCCACTACTCAAGAGGAATTGATGGTATATTGGTATTTTGACATGCCGGTCGGTTTAAATTTCAACTATCATGACAAGTGATATGATCTGGTGATCATTGTTCTTGGAACAACACTCATGCATTTGAATGTGTTCTTCTAGGTAGAAGTATCACAATGAAGTACCATTATATGTTGGCCATTTCTTCTTCAATTCCTTTAAGTCATGCATGTCTTGATTTATGTACCTGTGTTTTAGATATGTGTGCAGCCCTTGTGAGGCACCGATGATCATGAGTGGAACTCATTGTTTAATCACGATCATATATATAAATTTAATGGGGTAGAAAAATTATTGTTAGTTAAGTGACGATGTGTCTGTATGGGAAGAGAAGTTTCTTTTAGAATCTTAGATAGTAGTGGTTCAACTATCCTTTTTCTAGTAATACATGAAATCCTCTTAGTGTTCTCTTACCTATTAGATGAGAATGTAACCTATCTAGAAATCATTTTGTATGCACTAAGAGAGTTCCGGTTATGCATTGCACTATATTTGAAATCCATTGGGAAGTTGTGTATCTCATTCTATGTTTTATATTAGATGTGTAGTTTTAAATGAGGCTTGGTTGACCTTGACTGATACTGGGTTCTCATGTAAGAATTCCATGAATAGACTATGGATGCATAATTGTTTCATTGATGTTACCACAAAATGGATTCTAGTCTGGGATCAGCCAGTGTTCTTATGTAAACATTTTGGCCTTGTACCAAACTCTCACTTGTAACAGAGAGTATGGACCACCTTGGTGAGTTCCTTGGACTCTGGGTTATTGAATATGAGGTTATATCGGAGTGTTAGTTAGGCTTATATATGGTACATGAAAAGAGGTAATTATTCCAGTGTGATGGATTTGTTTTTCATTTTTGGTTGCGGGTGTGTAGTGCTGTCACGACCCGTCCTCGGGGCCCGTGCCGTGACTACCCCAAGCCCGCCTTCCATAGGCCAGGGGCTGGCGACTAGCACCAAAGGCGTAAAATCCCGATAACTGGGAAGGCATTGCCTTTATAAAGAAAACAAGCACCACAGAGTACAAGCGGAAGTAAAACACTAAGTACAAAAAGAAGAGCTGAAAAGTAAAAAGGGGCCGGAAATACAAGCCCAACTGTAAAGTACAACTCGAAAGGGAAACAACGACTGAAAAGTAAAGCTACTACGCTGAGATGTCCACTGGAAATCCCACCTGAAGGGTGGGTACAGATAGCTCCTCTGATCCTCGGGTCCCGCCATCCGCTCCGAGTATGTCCCGCCCAGTGGTCCACCTCCGGGTACCGCCTCGTCGTGTAGTCCACCTCCAGGTACCGTCCAGACCTCGAACCTTCGGCTTCTGTCAGCACTGTCCGTCGTCTGCAACCAACACAACGAGGTGCGGGCATAGCCCGTGCAGGGGTGAGTATAACGATACTCAGTAGGGACCCCGAGACCCTCAAGGTCTCAATAAACACAAGAAGATCTCAACAGATAAACTCTACTTAGGTATATGCCCATACATATACCTAAGTTATCAAGTAACCCATCTCAATCATGAGGAAACACAAGGATTGTGAAAACGACGGATAACCACTACCCGGGTATATGCCCATACATATACCAAAGTTAGCAAGTGACCCATCTAAATCATGAGGTAAACACAAGGTCAAAAGTCTCAGCTCAAACCAGGATTTTCATTATCGAAACCGTAACTGCTGAAGAGCTCCGTCTCTGGAGTGTGCAGTGGTCCTGTCACGACTCCGAGGTACTGCTCACTAACCTAAGACTGCTGAAGTACTCCTCCTGTCGAGTACTGCGGGCCAGCCACCCAAACACAGTAGTGCTTCCCGCCGAGGTATGTCACCAAAACTCCGTAGTGCACACCCCCTAGTAGCCTGCTGAGGTACTCTCCGGACGAGCACCACGGGTCTGCACTGTCACACAGGTAGTGCTCCTTCCGCCATGGGTCTGCACCTCAGAAAGTAGTGCTCCGTCCACTGGGCTAGTCGACTCACTCCAAGTCGAGTCGGTCAAGCAGTCGTCAGGTCTCAGCCAGCTACACGGTCTCTGTACATCGCATGCTCGTCACTGGGAGGGTCCGCTCCACGAGCTACAGGTCGATACTCCAAGTATCTCAAAGTCCCACGAAGAAGTGTCTCAAAGGTCCGTCTCGTCACAGGGGTCTCAACGCAACAGACGGCGCGTCGATCGGACGCCCGGTATGTGAGTTATTAGCCTTTTCGTCCCAAGGGCCCGGTTGGTTTCGAGAGCGAAACCAATCCCGGCCGTATCTCAACTGTACCCCGAACTCCCATAGGGTATACTCATAGGGACCGTTACTAAACGTAACTACCAACGCCGCTGACGGCTCGTCAAGCGGACGTCCTGTCTGAAAGATATCAGCTTTTCCGTTCCAGGGGCCCGGTTGGATTTCGGGTACAATCCAACCCGGCCATACTCTGACTGTATCCAAAACTCGGGCGGAGTATGTCAAAAGTTTCGTCTCATCAAGAGGAAGTCAACGAAACAGACGGCGCGTCAATCGGACGCCCGGTCTGTGAGTTATTGGCATTTTCGTCTCCGGGGCCCGGTTGGTTTTTAAAGCAAAACCAACCCGACCGTACTCCACCTGTGTCCAAACCTCGGGTGGAGTATGCCAAAAGATCCGTCTCACTAAAAGGAACACAACGCGACTGACGGTGCGTCAATCGGACGTTCGTAGCTCAAGATATGAGCGTTTCCGCACCGAAGGCCCGGTTGATTTCGTGAACGAACCAAGCCGGCCGAACTCAAAGTAATCTGAAACCTTGAGTGCGATATACCGAAACGACTGTCTCGATCCAAGGATCGCGTTGCCGCAGACGGTACGTCGTTCGGAGGTCCGAGGCTCATGTTATGAGTCAAAAACCAAAACTGGTCCGAAACGGGGGGGTCCGGGTCCGGGCCGACCCGGCCCGACCCCCCCCCCCCCCCCCCCCCCCGGGGCGGCGGCCGGCGGCGGCGGCGGCGCGGCGGCGGCGGCGCGGCAGCGGCGGTGGTGGCGGCGGCGGTGGCGGGCCGCAGTGGCGGCGGCTGCGGCGGGCCGCGGTGGCGGCGGCGGCGGGGGGCCGCGGTGGCGGCGGCGACGGGCCGCGGCGGCGGCAGCGGGCCGCGGCGGCTGGTGCTGGCGCCGCACGGGGAGCCGCACGCGGGGGGCTTGATTGCCCCCGCTTTCTTCTGGCGGCGCGGCTTAGCCGCGCCGATTTTAAGTAAAACGCCCCCCTCACATGAGGGGGGCCTGCTTGTGCGGATCCGAGGGGGCAGCCGGCCCCCTCCCTTTAAAAAAAATTAAACCGCCCCCCTCTTTAAGAGGGGGGTTTTGCCAGTTGGCCGGGGAATTAATTCCCCGGTTTAACGGCATCCGGCCGGCCAGCCGGCCGGCCGGTTTTCTCCAACGGGACCGGAATTTCCGGTCCCATCTTCGGCTTCCGACGCCGGCGGCCCGGCCGCCGGTCTTCCTTTCCGCCGCGGCCCGGAACCGGCCGCGGTCTCCTCGTCCCGCCGTGGCCCGGAACCGGCCGCGGCGTTCGTCGTCTGGCGCGGTGCGACGGCACCGCGCCCCTTTGCCGTGCTTGATATTCATTCAACGCGGCGCGACGGCGTCTCGTTTCTGTTGTTTCTACCATGGTGCGTGCGACGACATCGCGAAGATATTTGCACGTTCATCCGCGTGGTGCGACGGCACCACGCCACTTGCTTCCTCCCGCAAGATAAATCAACATAAACGTTGGAGGGGGGTTCGGCCGTGTTCATGCGGTCCGGCCCCCCTCACGTTAAATAAAAACTCAACATGAACATTCAAAGCCTCATGTTAGACATGCCAGATCCATGTTCAAGAAATGGAATAATTTAAGAATGAAACAACAATCCCCTACCTCGGGTATAAGTTCGAGGATTTGACTATGTCCGCGGAAGTCGACGTCACGGAGATCGGGCGTCGCGGTAGTCGTTCGTCAATTCCGTTGATGAAGAGACGCGTCCGAAGAGGCACGTCGTTGGCGAATCCTTGTACGCCGACGAAGGTTGTCCGAGGAAGGTGCGGTGTTCTCTCTCGTTGACACCGAAGACGAAGAAGAGCGGTGCGGCGTTCTTCGTCGGAAACTTGAGCGGTCTACGTCAAGTCTTGAGGAAAGTCAAATAAAAAGGAAACAACGAACTCAAGAACCCTTACCTTGATAGTCGCACGTTGACGGAGTCGTGGAATATCGGTGTCGATTCCTTTGACGTCGGAGGAAGAGTCGTTGTCGAAGGCGTTCGTCGCGGAAAACCGCCGCGGAAGAGATGACGCGGAAGAAGTACGTCGCGTCGCGGATACGGCGTCGCGGATGGATCGTGTTCTTCGGCGGAGAAGTTCTTCATTGAAGAACGACGTTCTTCGCGTTCTTCGTTGAGTTTGAAGAAGAAGAGGAGGCTCTCCAAGAGCTCTCAAGGAGACAAACGATCAACCCAAAATAAAATAAGCTACACCTTATTTTATTTTCATTTTGCCAACCTTTCAAAAATTCAAAAGTTGAAATCAATTCATTAATTAAATCTAGAGTTGACAAAATTAAATGAAGAGATAGGTTGGCAAGAAATAAAGTCGGGAAGAGTTACGTAATTAAGAGGGGGTTTAGAGGGGTTTGGGAATTTGAAAAGGAAAAGGGGTTCATGTGGGCCCCACCACACTTAATCCTCCCAAGGGAGGTTAAGTGGGTGTGTGTCCCACTTCCAACCTCCTTTGGTAGGTTTTTAATAAGTTAAAATAAAATTTGTCTTAAACAAATTTTATTTAACTCAACTGAAAAACCCCAAAACTAAAATTCAACTCGCAACAAACGCAACTCTCGAAAAGGTCTCTTTAAGCGAATAACGGCGCTGCGAGTTCATCGGTGCCCTCGGATTTCAATTCCGAGCACCGGATCAAAAGTTAGGAATTCTCGCTCGTTCGTTCACTGAACGTACCCGAGCCAAACTTCGGAAAATAATTCCGGGCACTCCGGGCCTCGGAATCAGGTGCCGTCTGAAACCGCGCTCTTGTAAAATTCTAAAGAAAATTAAGAAAAAATTTCTCTTGAATTTTACGGGTCTTTACATTACTCCCACCTCAGGGCTTTACGTCCCCGTAAAGCTACATCAAAAACTAGGGAAACAAAAGAGGGCACTGAGCACGCATCTGAGCCTCCCGCTCCCATGTGCTCTCCTGAGATTCCCGTGCTGCCATCTGTTGCGCACAAGAGGAATCGATCGCCCATGTAGGACCCGCTCCTGTCGGTCCTCTATCTCCACCGGAAGCTCCGTAAAAGTCGCCCCATCGTCAACGTCAAGCTCCCCATGGTCAAAGATGTGCGTCGGGTCGTGCACGTATCTCCTCAGCTGTGACACGTGGAAGACGTCGTGCACCCGGTGCAACTGAGGTGGTAGAGCCAGGCGATAAGCCACCTCACCAACCCTGCTGAGGACCTGGAAGGGTCCGATGAAGCGCGGAGATAACTTGTCGCCTCGGCTAAAACTCCGAATACCACGTCGAGGTGAGACCCGCAAGAAGACGTGGTCACCATCCTCGAACTCTAGTGGCCTCCGCCTCCTGTCAGCGTATGACTTCTGCCGGCTCTGTGCTGTCCTCATCCGCTCCTGGATGACATGGACCTCCTCTGACGTGGCCCGGACCATCTCTGGTCCCACAAGAGCTGCGATATTTCTTCTTTGCCGATAAGAGAAACCTGGTCTCATCCCCTGGATGAACCACATTCTTTGCCTAAAACAGTCAATCCTAACATGGATGATACTAATCCATACCAAGGATGACGTCGTAAGGCCTCGACGCTACTACTAAGAGATCCAACTGTTACTCTCGCCTCAAGGGTTGAGTCACACTGTCGGCATCAGTGTGTGGTAACTGGTCTCCTCCAGTAGATGTCTCACAAGTGAGGGTCAAGTCAACAGTCAACTGGAACCTCTTAGTAACATCACAAAAGAGGACAGGAATGAAAACATCACAAAGGATGCGTCTTTTATTATTGCATCTCATAATACAAGACGCTACACAAAAGCAACATCAACACGGAACTAGAAGTACAAAAGACGTATCCACTAGTTCCTCCCCTGTCCACCTGCTTTACTGTTGCTCAAGCATTTTTCGCTGCCTCAACCTCGGTGGCTCCCCCCAAGCCTGCGGATCGAGGAGTCGGACAGTCACGTGCCAGGTGACCCTTTCCGCGGCATGAGTAACACAACCTGATCCTTGCACGGCTAGCTCTGTTCCCACTCCGGGTGCCCTGCACCACTGGTCCTAAAACCCGAGATCGCCCAACTGCTGGTCTGGTCCTCCTGGACCTCTGCATCATCTGTCTACTGCCCACAGATGACTCGGCTTCTGATCGAAAAACATGCAGCAAAGGCAGAATCTCCTGTACACGCTCGGGGTGTAGAGATACTGGCACAAACTCCACCCTGAAGAAGGTCTCGAAGTCTTCCCATGCGAAGTTCATCTCATCGCAAAACTGAAACAAGTGGCTCCACCACCTACCTGCTGCTGCGTGTAGTAGGCTCGCAGCGAGGATCACCATGAGGTCTGCTGGTGTCCTCACTAGCCTAAACACTCGTACCACTGCCTCCAGCCAGTCCTCTGCAGCCTGGGGATCCGTCTCCCCGCGAAACCTGGGTGGCCTCTGGCGCTGGAACTCGTGCAGCGCGCTCAAGCGTCGTGCATCACCTACTGCTGGGGCTGGTGGCATCGGTGGCCCAACGTATGGTAGTACCGCTGGTGCCTCCGCTGGTGCCTCAACTGCAAGAGGGCCCTGTACCGAAGCCTCGTCGCTCGACAGACTGTCAGCACGCTCATCCCTCCGGGCTCTAGCTGGTCGTCTGAGAAAAGACATCCTGAAAGAAACAACGTAACACGATCAAACGATTATACCTGGTGAGCTGACCTGGTTTGAGCTGTTTTAAGGGGAAAAACCTTTGAAAACACACACGCAATCAGTGTTTTCGTGCACAAAGTCGGAAATCAGTTGTCAGGGTCCTGGTGTATGGATACGTCGGCCGCCCGCACCACCACTGGACTCCCTGAACTGAAAACCACACTCGGTACCCTTAACACTATTGCTTCACAGAAAGAAAGATCAGAGTTATAAGTTCTGCGGTAGAACCGAACTCCTTTGATACCAATTTGTCACGACCCGTCCTCGGGGCCCGTGCCGTGACTACCCCAAGACCGCCTTCCATAGGCCAGGGGCTGGCGACTAGCACCAAAGGCGTAAAATCCCGATAACTGGGAAGGCATTGCCTTTATAAAGAAAACAAGCACAACAGAGTACAAGCGGAAGTAAAACACTAAGTACAAAAAGAAGAGCAGAAAAGTAAAAAGGGGCCGGAAATACAAGCCCAACTGTAAAGTACAACTTGAAAGGGAAACGGCGACTGAAAAGTAAAGCTGCTACGCTGAGATGTCCACTGGAAATCCCACCTGAAGGGTGGGTACAGATAGCTCCTCTGCTCCTCGGGTCCCGCCATCCGCTCCGAGTATGTCCCGCCCAGTGGTCCACCTCCGGGTACCGCCTCGTCGTATAGTCCACCTCCAGGTACCGTCCAGACCTCGAACCTTCGGCTTCTGTCAGCACTGTCCGTCGTCTGCAACCAACAAGGATAAACACAAGATCAAATGTCTCAGCTCAAACCAGGATTTTCATTATCGAAACCGTAACTGCTGAAGAGCTCTGTCTCTGGAGTGTGCAGTGGTCCTGTCACGACTCCGAGGTACTGCTCACTAACCTAAGACTGCTGAAGTACTCCTCTTGTCGAGTACTGCGGGCCAACCACCCAAAAACAGTTGTGCTTCCCGCCGAGGTATGTCACCCAAACTCCGTAGTGCACACCCCCTAGTAGCCTGCTGAGGTACTCTCCGGACGAGCACCGCGGGTCTGCACTGTCACACAGGTAGTGCTCCGTCCGCCATGGGTCTGCACCTCAGAAAGTAGTGCTCCGTCCACTGGGCTAGTCGACTCACTCCAAGTCGAGTCGGTCAAGCAGTCGTCAGGTCTCAGCCAGCTACACGGTCTCCGTACATCGCATCCTCATCACTGGGAGGGTCCGCTCCACGAGCTACAGGTCGATACTCCAAGTATCTCAAAGTCCCACAAAGAAGTGTCTCAAAGGTCCGTCTCGTCACAGGGGTCTCAACGCAACAGACGGCGCGTCGATCGGACGCCCGGTCTGTGAGTTATTAGCCTTTTCGTCCCAAGGGCCCGGTTGGTTTCGAGAGCGAAACCAATCCCGGCCGTATCTCAACTGTACCCCGAACTCCCATAGGGTATACTCATAGGGACCGTTACTAAACGTAACTACCAACGCCGCTGACGGCTCGTCAAGCGGACGTCCTGTCTGAAAGATATCAGCTTTTCCGTTCCAGGGGCCCGGTTGGATTTCGGGTACAATCCAACCCGGCCATACTCTGACTGTATCCAAAACTCGGGCGGAGTATGTCAAAAGTTTCGTCTCATCAAGAGGAAGTCAACGAAACAGACGGCGCGTCAATCGGACGCCCGGTCTGTGAGTTATTGGCATTTTCGTCTCCGGGGCCCGGTTGGTTTTTAAAGCAAAACCAACCCGACCGTACTCCACCTGCGTCCAAACCTCGGGCGGAGTATGCCAAAAGATCCGTCTCACTAAAAGGAACACAACGCGACTGACGGTGCGTCAATCGGACGTTCGTAGCTCAAGATATGAGCGTTTCCGCACCGAAGGCCCGGTTGATTTCGTGAACGAACCAAGCCGGCCGAACTCAAAGTAATCCGAAACCTTGAGTGCGATATACCGAAACGACCGTCTCGATCCAAGGATCGCGTTGCCGCAGAAGGTACGTCGTTCGGAGGTCCGAGGCTCAAGTTATGAGCCAAAAACCAAAACTGGTCCGAAACGGGGGGGTCCGGGTCCGGGCCGACCCGGCCCGACCCCCCCCCCCCCCCCCGGGGCGACGCGGCGGCGGCGGCGGGCCGCGGTGGCGGCGGCGGCGACGGGCCGCGGTGGCGGCAGCGGGCCGCGGCGGCTGGTGCTGGCGCCGCACGGGGAGCCGCACGCGGGGGGCTTGATTGCCCCCGCTTTCTTCTGGCGGCGCGGCTTAGCCGCGCCGATTTTAAGTAAACCGCCCCCCTCACATGAGGGGGGCCTGCTTGTGCGGATCCGAGGGGGCAGCCGGCCCCCCTCCCTTTAAAAAAAATTAAACCACCCCCCTCTTTAAGAGGGGGGTTTTGCCAGTTGGCCGGGGAATTAATTCCCCGGTTTAACGGCATCCGGCCGGCCAGCCGGCTGGCCGGTTTTCTCCAACGGGACCGGAATTTCCGGTCCCCTCTTCGGCTTCCGACGCCGGCGGCCCGGCCGCCGGTCTTCCTTTCCGCCGCGGCCCGGAACCGGCCGCGGTCTCCTCGTCCCGCCGCGGCCCGGAACCGGCCGCGGCGTTCGTCGTCCGGCGCGGTGCGACGGCACCGCGCCCCTTTGCCGTGCTTGATATTCATTCAACGCGGCGCGACGGCGTCGCGTTTCTGTTGTTTCTACCATGGTGCGTGCGACGACATCGCGAAGATATTTGCACGTTCATCCGCGTGGTGCGACGACAACACGCCACTTGCTTCCTCCCGCAAGATAAATCAACATAAACGTTGGAGGGGGGTTCGGCCGTGTTCATGCGGTCCGGCCCCCCTCACGTTAAATAAAAACTCAACATGAACATTCAAAGCCTCATGTTAGACATGCCAGATCCATGTTCAAGAAATGGAATAATTTAAGAATGAAACAATAATCCCCTACCTCGGGTATAAGTTCGAGGATTTGACTATGTCCGCGGAAGTCGACGTCGCGGAGATCGGGCGTCGCGGTAGTCGTTCGTCAATTCCGTTGACGAAGAGACGCGTCCGAAGAGGCACGTCGTTGGCGAATCCTTGTACGCCGACGAAGGTTGTCCGAGGAAGGTGCGGTGTTCTCTCTCGTTGACACCGAAGACGAAGAAGAGCGGTGTGGCGTTCTTCGTCGGAAACTTGAGCGTTCTACGTCAAGTCTTGAGGAAAGTCAAATAAAAAGGAAACAACGAACTCAAGAACCTTTACCTTGATAGTCGCACGTTGACGGAGTCGTGGAATATCGGTGTCGATTCCTTTGACGTCGGAGGAAGAGTCGTTGTCGAAGGCGTTCGTCGCGGAAAACCGTCGCGGAAGAGATGACGCGGAAGAAGTACGTCGCGTCGCGGATACGGCGTCGCGGATGGATCGTGTTCTTCGGCGGAGAAGTTCTTCGTTGAAGAATGACGTTCTTCGCGTTCTTCGTTGAGTTTGAAGAAGAAGAGGAGGCTCTCCAAAAGCTCTCAAGGAGACAAACGATCAACCCAAAATAAAATAAGCTACACCTTATTTTATTTTCATTTTGCCAACCTTTCAAAAATTCAAAAGTTGAAATCAATTCATTAATTAAATCTAGAGTTGACAAAATTAAATGAAGAGATAGGTTGGCAAGAAATAAAGTCGGGAAGAGTTACGTAATTAAGAGGGGGTTTAGAGGGGTTTGGGAATTTGAAAAGGAAAAGGGGTTCGTGTGGGCCCCACCACACTTAATCCTCCCAAGGGAGGTTAAGTGGGTGTGGGTCCCACTTCCAACCTCCTTTGGTAGGTTTTTAATAAGTTAAAATAAAATTTGTCTTAAACAAATTTTATTTAACTCAACTGAAAAACCCCAAAACTAAAATTCAACTCGCAACAAACGCAACTCCCGAAAAGGTCTCTTTAAGCGAATAACGGCGCTGCGAGTTCATCGGTGCCCTCGGATTTCAATTCCGAGCACCAGATCAAAAGTTAGGAATTCCCGCTCGTTCGTTCACTGAACGTACCCGAGCCAAACTTCGGAAAATAATTCCGGGCACTCCGGGCCTCGGAATCAGGTGCCGTCTGAAACCGCGCTCTTGTAAAATTCTAAAGAAAATTAAGAAAAAATTTCCCTTGAATTGTACGGGTCTTTACAAGTGCCTTAAGATAATATATTGTGTTGCTATTACAATACGATGGCCACTTAAGCTGGGAGTTTCTAAGATAAGTCATAAGTTATGGTTTGACTCATTGACATTTTTATTCCTCATGTATTGTTTGAGTGAGATAGTTTAATCCTCCACCATTTTAAGTGGCATGTGGTGTGAATTTCTGCAATTTATTTTAATAGAAGAGTATATGAACGATTTTGAAAAGGATAATTAGGGGTCAATTGTTCCTTACAATGATGCTGATGTTATGACATAAGATGTATTATGGCTTGCCCAGTTAAAGGAAAATCACATTAGTAGTGTCTCTAGAATTATCTGGGGAATTATTTTTGGAATTTTCCAATGGTGAAGGGGTCATGGTAATGATGTCATGTGAGTTGTTCTTGATAGGATCACGAGGGCTATCCTCTTTTTACCAATCAAGGAAACATCTCTGTTAATGAGATTGAGAGTTTGTACATATATAAGACTATATGGACATATGGGATCCATCATTCAATAATTATAGATAGGGACACCCATTTTACTTCTCATTTTTGGAAAGGGCTATACAGGTAACTGAGTACATAGGTGCTTTTGAGCATAGTTTACCACCACCAGATGGATAGCCTGTCAGAGCACATGATTCAGGTGCTGGGGAAATATTTTGGGCATGCATCCTGGATTTTCAAGGGTTCTTGGGAGAGATATATACCATTTTTTGAGCTAACCTATAATGATTAATTTTATGCTACATTGTGGAAGGAGCCATATGAGGCTTTGTTTGATAATCCTTGCCAATCACCCCAGTGTTGGCTAGAGGAAAGAGAGGTATATATCTGGGGACCTAATCTTTTTCAAGGTACCACCAAACTGGTTAAAGTGATTCTTAAGTGTATGGATACTACTTAGTCTCTCCCGAAATCAAATACTGACTATCGTAGATGACCTCTGGAGATCGAGGATTGGCCTATGTGTTACCCCATTGTTGAGACATAAGAGAATCTGGAGACAAAGCAAGCTTTCATCAAGATATGTCAAGCCTTTTGAGATTGTGGATAGTGTCTGGCCAGTTGCCTATGGGTTTTAGTTACCTCATAGGTACAAGGTTTTTTACAATTTCTCCCACATTTCTCAATTGAGACATTAATTGTTAGACTCGCATATAGTTTTCAGCCAAAGAAGTTGTGTTACGGGTGGATTCATCCATTAAAGATTATCATATCTGATTTTTTGATCATAGAAAAAATTTTCCCTGTCACTGGTCTATTATTACTGAACTGGTACCTTGAAAGTACGCATGAGTATAGGATGATACCTGGGAAATGGGGGTCGATGTACGATTTCATTGGTTCGGGTAGTTCTCAGATAATTCTTTACCACCGTTTGATGGGAAATTTGGGGACAAAATTCTTTAAGGGGGGATGTTTGTAAGAACATATTTATTCAATTAAGATATGGGTCTTCCTTTTTAGGTGGGGCTTAGTTAAGTGGTGGAAAAATATTCTTACACACCATGTATTTTCAAGAACACCATGTAAATATGGCTACTAGAAATGTACGACCCAGTAAACGCCATGTGATTTCCATACCAGGGCCTATGCAAAAATATACAGACATGACATTTTGTTCCTAATAAAATCATTGTAATTTTATTTTTTTGGGCTAAAAAAGGGAAGTGGCCTTGTCTTTTATCAGACAGAGAGAAGGCTTATCCGGTTATGTAAATATTAGTCCTAGATGGAAATTTTCATCCCAAATCTCTGTCTGAACTCTGATTCGATTGCTGTCAGAAGCTTTTGGACCCAATCGATAAGCCCTCGATTCCTTCTGAGCCATTCATCATGATTTTTTTCTATCGAATAATATAGAAGACATGGAATGTTTTACCAAAATGTTTTAGATCTACTTCATTCAAGATATAATTAGAGTTTTATGCTCGATGAGGAGAGTCACACAAGTATAAGATAAATGGTCATGTGCCTTTTGTGAATTTTATTGTTATTTATATATGATGGAGTCCCACATGCCCATTTTTTGGGTGTCATTTGACTAATAAATTAGACTTATTGTTCCCTATTGGTGTTTAGGTAATCGAATATGTGCTTTAAATTATGATTTTGGTTGTTTTCCTTGATTAAGGGCCACCCTAAGGGTGTTTTTCCCTTAGAATGGTTGTTTTTGGATGTTTAGTCGGGGTAGCCTATGAGGCATGCCTTATATCCCTTATTGGGTTTTGAAGTATGAATTAAATTTATAATGGAATTGAAATTTTGATAAATTGTGATTGAATTGATAATGGTTGGGTAATTAGTGATTTCCCCTTTGCCCCATTTTATTCCTATGGCTTTTTTATCATGTTTGGAATATTTTTCTCTAACTATGAACCTACCCACATGAGTTTGGATATGATTATGCTTTATAATGGTTAAGATTATATAATACTATTGATATGTAATGCGTGTCCAATTGAGTGATATACAATTAAATCCATGTGATAGTTTAATTCCTATGTGTTTCTTTGTACATGAATTGTTCCAACCTGAGTTGTTGATGTTAAAACTTGTGATTGGTTAATTCACATGCGTTGGTTGTTACCAGATATGTTTCAATATGCATTAATATGTTAAATCCATGTAATAGTTTATTTTATTATTTTTTGCTTGTATAAAATGAATAAGAAGGGTTAATTAGCAAATCAGTGAGCCATAGTCTCAGTTAAATGATATGGTCGGGCTCATGTGATAGATTTCACCTAATGTATACCTTTAATGAATGATGGTCTCAATTAAAAGACCATGGATGAGATCAAGACGTAATTATGGAATGGCCGAGAGCAAGCCATGTTAGGGAGGTCGGGCTCATTAAGGTTTATTTAATATGTCAAGTGAACCAAGGATCCTTTGAGGGATACCCAAGATGCGTACTGTTGGAAAATGATTATTTAATATGTTATGACTACAGGTGAGGATTGGATATGACTACTGGGGATGATTGATTATGCATGTAGGTGAGGATCAGTTATACATGCAAGTAAGGATTGGTTATGACTATGGTTGAGGATTTGTTATGTGTGTGGGTGAGGTGTTGAATTGTATATTGAATGGAATAAATTACGACACGTCTACCAAAACAAATCACAAACATGGATTTAGTATTTACTTTACTTGTTTAGATAGTCTTCTGAGGTATCTGTTGTGCATACTTTATATGGGGGATTGATGGTCTTAGGCTATATATCGATAGTTATATAATTCAATTTAATTGTGTGGTGGAACTAAAAATAATGAATGAAAATCTAAACCAGTTCATGTAATATTTTTCACTTTTGAGTACTCCATAGTTACTGCTTTCAATATTGTACACTTCTGTGGCATGTACTAACTATTGGTTTGGCACAAATAATGGGTGGTCTCCAATTGGGATTTATTTCTCATCCCCTATTTGGGTCATGAATTTGGGCCCAAATATATTATATTATTGTAGGAGTCAATAAGGGGAACCACCCTTCTACAGGTAATTGATTACTATTACTATAGGGAGAGAATGAGACAAATCAGAGGCTAGAGATGCTTCTATGTTTTCCTTTTTATTTCTATACATTGGTATTGTATCACGTATCTGACTATAGTGTATCCTATTTTGGCTGATTTCCTAGGACATGTGATATACTGCATAATATTTTGTATTGAATGATGCTTTGTTATTTATCTTAACAGTCTTCCATAGTTTATTGAAGATGTATGTTGTTTACTACATCCTCTATTGTATTATTATTTATTCATTTGTGTTACACTCTACTAATGAAAACATAGTTTCCCCAAAATCAAAATATCAGCAGTAGCTACTAGTCAGTAGCCTCTATAATTTTCAGAAAATGCACTTAAGGCCATGTGGTCAACTGGGTATGGGGTACCAGTTGAGTGGAATCTGTATTCAGGACATTAAAATAAGAAACACATATTTCATACATCATTATCATGATGGATAATCTAGATGGCATGAAATTGTACCTACCCACTCAGTGATCTTGATGTTTCAATAAAGATGTGTAGATTTCATTCTTTTGATCCAAAATTTTTTGTTTTTAATTTAAGAACATTTTCAAATAGTGAAAATATTCGGTAGAGTATAAGATACAAAACAATGAGCTTCAATGAGTACTGAAATATTATCATTTAAATATGACAATTATGAACTAGGCATTAAATAATAAGAAATGTATACAATTCACCAAATTATGACATAAATATCTAAAGAGTTTTTAAATCAATTGTGATTAATTAAAAATTTCATATGAAATAAGAAGCATATTTTTAGAAAAGATATTTCATTATTGAAAATGGTGCATTCTCAAAAATGGTTTTTGATATTTTAGGAGAAAATATTATAATTAATGTATAAAATAATTAAAAATTATATTTTATGAAAATGAAATCATATTTTCAATTAGTAATTCAATATTTACATATAGTGAATTTTTAGGGTCTTTTTGAAATTATTAATTTTTCTATGAATAGTGATTAATACTAATATTTATTGAAAACTGTATTTTTGTATGATGAATTTATTGAGATACATTATATTTTATAAAAAATTAAAATAAATAAAATTTAAATAATATTATGAATAATTTGATTTTGTTTATTTGAATATATTTTTTTATTTAATTGGGTTGAACGAAAAATTATACAAAAGGATTTTTTTCATGAAAAATATATTTGATCATATTTTATTTGATTTATATAAAATTAAATGTTACCACTTCTATTTTTTGAATCATGAAAAATAAATTAGAAATTTAGAATAATTTGGTTAGAATTTGGTAAATGGGACCCTTTTCTGTGGTTATTATCAATAATAACCTTGGTAATTTTATATCATGGTAAAGACTAAATCATGTCATTAAAGAGAGTAATAATATGGTAAGGAATAATATAACGACCCTAAAACATAACATAATTTTACTTTATGGTTATATAATTGAAATAATCATCAAAAAGTAAAATATTGACATATGTTTGCATTTTTCATGGATTTTGGCATATATATTATGTCATACATATAATTTTCAGAAATTGCATTCCTCGTATTTTTTAACATTTACATTAATTTTTGAAATATGTATAATCATAGGACATGTAAAAAAAATATTCATATTAATGATAAATGTAAATATTTATTCATAATATTTTATTTTAAATTTTTATTTATGTTATGATTAATGTTAACACATAGAAACACTGAAACAATGCTAGTGCAAGAAGTAAAATATAAATAAATTGATTTTTACAAATGGAAATAAACTATTCAGTTGTAGTTATACATGAATTTATTGGATTATTATAAAATATTTCTGATTTCATAATTTTTTTTATTAAAATTCCTTTACATTGAAGTTTTTTTCTAACATTTATTAAATAAACATATCCAAAATTGACAATAAAGATATTATATATAGAATAATAATTTAATAAATAATTTAAATATTTTTTAATCATTTAATAATTCAAGGTAATATGATATTGTTGATTATATCATAAATAGTTCATTTATGGGCCTTTTGTCCATTAATATTATATATGTGGACAACTAAATTAAAAAAAATATTTCATAATAATCATCAAAAGGGCTAATGATGATTTGAAAGAAAATTATATGAATTTAATCATCATCTAAACATTATAATATCATATATGATGAACTTACTTCAAATATCATCATCATATATTCTAAATAAGTTAATTTGAATCCTTTTTTATTGAATGTAAATTTATATTAATTTCATACTGTATGAAATTTTACGAGATCGCCTACCATATCTTATAAAAGGGTACCTCCGATATTACCTTATAAAAAAATCAAATGGCATTTTCTCAATCAAATACCTTCAAAAATACAATTTTAAAATCCATTTATGTATTCATGTTGTCTTATTTCGGAAGGAATACCATCATTATAGGTATTACAAAGTAATTTATAGGGGGTTGTGTGATGAAATGGTATAGTTAATAACCTATAATTTTTTTATTTATTCTTTTAAACTGGAAATATAATCTCCAACCACGATAAAATAATATTAAAAATATATTACACATACAGATTGTAACACCCAAGTACATTACAATAATTTTTTTGAATAAATTATATATGTTTCTTTTCATGATTTATAAATAACACAAATTTAATATTTTGTTACATACAACATAAATTTTATCTTTTTCAACATATAACAACATGGTTAGCCTTTGTTCCATAAAATAAGGATATTTTTGGAACTTTTGTGAAACACAATACGGCGATTTTTACCAAATAAGAATATATCATTAAAAATATATTTATTAAATATAATAATATATAACATAGTCATTAAATTGGAATTTATCAATAAGATTAAAAAATTAAGAAAATATTTAGTATAATTAATTGATTACTAATGAATTATAAATGAATATAGAAACCAAATGATTATATAGGGAATGATTTAAAAAACAATTATTCTACAAATGGATTTTATAAAATTAAATTAAATTAATTAATATTATGGAATTATATTAATTAAATATATAAATTAGTAATTCAATAAATTATTTTTTAATTCATTAAAATGATTTTATAGTCATAGGATAAGAATATATCCATTTTTATAATTAAAAATATTAACTTTCAAATGAAAATTACTTTATAGTGGAAAAACTTATTAAAATAGAATATTAACACCATTATAAATTTTATATGTCAAAATATACTTCATTTTTGAATTCATATCATAGAAATTAGCTTATGGTGAATTTATAGTATTTTTCACGGAAGATTTGTTAGTTGATTAATAGTAAAAAATAGTTAATTTTAAAAGATTTATATTTTTTCACATAGTATTATTATATTTTTAATTTATAATATAAATTCGTTTTCAAATTACATTAGATAAATTATACATAAAATAAACCAATTTTGGTCAATTGGATAAATTTTAAATTGTTTTTTTATATAAAAACATATCATAATTTTGAAAACTTTTACTTAAAACACCACTTTATCATCTTGTCTCAGGAATTAAATTTAAATTAATTTATAATAAATTTATTATTTTAATTTGGAAAAATGAATTTTATAATTATAATTGTTAAAATTTGTTATTTATTATTTTTTTTATCTTAGTTTATTTAGAAAATATTATTGAATGCAATTAAAATTAATTCCATCGATTGATCTAAAATAATACTTTACAATCGGCTAACCCATAATCTTAAGGGGAAAATGGACATAAAACATTTTCAAGACCTATTTTATATACATATATAGAACATATCCTACATTAAAACTAATTGGGGTCTTTTTTTCAGGAACAAGATGTTTTGTAGGCCTCATAATAGTATTTACAATTTTATTTTTATAATAACCCCACTCCACCACTACTTTAAAAATGCACACAAACCTCCCAATAATTAAAACCAATTAAAAATTGAAATTCATAAACCGGAACTTATAAGCTCTAAACATTACTCTCTTTAAACTAGATTCATCGAATTAGTCATAAATATATCCAATTATGTCTTTTGTGTAAACTAAAATGGGATATAGAATCCACATTCGAGTGCATGGTGAACTTCTGCTCATGAACTTATGTTATTCGTTCTTTCATTAACACATTTCAAGGTTTAAAATAATGTGATAAATATAATTAATATATTTTATTTTTTTTATTTTTTTTATTTTTTTTCTTCTATAATTTTTATAAAACACATACCTTTATACATTAGATTTTGTGGGAATATGATAACATCATTTGGGGATGTCTCATCAAAGTGATGAGATTCATTTTCACATTACATGTAATGTATTAAGAATTATTTTAATATATATTAGTGATAAATAAAACATAATTTTGATATTTTAATTATTATATATATTTACATATATCACATACCTTTAAAATACGACAATGAAATGGAATTATCATTCATTTGTATGTATGACCTACCGTCTCAATGAATAGTTCATTTCATTTCACATATAAAAAATATATGTATCATTTAAAATACATATATAATGAATATATGTTAAATTTATACCATATTTTACATGATATATATGAATAAATAAATATTTAATTAATAGGAAAAAACTACAAGTCAAAACATACTTGAACAACAAGGTAATTAACACAAGAAATATTGAAAATGATAAAATATTATAAATGAATTGATCATAATATGTAATAAAATGATTATATATGATATTATAGATTTTAATAGGGTTATATGTTATTTTAATAACTTTATTTAGAACATTAAATATTTGGTTAAAGAGAATTTAATGAAAAAAAAGCATATAGTAAAGGATTTTCTGTAACATCCCAAGTAAGTAATGAATAATATATATTTTTATCTATGCCTATTAATGATTAAGATAGTGTTTTAGAGGCTTAAAATAAAAATAAATCCAATCTTAAGCATGGAATACACTAATATTCTTAAAAGATTGTTTTACTGCCTTATGATGGAAAACCCTTTTTTAATCTATCTTTTGACAATTTTATAAGCTATGTTTGTCACAATAAACTTATTCTTTATGAATGGGATATCAAAATTTACTTTGTGTGAATTTTTGGTATTTTTCTGACAATGTTCATTTTTTAATGAATAGTGAAAAATACTACATTTTACATCAACAATGCTTTTTAATCTAATTTATTTATATTATTAGATTATCTTTTGAAATAGTTTTAAAGTTAAATTAGAATATATTTTTACCATTTTATTCAATGGTGGTCAGTGGAATCAATTTCACTTTGAAATTGGACTTAAACTGGTGTCAATGTTTTGATACTTACTGTTTCATAAAAACACGCTATTTGCTCTGACAGTTGGAATTAATTATTAAATTAATTAATGTGACTTATATGTTTTGAATTTTGTAAAATAGACTTCATTTTTGAATTCAGAATATCAAATATATCTTAGGGTGAATTTTTGGTAATTTTCTGAAAAACTTCAATTTTTGATGAATAGTGAAACCACTAAGTGGTACTTATAAAAACTGATTTTCCGTTTAAATGAAATTTTCCCATCATTGAGTTTTGAATTTCAAAAATATGACATACATGGTTGTCATTAAGAAGTAAAATGTTGTTCAATGAGATTAAAATAATTTTTTTGGTGAATAGTGACTTATTAAGTTTTTAATCGCGATTAGTGGTAATTAGTGTAGTTTAAGGTAAAAATAATGCTTTAATAAACTAAGATGAGCATGAAACATGTCCTAACCTCATTGGTTGTGTCATGTCCGACCAATAAAATCCATGGGTAAACTTGGGGACCCCATGGATCCACTTTGGTTGGGAAATGACATAAATAACATTTTATTTAATGTAAAATTAAAAATGACACATACATAATATGTTTTACGAAAACAATTTTTACATGGGGTTATAAAGATCATATTTTTTATTATAAATAGTCATTGGAAAGATAAAAATATTTCCTACATCATTGTATTTGTTTTATAATTTTTATACATTAAATAAATTAAATTATATATGACATAATAATGATGCAGCGATGACATCATTATTTTATGATTTAAATAAAATGGAAAGATAATGAAACATATAAAACCTAAACATGTCCAAAACTTATGGAATGGGTGGATTTAGAACCCTCATCACCTTATCCACTAATTATATCATTGTGGGACCTTTTAAAACCGAAAAAATTTTCAAATTAAGTAATATTTCCTTACTTTCCAAAAGTGCCCCTCCTTTCCTCTTATAAAAGGCCCCCACATCTACCTCATTTCACACACCCCTCAAGCCTTTGGCTTGGCCATCCCCTGACAATTTACTCTCTCCACATCCCTATCCTCATCATAGAGGATTCCCTTTGGGCAGAATCTTTACAAAGGAAGCCTTTAGGCTCAAATCAAAAGGAGTTACACTTTTAAAGTTAATTCATTCTCTCATGTTCATTTGTTTTATTTTACTTCTCCAACCCCCTAAAGTCTTTTTATTTACTTCTTTTGTAACAAAACCAGTATCTTAAATATACTAGGATGTTTTTATAAGATTTATTTGAGCTACACTCTCACACAACTACATAAAATGGTTAAAGAACATACGGTTTCCATGGATGGCGAAATTCTGCCTCCCGAAACGATGATTGTTCAATAATCATTTAACACCTTCAAAGGTGGCCATTATGATGTCAATATTTTTATATATGATATATAATATGTTTATTTTTTCCTTATGCTTCTGTTGTTTTCATTTTGGGCATACCTTTATGGTTTCCATTATGGGTAAACACGATATCTTCATTTTAGGAAGTGCGGACTACCGCCCCCTGAAAGTGATTTGATTCATTAATACCATATGTGGGATGTGTAAAGGATAAAGTTAATGATATTATATATTTTATTATACTGTAATTATAATATACTATTATATCATTATGATTCAATTCCAGAAAATACGAAATAGAAATGGAAGTAGCGTTCATGCGTACATACGGCTTACCGTCTCCACGAACGGTGCATTTCATTTCTTACCTCTAAATGTGATGTAATATTATAAATACATGTATATTATGAATATATATGATATATATGTTATCCAAATCATTAATATCATTCTGGATATAATGAAACTTTGACCAAATTAACAACATGTAAGTGTAAGAAGAATATTTTTGACTTAAAAACTAAATACCGACAAAATGAACATTATTAACTTAAATGATTACATGAAGTTCATAACATGGTATAAAAGGAATAATTAACATGAAAAAGGTTCATAAGAAAGTAGAGATTAACTCAAGTTTATTATTCAGGAGATTAAAGAACGGTCGGGTCACGTCAGATACGAGGTATGGGACTTCATCTCAATCTCCTTTCATTGAGGCTTATTTTATTTTATACACAACTTTCTTTTATACGGTGCATAAACCCCTTTGAGTTTTACGTTTATCCAAAAGGAATCTTTTTTATACGAAGCAATTTACTAAATGAAAAAAGGGAATGTTTTTGTCGTACGTATGCGGCGACAACGACTTCTCCGCCGGCGTGACCGTTATTTGAGTTTCGGCTTCCTCTAAAAGACATATCTTCTTTTTTAAAAGAAAAATAAATACCATGTTTTACATTTCTTTTTTTTTTGGTATTGAAAATGTTTTTCACAATGTTTTTTTGTGTTGTATTGATATATTGTGTTTAAAATGTGGAAATGTTGTGTTTCCTTTATGCACGTTTTATGTGATACGATTATGTTATGGTTCTTGGGCATTATTATGAAGACGGGTGGTTCCGTGATAAACTAAGGGCGGGTGAGCCCGATATAGCTCTCCAATGCATTGGGTAATGCGAAGGAGTGAAACGTTATGGTTTCTTCGAAGAGATTAAGGGAATATACTTTGATGGGTATTCCAAACGTAACCAAGAGGGTTACTCCCTACATAAGAATGTTATTAATGCCTCAAGTTACCTTTATGTCTTATTATTTCTATTATTTGTTCATGATTTTATGACGTATGTTAAAGTGACTATGTTTTATGGGTAAATTATGATCTCATCCTTAGGTATATATGTACCCATGTTTCGTTTCCATATTTTTATATCCCTTAATGAGCTTTTTATGCTCATCCCATGTTTTTTTGAAATTTTTTTCATATGTCAAGGGAAAGGTACATGATATGATGATAGTGTCAAGGAAGTGACAAGAAAGAATCCATGTTTTTTTAAATATGTTTCCATTGATGGGAATGAAGAATACTATCTTTATGTAACCACTTTGTTTATATGTGAAATGTAATGAATGTTTATAATCTATTTCTCTAAAACTCTAATCCCGAAAAGATTCTCAAGGTGTAATCTTGTAATAACTCAGGATTATGTAAGTTTTAAGGCCGGGGCCTTATAGTTGGTATCAGAGGTCGGTTTAGATAACTTTAGGAGTTAGAATTATATTAAATGATTAACCAAATATATATTTTTTGAAATGATATAGCATTTGAAGATTGCCATGTTGCTTCATCTAAGACATGTTTGTTCATAATGGGTTTCCGCAGAGGAAACAGGGAAGCAGTGCTAGGAATGCATACAGAAGGAAATAACCTTCCGAATCAGCATCCTGAGATGGTCGGAATAGGAACTGAACAGTTTGTTGCAGTAATGGCGCAGTTGACTCAGGCTATAAATGGTGGTAGTATCCATGAACGAGATCAGCCGGATCAACCGCAGATGAACATGTCAGTGGTGGAACATTTCATGAGGCATCATCCCCCATCATTCAGAGGATCATCTAACTCTGTGTTAGCTGAAGGGTGGATTTAAGCACTGGAGAAGATTTTTGATGTCATGGGGTGTTCAGACAATCGAAAGGTTAGTCTTTCTATTTACCATTTCGAGGGTGAGACAGATCAGTGGTGGTCGATGGTTAAAAATATCAGGGACGCTGATGAGATTGATGCTCTCAACTGGGATACATTCAAAGGTATGATTCTTGAGAAGTATTTTCCTAAGGCTGTTTGACTTAGGATGGAAAAGTAATTCTTGGAATTGAGTCAAGTGGAAGACTCAGTGGCTGCCTATGAAGAATGGTTCACTCGATTAGCAAGGTATTCTCCAAATTTTATCCGAGACCTTGATAGCAAAATCAATCGTTTTTTACTCAGGAATAAAGCCAAAATATCGAAGGGCATTAGCTTCTCGTGAGTTTAAAAGTTATGAAAAGGTTTTTCGATGTGATGAGAAGGTGGAAATGGAGTCTTTCGATGACCAAGTGTTCTATAACAACCAGCAGAAGATGTGACCGAGGTGGCCAGAGAAATGTAATAATTCTTCAAAAAAGTCTGATGGTAAGAGAACTAAGTTTCCAGTGTGTGATAAATGTGGAAAAAGGCATGCTAGGGAATGTCTTCTGAATTCTGGAAAGTGCTACCGATGTGGTAAGATGGGACATAAGGCTCGTGATTGCACTGAAAAGGATCAAGATGAAGGTAAGAACAAATTTGATTTACAGTTAGTGAAATGTTATAAGTTCAATTAGATGGGTCACTATGCAAACGAGTGTCCGACAAAGATCTTGAGTGATGGGAAGCAGTTAGACTACAAGCAGAAAGGGGTGGTGAAATCCTTTGCAACTACTTCAGCAGATGTCGGGCCATCAAATGAAGTTGTATCAGGTACTTTGTTTGTTTTTTCAGATTATTCCAGTGTGTTGTTTGATTCGGGGTCTACACATTCTTTCATCTCTGAAACCTTTTCTAGTAAAATCGGAATACCATCTCAAGAAATGACTACTGAACTTTTGGTAAAAACACCTGGGGGAAATGTTGAGGCAAAAATAATTTATAAGAATCTTCCTATCCTTATCTGTGGAAAGAACCTACTTGAAAACCTTATTGTTATACCTCTAGTAGAGTTTGATGTTATCCTGGGTATGGATTGGCTCTCTATTTACCATGCTAAGATTGACGGTAGAGCTAAAGAAGTTTCTTTTCAGAAAGACATTCAGTTTGTTTACAAGAATGAACCCTTACTTTTGATAACATATCAAGAGGCCGAGAAACTTGTAAAATATGGAAATGAATGTTACCTTGCACACATCATTGAAAATAAAGGAACTGTTCAGATTAATGATGTGCCAGTGGTAAATGAGAATCCTGATGTTTTTCCTGATGATTTGCCTGGAATAATACCAGATCAGGAAGTTGAGTTTATTGTTGACTTAGTTCCTGATGCTTAGCCAATTTCAAAACCCCCTTACCGAATGGCTCAAATTGAACTTTTAGATTTGAAGGAGCAATTACAAGATTTATTAGAGAAAGGTTTCATTAGACCTATCACATCACCATGGGGTGCTCCTATTTTATTTGTTAAAAATAAAGATGGTTCTATGAGACTTTGAATTGATTATAGAGCCTTGAATAACATCACTATTAATAACAAATATCCTTTGCCTCATATCGATGATTTGTTTGATCAGCTCCAGGGAGATCAGTTTTTTTCAAAGATTGACCTAAGATCGAGGTACCATCAGCTGAAGGTAAAGGAGGCAGATATTCCGAAGACCACGTTCTGTACGAGATATGGCCATTATAAATTTGTAGTAATGCCTTTTGGGATAACCAATGCACCTGCTGTATTCATGGACTTAATGAATAGAATTTTCAATGAGTTCTTGGATAAGTTTGTGGTGGTTTTCATTGTTGATATTTTGGTGTTTTCTAAAATTAAAGAGGAGCATGAAAGACATTTAAGGGTTATCTTGCAAACCTTAAAAGAAAATGAACTGTATGTGAAATTCAGCAAGTGTGAGTTTTGGTTGCAACAAATTTCTTTCCTTGGTCAAATTTTTTCTAAAGATGGAATAACTGTTGATCCTGCAAAAACAAAAGTTGTGGAAGAATGGCCAAGACCCACAAATGTAACCGAGATTCGTAGTTTCGTTGGTTTGGCAGGCTATTATCGAAGGATTGTTCGAAATTTTTCACGATTATCTAGTCCAATGACTAAGCTAACTCAGAAGGGTGTTAAGTTTATATGGACAAAAGAATGTGATGATTGTTTTCAGGAATTGAAAAGAAGATTGGTGAATGCTCCAGTTTTGGCACTACCTTCCAGGAATGGTGAGTTTGTTATATACAGTGATTCTTCATTGAAAGGACTTGGTTGTGTCCTAATGCAGAATGATCAGGTAATTTCTTATGCTTCACGACAGTTGAAAACTCATGAGGTAAATTACCCTACACATGATTTGGAATTAGCTACTGTTGTTTTTGCTTTAAAAATTTGGAGGAATCATTTGTATGGAGTAAAGTGTGAAATATATACTGATCACAAAAGTTTAAAGTATATATTCACTCAGAAAGAGTTAAACATGAGACAGAGGGGATGGCTAGAATTAATCAATGATTATGATTGTACAATTCATTACCATCCGGGAAAAGCAAATAAAGTGGCAGATGCTTTGAGTCGAAAAAGTGATGCTTCATTAACAATGTTGCATTTGGAAGGTGATCCTTTGGTTAAGGATTTTATGAACTTTGGCATAGATGTTGTTGGTGCAGGATGTCCTTCTGTTTTGTTTCAGGTATCAGTGAGATCTTCTCTATCAGATAGAATCAAGCAAGCACAGAAGCAAGATAGTGAGTTGCAGAAAAAGGTAGAGCTGGTTCGGAAAGGTAAGTTGCCTGAATTCAACATTGATTATGAGTGTGTTTTGAGATTTGGGAAGAGATTTCTTATGCCTTGTGATTCACAACTGAAGAGAGAGTTGTTATGTGAAGCTCATAGTTCTCCGTTTTCAGTTCATCCGGGAAGCACTAAGATGTATAGAGATCTGCGGGAGTATTACTGGTTGGATGGAATGAAAAGAGATATTGCTGATTTAACTGTGAAGTGTTTGACTTGTCAGCAGGATAAAGAAGAGTGGCAGTTACTGAAAGGGATGCTTCAGCCTTTACCAGTTCCATAGTGGAAATGGGAAAATATATCCAGGGACTTTGTTGTTGGACTACCGAAGACATCTCGAGGTAATAATGCAATCTGGGTTATTGTTGATCGCTTGACCAAATCTGCTCATTTCCTTGCTATACGAGATACTTTCTCTCTTGATCAACATTCTCGTTTGTATCTCAAAGAGATAGTCAGGTTACATGGAGTTCCTCTCTCCATTGTATCAGATCGTGATCCCAGGTTTACTTCTAACTTTTGGAAAGACCTTCAGAAGTCGTTGGGTACTGAATTAAATGTTAGTACAACATTTCATCCTCAATCAGATGGGCAGTCAGAACAAACGATTCGGACATTGGAGGAATATGCTACGAGCTTGTTCTATGGATTATCAGGGAAGTTGGGACCAACATCTTTTTTTGGTTGAATTTTCATATAATAAAAGTTTTTATTCTAGTATACAGATGGCACCATTTCAGGTATTATATGGGAAGCGGTGTCGAACTCCATCTTTCTGGGATGAAGTGGGTGAAAGGAAGTTGATGGGACCAGAATTGGTAGAAGAGATGGCAGAAAAAGTTCAGCTGATTCAGAAGTACATGAGAACAGCTGAGAGCAGGCAGAAGAGTTATGCGGATAACCGGAGGAAGGATCTATCTTTCGAGGTAGGTGGTCATGTTTTTCTCAAGGTTTCTCCTTGGAAAAGTATGATGAGATTTGGTAAGAAATGAATGTTGGGTCCAAGGTTCATTGGATCATACGAAATTCTGGACAGAGTTGGAACAGTTGCATACCGAGTGGCTTTACCTCCGAGTTTATCTCAGGAACACAATGTTTTTCACGTTTCGATGTTGAGGAAGTATATGCCAGATCCATCTCAAGTTTTGAGTCCAGAGGTAGTTCAGCTGGAAGAGAACCTATCTTATGAGGAATAACCGGTCCAGATTCTTGACCACAGGGAGCAAGTTTTATGGAATAATTTGATTCACCAGGTAAAGGTTTTGTGGGAAAACCACATGATTGAAGAGGCAATATGGGAATCTGAAAATGCAATGAGGGATAAGTACCCCCATTTATTCGATAAGTAAATAAATTGCGGGAACACAATTTTCTAAAGGGGGAAGGATGTAACATACCAAGTAAGTAATGAATAATAGATATTTTTATCTATGTCTATTAATGATTAAGATAGTGTATTAGAGGCTTAAAATGAAAATAAATCCAATATTAAGCATGGAATACACTAATATTCTTAAAAGATTGTTTTACTGCCTTATGATGGAAAACCCTTTTTAAATCTATCTTTTGACAATTTTATAATCAATTTTTGTCAAAATAAACTTATTCTTTATGATTGGGACATCAAAATTTACTTTGTGTGAATTTTTGGTATTTTTCTGACAATGTTTATTTTTAATGAATAGTGAAAAATACTGCATTTTACATCACAAATTATTTTTAATCTAATTTATTTATATGATTATATTATCTTTTTAATTAGTTTTAAAGTTAAATTAGAATATATTTTTACCATTTTATCCAATGGATGTAATTGGAATCAATTTCACTTTGAAATTGGACTTAAACTGGTGTCAATCTTTTGATACTTATTGTTTCATAAAAACACGCTATTTTCTCTGATAGCAGGAATTAATTATTAAATTAATTAATGTGACTTATATGTTTTGAATTTTGTAAAATAGACTTCATTTTTGAATTCAGAATATAAAATATATCATAGGGTGAATTTTTAGTAATTTTTTGAAAAACTTCAATTTTTGATGAATAGTGAAACCACTAAGTGGTACTTATAAAAACTGATTTTCCGTTTAAATAAAATTTTCACATCATTGTGTTCTGAATTTCAAAAATCCGACATACATGGTTGTAATTAAGAAGTAATATGTGGTTCAATGATATTAAAATAATTTTTTGTTGAATTGTGACTTATTAAGTTTTTAATCGTGATTAGTGGTAATTAGTGTAGTTTAAGGTAAAAATAATGTTTTAATAAAATAAGATGAGCTTGACACATGTCCTACCCTCATTGGTTGTGTCATGGACGACCAAGACTAGCCATGGGTCAACTTGGGGACCCCATGGATCCACTTTGGCTGGGTAATGACGTAAATAAATTTTTATTTAATGTAAAAGTAAAAATGACACATACATAATATGTTTTACAAAAACAATTTTTACATGGGGTTATAAAGATAAGATTTTTGATTATAAATAGTCATTGGAAAGCTAAAAAAATTTCCTATATCATAGTAGTTTTTTTATTATTTTTATACATTAAATAAATTAAATTATTTATGACATAATAATGATGCAGCGATGACATCATTATTTGACGATTTAAATAAAATTGAAAGATAATGAAAACTCTAAAACCTACACATGTCAAAAACTTATTGGATGGGTGGATTTAGAACCCTTGTCACCTTATACACGAATTATATCAATGTGGGACCTTTTAAAACCGAAACACAGTTTCAAATAAAGTAATATTTCCTTACTTTCCAAAAGTGCCGCTGCTCTCCTCTTATAAAAGGCCCCCACCTCTACCTCATTTCACACACTCCTCAAGCCTTTGGCTCGGCCAAACCCTGCCCATTTACTTTCTCCACATCCCTCTCCTCATCCTAGAGGATTCCCTTTGGGCAGAATCTTTTCAAAGGAAGCCTTTAGGCTCAAATCAAAAGGAGTTACACTTTTAAAGGTAATTCATTCTCTCATGTTTATTTGTTTTATTTTGCTTCTCCAACCCCCTAAACTCTTTTTATTTACTTCTTTTTGTAACAACACCAGTATCTTATATATACTAGGATGTTTTTATAAGATTTATTTGAGCTACAATTTCACACAACTACATCAAATGGTTAATGAACATACGGTTTCCGTGGATGGCGAAATTCTACCTCCCGAAACGATGATTGTTCAATACTCATTTAACACCTTCAAAGGTGGCCATTACGATGTCACTATTTTTATATAAAATATATAATATGTTTATGTTTTCCTTAAGCTTCGGTTTTTTTTATTTTGGGCATACCGTTATGGTTTCTATTATGGGTAAACACGATATCTTCATTTTCGGAAGTGTGGACTACTGCCCCCTGAAAGTGATTTGATTCATTAATACCATATGTGGGATGTGTAAAGGATAAAGTTAATGATATTATATATTTTATAATACTTTAATTATAATATACTCTTATATCATTATGATTCCATTCCAAAATATACGAAATAGAAATGGAAGTAGCGTTCATGCGTACGTACGACTTACCGTCTCCATAAACGGTGCATTTCATTTCTTACCTCTAAATGTGATGTAATATTATAAATACATGTATATGATGAATATATATGATATATATGTTATCCAAATCATTAATAGCATTCTGGATATAATGATCCTTTGACCAAATTAACAACACATAAGTGTAAGAAGTCTATTTTTGACTTAAAAACCAAATACCAACAAAATGAACATTATTAACTTAAATGATTACATGAAGTTCATAACATTGTATAAAAGGAATAATGAATTTGAAAAAGGTTAATAAGAAAGTAGAGATTAACTCATGTTTATTATTCAGGATATTAAAGAATGGTCGGGTCAAGTCAGATACGAGGTTTGGGACTTCGTCTCAATCTCTTTTCATTGAGGAATATTTTATTTTATGCACAACTTTCTTTTATACGGTGTATAAACCCCTTTGACTTTTACGTTTATCCAAAAGGAATATTTTTTATACTAAGTGTTTTACTAAACGACAAAAGGGAATGTTTTTGTCGTACGTATGCGGCGACAACGACTTCTTCGCCGTCGTGACCGTTATTTGAGTTTCGGCTTCCTCTACAAGCCATACCTTCTTTTTTAAAAGAAAAATAAATACCATGTTTTACTTTTCTTTTATTTTGGTATTGAAAATGGTTTTCACAATGTTTTTTGTGTTGTATTGATATCTTGTGATTGAAATGTTTAAATGTTATGTTTCCTTTATGCATGCTTTATGTGATACGATTATGATATGGTTCTTGGGCATTATTATGAAGACGGGTGGTTCCGTGATAAACTAAGGGCGGGTGAGACCGATATAGCTCTCCAATGCATTGCGTAACGTGAATGAGTGAAACGTTATGGTTTCTCCGAAGAGATTTTGGGAATATACTGTGATGGGTATTCCAAACGTAACCAAGAGGGTTACTCCCTACGTAAGAATGTTATGAATGCCTCAAGATACCTTTATATCTTATGATTTCAATGATTTGTTCATGATTTTATGAGGTATGTTAAAGTACCTATGTTTTATGGGTAAATTATGATCTCATCCTTAGGTATATATGTAACCATGTTTCCTTTAAATATTTTTATATCCCTTACTGAGCTTTTTATGCTCATCCCAAGTATTTTTGAAATGTTTTTCACAGGTCATCGGAAAGGTACATGATATGATGATAGTGTCAAGGAAGTGTCAAGAAAGAATCCATGTTTTATTTTAAATATGTTTCCATTGATTGGAATGAAGGATACAATCTTTATGTAACCACTTTGTTTATATGTGGAATGTAATGAAAGTTTTATGATCTAATTTTCTAAAACTCTAAACCCGAAAAGATCCTCAAGGTGTAATCTTGTAATAACTCAAGATTATGTAAGGTTTAAGGCCGAGGCCTTATATTTCCATCTAAATTTTTACATCTGTGAGATCAATGTGACATTCACCAAATAATTTTTGGGTATGGTTTTTATAATGAACCTTTTGATATATTATATCATTAATCCTTTTATCATTAGTGTATTTAATGTTTTAATTTTATTTATATCTACTATAGTGTTTGGAATTGAAAATTATTATGTTGTAATAGTTATCTTCACAATCACACATTCTTTTGGGATTTTTAACCATATCTTGAAACACTGATTTACTCATGACCAATTTCAATAGGAAATTAAATTTATATTACATATAAATACTACTATCTAATGGGTATAATTATTTTCTAAACAATATTCCATTTTTTATATGGTTTTTACTTGAGTGTTATTGGAATACCAAGAGAAATATTACTAAATCTGTTTCCTTTACTCATTACTGATATTCAACATGCACATGTTCATCCAAATTAAAGTCACTAGTATTGTTTGTGGTATAATGGAGAGGTTCACAGGTGTTGTAGGGGTTGAGAATCCTTGGATTCTTCATTGGAATCATGGTTTCACGGTTATGATTTAGGTAGTACAGAGGACCAACTGAGGGGTATGATTTTTGTGGCTTCTTTCTAAGTAACATGGGAATCTCATAAGAGAATCATGGAGGGTACCAAAAAAACCCAAACTTATCATATGGTTCATATTTCATCTTTGGTAGCATATTTGGGAGGGATTCATTCACGTGGGAGCAGATCCAAATCTTTAAGACTGCACTTCCTGAGGGTTTCCTCTCATATGGAGGATGATGGTCGCCTTAATAGAGGGGCGTGGGTGTGCTGGTTACTTGTTTCACTTGGATTGAAGATCAATGTTTATGGCTTCTATTTTGGGGATGTTGTGTGAGGATGAGGGCTTGTGAGGAATGATCATGGTTTGGTTCTTCTAGGCTTCAGTTTCTTCTATGGACCGGGCAGTTCTCTTAGAGCAGAGGTAAGGGCGATGCTCAATGGTCTAAAATTATGTAAATTATACAATCTATATATCTCTAAGGTAGAATTTTACTCCAAAATTATATTTGGGGTAATTAAATGTGAGATAAATCCTTTGATGGAGTTGAAGTACTATATTTGGAAGGTCCGAAAGCTATTGGATCCTGGCGTGAAGGTGGTGTATACATGGAGTGAAAGATACATTATTATGGATGACTTAGCAAGGAGAGGCAACCCCATGGAATCCAACACTATCTATTATTGTTTAGGTTCTTTTCATGTTGATTATAGTAATTTTTTTAGGGGCGATGACCTTGGTCTTCACAATTTCTGTCTTCCCTAAACATTGTTTATTCATACCTGTGAATAAAAATTCAACATGGTGATCGATAGTTAATAGATTAAATGGAATGTGTTGTAGTTATTTTATCCTTGACATATTCATTATTCCCTATCCATATATTTATATGGAATGTTTTCTCAGTCAATTTCATTTATATTTTGAATATTCTCTTTTAATCATTACTTATTCTACTGCACTAAATCAATATATAGCATTTATCCTCACCATTATTTTGTTTCCTTTCCCTCATACATGAAGATAAATCCATGGAATGAGTTTCTATGATGTTTCTTTTTATGATTTTTTATGTATTTTTTTTTGATTCCTAATGTAAAAAAAGTATCATTTATATAATTTAGTTTTCCAAAACTGCTAAACTAATCATTCATTTATTATTTGATTCATTGTATTAATACTACTGTAATAAATCAATGCAATGAATCTAGGCATATGGGGCAGGGGATTTATATTTTGTATCAAAGGATATGTAGTCTCAACCTTTAAAACATTATTTTGAAAACATATATTAAGGAACATCAACATAAGATATACATTGATGGTAAATATGGAAGAACATGTTGTATTTTTGGTAAGGTGGATATTATGTGGGTCTTCTAAATAATACATCACTATCTGGATAATACATGTAAATATGGCTGTACAATATATTTAACTTGGGGAAAAACTCCAAAAAAGTGCATAAGGAATAAATCAAGCGTAAATTGTCACACCAAAATCAGCCTTACTATAAACATAGTTTTATACTCTTGGAGGATATGAATAAGATAATTCACGTTTTCATTAAGAATAATTATAAAGGATTTGATATTAATGAACATACCAATGAAACCATGTTTAAAATTACGAGATTAGATATAAAATTCTTATTCAATTTTTGTTATTTGTTTTACTAGTTTTGGGATTATACATTATGTTTTATAATGATATGATATAATACATCATATACCATAGTTTATAAATAGATTTTTGAAGGAAGAATGGTATCACTACTCATAAATATCATAGATATTTCCCTCCTAGAGGAACCAATATTGTTGGAATGGGAGAGAAAAAAATTTATAGTTATATTAGGGAAGGTTAATCATGTTATAACAAATAAACTTTCCTGAATGGGAAATCCTACTCTAAAATAAGAATATCATACTTTGGAATTTTGTTATCCAATAGAATCCCACATCATTTTATAGGACTATTTATCCAATGGTAGTTGAGCAATGTATTAATTCATTAGAGATGAAATTTATGGAATTTAGATACGGTGAAAAGGAAAATTTAATAATTAAATTATATTTCCTCAATGGTGATGCTGATGAATAGTGGTCCTTGATCCATAATACTTGGTAGGACGAAGAAATTGAACTCCTAGAATGGAATTTTATTTTGAAACATTATATAACAACATTTCCCTCATGAGAAAAAAATTTAATAATAGAAAAAGATTCATATTTTAATAAAAATGGATGAAGGATGTGTTGTGGAATATAAATATAATGTTATATGGTTATACAATAATATTATAGATTTCATATGAAAAATTGAATACAATAATGACCACTTGATTGAATGATTATTCAAAGACTCTAAATGGAACTTTTTTCTCCCAATGTTTATTCACATAATGGAATTATTTTATGTTGTATCGAGAAAGAATAATAATTCTACTAATATTTTTGATTCAAAGGGAATCAAGAGAAAAATAGGACGGAAGTGTAAATAAATGCTAAACTGGATAAATGTAAAGACGGCTTTTTCTCTATGTGATAACTGTAGAAATAATTACCTTATGAAATAATTTAATGTATTTGGAGATTTTTACAGGTTTGTAGAAAAGAGTCAGTAGGAAAACTAATGCAAAGGCAATAACGAAAATGTTTCTATTCAATATTACAAATATAGTTATATAAGGATATATGAAAACAAACTCCAAAAGTATCATGTGAATAAACCTTATATAATAGTAAGTGATCAAGGTCATATTTTTATAATGATATATTTAATGTAATATGAATAATATTATTCTATATAAGCATAACTCAATAATTATATAAAATAGTTTTTTGGATGATGTATTGTACATAATAAATTTTGAAATATATAGGGATTTTATGGAAGTTCTATTTTATTAATTAATTAATAGTATATGTTGAATGGTTCAAAAAAGTTTTATTGTAGCATGTTAAAACACATGGGAAAGAGAAATATATACCATAATATTTTCTTGACATTTATATAAAGAGTATTGGACAAAAAGATTAGTTATATGGATCATGTAGATTGGATATTACAAACTACCTTATAGTTGATTAATTCATTTTTTTTAAAATTTGCTTTATTCTATCATTGAGTGACTTCACAAGACCTTTTTATTTAAATAATATATCTAATAATATGTGTTTTACATATATGATAATGAATATTGCATTTTTTAATAAATTTTTATCATAATTTAATTTATTTTAATGTTTCAAGAGAATACATGATGATGGTATTCACATGTTTGGTATGTGACTATTAATTCCTTCATCATGATGATGTTGGATTAATAATAAGTTGTGTCTGTAAATTCACTTAACATCTTCCTAAAAGTGTATAATCATAATTTTTTTGAAATGATGAGCAGTTATGAAATGGTTTATGTTGATATTTTAATTATTTTTTAGAGATTAATGGATTACATCACCATATGATGAATCCTTTTATAATAAATGACGTAGAAATAACTAAATACATAACCAAAGGATATGATTTCGTTTATGAGATAAGAATGTATCGAGTATGTACATTTTCATATATAACTAGATATTTAAATAATTCCTCATCTCGTAGAAATGGGTTTAAAAAAATAAATATACTATCACTATTTTTAGGATATCAATTATGTTTTAAATAGCACTATTTTTTTGAGTTTGTGGAAAAAAATTTATCATGACCAAATTCTCTATCACTCTCTATTATAACATAATAGTAACATTTCTTATCCATGAAATTTTTTTCTGAAATGTTCTCATATTAGGAAGACTAGTTTTGGGGTGGCCTTCTCATTTCATTTTACCAGTTATAAAGAAAATGTGTTATTGTAATTATTTTTGATGTGGGTTTCAAGAAAATTATTTTCAAATATAAATTTATTTATTATCAGGATCAATTTTGAATTGGGAGATCACAATATATTTAATTTGGGAAGAATATAACACCCTAAGACATTAAAATATTTTACTTTTTGAATAAATGTAATTTCATTCCTAGATTTATTTATATGAAATAACATGTTAATTTTATATTACATGAAATATAAGTTTTATATTTATATACAAGGAACAATGAGGTAATATTTCATTACATGGATCGTCGACATTCTTCAATGTCTTTCATAACACGCAAGACCGAGTTTTACCAAAAAATAATATATTTTTAAAATTATTATTATTTAACAATATTTGATATAAAATTAATGATTAATTGAATTTTGATAATAGTATTGGCTCACATATTAAAATATTTTTTATAATTCATTGGTTTACAAATAACATGAAACAAATATAGAGACTAAATGAATATAATGGGAATGATTTTATAAAAAACATTTCGTTTGATACAAAGGAATTTTATCTTAATAAAATAAATTAATTAATATCAATTAATATTAAAAATATAACTTATATATTATATATTCAATATAATATTGTTTTTTTAAATTTACCCATTAGATTTTAGAGGCATAAGATAAGAATCAATCCAGTTTTATGGTTAAAATATTCATTTTTCTAAAATGACAATTTTGCATCTTTTTAACTATGAAAATTTTTCAAAAATGAATTCTGGATCTTTTATTAAATTTATCTTTCAAAATAATATTTTATTTGAATTTTAATGTACAAATTATATCAAGGTTAAATTTTGGTATTTTTCTTTGAAGTTTGTTTTTATTAAAATGTAAAAAATAATAAAGGTTAATTGAAAATATATTTCTCTTCTAATTTATTTTTAAGGATAAATTATGTTTTAAATTAATTTTAGTGTAATATTATATCATTAATAAATTAATTTATCCAATTTAGGAAATTGGAATAAATTTTACATTAAAATTGGATATACATACATTTTAATATTTTGAACATTTTTACATTGAAAACCATGTTTCTCATCTCATCTGTGATATTAAATTTAAATTAATTATTTACACATATGAGTTTTTGATTTATAAAAATTTATTCCGTATAAGGAATTATAATAATATATAATATCGATAAATTTAAAAATTGTACTCGGTTAAAAAATTTTGTGAATGCAATAAAACAATTGTAGTGAATAAGGTAAAATTAATATTAACGAGAGAATAAACCTTTAATATTATTGAAAAAATGAACTAGATAAATATCAAAAACATGTTTTACTAACCAATATAGACCATATACTTTATTTTATTTAATTATGATCAATATATGTGTCACATTATGTAATATATACATCCAAATATTGTTTACTATTTTATATTTAAAAGAAAGCCACTCCACATCCACTATATAAATAAACACTCCCCTACCAATTATTCAAACCAACCAATCCCTTTGGATCATCCAAACTCTAATAAAATAATCTTCCAAGATAACTACGTTAATTCAAGATTCCTTGAAATTGAAATAGATTCGTCCAAGGAATTATTTTGGTATAAACTAAAGGGAGTTAACTAAAAAAGATGTAACGTTCTCCAACGAACCGTTTGGTTTTCTTTCATTATCCACTATGTAATTATTTTTATATATTTAATATACAATAACATAGATATTTTCAATACTCTATAATGTTTTTATATAAATATTATGTTCTAAACATACAAAAACATCCATAAATTGGGATATAAAATCATTGTTTGTTTGTACGACGGACTAGTGCCTTGCAAAATGTCATTATTTGTTCTTCTATAACCAATGTTAATGGTTTTAAATTATGATTTATTAATAGTTTATATATCATATATATTATATTTATAATTTTTTATTATTTTTAACATTTTATATAACAACCACCATCATGCATTCCATTTTTTGGGAATATGATAATGTCATTTGCGGATGTGTGAACTACCGCTTTCTCAACGCGTTGTGATTCCTTCACACATTACATAGAATGTATTAGTGATTGTATTAACAGAAAAAATGAGATATATATAATATAAAATATTATACTTTAATGATTATTTATCACTGATACTTTCTAAATTTGATAAGGAAATGGTAGTATTGTACACGCATACATATGACCTACCGTCTTAATGGATGATGCATTTCATTTCCTACCTCTAAATTTTATGGATTATTATAAAAAAATATATAATTAATATAAATTATATTAACATGATGGGTTAAATTATTTATATGAATAATTCATGATCTAATAAAAGTGATAAAAACAATAAGGCAAAAATTGTCAGGACACAAGGCAATTAACACTTTAAGTGATGAAATTGATAAAATATTATTATTGAACGTGTCACAAAATATTATAGAAAAAAATATTATATTATATATATTATTATTATTATTATTTTGTTTAGTAAACTTAAAATACCCATTATACAAGTTATTAAAGAAAATTTGACAAAAAAACCATAGTGTAAGATATTTTCATCTCACTTTTTACATATGTGAGATAAATTCCATATTCACGGCTTACTTCTTTTTCTATGGTGTATTTACTGAACCATTTTTTAAATTATATAATTAAATTTTTTATCTCCATTTTATTTTAGGTTTAATATTGAACTACCACATCACAAGTATTTGGCTGCAAAATTATGTTGTGGTAAAATTTATCTTTGCAATCTCAAATTATTTTGTGTCTGTTTAATTTTTGTTGTAAAAATAAATTTTTTAAGACCTACTTAAATTAGAAATAACATTTATTTTATATATAAATAATTTTATATTATGGGTATAATTTCATTCCTAAAACATATTCCATTTTTTATATGATTCTTACTTGATTTTAATTTGATTAACTGGTGAAATATTGGTAAATCTGAATCTTTTTCAAATTATGAATATTTGATAAGGAACATTTTTCATGAATATACATTTATTATTTGATATATATATAGGATATGTTTCATAATCATATGATATAGGTTTAAGACCATATAATGTATATCCCTTAATGCATCAGTAGTCTCATAAGATGAATCCATTGTCAATATCAGATTATTTTCAACCCAATATGATAAAAAATCTGGTCAAAGGTCTTGATATTAATATTCCATGAATGTAGGATACATTACGTCCAATAAAAAAGAATATCATTTAGTATGAATTTAGTTACTATTATTATGAACCATGATATTTTTTTCATTGACATTATCTAGGGATTCATTTCTGTCTTAGTTTATTTAATTGAGGAAATGTTTTCTGTTATTCAACATTCCATATTGATTACTCATTATCCAGATATTTATATGGAATTTGTGCTATGTTATTTACCATTCCATTTTGATTATTATTATTAATTCATTATTGATTCTTTTTTAAATTACCCTTAATGATAATTTGATTATATCTTTATTTTGTTTCCTTTCCGTAAGATATGAAGATGAACTCATGGAATGAGTTTCAATAACATAGTTTATTAGTCTATTATTTTTATTATGTTTTTTAACAAAAATTAATATAAATATCATATATATAATTCTTATTTCAAAAAAAAAAAATAGTTTGGTCCATTTGGATTGGATTCCTTTTAATCATGCTAATGTAAAAAAGCAAAGAATCAAATCCGGTCTTCTAGGGTTTAGAAGTTACACTAATATTATTTCAATTTAATATCATAACTAAAATGAATCTCCAATTCCATTAAATATAAAATGAAAAAATTATTCTTATGTATGGAAAACTCTTCATGTCGACTAGATTTATGTCATTTCCAACACCAAATATAACATATGGTAGTAATATATTTTTAAATGATTCCATAAGATATTACGAAAATATATAAAATTATATACTGTTAATGCATAATTTATATTACTTACTTAAGTTATTTTTTTATTAAGAAGGAGAAACCATACAACAAAGAGATACAAACAGAGCAGCCTAAGGAGGTCTAAAATGATGCAAGCCAAGGGCATCCCCTTTGATCAAGTTAACACCTTCAGGCTTCAAAGTGGAAATGTCATGCAGACAAATCGGATCGGGACCAAGGACTTCCATAGAAGCAAGATGATCTGCCACTTGGTTTCCCTCACGCCAGGTGTGGCTGATTTTGGTATCATTGGAGAGAATACCTTTGCACTTTCTGATAATATAGATGATAGACCATGGAGTAGAGCATATATCCTTCAAAGCATCATGCAGAATTTTTGAATCTGTTTCAACTTCAGCTAAATCTAATCCCTTCTGGTGGCAAAGGATGATACCTATGAGCATGGCCTTGGATTCGGCTTGAAGAGAGGAGCCATGTCCTAACCGGGAGGAGAAGGCTATGAGGACCGATCCCCGTGAATCCCGGACAACCCCACCCCCATGCAGAACTTCCATAGAGCAGGACCCGTCAATATTGAGTTTTAAACCCCTGATAGGGGGACTCCATCTAACCCATCGACCTCTGTCAAAACCATCTCTCTACTGGACAACATGAGGACTGGAAAACATCCAGCTGAAGGATGGAGCATCCCGCCAGTTAGAGAGAAGATGAGCCATATCAATGAGAATATTTTTCGACCTGATGATGAGAGACTTACCCGTAGACCGTAGCCCCTCATGTCTGAGCTTATTCCTGGCTTGCCATATGGACCAACACCCAGCAAGGAGAATCAAAGCGCGAGCTGTTTTTTCCGGCCCTCTGGCTCCCGACCCATGAAACCACTTGTCAAAGAACGGAAGTTCCACCAGACTAGGATCACAAATTCCAGTAAAGTCCCCATAGAAACTCCAAACAGCATTCGCCCAATCCCCAGAGAAAAAGAGGTGCTCCGCCGTTTCCTCTTTGTAAACTGTACAGCATGCGCACCGAGAAAAAAGAGGGATTCCACATTTTTTGATGTTTTTCGTCTGTGGGAATGGCGCGGTTCCTGATTCTCCATAATAGGAAACAAAATTTCGAGGGAGCCACCATGGGCCACAGAACTTCATTCCAAGTATCCTGTGCATCAGACGTTCCCCGCGTGCGACGGAAATCACGTGCAGAAAAGATCCCCGTTGTGGAAGGAGAGAACACACATCTGTCCGGATCCTGCGATAAAACAATGAGGTTGAAGAGGTCCTGTTGTTCCTCGTCCAACACCGCTTTAATGAAAGTCGGGTGTGCACTTGCTTCCCTAAACGTGATAGTGGGAGCTGGACATCCAGGGAAGCCAAGCACCTTCCCCGCCCAGATGTTGTTCCAGAAATAAATCTCACCCCTTCCGATAATCCATTGCGAGTGACCCATAAGTTCAGAAATGAGGAGCAGCATATTGGGCCACAGAGAAGAGCCTCGTCCCGCCACCGAGGACTGCTGAAAAAACAGAGGGTGCATAGTTTTCCCCCAAAGTGTACTCTGATCCACAACTTCCCAATCTAGTTTAGCCTGCATGTTTCTAAGGGTGTCATCCAAACTTCGAACATTAATACCACCTTCCTTAGTAGGCCGAGCCACTCTTCTCCAGGCTGCCCAGTGTCTTTTCCTTTCGGCCAGAGGATCCCAAATAAACCCAGCAAGAAGTCTTTCAATGCTGTTAATGACACCTTTCGGAGGCATGACCGCAGAGAGAGCATGAACTGGAGTAGCCAACAACACACTATTAATGAGAGCAATACGGCCACCAAAAGATAAGTACCTGTTTTTCCAGCTATGGATGCGGTCCGCGATCTTATTGATAAGGAAATCGAAGTCCCGAATCCGAAGTCTGCTAGGGGAAATAGGATCCCCAAGATATTGCATGCGAAAGCAGCCTCTTTGCATGGCAAGATTGTTTTGAATATCCAAAATCCGACTGGAAGAACATTTGTTGGAGATAAAGAAGAAGCTTTTCTCTTTATTGATAAGTTGTCCACTCCAATGGCAGTATTCCTCCATAATCCTGTTCAACCCATCGATAGACTTTTTTCCAGCATTAATAAACGCAAGAGTATCATCTGCAAACATAAGGTGAGAAATGGGCGTAGTCCTCATACGCCTCCGGTATGCCAAAATATCTCCATTATTGATGCTCCTATAGATGAGCTTGCTCAAGACCTCCTGAGTGAGGATGAAAATGCTGGGGGACAAAGGGTCCCCTTGACGGAGGCCACGACTGGACTTGAAGAAGCCATAGGACTTCCCCAAGAATGAAACTGCCATCCACGGAGAGCTAAAACATCTAAAAAGAAGGTCAATATTCCAGGGAGAAAAGCCCATGTTAGCCAGAACCTTATTGATGAAGCCCCACTCCACACGATCATAGGCTTTATTCATATCTAATTTGAGAGCAACATTTGATCCCCGGGTTTTAAAGTTAATATCCCTTATCATATCATGTGCAAGGGCGATGGCCCCTTGGATAGACCGACCCCTCACAAAACCATGCTGCTCCATGGAAATCCACTGTGGAAGACGAATAGACAGCCTTGCATTAATGACACTCGCGAGGACTTTATAAGGGAAGTTCCACATGCTCACCGGTCTGTAATGCATGATCGAGGAAGGGCTTCTGTTTTTAGGAATAAGGACCATAGTGGAGGCGCAAGCAACCCGCGGGAAGCTACCTCCCCTAAAAAAGTCCTGAATAGCTGAAATGATATCCTCCTTAACGACAGCCCACAGGCCTCTATAGAAGGAGCCCAGAAAACCATCTGGTCCCGGGGCGCTATCCGGGTGAAGGTTCATCACGGCTGTGTAGATCTCCTTTTCATCCGGAATTGAACTCAACCTCTCATTTTCCTGGTCAGAGACACAATTATCAATAATCTCAAAAAACCCATTGTCCCTTCCTGAGTAACCATTGGGCATACGAGTATTGGAACCAGCCAACAGGTCCTTGAAATAAGAGTAAGCCATACCTCCCACAACATCCCTGTCATCCGTATAAGATCCATCTTCCAAATGAATATTGGGCTTAATAGGTCTCTTTCTCTCTTTGATACATGCATGAAAAAACGCAGTGTTTTTATCACCCTCTCTGAGCCATTTAATTCTTGCAGTTTCACTGGCCTGTCGTTCCTGGGACAAGAGAATTTCAGCAAGAATTTCATTCCTGTTAGCAAGTTCCTCAAAGGTGTGGTCATCCCACACTTCTTCTAACCGCGCTTTAAGACTTTTAACCTCCTTCACTACACCATCAATCTCACTGTCGGCCCGAGGGATATCTTTTTCCCACGACTGGAGAAGAGTCTTGAGACGCCTCAGTTTATTATGAATGGAAATCCATAAGCTACCTTGTCCCGGAGAGTTCCAAAGACGACCAATGAGCTCCTGATAACCTGGTTTGCTAACCCACTGTTGGAGAAAATGAAACCTCTCCCGATAATCCTGCCCATCCGAAATTGAAACCAAAAGGGGGGAGTGATCAGAGATTCCACGGACCAAATGACGCACCTTAGTGTTAGAGAATTTAGAAATGGATTCCATGTTGGCCAAACACCTATCCAGGCGGCTCCATGAACGATGCGAACCCCTTTGGTTGTTACACCAGGTAAAACAGTCACCTAAGTATCCCAGGTCCATAAGACCTTTCCCAGCCATGAACTGTGTGAACTCTCTACTGGCAGTTCTCTGAAAAGGTCCTCGCCCTTTCCTCTCCTCTGGATTGGAAAAAATATTGAATTCCCCTCCAACAAACCAAGGTATGTTTCCCGGGAGAAAAACATTAAGCTCACTCCATAGCTTAGCCCTTTGAAGAGGGTCACAGCTCCCATAAACAAAGGTCATGAAGAAGCTGATATCGCCTGTACACACCTTTGTGGTGATAAATTGATCCCCAGCATGCACCATCTCAACAGAGTTGTTCTTGTTCCAAAAAATCCAGATATGTTTGTTAGTTGGATCATCTTGCAAGCATCCATGCATCTTGATCTTCCATGTGAACTCCTGAATTCTAGTTGGGTTCTGCTTGTGTTCAATAATGGAAAAAATTGATGCCTTATGTTCTCTCATTACAGAGGCAATGAAATCAGTTTTAACCCGGGCACCGAGACCGCGGGCATTCCAGATTAAGATAGGAGTCATTGGAAGGAAAGAGCTCTGGCCTTGGCCCCAGAACTAGTAGCCATCTTGAAATAGGAGAGTGGGATCTCCTTGAGACTCCTTGCTTGTGAGCGAGTACAAACTCCCTCGTGGTTAAACACTTTCATACCTTCCAAGGATCCAGGACCAACTGGGCAAGATTTGGACCTATCTCGAACCTTGGGATCAGGCAGGGGAGACTCCTCTCGAGCGGGGGAAGAAGAAGCTTGATCTGCCAACTGCAACTTCTGACCCAGTCCTTTGGGGGAGACCTCAGAGAGACCATTACAAAGAAACTGATCCACCACCAAAAGATCCACTGAAGTTTCAGGAAAACCGCTGGGCGATACAGAGGGCAGGGGCGACAGCGCTAGAAGACCTGAAAGGTAGGGACTTAACCCATGCAGACACTCCTCCAAGAACATACTAAGCATCGGCTTTGAGAAGAGACCGGGAAAGACCAAGCACATACCATCCTGAGGGGAAAGACCATCTTTAGGAATAAAGGGAACAAGATCCTTACAGAAAACCGCAGCACCCTCATGATCAGCGCCCGAGGACAGAGCCGTATCCAGACCACTGGGAGAAGGATCCTGCATTGGGCCACCAACAGAAACCAAGGAATTCCTCTGCAGGACCTCAGGAGGGGGGTGGCGAGGCCGATCCAACACCTTGTTCCTAAGGGGCGAATTCTTAGAAGGCCGACGCCATTCTCCTTGTCGCTGATTTTGACACACCTGAATAGAATGGCCCTGCAACAAGCAATGGGAACAAAACCGGGGAAACACAGGGTAGAGGATCTCCTGGTTCCAACAGGTTCCATCCTGAATACACAGCGCTATCTTGTCCGGCGGGAGGGTAGAAGTGTCCATTTCCACACATAAACGAGCCACAGAGAAATCCTCACCACTAGAAGATCTGACATCAGAGCACAGAAACACCCCAAGAGCATCTCTAATCGCTCTGAGGAACCCCCCATTCTGGAAAGGAAGAGGGAGTCCTGGAAGATGGATCCATACCGCAGCCAACGGATTTTCCTTGCCCCTGTGCACATCCCAAGACCAGCGAGACAAACTGAACCTCCATCGGCCAAAAACACGAGGAGCCCTACACCACACTTGTAAAAAAATCTGCTTCCGAGTACATAACAAGGCAGAAGGAATTCCTGTGAAAATCCGAGATCTGAACTGCAAAGAGGAGGCCCCAAGAGAGAACAACGCATTTGAAGGCCGCTAAGGAGGGATTCGCAGATCCAAAACGGGCCACAAGCGTCCACTTTAAGCAAGCCTCCGCCTCGACAAAGGCAGATGCAGGGAACACCAGGGAGAGACCACCAACATCACGAGAAATCTTCGGATCCGGGACGCTAACGTCCGGGAAGCAGGGAGGAAGAACATCGCGCACCGAACTGCAAAGAGCCTCCTTGAACGAGCCGGGCCCAGGGGGCGGAGGAGAAGGGCCTACCCCTTCGCGGGGATCTGGAACGGAGGGCGCTTTGGCTGGGAGGGACTCCGGCGGGCAAGTAGCGGGAAGCCCTATGACTCGGAAATTTGAAAAAAGCGGCGGCGCGTTGGGCGCGTTCTCCAGGTCTGACGAAGAAGGCATTTTCCACGTAAAAATATAATTTATATTTATAACATTATATACACAAAAACTTGTTAATGTTGTTCATGTGTATATGTGGATTACCACCTCCATAATGAAATATGATTCATTCTTAATCACAGCATTATATCAATGATATATATAATTTTTTCCAATGAAATAATTTTATATTGATTTTATTATGATCATAATATAATGAATAAAAATGCATATAACATTTCCATAATGATAAATGAAAAATGGATATGTTACTCTATTGTATGTTCTGCCTAAAATCTCTATGATTGTATCATAGTTCATTTTTTAAAAACACCATTCCTAATTTGTATTAAAAGTGTAATTGATGTATATAGAGAAAAAAATTATGATTTTTATTATTTAGATTATGGAAAAATGTGTCCTTTGATCACATTAAAAATAATAATGTTGTTTAGAATGTTATGAACCAAGAATCCTCAAAATACCTACCATTCACTAAAATGAATATGTAAATAAATATATCCTTAATAAAAATTAATTATATAGATTATGGTTAGGGAAATTAATCTGAAAATATTTCTTGAGAAATTTAATATTTTATACGAGTTTATTAATTGGAGTTAAAGGGGATATATATAATTTCTAGATCTGAGGTAAGTGATTTCATCTCATATTTCACTTCATTTACTCATATTTTAATGTTATGAATCTAATTTATATTTTATATTTTCTTTAATTCAATTTTAATGTTATATAATGAATCCATGATACTTAATGATATATTAATTTTCGATTTTAATAAGATTTTCCAAGTGGATTTGTCTTGAATTTGGTCATGTTGGGAAGTTTTTTAGAAATAAATTTCAATTATTTGTGTTGTAAATATTTACCATTGTCATGTTATGCCATGATTTTGTGTGAATTGATATATAAATTGATTTATTCTATATTTTCACTCCATTTTTAAGGAATTTCTTCGGTCAATCATATTAACTACTTTATAACTCTCAATTCAATGATATGATCCTTGAGAGAGTAATTAGTATCAAATTCTCATTCCATGAGACAATGGTTTGGGGTATACACTTATATTATTATATGATGTGTATATTATTTGTATTTAAAATTATATATCCTGAATCTCTATATGATCATGATATTTTATTATTCATTATACCTTATTCATCAATGGGAATTATGATTGAAATGCTACCAAAGTGGAAGAGGCTTTGTATTAGAATATCATATTATTTAATGTTTATTTATGTTCAATTCTCTTTAGGGGAATCCATATGTACATAATTTCATGAAACACATCTATTTTTATCCCTGTTTAGGAATGTGGTAATTTTTTCAATTTCCATTTCCTCGATTATTTTTCCCCAATTATAAAAAAAATTGAATATATATTTTTTAATAATTTGTAAATGGGTATCTTTTGAATCCCACTATAAAATGTTTTAAATGAATTTATTTTGTTATAATTTTCATTCTGAATGGGTTTTCTAGATATCATGACCATTATTTCCCATAAGGAATATATAATATATTTTTATGATTAAATTCAATGAAAATATTTTTCAAAATATGTTTTGAATTATTTTAATATTATTTTAAAAGGTAAAATAGATGTTTCCTAAAGATTTTTTTATAGGATAATTAAATATTATTTCTATTGATCAATGTCAACATCCCTTGATGTTTTATATAAACCATTGAGGATATTTCTTAATGATACCATTGTCATTATTTATTCGAATATATTTTAAATTTTTCAATGTGATAGTAATGAAGCCCATTCCTTTTCAAAAGACAATATTGTTATAAATGGTATAATGGTTTTTAATCAGAGTATTATAAGGATATGAAATTTATATATAATTTATTATTACAAGGGTTTGTGGATATTTCCCATGATATTGGGTGGTAATTTAATTAACCAAGGATGGGTTCACCAATATAGTTATCCTATGAAAAGTATAATTATAATGTAAGTCAAGTGTATGGGTATTTATATTAGTAAGGGTTATAAAATGGTTTTTTTAGATTTCTATATGTATAATGTTCCAAGATACCAAAATGTTCTCTTTGGCATATAAATACGGTTTTAATGATTAATTTAATTAATATTTATCACATGTCGCTCAATATTATTAATTTCAGTGACTATTAATATTCTTAATTATTTATTAAATGATTTTTTATTGATGATAAATGTATTGATGGTTATGAATTCCTTTATTTTATGATCTTGCCTATTGAATATGTCGTCATACCCAGAGGATCTTCTATATAATCCTATTGGTATTAAATTTTTATATATTATATTTACCATTATTATGTTTTTGATAGAACCCTTATTATGCCTCCCTTTTAATAGTTTATGAGGATTTATACTAAAATATTTTTATCTATAAATATTTCATGTTTGTAGAACTTCATGGGAGATATCGAAAAATTATTATGAAACAATAATATATTTTTTTATGTGAGAAAAATGATCACATAATTACTTGGGTCATTGTAGTTTTTACTAGTTCTCTATAAATCAAAACCCAAATCGATCTTGAGAATGAATTTCATATAATATTCCCATTTGATGAAAAAAATGGAAAATTTTCAATCACATTTATCAGAATCAAATACATATATATGATCTATATGTTTTTAGTGACAGATATGTGAATGAGGGTTTGGGGTGTTTACATCATTATCCAAACTAAGGATTCTTGCTCATGATAAAATTTTTCCCCAACATCAAATTGTAGTGGTATTATCATACTATTTGAACAATATATATTTGTAAATTAAGCTATGATCAAGAACATATGAATAATCTACACTTTATTGAAGTTCTCATGAATTGTACTTGACCCCATACCTTTTTCTTAACGAACCAAATGCCAAAAAATAGGTGATAGACATGACCTCCAATAAATTTCTTTAAAGGGATTGCCTGATTCAACTCATTCTATATTTATTTTCATGAGAACTCAACCAATAAGATATTATCACACCACACATAACCAATAATTTGTAAAAAAAACTTGAAAATATCTTCAAGTATAAATATTTTATGCTTCATCTTCCCATATTTCATGGTTCTGAACTCTTTTCCCAAACTAATTTGACTTGTTATAGAATTATGTATGATCTTAAAAAATTATTACTTATATTTTACATCCATTTAAGATATAGTTTTTATGGAAACTCCATTTATGAAAAGTATTTCACAACATAATTATTTCATATCACATCTACAGAATGAGTATCGGGGAATTGAAAAGAAAGACAAACTCTTTTAACTGATCAAAAATTAGAAAGATATTATAAGGACAATTATGTGTCATAGTAATCCCAATCATAATTTCAATTTTTATTTCCTCCCACATCTATAAGATAACTATTAGTGTCATATTAAAACCACTAGGACACTAGTGTTTGGACATTTTTATATAGTAAGGAATTATGAAATGAAACTAGAAAAATCCCTCTTCATACCTACCCACCATTGATATAATCATATGTTGTGATATATCACTCTAGCTAATTGATTTACTTCCCTCAAATAGGTATGAAATTATTTTATCATGTTCTCTATAATGGAATCATTGATGAATATTCTACCATATACAACGATTAAATCATTTTTGTCCAATGAATGCCCAGGAATTAGGTTTCCACATATTAATCACTCCCTTATCACAACACATTGAAGACTAGTCATTAGACTAACTTTTAACATTTATATAATAGAATATGTGATCATAAAAGGGGTATATGTCATCGATCTTGGATCCTTAGAAGTATAAATGCTACAATTAGAAAACCATATTATTAGGAATAAATTTCCCCATGAATTATGATCACTATGTTTGTATACTTCTGGTATGTTACAACTAAGTGGATCTAAAATGAATTTACCATTACCACTTTCATAGTACTTAGTAATGTTAAATATCTATATAAAATTTACCCAGTTACTATACCTACAAGTGAGGTCATTCTCTATGATGATATAATTGTCGATTTTTAGTTTCTATAATAAAAAACCTATCACCAAAGATATAGAGTCCCAGACACATCATCATGTGGGCCACAATTTTCAACTCTATGTTATTAGATTGATAGTTCCCCTTAGAGGGTAATAGATTACATGACTTATATTCTAGTACATTGTCACAGTGAATTATCATAGACACAAAAAAATAAATCAATATAATTATATCAAATAACATACTAAAGGGCCATGAAGACTAAACATTGGTTCTATATTGAAAATCCATTTCATCTTATGAAAATCCTATTTAGAGTCGTTTCAAAATGATAAATTCACTCCCTTTCTAATCAGTGTAGTCATTGGTGCTAATAATTTTAAAGAAAAAACTAAACAAAACACTGATGTTATCCATATAAAACTATAAGGATTTTAATCTCTAACATGTTTCAGAGTGGTGACTTGTATTTCATTTCCTCAAATTTGTCTAGGTCCACATATATTCCTATTTCAGTCACAAAATTCCCCACAAATTCCAATTCTTAAATATAAAATTTACATTTCAACAACCTATAATAACTCCATGTTTCTTGAAGTTTAGAAAGGTATAACATTAGATTTCTTTTGCACTATTAAGGGGTCGGTGAGATGATGAGGATTTATTCCATGAAAACTATGTATAACTAGTCATGATTTGGGTGAATAATCTTATCTATGACTTCCATGACATAGAATATTAATTTTTTAGTAAAACAATATCACAAAGTTCAAATATATCATAATCAATCTAAAAAATCTATCTTAAGGAAGTGAAAATCTCTTAAGAACATATTTTGAAATTCAATTCAAAATTTGATCATGGATAACCACAAGGATACCCATAACTAATGAAAAAGGATTTATACCCTCATGATGTGACATCTGTTTCTAAATACAGCATGACCCGACTTCTAGCAATCTACCACTATTTGAGGACTACAATCCACCTTTTATGGTGAAAAAAATAGTTTAAATACATAGTGATGTACTAAGATGGATATATATACTCACCTTAATGTACCCTTGCTTTACATAAATACCCTTCAACATGTCCATCACAATATTATAAGGGGGTATTTAAAATGATTATTCACCTAGAACAAGTTTTGTCTCAAATTCAACTCATAAATCAAAGGGATATTCTATGATGTTATATAGGATTACTTCATCCAATAGATCCATTTCATGAGGAAGAGATTATAGTGCTACCAAAATAAAACTAAAATAGAAAATCATATAATATGTGTCCCTATCATCCCATGGTCACTCAGGTCTAAAGGAAATTCAAATTCTCTAAGTTACCATTCATTGATTATCATGTAGATCTCTCCTATTAGATCTATATAATATCCCAATCACTGATATATACTTGATTCGATTTGATTCAAAGAATCTATTCCATGATCCACATCAATGCACTTTATCTCTATAAACATGAATTCCCAGATATTTCTGTAACCATAAATTATTATATGAAGGTCTTGGTTTAACATAAAACATATCTCAATAATAAAAAAAATATATATGTTGACATAAAGTGACTGAGAGGTTAACATAAATATAATTTCTTCACATCTACTATTTAGGAATATATATATATTTATATGAATAGAAAACTCTAGAATCATAAAAATCACTATCATAAACTCACAATATTTTATATTATCTATTAGGTCAGTGAATGTCATAATGAATTCAAACCATTCCTCAGTATCCTGAGGTCCTTTAATACAAAGTATATATGGCATGGAATATCAAGTAAAAAATTCATGTTCTATATAATTTTTAAGAGGTTTTTATCTTGTTTAAATGAATTAGGAGATATTTTTTAGAGTTTATTTAAATCCCAGGGAGCATAATTTTATTTATTTTCTCCTTTATATTGTATTTTTTATCTTCTGTAATTTGTTAATTATAAAGAAACCTACAATATGGTTTATAGTAGAAGAATCTTTCAACATGTGAAATATTCTTTTATGCTATAAATTAATTTTACACAATAATAACGGCATTTATTGCATAAAAACATATATCATTAAAAATTGTTGATGAGGAAATGTTTTTTTAGATTATATGTTTTATGGGGCATTATTATCATAAAATGGGTTTTTCTTGCATACATATTTAATTACATTAGTTTTTATTATACAACTTGTCTAACATTTCTCTCATTCACCTTGTTCCTCCAAGCCATGAACCAATGAGTATATCAAGTGCAATTTGGGTGATCTCTCCTCCACCTGGATTAGTTAATTCCATGTATAATATCTATCAAGTTTTCACTTATTTATATTTTACATTTATATATATATTTGATGCATGTATATATGGACATTTCATGTGTAATTTTATTTGATGGGTTTGAGGGATATTGGTAGCCTGAAATGTAGTGGTCCGGGGAATGATTTTATTGAACTTCGATTTGTACTAATACGGTTTTAATTAACCACATTATTAATTTTTATATTCATTGAAACTATTTTACCATGACTATTTTATAGGGTTCAAAAGGGGACGCTTTATAAATTTTCTTCCATAAAAAATCATTATGGACTTAGTATTATATGTTTTGATTAAAATAAGAATGTTTGTAATGTTAGTTATAGAGACATGATATTGAACAACTAGCTGGGTTCTTATATAGACTATTTATCCTAAAACGTATATACTAATTAAGTGCCCCATAGAAATTGTTTTATATTTTTATAATGGAATAGTCACGGGTTCATAATGATAAATAAAACTTCTTATAATCTTGTTATGGGTAGAGTGTGGTGACATAATTTTATATTACCCAAATTATCACATGGACGGATAATTTTTTATTTAAATCGTCCATTTTCATTAAACACGAGCTTTGGGTTGTTCCACATTTTTGAAAATGTGTCTCTTATAGTATCTTATTTCAGTAATGGAATATATTTTCATCTAGGTTTTATTCATATTTTTCTTTCATATATATATAAATATATTCTTTTTTTTATTTAATTTGGCCAAAATCATTCCCTTCAATTATTATTGATGGATAGGTAATAGAGTCCATAAAATGGTTACTTGGAACACCTTTCATGTATGTGGTGGATTAAGAAATGCAATATTTTCTATTGGTATCTAAAGTTAGTTTCTCAAAAATAATTTTTAGATATTTGTAATTTTTAGTATTGGGATGTATTTAGGTAGAAGAATTTATTTTAATGAAATGAGAGGTAGGTTGTTGTATGTTTCTATCATACAGTTTTCATTACTCTCCTCAATTTACCAAGGAATTATAGTATTTATGTCTCTCTTGATTATGTTTTTCCTTATGAATTATTCCTCATGTAGGTTGGGTTTTTCAAACTGAGATTATCCTATTGTGTGCCAATATTTTTTAGTGCATCAATATTATTGAAATACATCATCCACATTTTCCAAAGGGTGTGGAGGATATGATCCTTATAGTAAGATATATTTGGATCGAAATATTATAAATTCAATCTTGTGAGTAGTTCATGTCATTGAACAAAATGTAACGCATTTTCATAATATAGTTATTGATGCATAATTCAGGAATGATATGGAATGGGTTTTATCATGATATATCATATCCGAGAATCCATTATCTGTTAAAGGTATTAATGTTCCTAAATAAACATAGGACTATATGGAAAATATGGACAATATATTTTAATTCCATGATACACATGAATCAATTTAGTTGAAATGAATGTTTATAGACTCTATTTCCCCAACAGAAATCATTGGATTTCATAGTACACGAAGATAAGAAATCATGATTAGATTTTAATTGATTCAAGACCCATTAATTTTAATATTTAATCCCAAATTTAATGAAAATGTTAATGTCTAAAGTGTTCATCTCATTATGGAAGTGAAAAAATTTAATGTTGGTTACACATATAAGCTTTTTGAGATGATTTATTCCACGTAGGAGTGGTAAATAATGGTCAAATATAATCAAAAAAGTAACATATATCTTTGGGACTATATATCATGTAACATATCATTATAATGAAGATTTATACCTATAGAAAGTCAATAGATTGGGAAATTATTGAGGAGATAGATCTATTTTGCAGGGATGTATATTATTTCTCATATCCGCCACTCATTGGTAACTATAATGATTCAAAGTTAAGGAAATAGATTTGGCATGATTCCAAAGTATTTTTAGTGGTTGCTTTTAGAAGCATGACTAATCTACACCATTATATAAAACTAGTACAAAGAACATGATTTTATTGTAGTGTGGAAATGTTGGAAACTCCTAGATTTATTATCCCACACCAAAGATCATGGGATGTGGTTGTGGTAAAAAAGTATAACTACATAGGTTTTCTTATTCAATATATTATCCTAAATATATTAATTTATCATTGTCTTCAATGTACACTATAAATTTTTATGATACTTCTATGTCTAGACTTAACCACCCATAGGACTTAGGATTTAATCACCTTGACATGGATTATGTGTCTCAAACAAAGGCCTTTGTGGGTCTAGATATATTGAGAGGAAATATCTTCATTTACACATATATATTATATTATTTATTTGGTACATGTTCCTCGCATTTATTTATAGCACCACATTTTTTTGATGTGTTGAAACAACTGATAGATCTCATATCATCTATTTTGTAATTCATGATACCTCATGAGAAGATGCATGAGTAGCGTTTTTATTTCACTTCCTGAAATTTATTACTATATAATGAAAAATTATTCTAGGATATCCTCATTCTTGTTCTATATTTTTTTATGTTATTATTGTAATGCATTAGCTTATCAATCATAATTATGAAATTAATTATTATATTCATTAGGCCACGTTTCTTTCTCAAGATGGGATCTCTCTTGTGTTTTAGAGATAGTGGGATTTAGGGTTTCTCATGTAGGACCTCACTAGAAAGAGCACATATATTTTTATCAAATTATTATAATTTATTCCAATTCAATCATCAATATAGGTTTTCATCCATTGGTTTTTATTGATTCCCTAAATTTTGTCGTTAAATACTTCTCGAGTCTTCCTCCATAGAGATAGGTGGATTTTATGATCTATATGTGTTATGGTTCACAACCAATCTCTATATAAACCTGCGGTATGTAATAAGTTGATCTAAATTATACCAAGAATAAATTGAATGATCTTATAGAGAATAGTTTTCTTTACCCTATTGTTTCATTGTCGGAAACCCTATCTCTATTTTAGAAGAATTATAATAGTTTATATCGATTGTGTGAGAACTATAGAAAATGAAACATTTGAATATTAAGAATAATATACTTTTCCCCATGTGTGTGATTTTTTTAATAAGATGAAATTAGTGATGTGGTTTGAAAATTTAAAATTTTTTATGGTGAGCATCATCTCAAGATTTGGGAGTATAATATATCAATTATGTATTCTAGGAGAAGGAATATATAATTAGAATATCATGTGATTCCATTTGATTTGACATACAGTCCAATAGTTTTTAAGGATATTATGAAATGAAAAAAAATTAATATCTAGAAGCTTTTATGGTAGTTTTCATTGATGATATCATGGTTTATTCGATGTATAAACATGTGTATGAGAACCACATAATTTTTCTTTGGGAAATCCTATAGAGAAACTACCCATATAAACATCATTAGAAAGGTAGTTTTTCAATCGAAAATGTGATGTTTATAGGGAAATTGATTTCTAATCACAACTCACTAGTCAATTATTGGTTGGTAAATTATGTCATATCATTGTAAGATTCACAAAATATATTTGGGATTCAGAAAATACTTTATTTTACATGATAATATGTACTATTAATCAATGATTTCAAAAATGTTCCATAAGCTCTGACTGATCATGGAAGAAAGGGAGTTAAATTCATATTGGATGTGGTGTATCATACTTCATTCAATGCTATGAAGCATATTATAACATTATAACCTTATTGGTTCTCACATAATCTAGGTAGGATCTATGTGGTGTATCATGATGGTTATAGTGCTTGAATGGCTTCATAAAAATTCCATATTATCCTGATATGGCCTATAAATATTTTCATTTTTGTATTCATGAAAATAATTGCATCAAAAATGATTTTTATATTTCCAAAATTATTCGCATTCTTATGTGTTTTGTTTATTTTTTGGGGGGTAGGATAACATTATTTTCTAATCAAAAGAGTATGAGCTATATCATTTATCATAGGGACAAGAATCTCAGACAGAAAAGGTGGGATAATGTCATTCAGGTATTTATTTGGTACACATACTATACCCAATTGAAGGGTAATTTCATTATAGACAAACATAGCATAAAATTACCATCCCATTAATTCATGGTATCGAATGGTTAATGGAACATTAGGAGGATATTTGATCAGTTTTATATAGGTGATGAAGAGGATTTCTCTTGTATGGTTTAGACTAATGTTTATCAATCATTATATCTCCTTGAATATATAGTAACAATTAAACAATTTCTTTTTGTATTTATTGGAATTATAGAAACCCATTATTGTGAAATGACAACTTCTGGTTGGTTTCTTACATCATATGGTGTTCATCACATTAAGGATTAGTTTTTCATCGCAAAATTTGTGAGGGGTTTAATTTTTTAATGACATAATTCTTTATATTTAATTATTATATTAACTATAAAGATGTAATATTACATGGTATAATGTTATTAATATCATATTATAAAACACAAAAGGTAAATTTATGTGTACCACTGCTTCACCGGCCAATAGATAATGAATGTCCAACTTATACCATCTTGTTTAAACTAACCTCTTTTTATGCCCATTTGGGAATGGTTTGAGGTTTCCATGGACTTAATTGTTGGATTATCATGAACACCTTGAGGTATGAGTACTATCTAATTGGTTTTTGATCAATTGGTGAATTCATTTCATTTTTATTCCAATCATTAATCCGGATAAGGATAACGAACTAGGATAGATATAAGTGTACTATGTTGTGAGGTTACATGGGGTTACATATCCAATCATTTTTTATATGGGTCCCAGGATAATCACCATATTTTATAAGTGTCTACTAGAGGTGATGGGGAATCATGTTAATTTGTGTATATATTACCATACATAGACATATGAGAAAACATAACTTCCTATTGAGATCAAGGATGATATGCTATATGCATGTGTCTTGGAATTCAGTGAAAATAGGATAGCCATCTACAAATGGCTGAATTTTATTATATGAATAGATACATTTAATATATAAAAAAGGTTACCTCTGAGGATTTATATAATATTTCATGCATGTCACATATTCTTTTAGAGTATGTGGGTGAGGAATATCTTGTAAGACCATGTGACTTTCAAGTTATACATCAGTTTCTTGTTGTGGTGTGGTATACGAATAAAAACTATCCATAACATTGACTCTAACATTTTGAGTTTTCTATGTGTGAGAATATTTTATATAAATTGTATCCACAATTATTTAACAATATTCTACGAGAAATTCGAAATTTGGATTAGAGATACATTGGACTATTTTAGGTCAATGGTTGGATTGGAAGGTTTCATATCATTTGGAATTACTAGTTGTGTTTACATGAATCAATTATGTTTTCCACATGTCTGATCCTGTAATGTCACATTCTGGTTCTTGTAACATTTTTAGCTAGGAAAATATTTAGTTAGAGGTGGTTATTTTCATTCATATTTAGCTTGTGGGGATCACTAATTTGTATTAAAAAGTCATTTATAGGAATTCAACCCCATTGGTCACCATGTTATGGTGACATAGATCATATTCTCATGATTTATGGGATCATGAATAATTATTAGTAGAGTGATGACCTCACCTATTCCCAAAGAACCCTTCTTCTACATGACATCAAAGGGATACAATGTATTATAGTGGGGGATATTTTATCATCTTGGATGAAAAGGTATAATATTTTTAATGAATAAGAGATTTATTTTTTTCTTTAGAGGGATTAATATATATATTTTGGGATATTTTATTGAATCATTGGTAAAATTCTAGATTTTCTATTTTGGCCTGTCAAATATGTACTTATAAGGGTGATATACAAAATAATTTTAAAAAAACAAGAATCATGAAATATGTAAAATTATTTTTTACCATTTAAATTTTATTTATTCCATAATAACTTCTATTAATCTATAAAATCTTCAATCGAGGAAAATATAACATGAGATGATGTGTTTTTAGTATATATGATTTGTTTTGAATTTACACCATTAATGAAGGTTTTATCTAGTAAAACATTCATACATGTATGTTTTGTCATCGTCTATGTGTAACCCTTCTCTCATTCATTTTCTTCTACACTACGTCAAAATATAATAGATTTCATATACGATTTTGTTGATCTTGTCTCCATACAGATCATTTTTTTGGATTTTTATTTGTATAGTGGTTGGAACACTTCACCCTAGTAAGCTGAATATATAATTCGTCATATCTATTGAATGAATTGGCGATGTGGGGCCACATTCCTAATTCATACACCCTATGGTGATGTTTTATTTATTCCTTTCATAATCCATCAAGAGATCATCTATTATAGGTTGACCCTCATTTTGGTTGTGGTGTGGTGTTTGTGTACTTTGAGGTAGATGTTTCATTATCTTCTCTACCAATATTTTTTCTCATTGATTTGTATTTAATATTTGTTAAACATCTCTATGACCTCTACAATTATCTTTTTATTCATTTCTATGTTTTACATCACATTGTAGGCATGTGTGGCCCAAGTTGAGGTAGGTGGTTCCATCTCTGACCTTTTCTTCATGACCTATCATTTTCCTTATTTTTTAAATTATTTTATAAAATAATATTCATTATTTACATATTTGTGTGTGTGAGAATGTATTTTTGATAAATTATTATTTTCCAATTGTTTTAATTAAAATTTGTTTTTAACGTATTATAAAAATCATTTATGAAATATTTGTAATGTATTTATTTATGAAATGATTTTAAAAATATAACACATGGAAACATTTAAAAATTACACAGAAGGTGTAGAAATTTTTCTCATCTAATAATACTATTAGGGATATCACTCATGTAGTGTCCCGTTTTATCCCTATGACTTTTTTCCATGGGATCTAATAGAAATTATTAGGGGTTCTATTTTTTGTCTGCTCATCTTCTCCCATGATTCGATGTATATATATCATGACATTTTTTCATGAAAATTCCAATGCTTTATTTGGGTTATCTAGATAGACTAATGTGATGTTATCCTTATAATTATTTACCTATGGTTTTATATTCAATTTTTCTGATTTTACTATTACCTTTGATATATTGTATGTCTATCAAAACTATTTTACTTGGATTGTATAAAACTATATGAAAGGCAGATTTTTTTTATAATTCTTTCGATATAGAAACTATTTAACCACATATAATAACATGGTTACCTAATCATATGAATATTTTCAGATTATTGATATAGGGAACCTGGATGAGTTCATACTAATCAAGCGTATCTCACACCCTACACACCCTGTTGTTGGTGTGCAGACATATTTATGTCTTTTTGCAGGAAAAGGAATGGGACCTACATAATATGGAAATTATAGGTCATCTGTGTGTGGGTAGGAGGTGGTGATATGTTGCGATAGGGCCCATATTGTCACATTTACTAGTTAGTCATAGTTATATATTTATATTCCTATTGGACATGTATGATCGGGTTTTCTGAGTATTTTTCTGCTTTATCGAAAATTATGAATTTTATTAATATATAAAATTTATTTTAATATTTTGTTTGTTCCACTATTTAATCATAATATATATATATGACATTTTTTTTAGGATGGAAGAAATAATTCCCTCTGGTTTTTTATTCCCCAGATCTAGTCATCAATGGATAGGAACTACAAATTCGCTTAGAGTATATGGATGGTAGTGTCTTGTACTACATTCTTATTGTATCTCGAGTATGTTCATTAAATTTATATTGATATAGCTCAATTTAATGAGATATTTTAATAGTTTTTTGAACTCATATTCCAGTGATATACACATTGAAAAATATTTTTGGTATACATGGCCCTATTTTATAAACCACCGATCAGTAATTGGAGCAATATAAACTGAATTAACCTATTTTCCAAAAGTTATTAAAGAAACGCCATTAAATTTTTTATTCTATTCCATATCACATAAGATTTTTTCTTGTAATCATTCTCCAAAATGTGATGGAATAATTTTTAATTATTGATTATCATAGGAATGATCCTACTATGTCTAAGGGATCACACAATGTTTCTCTTAAGAGTCCAACCAAATCCCAAGGTGTTTTGACCCTATAACATTCCAAGGTTCACTATACATGAATTTTATTCACATTCACACCCACAGACACACACACCCACATAGACAAACACGCACACACACACATGTATATATATTACAAGGTTATGTTTTAATAGTTTATGGAAAAACTATCACCATATCTTGGAAAACCAGTATATCACATGGAAAATTATAAATTTCAATCCTGAACAGATATCACAATAAATTACTTGAATTATGAAAATGTATGAAAAACAATATGTGTGAGTGTGTGTGTGTGTGTGTATTTTTGTGTAATGTGATCCAAAATCTATTTCCATGATTTATGAATGTTCCCAACTACTTTTAATATAGTAAATATGATCCAATAAATAGTATCATGGAATTCCATTAGGCATGATATTTATAAGAACATTATAAATTCCATGCCTATGTCCCAAAAAACTAACCTCCCTTCAAAATTTCTTAAGATCACTCAAATGGAAATGAAGGTAACTATACCCAGATACCATTTTGTAACACTTATAACCAATCCACTAGGTCTGAGTTAGAGAGCCACATGACCTCATGCATATCACTTCTTAATAAATACACTGTCAACTACCAGTATGGGTATAAATGTCGTTAAATGGGATATATTACCCTCTGTATCATCTACATGAACCTCTAAAATAAAAATATTCAAAAACTCAATGTATACATGTAAGTAGAATAAAATATCATAATGTAAATTATAATGGAACACGTGTCATATAAATAAAAATAGTATACCATTGTTAAGAGATCAACTAGGGTAAATTATGTGAAACTTTGTAAATAAATAAAACTATGGAATTATATGGTTTATAGTAAAGTATGGTTCCTATCTCTATGAACCTTGTCTCAGCCATCTCCCACAACCCCCTAAAATATTTGTGGACCACTATTACTGAACACCATAGACACACCATGATTCATTCGTAGGGTGTATATAACATAACCTTGAAAGGAACCGACAATTCATTATTAAAAATAGATCACATACATAATAGTGACTATTATAATAATAAATAATATCCCAATTTGGAAAAAATCCGAAAAAGTAGTCCTTTCGCTAACCGTGATTAGATTAACCATGATAGTACCTAATATGGTTCCGTATAAGAATAAGTATATGTTGTCATTGAAATTTCATCAATGTTGGATCCATTTTTAAGAAATGTAGTATACATACAGATCTTAGGCCTATTAGTCATGTGAAAATTGATCATAATTCACTATTACAATCTAACAGGTCATGTTATATAGTCCAACATGGTCGGTTTTATCATAACATGTCAAAATACATAAACCACCATTCCACAGGTCAGTCCACACTAGTCTTTCATCCTATATAATTTATCCTAGGCATGTCACTATCTCATATATAACATCTAATAATTCTCCACTCTAGGGCCCCTTGAGCAAAGATAGGTTCATTTACCACCTTAAATACATATATAGAATTGGAAAAACATATCATACAACAAAAAATCACATGAAAAAATTTCATCATATTATTAATATATATCAAGAGGAATAACATATTAAGACTAAGAAATAATTACCCAATAAAAATGTGATCCAAAGCATCATGGTTTATGTAGATAATTCAAGGTTCATCGAGTAGTCTTTAACTAAATTGAATTTTGTTATTTAATATAATAAAAATGATCACCCTAATATTCCTATAATTGATTCCAAGTATTTTATTTCCAAATTAATCAAATATATCCTATACATCATACATTTTATCCCCATTTTAATTTTAAATATATATATTTAATCCATTTAATGGTTTAAAAATTTCCACCACATGGAATAATTATAAAAAAACATTTTGTAATAATCCATATATCTTAAATATTGAATTTTAGGTTTCATAAACCATTTAATAAGACTGAATATATTTAATAATCCATAGATAAGTTAATTTTACAAACTGATCATGAATTTGGATGCTTAGAAATTCTGCTTTGAAGAAAATATCACTCATGAATGTTAGAGAGAGATATAGGATTTTTTACATTCCTATAATGTTTGAATAAAAACGTCATATTTCCTATGCATTGGATAGTTTAACCGTATTGAAGTCATATAATAAATTATTTTCCATTATACATGACATTGATTTAATCCTTCCCATAAACAATAATTATTTTAATAATATGTAACGATTGTGAAATCACTCAACCATTTTACAGGATCTAAATAAAAAACCTAATCATATTTAAACCTTTTATATCTATGGTTACCACTCTAAGTCCTCAATATTAATATTATTAAGAGAATATTTATTGGCAGAAATTTTTTTGACATAAAATATAAAAATAAATTTTAATCAAAAATGGTTTTTAGAACTTTTTAAAAAATTGATAACATTACATGTGTCTTGTTTGGGTTACTCAGGTTAGTTCATAACACTATTTCAATTGTTATTTGATATTGGATGATAATTATAAATTGGTTATAAATTTTTTTCAAATAATAATTCATTTCAAATGAAATAAAACAAAGATAATGTATATATATATCTCTGTATGGATTCCCTAATATTGGAATGTCACATTTAGTTGTAGGGGTGAATTAATAAAAAAATCATTCATTTTATTCATTATGTGATTCATTAAAAAAAACCTCTATCAATTTTTATTATTATAATTATCATTTTCATAATGACAAAAAATAGAGAAATGATACATAATGGGCACTCGAGGTACTTGGTATACTATATAAAATGTGTACCTAATGCTGGTAATTTTCCTAACATATTTAAAAAGATACAAGCTAAGATAATCTACATAATTTTTACAAAATACGTGGAAGAATATTATAAATAATAATAAGAGATTACAAAAAAATATCACTAGAACAATGAAATAATTATAACCAACATTATTAGAATTATAGAACTATTATTATATTTTTTTATGAATGGACTATCTTCATTTATATAATTAGAATTTCCCAATAATATTATACTAAAACCAAAATTCATAATTATATAAAAAAAAATTCTTTTTATATTTCTAAACGAAATGAATCACTATGATGACCACAAAAAAATAGTTTGATCATTATTCTCCTCTTCATCTTTCAATTGGAATGTATTTATGTTACATTTCTAAGGAAATTGCATATCAAACAGATTAAATCCCCAATAAATAACCATTTTTATTGTTCAACTATATTATGATATATAAATTATTGTTTGAACCTATTTGTTTTTACCACAGACAATAAAAATTTATTTTTTTTTAAATGTGAATGTTAAATTCAAATTCCCAATAACTTCTCTCCTCGTTTGTTTATCAAGTTCATAAATTTTTTCCTCCTAATACATTATTCTATTGGTATAATAATACAAGTAATAATTAAATTTCGTCATTCACCATTGTTTGAAAAATAGTTCTAGTATATTCTATTTAAAAAATACTTAATTTCATATTAGGAAAATTTATGTTTACATTAATGTATTTTTTAATACTTCTCCATATTTTCATATCGCAATGTAAAACCATTAATTATGTGTTAATAAATTAAACCCCAAAAAATCATCAAAAATAGTTGTCTAAAAATTTATGCTTCATGATATGACTCCATCATTAATACCATTATTCAATTTTTTCTATAATGGTTCATTCATAACTCGTTGTGGAAATGAAAAATTTCAGTTTTATCTAGATGAATAAATTTATCCATGGAGTTTTTTATGGAATGAAATTTACTATTTTAGAATGGAATATATTCACTATTTCATTAAAAAGATGTCAAATATTGATAATGAATTCCCCTATGATATATTAAAGTTTCATTATATTTATCCTGCAAAATATCTATTATATATATAATTACCAATCTTTTTAAATACAATAATAATTTTTAAACCGTACACATAAAATCATAATGATATATATAATATCTTTTAAAATAAAAAATATTTATAATTTAACAATTATATTGAATTTAATGAAATTTTTATTATACTTCCTCAGAACGAATCATATCCATATTGTAAAAGATTCATATGGTTATGTACATTGTCACATTTCTTGAAAAACATGATAAGATCAATACATAAATATAAAATTTAGGATTTTAGGACATTCCCAAAATACCACCTAGTATATTAGGACTGAATTATACATATACAATGTGACTTGGAAGAAAAATCAAATTTTAAAATCTCAAATATATGATACTATGTTGTTCCTCTACATTTACTCTTATGTATACACAGTTTTAGAAAAATTTCATTATCTTATACCAAAGTTAGTTTTAGTAATTCATTTAAATGAAATTTATCAATAATCAATATTATTATTTTATATAAAATTAACATAAATTTACAATAATGTTCACAAAGCTATGTTTAAGCACAATGAGATCATTTTTTAATTTTTAGATTTTATTCTATCTCAATGGAGTTTTATTAAATATAGTGTACAATTAATCATACATATTAGTGGAATATGATTTATTTTAGATTCAATTTTTCTCAACTCCATTAAACTTCTAATAACATTAGTATTTTCCAAAATACATCAAAACTTGTTTATACAACCAAAAAACATGAAATGTAATTTACCGAAAGAAATATAAATTATTTAATTTGACATTTAATTATATATATATATATATCCAAATCTGCAATTCCAATTGAATCTTCACTGGGAAAATAAAACATGCTCGATGATAGTTCATTAACATAATATCTATGTATCTTCTTTATCGATGTTCCCAATAACATCCAGAACAACTCATGTTCTATACTTTATCCTATTAATATATTTTCATTACAACACCAATTAAAATCCATTATTTCTCTGCATTTATTTATATAAATTAATAATAATTCATTTATTGGATTCATAACTATATTTTTTTCTATTGGATAAATTGAAATCAAAATTATTTAATGACACTACAAATTTAATCATCTAAATAAATGAATAATAAAATTTCATTATTCAAATTCATGTAAATATTTTCTCAAATAATAAGAAAATGATATATTGTGGTATTTTTTCGAAATATTTATCTTAATTTAAATCCAATTTTTTAGTGATTCCATTGTAAAAATTTTAAGCATTACCCTTCATTATACTTTATAATAATTTCATTTCATGCAACTGGGTGTTTAGATTTTGATATCTATCTTCCAAAAACAATAAAAATGCTAAAAAAATTTCTTAATAGAATAATTATTATCTACATTGATCATAGGTTATTGGGGGTTTTATAAGATTTTATGTAAGGGATTAAAAATTTATCTTGATTTGACTTTTAATAGAAAATAACATATTACAAAATTTTAGATAAGATTCCTAGTTTTTAATTTATTTATTTTCTTTAGAATATATATTTTCTCTATTTCATGTTTTAGAGGGAACTATATTATTTTGGAAAATTCTACCCAAACCGTTAATGTTCAATAGGTTAAAAATTTTATATTAATGGAAAAAGCATACAATTATTTCTGTCACTTATTTGGAACTATAATAGTGACTCAATAATTATATATGAATTTGTCTATAAATTAATGAAGCTTTATTAATATAAATTTATCTACCATGCTCACTGATTTATGAATAGGTTATAGTAAAAAATATTGATATTTCATATCAAGTGGAAGAAGTTCAATCATATACTAGGGAAAAGGAAATTTATTTAGGTTAAGAAGGTGATTGATAATTAATCTTAATTAGAATATCTATATATAGGATTAAAACCCATATTATATTAAAAAAAGAGACCTAAACTATCTAAATAAAATTTCTCAATGAATATGATAGATCATACCCCTAATGAAAGGAAATATTATCCTATTGATGATTCAGTTTCTAATAATATTACAAATAATCGTGATGGGGAATGTTATATATACTAAAATGTATGATAGATCTCACTGATTAAAATAATTTTATGTCTAACATAATAAATATTTATAACATATTCATGAGATACATTCATTTTAAATGTTATATCCCATTATTTAAATGTATTTATATTAGTTTTAAAGAGTAAATCATAGTGAAATAATTGAATAGTTTTACCACCGACACATTCATAGATACCATGAAAGGAATGGGGTTAATATTGAACAGAATGAATAATTTGGATAAGATACTTGTTAATTTATATCAATAAGAAAAAATAAATTCTTCGAAAAATATTTTAGTGAGGGAATTAAACTCAACATATTCCTAATTTATTAATGGGGTTTTAAATATGATTAATGGCGTTGATATATATATCGTTGGTCATAGTGAATATATATATCTTTATATTAAGGATTTTTAATTATTTCTTTTCAAAATTATTCAATAATATGAAAGAAATAATTTATGAATATATTAAATTTCTAGATTTAATGGGTTCTAAATTTGAAATTGAATTTTTAAGGAGTCGAAAAATAAACTTCTTCATTTTCCCATGGCGGTATACCATCTTATCAATTTTCACAACATGGAATGGTTTATTTCTAGAAGAATAATTGTATTCTAATGATTAATTTTATAAAACTCTTAATTGAATATATATATATATGAGTGTGTGTGTGTTTTTTTATTCAATCTCAAAAAGTTTGTCTTATTAGATGCGTATTTTATTTATTTTGATTGGAGGTTATTGTAGTCATTCCTTTATTTTTTTATTCATGCCTCATCAGAACATGATTTGGAATCTCCAAACCCAAAAATCATTTCACATGTATGATAAAATGTTTCTTTTATATTAATGGTTATTTTGTGTACATTAGAGGCTTCAGGTTGAAGGATACATATGATATTATTGAATCAAAATTAGAATAAAATATTGGTTAGCCATTTTCTCTTACAGAGATAATTGTTTAATTATTTATTATGATATTATTGATGTTTGGTTAAATTAGTAGTACATTCATAGAATTATGAAAATATAATGGACTACTTATACGTTTTAAAGTGCCATGAAGATGTACATCAAAGTAAAATTTTATTATATGAAGTAACACTTTTGAGGAAGCATGCAATGTGTCTTTTTACTAATGAGTTCATGGGATTGAGAGTATGAAATAGTGGATATATTTAGATAAATGATTACAGATGTATTGGTGAATACTATTGGTAAGTAAATTTATGACAATTTTATTTACTCGAATGAATCCATTTATATATTGTTATAATACTTTATTGATTTCGTGTTGTGTGTATGAATTTGTGTGTTTGATAAAACATTTTAATATACAATTTTGGAAACTATTTATGTGTATCATTTCTAATATACATATTTTATTTTTCTAAAATATGAATTATCAAACTCATTGTATTTAATTATATGATTTCAAAATAAAAAAATATCTAATTAATGATATTAATCTAAATATAACATTAATATAATCAATTTGAAAAAAAAACATATAGAGTTATTCATTGGAGAGTAATACTAAAATTTTTATAATTTTATACATGTGTATAACATTTATATAAAATTATCATTAAAAATCAAAGTAAAAACAAGGTAAATAATCATAAAATCCACCATGTGATCCTCATAGATTAAAATAAACAGGTCTTTATAAGTTAATTTATAATTAAAATTTATAATGGTAAATAATTAATGATATATAATAAATATATATATAAATTAATGTTTGATTTTTCATGCAAAAATAATTATCTCTTCCTGTTCATAATGAAAAATTTCTATATTCAATTATAAAATTATTTTAATATGATGAAGAAAATATTTATAACTAAATAATGTAACACAGTAGTCCATTTATAAGTTTCATGATGTTGGAGTCTGCTATTAGTAAATCATTAATATTTATAACATAATAATTAAATTTATAGCAATTCATTCTTTAAGTTTCATGATTAGAAAAATCTATGAATATTTTTTCACAAAAACAATATATATTACTGATAAGTATTGAAAATATCCAATTAGACTGAAATTATAAAACAAGATTCTTAATCCATGATTTTTAAAAAAACATTTCTCTCTAAATTAATCTGATTTTATAAAATATTTGTATAATTAAAATGTTTTGTTTTTCATTTTATGACAATTAATTATCTTACACATCCCCCATAATATCTTGATAATCCTATAATGGTATCATTATTTATATGACATTTTCAATTGAAAAATATGTATTGATGGCCTTTTTAATGTAAAGAATGTTAATTTTCATCATTCTTGTGACAGGATTTACCATATAATAATTTTATCAAATAATTACGTTTATAATTCATTAATTCTATTTAATTTTGAAGCATTAAAAATCTACAAGATAGTATATAATTTTTTTATAATTTAATCATAATCTTTATTTAAGAAACATTATCATGTACATTAATTAATGGATGCTTAAGTGTATAAATGTTATATATAACTCCATATATTATGAAAATTATTATTATGTATTTACAAAAATTATTACAGTAATCACTTATAACGAGATTTGGAAATATAATGCTAAATATCATATGATGTCTAAGATGCTTGACTATGACATAATCCTCATATGTTAATGTGGTAAAAACATCAATGTGATAGAATAATGTTCTGTAAAAATTAATATAGATTTAACCAATTAAATATTTATATGATCTATTAAAATATATATTCTATACATCAATGAAATCAAAAAATATTAAATTTTTATATATAATAATATTCCTCATAAAAATAGTCCCTTTAAATAGAATTTGGAAATAAATTCACTATCATAAAATGATTACATAAATAATGTTAGACATTATAGTCTTATATCTATCATCTTTTTTTATTCTCTTTACGTAAACATGAACTATATTTGATAGAATAAGAAAGGAATATTAATTGAGGGTACCTCACTATCTTTTATCTCAACATAACACACTTGAGGGAGAAAATAAATAAATAATTTATTTCTTTATTTTCCTGATTCATAAAATATATATAATTTAATATGATCAATTAACAAACATTTATTTAATCAAAAACTAAATAACATGAAATTAATTAAAATAAATATTTTTCCAAAAAATTTATTTTTTATCATGGTCTAGTTAGTATGGGATTAATCAAAAATTCAACAAACATGTCCCATAATATTATACATCAATTATATTTATTAAGATAAATAACATTATAAATAAAAATTAGATTCATCATATTCAAGCTCAAATGAAATTTATAATTATGGATTTTGAATGATGGGTGAAGTTACTAACACCTACTTTAACACATCAATAAAATTATTACCCGAATTTTTAATTGAAAGATGGATTCCCCATCAAAAATATAATTTATAACTGTATATAAATCATGCATTTTTTTGAGTAATCTTCCTTTAAAATTTAACTTGCACATTATTGATTTAAAATATATCATGTTTTCTTGATAGGTCATTAAATATTTGCTACAAAAATGCAACATATAAATATTAATTTTATGTTCAAGAATATATTAATGAATTATAACTCTCAATAATAAAGAATCACTTATTATAGTGAATAAAAATGTCCATTCCTATTTATTTTGGGAGTGGTGTTTCTATACTCAAAATACATCAATAAAAATATGTTTTATATAATGATACCAACCATAGACACTCTTATACTATAACGACTTTAATATAAAAATATAATCAAAATACATGTTTCATATATTCCCCATGTTATCCCAAAACACAAGAATGCATTAATTAATAATAATACAATCCAGAAGGATATCTAAATGTGGAATTATCATATTTATGAATAGATATTTTAATTTAAAAAATAATAAAAATCTTATAAAAGATTCATATGTAAATCTTATATAAATAATTGAATAAACCATCAAAATAGATCAAAAAATGTCCTTTAAAGACATGTAAAATTAATTCCTAATGTATATATAGACACACATTTTTTATCACTCTTTTCTCATCCAAATCCCCATATAAGTTTTTTTATGGACTAAACTAAATTTCCATTGAATAATTTTAACATGGATAACAAGTATTATGTCATTGATATGATATAATATTTATAAATCTAAAAATGTGGTAATATATATTTTAGATATATTGAATAGTGTCGGGTTTAATCATCTTTGACACTTCCTAATGGGTTTAGAACCTTATTCTAGAAAATATATAAATAGAAACTAAACGATTCACATATTATCTATAAATTTCTATTCCAAAATTTCATATTCAATTTAACAAAAAAACAAGGATTTATTCCATGAAAATATAATTTTTACTTATTAATTACTATAATTGTTACATTCTTTTTGATAAAATAATATTTTACTCTTTTAAGTAGTGGTTTTAGTTCTTTAATAGTTTCTAAACTAGTATCTAGGATATGTAGGAAAAACATTAATTGACACAATCCATTTCTCATACTAATGTATTCTTGAAAATAGTCACTTTTAATTTATGATTCATAAATGAATTGATTCGAATATTTTTGGACATATGTCATTATTATTGAAATAAAATCTATTGAAAATGATAAAAGAAAAGTTCCGTTTAAAAATATAAAATAATTCAATGAAGTATACAAAATGTATTGACTGGATGCATCATCTAATAAAAAATAATAATTTACAAAACCACTTAGTGATTATTTATTACATGCATGCTCATGACAAATATTAATAAATAACTAATCCCTAAAATTATAATATATATATATATATATTAATTTAATTCATAATGATATATGATTATATAAAAAATTTAAAACCTATCAAATTCATCCAATAATGTCATTATAATTGTACATTGAAATAATTGCTAACTATTTATATAGTTTTTAAATTAGTATTCCTAAAATGAGTGGTTCTTTCTTTCATATCCTTTCACCATACATCTCAATAAACCATAATAATATTGAAAATCATTTTTCTATTCTTATAACTTAAATTAACATTACTTTAAATAGTATTATAGGGAATTAGTTAACTATTTGTATGAAAATAACTAATTTATTTTTCAATCTATCATATAAATAATTATATTCTAAGTGTGGTACAACATTTTTTTTTTTTGATTTTACAATTCGTCGATTACAATGATCTACCAAAGTGCATGGCCATGTTATATTTCCTTACCCTTACATCTTTGAGGGAATTGTAATATAAAGATGGATAGATATTTTTTTCCTAAAATTTACCCTTATATATCATGTATACTCTATATTTTGAGTACACATCACCTATAAAAAAATTACGTGGAAATATATTATTCAAATATTGATAAATTTAATGTTAGCATAATATTTTAATAATTTGTTATCAAATATTCAATTTTATATTATACTTTATAGGATCTGTTAAAAAGTTATACCTTCTATGGAAAAGTTAATTAACCATTAGAAATATATGAATCATCCTCCATAACCATTTTAAATTATATTTATTAATTTTATTTATTGATTTATACGAGTTTATCACTAATGGATAATTGATATTGGATACAATATCCATATTCATTACTAGATTTTATACACATGAATATCCATTCCATATTGTGGATTTAGGTAATATTATTTCAACGGAGAAATTTTTTATTTCAATTCTCTAAGTGAAAAATAAAACATCACCTTTTCCTCTACTATTCAATACAGTTCGAAAAAAAAGTTATTTTAATATATTGATTTTTAGCCTATTTTTTAGTATCCTCATATTTCATATAAGTCGTCATTCATTATACTTTTATTTGGTATTTCCTAAAAAATAAATCTAAAGATTATTTTTACATTTTTAGGTTTCGGAGAAAACATATTGTTTTTTATTATTTAATATTTTAAAAAAAATATTGTGAAAACTGATTACTCTATTTGGTTGAGAGAGATAAATTATTTTTTAATTTATCTAATTCCAATAATATTATTTTTTTGATAAGTAATATTAAAAAACCTCAAGATTTAAAATTTAAAATTTTATATAAAAATATAATGTTTTATGTACCATACAACGTAAGGACCACTGAGATAAATTATAACCATGATACAATATATAGGAATATTATAATAAATTTATTTTGTATATCAGCCTAAAGAGAATTATATATATATTAAAATATAAAATAAGGACAACCAATACTAAATTTCGTCTTTATGAAGTTCATTTTTCCAATCATAGAAGATAGGTAGATTAACTATTATATTCTCTACACCATACCCATTATTAAACCCACCAAATATTATATGTGGGAATTGTATACAAGAGCTGTCCATACTCATGGAAATTACAATGTCACCCATACTTTTGGAATCAATAATGGTGTCTCACATTATATTATATATTATGATTATTTATTACAAGTAGATATTAAGTGGTTATGTGTGTATAAATTAGGGTGATATAATTTTTTAATTATTAATATATTTTATATTTTATATTTATGTGTAATGGAAAAGAAATCAATGAATAGTTATTAAAATAATAATATTTTTTTAAAAATATTTTCCCCTTTATGTAATTATTTGTTAAAATTATTTTCAATCACATATAGAAGATAAATTTCAAAAAAGGAATGTTATTTTTTTGATTTTATAATTTAAATTTATCAGAATTTAAACTTTTGATATTTTTCTATAATATTTTATTTTATGTTAATGTTTATAAATACCATTTTTCTAGTATATAATCATTGCAAATTTTTTGTGAAGTATGTATTTTTTTAAAATATAATATTTCAAATCCAATAAATAATATTTCAATGGGTTGAAAATGGATATCTTTTTAACTAAATTTTATTTGGAAAACCTAAGCTTCGCATATTGAATAATTAACAAACTTTTATTTAGAGAAATTTTTTTTTTAGTATTTTTATTGTAAATAAGAATTCACAAGTTGTAATTTAGTATTTTATTTTTTTGATATCCACATATCCTTCCATTATTTAATTACCAACTAATTAATTTCATCGAAATCAATAATAGTAATAATTTTCTCTATATACATTTTTACACTTTGGAATATATTTCATCTAAAAAATGTTTTTAATGTGTCATAAATTTATAATTTTAAGATTTATTCATCACAATATTTAATTTTTTTTAACTTAATTAGAATTAAAATTCTGGATCACTTGTTCGGAATTATAGTAATTTGTCTATTGTAAATGAAGGCATAAAAAACTTTATTTGACTAATAATATAGTTAACATATTGAAAAAAAATAATACAATTAATATAATATCAATTAATACATATTTTAAAATATTTTTTAAGTAGAATTGTTATGGTGTGATGAAAATTAACCCTTTCCTCAATGCATTATATTCAACTACTAAAGATACATTCTTTGAATAGTGACTTTCCCTTTTATATAATTAAAAAAATGAAACTCTTCTATATTATAACTATTACCCTTTACCACTGTAATTATCTACTCATTATAATAAATTATTTTATAAAAGTTTCTTCCCTATTATATCTTAAACACTCTTCACATGTCCCATAATCAATGGTTATTCTAATAGGCCATTATTATGTTTTTAAGGTGTTACCAAAGGGTGAATTACCAATGGGAGATGTAATATTGTCAATGTAGATATATTAATTAATTTTTATCTACTACTTAAAATATATTCACCCAATAAATTTATGATAATATATGTGTTTTAAATATATTCAAATGAAATTATACTAATACAATATCCTTTCTTACCTTCTTATAAATCGACTCAATAAATGATGACATCGTCATGCCTGCATGTAGACTAAAACCTCTTTGATCAACATGTATTATTTTTCATCATCACAATAAATGGATGGTTTAAAAAATTTATATAATAAACTTAATTTTATATATAACATCATTATGATTCATAAATCATAACATTTTTATTTTCAATCATCTCCCATTCCATAGATAATGAATGGATCACCTGCATGAACATGAAATCTATCCTGTACACATAAATTAGGTATTTCATTTTCCATCACATATTAACATTAGTGAATTAAAAAAATATAATTATATTATAAAAATTATATTAATTATATTATTAAAATTCTGAAATATTATATTTGACATTATATAAGTGATATTAACAAAAAATTATATGTGTAAATATAATTACCTTACATGATCATATTAACAAAAAATCTTAATTGGAGTATATTTTTGGAAACCTAAGAAAATTATACAATTTTTCAGATAATTTAATATTAAAATAAATAATAATATATAGTTCATGAGATAATGATTTTATATTACTACAAATTTTACTTAGGTAAATATATCATGTAAATTTTAGATGAATATATAAGAAAACTCCAGGTAAACATCATTACTATAAAGTAAAAATTTAATAAATAAAACATGATAAAAATAAACATTATCAAATGAAATATATATATAATTATTATAAATAAATATTTTTACAACTTTAATTTTATTTTTCAATAGGATATCTTCAAATATAGATTGAATCTGCACTCAAAGTAAATGATTTCTCATATAAACATTTGTTCTTATGAACATATGACATTTTCACCACATTATTACAATATTGTGGTGAATACATTAAATTATATTTATTTATTCGATAATCCTCATTGATTAATTGGGACTTATATATCTATTTTAAGTTATTTCATCCACTTGTTTTCAATTGATAGATTATCAAATCCATAAGAGACATTGGATGACTCGTTTTTTCTTTACATGGTCACAAAAAATATTATTTAGCAATACTCCTATATGAATAATTTATTCCACCATTTATATAGTATAAAATGTTTTCCACATTTAATAGGATAAATTAAAATATTACATCATAAAAATCATACTTGGTGAATTGTTTCTTATTAAAATTATATAATTGTATAAAATAATTCTTATCCCTTCCAATGAATATTCTCTTTAAAAATCAATATTTTCGATTCTAATAGAATTATTAATATAAAATACTAAATACCAATTATTTTTTTACCTTAGTTTTATTTCATAATTATTTTTTAATAATTTAAAACGAAAAAACAATTTCTCATTTTTATGATATTGGTTTCATTAATGATATTATTTTAAAAATAATGAAATGCTACTTTATGTAATATTATTTTATCTTCCACTCCATGATTCAACTTAATCACTTTTATTTATATTAAATGTTTTTCTCAAATTATGATATATTTTCATCGTTTATTTTCACGAAATATTTTATAAAATGATTACTAAAAACAATATTTGGATTCATAAATATTATCATTATAAAAAAATTCAAAAAAAATCATTGATGCATTTTTTTATTAATATATTTTCTAACATCCAGTATTTTACATTTTTTATTTTGATTTACAAATTAAATTTTACTAAAAGAAAATTATTATCTTATTATTTGGTGATGTTTACATTTAAAAGATACAAAAAATATTTATTTTATCTTTTTTATAGTGATTTATTGGTTTTATGTAAATGTATTAATCCTCTACACCTCAATTATTTATTCATATTTTTATTTATAAATTATGAGAGATATATATAAGAGAAATTTTAAATTACCAATTTTATAACCAATACTTTAATACCCATTATTTGATGTAAAAGCTATCCCATGACATTCCCAATGTGTTTCCCAGACCACAACTAAATTAGGATAAGCTACATCACCATTATATTCAATCAGTGGGAATAATTTTCCCCTTAACGTATGAAAAAAATTAATTAGATCTTGAATAAAACGTCATAATTGAACATATTTGAGTGATTCATTTAAAATAAATTATATTAAAAATTATAATAGATATTATTAATTTTAAATAATTTAAATAAATAAATAACTCTCTAAACAACACACTCTCTCACATGTAGAAAAATAAACCATTGGATTTTTTTATCATACCAACATACAATATATTAATCCCAAATTAATGAAGTGGAATATATAAAATGGCCATATTTTTTAATATAATAAAGATGTATAAAATGAAAAAATTAACTAACACACACCAATATAGTATTACATTTAACTATACAATACTAAAACTATAATTCCTCACGACAGGAATAAAATGTGCCCATACTGACATAATGAGTATGATTGGCCTGAGAAATATGCATAGTAATAATGTTAAATGATAACAAATCCAATATATATTTTGAAAATAAATTATCCTTTTTAAAACTTATTTGGTATACACTAACAAAGTTATGTTTTATTTATTATAGACATAAAAATTAATTTCATAAAATTTCCATTTTATTTCTATTAGATGAAATCGAACACATTTAATACAATTGAAAAGGATAATTTCCATTAAAATTAAAATACCATTTATAGATACTTTTGATCACTTTTAGATTAATTTTGGTATTAGAAAATAGAAACCCAATTTTACCCCGTAGGATGAATGGTAATGAAGGAAAAACGCAAAGAATCAAGGGATGTAAAATGTAAAATAAGAATATTAGGATGTCATAGTAATAATAATTTAAACAAGAACTATAGAAGAAAAATCATGTGGCCACTAAGGTTTATGGGTAAGGTAGAACAAAATTCAGTAATCATAGAGATCATTAATTATTTTAATGAATTATTAACGTGTTACTAAGTATAGATATAAAGTATTTCCACTAAGAATATCTAAAAAAAGGGAACCCCTAAAAAATTGTCTTCTCTATCTATGAACCCTTTCCTTCCATGAAATATAAATGGAGGTGAGGATTTAAAATTTATATAATTAAACATACAGTCATAACATTTGGGTAAAACCAATTATTCATTTCACCTAAAAGATCCCCTCTCGGAATGACCATATATTATGTTTGAATACAAAGAACATATCCCCTAATAATTACTATTTAACACTTTCAAAATAACTAATACGTGGGAACATCCCATGTGAGGGATTTTTGAATAGAAAATTTCTTTATTATGTTCCAATTATTCCTAGTTATTTTTATTTTAAATTTAAAAATTATATAACTTACATTAAAAATATTACAATCATTAGGAAATATATATAAATATTTAATCGATTTCTGAAAATCATTTTTGAAAACTATCTCATCATCATGAAATTAATACAAATATAGAGATAAATTATTCATTTGAAAATATATTTTTATGTTCCAAACATAAAATTCATCCAGAAGAAGAGGTGTGAGATATAATAAAGCATTTTTTTCACATTTCTACCTTTGTAAATCCACTGAATTGAAATAAACATTTTATAAAACATTATTTCCAAATCAATCAACAAGTATATAAATTCAATAATATAAATAAAAAATTATTTATTTTACATCCTAATATATTTTGTTCTTATTATTTATTCTATAATGTGATCTGTAAAATACTGTGAATTGAAGAATCAAAATAAAAAACAATTGATCATGAAATTCCAAGTCCTAATTAACCCATCGAAACACAAAAAAATATAAAAAACACACTTACCATAAAAACCATCCTACATTACTAAATTGGTAGATCTGTAGTGATAGGGGGACCAATGGGGGGAATAAGAGAGATAAAAAAATGGGACCCAACCTAAATAGTTTCCACTTGAAGTGTGAGGGATATGGATTTTAGAATCGAAGGTAAGGATAAAGACTGGAATATTCTAAAATGGTGTCTAATGTGTAATCATGTAGGGGGATTTTCATGGGGATTCATTGTAACATACCAAGTAAGTAATCAATCATAGATATTTTTATCTATGTATATTAATGAATTAGATAGTGTTTTAGAGGCTTAAAATGAAAATAAATCCAATCTTAAGCATGGAATACACCAATATTTTTAAAAGATTTTTTTACTGCCATTTGATGGAAAACCATTTTTAAATATATATTTTGAAAATTTTATAATCTATATTTGTCAAAATAAACTTATCCTTTATGATTGGGACATCAAAATTTACTTTGTGTAAATATTTGGTATTTTTCTGACAATGTTCGTTTTTTAATGAATAGTGAAAAATACTGCATTTTACATCAAAACTGCTTTTTAATCTAATTTATTTATATGATTTGATTATATTTTTAATTGTTTTTGAAGTGAAATTAGAATATATTTTTACCATTTAATCTAATGGTGGTCATTGAAATCAATTTCACTTTGAAATTGGACTTAAACTGGTGTCAATCTTTTGATACTTATTGTTTCATAAAAACACGCTATTTGTCATAACAGCGGGAATTAGTTATAAAATTAATTAATGTGACTTATATGTTTTGAATTTTGTAAAATAGACTTCATTTTTGAATTCGGAATATCAAATATATCTTAGGGTGAATTTTTGGTAATTTTCTGAAAAACTTAAATTTTTGATGAATAGTGAAACCACTAAGTGGTAGTTAAAGAAACTGATTTTTCGTTTAAATGAAACTTTTCCACCTTTGTGTTTTGAATTTCAAAAATCCGACATACATGGTTGTCATTAAGAAGTAAAATGTGGTTCAAGGAGATTAAAATAATTTTTTGGTGAATAGTAACTTATTAAGTTTTTAATTGCGATTAGTGGTAATTAGTGTAGTTTAAGGTAAAAATAATGTTTTAATAATATGAAATGACCAAGACACATGTCCTAACCTTATTGGATGTGTCATGGACGACCAATAAAAGTCATGGGTCAACTTGGGGACCCCATGGAGCCACTGGTTGGGAAATGACATAAATAACTATTTATTTAATGTTAAAGTAAAAATGACACAAACATGAGTTATTTTACGAACAAAAATTTTATATGGGGTTATACAAGTCAGATTTTTGACTATAAATATTAATTGGAAATATAAAAATATTTCCTACATCATAGTAGTTTTTTTATAATTTTTTTACATTAAATAAATAAATGTATTTATGACATTATGATGATGCAGCGATGACCTCATTATTTAACTATTTAAATAAAATGGAAAGATAATGTAATATATAAGCCCTACACATGTCCAAAACCTATTTTATGAGTGCATTTCTAACCCTTATCACTTTATCATTTAATTATATCAATTTGGGACCTTTTGAATCCGAAACTCATTTTAAAATAAAGTAACTTATCTTTACTTTCCAAGAGTTCCCCTCCTCTCCCCTTATAAAAGGCCCCCATCCCTACCTCCTTACCCACACTCCCAAAGCCTTTGGATCGACCAAACCCTGCTCATTTTGCCTCTAACCTTCCCCCTCTTACTCCTTGAAGCCTCACTTTGGGCAGAATGCTTACCAGGTAAGCCTTTGACCTCAAACCAAAGGAAGTTACCCGATTTTAAGGTAATGTCTTCTCTTGAGTCCTTTTGTTTTATTTTGCTTCTACAACCCCCTAAACTCTTTTTATTCTTTTATTTTGTAACAACTCCAGTATCATCAATATACTAGGATATTTTTATAAGAAGGATTCAGGCCAAACTTACACACACCGTCATCTAATGGTTATGGAACATACAGTTTCCGTGGATGGTAAATTTATGCCTCTCGAAACGATGATTGTTCAACATTCTTTTAACACCGTAAAAGGTGGCCATTAAGAAGTCACTATATTAATATATGATATATAATATGTTTATGTTTTCCTTAATCTTATGTTTTTTTCATTTTGGGCATACCTTTATGATTTCCATTATGGGTAAACGCAATATCTTCATTTAAGGAAGTGCGGACTACCGCCCCCTCAAAGTGATTTAATTAATTAAATACCATATGTGGGACGTATAAATGATGGAACTATTATATTATATATGATATTATAATGTAATTATAATATACCTTTATATCATTATGATTCCATTCTATAAAATACGAAATAGAATTGAAAGTAGCGTCCATCCGTACGTACGGCTTACTGTCTCCATGAACGGTGCATTTCATTTCTTATCTCTAAATGATTATGTAATATTATAAATGTACATATATACTAGATATATATGATATATATGATATATAAATCATTATTATAATTTTGGATATAATGGATATGTGAACAAAATGTAATTATAAAGGGCATATTTTGACTCAAGTACCAATGATCGTTAAAACGACCGTTATTAACTTAAATAATTACATAGTGATAATGACATGGCAATAAGTGATATAAAAGGAATAATTAACTTGAAAAAGGTTCTTAAGAATGTATAAATTAACTCATGTTTATTATTCAGGACATTAAAGAATGATCGAGTCAAGTCGGACCCGAGGTATGGGACTTCATCTCAATCTCCTTTCATTGAGGCATATTTTATTTTATACACAACTTTATTTTATATGGTATATAAACCCCTTTGAATTTTACATTTATTCAAAAGGAATATTTTTTATATGAATCGTTTACCAAACGAAAAAAGGGAATGTTTTTTTCGTAGGTATGCGGCGACAACGACTTCTCCGCCGCCGTGATCATTATTTGAGTTTCGGCTTCCTCTATAATCCATACCTTATTTTATAAAGAAAAATAAATACCATGTTTTACTTTTCCAATATTTTGGTATTGAAAATGGTTTTCATGATGTTTTTATATCAATGTGTTGTATTCATATCTTGTGATTTAAAGGTGGATATGTTATGTTTCCATTATTCATGTTTCATGTGATACGATTATGATGAGGTTCTTGGGCATTATTATGAAGACGGGTGGTTCCGTGATAAACTAAGGACGGGTGAGCCTGATATAGAACTCCAATGCATTAGGTAACGCGAAGGAGTGAAATGTTAAGGTTTCTCCGAAGATATTTACGGAATATACTGTGATGGGTATTCCAAACATAACCAAGAGGGTTACTTCCTACGTAAGAATGTTATGAATGCCTCAGGTTACCTTTATGTCTTCTAATTTCTATGATTTATTCATGATTTGATGAGGTATGTTAAAGTGATTATGTTTTATGGGTTAATTATGATTTCATTCTTATGTATATATGAACTTATGTTTCCTTTCCATATTTTTATAACCCATACTGAGATTTTTATGCTCATCCAAAGTTTTTTTGAAATCTTTTTCACAGGTCAAGGGAAAGGTACATGATATGAAGATAGTGTCAAGGAAGTGTCAAGAAAGAATCCATGTTTTATTTTAAATATGTTTCCATTGATGGGAAAGAAGAATACTATCTTTATGTAACCACTTTTTTTATATGTGGAATGTAATGAATGTTTTATGATCTAATTCTCTAAAACTCTAAACCCGAAAAGATCCTCAATGTGTAATCTTGTAATAACTCAAGATTAAGTAAGGTCTAAGGCTGGGGCCTTATAGTTGGTATCAAAGGTCGGTTTAGATAACTTTAGGAGTCAGAATTCTATTAAATGATTATCCAAAAATATTTTTTTCTGAAATGATATAGCATTTGAATATTACCATGTTGCTTCATCTAAGACATGTTTGTTCTGAATGGTTTTCCGCAGAGGAAACAAGGAAGCAGTGCTAGGAAGGAATACAGAAGGAAATAACCTTCCGAATCAGCATCCCGAGATGGTCAGAATTGGAACTGAATAGTTTGTTGCATTGATGGCACAGTTGACTCAGGCTATAAATGGTGGTGGTATCCATGCAAGAGATCAGCCAGACCAACCGTAGAGGAACATGTCAGTGGTGGAACATTTCATGAGGCAGCGTCCCCCATCATTCAGAGAATCATCTGACCCTGTGATAGCTGAAGGGTGGATTAAAGCACTGGAGAATATTTTTAATGTCATCGGGTGTTCAGACAATCAAAAGTTTAGTCTTGCTATTTACCATTGGGAGGGTGAGGCAGATCAGTGGTGGTCGATGGTTAAAAATATCAGGGACGCTGATGAGATCGATGCTCTCGACTGGGAGGAATTCAAAGGTATGTTTCTTGAGAAGTATTTTCCTAAGGCTATTCTACTTAGGATGGAAAATCAATTCTTGGAATTGAGGCAAGAGAAAGACTCGGTGGCTACCTATGAAGAAAGGTTCACTCGATTGGCAAGGTATGCTCCAAATTTTATCTGAGACCTTGATAGTAAAATCAATCGTTTTTACTCAGAATTAAAGCCAAAATATCGAAGGGCATTAGCTTATCGTGAGTTTAAAAGTTATGAAAAGCTTGTTCGATGTGCTGAGAAGGTGGAAATGGAGTTTGCCGAGGACCAAGTGTTCTATAACAACCAACAGAAGAAGAGACCGAGGTGGCAGGAGAAAGGTAAGAATTCATCAAAAAAGTATGATGGTAAGAAAACTAAGTTTCCAGTTTGTGATAAATGTGGAAAAAGGCATGCTGGGGAATGTCTTCTAAATTCTGGAAAGTGATACCGATGTGGTAAGATGGGACATAAGGCTCGTGATTACACTAAAAAGGATCAAGGTGAAGGTAAGACCAAATTTGATTTATAGTTTGTGAAATGTTATAAGTGCAATGAGATGGGTCACTATGCAAACGAGTGTCTGTCAAAGAGCTTGAGTGATGGGAAGAAGTTAGACTACAAGCAGAATGGGGTGGTGAAATCCTTTGCAACTACTTCGGCAGACGTCAGGCCATCAAATGAAGTTGTATCAGGTACTTTGTTTGTTTTTTCAGATTATGCCAGTAGGTTGTTTGATTCGGGGTCTACACATTCTTTCATCTCTGAAACCTTTTCTAGTAAAAGAGGAATACCATCTCAAGAAGTGACTCCTGAACTTGTGGTAAAAACACCTGGGAGAAATGTTGAGGAAAAAAGAATTTATTAGAATCTTCCTATCCTTATCTGTTGAAAGAACCTACTTGCAAACCTTATTATTCTACCTCTAGTAGAGTTTGATATTATCTTGGGTATGGATTGGCTCTCTCTTTACCATGCTAAGATTGACTTTAGAGCTAAAGAAGTTTCTTTTCAGAAGGACTTTCATTTTTTGTACATGAATGAACCCTTACTGTTGATAACTTATCAAGAGGCCATGAAACTTGTAAAATATGGAAATAAATGTTACCTTGCACACATCGTTGAAAATAAAGGAACTGTTCAGATTAATTATGTGCCAATGGTAAATGAGTATCCTGATGTTTTTTCTAGTGAGTTTCCTGGAATAATACTAGATCGGGAAGTTGAGTTTACTATTGACTTAGTTCTTAATGCTAAGCCAATTTAAAAACCCCCTTATCGAATGGCTCAAATTGAACTTTTAGAGTTGAAGGAGAAATTGCAAGATTTATTACAGAAAGGTTTCATTCGACCTAGCACATCACCATGGGGTGCTCCTGTTTTATTTGTTAAAAAGAAAGATGGTTCTATGAGACTTTTCATTGATTATAGAGCCTTGAATAATATCACTGTTAAGAACAAATATCCTTTGCCTCATATCGATGATTTGTTTGATCAGCTCCAGGGAGCTTAGTTTTTTTCAAAGATTAACTTGAGATCGGGGTACCATCAGCTGAAGGTAAAGGAGGTAGATATTCCGAAGAACACATTCCGTACGAGATATGGACATTATGAATTTGTAGTAATGGATTTTGGGATAACCAATGCACCTGCTGTATTCATGGACTTAATGAATAGAATTTTCAATTAGTTCTTGGATAAGTTTGTGGTGGTTTTCATTGATGATATTTTGGTGTTTTCTAAAATTAAAGAGGAGCATGAAAGACATTTAAGGGTTATCTTGCAAACCTTAAAAGAAAATAAATTGTATGGGTAATTTAGAAAGTGTGAGTTTTGGTTGCAACAAATTTCTTTCCTTGGTCACATTGTTTCTAAAGATGGGATAACTGTTGATCCTGCAAAAACAAAAGTTGTTGAAGACTGGCCAAGACCAACAAATGTAACCGAGATTCGTAGTTTCTTTTTTTGGCAGGCTATTACTGAAGGTTTGTTAGAAATTTTTCACGATTATCTAGTCCAATGACTAAGCTAACTCGGAAGGGTGTTAAGTTTATCTGGACAAAAGAATGTGATGATTGTTTTCAGGATTTGAAAAGAAGATTGGTGAATGCTCCAGTTTTGGCACTACCTTCTAGGAATGGTGAGTTTGTTATATACATTGATGCTTCATTGAAAGGACTTGGTTGCGTCCTAATGCAGAATGATCAGGTAATTGCTTATGCTTAACGACAGTTGAAAACTCATGAGGTAAATTACCCTACACATGATTTGGAATTAGCTGCTGTTGTTTTTGCTTTAAAAATTTGGAGGCATCATTTGTATGGAGTAAAGTGTGAAATATATACCGATCACAAAAGTTTAAAGTATATATTCACTTAGAACGAGTTAAACATGAGACAGAGGAGATGGCTAGAATTAATCAATGAATATGATTGTACAATTCATTACCATCTGGGAAAAGAAAATAAAGTGGCTGATGCATTGAGTCGAAAAAGTAATGCTTCATTACCAATGTTGCGTTTAGAACGTGATCCTTTGGTTAAGGATTTGATGAACTTTGGCATATATGTTTTTGGTGCAGGAAGTTCTTCTGTTTTGTTTCAGGTATCAGTGAGATCATATCTATCAGACAGAATCAAGCAAGCACAAAAGCAAGATAGTGAGTTGCAGAAAAAGGTAGAGCTGGTTCAGAAAGGTAAGTTTCCTGAATTCAACACTGATAATGATTGTGTTTTGAGATTTGGGAAGAGATTGTGTGTGCCTTGTGATTCAAAGTTGAAGGGAGAGTTGTTATGTGAAGATCATAGTTCTCCGTTTTCAGTTCATCCAGGTAGTACTAATATGTATAGAGATCTACGGGAGTATTACTGGTGGGATGGAATGAAAAGATATATTGCTGATTTTACTGTGAGGTGTTTGACATGTCAACTTATTAAAGCAGAGTGGCAGTTACCGAAAGGGATGCTTCAACCATTACCAGTGCCAGAGTGGAAATGGGAGAATATATCCATGGACTTTGTTTTGGGATTACCGAAGACATCTCGAGGTAATAATGCAATCTCGGTTATTGTTGATCGCTTGACCAGGTCTTCTCATTTCCTTGCTATACGAGATACTTTCTCTCTTGATCAACTTTCCCATTTGTATCTTAAAGAGATAGTCAGGTTATATGGAGTTCCTATCTCCATTTTATCGGATCGTGATCCCAGGTTTACTTCTATCTTTTGGAAAGGCCTTCAGAAGTCCTTGTGTACTGAATTAAATTTTAGTACAGCTTTTCAGCCTCAATCAGATGGATCGTCAGAACGAACAATTCAGACCTTGGAGGATATGCTACGTTCTTGCTCTATGGATTATCAAGGAAGTTGGGATCAACATCTTTCTTTGGTTGAATTTTCATATAATAACAATTTTCATTCCAGTATAAAGATGGCACCATTTCAGGCATTATATGGGAAGCGGTGTCGAACTCCAGTTTACTGGGATGAAGTGGGTGAAAGGAAGTTGATGGGACCAGAATTGGTAGAAGAGATGGCAGAAAAAGTTCAGCTGATTCAGAAGAACATGAGAATAGCTCAGACTAGGCAGAAGAGTTATGTAGACAATAGGAGGAAGGATCTATCTTTTTAGGTAGGTGATCATGTTTTTCTCAAAGTATCACCATGGAAAAGTGTGATGCGGTTTGGTAAGAAAGGAAAGATGAGTCCATGGTTTATTGGACCATATGAAATTTTGGAGAGAGTTGGATCAGTTGCTTACTGAGTGGCTTTACCTCTGATTTTATCTCAGGTACACAATGTTTTTCATGTTTCAATGTTGAGAAAGTACATGCCAGATCCATCTCATATTTTGAGTCCAGAGGTAGTTCAGCTGGAAGAGAACCTATCTTATGAGAAAAAACCGGTCCAGATTCTTGACCACAGGGAGAAAGTTTTACGGAATAAGGTGATTCACCAGGTAAAGGTTTTGTGGAAAAACCACATGACTGAAGAGCCAACATGGGAATCTGAAAATGCAATGAGGGATAAGTACCACCATTAATTCGATAAGTAAATAAATTGTGGGGATGCAATTTTCTAAAGGGGGGAATGATGTAACATCACAAGTAAGTAATGAAAAATAGATATTTTTATCTATGTCTATTAATGAATTAGATAGTGTTTTAGAGGCTTAAAATGAAAATAAATCAAATCTTAAGCATGGAATACACCAATATTTTTAAAAGATTGTTTTACTGGCATTTGATGGCAAAACATTTTTAAATATATATTTTGACTATTTTATAATCTATATTTGTCAAAATAAACTTATCCTTTATTATTGGGACATCAAAATTTACTTTGTGTGAATTTTTGGTATTTTTCTGAAAATGTTTGTTTTTTAATGAATAGTGAAAAATACTGGATTTTACATCAAAACTAGTTTTTAATCTAATTTATTTATAAGATTAGATTTTCTTTTGAATTGGTTTTGAAGTAAAATTAGATTATATTTTTACCATTTAATCCAATTGTGGTCATTGGAATCAATTTCACTTTGAAATTGGACTTAAACTGGTGTCAATCTTTTGATACTTATTCTTTCATAAAAACACGCTATTTGTCATAACAGCGGGAATTAGTTATTAAATTAATTAATGTGACTTAAATGTTTTGAATTTTGTAAAATAAACTTCCTTTTTGAATTTGGAATATCAAATATAGCATAGGGTGAAGTTTTGGTAATTTTCTGAAAAACTTCAATTTTTGATGAATAGTGAAACCACTAAGTGGTAGTTAAAGAAACTGATTTTTCGTTTAAATGAAACTTTTCTACCTTTGTTTTTTGAATTTCAAAAATCCGACATACATGGTTTTCATTAAGAAGTAAAATGTGGTTCAATGAAATTAAAATAATTTTTTGGTGAATAGTAACTTATTAAGTTTTTAATCGTGATTAGTGGTAATTAGTGTAGTTTAAGGTAAAAATAATGCTTTAATAATATGAAATGACCTAGACACATGTCCTAACCATATTTTATTTGTCGTGGAAAACCAAGAAAATCCATGGGTCAACATGGGGACCCCATTGAGCCACTTTGGTTGGCAAATGACATAAATAACTTTTTATTTAATGTTAAAGTAAAAATGACACAAACATGAGTTATTTTACAAAAACAATTTTTATATGGGGTTATAAAAGTCATATTTTTTACTATAAATATTCCTTGTAAATCTAAAACGATTTACTACATCATAGTATTTTTTTATAATTTTTTTTATATTAAATAAATAAATGTATTTATGACATCATGATGATGCAGCGATGATCTCATTATTTAACGATTTAAATAAAATGTAAAGATAATGTAATATATAAGCACTAAACATGTCCAAAACCTATTGGATGAGTGGATTTAGAACCCTTATCACCTTATCCTCTAATTATATCAATGTGGGACCTTTTGAATCCGAAACTCATTTTAAAATACAGTAACTTATCTTTACTTTCCAAGAGTGCCCCTCCTCTCCCCTTATAAAAGGCCCCCACCCCTATCTCCATACCCACACTCCCAAAGCCTTTGGCTCGGACAACCCCTGCTAATTTTGTCTCTCCACTTCCATATCTTACTCCTTGAATCCTCACTTTGGGAAGAAGTCTTCTCAATGATTCCTTTGAGCTCAAACCAATGGAAGTTAGCCGATTTTATGGTAATGTCTTCTCTTTAGTCCTTTTGTTTTATTTTGCTTCTCCAACCCCCTAAACTCTTTTTATTCTCTTATTTTGTAACAACTACAGTATACTAATTATACTAGGATGTTGTTATAAAAAGGATTCAATCTAAACTTACACACACCTGCATCTAATGGTTAAAGAACATACGGTTTCCGTGGATGGTAACTTTATGCCTCCCGAAACGATGATTGTTCAACATTCTTTTAACACCTTAAAAGGTGGCCGTTAAGACGTCACTATATTTATATATGATATATAATATGTTTATGTTTTCCTTAAGCTTCTGTTTTTTTAATTTTTGGCATACCTTTATGGTTTCCATTATGGGTAAACACGATATCTTCATTTAAGGAAGTGTGGACTACCGCCCCCTCAAAGTGATTTGATTCGTTAAATACCATATGTGGGATGTATAAAGGATGGAACTATTATATTATATATGATATTATAATGGAATTATAATATACCTTTATATCATTATGATTCCATTCTATAAAATATGAAATAGAAATGAAAGTAGCGTTCATGCGTACGTACGGCTTACCGTCTCCATGAACGGTGCATTTCATTTCATACCTATAAATGATTATGTAATATAATAAATGCACGTATATACTGGATATATATGATATATATGATATATACATCATGATTATAATTTTGGATATAATGGATACATGTACAACAAGTAATTATAAAGGGCTTATTTTGACTCAAGTACTAATGATCGTTAAAACGGCCGTTATTAACTTAAATAATTACATAGTGTTCATGACATGACAATAAGTGATATAAAAGGAATAATGACCTTGAAAAAGGTTCTTAAGAAATTATAAATTAACTCAATTTTATTATTCCGGACATTAAATAACGATCGAGTCATGTCGGACCCGAGGTATGGGACTTCATCTCAATCTCCTTTCATTGAGGCATATTTTGTTTTATACACAACTTTCTTTTATACAGTGTATAAACCCCTTTGACTTTTAAGTTTATTCAAAAGGAATCTTTTTTATACATAGCGTTTACCAAATGACAAAAGGGAATGTTTTTGTCGTACGTATGCGGCGACAACGACTTCTCCGCCGTCGTGATCATTATTTGAGTTTCGACTTCCTCTACAAGCCATACCTTTTTTTAAAAGAAAAATAAATACCATGTTTTACTTTTCCTTTATTTTGGTTTTGAAAATTGTTTTCATAATGTCTTTATATCAATGTGTTGTATTCATATCTTGTGATTGAAATGTGGAGATGTTATGTTTCCTTTATGAATGTTTTATGCGATACGATTATCATGAGGTTCTTGGGCATTATTATGAAGACGGGTGGTTCCGTGATAAACTAAGGGCGGGTGAGCCCGATATAGCTCTCCAATGCATTGGGTAATGCGAAGTAGTGAAACGTTATGGTTTCTCCGAAGAGATTTAGGGAATATACTGTGATGGGTATTCCAATAGTAACCAAGAGGGTTACTCCCTACGTAAGAATGTTATGAATGCCTCAAGTTACCTTTATGTCTTATGATTTCTGTGATTTATTCATGATTTGACGAGGAATGTTAAAGTGCTTATGTTTTATGGGTAATGTATGATTTCATTATTATGTATATATGAACTTATGTTTCCTTTCCATATTTTTATAACACATACTGAGCTTTTTATGCTCATCCCATGTTTTTTTGAAATGATTTTCACAAGTCAAGGGAAAGGTACATGATATGATGATAGTGTCAAGGAAGTGTCAATAAAGAATCCATGTTTTATTTTAAATATGTTTCCATTGATGGGAAAGAAGAATACTATCTTTATGTAACCACTTTGTTTATATGTGGAATGTAATGCATGTTTTATGATCTAATTCTCTAAAACTCTAAACCCGAAAAGATCCTCAACGTGTAATCTTGTAATAACTGAAGATTAAGTAAGGTTTAAGGCTGGGGCCTTATATTCATTGATGGTAATGTACTTGATAAGTATAAAATATCTTGATATTGTTTTTAATTATTTTTTTAAAATTTTTAATATTAAAAAAATTAAATCCCAGGGTTATTTTATTTTTTTCTCTACACAAGCCATATATTGTGATATATGTGTGAGCTTAACTGGATTCCCTAGATGATGATTCATATGATGAATTCATGGTTGGTATAATCAATCATATACTTTGAAATCACCACTACTAAAAATTTAGATTCACCTTTGGGGTTACTACTCAGATATTGAAAATTAGATGATATCGATGCGATTAGAAAATTTCATCAATTTCACTATAAATTATAAAATAACAAGCTTGAAAATCATTAATTGAAATAAATATAAATTTATAAAATAATTATTTTGAAATTCTATGGTCATTTGTAACATTTTCCATTCACAATCATCTACTACCTATAAAAATGATTTCTTAACTAATGAATTTCCCTTGTTAATACAATATATTTTATTTCCCTGATTTACAGGTGATTATGAAGATTGTCATAAATCAGTTTATCAAAAAAAATTACATGACTATATAATAATTATATATACTGTGTAAATATTATAAGAATAATGTTCATAATTGATTCTTATATAAATATTATGTTATTTAATATTTCTTGACACAAATATAAATATAGAATTTTTAATTAAGTTATTTTTATTGATGGTATAATTAATGTTTCGTTACAGAATATCATATCAAAAGGACATAAAACACATTATTTTATAATGGTTTTTTATGATAAAATTATTGAAATCATGTTTCAAAAATTTAAATTAAATTCATATTGTTATAATTGCTCAAAAAACTAAATTTCCATCTAACTCATTGGGTATTCCTTTAATTTCATGAGATACGATGTATGGTGGATGCGAAAACATTCATGCACTCTACATTATATTATTTTATATGTAATCCTGTAATTATTCTAATAATTCTATAAATATTATAGTTTCTATATATTTAGGATTTCACAACATGTATATATAATTTCCTTGTCATATGTTCCATTGTAATTTTGATATCACGTTATTCTTCCTGAATAATAAGTTATTCCATACCATCATAAATTACTTTTTTTATTCACTTATAGATAATTACAACATAGTTTTTTATATGATAACATTCCCCCATGTTAGGATGGAATGTAATTTGTATTATATTATGAAATTCATTTCTTATATGTAATATTTATAAGAGATATATAATATCTATATTGGTCTAATTATACCCAATAAAAGTTGTCAAACTTTTCATTATTTAATAATTCCATTAGATATATTGGTTATTGTTGTGTCTTAATACTATAAAATTTTAATATTAATTTTTCATGGGATTATATGTAATGTAGTGGTTTCTATAAGTCATGAAATCATGAATGAGTTATATCTAGAATATTATATAGACATGCATTATTATTAGGTACTAATAGTTTGTTTTTTTATAGTAGTGGAAAAGATCCTCATAGGAAAACTCCAAAATGGAATATGTAAATCTTCTAAAATATGTGAATCAGTTACAAAAATTTATTTTTACAAAACAAGTTCCAATATTTATTAAAACTATAGTTCTTAAAATAGGTTTTTATTGGGGTTCAACATTGGATTCAATAATTTTATAAACCATAGTATTCAAATATCCTAATTTACTCGTTATCAAAATTTTAACATTTTATATATGGATAACATATAGTCTAAAATGATATGAATTACCATAATATTGGAAAAATAATATGTATTTTTTATTATATTAGAATTGTGGTTCCAAAATTTCTTTATATTACCTATAAAGGATCCTACACATGACATATCTATCAAAATTTTATCCACTAAACCCCATCATTCATAAAAAATATTTGATGATCAACTAAGAAATGATATAATGATTATTATGTCTAGAATAAAGCCTATTAAATAAATCATATTATAGATTATATTTTTATAAAAAAATTCCTAATACAAATTATCTATATTTTAATGGTTTTAGTTCATTGAAAAAATACATTATATGAAATGATTTGTGAAATCATATACTAATTTACAAATGTAGATTTTGAATAATAAAAACATACCCTACCCACTCTATATAATGAAAATGAAAATGATGAATAAATTATTTATTTATTTTTGGGCATAGTATACTTTTATAGTTTCACATAAACAACAAAAATAGATTTAAATGGTTCTGTGATATCTCCCTTAAAAAATGTAATTTAGTTTAAAATTGAGTTATTGTTCACCTAATTTGATATTTACTATCATTAAAAGATATTAGAAGCATATTGGATGATGATCAAAATTAGATTTATTTAATATTTTTTTTAATTGTTGTTAATTTATATATAATTCAACCTCATCATTTCATTTATGTGTATTCGGTAGTATAAGTATTCTATAATATATTTTATTACAATTTTCCAATGTTGTATTGTTAAAAATAAACTTCTTTTATATGAATTTTTAGGAAACTTCAATATCTTATACATAATTCTTATATAGTTTAATGATTAATTTGTATAAAAAATTTGGAATATCTATAAATATAATATTTCAACATAAAATTTAATTTATAATGTTTTCTGAAATAATGAATGATTCAAATTTTGAACATAATAAACCCTCCATGGAAATGAATCAAATATTATTATTATAAACTATCACATCATATTATAATAATTTATTTGTAACAATGAAATAATGAATAAAATTTACTAAGGGTGAAACTTTTTAATATTATATTATAGTCAAGTTTGATTGATTTTCTTTATTGGTTGATACAAATTCCTAAATTTATTGACTATAAAACAAATTATTTTTTCTGATACATGTTCATTTATGTATCAATTTATTTATTTCAGTGTTATGATTATTTTCAAGAGTTCATTGATTAAATCAAGAATCTTTAAACAATTTATAAAATATTGGAAAATATATTTCTTATAATTTATAACCACACATTGTGTACATTTTTAAGGGACACGACTCATCCCGCCCAAGTATATGCACAAGTTGCGGACTAGACCAAAAACTCCATATACATAATGATACACATAGTCCTTGAAATTACATAATATTTTGGTAAAATAATATATGAAACACTCCATGTATGTTAGAGACGCATGTCATGTAATTACATTGACAGATCATTGACATGAAAAATCAAATGGGATGCTTGGTTGGCCACCTACCAGAGGAGAAAACAGATTATTTTCCATTTGACCAAATAACCCCCCTTATACATTAAAATATAGTACATGAGGTTTTATTTTAGATTAATATAGTGTAAAGCCTCCGAATTTAGGTTTGGATGTTCGGATGGGTTCTATTATAATGTAGCCTAGAACTCTCCTTGAAACCATTAATAATTTCCTCTCGTTTTTTTACTATTTTATTTCAATTCCTCTCCTTTACCTTCTTCCTGTCATATCCACGGTATGTATTTTTTTCTACTCAAATTGACATTGTGATAATGATCATAAGATAATACTTTCTTTGTTTTGGGTCGTAATTATAGTAAGGCTATTTTTAAATTTAAATTCTTTTTTGGTTTAACATATAGTTATTTTTTAATAACTATAATGATTAAGTCCCCAAATGCAGTAGTTGTGTTATAACTGAACATGAATGGAATTATTATTGAAAAATAATCCTACAATAAAATGAGAACACATGACTATTGGGTGATCCCATTACAATGATTTTATGATTATTGATCTGATAATATATCTATATAATTGAATAAATGGCCATAGAATTGATTTCTAAAATTAATTGTTAGATACTATCATATCATAAAATAAAAACACAATTGAATCACCATGGAAAAATATTTTATAAATGATTTTGAACACTAAAAAATTTACATAATTAATTTCCCTAATTTAATTTCACCCTCAATACAATTAATTTTCATATTTTATTCTACCTTTTCTTCCTTTAGTTGTTTTTCAAATCATTTCACTCTAAAAATATTTTCATAATCATTAATTATTCAGAATAATCACTAAATTCTCACCAATTCATGAATGATATTTTCTCTCTTGTTATCCATATATAAATTACATTGAATTACACAAGCTAACATGTTAGTTGGTTTAGGGAACTATTTTGGTATTTTTCATGATATGCTTTCACAATTTTGGAGCTAATTTCAGGGATTCAACATAAAGCAACAGCGTGGGACCTAATTTAAGGATGGTTATTTTTGTGTATTTTATTTAATCAATATATTCATGGGGATATTAATATCATATTTTCATGTATAATTATAAACATTAGGATAATATATATCACTTAGAAATTTATATTTCTATCAAAAATTGATATATCATTCTCTTATCGAGAAGAGTTTTATCCATATATTGATGATGGGTTCTAGTATAAGGACTACCCATGTACATCCTTCTCCCCACCAAATTCATCTATTTTGAAAACATTATTACACAAAATGGATAATTTATTATCTATGATAGAAAAATTTATCATGAAATAGTTAAACCAAGATGAATGGTTGGGATTACTTTAATATTACGTACAATATCATTCTTAGATAATTAATAATATGGGTATTCTGGTTGAGTTTGAAGCTTTCTGTTCCTATTTTGTTTTGAATGATGATGCATGTAATAACATGGGATATACCATTTTTGAATTAAATGTATAATTATTTTTTAAATATTTAATTTTGATATTGGAATATGTTATTTCATTGTAGTACTAAAAATAATCAATTCTTGAATTTTTAATCCCTAGTTGTTTTCTCACATACTTTGTAGGGATCGTGGAATTATTTTTTAGGGTTTTTAAAATTTAGAATTATGAATATAAGGAGATGGTTGAAAGATAGATATATTCAAGTCACAATTCAACCATCAATATCTTACGGTTAGAGGGCATGGTTACTATAATCCACATCCATGCCACCTAAATTAAAATGGTATTTTTTTATGATGAGGGCGCATGGAACATGTAGTAGTTCGCACTATGGAATCCAGATAATCCCTTAGATAGTATGTATGATCACTTGGACACATCAAATAAAGGATCTTTATAGGAGGCAACCCATACACTCACTTTTTACCTATCTCTATCTTACATCTTCAATAAATACATAACACTTAAATTTAAAATACACAATGTGTAAAATATTTTTATTCTTCTATTAAAACTAATATTAAATTTTTAATAAAATGAGGCTATATATAATCAGGGTCATTATATGTGGAAATTAATTTTCTCTTTGCAGTATATTATAGTAGTACTTTTAGCATAAATAAATATTTATTATGTCCATAAAATGGAATGAAGCCTATGTTGACAGAAATATCGGTGAAGTGTATCAGATACATCATAGGTTCCAATATCTCTACACACACCTTTGGAGAATGATTCATTATCTTTTACCCTGTTTGCAAAATAAATTTAATATTTTATATCTTAAATAATTTATAATCATTTAATATTTAGAGAAACCCAATTTTGGGGATGAGTCATCTAGCATGTTCACATTCAAGGGTCCAAAATACCTAAGTTCATGTCTTCTTACATCACTTGGTTCCATCCATTTTCTTTTAAATAAAGCCTTAGTATTGGTATTTCTATATATGATTGGGTTTCTTGTACTTTTTTTATAATATTTTAATGTATTCATTAATCTAATAATAAACATTATGACAATGTTGAGTGGATTGGTGTAGTCATAACCTAGGATCAAAAATCCTTGTGTTTGAATTCAGATAATATCCCCACATCATACCAATTTCAAAAAAAACAAATGTTGTGAAATATTTCATTCACCGAGTTATTGGTTATGCTATTAATAAATATTAAAAATGATAATAAACCCATCAATAAAAAAACATCACTAAAGTGGTTGAGTTATCTCACTTGGACCGATATGGTCACCATTACGAATCTCACCACAAGCATTAAAAATATGTCTGTAATTTTTAAAATACAATTAGAAAATTTTATTTGTTCTCTATGATATACAACATGTATAGGATTATTTATGCAAATAATATTAACATATACGAAATATTATATATTATAAACTAAATATTTAATATGAATTATATTTTTAACCACATAGTTTATATATATAATAATAATTTTTTAATAAAGTTGAGACATAGAGGCATCTTCATTGAATTAAAAATGGAGTCAAGTAGAGGAACAATGTCACGAACAAGGCCGGGTCGCCATCCGACCCGGTGCCCGACCCGGTCCACGGCAAGGCCCGAAGGGCGTTCCCGGTCCCCATGGGCTGGCACAAGTGCCCGGGTATCATGTTTAACAAGTGGGAACGGTTTTACCCGAAATACAAGACAAAAAGAAAACAGCCAACTAGATAAGAACTGAAACTGGAACAGAATACAAAACACCCTTCTAAACTATAAATAGGTTTAGGTAAACAATTCAGCTAAAAACCCAAAATGAACAACAACCGAAAAAGAGAACTAAGCTCCAAAACCAACCTCATGCAACACGAGAAGTTGCATCCCCAAGCTACAACACCAACCTGCACACAAAGACCAACAGAAACCAGAGCCACCATTTCTAAGCATGATGCACAACTTGGAATACATAAGAAACAAGAATCTACATACACCCAAGGGTGTATGTAGGGTGTGAGCTAATGGCCCAGTAGGATGCCACCGAGATAAAGTTCCATGCCAAAACATCAAAAGACAATTTAAAGTTCTTATTAAAAATTATACTTTCAAAATTATTTTAAATAAAAGATTTACAAACCAAATTCTAAAGGAAAACACTAAAAACACTAAAAAGAACTCATTTCACAGACACAATTTTAAAGAGGAAGAGAAAAGTTCATAATGGTCACACACACACACACTCTTACACACACACACACACACACGCACACACACACACACGCTAACACCCAAATGGTCCTCCATATGCTGATGGAAGGCACCATGCCATAGAAGGTAGAGAACTATAGGTAAAACCCCTAAGGATCATCTATCTCGAGTGGGACCCTAGAAACCTCGTGTCTCGGTGAAACATGGCTTAGAAGGCCACGACCCTCAGAAAACGTGGCTTAGGAGGCCACGACCCTCAGAACATGTGTCTTAGAAGGCCACGACCCTCAGATATCATTTCTTTAGTTAGTGTTACAATCGTCAATCCAGATAAGTGAAACAGGGACGATACCCATCCGGTTCACTAGCTCACTAGTTCTAGTCCGCCCACCTAGATACCTTGGGTTTTCCCTTGTGCTCAAACAAGTTTCACCTTCACATAGTCTATTTCATTCTCCTTTCGCAATCCAAACAATATATTGCACACAAAAGTCACCATTTTCATACCAAAGCACTATTTTAAAGACACACGCACACGACATGTCCCATTTTATAAAAAAAACACCACTTTAAAAATGAACGTGTATTCAACTCCTCTAAGGCACCATTTTAGCGTCATATAAATGTACCAATAAATCATTTGAGTTATTATTGAAATAATTTCAAGAAAAACCAAGAAGAATTTACACCAAAAATAGCTTGGTTTTATATAGAGGTGTCACTTTAGAACTTGATACACGAGGTAACCATATCAAAACCTGTTTTCCATTGTTCAACAATTTTGCATTTAAATTTTCATAAGTACACCACAAGGAAAACACACCAAAAGTGATCCTTTTACTTTGAAAATGTTTATTTAAATACACAACACCTAAAGTGACCTAAAAACAATTTTCGCACAACATACTAAACAAAACCAATCATTTATACAACACACGCATATAAACAACAAAAGAAAACTATTTCGAAAACAAAATTTTCATGAGACGAACATGGCAAAACATTATAAACATATATCGTACCATGCAACTAATTAATAGAACATATTAAATTATAATAAACAATCAAATTAAATTATAAAAATGATGCAAAGGCATGGAACCGCCTACATCGAACAAAGGTCATGTCAAGCTTTCTAACTCAAGCAGATACTCGCTCGCACGCATGCACTTCCACATGTATATATATATATATATCTTTAAACCGATGCACGTGTTCCCCACGCCATGAGAGAACACGCACACAGACGATATATCTATATCTATACATATTCATACCTGGGAAAATGCATGCGCACCATCGAGACCAACCGCAACTCCCTACAATAGATCCCTGAGACTCAGAACACAAAAAATCCCTAAAATAAAATTAATCCAAACAAAGAAATCAAGATACCAATCAAAAACCAACCTACAAAAAAACACAACATTCACCAGTAAAACCCACATAACACTTTAATATATATATATATATATTTTTAAAACAATTTATCAATGCCGAAGCATCATAAAAATCTCGATGAGAAAACCATAATGATGCAAATTATATTAAAGAAGGCGTCAAAATAATATTCGTCACTTAAACAAGCAAAACATCGCAGACGCAAGCAGACGTAAACCAGAAACCGACTTTGGACCAGATAAAGACCTCAAGGGTCAGCAGACTCAATTTCATATTTTTAATGTGGCGTAAATATATGTGAAAATGCATAAATATATTCTTACCCAGAAATCAGCGATAAAACATGATCGCGCTCAAACGCGGTTGTCAGAGTGGACCGGCGCGTCACGACACATCACCCGCACAACCTTGAACGTATAAACAAGTCATCGCACTAAACCCGAAACAAAAAACAAAAAAATAAAGTAACTAAAACAACGAAACAGTGTAACCCTCACCTCGGCATGGAGAAGCGCCAAACAAGACGAGCTACGCGGAAGGGGGGAATGTCCAGCGGAGACGCCGAAGAGGGGTGCGGGTTGGCTGGAACAACACCCAGAGGGTGCGCGCTCGCCGGAAAGATGACGGAAGGGTGCGGGGAACACAGAAATCACGACGGTAGGGGCGACGCCGGCTAGGGCAGTGCCGGTAGAGGCGGCGCGGGCAACGGTGGCACGGGCAGGGGGCCGGACGGCGGCCGGAGGCTGCCGGAGGGCGGAGAGGTCGGCCGGAGCGGCTGGCATGAGCATTAGAGGAGGGGTAAGAGGTCGAACGGTGAGGCAGCGGGGTTGGACGGCGAGGCGGTGAGGGCCGGACGGCGAGGGGGCGAGGGGGCCGGACGGCGAGACGGCCCGGGCCGGATGGCAAGGCGGCAAGGGGGCGGCGCCCAGCGGCGGCGACGAGGCCGCATCGCGAAGGGAGGGGAGGGAGCCACAGCGATGTGCGCCGCAGCGCGAGGGAGAAAGGGGGGGGCGACGGGAAAGGGGAATGGGGGCGGCCGGGTAGCTTAGGGTTTCTTGATTTTTTTATAATAATTATAATTATAAATCTAGTCAAATAATAATAATAATAATAATGATATAAAATACTGATAATAATAATAATAATAATAACTAATATAAACATATATATATACATGTATAAAAATATATAAATATATATATATAGAAACCAACATATATAAACATTGATATATATATATATTTACATATATGTGTATATATATATAAACGTATTATATATCATATATAAACATATGAACATACATGAACATATATATCTATAAACATACATATACATAAGCATAATATGTTAAAACATATTTATTTATAAACATATGTGTGTGTGTGTATACACATATAAACACATATACACATATATATATATATACAACATTACAACATAAAAACATAACATTAAAACTAGATGACCATGCGGTATTCGCACGCCATATGGTATCCAAGCGGACTGCAAGTGGGCTGCACGTACCCAAGCGGATAGCACGTGCCCAAGCGAACTGCGTGTCTTGAACGTACGACATTCACGCACTAAGCCAAACCACAAACTCATCCCAACATTAAAAATTTAAAACGGGACTCACTCGCACATAAGAAAAAACACCCGACGCCAAGTGGAATAAAATAATTACAATGACTAAAAAAACGGGTGTGACATTTCTCCCCACCACAAACACTTTCTGCCCCCAGAAAGTCACCAAGCCAACAGTTATCTTAACTCGAGTCTATGCCCAGGAAAAAACAGAAGAAACTAAGAGGATCGGGGTGACCATTACCAACACAAGTCACACCCGACCAACTCAAGTACAAACATTGTCCGAGATTGAGGGGAGAACACGGGAGGGTTCTCCCCACCACGGGAATCTACTAACACGGAGACCTTGAAACTCGTACACACCACCCCGGAGGGGGGGCAAAACGGGAACTCCCAAACGAACCCAGTTACTTTCTCCACACAGACCGAACAGCACTTGGAGATTTCAACAGGAAGCTTACTACAAAAAGACCCAACAGCTCTAGGATAAGGAATTATCTCAACCCCTCACACACCGACCAAAGAAAAACCACACCGTAACCAGAGACTAGGGAATTTCTATCCCAGACTCACAAGGGACCTAAAAGCACTGCATGTTAATTTTAAAAAACCAATCACCCCTCTAACAAATGCAATTGAGACCCAACTCAAAATTATAATGACCCGTTCATTTTCGGTCCCAACATCCTTCAAGGAAAACCGAACGATTTGAGAACACACTGAGAACAGATAAGACTGTGGAGACTGCGGTATACCAAGTTCATCGCCTGACCGCAACAAAGGTGATCTTACAACGATAACATGAATAGAACAAGGAATCATCAGATATTTTTCTTCAGAAAGCTGAAAACAGAATCTGAAGAGAGCTTCTACCCACCCTTGGAAACTTCTGACTGTGCGCGAGCTTCAACCCGAGCCCTGTGGTTGGGGCCCTGATGGCTGAAGCATCTCTTGCCTCACAGTCAGGCATTTTCATCATCTCCTGGTCTCTAACTCCTTCCTCCTGAACGACACTTCTTCCAGATCTCCCACCAGTGGCCCGAACAGTCACACGATAGCAAGACTTCGGAGGAATGCGGCAAGGCGACTTAGAATGTCTGGACAGGCTATACTAGTTGCACACAAGAGAGCGGTCCGACGAGCTATGAGCAAGTACCGACGAGGATGGTTTCTTGGAGACAGGTTCCACTGGCCCGCACTCCTTGCCAGGTGGGAGACCATTGCGGAAGTCAACCACCATTAATCACACCAAAAAATCCATCGACGATGAGGCATATCATCTTTACTAGTCTAAAACTGAACCCTTAAATAATCCTAAGACGGTATGCACCCTAACAACCCTGGGAGTTCCCAACAACCTGAAAACCCACTCTAATTTCACAACAACACAACTGCCCCTACAGACATTGATTACTTTGATCGATAGGCAACATGCAGAAAGAACTATAAACTGGGCATGACTCATTAACAACCTTAGCGACCTTTCTGGGCGGCATATTCATGACAACATGTGAAACATCATCAAAACAAGCATCAAAACAAAACTCAATCAAGGCAACAACACAATCCAAGGTCAAAAGGTCCATAATCCAAACATATACAAACACAGGCATAAATCACTTTCCAAAACCACCATTTATTTAAATTCTAAAACCCTCCTATGGCACCATGTGAACCGTCACATGTGCATTTATTCAATATCACTCACATCATCTGCCAACAAGTGCCCCTGCGCACTCTTCATGCATACCCACACACATGTGGCCCCTCCCTAATGATTTCCAAGGTTCAAACACTTCTTTCCTTACCAAATCCAAACACATACCATATTGTTCCGAACCGAAACACTTTTTATTTAAAAACCCACTTTACTAATTTCAAAAACAAGTTGGAAGAAACCCCTTTTTCTTTGTTTCGAAAGAACCTTCATTTTCAACACACATAAACACATAAAAACCAGGTTTAAAAATAAACACAACCAACTATAAACCATTGGAATGAGGGACTTGTGTCTGTACTTAACTCGGTGACATGGTGGTGAGCCATGTTCCAAGAAAGACATAGCACTAAGGGGACCTTAAACCAGCACATGGACTCCACATGGGTCACCACCCCACGTGAGGCCGCAATGTGAACCGATCCTCCCTCATTTTCATCCATCAATCCAAAATAACCAATGAAAAAAGACTCAAATCCCGGACTAACCCTGGTAACCCAGGTCTCGTCATGATTGGTGGTGATCAAGCACCGACCCGTAACCTACCTCCTAAGCCCCAACAGTCCTAATATCCTCCTACCTGACATCCCAAATATCAAGAACCTCCCTCTGATACCATTTTGTCACGAACCAGGCTGGGTCACCATCCGAACCAGCGCCCGAACCGGTCTGCGGCAAGGCCCGAAGGGCATTCCCGATCCCCACGGGCTGGCACAAGGGCTAGGGTATCAAGTTTAACAAGTGGGAACAGTTTTACCCGAAATACAAGACAAAAATAAAACAACCAACCAGATAAGAACTGAAACTGGAACAGAATACAAAACACCCTTCTAAACTATAAACAGTTTTAGGTAAACAATTTAGCTAAAAATCCAAAATGAACAACAACCGAAAAAGAGAACAAAGCTCCAAAACCAACCTCATGCAACACAAGAAGTTTCATCCCCAAGCTACAACACCAACCTGCACATGAAGACCAACAGCAACCAGATCCACCATCGCTAAGCACGATGTGCAACCTGGAATACATAACAAACAAGAATCTACATACACCCAAGGATGTATGTAGGTTGTGAAATAAAGGCCCAGTAGGATTCCACCAAGAAAAAGTTAAATGCCAAAACATCAAAAGACAATTTAAAGTGATTATTAAAAATTATACTTTCAAAATTCTTTTAAATAAAAGATTTACAAACCAAATTCCAAAGGAAAACACTAAAAACACTAAATAGAACTCATTTCACAGACACAATTTTAAAGAGGAAGAGAAAAGTTCATAATGGGCACACACACACACACTCTTACACACACACACACACTCACACACACGTACACACACACACACGCGCTAACACCCAAATGGTCCTCCATATGCCGACGGAAGGCACCATGCCATAGAAGGTAGAGCACTATAGTTAAAACCCCTAAGGATCATCTAGCTCTAGTGGGACCCTAGAAACCTCGTGTCTTGGTGAAACGTGGCTTAGAAGGCCACGACCCTCAGAAAACGTGGCTTAGGAGGCCACGACCCTCAGAATACGTGGCTTAGAAGGCCACAACCCTCAGATATCATATGTTTAGTTAGTGTTGCAATCGTCAATCCAGCTAAGTGAAACATGGACGATACCCATCCGGTTCACTAGCGCACTAGTTCTAGTCCGCCCACCTAGATACCCAGGGTTTTCCCTTGTGCTCAAACAAGTTTCACCTTCACATAGTCTATTTCATTCTCCTTTCGCAAACCAAACAAGATATTGCACACAAAAGTCACCATTTGCATACCAAAGCACTATTTCAAAGACACACGCACATGACATGTCCCATTTTATAAAAAAACACCACATTAAAAATGAACGCTTATTCAACTCCTCCAAGGCACCATTTTAGCGTCTTATAAATGTACCAATAAATCATTTGAGTTATTATTGAAATAATTTCAAGAAAATCCAAGAAGAATTTACACCGATAACAGCTTGGTTTTATATAGAGGTGTCACTTTAGAACTTGATACATGAGGTAACCATATCAAAACCTGTTTTCCATTGTTCAACAATTTTGCATTTAAATTTTCAGAAGTACACCACAAGGAAAACACACCAAAAGTGATTCCTTTTACTTTGAAAATGTCTATTTAAATACACAACACCTAAAGTGACCTGAAAACAATTTTTGCACAACTTAGTAAACAAAACCAATCATTTATGCAACACACGCATATAAACAAAAAAATCAAACTATTTCGAAAACGAAATTTTCATGAGACGAACATGGAAAAACATTATAAACATAGATCGTACCATGCAACTAATTCATAGAACATATTAAATTATAATAAACAAACACATTAAATTACCGAAATGATGCAAATGCATGGAACCACCTACCTCGAACAAAGGTCATGTCAAGCTTTCTAACTCATGCAGATACTTGCTCGCACGCATGCACTTCCACATGTATATATATATATATATATATCCTTAAACTGATGCACGTGTTCCCCGCGCCATGAGGGAACATGCACACAGAAGATATATATATCTATACATATTAATACCTGGGAAAATGTGTGCGCACCATCGAGACCAACTGCAACTCCCTACGATAGATCCCCGAGACTCAGAACACCACAAATCCCTAAAATAAAATTAATCCAAACAAAGCAATCAAGATACCAATCAAAAACCAACCCTACAAAAAAAACACAACGTTCACCAGTAAAACCCAAATAACAATTTAATATATATATATATTTTTAAAAATATTTATCAATGCCGAAGCATCAAAAAAATCTCGATGAGAAAACCATAGCGATGCAAATTATATTAAAGAAGGCGTCAAAATAATATTCGTCACTTAAACAAGCAAAACATCGTAGACGCAAGCAGACGTAAACCAGAAACCGACTCTGGACCAGTTAAAGACCTCAACGGTCAGCAGACTAAATTTCATATTTTTAATGTGGCGTAAATATATGTGAAAAAGCATAAATATATTCTTACCCAGAAATCAGCAATAAAACATGATCGCGCTCAAATGCGCTTGTCAGAGTGGACCGGCACGTCACGACACATCACCCGCACAACCTTGAATGTATAAACAAGTCATCGCACTAAACCCGAAACAAATAAACAATGATAAAAATAAATAAACAAATAAATAAAGTAACTAAAACAACGAAACAGCGTAACCCTCACCTCGGCACAGAGAAGTGCCCAACCGGACGAGCTACGCGGAAGGGGGGAATGGCCAGCGGAGACGCCGAAGAGGGGTGCGGGTTGGCCGGAACAACACCGAGAGGGTGCGCGCTCGCCGGAAAGACGCTGACAGGGTGCGGGGAACACGGAAATCGTGACGGTAGGGGAGACGCCGGCTAGGGCAGTGCCGGCAGAGGCGGCGCGGGTAAAGGTGGCACGGGCAGGGGGTTGGACGGCGGTCGGAGGCTGCCGGAGGGCGGCGAGGTCGGCTGGAGCGGCGGGCCTAAGCGTGAGAGGAGGGGAAAGAGGCCAGACGGCGAGGCGGCGGGGCTGGAGAGTGAGTCGGCGAGGGCCGGACGGCGAGGCGGCGAGGGGGCCGGACGGCGAGGCGGCAAGGGCTGGACGGCGAGGTGGCAAGGGGGCGGCGCCCAACGGCGGCGACGAGGCCGCATTGTGAAGGGAGGGGAGAGAGCCATGATGATGTGTGCCGCAGCGCGAGGGAGAAGGGGGGGCGACGGGAAAAGGGAATGGGGAGGGGTAGATTAGGGTTTCTTGAATTTTTTTTATTATAATAATAATTATAAATCTAATAAAATAATAATAATAATAATAATAATGAAATAAAATAATGATAATAATAATAATAATAACTAATATAAACATATATATATATACATGTATAAAAATATAAAAATATATATATATAAACCAACATATATAAACATTGATATATATATACATTTACATATATGTGTATATATATATAAACCTATTATATAGAATATATAAACATATGAACATACTTGAACATATATATCTATAAACATACATATACATAAGCATAATACATTAAAATATATTTATTTATAAACATATAAGTGTGTGTGTGTGTATACACATATAAACACATATACACATACATATATATATATATACAACGTTACAACATAATAATGTAACATTAAAACTAGATGACCGTGCGGTATTCGTATGCCATACGGTATCCAAGCGGACTGCAAGCGGGCAGCACGTACCCAAGCAGATAGCACGTGCCCAAGCGAACTGCGCGTCTTGAACGTACGACATTCGCGCACTAACCCAAACCATAAACTCATCCCAACATTAAAAATTTAAACCGGGACTCACTTGCACTTAAGCAAAAACACCCGACGCCAAGTGGAATAAAATAATTACAATGACTAAAAAAACCGGTGTGAAAAACAAGGCAGCAAAAAGTAATAGGAAAAGAGAAGGAAATTTTAACCTGTTTTAGAGCAGGTACTCATGTTGTGGTAAGTAATGTTCCCACATTTTCTACTGGAGTAGCAACCCCTCCTTCCAAACATTGCATACATACATTCGCCACCTTTATCATCCGAAGGTGCATCTCCAACATTTGAAGTAGTCACAGCGTGGGTTGATTCAGCATCAATAAAATTGGCAGAAATCAACTCAAATGAATTTGAAAAATTGACATTACATGTTACATTATTATGAGTCATTGTGATATTCTGCATGGTCTTCATACCATCCTTCTTCAAAGAGTTTCTATTCTTCTCCAACTCCTGCATGTCAGGGCGATGTGAACCCTCTTTTTTGATGCTAGTAACCAAAGTACCATCATTAGCCAGCACGTCAATGATCCCCCCATTCATCTTATGTTTGACTCACAAACACTGATCATAAACATCCATATCAAGGATTTTTATACTCAAATTTTGTTATCATTTCGTTTTTGGATCTCGGTATGTACATTTTCTAATCATATATCAATTCCTTTCATATATTTTTTAATATTTTAGGGTTTGTGAAGAATTCAGACAAAACCTTACAGGTATACAGGTGAATATAATGGAAACATGTCTCGTAAACATTGTACATGAAAAATCATGATAAGCTCACCTATTTTGAAAAAAAATTGAATGTTCATTTGGTACACTCCATATAATTTTGCCTCTTCCATAACAAGGATTGAGTTGTGCCACAATACACAAACATCCTACAAACCATCAATAAACACAAGTAATGTTCTCTATAGTACCCACTATTTTCTATTTCCACTTAGAGGAGACCATGTTAGGGATCATACATGGCATGGATATCCGTATACATGACAATGAAATGTGAATTATTTACACAATGTGTAAACCATGATTGATAAAAACTGGATATCTAGGTTCTAAATTACAAAGAACACGGGTTCCCACTCAATCACACTACAACTGTGTACTCTATAAAAACATCTTTTATGTTTTAAAAATTTATTTCCATTAATCTTTTTTTCCTTTTTATAAGTTAATATTATTTTTATATCAAAGAAAAATGGATAAAGGTTGAGTTGGAAGTGGTTGATGGTATCTTTAGATGGGGAGACGTCCACTCCATTAAATATTCATCTAAAAACATTGGTTGTGGCTTTTATGATATAAGTTCAACAGTCATAGACACCAATATTGGAGGTACATCCTCCCTATCTTCTCCCCTTTATATCAATTATAGAATCTCCCTATCCTGTGGCCACCTAATCCCCACGAGTTTCAAATGTCACTTTTGCAGATCGTTCAACACCATCGAATGGTATAATTATAAAGATATATCCCTTGGAAGGTAAACCCTAAGAACACCCCTCCATTATTTTTGATGTGTTTCATTCATATAGTGAATTATTGTGACATTACTACCACCCCATGATCTCTCATAGTATACATTTTCTCAAAATAAGTTTCCCAGATGGGAATGTTCTTTAATATTATATCAAGAAACATCTTAAGAAAACACAAAACATTTCTATTCACTATGTCATCACTGCAACATATTGATATATATTTTGAGGGTTCACTCATAATATCATGTTCAACGGTACCACATAACATGATACATCATGTGACACATTGACAAAAATGTGATTCTTTTTAGGTGGTGATTATTCTATATGATTACAGAAGAGTTCAACCTCTGGTTATCCTTCTCACCCCTCTATTTGACCAATCAATCTATCATCTCCATCATTTTTCCCCATTTATATGATTATGTAGTATCCAGATGATGTATGGAGTTATATACATATATCAACAAACATTACTACCCAAAACTACCATAATTCAATACCTCCATCTTCTTTTCTGTGATTACATTCTACTATGATAACATGAATTGTGGTTTTTTTGGTAAATTAATTGGAATAATATTTTGTGTTTTTTATCCATATCTCTTTCATGATCATTTAGTTATACTTGTCAAATAGAAAATTTCATAATTAGTGACATGGGAATGGCCAAGAAATAAAGGAGCACCAACCTGCTTTTGTAGGAAATCCTAGAACCTTCTATGGTGGTATAGGTCCCACCTTCCCCCAATGGATGTACTGGCCCGTTCCCTCCACAAAACCCCCACCCTCCAGAAGATTCATCCTCTCCAACCATGAACACACGTTTTTCTATCCACAATTTTATTACCATTCCACTTATTAACCCATCCTAATACCCACAATCCTTGTCACACTCATCTTATTTAACGGACTCTTCCTACTCCAACACTGTTGACCAGGAATCCCGAGATATAGGTTACTATATTTATTGGATGAATTGGTTTCCATGACATCTTATTTCGTGGCTGTTAATTATCTTGACACCATCACATTCTTCCCTACCCCAAAATGGGAATACTTTCCTGAATTTTTATTATGTGGCAATTTTTATTGATGCAAATAGAACCACATCCCCAATTGGGGAATATTATTATTCACTTGAGCCCATGCAGCATGCTGCATGCCACATCACATTAGTATCTCCTTCAGCTTCACCCTCCATAGAGGATTCCTTAAATTTAAACATTAATTATCCTAAGGCCACATAGTGTACTTTCATATAAATAATATTTAATTTATCTATATATGTTTTCATTTTAATTCGTAGAGATGATTTAAATGTATGAACAAATTATTACCCAAACATTGATAGTCATGGGTACTAAGATATTTATGTGAATCTGCATTAAATCCATTCAAACATTCATGCTCTCTATGTGGTGAGGAAGATTTTTTTAATTTATTTTCAATCCATTCCTTTTGATTACATCTTACACTAATCTATCTTAGTAGGTTATAGTGGGATCATGTCAAATCCTCATCTCCCACTTAGTGTTATACATAGGGGACCCCATACGGAATTATGTATTGGGGTGTCTACAATAAAATAGTATTTTTCCTTATGAATTATCTTGGAGATATCATTAAATTGATTGTATATTTTAAAATATGGAACTTATTTCACTAATAATATTTATAAATAATGTCATAGGTTAGAATTTTTAAATTTAATTATTATTTTAATTTAAAAGTTATCTAAAATTATTCACTATAATACATTATTTTTTATATTAATTCTTTGAAATTTTCATTTATATGATGAATAATTCATAATCATGGAATGAATTGATTGAACCATTTATATTTTCATTAATCATAGGTCTTCTAAAACATTGTATATATTAAATTTTATACCCTATTTCGATCGTGAATATTAGAATATACATAACTATAAGAACAGCCATTTTTTTATTATGAATACATGAATATTTTGAATCCCTTTTAAAATAATAAGAAAATTGATTGATATTTTCATCCCTTTTTGACATTGAGAACCACCACACGTACAATATCTATGAAACCTTTAGAAATCCTGAAATTCCAATATATGTAGCCACATTAAAATCTCAATAGTATCTAATAGAAATTTTTTTATTACAATTAATTGTTATTCATTTAAACATTATGAGGGAGTTTTTTGATTAATTGGTTATTTTTTTGAGCTATAATAAAACTATGAATAGGGGAGATAATCAGTTATTCAACTAGATAGTGGGTTAAAAAACACAATTCCTTCTTCTCGTATGTGGTTATTTAAAAAAATAGAACTAAAAAAATGTCCAAATTCATGCATAACACTCACAGATAGTTTAAGAACCTGTGTTCAACATGAAAGAGAATGGTTACATTTACATTTGAGAAATTTTGAAAGGGCTTCATTTTCATTGACATTCTTCATTGAATATCATGATTTTTTCAAAAATAATTTAAACTCCATTTGTATCCTATTAGATTATTCTCACTTCACTAACTACCAACCCCCATCCTTAGAGTCATAAAATTCTAATTTAATGGCCTCATGATTTTTGTGATTTTATTTTTAAGTCTCAATTTAGATCAATTAAATGCCTGTACATAGATAAAATATTCTTATGATAGATAATAACACTAATAACATGATCATTAGTGATGAGTGTATCATTTTCCAGGAGATGTATATCATTAAGTGGAATCTGTATTTATGAATAGATGAAAAATTATAATTGAATATGATGAATTTATTTAATTAAATTTTATATGAGGAAAGATTAAAATATAATTTAAAATTTGAATATGTATTCATTATTTTAAAATCCATTTCTTTGACTATAATTTTCATATGTGTAATTTAATGAATGATTCTTTTTAGAGTATGAATTATAGTTTATTCAATGCTATGAATTTTTTTTGAGGTTCCACAAATGATTAATTGTATGAGATATTGATGTATTAGTTCTACATATACTTATTCATACATTTTTTTCATTATAACATCCATTTTCACTGGACTATTGTTTTTACGGACTAAATGCATTATTTTAGTGGTTATAATGATTTTGAAGAGTTTTTAGTAAAAAGAACATATCTAATAATAATAATGGGAATTTAACTACTCCTAAAGAATCTATGACACCATACATATTAAACCAAAAGTTTAAAAAACAATAGATATAGTATGGTTGATATAAGTGACTTTTTTATATAATAAAACATTTTACCTTTAACCTAACATAGTAAAACAAAAATTTGGGGGAGGATAATTTTGGTAAGCTATTCTACTCTAATTTGGGACTGATAGAAGAATCATTGGTTTAGGGTAATAACATATGTAACAATAAAACATATCATAAAATTTATATTATGAATATTTATAATTATTTTCCACTATAGTCCTTAATGGTGGAGTGTAGACTATGTTTATAGGGGGGAAATCAATGGTTCATTGAAGATTCTTATCACAAGTGGGCATTACCCCATCCCATGATAATGAGATTTGGGTGATAGATATTTCAAGTGATGAAACTCAAAAATATATTTTACTAAAATTGAGCATGACCATTTAATATCTGAAAGAATAATACTATTTATTGTAAGATTAATAATCCATTATATCAATCCATATTTTACCATCACCTCATAACTCAGAGGCCATGACTCCTTCAATATTTGAATTCCCCGCAATAAGATCGACTCATATAGATGATGAATTTATAAAAAGATAATAAAAGGCTATGAGTATAAGTCACCCACTCAGTGATTTTGTCTCGGAAAAACATTATTTACTATATTTATAATAATTCATGGATAGTGGTATATAACACATCATAGAATTGTTAAGTGAATAGTGTGGAGTTATATTTGGGGCCTAATCTCATATGGGCCTTTAGAGAACCTGAAACCCAGATTTTTTTGTGTCAAATATTTTTTTTACCACCCATAGCATTTTGTGAATTGACAATAATGTCTTCTATGACTGGGGGGAATAAATTATCTCTCTAATATTGTAGTGGAGGGGAACTTAAGGAAGGTTAATATAATAGGAGGCCTCATCTTCTATTATAAGAAGTCTAAAAAACTCTGTGAATAGGGATTCCTAGAATGTGGATGTGTTAATAACTAACCAAAACATTATCAATGATCAGAATACCGATATTAGAAAAATATTATCCAAAATCGATAATCATTACAAATAGATATAATAGTTATAGTTTATGGTGTATACATTAATGAAAAAAGAATTTGAGTAATAATGAATACATTACCTGGTGGAAATGTCCATACATGATGTTATTATTATAGATTAATCATTGCACTGTGTTATATAGGTGGGGATAGAGTTGTTTATCCAATTTTATGATTCTATATCCTCTATTGAATAGAATTTAGAGCTTATCAATGACTATTTTGAACAAACACTGTAATGGGACTATAATATTATGATCTATAATTTTTTGTGGATTTATGGGAGAGATACTAGGTTTTTGATATTCCTCACTCATTTTTACATAATTAATTAAATAATATTACAACAGATTCATGTTCTTATAAGGATATCATTTTTCAAAATGATAATGAAATTTCATCAAATCAATATCATTTACCATTCAGTGATATCTAATCTTTTCATAAAAAATACGGAAAATTTTTTTATCTCAAGTTCACAAATATAAATAATACATTCTAGATGAACTATCGTAAATTATTAATGGAATAAGAATCAAAATTTTTGTATAAATTTAATTCATCTATAGCTAATTTTATTCTTAATATAAATTTGGGTAAATAATTCCAAGAGTTAAGCTTCCCTAACCATTTTCTTTGTCATCAGACAAAGTTGGAAAATTTTGATTTATTTTATGGATTATATACTAAAGCATACAATATTGAACAATATTATTTTTTCCTACAATTTTTTTTATCCACATAAGGAATGAATTGGAAATCTAGGAATATATTTTTTGTTGAATTATCATATTGTATTTTTTATCTGGAGATGTTTTTTTCTCCATCAATTTCATAATTCATATTTTTTTTGGAGTCATGAAAATTTTGTGATTTGTGATAAATCAACATTTATCAAGGGTTCCCTCTTTTCGGTGTTCACACTATTGAAAATTATGTCTCATTAAATTTGATGTTTTATTTTTAGGGTCATCCATATAGATGTGATGTTATAATTTGAAATAAAAAATCATGTAAATTATGATGCATTATTTTATTGTCTAGCAGCTCAGACATACAATTTCTTTATATTCCTAATACATAGAATGTTTAATGGGAGGGTATTCATGAATATTTTTATTACCCTTCGTAATTTATTTAGTTTTGATGAATTGGAATTCATAATGATTTAAGACACGAGTAATTATTACTGAGGTAATGAAACATGTCTATTCATGAAGGGTATGGACACTGCACATTCTTATGGAGATAATGAAGGATAAGTATTTCTGATGTGTATAGACACCCCATATTCTTAATGACATGATGAAGGATGGGTATTCATGAATGGTTTTTTCACACCCACCCTTCCTGATTTGATAAATAATGGATCTTAATAAAGGGGTTGATTGGTCAAAATCCTTATTGAGAAGATAAAGTATTGTTTTACATGATTACTTTTGATAAACCACATCCTTTTCTGGTCCAGTATTTGTGTGTGGTGGCATAATGGTTGGGATTCCAAATTCACTAGGATAGATGTAATATGGTTTTTGTAAAAAACATATATTTTAGATTCAATCAAATTTTATTGAATAGGTAAAACACATTAGAGATGATCGTGAGAAAATCCCAGGTTCCAAGCACAACTATAATTGTTTTGATGATCACAGTGATTGGAGCTCCATACCTACAAATAGGATATACCCCTAGTTGATGGTTACATTGAACATCTATTGATCAAAATCATCCATTGTGAAATATATGGTTCACCTATCATTTTAAATAAATTTAAGAGATTTATAGAGATTCAATAACTTGGATTGTTATGTTGGGAATAGAGAAACGAATATCAAAGAAGGGTTTCAAAAACCTTTGGGATGTTCTTATTTGGAATCCCATGTCCTACACCATGTGGTTGTGGGTAACCCAATATGGGATATAAGAGGTTCAATACTGAATTATCACATTCCTTTATATATAATAGGTGTAATACATAATTACGTAACATTGAAGATGTCGAATCCAATTGAATATTTTGTTTATGGGTATTATTAACAATTGTATAGGAATATCTGATTGATTTTAAAATGTGGGATAGTAGATACAATTCTATCTCTATTAATGCTAGAAACCATTTTTTTGTATCTGAGGAAAGAGATTATGGGTTTAACGGGAACCTTTTCACCTGAAAAAACTTATACTATTAACAGTCTCTGGGGAGTTCCATTTTTCAGTTGTTAATAGTGGACTTTTTCCATTAGAGAATTCTGTCCATGTCACCTAATACACTATAACGAAGGAAAAACATATATTTCTCTAGAACATGGGGTTCCAAGAGAAGTTAATAGGATCATGGAATTGGTGAGTGTTATCATAGAATTCTAAGACATGAAGGTGATTTGGATAATGTAAAATATTCAAGAAGGGTTTAGGATAATTATTTTTTTTGGAATAATTTAGTGAACACACTATCATTGTAAATATATATGATAAAACTTTAATATAACTATTTTTAGGACTAGGGTCTCTATAAGGAATTACATTGATTCTACTTAGGCCACTAGATACAAATTACATGATTTAGTCATTTTAATTTACTGTATAACTTTATCCATAACTCTAGAGATGAAGTGTTTTGTGAGTGGTGACATATCCTTTTCTTAGACCACCCATTACTAGTATTCATCCTAGCAAGATTTATATCACAAATATTATTTTATGCTGTTGAGATTTTATCCCATAATTAGTGGGGTGCTACATATTTTCATTATTTGGAATCCTAAGTTGAGGATCATTCCACCATGATTTTTAGAAGGGGACGATAATGTTGTAAATAATGGATCATGATTATCATGTCATGAGAAATGTTATGGGATATTAATTTTGAGGATGATCTCAGATCACAATGGGGTGACATGTTCCACTATAATAATGTCTTGAATCACAAAGATCAGAATCCCTTCATTCATAATAATAGGAGATGATCTACAATGTTTATCATCTTTTATTGGGGTGCATCATTAATGTAGTTTAACATAAATTGATGAGAAATTCTTCCTTTTAGTTTTACATAATTTGGTGGAGACATGGGAATCAACATGAAATTTTGAAATATATCCTTAAGGAAACCCTAACCATGTCAGGGTAGGTTAGATGTGGGAGGAATATTTTATCCTTTCATAGGTATACTAGTGGTAGCATAGTTATAGATCCCATCTAAAAGATATCAATCTCATGCGCAAGAAGATCATATATGGATTTTATTTGTACATTGTTGATCTAAGGCTGTATGATTTGAATACCCTATGGGTTTTCAAGGTAGACTAGTTATTTGGGTAATATTCAATTGATACAGTCTATCTTAAAAAAGATTACCTATGAATTTTTTGTTTGGGAAGTACTCATATGACAATCTTCAACCCCATATGGGTCCCCATAGGGATAAAAATCACATGGTGGGTGGAAAAATTTATGTATATTCAATTAAGGAGTTTCGACATCATGGTTGACTGCATGGTCCTCTGCATAGATAAGGATAGAATGTAGGTAAAGGTAATTTCAATATTTTATTTTGGTACGGAGACAAAAAATTCATCTCATTCATAGATTCATGGATAAAATGGCATGATCTATGGTATTTTAGTTCATGTAAGATAGAATATATGTAAAGTAGTTTAAAATCATTTGACGAGGACACTATTTTCCTGGTTAATCTCATATAACTTAGAAGTTCTCATTATTTTTATTGACATCTTACTAGGTCATTATTGGGTAGTTTAACATCAAAATACAAGGAAGTATAACTAATATTAATGACTAACATATGGAATTTGTTTCTTCAAAGGATATAAAAACCCATAATGGAGAGTTATAAGAGTTAAATGTTATAATCACTCTTGGAAAATGGGTATGATGTACAGATTTAAAAAAAATGCAGTATCAAATACATGTAATTAGTTGGATTATGGGATTGAAAAGTCCTAAACCATGAATATTAAAGACATCAAGAAGAGGGTATTAGTTTATATTGGTCAACCACTATAAATGGAAAAATACTATATCCTAGAAATTATAAATATTAGCTCCAAGATCTATGTGATGTCACTACTTTAGCACCATAAAACTAACTACACATGGGCTTCATTGAATTGATTATTTTCTAAATAATCCTAGTTGTGTCCCATTATTTTTAACCATTACATGTTACAAATTTTCAATAGGGTATATCCAAGATAAGTGGGACTCTAGATACATGGGGTTCTAGGAGAAGGATATAAAATCAAGGAATTGGTTTTTAGTAACATACATAAAAAATTATGATGTTTCTCCAGGAAGGTTATAAAAATAAAAAAGTTTTTGATCACCCTAAAGGGTATATAGTGCATATTGAACACCTTTTGAGGTTAATGGAAAACAACTAATTCTAGAATATACAATTATAATAGAGGATGACCAGTTCACTCTGATGACCTAATTTTATTATATTAACATCTTGAGCAAAGGGTGGGGATCATTATATTTTGATGGAATGAACATAATTCATGATGGAAATAGAGACAATCTAGGTTCCCAAAGATCACATGACTCATTCTCAGTGTGAGAAACAAGAGATAACTGGATAGTCGACTGATCTATGAAACGGTGCATGAAAATGAATTTGTTGGGCCTGGTATTCACAATTTTTTATGAGGGGTAGTATGGATAGAAATTTGGTTTTCATAAAGGGGAATAGTTGGGAGTAAAGTGAGTCCATAAACATGTTAGAAAAAGTTCCTATCACCCCATAATGATAATGGATTAAATGAATATGATATGACTGAAGTCATCAAGGTGAATATTCCATTTCGGGAGTCTACCTGATTATAACTCCAATGTTAAACATTCTTGGACATGATTAGTGATGAGTATGGGATATCTTCTAGTAATATTCACAGGGTGTGTGTAAATGAATAAAATACACATTAGAAATGACATTTGTGGGATTTTGGGGACAATCATTAGTCTGATGACCCATTCTGGCATGTTGGTGGGCACCAGGGTGGGGACCACATGTCTATAGGAAAACTGGTGGTACCTGGGATGCCAAAACCAGATGAACATGTTATGTTGGGGTGGATGTAATGTTAGTGGGGCCTAATTTTTACATTTGGTATTAGAGGAGGAGCCGAGCCTAATGTGTGGTACAGTATTTGGGTTGAGATGTAGGGCCCACAACAAGGATGTGGTTCTGTAATGGGAGGATGAATGTAACACCCAAAAATGGTAATAAATTAATTGAATAAATAATATGACACATGTTAATAAGGTGCATATTCCTTTTTGGGAGCCTACCTGATTATAACTCCACAGTTAAGAATGCTTTGCCAAAAGTAGTAATCAAAATTTTTGACCATCTAGAATGTTTTCCAGGGAGTGCGTGTGTTAGAAAAAAGCACGCTAGAAAAGATATGTGTTGTCATGTGTAGACTTTCATTAGTCATATGACCCATTCAGGGACATGAGGGGGCCATAGGGGGGGAAAATGTGTCTGCGGGGCAACTGGTTGTACCTGGCGGGCCAAGACCTGATGACCATGTTGACGTGGGGTGTTTGTTCTGTCAGCGAGGCCCAGTTGTTACATTACAGCTCATAGTTGAGGACCTATTTTCATGTGTAGTTTATTTGGCTGTTTTGATTCTACTTTTACGTATCTTTGGACCTCTTTTATAATATTTATACCCATGTATTTAGTATAGAATTTTGATTATGGCTTGTTTGGCATTAATTTCCAATTCGTTCTATTGATTTTTTAAGTTGTTTTATGTATCCATACTCAGGTTAATTGTTCAAAAAAATATATTATGATGCTTGGGTAGTTTTGTCATCCCAAAGGGATAGGAAACACCCATTTGGGCCTTAATATTGGAAATGTTTCTTGCCAGTTTTTATGGCGACCATATTCGGTTCGTGACCAAATGGTATTAGAGGAGGATTTTGGAATTGATTATTTTGGTTTATATTTTTATTTTCGGATGATATGGGACAGATAAAATCTAGTACTATCAGGGCTCGGAGATTTTTTCATGAGTAGGGTTCCGGGCCTGCACCTCTTGTGGAAGACCTCAAGTCACCACGTGAAGTAAGAATTGTTTGTTTGACTTCAATTCCAGATGAGACGTGTGGGGTAAAGACCACACGTGGACATCAAGTGTTTTTGAATTAGTTTCTTATTTTAATAATTTAAAGTGTTTCAATTTTTTTTATTAGATGTTATGGGTGAAATTTTTTTGAACTTTTTTTCTGATTTTTCCCTTGTTATTATTGCCTTTTGTAGAAACATGCCTCCTTGGAAAGCTCTCATGCACCCACGGGAGGAATCTGAAGAGACTTATCCCTCCCCACTTGATCAGAGGATAGTAGAGGATGTGGTTCATGTTGTCCAAGATCTATGATAGTCACTGGCTCATATTTCATCTCCTCTTTGAGAAAATGTGACTGACACTAGGAAGGATAATGCCATAGAGTATATGAAAAACAATCCTCCTACTTTCTGAGGTAGCACATAACCCCAAGAAGTGGAAGAGTGGTTCAAAAAGTTCAAGTGCATGTTTGGGTTCCTAGAAATACCTAAAGAGGTCAAGGTGAAATGTGACTCAATATTGTTAGAGGTTCCTAGCCGTAGCTGGTGGGAATCTGTGCTTCATGCTGGGAAGAATGAGAAGTTGAGTTGGAAGGACTTCAAGGTTATCTTCAACGACAGGTACTACCCAGAAATTTTGGTATATGATCGATATCGAGAGTTTATGAAACATGTTCAGGGAGATCATTCATTGATGGATTATGGAAAAGGTATTGGTGAGTTGGTATGGTTTTCTCCAGAAATGGTAGCTAAGGAGAAGATGATGTCCCAAAAGATAGAGATGGGTTTGTGGCTAGAAATTTATTCCCGGATCTTCCTGTTCGAACTAAAATTCTATGTGGACAATATTGATGGTGATTTAATGGTGTAGATCTACTTCAAGGGGAGGGATAGTTTCTCTGGGATATTATTTGTCTTGGGAAGTGAATTTTCTTCAAAGAAGAAAAGGAAGCAAGAGGAGAAAGGGATGAAGGAAGGTGGCAGCTCATGCTAACCATATAGGATGTTTTCTTTGGTGGATTCTAATCTAAGGTCTTTCATGTGCCACCAATGTGGGATTCCATGGAACATTTTACTAGAATTCACATCTCATATGTATCGTTTTTATCAGTGTGTAGGTATTGGAAACGTTCAGTTATTTTGCAGGATTTCATGTCCACTATAGAGGGGGGAAATATTAGTGGATTCTAGGTGGATTCCATCTTAGTTAGAGCAGTCGAAGACGGGGGGATATTATTTTACTGGTTGTGGAAGTAGGGACAGATCATATTAATGGATGAGCTAGTTTAGGGAAGATCCACATGTTAGTGTACATTCTCAGGCAAAGGATAGAAATCATCATGAGGTGGATCAGGCACTAACAAGATTAAAGGTGGGGCTGTCAATAGTTCAAGAAACCATTTTTTTCATATTCTATATTTATTTCTCTTTTTTATACCAGTGACTCTGTTTCATTCATCTGTACCCATTTTTTTATATAATAAATTTTTCCAACTGAGCTTTTGTCTTTTTCGATGGAGATGGTGACGTCGCTTGGAGAGAAGAAGGTGAAATCTCTCATGTGCACGTCATGTGCACTTTCCATGTCCGGGGTTGAGATTGAGTGGGACCACTTGGTCTTATATAAAAATATTTTTGACATGATACTTGGATTGGTTTGGCTGGTAAACATTCAAGTACAAGTATATTTTTATAAGTGATGGGTCAATTTCACGACACATTATGGGAGACGTCATGTTTTCCTTGGGGATTGGGTTCCTCCGTTGGGTCATACAGGACCTAGACTCCAAGATTTTTGGAATCCTGTCATCTAGTTATCATCACTCATTCTAGAGGAAGATGGTTGTTTGTGTAAATTTGGACTACCAAATATAGTGGTTGAGTATCTGTAGGTATTCCCAGATGATTTTTCATGATTGCCTCCATGGAGGGAGGTAGAGTTATCGATTGATTAGGTGTTTTGAACACATCCAATATATCTTTCCTCATATCATATATCCCAAAAAAAATAGAGGGAATTGAAGATACATCTGGATGATTTTAGAATCCAATGGATTCATTCACCCCAAGAATATCTCCATTGTTTTCTCCTATAGTTTTTACGAGGAAGGCTGCCCGATCCCTCTGGTTGTGTACTTAATACGGGATGCTGAACAAGGAAAACCTCAAAAACAAATATCATTTTCCTAGAATATATAAATTGTCTGATCAGTTGGAGGTGAAAAGTGGTTTTCTAAAATATATTTTCATTTGGGTTTCCATGAATTCATGGTCAAAGTGTGATATATCATGAATTTAACATTCTGAAGAAGGTAAGACCACTTTGAGTACTTGGTCATGCCCTTCGGATTGACCAATTCACTTGTGGTCTTTGTGGAACTCATGAATAGGGTTTTCTATTGGTATCTCGATTACTTCGTCGCGACATTCGTGGATGACATCAATGTTTACTCTATATCTGAGGAGGAAAAAAACATCATTTTTTAATTGTGTTGGTCACTTTGTATGATCACCACCTCTATGTAAAGTTGTCCAAGTGCACTTTCAGGATTAGGGACGTGAAGTTTCTATGAAATGTTATATCAAAAATGGGTATTTTAGTGGACCTCGACAATAATAGTGTATATATTTCATGGTTGAAGCCAAAAATTTGTTTGAGATCAGATGTTTCTCTAGCCTTGCTTGTTACTACAGGCGTTTTGTTCAGGATTTCTTGTAGCTTGCTTCTCCCATTACAGTAATTAACCAGAAAGGGATAAAGATTGTATGGGGCCTGGAATGGCAGGAATCCTTTGAAGAGATGAATTTGTGGTTGAATACCACACATATACTGATATTTCTAGAGTTTAGAAAGGGTTATGTGGTGTATTGTGATGCTTCACATATGTGTCTTAGGTGTGTGCTTATGCAAGGTGGTCACATGGTGGTGTATAGATCTCACCAACACCGACCACAAAAAACAATTAACTGACGCATGACATAGAGTTAGTATTTTTTTGCATACATTGATGACTTGGAATCCCTACCTCATGGGAATGAAGTTTTCGGTCCACTCCAATCATGAAATCTTGGAAAACATCTTATCATAGAAGGATCTCGATCTGAGCAAGCACTGTTGGATCGAGTACTACCAGGGGTTCAAATTTGACATTGTCTATACCCCGAGAAAGGGAAATGTGATTGTGGATGCATTCAGTATAAAAGTACAAGTGAAATACCTGAGAAATTCCACTGATTAGTGGACTCTGGGGTGTGTCTTTTCTCAGATGCATATGGAGACCAAGGTGCATAGTGGTGGTTCTTTCTTGGAAAGAATTAAGTTGACTCCTCCACTCTTTGAGATGACTCAGTGAGAAAAACTATGTGATGAGCTTCGTCAGTAGTTAAGGAATTTTTTTCCTGGTGGGGAGACATATTCTGATTGGTCATCATATCCCAAGGGCATATTGTGCTTCAAGGGATGATCTGTTATATTGTTGTCATTGCAGAAGTTGGTGATGCAGGATAGCCACTAGTCTTAGTGGTCCATCTATCATAATGCAACCAAGGTGTGTTATGATTTTCATTGGTAGTTTTGGTGGCCATGTATGAGACGAGACATAGATGACTTCGTGTAAATATTATACATATGTCAAAAGGTTAATTCCATGAACAAAAGTCCCACCTATTTTCTCCAGGCATTACCCATTCCTACATGGATGTGAGAAGAGGTCTCCATGGACTTTATTATTGGAATTCCTTGTAAAACATGGGGTAACAAAGACATATGGGTAGTGATGGATCATCTGACCAAATCAGCCCACTTCATTCTAACGAAAGATATAGCTATAGTGGATTAGTGGGGCCGTTTGAATCTTCAAAAGGTGTAAGGATTCTTTATGTACCATAATAATTTGTATCAGATAGAGACCGATGTTAAAATTCATTGTTTTAGTAAGGCCTTAGGGTTGTAGATTAATTTGACCATGGTATACCATCCTCAAATGGTTGATTAGATAGAGCAGGAAAATCAGATACTGGAGGACATGCTATGTGCCTATGTTTTGGGCTTTGGAGGTTATTGGGATAGCCATTTCGGATTTTTTGATTCTTCGTATAATAATAGTTGCCAATTCTCAATTTGAATGGATCCTTTTAAGGTGCTCTAGGGTCGACCTTGTTGGTCCTTGTATGATGGTCTTAGAGAGGTGAGACTTCAATATTGGTGTCCAATATTGTTCAAGAGACGTCTGAGATGGCCATGTTGATCTAGAAAAACTTATTGACAGTACAAAGTCATCATTAATCTTTAACAGACTAGGGGCCTCGAGAATTAGGGTTTTCTCTGGGAGACTTGGTATTCATGAATGTGGCCCCTTATCTAGGCCATCATCATTTGATAAATTAAATAAATCTGATGCCACAGTATATATATCCTTTTGATACAACTTAGAATATTGGAATGTTAGAATATAGTTTGGATTTTCCTTCTCAGTTGATATCCATTCATGACATCTTCTACGTCTCCAATTGGAAAAGGTACATCCTGAATCTGTCCATTGTACTAAATTGGGATGAAGTGGAGATAAAGCCTAATTTATCATTGTTTGAGAGGCCAGTTCAAATTTTTTACTCCCAAGAAAAAATTCTTTAAGTGATGACTATACATCAAGTTCAACTACTATGGCATCATGTGACTGATGAGAATGAGACATGGGGGGCTGAAATCCTGGGTCGAAGAGTAGTTTTTGTTTCTCTAATCTGATTTGGCTTCAAGTTGACTTTCTGTAGGTGAAATGGTTTTATAGTGGGATTAATTTTCACATACATGAATTATTTTAAATATATATTTTTTAATTTATATTCATGATTTTTTTGGCAATGATTCCCATGAATTTTTGGATAACTGGGTGGTTTCATCATGATTTGGGCCAAACTGTGAGCCCATTCCCATATTTAAAAATTGTTATTTTTTATTTTATAACTCCTTCATTTATAAATGTTTTCATCCATTAAACTCCCTAATTGGACTCCCATGACATATTCAAACCACCATATCCATTTGGACTCCTTAGAAACTGATTATCATGGTAGATTTGGGTGATTTCTTCAGGCTTTGGGCCAACATGTGAGCCCATTTCCTGTTTTAAAAAAATTATTTATTTTTCCCATATCTCATAAAGTTTTTAGTATTTTTGGGGTTATTCTACCTCTCACATGATCCCAATAACCCTTGGAAGACCCCCATGTTCCCTTGTGCCTCTTTGAAGCACATATTTATCATGGATTTTGGTAAAATATCTCAAGGATTATCTAATCATCTAGATTAGAGATAATAATTTATTTCATTTATAAATCAATCATTTTTTACTCTCTTACCATTTCAGTCCCAAGTTGTACTTTTAATCCTTATAAGATCTACCCAATCTGTTTTCTCTTCTTGGAGATTCACCTATTGGTGTATTTTGGGTGATCTCTTCAATATATCTGATGTAAGTGGGTTTCCTTGCACCTTTCTCCAATTTTCTCAAGGTTTCTTCTATTTTTCATGAAGTGAATAATGTAAAAAAAGTATGGCATCAAACCTAGTGTTTTATATTGGGTTTCTTGGTCTAATATTTTTGTTTTAGGATTGATTTAATACCATTATTGTGTGGTGGTGGTGTGGTTGGACTTTGGCACAGGGATTTGGGGTTTTTGACACTTGTGGTTGGTGATTCCATGTGAATGTACTACCTGATTTGTTAGAATTGTATTATTTCTATTTTTATAATAATAATCATTCATTTTTTTTCCTGAAAATTTTTTTTAGTGGTATTTGTTGAAAAAAAAATTTAAATTTTTTTTGTGAAAATGGGTTTTTTACAAGTGTGTTCCATGTTGTACCACTTGGGGTGTTTTATAATTCATGGAAAGGTTTTATTAAAATGTTTTACTGCTAAAAATTTAGGTTTTGGGTAATATTGGTTGAAATTGGGTTTTCAAAAAGAGAACTTAGTTGAATTTTATTTGAAAAATTTTGTTACGTTACCCTAAATTGTTTTAGAGAAATTCTATGTTGTTTATTGAGTAATATAAAGGGTTAAAAGCTTGTGTAGATAATGTTTTGAATTTTTGTGATTAGAACTGATATTTTTAATGTGATAATTTATTTAGGTAACATGTGGAAATTTTTTTAACACAAAGGGGGAAGCCCGTGTATCTAGGTGGGCGGATGTGTACTAGTATAGTAGTTATTCAAAGTGGTTTTTTCCCTATTTCACTTAGCAAGTTTGACATTGAAAACAGAAAAAAAAACTATAATTATGATTATTGGGTACCACTAGGTTATGGGTATGTTCCCTACTAGTGTCTCATTCATTATAAAATTTATGTTTATGGTCACATTAAACTGAGATACAAGGTACATGGGGCCCAAAACCAACTAGTGAATCTAAGTGTTCCTGAGATTAGTGATCTTTGACTATTTGGTATTTTACCTTGGCTTATGGTGTTTTTGGATGAAAAATTAAGTATCATACATGTTTTATCGAAATGGTTTCACTCTTTGAAATTTTCCTCTGAAAATATTTTACATTTAAATGTTCGATTCTTTAGAAATCATCACCATAATTTCTTGTATATTAAAACATGCATGTTTTTACCTTATATTGATTAATATATGGAATAATTTTTTAGGTATATAATTATGATTAGTCTCAAATAATAAATACACCCCTTGGTTATATGTATACTTTATCATGTTTGACACGGGTAAAGGACGAGCCTTGGGTGAGGGTAGTTCGAGTAGTTAGTACCCTTCCATGGTGCATTGTTGTGGAGTTCCTTGGGCTATTTTTAAGCTATTTTTATGTATATTTGAACCTATTATGTCATTTTTATACCCATTTATTCAGATATTAATTTTATTTAAGTCTTTTTTGGCATGATTTTTTAGATTTGGATTATAGATTGGTTTTTGTTGTTTTATGTATTCATACTCGGGTAAATCATTCCCAAACCAATATTTAGGATACCTAGGCACTTATGCCACCTCATGGGAATAGGGAACTCAATTTGGGAATGGCCTTTAGCCTGGTTAGGTGTCTGTTTTGACAATGACCAGATTCTAATTCGGATATGGTGCATTTCAGAATCCCCACATATCATAAGGGAATTATAATAAAGAAAAACATAGTTCTAATTTGAAAATACCCTAAACAGTTTTGAACCACATACAACAAAAGGGGAATTTTATATAATTTCCCTAATGAAAGACCCATGATTGGAATCATGTGTGTTAATAAATATCAAGTAAGTACATGAATCAAACCACATAAATATCTTTGAAATAATGTTCCCAATAGAGATCAATTTTATGTTCTGGGACGGGAGAATTTTAATCTTTTGAGCAGGCCACCTATATGCCAAAATCATATACATGGATGTTAATCTGAGGTAGGGAATATTTTGCTGATAATTAAAGGGATGTTAGCACATCATTATTTATCTCTGTAGAGTTAAAATAAATCCACATATAGTTATTACATTATATCCTCACATTGATCAAACATAAACATGTTAAAGGTGAGTTTTATCATTGTATCATTTCTAGACCCATTATTGGAAATATGAGCATCACAATGCATCCTATGTAAATGGGAATCAAGACACATGTAGTTCTTGTATATGGTCTCTTTTTTATCTGATTATTATATATTAATAGAGTATTTTACATTTATAAATTGTTTTTTTGTAATGTGGTGTGTCCTAGGATTGAAAAATCAACACATGGATTTGTATCCTATAACAACTGAAATCACTCTTTACATTGTTATTATAAAAAATGAATCAAATAATAGTATTAATCGTATACATAGAGACTTAATTTTTCAATCTTATTTCCCAAAATATGTTGCAATATCTATCATAGGCTACATGGGTTAGCCCATACTATATTTTTTTACGTTTTATAGGGTGTACCATAATTCTATACTTCAGAGTCCTAATTCATAAACATAGAGATATAAGTCATAAAAACTGAGATATTGTTTACCCCTTTTATAGATGGGAAAATGAATGAAAGAAATCATATCATTTGATAGCATTATTTTTAATTATAGTTAAATTTTTGGCGGAATCAGTGACACACCATGAAGGAAACTCTTTAGAAGATTAATTGGAACCTATCCTATTTAAACAAAATATCCCATGGGAAAAATATTTTGGTCAATGTGTAATTCACCAGAAAATCCTTTTATGGTACTTTTTTTAGTTATCCCATAATAACAAAGTTTTGTGAAATTATAATAAAATATACAGCCATTATTTCTATTAATTAAGAAATGTAAAAGGGTGTGAGGTTTTTATGGTAGATAATGGTGGGTTCTCAAATGGATTTTTATGTTCATTGAAGTTAGACCATCACTTGGGATTTATAACTGAAAATGAAATTGTAGAAGTTAATGATGTCATTATATTTCATAGAGAATTATAATTTATTGATGATTAGTATAGTCAAGGGTATCAAAGTCCACATTAATTTTTTATTTATAGGAAGTATAAATCATATCCTAAGAATATATGTGTCAGTCATACGTGGATAGTAGGGTCTGTAGGCCAATAAAAAATAATGTGGTATAGACCATATACCATATTGTCGGGATAGTAGCAGTTGGATTTTTGGGGAACTCTCTACTAGGACCAGACCATCTTCAATGAGTTATGTCTATGGAAGTATGTTATTCCCCAAGAAATTTTAATGTGGCTCGTTTGGATTAACATGTTCTTGTTTCCATTTTTTTGGGGGAACCAAGAGAATGAGATATCATGGTTCATGGGGTTCCAAGAGAAGGATATAAATTTATGGAATTTCATGGTGTTAACTAATATATTAAATGTATGATGTTATTTAATGTAGATTATATTATTCAAGAATGTTTTTGAGAACCCTTAAGGATATTTAATTGTGAATTTAACAAATTGTTTGGAAGTTGTATAAAATAGATAAATCGTATATATGATGTCATGTTTGGATAATCTATTTGGCATAAAAACCTCATCTCATTCAGTTTAAAATCATGTGAAAGTATTTGGTATGGATATTTAACATCATTTGATTAGGATTTAAATCACTTTTAATAAAATTTCTTGTTAATGATAGTAAGAGTTTCTTTCCAATTTCCATAATCTTAAATGAGTATTTCTATTCATGAATAACATAGTAAATAATAATTTAGTTAAAATGTGTGATAGTACATGATAATGAATATCTGGTGGTGTCTACATTGTATTGTGGACTGTAGCCTCTACATCGATCTGAATCTCATGGAGGTAAATGATTTAGTTTGATTAAAATTCATTTCATTTCATGAAATGAAGTATACTAGTGTCTTTCTGTATTATGTAGAAACAGGGATGAAACCAATCATAGTTCTAGATAATTCCCACTACACATGTCCAACCCATATATTGGAAGATGCGAATTTCATTATCTATTCAACATTTTATATTGTGCCTAGGACCAGGATTTGGGATTTGGGAAACACAATGCATCCTATTGTAGTGGTAATAAATATAGACTTAGTTCATGAATAGGAAATTACATTTTATACTGGAATTCTTATGATTTTGGTTTTTTTCAATATAATGCAGACAAGGCCATGGTTTGGGATTGGGTAATCACTATGTCTCGAGTGATAATATGAATCAAATCAAAAATAGTTCGTTGGAGGGAAATTCAATATCATGGTCATAAATGTAAATAGATATGGGGTACTTTTCTATTTATATTACTATGGGACCTAGGATTTATCATCCATCATTGACTATGTATCCTATCAAAACAAGTCTCAAGACACACATAGTTCTTATGAAATTTCACTACAAAGGTCTGAACTATATGAATTTAGGGGTTCATTTTTTGTATATATTTCAGATAGGATCACAATTTGAGATTGGGAATCACTACATATCATTTGCAAGTATGAATAAAGACATAGATAGTTATTAAATGTGAAATTACCTTCAAAGGTATAACCCATACATATGGAAGGGAAATTTTCCATTTCTTGTATTGTTGGGCCGAATATTTGAGATCCAATAGTCACTACATAACCATTTGAAATAGGAATGGAGCCACAAATAGATCTTAATAAGGTTACCAATGTAAGTCCTAAAAATATGCAAGGATGGGTGAATTTTTATATACATTGTGATTGGTCCCATGATATGAGATCTAGGTGTTAATATATATCATTTGGTAATAGGGTTTGTGCGAGACATAGTTTATTAATTTAAAAATCCCTAAGAAGGTATAACCAATAGGCAAGGCGGTGGATGTTTTCTATTTATATTGTGGATGGACCTAGAATTTTTTAAATAGTTTTCACTATGTATCCTACGATAATAGAATTCAAGCCATGTGTAGTTATTTAATAAACACCCATATGAGGATATTTTTACACATAGGGATGGGGGTACATCATTTTTTCCTCTTAATAAATATACCTCATGTGTTTGAATATGAACCTGATGTAATTTCACTATTTATGAAGGAAGGAAAACTAACAAAAATGAGGGTTATGTTCTTAATATAGATACACACCACTTGGTCCTAGAGTATGGTCATTTTGGTAATCTTGGAAGGAGATAGTATCCCATAACACAAGAATCCTTTTATATAGGTCTAGAATATGTATATGAAAATGCGGTAGGCCCCAAAATATTTTTCCAATTCATGCAACATTAATTTAATGAACAAGGACCATTTCCAATGTAGTTTAATGATATGTGGTAGATTTTCTTCTATGAATTTCTATTTTATATAGTATTATGTATTATGGTCCATTTAATGTCTTAGTGTAATGCCATAAAATTCAATTTAGTTTAATGTATTTCCATTAGGAATTTTATTTCATGATGGAATCTTTGATAAGTACATCTTATGAAACCTCTCATTGGTGGGGTCATAACACAGTCCCTTATCAATCAAGGACCCCTATTTTTCGCCCATGGAATTGATCTTAAAAATGATTAAAGGAACATCCCACATGGGTTAAAACCTTTAAATCTTAATCTATTGTATGATTAGGGTACATAGTACCATTAATAAATTTCAATGATGGAATTATTGATAGAAATAAAATTATTGATGGGTTATGGAATATGATTATAATGAACATAATTCATATGAAACATACCCAACCATTTCACATCATGTCATTCCAAATCATCAATATGATCATTTTATTGTTCACGATATGAGATTTTTCCTTATATAGTTTTTTTTATAGAGGGAAATTTGAAATGGTTTTGAAACACTAACTCAATTCAATCTAGTATTGAAAATAGGGTGACATGTTTGATAGTGCATGTGTTGGTACGATTCGCCCCTAAATCATAAAAGAGACCATCCTGTCAATTATTATTTTCCATGTTGATGATTTTATAGATTAAATTTGATAGAGTGCTGGTTAATGCCTCTATCTATGATCATTCTAATGCATAATAGTTTAATTAATGGTTGGAATCATCATTGTATTCTTGATATAGAATTTTTAGATCAGAAAAATATATGTTGGTTCCATTTTTGATAAAAAATGTGTATGGGACACCAAATATACTGATATTTTTGGATTCTATAAAGTTGATGACATTCTATTCAAAAAATTTCTTCTTTTTTATAGCCTCATAAAATTTTTAATGGAATTTGGGAGAATTAAGGATGTTTTTAAACTACATATCTATAGTTAGAATATTTTTCCCCATAGAAACCATTACAGATACAAAAAATGGATAGAGATAGATATCTATATAGAGATACTCTATGGGAATATGGATGAAAATTACATGAATCTATCCAGAATTACTATTTTATGTGAATTCCTTTCACTCGTGTATCATTTTTTATATAGTAACCAAGCTTCATAAATTTTCTGAGAATCCAGTTATTGACCAGTGAGCACCACATGAGGCTACATAGGCTTATACTATGATAGATGGAATATATCATTTTTAAATTCATCTAAGGTGGAAAAGATTGAATCCCTATTTATAGAGGGATGTATACTCATTTATAATTTCATGAAGGGTGATATTCACTGATTAGTATCTAACATACTCCCCATTTCCTCGATCTATTGAGAGGGTCCCATTTTAAAAGTAATATATTTTGTGATCCATATATCTGGGGTGCGTATAATATCATCATGATATAGGGAATCATTTACATGATTTATTTCTACCATGTCAAAAAATATCATTGGTGAGAGAACTCTTCAATGTATGCTCTAGATAATTAATTGATCAAAATCATGGTTTGAAATGAATGTGGCCTTTTTTTTATTCTTTGGAATGACAATTTTGTGGTAGACTGACATGATTAGGGGGCTTTTCAATTGAAAATTCCATGATTAATTCTATTCTGTAACCGATGAGGGTGTTCAATTATTCTTTCATGAAAGAATTATCACTGTTAATCTATTTGATTACTATATCTGATACAATGTTTATATTTAGGAACATTCTATGGAGTTGTAGAGATAACTCCATTATGGATATAATAGAATGGTATTGTTCCTAGTTATTATCATATACTTAGGATTGTAATAAATAATAGGGAAACATCTATTTTTTAGGAAACTAATACAGTCAAAAGTATATATCAATTTAGATTTAGGTTTTCCATTATTTTTTCTAATTGGACTTCAAGAGGAAACATAATAATATATCTCCGACATTTGGGAAGTGTGATTATAATATAAAACATCACAATTTGGATGATTTTAATATATTATTGAAGTTATTTGGACTAGATGTGATTAAAGGAAATCATCCAGGACCTACCATTTAACTTCCTTTTATTACATGAATTATATTTCATACTATTTAAGGATGACCAAACACCAAGATTGATACACATTCAATATAGGGTGACCAAGAATGTACTTGAGATGGTTGACACGATAGACCGGGTGGACATCTTGTTGATGTATATAACACCATATATTTTTCATTAAAAATATGAATATGATGATATTATATTATTTATAGAAATTTATTTAGAATATATATTGTCATTTGGATTTGATCGTAGAAATTTATTTCATTACCTCGATCATATTTCTTTGTGAGGAGATAAACAAGAATTTATTCCTTGGTGGAAACATATAAGATAATTATTATTCCTTCTACAAGTGTCATAATAATCAGGGAATATATTATATATGTAATTATTTTCTAATAATAATATAGGTAGTACTCATCCCATTAGTGTAAAATTACCTTATTCATTAGATTTGATAAAGGGATAGACATTTCATCAAGGTTCTCTATGTAATGTCGATCATATGTGAGGTTCCCTTAGATCATCCATGGTTCTTTAAGATTATGAGGGTCTAGATTTACCAAGACAATATTAGTATTATATGGATAAACCTGGATTCCATGGTGGAATACCACACTTCCAATGAATGTCCCTAAGAATACTTCAAATTCACACTTCTTAGGATTTATCCTCAAATCTTCCTACTATAATTTTATAATTATTTATTATATATAATTAAGGATATCCCAATATCATTACGATTTAACCAACATGTCGACGATATAACATTATGAAACATTTCTTAGGAATTGACCAAATATATGAATATTGGTGTATTAGTATGTGGTGCCAATTTTCAATAATTCAAATGGAATAACCTAGTAGAAAAATATCTCCTAAGGAACTATAAAATAATTATCTTCATTAGCTTCATGGGATATCATTATATGATAATAACATAAATTCCCATCCATAAAGGAAAGGTCTTAGAAGCTAATTGGTTCAATGATAAAATATCCTCTTATAATAAATGGGAAATCATCAACCATTAATTGTGGATTATGGTCTCTAATATCAATTCCCATGACTATATTTCCATTAATTTTTATAAGGGGGTGATGTCTGTGATTATTTTTGGACACATTACCTCTTAAAAAATGTTTTATTTGACCAATTTATAAAATTTTAATTCTTCATTAGTATCTTGATAGGGTGAAATCTTCTGGATACCTATATAAAACATTGATGGTCATATGGAAGCCTAAGTGGAGATTGGAAATAGAAGAGTTTAGCCTTTCAATATCTACATTATACAAATAAAGGACTTATCAATTCTTATTTAAAAATGGTATGTACATATATTTCACTTCGAGAGGAATTGTGGCACTATTCTACATTGGTATAAGAACATCCTTTATTCCCATATCCACTTGCATGATCTCAATGATAGTGGTAGAGTTAACTTACATAGTTTATTGTAGATCATTCTAGTGGTATTCCTCTTCATATTACATTTCTATATTTGTGGGGGTGTTTTAAGACATGATGGGTTTTAATGGGGAATATATGTACCTATCGATATAGGAGATTCCATGAGAATTCAAAACGGACATCTTGAACATGTAGAGTTATCTTAGAGAGATTATAGTGATACTTTTCTTCTATTATTCTAATACGTTAAGAGTTTTTAAAAATTTATTCTCTGAATTATTTTAGCCTAATATAGAACTAGTCTTACTTAAGATTGATGAACCAACATTGGCTAATGTTATTTAGATCATGGGGACATGGGATTCTGTTTTTTGTGTTCAATAATACATTCCAAGACTAAATATGTTGCCCCAAATTATTTTATGGGTTTCAAAAAATTACTATTGGTTATATTTTGGGTATTCTAGGGTGTGGTTCCCAAGTTATTATGAGTGAAAACATGCATATAAACATCCCATACTGGTTTATTCTTCCTTGTTTTAGAAACTATCTCTGTATATATGGATTCACGAGACTAAAATTGGGTATTGTTTACATGTAATATGTTATCCGTTACATATATGATTTATTTCATGACTTAATGAAAGTATAATGGTACTTTTAGATGAATATGAATCCAAGGAATTCATATAGGACATTCTATGATGTGTCATACTGGAAAACCATGAACTCAAAATTAGATGTTAGATCTCCTAACTAGTAATTTTTCATGATCATTCTAAGAGGTATTATCTATCTCTTTTCATAAACATATATTATTTAATTGTTTGGAGAAATTTAACCCTTTAAATATCAAAAAATATATTATTAATTGATAGGGGTGAGGTTCACCCTAGAGTTATTTTCCACCAAATTTCTTTGGATGTTGTGATTATAGCGTTTTTTAATGATATAGAGCTCTAACATGTCCATGGAAAACATATTGGTAGTTCTTTTCCATGGATGAGATGATTGTATGAAATTATATTGGATAATCATTAGCATTATAAACCACATCTATAAAAAGTTATGTATCAAAATCATATTGTTTATGTAGGACCTCAACAACTGCCTCTTATATTTCTTTTGAGTGAGAGATAGTATTGATGATTCATATTTTGTCCCCATAATCCACCAATTATTTTCAAATTTCATAAATTTTTTCTTTTCATGTGTTCCTCACTATTTTTTCTTCCAAATGTGGGGTTTCTTCTTATATTGTCTCTTGAGAGTTGAGGAATTTGAGGTAGATAACTCTTTATTCTTGATTATATTTTGGTGGATCATTATTAGAAAAAAAAAATTATATCCCACTAGGGTACCACTTTTATAGGTTGATCATAAAATCTTCCCCTTTCTAGTAGGTTGTTTAAAATGATATGTTTCAAAAAAAATATGAACTGATCTGAAAAAATATCTATGATTATTTTGGGCTCAACGATTTTCCCATCCATTGTTATCAGCCACGTATATAGATTCCATGGGGATGTGAGCGGATAACAACTTTTGACCATGCCCACACCACCCCATGTAAAATTGGATTCATTGTCCTCATAATCCATCTCTGCAGTCTATTTGGATTAACTTGTACATTAGGAAGTATTAATCATTGGATAAGGGTATTTTTAGTGACCAAAATTAACAAAAAAGGAAATTATCTCTTCAACTTATGGGAGTTCTGTTGGGTGGGAATTTTTCATTCTCCTTCTTGTAATGGAATAAAATTTTCAAGATATGTTGTTTTTGTGGGAGTTAGATAGGACATGAATCTTATATATATTTTATTTTTATATTATTACTTATTCATCTAGAAGGGGTACTCAAAAAATTCTCCACAGCTGCTAGGATCATTACTTGTTTTTGAAAACGAGCTATCAGATGAGAAAGAGCTTTGTTGAAAATTATCAAATTCATTAAAGTATTAATATCTTATTCATGTCTTGTATAAAATTCATTCATTTCACCCTAAACATATAATTGGGTGTTATTCATATATTTCACCTCTGTCATGGATTTTCATTATATCACCATCCAAGAAATATCTGTCATTTTGATAATTTCATTAAAAAATAATGATATCACAGATGTTATTACCTAGTCTCTTATGAAAAGTGAAGTAGTCAGGGTAGCCATTATAGATTAAATCATGGAGTTTTTTTATGATATGGTAGATTATTGATGATATTCTCTATATGTATGAGGAAATAATGAAGAACCTATTTAATTTAGATACAATACACATTGTTTATCAATCCCTAAAATCATATGTGACCCAATTCTATCTCCATCTATAGTCAATGATTGTTTTTTTATTACTGCCATTTAGTAAAAGGTTCTGGGATATTTGAGGCATTCTTAGTTGTTCTGTTTGGAATCGTTACTGAATTGACGGTATCAATATTAGTATCTATATTAATTGTAATTTTTCACTGCATTTTTTGTGTGTTGTTGAATTTTTGATGTGTTATGAAAATGGAATCATCTAGGATTTTCCTTTTTATAGAAACTAATATAAATCACAATGATACATCATCAAGATGAATAGTCATTCAATATCATCTTAATTATTCTCAATAAAATGTTCAATAAATTTCTCATTTGGGAGAGGGATACTCTGTGAATACTTAAAACTCTTATATCTAAGGAAAAATTAAGAAACCCAATAATTTCCACATTTATTGAAATTTTGGTAGATGATGATCATTGTTTTACATAAAATGAAGATTTATTGATAGGTTTTTTAATTATTTATGTCCTTATTGCTAGGAAAAAACCATTCTAGACGGATTTAATACAAAACAAAGGATGAACCAACTAGATCCTATAAAACAATATCATGGTGGTTTCCTCTTTTTGGTCTTGAAGGCCCATCATGTGGCCGTATTGGGACATTAACTACATGAAATGATATTTTGGATATCTCATGCCATCAATTTTTGATATGATAGGATTTCATAATATGTGTGGGGTGAAAGTGATAACCACCCTTTTAGGACATGAATTATTCTAAAGATGCATGAGGGAATACAGCCCCTTAGTGGCTTCCATTCAAGTAGATATGAATTAGATGGAGTTTAAAATTTATTAAGGGATCATTTTATGGACCACCAACCAACTAAATGAAGTAGGAAATGCTTGATGTGATTCTCATAAATTCATGACTTACTTATTCAAGACCGTTTTAGGAATGACTAATCTCCCTGAGGGGGAGTGGGTTTCACTATAATGGATTAATGTTGTGATCATACTCAACATTTTCAATTATTTATAAAACTATCCTTGATAAATATTTATATTGACTCTAATATACCACTCTTTCAGGTAGTTAAAATATCTCTTAATTTTTGGTTATGTATGATGTGTGTTTATTTTTTTGGTGATACCTAGTGGAAATATTTACCCTGAGTATTTCTTCATTGAGTTTTTCTATGATTCATTATATATTTCTCAATTTATTCTAGTTGTTACCCTAATGAAATTATTTTTCACTTCTAGGTGGATAGGGGTATGTAGACATGCCATTACCTCTAATCCATTGTAGTTTTCCATGGTTGGCATGGACACCCATTTCTTGAAGGTACTAGGTTACAGATCCATCTATAATTCGAGTACATGATACATCATATTGTGCGCCATGATATTCTACCTCCATATGTTGTGTTTTATGTTGTGACCCTTATTAATGGAGAATTAATACACATGGTATTAGGAAATTATGTTGATGAAGTTCAATAGGTAATTCAATTTTACTGTTGTTATCCCATTACTCTACACATAATAGAGTGGTACTATACCACTTTCGTCACCATTGAAGGTTCTATTGGGGTTATTTATCTAATACATAATATTATTTTTCAATCATGTCTTATAATGCTTGTGGGGGTTGATTTCCTATTTTATAATGATACACTTACCCTCATTTTTGAATATTGACCTCTGGTAGTTTCTGGCCATACTTTTCAATCAGAACCTATGTAAAACCATAGCATCTCATAGTGGGTGGAATGGATTTGATACTCGTTAATGATATTCATCTCTTATCATAGAAATGAATGAATCCTTATAAGTTGATGATAATGATAAAACTTACCTTTATCATATGGGATCGTGTTTATTCATGGACACTTTTTTCTATTTTTGGTCCTGTTATTGGGGACCATATGACTCATGCGATGAAAAATGAGATATAAATTTACCCAAAACTATGGGTTGATTTTGATCATGAACCTCTATTAAGGTATATATGACCCTCTTGGGCTATGATAACTATTGTGGTGGTGATCAAAATAAAAATACACACATCCATGGGTGATTATTTTTCACTTGTAAATCAAAAATGGTGGTAGATACGATGATATACTGAATTTTAGTCAATCATATTCGGGCATGGGTTGATTGAAATGGATTTTCTGGTTTAGAGGAACATTCATGGACAATCTGTGGGGTAGACCATAAAATTTTCCATTATGATTATGGTGTATAATGGGTTTTTGAGAGGCCTAGATTAGGTTTCCACTGATGTAAATATCACTCTATTCAAATCATCATCTCATCCTCAATGTGAAGAAGATTCATTATTATGATCAATTAGCTTGTACATTACCAAGTCCCATTATCTCTCTTGTGGTTAATATATTGTGGTATGATATATCTAGATATCTTCACTGTCCTAGGGAAATGACATTGTCATATACTCTATACATTCCCCATCCTTAGATATGAATGATCGATCGGGATTTAGAAATCATTTTCCATAGAGTGGTATTTTTGTATTGGAATACACTATGTAAATGTTCATTTTTCCCTTATAGTCAGGGGTATTAGGATACTCAGAATGCAGTAATTTCCAACTAATAATATAGAATTTTATTATCTCAAGGTGACCCTCATATCCTTGATAGTGGAGGTGTATCATATTTATACCATGATGGGTCACCCACATATTCTATAATAGGAAATGAATGGACTCCTACTCTACTTCATTTGGAAGTTTTATTCAGAAGTGGTGATCAGTCAAGACATCATCTAGATGATATTTTTGGGAATATACTTCAACATATTTAAGTCACATTATGCTTCTTCAATGCCATATACCTACACCTAGTCATTCCATAATGGTAATATCTCTGGTAATCCTATTGACCAAGGTGAGGTGATTGCAATAGTTGATAGGTTACTATATATGGTTAACTTTGGTGTTTTGAGGAACTCCCTATATGATGGTGTACAGATAAGGTGTATTTCTCTATCCCAGAAATATATTCCCTTTGGTAAGTTTTCTATTAGTATTTTGGGTGTAGAGTTTCTTTAATACATCTTTGTAATACAATAAATAAGACTATTGAGGTAGTTATTACCCTATTCTTATTCAAATATAGAGTAGTAAGACCCTATAGGTGTGGAAGATATACAATGTTCAACATTAAGGACTCTATTTTTGAGAATATTATAAATTCAGGACTCATTCTGCATCATGGATGGAAAATGATGACCTTCCATTTGGGGTTTGGAATGGATTATGGATTTCTACATGATGGCCTCTCGAACAAGTTGATGATTTTTCATTGATATAGGAATATAATCTTTATTTTAAGAAGATAATAGAGAATTATGAACATATTATAAAATATCTACATGGGTGTACGCATTTTATTAGGTGGTAAACATAATTTTACAATCAAACAAGGTTGAATAATCAGTATAGTCACTATCTGAATATTCACTGAATGACTGAATAAGTTGATGGACCATTGAAGTGAGATAAGGGGTATGAGCCTCCCCATGTATAGACACAGATGTTTACTATTATAGTATTTAATTGTATGGATATAATGACTCATACTTTACATACATTGTTAATACTTCAAAATTGAAGCACACTTATTACAACCTATGACAAAACCACAAAGGACCGTATAGGTATAGTGTCTTTAGAAACTGGGAAACATAAACAACTGGTTCATAAATATTCTACAGTGTCTCCCATTTATTTCATCATATCTAGGGTCCCTTTTAGCATATTCTACTTAATATCCATCTTCCTGACCTGGGGAAAAGAAAACATAAAAGGGTGAGCTCAAATGCTCAGCAAGGGAAAATAAAGGAAATAAAAATCATATCATATCTTTTTGAAAATCATAACCTGCAAAAGAGATCATAATATCTTAACATGGAATAAATCATGGCAGTGAAATGTAATGACAATACTCATAACTTAAAACATAAAACTTTGTGTCATACACACATAATCATAGATAATCATTTCTTATTAGTCAAGACTCATTGTCAAGACTATCTTAGTGGACAAAGTCCCTTTCTGAACCGAGTTCACTCCTCGTTTCAGTCCTGTATCACTGAACCGAAATAACCTTCAGTTACAGCCATGTCTATCTCATGAGATATAAATCTTTAGCCAATGCATTGGAGGGAGATATAGGTCACACCCATCTGATAATGAATCCTTTCTTATGTGTGCCATATAATCATAAACCATACATCATAGCGTAACCCATGTAATAAAAATGGGATTCTTAAACAACATGACATCATAAAACAATTCATATAAGATAAAGGAATTCATAAAAATATTTACATCACAACATAATAAAATCCATGTAATAATAGGGATAAAAACAGAACCCTTTTATTATCTTAGATGGAAAATAATTTTGATAAAATACTTGAACTCCATTCTTGAGGAAAATATCCTTTCTACTTCAAAAACACTTTTCCTTTCTTAACATGTCATACATTTTTAAACTAAAAGAAGTTGATTAAAAATAAACTTGAATACTTGTAAAGGAAGCTTCTTGGAAATAATGTTTTAAGAATCCATTCATGCCGTATAAGTTAAAAAAACATTCTTCGTACTTTTTTTGGAAAAGTCAAAAAGTACCTCGTACGAAAAAACGACAAAAGATTCCTTTCATATTCTTTACTAAAAACTCACCGAAGGGTAAAATTGGATTTAAACTATTGTAAGTGGATAGAAACAATATTAAATATTGATGGAACATGGATGTGGACGATAAAATACACCCCAATATATACTTACGAATAAACAATCTCGGATAAAAATGAGATTGTGATATTTCCCTTACCATAGGTCTGATTTGCTTTGTATGTGTCCGAAGCTCCTCTTCTTTAGAACGCCTCTTTGAATCCTCCACTTAGGGAACTAAGATTGGTCTTTGAAGAAAAAAGGACCTCTAGGATTATTCTAGGGATGTGGAGAGGAGAAAATGGAAGGGGTTGGCCGAGCTTGAGTGCTCAAATTGGTGTGAGGAGGAGGGGGAGGAGGTGCCCTTTTATAAGGGAGGAGAGGGGCACCGTAGGAATATCTCAAAATATTATTTTATATTAAAGTCAAAATCGGTTTATAATGGTTCCAAAGGGTTTTATTTCAAATCTAAAGTGGAGATGGGTCGGAATCCTATCAATCAATAGGATTTAGACAAGTTTAGGGTTTTATTTTAACCTTATCAATTAGATTTAACTCTATGTTAAATAATTTAACTTTTACCCTGTCTTTTTGTTTTCTTACACTATATGGTTAATACACTTACCATAACATGCCAAACGAACCCCAAATTGTTTATTATTAATATATATATCCTTATCTAAGTCATTTGGCCGAACCTTAGATTTTTAGGAATAAAATAAAAATTAATAATATAATATTTTATTTAAAAACTATTTTGTGTCAATTTTGACACTATTTGATATATGATTTTTTTGAAAGTCATAACATAATTATATGTTCAAACCAAGTTGATTAAATCATCACTAATATATCATAGTAACCTAGAAAATTAGTTAAATTCATAAAAAGTCTCAAATTACATTTATTTTGGTGTTTATAACATTAATTATGTCAATCTTTTATTAATAAGATAATTACTGCATCATCATTGTGTCCTAAATAAATTAAATTATTTAATGTCTCAAAATTATAAATAAAATACCATTATGTAGGAAATCTTTTTATCTTTCTAATTAATATTTATAGTCGAATTTATCTTATGTATAACCCCATATTAAAAATGATTTACTTATTAAACTTTGATTTTAACTATTTTAACCCTTCTTTAAATAAATTAATAATAAATGTCCTAATCTAACCCAAGTGGGCCTAAATGGTTATATTTTATTCCTAAGTTTGTTTTTGGTTGAATTAAACTTATCCAATAGAATTAAGACATGTTTTAGGGTAATCGTAATATCATATTTACCCTTAGTTACCCTATTTACTATTAACCGCGGTAAAAAAAGTAAAAAGTTACTATTCACCAAAAAAATTATTTTTATCTCATTGAACCACATTTTACTTACTGATATCAACCGTGTCTGTCGGATTTTCAAAATTCCATTCACAGAAGCGGTAAAATTATGTTTTATGCAAAATTCAGTTTTTAACCTACCACTTAGTGGTTTCACTATTCATCAAAAATTGAATGTTTTCAGAAAAATACCAAAATTTCACCCTAGGCTAATTTCAGTATTCCGAATCCAAAAAATGAAGTCCATTTTGAAAGATAAAATTTATAAAATTTCAAAAAGTGGTTATTACTATTCATAAAGGCTAGTTTTAAAAAAAATTTAATAGCATATCGTTGTTTAGTGAAACTCAGTATTGCGTACGACGCAAGCTATCGAGGAAGGTCGCGATTGCGTGTAAAGTAAGCCAAGCTAGTATGTAGTGAATGATTCCTTTTATGATATAAAAAAACAAAATATTACTCATAAATATCTCAGGTGTTACATTCTACCCCCCTTAAAAAAATTTCGCCCTCGAAATTCGTCCCTTTGTAACAAACAGATGAGGATACTTCTCCCTCATCATATCCTCAAGCTCCCATGTAGCTTCTTCAAGTTGGAGGTTCCTCCATAAAACGTTCACCAATCGAGTGGTCTTGTTTCGTAGGACTTTTTCTCTACGATCTAGAATCTCTATCGGTTGTTCTTCATAAGAAAGATCTTGCTCCAGCGGTACAACTTCTGAGCTGGGTACATGTGAAGGATCAGGTATGTACTTTCTCAGGAGAGATACATGGAACACATCATGAACTTGAGAGAGATTCAGTGGAAGCGCCAATCGGTAAGCTACCTTTCCAACACGATCCAGTATTTCGAAAGGACCGATATATCTAGGGCTCAAATTCCCCTTCTTTCCAAATCTCATAACCCTCTTCCAGGGAGATATTCGTAAGAACACTTTATCACCCACTTCAAACTCTAGGTCTTTTCTTCGGTTGTCGGCATAACTTTTCTATCGACTATGAGCTGCTCTTATGTGTTGTTGAATAGATCTGACCTTTTCTGCCATTTCATCAACGAGATAATGTCCTAATAGCTTTCTTTCCCCAACTTCATCCCAGCAAGTTGGAGTCCTGCATTTCTTTCCATAGAGAGCTTCATAAGGAGCCATCTGAATACTGGAGTGAAAGCTATTATTATAAGAAAATTCCACCAAAGGTAGGTGATGATACCAACCTCCTTTTAAATCCATAGAGCAAGCTCTCAACATATTTTCTAGGGTTTGAATTGTTCTCTCAGACTGACCATCTGTCTGGGGATGATAAGCAGTGCTGAAACTCAACTCTGTATCCAGAGTATGATGAAGACTTCGCTAGAACTTCGAGGTAAATCTCAGATCCCGGTCAGATATAATATAAAGTGGTACTCCATGCAATCTTACCACATCCTTTACATATATCCTGGAAAGCTGATCTAGAGAGAAATCCTCTCTAATAGCAATGAAGTGTGCAGACTTTGTAAGACGATCAACTATGACCCAAATAGCATTATTTCCTTTGGTTGTTTTAGGAAGTCCTGTGACAAAGTCCATAGTGATGTTTTCCCATTTCCATTCGGGTATGGGTAATGGTTGTAACATCCCCTTAGATTTTTGTCTCTCAGCTTTAACTTGTTGACAAACCAAGCATCGAGAGACATATTCAGCAACATCTCTTTTCATGCCATCCCACCCGAAGTACTCTTTCAGGTCCCTATACATCTTCGTGCTTCCAGGATGAATAGAGAATGAAGAACTATGAGCCTCATCCAGCAGCTCCTTCTTTAATTCGGGGATGGGAGGAACACAAACCCGATTCCTGAACTTTATTATCCCATCACAATCAAGGTTGAATTCAGGAACATTTCTCACCTTCTTTTGTAACTCTACATCTTCTTTCTGTGCCTCTTTAATCTTCACATGTATATATGGTTGAACATTCATTTGAGAAAGATAATATTTCCCCCCTTCCATTATAATTCCAAGATCCCTCCTTTGTAAATCTATAAATATTGGATCTTTTGTGATCCTCATCATGGATAAACTAGCATTGTCTTGTCGACTTAATGCATCTGCCACCTTGTTTGCTTTCCCAGGGTGGTAATGGATTGAGCAGTCATAATCCTTAATCAGCTCCAACCATCTTCTTTGACGCATATTCAGATCCTTTTGTGTGAAAATATACTTTAAACATTTATGATCAGTATAAATATCACACCATTCACCATAAAGGTAATGCCTCCAAATATTTAATTCAACGATTACCGTAGCTAACTCCAAATCATGTGTTGGGTAATTTTTCTCATGGATTTTCAACTGTCGTGAGGCATAAGCTATCACCATATCATTTTGCATAAGAACACACCCCAATCCCTTATTGGATGCATCACTATAGATCACAAACCTTTTTCCACTACAAGGTAGTGTGAGCACAGGTGCACTGGATAACCTTCTTTTCAACTCCTTGAAATTCTCTTCACATTCTTCTGTCCAGACAAACTTAACTCCCTTTCGGGTCAACTTGGTGAGTGGATTAGATAATTGTGAAAAATCTTTTACAAAACGTCGATAATATCCATCCAAACCAAGAAAACTTCGGATCTAAGTTACTGTTGTTGGTCTCGACCATCTTTCGATAACCTCTGTTTTTGCTGGATCCACAGATATCCCCTCTTTTGAGATTATGTGACCCAAAAATGCAACTTTTTGAAGCAAAAATTCACACTTGGTAAATTTGGCATAAAGCTTATCCTTTCTCAGGGTCTTCAATATAATTCTCAATTGATCTTCATGCTCTTCCTCGATCATTGAATAGACAAGAATATCGTCTATAAAGACTACCACAAATTGATCAAGATAGTCTCTAAAGACTCTATTCATTAGATCCATGAAGATAGCAGGGGCATTAGTAAGACCAAACGGCATCACTATAAATTCATAGTGTCCATACCTTGTACGGAAAGCCATCTTTGGTATATCCTCTCTTTTGACCCTTAATTGATGATACCCTGAACAAAGATCAATCTTGGAAAAGTATTGAGCTCCGCGTAGTTGGTCAAATAAGTCATCAATGCGTGGGAGAGGATATTTGTTCTTGATAGTGATCTTGTTAAGTTCTTGATAATCAATGCAGAGTCTCATTGATCCATCTTTCTTCTTAACAAATAGAACAGGTGCTCCCCAAGGTGACGCACTAGGGCATATGAATCCCTTATCAAGATTCTCCTGGAGTTGCTTCTTCAATTCCTGCAACTCAATTGGGGCCATTCTATAAGGTGTCTTTGAAATAGGAAAATCACCCGGTACGAGTTCTATTGAAAACTCAACTTCACGATTTGGTGGAAGACCTGGTAATTCCTCTGGAAAGACATCATCAAACTCCCATACGATGGGCATATTCTTAATCGTGAGTTTCTCACCAACCATTTGAGATAAATAACCTTCATTTAGTGGTATCAAGACCCATAAGATGGAAGAAATTTCCACTGGAAGGTTATATTCATCCTTGCATCGATAGACGATCGTAGATTGATCTGGAATATGAAATGTGACTTCCCTTCTTTGGCAATTGATATGAGCTCCATGTAGAGAAAGCCAATCCATGCCAATAATCACATCAAATTCCACTAAAGGAAGTATCACAAGATTTGCAGGAAGCACTTTCCCACAAAATTCGATCGGAGAAGAATTATAAACTTTTGATGCGACTGTTGTGCCATTAGGTGTTGTCACAGCTAACTCAACATCTAATTGTTGAGGTAATACGGTGATACCCTTAGAAAATTTTTCAGAAATAAAATAGTGGGTGGATCCAGAATCAAATAAAACATTTTCTACTTTAGAGTGGATGGTAAGTGTACCTTTCACCACTTCGTTATCGTACTCCACATCGCTGATAGAAATTTCATGTGACTTTCCTTTGTCTTTAGCATTAAGATTTTGTTGACGTCAACCATCATCATCAACCCTTGGATTTGGGCAATGATTGGCATAATGCCTCATCTCCTTGCACTTGAAACATTGAAGTGTAGTAGGTTCATTCTGAGTATCCCTTCCTTTGTTTGCATCATTAGACATCTTCTTCCCATTATCGCGGCATTCAAATGCCCGATGACCTTCCTTTCCACATTTGAATCATTTACTTGTCCCTTTAAGACAACTCCCTCCATGTTTCTTTCCACACTTTGAGCATAAGGGAAAGCTCATCTTTTTTTCAGTGTGCTCTTTAGATTTTCCTTTGAATTCCATCTCCCTCTTCTTATCAAACCCATGTGACTGATGGGTTACTCCAATCTCTATCTTGACTTTGAGAGCACATCGAACGATTTCCTCGTAGCTATTGAAGTCCCTTATGGATAATTCCCTTCGACGACTTGGTTTTAAGCCACTAAAGAATCGATCGGTCTTACTCTGAGGTTGGATAATAATACCAGAAGCGTACCTTGCAAGTCTTGTAAAATTTGCTTCATAGGTACTAACAGATTCATCATCCCTTTGCTTCTGTTCAAGAAACTCTTTCTCAATCTTTGTTCGGAGAATACGAGGGAAGTACTTATTGAAAAATATGTTCTTGAACTCGTCCCATTCAATAGACTCAATTTCATCCCTTTGCCTCGTATTCTTAATAAGATTCCACCATTGATCAGCATCTCCTTTCAAACGATACACTGCTAGGATGACTTTATCATGTTCAGAACATTGAAGAACTGAAAATATCTTTTCAGTAGTACTAATCCATTGTTCAGCAACTAATGGATCAGTAGACCCGCTGAAATAAGGTGGACGCTGCCTCATTAAGGATTCAATAGAATGTTGCTCATTCCTTTGCTCGTTTGGAAGTCCTGCATGATTCATAGCTTGAGAAAGTTGTGTGAGCATGGCTACAAGATTTTGAATTCCAGCTCCCATATCGTTTGGTTGCTCGGGGGGAAAATCATTGCATTACCAATCGCATTCCGCAGTAACACGGTTCCTTCGGGTTCCATCCATTGACTAAAACCAAGAAGAATAGTGTGAGAAAAACTAATTATAATAGGAAAACCACATAATTCAAGAATAAAATTTTCACGCTTAAGGTCTTATACTAGGTTATTCATGGCCATTTCTAAAACACTAATATTGTGTTCTATGCTTAGACTTATCCTTAGGGTTCTTACTAAGGCTTTCAAATCCTAGTTTCCAAAGGATGACTATACCTTTCCTCTGATACCAACTATAACGACCCATACTTTACATACCTTGTTAATACTTCAAAATTGAAGCACACTTATTACAAAATATGACAAAACCACAAAGTACCGTATAGGTATAGTGTCTTTAGAAACTGGGAAACATAAACAACTAGTTCATAAATCTTCTACAGTGTCTCCCATTTATTTCATCATATCTAGGGTCCCTTTTAGCATATTCTACTTAATATCTATCTTCCTGACCTGGGGAAAAGAAAACATAAAAGGGTGATCTCAAATGGTCAGCAAGGGCAAATAATGGAAATAGAAATCATATCATATCTTTTTGAAAATCATAACCTGTAAAAGAGATCATAATATCTTAACATGGAATAAATCATGGCAGTGAAATATAATCACAATAATCATAACATAAAACATGAAACTTTGTGTCATACACACATAATCATAGAGAATCATTTCTTATATGTCAAGACTCATTGTCAAGATTATCATAGTGGACAAAGTCCCTTTCTGATCCGAGTTCACTCCTCATTTCAGTCTTGTATCACTGAACCGAAATAACCTTCTGTTCCAGCCCTGTCTATCTCATTAGATATAAATCTTTACCCAATGCATTGGAGGGAGATATAGGTCCCACCCATCTTATAATGAATCCTTTCTTATGTGTGCCACATAATCATAAACCATACATCATAGCGTAACCCATGTAATAAAAATGGGATTCTTAAACAACATGACATCATAAAACAATTCATATAAGATAAAGGAATTCATAAAAATATTTCCATCACAACATAATAAAATCCATGTAATAATAGTGATAAAAACAGAACCCTTTTATTATCTTAGATTGAAAATAATTTTGATAAAATACTTGAACTCCATTCTTGAGGAAAATATCCTTTCTACTTCAAAAACACTTTTCCTTTCTTAACATTTCATACAATTTTAAACTAAAAGAAGTTGATTAAAAATAAACTTGAATACTTGTAAAGGAAGATTCTTGGAAATAATGTTTTAAGAATCCATTCATGCCGTATAAGTTAAAAAAAATATTCTTCGTACTTCTGTCATAAAAGTCAAAAATTACCTCGTACGAAAAAACGACAAAAGATTCCTTTCATATTCTTTACTAAAAACTCACCGAAGGGTAAAATTGGATTTAAACTATTTAAGTGGATGGAAACAATATTACATATTGAGGGAACATGGATGTGGATGATAAAATACACCCCAATAAATACTTACGAATAAAAAATCTGGGATAAAAATGAGATTGTGATATTTCCCTTACCTTAGGTCCAATTTGCTTTGTATGTGTCCGAAGCTCCTCTTCTTTGGAACGCCTCTTTGAATCCTCCACATAGGGAACTAAGATTGTTCTTTGAAGAAAAACAGGACCTCTAGGATTATTCTAGGGAAGTGGAGAGGAGAAAATGGTAGGGGTTGGCCGAGCTTGAGTGCTCAAATTGGTGTGAGGAGGAGGGGGAGGAGGTTCCCTTTTATAAGGGAGGAGAGGGGCACCTTAGGAATATCTCAAAATATTATTTTATATTAAAGTCAAAATCAGTTTATAATGGTTCCAAAGGGATTTATTTCGAAGATAAAGTGGGGATGGGTCGAAATCATTTCAACCAATAGTATTTAGACAAGTTTAGTGTATTATTTTAACCTTATCAATTAGATTTAACTCTAAGTTAAATAATTTAACTTTTACTGTGTCTTTTTGTTTTCTTACACTATATGGTTAATAAACGTACCATAACATGCCAAACGAACCCCAAAATGTTTATTATTAATATATATATCCTTATCTAAGTCATTTGGCCTAACCTTAGATTTTTAGGAATAAAATAACAATTAATAATATAATATTTGATTTAAAAACTATTTTGTGTAAATTTTGACACTATTTGATATATGATTTTTGTGAAAGTCATAACAGAATTATATGTTCAAAACAAGTTGATTAAATCAACACTAATATATCATAGTAACCTAGAAAATTAGTGTAATTCATAAAAAGTCTCAAATTACATTTATTTTTGTGTTTATAACATCAATTATGTCAATATTTTATTAATAAGATAATTACTGCATCATCATTGTGTCATAAATAAATTAACTTATTTAATGTCTAAAAATTATAAATAAAATACCATTATATAGGAAATATTTTTATCTTTCTAATTAATATTTATAGTCGAATTTAGCTTATATATCACCCCATATTAAAAATGATTTACTTATTAAACTTTGATTTTAACTATTTTAACCCTTCTTTAAATAAATTAATAATAAATGTCCTAATCTAACCCATGTGGGCCTAAATGTTCATATTTTCTTCCTAAGTTTGTTATTGGTCGAATTAAACTTATCCAATAGAATTAGGACATGTGTTAGGGTAATAGTAATATCATATTTACCCTTAGTTACCCTATTTACTATTAACCGCGGTAAAAAAAGTAAAAAGTTACTATTCACCAAAAAATTATTTTTATCTCATTGAACCAAATTTTACTTACTGATATCAACCGTGTCTGTTGGATTTTCGGAATTCCATTCACAGAAGCGGTAAAATTAAGTTTTATGCAAAATTTAGTTTTTAACCTACCACTTCGTCGTTTCACTATTCATCAAAAATTGAAAGTTTTCAGAAAATTACCAAAATTTCACCCTAGGATAATTTCTGTATTCCGAATCCAAAAATGAAGTCCATTTTGAAAGATAAAATTTATAAAATTTCAAAAATTGGTTATTACTATTCATAACGGCTAGTTTTAATAATATTTTAATAGCATATCGTTGTTTAGTGAAACTCAGTATTGCGTACGACGCAAGCTATCGAGGAAGGTCGTGATTGCGTGTAAAGTAAGCCAAGATAGTATGTAGTGAAATATTCCTTTGATGATATATAAAAACAAAATATTACTCATAAAAATCTCGGGTGTTACAATGGATTGGGCATATGATCCAAGATCATGTAAGATACATGAATATTCTAAATACTTCCATTTATAAGGATATGATCCAATATTATGATGATTTCAAAATTGAACTGAAAACCATTTGTTGGAGTTTGTATATGATCCCAAACATGTTTTCTTGGAATATTATGATATATTTATTCTAAATGAATGAGTGAATGTACTTTTTAGATTTATAAAAATCATTCATGGACCCTAGTTAGAAAATTTAGGTATATGTGCCACATCCTACTCCCCATCCATTACCAGGATAAGATAATAAATCTCTTAGACAAGAGCAAGAATTTCTGGTTCCTCCAAAGTAGTTACCTTTTCTTATTAATAATATTTATGTGTCTCTCAGGATATTGGGATTAGAATTTGTTCATATCCCTATATTTTCAAAACTACTAAAATATTTCAAAATATTACATCTATTTTTTCTTGGATGTAGTATCATGATAGATGATTATGTATACTAATATGGGCCTTTGTGTTCTCAGTCTCAATGATAAATAAAATGATGGATTTTATTGAAAAGGGGATATAAGGGTACTCATATCTTCTGTGATTCATCAGGATAAGATGATTTATATCATGCATGGGGTGGGTATATATGCATCTTCGTTGATTTCTTCAAAAATATATGGGTTTACATGATCTAGGTGAGTAGAGATATGAGCCTGATCATTGGTCGATGTAGGAATATTCCAATGAGAATTTTTAGTGGATGTGGAAATATGGACCCAATACCTGATCTATAGCTTTCCACAACCAACAATGTTTTCTTAGAATCTAATCATGAGTGTCCAATGTGGTAACCTTTTGTATAGTTCCCTCATATAGAGATTTAGGTGAATTGGTGGGATATCACTAGGGGAAAAATTTAATAACAACACTACTAGGTAGAATCTGATCTAAGATAGACATATGGTCATATCTATGGTCTATCAAATTAACTGAAATATTGTTTTGATTGACATGATCTGGGAATATGATTACAAACTGGTTTATAGTTGTTATTAGTATCGTTAGTTTAATTGTAGCATTCCATGAACAAGGTGGACTCAAAGGCATCAGTTTCTGGATACCTATACATTAATCCTAACTTGTTGGGATCATTCAACATCATTTGTATTCTTAAAACATCATATTTACCACCTGAATATTTTTTCATCATGAGGTGGAAGTTATTCTATTACCATTATAGGTTTTAGTCACAAATGAGGTTCCAAAACATTCTCTTGAGGAATACATAATATCATGATAAAGTAATTTTTATGAGATAAGGATCTATAATTAGGAATGAAACACATGGAATGGTCTCATATATACGATTTTTTGAAATTATCGAACATTCTTATGTAAATAAGAATAGTTAACATAATTTCATATTCTTATTGATTATTTGGCCAATTTTTTATCATAGAATTTACATGGTTAATTTTTATTTCTCCGTAGAAAACTGAAAATATATTATTATTGAAATATTTAACATGGATTTTAAATTTTTTGTTTCTACTAAATGTGGAGAAAAATGGCACATCATGACTATAAATTTTTTATTTTATACATTTATGGTAAAATTTTCATTAACCATTTTTGTTTCTCTCAAAGGTGGATACTCCAACAATCTCCCACATCTGTAACAGGGGAAATGCATTCTTTCCATGGGAACATGATCATTTTCGGTTTTAAAAATAATTAATCATAGGAACTCACATTGATTGAGTGGATGTGGGGTCTGGATCATCACACCATTTATGGTGTAATTACTCCCTATTTTAAGAGTATATAACATATTTTATATATATTTTTGAATAATTCCAAAATTTATATATATGGATTGATACCATAATAATATAATTAAGTGTTGAATCCATGTACATGGAGAATTGATTTCTATTAATGAACTCATTTGTATGCATCCTGGGATCTCCATCTCATTTCTATTATTTTTTAACTATGACAGAATAATTGTTCATTAATAATATATGAATAGGATATCTGAAATTGACCATCTTCTCGGAGAGTGACTTATGATTTTGGATTGGGATTGATCTTTCAAGAGGCTTCTAACTTATCTTATGTGGATAGGTATCAAATCCAAAATTTATTGTTTACATATAATCCATTCACATTTTTGTCATTAATTATTGAATAAAATATTGAAATTAGGCATTGGAATTGAGATCAATTTATATAAGGTCATCCTTTGTGTCCTATTTAAAAATGGAATCAATGTCATTAATGTTTGGTCTTTCCCAAACCCATTGATGGGTGGAGGTATAAATTTAATTACTATGATGGTTATTACCCCATATTTTAACAGTATTGGAATGCCACAGGGGCCTATACCATGATATATTCCCAGGTATGGAAAAATTTTCAAAATATTATAAAATGGACCTTTAACACGATGGGTTCACTGATTTTGTGGAAACTTATGATTATAGTGACATGATCATTGAAAATACTTAGTCTAACTACAATAATGATTGATGTGTGAAAAATGAGATACTTTGTGATTGGGTTCAATGTGTATAGATTAGGTGCATATGTATTGAAGTAACCATGATAGAGTATTTTATGCGGAGTTCAGAATTTTGGAAGGAACTCTACAAATAACTATTGTAGTTGGAATAAGAGTCTTTTTATATAAGATATGTTTCATAATTCATTAATGGATAAATAATAATTGTTAACCCACACGGGGAGGTTCCTACACACTTGCGTAAAAATAATATCAAGGGTATTACACCATGGTGGATTCCTATTATGATATCTAAACCTATCATCGAATTAATATATTATATGGAACCCATGTATTAATGTTTTAATTGTTTTATGCCCTGATGACCCAATATTCACAATATGGATTCATGAGTATATAATCATAGTACATTATTAACACTTCCCATAAAAAGAGGTGATTCTAAGAAAAAGAATTCATGGTTGGATGGTCACATAGTTTTCAGTGTGTATCCACATATTACTATTGGAAAATCCATGAATGTATGGGGATTTACTATTAACATGGTTAATAAGTCAGATGTTTTCTTCCTATCATGGTTGAAACATTTGATCTGGTCTTCTTGAAATAGTTTACAATTCATATAGTGTTTCATTGACAAGGTTTTCATGTCGAAGAGTGTGTTCCATGTATTGTTAATAGGAAAAGCGGTTTGAATGACATGGTTGACACATCTTATTGTTATCCTGTAATCGATGTTGAAATGATAGGGGGACTTAACATTACCCAAACAACGTCTCTAATGGGAAATACATTATCAATGTTAGAATTTCAATACAAAGAACATTTCTTCTTATGCAAGGATATTAAATCTTTTTAGGGCATTATTCATTACATTCGATAAACACATACATGAGGACTATAATAGTTTATTACCTGTTGAGTATTGAGATCATAAATGTTGGTTTATATGTGATATATTTTATGTCCCACTATAATATTCATATCTTTCAACCTTTTTTACAAACTATAAAAAATATATTTCATAAAAATATAGGGAAAGGAAATATAAGAAGTGGTGAGATAATATGGTCAGTAAGAGTGAAAAAAACGAGATCAATAGGCATAACATCGATATAATGGTATAAAACCTGTATCATAATATTTAAAACACATTTTTTGAAAACTATATATCATAAAAAATAACTCATGTAACAAAGAATCACAGCTTAAGATACATGAATCACAGGGAAATAAAATGAAATGATCCATGAGAGAATAATATTTTCATAAATGAGGAATGTTGTGCATACAGATAAGAAAATAAATCATTTCCATAATATTAAAGGCTCGCTGGAAATCGTTTTTTAGTGAAATGGGTTCACTCCCTAAACTTTCATAGTAGTCATGGTTCAATCCCAAGACCATCATATTTGAAAAAATATCTTACCGAAAAAGGATGACTCCCAATTAGAGTTATGTATATCTCATGAGATATAAACCATTAAATAATAAATTGTAGGGAGATATTGTTTAAACATGTCTCATATTAAAACCATATTTATATTTTCTACTAGACGATATAACATTGACAATAACATAACTGATGATATGAAATAGTTTTCATAAACACTTCATCATATCCTAACCATAGGGAATGAGACAATTTTTATATTTAATTCATTATTCATCATATTATATCCCATGAGAAAAAGAAGTATGAATCATAAAATATTTATCATGTTATAACTGGTGAAATTTAATGGTTTCAAAAAAATCAATCAACCTAGTGAAAAAACGATTAAATTCCATAATAATAATGGTATACTTGTATTATATCCCCAGAAAATCATAAGAACCATAAATCGATGTCATATTAGATAGAAAAATATTTTCATAAATCATGTAAAACATTTCATAAGACAAATTACTTTTCCTTAAATATAATTTTCATAACATTAAAATTTGATTGTAAATCCCTTTAATGGAAAATAAACCTGAATGATTATAAAGGATTCATTTATAAAATCATTTAAAACAATTCTTAATGAAAATATAATTTTTGTATTGAATTTATTTTTTAAAACATTCTAAATTTTGAAAATATTTTTCTTTGATGTTAATATTGAAATCATAAAATTTAATATTTAAATATAATAAGATAATAATAAAATATTTTTGAAAATATTTTTAAAAAACATGGGTTTTCAAGAAACAATATCCTCAATAAAAGATCGGGAAGAAGTATAATTTTATAAAAAATGTTTTTAAATTACTAAAAGTTAAAAATAGTGGATAAATGTACTATTTAATTCAAATATTATTAATAAAAATATTATAATAAAATTTATGAAATTATTGTGATATTGATTATAATATTTTATCATCAGAAACATATACATTAATAATCTGAATAAAAGTTAAAATTGTAACATATAGTAATTATCAATTTGGAAAAATTGATTCATAATCCCGGTGAAAGAGATATACACAAATTCATATTTAAATACACCATGTTTTCAGTATAATTATTATAAAATACATTAAATCTTTGTATATATACCCAATAAAAGAAAATAGTGGTGAATTTGTCATGTGTCCCACATAAGTAAAAAGTGAGATGAAAATATCTTACCATACATCATTAGATCCTTTTTACTCTTTCAAAACTACTATATGATAAATATAATTTTATTATAAATATAATCTAGAAATATAATTTTATATATGATGCTATATTTATTTTACATTGGTCGTTTTATTACCTGTTTATTAACAATTCCATTTAATACTCATGTTTTGGGTACTAACTACTTTGTATTTCATATATGTTTTAAATTTTTATTTTTTGTTCACATAATTGATCATGGATATATATTTTAAAGAAAAAATATTGAAAAAATATCATATTTATTCAAATATAAAAATTTTATTACCAATCCTGAGTGATGGTTTGGGAAAATTAAATATATTATGATCATGGAGATAGTATATCAAATATAATTCCATGAGTAACAAATACATTATTTAAAGTTTATTATGGAAAGGTGGTATATAATATAATTTAATTAAAAGATGTTAATAATATCAAATATTCCATGTTATTTAATTAAATATAATTATACATATCATCTATGTCATGTCATTATGAAACTAGTGTCATGTATCTTTGTGATGGGAGTAGTCCACGCATACAGGAATATTACTATCATCTTTCTATGAGTGAAAAGGGAAAAAGGAAAATGATATATTATCATTTTTAAAAGGATAAATGATTCATAATAATGCTTATAATTTCAGTTATATAAAACATACTTATCCTTATCATATTTTATGTAAAACATTGGTAAAAATGATCTCATCGCTCGATGAGGTGGTAGTGTTCCATACACATGATCAATGTTATCATATCCCCCAATGATATGGATTTTTAAAATGTTCATATGATTCAAATAATAAATTAGTATAAATATGTTATGAATAATATATATATATTATCAATAATCACACATAACCTTGAGAGATAGTAATGGAATCATTAATTTCACCTGTTTGTGAGATGGTAGTCTGATGTACTCATAAACAATGATATAACATCCCATTCATTTTATGTGGTGATAGTTGTAAGTAATTCACATAAAATAAAAAAATGTATATGTAAGATTCTATTTTGTTATATCTTAACGGTATAAAAATTATTAATTATTTTGTAGGAACAAATTAAAAATTCTTATTAATGAATGTTACAACATTTTTGGGTATCCTCCTAAATGTGTCACCAAAATTCTTCCTATATTGGTTTTATGTAAAAAAGTAAGGCTTCATGATTAATTTTCACTAAAGATAATATTAATATTATTAGATAATATAAATTCTCATTATTACTATTATATATTCCATTTATATATATATATAAAACATAAGTGTGTGGTTTTAATTTTAAATAAATCCCACATACGTGGTGAGAAGGTAGATATTTGGTGACAAAATATTCACAAGTTTACAATGATTCTATATAAATTTTTTATATAAAGTTGATTCTAATGACCAAAATTGTATTAATAAACTTATATTTTAAGTAATATTACATTGAGAGTAATTTAAAATATATTTTATCTTTATAAATAATTAAACAAATAGGTAATATTCAATTAAAATTTCATATTTCACTCTTAATCAAAATAATTAAACATTTCAGAAATTATAGATAAATTTAGTCTAAAATAAATTTATGACAATTCTTTTAAAAATATAGATTAATTATCGAAATGTATTTCTGAAAATTGGAAAAAATATATTAAAAAACCAATAGACGTACTGAAAAAAGTAGGTTTTTAATAAGAGTATTTTTCAAGCGAACCATGATTTTATATTGACTCAATGTCAAATGATAATAATTGTTTGAATATGAATTAATATATATTTATTCAGTAGGAAAATAATATTTAGTAAATTTTTAAATATTATACACATCATCTTATTAAAAAGGTTGGTTATAATAGTCATATATAAGATAATATTATTTCATGGTTCGCTGATGCTCTGTGTCAAAGTTCATGCACTAAATAAAAGAAAATTATTTTTGTATGTGACCCCTAAAAATTTACAATATATAATGAAAATAAATCTATATATAAATATAAATTAATTTTAAAAAATATTTCATAAAAAAATTATGTTACGTTCTACCCCCTTAAAATGAATTTCCCTCTTGAAATTTATCATGGTTGTTAACGTATAAAACATTTGAACATTTATTCAAAGAAACCCAGATCAGAAAAATTAATAATAAATAATCACACAAAAAATGTTGGGAACATATAGCTTACCTAATGAATATCATAACATGGTTTTCACATAAAACTATATAATTGGGATGTGAAAAGACAGAGAGATAAACAAAATATAAGACCCACATAAAGAAAATTAATTATATAAAACATTGATCATAAGAAAATGGTGGATCCATATAAAGATCGTGACTAAAATTACATGGATAAACAGTAAATAAATATTACATTGATATAATAAAAAAAATTAAAACATGAATAAATTTTATTTCAAGATCATTTTCCTAATTTTGAATAATTTTTCATGAGAAGATATCTTTAACTGATTTCATTCCAATTCATAAGAATAAAATCACTCTATCATTGAAAAATATAAGTACGTAATTTGGAAAATCATTACCACATTAAAAAATACAAGTATGTAATATGGAATATCATTTTATGTATCACACTTAAAAACAATATATCTCTCTCTCCTACATTGTATGTTATCATCATAGTTCTATTTAGAATAATCATCGTAGAGATACTAAAATATTATCTTAGTAGAAACCAAACTAGTTAACTTTTTCTAATAAACTAGTAAAGTTGAGAGCTATAATATGATCACCCTCCCTCTATTTAACATAGAAAACACCATCCCAATAATCTTTTCTAATGAACCATGACATAGTCATAAAACATTAATATTTCATTAAAAATACATTTATATGGAAAATAACTTTTACGTATTGATATCAAATTGCATTTTCATCAATGCCTTGCACTCATAGATAACAACATATAAATTGAAAGTAAAAATTAAAAAAAATAAATAATATTTCTAAATATTAAGGAAACATACAGGTTGGAAAACCCCACTCTTTCTATATAAGTTAATAAAAATTACATTCCTATTTTTGTTTGAAAATTCACAAAGAATTTTTTGTTCAAAATGAAACAAATACTTTAAAAACATATTGTACAAATTAAAACCGGATTATAGATGAGTTTAATCTATCATAAGAGAATAGTGAATAATTTTGTAAAATAATTTATAAAACATGGACATGGAATAAAAATATATTTTTAAGGATAACATTAATATGAAATTATTTAAATGAAAATCCATTAATCATATTATATTGTTGAGGTGGGAATTAATAAAATGAATAAAACATTTGTATCTGCTAAAAATTGAAAATAATATATTTAAATAAAATATAGTATATTAAGAAGTCATTTCACACATAATTATAGGAGGTAGTAATCAAGAAGTATAAGTTTAACCCAAATAATTGAAATTTGTTTAAGAAGTCTCTTTACATCACGATCGAATTCCATAAAAATTGTTAAAAACTCTTGTATAATTGTATATTGAATGTTATTAACACATTAATGAACTATATTTATATTTATAATACATTAATAGTTTATTTTATAAAATCTTATCACCCATTCATTAATAATATTTCATTATTTTCATGGTTTTTGGTACATTTGTTTCTTGGTTTTATGATTGGTTAATTTGTGTATAATTATGGATTATCTTTTAAAATTGGATTACAAATCCATAATTATAATTGAATATTATTAGATATCTTCTATAAGTATTAATGGTAAAGATAAAATTTTTATTTATTACATTGGGATGATTTATTAGATAAAATGTCAGTGATAAATGTTCAATTTATTTTAGCAGTTATTCTAAACATCATGAACTTGTTTCATATTGTTTAATATTATGTGTTTATATTAGTTCCATAACATGAAATAGGATATAATATACCTATTTTAATATTAGTTTTACTATAATTTCACTTTTATGACCAACCATGAAGGCAGTAATGTAAAAACAGATATTCACAAAGATGTTAAACCGACATAACATGAAGAATAGTTTTGTTTCTTCTAATAAGTGGATATGAGAACTAAAAAAATATGATTTATTTAATTTTAAATATAACACTCTATAATATAAATTATTATATAGTTATCATGAACTGATGAATGAAAGAGGATATGATAAATTAGGAAATGAAAAGAAATTAAGATAGGTACTTTTAGAAAATTCCCACTTGAATATAACCTCCTTGAGGGACCCTTGAGGACTTCATATTTGGTATTTTTTTGATACAAGAAGATATTTGATGTGGTCCAAGTAAATTAACATAAATAAATTTCAAAATGAAACACTATGGTTAATATCATACAATATATGTTACATCAATCTTAAACAAATGTCTATACATTGTCATATAAATTTGATAATTATCACCAATTCATTAGAATGAATGAAATGAATGATATTATTTAAATTATGAAAATATAGTTTACACATGTTTATAAAATGAATTCATTAGTTAAAAAAGTAACATCCTATTAAATATTTCAGGTATTTTTAAACCCCACTTTCTATAATTCCATGGATGGGTTTCCATTAGGGTAGATTTGGGTGAAAATCAGGTAATTTTTTTAATTTTTAAGGGATATGAATGGATGGAACATGATTTCACCAACACATTCTCCCACTCATAGATAACCATGAAAACCCATAGCATGGGGTTTTTCATGGATAACACATGGATTAAATATCTATGCTCCCACCTAGAAGAAACCTTTAAACCCCATAAAATGGGGTGTACAGTTAGAGCACATAATTTTATATAACCATGCAGACCTGACCCTCTAACCATGTATATGAGATTATTTAATACGATCATTATTTTTAAAATAAATGAAACCCTCCTTTAATGTTCCCAAAAGATCTATTTTGACATATTTCAATTTATTCTTCCACGGGATCTCCAAATATGTGATGTTTCCCCTCTACACCCTTTCACATGTGAATTGAAGCGTGGGGAATTGAACTCAATATTCTCCTAATTAGTTTCATATTCCCATATTCATTCTCTAACTATCTCTTATTTCTTTCCAAATGTTTTTTAGTTCTCAGTATAGATAGTAGATCTAATACCCATTGGTTCAGATCTTGAATATAGGTTTTATCCTCTGATCCATGTTGTGTATATTCTCCGTTAGAGTTTCCTGATTAGGGTTTGGTGTTTTGATATCCTCTGATCTCGATGTAGTTATTTTAAGTTTGGTTTAAAAATTTAATTAACCACAAATTATTTGATTTAATTAAATTTCATTCAATTTTTTTTGAGAAATTGTCTTCTTTTCAAATTGATTTTTTTTAATGCCCTATTCTTATGACATGTAGATTTGTGTTTTATTTGGCATAAAATTAGGATAACCCCAAATACATTATGTTAATGATTTGTTTCTAAATGGATAAAAAAACTGTGTGATTTAAATTGTTGAATTTAAATTTTAATATTGATTTCAAAATTGTATTTTATAAAAAAGGGACTAAAATGGTTTTGATAGAAACATAGTGGTTTTATCATGGAAAATACTTGTTTTGATTAAAAATTCATGGTTTGTTTTTTAGATAGGAAATTTTCATATTTAAAATTGGAGAATGGGATGAATTGTATTTTAAATTGTTTAAAAATAAATTTTCCATTATTGATTATATTAGAGAACATGCAAGCCTGGGAAATTAATTAGTAATATTCATAACATTATATTGATTATTTACGACTATAGAACCTCGTAAAACAGATCACATCATTAGTGGGTTGGATAGGAGGAATCTTTGAGTAGTGAAACATGTTTGTTTAAGACATTTTTTAATGTATTTTTCATCATTGTAAAAGTAAAAATGATTTGTTTAAATATGATCTGAACTTGCATAAATGATTATTTAAAATTGACTACTCTATTTTGCTAATTAAATGGTGTAATCCTATGATGTAATCCTTTATGAGACCCTAATGGGATTTTAGTTCACACCATACCCATGCCTTCAACTGTTTGTGGATTACCTTCTTCTAAGCTTGTGAAAGGGTAAAGTTCTAATTGGAGGTGGTTGTATATATTGGTTATTGGTCTTGTAGATTTTCCTCAGTTATGACATGGGTTATTATCTTGTTTTCTGGTATATTTCATTCTATTTTGGGATGTTTATTTATGTTTTAATTCTAGTATAATTATAACTATGGATTTTTCCTCGTATAAATACTAACCTAATTTTTTATGTTGTGTTTATGTAAAATTATTTCCCTCCATAATATTTTAATGATGCTAGATTATTTTCACCAACCTATAGGATTGTTAACTCCTTTTTGGACATGTTAGTGTTTCCCCAACTATTGTATTACTAGGGTACCCATGCTAGTTCAAACAAGTGGTATTAGAGGAGAAGGTTTTTCATCTTTCCTGGATGTCAGAATACAGTTGTGTAATATTTTCAGGACATATTAAGAAGTTATAATTAAGTCATTATCTATCTCTCACCTAAATAAACCTTGTTTAACTAGGGGTGGATTCAAAAAGACAAAAAGAGGATTAGTTCTAGTCTTTCTTCACTTATGATTTAGATGTATTTAAATAAAAATCATATTTGTCTATCTGTTTGAAATAATTTTCCTTATATCACTATTTGAGTTGTAAAATAATTTCTTCAATGTTCTCTAATTATGTTGTGTAGCAAAATGTATATGAAAAGGTGTGAAAATAAGATCCAGGAGGAAGCTGGTACTGTTCCACTCTGAGAAATTCCTCCTATGGACACGAGTCTGGTTGGCATAATTATATGTACTAACTAATCTGTGGGATAGGCACCACCACTAGTTCCTGTTTAGTATCCAATTGTGAAAAATCAAATGGATTTTATAATAAACAGTTCAAAGGAGTTCCATTTTTAAAATCCCCATGTATTTAAGGGATTCAATGTTATTCAAGAAGTTGAAAAATGGTTTAGCGTAATCAAGTGTTTTTTGAGTTCTTAGAGACAGGTGAGGAGATCACAGTAAAGTGTTCCACATTTTTTATTGATGGACCAAACTAGATATGGTGTAACACAATGGTGAAATAAAATAATCATCATTGATTAGAGTGTAAATACATCAAGAAACGTTTCACCAAAAATTTATTCAATATTTGATGGTTTTGGCCATGTTTTTTATTTTTTCAAACATGAATAGGCTGACAAACCATGACTGAGTATGAAAAATGTTTTTCAAAGTTATTTTGATTTTCAATTGAGATTATATCAAATGAGAAGATGAATAATTCACCATTCAATTTGGTACTGTGATTTGATATAATTTCTTAGGTTTTCATCCTCTGGATACTTTCATTTGATTATGTTCTAGATAGAGCACTAATGGTCGAAATTGACGTAGATGGAATGTTTGGGATAATGTGGGTTTCCTTTTCTCCCAGTGTCATTTTTTATTACACTCAGGAAAATGGAAGTTTGATGAATCTTATGGCAGTTCTCCACATGATGGGTTTTCTTGACCTCCTACAGTGTCTGGTAGATTCCCCTTGATATTCTACAAGTGTGGAAATCTAGGGAATTTAAAGATGGTTTTCAATGAGCTTCCAATTATTTTTGGAACATAAAAAATCTCAAGACACTATAAAAATTCTTACTTGTATTATTTACTCCTTACAGTGGTATAAGATGAAAAAATTCTATTAAAATTTTACTTCAAGTAGATTATTCATAAACAAATGGGTTCCAACCAAATGCATCCAGGATGAAGATTTTTCACACAGTTTAAGAGTCTCCTGAGTTAGAAGATATTTTTCTAAAGACTATGAGTGGTACCCTCATGATAGATTCATCATTAGTGACTACATTATGTGATACCTTTTCTTCTCATTCATTTATTTTATACTTTTTTGTTAATCATCTAGATTTCCTTACGAAGATTTAGACTTATTTAATTGATATTACTACTCCCTTTAGAACAAATATAGTGAATGGTTCACGTAGTCCTTCTTGTATGTTATCCTTATCATATTTCTTAATATCATTGGATTTTATGGTTCACAATATGAAATATATTGACATCATATTCAGGATGGATTTTATCAATGCTAATAAATACCAGGTTGATTTTTATCTTATACGAGGCCTGCTTACAATATATAATTGGGTGCGTCTTATCTATCAAGGAGAGTGGGTAATAAGGTCAAGTAGAGTTAATCTTTATTATATGGAGTAGGTTAGAGTAATATATATGTTTTCTTTTGGTCATAATAAAAAATCCTTGTGCAGCGATCTTCCACTAGTTGTCATTGAGTTTCTTGATTATTTCCCTTCTAAATTCTCTAGATTTTTCACTTGTAAATAAGGTATATTTTTCTATAAAATTTGTTTCTAGTATTCAAATAGTAAATATTACCTCTCACAACATGAAACTACTTGAAATTTAATAGAGGAAGACATTTTTGGATAATCCTCTTGGGAAAGGATTTATACTCATGAGTGTGTCACCTTGGGCAGCACCGGTTCTCATTGCTATGAAATATAATGGTTCACTTAACCTTTGTGTGGTTTATTGGAAACATAATCATGTTATGGATATGGAAAGTATTTCATCACATATTGAACATTTTTTTATTATTTAAATGAAAAAATGTGGTTTTTAACTATTGAAATTTTGATCCTGTTAACATCAGTTTAGAATAAAAGAATCCAAAATTTAGAAAAACATCATTGAGATAAGGTACAAACATTATGAGTAACTTATCCATCCTTTTGGTTTAATGGATTCTCTTAGTGTATTTATAGATATACTGAACATCTTTTCCCATAATCACCTTGACTCTTTTGTGGTTTTCATTGTGAATGAAATCATTTTTACTCTATATCCATGAAGTATCTTGTGTATCATCTAAGAGAAGTATTGGAATTTTTGAGAAACCATGGAATTTTTTTAGAGTTATTGAAATATTATTTCTAGACCTATGAACTGATGTTCCTGGGACATGTGGTGTCAGAATATGGTATTTCAGTTTATCCAAAAAAGGTGGAAGCAATTAAATCATGGGAACAACTACTGAATTTTTTCAAGAATCGGCGATTCCTAGATTTATTTGTGTATTATATCTTCTTTGTTATAGATTATTGATTTTTCAGTCTCTAAGGAATTATCTAAATCAAAATAAAGTCATGTATTTATGGGATGAAAAATGTTATAATTATTTGTTTGAGCATAAAATTATTTTGACTACTATGTTGATGTTGACTCATATAACAGTCATTCAGGGCTTTATTGTCTTCTATGATGCATTGGGTTCAATTTTGTGTTGAATTCTTATGAAAGGTTATCATTTTATCACCCATGGATCTCTTCTTCTTAGGCCATATATGAAGAATTATTCTACCCCTTACCGTGAACGTGAATTTTTTTTATGAAATTAAGATATTGCAACACTACCTTTATATAGAATGGATTACGGTGTTTTATGAGCACATATTCTCGAGTTTTATCTTATATAAAAAATATTTTATTCTCTTATCGATTCATTTGGTGGAATAGATGAGATATTGTATCTTTGACATCACATATACCCAATGGAAATGGAATTTACTCAATGATTATTTGGGGAGAAAAAAACTGACCCAGGCCATTAGGGAACCATTAGAACAGTGAAACTGGATGGATATTTTTTTCACGGTTTCATATCGAAGTCAAAAATTTGAGGTCGTGGTTGTTTTAACAAGTGATCGGTTTACATCTACTCTTATCAAGATGATTCTTCAGGATAAGTGTCCTGATGATGAGTTCTGTAGAATTAATTACTTTCTCTATGGTGTGGAGGTTGTTCTTGACAATTCATTCTCCACCATGGGAATATATTCTATTGGAATAATTTTCTTATGACCTTAGTATAAATGAAAACTATGATGGTGGATTTTCATAACTCAGAGATGGTAGTACACCTATGAACCTTGAATATATTCAATGACATGTATCATAGGTTCAAGTAGCCAGGTATTATGTAGGGCATTATGAAATTTGTCTCTCATGGTTATACATTCCAACATGTTAATCCAAGCCCCATAAACCTTCATGTTTTCTTAAAAAACTTATAGTACTGACTAGGTAGTGGTATAATATCTCAATGGAATTTATTATTGGGATTCAGCATATCTAGATAAAGAATAATTCATTACGTGTTGTGACCGATCAGCTACCTAAATTAGATCAAATAATACCCACCTGTGATATAGATAAAGATAAGAAGTTGGGAAATATAAATGTGAAAGAGATTATTTTTTTCTCCTCGAGTTCCATATGAAATAGTATCTCATAGAGATCCTGAGTAGACATCTGATTTTTTTAGAGTCCTTTAAGAAGTACTAGGATCATCAATCTATTTAACGGTGAAATACCATCAGTAATAAGATGGATTGATAGAATGAAATATATATATTATTTAGGATATGATCCATGTTTGTGTTTATTTCTTTAGTTGTTTTTATGATGGCCTTCTCGGGCCTGTTGAGTTTTCTTATAACAATAATTACATGTTTGTGATCAGAATGGATGCTTTTGAGTCCTTGTGGGATCGGACTTGATGATCTCTATTGTGTTAATAGAAGATTGGTGAATGGTATATGGTTAGATATAGATAAATTAAATGGAAACCATCAAATATTAAGCCTATTATTCAGAGAATGTTGACAGTATATAGTTGGTCTATGTCTTTTTTTGATCGTCATCACAGACCGTTGTGACTTTCATTCGGTGTCCATGTCTTCTTGAATGCTTCACCCCAGTTGGATCATCAATGGCTTGGGAGGTAAGGGAAATTTTATCCTTTATTTTTGGTACATATTTAGGATGTCAATACGGTATAGAATGTTTTATACCACTCAGATCACCCACCATAGATGACATAGATACCTAATATTATCTATGTATCACAGGTCTAAAAGTATCAAACCTGTCCATGTCATGTTCTTCAGTTATAGTTATCTTGAGGTTAAACCTTATTTATCTATGACTGTGAATCTAGTAATGATATTTGATTATAAAAACAAGGTACTTTTTGTGAGGAATATACCTTTCAATTCATTTCCATGGAATTGGGTTTTTGATTATCCTGATATGTGTGGAAAGGATGCACTAATGAGGCAGTATTGGCCTCATCCTTTTGACATGGAATCATATGAGTAGGCTTTCGGGGCATTTAAATATTCTATGGGGGGTTGTAAAATTATGTTACTATTTTTAGGTATTCATAAACCCCTATTTTTCATAGAGCCTCAATTGGGATTTTTTTGGGGTTACATTGGGTGAAAACTTTGGAAATTTTGAATGTTTATGGGTTATGCATAGTCAACACTTAGTTTTCTCAAACCGTTCACCCTATTAGAGAAAACTATTCAAACCTAGAAAAAATTATTTTTTTAGGGATGGTGCGTGGATAGAAAAGTTGTTTTCCCACATAGATAAAAATGTGGAACCCATCAAATGTGGTTCAAATTTAGGGTGCATAGTTTTTTCTAAATGTGCAGCCCTTTAGATAAACCAAGTGTGCATGATTTTTAAATCTGAAAATAATTTTTAAAAGTCATGAAACCCACTATTAAGGTGCCTAATAGACCTATTTCTACCTCTAATTATTTTTTCTTCCATGGGAGATACTAGGAGGTGATTTTTCCAATCTACCCACTCCAAACTATGAATTGAAGCTAGGAAAATGTTGTTCAATATTATCATGGTTAGTTTCCTCACCTCATTCTTGTCCCCAACACTCTTCTATTTTCTACCTAGGGTTTTTTAGATCTCTATGTGGATGGATAATCTAATATATATTGGTTCGGATAATTAATCATGGTTTTATTCTCAGATCCACATTGCTGGCATTATTCATTTGAGTTTCCTAATTACGATTTGTTTTTTTGAGATTCCATCAAATTGACATAGGGAGTTCTATTTTAACTGTATAATTTAAATAAGCCTAAACATATTTAATTAATTAAAATTCATTAAAATTAATTTCTGTAATTTTTTTCATGTGAAATTTAATTTTTCAAAAGCACATTTTTATGGAATTGGTGATTGCTGTTGGATTTGGGACAAAATTATGAAAAACCCAAATCCATTGAATTAGAGATTTATTGTGAAAATTGATTAAAATTTGTGTGATTTAAATTTTTAAATTGAATTGTAAGATAAATTTAATTAAATTGGTCTCAAATTTTTATTTGTGGAAAAATAGATTAATATGGTTTTGATAGAAACCATGTAGTTTTACCATAAAAAATTGCATGTTTTGATTTAAAACCCACTGTTTTTTTAGAGGGAAATTAGACTATTTGAAATGTGATTATGGGTTGGATTGTTTTTTATATAGTTTTAAAATAAAATTCTCACAAATGATTGTATTAAATAACAAGAAATCCTAGTATTTTAGTGATTTGTTGGGATAAAACTCATTTGAAACTATATAACTTAATGAAAAACTAGTATAGTAGGTCACATCCCTGATGAGAAAGTGATGAGTCTTCTCAGACCTGTATCAAAGGTATATGTATATACTAATATTTCCATGATCACCATCGAGTGTGTCAAGATCATGTAGCCTAGAACTACGATACATTTTGGAAGAAGGTCTTATTTCACATTTTATGTATTTGAAATATATATCTCATTTTTTGAAAATTGATCCCCTTTCCCTTTTAGTTTATATAAAATATTTTATATGAAATTTATTTGAAGGCATTTGTTAATATATATTCCATCATTTTAAATATACAGCATGATTTTTATAAATGTACATTGAAATTACATACCTATTTAATTATAATAAAAATCAATGTATGGTAAATTAAATGTTATCATCTTATTATGGAATTTTTTGTGAGACCATACTAGTCTTTTAGATCACACCATTCCTGTTCCGTTGGGAACTTTTAGATTATATTCTTCTACGTTCGATGAATTGTAAAGCAGCATATGGAGGTGGTTATAGATAATGATCATTGGTCCTAGAGGGTTACGTCTATTAGGGATCATGTTGTTATTTATTTTCCTAGTACTTTGAGTTGTACCATGATTTTTTTATTCATGTTGGATTATGATACACTTCACCCTATGGAGTTTTCTTAGTATCCATACATATTTATTTTTCTTTCTTTTGTTGTTTTTGTGGAAAATCCATTCCCTAATTCAAATTGTATGATTCTAGGTCATTTTCATTAACTAGTGTAGTTCAAGAATTCCCATCTAGCGATGTTATTAATGGCTCCATTATCTGTAATCTAGGCACCCGATCTTTTATAGGACAACCAATTAACAAGAATTTAATATAAAATTCAATTGAATATAAAGGATGTGATTTTACTAAAGAAACTATATTTTTATGCCCATAATGAAATTTTATATTTATATATTATATTTTGTATATTTAGTGAAATATATTAATTAAATTCATATGTTTTATTTAAAATACTAATTTTTCAAATTTTTACAATATATTTAATAGTATTAAGATAAAAATATATTCATTTTTAGCATAAAAATCTATATTTCTCAAAAAGACTATTTTGGAGAATTTTGATGGAACAAATATTTTAAATCAAGAGATTTACAATTTTATAAATTTTATGGGAAAAATAAAAATTATTTTTGAAATATTACTTTAAAAAAATATCTTAGGATTAATTTTTTTTCCATCAGCTTTAATTTTGTTATAAATATTGAAAAATAATGCATTTTAATAAAAAAATTATCCCAATAATTCTCATTGTTATATTATATTATATGTCAGTTTTAATGTATAATCCCCTCAGTTGTACATAAAAAACTCTAGTTTAGGTCATTGAATTCAATTTCACATTGATATTAGATATAAAAATATTTCAAATAATTGAATTTTTCATTTTTAAAACCCACTTTTTCATTTTTTTTGGTGGGTTTATTTATAAATATAATTTTCCATTTATTTTAATTTAATTAGTTAAAATAGATTCCATATTTGAAATTATAAGTTGATATTTTTTTTAAATTTCAATTTAATTTTATACATAACAAAGATATATTGGTAAAAAAATTATTTACCATGGTATAGGTAAAAACAAAATATGTTAATGTTATATGGGTAATGGATTAAAATACCTATAATATAAAAACATTAATGTATGTTAGAGGTATTTATATATTATAAATAACATCTAAAATATTAATTTCTATCCAATAGAAGGGAATTTAATAAATCCTCAATGTGTTCCGTTTTAAATAATAAATAATCATTCTTTAGTTACTTAAAACCCACCTCTCATAAAGTATAAATACAATACCTAACCACCACATTTAGACTCAAAAGCCTTGTACCTCCGAAAATCACTACCCAAATATTACCTCCTCACTTTTACCACTTCATAGTGATGATGGTGTAAGAACCTAGTTCTTATTTGGGGTAAAGATCCTTTAATCTCAATTAAATCATAATTTAAATGTTTAATTATGGCCCTATGTGAATCACCTTTTATTTTATGGTGGTATCTGTGGTGTCCATGGTATGTTCGAATCGCAAAACCCATGTTTTGGGTGAAATAATTCTGTATCAATGTTAGTTTAAACTATGAAAGGTATCCCACACAATTAGATAAACTTGTGTGAGGATGGACAATGAGAATTTGAATGTCACACGACTAGGCCAAAAAGTTTAATTTGGGGTGGACGGCCATGCATCCTTGCACATAATTTTGATATTTGTTTTTCATGGGTTGTGTATGGTTAGTCAGGCCATATAAATAATACGAGGTAAACTTCTCTAATGCTAATCATACTTGATTCATACATGGTTAGTCAAACAATTCACCTAAACCATGTGACACACAAATTTTTTATATGATTACCTTTTTTCATAATTAAAATCAATTTTAACCTAAATTTCTATTATTATCCCACATAAAAAGTTTTCTATTTTAAATCCCACTCTGAAGCCTATAATATGAATCAAATTAACTCTTTCATCCGATCATGGATTCAAGCATTTCTTTTCTCTTTTGACCTGCATCAGTGAGTTATCAATTCCTATTTAGTTGTACCTCACTAGATTTTGTATTAGTTACACTATTTAGGTGAATGATTTTTTCCCTATTAATAGGTTCGTAAAAAATTATTGAATTTTCATCTGATCTATGTTGAATCTTGAGGTGGTATTGGATGTTCTATCAAATATAGAACTACATTAGTCAGTCTCATACCGTTTGTTTAATGTCCCATGGTTAACTATATGTGGTTTTACTACAAACCCAATTATTATAGAGCCTCCATTTAAATGAGTTCTAAATCATTGAATTGAATTATTTATACTTTTTATGCTTTTAAAGAGTCTTATAAATAATTTTTATAGGTCTAATACCTTAAATATAGAACCACCACTTCAGGTGTGTTGATTAATTAAATTTTCCATTTGAGGGGTTATGATTTGGATGCCTTAGGGTGTTCCATTTATAACGTTTCTAGGGATGGTTAACAATGATTTTAATTTTTAATTGAATTGTATATTTAATTGAAATAATAATTATGAATTATAATTGGAATGGATTAATAAATTAGGGAATGGATTCCATGTTCCTTGGATTTTCCATGTAAAATATTGTTCAATATTGAGATTCATGAGTTGATGAATTTCCCTCGGGAGTTAAATTAAAGAAAACACATCTAATTTTGGCCTACGATTTAGTAACCTTTTGAGGTGAGATTGAATTTAAATGATTTAGTTAATGTCCTTGACATGTTAAATTAATTTGATTAAATGGAATTTAATTGAGTGAATGTTTATAGGCCTTGGGTGACACATGGATTCAAATGATAATGACATGGATTGAATCAATTGGATTTTACCATGCATATTCTTGAGTGACACATGGACTCTGTAGTTGGACATCCAAGGATAGACTCAAAGAGGCTTGACTATTATATGTTGAGTGATATATGGATTTGAATGAGAAATCCATGGAAATAATCAAAGTGAATTTGATCAAATTGATATGTGTGATACCTGGACTTCCTTAGTGGACAACCAGGGACAACCCAATGTAATAGTGACTTTATGACACACCTAGAGAGATAAATGGGTTCTTGATTGTCACCATGGATAGGCTTATAGTGTGTTGTTTTATATTCCACCTGAGGTGATACTTTTATTCAAACATTGGAATTCCATGGAGATGATCACATTCTATGTTGAATTAAAAATGAAATGGTTTTTAAAACGCATCTACCAATCAAAAGCATAGGAATGGTTTTGGTCCCTATTTATAGTTATGGATGTTTAGTTAGGGAATCCATTGATAATGTTATCATGGGGGATTCTTGGCTACACTTTTCTTTTTGAGACTTAATATTAAAATTGAAATGAATGGTTAATTGAACAAGCATATAAACGACACAGGTTTGAGTATCAATTCAGAGACTTATTTCTCTAATGGAAATAAATAAAAAATTGTTTATAAATTGAGATCCTAGAATAATAAGGTGTTTAATTTTGAGTACATCCTTTATTTCTTATTTTTTCGATCACAATTTTGTTATATATATTCACTGACTAAATGTAACATGTCGTGGGTTGTTGCCAACTGGGATTAGGTCTCACACCATATTTGGGCCTCCTTTGGGTGCCCAAAACGACTACATGATGGTTGGTATGGATCTTGTAAAGCACCATAGTACTTGTTCTTTATTTCATCATAGGGGCATGGTAGTATGGGACAGAGCTGAGGTTCAGGATTCTTCCTAGATAGTTTTATACTTTTTTTACTTTTGGTTACAAAAATTATACATTATCCTTGTTTACAAGTTTTGGATTCCTTCATAATGAAATATGACATGTATAATAATTTTTATATGATGCGGTTTCTGGAATTGGTTATATATATTATTCTTTTGTTTTTTATTTATTATCTAGATAAAATATTTATTATTCTACATGTAAATTTTTTATTCTATTTTGTTACACTTTAGTGGTAAGGGAATAGTCTCCCCCAAGACATTCCTAGGCCCTCACTACTATTCTAATGTCTATGGAGTTTGGGGAGATGTGTTTGAGGGAATGTAACCAACTAGGATTGGGGAACTATTGGGTGAAATCTAGGTCCAGGACATTACAATGTGGTATTAGAGTGTTTATTTCATATTTTTATTCAATATTTGGGGACAAATAGTAAGGTATAGGAAGTAAATAGAGTTTTTTAATGAGTTGCACTAGGGCATAGATAACCTTCATATATGAAAAAATTAAATTTACTCAGATGAAGTTGTTGTATTCTAGATTTTGACTATTACAGTTGATTTTGTTCCACATTTGGGTGTTGCACATGAATTTTTTTGTTATTATTGCTATGATTATGGGTTTATTTTGTTTACACCCAATGATATGATGGTATATCATCTCATGCATCATATATGACTTTATTATAAATACACATTCCATGAATTATTCTGGGCCATTTTTGATGCATTACATTTTTCATGTTATTTTGATAGTTTTTGTGATAGTTATTTCTTCTTTTATGATATGGATTTTGGAATATGTTATTGTATAAATTAGGTGGAAAACACACTTTGGTTTAGGTGGTGTATGGTCCCTCAGTTATTTTAATTTTTAGAACCAATAGATAAAATTTTTAATGATGTATGATATAAAAGTTAAATTATAATGAATTCAAATTGAAAATAATATATGAATTCATGTGATAATAAAAATGGAATATGAAAATATGTGTAGTAGAAAATATGGCACATACCAAACATGGTAGTGGGACATAGTTATTATTTTTTTCTTATATATGATATGTATGAAACCCACACATGACTCTAGGAGTAGTCAAAGGGGTGTGTCTATATATAAGAAATATTTTACCTTTCATGTTTAAATAATTACACTTTTGAGTTTTTATCATTGATAATGTTTGTACATAGAGGCATGCTCTAGGAATTTATATATGTATTACATTGTGTTGTCCTATTATCCAATTCCGTGATCTTGGAATCAACCATACTCTAAATGTGGTGGGACATGGGAGACCAATGGATCATCTAGTAGTGCCAACTGATACACCAGAAATGGTACTAATGATAGTTGTTGAGGCATAGTTCTACAAGAGTTTATGAAAATTTATGCAGACATTTGAGGGAGCATAATGAGCTACCCAAACTATGGACGAGTTCACATGTTAGTTTTAGAAGTATAATATTCCCATATTTCCAAAAGATAGAGGACCACATGCTATGGACTAATATCTAGGATCCAGGATATATATATATTTTAGCATCTTGAGATGCCTCGTTAGAGTAGGGTCATGCACAGTGCGTATATGATGTGTGATTCCTACAAGAGATAGTGCGATATTGGTACTTCAATTGATCTTCATTATGAGATATCTTATAGAGATTTTCATAAAATCTTTAATGACTAATTATTTCCAGATACATTGAGGGACAATATAGACAAGCAGTTCATGAATCTTGAGTAGGGTGAATTATCAATTATGGAATATTTATACTATTTTAATGTGGTCCTTCAATTCACACTTATTATGATAGGTGGAGATTTATCTAAATCTAGGCCATTCAGGGATGGAGTCATGTACTAAATATGATCTTCGGTGTAGTTTTCTAAGTTTACTACCATTTCTAGAATAATAAATTAGGTGTTATCATAAACTGTAACCTAAGAGATGTTGGATGTGGGAGCTAGGGTGGTTAGGAATATAGATGTAATATTACATCAACTATTACTAGGAATAATTTTTTATAGAATCCACATGGTGATATTAGCAGTCAGGGGGGGACATTTAGGTAGCCATGTGAGGTGAAAATAGTGTGGTAGGGATGGACATATGAGGCATCGGTGTATGAGGTACATAATCCAGTGTTGATCATGTGACATGATGGGTCATCTAAAATGATTATGTAGATTATTTCCTCCATAATCAAGTGAGATATTCTCTAAACATAATCTATCTTTAGGAGTAGTGCTATCAATTTCTCATCAAACAGAGAGTTAGAGTGCATCTGGTTGACCATGCTACAGTTGTGGTTGTGGATGTGGTAGTCAACCCTGAATTATGATGTGACAAAATGATGGATCTACTGTGGGTATCTAGGAAGTATCATAGGTTCATGGTTTAGTCTAGATATACATAGTGCAACAAGCCTTTGCGATGCAAGATCATGAAACTTATATTGTCATATGTACTATTCTTGTAGCCTCTATGTTAGCTTCTTCACTATTTGATATGGGGATTCACATAGATTTACTTATGTTCTTATTGATGAGATCCTTGGTCTTAGTGTCTATACTTATGATGGATTCATGAGTCTTGACACACCATTGGGGATTAGAAAGAGGATGTACATCACTATAGGTATTTTCCAATTGATATTGGTAGGTGTCACATTATATGGGACCTCTATGTCCTCGATATGATAGGTTTTTAAAACATTGTTGAACTGGACAGGTTGGTTTCCTTTCAGTATTTCATTTATTTCTTTTCCCTTTGGGTGACCTTCACATCATAATAAAAAAAAATTTATTCCAAATGATTGAATGGATTGTCCATGCAAGTCGATCTAGACCTGAGGATCACGAGATGGGCAGAATAACATCCTATATTTAGAGTTGGTATCTCTATGATCAAAGTTATTTTCATGATGATTTCCTTCCAGTGTTTGATTATTTCAGGGTCCTTTTTTCAGATGACTTCCCATGACTCCATGCTGTGATATAGGTAGTTTTCTATATCAATCTTGTTCTATAATCTTCACCAGTATCCATTCCTCGTTAGAGGATTTCTACTGTTGAAATTCAAGAGCTTGATATGGAAGTATAGGATTAAATTTCAATATTTATCATCTTACCCAATACTTATCCATGAAGTTCTACAGTATATTTTGTGAAAACATTAGATTATAATCTCAACATATGTGTGGATTATTCAAAATTGTGTTAATTGATGGTTAAGAATATGTATCATCTGCTGCATATAGATGATATCTTTAAACATCTCTAAAGAGCTTGGGTATTCTCAATCATTGATTTGATATTTTATTATCATTAGGTTTTTGACAGAACATTAGAAATACATCACACTACGTTTCATAGAATTTATGATCTATATGAGTACTTGGTTATTTCATTCGGTCTTATGAATGTGCTAGTGGTCTTCACGGTTTATATAAATCGTGTTTTCCATATTTATCTAGATTCATTTGAAGTGGTTTTCACTGAAGACATCATGGTGTATTCTCATAATTAAAATAATCATGATAAACATATTCATACCATATTGGTTATAATGAGGGAGAATCAGTTATATGAAAAACTCACAATGTGCCACTTCTGGATGGAACAAATTTACTTCATGGGTCACATTATCTCAGTGATAGGAGTATCAATTAACCAAGAGGAGGTTAGTTTTATGGTTTCCTATTATCAACCCACTAACATCATTAAGTTATAGTGTTTATTAGCGATAGTTTTTTATTGCAACATTTTCGTACAGGACGTCTCACAGTTAGCATCTCCACTTATGGGATTGACTAAGAATGGTATGATGTTTTTATGGTATAATTTCTATAAGATGAACTTTTAGGAGAAGAAAGGTATATTGAATTTAGCACTAACAATTATTTTTATATAACCAAGAATGAGTTAAATTATGTACTATGATACATAATGTATCATGCTAGAAGTAGTTCTTATGTAGGCGAATAGAGTCACAATAAATAGGTCTCGAAATTTGAGGGTAGATGAGAAGATTTATCAACTGTGTGATCTTTATTTACCAGTATTTTTCCATGCATTATGTTTTTAGAGACGCTACCTACATGGAAAGAATTATTTGGTATACATGAACCACAAAAACCTTAATTATATATTTACATAGTGTGGTCTTAATATGAAGTAGCAAAGGTTGTTAAATACCTAGAGTCTTTCGATTGCGATCTTTCCCACACACATGGTAAGGGAAATGTATTGGCTGATGCACTGAGTAGGAGGACTCAGATACAAGTAGTTCAGCCAGCCAGTAGTGAGTGGTTGCTTTTGGACTAGTTCTCTGAAATTAGCTTGGAATTACATGATAGTATTTGAAATATATTTCTATAATTGTTATATGTTACCTCTACACTTCTGCATCGAGTCTGTAAGAGGATGATATTAGACTCAGAAGGCACAGTCTGGTGGGAGTGTGTGGTTGTTGAGGACCCTCATCAAAGTTAGACGATAGCTGAGGACGAGATTATATGATTGCATGGTCAGATATTTGTTTTTGTAGACATGCACAGGGAGATGATGAAATACATTCATGTTTCATCTTGTGTAGTACTCATTGAAATCACAAAGATGTTTTAGCATTTACGTTTCTAATATTGGTGGTTAGGTATAAAAATAGATGTAGATTTTTTTGTTTGAGGTGTTCTAAAATTTATAAGGTTAAGGATGAACAATAGGGACCAACTAGATTCATACTGTAGTTACCCATCTATAAGTGGAAATGCATTGACATCGTGATAGATTCCAGGACAGGGTTGTTGAGGTCACCTTATCCTAATGATTATGTATGGGTTTTTATTGTCTCATTCAAGAGGCTTGTTCATTTCCTATAGATCATGGACACCTTTAGTTTTGATGCACATTGAATGTTATATATATTTGAGATAGTATGGGTCAATCTAGTCCAACACACTATCGTTTCATATAGGGATTTCTATTTTACATAAAGGTTATAAAAAAGGATAAAGTGGTCATTGGGTACACAGATGCTTCTAAAAACATACTATCACCCCCCATATAGACAGCGAGTCAGAGCACATGATTAAGGTTCTTGAGACCTTGTTGTTATCATGTGTCCTAGATTTCAGGGGCTCATGGGGGAGGAATGATCCCCTGGTGTAATTTTTCTACAATAGTAGCTCTTATATTGAAATTAATATAGAACATTATGAGGGACTGTATAGTAGGATAAATCGAGCACTAGTATGTTAGTTAGATGTAGGAGAGGAAGCTATTCTTCAGACACACCTTTCATAGGAGACAACATAGTTGGTGAAATTGATTCAAAAGTAGATTCGTACTAAGAAGAATTGTCAAAAAACAAACATTGATCACCATAAATAACCACTATATTTAGAGGAATGGTAATATTTCTTCTTTATGTTTTTACAGAGGCTAGGACATAGAAAGATATGCTGAAAAGGTAAGAATTCATAGCATTATGTTGTGTAATTTGAGATTCCAGTGACATTCAAGATGGTAGCCTATTGATTGCAGTTACCTCACAGGTTTTGAAACATGCATGAATTATTATACATATATCATTTATGCCACTATTATTTAGTTTTTTCTCATTACATTTCACCTGAGGAGTTTATGTTAAAGAAGGATGCCTCATTTGAGGAACATCTGATACATTTTTTGAATTGTATCACAATGGTTATTTAAGGCTGGTCAATTACATTAGTAATGGTTCTATGGCTACATAGGTAAGTACATGATGAGACATCGGAGTGGGTGACCGATGTATAGTCATAGTGGCTGGAGTTATTATCAGATAATTCTTCACCACCCTTCAAAGGGAAATTCTTGGTTGAATTACATTATGAGATATATTTATAATGACCTGGTCCTTATTTGAAATACATATCTTTTATTTCCTATTAATATTTTGTCTAAATATTTAAATATGGGATTTTTTTAATTACCATTCAGGTTATTAGGATATTAGGAGTGTTTTGGTTGGTCTATAGCCTAGAAACCCAGCTTTTGGGTGAAGTAATCTTATTTCCTGGTTAGTTTAAACCATCCAGTGTAGGCCACATGCTTAGATAAAATAGTGTGAGGATGGATAATATGAAGTGGTATGGAACACTTTTATACCAAACCATGGGATTTGGGGTGCACAGACATCTGTCCATTTATGAAATTTTGACAGTGGGGTTTTTCATAGTGTACACATGGTCAGTCAAAATATGTGGCGAAACTATGAGAGGATAATTCCTTATAGCTAACTGTGCACCTAAACTATGACCTAGATATTTTGGGTAAAATTGCCATTTTTACAAAATAAAAATATATTTTGAACCAAATTTCATATTCTTCTACCGCACTAAAAGTTCTCAAATTTTATTCTCTATTTAATGCCTATTGTTGGAAAAAAATGTAAATATTCCATCCGATCTCGAATTCAAGCACCGATCATCTCATTGAATCCATGTTGGTGACTTATCAATTGTTTTTTAGTTGTTCCTCATTTTATTATTATCAATTGAGATATTTAGGTGAAATCTAATTTTTACAGTTAATATGATCTTCATCCATTAATATATTTTATCCTGATCAGATCTTAATTAGTAGCTCATATGGAATGAGAAATCAAATATGGACCAATGGTTAGTGGTCACAAGACATTAATTTAATATGAAGTGGATAAATATACATAGTTGTGTCACACTCCCAATTATCAGTGCATCTCCCATGAAATGAGTTTTAATCCTTGAATTTAATTCTTTATCAAAAGCTATGCATTTAAAGAATACATTAAATTGTTATAGGTTGAATACCCATAATATAGAACATGTAGGTGTGTTATTTTATAAAAGGGTCCATTGGATGGCTTATGAGAAGCAAGACTTATTGTGTTCCCTTTACCTCTTGTCTAGGGACATTTAAAAATGATTACAGTTGGTGAATTGATTTTAATTATAATTAAAATATGAATTGTGAATTATAATTGTAATTTATTAATAAAATAGTGAATGAATACAATGTCCCTAGGACATTCCATGTAAATGTTTTTTCATGCATGATATTCTTGAGTTAAAAAATTACCCCCATAAGTAAAATTAAAGGATATCCTTCTAATATTGGGCTATGCTTGAGTCACATTTTGATGTGATATTGAATTGAAGTGATTAAGGTGATGGCCTTAACATGTTAAATGAATTTGATTAAATCACATTTAATTGAATGAATGTTTATAAGACTTGGGTGACACATGTATTCAAATAATAATTCAAATGATATACTCATTTGTCTTTTACGATGATTATTCATGAGTGACACATGGAATCTCTAGTAGGACTACAAAGGATTGACTCATTGAGCCTTGACTAATATATATTGAGTGATACATGGAACCATTTTATGATGTCATGAATATAATCAAAGTAAATTTGATCATGTTTATATGTATAATAATTTGGCTCCCACAGTGTACCGCCAAGGATAGACTAAAGTAGTAGTGACTTTATACCACACCTAGAGTGGTACATGGGTTTAGGAGGATCACCATTGATAGGCTTATAGGGTGTTGGTTTATATTTCACCTTTACTGATACCTGGAATACAATATAGGAATTATAAGGATGGGATTAGGTTTGAAGTTGAATTACAAATGAAATTGTTTATATTATGTGTCTTTCAATCCAAAAAAAAGTATGTATTCAGCATCTATTAACAATTACGGATGAGTTGTTAGAGAATCCTTTGATCATGTAATCAGGGGGAAACAAGCTTTGCGTTGGGACTCGAGAGATACTATTGAAATGAAAAAAAAAGTTTTATTTAACATGATTATAATTTACACATGCCTAAATTTTAACTCAGAGATTTAATTCTTAAATAAAAATGATAAAATGAATTTTGTTTAAAAAGAGGACACGTAGATATAGGATTTTAACTTTTGAGTGCTTATTTTACATGTTATATTTTTTCATACACAATATTGTTATATGTAGTCACTAACTGGATGACACAAATCATGATTTGTTTTCTACCAGGATTATGTCTCACGCCCTTTTTTCCAACATCTAGGTATGAAAATAAACTATATGATTTTAGGTTTTTGCAATGGAACAAAACTTTTATCAATGAAATTTTTCCCATCTTATGGTAATTTCATATGATATATATCAAATAAAATAACATATATACCTTAATAAATCTTTAAAAATAAATAATCACTTAAAAATAAATATCTCTAAAAGTTAATATACCAACACTGATGAAATAGTAACATGACCTTAGGAATGATGATATGATTCATCATGAATTTTTAACCATCCAAAGGAATTGTAACATCACCCATGAATCTATAAATGGAATGTAGGAATCTTATAAATGAATGTATGGTATAATTATATCATAGTATTTGTAAATAAATGTTTTACAAATTGTTAATTAAGTGTGGGTATTTTTATATGTCTTAAATATTTAATTACATTTATTTTATTAATTTAATAATTTAATATAAAATTTATTTCTATAAAATGTATTCATAAATTTATATTTTCATTTTTAATGATTTTAAGATAATTCTATGAGACCATACATAATTTCTCAAAGTGTTATAAAATCAGGTAAATTTTTAAAATATATATTTTATGTGCAAATTGTGATTTTAATTAAAAATATTAATTCATCATATTTAGAAAATTATATTCATAAAAGTGAGTACATTTTTTAATTCTAAACATCTAAAAATGGCTAGGGTGATTTTTTTGGAATATTCTAAAATACTTGAATTTTATGAATAATAAAATTTGATAATTTTCAATAAAAGCTTACTAAAATAATTATTGATCAATTTTCATGTAATGTTAATTTAAGAACCTTAATATCGAACAAAAATACACTATTTTAGTATATGTAGTGATAAATTTTAGACTATTTATATTGTTGATCCAAAATAATAAACTAATGAATAAAATAATGAGAAAACGCTAATCTCCTCTACAATAAATACAACATCTCACCACCCTATTAGTCACGCCACTCAAGATAGATACCTATAAAAATTATACCCAATACTATTCCTAATCCCCTCCCCTATTTCCAGGAGATCTTGGTGTCATTAAAAGAATAAAACTTTTTTCCAAAATACGTTCTTGAGGAGAAGAAATTCAAGAGGTAAATTCCTCTTTCTTTTTGTTTAATTTTTATTCAAGTTCTTTTTATGTTTGTTATATCCTAACCTACCCTCATCCAAATGGAATGATAACTATATTGGATTATATATACATAAATTATATCATAGTAGTGGACCACCCATCATTAATCTTTTCCATATTTCTCTTTTATTCTAAATATGAAATTGTCACTCGTGATGTGTCAATTTACTGAAATCTCGGGCGCTGAACAATCCATTTCCTTTAATGAATTCAAGGATATTAATAAAACCATCAAAATTTTTGAAATATATTGTAAAATAAATTTTACAACCTTCGTTATATTATATAAATAACAAATATTCATAATACTAAATGATAAAATAAAATGAGTTTGTTGTGACTAAAAAATCACCAAAATTAACCTAAAACAATAATCAGTAGCTCTTCTCTAATGATTAATCCTAATTACATATTACTAAATTTTTAATAAGATAAATTACACTAATGGAATATTATTTTTAATTCATAATTACAATTCTACAAAAAAAATCATGTTACATATACTTATTTTCATGTATACAAGTGAACAGATCCTGAAAACGAAGAAAACAAGCCTTCCATAATGATGAAATTAAACTCTATAACTCATTGAAAAGATCCTTAATAAATGTAATAAACCAATAACAAATCCAATTCATTTATAAAAGGTTCTTTAATTTTCATTAATGAATCTAATGTTATTATATAGGTTATTAATGTGATGGAATCATTCAGACATAAGTTAAGGGGAATTAACGAACCCAACTATATATATTTGTGTTTTCCCACATTCACCCTAGTATCATTATAAATATTCTTATAATGTTCCATAACTTTTATTTATTAATCATTATATTATCATATTTTTGATATAAATTTTTCCTTTTTAGTATTATGAAAAATGAAAATATTTTTACAAAAGAACCCTTCTTTCTAAAAACACATCATTTACTTCTCGTGAGATTATTTCTTCTTCACTGAAATTTGTTTATTATTATTCCAAGTATGTCATTACCTAGTTACTTTGGTGACCCCTTAGTCTATTCAAGAATGAATTTGTTGTTAAATGAATCCCATTTCTTTCCATGAGTTATTTTATGTTCAAGATTTATATATGTTCTATGTGGAATTCATGATAATATAAATGTTATATTGTGACGGGTGCACCCAGAATTATATAGCACAAATTAAATGTTATGATGTAATGGGTAACCCAATAATTATATAGTTCTCTAATGCATCTGGTAATGTGATATATCTTATGAGAAAAAGTTAAATATTTGTGAACTTGGTGTTATCTTAGATTACAACTATGTGTGTTAATTGACTACTAAGACATGATGTTTTATTTTTAGGTATCTCCACATTCCAAGTGTTTATTTACTAATTAATCTAATGATTATGATCCTATTACTATGTTATGGTGATAATGACTATTCTCACCTCATGTTATATTGATTTAGGTTCTTATAAATCTTTTTACTGGGATTTTCACCCACCCATTTCATTGATGTATATCGTTAGTTAGTGACTTACACTAAGGAGAACACAAAAGCCAATAAGAAACTACAAAATAAGGAATTAATTAAATATTTATATATTATTTTGTAAATTTCATGTATGATTTTAATTTTCCTAAGACACTAACCCTTTGGATCATGGTTTTGCAATGATTTTATGTTGTTTTATATAAAATGATGTAATAAGATATGTAAGAAAAAGTAGGGTTTCTATAGTACAGATAAGTTAGAGAGCCCTAATACATGTTCTTGATTGCTACATAGTAACTGTGGGGCATGGGACTAAGTGGGGGATAATGATTCCAGTTTAGATTCTATTTTTTTATTTTGGGTTAAATGAATTGTATATCTTCCTTATATAAATGTTATTTTTGCCTTAGTATATATTTATTACATGTATCATCATTTTTTATATCAGGTGGTTTCTAGAGTCTTATATATATATATTAGTCTTCTATTTGTAGTTATTTTATGAATAATATAATACTTTCGCTACTTTTATGTTATTTTTATGTGGTTTGAATATATAGAAATGAGAAAATAGTCTCCCCACAGAAAAAAATTGTCCCTCACTGCTAGTCAGTAGTCTCTGGCGTTTGGGGAGAAGTGGTTGAGAACATGTAACTGATCGGGCTCAGGAAACTGTTGAGTGGAATCCAGGATCGAGATGTTACATAGTTGTATAAGAGGGTTTATTTTCTAGTTTTCTTCATTATTTTGGGACAATTGAAAGGTATAATATGTAAATGCTGTTTTTAATAAGATTTTCCTCAGTGTAGTTAACCCATGTATATAAAAAATCCAAATTGTCTCCAATAAAATGGGTGTTTTCTAGATTTTGACTCTTACTATTTATTTGATTTTTCCTTTATGAGACGCACATGCATTGTGATGTTATTATTGATATGATTTTGGGTTATTTTGTGTTGAAACATGAAAAAAATATGTTATTCCATATCATTAATAATATAGGAACTTGTTTGAAATCAGATTTGATGTATTATTCCATTCTATTTGGGATGCATTACTTATTGCTTGTTGTTGTGATAGGATTGTGATAGATATACATGATATTGTGATTATAAATATTGAATGTTTTATGTTATAAATCAAGGGCATTCCATACATTGGTTCTTGAGGTGTATGTGCCCTCAGGGATCATAATTTGAAGAACCATTGGATCAACTATTCAAAATACTTTTATATAAATGTAAAATGATAATGAATTCAAATGGAAATTAATATGTGAATTCAAGTGAAAATTAAATTGGAAATGTAAAATATTTATTTGATATAACATGGCCCATACCCAACCATATACAGTGTAGTAGGTAGTATCTCTTTAATATATATGATCTATATGATGTCTTGACCAGAATATAGTAGCAGAACAAAACGTTTTTTACAATATAAAACGTCTTGTACCAATCCGGCATAAATATCTACGCTTTTGAGATCTGAACAATGATAATGTTCTTTATATAAGGCAAGTTCATGGAATTTGTAGATGTATTCCACCACGACATCCTCCACTCATAATCATGGAGTATGGAAATGATCATACTCTAATGGTGGTGGGTTTTGGGCTACCAGTGGATCCTCTAGTATTTAATGTTATGTCACTAATTATTATACTGCACATATGTGACGAGGAATCACTTTTTGAGGATTTATTTCACTTAATGAAGACCGTTCAGGGAGCAAATTGACCTGCCCCAGCTATGGAAGAGTTGACGTGTGAGATCTAGTAGTAGTATCTACCCATGTTTTCAAAGGATGGCAGAACAAATACTTGTGTTCATCCCTAGAGTCCATTATAAATTTCATTGATTATAAAGAGACAATTTTATGGAAGCTTTTCAAGCCCACTACATGTGTGAAACTTGATTCTACCATGATAGGGTGGGATTTATTAATCAAACTCTTCATCATCAGATGATATCCTATGGGAATTTTTATACGTACTTATATGAATACTTTTATATAGAGATGTTTAGGGTTGATAGAGCCTGAGAGTTCATGCATCTAAAGAAAGGTGTGTTTTTAGTAATGTAATAATAATCTTATTTTACTAAGATACAAGACTTATCTCCTAATCTAATCGCATATGAGTTATCCAAATCCAAGATATTAATGGAAGGGATTAAGTATGTCATAAAATAATAGGTAAATGTTTTTCAGCTGACTATTGTTTATAGAATTTATAATTAGCTGTGTATCACATAGTGTAACTTGGGAGAGACTGGAGGTGTGACCCAGGGTGATTCGGTATCCATGTCTGGTAAAAAAATGATCGGAATTTGGAATTGTCATATGAATAATCTATGTAGTGATATTAGTAGTTAGGGAACACAATTATACATCCATGTGTGGTTCTACCAGTGCAGTATGTTGGGACATATGAGGCCTTATATTGCAAGGGACTCCATCGAGTGTTGATCATATTACAATATGGGTAATATAAAATACTTATGTAGAACATTTCCTTTAGAAGCCTATGAGTGAGGGCGTTCATTGAATCCATATTCATGATAAGATTTTTAATCATCTCATTAGAAAAGGATCTCGAGTACAGTTGGCTAATTAGGAATAGTTGGTTGTTGTGGTTGTGATAATCAGACCCCATTTATGCAGAAACATCAAGGTGGATCTGCTCAGGGTATCCAGACAGTATTACAGGCCTACAGTTCTCACCAGATATATGCAGTCAAACAGACCCTTGGAGAGAAGGATCCCAGACCATCAACAATCAGAGGTGATATTATAGTTTCCTCTACTTTAGATAATTCACTATTTGATATAGGGGCCTCAAATATATTTATATTTGATCCCATTGTGGATTGCGTTGTGCTCAGTTTTTATATTTTTGATGGATTTGAGACGCTTGGCATTGCATTGGGGATTATAATGGAGAATGTAAATTAGTGAAGGGAGTTCCCCATGAGTTCAACAGGTGTCACCTCATGTGGGAACACTTTTTTCTCAAAATGGTTTTTTTACATCATATTTTAAATAGACCATTTGGTTTCCTTTAATTATTTTGTATTAATATAATTGTAGGGTGACCATCACATCTCGAGAGGGTGTATGGATTATTAGAAATATTGGATGGGATGTATAGGTTATTCGATCTACACCCAAGATTATTGGGATGGGTGGAATGAAAAAATAGATTGTGAGTTTTTATCTGGACAATCAAGGAAATTGTTATGAATATTTCCCTCTAGTGGTTGATCATTTTTAGGAATTTTTTTATTTAACTTTTTGGTTTTACCTTTAGTAAGAGAAGTAGAGTTCTCTATCATTCTATTTACAAGAGATATAATGGTATCCATTCCTCTTAACATGATTGATACTACTGAGATAAAAGATATCAAGATGCAGTTATATTATTTTGAGGCAAATTCATTCCTCCAAATTATTAATTATCTATGTTATCTACCAGTCCTTTTGTGAAAAGGGTGGAATGAATTATATGGTTTTGTGTGGATTATAAAAAATTGAACTGTATGATGATTCATAATTGGTATCCTCTACAGTGCTTATATGATCTCTTTGACCAGATCCATAGAGCTCGGGACTTCTAAAATATTTATTTGACATCTGTTAATCATATGGTGAATTTCGTACCATCAGACATATGCCTCACATAGACATTCATAGTAGGTATGTAATATATGAGTATTTTTTTTCCTTGTTGTTCCCGCAAATGCATCAATTGTAGACATTTCACTGGTGATATTAGTTTTCCATCATTATCTTTCATTTTTTAGAGGTTTTTGTGGATGATATCTTTGTGTGTTCTCACAATCGACATGACCATACAATACATATTGAGATCATATTAGATAAATTTACAAATAATTAGTTATATTATATGCCCCCAATATACCCCTTCTAAAGGGATCAACTTCACATCCAGGGTCACATTATCTTAAGGATATGTGTATCAGCCGACAAAGAGAAGGTGAGAGTTGTTGTTTCTTGTGAGTAGCCCCAGAATGTCTTTGAGGTGTAGAGTTTCTAAGGGATAAATGGCTACTACATGAATTTCACACAGTACTTATAAAAATTATAAGCACTAATTATGGGGTTGACTAAGATGGGTATAATGTTTTTAGGGTTAGATTCTAATGAGATTCCCTTTTAGGATATGAAAGGGATATTCACATCAGCATTAATACATAATTTTTCATAACTAGGAAAGAGTTACACTATTTACTAAAATTCATCAGGTACTATAGTATGATAATATCATATGAATAGAGATAGATTAGTGTTGTACTAATCTCAGTAGTAGAGGACAAATGAGAGAAATTATACAATAGTAGATCTTGAGTTAGATATAGATTGGGATGCATTACATTTTTAGAGACAATAACTACTTGGAGAGTGTTTTATGGTGTACACACACAAAAATATCAAGTAAATATTTATATAGTATGATCTGAATCATAGGAAGTGAAGGTCTATTGAATACCTTAGGTTTATCTATTTTGAGCATGCCTACATTCCTGGTATGAAAAATGCAGTAGTCAACGCAAAATGATGTAGGAATCAAATACATGCAATTTAGTAGTCCAGTAGTGAGTGGAATCTTATGGATTTATTCTCTTATATGTTACTAGAGGTGCATGAGAGTGAATGGAATAATTAACTATCGTACATTGTTTTTACCTATACCCATTTGGATAGTGTATGTATGATCCAGCTTTTAGACATAGAAGCCCTAATCCAACTTGTGAGTATGGTAGGTGAGGAACCTCTTCTATGTTGAACTGTATTGTGCATGAGATTCTCTGACTACATGGTAACATATAGGTTTCAGAAGATATAAATGATGATTTAATGAAACACATTCATGATTAATATTGGGAATTTTAAAATGGTTTCATTAAGATGGACTGAGATTTACATCCCCAATAATTGTGTCTAGATACGATAAGAGATATAGCATGTTTTGTAAGGTGGTGTTCCACCTGTCAGAAGTTAAAGGTGGAACACCTATGACCATCTGGACTCTTACAAAAGTTACCCATCCATGTGTGGAAGTGGGTTTATGTCATAATGAAATTCATGAATGGTTTAATAAGGTTTCCTCATGTTAATTATGTTTTATTGGATGTTGTGACCACAATCATGAAGGTCTCTAATTTCCTACTAATCAAGGAGACCATCAGTGTTCATGGTCTTGTGAAGTTGTATATCTTTGAAATAGTAAAACTTAAGGAGTTCTTGATCATTATCATTTCATATTGGGATTCCTAGTTTACTTCACAATACTGGGAAATACTACAGAGGGTGATGGGTACACATGTTCTTATAGAAATAGCAAACCACCACTAGATTGATGGTCTTGCAAAGAGAATAATTCATGTACCTGAGGACATGCAATGAGAATATGTCCTTGATTTCATTGGTTGTTGCTATAATAATATATTTTAGGATACTATTCATATAGAACTATATGTAACACCCTGACCCCAGTTAGCCAAAATCGGTGCATTATTACATAACATTGGCATGATAAAGGGAATCATGTACCAAAAGAACAATCATTTTTTTATCCTTTGATGTACTAGATACATAAATAAGCTTTACATTAAATCATTAAATAAAAACAACAATGTGTCTCCTTTGAAAACTCTTATATCCCTTAGCCTATTCTTGCAGGTTAATCATAACATTCTTCGTTACATCCTGGGAAAAATAAAACATAATAAAGTTGTGAGCTCAAATACTCTGTAAGGATAACAATATAGTGAAAAATATCATAAATATGAATAATCATTTAAGAAAAATTATAAGTATAGAACACAAGAATTTTAAACTTATACTTCATAATAATATGAAAAATATTAATCAAATAATACTATTTACTTATTCACATGGATAGTCTACTAGTCTAATAATGACAAGTAATATTAGTAGCCAATTTCCTAATGATGGAATGCATAATGCCAGACTTCATAACCACATATTCAAGGCCTTGTTCCAAGACTATAAATAAGATTTTTCCAAGGCCTTTTTCCAAGATACTAGTTTGTCTCATGAGACCTATCGATGCATCGATGAGCTATAGAGGGCTCCACCAATTATATACTAATTCCAGTGCATTCCTCATATCAAAGGGAAAAACTTAATCTAAACATTCTTATTAAAAATAGCATAAAAAATGTCATTATTTTAACAACAATCCATGAATGGAAAAAAATAGCACATTCAAAGTCAAACCTAACACATTCAATAGAATATGGATGATTGTTTTCTGAAAAATCAACCTCAATCAAGAAAAAAATTACATATAAGGATATTGACATAGATTAAAATAGACATTAAAACTATTTGTGAGAAATATCCCCTTTTCATGAAAACATTTAAATGTCGTACTATTTATCAATGAATTTGTTTAGAAGAGATTCTTGAATCAAAGTGTCCCATACCAAATTCAAAATTTTAAAAGGAATTTTAATATAAAAAATATTATGTCTAAATAAAAAAATACTTCAAATATTTTTTAAACATGGAAATTAAAGAGAAATATTTAGAAGAATTAATATATAAAACATTTAAAACAGTGTTTTAGTTAAAGATTTCCAAACAAAATAAGAGACGGTTAAATACAAGTAATTGAGGAATAAAATTAATCAAAACATTATTATATCATGAGAATAAAGAGATTCTGAAAGGAATGTAAATTGAGATGAAATACCTTATAAAAACTGTATCCTTAGATTAAATATACATCAATGAAATAATTATGTGTGAAAAATATAAATACACTCAATATAATTGGATATACAATGTAAAAACATCATATTACATCGACACATATTCTTGTAAAAACAAAACCAATGGCTTGGATGTTTATCTCAAAGAAGTAAAATTGAGTTAAGATTTCCCATAAAAAGTTCATATCAATAGAATGTGAATTTATAAATGGGGTGATTATGTGTATCAAATTAATATACACATAACATAGAGTGGAAATAAATAAATAAATAATAAATAGTTATTCCACACATAATCCTTCAGTAAAATAATCAATGAAGTATGAGTAAAGCCCAATGAGTGAAAATTGAAATTGGAAATTCCCTTACCAATTTGTTAACATACGAACCATACACCCCATGAAAGAATTATCATAAAATTAATATATAAATAACCATAAATTAAATTATATTACACAAAAAATACAATGATGGGTACTACATACACCACAAAAAAGAAAATAGTGGCAATATAGCATGAATCTCATGTGAATAAGATGTGAGATGAAAACCCCTTACCTGGTAGTTCTCCTTGATCGAGGGTATTTTAACCTCTTGTATAATTGTTAAATAATTTTTATTAAATTATAAAATTACTATATACATAAATTTTATATCATATAAGATCTTCTAATATTAATTTGTTAATAATATTTTAGCAGTATCATCGTTTCGTGTGTTAACTGATATGTTTTCCTTAATATGCTCAGTTCTGTAAGCCATGTTTGTTTTTGATAAGATTTATTTTTTTCATATACATAATGAAATTATGTTCTTAAAAATTATTTTTAATCAAAAAATTAAAATTATTCTTGATTTATTATGATGGGGAATGAATCTCATCGCTTTCGTGGAGACGACAATTTGTACGTACGCATGAGCGACAATATCATTATATTGATAGATAAATGGTATGTAATTGGATGGTATAGAATATATAAATAATAAATAACATGTTATATTTTATATTAAATCAGTTATACTCAGTATTATACACATCCAAATAATGAATTGTTTGAATAAAAAACTACACCATGATGTGGAGACGGTAAGTCGTACGTACGCACGTATGGTGACTTGGTCATTCATATGATGGATAGAATAATAAATATGGTTATACCAATTTTATAATAACATCATAGTATATATAATATACTGTATTATTATTTTATAATGGAATCAACAAATAAAAAAAGGTGAAGAAGAAAAGAACTTGAAAAAAGTGATGAAATATTTACCCCTTCTTCGGGTTCTTCCTTTTGATTTGATCAAAAGGGCTCCATTGGTTGTCTTTATGAACAAATTAAGGCCTATAAGATTAAGGGAGGGATGTTGTGAGGATATTAGGTTAGGGGTTGTCCGAGTCAAATGGCTTTGGAGGTGTTACATTATGTGAAGGGGAAGTAACCTTCTATAAGAGAAGTGAGTGTCACTTTAGGAAAATCTTGAAATATTATTTTATAATAAAATTATTTTCGGCTTATAATCTCTCCAAAATGATTTATTTCAAGGATAAGGTAATTATGAGTATAAAAAATCTCAACCAATTGGTTTTAGATAGGTATAGGTCACCATATTAACCTTATCTTTTAGATTTAACTCTTAGTTAAATAGTTTTACATTTATCATGTCTCTTAGAATTTTCTATATTATATGGTTAATAAACTTATTATAACCATCCAACTAAATCCCAAGTGGTTCATTATTAATATATATAACATTATCAATGTTCATTTTCTAATCGTTGAATTTTTAGTAATATTATATCAATTAATAATATATTATTTGTTTTAAAAACACAATTAGTGAATTTTGACACTATTTAGTATTTGGTTTTCGGTAAAATCTTAACAGCATTATTACATTGAAAAAAACTTATTTAATAAACCCTAAAATGTCATATTAACCTATAAAATTAGTTTAATTCATAAAATATCTCAAATTCCATTTATTTGGATATTTATAATATCAATTATCTTAATCTTTTATTAATAAGGTAATTACGACATCATCATTGTGTCATAAATAAATATAATTATTTAATGTCTACAAATTATAAATAAAATAACATTATGTAGGAAATAATTTTTTGATTCTAATGAATATTTATAGTTGAATTTATCTTATGTATAGCCCTATATTAAAAATGGTTTAGTTATTAAGCTTTGAATTTAACACTTTTAACTCTTCTTTAATAAAATAATAACAAATGTCCTAATCTAATCCAAGGGGACCAAAAGGATCATTTTGTATTCCTAATATTGTTTTTGGTTGAATTACACTTATCCAATAGAATTTGGAGATGTGTTAGGGTAATTATAAAATCATTATTCCCCTTAATTACCATATTTACTTTTAATCGTGGTAAATAAAAGTCAAAAGATACGATTACCCAAAAATTATTTTCATTTTATTTAATCAAATTTTTATTATTGATGTCTATCGTGTCTCTCAAATATTTGAAATTCATATCACAGAAGTAGTAAAATTATGTTTTATGCAAATTTTTAAACACTCCTAAAAGGTGGGTAAAAGACGGTAAAAAGATCAATAAAATGGTATACATCTAATCTTATTATAAAATTAGTCCAATGAATTAAATTTAACTTAGAGAGGTATTATATATCTATTATTATTTAAAATAAAAATAAGTAAAATAAATAATTATTGAAATAAAATGTCGTTTTTAAACTATAACACAATGTTTTTCACTATTCTTCATAAATTGAATGTTTTCAGAAAAACACCAAAACATTAACCTAAGCTAATTTTTATATTCCAAATTAAAAAATTAATTCTATTTTACCAAATTAAAAAAATAGATGTTTCATTATTTAATTTAAAATTAATTCCCGTTGTCAAAACTGAAAGTGGGTTTTTAAAAAGTAAAAACTATCAAAATATTGACATGTGTTTATGTCAAATTTAAATGTGAAATTACTTATAATGACCTACATTGTATTAAACGATAAAAATATAATTTAATTATAATAAAAAACAATTGAAATTAATATGTGTACACTAAAAATTATTTCTATTAGAAAAAAAATTTTCAATTAAAATTTAGTATTTTTCAGTATTCATCAAAATATAAAAGTTATCAGAAAAGTTCCAAAAATTTATCCAAAATAAATTTTTATGTCCCGATTCTAAAGAAAAGTTTAATTTCATTAAAATGAATATATAAAAGTGTCAAATATTGGTTTCAAAAGTTGTTTTCCATTAAATGGTGGTAATATTTAAATTGTTTTAAAAATAATTTTTTTTATTTGAAAAAATGATTTTGTTATTTTATTATGTTAAATAAGCACATTATATGGATTATAAAATTATATAGAGTGTATAAAATTTAAAATTAAGTTAATATTATTCATAACCACTTTTTAACGGCTAGATTGGTAAGTCGTGGTGCACTTGCACATGGTGTTGCCTGTAGCGCAAGCTATTGAATTACATTAAAGAAAATAACATAATATGAAGTCATGGGGTTTTATAATCTTATCCCCTTTTGGAAATTGCATCCTTCCAATTTTAAAATTGGGCGTGGCAACTACATTGAAATTCCCAAATCAGAAAAAGAGTCAATAAAACTATCACTTTAAAAGAAATCAAGATAAGTACAAAGGTCAACCGAGATAACCCATACTAGGATTCCATGTAGGAAAACATGGATATAGAAGATAAACTATGTGTCATGTTTTGGTGGAGAGTGATATAAAACGTGATTAGGAGAAAGTTATCAATAAGAAAACAACAAACATGTGATGGTATAAATGGTAATTAGTTTCTTAGTAGGAAAATTAAACGGACAATGTTTTTTGTTATTTGTTTCATTTCATAAAGTTGAGGAATTTATTTATGAGACTGACTAAGAGAATAAAAAGATATACTTGAATTTTTAGTAGATTTTCATCCTTTAATAAATTTCTATTACTAACTCGACTTTTTTTTTCAAACAATGCATATTCCAGATCACTTTGTCTCACCTGAAGTTCTAGAATCAACTTATAAAGAATAAAATATTCATCAAAGTATAAACCCTATATATTTACCTTGTATTTAGAGATTAACCAAAACCAAAATTGTTCCTACAAGATCTGATAATCCCTTAAATGGATAATTCTTTAACGAAAGAAATACTAATCTTAAATTATAAATCTAAACCAACAATACCAAAAGTTCAATAAATACCATTCAATAATAAATTCCCTTAAAATACATAAATATAATCCAAATTAATATTGAAACCCATAACAGTGAATAATTTGATTATGTAGTCTTCCACATAAAACTGTATCTCCAAATAATATTGAATAGTCTTAAAGTCACATGCATAAAAGTAATTAACCTAATCACATATACTCTATGATAGGATAATCATTCAAATTAATAACCCATATATCTATAAATCAAAAATAAAAAACATAGATAAGAATCCACCATTACTCCTCAAACGAAATCTCATTGTATTCTATTTTTCATAATCATATATTGTACCCAACAGAGAGAACGTCTTCCAAAATAAAATTTATCACTTAATAACCAAATAATTTTCCTATACTAAGTATATCAATTTAATAAGACATAATATCCAAAATCAAATTATTATTTTTCATCAATAAAATTTAACTAAAAAAATTAGTCACAAAAACCAGGGATTTTACGTAGTCTAGTGGTAGGCGAAAAGTCCCAATCGCACCCTGGTTGTGGGTTCAATTCCCACAACTTTGTCTGACATGAAGGGTTGTCACATGGTCTTCGTTTTGTCCTATTTTAAAAAGTATATTTCATAACACTCCCAAAATGAGATAAATTCCTCAAAATAACCATAACATAATTTCATGGGAAATGTTATCTCATACCACACATTTTCATCCCAAAATGTAATATCTTTTAATTGCCTCAAATTAAAGTATTTTTTTAAACCCAAATGGTAATTTATAACTATATTAACAATAGAGAAGATAATTCTTCATAAAATATCATTTTCACATAACAAACTCCAGGGTTACATGTATAAGAGAACTTTATTCCATGTAATCCCATCATCAAAGAGTACTAATACTTTTCAAAGTTTCACAATCTATTTATTTCTACATAGGTTCTTTCTTGACCAAGAGGTTATAAAATATAATAAGGAATTCTCTCAGGTAATTCCCATTCCATCTACATTTATGGGAAATGGCTGTAAATGGATTCTTGGGATTATTTTTATCTTCTTCCATTGTACACTACATTTTTAATCATAAAATATTTAAATTATGTCCTTATTTCCCAAACATAAATCATTTATTTATTCTATTTGGACACTTTCCTAGGTCTCTCCTTACACATTTCCTGCATAATGGAAATTGATATTTCTTTTCTCCATGGATTCCACTGTTGGAGCTCTTATCATTCACTACGTTTCTCTTCTTTGTTATGTTTGGGAGTTGGTTAATATATATTTTTTTGATCGTATTTTTGGAAAAATGATTTGGAATGAACACGATATCTTTTACACCTATCAAAATTCCATTTTATGGCTCATTTCCACCATAGTTCCCACCTTGTACATCATGTTCAATGTTACTATAAATTCCTTGGAATTCATCCATTGACTAACACAATAAAGCATAGTGTGAGTAATAATATCATTTAAATAATATAATAACACCTTATTGTCAATATAAAACAAATTAGGATTGACCAAGGTTATTTATTCTCATCTTATATTAAAATCCATCAAATTGTTTTGTAATGAAAATTTGATTTATCCTAAGGATATCCTTTTGGAGAATCAAAACCAAGAGTTCACCAAATCCCATTGTCATGTAACATGAAACACTAGGCCAATCCCTAAACTCCATGTCATAGTATTCACTCATAGGTATATATGTTCCAGAGCTGCCTCTACCAAATCGTATCAAGACAGGGATGTATAGCTTGGAAAACCCACATAATATTTACATTACCAAAAAAATTTGATGTTCTTAAATTCTAATCCTCAGTGTCTATATTAGGGTAGTGTTTCCTAAATAACGTTTTTTAAAAATCGAGCTTCCAAGGATTGTACAAAACTTCCTATGATTCCAAATATAATTCCCTGACCCCAGTTTCCCAGAATTGTTTCATTATTACATAACATTTACATGATACATGGAATCGTGTCTCGAAAGACCGATCATTTTAGTAGCATCAGAATTACTAGATACATTTATAAGTTTTACATTACATCATGAAATAAAAAAAACCTTGTGTCCCCTTTGAACAGACTAACATCCCTTGGCATATTTTTGCAGTTTAATCCTAATATATTTCTTTGCATCCTGAGAAAGATAAAACATAAGAAATGGGTGAGATCAAATGCTCAATAAGGAGAACAATATTGTGGAAACTATCATAAATAAGAATAAACATTTATGGCATTGTATAAGACTAGAACACAAGACATTTAAACTTAAACATCATCATAATATGGAAAAGATAAACCAAATAATGACATTTACATATTCACATGGATATTCAACATGTTGAATAATCACGTGTATTATCAATAGCCAATTTCATAATGATGGAATGTATAATTCCATACTTCATAACCACATAATCAATGCCTTGGGCTATGATGAAAAATAAGATTTTTCAAGGCCTTATGGCAAGACACTAGTTTCTCTCATGAGACCTACCGATGCATCTAGAAGCTATAGCAGGCTCCACCCATCACCTAATAAGTCCAATGCATTCCTCATATGAATGGTTGAAACTTAAACTAAACATTCGTAATAAAACGAGCATATGAAATGTTAATATTTTAACCACAAACCATGAATGGTATAAAAATAGCACATCCACTGTAAAACAAAACTCATTAAATGCAATATGGATTATTTTATTATGAAAAATCAACCTCAAACAAGAATAAAATACAATAAATGATTTTTACATAGATGAAATAGTCATTAAAACTATTTGAGGGAAATATCCCCTTTTTCATGAAAACATTTAAAAGACACACTATTTATCAAAGAAGTCGTTTAAAATAGTTTTTTGAATCAAAGGGTCCCATATAACATTGGAACTTTTAAAAGGAATTTTATTTTCAAGACATTTATGTCCATATAAAAAATACTTCAAACCATTTTGAAAACATGAATATTAATTAGAAATACTTATAAGAATAAAAATTTATGACATTTAAAACAATATTTTAGTTAAAGAGTTCCTGAACAAATAAGAGATGATTGAATACAAGTAATTGAATAATAACATTAATCAAAACATTATAATATCATTAGAATAAAGAGATTCATGATATAATATTTCAAAGGATGGTATATACACCATAGAAAAGTAAATTGCTGCATAACGATAAATAGGTCTCAATGAAATGTAAATTAGGATGAACTAACTTATAAATAATGTATCCTTATGTTATGGATTCATAAATGAAACAATGATATGTGAAAAATATAAATACACTCAATATAATTGGATATTTAGTGAAAATCAATAAGATTACATTCACACTTATTCTAGTAAAAACAAAACCAATGACTTGGATGTTTAACTCAACGAATGAAAATTTGGTTTAGATTACCCATAAATGTTCATATCAATGGAATGTGAACTTATAAATGGTGTAATTATGTGTATCAAAGGTATATCCATGAAAAGGGGTGTGGAAATTACTACATAATAAAGAAATAGTAATTCCACTCATAATCTTGGAGTAAAATAGTCAATGACGTATGCGTAAAGCCCAATGAGTGGAAATCGAAACATGAAATTATTTAAACAATTTGGTAACATCAAAAAATTACACCAAATGAAATAAAAATAATTCAATTAAGATGTAAATACCCATAAATTAATTTATATTACACAAATAATACAATCATGTGCAGTGCATACACTACATAAAAGGAAATAGTGGAAATATAGCATGAATCTCACGGGAATAAGAAGTGAGATGAAAACCCCTTAACTTGTACCTTTCCTTGGTAGATGGTACATTAACCTCATGTATAAAAGCTAAATAATTTTTATTAAGATATAAAATAACAATAACATAAATATGATATCATATATGATCCTTTAATATTTCATTGTTAATAATATTTTAGTAGTATAATTGTTTTGGGTGTTAACTGATCTGTTTTCCGTTATATACTCAGTTATGTAAGACATGTTTGTTATGTATAAGATGTATTTTATTCATATAAAATATTATATTAAGCTCTCAAACATTATTTTTAATCATAAAATGAAAATTATTCTTGAATGATTATGATGGGGAATTAACCTCATCACGATCATGGAGACTGTAATTCGTACATACGCACGAGCGACAATATCATTATATTAATGGTGAAATCATATGTAATTGGATGTTATATCATATATAAATAATAATTAACATTTTATATTTATTATTTACATTAGTTATATGAATTATTATACACATACAAATAATGAAGTGTTTGGATAACAAACTACACCATGACATTGAGATGGTAAGCTGTGCGTACGCACATATGGTCAGTTTGTCTTTCATATGAGAGATTGAATAATAAATATGGTTGTAAAATTTTTATAATAACATCACAGTATATATAAGACACTGGAGTTATTATTTTATAATTGAAACAACAAATAAGGAGGAAGTGGAAGAATAAAAGAACATGAAAGAGGTGATGAAATATTTACCTCTTCTACAGGTTCTCTTTTTTAATTTGATCACAAAGGACCCATAGGTTAGCTTTCTTACAAATTTAATGCCTATATAATTAAGGGAAGAAATTTTTGAGGATATTTGGTCAGGTATTGTCCAATACAAATGTATTTAGAGGTGTAAAATAAATAGAAGTCGAAGTACCCTTTTATAAGAGAGGTGAGGTTTCCTTTTGGAAAAGCTAGAAATATTATTTTATAGTAAAATAATTTTCGGTTTATAGTAGCACTAAATTGATTTATAGCAAGTAAAAGGTGGTTATGGGTCTGAAAACTCTCATAAAATAGGTTTTAGACATGTTTAGGTCACCATATGAACCTTATCTTTTAGATTTAACTCTTAGTTATATAGTTTGACATTTAACTTGTCTCTTTGTATTTTTATATTATATGGTTAATAAACTAATTATAAAAATCCAAGAGAACCTCAATTGGTTAATTATATATATATATAACCCTATATATGTTATTTTTCCAATACATATATTTTTATAAATATTATATCAATTAATAATACAGTATTTGTTTTAAAAACTCAATTTTGACAATTTTACCACTATTTAGTATTTGGTTTTTGTGAAAATCATAATAGAATGAATAAATTGTACAAGAAATTATTTAATCAACTATAAAATGTCATATTAACCAGTAAAATTAGTGTAATTCATCAAAAGTCTCAAATTACATTTATTCGGATATTTATAATATCAATTATTTCAATCATTCATTAATAAGGTAATTACTACATTATCATTGTGTCACAAATAAATGTCGGTATTTAATGTCTAATTTTTTTAATAAAATACCATTATTTATGAAATTTTTTTATCTTTATAATGAATATTTATAGTCAATTTTATCTAACGTAAAACCCTATATTAAAAATGGTTTTGTTATTAATCTTTGAATTTAACACTTTAAACTCTTCTTTAAATAAAATAATAATAAATGTCTTAATATAATTAAAGTGGACCAAAAGGATCATAAATTATTCATAAGTTTTTTTTTGTCGAATCAAACTTATATAGTAGAATTAGTACATGTTTTAGGGTAATTATTATATCATTTTTACCCTTAATTACCCTATATACTTTTTACCGTGGTAAATAAAACCCAAAATTTACAATTCACCAAAAACTATTTTCATATTATTGAACAAAATATTAATTATTGATGTTGACCATGTCTCTCTGAATTTTGAAAATCAACTCACATAAGTGGTAAAGTTATGTTTTATACAAATTTGTAAATTCTCTTAGAAGGGGGTAAAAGACGGTAAAAAGTTCAATAAAATTTTTTACATCTAATTTTATTATAAAATGAATCCAATTAATTACATTAAACTTATATAGGTATTATATAGATATATTTACTAAAAATAAATATAAATAAAATAAAAAACTATTTTATTATAATGTCGATTTTAAACTATATCGCAGTGTTTTTATCTATTAAAAAAATTGAATGTTTTCAGAAAAATACCAAACATTTACACTAATATAATTCTCATATTCCAAATTAAAAACTGAATTCAATTATAATAAATTACAAACATATAAGTTGCATTAATTATTTTAAAATTAATTCCTGAATTCAATGATAATAAATTACAAACATGTGTTTTTGTCATATTTAAATGTGAAATTACTTATTATGACCTAAATTGTATTAAATGATAAAAATATATTCTAATTATACTTCCAAACAATTCAAATGAATAATTTTACAATATAAATTATTTTTATTAATAAAGTTATTTTCAATTAAAATTAGGTATTTTTCATTATTCGTCAAAATATGAAAGATTTCAAATAAGTAACAAAACATTATTCAAAATAAATTTTATGTCCGATTCAAAATAATATATTAATTTCTATTAAATTTAATATATAAAACTTTCAAATATTTGTTTCAAAATGGATTTTCCATTAAAAGGTGGTAAAGTTGAATTATTTGAAAAATACTTCTCTTATCTGAAAAAATGTATTTGTTCCTATATTATGTCTAAGAAACACAAAATATGTATCCTAAAAAATATGGAGTATATAAAATTCAAAATTCAATTAATATTATTCATATCTACTTTTGAACGGCTATTTTGGTAAGTTTTGGTGCACTCGAACTCGGTGTTGCGTGTAGCGAAAGTTTTTGAATTGCATTAAATAAAATAACTTACTATAAAATATTGGGGTGTTAGAATCTCCCACCCTTTTGGAAATTGGGTCCTCTCAATTTAAAAATTGGTCTTGGGAACTTCATTGAAAGTCCCACATCTGATAAATAGTCAATAAAACAATCACTTTAAAAGAAATAAAAGGAAGTACAAAGGTCACCCGAGATAACCCATACTAGGAATCCATGTAAAAACCATAGATATGGAAGATAAACTTAGTGTCATGTTCTAGTGGAGAGTGATATAAAACATGATCAAGAGAATTTTAACAACAATTAAACCACCAACTTGTGATGGGATAAACCGTTATTAGTTTCCTAGTAGGATAAATAAATAGACAACATTACTTTTTTTAAGTTACATTTCATAATGTTGAGGAATTTATTTATGAGATTGAATAAGAACATTAAGATATATACTTTATTTTTAAGTAGAGTTTTATCCTTTAATAAATTTCTACCACTAACTCATTTTTTCAAACGATGAGTATTCAAGATGACTTGGTCACACCTGAATCACTAGAATCATCTTCTAGAGAATCACATAATCTATATAGGATAAAATATATATATTTACCTTGTCTTTATAGATTAACCAAAACCAAACTGGTTAGTACAAAATCAGATAATCCCCAAAAGGATAATCCTTTAGAGAAAAAAATACTAATCATAATTTCTAAAATAAAACCAACAATACGGAAAGCTCGATAAATAACATTCAATAAACAATTGGCCTTAAAATCCTTCTTTATAATCCAATATAGTATTGAAACACAAAACATAGAAGAATTGGATTACGCAGTCTTCCACATTAAATTGTACGTCCAAATAACATCGATTACTCATAATGTCACATACTTAAAAGTAATTAACCTAATCAAATATTCTATATCATATGTTAACCATTTCCATAAATAACCCAAATCTCTATAAATCCACAATAAAAACATCAATATGAATCCACCATTACTCCTCAAATAAAATCCCATAGTATTCTATTTTCCTTAGCCATATAGTCATCCCAAAAGAGCGAACATATTCCAAAATAACAATTATCACTTAATCACCAAATCATTTTACTATACTAGGGATATCCATTTGATAAGACATAAGATCTGAAATCAACATAATATTGACCAATAAAATAATTGTAACTAAACAGAATTAGTCACACTAACTAGGGACTTCACGTAGTCCAGTGAAAGGTGATAATTCCCAATCACACTTCATTTGTGGGTTCGATTCCCACAGCTTTGTCTTACGTAGTGGGTTGTCACACAGTTTGCGTGTTGTACTTTTTCAGAAACTATATTTTATAACATTCCCAAAATGAGATAAATTCTTCAAAATAACCATAACATAATTTTATCAAAAATGTTATCTCATACCTTGCATTTTCATCCCAAAATTTATTAACATGTAATTTCTTCAAATTCATGTATCATATAAACCCAAATGGTTATCTATATATATATTAACAAGAGAAAAGATAATTCTTCATAAAATATAATATTTACATAACCAATTTTAGGGTTACACAAACAAGATAAAAGTCTTCCAAACGAATCCCTTCAACAAATAGCACTAATACTTTTAAACATTTCTCCGTACAATTTTTTCACATAGGTTCCTCCTTGACCAGGAGATTGTCTTATAGAATAGGGTATTCAGTCGGGTAATTCCCAGGTCCCCTATATTTATAACAAATGAATGTAAATGGGTTCTTGGGATCATTTTTATTTTCTTCCATAGTACTCTTCATTACTCCGCGGCAATTCTTTAGTTAAGTCCTTCCTTCCCACACATAAAGAATTTCTTTGTTCTATTTAGACACTCTCATAGGTGACTCCTTCCATATTTCCAACCTGATGAAAATTGAGCTTTTATTTCTCCATGGTCTCCATTGTTGGAGCTCTTATCATTCAACACCTATCTCTTCTTTGTTGAGTTCAGGAGTTAGTTAATATATATGTTGTTGATCATATTTTTGGAAAACTAATTTGGAATTAACACAATATCTTTTAGACATATCAACATTCTATTTCATGGCTCATTTCCACTATTGTTCCCACCATGTACATCATGTTGAATGTTAATATGACTTATTTGGAATCCATCCACTAACTAACACAAGAAAGCATACTGTGAGTCATAATATCATTTAGAGAATATTATAACACCTTTTTTTAAATTTAACACACCTTAATATTAACCATGGTTATTTATTATCATCTTATATTAAAATACTTAAAATTGGTTAGTAATGAAAATTTGAATTATCACTAGTACAAAAAAAGTCCTTTAGTGACAGCCAAAAGTTGTTGCTAAAGATCTTTAGCGTCTGCCTAGCATCCACCAAATGGTGGAATCTTTAGTCCCGTCACTATTTATAATAGAATCTTCCGAATGTCCGTCACTATAGATGAGCCGACATGGACTATAGTGACCGCCATTTGTCAGTCACTATAGGTGATATCGGTGGCACCTGAAGCATTCTCTAAATCGCAGACACTATAGCCCATTTCGGATTTGGCTATAGCGACCGCCATTTTGGCTGTCATTATAGGTGAAACCGATATCACCTATAGAGTCCTCCAAATGGTGGTCTATATTGAATTTTTAATTTTGTTAAAAAAGTGACAGCAATACAATAAAGAACCGTATATTTAAAATAACAGAAAAAAATACTTCCAAAATATCTAAACTCATATGCACATAAATCTCTTCAACTCTTCATCATCCAAACTTCTATATCAATCATCAAATATAACATCATCACCAAATTTAATAAAGAAATACTACCAAAAAAACATCCAAAAAAATAATTGAAATGCAATAACATGTATTTTAATTCAAACTTACTATAACAGATTGAAAGTGTTTGATTTTGAAAATATATGAATTATTTCGAATAATTTTTTAAAAATTTAAAATCGTTAATTCTATGATTATAATAAGACCACATTTCTAATTGTTGTTTCTAATTCTGAAACATGTCAAAAATAATTATTAAAATGTTGTCTTGTGATTTCAAATCATTCTAATGTCGTTCAGTATGCATTTGACTATTAAAAGCCTGTTTTTCTCATTTATGGCACCGGAAGTGCGTTTTCGGTCACTTCAGTCACACGAAACCTACGATTGAAGTGTGGTCTGCCCATCCATTCTACAATTCACTCTTATATTATTGTCACCTGATTTCAGGGCATTCCGAGGTCGTTCGGATGGTTTTGACCACCCCACGCACCATTCTCAAGTGCTCCAAAACCCTAAAAAATACATATTTATCCATACCAAACAGACCGCATGTCTGATTGATGTGTTGTCTACACCTACACATGACAAAAAATAATTATAATGTTTTTTTGGGGATTTCAAGTCATTTCAATGTTGTTCATTATGCATTTGACTGTTACTCGCCAGTTTTGGTCAATTATGGCACCAGAACTCTGTTTTCAGTCACTGTGGTCACACGACACCTTCTATTGACATGTCGTCTACCTAAAAATTTCAAAATTCACTCACTGTTGTTATCGTCTGATTTCATGCCATTTTGAGGTCATTTAAACGGTTTTGATCACCCCGTGCACATGTTTCAAGTGCGCCAAACATCGAAAACACACATATTCCGCCATACCGCTCAAACCGCACATCCGATTAACATACCGTATCCGTGTACAACTCATGGATAATAATTATAATGTTTTCTTGTGATTTCAAGTTATTATTCTATTATTCATTGTGTATTTTACTGTTAGAAGCCTATTTTGCTCATTTATGGCACCAAAAATGCGTTTTCGGTCACCACGGTCACACGACACCTCAGAATGACTTCTGTTCTAACCGACCATTTCACAATTCACATTCTGGTTGATGTTGGATAATTTTACGACATTACGAGGTCATTCGGCTGGTTTTGACCACCCCACACACCTTTTTCAAGTGCGCCTAACTTTGAAAGCACACATATTCAACCGTACAACACAAATCGGACGTCTGATAGACATGATGTCTCCGCGTACATGTCACAAATAATAATTAAAACATTTTCATGTGATTTAATGTCATACTGAGGCCGTTTGGTATGAATTTGACAATTAGATGCCTCTTTTGCCTTTTATGACACCAAAAGTGCATTCTCGGTCACCGTAGTCACATGACACCTCCAAATGATGTGTGGTCTTCCAAACAATTTCATAGTTGACTCTCTGGTTTTTGTCGTCTTATTTCATGGCATTCTAAGGTCGTTCGCCCAGTTTTGACCACCCCACGATCCATTCTCAAGCATGCCAAACACATAAAACACACATATTCAGTAATACTGCACAAACTGCACTTCAGATTCATGTGTTGTCTCAGCGTACATCTAATAGATAATAATTAGACTTTTTTTCTATGATTTCACGTCATTTCGTTGTCGTTCGGTATGCATTTGACCGATAGACGCCTGTTTTGGTCGTTTATGGCACCTGACAACCTTTTCGGTCACCGTGGTCACACACCACCTCCGATTAACATGTGGTCTGGTCGACCATTTCCAAATTAACTCTACGGTTGTTTTCACCTGATTTGATGGAATTATGAGGTATTTTGGCCAGTTCGGACCACCCCACACACATTTCTCAAGTGCACTAAACACTTAAAACACACATATTCAACCGTACCACACAAATCGCCTGTGTGGTTGACATGATGTCCCTGTTTACACATCACAGATAATAATTACAATGTTGTAATGTTTGTTGAAGTCATTCCGATGTCGTTCGTTATGCATTTGACTATTAGACACCTGTTTTGGTCATTTGTGGCACCGGAAGTGTGTTTTTGGTCATCGTGGTCACACGGCACCTCTGATTGATGTTTGGTCTGCTCAAACATATTACAATTCACACTTTGGTTGTTGTTGTCTGATTTCATCACATTCTGAGATCGTTCGACCAGTTTTGACCACCCCACACTCCTTTCTTAAGCGTGACAAAAACTAATAAAACACACATATTTAGCCGTACCGCACAAACCACACATACTATTGACATTCCATCTACTCATAAAATTCAAGGATAATAATTATAATGTTTTCTTATGATTTCAAGACATTCTGATGTCGTTCGGTATGTATTTTAACATTAGACTCCTCTTTTGGTCATTTATGGCAGTAGAACTACATTTTCGGTCACTGTGGTCACGCGACACCTCTGAATGATGTTTACTCTATTCAAGAATTTCAAAATTCACTATCTGGTAGTTGTCATCTGATATCATGGAATTTTGAGGTTGTCCAGCTGGTTTTGACCACCCCACACACCTTTCTCAAGTGCAACAAACACTTAAAACACACATATTCATCTATACCGAACAAACCACGTGTCTGATTGACGTGTCGTCTCAACATACATGTCATGTATTATAATAAGAATGTTTTCTAATTATTTCAAGTCATTCTGATGTTGTTCGGTATGAATTTGACCGTTAGACTCTAGTTTTGGTCGTTTAGGGCACCTGAACTATGTTTTCGGTCACCACGGTCACACGACACCTCCGCTTGATGTTGGGTCTACCCAAACATTTTCAAATTCACTATCCAATTGTTGTTGACTGATTTTATGGCATTCTGAAGTCCTTCGGTAGGTTTTGACCACCCCACACACCTTTCTCAGGCACGCAAAACACTTATAAATCTCAAAATTTCAATCATACCGCACAAAACAGATGTCTGATTGACGTTCCGTCTCCGCTAACACGTCACAAAAAAAAATTAAAATGTTTTCTTGTTATTTAAAGTCATTACGATGTCATTCGGTATGCATTTGACCGTTAGATGATTGTTTTGGTCATTTATGGCACCAGAACTTTGTGTTTGGTCATCACGGTCACATGACACCTCCAAATGATATATGGTCTGCTAGACCATTTTAAAATTCACTATCCCATTTTTGTAGCCTGATTTTATTGAATTCCTAGGTCATTCGGCCAGTTTTTACCAAACCATGCACATTTCTCAAGTGTGCCAAACACTCAAAACAAGCCAATTACGTCGTACCACACAAACCGAACATTATATTGATGTGTCGTCTCCGCGTACACATCACGAATAATAATTAGAATTTTGTCTTGTGATTTCACATCATTTGAATGCCATTCGTTATGAATTTGACAGTTAGACAACTGTTTTGGCCATTTATCGCACCAAAACTATATTTTCGGTCATCTCGGTCACACGACCCCTCAGACTGACGTGGGGTCTACCCAACCGTTTCATAATTCACTCTATGGTTGTTTTATCCAGATTTAATAGCATTATGAGGATGTTTGGCCAGTTTTGACCACCCCATGCACATTTCTCAAGTGTACCAAACACTTAAAACACACATTTTCAGTCGTACCACACAAACCGCACGTTCGACTGACGTGTCGTCTCCGCGTACACATCATGGAAAATAATTACAATGTTTTTTCGTGATTTCAAGTCATTAAAATGTTTTTCGGGATGCATTTGACCATTAGACGTATGTTTTGGTTGTTTATGGCACCTGGATTGCATTTTCAGCCACCACGGTCATATGACACCTCTGATTGACGTGTGGTTGGCCAGACCATTTCACAATTCACTCTCTGGTTGTGGTCGTCTGATTTCATCATATTCCGAGATTGTTCGGATAATTTTTATCACCCCATGCACCTTTCTTAAGCGCACCTAACACTTATAAAACACACATATTCAGTCGTACCGCACAAACCACATGTTCAATTGATGTTTCATCTCCGCATACACATCACTGATAATAATTAGAATATTTTCCAATGATTTCAAGTCATTTCGATGTTGTTCGGTAAGAATTTGACTGTTAGATGTCGGTTTTGGTTGTTTATGGAACTAAAAGTATGTTTTCGGTCACTGCTGTCTCACGAAACCTCTGATTGACATGTGGTCTACCCGACCATTTTACAATTCACTCTCTGGTTTTTTTCATTTTATTTCATCGAATTCTGAGATCGTTCGGCTAGATTTGACCACCTCACGCACCTTTCTTAAGCGAGTAAAACAATTATAGAACACACATATTCAGTCGTACCGCACAAACCACATGTCCGAGTAGCATACTGTCTCTACGTACATATCATGGATAATAATTATAATTTTATCCTATGATTTCAAGTCATTCTGATGTTGTTTGATAGGCATTTGATAGTTAGGCGCCTATTTTGGTCATTTATGGCACCAGAAGTATGTTTTCAGTCACCGCAGTCACACCACACCTCAGAAGGACTTGTGGTCTACCCGACCATTTAAAAATTTACTCTTTGGTTGTCTTCATCTGATTTCATGGCATTCCTAGGTCGTTCAACATGTTTTGGTCACCCCACATGCCTTTTTTTATGTGTGTCAAACACTAAATAAACACATATTCAGTCATACCACACAAACCGCATGTCTGATTGACATGTCGTCTTTGTGTAAATGTTTTGAAAAATAATTAAAATGATGTCTTGTGAATTGAAGTCATTCTGATGTCGTTTGGTACACATTTGACCGTTAGACATCCGTTTTGGTCATTTATGGCACATGAACAGCATTTTCGGTCACCGTGGTCACACGACATCTTCGATTGACGTGTGGTCTGCACAACCATTTTCAAATTCACTCTCCTATTGTGTTTTCCTGATTCAATTTCATTATGAGATCGTTCGGCCAGTTTTGACCACCCCACGTACCTTTCTCAAGCGCGACAAACACTTATAAAACACACATATTCATTCGTACTATAAAAACTGCACGTCTGATTGACATTTCATCTCCGTGTATACATCACGAAAAATAATTAAATTGTTGTCCTATGATTTTATGTCTTTATGATGTTGTTCGGTATGTATTTGGCCATTAGATGACTGGTTTGGTCATTTATGGCACCAGAACTACATTTTCGGTCACTGTAGTCACAAAACACCTCCAAAGGACGTGTGGTGTACCCGACCATTTTAAAATTCACTCTCTTGTTGTTCTCTCCAAATTTCATGTCATTCCAAGGTTGTTCAGCAGGTTTTGACCACCCCACGCACCTTTTTCAAGCGCGCCAAAGACTTAAAACACACATATTCTGCCGTACCTCACAAACCGTACATCTGATTGATGTTACATCTCTGCGTACACATGAAAGATAATTATTATAATGTTTTCTTGTGTTTTTAAGCCATTACAATGTCATTCGGTAGGCATTTGACCATTAGATTCCAATTTTGGTCGTTTGTGGAACCAGAAGTTCATTTTTGGTCACCGCCGTCACACTACTCCTCCGATTGAAGTGTCTTCTGCTTGACCATTTCACAATACACTCTCTAGTTGTTGTCTTCTGATTTTATCACATTTTGAGATCGTTTGGATGGTTTTTACCACCCCCCGTTCCTTTATTAAGCGCGCCAAACACTTATAAAACACACATATTGATCTGTACCGCACAAACCGCATGTCCGATAGATGTGTTGTCTCCGTGTACATGTCATGTATAATACGTAGAATATTTTCTAGTGATTTCATGTCATTCTGATTCCATTTGGTATGCATTTGACTGTTAGAGGCCTCTTTTGGTCGATTATGGCACCAGAACTGCATTTTCGGTCACCACAGTCACACGACACCTCTAAATGATGTATGTTTTTCCCAAACTTTTCAAAACTCACTCTCCGGTTGTTCCTTTCTGATTACATCACATTCTGAGATCGTTCATCTGGTTTTGACCACCCCACACACCTTTCTCAATCTTTCCAAACACTTATAAAACACAAATATTCTATTGTACTGCACAAACTGCATGTCATATTGACGTGCTATCTCCACGTACATGTCATGATAAATAATTAAAAAGTTTTCATATGATTTCAAGTCATTCTAATGTAGTTATTTATGAATATTACCATTAGAACCATGTTTTGGTCGTTTATGGCACCAGAAGTGTGTTTTCGGTCACCATAGTCACACGACACCTCTGAATGACTTCTGGTCTTCTCAACCATTTCACAATTCACTCTTTGGTTGTAGTCGTCAGAGTTCATGGAATTCTGAGATCGTTCGGCCAGTTTGACCACCCCACGTGCCTTTTTTCTGCGCGCCTCAATCCAAATAAACGCATATTCAGCCGTACTGGGCAAACCGCACGTCCGATTGATGTGTCGTCTCCGTGTACACATCTTGAAAAATAATTAAATTTTTTCCTGTGATTTTAAGTCATTCTGATGTTGTTCGGTATGCACATGACCGTTAGATGCCTGTTTTGGTCATTTATGGCTCTGAAAGTGCGTTTTCGGTTACCACGGTAACACGACACATCCGATTGACGTGTCATCCACCCGACCATTTCCCAATTCACTCACTGGTTGTTGTCGTGTTTATAAATTGGAGTGTTATGTAATATATCATAATTAAAAATCTATTAAACTTTATAAGAATGAATTAAATCACAATAATTAAAACAATAAAACACATATGTGTATATTAACCTAAAGGTTTGAGAATAATTATTAATTATTAATTCGTTAATGATATTAAAATGGTAATATAAATTACCTCATGCATGTTCATCCTCATCTGGATCACCAATATCACTACGATGTCCACCAGCTATATCTGGAGCCTACAATATATATTAATATTATGTATCATAAATATATATCAATAGAAGTCAATATGAGTATGTTTTGTTTTATTGTATACCTTTGATGCCGCTTGTGTACCATGAACATGATTTTGTGTCATAACTTCATCGATACATCCTGATATCTGTGATAATATCTCCTCATACTCTGCACGTAACTGCTGAAACTGTGAATCCATATTCTATTGCATAGCTAACATGGCAGCATCTATCTCAGTCTATGTACGCATCCCTGCATTTCTGCATGCACCCATTGCCTCTTCTCTAACAATTGCACGTCATGGAATACCACCACTATAATTCAAGGAATAACCATGACGGTCACGCCCCATGACACACCTAAATATCTCATCTCTATGCATAGTACCATGACGTTCCTCCTCTAGAAACTCTGCTAACTGAGAGTCAAACTGAGCTTGTAGAATATAATAAATCGATGAAATATGAATAATTTTTATAAAATAAAAATACCTTTACTAATAAATATTTTTCTTGCTATAACACTGGTAACATTGGGATCTCCCGCCATACGATTACTCATCCATATGGACATCTGATCGATCGGCTCACCTTGTTGGTGTAACTATAATAAATTGATTCACCATGTTATACCAAAATATTTTTAATATATGAATGAATAGTAAATTATAAACGTACATCATGTTTGAGCTATGAAAGATGTCATGTTCCAAGTCTAGAAGGTGTGCCCTGCATCCCCGATTACGTGGATGACGAGTAGACTCGACTTGTATTCAATGTGTTCAGTTAATAGACATCTTAAAAATTAATCATTTAAAGATTAAAAGCAATAAATCTTTCCATCATTACCTCATTCGACCAAAATGCAACAAAATCCTACCACTGCATAGGAAGAATACACGGAGGGACTCACTGTAGAATGTCTGGCACTCACACAAATGGTATACAATGATATCTTATCCACCTTCCCTTATAATACTTCCAACATTTTTGGCATTAGGCCATACATACAGCCTAAAACTCATCTAGATAGGATGTCAAATTATCCTGTAAAAAAATAGTTAGTAGATTCAACAATAATAAAAATAATGTCCTGAATAATTAAACATTGAATTTACCTGAACCTCCCTCCATAATCTATCAATCGTATCCTAGGGGAAAGAATTCCAATCATGAGTCGTTAGGGGGAATCTATGTGGGTCTCGTATCATATACCCACACTAATGAATCAAGGCAGTAGCACCTTCTCCGACTGAGTGGAATTTGTCATCAAATAACACATCCAATCGGGCTCTAGAGTTCCAGGAACGAAACCCTCTTCCAAGACCTCTACATATACTGGAAGACGCACTAGATCCTAATAAACAGAAATTCATAATTCAATTACAATATTACTGGATTTTTAATTAAAAATTAGAATCAGTTAGGGAAATAAACATAGAAATTTACAATCAACTAATTTATAAAAAATAATACATATATACTAACAACATTAGGTGAAAAACTCTGATCACCCTATGGAAGACCTACATTAAAAACATTTACAGTTAAATCATGAAATATTTATACGTATACAACTCGTTAGTTTTTTAACAATCATTATGGGGAAATTATTACAATTTTCAGTAATCATGCATGTCTATCACATATCCTTCAATTGTATCTCTGTCCCACTGTATATCTTTATCCCGTATAGCTACTGTTGTTTTGTCAAGTGTTTGATCAGGAAATGCGACAACGTTAGGTTAATTTTGATCAATCAGAAACACCCCGCTTCTAGACATTTTCACCAAAACATTCCAATCATAATCAATGCTGACAAAGTAAACTTGCTCTTCCTGTGATGACAATATAAAGGGCTCATTTATTACTTGGTCATCATTATTAAACATATTATTAAAGTTTACTTACATAAATTGGAAGTTATCAACTTTCTTTCCACGAACCAGATCAACCCAATCACACCTTAACAATATGTTTTATAACACACAACCATAAATAACCTCAATAATATCCCTAAGCAATCCATAATAATAACCTGCACCAATAAAATAATAACCAACACCACTCTTTTGTGTGTCTCGATTCATGTCAACATCGCTAATACGAAATCAGAATCTGTTAGCAACCAAAGACTTATAGCGATGAGCTATAATAAATGGGCCATCAGCTAGTTCGTTGAGTTCCTTGATCATCGTATGGGTACTTAAATAAAATATCATTTGAATCTACAAATTTAAAATAGTTCAATGGATAAAGGATTTTGAAAATACAACTAATTTCACTACAAAAATATCAAAGTAATTACTTATACATACATGTGTCTTGAACAACTCATGAAATGTGTTGAAATGATGTTTTTGGATTTGATAGTCAGTTGTATGGGGCCTTTCACATTTCAACTCAGTGATATGTGTCCTAAATCACAACACAATAAATGGTAAGTAATAAAATAAATATAGAAATAGAGGAAACATAAACTATGGAACATACTGTATCAATGGAAAAACGGATGGAGTGTTGAACAACATTTATCGATGAGCTTGAATCCACTCATCGTTGTGCATATCCAACGTTATTTCTTCCCTAACTGGACCCTCATCATTCGTGGAGGGTTTATCTATCTTTGTTTCAACCTCATCAATAAATGAAGCATAGAAATTAGTACACTCATCCATTAAATATCCCTTGGAAATTGAAGCTTCTAGAAGAGTTTTCTTTCTCACATACCATTTCAATGTATTTATGTATTTCTATATTAGATACATCCACCAGAATTGCATGGGACCACCAGAAAATACTTTAACAGTTAAATGCACAGTCAAGTGAACCATTACATCAAAAAAAGATGGTGGGAATAGTTTCTCTAGGTGACATAGTGCATGTACAATCTTATCCTACTACAATTGGAAATCACTCTTGTGATGATTTATAGAACAGTGATGTCTGAAAAAATTAGAAACTTCAATCAGCAGCTTAGTAACCTGGGCAGGTAAAAAATCATGGATTGCTATAAGAATTAATTGTTAAAGAAGAGTATGATTATCCTAACTTTTCAACCCCTGTAATGTTATCCTTGTCATTTTGACACACTTGGAAATATTAGAGAAATAACCATCTGGAACCTTAATGGTATTCAAAATTGATTGAAATGTTTGTTTCTATTTTTTACTTATTGTGTACTGTGAAGCAGGCATGTATACCCGATTACCTTAACCCAATTATAAATTTAAAGGTTTTATCAATGCCATTTATTTCAAATCACTTCGAGCATTAGAACTATCCTTTTATTTCCCCTTGACTCTTATAATGGCTCATAGTATATTATCACATAATTTTTTTTCCAATGTGAATCACGTCAAAATTAATTCTTAAAATATTATATTTTCAATAAGGCAATTCAAAAAATTACTCTGTTTCTTCCAATTATGACTGTGCTATCTATTTTTGGCAAGAATAGAAGGAAATGCGGGATCCAATAAATCATGAAAACCATAAATTTGTGGATGTTTTCTTGATATATTTGTCAACAAATTTGTATCGTAGACAGTATTTGTGGTGATGGGTCATACTCTTTATTCCCATCAAACTACACATGGTCTTCTCTGAACCTCTGAAATGGAGGAAAAAAGCATATGTGACCAAGATATTCCCACTTTCTACAATGCTTAATCTATATAGATTTCATACTCTTATTACAACATGTGAAGGAGAATTCTCCTTTTTTACTCCAACCTAATATATTAGCATACTCTGGGAAATAATTAATTGTTCATAACAAAGCGGCCCGGAGTCTAAACATTTCATCGGCTTCTGAGTCAAATGTAATTACACCCTCAGCCCATAATTAATGCCTCTCATCAATTAATGGATTCATATAAAAAATCATTTTATCTCCAGTTCCTCCCGATCCATCAATTAGAATTGATAGTAACAAAAATTGTTGTTTCATACATACCCATGGGGGAAGGTTGTATGGAACCAACACCACTGTCCATGTACTGTGTGTTACACCAACCATGGACCTAAATGGGTTAAAACCATCTTCTTCTAATACTAATCGAACATTACGATCATCCCGGGAAATTTTTGGGTGTCTTTGATCAAACTCTTTCGATACCAAATAATCTATTGTGTGAGTTAATTTGTCAACCTATATGTTTCTATCTAAAATCCACGTCATAAATTTAGTAATTTTAGTTGACATGAATAATCTATTTATTCTTGGTTTCAGTGGAAAATAACACATCTACTTAGCGGCATCTTCCTTCCCTTGATTTAAGAGTATGCTATGAAGAATCTGACTACCTTGAATAATCTCATTGGACTTCAACCTAGATGTATAGAAAGTAGTACAATTATTTAATTGTGCATTATCTTATCTGAACAACATACAATTATTGAGGCACACATAAATGGAATAACATGTAAAACCAAGATCATCGGTCAACTTGTGATCTCGATAGAATGAATCGTGAATCTTCGCTCTGGCATGGAGTACCTTCTTCAAAAATACCAACTACATGTTGAATGAGGTGTCTGACCACTGGTTCAAGGCCTTCAGGTTTAACAATTCAATGATGAATGAAAATTTACTAAACTTAGTGCATCCATGATATAATTTAGTACACACATCGTCAATAATATCAAATAATTTCAATTCTCCTCTATCTACAAAATAATGTGGATTACTCGATCCAATGTCATCATTTACAACATTATTGTCTTCAGGTTAAAACCGATTCATCATATTATTGAGAATTATGTTCATCGGATCAAATGTCCTTGAATAAACATCCATATGAATAGTTTTTGATTGATGACATGAAATTGAATCTTCTACATGATGTTTCCATGTCATAATGTTTTTGAAAAACCCATTCAAAAACAAATGTTCTCCAAAACTATCTCATTTGAAGAGATATCTATTTGCACATTTTCATCATAGACAACTAATCAAATAACATCAAAACCCATTTGTGAAATTCATAAATCTCTTAATCCACTCATAATATTCTGCAAAAAAACCTATCTATCATATTAATACAGATCTTATCTATATCTGTGTTTAATAGAAATCAAATAATTGTAATATCTTATTTAAACTCTAAAAAAATCATATCATTAAAACTTAAAAATCATTGAGTTCAAAGATATTTTTAAGGAAAAAAACCTATTTTGTAGGTTCAGTTATGAATAAAAAAACATTCCCTCTAAGAGGTCTTTCTGGGCAATACAATTTTCATAAATAACCATCATAATAGATTATAGAAGTCACGAATTAACATACCTACCGAGGACTCGACCGCGGGTAATGGGGCGCGACTCGATTGCGGATCAAAGAAGGCACATCGGCATGACAATATGGGTTCGACGGCCGGACTCAAAAGGGGTGGAACTATTGGACGAAGAATGAGAGTGGTTCAAAAAGGCATCTAAATAAGTAAAATCTACTCATTATAATATAAAACAATTAAATATTTACAATAAAATTTAGGTTATACAAAAAAAAATTTATTGTAAAGTGGTTATTTAAGGAAAAAGAGAAGTGGATGTAGTCATGTAGAGATCAATACTCCTAATTTATTTTATGTATATAATATCTAGTATAAATTTTATATACACTAAGGATATTTAGGTATATGAAGGAATGTGACAATAAAGGTTGAAAATTGTGTTATTAAAAAAACTAAGGAGACATAGAGTAAGATAAAAATAAAAAATAGGTTTTCATATTTGATAGATTAGTATGATCTATCACATATTAAATATGACCAAATATATTAACAATGAATGGATGTGATCAAAAAAAGGATTATATCAAAATGAAAAGGATTGGAATGTCTACAAATATTTTTTTGATAATAATTTATTATGTCATATTTTCAATTCATGTCAATATATTGATTAGAAAAAATATCTTATATGATAAATTAAATTTGACATGAAAAGAGTCTAAAATTTAAAAATGATAAATTTTTGGATTTTATTAACCTTATAATTGAAAAATTCGGATAAAATAAAACTCACTGGAGGGTTGTAGTGGGGCCGGGAGGGAACGACATCAGGACTGTCCAGTGCGGAGGTAGATGGTGGGGGTCACCGGGGTGTCTCGAAGACTCAGAGGGGGGTGGGGGGGGCAACACGGAGGCAAGCGGGTGGGGGTCCTCGGGGTCATGGGGGAACAATGAAGAGGCAAATGGGTGGGGGTCTCCAGGGTCATGAGGGGTACAACACGGAGTCAAGGGGTCAGGGTCACCGGGGTTGTGAGGGGGTCTCTGGGTTGTGGGGGGCGCTGCACGGAGGCAAGGGTATCAGGGTCGTCGGGGGTATCAAGATCACCGGGAGGGTGAACAAGGAGGTCACGAGTTCTTGGGGGGGATTAGATCACAATGTCAGGGAGGGTAAATGAGGACGGGTAACCCAGGGTATTGGGGTCACCGGGAGGGTGAACAAGGAGGTTGCGGGGTTGGGGAGGGGATTAGGTCATGGGGCCGGGGAGGGTAAACACGGGGGGGGGAGAAAAATTAGTTTTTCAATGTAATAATACAGCGACCTCCAAATGGTGTTCACTGTATTTACCCCAACTCAAAATCTAAAAATTTTACTAGTGTATTCTAAACATATCCCCTGGGAGTTTCGTAACCAAGAGTACAACAAAGCTTGTTGTCGTGTACCAGGATAGCCTGGGTCAAGCCCAAAACTCCATGTAGGTGTTCTCACTCCTAGGTACATCTATTCATGAGCCGCCTCTACCTGGTCATATCTATACAGGGATATATTTCTTATAAAACCCACATAATTTTTACATTACCAAAATTTGTGTATGTTATTCTACACTAATCCGCAATGTATATATTAGGGTAGTGTTTCCTAATTAGATTATTTTCAAAATCTAGATTCCATGGTTTTTACAATGATTTTTCTGAAACCTACTGTAACGATGAAACCCCATTTACCCAGAATCAGTGCATTATTACATAACATTGGCTTCAGAAAAGGAATCATGTCCCAAAATACTGATGAGTTTAGTAGCCTTGGAATTAATAGATACATAAAAAAGGTTTACATTACATTATGAAATAAAAAACAACATTGTGTCCCCTTTGAACACTCTTAAATCCCTTAGCCTACTCCTATAGGTTAATCATCATATACTTATTTGTGTCCTGAGAAAAATAAAACATAAGAAATGGGTGAGCTCAAATGCTCAATAAGGATAACAGTATAGAAAAAAATGTAATAAATAAGAATAAACTTTTAAAAAAATGTATAATACTATAACACAAGCCTTTTATTCATAAACATCAGTATAATATGGAAAAGTTAAATCAAACAATGCCATTTAGTGATTCACATGGATATTCTACTAGTCAAATAATCACATGTAATATCAATATCCAATTTGATAATGATGGAATTCATAATTCCAAACTTCATAACAACATAGTCAAGGCCTTTTTCCAAGACTACAAATATGATTTTTTCAAGGCCTTGTGCCAAGACACTAGTTTGTCTCTTGAGACCTAACGATTCATAGAGGAGCTATAGTGGGCTCCAACCGTCAATTACTAAGACCAATTCATTCCACATATGAAAGGGTGAAATATAATCAAAACATTCATATTAAAACTAGCTTACAAAATGTCGATATTTTAAACACAAACCATGAATGGCATAAAAATAGCATATCCACAGTCAAAAATAACTCTTTCAATACAATATGGATGATTGTATTATGAAAAATCAACCTCAATCAAGAATAAAATACATTTCAGGATATTGACATAGATGAAAATAGTCATTAAAACTATTTGAGATAAATACCCCCTTTTTCATGAAAACATTGAAATGTCGCACAATTTATCAAAGAATTATTTTAGAAGAGATTTTTGAATAAAAGTGTCCCATACCACTTAGAAAATATTAAAATGAATTTTAATTTCAAAAAATTTATTTCCATATAAATAAATATTGAAAAACATTTTTAAAACATGGACATTAATGTGAAATATTTAGAAGAATAAATATTTAAAACATTTAACACAATATTTTAGTTAAAGAGTTCCTAACCAAATATAAGACGCCTGAATACAATTAATTGAGGAATCAAATTAATCAAAACATTATAATATCATTAGAATAGATGTATTCATGATACAATATGTCAAAGGATAGTATATACACCATATAAATGTGGATTGGTGAATAATGACAAAGTGGTCTCAATTTAATGTAAATTGAGACAAAATACCTTATAAAGACCATATACGTAGAATAAGGATGAATCAATAAAATAATTATGTGTGAAAAATATAAATACACTCAATATAATTTTATATTCATTGTAAATAAATTATATTGAATTCACACATATTCTTGTAAAAACAAAACCAATGACTTGGATGTTTAACTCAATGAATGGAAATTGACTTAAGATTACCATTAAAAAGATCATATAAATGGAATGTTAATTTATCAATGGAGTTATTATGTGTTTCAAAGGTATATACACCGAACATAGAGTGGAAATTACTACATAAATAAAAAATACTGATTCCAAACATATTCTTGGAGTAAAATAATCAATGAAGTATGCGTAAAGCCCAATGAGTGGAAATCAAAATTTGAAATTCCCTAACCAATTTGGTAACTTACGATACATACACTCCAAGAAAGAAGTGTCATAAAATAAAGATTTTTGTACCCATAAATTAAATTATATTACACAAATAATAAAATCTTGGGCAGTACATACACCACATAAAAGAAAATAGTGGAATATAGCATGAATCTCATGGGAATTAGAACTGAGATGAAAACCCCTTACCTTGTACTTTTACTAGGTCGAGGGTATGTTACCCTAATATATAATAGTTAATCATTGTTATTAAATTATACCAAATATATATACATAAATATGATATCTTATATGATCCTGTAATATTTCTTGGTTAATAATATTTTAGTTGTATCATTGTTTCTGTTGTTAACTGATTAGGTTTCCTTTATATGCTCGGTTACAGAAGACATGTTTTTTATGGATAGGACTTATTTTATTAATATCCAGAATGATATTAAGTTCTTAAACATTATTTTTAATCATAAAATGAAAATTATTCTTGAATGATTATGATGGGGAATGAACCTCATCACGTTCATGGAGACGGTAATCCGTACATACGCATGAGCAACAATATCATTATATTGAAGGTTAATTGTATGTAATTGGATGGTATATCATCTGTAAATAATAATTAAAATGTCATATTTATTATTTAAATCAATTATAATCATTATTATACATATCCAAATAATGAAGTGTTTGAATAACAAATTACACCACGACGTGGAGACGGTATGTCGTACGTACACACGTATGGTGACTTTATCATTAATAAGATGGATAGAATAATAAATGTGGTTGTACCATTTTTATAATAACATCATAGTATATATGAGATACTGGATTTATTATTTTAGGATGAAAACAACCATGAAAGATGAAGTGGAAAATGAATAGAACTTGAAAGAGGTGATGAAATGTTTACCTCTTCTTCGGGTTCATCCGTTTGATTTATTCAAAAGGCCTCCGTAGATTGAATTTATGACCAAAGGAAGGCCTCTAGGATGAAGGGAGGGAAGTTGGGAGGATATTTGTGTAGGTTTTGGCTGATCAAAATGGCGTTGGATGTGTGAAATTAAATGAAGGGTAAGTACCATTTTATAAGAGATGTGAGGGTAACTTTAGGAAAACCTTGAAATATTATTTTATAATAAAATAATTTTATATATCTAGTGGCTCAAAAATGATTTATTTAAAATATAAGATGGTTGTGGGTTTAAAACCTATCAAATAATATGTTTTACACAGGTTTAGGTCACCATATTAACCTTATCATTTAGATTTAACTCTTCGTTAAATAGTTTTACATTTACTATGTCTCTTTGTATTTTTATATTACATTGTTAATAAACATACTATAACAAGCCAAGAGAACCCCAAGTGGTTCATTATTAATATATATAACCTTATATAAGTCCTTTTGATGAACCTTATATTTTACGTAATATTATATCAATTAATAATATAGTATTTATTTTAAAAACTCAATTATTTAAATTTTGACAGTATTAGGTATTTGGTTTTTGTGAAAATCATAACAGCATGCTTACATTGAAAAAAAAATTATTTAATCAACCATAACATGTCATATTAACATAAACAATTATTGGAATTCATCAAAATTCTCAAATTACTTCTATTTAAATATTTATGATATCGATTATTTTAATCTTTCATTATTAAGGTAATTACTACATCATTATTGTTTCATAATTAAATTTAATTATTTAAAGTCTAATAATTTTAAATAAAATACCATTATGTACTAAATCATCATATATTTCTAATTAATATTTATAGTTTAATTTATCTTATGAATAACAGTATAATAAAAATGGTTTAGTTTTTAAAATTTGAATTTAACACTTATAACTCTTCTTTAAATAAAATAATAATAAATACAATAATCTAATCCAAGTGGATCGAAAGGATCATATTTTATTCCTATGGTTTTTTTGGTTGAATTACACTTATCCAATAGAATTTGAAAATGTGTTAGTGTAACTATAATATCAATTTTACCCTTAATTACCATGTCTACTTTTAATAGTGGTAAATAAAAGTAAAAATTTACTATTCACCAAAAATTATTTTCATTTTATTGAACCACATTTTACTTACTGATTTCGATTGTGACTCTAGGATTTTTTAAATTAAAATCATAGAAGAAGTAAAAGTATGTTTCATGAAAATTTGTAAATGCTCCTAGAAGGTGGGTAAAAGACTGTAAAAAGTTCAATAAAATTTTATACATCTTATTTTATTATAAAATGACTCCAATTAATTTAATTGAACATAAATATGTATTATATATATATTTAAACTTAATATAAATTTTAATATAATAAATAATTATTTAAATAAATTGTCAGTTTTAAACTATAACAAACAGTTTTTCACTATTCATCAAAAATTGAATGTTTTTAGAAAAATACCAAAACCTTACACTGAGATAAATTTGATATTAAAAATTCAAAAATTAATTCTATTTTACCAAATTCCAAAAATAAAACTTGAATTAATTAAATTAAAATTAATTGCCGTTGTCATAACCGAAAAAGCAGGTTTAAAAAAATAAAAACTATCAAAAGATTGACATGTATTATGTCAAATTTAAATTTAAAATTACTTATAATTACCTAAATTTTATTAAATGATAAAAATATAATATAATTATACTTTTAAATCATTCAAATGAATAATTTGACAATATAAATTATTTTATTTAAAAAGTTATTTTCAATTAAAAGTATGTACTTTACAGAATTCATCAAAATATTAAAGTTATCAAATTAGTACCAAAAATTTATCGATAATAAATTTTCATTTCCCAATTATATAGAAGAATTTAATTTCATTATATTGAATATATAAAAGTTTCAAATATTGGTTTTAAAAAGGGTTTTCCATTAAAAGGAAGTAAAAATGCATTTTTTGGAAAAAACTATTTTTATTTGAAAAAATTAATTTGTTCTTATATTATGTCTAAGAAACACATAATATGGATTCTAAAATTATATGGAATATATTAATGTTAAAATTTAGTTAATACAATTTATAACTGCTTTTTAATGGCCAGTCTGGTAAGTCGTTGTGCGCTCTAACTGGGTGTTGTGTATAGTGCAAGCTACTAAATTACATTAAAAAAAATAACTGACTATGAAATATTGGGGTGTTACACGATATGTGTATTTGTACTATAATCCATAGTGATAAAAACTTTTTTTGTTAGATATAGGAGTAGATGAAATTCCTGGACCATGTATTGTTATGAGACCATAGAGCAGGTTCAGTTGATTGGAAAGTGAATGGCTATTGCACAGTCATCTCATAAATCATAAAATTATCGTCGCATATGACCTATATAGTTTAAGGATGGGGATAGGGTCTTACTGCATGATTCACCAAGGCTGAGACATTGAAGGATTAGGATATAGGTTATGCTATCAATATGTTATGTTAGTCTATTTTAGATTTTGGAGAGATTCGGGTAGGTGGCCTATCAGTTTTAGTTAACTCAGAGGAACCTATCCATGCACAACTTCTTCCATTTATCTCAGTTACACCATTATTATGATAACCCATATCATTACATTCAGCTTGAGGAGGTTGATTTATAGGTAGATGTGTCCTTTAAGGATAATATGATAAGTATTATGGATCATAGAAATATGGTTCTTTGAGGTTGATATGTTTCTTTAGTATGGGATCTATGGAAGCACAATTGAGTACAAGATGAGACCCAGTATAGAGAGGGTAATATATGAACAAAGATCCATATTTATTCTCATATCAATCATCACCACCCTTGGATGTGAAATTCAATGGTGAAGTTATTTAAGGGAAGAATTTTGTAAGAACCTGGTTATTATTTGAGTTATATATCCAACATTTTATTTTAATTATATATTTAAATTTTGAAATGTGGCCTTTTGTGAATGCCCTTTGATTTTATGGGGGTATCAAGGGTGTCTCGGTCAAGTTTAGATCCCAAAACCCTGGTTTGGGGGTGAAATAAGCCTGAAACATGGTTAGTTAATACCATTGAGGGATGTCCACATTGATAGATAAAATAGTGCCTTAATGGATAATGAATGGGGTAAGAATATATGATTAGACCATGTTGTGTGATTTGGGGAACATTGGTGTGAAACCATGTATGAATTTTTTATAGAGGGGTTTTTCATGTTTTTCACATTGTCAGTCAAACCATGTGTGGTGACCTTTCCTACATATAAAAATGAACCTAAACTATGTTACCTATATATTTTGAGTGAAATTACCATTTTACATAAAAAATATATTTTGAAATAATTTAATATTCTTCTCCCATTAAAAAATATCAAGTTTAAATCTCCCTTTAAATCATATTCCAATAATCAAGGTATGTTCTCCAGCTAATCTCAGATTCAATCATTTCATTTGTTTTTTCTGTACTCATTGGTGATTTATCAATTTTTCTTTATATTCCTTTTTGGATTTAGTGTTGGTTGTGCTATTTAAGTGAAATCTAATTTTAACTATAACAAGGTTCATCTACTATTCTCCAATTTTATCCCAATCTAATCTGAATTAGAAACTGATACAAGATAAGCTATCACCTACATACCTAATGTGGGTTTTATTGTTACATTCCTTTAATTTATAGTGGTTATATGTACTTAATTGATTAACATTACCAATTCTCATATCTGTTCCCTTTAAATGAGTTTTAATCGTTGAATTTAATTTTTTATAATTTTCAATTAATTTAAAGTGGTCATTGAAGATTGGTTCTTTTTTCAACACCTTGAATATAGAATAATCCCTTTGGGTGTTTTGTTAAATTAGATGTTCCATTTTGTGGATTATGTGATTGATCCCTTAGGGTGTTCCCTTTAACCCTCCACTAGGGATGTTTATGAATGGTGTCAATTAGTAAATTTAATTGTAAATTTAATTACAATATGAATTATGATTTTTTGGAAATGATAAGTAAAGTAGGGAATGAATTCCATGTCTTGAGTCCTTTCCAAGTAAATTATTGATAAAGATTATGATTATTTATTTAATGAATTTCCATCATGAGATTAATTAAAGGAAGCCCTTCTATGATGGGCCTATGCCTGACTCAACTTCTTAGGTGAGATTGAAATGAAGTGTTTACGGTGATAAAATTGATGTGTTAATTAATTTGATTATGTGGTATTGAAATGAATGAATTTTATAAACATTGGTTGGAATAGGTATTCAAATGAGAATGTTGTAGAGAGAATAATTTGGATTTTACCATGCATATACCTGAGTGACACTTGGACTCACTAATAGGACTAGAAAAGAAGAACTCAGAGAAACATAATTGTTATATGATGAGTGATTCATGAATTTAGATGATAAATGCAGTGATGGACTCAAAGGGAATTTTATCATATTATTATTGGTAATACTTGGGCTCCCGTATTGGACCACCAAGGAAGGACATGAGTAGTATTGACTTTATATCATGCCTAGAGAGATACCTGGGTTCTAGTGGATCACTATGGACATACCTATGGGGTGGTGATTTATATTGTATTTCAAGATATACCTGGATGCTAATATTGGAATTCCATGGATGCTATCAATTTTTATGTGGAATTATATATGAAATGTTTCATATGATGTGTCCTCCAACAAAAACCGCAATCATGGATACGGTCTTTGTTTACACTTCTTAATGTCCTGTTGGGGAATTCATTGATTATGTTTTCATGGGGGCATTATCCTATGACCAAGGTCTCAAGAAATAATATTTAAATGAAAATAAAATATTAATTGAACATTATTGTAAATGATATTGTTCTGATATTTAATTCCAAGAATTATTTCTTAAGTGAAAATAATAAAACGAGTTTATTATAAAATTTGTACATGGACTTATATGCCTTTTGATGTTTAGTACATCATTTACTAGGTATATTTTTCCACCAAATTATAGTCATATATATTAATGGACTTGGTGGAATGAACCACACGTGGTTTCCTACAAGGATTTTAGATCAAACCCTCTTTGGGCCTCCTTTAGGTACCCAAATAGACTATATGATTACATTATGGATAAGTGAAAGATTCCTAATATAAGTTCCTGAATACTACATCGGAGTAGGGGATCATGAGACCGAATTGAGATGTATGATTATTATATGGTATATTTTAGATTTTTTTTCTTTTGGTTATATTTATTTTATGCTTGCCTTGTATACCTAGTTTGATTCTTTTTTATAGACATGTGACATATATCGTAATTTTGATTATAAGGTGTTTTTTGCATTGTTTATATATATATATATATATCTGTCTTCAAAATTTTAATTCTTTTGTGGGTATTATAATTCTTCTTATATATTTATTTTATTGGTTTTATTATGTTACACACTATCAATGAGGAAATAGTCTCCCCACAGACAATCATATGCCCTCAATGCTAGCCGCAACCCCGTGAATTTGGGGAGATGAATATTTGTCTATATAACCAACCAGACTCAGAACACTATTTAGTGGAATTTCAGTTAATGATATTATAATTTGGTATATGAGGGTTTATTTTCTAGTTTTACTCATTAAATATTCAAAATAAAAATTTAGAGGAAGGAATTGGAGTTTGGTAACAAAATGTTCATGGTCGTAGCTACCCTATGATCATTGAAAAGCCAAATTGCATTAAATTAAATTGTTGTATTATGGGATCTGATTATTAAAAGTTATTTGATTCCATGATAGGTTGATGCACATGAATTGTAATGTTGTTATCGATATGATTGTTTTTGTTTTATTGTGTTGAAAATAGCTGAGATGAGGGTATTCCATCTCATGAATCATATAAAAACTTTTTATAAGTAAAAATACATGAATTGTTCAATTCCATTTTAGATGAATTGATTTTTTATTGTTATTTTTATTGTTTTTAAAATAGTTATACCTTTTGTTGTGATATGTATTCTAGAAGGTGTTATGGTATGAATTAGGTGGATGTTACACTTTGGTTATTCAGGTGTATGGTCCCTCATGGAACTGAATTTGGTGAACCATTACTTCTACTATTAAATAAACCATGATATAAATGTTAAATGTCAATGAATTCAAATGGAAATGAATACGTGAATTCATGTGAGAATTAAAATAGAAACTATAATTATTTATAGTAGAGAACAGATCATGGACTTGTTCTTGTAGTTAGTAGTAGGTAGTATATATTTCATATATATTTTATATAGAATGTGCACACCAGACTCTTGGAGTAGTTATTGGGGTGTGATCCAATATACAAAGAATTGTACCTATCCTATGAAAATAACATCTCTTTTGAGATGTGAACTCTGATAATTTTATTGATCTGAGATGTGTGGTTCGCCTTTATAGAGTTATGCTTCAGCAATGTCCTCCATTCATATGCCTGGAGGGTGGTGAAAACCATACTATATATGTGGTGGGAAATTGTAGAATAGTATATCTTCTAGTAGTGTTATCTGAGGAAGAATTTATAATACCAGACGCATGGGGTGAGGAATAGTTCTATTGTGTTTTCATATGCTTTATGGAGACCATCCATGGAGAACTGTGATGTGCCTTGACTATTGAAGAGTTGATACATGAGTTACAATAATATCGTCAACCATCATTTAAGGGTGATATAGGACCATAGGCTATAGAGTCATTAAAATATGACATGCTAACTATCTTTAATTATATTGAGATACCTCCTCTAATTATGGTTGATATCACAACATATAAGATGTATTTTTCCACAATGATATGGTGGGATGTTATTACGCAGAATAATCATTATTTAAAGATGTTCAGGCTGGGTTATAATACAAAATTATATGACTATATCAATCATAAGATATTTAGGGATAGTAGAGCCCTGGTATTCATGAGTCTGGAGTAGGGAACATTATCAGTTATGGAATATTGGGACCATTTTAATGAACTCCAATGCTTCAAAAATATTATGGTGGGCAATAGGTTATCTAATGCCAAGATATTTATTAATCGTATCATGTATGACATCCAATCACCGGTGTATGTTTTTAAACTGACAACCATATTTGGAATATCTAATCATGATTTTATCACATAGCACAACTTGAGTGAGGTAAGATGAGTGAGCCTAGGATTCTCAACATCTAGATCTGGTACAACATCGACCAATAGTAGGAAACATCATTTAGAGAATCCATGTGATGATATTAGTAGTCAAGGAATATATATCTCTAGTCAGTTGTGGTACTACAAGTGTTGTAGGACTGAAAATACAACTACTTTTTGTATTAGGGATCAATTAGAGTGACGATCATGTTGCAATATGGGTCATCTTCAACGCTTCATCAAAACGGATCATTCGGTAGCTAGTGAGGGAGGGTCTACATCAACTCAACATTGATATGTATGGTCAGTATCTTCTAATCAATTAGGGAGATGGAGTAAAGTTTCACAATCAAGATGAGGTGGTGGTCATGGTCATGGTAGTCATACCACAGTTATATAGTGATATAATGGTGGATATGCTTAGGGTTGCAAGGCGGTATCACATGGCTATGATTCTAGACCAATATACATAGTGCAACATACCCTTGAAGACTGATATCCAATGACATCTTCAATGACAGATATTATTCGAGTATTCTATACTTTTTCTTCAGTAAAATTTTATATTTCATTTTTCCATATTGTTATATTTGTTACTATTGGGGAAATACTTGGGCTCAGTTTTTATACTTATGATGGCCTTAAGATTCTTGACACTCTGTTGGGTATTATAATATAGTATGTACATTGATATATGGAGAGACCCCTAGAAATTAGCAGGTGTCAATGCATATGGTACCACTATATCCTTGAGATGATAGTTTTTTACATAATTCACTGAATTGAAGGGATGGTGTCCTTTCGTGCTTTAATTTAATTCTATCGACATAGAGGGAACTTTACATCCCCTGAGGTTAGAATGTATATTCACAAGGGTAAATGGGATGTCTCGGAAATTCGAGCGGGAACTGAGGATCATAGACTTGGTGGAATGACAACCCATATTTTGAGATTGTATCTAGATTCTCTTGGAACATGTCATGTATATTTCCCTCTAATGGTTGATGGTTTTATGGGTGTTTTCATGGAATTCATTTCAAAATTAACTCTAGTTGTAGAGGAATATTTCTCTATTGATATAGATCCAAGAGTTACACAGTTATCCATTCCTCATTATAAAATGGATAATACTAAGATGAAAGTGTTCTAAAGGCATATATATGATTTACAAGAAATTTTTTTCATCCAATATATCAGTAATCCATGGATGGTTTGTAGTCATTTTTGCAAAAAAGTTATAAGAGGCTCTTAGGAAATGTGTGGATTATGAGAAATTGTACCGGCAGAGACTTACAATATGATATCTTCATGCATATATGATGATCTATTTGACCATCTTTGAGGAGATTGGGTGATTTAATAAAATTATTTGAGATATGGTTATCATGTTATGTATGTTATATCATCATACATACCTCGTACAACCTTTTTTTGTGTGTATGGTCTCTATGTGTATTTGGTTTGTTGTTCGGAATCATGGACACCCTAGTAGTATTCATGGCACTGATAAAAAAAAATTTCATCCCTATATGGAATCATTTTTAGTTTTTATGGTAAATATCTTGGTTTATTATCATAATATACATGACCATGATAAACATCATGATATCTTATTGGATACACTAAGAGAGATTCAATTATATGTTAATCTCCAAAATTTACACTTATGGATGGATCAGATTCACTTCCTAGGTCACACTATGTTAAAGACAGGAGTATCAATTGACCCGAAGAAGCTGAGAGTTGTGGTTTCCTGGGAGCTACCCTAGAACACCTTTGATGTGTTGAGTTTCTTAGGTATCAATGGTTATTATAGGTGTTTTGTACAAAACATGTAGTTCTTAGTATCTCCACTTATGGGCTTCACTATGATGGGTGTGATTTTTGTATGGTCATCTTCTTATGTAAAGACTTTTTATGTGATGAAAGGGAGATTTACATCAGTGAAGAGGTTGATTTTTTTTGGAAGCATGTATGAGTTACACTATTTATTGTGATGCATGAGGTATCGGTCTAGGATCTGTTAATATAAAATTGTATAGTGTCATAGTGTCTGGGTCATGGAAGTTAAGGCCACATGAGAGTAATTTCATAATGCATGATCTCAATTTATCTATAGTAGTTCATGATTTATGAGTTGGGATAAATTTCCTACACTATGAGCATTTTGTGTTGTAATCTATCCACAAAATAATCAAGTGCATATTTACAAAAAAATGATCTATATCTGAGGCAGTGAAGGTGAGTTGAATATCTATAGTATTTCAATTTTGATATTTATTACACTTCTATTAATGGGAAACATAGTGGTTGATACACAACGAAAATTAATTTGATACATCTAATTCAGTAGGCTTGTTGTGAGTGACAACTTTTGGTGTGTTCTATGAGATGCAATTGGAGGAGAATGACAGTCAGGGGAAGACTTTTCTATCATCCTTAGATATTAAAATTACACTTATGGATAGAATTATGATTAGGAATCTATCAGACTCAAAATTCCTAATCTTATGGGAGAGTTTGGTAGGTGAAGACACTCCTTCGGGTTGGACTATAAGAGGGGATGAGATTCTATTTAGACATGATCACATGATGGTTCATCATAAATGTGTGAGGAGATAATGTGAGACATTCATGCTTTAACTTGGGAAGTTAACCCTAGAATCAGTATGATGCTTCATGATATAAATCACTAATATTAGTGGTAATATATTAAAAGAGATATAGTTAGATTTTTTATGAGTTATTCCATATGTTAAAAGGTCAAATCAGAACACTAGAAACTAGAAAAACGCTTCCAGTAGTTACCCATCCATGAGATGAAGTGGGTTGATTCCATAATGGATTTCATGAAAAGTTTACTAGGGGAGACTCAATTTAATGATTTTCTATTTTTTTCAGATAGGATCAATAAGGTCACTTATTTCATGTCAATCCAGGATACCATCAAGGTGTATGAGCTTGGGATGAGGTATATCTATGAGGTATTATAACTTCAAGGGTCCATCATATTATCATTTCAGATACAGATGCCCATTTTACATCACAATTATGGAAAGGGATTCTGAGGGTGTTGGGTACAGAGGTTCTTCTAAGCAGAGTATACAACCCACAGACATAATTCCAGTCATACTGCATGGTTCTGGTGCATGAGGACATGCTATGACCAGGTGTGCTATATTTCTGGTGCACTTTGAAGAGGCATATTACCATGGTTCAATTATAGTTCAATAATTGCATTAAGGATACTAATCAGATTGAACCTTTTGAGTATTTGTATAGTAGGACATTCTGATCACCCCTATGTTAGTTAGATGTAGGAGAGGTCGTTATTCTTGGAGCTCATCTTCTTTAGAAGACCAAAGAGCAGGTGTAGTTGATTTGGAAGTGGATGGATACTGCACAATATTATCTACAATTATACACCAATAACTTTAGATTAACTATAGAGTTCATAGTTAGAGATCACATATTTTATTGTGTATCACTGTGGTTGTAACACATGAGGATTATGATATAGTCTAAGCTTTCACCGAGTTATATCAAGAAGTTCTTGATTTAGAAGAGAGTATGGTTGATAGCCTATTGGTAATAGTAATCTTAGAGGTACTGATCCATGTATGGCTTCTTCCATGTATCTTACTTACACTGAGATATTCATAGGTATCTCATTTTTTTCAGCCCGAGGAGGATGAGTTATATGTAAATGAATCCTTTGAAGATAATCTTATATATAATGTGGATTTGTTTTCATAATGGCTCTATATGGTAGTTATGTTCTTTTTGTAAGGGTGTTATAGTAGCATGGTCGAGTACAGGATGAGACCTGGGAGGGGAGGCCGATGTACGGTCACAGTAACCAAGGTTATTCTCTGATCATGCTTCACCACCCTTGGGAGGGAAATTATGTGACTAATTACTTTAACAGGGAATGTTTGTAAGAAATTAGTTCTTTTTTAGTTTTGGATCATTTTATATGTTAATTATCATCATAAATGGATAATTTTGTCATTTTGGGAATTCCCTTCGAGGTTATGGGGGTCTTAGGAGTGTCCAGGGATGGTTCAGTGCCTAGAATCCATGTTTTGGGGAGAAATAAGCATGGTGCCTAGTTAGTTTAAACTGTGTTGGTAACTCTACACGGTTAGATAAAAACATGGGTGGTTGGATGGTGACTAGGGTAAGGCCGCATGTTTAAACCAAAATTTATGATTTATGCTTCATAGTCGTGAATCCATGTCTTCAATTTCGGAAGTGGGCTTCTGCATGATTTGTGCAATATTATACAAACATTGTAAAAAAATATGTGAGGTTACATTCCATACAACTAAAGATGAATTGTTAGTCCATGATTAGAAAAACCATGTGCTAAAACTATAAAACCCATGTATTTTGGGTAAAATGACCATTTTTTCATATAAAAATATATTTTAAATATAACATCCTATTCTTCTCCCACACATCATGTTCTATATTTTGAAGATCCCTTTGAATCATATTATAGGAATCAAGGTAACTCTTTTTTCCGTGTTTGGATTCAACTATTTCTCATCTTGTTGGATCCATATTAGTGTGCTCTACATTCCTTTTTAGTCATTTATAATTTTATTTGGTATTGACTATGCTATTTAGTTGCATCATAATTTTCCAAATTAATAAGATCTTTATTCTTTCTTATAATCTTTCCTAATATGGGAAAAATAATCAGATAATATGGTATAAATTACTACGGACCTACGGTAGGTGGCCTCACAAATTTATTTTAATTTCATGTGGTTATATACATTGTGTTGTTTCATGCAACCAATTCATGAATAATATCCCTATAAATAATTTTTAATCATTGAATTGAATTGGTTATCATGGATTATACATTCATAGAGTCCATCGATGAATTCTTATAGGTTGATTACCTTGAATAAAAAACCACTCATTCAGATGAGTTTCTTAATTAAATGGTTCCCTTGATTCCTTATGAGTTGGATTACTTAGGGTGTGCACTTTATATTATTTCTTGGGATTTTTAATAGTTATTTCAATTAGTGAATTGAATTATAATATTAATTGAAATATGAATTTTTAATTATAATTGGAATGGATAAAGAAAATAGAAAATGGATTCCATGTCCCTATTTTTTTATGTAAAATATTGTTCATGCTTGAGATGGATGAGTTAATGAATTGAACTCACGAGTTAAATTAATTTCAAGCCTTCTATGCTAGCACTATTCTTCATTCACCATTTGAGGCGAGATTGAATTGAATTGATTAAGGTGATGAAAATGATATGTGTAATGAATTTTATTGAATTTAATTAATGATTATAATACTTAGGTGACATATGTATTCAATGTATAATGTCATGGATGGAAACATTTGGATTTTACAATGAATCTTCTTGAATAAATCTTGTACTCCCTAATAGGATTACTAAGGATGAACTCATAGAGTCTAGATTATTATTATTGGAGTAATAGATGTATTTACATTAGAATTATATGGATGTAATCAAATGTAATTTTATCATATTGTCTGTTTTATACTTTGGATCTTTAGTGGACTGCCAATGAAGGAATCGAGTAACAATGACTTTATACCACAGTAAGAGCGATACCTGGGTTCAAGAGTTTCTCTATAGACATGATTTTAGGGTGTTGGTTTACATTTCACTTAGATCAATACCTGGATTCCAATATATAATTTAACTGTATGGTCATAGGTTCTATGTTGAATTAAAAATGAAATGGTTTATATGAATCATATTCCATTCCAAATAACAAACTTGGATTTGTTCTGTGTATATACTAATGGATATCCTGTTAGGGAATCCTTTCATCATTTTTTCTTGGGGAATTTTGGTCTACATGTTGAGTTCTGAGACTGAATATTTAAAAGTAAAATTAATGGTTAAATGAACATTGTTACAAGTGAAACATTCCGGACTGCTAATTTAGAGACAAATTTTTAAATGAAAATGATTACATGAATTTGTTACACATAGAGAACACGGACTTATAGGATGTTTAATTTAGTTTATTCTATTACTTATTAAAGATTTATGAAACATGTTTCTATATATAGTCACTAACTGTATGTAACTTACCTTGGGCAGTTACCTACTAGGATTATGTCTCACATTCTATTTGGGTCACCTTTGGGTACCTAAATAGACTATATTATGGATGTTATTAATAAGAAAAAGATCCCTACTACAGGTTCATAATTTCTTCTAAGTATTATGGGACCATGGAACTGATCTAATGCTCGTAATTCTAGCAGAATACTTCTATCTTTTCTAAACTTTGGGTTACATGCATTGTACATCTTCCTTGTATACATGTTTTGGTTTATTTCATATAGACATGTGACATGTATCATAATTTTGAATATGAAGTGGTTCTTTGAATTGTTTATATATAAATAAATATTCCACTGTTTATTTGTTTTATATATATTATACTCTTTATGATACTAATATTTTATTGATTATAATGTGTTACCCTATGGAAATGAGGTAATTGTCTCCCCATAAACACACATAAGCCCTTGTTTTAATTTAGTAGCCACTAGAATTTAGAGTGATGCGCCTGAGTATATTTAACTAACTAGTCTTAGATAATTGTTTAGTGGAATATCATTCTATGGAGTTATATATGGTCTCATTAAAAGACAAAATCCAAGGGCCTCAAGGGTCTCTCGTGTAGGTGATACTCAAGAGGTAATTTTCTCAATGTTCTTATCTTAATTTATTTTCTTCTTTTACTTTACACTCACATACTTCGTCAAAAAAGGAATGAATACTCAAAACTCATGTATATACTATATTTTTATCTTATTAAGCGAATATATTATGGCCATTTTTGTTCTCATATCTTATTATTAAAATAAATGAAACTAAAATCCATGTTAGGTCGGTTTACTATCTTCCTGTATAATGATTTTTCAATTTTCATTACTACCTTTATGAATGGAAATAAAAGGGTCATTATAGTTATATATGATAGAAATAAATCTATTATAACATATTTAATGTTATATAAGTAATATATAAACATAATAATATTGAAGAAAAAACTAGTTCCTGATGTTCGGAAAAACAAGAAAAATAAACAAAACAGTTAGCATTAATGTTTTATCAAATTAATCGTCCTCATCTAAGAATTAAAAATGATATATAGGGACATTAAGAAATCTGTATGTTCTATAATATTATTTCACCCCAATTTTGGAGTTATAATACCATATTAAAAGAACATCCGTAATTATAAACAAATGAACAGTTCAAATAACCATCAAAAAACACATTAGAGACCATTAAAATAATGATATATTATTAATTAATTGGTAATAATATGATATAAAATCATCAAAAAAGGTGTTATATATATGAATATAGTTTTATAACAAGTAAATAATATTATATAAATAATTATATTAGATTTTTGAAAACTGTTGAATGATGTAGAATGTGAGGTAAGGGGATTTTTAATCCCAATTTCTATTTATTATGATAAACTTCTACTTCTTGATTACGTCCTAAAAATATAATGTGTGAAACGATTTTTTAAATTTCATATATTTTATTTCACCTTTTTATGTTGATTTATAGAAGATACACTTGATTTATTCATTTTATTAATTCCCACATCAATAATGTGATATTTTTACAGGATCTGATTTTAAAATTTATATTTTTAATGTTATCAATAAAAATCTATTTTTCTTCTATGTCCATTTATTTAAATTGTTAATAAAAATGTTTTTAATATCCTCCTGTTAATTTTTAAAGTCATTTATACTGATATTTGATCTTTTTTTTAATTTTTTTAATGTATTCTTGCATTAATTTTAAATTAAAATGTTTTTTGTCACTTTCCTATCAAATATAAGTAAGGAATGTTTTTTTAACCAATGCAGAATGAGTGATTTTTTTCCATCATGTCTATTTAATATTATGAATGGTCTGTTATAATTTTAGAATATTATTTTCAAATAAAATTTATTCATTTATGAGTTTGAATATATGAAAAAAATGAATAGTGATTTCAAAATGGAAAAGTTAGTTTCCTAATGAGTGTTTCTTTTACAAATGCTTTAGGCGTTATACTTATGTTATGGAATATCAGAATTATCTATGATAACATGTGCCTATGTTCTAAACTAAGGGTAGTTGATCCTAGTATAGATCTCCAATTAATTGGAAAATGGTTTGGATTTTATCATTTAGGTTTATCCTAAGAGATTATATGAATAGTCTTTTGGTGATTATTCCAGATGTAACTATGATGGTTACTTCCTATGTATCCCTGAGAGATGCAATGTTTGTTGTAGTGATAGGTAAAATAATTTTCCATGTTACCAAATTATATATAATATTTTTTAATAAGTTTTTCAATAAATAATATTCATTTTGAAATGTATTAAATTTATCTTTTTGAAAATAGGATTCTTTTTTATGAATAAAAAATGTAATTTTCCTTATAAAACATTTATGTGGATTTTTGTTAGTATAACATTTTCACTTCTTGTATTCCCTTACTGATATTGTTTTCTTATCATAAGTTTTAAAATATTTTTCATAGGGTAATTTATAAGTATATTTGAGGATGAATAGAAGATTAAAATTTTCCTGATTGAGCATAAATAGAAACTATGTTTTATTTTAAATTGATTTCCATTGGGGACAAAATAGATACTGAGTATAAGTGTCTATTTTGAAATATTGATGTTTTTATGCCTGATTTATGTTCTATTTCATTTAATAACTAAACATAAAATTTTCTTTGGAATGTGATAAAGTGGATTATAGAATAAAATATCTAGAATATACAATGTTTATGGTTGTGTTCTTATAGTTGGAATCATATATCAGTTTTGATAACTTTAAAGGATATGAAATTATTCATGCATAGGTTACAAGTATTATATATAAAATGGTCAAAATAGTATAATAAAAGTTATTTTGGAAAACATTAAGGTCTTATATAAATCATGGTAGGGATATATTACTTTTTAATATACATATTATATGGTTTATTACAGTTTTATTGATATTCAAAAAATATTTTTGTTTTGGTTTTAGTAAATGGTTGGATCCATTCAGAACTAAAGTATAAAATGATGTAAAGTAAAATTATGTGGTAGAATAATTGGGGAACCAAATTAAATGGGATATATATATGTGTGTGTTTGGTGGTAATTAAAATAAACTATCAGGAATAATGATTTACTAGTTGAACATTAGTGAGTTTCTTAATGCATAAAATATGATAGAAATCAAGCCATGTAGATGTTCATGTGAAAACATCCATAAAGTTAATTATATTCAATAACCTATGTGTCATGAATATAGAAAGTAGCACATAAGAAAATTTCTTAAAAAGATGAGAATATGTATAATATTTGGAAAATGAGGTTATAATGCCCAAAAATCTATATGAAAAAGGATGCATTTAGATAACTCTATAAAGTGGAATGATGCTAATTCATATTTACCAATTTAATGTATTAAATGTGTGGAGTATCACCATTATTCTCATCAATATCCTATGAATAAGAATCGTAAATGAGATCAGATGGAAAGTACATAAAACAATTTAGTATGACTTAATTCCATTATAATTGAAGTTGAGGAAACTAAAAATGACATATGAAATGTATGAATTATTTCCATGCTCATTCTTTGACAATTTTTAATATTAAAAAACATTTTATTTTTGTTTTAGGAGAAACAAGTATTATGGAAAATGTTTGACGTGCTTGATAATGGGATTAAGAATAATGATGAATAATTAATATGCCTATATATATGGAATTCAATATTTATGGTATATTTTATGATGATGAAATATTTAAATGTATTTATACTCTTTTGATCATGGGAGTACATTGGATACTTTATCTTATCTCCTAATAATTGTTTGAGGCATACGTAACCCTTAAGATTGACATGTGTTTGAATTAATGGTTACATAAGGATGAATTATATTTAATTTTGTGATGGTATGGATAACCGTTAGGGTATATATGATCTATAATTTTGAGGTAATTATGCGTTCTTAATTCTTGGGATGAAAAATGAATGTTACAAGATTACTATTGAGGTTATAATTTGTTAATTATATTTTAAAAAAATTATATTTCAACAATTTTATAAGTATAATTTTAATATAATTTTAGAAAAAATGACATCATATAGGATGAGGGACAACCCTTCACATCTGGAAAGGCCATGGGGATCGAACCCACAACTGAAGGAAAACAAGGGTGTATTGCCTACCCCTAGACTACATGTTTTCTTAGTTAGTATAACTTTTTTTCATTAAGATATCATACAGATAACACTTATGTTAGTTTTTTTGGACAAATTTTTATTATATTAACAATCAAGTAAATGTGAAATGATTTTATTATTTAGTGACTAATGTTATTTCAGGTAGTTTTTTAAATGTGGGGAACCTTATATTATTATGATAAGAATATTATAATTTGGTTTTATTAAATAAATAAAGGATGAGTTATCATTTGGAAACATATATTCAATGATTAAGTAATTTCTGGAAATAACTAGTATATCTCAAAGATTATGTGATTAGGGAAATTACACATTGGTATGAGTCATTATAGTCAATTTATATTATTTAAACATAAATATCAAATTTTTCTTGGATACCTATAGGATATTATATTTCATATTTATGGGTTTTAGTTTTAGAGTGGATTATTGTGATGACTTTTAAGGATATTTATTTATTGAATGATATATATTGAACTCTATGTACTATAATTGAATTTATGTGATTTATAGAGTTATTACTAATATAGAGGTTTTTTATATTCATATAATTAATTTATCATGTACTAATTTTTTTTGTTTTCATTTAATTATTAAAGACATTATTAATAGATAATTAAACTCATGTGGATTTTGTGATTCGTAGAAGTTCATTATAAATCTTTAATTATGAAAATTCTTCTGAAATACTCATCATTTTTTTGAAATTAACATGAATAAAATATAAATGTCATGTAATTTTATTTCATAATCTTCTTATCTTAGCTATTAATGGAATTCCTGAACTCTATGAAACAAGGATATACAAACAAAAACATTATAAAATTATTTTTCATAATGAAAAATCAATGGCCTTATAATCTATCATAGATTTATAGTTTTATGATAGTATACTTTCTAATGGCCATGTTCTCTGTCACTCACCATTAGAAAATGATAGTTATAATTATCTTCAATATTAATGTTTTCTTACTTGGAAACCCAATTTTTGATATCTCAGGTAACTATCATGCATTCATTTCTCACTATTCACGTGATTGTTTTATTGAATCATTTTACGATGGGGGATTTCAAACAAAGGTTTATAAATTAGTTAAACACCAATTGTTTTATTCTGGGGTCAAATATTGAGTTGGTAATCTATTAAAGGGTTTAGGGTTGAATTTAACACCTTGATATTTTAAAAGGAAAAACTATGCACAATATCATACAATATTTTCCATATGAATCTTAAACAAGCAATTAAAAATTGTTATTTAAATGTGATACATATCACCAAGACATTGGAATAAATGGAATGAATGAATTTAATTAAATTATGAAAGTACTGTTTACACATGTTTATTAAATTAATTCATTTATTACAAATTAATTAGAAATAAAAATAAAAACAAACTGAATATAAAGGATGTGTTTTTTAAAATCTATTTTTAGGAAAATAATGAAATATTGTCAAAATATATTAGATTATCAATCATTCATTAAATATATTGATGAAATTTATATGTTTTAAATCAAACAATTTTCTTAAAATTATATTTAATAGGTCTGAGTGAATTATGATAAGAATAATTTCAAATTTGAAAATAAAAAAGTTGTATTATTCTAAAATATAAGTTTTCCATATTTTGGAGGTGTGCATATTATAAATATTAGTTTCCACACATTTATAATAATTATATTCCAAAATAAAAAATATTTTTTAATGTGTAATATTAAAATTATATTAGAATAATTTGTTTGTATTTTTTATGACAAGTTTCATTTTTTGACAAATAGTGAAAATTGTATATTTCAATGGGAAACAATTTATCCCTATAAATAATTTATATATTTAAATTATATTTTATATTATTTTTAATGAAAATAGTAAAAATATAAATAATTAAATAAAATTTTGGACATTAAAATAAATTTTATATTGAAATTAAATATACATGGATTTAAAATTTTGGATGTTTTCATATTAAAACCCCGCCTTTTCATTTTGTGTTCGGAATTTTATGTTAATATTTGTTTTCAAATATTTTAATTTAATTTAATAAAATGGATTCCATATTTGGAATTATATTGTCCTAATTATGTTTTAGGATCAATTTTATTTTATTTTTTTTAAATTCTACCATGATAAAAAAAATTATTTACCACAATATAGGTAAAAACTAAAACAGGTTAATGTTAAAAGGGTAAAATCTTAAAGTAACTAAAAAAGGCTAATTTTTAGTTGAAATATTTATAGAACCAAAACAAGCTGTGATAAATTATTTTTCATCCAATTTCATGTAATTTAGTTCCACCTCAATGTGGTTGGCTTTAAATATAACATTATAATTATTTAATCACATAAAACTCACCTCTCATCAAGTATAAATATCAACCTTTACCACCCCATTTAGACTCAAAATTCACTCCAGTGCACAAAATTTCTTCCCAAACCTATCATCCCCACTTCCCCCATGTTTTAGTTTTTCTAGTCTCACAAAAAGTGTAACTGTCTATGTACTTATAATATAATTTGTTTTCATTTGGGTATTTAATATTTAAATTCACTATAAATGTGGAATGAAATAAGTTGAATTTATTGAAATTAAATAATTTATTTTAATGAAACAAGAACATAAAATTATATATAGTAACACGAAACTTTGGAATTTTAAACTATACAACATAATATTAAGCTCTCCTATGAAATTAAAAATTAAATTGATGTATCTTATAAGTGATAATTTTATATCTTTATATCAATTAATAATTAGATAATTTTTTATAATCATTAGTTAAGTATTGGTATTTTTTTATTAATAATTATTCAATGAAAATTTTGTAATTAATATAATGATTTAAATAAATATATTTTCATAAAATAGATTCAAAAATTAATATTTCAATACCATATGATTAAAATAAAATTTTATTAGATCTTAATTAATTTTTCAAAGTGATATAAAATTGGGCATAGTTTTATAATATATAATTTATAATAAATAGTGATTTTAATTAAAAATTAAATGTATCTCATTAAAAAATTTATTTTGAAAAAAGGAGTTCACCTTTTTATTCTACATTTTCAAAAAATGATAGGGTGAATTTTTTGGGATTTTTCTAAAATACTTGAATTTTATGTGAATAGTAAAATACGACAATTTACTGTTTATATACATTATAAGATAAATACACTATTTCATGAGTCATGGATTATATAAACACCATTATAGTAAACATAACTTAGTTAATTTAATATATTTAGTGATAATGATAAAACTACTCATAGTTTTGGGCCAAAATAATAAACTATTGAATAAAATATTAAAAAACCCCTCTCCTTTACTGAAAATAAAACCCTTCACCCCCACATATATGCACACATCATAGCCCTATATCTTTTTTAATTTCTTAAAAATTACCTCTCACGTCTCTTCCACTTGTTTAAGACCTTTTTGACTCACCTAATTTCCCAAACCATATGTCTTTAAGGAGGTTGTTGAGCCGGATAATTCAAGAGGTAAAATCCTCTTTCTTTTTATTTTATTTTCCTTTCAATTTATATTATTTTATTGTTCTCTAATCAAATCCCCTTATTAAAATGGAATGAAATATACATTAAATTATATGTTCTTATATTTTATCATTTATTTTAAAAAAATAATTATCACAATCATTCTCCTCTCCTTATTATTTTAAAAATAAAAACATCATCCTTGATATATTGGTTTATGCATACTTTAGGAAATGTGTTTGTATTTTTTCATTTTCTATTTCAAGGATGGTCATAAAACCACTATTATGGATTAATAAGATATTATTATACATATTTTAGGTTATTTAATGTTTTGGAACTAGTTTTTATACATAATATTAATTAATATAAGAAAAGTGGTTTGTAATGGACAAAATTCCCCGAAACTAAACTAACGTTCATCAATAATTTTTTACCTAATGATTCATCCTCATACCATATAAAAATTATATATAAGACCATTAAATATTATATAATATCATATATAACTTATAATTTCAATTATAGGCAACCATTCTCATTTTAAATTATTTTATATACATGTGTAAAAGTTAAATGATCATGAAAACCAAGAAAACAAACACTCCTAAACAATTAAATTGTCATTTATTACTCATAACAATGTCCATAAATGAACATAATAAAATTATATAAATAAAATATGTGTATAAAAGATTCTAAATTTATTAATTAATTAATTTAAATTGATTATCAAGTGTATTGTGTTCATGTACATTGTACTTTCAGACATAAGTTAATGGATTCTACCCAAACCTATTTTTTTCTTTTGGAATTCTCTTTCCATATGTTAACCACGATGTAATTATTCTATAATTTTATGTAATTATTATAAATTATATTTATATTTTTAAAAATAATATTTCTATATCATATTATCTTTATTTTATGGAAAAATACATGTTTTTAATTGGATCTCTTTTCAATCATTGTCAATAAGGAATCCTAATTCAAAGGAACTTCCTTATTTTTCACCCATATTCAAGTGCACTCCATAAGATATTTTAGTGCAACTTTATTTTTTATAAAATGACTAATTTTTTCATGAAAAATTCTCTTACATAAATTTTGGATTTTTCTTTCCATTTCAACATGAAATTCCATAACGAAACGACAATGGAAACAATGAGAATAATGCACCCAAAAGAATGGAAATAACATAATATAATAAAACAAATTGGTCAACATTTGTTATAAAAAGACCTTATTAGGTATTATATATGTTAATATAGTTCATTAATATGTCAATAATACTCTTTGAACCATTATATAGTATTTTTTGAACCTGTTTGATGTAATAAGACCCTGAGGTAGAGGATATTTTTTTTAAAATCCTCTATTAACCTTTTATTTTATAATAGTTTTTAAGGAATGTTTTTTTTATAATGAAAGAACTATTATTATATGATTATGTTATGGTTAATAGAAGTTTTTTATTATTAAACTTCAGACCTATATCTTCTTTCAATTCATTGGGTATGGTTACATTGGATGTTGACTATAAGGGTTATTCCATGTGTAACAATGATGTTTACATCATAGGGTTGCCATGATTGCCACATTATAAGGTATTTTTGAGGGTTACAATCGTAATTATATATTATAAAAAGTTACCAATATTTTTTATATGTATTTTCTATATTTCATAGAATATCATGTTTTCACAAAGTATGTATGTGATACATTAAGGGTGAGAAGTATGTCTTGTGAAAAGGATTTTATATTATTATAATTATCCATTGACTAATATATTATTTCCATATTTTTATATACTTGATTGAGATTTTACTTACCATACCATGTTTTAATATGTTTTTCATAGGGTCAAAGGACTAGTAAGGTAAATATTAATAACAGATTAATGTTGTGAATAATTCATGTTTTATTAAGAAAATTATTGTGGAAGAAGTAGAAATAATTTTAGTAGTTTCCACATTGTATTATAATGGGATATTGTGTATGAATTATGAACTCATTATAAAAAAATAAAATAATGATATATTTTAGAATGTAATAAGTATATTTGAGTATAATTAACTTGATTAGATATTGTTTATAGTCCGGTCCTTATAGTTAGTTTTAGAGATTGATTTAAATAACATAGGGGTTAAGACGATGTTAATAAAATACCATAAATTATTTTTACCATATGGTTAGGTTTAAATGATATATAATTTAATTATTTCCATTTTCCCCTCTAATTTATGTATTTTTTTAATGGTTTTCCATGGAATAAATAGGGAAGCTGAAGTAGGAAGGCACTGAGAGGATGAAATATTTTCTAATTAATAACTTGCAATGGTGGGAATTGGAATGGAGTAGTTTTTCAAAGTAATGGATCTGTATAAAAAATATATAAGTGGTAGTGGTATCCATCCAATAGAACAACCCGAGCTACTATAAACTAACATGATGATATTGAACCAATTAATTAGGTAAAACCCTTCTACATTTAGTAGATCCTCTTACCCAATGGTGGCTAAAGGTTGGATTAGATCCCTTGAAAATATATTAAATTCCATGGGGTGTTTAAAGAATCAAAATTTTAGTACATATCTTTATCAATATGTAGGTAAATATGACTAGTGGTGGTCAATGGTCAAGAATATTATTGATATTGGGGATTGTAAAACCTTAGAATCGGATGAATTTTTTAATCATTTCATAGAAAACCTTTTTAAGGACATTTTACGTAATATGGAAAATAAATTACTTGAATTGAAACAAAAAAACGATGATTCAATGTACATGTATGATGGAAACATAACTCTATTTGAATGGTATGGTCTACATATTATTTAGGATATTGATAGTAAAATCAATTGTTTTACTTCTAATTGCAGCCAAGACAGTAATGTGAATTGGACTCCAGAGAATTCAATAGTTATCAGAATCATATCTGATGTGTTAAGAAGGGATAAATGTAGTTTTTTGATGATCATGTTCACATTTTTAACAATTAGAAATAATCTTCCATATGAAAAGAAATGGGTAAGAATAAATAAATGAAATATGAAGGTAAGATTCTTTAGTATCCAGTTTGTGGGAACTGTGGAAAAAATATCCCAGGGGAATTCCTTAACAAATCTTGGAAGTTTTTTTGATGTGTTATGTTTGGAAATATTCCTCAATATTATAATGAAAATGATATTATGTATAGTTATGATAAAAAATTGAAAAGTGTTCTAAATGTGGGGATATGGAGAATTATGAGAAATACATTCCCAAAGAACGATCCAAATGATCGTAGGTTTCCATATTATAAGAAGAAAGGTGTAGTGAAATCATTTGTTACTTCTTCTGTAGATGTTGGATCATCCAATAAAGTGGTATGAGGTAATTTTTTTGTTTATCCATATTTTTATAAGGTCTTATTTGATATGAGGTCTACACATACCTCTATTTCTGATATATTTTTTATTAAATTAAAATTTTCAAAAAAATAAATGTAATATGAGCTTATGGTGAAAACATATAGTGGAAATATTAAAGAAAGATAGGATTATAAGAATCCTTATTTTGTTTTCTATGGAATTAAATTACTTACAAACCTTGTTTTTATTCCCTTGGTAGAGTTTGATGTTATTCTGTGTACGGAATGGATTTCTCTTTATCATGTTTGGATTGATTGTATATATAAATAAGTCTTTTTTAGAATTATTTTTAGTTTGTATACAATAATTAATCCATACTATTGATAACATATCAAGAAAATGAGAAACTATAAAAATTTAAAAATAAATTCTACCTTCCAAATACTTTTGAAAATATTGGAACTATTTAGATTTATGATGTGCCTATGGTAAATGAATACCTAGATGTTTTCTTGATGAGCTTTATAGTGTTATAATTGATCAGAAAGTTGAATTTACTATTTACTTAGTTTGTAATGCTATGAAAATTTCAGAAACACCTTCATCAATGTCTCTAGTGGAAGTTAAAGATAAACAAAAATCAGTTTCAATATCTTCCTAATAAATTTTTCAATAGACTTAGAACTTCACCTTGAGGCTTTGCTATTCTGTTTATTAAAAAGAAATATGGTTCCTTGAGATGTTTCATTAATTATAATGATTTTAATAACATTAATTTTAAGAGTAATTATCTATTGACTCATATCAAGGACATTTTTTATCAGATTGAGGGATATCAATATTTTTACCATACTGATATGAGATTAGCGTACCATCAACTGATGGTGAAGGTGGATGAAATTCCAAAAAACAAAATTTAGGCTATATATAGAGATTTATGAGTTTTTCATATTTCCCATTGGTTTGAAAAATATCTAATTAGATGAAATTGTATCTACCTTTTCAATAATTTAGTTAAGGATTTTTAATTATTTTTTTCATAATGTTTTTGGTATGTGTTTAATTTGTTATAAATTAGGCTTCCAAGGATTCATGGGAGAAAAATATAGAAAATGGGAAGAATTCACCTATTACACATAATGAAATCTCATTAAACGACATGTTGCAGAGTTTCCCATCATGAACCAGGTTGTGATGAAATTCGTGATTCTAGTCGTGATTATAGAAATTGGAGGTGCTAATAAACATTGTGAGTGTCTAGTACACATAGTGAACTCTTTCAATTAGAAATAAACTCTGAAGATATGGATGGAAATACGATACATCTTGTGAGTCTCTGATATATGACATGAGATGAGTCAAATATTCAAATCTATGATGAGATATGCATGAGATATGAATAGATTCAAATTTTTGTGATAAGTACACAGATCAGCATTACACGATGTGAATCTCATTACACATCGTGTAGTTTTTCACCAATAAATAAACCTGAAGGGTAGCAGTTTTTAAGGGATTCTAGAGAAAATAAATTTGGTGTTTTTCATTCCTTTCTCATTCCATTCGATTACATATCCTCTAAACTCAAATTTCATAGTATCTTTTCACTGTTTTATTTTAATACAGGTATCATGGATTGTGTTTCAACATCTATTTCAGCCCCTTTTTGTATCATTTCCTTTATTCAGCATCAATCATCAACAAAATCATGTTCTATTCATTTATTATCTCTTTTTATTGAGGTAGTTAAATAAATTTTTATTTTTATTTCTTAATCGTGGTTTCCTGCTCATCCCCTTACTACCTCTAAATCATTGCACATGTGCTAACCATTCAAAATTTGATAATTCATAGCACGGTGTGCATAATGTTTATTTTTATTTATATTGAATATATTTATACTATTTTTGGATAAAACAATAAGTGTAGGAATCGAGAGTATGTCTATCATAATTAAATAAAATATTCAATTCTAAAATTAGTAACCTTAAAGGATGGTAATTAGTAAATATAATATTTTTCAATTTCATTCATTTCAACATCCCTGACCACATGATATTTATGTGGAGGACCTTATCCTAATTGGAGTAGATTAGGCTATAGCCAATAGCCTAAAATGATTACTGCTTTAGAATATAGGCTTAATGCATCTTGGTTTTCACTTTTTCCCAATCATAGAATAGTTTTCATCTTATTTATAACTAGTTGATTTGATCATAGAAAACTAGCGACCAACATTTTTTTCATATCCTAAACCTTAAGATTCTACCATGTTAAAATTAAGATCTTCCTTTCTATAGATTATCAAAATTGGTCCAGATACCTCTCCCATTATTGAAGAAAACCATCAATTCTCTATATTTATAATTTCCAAACTGTACCATTTATGAAAGAATCTTATGTAAAAATTTTACAACACATAGGTTGTCGGTGACAACTTATGTTCCCTATTGGGTCAACTCCGTAATTTCATTATACTATGCCCTTATAGCATGTTATGTTTCGGAAAAAAATTCAATTATAATCTAATTGCAACCCAAATGAATTCAATGATGTGTGTGGGTGTGTCAAATTATTTCACCGTTGTTTGGGGTTGTTGTGCTTCACACAGTAAAACCATTTCCAAAAGACCTTCACTCTCATTTTCAAAGATGCATTTCAACTCTTCTTTGAAGCATAGTTCATGTGCACATTTCCTTCAAATAGTTATAAGATTCATCAAGTGTAAAATTACTTTTAATTCGATCCCAAAAATAGAATGCTATATCATTTCACTACACCGATCAACCATGGATGACCCAAATATCAAGCGGGACCCAACCCACAGAACCCTATGAACATGCATCGAGTAATTACTAGAGAGAACCCCACACATCAATATTGAACCATCATGTATTAAAGATTTATTTCTATCCATGGTTCCACCCAAGGAAAAAATTTTCCTCCTATCCAGGAACATACTTTTAAAATCAAACCTACACTCATTCACAGGATCCAGGACATGGGATAGTTCATTGGAATTTAGATTAAATATCCTCTTAAGCACATCTCTTGCATCACGGATGTTTTTTATCCCTTTCTCAACAAGGGAGTATCATTATATGCAATAAGACTTCATGTATTCCCATTCCCTCTATGATACCAAGTCATGGTTTGGCTCATGTGTGTGGCTCTCGAGTTTATCACAACTTAGGATGGTCTATCCAATTAGTTTGTTGGAAAATAATTCCCACCAATTGGACTTGGAAGCTCCAGAATTACATTGAAAACTTCTCCTAGAATAATGGTCAATCTTCATGGGATGTTTGGGATATACTTAAGGAGTTTCTGAGGAAGTTACCACACCATGGACTAGACATGTTTATTCATCTACAGACATTCTACCAAGGTCTCCAACTAGTTGTGAGAATAGTCTTCAATGTTGCCGATGATGGAGGACTAATGTTCAAGACACCTGAAGACAGATAATCTATTTTATATTATTTATCACAATATAAAAACCTATGGTAAAGTCATCATGGAGAACCTCGGTGTGGAATCCCCTAGTAGAGTAAAATACAATACTATAAGCAACAATCAAAGTGCTCACAATGAAGTTAGAATCAATCAAGATGCCTACTACACCACCACCTCCATATCCTATAATATAAACACAGTCTTGTGAAATGTATGGTATCCATAACCTATACCAATACATCACGGAATTAATTGAATATAGGAATTCTCATGATTGTAATTACATCAATTATAATCAGCAAAACCCAAAATTCCAACAGCAACCTCAGTGTTATCCGTATAGGCTGACTTAACAGTCACCTCAAAACAACCAAGAATTTTATCAACATAAATTTATTCAAGTGAAATTTCATAATTAAGTACCAACATTGTATACTCCATTGAACCATGTTTCAGTACCACAACAAAAAATATAGCAAAAACCATTCCCTCAAATAGAAAAGTAGTGGTTTCAACTAGATCGTCCAAGGCCTCAGAAACAACTTACCCCTCTCCAAAGTAACTTAAAAATCTCCTAGATAAGTTTGTTCAAAATTAATAATATAGAATTAAAACATATTAAATGTAGATTTAGAAACAATAATCTACCATATGTAATCTTGATGTTCAAATGGGTGAGATCTCAAAGACATTTTCTAACAGATTTATAGGCAGCCTACCTGGTAGTACAGAGACATACCATAGGGGAGAATCTGTGTATATAGTGATTAGAATTAGAAAGTTCATGGATATTCCAAAATTAGATAGAAGTGACAAATACAACCTAAAAACACAATAATCATTCACTAGTATAAGAATATACAATTTACTAGGTTGTACTAGCGACACCTCAAGTGGTATTATACACTACAGACACCCAAACACCTGAGAAAACAAAATAACTTATATATATTGTCCCACCACCATACATGCCACCACTAACATTTATAGAAAGTGAAAGATAATGAAATATTGGGAATAGTATAAATATTTTCAGTAAATGTTTGAACAACTTCATATCAACATATCATTTGCAGAATACATTTCTCAATTGCTAATGTATGAAACATTCCTTGAGGGTATGTTTTACAATAATGTGATAATTGAATATTGTGGTGTCAACTCATTAAATGTTTAATGATATACTATTTTTTATTATAAAATCCCAAAAAATAAGAGACTATATTGTTTTTTCAATTCCTTGTGCTAATGGAATGTGTATTTTTAGGAGAGATCTCTCTGATCTTGGAGAAAAAATAAACCAAATGTTAAGGAGTGTATTTTTAAATTTGGGATGTAAAGAGATAAAAAACTCAAGTATAACAAAAACATGTGGATGGATTAGTGAAGTAACCTAAGGAATTATTGAGGATGTGTTAGTTAATGTCCGAAAATTTATCACTCTAGCAAACATCCCAGTTCTAGACATGGAAGAAGAAGGTGAAATCCTCATTATTCTCATACAACCATTGTTAGACACCGGAAATGTTATAATAGATGTGAATAAATGATTTTTAATATTTTGTGTTGATGAATTATAGGTATTTTTCAACAGTGTAAATATTTCTAAACAATCTGATGATGTTGTTAATTGTAAGACCATCTCTATTACCCATGAAGGAGAAGAGTACATGGCTATAGAAGAATAGATTGATGAGTGATTATATGATGCTGAAGAAAAGTGTTATTTTGTGGAATTTAGTAACAATTAAACTCTCAAAAGGTATAAATTTCATCCCTTCACCCCCACCAGTTATTCAATCACCAACACTGGAGTTAAAGCCTCCACCCAGTACTCTTATGTATTCATACATTGAAGCATAAACCTCTCTGCCAGTGATAATAAATTCTGAACTATCTGTGGCACAAGAAGAATCATTTTCTGAATTATTGAATAGAATCAAGAATTCAATTACACGGGGATTTCAAGGAATAAAATAACTCAATCCAACTATATGTTATAAAAATATTCGATATGATGAAGATTCAAAACCAAAATGACAACCTAAGAGGCGGCTAACTCTACTAATGAAAGACGTTTTAAAAAAGGATGTGTGAGAACTTATGGATAAAGTAATAATATTTTCCATATCTGATCGTGAATGGGTTGTTATACTATAATTAGTGCTCAATAAATGTTTACTTACAATGAATAATATATATAAAAACTAATTGATCTCAACGCACACCGTCACTGGATAGAAATTTTGCATGGATTACAAAAGTTTGAATGAGATAATAAGAAAATATCATTTTTCTTGTACCCTTAATGGAACATATGTTAAAATGACTTATATAACATTAATTATATTATTTCCTAAAAAAATATTTTTGATAAAATCAAATTTTAGTCCAACCATATTATTACTCAAAGAAGACATTCACAAGGCATTTTGGCACCATCACCTACAGAAGCATGTCATTCTGAATGTGTAATTATACAACAACGTTTCAAATATTAATGAAACATATGTTCCATTTTATGGAAGAGTAATTATTATAAATCTTTAAATATTACTTCTTAGTTTATGGATGATAATTTTAAGTCATCCAAATAAACTTGAAGTTAGTCCTACAGTGCTGTGAAGAGACTTACCTAGTCTTGAATTTGGAAAAGTTTCATTTTATGGTTCCAGGATGTGTATTCCTTAAAAATTAAATTTAAATAGAATTAATAGAAGTTGATCCATCAAAAATTAGGGTCGTAAATTATTTACCTGATCCTTCAATAGTTAAGGGAATAATATGATTTTTGGTCCATACTAGATTCTACATGCGATTTGTAAAAGAATTTGAAAAGGTTTCCCTCTCATTGATGAACAAGTTGTCAAAGGAATGTCATTTTTATTTCACTGAGGAATGTCAAAAATAATTAAAATAATTAAAAAATCGATTGATAGCATCCCCAATAATAATTTAACCAAATTAGGGCATGGAGATTGAATTGATGTGTGACATCAGCAACATAGCAGTTAGAGCAGTTTTAGGAAAAAGAGTTGATCAAATCTCTTATACTATACACTACACCATATATACAATGAATTAAGAACATGTCAACTACTCAAATATTAAGAATAGTCTCTTAGCTATTCTGTATGCCTTAAAAAAATATTGTTTCTCTATAGTCTTATCCAAGGTGATTGTGCATACTGATCACACTCCCATAATTAAACAAATGAATAAGAATGATTCTAATAAAAGGTTGATAAAGTGCATACTCATGGTTAAATAATTTGATATAGTGTTCAATGACCCCAACGAAATGAAAAATGTTATCATGGAACATTTTATTGACTTCCCCTGCCCATCATCAGGGATAACAATGATACCGATATCAAAGCCGAATTTCAGGATGAAACCTTCTTAACCATTAATTTTTAACCATGATTTTATGGTATTGATAATTATTTATCCATGTGATTTTTACATTAAGACCTATCATATCAACAAAATGAAATATTTTTGGTTGAATCAAAACATTACTATTCACATGAATGACTCATGTTCAAGCATTTCATTGATGTCTTATTATGACATTACATCGCAGATAATGTAATAAAAAATGTAATATAAATTTTCTATACATCACCAACAAGAATAAATATTGGACTCGATCACACCATAGAAAAAATTATACAAAGTGGACTATAAGGACACAACCTTAAACATTACATAATCAGGAGTTGTTTCAAGAATACACATTGAGGATCATTTCAGGTTTAGAGTTTAAGAGAGTTAAATCATAAATAATGCATTACATTCCACTTTTAAACAAAGTGGTTACATAAAATACAATATACAATTTTCCCATAAAAAGAAAATTTTTTAAAATAAAACATGGATTCTTTCTTTCCACTTCCTCGGCACTATCATCACATCATTTACATTTTCCTTGACCTGTGAAAAACATTTCAAAACCATGGGATGAGTATAAAAAGCTCAGTAAGGGATATAAAAATTCGGAAAGAAAACCATAGTCCATGTATACATAAGAATCAATGAAATAATACTTCACTCATCAAAACATAAGCACTTTAACATAACTCATGAAATCATAATATTTATGAATAAATCAAAAAATATATAATACATAAAGGTAACTTGAGGCATTTATAACATTCTTACGTAGGGAGTAACCCTCATGGTTACATTTGGAATACCCATCACAGTATATTCCCTAAATATCTTTGAAGAAAACATAGCATTTAACTACTTCACGTTACCCAATGCATTGGAGAGCTAAATCGGGCTCACCCTCCATTATTTTATCACAGAAGCACCCAACTTCATAAAAAATTCCTCAGAACCATAACATAATTGTATCACATAAAACATGCATAAAGTAAACATAACATTTCCACATTTCAATCACAAGATATCAATAAAACACATTGATATAATAAAAACATTATCAAAACCATTTTCAATACCAAAATAAAAGAAAATTAAAACATGGTATATATTTTTCATTTAAAAATTGGTATGGCTTGTAGTGGAAGTCGAAACTCAAATAATTGTCACGGCGTTGGAGAAGTCGTTGTCGCCGCATACGTACGACAAAAACATTCCCTTTTGAATTTTAGTAAAAAAACTTCTTATAAAAAGATTACTTTTGAATAAAAGGAAAAGTAAAATCGGTTTATACACCGTATAAAAGAAAGTTGTTTATAAAACAAAATATTCCTCAATGAAAGGAGATTGAGACGAAGTCCCTTACCTCATGTCTGACATGACTCGATCGTTCTTTAATATCTTTAATAATAACTAGAGTTAATTTATACTTGATTAAGAACCTTTTCAAGTTTATTATTCCTTCTATATCACTTATTACCATGTTAATAACATTATGTAATTATTTATGTTAAAACGGTCATTTTGTCGATCTTTGGTACTTGAGGAAAAAATAAACTTCTTCTATTACAAGTTGTTCATGTGGTAATATATCAATTATATCCAGAATTATATTCTAGATGTATATATCATATATATCATATATATCTTGTATATACATTAATTTATAATATTACATAACATGTAGAGGTAAGAAATGAAATGCACCATTCATGGAGACGGTAAGCCGTACGTACGCATGAACGCTACATTCATTTATATTTCATATTTAATGATATCAAATCCTAATGATATAAAGGTATATTATAATTCGAGTATGATTTCATATGTAATACCATTAATTCCATCCTTTATACATCCCACATATGGCATTAATGAATCAAATCACATTGAGGGGGCAGTAGTCTGCACTTCGTAAAATGAAGATATCGTGTTTACCCATAATGGAAACCATAAAGGTATGCCATAAATGAAAAAAAATAAACATAAGGAAAAAATAAACATAATATATATCATATATAAATATATTGTCATCTTAATTTCCCACATGAATGGTGTTAAAATAATATTAAACAATCATCATTTCGTGAGGCATAAATTCGCCATCCACAGAAACAGTATGTTCTTTAACCATTAGATGGAGGTGTGTGTAAGTGTAGCTAGAATACTTATGATAAAAAAATACTAGTATTTTTAAGATACATTTTCTTTACAAAAAAAATGAATAAAAAGTGTTTAGGGGGTTGGAGAAGAAAAATAAAACAAAATAACATAAGAGAAGACATTACCCTTAAATCGGGTAACTCCTCTGGGTTTGACCCAAAAGGGTTTCTTGAAGAGCTTTCTGCCTAAGGTAAGGCTTCTAGGATGAACAGAGGGATGTGGAAAGATAAAATTAGTGGATATTGATCAATCCAATGGCTTTAGAGGTGTGGGTACGGTGGTAGAGGTGACAGCCATTTATAAGAGGGATAAGGGGCCCTCTTGGAATGTCAAGAAATGTTACATTATTATATAATGAATTTCAGATTTAAAAGGTCCCAAAATTATATATTTAGAGGATAAGGTGATAAGTGTTCGAAATACACCCATAAAATAGCTCTTTGACAAGTGTATGTCATAGATTTTACATTATCTTTTCATTTTATTTAAATCTTTTATTAATGAGGAAGTCGATGCATCATCATGGTGTCAAAAAAAATTAAATTTATTTAATGTATAAAAATTATAAAAAAATACTACGATGTAGAAAATGTATTTATATTTCCAATTAATATTTATAGACTAATATATAACTAATTTATTAAAAATTAAAATTATTTTACTCAGGTTTCACTTACTTTTGTGATATTCTCCTCTCTTTAAAAATAAAATGATAAAGTGTCACTATCACCCAAAAGTGATTCCATGGTGTCCCTAAGTTGGCACAAGGCATACCATGGTCGACAATGACACAACCAGTAGAATTAGGACACATGTTGGGGTCATTATTTATAATAATGATATTATTTTATTACCCTTAACTACATGATTACTAATTAATCACGATAATTAAAGATAATTACCGTCATTACTATTCATCATGTCTTGAAACAAAAGTGTCTTAATTAAATAATTTGGACCTTATGATTCCAAATATGGAATCCATTTTACCAAATTCCAAACACATAAAATATAGTAATTAATTTATAAATAATTCTTGTTGTCAAAACAAATAGCATGTTTTTTAGAAACAATATCTATCAAAAGTTTGAAAATTGTTTATTTCCAATTTCAAAGTGAAATTAATTATAATGACCACCATTAGATTAAATGGTAAAAATATATTTTATTTATATTTTAAAACCAATTAAAAAGATAATATATCCATATAATTAAATTAGATGAAAAAAGTAGTTTGGAAGTAAAATGTAGTATTTTCCTCTATTCATTAAAAAATAAACATTGTCATAAAAATACCAAAAATTTATCCAAAATAATTTTCAATGTCCCAATAATAAAGAATAAGTTTATTTTGACAATTAGAGCTTACAAAATAGTAAAAATATATATTTAAAAATGGTTCACCATCAAAAGGTGGTAAACCAATCTTTTAAAAAAATTAGAGAATTCAATGCTTAAGATTTGATTTATTCTCATATTATGCCTCTAAAAACTATCTAATTTATAAATAGAAATACATATTAAAATCCATTATTCTTTAATTAATTGGGATGTTACATCATTCCCCCCTTTATAAAATTACATCCCTGTAATTTATTTACTTATCGAATAAGTGGTGGTATTTATCCCTTATTTCATTTTTAGATTCCCATGTTGCCTCTTCAATCATGTGGTTTTTCCACAAAACCATTACATGATGAATCACCTTATTCTGCAATACATGCTCCTTTTGGTCAAGAATCTGGACCGGTTTTTACTCATAAGATAGATTCTCTTCCAGCTAAACCACCTCTAGACTCTAAACATGAGATGGATCTGGCATGTACTTCCTTAACATTGAAACTTGAAAAACATTGTGTACCTGAGGTAAACTCAGAGGTAAAGACACTCAGTATTCAACTGACCCAAATTCTCTAGAATTTCTTATGGTCCAATGAACCTTGGACTCAGTTTTCCTTTCTCACCAAATCGTATCACACTTTTGCATGGTGAAACTTTGAAGAATACATGATCACCTACTTCAAAAGAGGGATCATTCATCTTGTTGTCCACATAATGTTTCTACCTGCTCTATGCTATTCTCATGTGTTTCTGAATCATGTGCACTTTTTATACTAACTCATCTACCAATTCTGGTCCCATCAACATCTTTTCACCTACTTCATCCCCAAAAGATGTAGTTCAACACTAATTCTAATATAATGCCTCAAATGGTGTCATCTGTATACTGGAATAAAATATGTTATTATAAGAAAAATCAACCAAAGAATGATGTTGGTCCCAACTTCCCTGATAATCCATCGAACAAGCACGTAGCATATCCTCCAATGTCTGAATTGTTCGTTATGACTTCCCATATTCCTGAGGATGAAATGATGTACTAAAATTTAATTCAGTAACCAATGACTTTTGAAGTCCTTTCCAAAAGTTAGAAGTAAACCTGGGATCACGATCTGATACAATTGGGAGGGGAACTCTATGTAACTTGACTATCTCATTAAGATACAAACGATAATGTTTATCTAGAGAAAAAGTATCTCGTATAGTAAAAAATTGAGAAACTTTAGTCAACCGATCAACAATAACCTAGATCGCATTATTACCTCGAGGTGTCTATGGAAACCCCACAATGAAGTCCACAGATATATTCTCCCATTTCAACTATAATGCCCCGACCCCAGCTATCCAGAGTTAGTGCATTACTTCGTAACATTGGCATGATCACAAAAGATCAAGTCTCGAAATACTGATTAGTTTAGTAGCCTTGGAAACACTGGATATATTCATAAGTCTTACATTACATCATAAAGTGAAAAACTAATAATAAAGTCTTCATAGTCCACACTCATATCCTCTTATGACTATCCCTGCAGGACATTTATAAAATACTTCTTCACACCCTAGAAAATATTAAAACATTGAAAGGGGAGAGCTCAGATGCTCAGTAAGGGTAACAATATAACAGAAGCTTTCATCAATAAACAAAAGCATTTAAGGCAATGTCTAACTAAAACAAAAGCCTTTTAAACTTGAACATCAACATAATATGGCAAAAGTAAAATGAGATAATGCCATTCACTTCTTCACATGGATACTCTACTGGTCGAATAATCACATGCAATATCAATAACCACTTTCATAATGATGGAAAGCATAATGCCAGACTATCATAACCACGTAGCCAAAGCCTCGTGCCAAGACCACAAATAAGATTTTGTCAAGGCCTCGTTCCAAGAAACTAGTTTGTCTCATGAGACCTGCCAATGCATCGAGGAGCTATAGCGGGCTCCGTCCGTCACTTATTAAGTCCAATGCATTCCTCATATGAATAGGTTTAAACATATCATAAACCATAACATAATCGTATCACATAAAACATGCATAAAGGAAACCTAACATTTACACATTTCAATCACAAGATATCAATACAACACATTGATATAATAAAAACGCTTTCAAAACCATTTTCAATACCAAAATAAAAGAAAGTTAAAACTTCGTATTTATTTTTCATTAAAAAAAATGATAGCTTGTAGAGGAAGCCGAAACTCAAATAATGGTCACGGCGGCGGAGAAGTCATTGTCTCCACATAAGTATGGAAAGAAAAACATTCCTTTTTTTCGTTTAGTAAAACGCTTCGTATAAAAAAGATTCCTTTTGAATTGACGTAAAAGTAAAAGGGGTTTATACACCGTATAAAAGAAAGTTGTGTATAAAACCAAATATGCCTCAATGAAAGGGGATTGAGATGAAGTCCTTAAAAAGATCATTTTTTTAAATAAAGTACATCTATAATGTTTAATCACTATAAGTACACATAAATAAAGTACAAATATAGGATAGTACATAATAATATCATGACATAATTTGAAAGTAGGAGATTAACCCAAAGAATAGAAATTGGGTTAAGAAGTTCCCTTACCTTGTGTCCGACTTGATTCGACCATTATTTAACCTCCTGAATAATAAACATGAGTTAATATCTACCATTTTAAATTTCATTATCCTTTTTATATCACTTATTACAAGGTTATTAATATTATGTAATTATTTAAGTTAATAACGGTCGTTTTGTCGATTTTTGGTACTTGAGTCAGTAATAAACTTCTTATAATTACAAGTTGTTTATGTGGTAGAATATCCATTATCTCCAGAATTATATTCATGATTTATATGTAATATATATCATATATATCATGTATATACATTCATTCATAATATTACATAACATTTAGAGGTAAGAAATGAAATTCACCGTTCATGGAGACGGTAAGTCGTACGTACGCATGAACGCTACTTTCATTTCAATTTCGTATTTAATGGAATGAAATCATAATTATATAAAGTTATAATATAGTTCCAGTATAATATCATATATAATATCATTTACTCCATACTTTACACATCCCACATATGGCATTAACGATTCACATCACTTTGAGGGGGCGGTAGTCCGCACTTCCTAAAATGAAATTAACCCGTTTACCCATAATGGAAATCATAAAGTATGCCATAAATGAGAAATACAGAAGCATAAGGAAAACATAAACATATTATATATCATATCTAAATATAGTGACATCTTAATGGACACCTTTGATGGTGTTATATGAGTGTTGAACAATCATCGTTTCGTGAGGCAGAAATTCGCCATCCACAGAAACAGTATGTTCTTTAACCATTAGATGTAGGTTTGTGTAATTGTAGCTCGAATAATTCTTATAAAAACATCCTAGTATATTGAGGATACTTTTTTTGATACAAAAGAAATGAATAAAAAGAGTTTATGGGGTTGTAGAAGCTAAATAAAACAAAATAACATTAGAGAAGACATTACCTCAAAATCGGGTAACTCTTTTTGATTTGAGCCAAAGGCTTACTTGGGAAGAGTTCTGCCCAAAGTGAGGCTTCTAGGAGTAAGGGGGGAAACTTGGGAGAGTATTTGGGAAGAGGTTGGATGATCCAAATGGCTTGAAAGTGTGAATGAGGTGGTAGAGGTGGGGCCTTTTATAAGAGTAGAGGAGGGGCACTCTTGGAAAGTAAGGAAATGTTACATTATTATACAATGCTTTTCGGATTTTAAAGGTCCCACACTTATATAATTCGTGGATAAGGTGGTAAGGGTTAGAAATCTACCCATACAATATTATTTCGACAAGTGTACGCCTTGGATTTTAAATTATCTTTTCATTTAATTTAAAATCGTTAAATAATGAGGTCATCGCTGCATCATAATGATGTCATAAATAATTTAATTTATTTAATTTCTAAAAATTATAAAAAAAATACTATGATGTAGGAAATATTTTTATCTTTCCAATGACTATGTATAGTTAAAACTATGACTTGTATATCCCCATGTAAAAATTGTTTTAGTAAAACATTTCAGGTTTGTGTCATTTTTTACTTTAACATTAAATAAAAGGTATTTATGTCATTTTCCAACTAAAGTTGCTCCATGGGGTCCCCACGTTGACCCATGGATTGTCTTGGTCGGCCATGGAACATCCAAGGAGGTTAGTACATGTGTCAAGATCATCTCATATTATTAAAACATTATTTTTACCTTAAACTACACAAATTACCTCTAATCGCGATTAAGAACTTAAAAGTTACTATTCACCAAAAAAAATTAATATCATTGAACCACATTTTACTTCTTAATGACAACCATGTATGTCGGATTTTTTGAAAATGAAACCACAGAAGTGGTAATATTTCATTTAGATGAAAAATCAATTTTTTAACTACCACTTAGTGGTTTCACTATTAATCAAAAATTGAGGTTTTTCAGAACAATGCCAAAATTTCACCCTAAGCTATAATTGATATTCTGAATTAAAAAATGATGTCTATTTTAAAAAATTCCAAACATATATGTTGCATAAATTAATTTTATAATTAATTTATGTTGTCACAACAAATAGCGTGTTTTTAAGAAATAATTTATATCAAAAGATTGGCAATTGTTTATGTCCAATTTCAATGTTAAATTAATTCTAATGACAACCATTGGATAAAATGGTAAAAATATATTCTAATTGTACTTTAAACCCACTAAATAGTATAATTTATCACTATAAATTATTTTTATTAAAAAAGTTGTTTTTAAGTATTTTTCACTATTCATAAAAAATTAGAAGTTCTCAGAAAAATACCAAAAATTCAACATAGGCTAATTTTGATATTCCGAATGCAAAAATGATGTCCATTTTGAAATATAAAATTTCTATAATTTTAAAAAGTGGTTATTACTATTCATAACGACTACTTTGATTAGTCGCGGTGTTTTAGAACTCGAAGTTGCGTACAATGCAAGCTATTGCATTATTAAATGAGAAGCGTATCGTGGAAGCTCGGGGTGTTACATTCTCCCCTCCTTCAATAAATTGTGTCCTCGCAATTTGAATTTTTTTTTCTTTGAAAATAAAAGGTTGAAAAGAGAAAATACCTTTGTGGAAAACCCACATCGGAAATAAGATTAATAAAATTTAGCCTTAATAAGAGGGAAAGGGAAATGAAAAAGTCACCACCCAATTATGATATCGATTAGGAGAACATTGGTGGAAATTAGAGACATATAATTGGAGGAAAAACGTAAATGTTTGTAGGTAGTTATTGAGGTCATCAATCATAATCAACTGTCAAATTAAGGGCCTCAAAGCCTTCAATCTATGTTGATTTAAAATATCATCAGGTCAACAAGACATAAGGTATTAGGATAACACATTTTTTTGTTTTAATATCCCTTTACTAAAGTTTATGAATTAATTTAAACATTGAATAAGAGATATGTATATATATATTTATGCTTGACAATTTGAGTTTCAACCTTCAACTCATCTTTCACTAAAAAAGATAATAGAACTCAAAAATATTATACTTATCCTAATTTTATAAGTTTCCAAATGTTAACACATACCATTTAGATTAGTAAAATTATTTTTTAATAACCAGGGACTTCCTGTAGGCTAGTGGTTGGAAATAAAGGCCTGTCGCACTATGGTTGTGGGTTCGATTCCTGCAGCTTTGTCCGACGTGACGGGTTATGCCCCACCCTACAGGTTGTCCTTTTCCTAAATCTATAGTATTATAATATTCCAAAAATAATCTTCATAAATTTTTTTAACCTTAAACAATTCTATCCAAAGATCAACTTAATCCACTCCAACCTTTATAGTTTTCCAAAATACCTCTGTCCAGACTTTCTCTAAAAGGTCTCTTAATTCCAAAATCAATTTATCAGATTCTCCAAACAAAGTAAAGTTTCTCTTATTGTCACATACTAAAAATATAATTACCTTCATCATATTAAAACCTTACTGAAATCAACAAGTATTGTAGTACAATCCTTATATATATATCACATTATTCTAAAAACCAGAATACAATCCATGAGTCCAAAAGCACCAATACATTAGTTATTCTGTTTCAACTGTAGTAATAGCATAAGACTGTCCTTGATCCCTTGGCCTTTTCTGAGGTAAGTTTCCCTGACGCTTAGGACATTCATTTGCATAATGCCCCATTTCCCTACAATTGTAGCATTCAACATTGATAGCCTCTTTCTTTCCCTTGCAATCATGCGCCTGGTGACCTTTTTCTCCACACTTATAACAAACTACCATTCCCTTCAAGAAAATTCCAAGGTGTTTCTTCCCACAGTTATCACATATTGGAAAATTATTCTTTTCCCTTGTCCCTTTATCCGTCATTCTCTCTTCCATCCTTTTCTTCTCTTTCATCCCTTCAAATCCATAAGACTCAGAGAATTCTCTACTTATCTTATTAACATAAGATACTATTTCTTCATATGTTGATAACACATGGGAGAATATTTCCCTTCTAAATGTTGGCTTAATACCATGAACGATATGGTCCTTCTTACTCTTTGGAGCATACGTATTGATGGAGTTCGCATTATTTCTACTGGGTGCCATTTCTATACAATGGCATAAAATAGATTAGTTTATGAATCAAAATACATAATTCCATACTTATAAAATACTTAACATAAATTGAACTATTTATGGATATAATCCATAATCATAAAAAGGTTTTCTTTGAGGAAGTATATACTCATAACCGTTCATAGTGGTTTGTAGAAAAACAATAATTATCCTAAGCATATCCCCTGTGAGTGTCATAACCAAGAGTGCAGCAAGGCCCGTTGTCGTGCAACAGTTCCTATTCGTGTCTAGATCAAAGCGGTGTTTTCGGGTTTTTCCCCTAGGTACATCTATTCCATATCCGCCTCTACCTGCTCGTATCCAGACAGGGATGTATTGCTAGGAAAACTCACAAAATCTCGATAATACCAAAATTCTAGAAAGTTCTTCTATACTAATCCTTAAAGTCTATCTTCGGGCTATGTGCTCTAATCAGAGTTTATCTAAATCTAGCTTCCAAGGTTAGTACTAAACTACCTCTAATACCATCTGTAACGCCCCGACCCCAGCTACCCAGAGTCGGTGCATTACTTCGTAACATTGGTATGATCACAAAAGATCAAGTCTCGAAAGACTGATTAGTTTAGTAGCCTTGGAAACACTAGATATATTCATAAGTCTTACATTATATCATAAAGTGAAAAACTAATAACAAAGACTTCATAGTTCACACTCATATCCTCTTCTGACTATCCCTCCAGGTCATTCATAAAATACTTCTTCACACCCTGGAAAATATTAAAACACTGAAAGGGGTGAGCTCAGATGCTCAGTAAGGATAACAATATAGCGAAATATTTCATCAATAAACATAAACATTTAAGGAAATTTCTAACTAAAACAAAAGCCTTTTAAACTTGAACTTCAACATAATATGGAAAAAGTAAAATGAGATAATGCCATTCACTTATTCACATGGATATTCTACTGGTCGAATAATCACATGCAATATCAATAACCACTTTCATAATGATGGAATGCATAATGTCAGACTATCATAACCATGTAGCCAAAGCCTCGTGCCAAGACCACAAATAAGATTTTGTCAAGGCCTCATGCCAAGACACTAGTTTGTCTCATGATACCTGCCGATGCATCGAGGAGCTATAGTGGGATCCACCCTTCACTTATTAAGTCCAATGCATTCCTCATATAAATAGGTTTAAACATATCATAAACCATAACATAATCGTATCACATAAAAAATGCATAAAGTAAACATAACATTTAGACATTTCAATCACAAGATATCAATACAACACATTGATATAATAAAAACACTTTCAAAACCATTTTCAATACCAAAATAAAATAAAGTTAAAACTTGGTATTTATTTTTCATTAAAAAATTGATGGCTTGTAGAGGAAGCCGCAACTCAAATAATGGTCACGACGGCGGAGAAGTCGTTGTCTCCACATAATTACGGAAAGAAAAACATTCCTTTTTTTTCATTTAGTAAAACTCTTCGTATAAAACATATTTCTCTTGAATAAACGTAAAAGTCAAAGGGGTTTATACACAGTATAAAAGAAAGTTGTGTATAAAACCAAATATGCCTCAATGAAAGGGGATTGAGACGAAGTCCTTAAAAAGATCATTTTTTTAAATAAATTACATCTATAATGTGTATTCACTATAAGTACACATAAATAAAGTACAAATACAGGATAGGACATAATAATATCATGACATAATTTGAAAGTAGGAGATTAACCCAAAGAATAGAAATTGGGTTAAGAAGTTCCCTTACCTTATGTCCGACTTGATTCGACCGTTCTTTAACCTCATGAATAATAAACTAGAGATAATATCTACCATTTTCAATTTCATTATCCTATTTATATCAATTATTTCAATGTTATGAATATTATGTAATTATTTATGTTAATAACGGTCGTTTTGTCGATTTATGGTACTTGAGTCAACAATAAACTGCTTATAATTACAAATTGTTTATGTTGTAGAATATCCATTATATCCAGAATTATATTCATGATTTAGATGTAATATATATCATATATATCCATTATATACATTCATTCATAATATTACGTAACATTTAGAGGTAAGAAATGAAATGCACCGTTCATGGAGACGGTAAGCCGTACGTACCCATGAACGCTACTTTCATTTCTATTTCATATTTAATGAAATGAAATCATAATTATATAAAGGTATAATATATTTCCAGTATAATATCATATATAATATCATTTACTACATCCTTTATACATCCCACATATTGCATTATCGATTCACATCACTTTGAGGGGGCGGTAGTCCGCACTTCCTAAAATGAAATTATCGCGTTTACCCATAATGGAAATCATAAAGTATTCCATAAATGAGAAATACAGAAGCATAAGGAAAACATAAACATATTATATATCATATATAAATATAGTGACATCTTAATGGCCACCTTTGAAGGTGTTATATGAGTGTTGAACAATCATTGTTTCGTGAGGCAGAAATTCGCCATCCACAGAAACAGTATGTTCTTTAACCATTAGATGTCAGTTTGCATAATTTTAGCTCGAATCCTTCTTATAAAAACATCCTAGTATATTGAGGATACTGGTGTAGTTACAAAATAAATGAATAAAAAGAGTTTATGGGGTTGCAGAATCAAAATAAAACAAAATAACATTAGAGAAGACATTACCTCAAAATAGGGTAACTCTTTTTGATTTGATCCAAAGGCTTCTTTGGGAAGGGTTCTGCCAAAAGTGAGGCTTCTAGGAGTAATGGGGGAAAGTTGGGAGAGTATTTGTTCAGAGTTTGGCCGAGCCAAATGGCTTGAAAGTTTGAATGAGGTGGTAGAGGTGGGGGCCTTTTATAAGAGGAGAGGAGGGGCACTCTTGGAAAGTAAGGAAATTTTACATTATTATAAAATGCTTTTAGGATTCTAAAGGTCCCACACTTATATAATTCTTGGATAAGGTAGTAAGGGTTCGAAATATACCCATCCAATAGTCTTTGTACAAGTGTATGCCTTGGATTTTACATTATCGTTTCATTTAATTTAAAATCGATAAATAATGAGGTCATCGCTGCATCAGAATGATGTCATAAATAATTTAATTTATATAATGTCTAAAAATTATAAAAAAAATACTATGATGTAGGAAATATTTTTATCTTTCCAATGACTATTTATAGTTAAAAATATGACTTGTATAACCCCATGTAAAAATTGTTTTAGTAAAACATTTCATGTTTGTGTCATTTTTTACTTTAACATTAAATAAAAAGAATTTATGTCATTTTCCAACTAAAGTGGCTCCATGGGGTCCCCAAGTTTACCCATGGATTGTCTTGGTCGGCCATGGAAAATCCAAGGAGGGTAGAACATTTTTCATGCTCATCTCATATTATTAAAACATTATTTTTACCTTAAACAACACTAATTACCTCTAATCGCGATTAAAAAATTAAAAGTTACTATTCACAAAAAATTATTTTAATCTCATTGAACCACATTTTACTTCTTAATGACAACCATGTATGTCGGATTTTTTGAAAATCAATCCACAGAAGTGGTAATATTTCATTTAAATGAAAAATCAGTTTTTTAACTTCCACTTAGTGGTTTCACTATTCATCAAAAATTGATGTTTTTCAGAACATTGCCAAAATTTAACCCTAAGCTATAATTGATATTCCGAATTCAAAAATTATGTCTATTTTACAAAATTCCAAAAATATAAGTTTGATTAATTAATTTTATAATTAATTTCCGCTGTCACAACAAATAGCGTGTTTTTAAGAAACAATTTATATCAAAAGATTGGCAATTATTTATGTCTAATTTTAATGTTAAATTAATTCTAATGACCACCATTGGATAAAATGGTAAAAATATATTCTAATTATACATTAAACCCACTAAATAGTATAATTTATCACTGTAAATTATTTTTATTAAAAAAATTGTTTTTAAGTATTTTTCACTATTCATAAAAAATTAGAAGTTCTCAGAAAAATACCAAAAATTCAACATAGGCTAATTTCGATATTCTGAATCCAAAAATGAAGTCCATTTTGAAATATAAAATTTCTATAATTCTAAAAAGTGGTTATTACTATTCATAACGGCTACTTTGATTAGTCACGGTGTTTTAGAACTCGAAGTTGCGTACAATGCAAGCTATTGCATTATTGAATGAGAAGCGTATCATGGATGCTCAGGGTGTTACATCAACTCTGGAACTGGTAAAGGATGAAGCATCCCTTTTGGTAACTACCACTCTGCTTTAACATGTTTACAAGTCAAACACTTCACAGTAAAATCAGCAATATCTCTTTTCATTCCATCTCACAGGTAATACTCCCAAGGATCTATATACATCTTATTAATTCCAGGATGAACTGAAAACGGAGAACTATGAGCTTCAAATAACAACTCTTTCTTCAACTGTGAATCTCAAGGCACACACAATCTCTTTTAAAATCTCGAAAAACAATCATTATCAATGTTGAATTTAGGCAACATACCCTTCTAAACCAGCTCTACCTTTTTCTGCAACTCACTGTCTTGCTTATGTGCTTGCTTAATTCTGTCTGATAGAGAAGATTTCATTGATACCTGAAACAAAATATAAGAACATCTTGCACGAACAACTTCTAGGCCAAAGTTTATCAGATCCTTAACCAATGTATCATCTTCCAAACATAACCTGGTTAATGAAACATTACGTTTTCGACTCAAAGCATCAGCTACTTTATTTTCATTTCCTGGATTGTAATGAATTTTTCAATCATAATCCTTGATTAATTCTAGCCATATCCTCTATCTGATGTTCAATTATTTCTGTGTGAATTTATACTTTATAATTTTCTAATCAGTATATTTTTCTCACATTACACCATACAAAACATGCCTCCAAAATTTTAAAGCGAAAACAATAGTAATAAATTCCAAATCATGTGTAGGGTAATTTATCTCATGATTTTTCAAATGACGTGAAGCATAAGCAATTACCTGATCATTCTGCATTAGGACGCAACCAAGTCCTTTCAATGAAGCATCACTATAGATAAAAAACTCACCATTCCTAGAAGGTAGTGCCAAAACTAGAGCGTTCACCATTCTTTTTTTCAACTCCTGAAAACAATCATCACCTTATTTTGTCCATATAAACATAACACCCTTCCGAGTTAGCTTAGTCATTGGACTATATAACCATGAAAAATATCTAACAAACCTTTAGTAATATATTTCTAAACCAAGAAAACTACAAATCTCAATTAAATTTTTGGTTCTTGGTCAGTCTTCAACAACCTTTGTTTTTGCAGGATCAACAGTTATTCTATCTTTAGAAAAATGTGACCAAGGAAAGATATTTGTTACAACCAAAACTCAGACTTGCTGAATTTCCCATACAATTTTTTATCTTTTAAGGCTTGAAAAATAACCCTTAAATGAATTTCATGCTCTTATTTACTTATAGAAAACACCAAAATATCATCAATGAAAACAACCACAAACTTATCCAAGAACTCATGGAAAATTATTTTCATAAGGTCCATTAATACAGCAGGTGCATTTGTTAACCCAAAAGGCATTACTACAAATTAATAATATTCATATCTTGTATTAAATGTGGTATTCAGAACATTTTCTTCCTTTACCTTCAACTAATGGTACCCTAATCTGAAGTCAATCTTTCAAAAATACTGAGCTCCCTGGAGCTGATCAAACAAATCATCGATATGTGGCAAAGGATATTTGTTCTTAATAGTGATGTTATTCAAGGATCTATAATCAATGAAAAGGCTCCTTGAACCATCTTTATTTTTAAAAAATAAGACAGAAGCACCGCATGGTGATGTTCTAGGTCGAATGAAACCTTTCTCTAATAAATCTTACAATTTCTTTTTCAACTCTAAAAGTTCAATTTGAACCATTCGATAAGGGGTTTTGAATTTGGATTAGCATTAGGAACTAAGTCAACAGTAAATTGAACCTCCCAATCTTGTATTATTCTAGGAAACTCATCTGGAAAAACATCAGGATACTCATTTACCAATGGCACATCATTAATCTAAATGGTTCCTTTGTTTTCAACAATATTTGCAAGGTAACATTCATTTCCATATTTTACAATTTTTTAGCCTGTTGATATGTTATCAACAGTAAGGGTTCATTCTTGTAAAAAAACTGAAAGACTTTCTGAAAAGAAAATTCTTTAGCTCTACAATAAATCTTCTCATAGTAAACAGAGAGCCAATCCATACCCAGGATAACATCAAACTCTACTAGAGGTAAAAATATAAGGTTTGCAAGTTGGTTATTTCCATGGATAAGGATAGGAAGATTCTTATGAATTATTTTTTCCTCAACAATTCCCCCATGTGTTTTTACCACAAGTTCAGGAGTCATTTCTTGAGATGTAATTCCCAATTTATTAGAAAATTTTTCAGAGATGAATGAATGTAGATACCGTGAATCAAACAACACACTAGCATAATCTGAAAAAATAGAGTCTCTGATACCTCTTCATTTGATGGGCCAACATTTGCTGAACTAGTTGCAAAGGTTTTCACCACACCTTGTTGCTTGTAGTCTGATTGCTTCCCATCATTTGAGCTCTTTGTCGAACAGTCATTTTCATATTGACCCATCTCATTGCACATGAAACATTTCACTAACTGTAAATCAAATTTGGTCTTACCATCACCATGATGTTTTTCAGTGCAATCACAAGCCTTATGTCCCATCTTACCATATCAGTAGCACTTTCCAGAATTCAGAAGACATTCCCCAGAATGCCTTTTACCAAATTTATCACAAACTAAAAACGTAGTTTTCTAACCATCAAACCTTTTTGAAAGATTCTTCTCTTTCTCATGCCACCTCGGTCTCTTCTTCTGTTGGTTGTTATAGAACACATGATCATTGGAAAAATCCATTTCCACCTTCTCAGCACATCGAGAAAACTTTTCATAACATTTGAACTCACGAAGAGATAATTCCCTTCGATATTTTGGATTTAATCATGAGTAAAAACAATTTCTTTTACTATCAAGGTCACGGATAAAATTTGAAGCATACATTTCCAATCGAGTGAACCTTTCATCATAAGCAGCCACTGAGTCGTCCTCTTGCCTCAATTCCAACAATTATTTTCTATCCTATGTCGAAAATACTTAGGAAAATATTTCTCATGAAACATACCTTTGAATTTATCCTAGTCAAGAGAATCAATCACATTAGCATCCCTGATATTTCTAACCATCGAACACCACTTATCTGATTCTCCCTCCAAACAGTAAACATCAGGACTCACCTATTAATTGTCGGAACACCCCATGACATAGAAAATCATCTCCAGTGATTTAATCCATCCTTCAACTAGCACAGGGTCAGATGATCCTCTAAATGATGTGGGATATTGCCTCATTAAATGTTCCACCAATGAAATGTTCATCTGTAGTTGATCTGGATGATCTCGTCCATGGATACCACCACCATTTATCACTTGATTGAACTACCATTACTGCAAAAAACTGTTCAGTTCCAATTCAAACCATCTCAACATGCTGATTTGGAAGGTCATTTCCTTTTGTAAGCCTTCCTAGCACTGATTCCTGGATTCCTCTGTGGAAAACCATTCTGAACAAGCATGTATCAGTTGAAGCAACACGGTAATCTTCAAATTTTATATCATTTCAATTTGACCAAAAAAATATTTTTGGATAATCATTTAATAGAATTATAAATCCTAAAGTTATCTAAACCGACCTCTGATACCAACTATAAGACCCCATCCTTAAACATTACTTAATCTTGATTTGTTTCAAGAATACACATTGAGGATCTTTTCAGGTTTAGAGTTTTAGAGAGATATATCATAAATCATGCATTACATTCCACATTTAAACAAGGTGGTTACATAAAATACAATATTCACTTTTCCCATCAAAGGAAACATATTTAAAATAAAACATGGACTCTTTCTTGACACTTCCTTGACACTATCATCACATCATGTAACATTTCCTTGACCTGGGAAAAACATTTCAAAAACATGGGATGGGCTTAAAAATCTCAGTAAGGGATATAAAAATATGGGAATAAAACCTGAGGCCATGTATATATAAGAATCATTGAAATCATACTTCACTCATCAAAACATAAGAACTTTAGTATACCTCATGAAATTATAAGATTTATGAATAACTCATAGAAAACATAATACATATAGGTAACTTGAGTCATTCATAACATTATTACGTAGGGATTAACCCTCATGTTAACGTTTGGAATACCCATCACAGTATATTCCCTAAATCCCTTCAGATAAACCTTATTGTTTAACTCCCTCGAATTTCCCAATGCATTTGAGAGCTATATCGGGCTCACCTGCCCATATTTTATCACGGAACCACCCATCTTCATAAAAAATGCCCAAGAACCATAACATAATCGTATCACATAAAACATGCATAATGGAAACATAACATTTCCACATTTCAATCACAAGATATAAATAATACACATTGATATAATAAAAAAATTATCAAAACCATTTTTAGTACCAAAATAAATGAAAAGTAAAACATGGTATTTATTTTTCATTTAAAAAAAAGTTATGGCTTGTAGAGGAAGCCGAAACTCAAATAATGGTCACGATGGCAGAGAAGTCGTTGTCGCCGCATACGTATGACAAAAACCTTCCCTTTTGTCGTTTAGTAAAATGCTTCGCATAAAAAGATATATTTTGAATAAAAGTAAAATCCAAAGGGGTTTATATGTAACACCCCAAGCTTCCATGGTATGTTTCCCTTCGAATAATGCGATAGCGTGTGTTGTATGCAACCTCGAGTTCTAACACACACCATAACTAATTAAAATAGCCGTTGTGAATAGTAATACCTACTTTTTGAAATCATATATATTTTATATTTCAAAATGGACTTCATTTTTGGATTCGGAATATTGAAATTAGCCTAGGGTGAAATTTTGGTACTTTTCGGATAACTTTAATATTTTGATGAATAGTGAAAATTACTAAATTTTAATTAAAAAAAACTTTTTTAATCAAAATAATTAATAGTGATAAATTGTGAATTTGAGTGGTTTTAAAGTATATTTAGAATATATTTTTACCATTTAATATAATGTTGGTCATTGGAAATAATTTTACAATTAAACCGAACATAAACAAGTGTCAATCTTTTGATAGTTATTACCTCTTAAAAACACGCTTTTTGTTTTGACAGCGGAAATTAATTTTAAATTAATTTCTGCCACTTCTGTGTTTTGAATTTAGGAAAATTGATTCCATATTTGGAATCAGGATTTTAAAATTGTGTAAATAGGTAACTTTTATTTTTAGACATTTTGAATAATTACTGCGGTAAATATTTTATTTACCATGGTTAAGGGTAAATCCGGTAAATAAGGGTTAAAAAAATAATATTATAATAATACTAAATTACCCTAAAACGTGTCTTAACCCTATTGGTTGATACATGGTCGACCATGGGAATCTTTGGGTCTATTTTGGGACCCCATGGATCCACTTGTAAGTGATAATGACACTTTATTTTAATTTAGTTAAAATGAATACAAAAATGACACAAGCATATATCTTTTAGAACAACAATTGTTACATAGGGTTATATATGTTGGATTTTAGATTATAAATATTCATTAGAAAGATAAAACGATTTCCTACATAATTATATTTTATTTATAATTTTTAGACATTAAATAATTTATTTTATATATGACACAATGATGATGCAGTAATTACTATAATAGTGAAAAATTAAAATAATTGATATTATAAATACCCAAATAAATATAATATGAAACTTTTAATGAATTAAACTAATTTTCTAGGATAATATTATATATTAGGATTGATTTAATTGACTTTTTTCGAAGTAATCAATCTTTTATGAGTTTCAAAAAAATCATCTATTGAATAGTGTCAAAATTGACATAAAAGAGTTCTTAAAAAAATATTATATTATTAATTGATATTAAATTCCTAAAAATCTAATGATCGGCCAAGAGACTTATATCATGATAGGTTCATCATTAAAGTACCACTTGGGGGTCGCTTGGATGTATAGAGTATGTTTATTAACCATATTCTATAAAAATACAAAGAGACATTGTAAAAGTGAAACTAATTAACTTAGAGTTAATACTTAAAGATAAGGTTAATATAAGTACCCAAACCTGTCTAAATTCTATTGGTTGAGTGGTTTTCGACCTATCCCCACCTTAACCTTTGAATAATAAACTTTGGAGCCATTAGAAACCGAATATGAATTTATTATAAATTAATATTTCTAGCTTTTCCAAAGGTGCCCCTCACCCCTCTTATAAAAGGGCACTCCTCCTTCTCATTTCTTCACACCTTCAAAGCCTTTTGGTTCGGCCAAACTCTGCACATATACTCTCCCAACATCCCTCAATACAACCTAGAGGCTTTAGTTTTATCAGAAAGCCAACCTATGGAGCCCTTTTGATCAAATCAATAGGAAGAACCCGAAGAAGAGGTAATGATTTCACCACCCTTCTCCAAGTTCATTTCTTCTTCCACTTCTTCTTCCTTTGTTCTTAACATTATAAAATAATAACTCCAGTATCTCACATATACTGTGATGTTATTATAAATATGGTACAATCATATTCAGTATTCTATCCACCCTTTGAATAACATGTCACCATACGTGCGTACGTACGGCTTACCGTCTCCACGTCGTGGTGTAATTGTTATTCAATATAATATTATTTGGATGGGTATAATAATGATGTTTAACTCATGTAAATAATAAATATAACATGTTAATGATTCTGTATATATGATATACCATCCATTTATATATTATTTTAATATCAAAAGAATGATATTGTCGCTCGTGCGTACGTACGGACTACCGTCTCCACGAACGCGATGAGATTCATTCTCAATCGTATCCATTCAAGTATAATTATCATTTGATGATTTAAAAATGATGTTTAAGGACTGGATATCATTATGGATATGAATAAGATACAACAACCATGGCTTATGTAACAAAACATATAAAAGAAAATGAGTAAGTTAACTCCCGAGACGACGATAATTCTACGATATTATTAACAAATCAATGTTAAAAGATCATATATGATATCATATTATTATATATGATTCTTGTATAATTTAATAACAAATATTTCAACATTATACAGGAGGTTAACCTACCCCAACCAAGGAAAAGTACAAGGTAAGGGTTTACTTTACAACCTCTTCATTATCCAAGGTTGTTTATACGTAATAATCTACTGGGATCTCTTTATCATCCACATCCATGTTTCTTAAAAATGCATTTCAAAACATTTTTACTATTTACTAGAATATGAGTTAAAGTCATTTATACCCTTTTTGACTTTTATAAGAGGTTTATAAAGGAATCTTTCGGTCGTTTTCAAAACAAGGTCCTTTTTAACCTTTTCGACAGAATTAAGGTAAGAATGTTTTTTTAACTTATACGGAGGGTGCGGCTATTTTCCGCCGTTATAAAATCTTCAAAGCTTCCCTTACAAGCTTATAAGAATATTTTCAAAGAAAATGTTTTATTTTATATGGATCTTAAATTATTTCAAAATAAAAGGAGATATTTCTTTAAAAAGAATTTTGATTTCATCTATGTCAACATCCTTTGATGGATTTTAAGATTATTTGAAGTTGATTTATTATGATACAAAAATTCTATATTGTATTGAAGGTTTTGTGATATGTTTGACTGTGGATGTGCTATTTTTATACCATTCATAGTTTATGGTGAAAGTATTTACATTTCGTATGCCAGTTTTAATACGAATGTTTATGTTATGTTTAAAAATTTTCATATGGGAATGCATTGGACTTAATATGTGACAGGTGGAGCCCGCTATAGATCATCGATGCATCGGTAGGTCTCATGAGACAAACTAGTGTATTGGCACAAGGCCTTGACAAAATCTTATTTGTAGTCTTGGCACGAGGCCTTGGCTATGTGATTATGATAGTCTGACATTATGCATTCCAACATTATGAAAGTGGTTATTGATTTTTGCATGTGATTATTCGATTATTAGAATATCCATGTGAATAAGTAAATGGCATTATTTAATTTTATTTATGCCATACCATGTTGAAAGTTCATGTTTGAAAGGATTTTGTTTTAGTTATACATTGCCTTAAAAGTTTATTCTTATTTATAAAAGTTTCTGCTATATTGTTATCCTTACTGGGCGTTTGAGCTCACCCCTTTTCTATGTTTTATTTTTCCCAGGAAGTGAAGATGTAAGTTATGAATGACCTACAGGGATATTATGAGGGGATTATAGTGTGGACTATGGAAACATTATGTTGTTGTAGTAGTTTTTCATTTTATGATGTAATGTAAAACTTATGAATATATCTACTATTTCCAAGGCTACTAAACCAATCGGTCTTTCGAGATTTGATCATTCTTGTAACCATGCCAATGTTACGAAGTAATGCACCGACTCTGGGTAACTGGGATCAGGGCGTTACAGTTGGTATCAGAGGAAGTTTAGTACAAACCTTGGAAGCTAGATTTAGATAAACTCTGATTAGAGCACGTAGACCTAAGATGAACTTTGAGGATTAGTATAGAAGAACATCCTAGAATTTGGGTATTGTAGAGATTTTGTGAGTTTTCCGAGCAATACATCCATGTCTGGATACGAGCAGGTAGAGGCGGCTCTGGCACAGATGTACCTAGGGGTAAAACCCGAAAACACCGCTTTGAGCTAGACTCGAACGGGAACTGGTGCACGACAACGGGCCTTGCTGCACTCTTGGTTACGACACTCCCGGGGGATATGCTTAGGATAACTCTCATTTTCTTTACAAATCATTTTGAAGGGATTATGAGTATATACATCCTCAAAGAAAAAAAAATTCTTATGATTATGGATTATATCCATAAATAGTTCAATTTATGTTAAGTGTTTTATAAGTATGAGATTATGTATTTTGATTCATAAACTGATCTAGTTTATGCCATTGTTTAGAAATGGCGCCTAGTGGAAGAAATGGAAACCGTATCAATGCACGCACTCCATGTAGGTATTGCCCTCCTGCTCAAGATAATTATAGTGGGGCTGGTGACGCAACTGGTGCTGATCAGCTAATCACCATACTGGGACAACTTACTCAGGTTATGAATAATAACCTTACCCGTATGGAGCACCCTGATCCGCAGCATGGAGGATCAATGTTAGATCGATTCATGAGGCAACAACCACTAACGTTCAATGGGAATACAAATCCCTTAGTAGCTGAGCAATGGATATTTTCCCTAGAGAAAATATTTCAGGCTTTGGGAGCAGTGAAAGGGAAAAAGTTATCATGGCAGTTTACCGCCTCCCTGGAGATGCTGATCAATGGTGGTCATTGATTCAGAACATGAAGGAAGATGATGAAGTATCAAATATGGAATGGAGGGAGTTCAAAGATCTGTTTTTAGAAAAATACTTTCCTCGCGACCATCGAGCACATATGGAAAGACAATTTCCGAGTCTGAGACAAAGGAGGATGAGAATGTCACAAAGTATGAGGCTAGCTTTACAAGGATAGCGAGTTATGCTGGATATTATATTCGCAACACAAGAAGTAAGATTGATCGTTTCTTTGATGGGTTAAAATCATTTCTCCGTCGAGCATTAGTCTCACAATCCTTTTCATCGTACGAAGACATTGTCTCATGTGCTATCAAGACCGAAAAGGAATTCTCTAAGTCTTGTGACTTTAAAGCAAAGCAAGAGAAGAAGAGACCTGCTGATCAATCTGGGAATGGAAATAAGGGGAAGAAGGGAAAGGTTGAATATCCATCTTGTGGTAAATGCGGGAAGAAACATCCTGGTACTTGCTTGAAGGGAATGGGAGTCTGTTACAAGTGTGGTGAAAAAGGCCACCAAGCTCATGATTGCAAGGGGAAGAAGGAAGCTACCAACGTTCAGTGCTATAATTACAGGGAGATGGGGCATTATGCAAATTCATGTTCTAAGCGTCAGGAGAACTTACCTCAGAAAAGGCCAAGGGATCAAGGCCAGGCTTATGCTATCACTACTGCTGAGGTAGAAGCTCCGAAAGACGTGGTGGCAGGTAATTTAATGGTTTCCTCAAGTTTAGCAAATGCATTATTTGATTCTGGATCATCGCATTGTTTCATATCTTCCCAGTTTGCTAAGAAAATTAGATATTTCCAATTTGATTTATTAAGGGAGTTGTCAGTTAAAACTCCTAAGGGAAGTATCGTTGCAACAAAGTTTTGTGAATCAGTCCCCATTAGAGCACATAAATTTTCTTTATCTGCTGATCTCATCGTCATACCTATGATTGAGTTTGATATAATCCTCGGTATGGACTGTCATTCGGACTATGATGTGAAGATTTATTGTAAGAAGAAAGAGGTTACGATTCTTGATGATAATGATAAGGAACACCTTATTTTTAGAGCAGAATCGTCACCACCTAATTCTTATTTAGATCCACCCTCAATAGCTCAACTAAATTCAACTATTGGGGAGGAAGAGAATGAAATAACTACGGGTGAAGAAAGGAATGTTCAAATAGAGGATGTACCTGTTGTGAAAGAATTTGTAGATGTATTTCCAGAAGATTTACCTGGACATCCTCCAGAAAGAGAAGTTGAGTTTTCCATTGATTTGATTCCTGGATCAAGGCCTATATCGAAGACCCCTTATAGAATGGACACCGTAGAATTAGTCGAACTAAAGAAACAACTAGAGGAATTGAGTAATAAGGGATTTATTCGCCCTAGTGTTTCTCCATGGGGAGCCCCTGTTCTTTTTGTTAAAAAGAAAGATGGATCTATGAGGTTATGTATTGACTACAGGGAGATCAATGCTATAACGATAAAGAACAAGTATCCCCTACCTCGTATTGATGATTTATTTGACCAACTGCATGGAGCTCAATACTTTTCAAAGATTGACCTTCGATCTGGATACCATCAGTTGTGTGTGAAGAAGGAAGACATTCCGAAGACAGCATTTCGAACCAGGTACGGACATTACGAGTTTACTGTAATGCCGTTTGGATTGACTAATGCACCCTCTGTATTCATGGATCTGATGAATAGAGTTTTCAAGGAGTATCTCGATGAATTTGTGGTGGTATTTATTGATGATATCTTGGTATACTCCAAAACCTACAGATATCATGAAAATCACTTGCGCATTATCTTGAAGACTCTGAGGAGGCATGAATTATATGGGAAGTTTAGCAAGTGTGAATTCTGGCTTCAGGAGATTTCTTTTCTTGGCCATATTGTCTCTAGAGATGGAATATCTGTTGATCCTTATAAGACCAAGGCAATCCAAGAATGGCCAGCACCTACGAGTATAACTGAGGTACGTAGTTTTATTGGTTTGGCAGGTTATTATCGACGTTTCGTCCAGAATTTTGCCCGATTGGCTAACCCATTAACGAAGCTCACACGTAAAGGGGTTAAATTTGTTTGGACAAAAGAGTGTGAAGAATGTTTCGAAGAACTGAAGAGAAGATTAGTCAATGCTCCTATATTGACTCTACCATCGGGGAATGATGGGTTCGTTATTTATAGTGATGCATCGAAGAAAGGACTTGGTTGTGTCCTTATGCAGAATGATAGAGTTATTGCCTATGCATCACGACAGTTGAAAATTCATGAACAAAACTATCCTACTCATGATCTTGAGTTAGCAGCTGTAATCTTTGCTTTGAAGATATGGAGGCACTACCTCTATGGTGAAAAATGTGAGATTTATACTGATCACAAGAGTTTGAAGTATATTTTCTCACAAAAAGAACTCAACATGAGGCAAAGAAGATGGATTGAATTACTCAAGGATTATGATTGTACGATACACTACCACCCAGGGAAGGAAAACAAGGTGGCAGATGCTTTGAGTAGAAAAGACCATGAAGTTTTGAACAATATGAGAATTGAAAGGGATCCAATTTTTATGGATCTAGTGAAGATGGACATGGGAATAACCAGGGAAGGTGAAACATCAATGCTTTTTCAAATGGTTGCTAAACCATCTTTACTAGAAAGGATTAAGAGTTCTCAGACCGATGATGAAGAATTCCAAAAGAAGATTAAAGCTGTGAATGATGGGAGATTGAGAGACTTTGTGTATGAAGATGGACTTTTGAAATTCGGGAAGAGACTTTGTGTTCCCGATTTACCTGATCTAAAAAGGGAATTGCTAGATGATGCTCATAGTTCCAATTTCTCTATACACCCTGGGAGCACCAAAATGTATAGAGATTTGAAGGAACATTTTTGGTGGGACAACATGAAGAGGGAGATTTCTGATTTTGTGTCAAGATGTATGGTTTGTCAACAAGTGAAAGTTGGAAGGCAACATCCTGGAGGAGTCATGCAACTTCTTCCCATACCGGAGTGGAAATGGGACAATGTTACGATGGACATTGTCATGGGGCTACCAAAGACTCCTAGAAGGAACGATGCAATATGGGTTATTGTTGATCGTCTTACCAAGACATCACATTTTCTTGCTATAAGAGAAGATCTACCCATGGAACGTCTAGCAAGACTATATATTAATGAAGTTGTGAGACTTCATGGAGTACCCCTATCGATTGCTTCTGATCGTGATCCCCGTTTTACTTCAAGATTTTGGAAAAGTATTCAGAAATCCCTGGATACTGAACTTCATTTGAGCACTGCTTACCACCCTCAGACAGATGGACAATCAGAACGGACTATTCAAACCTTAGAAGACATGTTGAGATCTTGATCACTTGACTTTCAGGGTATGTGGGATCAATATTTACCTTTGGTAGAATTTTCCTATAACAATAGCTTCCATTCGAGTATACAGATGGCACCATATGAAGCGTTATACTGAAAGAGATGTCGTACACCAACCTGTTGGGATGACATTGGTGAAAGAAAGCTTGTAGGCCCAGAACTGGTGGAGGAAACGGTGGAAAAGGTGAAAGTAATCCAAAATCACATCAAAGCAGCTCAAAGTAGGCAGAAGAGCTATGCCGATAATCGAAGGAATGATTTGGAATTTCAAGTCGATGATCATGTTTTCCTGAAGGTATCTCCGTGGAAGGGAGTCATACGTTTTGGTAAGAAAGGTAAATTGAGTCCCAGGTACATCAGACCTTTCGAAATTCTAGAACGAATTGGGGTTGTAGCTTACCGATTGGCAATGCCGCCAAGTCTCTCCAAAGTTCACGATGTGTTCCACGTATCTCTATTGAGGAAATACATGCCTGATCCGACGCATGTACTCACCTATGAGGAATTAGAACTGGAACCCGATCTGTCTTATTGCGAAGAGCCTGTCAAGATTCTTGATACGAGAGAACAAGTGCTGAGAAACCGGACGACGCGTCTGGTAAAAGTTTTGTGGAGAAACCATAAGATGGAAGAGGCAACGTGGGAACCCGAGGAACTTATGATGAAGAACCACCCGAGTCTTTTTATGCAGCAATACCCTAGAAATTGCGAGGACGCAATTATTTGAAGGAGGGGAGAATGTAACACCCCAAGCTTCCATGGTACGTTTCCCTTCGAATAATGCGATAGCGTGTGTTGTACGCAACCTCGAGTTCTAACACACACCATAACTAATTAAAATAGCCGTTGTGAATAGTAATACCTACTTTTTGAAATCATATATATTTTATATTTCAAAATTGAATTCATTTTTAGATTCGGAATATTTAAATTAGCCTAGGGTGAAATTTTGGTACTTTTCGGATAACTTTAATATTATGATGAATAGTGAAAATTACTAAATTTTAATTAAAAACAACTTTTTTAATCAAAATAATTAATAGTGATAAATTGTGAATTTGAGTGGTTTTAAAGTATATTTAGAATATATTTTTACCATTTAATATAATTTTGGTCATTGGACATAATTTTACAATTAAACCGAACATAAACAAGTGTCAATCTTTTGATAGTTATTACCTCTTAAAAACACGTTTTTTGTTTTGACAGCGGAAATTAATTTTAAATTAATTTCTGCCACTTCTGTGTTTTGAATTTAGGAAAATGGATTCCATATTTTGAATCAGGATTTTAAAATTTTGAAAATAGGTAACTTTTATTTTTAGACATTTTGAATAATTACTGCGGTAAATATTTTATTTACCATGGTTAAGGGTAAATCCGGTAAATAAGGGTTAACAAAATAATATTATAATAATACTAAATTACCCTAAAACCTGTCTTAACCCTATTGGTTGATACATGGTCGACCATGGTAATCTTTGGGTCTATTTTGGGACCCCATGGATCCACTTGTAAGTGATAATGACACTTTATTTTAATTTAGTTAAAATGAATACAAAAATTACACAAGCATATATCTTTTAGAACAACAATTGTTAAATAGGGTTATATATGTTGGATTTTAGATTATAAATATTCATTAGAAAGATAAAAAGATTTCCTACATAATGATATTTTATTTATAATTTTTAGACATTAAATAATATATTTTATATATGACACAATGATGATGCAGTAATTACTATAATAGTGAAAAATTAACATAATTGATATTATAAATACCCAAATAAATATAATATGAAACTTTTAATGAATTAAAATAATTTTCTAGGATACTATGAAATATTAGGATTGATTTAATTGACTTTGTTCGAAGTAATCAATCTGTTATGAGTTTCACAAAAATCAACTATTGAATAGTGTCAAAATTGACATAAAAGAGTTCTTAAAAAAATATTATATTATTAATTGATATTAAATTCCTAAAAATCTAAGGTTCGGACAAGAGACTTATATAATGATAGGTTAATCATTAATGTACCACTTGGGGGTCTCTTGTATGTATATAGTAAGTTTATTAACCATATTATATAAAAATACAAAGAGACATTGTAAAAGTGAAACTAATTAACTTAGAGTTAATACATAAAGATAAGGTTAATATAAGTACCCAAACCTGTCTAAATTCTATTGGTTGAGTGGTTTTCGACCTATACCCACCTTAACCTTTGAATAATCAACTTTTGAGCCATTAGAAACCGAATATGAATTTATTATAAATTAATATTTCTAGCTTTTCCAAAGGTGCCCCTCACCCCTCTTATAAAAGGGCACTCCTCCTTCTCATTTCTTCAGACCTTCAAAGCCTTTTGGTTCGGCCAAACTCTGCCCAAATAATCTCCCAACATCCCTCAATACAACCTATAGGCCTTAGTTTGATCAGAAAGCCAACCTAAGGAGCCCTTTTGATCAAATCAAAAGGAAGAACCCGAAGAAGAGGTAATGATTTCACCACCCTTCTCCAAGTTCATTTCTTCTTCCACTTCTTCTTCCTTTGTTCTTACCATTCTAAAATAATAAATCCAGTATCTCACATATACTGTGATGTTATTATAAATATGGTACAATCATATTCAGTATTCTATCCACCCTTTGAATAACATGTCACCATACGTGCGTACGTACGGCTTACCGTCTCCACGTCGTGGTGTAATTGTTATTCAATATAATATTATTTGGATGGGTATAATAATGATGTGTAACTCATGTAAATAATAAATATAACATGTTAATGATTCTGTATATATGATATACCATCCATTTATATATTATTTTAATATCAAAAGAATGATATTGTCGCTCGTGCGTACGTACGGACTACCGTCTCCACGAACGCGATGAGATTCATTCTCCATCGTATCCATTCAAGTATAATTATCATTTGATGATTTAAAAATGATGTTTAAGGACTTTATATCATTCTGGATATGAATAAGATACAACAACCATGGCTTATGTAACAAAACATATAAAAGAAAATGAGTAAGTTAACTCCCGAAACGACGATAATTCTAAGATATTATTAACAAATCAATGTTAAAAGATCATATATGATATCATATTATTATATATGATTCTTGTATAATTTAATAACAACTATTTCACCATTATACAGGAGGTTAACCTACCCCATCCAAGGAAAAGTACAAGGTATGGGTTTACTTTACAACCTCTTCATTATCCAAGGTTGTTTATACGTAATAATCTACTGGGATCTCTTTATCATCCACATCCATGTTTCTTAAAAATGCATTTCAAAAAATTTTTACTATTTACTAGAATATGAGTTAAAGTCATTTACACCCTTTTTGACTTTTATAAGTGGTTTATAAAGGAATCTTTCGGTCTTTTTCAAAACAAGGTCCTTTTTAACCTTTTCGACAGAATTAAGGTAAGAATGTTTTTTTTAACTTATACGGCGGGTGCGGCTATTTTCCGCCGTTATAAAATCTTAAAAGCTTCCCTTACAATCTTATAAGAATATTTTCAAAAAAATGTTTTATTTTATATGGATCTTAAATTATTTCAAAATAAAAGGAGATATTTCTTTAAAAAGAATTTTGATTTCATCTATGTCAACATCCTTTGATGGATTTTAAGATTATTTGAAGTTGATTTATTATGATACAAAACTTCTATATTGTATTGAAGGTTTTGTGATATGTTTGACTGTGGATGTGCTATTTTTATACCATTCATAGTTTATGGTGAAAGTATTTACATTTCGTATGCCAGTTTTAATATGAATGTTTATGTTATGTTTAAACCTTTTCATATGGGAATGCATTGGACTTAATATGTGACGGGTGGAGCCCTCTATAGCTCCTCGATGCATCGGTAGGTCGCATGAGACAAACTAGTGTCTTGGCACAAGGCCTTGACAAAATCTTATTTGTAGTCTTGGCACGAGGCCTTGGCTATGTGGTTATGATAGTCTGGCATTATGCATTCCAACATTATGAAAGTGGTTATTGATTTTTGCATGTGATTATTCGATTAGTAGAATATCCATCTGAATAAGTAAATAGAATTATTTCATTTTATTTATTCCATACCATGTTGAAAGTTCATGTTTGAAAGGATTTTGTTTTAGTTTTACATTGCCTTAAAAGTTTATTCTTATTTATAATAGTTTCCGCTATATTGTTATCCTTACTGGGCATTTGAGCTCACCCCTTTTCTATGTTTTATTTTTCCCAGGAAGTGAAGATGTAAGTTATGAATGACCTGCAGGGATATTATGAGGGGATTATAGTGTGGACTGTGGAAACATTATGTTGTTGTAGTAGTTTTTCAATTTATGATGTAATGTAAAACTTATGAATATATCTAGTGTTTCCAAGGCTACTAAACCAATCGGTCTTTCGAGATTTGATCTTTCTTGTGATCATGCCAATGTTACGAAGTAATGCACCGACTCTGGGTAACTGGGGTCGGGGCATTACATTATACACCGTATAAAATAATTTTTTGTATAAAACAAAATATGCCTCAATGAAAGGAGATTGAGACGAAGTCCCTTACCTCGTGTCCGACTTGACTCGATCGTTATTTAATCTCCTGAATAATAAGCTAGAGTAAAATTTTACTTATTTAAGAACCTTTTTCAAGTTCAATATTCCTTTAATATCACTTATTACCATTTTATGAACATTATGTAATTATTTATGTTAAAACGGTAGTTTTGTCGATATTTGGTACTTGAGCCAAAAATAAACTTCTTATAATTACAAGTTATTAATTTGGTAAAATATCCTTTATATAAAGAATTATATTCATGATGTAGATATCATATATATAATATATATCCAGTATATACATGGATTTATAATATTACACAACATTTATAGGTAAGAAATGAAATGCACCATTCATGGAGATGGTAAGTCGTATGTACGCATGAACGCTACTTTCATTTCTATTTCGTATTTTATGGAATGAAATACTAATGATATAAAGGTATATTATAATTCCAGTATGATATCATATGTAATACCATTAACTCCATCATTTAAACGTCCCACATATGGAATTAATGAATCAAATCACTTTGAGGGGGCGGTAGTCCTCACTTCCTAAAATGAAGATATCACGTTTACCCATAATGGAAACCATAAAGGTATGCCATAAATGAAAAATATAGAAGCATAAGAAAAAAATAAACATAATATATATCATATTTAATTATAGTGACATCTTAATGGACACCATGAATGGTGTTAAAAGAATATTGAACAATCATCGTTTCGTGAGATAGAAATTCACCATCCACAAAAACAGCATGTTCTTTAATTGTTAGAAGGAGGTGTGTGTAAGTGTAGCTATATTAATTATCATAAAAACATCCTAGTATATTTAAGATGCAGGTTTTGATACAATAGAAAGAAATAAAAAGATTTTAGGGTTTTGGAAAAGCAAAATACAACAAAAGGACGTAAGAGAAGACATTACCTTTAAATCAGGTAACTCCTCTTGGTTTGAACCAAAAGGGTTTCTTGAATATATTTCTTCTTAGGTAAGGCTTATAGGATTAAGATAGGGATGTGGAGAGATAAAATGAGCATATCTTTGAAGATACAATTGCTTGAGATGTTTGGGTAAGGTGGTAGAGGTGGGGGCCTTTTATAAGATGGAGATGGGGCATTCTTGGAAAGTCAAGTAATGTTACTTTTTTATATAATGAGTTTCATATCTTAAAGGTCCCACAGTTATATATTTCTAGGATAATGTGATAATAGTTAGAAATAAACCCATCTAATAGGTATTTGACGAGTGTAATTATTATATTTTACATAATCATTTCATTTTATTTAAATCTTTTATTAATGAGGTAATCACTGCATCATCATGGTGTCATAAAAAATATAATATATATAATGTCTAAAAATTATTAAAAAAATACTATGATATAGGAAATATTTTAATATTACCAATTACTATTTATAATCTAATATATCATATATGTAGTCAAAATTATGGTTTTTTTACTTAGGTGTTGCATACTTTTGTGATATTCTCCTTTCTTTAAAAATAAAATGATAAAGTGTCACTATCACCTAAAAGTGATTCCATGGGGTCCCCAGGTTGGCACAAGGAATCCCATTGTTGGCCGTGACACAACCATTAGCATTAGGACACATTTTGGGGTCATTTTTTATTATTATGATATTATTTTATTACCCTTAGCTACCTGATTACTAATTAATCACGATAATTAAAGATAATTACCGTCGTTACTATTCATAATGTCGAAAAACAGAAGAGTCCTAATTACATTATTTGTACCTTTTAATTATAAATATGGAATCCATTTTACCAAATTCCAAACACATAAATTGTTGTAAATAATTTAAAAATAATTCCCACTGTCAAAACAAATAGCTGGTTTTTTAGAAACAATATCTATCAAAAGTTTGACAATTGTTTATGTCCAATTTAAAAGTAAAATTAATTCCAATGACCCCCATTGGATTAAATGGTAAAAATATATTTTATTTACACTTTAAAACCAATTAAAAATATAATCTATCCAAATAATTAAATTATAAGAAAAAGATGTTTTGAAGTAAAATGCAGCATTTTCCACTATTCATTAAAAAATGAATGTTGTCAGAAAAATACCAATAATTTATCCAATGTAAATTTCAATGTCCCAATAAAAAAGACTAATTTTTTTTGACAAATAGAGCTAATAAAATTTTCAAAATATATATTTAAAAATGGTGCACCATCAAAAGGCGGTAAAACAATCTTTTAAAAAAATATTAGAGAATTTAATTCATAAGATTTGATTTATTATCATTTTAAGCCTCTAAAAACTATCTAATATATAAACAGACATAGGTATTAAAATCCATAATTCTTTAGTTACTTGGGATGTTACATGGACTCTTCTGGACAATACTACACCATGATGAAATGGAATTTTCTCAAAGTTGTGATAGGTTCCACGAAAGTTGAAACATTGTGAAAAGGAATGAAATGCCTCAAAACCCAATCTTGGTAGTCGAGATCTTCTACCTATGTGGAATATAATTCATGGGACCATTTCCCACTTCACATGGAATATAAAACATTATAGTTGTCCTAAACTATATCTCAAAATGTGCAGAAGCTGAAGCAACATAACATGATACAACGAAAGTAGTATTGAATTTCATGAAAATGAATGTGTTATCACGATTTGGATTTACAAGATTACTCATTAGTGATTTTGGACCTCATTTTACCTCCAAAATGTAAAATTATTTCTTGGAATTTATAGAATCTGGTATAATATAATAACTACCTAGAAAAAACAAGCAAGTGGGAAAGTGGAATTGTTAAATAGGGATATCAGAAAAATATTGGAAAAGATAGTGACAATTTGATTATGAGATTAGAGTCTAAAATAGGATGATTCAATATAGGAATACCACACTGCATAAAAACACCCATAGGGACAACACTATTCTTTTATTTTTTTGGGAAACCAGGTCATCTCCCAATTTAACAAGAGCATCACTTGTACTGGTCAATTAAAAAGCTGAATTTAGATTATGAGAAAGTGAAAAAATATTGGATGATAGAGTTTACTAAATTTGATGAAATCATGTGGATGACTATGAAAATGACAATATATATCAAGAAATTACTACGAAATATCCTGATCAATGCATTGTAAGGAGTATCATTTTCCCAAGGAATATGGTCCTCTTATTCTACACCAAACCAAATTTGTTTCCTGGTAAGAATAAATCTCAATTGACATGCCCCTTTGAAGTCATTAAGGTTTTCCCTTATGGGAAAATAAAAATTAATAGGGGTGGACCACCATTTAAAGAGGATTGGAAAATATTGAAAATCATAAAGGAAACCTTCCTTGAAGGCTGTGTAATAAGACTTAAGTTCAATATATATTTAATTGAGTCGTGCTCTTAACGTTAAATGGAGAACTGACTTGGAGGAAACTCAAGGCAGGTCATCTTATCCGAGATAAGATTAGAATATCCTTAGGAATATTTCCGATATTATAAGATTTTGAGGATAGGTTTTGAATATGGTTTGAGCTAAAAATGATAATTATATGTCATGTAACCCTACTACAAAATGTTTAACTTTTCTGTTAAAAATCCTATAAAAAAAGAATTACATGACATGAAACATGGTTACATATCATGTAACACCCCAGGGAATTTTTTTTTAAAATACTCCATGAACCCAAGTTTCAAAACCCGCTTTCTGACCCCCCCCCCCCCCCCCCCCCCCACCCACAGAACCTCTCACCTCCCCCATTTGCCTCCCTCACACATAGAAAACTATGAACCACTCTCTTTCCCTCATTCTCCCTCCATATTGGTTGGACCCTCCTCCTATCTTGAACATCCACAGCGACACCCACTATCCTGGACCACAAACACCAAACCCTAGACCCCTCCACCTTATACAACCTCAACTTGACCCCACCCTCCCTAATCTGAACCCCAAAACCTCCTTCAACAATGGAAAAAACCAAGACATTACGGATGGAAACTTCGAAGTCAACATCAGAAAATGATGATCTTTCCCCATCCAAATTCCAGTTTAGTGCTGCACCTTCTTCACCTCCAACACTAGCTTGTGTTGCACCAGCTACCCAAGATGAATCCTTATACAACATTGATGAGTCATTCAGTTATGATAACCTCTAAATACACCTCATCCTATGCTTCTCCAACCCACTACTCTATGTAAACCTCACTAGGCTGTAGGCTAATCCTATGAAGATGAACATGACCTTATAATTTCATATTATTTCCTATCAAAACATTATTGATTCCATCCTAAACCACCTAGAAACACTATATTTGGAATTTATTGATGATGTACATGAGGAGGAGTTTAGGGATCTATTTATAGAGTTCAGGTCTATCTATGAGGTGGCCATAGACAACCTTCGATTTTGTCTAGGTGGCCGACCACATGAGCTCTCATTCTTCGAATTTGGTACTGGCCTAGAAATTTATAAAGATGATTTTGTCACATCAGAGATATTTTTGACTCTTCAATTGAATCCAACCTGATCTGATTCAAAACCTCATTATAAGATTATTTCCCATGACCCATAGATACGCCAAGACCCATGGATCACCAAGTCAACCCATTTAGAGAGCCCAGCTTTGTAGATACTTCACATGGATTTAATGTATGTGTGGTTTTCCATGGTTGAGTCACATAAGAGTGTGAGCCAGATATATGTACTCAAATTGGATGCATCGATGGGCGTCATAGTTGTCATCATAGATGTGTAGTTCTCCCACAAATATATGGATTGTGTATAGAAGACTTGAGGTACTTTTATTGGAGGATGATTCATTACACACATGCCGAGACACCTCAATGTATTTGATGTTTCCCTTCTTCTTAACTCCATGAGACCCATTGATCTTATTGATTTTTTGATGTTTCATAAGTTTCATCTCCTAGTAGGGGAGGACGATATCAATCATTGGGAACTAGACAAGCATGCATAAGCACAAGCAAAGGACATACCACTATTTGCAACAAGCCCACCATATGATACATCCACCAGTTTCCCACCCCCACCACCTACCCAAATTCCTACCCCTACCACCACCACATCTACCATCACTCCACCCACTCATCCCACCCAACTAGATCTCTGGGATATGCAGCCATTCATCTTAGATAATATGTTTTGTATCTCTTCTCATTTTTATTTTCCCTACGCAATGAGTTTTTATTTCACCACCCCCTTTTAAAACATACTCATAGCCACCACCAGTCCCTATTGGACCATCCTCAACCATAGTTCTGACATCACCCATAGCCCACCATGAACTCCACCAAGACATTACTAAACCTAATTCCTAGTAGGAGTACCTAGGTTAGTAGGACTCGCGTTGGAAAGGTTTTACCACTACTACATCCTTATAGATTCCCTACATCAATAAATAATCCAAATCCATAATGCCACTTTGGATCAGAACCTCTTCACCACCCACCCCAGCCCATCTATCTAGCTTTGCTACTCTACCATATGTTGCTAATCCAACTACTCTTATTATAGCTCCTATCACTGATCCAGCCAGGTAGCCCCCCCCCCCAAATGGTGGGTTGACATTGGAGGATTTTCTTATTTCATATAACTGCTCTTAGTCATCCAATATTCTCAATTTTTTTTGACTTTTGTGTTAGTTCTAGATGATTTATTTTATACTCTGTGTATTCCCACATTTTTTAATTCTCATTTATATATTGGAATTGACTTATTTTCTCTTCAAACATTCTTGGTTTTCATATCATTCAATTTTATAATAGCCCTGTCTAGCTCCTCTGTGTTATCTATACTTATCGATAGACTGGTACAACCATCTATTCTAGACCAACGAGTGACTCAGTGGGTGGATGAAATAGAATTTCAACTTTAGGAACTATCATTGGAAATTCATTCACATCAAAAACCTCCTCGATCTATGATATCATTCCTTCCACATCTGAGTCTTTCTCACACTGTCCGGAAGTCATCAACCTTGTCATGCGACCCCATGAGAAATAAATCACTACCAATAATAGTTGTAAATATAAGAGGATCAACTATGTCTATAGACCCGACTATGGTACATTTTCATCCATTTCTCTTGCTGATGACGTTCTGTGAGTTTTTATGGGAGGCAACCCATAGTTCATTATTTTCAGGATTGAGTCGTTATGCTAATTCTTTTTTATTTTTCCTTTTTTTAACATCCTAGGTAATTATAGAATAACTTTTTTATATTTATTATTATTCTTTAATTAGATAGTAATTTTACATTAAAAGGGATTCTATGACTGATAGCATACACGATAAACAATAATGTGTTATTACGAAATCTTACATTGCACAAAAGACTGAGTTATAAAAAAATAATATTATATTATTATTATTATTCTATGTTGTAGTTATCACATGACTATTAGAATGGAATGAATGAATTATACTAACTAAAATATGAAAATCCGGTTTAAACGTGTTTATATAATGATTCATTTGTTAGAAATTTAATTAGAAATGTAAATAAAAACCTGTTGAATATAAATGATGTCTTTTTATAAAAAAAATTTAAGTGATAATATTTATTTTTATTAAATAATCTAATGAATATTCTTCGATTATATTATTGATATATAAATTCAATATAATGTTTAAAATTTATTCTAGGGATTTTCTAGACATGATATATGAACTAATACACTTTTATAGATAAAATGATTATTTTTCTAAAAATGTAGTTTTTCCACCTTTTGATGTGAACCCATTTAAAATAATATTTATGAGACATTTATAGGTTAAATTTGACCAAATAAACTTTTTTTGATGTGGAATATCAAAATTTAATTTGAATGAATTTTGGTATTTTTATGATAAAATTCATTTTTTATGAATAGTGGAAATCACTGCATTTTAATTCATAAGTTCTTTTTCATCTAATTTTTTTATATAGTTAGGTTATCCTATTAATTGTTTTTAAAGTTTAATTAGATTAATTTATTTCATTTAATCTAATTTTGTTCATCTGAAGCAATTTGATAAGTAAATTTAATAGATAAACTATTTGAGCTTTTGAACATTTTACGTAAAAGACTCATTTTCCCATTCACACAATGGGATTAATTTTAAATTAAATATTACCTCTTTTGTGAATTTAATTTTAAAAAAATTACATACATGGTTTTAATAAGTATAAAAAATGTGGTCTAATAGGATCAAAATAATTTTTTGTGAGTAATAACATTAGTATTTTATTTACCATGGTTAAAGAGTAAATTAGGTAAATAAGGGTAAAAATAATATTATAATAATATAAAACCACCCCAACAGATGTCCTATTATTATTGGATGTGTTTTTTCCAACCAATAAAATACTTGGGACTAAATTTTCGCCTTTTTAAACCACTTGGGTGTGATTATGACATTAATAACATATTTTTTTAATGTAAAAATGAAAATATCATAAACATGTCTCTTATTACTAAAAAAATTTTATTATGGTGTTATATAAGTGATATCTTCAACTATAAATATTAATTAGAAAGATAAAAATATTACCGACATCGTGGTAGTTTATTTATAATTTTTAGTAAAAAATAATTATTATATTTAAGTATGACACAATTATAATCTAATAAAAAAATTAAAGGAAGATTCAAATAAATGATACTAATAATATTAAGATAAATATAATTGAAATATTTTATGCCATACAGGAATTTGATATGTGAAAATGAGATTTAATAAATCTATTAAATAGTTTTTTGAAGTTATCACTCAATTTCTATTTTTTTAAATTCAATACAATGTATAGTGTTTATATTTACATAATTGATATTTTATAAAATTAATAATTTTTTAAATTACTTAAATTCCAAAAAGATTTTAACATTAAAATGTTGCTATAATAAGGTATAAATGTTTTTTAATTGTTTTATTTTGGGAAATTTACATCATATAAGTAAAATTTATTGTTGTTTAATATTTAAAATTTGGTTACAATAATTAAAAGTAAATTACAAAAACTAAGGGTAACCAAAAATATAAGTTTTAAAATCAACACAATATATTTCTAAAAATTATTTTATTAGAGTATTTTTAAATATCCACATCATATATTTTATATAAATCAATTTTGATTAATTTTTCTTAAAAAAATAATTTATATTAATTTAATATTTTAAAAGGTTCTATGGTTGTCCCTCCCCTCTCCTATAAAAAGGTACCCTCTCTACTCTAGTACTAACACTTCACTAATCATTTGGTTTAGGAATTATCTACCCAAAACCCTTCATATGATCCCACCTTGAAGATTTTAGGTCTTATTTTAGGAAAAACTCCCTTCTTAGTGGTGTTAAGATGTTTTTCAATGGTGATCAACCGAAGAAGAGGTGTCGTTTATTTAAGTTTTTATATTATATTTCATGTTACATTTACATTATATATCATTAATCAATGATGAACTGATACATCTATTATCCAAATATAATTATATTTCATTATGATAATATCATCCCCAAAATTCATCTTCAATTTTATCAAATGGGAAATGAACATTTCATTCTTGTGTACGGCGGACTACTACCTTGCGAACCAATGTAGTTCATTTTTCAATATTTAATATCAAGACTTATTATAATGATTAAATAAATTTTTATATATTATATTAATTACATATTTATCATTTTGTAAGAATAATATTTCAATTTTTCCTTACTTTCCATACAAATAAAAATGATAATTTCTTTCATGCGTACTCGTGAATTATATCATACACGAAGCGATGTGAATATTTTTTATTCACCACATCACTTGTATAATATATATAAGAATATTTAAATGATTAATATTATTTTAATAATATTTAAAAAATTCTATAAATATAAAATAATTATTACCTTATTTCCATAATTTTCAATGAAAAATGAAAAATGTGACTCATGAGTATATATGGCCTACTGTCTTTTTGAAAATAACATTGTTCATTTTTAATAACATAAATAATTTTTTTTATTTAACCATATAATTTATGTATAAAATTGATTATTATTTCATGATTAATAATCTGGAGATGATGGACTTGTGAACACATGGACTAATTACATTATAACAAGTCCATTTTCGACTCAAGTACTGAATATCGACAAAACATCCCATATCAACTAAAATAATTATGTAATTCATACAACATGATAATAATATATATAAAAGGAATAATAAACTTGAAAAATTTTATCAAGAATTTATAAATTAACCAAATTTTATAGTTCATTAATATAATAATTGTACATGACGATTCAGACTCAAGGTAAGGGACTTGATATAAATCTTCCTTCATTGAGGCATATTTCGATAATATACACCACCTTATTATATATGGTGCACAATAAACCCCTTTTACTTTAAATTTCATTCAATTGTTTTCAAAATTAATCTTTTTAGACAAATTGTTTTACTAAATGACAAAAGTAATGTTTTTAACGTACTTTGTGACAATGATTTTTCTGCCGTCGTGACTATTATTTGATATTTGACATCCTCTATAAGACATAATTATTTTTAAATAAAAATAGATAATTTATTACATTTTAATTTATTTTGTTATTTAAAATGGTTTTTTGAAGTTATTGATTATGTAAATAACATGAAATTATATATTTGTATTGCAATTTGAAAATGTTAATTTTCCTTTATGATTGTTTTATCTATTATTATTACCTTATGTTTATTTGAAATTATTTAGTTATATGGGTGGTTTTATGGTAAAAAGAGGGTAGGTTAGCCTGTGATATATCTCCAATGTATTGGGTAATGAGATGAAGTTAAATGATAAGGTTTATCCTATGAGATTCAAGAAATATACTATGATGGGTGTTCATAACTTAGTCATGAAGGTTACCCATACATAGTTGTGAAAGATACAAAGTAAATATGATATAGATGATACAATTTACCTTTATTATTTATGATTAATATTTTTTTAGGAATATTACTATTTCATAATCTATGATAATGATCATGTGGTTTATGTGTGAGAAGTATGATTTCATGGGGTTATAAGTATTCATGGAATAACATTTTCATTCCTTATTTTATATTCTCTTTCTGGGATTTTGGTGCTCATCCCCAATTTTTAAAATTTTTTCACATGGTATAAGGATTTATAAAATATATTATAAAGTCACTATAAATATTATGAATAATTTTTTCAAGAAAAATAAACTATTTTTAATTTTAAAGAGTTTCATTTTTGTAAAAATAAATGGATAATGAGTAGAAGTGTATTCTTTTTAATATTTGAGGTGATCTATAATAGGTATGGCCTAATTCACTAAAAATATAATCCTAATAATATCCTCAATGTGAATTCTTGATTTAACTCAATATTATGTTATGATTATGGTTGGGGCCTTATGGATCCTATGAAATGTCAATTTAGATGACTTTAGAGGTTAGTGTGTTATTTAAGCATAACTTCCATGTTGTATATATCGAAAATGGTAAGAACGATAGGAAGAGTCATAGTTATTTTAGATAAATTGAATGGATTTTAGATAACATTGATAAGTATATCTTATTTGTTATCCTCCTAATAATATTCTATATGACTATTCTATTCATATACTCACACAATCCTTTTTTATTTTTCTAAATGGTTAGATCCTATAAGAACTAAAGTAACAATGGATGTGATGGAAAATGTGGTGGTTATCTTAATATGAAACCAAATGGAATGTTAGATGTAATGATAAATCTTGTTGTTATTATAAACCATCTATAAGGAGTAATAATTAACAACTTTAACCTTGGTTATTTTTATGATGCATCATATATGAGAGAAACAAATACCTATGGATGTTTAGTTAACATTCATTAATGTAAGTATATTAAACAACATATGTGTCAAGTATGTGGAAATAAACACCTGGGAATATTTTTTAAAGGGACGGGAAGATATTATATATGTTGTAATAAATTTCATAAAGAGATAACATTCTAAGTAAAAAATAATCATTCAGTTGACTCAATGAAAGGGAAAGAAGATCATTCTAAGTTATCAAATAAATGTTTAAAATGTGGGTAGTATGGCCATTAGAAAAATATATTTCCTATGAAAAAGTTTCAGGAATGATATCCGTAAAACAATACTAATATATGTTTAGAAATACCTAATTCCATTTGAATTGAAGATGAGGAAACTGAAAATGGCTTTTGAATGTTATGGATTATTTCTTAGCTCGTGTTTTTACATTATTGAATCTTATTACATGATTCATGTTTTGTTTTTATAAAATAAGTATTAATGGAAAATATGGAATATAATTTTTAAGGGAAAATGATGAATTATCGGAGAATAATATGTCTACATTTTATGGATTCATGAGTTGTGGTAGATTTTAAGATACTGAAATGTGTAAAAATATTAATTATCTATTGATTGTGGGGTCACTCTGGAAGACTTTTTTAGTATGTGTAATCATTAATTGTTCAATGTGATGTGTTATTTAATGAAGAATTTTCATTTATTTTAAATAAATAAATATATAGAAACTTTAATTTTTTTATGTTCTTTTATTTTTAGGTAATTATGTGATATTACTTTTTGTAATGAAAAATGAAAGGTATAGAATAACCCTTCTGTTCAAAACATGTTATGGTTATTGTTGATGATTTTATCTCACCTTGGTTATTTTATAAGAATTATATAGTTTTTAAAAAAGGATAACACACATATCGTGTTACTACTAATGACATCGGAAAAGAATATAATAATCGTATCTATAACATAAGTGTGATAACGATTTGTCTCCTTCAACTGGATTACATGAAGTCCCTCGTTACAGTGACTCATTATTTTCAATTAAATGATTTTTTTGATTAAAAATACATTGGTTTGGGAGACATATATTTTATTTAATAGATAACTATGGGATTGGGAAATTATTTTATGATAAGTTGAATAATATTATTTTGAAAGACGTTAACTATTTTTGGAACCCTATATGATAAAGGTAAATAAAAAACTATGGAATTTTTTTGACGAATAAAGTTTGATTTTTTTGGATAAATCTATGATTTAATTATGAAAATAATTTTATATGGGTTATTATGGAAATAGTCAACTAATCTTAGAGAATATTTTATTTTAGGAATTACATTTTTTTATGAGATATTAAGAGCATTTGATGTTTTTTTGAGACAAATTATAAAATGTTTCTTGGAAGACATTGTGATCAAATCCTTTTGAATTTGGGATTTCAATATGTGTTTAGATTATTTTGAGGAATTTTAATGACAGTTATTTTTGAATGGTATTTGTTCAACTTTGGATATTACTATAGGATTTTGGATATTAAAAGTAGTTTCATCATAAAATGGTTTATTCTTTTTGGGAATTAACTTCTCAAGTACAATCCATTTGGGTTTTGGTTAATGTATAAATATAAGAGAAATTTACTGCTAATATTTTTTTAATTATGTGATTCTATAGAATTTGAGTATAGTGTTTCAATAATTAATCTTAAATACTCATAATTTTGAGAAAAATATTATTTTGTGGTGGATTTTGATTAATGGATGAAACTATACTTATAAAGAATGTATATTTCCTTATGTTCTTATTCTTGGATGTAAATGAATTCATCAAATCTATTAAAAGGATATTAAAAAAATGTTATTTGTTTTCTTTTCTCAATGTTCTTTTAACACATCACATATTTACGATTTTGTGATGGATACTTTCAAAAGATTATATTCTCTATCACTCTCTATTACTCTTTGAGAGTTAGTTTTATCATTCATATACATGTTTTCCAACATGTAATCCTAGTATGTGTTTTATAATATGACCTATGTACTATCTTTTATTTTGTTTAAAGTGTAAGTCTTATAAATTCGTTTTTTGAATTGAGATTTCAATGAAGTTATTTGTATAAGTGAATCCTTAATTATCGAGCCCAAATTTAAAATTTTGAGAATGAAATTTCTGAATGGGGGGAAGGATGTAACATCCCAGGTAATTTTTGAATAAAAATTATTCATATTTAATAATATTTATTAATTAGATACTAATTTTACTTTAAAAGTGTTCTATATCTTATAGTTTACCCGACACACAATAATGGGTTTCCCCAAAATCTAACATTTCACATAAGACTGAGTAATGCCAAAAAATATTACACTATTAATATTATTATTATATTATTTACATATTTCATAGCAATTTATGTTTTGGGAATTAAATATATTAACTAAATTTTGAAAATAGGGTTTTAACATGTTTATATAACGATTCATTGGTTAGAAAATTAATTTATAATGTAAATAAAAACAAATTGAATATAAAGGATGTGTTGTCATGAAAAACTATTCAAGTGGGAATAATTGTGTTTATAAAATAAGAAAATCGTCATTGTTATAGAATATTAATGAAATTTAAATTAAATATGATTTTAATATTATATCTTATGTATTTTCTAGTAATGATATAATAATAAATACAATTTTACGGATAAAATTAGAGTTTTTCTAAAAATGCATTTCTACCACCATTAAATGGTGAGTACATTTTAAATATGGTTTTTAAAAATATTATATATTCTCTTTTAAAGAATAAAATTATTCTTTAGAATTGGAAAATGCACATTTACATTGGTTTATTTTTTTATTTTTATGATAAAATTCATTTTGTTTAAATTATGAAAAACACTACATTTTAATTCAAATTTTTTTTGTCTAAATTACTTATATAGTTATATTTTCATTTAATAGTGTTCTAATGTGTTATTATATTATTATATTAACATTTATTATAATTTAGTTCACTTGATGCAATTTCACATTGAAATCGAATAGAAAAAAACATTGTGAACTCTGGAATGTTTTACTTAAAAAACTTATTTAACCATTCCAACAATAGGATTAATTTTCATTCTAATTTTGATATTTTTTGAAATAAATTTTTAAAAATTAGCACAAATTATTTTAATAATTATGGAAAATTCAGTTCAATAGGATCAAAATAATTTTTGGTGAATAGTATCTTTAGTATTTTATTTACCAAGATTGAATGGTAAATCGGGTAAATAAGGGTAAAAAAAAATTTCTAATAATATAAAACTACGCTAACCATTGTCATAATAATATTTTTTGAGTTTTATCTTTCCATGAAAACACTTGGGAAAAATTTTTGGTATTTAGAAGCCACTTGGGTGTGATTATGATAGTTATAACATTTTATTTAAAGTTAAAATAAAAATATCTTAAACATGTCTCTTATTACTAAAATAATTTTAATATGGTGTTATAAAAGTGATCACATTAAATATAAATAGTCATTAAAAATATAAAAATATTACCTACATATTGGTAATTTATTTATTATTTTTATGAAATAATAAACTAAATAAATTATGACATAATGATGATTAAATAATAGATTTATTAAAGGAAGAATAAAATTAATGATACTAATAATATTAAATATACATATATTGAAAATTTTGATCCCATACACGATTTTTATATTTTATTATGAAATTGTATAACAGTATTAAATAGTTTTTCTAGAATGTTATAGCATAGTTTTTATTTTATACAAATTCAATAAATTAATAATGAAAAAAATTTAAATAATTGACATTTTATAACAATAATAATTTATTAAATTATTTAATTTTTTTAATAATATTATAAAATTTCAAAGTGGCTATAATAACGTTTAAAATGTCATTAATTTTCCAATTATGGGTATTTTACTCCATATAATTAAAATATATATCTTATTTATATTTAAAAAATTCACCACAATTATACTTAAAAAACAATTAAGGGTAAACACAAAAGATAAAGTTTATAATAAACTCAAATATGTATAAAAATTATTGTATGAAAGGAATTAAAACTATCCATATATTATATTCTACATTACTCATGTTGGATTTATTTAGATTGAATATTTTATTTATATTAATTTAATATTTTAAGAGTTTCCAAGGATGCCCCCTCTCCTATAAAAAGGTACCCACTATTCTCAGATAATCACACATCAAGAACCATTTTATTCAGAAAATATCTTCCAAAATACCTAACTAGAATCCCTATCCATATTTTTTAGGCCTTATTTTAGGCATAACATCCTTCTTGGAGGTGATAATGTGTTCTTCAAAGGTGATTAACTGAAGAAGATGTTTGTTTTCGTGCAGTGTTCCTATTTTATTTCATCTTCCATTTTCTTTAAATCTACCTCATCCATGATGAACGGATAAATAATGTATTCTTGATATATGGATATTTTATTATGTAAATATCATTACCTAAATCAGTCTATAATTTAATCAAATGGGAAATGAACATTTCATTCCTCTGTAAGGCGGACTACCGCCTCACGAACAAATATTATCCATTTTTAATTCTCATATATCAAGACTAGTAATAATGATCAAATAAATGTTTATATATGATATTCATGATATTTTTATCATTTTAAAATAATAATATTTTAATTATGTTCTGACTTTTCATACATAGAAAATTGATAGCATCGTTCGTGTGTATGTGTGAACTATCACCTCCACAGAGCGATGTGAATCATTTTTCTACACCACATCACATGTGTGATATATATATTTATATTTAAGTGATTATTATGATTTAATAGTATTATAATAATCATTTAAAGATAAAATAATAATTACCTTATTTCCATAATGATCAATGGAAAATGGAAAATGTTTCTCATGCCTACGTATAATCTAATGTCTCCATGAATATAACGTTGTTCATTTTTTATATCATAAATAATTTTTTTAATTAAAATTAGTTTAAAATATATTATTATATCATTAATATTATTCTAGAGGTGATTTACTTATGAACACATGGACAATTTACATCCTAACAAATCCATTTTCGACTCATGTGCTGAATATGAACAAAATGACCGATATGAACTTAATTAATTATGTAATATTTATCACATGATAATAAGTGATATTAATGTAATAATAAAAATGAAATATTTTATTAAGTAATTATAAATTAATAATTTTTTATTACTATGGAATATAATGATTGTATGTGATGATTCAGACTTAAGGTAAGGGCCCTTTTCTCAATCTTATTTCATTGAGGAATTTTTAGATAATATAAACCACATTATTTTATAAGGTTTATAATCATTCACCTTGAAGTTTAATTTAATTGACTTTTTTTAAAATGTAATATTTTATATGAAGTGTTATACTAAATAATAAAAGGAGTTTTTTGCATTGTGTGTGGTGACAACGAATTTGTTGGTGCTGTGACCATTATTTTATTTGTGGCTTCCTCTATAAGCCTTAATGTTTTTGAAAGGAAAATAAATACCATATTACCTCTTTATGTATTTTGGTATTGAAAATTTCTTTTAGAAGCTTTTTATTATGTCAATATCTTGAAATGATATCTTGTAACTACAATGTAGAAATGCTATTTCTTCCTTTATGCTTGATTTTTGTGTTATGATTATGTGGTGGTTCTTGGGAATTGTTTATGTACATAGGCAGTTCCATGATAAACTAAGGGTGGGTGAGCCCTGATAGATCTCCAATTAATTGGGTAATGATATAGAGTTAAACAATAATGTTTCTTTGAAGGGATGTAGGGAATATACTGTGATGGGTATTCCAAATGTATCCATGAAGGGTACCCTCTATATTGTTGTGAATGCTACAATGTATGTCTGATATGGATACCAAATGTTTCATTTAATATTTTTTATTTATATGATATCTTTATGAATCTTGTGATTTCACGAGGTATATTAAAGATCTTATGTTTTATGGGTGAAAAGTATGATTTCATTGGTTTATAAGTATTCATGGAATAATGTCTTATTTCCTTATTTTATATTCCCATACAAAGATTTTTGTTCTCATATAGAGTTTTTGAAATGTTTTTCATAGGGTTTAAGGATGGGTAATGTGAAGGAATATGTCAAGATGAATGGTATAAATAATTTTATCAATAAAAATAAATAATTTTTTAATTTTAAAGAGTTTGATTTTGTGAAAAAATAGATAGTGAGTACAAGTGTCTACATTGTACTATTTTAGTTGTTATGTAATTATTATGGCTTAATTATCTAATACTCTAATATTGAAAATATTATCAATGTTAATTACTTATTTTACTCATTATTTTGTAATGATTAAATTTGGTCCTTATATTTTGTGTCCCTCTTACACTTTCTTGTTAAAATCCGATGAACACAAATTAAATTAGTTCTCTTACTCATCATATTATGGACTAAGTTGTTATAATGTTTATTAATTTTTTAAACATCTAAACTAATTTTTCCTCTAGTTTAACAATTTTACTATAACCCATTTTTAAGTGACCAAGATTTAGCATAATGACTGCCAAATTTCATCATGGCATGTTAATTGTTTCCAGGAACTATTGATTATCTCTGTATTTAATTTTTAAATTATAATTTATTTTTATTTGAGCTTCATTTTCTATAATGCTCCCATGAAAAAAAATTTGGACAGTGAGACATTGTCCCCTTCTAAGAGTGGGTCAGTTTTTTATAAGTTCACTTTTGATTCACTTGAATTATTGTATGTTATCATCAATCTTGTAGACATTTTTAAAAATTATAACCTTGATTTAAACTTGAAGAAAAAGTATTTCCATTTAAATAAAAAAATATGTTAAGATGTAAGTGATTGAATCCATGTTTTTTCTCAGTTTAAAATTTTAGAATGATTGTTTAGCATAAATATTTAATACAAATTTAAAAAATTTTAGGTTATGGTTAATTGAAATAATACTTATTTTTATACCCTTTGTAATTTCTTGTTTAATTTGTTAATCTCGTTGTCCTAGAGGATTATAAACACAAAATTTCATATTATATTCTGAGAATATTTCATGCGTGACACCTGGGACATGTAAACCTATCAAAACTTGTATTAAGATCTTATTGAGTCAATGATTAAACGTTGACAATTCTGAAATGTTTGTGGTACTTTTTTGAGTCAATTTTTACTAAGAACCACCTTGCATATTTCCATCATTAAGACCATAGTTTCCATGAATGAACCTTTTAGGATGAAGTTATTCTAACACAATTATCCCTTCCTACCCTAATATTTTTTTAATGAATGACATTAAAATTAAAAATTTGTGGGGGAGTCTTTCAGACGAGATAAGTTGATTCTACTATAGAGATGTATTTTGTTACTCATAAAGTTATTAGATTGTGATTCGTTTATATGTTGTATCATTTCAATTTTATTTTTTCCTTTTCAAAACATAGAAGAGAAGAAAAATTGTTATGGGTTGTGTATTATGAAGGTCATAAATCACCACTTCCACCCTAATGAATTCAATGATGTATTATATGTGGTTAGGGGGTAGATGTTATATTTTTCCTATACATTAATTACAAAAAAAAATCAAAAGAAAAATGAAAGGAACCGGATACCCTTCATGCACATACATTACATATACATGTATCCAATTTGAGATACTATGAGTGTAGAATTGATTAGCTCAGAGGAGTCATTTTGTTACACATTCCATGGCATTTATGCATTATAAATTAGATTTTATCATCCTTTTGATCAGTATTATCACTATTTACCCACATACCCATAGCCTTAGGGTCATATGAACCTAATTGTTGAATCCCAAATGATTAAATTTGTACATGTCTTTAAAAAGTGACAATGATAGAACCAATGAAATCCTATAGTTATGTGCATGTACATAGGGTAAAATCATAAATCCAATTTAATTTTATCCCGAGTAAAGAGATAAAATTAATTATGAGGATATTTAGAATTAGATATAAAATTTGAGGAATAGTTAACAGATTGTAATTAAAATATTAGAATTTGTTTAACTAACTGAGAAAAGTGTCATGATTAATATTTATAAAAGGATGATTCTAGAAACTAACAATTTATTCTAACACTTTTTTTTGTTATTTGTACATAAAGTCTATATTATATTTTAAAAACTTATTTCTTTTTTAAATCACTATTGAGACCTTTTTTCTTGAGGATAAGAAATTGTAAAAGTGGGTGAATTTGATAAGCTGGAGTCATATCTACTTTTTTATTTTATTTAATTAAGTATTTCTAATTATTTATTTAATAATGGACATGGTATGTAATAATTTTGTAGAAATTTGGTTTTCAAGGTTTCAATACAGAAAAATGAACAAATGAAGTAGAATTTTACTATAACATGTAGTGAAATATAACTACACCTCATGTAGTGTAGTTTCACAACATAAACCATGTCATGAATAAATTCATGACTCTTTTCATTAATATTGAAAGTGGAGGAGCCACTACCATCATGAGTGACCAGTACATGTAGTGAACCATTTGAACGAGAAATCCACTCTGAATGTACTGATAGAAAGAGGATACACATCGTGAGTCTAGAATAGATGATATGAGATGAGTCAAATCTTCAAATATCATATGAGATATAAGTGTGATATGTGTGGATTCAAATTCCTGGAGAAGTACACATATTCTCATTACATGATGTGAATCTCATTAAACATCATGTAATTTTTCACATATAAATATTCCAATATGTTAGTAGATTTTATGGGATCCCAGAGAATAGAAATTATGTGTTTTTATTCATTTTTTACTCCCTTTCATTCCCTCTCATCAACACTCATATTTATTAACCTCTTTTCATGATATTATTTTCATACAAGCATCATGGATTGTGTTTCAAAATCATATTATCCCCCTTTTTTGATCACCACCATTGTTCATCATTAAAAATTGATGAACTCATGTCACATTCATTTATTATCTCATTTCAAGTAAGTTGATAATTAAATTATGATCTGAATTTTGTAATCGTGGTTGCCTGCTCATCCAATTTATTGAATCTAAATAGATTCATGTGTGTTAACAATTTTAAATTATATCATTCTTAGAATTTTGAGAATATTGATTATTTTCTGTTTTTATGCATTCATTCCTACAATGAGTGGATAAAAACCCTTGGGTAGGGACTGTGAGAACATATATCTCAATTCAAAAAAAGATTCAATTATAAGCATGGTAAACATAAGGGATAATAATCATGATAAATAATCATTTTCAATTTCCATCATCCAAACATCCCAGTCCATTGGATGTTTATATAAATGGTCATATATTTATTGGATTATATTGGGATACAACAAATAGCCTACAATTATTTATGTCTTTGAATCTAGGTTTAAGGAATGAATGTTGTCACTATTTCACTATAGAGGAATAGTTTCCCCTCAGGTAGAACTAGTTTATTTGATCATATTCACCTAGTTACCACCACTAGCATTGCACCCTAATATATAGGATTCAATCATGTTATAATTAGGATCACCCTTTCTATATATACACAAACTTGATGATGATGCCTATCTCATTCTTAAAGAAAAATACCAACACACTAGAGTTAGCATTCCCAAACTAAAACATTTATAAAATGAATCCTACATAAAATGTCCAAATCAATAGGATTTTAGTGCCAACTTATATTCCTTGTTGGATTGACTCAAGACATTTTCTATACAACTCCCTTGTATCAAGAGATGTTTGGGAAAACAATAAAATTCTAATCTATATACAACATGCACAAATTTAATGTTACATTAAGCTTTGTCAATTCCTATAATGTATTTATAGATCTTGTGAATAGAATATTCCGTGATTATTTTGATAAGTTTTTTGTTTTTTTATTGAGGTTTTTTCCATTTGCCAATAGTCATGTAGCTTTTGACAATCTTTTAAGGAATTTCCTACAAAATATCAAAGAAAATAAGTTATATAATAAATTTTGAAAATATTATATTTGGTTGAAATAGATATATTTTATTGGGAACATTTTAAATAAGTTTATCATAATATTATATCCCACTAAAGAAGATTTTGATGAATTTCCAAGACCTAAAAAATTTAGCAATATTTGTAATTTTATTGATTAGGAGGCTATTACTTATGGTTTTCTAAAAACTGTTCCCGGTTATCTAGCCCACTGTCAATTCAAGCACGAAAAGGGGTTAAGTTTAGTTGAATATAATAAAATGATTTCTTTTAGGAAATAAAAAGAAAAATGATTAATTATCTAGTTTTGGCCCAACCTTATAGAAATGATGATTTTTCAACTACAATGATGCATTATTTAATAGACATGGTTGTGTTCCTATGTTCAATGATCACGTAATTTATTATGCTTCCAGAAAACTAAAACCATATGAGTTAAATTATCCCACATTGGATTTGAAATTACTAGCTATAGCTGTCGATTTAAAAAAATTGAGGCATTATTTATTTTCAGCTAAATAAAAAATATATATTGAGCATAAATTTTTTAGATATATATATTTTATCAGAATGAAATATACATTAGGTACATAAGATGTATTGAACTGATAAAATATTATGATTTCACTATAATATACCATCATAGAAAAGACAAAAAAGGGTGGATGTTCATTTCAAAAGCATAATGCTAAATATATCATGTTATGATTCGAACATGACCCCATGATTATTGATTTTATGAATTTTGTCTTGTAATTTATTGGTGTCATAAATTCTTCTATTTTAATTTAGGTGTTAGTGAAGTCATTTCACTCAGACAAAATTATGAAAGCCTAGAAAGAATATAGTGAGTTACATAAAATTGTAGAATTTGTGATAAATGGTACGTTTCTAGAAATTAATATTCATAAAAATTACATTTTGAGTGTTTGGAAGATATTATTTTTTCCTTATGATTCCCAATTGAAGAATAAATTTTTATGTGATGCACATAGTTCTTTGTTTTCATTTCATTCTAGATGCACTAATTTTTAAAGAGACCTTTTGGAGTATTACAAGTGTGATGGAATGAAAAAAAATAGATTTCTAATTTTACCATGAAATGTTTGACTTGTAAATAGGCTAATCAAAGAGACAAAAACAAAAGGATATTATTCATGCATTTATGGTACTATAGTGGAATTGGGAAAATATATCCATCAAAATTGTGGTGGGACTACCAAAGACATCTCCAGGTAACAATATGGTTTGATTTATTGTTGACTGTATGACTAAATATACATATTTCATTCCAATTTGCGACAATATTACTCTAGATAATATTTATCAACTATAACACAATGTTATTTTTAGATTACATGGTGTTTCTCTCTCTATTATATTTGACTGTGATCCCTAGTTCACTTTTATGTTTTTGAAAGGCCTTTAGAATTCAATTGGAACTAAATTAAATTTCACCATAACTATTCATCCGCAATCTAATAAAGATACTAAGAAAACTATTAATAAAATATAGGATATTATTCTAGCATATTTAATGTATTACCAAGGATGTTGGGATTAATATCATTCATTATTTTAGTTTTCTTATAATATTATTTATCATTTGATTATACAAATGGAACCATTTGTGTAATTTTATAGAAAGTGGTGAGGAACACCATTATATTGGGATGACTTCATGGAAAGGATTATTTAGGGGCCATAATTTGTAGAATAATTAGCTAATAAAGTAATGATGTTCCAACAACGTATGAGGAAAGCTCAGAGTATGAATAAAAGTTACACTAATGACTGTTTGATAGACTTTTCATTCAAGGTAGATGATCATGTTTTCGTTTGAACACCGCCATGTAAAAGTGTTATATGTTTTTTTATGAATGGAAATCTATGTCCAAGGTTCATTAGACTATAGAAAATCCTGGATAAATTTTGATCAATTTCTTATCGATTAGTGTAGCCTCTATGTTTATTATTGGTACAGAATTTTTTAGATTATTCGATGTTGAGAAAATATGTTCTTGATTTATCTCATGATTTGAACCCAGATGTAGTTCATTTTGATTAGAAACTTTCATATGAGGATAAAACTATTGAGATTCATGATCATAGAGATCATGTATTGTGGAATAAAAAATTTCAATAGAATAAGAATTTGTGGAGATAACAAATAGTTGAAGAAGAAACATGGGAATCTGAAAATTCTATGAGGAGAAGGTATCGTCACATGTTTAATAAGTTAATGAAAATTTTGAGGAACAATTTTTCAGAAGTTGGGGAGAATGTAAAAACCTAGGTACATAAAAAATAATTTATTTTCATTTTGTAATTCAATAGTTAAATTAAATATAAATGTGTTATGAAATTAGTGGTATTTATAAAAATTAAGGAATTTATACTAATTGAATTGTAACATGTCCCTAGATATAGTAACATGACACTTATGAATTTTAAAATGGCTAATAGAATAGTAACCTCAACAATAAAAGTACACATTTAGATTTCCTATAACTGAAAAAATGATTTCTTTATATCATTTAATAAGTATATAATTGTAACATCCCAGGTAAATAAATAATAAGAAATATTTCATAAATTTTAATATATTAGGATTAAATATTAATTTACTTTAAAGGGATTGTTATGTTCTATAGCATACCCGATACACAAACAACGAGTTTCTTTGAAACCTTATGTTGCACACTAATAATATAATAATATTATTTTAAATGGTAGTTAACACCTAGTCATTGTAATGGTGGAAATTAATATAACTAACTAAAATATGATTATACTTGTTTTTTAAATGTTTTTACATTTATCCAATAAATGTTAGAGGCTTAAAATGCAGATGAATCCAATTTTAAGCATAAATATTCTAATATTCTTTAAAAGGTTGATTAAACTCCTTTTGATGGTGAACCATTTTTAAATATACTTTTTGTCACATTAATATTTTATAAGAAATAAAATACTTCTTTATAATCAAGACATCAAAATTTACTTTGTGTAAATTTTTGGTATTTTTCCGATAAAGTTCATATTTAATGAATAGTGAAAAATGTTATATTTTAATTCAAAGCATCCTTTTAATCAAATTTATTTCTATGGTTATTTTATATTATTAATTGGTTTTGATGTTTAATTATAATATACTTTTACAGTTTAATCCAATGGTGGTCATTAGGATTAATTTCACTTTGAAAATGGACATAAATAAGTATCAATCTTTTGATAGAAACTGTTTCTTAAAAACACGCTATTTGTTTTGACAACAAGAATTAATTTTCAATTAATTAATGCAAAATATATTTTTTCAATTTTGTAAAATAGACATCATTTTTTAATTCGGAATATCAAATATAGCTTAGGGTTAATTTTTGATATTTTTCTGAAAAACTTCAATTTTTGATGAATAGTGAAACCACTAAGTGGTAGTTAAAAAAATTGATTTTTCGTTTAAATGAAATATTACCACATCATGGAATTTTATTTAAAAAATAGGACATACATTGTTGTCATTAGAATGTAAAATGTGGTTTAATGGGTTGAAAATAATTTTTGGTGAATAGTGACTTTTGACATTTATTAACCACGATTAAAGGTAATTAGTGTTAGTTAATGTAAAAATAATGTTATAATAATATTAAATTACCTTTACACATGTCCTACCCTTATTGGATGAGTCATGGCCGACCAAGACAATCCATTGGTCAATCTTGGGATCCCATGGTGCCACTTAGGTATGATAATTACATTAATATCTTTTTATTTGAAGTAAAAATAAAAATGTCACAAACATGTATTATTTTACTAAAACAATTTTTACATGAGGTTATATATGTTATATTTTTGACTATAAATATTAATATGAAATATAAAAAGGTTTCCTACATCTTTTTAATTTTTTTTTAATTTTTTGACATTATATTAATAAATTTATTTATGACACCATGATGATGCAGTGATTACCTCAATAATGAACAATTAAAATAAAATGAAAAGGTATGGTAAAATATAAGTACTAAACTTCTAGAAAACATATTTTATGGGTTGATTTAGAATTATTATCACCTTATCCTCAAAAAAATTCATTTTGGGACCTTTAAAATCCGAAAATCATTTTAAAATAAAGTAACATTTCAAGACTTTCCAAAAGTGACCTTCCTCCCTCATATAAAAGTCCCCCAACTCTACCCCCTTACCCACACCTCTCAATCCCTTGGCTAGTCCGTACTCTCCTAATACTATCTCTCCACATCCCTCTCTTACTCCTTGAAGCCTCACATTGGGTAGATGTTTTTACAAGGAAGCCTATGGCTCAAATCAAAAAGAGTTACCCGATTTTGAGGTAATGTCTTCTCTCAAGTGTCTTTATTTTATTTTCCTTCTTCTCTCACCAGTATATTTTTATTATTTGATCCCATAATAACATAAATATCCTCAAAATAATGTATGTTTTTATGATAAGTATTCTACCTACACTCACACACACCTCCGTCTAATGGTTAAAGAACATATTGTTTCTGTGGGTGGCGAATTACTACCTCGTGAAACGATGATTGTTCAATGTTCTTTTAACACCTTTCATGGTTGCCATTATGTTGTAAATATATATATATATATATATATATTATATTTAGGTCTTCTATATACTTGTTTATTTTATATTTAAAACATACCTTTATGCTTTGCATGTTGTGAAAATGTGATAATGTCATATGAGGAATTGTGGACTATCGCCCTCTCAAGTGATGTGACTCGTTCATTCCAAACATGGAATTTATAAAAAATTTAATTAATGAACTTATATGACCTATATAATATATATATTATACTTGAATTATAATATATATATGTCTCATTTAGTTTTAAGGTCCACTAATATGACAAAAATATAAAAGTAGCATTCATGTGTGCGTACGGATTTCCATCTCCATGAACGGTACATTTAATTTATTATATCCAAACATTATGTAATATTATTAAATAAATATATACTGGATATTTATGATATTATAATCATGAACACCATTCTAGAGATGATGTACTTATAACTTTATGGAAAATTCTTTTCAAACAAGCTCATTTTTTGACTCATGTACCGAACATCGACAAAACGTATGATATGAACTCACATAATTAACTAATTATTATAACATGATAATATGTGATATGAATTGAATAATAAACTTTAAATTATTTCCTTCAGAAATTATAATTTTACCATGGTTTATTATTCAGTAATATAAAGAAACGAACAAGAAAAGTCGGACTTGAGGTAAGGGATCCTACCTCTCTCTTTCTTTTCATGTATTCTCCTTTATGTTATATATTTTAATCTCCATGCTCTTATGTTGGGGATGTTCTTTTATATTAATCCTACTGTCATTTACATTTCCATATGATGTGAGACCCCCTCTTTCTCTCATCAATTCATTTTAAGAATGTTTATGTGGCACTGTTAGGCTGCCGAATTTTTGTAAGGGGATTTCTTTTCTCACTTTTAATTCTTTGAGATTTCCATTGTCCGTGACTTATTTGTTTAATGTGGTGTACTGTGTACTACCATTTCATATATATTATCATTATTCTATTTATATTCATGGTATTATTTGATTTATTATGAGTTTATTATATTTTGGTCATATGACTCGATTGATTACAATGAGGTAATGGGTTTTTATCTCACTTTTTATTCCCGTGTGTTGGTCGGAGTGGACACTCAAGAGGGGGGTGAATTGAGTTCCAATTAAAATTTTTGCTAAAAACAATTTCTATTAAAATACCCCAATTTCCAAAAAAATTAAACTGTAGTGAATTTATACAGATTATAAAGGTTCAATTAGTTTCTCATTGATTGATTAATTCTCAGTTCACTTAATCTTATGATTAAATTATCTTTTGAAATGAACTTACTGGTTTCCAATAAATATAAACACATTCGAGTTTAACTATCAAATTAGCTTTGAAAATAAATTATATTTCAAAGTAATACCAGCGGAATATGAAATAAATGTATATAGTATGGATATAGATTTTAACTAAAAACACAAGAGTTAACCAAGAGGTTCAGTCTCAAGCCGAGACATAGTCCTATTAAAATTTATATAAAGTGATCCACACCCTGGATATGGGTTAAAAACAGTGATCACACTGTTCAGGTCAAGAGACCTCTACCACAGTTATACGTGGGATAACAAACAACAGCTCAAAGCTGTCCAGGTCACACTCGACCTCTACCACTATCCACAGTGTGAAATAAAGGATGTAAAGATTGTGAGGGAGGATTTACAAATCCTCCAGTTAAGGTTTAGGAGACAGTGTGTGTGTAATAATTAACAGTCTACACAAACTGCTTGTAATGAAAATACTAAATCACTTAGAGCAAGATATAGAGTTTATAATATTCTAGTGATTGCAGTGCAGCTCTGGACTCCTTTTGATTTGATCAGAAATGGTTCTGAGTCCTTCTATGGTATTCTAATGAAAAACAGAGTATCGTTTCTTCTTTAAGTGCTTCCAGGTTCATCTTGGTTATCGGCTCAGAAAATGAAGTGTTCTGTGTAGTTCTTCTTTAGCATAGATTGCTCGATGTATGTTCTGTGTTATGAAGTCTGGTAGTAGTAGTCTTGTGAGTGCAAGATCTCTAGTTGTTCTTGGCACGTTTTGAGCTTGATCACAAGTGTGTTCCTGTGTGCTCAATCTCTTCAAGCCTCTTGTCTTGATTCACTGATACATACACGTTGTTCTTGGTTATTCTTGTGTCACTTATCTCTTTCACATTCACCCCCTTTATAACTTTTTGCCTTTTTTGCTGAGAAGAAGGAATGATTATCCTTTTCAATCGTACATGGTACGGTTTCCTGAAATGGAAACATAAATCATTTAATAACATTAAATGCATCAAAAGTAACAAATGTAGCTATTAGTGTAATAAACAAATAGTGTCGAGAATATAGGATTTGACTCCGTATTTAATTATAGGTAGCCGTTTTTTTGTAGACGTGTACGGTTGACTCTGTGTAGGATCTTCCATCGGTAGCTCTTCAAACTTTTATCGGTAGCTCTTATCGGTAGCTCTTATCGGTAGCTCTTATCGGTAGCTCTTATCGGTAGCTCTTATCGGTAGCTCTTATCGGTAGCTCTTATCGGTAGCTCTTATCGGTAGCTCGATGAACTTAGTTCCATCAGTTTCTCTTGGCTGTTGGTAGCTCTATGCATCGGTAGCTCTGGCTATTATGCATATCGGTAGCTCTCTGTCTATTGGTAGCACTGGCTGTCGGTAGCTATGTGTCTATCTGTAGCTCTGTGTCTTTCAGTTGCTCTTGGTTGTCGGTAGCTGTCTGTCTATCGGTAGCTCTGTGTCTATCGGTAGCAATATGCAGTCATGTACATCGGTAGCTCTATTCAGGTCAGTGATACTTACAGATGACTGTCTTATGAAAAACACATCTAATTCACTTAGAATCATTTCAAAACTTATATAAACATGGATAATCGAGATTAACATAAATCAGAAAGTATTTTAACATTATTATTAACTTGATCATCGATTTGAAAGAATTAATGTGTAGATCAACAGTAATTGTGAATATCATAATATATGAACACATAATTGGGATTGTCAAAACACATGAATACAAGACTGGGATTATCAAAACAGGTGAGGTCAACAATCTACCCCTTTTTGATAATCACAACTTCTGATATGGCCATTTTAAAATAGTGAGAATATAGTATTAGATAGTATAACATTAATATTCAATTTTCTCAAAGAAAACAGTATCAGAGGAAAGAGGAAATAGTAATATAAAGATATAGATCAAAAATTATCAAAGGTGGAATTAAATACAATATTATCAGTGATAAGGTTTGAAAGAATTGGTATCAAGGAAGGAAATGTAAGAAATAGTATCAAAGGCTCCTACTTTGATCATATTTATCCCCTTTTATATTTCTCCCCTTTTCTCCCCTTTTGAGCATATTTCTCCCCCTCTTTATAGTTCTCCCCCTTTGTGATAATCATAAAATGGGAAACCAAACATAGAAAACTCATAAACTGAGATTGTGGAAAGAAAGGAATTTGTATTAGATCAGAACAAAATTACATTAACAGAATAGAAAACAAAAAAATGATTCCTATCAAACATCCTTGCCACTTTATCAATCTACATCTTCAATGTGAGATTTTCCCTTGGGATCAGAAGAGAATTCAGGTGTTGGGGATACTAGGGAGGACTTTGGAATTCCAGAAATGATTAGAGGATGTTGAGAAACTGATACAGTGTCGGGCCTGTATTGGGAAGTCCTTTGAGTGATCATAGGTTTGAGACTTCATATGGCTTGAGCGGGAGTCATCTGAACTGGAGACGCAGTAGAGGCAGAGGCAGGAAAAATAGGAGGTACAATGAACGGTCTGGCATCCACATGCAGGAAGGGCAGCAACAGGTTTCTGAAATCCATTATAATGCTTCCTCCTCTCTCCATTGCAGACACAAAATCATCTCTATTTTCAATGAATTTATCCAAAGTAGTAGAAAGATCCATGAGCTTACTATCCTACTCTCTAAAGGCCTGAGACATTAGAGGTAACTTTAGATTCTCAAGCAGAAGTTTGAAATGGTTGGTCAGTTGTTTCTTGGTATAAACCTTTTCAAAATAAGCATCAACCTTATTCTTGATTTCCTCTTGAGAAACAGAGGCCTCTCTCATGTAGTCCTGGACGACTTTCATGATTTCTCTGGCTGAGTTCCTGGAAGACAGCACAACTCGACTTAAATCGGATGAGTCCACAGAGCCACTGGTTGAAATAGAACCAAGATCCTCCTTCATCAGAGCATGAAATTGATTCAGATCAATTGTAGGTTTTGAAACTAGAGGACCAAAAGAGAAGGATACAGTTTCTTTGAATATTTTGGTCAACCCACTAATCAGATTTTGCATTTGAGAGTCCTGATTTTTGACATGATCCTTCATAGATGTTTTGAAATCATCAAACACCGAGACCATCTGACATAAAACACTCTTCACATAGGCTCAATCCTTGTTAGATTGAGAGTTTGAACTCATGAAAGAGTCTAAGGAAACAACAGATATCCATAGAGCTTCAAGATCTACTTCTAGCCTAGAAGATTGAGTGTGGCACTCCTTGAATTCTTCCATTATCTCACCCACAAAAGATGACATATTGCAACCAAGTGAAATCTCAAAAGACCTTTCTAAAATCTTCATTTCATCACCAAAATATTGCTTCATCTCAGCAACAGAGGCACTGAAGGATTCCTTTAGCTCATGCTTTAGCGATTTGTGGTCAGACTTTGTAACAAAATCAGTAGGAGCAACTATAATAGATACTCTTTCAGAAGCTAAACTGACTACAGAGTCAGTCATGACTGATTGAATCGAGGATACTAAAAAAGATTCCATTGTCTTTACTTCTTCTATAAAGCTGTCTTTTAGATTTTCTTTCAGCACATCTAAATCATGTACTCTGACCACATCAGCAGGTAATAACTCAGGGTTGATGTCATAGCAGATCTTTGGTCTATTCAAAGATACTTCATTATCCGAATCAGGATAATCCAAACCACAGACTATAAAACCTGGGTCTTCTACCCAGTCTTTAGACTCGATAGTCACTGTAACATTTCCAAACATGGTGTGATGCTCCACCTCAATGGGTGCATTCTCATATATAAAAACTACATTCTCTGCTGGTCTTTCTTCATCAGAATCTTCCACAACAACTTCCATCTCTGCAACAGCAAGATGATTTTCTGGAATAGGTACAGCTTCTCCCCTTTCACATTCTTCATCCATATAAGGTACAACTGAGCTTCCAATAACTGGACTCATACTCTATTCAGCAGAATCAGATGATTCAGAGACATTCTCTTCTTCCGCTACATGCTCAAAGACCGAATGGTCTTCCTCATTAGCAGGTGTCTCCACTTCTACTAGCACTTCCTTTTCTAAAGACATAATTTCAGCAACAGGGCTTGGAGGAAAGTCCTGATCTCCTCCATCATCCATAGGAGTTTCTTCCTCTTCTTCTTCTACTTCTTCTTCTGACTCATCACTGTACTCAGGTTCCTCTTCATCAGGTCCTAGACCTGGATCTCTTTTATCCTTTGTCCTTGAAGGATAATCCACAGGATTAAATTTATTATATACCTTTTGGTCATCATTGACCCATTATCCTCTCCATAGATTCCAATTAATCTTCATATATTTTCATACTGTAGTAGTGATACAAAAGTTGCTCTTCACTACAACTGTCTCATCTTGAGACTCATCTATCCCTTTCACTTTTATCATTACAGAAATCAGCTTAGAAAAGAATAGGGCGTTAGTCTTTGATTTCGGCCTTGTCATATATTCCATTTGACTCATCACCAATCTACACAAATTGACTTTTACATCATGTCTAAAAATATGTAGGAGATAGATATCCTGATATCTCAAATTAGCAAAGTCTCCTCTCCTTGGTATCAACACATGTTGAACAAACTTGAACAGTAATATGTTCTCTCCCTCAATTTCTACAGCAACCACTTTCCTTGGAGTTCCATCACCAGTCAGTTCTTTAAACGCGGTCTCATGATAAAAAATGTCACTGGTAGGTGGAATTACTCTAGATACATATCCAGACACACCTTCATGTGGAACTTTTAAGAAAACAACCCATTATACTGATGAAAATGATATCACTTTACCATTTACAAACGAAGATACTCGGTTCTCATTCTCTAACTTCTCGAAGCTTACGAACTCATAAAACTTGTTTACCAACTTTGGGTAGTAGCGACCATTGTTATTTGAAAAGTAGTCTACCCATCTTTGAGCTTCCAGAACTTCAAGCACCAAGGACTTGTTAGGCAGAAACCAGTCTACACACAGCTCTTTTTCGATCACAATAGCTCTATTTTGCAGATGAGGATTTACTGGTCTCCTTCCTGACCTAGTTCTAACAGCACTACTCGCTTCTGGATCAGACTTCTGCCTTTTTTGCTTTAGGCTCAACACAGTCGTCTTGGATGATAGGAGTTCGGGTTTTTTCCATCGCTGGTTCGAAAGATCTCAGGTTCGCAGAGGGTTCAAGTTCTATGGTTCGAAGGTAAAAGGTTTTGGGTTTGGTGGAGTGAGAAGCGGCTTAGACTTAGTTTTATCATTTAGGAATCATAAGTTAAATGAATAAAAACAAAATCAAAAAACAGTTCAGATTCTTGGCGGCAGACAAAAAGATTTAAAACATAGCTTTATCGGTGATGATTTTTATCGGTGAGGATTTCTATTGGTGAGGATTTCAACATCGGTGAAGATTAAACATCCTCAGTTCATGCCTAATGTGACATAACCTATCCACACTTAAGGGTTTAGTGAAAATGTCAGCCAATTGATGTTTAGTGCCAATAAATTCAAGAGAAATATCACCCTTTTGATAATGATCTCTCAGAAAATGATGCCTTACATCAATGTGTTTGGTTATTGAGTGAGAAACAGGGTTCTTCGAGATGGTTATTGCACTATTATTGTCACAGTTAATCGAAACATGCTTAAAATCATATCCATAGTCCAAGAGAGTGTGTTTCATCCACAGAATTTGTGCACAGCAACTACGAGCAGCTATATACTCTACATCGGTAGTGGATAGAGCTACAGAATTCTGCTTTTTTACTACACCACGATACTAAGGATTTCCCTAATAAATGACATGTTCCTGAAGTGCTTTTTCTGTCTAATTTGCATCCAGAAAATTCAACATCTGAATAACTCATTAACTCAAAGGATTATCCTTTTGAATAAAATAAACCAAGGTTAATAGTATGTTTGAGATACTTGAAAATTCTTTTAACAGAAAGCAAATGAGATTGTTTCGGGTTAGCTTGAAATCTTGCACACATACATACACTGAACATAATATCTGGTCGACTAGAAGTAAGATAAAGTAAACTACCAATCATACCCCTATAATTGGTTTGATCCACTGGTTTCCCAGTTTCATCTATTTCCAATTTACAGATTGCACTCATAAGAGTTTCACTCTCCTTAATACAATCCAAACCGAAACGTTTTAAAATATCCTTTGTATATTTACTTTGATTCGAAATAATACCATTTTCATTTTGAAATACTTGAAATCCAAGAAAGTATTTAAGTTCTCCCATTAAACTCATTTCAAATTCATTTTTCATGCTTTTTAAAAAATCACTACATAAAGAATGTTTAGAAGATCCAAAAATAATATCATCAACATAGATTTGTACAACTAAAAAATCTTTAGAAATTCTTTTAATAAAAAGAGTTGGATCAGAAATCCCTTTAGTAAAACTTTTTTAAAGAAGAAAGTTACTGAGTCTATCATACCAAGCTCTTGGAGCTTGTTTTATGCCATATAAATCTTTAAAAAGTTTAAAAACGTGATTTGGAAAATGGGTGTTTCTAAATCTAGGAGGTTGTTCTACAAAAACATTTTCAATTATAAAACCATTTAGAAATGCACTTTTGACATCCATTTGATATAACTTAAAATTTAGATGTGCAGCATATGCAAGTAAAATCATAATGGGTTCTAGTCTAGCTACAGGTGGAAAGGTCTCCTCATAGTCTATGCCTTCTCCATGACTATATCCTTGTGCAACTATCCTGGCTTTGTTTCTAACTATGTTTCCTGATTCATCAACTTTATTTCTAAAAAACCATTTAGGGCATATTGTTAGTGTGTCCTTAGGTCTTTCAACTAATTCCCAGACTTTGTTTCTTTCAAATTGATTTTACCCTTCTTGCATAGCCATTACCCAGAATTCATCAACGATAGCATCATTAATATTTTTGGGTTCTAGCTGGGAGAGAAAATCTTGATGTTCAACTTGATTTCTTAGAGAAGCTCTAGTCTGTGTTCCTCTATGAAGATTACCAACAACAGCATCCAAAGGATGATTCTTTATAATTCTTGTTTATCTAGTAAAGGTAGGACTAGACACTTCAGGTTCATTAGTAGGTTCGGGTTCAACCAAAACAGATTCTGGAAAAAGTCCAGAACTGGAAGTTTTTATAACAGGTTCATTAGATATATCATTAAGGTCCCGAACAGACAAATCTTCTTCAATATTCTCAAGAGAGGTTTTAGGCTCATATGGATCGGTTTCATCGAATTTGATGTGAACAGATTCTTCCACAAATTTGGATTTCTTATTGAACACTCTATAAGCTTTACTTGAAGTAGAGTAACCCAGAAAAATTCCTTCATCACTTTTAGAAGCAAACTTGTCCAGATTAACCTTTGTGTTAAGAATAAAGACTTTGCAACCAAAAACTCTGAAGTAATTAACCTTAGGCTTCCTATTGTTCCACAACTCATATTGGGTTTTCTTAAGAACAGGTCTGATCAAGACTCTATTGATAACATAACAAGCTGTATTTACAGCTTCAACCCAAATGTAAATAGGCAGTTCATATTCATTGAGCATGGTTCTAGCTATTTCATGAAGGGTTCGGTTTCTCCTTTCTACTACGCCATTCTACTGAGGTGTCCTATGAGGTGAAAAGTTATGAGTGTAGCCATTGCGTAAGCAGTAAGATTCAAAGTCTTGATTTTCAAACTCACAGCCATTATCACTTCTAAGGGTCTTAATTTTGAGTCCACTATGATTCTTTACAGACTTGGAGTATTTTACACAGGAAGAATAAGCTTCACTTCTGTGAGCTAAGAAATATACCCAAGTATATCTAGAGAAGTCATCTACTAGAACATAGACATAGTGCTTCACATTTAAACTAGAAACTCTTGATGATCCAAAAAAACCATGTGAACCAACTCAAGTGGTTGAGAAGTTGAGACTTCTTTCTCTGATTTAAAAGAAACATTGTGTTGTTTTCCCTTTTGACAGGGATTACACACTTTGTCATTTGGGAATTCTAATTTAGGTAAGTCTCTAACTATGTTTTTCCTAGCATGTTTTCTAAGTGAGTGAATGTTGTTGTGTCCTAATCTTCTATGCCAAAGCCAAGATTCTTTATGAAAAGCATTCAAACAAGGAATATTTTTTTTACCTAAAGAATTTAAATCAACAGCAGAAACCTTTTCATTCCTTAGAGCAGAAAATACTAAAGAATTTTTGGAGTTAAAAACATAACAGGAATCATTTTCAAACATGACATTGAAACCATCATCACATAATTGATATATACTAAGCAAGTTATATTTACGTCCATCAAAGAATAAAACATTAGAAATTTATTCTGAGTCAGTGTAACCAATCTGTCCTAGGCTGATTATTTTTCCTTTAGAGTTGTCACCAAAGGTGACATGACCTCCATCAACCTTTATTAAGCTCTTGAAGCAAGAATAATCTCCAGTCATGTGTCTTGAGAAACCACTATCTAAATACCATATCTTCTTGTGACAGATCTTCAAGAAGGTCTCCTACAAAATAGATTTAAACAAGAACTAGATTTGGTACCCAGATTTTCTTGGGTCCAGATAGGTTAGAAATCTGGGCTTCAGGTACCCAGATTTGTTTTATTGGTTTCATATAATTAACAGAAGTAACAGATTTCGAAAGATAAACTTTATTTGGTCTATAAGCATATGAATATCCTGTTGAAGCATATGAATTTCCAAAACTGGAACTAGCAAAAAAAATCAGACTTAGGAATAAATCGAGTTCTGGTGAACTGTCTCTGTCCAGGTTGGTATCCTAAACCAGTAGCATATCTCGGTGCAACTTTCTTTCCTAGAATTTGAGTTAGATCATCCTTTCCATTTGTGAATTTTTCAATGTCCTTTCTGAGTTGCTCATTTGATAGTTTCAGTTCGGTATTTTCCTTTAATAGTTGATCATTCTTTTCCTTTTTCTATATCAAGATCAGATTTATGCTTAACACGAAAAGCATACAGTTTCTTTAAACCTTTGTATGTGTCTTTAAGCTCATTACAGGATTCTTCTAACATATCACAGTATTCAAATAGTTTATATTTTGACATGTTTTCCGAATCATAATCATATCCAGAATAATATGAATTTAAAACAGGAGTGTCAGATGTTACCTCAGAAGTAATTGTCATGAAACACATGTTGGCTCGATTCCATTCAGAGTCTAAAGATTCGGCTTCACTTGTGCTGTCTTCTAAAGCACTCCAGGTAGCCTTCATGGCTTTCATGTACTTCTTGTCTTTGTAATCATATTTCTTTTTAAATTTTAACTTTGGACAGTCTGCTTTGATATGTCATTATCGCTTGCATCCGTAGCAGACAGCGTCATCAGTCCGGTCAGCTTTCTTCCAATCCTTTTTCTATTTACATTGTTGATCATATTTTCCTTTGTAATTTGTTTTCCTAAAGAATTTCTTTTTCCTATAAAACATCTTGAATCTCCTGGCTATCTGATCCATTTCTGCATCACTGTCATACTCTGAGTTTTCACTTGTTGAACACTCATCCTCCATTTGTATTTTCTCCTCCTCCTTACTCTTCAAAGTAGTAGACTTGAAATCTATAGATTTTCTTTTTGGTTCATCATCTTCCTCTTTGTTTACCTTGAGCTCTTCTTCATACATCACCAATTTTCCAATAAGTTCTTTGACAGGTAGAGCAGCAATGTCACATGATTCTCTGATTGAGACAGATGTGCCTCTCCATCGGTCTGGTAGACATCTCAAGACTCTCATAATTTGTTCCTTTGCTGGAATAGCTTTTCCAAGTGAATTCATCGTGTTGACTATCTCATTAAACCTGAGATTCATGTCAGAAATAGGTTCATCAGGCTTGATTTTAAAATTATCATAATTAATAGTATATGTGTTCAATATCATTTCTTTAACATTATTTTTTCCTTCATGAGAAATAGACAAGGTATCCCAAATTTCAAAAGCAGTTTTTCATGCAGCAATTCTGTTAAATTATTCATCTCCTAGAGCACAGTATAGAGAATTCATAGCTTTACAGTTATTATTGTAAGCAGTCTTTGTAGGTTCATCCCACGTAGATCTATCAGTAGTGGGAATTGTTTATTTAGATTCAATAGCAGTCCAAATATCAAAACTCATGCTTTCTAGAGGAATTTTTATTTTAAGTTTCCACTGAGCATGGTTTTTTCTATTAAAGAAAGGAGGCCGGTTAGTAGCAGCACCATCAAGTCTATTATCCATTACAAAAAAAAATTAAATAGATAAAAATTTAGAAATAACAGAAATTTTAAAAACTTTAAAATACCACTGAAATCACAATTGAAAAGCATAGGGTAAATAAAAACTTTTGCAAAACACACAACCTTTGATACCAAATGTTGGTCGGAGTGGACACTCAAGAGGGGGGTGAATTGAGTTCCAATTAAAATTTCTGCTAAAAAAATTACTATTAAAATTTCCCAATTTCAAAAACAAATTAAACTGTAGTGAATTTATACAAATTATAAAGGTTCAATTTGTTTCTCAAAGATTGATTAATTCTCAGTTAACTTAATCTTATGATTAAATTAACTTTTGAAACTAACTTACTGGTTTACTATAAATATAAACACATGCGAGTTTAACTATCAAAGTAGCTTTGAAAATAAATTATATTTCAAAGTAATAGCTGTGGAATATGAAATAAATGTATATGGTATGGATATAGATTTTAACTAAAAACACAAGAGTTAACCAAGAGGTTCAGTCTCAAGCCGAGACTTAGCCCTCTCAAAATTTATATAATGTGATCCACACCCTGGATCTGGGTTAACAACAGTGATTACACTGTTCATGTCAAGAGACTTCTACCACAGTTAAACGTGGGATAATAAACAACAGCTCAAAGCTGTCTAGGTCACACTCGACATCTTCCACTATCCACAGTGGGAAATAAAGGATGTAAAGATTGTGAGTGAGGATTTACAAATCCTCCTGTTAAGGTTCAGGAGACAGTGTGTGTGTAATAATTAACAGGCTACACACACTGCTTGTAATGAAAATACTAAATCACATAGAGAAAGATATAGAGTTTATAATGGCTCTAGTGATTGCAGTGCAACTCTGGACTCCTTTGGATTTGATCAGAAATGGTTCTGAGTCCTTCTATGGTATTTGACTTAAAAACAGAGTATCGTTTCTTTTTTCAGTGCTACCAGGTTCAGCTTGGTTATCGGCTTAGAAAATGGAGTGTTCTGTGTAGTTCTTCTATAGCATAGATTGCTCGATGTATGTTCTATGTTCTGGAGTCTGGTAGTAGTAGTCTTGTGAGTGAAAGTTCTCCAGTTGTTCTTGGCACGATTTGAGCATGACCACAAATGTTTTCCCGTGTGCTCAATCTCTTCAAGTCTCTTGTATTTATTCACTGATACATACACGTTGTTCTTGGTTTTTCTTGTGTCACTTATCTCTTTCACATTCACCCCCTTTATGACTTATTGCCTTTTTTGTTGAGAATAATGAATGATTATCCTTTTAAATTGTACTTGGTATGGTTTCCTGAAATGGAAACAAAAATCATTTAATAACATTAAATGCATCAAAAGTAACAAATGTAGTCGTTAGTGTAATAAACAAATAGTGTCGAGAATATAGGATTTGACTCCGTAGTTAATTATAGGTAGCCGTTTGTTTGTAGACGTGTATGGTTGACTCTGTGTAGGATCTTCCATCGGTAGCTCTTCAAACTCTTATCGGTAGCTCTTACCGGTAGCTCTTATCGGTAGCTCTTATCGGCAGCTCTTATCAGTAGATCTTATCTGTAGCTCTTATCGGTATCTCTTATCAGTAGCTCTTATCGGTATCTCTTATCGGTAGCTCGATGAACATAGTTCCATCGGTTGCTCTTGGCTGTCGGTAGCTCTATGCATCAGTAGCTCTGGCTATTATGCATATTGGTAGCTCTCTGTCTATCGGTAGCTCTAGCTGTCAGTAGCTATCTGTCTATCGATTGCTCTGTGTCTATCAGTTGCTCTTGGCTGTCGGTAGCTATCTGTCTATCGGTAGATTTATGTCTATCGGTAGATCTATACAGTCATGCACATCGGTAGCTCTATTCAGGTCAGTGATACTTACACGTGACTGTCTTATGTAAAACACATCTAATTCACTTAGAATCATTTCAAAACTTATATAAACATGGATAATCGAGATTAACATAAATCAGAAATTATTTTAACATTATTATTAACTTGATTATCGATTTGAAAGAATTAAAGTGTAGATCAACAGTAATTGTGAATATCATAATATATGAACACATAATTGGGATTGTCAAAACATATGAATACAAGATTGCGATAATCAAAACAGGTGAGGTCAACAACGTGAGATTCATGTTACATTTGGAACTATTTCCCTTGGTGTGGTGAATGTACTTACCATGATTGTATTATTTGTGTAATATATTTTAATTTATTGGTATTTACATCTTCATTGTATGACCCTTCTTTCATGGGGTGTACGTTTTTAAAGTTACCCAAATCGGTAAGGGATCCTTTCACACTCATCTTTTTAAAAGACTTAATTTTCATAGGGGTTTTAATTTTCAACTTATTATGTTTGGATATGTTCTTATATATCCTTATTGCTATAAATTTTATTTCTAAGTTATTAGATACCATTTTTATCTCTCATCAACTCATTTTCTGAATTTTAAAGTGATGATCTTAGGCTGTCAAATTTCTGTAAGGGAACTTCTTTACCCAATTTTAACTCTTTGGGTTAAACCTCTACTTCTTGATTATGTCATGATATGAATATGTGTGGATGACCTATGATTGTTTTACACTTAATATACACTAATATTGAGTGCATTTATATTTCTCATGCATAATTATGTAATTGATTTATCCTAAATCTAAGGATACCGTCTTTGTAAGGGACTTCATCTCAATCTCCTGTTGTTGAGCAATGCTTTAATTTATATATGACCTTATTTTATTAGTTGAATAATAAACCCTTTTGACTTTTAATTTCATTCAAAATGAATCTTTTTACATGAATCGTTTTACTAAACAACAAAAGTAATGTTTTTGTCTTACGTATGCGGTGACAACGACCACTCTACCGTCGTGCCCATTATTTGTGTTTCGACTTCCTCTACAAGCCTTAACATTTTAAATGAAAAATAAATACCATGTTTTACATTTATTTTATTTTGGTATTTATAATGGTTTTGATAATGTTTTGATTATATAAATGTGTTTTATTGATATATTTTGATTGAAATATTGAAATGTTATGTTTCTTTTATGCATATTTTATGTGATAAGATTATCTTATGGTTCATGGGAATTGTTTATAAATTCGGGTGGTTTTGTGATATGCTAAGTGTGAGTGAGCCCAAGATAGCTCTCCAATGTATTGGGTAACACGAAGGAGTTAAACTCTAAGGTTTCTCTGAAGAGATTTAGGGAATATACTGCGATGGGTATTCCAAACGTAACTATGAGGGTAACTCCATACGTAAGAATGTTATGAATGCATCAAGTTATCTTTATGTCTTATGATTTATATGATTTATTCATAAATCATATGATTTCATGAGGTATGTTAAAGTGCTTATGTTTTATGAGTAAAGTATGATTTCATATATTCTTATCTATACATGGACTAATGTTTGATTTCTGTATTTATATATCCCTTACTGATATTTTTATGCTCATCCCATGTCTTTGAAATGTTTTCCACATGACATAAAGTGGAATATGGTCAATGATGGGATCAAGTAAATTTCATGTTGTCTAAAACAATGAACTAGACATGGAACTTTTTTCATGAGTTTTTATTTTGTGAAAAACTGACAACTGAGTAGATTTGTCTACTTTGAAATCATTGAGATGTAATGGTTATGTCCTAATTCTATAAAACTCTAAACCCAAAAAATCCTCAATGTGAATTATTCATTTAATTCATGATTATGTAATGTTTTAAGGATGGGTCCTTATTGTTGGTATCAAAGGTCGGTTTAAACATCTTTAGGGATTAGGTGTTTTTGTTAGAAACAAGGTTAGTCCCTATGTCTATTATTTCAATTAAATAATTGTTTTATAACTTTTTCATATCACGTAAATTCAGTTACAAATGGATGTAGGAGGATATAAAACAACATTCATATCTCTTCCTGATTACATGATTGCAATAATTATTGCAAAGTCATATCTGGATGATTGTGAAACTTTTTCTAGCATACAAATCACTTGTAAGTAATTGTCTCAGATATCAAACACCTCCACTATACCTCGTTATCATCGTGGATCATGGGTTGTATTTAGAAAAATCCTATTTTCAAAATATTCTCATATTATCAAAAAATGTATATATTATCATGGAATTTTCAAATAATTTCACTTATAAAAAGATTTTAAATCATATTATGAATTCAAAAAAGGTGCTGAAGAAGGAGACCCTTACGCAACCTATTTATATTTGCTTTTACAATATATTCTCTCAGAACATAACTCTGGTATTTTAAAAGGATCATTATTTGAAAGTATCAATTCAAATTCGGTCCAACTATTGTATAGAACTCATGTTTTATCAGATGTTTTGAAATTATATGTCATGCATGATTATTTTCCAAAACTATTTTTCTATGAAAACCCATATGACCCATGTTGTACAATGTGTATTTGGATGGAAGAAGAAAATGATTTTGAAGGATATCTAAATCATTTTTGCGATGCATGGACCTTCTACCTACGTGAACAAGATGACGATGAAAAAAAATGGACATCGTGATAAAGGCATGATGTTCTTCATTTTGGGGATCATTTTATTTTATCATATTCTAGTCAAATAAGACTTCAAGAATTAATATGTTGAGATAATAATGAATTTTGATAAAAAATAGAGGTATAAGGAAACCATTGTGGTTAAAAAATTAGGGTTATTTTTGAGTTTTATAAAAAGAATAACCCGTAGGATGGGTGACAACCCATTGCATCCGGAATGGCTACAAGAATTGAACCCACAACCGAAGGGCGGTAAGGGTGCATCGCCTACCACTAACCTACTTGAAGTCCCATGTAATTATGACTTATTATTTTAGTAAAATGTTTTTATAGACCAATAATAAGTTAATTTTTGTGAATTTATGTTTTATCAAATGGATATACTTAGTATAACATAATGATTTGGTGATTAAGTGATAAAGGTTGTTGTGAAAGACGTTCTATATTTTGACGAAACACTATATCCCTAAGGAAGATAGAATGCTATGCAATTTCTATTGTGGAATAATGGTTGAAATTTCAGTTTGGAAGAATCTATGTTTTTATTGTGGACATAAGATGATGTGGTTTATTTATGAAAATTATTAACCTATCATGGAGAATTTGTGATTAGGTTAATTACTTTTCAATATGAGACTTTGTGAGTAACTGATGTTATTTGGAGATAAATGTAATGATTTAACTTGGAATACTATGTAATTAAATCCTTCTGAGATTTGGGTTTCAATCTTATTTTGGATTACATTTGAATAATTTTATGGATAGTCGATTATTGAATGGTCTTTGTTGAACTTTGGGGTTTGTTTGCAAAATTTTGGTGATTGAGAGTAGTTTTTTTGTAAAAGATTATCCTTTTTTGGTATTATCTGATCTCTTACTAACAATTTTGGTTTTGGTTAAGGTATAACGAAATGGGAAATATATAGTTCTCTTTTTGGGATTAGGTGATTCTCAATAAGTTGATTATAGTGCTCTTAATGTGAACAAGTCATCCTAAATACTCATCTTTTGGGGAAAATATGAGTTTTCGTAAGAAATATAGTAAGAGATGAAAGTCTACATGAAAAGTAAGTATGTTATCTTATGATTTAGTTAAGATCATAAATAAATTTCGTAATGAAATGTAACTTAAAACATAAAACTTTTTCTGTTAACTTTTCCTACTGGGGAATCAAAAATCATTTAACCCATCACAAGTTTGTGATTTTTTGGTGGTTATCATTCTCTTAATCATGTATTCTATCGCTCTCCATCAGAACATGACCATTTATTATCTCTTCCAAATCCATTTTTTCCTACATGGAATCCTATTATGGGTTATCTCGGGTGACCATTGTACTTTTATTTATTTCTCTTAATGTTATAGGTTTACTTACTCTTTTCTGATGTGAGACTTTTAATAAAGTTTCGAAGCCAATTTTTTAAAATTGTGAGGACCAATTACCAAAAGGGGGGAAGGATGTAACATCACAGGTAAATAAAGAATAATAAATATTCAAAATTTATTAATATTTGTGAATTAAATATTAATTTTACTTTAAAGGGTTTTCTATGTTCGATAGTGTACCTGATACACAACAAACGAGTTTCTTTCAAATCTTACGTTGTAGACTAATAATATAACAATATTATTTTAAATGATATTTAACACCAAGCTGTTGTAATGATCGGAATGAATAGAACTAACTAAAATATGATTATACATGTTTTTTTAAATGTTTTAACATTTATCAAATAAATGTTACAGGCATAAAATGCGAACGAATCCAATTTTAAGCATAAATATTCTAATATTATTTAAAAGATAGATTAACCGCATTTTGATGGAAAACCATTTTTAAATATAATTTTTTCCACATTTAGATGTTATAAAAACTAAAATCCTTTTTTATAATCAAGACATCAAAATTTACTTTGTGTAAAGTTTTGGTATTTTTCTTATAATGTTCATTTTTTAAAGAATAGTGAAAAATGTTGTATCTTAATTCAAAGCCTCATTTTTAATCTAATTTATTTATATTGATAGATTATATTTTTAATTGGTTTTAAAGTTTAATTAGAATATATTTTTACTATTTAATCTAATGGTCATCAATAGAATTAATTTCACTTTTAAAATGGACATAAACAAATATCAATCTTTTGATAAAAATTGTTTCTCAAACACACGCTATTTGTTTTGACAACAGGAATTAATTTTAAATTAATTAATGAAAATTCTATGTTTTAAATTTTGTCAAATATACATCATTTTTGAATTCAAAATATCAAATATATCTTAGGGTGAATTTTTGATATTTTTCTGAAAAACTTCAATTTTTGATGAATAGTGAAACCACTAAGTTGTAGTTAAAAAATTCATTTTTCATTTAAAGGAAATTTTACAACTTATGTGAATTGAATTTAAAAAATACTACTTACATGGTTGTCATTAGTAAGTAAAATTTGGTTCAATGGGATGAAAATAATTTTTGGTGAATATTAAATTTTGACTTTTATTAACCGCGATTAAAGGTAACTAGTGTAATTTAAGGTAAAAATAATTTTATAATAATATTAAATTTCCATTAAACATGTCATACCCTTATTTTATGAGGCATGGTTGTCACAAACACTCCATGGGTCAATTTGGGGACCCCATGGAGCCACATGGGTATGATAATGTCATTAATAACTTTTTATTTAATGTAAAAATAAAAATGTCACAAACATGTATTGTTTTACTAAAAAAAATTACATGGGGAAATATAAGTTATATTTTTGGATATAATTTTTCATTAGAAAGATAAAAATATTTCATATATAATTTATTTTTTGATTAATTTTTATACATTAAATAAATAAATTTATTTATAACACCATAATGATGTAGTGATTACCTCATTAAGGAACGATTTAAATAAATTGAAAATATAAGGTAAAATCTAAGTCTTCACTTGTCAGAAAACATATTTTATGGGTGTATTTAGAACCCTTATCACCTTATCCTCAAAATATATCATTGTGGGACCTTTAAATCTGACAATCATTTTATAATAAAGTAACATTTCAAGACAGTCAAAAATTGACCCTCCTCCTTCTTATAAAAGGACACCACCTCTATCCCCTTACACACACATTTCAAGCCTTGTCTCGTCCAAAAACTAATCATATTATCTCTCCAAATCCCTCTCTTACTCATAGAAGCCTTAATTTGGGCAAAATTGTTTCCAAGGAAGCATTCAGCTCCAATCAAAAAGAGTTACCCTATTTAGAGGTAATGTATTCTCTCCAATGTCTTTCATTTATTTTCCTTATTCACTCACCACTATCTTCTTATTATTTGATCCCATAATAAAACCAGTATCCCCAATATACTAGGATTTTGTTATGATATGGATTCTACCTACACTCACACACACCTCGATCTAATGGTTAAAGAACATACTGTTTCTGTGGGTGGCGAATTACTGCATCAAGAAACGATGATGGTTCAATCTTCTTTTACAACACTCATGGTGGCCATTATTATGGAACTATATTTATATATGATTTATATTATATTTATTTCATCTATATTATTCTATATTTTATATTTAAAACATACCTTTATGCTTTTCATGTTGTGAAAATGTGATAATGTCATATGACGAAGTGTGGACTACCACCCCCTCAAGTGATGTGACTCGTTCATACCAAACATGGAATTTATATAGAATGTAATTAATGAACTTATGTTACCTATATAACATATATATTATACTTTAATTATAATATATTTATTTCTCATTCATTTTTAATATCCATTAATATGAAAAAAATGAATTTAGCGTTCATGTGTACGTACGACTTACCATCTTCATGAATAGTACATTTCATTTCTTATCTCCAAACATTATGGAATATTATTAAATAAATAAATACTGGATATATATGTTATTTAAATCATGAACATCATTTCATTTATGATGTACTAATAACTACATGCACAATTCACTTCAAACAAGTTCATTTTTGACTCATGTACCGAACATCGAAAAAACGTTTGATATGAACTCACATAATTAACTAATTACTCTAACATGATAATATTTGATATTAATTGAATATAAATCTTTAATATATGTACTTAATAAATTATAAATTGACCAAGGTTTTTTATTCAGGAATATAAAGAAATGAACAAGACAAGTCGGACTTGAGGTTAGGGATCCTACCTCTCTCTTTCTTTTCATGTATTCTCCTTTATGTCATTTATTTTAAGCTCCATGTTCTTATGTTGGTTATGTTATTTAATTTCCATCATACTATAATTTTCATTTCCAAATTATGAGATAACCTCTCTTGATCTCATTAATATATTTTAAGAATGTTCAAGTGGCGTTGTTAGGCTGCCGAATTTTTCTAAGGGGATTTCTTTTTTAACTTTTAATTCCATGAGATTTCCATTATTTAACACTTATTTGTTTCATGTGGTGTATTTTGTACTTCCATTCCATATATATTACCATTATTATATTTATATTCATGGTATTATGTGATTAATTTAGTGTTTATTATATATTTGTCATATGACTCGATGGATTACAACGTGGTAAGGGGTTTTTGTCACACTTTTTATTCTCGTGACATTCATGCTACATTTGCCACTATTTCCTTTCTTTGTGGTGTATATACTGCCAATGATTGTATTATTTGTGCAATATAATTTAATTTATGGGTATTTACATCTTCATTTTATGACCCTTCTTTCATGGGGTGTACGTTTCAAAAGATACCCAAATCGGTAAGGGATCCTTTTACCCTCCTCTTTTTAAAAGACTTCGTTTTGTTAGGTCTTTTAATTTAAATCTTCCTATGTTGTGATATGGACCTATATATCCTTATTGCTTTAAATTTTATGTCCAAGTGATGAGATACCATTTTTATCTCTCATCAACTCATTTTCTGAATTTTAATGTGATGTCGTTAGGCTGTCAAATTTCTATAAGGGAACTTCTTTACTCAATTTCAATTATTTGGGTTAAACCTCTACTTCTTGATTGTGTCTTGATTTGAATATGTTTGGATTACCTCTGATTGTTTTGAACTTAATATCCACTTATATTGAGTGTAATTATATTTGTCACACATAATTATGTAATTGATTTATCCTTAATCTAAGGATACCATCTTTGTAAGGGACTTCGTCTCAATATCCTTTTGTTGAGGCATACTTCAATTTATATACGACCTTGTTTTATTAGTTGTATAATAAGCCCTTTTTAATTTTAATTCTATTCAAATTTAATCTTTTTACATGAAGTATTTTACTAATTGAAAAAAGCAATGTTTTTGTCTTACGTATGCGGCAACAACGACTTCTCCACCGCCATGACCATTATTTGAGATTCGGCTTCCTCTACAAGCTTTATCAATTAAAATGAAAAATAAATAACATGTTTTTTTCTTTTATTTTGGTATTGAAAATGTTTTTTATAATGTTTTGATTATATCAATGTGTTGTATTTATATCATGTGATTGAAATATGGAAATTTTATGATTCCTTTATGAATGTTTTAGGTAATACAATTATGTTATTGTTCATGGGAATTGTTTATAAAGTCGGGTGGTTTTGTGATAAACTAAGGGCGGATGAGCCCGAGATAGCTCTCTAATGCATTTGGTAACATGAAGGAGTTAAACACAAAGGTTTCTCAGAAGAGGTTTAGGTAATATACTATGATGGGTATTCCAAACCTAACTATGACGGTTACCCCCTACGTAAGAATGTTATAAATACCTCAAGTTATCTTTATGTCTTATGATTTCTATGAGTTATTCATAAATCTTATGATTTCATGATGTATGTTAAAGTGCTTATGTTTTATGTGTAATGTATGATTTTATTGATTCTTATGTATACATGGAATAATGTTTTCTTTCCGTATTTTTATATCCCTTACTGAGCTTTTTATGATCATCCCATGTTTTTTAAATGTTTTTCACCGGACATAAAGTGGAATAGGGTCAAGGATGGGATCAAGAAAATGTCATGCTATCTAAAACGTGGACCTAGACATGACTGTTTTGTTCAAGAGTTTTTATTTTGTCAAAAAATGGAAACTGAGTAGATGTGTATACTTTGAAATAATTGAGATGTAATAGTTATGTCTTAATTTTCTAAAACTCTAATCCTGAAAATATCCTCAATGTGAACTATTCATTTAATTCCTGATTATGTAATGTTGTAAGGTCGGGTCCTTATAATAATTTTATTGAAAATTATAAATTAACTGCTGTTATTTTTGTGATTCATAAATATTTAATTAAACTTTTTTAATTAATTAAATTTTTTAAAAAATATATATTTTCATAAAGTAGATTCATAAATTAATATTTTATTGTCTTCTGATTACAAGATAATTTTATGAAACCTTAAATAATTTCTCAATGTTTTATTAAATGAGTTATAATTTTGAAATCAGTATTTTATAATAAATGATGATTTTAATTAAAAATTGAATTTCTCTTATTTAGAAAATTAATTTCATAAAACAAATCGAATTTTTAAATTATTCACATAAAAAATGGTTAGGGTTAGTTTTGTGAATTTTTCTAACTTATATTAGTATTTAGTCAATAATAAAATATTGTAATTTGCAATATGTATAAATTATAAGTTAAATACACTATTCCTTGAGTCATGGATGATGTAAGAACCATAATCACCAACATCCATTCATAATTTTAACATATTCATTCATAATACTCAAACTATTCATACTCATTATAAAAAATAAAAAACTAATGAATAAAATATTTAAAAAACACCCCACTCATCCACTGTAAATACCATCCCTCACCACCTCTTCTCATCACATCTCAAAGCCTTGTATCTTGTTTAATTTAATCCTATTTTGACTTTATGAATGGTCATAAAATAATTATTAGGATAAAATAATTCTTTAATATACATATTATATTTTATTTAATGTTCTGGAACCACTGTCTATACATAATATTAATTAAAAAAACAAAAGTGGTTTGTAATGGTCAAAATTCACCATAAATAAACTAATGTATAACACTAATGTTTTATCTGATGATTCATCCCCATACAATATAACCGAAATTATATATAATACCTTTTTTATTCAATAAGTTCATTAATAATGTATACTTTTTATTCTGGACAACTATTTTCATTCTAGACGAGTTTCCGTACATATATACAAGTAAACTGATCACGAAAACCAAGGAAATGAACACTCTCAAATGATAAAATTGCATCTTATAACACATCTGAAAAGTCATATATAAACCTAATAAAATGATACTAAATCAAATAAATGTTTACAAGATTCTTAATTTATTATATAATAAATTTAACTTGTTTATCTAGGATATTAAGTTCATGTGCAGAACACTTTTGGACAAAACTTTAGGGATTCTACCTAAACCACCATTTTTTACTTCGGTTTTCTCTTTATCTCTCATTACCCCGAATGTAATTATTATATATTTTTGTGTAATTATTATAAATTATATGTATATGTTCCAAAATCATGTATCTATATCGTATCATATTTATTTTATGGGGAAATATAATTTTTAAAAGGGTTCCCTTCTCAATTATTCTTGATAAACAAGCTCGATTTAATGGAACCTCCCATTTTCTCACTAATTTTAAAGTTCACTCCATAATCTATTTTAAGATATTATAATTTTTTAAAAATAACTCATATTATCATGAATTTTTTTTCATTTCTATAGTTTATCATCTATTAGAAAAGAAAATATATAACAAACCAACAATGAAAACAATGGGAAAAATTCACCCTAAACAATAGAAATAAAAAAAATTATTTCTTAAATGGGTGGAAAGTTATTATAAAAAGATTACAAAATGTATTATAGATATGTATATATTTAATTTATATGTTAAAAACACTATTTAAACAATTATATAGGATATTTGAACATGTTTAAAGTAATATGAACCCAAGTTAAGGGACTTTTAATTAAAAATAATCTTTTATACATATATTTTTAATAAATTAAATATGAAATTTTTTATAATGGGTATATTGAGTTTTTATTATTATTTAATGGTTCTTGGGAATTGTTTATGGTGAAGGGGGGACTAATATATCTCATTAATGCATTAGGTATATTTATGAGGGAAGATGACTAAATGGGTTATTCCAAGTGTAACGGTGATGGTTACATCCCAAGGTAGTCACAGGGGTTACATAGTAAGGTATCTTTGAGTGTTAAAAATAAAATGGTACCCATGAGGGTTAAAATAGTAGGTAATAATTTCATCAATTTACATATATAGTTTAGTTTTTTTATATGTTTTATGGAATCTCATATTATCCCAAAGTATGTATATGATACATTGAGGTTGATAAGTATATCTTGTTAAAATTGATTTTTATATGTGTATAAGTATTCATGGAATAATGTTTTATTTCCTTATTTTTATATCCTTTAATGATATTTATTTCTCATACCATTTTTTAATATTTTTTTCATAGGCTTGATTTATTATTTAACTAAATCAAGAAGCCAAGATGAATGTTTTTAATAATTTAACTTTTATTAACAACTTTTGTATTATAAAATAACTAGAAAATGTTTTAGTAGTATCCACTTCATATTCTTGTGGGTTATTATGTATGAATTATGACCTAATTATTTGAAACAAAAAACTGAAATGATATTTTGGAATATAATAAGTATAATCTAGTAGAATAAAGTTGATTTTGAATTTTTTATGGTTAGGTCCTTATAAAAAGGCCAAATCTATGCCCCTCAAGTGTCTCCAAATGTGATGATATTCAAGTGGTAATTTTTTCAAAGTACCTCTCTTTATTTATATTATTATTTTACTTTATCTTCAACTATTTCATCTATCACAGGAATATAATTCAATAATCTTGTATATATTTTAGTTTTATGTTTCTAATGAAATATATCATATCAATTTTATTTCTCACATACTCTTATTAATTAAAAGAAATGATTGTCCTCATTATGCTAGTTTATCATCTCGATGAATAATGATTTTTTGTTTTCCATTACCACATTCGTGGATAGTCCGAAAATTTTCACTACAGCTAAATCATATTGGAAAAGGATAATTATAACCTATTTATTGTTATGGAAATAATATACACATATAATATTAAAAAAATAAGAAACTATTTTTTAATCTTTGGAAAAATAGACAAAATAAACTAAATATTTATCATTAACATTTTGTCAAATGAATCATCTTTTTGTAATAAATAATAATGATATATTAAACCATTAATATTTTTAAATATAATTAATAATATTCAATTCCACTTCTATAGTTGTAACACCATTTAAAATCATCTATAATAATTGACAAATAAACTAATCATTAATCCATTAAAAAATGTACTTAAAACCATGAAAAAAATGAAATATTATTAATGAATGGGTGATAATATTATATAAAGTAATCATGTATGTTATTATAAATATTAATATAGTTATTTAATGAGTTAATAACATTATGTAAACCATTATACATGAGTTTTTAAAATAAATTATGTAATTTAGATATGAGGTAATGGGATTTCATAACCCAATTTCCATTTTTTGGGTCAAACATCCACTTCATGATTTTGTCCAAATAAGGTAATGTGTGAAATGAATTTTTTATATTAATGTTTATTTAAAAAAATTATATATATTTATAATGGATACAAATGTTTTATTTATTTTATTAATTCCCACTTCAAGAAAATGATATTTATAATTGATTTTATTTTAACTGTTATTTTCTAATGTTATCCTTAAAACACTCTTTCTCTTCAATGCCCATGGTTTCTAAATTATTTCCAGAATCCTCATTAAGATTATTATATGATTCTTTAAATTCATTCATTTTAAACATTGTGTTTTTTAAAAAGGATTTTATTTTCTTCTTTTTTCATTTATCTAAAAAATATTCTTTCTGATCTTTCCAGCACAAATACATAAGGAATTCATTTAACTTATATTTAATGATTCATTTTTACCGTCATCATTTTGAATAAATTTATTGAATAGTCTTTTAACAATTTAATTTTTTTTCAAATAATATGTTTTAATTTATGATTTCACGACATTTAAGAAAATTGAATAATTTCAAAATTGAAATTTTATCTTCCACGAGAATATTTCATTCATGCAACCATTATGTGTTATGATTAAGTTATGGTTATTTGTCATTATTTATGAGTATTGGTGGTTATATGATAATATGAGGGTAGTTGATCCCATTATATCTCCATAATTCTTTGGGTAATGGGATGGAGTTGACCGATTAGGTTTCTCCTATATGATAATAGGAATAGTGTTTCTATGATTCTTCCAAATGTAACTATGATGGTTACTACCTGTATATAAGAGAGAGATCAAATTCATGTAAGATTGATATAGAAATTGGTTTCTTATTCTAACTAGATATGTTTATGATTATTAATAATGTTTTTCATGAAAATTAAGTGATTTTTAATAGGTAAGAAAATGTTTTTTTAAGATTATACATTTTTTGGAATAAAAAAGATTTTTAAGAACATATTTTCAGGGATTTCCACTGATATAATGTTTCCATTATTTTATGTCCCTTAATGATATTTTACTCTCATCCCATGTTTTAAAAATTTATTCACTCCATAATGGATAATTTGGAATGTGAATGAGGATGAGATGAAAATTTTAAAGATTGAGCATGAATAGAAATGACGTTTTATTTTAAAAGGGTTTCATTTGATTAAAATTCTGATATTGGGTACATGTATCTAATCTTCAATATTTTTCTTTTTATGTATGAATTATTTTCTGATTCTATAAAACTTAAAATTTAAAATATTCTTGGGAAAGTAATAATGTAGATTCTAGTTTAAAATCACTAGAATATATGTTTCTTATGTTCATGTCCTTATTGTTTCAAACATGTTTATCTATTAAAATACACATAAAAACGAAATAAAATATAGGATAATGAAAATTATTTTCAAATATCAGCATTGTAGTAAATAATTAGGATGTACAAGTTTAACCAATGAATGGAGATTAGGTTAGTAAATCCCCTTACCTCACAGTTGAAGTCATTCATAAGTGTTAGAACTCATGTATAATGGTATAAATACTATAATTAAGTTAATAAAACAATATTAATATTTATAATACCATTTTTGATGATTTTAGGACATATTATAACCCATTTGTTAAAAATAGTTCATTATATTCATTGTTCCAGGTGTCTTTGTCTTATTATTTCATGATCAGTTCATTTATATATAATAATGGATGTTCATGTAAGATGGGATCACAAATCCATAAGAATAATTTAATTTTATTTATGAACACCCATAATTATAAATGGTACCATATATCATTTTTATGTTTTAAAATAGTATGATTCCTTATATAAAATTTTAATGATAAATGCTTACTTAATTTTGGGGATTTTTTCTAAAAATCACGAACTAGTTTAGTCTTATTAAATATTATGATTTCATATTAGATCAAAAACACTAAAAAGGTTATAATTTATTATTTCAATCTAATTTATATACAATGACAATTTTTTGACCATCCATGAAGTGTTAATGTAAAATAAAAAATACTTCTTCATGGAGACCATAAACTGACATAACTTGGACAATAGTTTTATTAATCTAATCAAAGGATATAAGAACTAAAATGTATATTTCATATTCCAATAGAAACATAAAACTATAGTATATACAAGATAATTGATTTATCATTAATTTATTGATGAAGGATGAGAGAAGAAATAATAAAAATTTAAAGAAATTAGTAGAACTAATTTGAGAAAATTACCACTTGAAAATCACCTCATTGATAGACCATTGAGGACCATGGAATTGGTTATTTTGTGAGATAATAATCACAGGTACTTGTAGAGAGTTATGAGGAGAGGTTAGGCCAGATATTTTAGGAGATACAATTAACTAGATTCAAAATGGGATGATATTGTGTCTTATTTATACTTTAGGAGAGGTTGGTTTTAAGTGATTAAATAATGATTATTTTAAATTTAATGTCATCCACATTGAGGTGGAATTGAATTCCATGGGATTAGATGAAAACTAATATTAATAGTATACTTATGTGTCAGATCGAATAAAAAGATGTAAGTCTATTAGATGGAACAATACAAGAGGGGGGGTGAATTGTAGATTTAAAAACCTTTGAGTTTTAGCAACAAAGAGATTAGTTTAAATGAACTTAAACTAACACAAATACAAATACCCACAATTGTATTGAATATAAAAGGTATGATGTATTGTAATACTAATGTAATGTATAACAATTGTATTCAAGATGAACACAATAATCAGAGTAATACAGATATGAATGATTCTACCTTAAAGCGTATAGAACCAAACAATACAATATGTAATAGAATGATTTTAATTGAAACAATTACAATTGAATATGTAATGAAGAAAGGAAACAATACAAATCCCTTTCTAATACAAGTAACAGCGGAAATGTAAAAGTATTACAATTATTTTAACCCAAAGAGAAGGGTTATCCTTTCACCTAGGATAAAAGGTCTGTCTCACCAATACCTTGGTGAGTCCTCGATACGATGATCGGCACGACTGTCTGCCTATCCCTGGCAGCCCTCGATACGATGATCGGCACGTCTGTCTGCCTATCCCCGGCAGCCCTCGATACGATGATCGGCACGTCTGTCTGCCTATCCCCGGCAGCCCTCGATTTTATAGGTAATCGGCACCTCTGTCTTTCAATCACTTGAAAGCCCTCGATATGATGATCGGACACACAAGGCAGATGAGAGAAGTCATAGTATCTCTCTCTAGAATCTTTGTAGTTCACAGAGTCTCTTCATTCGATCTCTTTGTTCATCATTGTTCTCTCAGCTTCAAATGACCTCCTATTTATAGGCCTCGGGTTCCAATGGTCATATTGTCTCCAACGGTCATATTGAAACTGAAAGCAGGACACCATTTTTATTAGTTTTTAACTAACTCAACGACATCGTTTTGATAGGACATAAGATATATAGAAATCTAAAACATGAGTAGGATTCATATACAATGTCTGTTTTTGACTAAGTACCAAAACAAATAATGAACATCTGAGTCAGTACGATATGATTGACAGAGTCAGTACGATACGATTGAAAGAGTCGGTACGATACGATTGACAGAGTCAGTACGATACGATTGACAAAGTCAGTACGATATGATAAACATGATAGAATAGAATTGTGATTTCCAAATCATGATATAGAATATATTTTTGATTTCCAAAACATGATGTAAAATCCAAAAGAGGACTTTTGTCTTAACAATCTCCCCCTTTTTGGAAAGCACAACACACAAAGTAAAAGTCACAAGAAATACTTATCTCCCCTTGAGTTATTGAAAACTCTTCTGAATAAGAAATTGAATACAACTAACTCCCCCTTAGGTATGGACATCCCTAAGGATTGTATTCGTAGATTTTCCTTAAGAGTGTTGTAAAGCATTCTCCCCTTTGTAAACATTCTCCCCCTTTGTAAACATTCTCCCCCTTTGTGATTTTCAAAAAGAAAGGAGTAATCTTGAATTGTCTGAAATAGTTAGTAAAACAATACAAGACAATGGTTAAAGGAAAAGGATTATAAAAGTCATTACAAAACAGACAAATTCCAAGGGAAAACAAATACAACAATCATTTGTTTTCTCTTTCCTTCTCCTTCTTTATAAGCTCATGAAGAACGGCTTTCATCTTCTTGATCTCCTTCTTGTCTTCGGAAATTGATTCACCCTGAGTTTTGAGAAGCTCTTGTTGATCCGAAAAAATCTGATCTTGATTTCTGATAGTCTCCTCCTGGACTCTGATTACTTCTTCAAGGGTATCAATCCTATTTTGAAAATTCGTGTTATCTTGGGATAACACAGAATTTTGATTCTTCATTAAAACCATTTCATCTTTGAAACATGAAACCTTCGAGAATTCAGATTGGAAAACATTCATTCTTTCTTGAAAGTCTTTCATTGAAGGAACATCAGCTCTTTGAGAAGACAAAAGATTTAACCTTTCAACCGTTTCTCTGTCAAGCTTGTTGAAAGCAATTGCAAGCTCATTTGATAACCTCCTTATATCTTCAATAGCAATTTCATGATCATTGATTGAGCTCTCTGTTTTGTATGACCACTTGGTCATCTTATTGCATGCCTTCTTATGAGCAACCGAGCTTTCTGAAAGAACTTTCAAATCAGCTTCTACTGACAAAACTTTCTTCCTCAATTCTTTTACAGAGCCAAACTTCTTCCTTTGATTTTCAGTAATAAAATCAATCTTCCCTTCCAGCCTCGAGAAATAAGGAATGGTTTTCTCCACCCTTCTCAAAACATGAACAATGTAATCACTCTTCTTGAGAGAGATTGTATGCTCTGAATCAGTATCCTCATCGTACGATGGTAGTTCATAAGATTTTCTTGAGTCAACAACTGGCTGTTTTCCTTTCGCTTTTTCTTTCTGTTTTCTTTCTTGTTCCTCTTTGTCACTAATGAAAACAACTTTATCAGAATGAGAGGATTGAATACCTTTCCTTTCTTGAAAAGACATTCTGTCCGGAGAATGTGCTTGATCGGCATGAAGAGCTTGTTGAACACCTTCACTATGTTTTTGAACCGATTCCTCTCTAATCTTCTTTGAATTTTGAAGAAATTGTAAAAGAAAGTATCCTTCTTCATCTTCTTCTATTTCTTCCATCACTTGTTTTCCTTTTTCTTTCTCAGGAGGATTCTGTACGATGGGCTCTTGGTGCAATTCTTCTGTTAGTTTAGCACTAGCATCCTCAACTGCTTTCAAGACTTTAGAGACATCAAAGTCCTGAGCCTTTCTTTTTAAAAGAACCTTCTTCTTCTTTTCAGCCTGAAGGGTTTCTTCTACCCTTATTCTTTCTGCAAAAGCTTCAGCAGGGTCAAGACCAAACTTCGGGTCACCTTCCTTTCTATGTTCCTTATCCTTTCTCCATTTTGCTACAACCTCCTTACTGTACCTTGGCTTCTTCTTCGGCTTTGAACTTGTTTGCGGATCAGACTTTTGAGTAACACCGGTAGATTGAATGTCTTTGGCTGGCATAAGTCCGGATTGATTCTGAGCCAATTCAGCTTCTACATCTATGACAAAAAGTTTTGAATTTGGATCAAAACACACATTAAGCTTTTTCATCGTACTATTATTAATCCAGGAAGGCTTCAAATCCATGGGGTTTCCTTCCAAAGGAATGTTACAAAACATCATAATCTCAAAAATGAACTTCGTAAGGATGGCTGGATACATAATCATCTGGGACTTAATCCCTCCTGTCTTAACATTCTTAATGGTTTCAAAAATATACCCCATGAGATTCACTTTTCTCATGTTCACAAGATAATCAAGCATGAATATATCAGAAACTTTCAGTGTTTCTCTATCCCCTTTCCTTGGGATAAGAAAACCGTGCATCCAAAGAGTGACAAAACGATTGTCCTGTGAAAGATGAGACACTTTCCTCTTTTCCTCATTAATAATAAACAAAGACTTTTCATCATTTTCTCTATTAAACGTACCAACTTCCTATGGTAGTTTGTGAGATGGACAAAAAGAATGTCCTTCTACAGAAACATTCAGAAAATGTGCTGCTTGTTTCACAGACATAGACAATTTTCTATCGTACACAGTGAAGTTTATAGTCATATCTTTGTCGAAAGAAACGGTTTTTTAAAACTGACAAACTTCATCAAAAAGAACTGGATCTTGAATATCAGGCTTTTCAACACACAGATGTTCCCATCCTTGAAATAGAATGATCCTCCTGATTGTAGAATCGTACGTATCGAAAAAGTCTCGAGATACTAACCTTTCTCTATTAAAGTCTTTCTCTGTAAAAGTTTTTGAAGACATTCTGGCGGGAGTGTTAGCAGAGGATTGAGACATAAAGGTGATGCCGATTGAAAAGATCGTACGATGATATATAGCTGGTGGAGCAGATCTTCGCCTCAAATCCTGAAACTTCAATGTGGGTTTGGGGAGGGGAGGGGGGCTATTTATAGGCGATAAAAGAGTGACCGTTGATCTTCTACGGTCGAAAAAGGGTGACTCTTGATCTTCTACGGTCAAGATTAGATAATACCATATCAATGGTTAGGATTAAAACAGAGAAAATTTTTTTTTTAAAAAAATGATAAGAGAGAAATAAACCTGTCGGAGAACATAAGGTGATTATTGGTTTTGGTAAGAATCAAAAGAAAATACAATCGTAAGGAGAAAAAAACATGATGCCGATGGAAAACAAAGTCATTACTATGACCGGACCGTACGATGGAAAATAATCTTGTTACCATGAACTAACAGTACGATGGAAAAAAATCTCAATACTATCATCGGTCGATACAATAGTATTGAATGATACGATGGAAAAGAATTTCAATACTATCATCAGTCGATAAAAAACTATTGAATGATACGATGGAAAAGAATTTCAATACTATCATCGGTCGATTCAAAACTATTGAATGATACGATGGAAAGGAATTTCAATACTATCATCGGTCGATACAAAACTATTGAATGATATGATGGAAAAGAATTTCAATACTATCATCGGTCGATACAAAACTATTGAATGATACGATGGAAAAGAATTTCAATAATATCATCGATCGATACAAAACTATTGAATGATACGATGGAAAATAATTTCAATACTATCATACGTCGATACAATACCAAGATTGATTGGTACAATGGAAAAGAAATTCAATACCATCATCGGTCGATTCAATACCAAGATCGTTCGATACGATGGAAAAGAAATTCAATACGATAAACAGAAAAACTGAAATTGTCAATACGATAAACAGAAAAACTAAAATGAAACGATAAAACTGTCAATACGATAAACAGAAAAGGAAACACATATTAAGAGAGTAAATATTTAATGATCAGAAACATAAAGACATAGAATGAAATTTCCTCCCCCTTTCTACGAGGAGTTTCTTACTATTAGGTGAGATGTGAAACAGGAAGTATATATGAATGATTATTTTAATGTAATCATTCCTAGCTTCTGTTTTTTAAATTCAAATCTATCGGAAGGTAAAGGTTTTGTAAAAATGTCAGCAAGTTGTTCTTGTGTTCCGATGAATTGTAAAACAATATCTCCTTTTGTTTTGATAACCTTTTCAAAGAGATCTTTGTTTCCAGTCATATGTCGAGAACAACCACTATCCATGTACCAAATGTTTTTATTGGTACACTTCTCGTTTTCCTGAAAAAGAAACAATTAGATTTTCGGAATCCAAACTTGTTTGGATCCAGAAGGGTTAGATAAAAGAATTTTGGGAATCCACATTTGTTTTGAAAAATGAGCTTTATGAAATCTTAAAGATTGAGTTTTGTTGAGAGAACAATCTCTTCTCCAGTGTCCACCACATTGACACTTGGAACAAAAAATAGTTTTTTTAGGAACAAAATAGTTATTGCTAAAAATAGGTTTAGAATAAGTATAACCAAGACCAGAACGATTCCTCAAAGGTCTAATTTGAGAATACATCCTATCAAAGTTTTCCTTACCATGAGTAAAGTTTGACAAACATTTATTCAAAGATAAAATCTCTGACTTCAGTTTTAAAACCAAATTCTTATTTTCCAAAACATTTGAACTAGAGTTAGGCTCTAAAATGTTTTTCTTTGAAATTAAATTTTCAAGATCCTTAGAAATTTTATCCTTATCAGATTTAACTTTATCAAGGGTTTTTAAAATGTTTTCCTAATCAAAAGTTTTCACAACAAGATCTTTAGAAAGATCTGATACTTCTTTAGTCAAAATTGAAATTCTAGAATTTTCTTTTTCAAATCTCTTTTTAAGTTTAGAATTTTCATTTTCAAGTAACTTAGCAAATCTAGAGACCTCTTCAAAAGAAGGTAATGTATCATCCTCTGATGATGAGGATTCATCATTTGAAGATTCATAGTATCCATTATCAATATAATTTGTATTTAAAGAGACATTTGTAATAGATTCATCATTATGTTCCTTAGCCATGAGACAATGATCTTCAATTTGTAGTCTGGCTAGAAGTCCAATATTTCTTTGTCCTGAAGTCTCATATTTAGAAGAATCATCTGAGGAATCACTACCACTTGCACTCCACGTATCATTTGCTTTCAAGACTTTCTTTGTCTTAAAAACCCTTTTCTAGTTTCTTTCAGAGTGTTTCTATTTTCTATCTTTCCTCTTTAGTAAAGGACAATCAGGCCTTATATGTCCTGTTTTCTTGCATTCATAACAAGTTACCTCTGAATCTTTTCTATCTTTCTTTTTGAATCTATATTGAAAATCTTTCTTTCCCACAATCTTGTTCATCCTCCGAGCAAGATTGGCTAACTCATTATCCTAAAGATTACAATCACTTGAATCAAATATAACAACTTTCTTGGATTTCGACCTTGTAAGCCTTTCAGGTGTTTTAGCTTTAGATGCAAAAGCTACACTTCCATTCCCATTCTTCTTCTTATTGAAATCAGCATCTCTCTTCATTCATGTCTCATGCTGTAGAAGAGTTCCAAGGAGTTCATCAAGAGTAATCTGGGAGACCTTTCTATTTTCATCAATAGTTGTCCTTTTTGACTCCCATTCATTTGGCATTATATCTATAATCTTATCAACAAGAGCTTCATCATCAAGACCTTTTTCTCCCATAGATTGTAAGCTGTTGACAATTGTCATAAACCTTTGTTGTACTTTACATACAGGCTCTCCATAAGGAAAAACAAATCCATGATACTCTGCTCGAAGCATTGCTCTCCTTGTTTCTATAACCTTGGATGTACCAAAATGAGTAACTTCTAATTTCTTCCAAATACAATTGGCTGCTTCACATGAAGATATCTGACTATATATATTCTTGGTCATAGAACATAATAAAGTATTGCGTACCTTGTAATTCAGTTGATATTCTTTCTTCTCTTGGTTGTTGAAAGTACTAACTTCTTTGTCAGGAATTTTGTAACCTCCAGTAAGGATAATAAAATTGTCTACACTAGTATTGATAACGAAAGTCTTCATATGATCTCTCCAATACTCATAATCATTCCCATCAAATATTGGTGGTCTATAAAGATTCAGATTATCTATTGATCCAATATTCATTCCTGCCATCTAATAAAAAAAACTTTTCCACTCCACACGTTAGTGTAGTAAGTTTTCAAGATAGTAATAAGAAATAAAGCTACTGGAAAACCTCCTTTGATACCAATTGTTAGATCGAATATAAAGATGTAAGTCTATTATATGGAACAATACAATAGGGGGGTGAATTGTAGATTAAAAAACCTTTGAGTTTTAGCAACAAAGAGATTAGTTTAAATGAACTTAAACTAACACAAATACAAATACCCACAATTGTATTGAATATAAAAGGTATGATGTTTTGTAATACTAATGTAATGTATAACAATTGTATTCAAGATGAACAGAATAATCAGAGTAATACAAATATTAATGATTCTACCTAAAACCGTATAGAACCAAACAATACAATATGTAATAGAATGATTGTAATTGAAACAATTACAATTGAATATGTAATGAAGAAAGGAAACAATACAAATACCTTTCTAATACAAGTAACAGCGGAAATGTAAAAGTATTACAATTCTTTTAACCCAAAGAGAAGGGTTATCCTTTCACCTAGGATAAAAGGTCTGTCTCACCAATACCTTGGTGAGTCGTCGATACGATGATCGGCACAACTGTCTGCCTATCCCTGGTAGCCCTCGATACGATGATCAGCACGTCTGTCTGCCTATCCCCGGAAGCACTCGATACGATGATCGGCACGTCTGACTGCCTATCCCCGGCAGCCCTCGATTTTATAGGTAATTGGCACCTCTATATTTAAATCACTTGAAAGCCCTCGATACGATGATCGGACACACAAGGAAGATGAGAGAAGTCACAGTATCTCTCTCTAGAATCTTTGTAGTTCACAGAGTCTCGTCATTCGATCTCTTTGTTCATCGTTGTTCTCTCAGCTTCAAATGACATCCTATTTATAGGCCTCGGGTTCCAACAGTCATATTGTCTCCAACGGTCATATTGAAACTGAAATCACGACATCGTTTTGATTAGTTTGTAACTAACTCAACGACATCGTTTTGTTAGGACATAAGATATATAGAAATGTAAAACATGAGTAGGATTCATATACAACGTCTGTTTTTGACTAAGTACCAAAACAAATAATGAACATCTGAGTCAGTACGATACGATTGACAGAGTCAGTACGATACGATTGATAGAGTCAGTACGATACGATTGACAAAGTCAGTATGATGCGATAAACATGATAGAATAGAATTGTGATTTCCAAAGCATGATATAGAATATATTTGTGATTTCCAAAACATGATGTAAAAGGCAAAAGAGGACTTTTGTCTTATCAATCTCCCCCTTTTTGGAAAGCACAACACACAAAGTAAAAGTCACAAGAAATACTTATCTCCCCCTGAGTTATTGAAAACTCTTCTGAATAAGAAATTGAATACAACTAACTCCCCCTTAGGTATGGACTTCCCTAAGGATTGTATTCGTAGATTTTCCTTAAGAGTGTTGTAAAGCATTCTCCCCTTTGTAAACATTCTCCCCCTTTGTAAACATTATCCCCCATTGTGATTTTCATAAAGAAAGGAGTAATCTTGAATTGTCTGAAATAGTTAGTAAAACAATACAAGACAATGGATAATGGAAAAGGATTATAAAAGTCATTACAAAACAGACAAATTCCAAGGGAAAACAAATACACCAATAATTTGTTTTATCATTCCTTCTCCTTCTTTATAAGCTCATGAAGAACGGCTTTCATCTTCTTGATCTCCTTCTTGTCTTCAGAAATTGATTCACCCTGAGTTTTGAGAAGCTCTTGTTGATCCGCAAAAATCTGATCTTGATTTCTGATAGTCTCCTCCTTGACTCTGATTACTTCTTCAAGGGTATCAATCCTATTTTGAAAATTCTTGTTATCTTTGGATAACACAGAATTTTGATTCTTCAATAAAACCATTTCATCTTTGAAAGATGAAACCTTCAAGAATTCAGATTAGAAAACATTCAGTCTTTCTTGAAAGTCTTTCACTGAAGGAACATCGGCTCTTTGAGAAGACAAAAGATTTAACCTTTCAACCCTTTCTCTGTCAAGCTTTTTGAAAGCAATTGCAAGCTCATTTGATAACCTCCTTATATCTTCAATAGCAATTTAATGATCAATGATTGAGCTCTCTGTTTTGTATGACCACTTGGTCATCTTATTGCATGCCTTCTTATGAGCAACCGAGCTTCCTGAAAGAACTTTAAATTCAGATTCTACTGACAAAACTTTCTTCATCAATTCTTTTACAGAGACAAACTTCTTCCTTTGATTTTCAGTAATAAAATCAATCTTCCCTTCCAGCCTCGGGAAATAAGGAATGGTTTTCTCCACCCTTCTCAAAACATGAACAATGTAATCACTCTTCTTGAGAGAGATTGTATGCTCTGAATCAGTATCCTCATCGTATGATGGTAGTTCATAAGATTTGCTTGAGTCAACAACTGGCTGTTTTCCTTTCGCTTTTTCTTTCTGTTTTCTTTCTTGTTCCTCTTTGTCACTAATGACAACAACTTTATCAGAATGAGAGGATTGAATACCTTGCCTTTCTTGAAAAGACATTCTGTCCGGAGAATGTGCTTGATCGGCATGAAGAGTTTGTTGAACACCTTCACTATGTTTTTGAATCGATTCCTCTGTAATCTTCTTTGAATTTTTAAGAAATTCTAAAGGAAAGTCTCCTTATTCTTCTTCGTCTATTTCTTCCATCACTTGTTTTCCTTTTTCTTTCTCAGGAGGATTCTGTACGATGGGCTCTTGGTGCACTTCTTCTGTTGGTTGAGCACTAGCATCCTCAACTTCTTTCAAGACTTTAGAGACACCAATGTCCTGAGCCTTTCTTTTTAAAAGAACCTTCTTCTTCTTTTCAGCCTGAAGGGTTTCTTCTACCCTTATTCTTTCTGCAAAAGCTTCAGCAGGGTCAAGACCAAACTTCGGGTCACCTTCCTTTCTCTGTTCCTTATCCATTCTCCATTTTGCTACAACCTCCTTACTGTACCTTGGCTTCTTCTTCAGCTTTGAACTTGTTTGCGGATCAGACTTTTGAGTAACACTGGTAGATTGAATGTCTTTGGCTGGCATAGGTGCAGATTGATTCTGAGCCAATTCAGCTTCTACATATATGACAAAAAGTTTTGAATTTGGATCAAAACACACATTCAGCTTCTTCATCGTACTCTTATTAATCCAGGAAGGCTTCAAATCCATGGGGTTTCCTTTCAAAGGAATGTTACAAAACGTCATACTCTCAAAAATGAACTTCGTAAGGATGGCTGGATACATAATCATCTGGGACATAATCCCTCATGTCTTGACATTCTTAATGGTTTCAAAAATATACCCCATGAGATTCAATTTTCTCATGTTCACAAGATAATCAAGCATGAATATATCAGAAACTTTCAGAGTTTCTCTATCCCCTTTCCTTGGGATAAGAAAACCTTGCATCCAAAGAGTGACAAAACGATTGTCCAGTGAAAGATGAGACACTTTCCTCTTTTCCTCATTAATAAGAAACAAAGACTTTTCATCATTTTCTCTATTAAACGTACCAACTTCCTCTGGTAGTTTGTGAGATGGACAAAAAGAATCTCCTTCTACAGAAACATTCAGAAAATGTGCTGCTTGTTTCACAGACATAGACAATTTTCTATCGTACACAGCGAAGTTTATAGTCATATCTTTGTCGAAAGAAATGGTTTTGTAAAACTGAAAAACTTCATCAAAAAGAACTGGATCTTGAATATCAGGCTTTTCAACACACAGATGTTCCCATCCTTGAAATAGAATGATCCTCCTGATTGTAGAATCGTACGTATCGAAAAAGTCTCGTGATACTAACCTTTCTCTGTTAAAGTCTTTCTCTGTAAAAGTTTTTGAAGAAATTCTGGCGGGAGTGTTAGCAGAGGATTGAGACATAAAGGTGATGCCGATTGAAAAGATCGTACGATGATATATAGCTGGTGGAGCAGTGTAACGCCCCGACCCCAGTTACCCAGAGTCGGTGCATTACTTCGTAACATTGGCATGATCACAAGAAAGATCAAATCTCGAAAGACCGATTGGTTTAGTAGCCTTGGAAACACTAGATATATTCATAAGTTTTACATTACATCATAAAATGAAAAACTACTACAACAACATAATGTTTCCACAGTCCACACTATAATCCCCTCATAATATCCCTGCAGGTCATTCATAACTTACATCTTCACTTCCTGGGAAAATAAAACATAGAAAAGGGGTGAGCTCAAATGCCCAGTAAGGATAACAATATAGCGGAAACTTTTATAAATAAGAATAAACTTTTAAGGCAATGTATAACTAAAACAAAATCCTTTCAAACATGAACTTTCAACATGGTATGGCATAAATAAAATGAAATAATTCCATTTACTTATTCACATGGATATTCTACTAATCGAATAATCACATGCAAAAATCAATAACCACTTTCATAATGTTGGAATGCATAATGCCAGACTATCATAACCACATAGCCAAGGCCTCGTGCCAAGACTACAAATAAGATTTTGTCAAGGCCTTGTGCCAAGACACTAGTTTGTCTCATGAGACCTACCGATGCATCGAGGAGCTATAGCGGGCTCCACCCGTCACATATTAAGTCCAATGCATTCCCATATGAAAAGGTTTAAACATAACATAAACATTCGTATTAAAACTGGCATACGAAATGTAAATACTTTCACCATAAACTATGAATGGTATAAAAATAGCACATCCACAATCAAACATATCACAAAACCTCCAATACAATATAGAAGTTTTGTATCATAATAAATCAACTTCAAATAATCTTAAAATCCATCAAAGGATGTTGACATAGATGAAATCAAAATTCTTTTTAAAGAAATATCTCCTTTTATTTTGAAATAATTTAAGATCCATATAAAATAAAAACTTTTCTTTGAAAATATTCTTATAAGCTTGTAAGGGAAGCTTTGAAGATTTTATAACGGCGGAAAATAGCCACACCTGCCATATAAGTTAAAAAACATTCTTACCTTAATTCTGTCGAAAAGGTTAAAAAGGACCTTGTTTTGAAAACGACTGAAAGATTCCTTTATAAACCACTTATAAAAGTCAAAAAGGGTATAAATGACTTTAACTCATATTCTAGTAAATAGTAAAAATGTTTTGAAATGCATTTTTAAGAAACATGGATGTGGATGATAAAGAGATCCCAGTAGATTATTACGTATAAACAACCTTGGATAATGAAGAGGTTGTAAAGTAAACCCTTACCTTGTACATTTCCTTGGTTGGGGTAGGTTAAACTCCTGTATAATGGTGAAATATTTGTTATTAAATTATACAAGAATCATATATAATAATATGATATCATATATGATCTTTTAACATTGATTTGTTAATAATATCTTAGAATTATCGTCGTTTCGGGAGTTAACTTACTCATTTTCTTTTATATGTTTTGTTACATAAGCCATGGTTGTTGTATCTTATTCATATCCAGAATTATATCCAGTCCTTAAACATCATTTTTAAATCATCAAATGATAATTATACTTGAATGGATACGATGGAGAATGAATCTCATCGCGTTCGTGGAGACGGTAGTCCGTACGTACGCACGAGCGACAATATCATTCTTTTGATATTAAAATAATATATAAATGGATGGTATATCATATATACAGAATCATTAACATGTTATATTTATTATTTACATGAGTTACACATCATTATTATACCCATCCAAATAATATTATATTGAATAACAATTACACCACGACGTGGAGACGGTAAGCTGTACGTACGCACGTATGGTGACATGTTATTCAAAGGGTGGATAGAATACTGAATATGATTGTACCATATTTATAATAACATCACAGTATATGTGATATACTGGAGTTATAATTTTATAATGGTAAGAACAAAGGAAGAAGAAGTGGAAGAAGAAATGAACTTGGAGAAGGGTGGTGAAATCATTACCTCTTCTTCGGGTTCTTCCTTTTGATTTGATCAAAAGGGCTCCTTAGGTTGGCTTTCTGAACAAACTAAGGCCTCTAGGTTGTATTGAGGGATTTTGGGAGAGTATTTGGGCAGAGTTTGGCCGAACCCAAAGGCTTTGATGGTGTGAAGAAATGAGAAGGAGGAGTGCCCTTTTATAAGAGGGGTGAGGGGCACCTTTGGAAAAGCTAGAAATATTAATTTATAATAAATTCATATTCGGTTACTAATGGCTCCAAAGTTGATTATTCAAAGGTTAAGGTGGGGATAGGTCTAAAACCACTCAACCAATAGAATTTAGACAGGTTTGGGTACTTATATTAACCTTATCTTTAAGTATTAACTCTAAGTTAATTAGTTCCACTTTTATAATGTCTCTTTGTATTTTTATATAATATGGTTAATAAACTTACTATATACATCCAAGAGACCCCCAAGTGGTACATTAATGATGAACCTATCATGATATAAGTCTATTGGACGAACCTTATATTTTTAGGAATTTAATATCAATTAATAATATAATATTTGTTTAAAAACTCTTTTATGTCAATTTTGACACTATTCAATAGTTGATTTTTGTGAAACTCATAACAGATTGATTACTTCGAACAAAGTCAATTAAATCAATCCTAATATATCATATTATCCTAGAAAATTAGTTTAATTCATTAAAAGTTTCATATTTTATTTATTTGGGTATTTATAATATCAATTATTTTAATTTTTCACTATTATAGTAATTACTGCATCATCATTGTGTCATATATAAAATAAATTATTTAATGTCTAAAAATTATAAATAAAATATCATTATGTAGGAAAGCCTTTTATCTTTCTAATGAATATTTATAATCTAAAATCCATCATATATAACCCTATGTAACAATTGTTGTTCTAAAAGATATATGCTTGTGTCATTTTTGTATTCATTTTAACTAAATTAAAATAAAGTGTCATTATCACTTACAAGTGGATCCATGGGGTCCCAAAATAGACCCAAATATTCCCATGGTCGACCATGTATCAACAAATAGGGTTAAGACACGTTTTAGGGTAATTTAGTATTATTATAATATTATTTTTTAACCCTTATTTACCGGATTTACCCTTAACCATGGTAAATAAAATATTTACCGCAGTAATTATTCAAAATGTCTAAAAATAAAAGTTACCTATTTACACAATTTGAAAATCCTGATTCCAAATATGGAATCCATTTTCCTAAATTCAAAACACATAAGTGGCAGAAATTAATTTAAAATTAATTCCCGCTGTCAAAACAAAAAGCGTGTTTTTAAGAGGTAATAACTATCAAAAGATTGACACTTGTTTATGTTCGGTTTAATTGTAAAATTATGTCCAATGACCAACATTATATTAAATGGTAAAAATATATTCTAAATATACTTTAAAACCACTCAAATTCACAATTTATCACTATTAATTATTTTGATTAAAAAAGTTGTTTTTAATTAAAATTTAGTAATTTTCACTATTCATCAAAATATTAAAGTTATCCGAAAAGTACCAAAATTTCACCCTAGGCTAATTTCAATATTCCGAATTCAAAAATGAAGTCCATTTTGAAATATAAAATATATATGATTTCAAAAATTAGGTATTACTATTCACAATGACTATTTTAATTAGTTATGGTGTGTGTTAGAACTCGAGGTTGCGTACAACACACGCTATCGCATTATTCGAAGGGAAACGTACCATGGAAGCTTGGGGTGTTACATTCTCCCCTCCTTCAAATAATTGCGTCCTCGCAATTTCTAGGGTATTACTGCATAAAAAGACTCGGGTGGTTCTTCATCATAAGTTCCTCGGGTTCCCACGTTGCCTCTTCCATCTTATGGTTTCTCCACAAAACTTTTACCAGACGCGTCGTCCGGTTTCTCAGCACTTGTTCTCTCGTATCAAGAATCTTGACAGGCTCTTCGCAATAAGACAGATCGGGTTCCAGTTCTAATTCCTCATAGGTGAGTACATGCGTCGGATCAGGCATGTATTTCCTCAATAGAGATACGTGGAACACATCGTGAACTTTGGAGAGACTTGGAGGCATTGCCAATCGGTAAGCTACAACCCCAATTCGTTCTAGAATTTCGAAAGGTCTGATGTACCTGGGACTCAATTTACCTTTCTTACCAAAACGTATGACTCCCTTCCACGGAGATACCTTCAGGAAAACATGATCACCGACTTGAAATTCCAAATCCTTCCTTCGATTATCGGCATAGCTCTTCTGCCTACTTTGAGCTGCTTTGATGTGATTTTGGATTACTTTCACCTTTTCCACCGTTTCCTCCACCAGTTCTGGGCCTACAAACTTTCTTTCACCAACATCATCCCAACAGGTTGGTGTACGACATCTATTTCCGTATAACGCTTCATATGGTGCCATCTGTATACTCGAATGGAAGCTATTGTTATAGGAAAATTCTACCAAAGGTAAATATTGATCCCACATACCAGGAAAGTCATGTGAGCAAGATCTCAACATGTCTTCTAAGGTTTGAATAGTCTGTTCTGATTGTCCATCTGTCTGAGGGTGGTAAGCAGTGCTCAAATGAAGTTCAGTATCCAGGTATTTCTGAAGACTTTTCCAAAATCTTGAAGTAAAACGGGGATCACGATCAGAAACAATCGATAGGGGTACTCCATGAAGTCTCACAACTTCATTAATATATAGTCTTGCTAGACGTTCCAGGGGTAGATCTTCTCTTATAGCAAGAAAATGTGTTGTCTTGGTAAGACGATCAACAATAACCCATATTGCATCGTTCCTTCTAGGAGTCTTTGGTAGCCCCATGACAAAGTCCATCGTAACATTGTCCCATTTCCACTCCGGTATGGGAAGAGGTTGCATGACTCCTCCAGGATGTTGCCTTCCAGCTTTCACTTGTTGACAAACCATACATCTTGACACAAAATCAGCAATCTCCCTCTTCATGTTGTCCCACCAAAAATGTTCCTTCAAATCTATATAAATTTTGGTGCTCCCAGGGTGTATAGAGAAATTGGAACTATGAGCATCATCTAGCAATTCCCTTTTCAGATCAGGTAAATCGGGAACACAAAGTCTCTTCCCGAATTTCAAAATTCCATCTTCATACACAAAGTCTCTCAATCTCCCATCATTCACAGCTTTAATCTTCTTTTGGAATTCTTCATCATCGGTCTGAGAACTCTTAATCCTTTCTAGTAAAGATGGTTTGGCAACCATTTGAAAAAGCATTGATGTTTCACCTTCCCTGTTTATTCCCATGTCCATCTTCACTAGATCCATAAAAATTGAATCCCTTTCAATTCTCATATTGTTAAAAACTCCATGGTCTTTTCTACTCAAAGCATCTGCCACCTTGTTTGCCTTCCCTGGGTGGTAGTGTATCGTACAATCATAATCCTTGAGTAATTAAATCCATCTCCTTTGCCTCATGTTGAGTTCTTTTTGTGAGAAAATATACTTCAAACTCTTGTGATCAGTATAAATCTCACATTTTTCACCATAGAGGTAGTGCCTCCATATCTTCAAAGAAAAGATTACAGCTGCTAACTCAAGATCATGAGTAGGATAGTTTTGTTCATGAATTTTCAACTGTCGTGATGCATAGGCAATAACTCTATCATTCTGCATAAGGACACAACCAAGTCCTTTCTTCGATGCATCACTATAAATAACGAACCCATCATTCCCTGATGGTAGAGTCAATATAGGAGCATTGACTAATCTTCTCTTCAGTTCTTCGAAACATTCTTCACACTCTTTTGTCCAAACAAATTTAACCCCTTTACGTGTGAGCTTCATTAATGGGTTAGCCAATCGGGCAAAATTCTGGACGAAACGTCGATAATAACCTGCCAAACCAATAAAACTACGTACCTCAGTTATACTCGTAGGTGTTGGCCATTCTTGGATTGCCTTGGTCTTAGAAGGATCAACAGAGATTCCATCTTTAGAGACAATATGGCCAAGAAAAGAAATCTCCTGAAGCCAGAATTCACACTTGCTAAACTTCCCATATAATTCATGCCTCCTCAGAGTCTTCAAGATAATGCGCAAGTGATTTTCATGATATTCGTAGGTTTTGGAGTATACCAAGATATCATCAATAAATACCACCACAAATTCATCGAGATACTCCTTGAAAACTCTATTCATCAGATCCATGAATACAGAGGGTGCATTAGTCAATCCAAACGGCATTACAGTAAACTCGTAATGTCCGTACCTGGTTCGAAATGCTGTCTTCGGAATGTCTTCCTTCTTCACACACAACTGATGGTATCCAGATCGAAGGTTAATCTTTGAAAAGTATTGAGCTCCATGCAGTTGGTCAAATAAATCATTAATACGAGGTAGGGGATACTTGTTCTTTATCGTTATAGCATTGATCTCCCTGTAGTCGATACATAACCTCATAGATCCATCTTTCTTTTTAACAAAAAGAACAGGGGCTCCCCATGGAGAAACACTAGGGCGAATAAATCCCTTATTACTCAATTCCTCTAGTTTTTTCTTTAGTTCGACTAATTCTACAGTGGCCATTCTATAAGGGGTCTTTGATATAGGCCTTGATCCAGGAATCAAATCAATGGAAAACTCAACTTCTCGTTCTGGAGGATGTCCATGTAAATCTTCTGGAAATACATCTACAAATTCTTTCACAACAGGTACATCCTCTATTTGAACATTCCTTTCTTCACTTGCAGTTATTTCATTCTCTTCCTCCCCAATAATTGAATTTAGTTGAGCTATTGAGGGTGGATCTAAATAAGAATTAGGTGGTGACGATTCTACTCTAAAAATAAGGTGTTCCTTATCATTATCATCAAGAATCGTAACCTCTTTCTTCTTACAATAAATCTTCGCATCATAGTCCGAAAGCCAGTCCATACCAAGGATTATATCAAACTCAATCATAGGTATGACGATGAGATCAGCAGATAAAGAAAATTTATGTGCTCTAATGGGGACTGATTCACAAAACTTTGTTGCAACGATACTTCCCTTAGGAGTTTTAACTGACAACTCCCTTAATAAATCAAATTGGAAATATCTAATTTTCTTAGCAAACTGGGAAGATATGAAACAATGCGATGATCCAGAATCAAATAATGCATTTGCTAAACTTGAGGAAACCATTAAATTACCTGCCACCACGTCTTTCGGAGCTTCTACCTCAGCAGTAGTGATAGCATAAGCCTGGCCATGATCCCTTGGCCTTTTCTGAGGTAAGTTCTCCTGACGCTTAGGACATGAATTTGCATAATGCCCCATCTCCCTGCAATTATAGCACTGAACGTTGGTAGCTTCCTTCTTCCCCTTGCAATCATGAGCTTGGTGGCCTTTTTCACCACACTTGTAACAGACTCTCATTCCCTTCAAGCAAGTACCAGGATGTTTCTTCCCGCATTTACCACAAGATGGATATTCAACCTTTCCCTTCTTCCCCTTATTTCCAATCCCAGATTGATCAGCAGGTCTCTTCTTCTCTTGCTTTGCTTTAAAGTCATAAGACATATAGAATTCCTTTTCGGTCTTGATAGCACATGAGACAATGTCTTCGTACGATGAAAAGGATTGTGAGAATAATGCTTGACGAAGAAATGGTTTTAACCCATCAAAGAAACGATCAATCTTACTTCTTGGGTTGTGAATATAATCTCCAGCATACCTCGCTAACCTTGTAAAGTTAGCCTCATACTTTGTGACATTCTCATCCTCCTTTTGTCTCAAACTCAGAAATTGTCTTTCCATATCTGCTCGATGGTCGCGAGGAAAGTATTTTTCTAAAAACAGATCTTTGAACTCCCTCCATTCCATATTTGATACTTCATCATCTTCCTTCATGTTCTGAATCAATGACCACCATTGATCAGCATCTCCAGTGAGGCGGTAAACTGCCATGATAACTTTTTCCCTTTCACTTCTCCCCAAAGCCTAAAATATTTTCTCTAGGGAAAATATCCATTGCTCAGCTACTAAGGGATTTGTATTCCCATTGAACGTTGGTGGTTGTTGCCTCATGAATCGATCTAACATTGATCCTCCACGCTGCGGATCAGGGTGCTCCATACGGGTAAGGTTATTATTCATAACCTGAGTAAGTTATCCCAGTATGGTGATTAGCTGATCAGCACCAGTTGCATCACCAGCCCCACTATAATTATCTTGAGCAGGAGGGAAATCCCTACATGGAGTGCGTGCATTGATACGGTTTCCATTTCTTCCACTAGGCGCCATTTCTATACAATGGCATAAACTAGATCAGTTTATGAATCAAAATACATAATCCCATACTTATAAAACACTTAACATAAATTGAACTATTTATGGATATAATCCATAATCATAAGAATTTTTTTTTCTTTGAGGATGTATATACTCATAATCCCTTCAAAAAGATTTGTAAAGAAAATGAGAGTTATCCTAAGCATATCCCCCGGGAGTGTCGTAACCAAGAGTGCAGCAAGGCCTGTTGTCGTGCACCAGTTCCCGTTCGAGTCTAGCTCAAAGCGGTGTTTTCAGGTTTTACCCCTAGGTACATCTGTGCCAGAGCCGCCTCTACCTACTCGTATCCAGACAGGGATGTATTGCTCGGAAAACTCACAAAATCTCTACAATACCAAAATTCTAGGAAGTTCTTCTATACTAATCCTCAAAGTTCATCTTAGGTCTACGTTCTCTAATCAGAGTTTATCTAAATCTAGCTTCCAAGGTTTGTACTAAACTTCCTCTGATACCAACTGTAACGCCCCGACCCCAGTTACCCAGAGTCGGTGCATTACTTCGTAACATTGGCATGATCACAAGAAAGATCAAATCTCGAAAGACCGATTGGTTCAGTAGCCTTTGAAACACTAGATATATTCATAAGTTTTACATTACATCATAAAATGAAAAACTACTACAACAACATAATGTTTCCACAGTCCACACTATAATCCCCTCATAATATCCCTGCAGGTCATTCATAACTTACATCTTCACTTCCTGGGAAAATAAAACATAGAAAAGGGGTGAGCTCAAATGCCCAGTAAGGATAACAATATAGCGGAAACATTTATAAATAAGAATAAACTTTTAAGTCAATGTACAACTAAAACAAAATCCTTTCAAACATGAACTTTCAACATGGTATGGCATAAATAAAATGAAATAATGCCATTTACTTATTCACATGGATATTCTACTAATCGAATAATCACATGCAAAAATCAATAACCACTTTCATAATGTTGGAATGCATAATGCCAGACTATCATAACCACATAGCCAAGGCCTCGTGCCAAGACTACAAATAAGATTTTGTCAAGGCCTTGTTCCAAGACACTAGTTTGTCTCATGAGACCTACCGATGCATCGAGGAGCTATAGCGGGCTCCACCCGTCACATATTAAGTCCAATGCATTCCCATATGAAAAGGTTTAAACATAACATAAACATTCGTATTAAAACTGGCATACGAAATGTAAATACATTCACCATAAACTATGAATGGTATAAAAATAGCACATCCACAGTCAAACATATCACAAAACCTTCAATACAATATAGAAGTTTTGTATCATAATAAATCAACTTCAAATAATCTTAAAATCCATCAAAGGATGTTGACATAGATGAAATCAAAATTCTTTTTAAAGAAATATCTCCTTTTATTTTGAAATAATTTAAGATCCATATAAAATAAAACATTTTCTTTGAAAATATTCTTATAAGCCTGTAAGGGAAGCTTTGAAGATTTTATAACGGCGGAAAATAGCCGCACCCGCCGTATATGTTAAAAAAAACATTCTTACCTTAATTCTGTCGAAAAGGTTAAAAAGGACCTTGTTTTGAAAACGACCGAAAGATTCCTTTATAAACCACTTATAAAAGTAAAAAAGCGTATAAATTACTATAACACATATTCTAGTAAATAGTAAAAATGTTTTGAAATGCATTTTTAACAAACATGGATGTGGATGATAAAGAGATCCCAGTAGATTATTACGTATAAACAACCTTGGATAATGAAGAGGTTGTAAAGTAAACCCTTACCTTGTACTTTTCCTTGGTTGGGGTAGGTTAACCTCCTGTATAATGGTGAAATAGTTGTTATTAAATTATACAAGAATCATATATAATAATATGATATCATATATGATCTTTTAACATTGATTTGTTAATAATATCTTAGAATTATCGTCGTTTCGGGAGTTAACTTACTCATTTTCTTTTATATGTTTTGTTACATAAGCCATGGTTGTTGTATCTTATTCATATCTAGAATGATATCCAGTCCTTAAACATCATTTTTAAATAATCAAATGATAATTATACTTGAATGGATACGATGGAGAATGAATCTCATCGCGTTCGTGGAGACGGTAGTCCGTACGTACGCACGAGCGACAATATCATTCTTTTGATATTAAAATAATATATAAATGGATGGTATATCATATATACAGAATCATTAACATGTTATATTTATTATTTACATGAGTTACACATCATTATTATACCCATCCAAATAATATTATATTGAATAACAATTTCACCACGACGTGGAGACGGTAAGTCGTACGTACGCACGTATGGTGACATGTTATTCAAAGGGTGGATAGAATACTGAATATGATTGTACCATATTTATAATAACATCACAGTATATGTGAGATACTGGAGTTATTATTTTAGAATGGTAAGAACAAAGGAAGAAGAAGTGGAAGAAGAAATGAACTTGGAGAAGGGTGGTGAAATCATTACCTCTTCTTCGGGTTCTTCCTTTTGATTTGATCAAAAGGGCTCCTTAGGTTGGCTTTCTGATCAAACTAAGGCCTCTAGGTTGTATTGAGGGATGTTGGGAGAGTATTTGGGCAGAGTTTGGCCGAACCAAAAGGCTTTGAAGGTGTGAAGAAATGAGAAGGAGGAGTGCCCTTTTATAAGAGGGGTGAGGGGCACCTTTGGAAAAGCTAGAAATATTAATTTATAATAAATTCATATTCGGTTTCTAATGGCTCCAAAGTTGATTATTCAAAGTTTAAGGTGGGGATAGGTCTAAAACCACTCAACCAATAGAATTTAGACAGGTTTGGGTACTTATATTAACCTTATCATTAAGTATTAACTCTAAGTTAATTAGTTTCACTTTTACAATGTCTCTTTGTATATTTATATAATATGGTTAATAAACTTACTATATACATCCAAGCGACCCCCAAGTGGTACCTTAATGATGAACCTATCATGATATAAGTCTCTTGGCCGAACCTTAGATTTTTAGGAATTTAATATCAATTAATAATATAATATTTGTTTAAGAACTCTTTTATGTCAATTTTGACACTATTCAATAGTTGATTTTTGTGAAACTCATAACAGATTGATTACTTCGAACAAAGTCAATTAAATCAATCCTAATATATCCTATTATCCTAGAAAATTAGTTTAATTCATTAAAAGTTTCATATTATATTTATTTGGGTATTTATAATGTCAATTATTTTAATTTTTCACTATTATAGTAATTACTGCATCATCATTGTGTCATATATAAAATAAATTATTTAATGTCTAAAAATTATAAATAAAATATCATTATGTAGGAAACCTTTTTATCTTTCTAATTAATATTTATAATCTAAAATCCAACATATATAACCCTATGTAACAATTGTTGTTCTAAAAGATATATGCTTGTGTCATTTTTGTATTCATTTTAACTAAATTAAAATAAAGTGTCATTATCACTTACAAGTGGATCCATGGGGTCCCAAAATAGACCCAAAGATTCCCATGGTCGACCATGTATCAACCAATAGGATTAAGACACGTTTTAGGGTAATTTAGTATTATTATAATATTATTTGTTTAACCCTTATTTACCGGATTTACCCTTAACCCTGGTAAATAAAATATTTACCGCAGTAATTATTCAAAATGTCTAAAAATAAAAGTTACCTATTTACACAATTTGAAAATCCTGATTCCAAATATGGAATCCATTTTCCTAAATTCAAAACACAGAAGTGGCAGAAATTAATTTAAAATTAATTCCCGCTGTCAAAACAAAAAGCGTGTTTTTAAGAGGTAATAACTATCAAAAGATTGACACTTGTTTATGTTCGGTTTAATTGTAAAATTATGTCCAATGACCAACATTATATTAAATGGTAAAAATATATTCTAAATATACTTTAAAACCACTCAAATTCACAATTTATCACTATTAATTATTTTGATTAAAAAAGTTGTTTTTAATTAAAATTTAGTAATTTTCACTATTCATCAAAATAATAAAGTTATCCGAAAAGTACCAAAATTTCACCCTAGGCTAATTTCAATATTCCGAATCCAAAAATGAAGTCCATTTTGAAATATAAAATATATATGATTTCAAAAAGTAGGTATTACTATTCACAACGGCTATTTTAATTAGTTTTGGTGTGTGTTAGAACTCGAGGTTGCGTACAACACACGCTATCGCATTATTCGAAGGGAAACGTACCATGGAAGCTTGGGGTGTTACAAGCAGAGCTTCGCCTCAAATACTGAAACTTCAATGTGGGTTTGGGGAGGGGAGGGGGGCTATTTATAGGCGATAAAAGAGTGAACGTTGATCTTCTATGGTCGAAAAAGGGTGACCGTTGATCTTCTACGGTCAAGATTAGATAATACCAGATCAATGGTTAGGATTAAAACAAAGAATTTTTTTTTTTAAAAAAATGAGAAGAGAGAAAAAAACATGTCGGAGAACATAAGGTTATTGTTGGTTTTGGTAAGATTCAAAAGAAAATACAATCGTAAGGAGAAAAAAAACATGATGCTGATGGAAAACAAAGTCATTACTATGATCGGACCGTACCATGGAAAATAATCTTGTTACCATGAACTGACAGTACGATAGAAAACAATCACAATACTATCATCGGTTGATACAATAGTATTGAATGATACGATGGAAAAGAATTTCAATACTATCATCGGTCGATACAAAACTATTGAATGATACGATGGAAAAGAATTTCAATACTATCATCGGTCGATACAAAACTATTGAATAATACGATGGAAAAGAATTTCAATACTATCATCGGTCGATACAAAAGTATTGAATGATACGATGGAAAAGAATTTCAATAATATCATCGGTTGATACAAAACTATTGAATGATACGATGGAAAAGAATTTCAATACTATCATCGATCGATACAAAACTATTGAATGATACGATGGAAAAGAATTTCAATAATATCATCGGTCGATACAATACCAAGATTTATTGGTATGATGGAAAAGAAATTCAATACCATCATCGGTCGATTCAATACCAAGATCGTTCGATACGATGGAAAAGAAATTCAATACGATAAACAGGAAAACCGAAATTGTCAATACGATAAACAGAAAAACTAAAATGAAACGATAAAACTGTCAATACGATAAACAGAAAAAGAAACACATATTAAGAGAGTAAATAGTTAAAGATCAGAAACATAAAGACATAGAAATAAATTTCCTCCCCCTTTCTACGAGGAGTTTCTTACTATTAGGAGAGATGTGAAACAGGAAGTAGATATGCATGATTATTTTAATGTAATCATTCCTAGCTTCTGTTTTATAAATTCAAATCTATCGGAAGGTAAAGGTTTTGTAAAAATGTCAGCAAGTTGTTCTTGCGTTCTGATGAATTGTAAAACAATATCTCCTTTTATTTTGATAACCTTTTCAAAGAGATCTTTGTTTCCAGTCATATGTCGAGAACAACCACTATCCATGTACCAAATGTTTTTATTGGTACACTTCTCGTTTTCATGAAAAGAAACAATTAGATTTTCGGAATCCAAACTTGTTTGGATCCAGAAGGGTTAGATAAAAGAATTTTGGGAATCCACATTTGTTTTTCAAAATGATCTTTATGAAATCATAAAGATTGAGTTTTGTTGAGAGAAAAATCTCTTCTCCAGTGTCCACCACATTGACACTTGGAACAGAAAATGGTTTTTTTAGGAACAAAATAGTTATTGCTGAAAATAGGTTTAGAATAAGTATAACCAAGACCAGAACGATTCCTCAAAGGTCTAATTTGAGAATACATCCTATCAAAGGTTTCCTTACCATGAGTAAAGTTTGAAAAACATTTCTTCAAAGATAAAATCTCTGACTTCAGTTTTAAAACCAAATTCTTATTTTCCAAAACATTTGAACTAGAGTTAGGCTCTAAAATGTTTCTTTGAAATTAAATTTTCAAGATCCTTAGAAAGTTTATCCTTATCAGATTTAACTTTCTCAAGGGTTTTTAAAATGTTTTCATAATCAAAAGTTTTCACAACAAGATCTTTAGAAAGATCTGATACTTCTTTAGTCAAAATTGAAATTCTAGAATTTGCTTTTTTAAATCCCTTTTTAAGTTTAGAATTTTCATTTTCAAGTAACTTACCAAATCTAGAGACCTCTTCAAAAGAAGGTAATGTATCATCCTCTGATGATGAGGATTCATCATTTGAAGATTCATAGTATCCATTATCAATATAATTTGTATTTAAAGAGACATTTGTAATAGCTTCAGCATTATGTACCTTAGCCATGAGACAATGATCTTCAATTGGTAGTCTGGCTAGAAGTCCAATATTTCTTTGTCCTGATGTCTCATATTCAGAAGAATCATCTGAGGAATCACTACCACTTGCACTCCACGTATCATTTTCTTTCAAGACTTTCTTTGTCTTAAAAAACCTTTTCTTGTTTCTTTCAGAGTGTTTCTCTTTTCTATCATTCCTCTTTAGTAAAGGACAATCAGGCCTTATATGTCCTGTTTTCTTGCATTCATAACAAGTTACCTCTGAATCTTTTCTATCTTTCTTTTTGAATCTATATTGAAAATCTTTCTTTCCCGCAATCTTGTTCATCCTCCGAGAAAGATTGGCTAACTCATTATCCTAAAGATTACAATCACTTGAATCAGATATAACAACTTTCTTGGATTTCGACCTTGTAAGCCGTTCAGGTGTTTTAGCTTTAGATGAAAAAGCTACACTTCCATTCCCATTCTTCTTCTTATTGAAATCAGCATCTCTCTTCATTCTTGTCTCAAGCTGTAGAAGAGTTCCAAAGAGTTCATCAAGAGTAATCTGGGAGACCTTTCTATTTTCATCAATAGCTGTCCTTTTTGACTCCCATTCATTTGGCATTATATCTATAATCTTATCAACAAGAGCTTCATCATCAAAACCTTTTTCTCCCATATATTGTAAGCTATTGACAATTGTCATAAACCTTTGTTGTACTTTACATACAGGCTCTCTATAAGGAAAAACAAATCCATGATACTCTGCTCGAAGCATTGCTCTCCTTGTTTCTATAACCTTGGATGTACCAAAATGAGTAACTTCTAATTTCTTCCAAATACAATTGGCTGCTTCACAAGAAGATATCTGACTATATATATTCCGGGTCATAGAGCATAATAAAGTATTGCGTACCTTGTAATTCAGTTGATATTCTTGCTTCTCTTGGTTTTTGAAAGTACAAACTTCTTTGTCAGGAATTTTGTAACCTCCAGTAAGCATAATAAAATTGTCTACACTAGTATTGATAACGAAAGTCTTCGTACGATCTCTCCAATACTCATAATCATTCCCATCAAATATTGGTGGTCTAGATGGATTCAGATTATCTATTGATCCAATATTCATTCCTGCCATCTAATAAAAAAAACTTTTCCACTCCACACGTTAGTGTAGTAAGTATTCAAGATAGTAATAAGAAATAAAGCTAGTGGAAAACCTCCTTTGATACCAATTGTTGGATCGAATATAATGATGTAAGTCTATTAGATGGAACAATAAAAGAGGGGGGGTGAATTGTAGATTTAAAAACCTTTGAGTTTTAGCAACAAAGAGATTAGTTTAAATGAACTTAAACTAACACAAATACAAATACCCACAATTGTATTGAATATAAAAGGTATGATGTTTTGTAATACTAATGTAATGTATAACAATTGTATTCAAGATGAACACAATAATCAGAGTAATACAAATATGAATGATTCTACCTTAAAGCGTATAGAACCAAACAATACAATATGTAATAGAATGATTGTAATTGAAACTATTACAATTGAATATGTAATGAAGAAAGGAAACAATACAAATCCCTTTCTAATACAAGTAACATCGGAAATGTAAAAGTATTACAATTCTTTTAACCCAAAGAGAAGGGTTATCCTTTCACCTAGGATAAAAGGTCTGTCTCACCAATACCTTGGTGAGTCCTCGATACGATGATCGGCACGACTGTCTGCCTATCCCTGGCAGCCCTCGATACGATGATCGGCACGTCTGTCTGCCTATCCCCGGAAGCCCTCGATACGATGATCGGCATGTCTGTCTGCCTATCCCCGACAGCCCTCGATTTTATAGGTAATCGGCACCTCTGTCTTTCAATCACTTGAAAGCCCTCGATACGATGATCGGATGCACAAGGCAGATGACAGAAGTCACAGTATCTCTCTCTAGAATCTTTGTAGTTCACAGAGTCTCTTCATTCGATCTCTTTGTTCATCGTTGTTCTCTCAGCTTCAAATGACCTCCTATTTATAGGCCTCAGGTTCCAACGGTCATATTGTCTCCAACGGTCATATTGAAACTGAAAGCACGACATCGTTTTGATTAGTTTGTAACTAACTCAACGACATCGTTTTGTTAGGACATAAGATATATAGAAATGTAAAACATGAGTAGGATTCATATACAATGTCTGTTTTTGACTAAGTACCAAAACAAATAATGAACATCTGAGTCAGTACGATACGATTGACAGAGTCAGTACGATACGATTGACAGAGTCAGTATGATACAATTTACAGAGTCAGTACGATACGATTGACAAAGTCAGTACGATACGATAAACATGATAGAATAGAATTGTGATTTCCAAAGCATGATATAGAATATATTCGTGATTTCCAAAACATGATGTAAAATCCAAAAGAGGACTTTTGTCTTAACATTATGTTTAATAAATAACTCGATATTAAATTAATTGTTTTTAGTTTTTTTGTGTTTTAAGCTTTTACCCCTTTATGTTTAACCTGATTCATTTTTTACATATACTGTATTAAATAATATTTTTACTCGTGTATTTTTTTAAATGATATTGACCTTAAAACCTAATATATACAAAATTATAAAAAATATTAAATCCATTTTACATAATTCAATTCAAATAACTAAAAAAAATTGATTTATAAATAATCTGGTAAACAAAATGAAAAAACGGGTTATTAAAGTGAAAACATCCTAATTTTGAAAAGTTTTTTGTCCAATTCCAATGTTAAATTGATAACAACGTCCTAAATTGGTTTTATTTATTTTTATTTGAAATAATTATACCTTAAAACCAATTTAAAATTCATTTTATCAATATAAATTATTTTTATGGACAAAACATTATTGAATTAAATTGGAGTAGTTTTCACTATTCATCAAAAAAGGAAACTTTCAAAAAAATTTCAAAATTCCATCATAATTTAATTCTAAAAACAACATATAAAAATTAATTTTAAATTATTATATTATTATTATGAAAGTGTCAATATTTTGACTTATAATAGGCGCTTCATCCCAAGGCATCCAAATTGGCTTTTAGAAAATTATTACTTTTTCCCTCAAAAATTGAATTTGTTATTATATTAATCCTAAAAAATATATTTTATGAAATTAAAAGTAGTTTATGGAATATAAATCATATATATTTTATTAAAATATTTATCTAATAGTGATTAATTTAATTTATTAAGATAAAATGTCATTATGGTCATAAAAATAGTTTTTTTTAATAAAAACACTTCCTTTATATTCAATTGGTTTTTGATTTTATTTTTAATTAAATTTTAATCAATTAATTAATTTTATAAACATGTTTTCACTATATTTTCATAATTTAGTTAATCTTATTCATTGCAATCATTCCAAAAGATAGGTGAAATGATCACATTTAAATAATAATTTTTAGAAGATTTTTACACTTTATGTGGTATATATTGTATAATATTGAGGATAATGTTTAAATTTTAAACCACAGGGTGTTAAATTATCCCATATTTAATAAAATTATTTCCTCTTCATTTTAATTAAGTATATAAAAATAGGATTTTTACTATTCGAAATACTTTTTTGAATTTCAACATCAAAAAAATATTGTCCTTAAAACATCCACATGAAAATTGATAAAGGATGTTATAAAGTAACCTAAGATAAAACATAGAAGGTTTCAATGTAGGAAAACATGGGATTGGGTAATAGTTATATCTATTAAATTATTATTTATAGTGATAGAGAACATTTCTTTATAACATTAGTGATCATAAAACTACAAATCTATGATAGGTTAAACAGAAAATGATTTCACATTACAAAAAACAATCTGATAAATTTTTTTGTTATAAAAAATTATTTTCTTAGATTTTAATAATTCCATGAAAACGTAAACTAATAACATATGTAAATATATTTACATAGCATATTAATTTTCATCCACATATTTTCTCTAAATAATGAGTGTTTAAGATGAATTTCATACCTAATACATCAGAATCAACTTATACGAATCTAAATATCCAAAATAATAATAATTATTTATTCCTCTAGTTTTTATCAATTAACCAATACCAAAAAAAAATTTAATATGTAATTCCCTAAAAAAAATAAATCCTTATATAATAAATGGCTATATAAATCTGTAAATTTCAGTAGTTGTACCTAGAGTAAATATAGATCATTAAACCAATAACGAAACATATAACTCTTCACAATAATATATAATAAAATTGAAACCAAAAAATTGGATGTATTTAATCACATAGTATTCTATGATAAATTCTTTATTTATCATAAAATTATTTCAATCTCTCTTAATCTCTCATACCAAAGTGTAATTTTTTAATCACGTAATCTTTGAGATATACTTGTCATTTTCATAAATAAGGTAAATTGCCTTATATATGTTTGAAAAAGTTAAATTATTATTTATTTATCAAACAAAATCACATATTGTTATGTTTAACTTATTCATATAAGGTTCCTTAAATTTTTATAATATTCAAAAATGACATTATTCACTAAATGACCAATTAATTTCCAAATATCATGGTTATTGATATGATAAAAACATGTTCCTAAAAGGAACATAACATTTATTGATCATATAATTTAATGATGAATTATTTCATATAAACCAGGACATCATGTAGGATAGTGGCAGTTGATACACACATGTCTCCATTTGGTTCTAGGTTCGATCCATGCAGCCTTGTTGAACGCAACGTGTTGTAACCCATCTTGCAAGTTTTCCAGTTTCCTAAAATTATTTTAATATAATCAATAAAACAATTCAGAGATATTAGAGAAACACTACAAAATATACCCTATATTTTCAGCATTAAATAATTTTTTTTATCCTCAATAGTTTTTTACGACTCCCATTATACATCTCAAAAACAATGAACTCATAGTTACCTAAAATGAAAGTCTTAAAAAATACAGTTTTTCACATTAAAATATAAAAGCATATTTCCTCAAAAGGGTTTCTAAGACACTAAACTAATTATCTTACTTATAATTATAATCCCATTATGATATCCATAACCATTAACAATACATCGTAATCTCTAAATATTTTTAAACCATTCTTTGATACCAACTATAAGGTCAATTCCTTGAACAGTACAAATTCTAGTGATTATAAACTATATTTATAATTCCTTCATTATCAATAATATTTTAGGTTTATTGTTTTAGAGAGTTATGAAATACCATAACATAGTAAAACCAAAAATTACTAGTGGACATTTATACTCAAAATACATTTTTCACTAAAGTAAACCCTTTTAAAATAAAACATTGTTTCATTTAATTCTCAATATTCACAGTTTTTTATCATTTCCACATCTTTGTCCCTTCTTATCCTTTACCCTGTTAATTTTTTTATAAATGTTTGATTTTCAAGATAGTTTTTTAAAGGATTTTAAATAAGTTAAATTTTTAATCCAGTAAAAATATATAAAAAATCATAAAAAGTCTATTTTTATCTTTAAAAATGGACCATCTTAACAAAAATATAATTATATTACCTTTTAAAAATAAACTATTTTTCATAAAAATTCATTCTATAAAATAAAATTATAAATAGATATATTGATAAATAATTTTTCATATAACTCTTACAATCATTATAACTCTCTCAACTTTACAGGGAATAACCAATATAGTTACATTTCGAATAATCCTCTTAACACTATTTGTATAATCTCATAGGAGAAACCTAACCGATTTAATTTGTCTCATTACCAAATGAATTGAAGGTTTATAATGGTCCCACCCACCTTTGGATTATAATTGATCCACTAGACATAATAATCAATACCCAGTAACCATAAAATGTAAATAACAAAAAAATCCTACACGGAAGAAATATTTTAGAGGAAAATAACTTTTCCATTTAGAAATAACTTTTCATTTTTCTAACAAAGTCTCACACTCTTAAATAGAGAAATATAATTTGGAAAATATTGAAATACTATAATTAATGATTCAAAAGATTAAACCAACATGGGAGCGGGAAATAACATACTCATTCTATATATGTTAAAATACATTCCTTCTTTTTTTATCGGAAAAGTAAAAAAAATATATTTTTAAAATAAAAAAACAATACATTAAAACCATTTATTAAAATTTCAAAAAATATCAGAATTTAATTTAAATTAATATTTGAGAATGGTGAAATGATTTTTGAAAATAATTTTTAAAACATGGGAATGTATGAAAGAGAGGGTTTTAAGGGTGATTTTTAAAATATAATTTTTCAAATAAAATCCCATATAAAAGTCATATTCTTCAAGTGGGAATTAATAAAACGAATCTAAATTATTTAAACGATTTAAATATATATAATTAAATTCGAAATAAAATCTAGTATATTTAAAATTTATTCCATAAAAAAGCTACATAGGACCAAATAAAGAAGTAGAAGTTTAAACCATGTAATTAAAATTGGGTAAAGAAATCCACTTAACTAGTGTTCAGATTTCTTAAAAATGGGTGAAACCTCCTCTATAATGGTTGAAATAATGTTCATAACTCATTCATGAAATATATTAAAATTTATAATACCTTATTTTATGATTTTATGACATCTTATATCCAGCATATTAAAAATATTTCATTTTTTTTTCATGGTTTTTGGTGTGTTTGTTTCATAGTTTCATGACTGATTCATTCATGTGTAAATATGGATGTTCATGGAAAATGATATTAAAACTCCAGAAGTATAATTTAAATGTTTTAATGATCTTTTAGAAGTATTAATTATCCAAAATATCATGAAATAGGTTGTAATATACCTATTTCAATCTGATTTTACTAAGAAAAAACTATTATGAATGGACTTAATGGTTATAATGGTGAAAAAAAATCATAATTCATGGATATGGTAAACTGAAATAACATGTAAAATAGATTCATTTCTATAAATAAGAAGATATGTAAACCACAATGTATTTAATTAATTACATTAGAATCATAATAATCTAGTATATGTATGATTCATTAGTTATAATTCATTTATGGATGATGAAGGTGAGGTGAAATAGAAGCAGAAAATAAACTAACAAAGCTACATTGAGAAAATTAAACATTGAATATCACCTCCTTGATATACAGTTGAGGACCTTGTACATGGTATTTTGGTGTGAATAGTAGTACAGGAAAAAATTGTGAGTAATAATTGTGGTTTTGGAATGTTATTTGGGGATATAAAAATCATTTAAGCTGAAATGGGGTGATGAGTGGTGGTATTTATACTCGAGGAAAGGTAAGATTAAACTTATTAAATAATGATTATTTAAAATTTATATCAAATTAAATTGATATGGAATTATGTTCCAATAATTTTTATAGACATTAATATTTTATAGGATGTATAAGGTCACTGAATACCTCAAAAAACCATTAAATATTATAATTTATATGTATTTCAATCCTTTAACTTATAACTTTAACCCATTTCAATTTTTATCCTAAACCGTGGTAAATAATTTTTTTACCAAAATAATTTATTTATATCTAAAAAAGAAATTAACTATACATCCTAATCCATACACTCTTATTCCAAATAAGAAATCCCTTTATCTAAATTCAATTCACATAATTAAAAAAAATCGTATTTAAAAATAATGATTCATAAAAAATGATGTCCAATACTCATTATTTGAAATGTGATGGAATAATTTTTTATTTTTTGAATATGTTAGGAATGATCCTAATAAAGTCTTAGGGATTACAAAGTTTTCTCCTACGAGTCTAACCAAAGACCAAGGAGTGTTACACCTATAACTGACCAAGGTTCTCTATCATTTCATGTTATTCAGAATCACACACACTTATATATATATATATATAATTAAAAGGTTATATATTCATATCTTATAAAAAAATAATATATCATCATTTAATGAAAAACCCATTTATAACTTATAAAATAATAAATTCTAATCTTAAATAGATATCACAATAAATTTCATGAATTACCAAATAGTATGAAGCACAAAACATTATGTGTGTGTGTGTGTGTCTTTGTGTGTGAGTCTATTTAAAATGTGATCCAACATTCCTTTCCATAATTTAATAAAAATCCAAAAAACATTTAAAATAGTAAATAATATCCTATAAATAGTATCACATAATTTCATTACACATGATATTTCTATAAACATTATAAATTCACTACTCGAGTCCCACAAAACTAATCTCCTTTCAAAAAAATCTGAGTTCGGTCAAAAGGAAATGAAGAAAATTATACCATTATACCATATTGATACACTCTTAACTAAACCACTAGTTCTATGTTATAAAGCAACTTTGTCTCATGCATATCTCTTCATAAGCAAGAAATGATTGACTCCCAGTATGAGTCTAAACATTTTTAGATTGTATATCATACCATTGATATCATCTAATTGAACCGCTAAAACAAATAAAAACAAATACAACTCTATGTAGTCAAGTAGGAGGAATGAAATATCATAATATAAATTACAATGGAACACATGTAATATAAAAAAAGGTATCCATGTGTGGAAAGACCAACCAAGGTTTATTCTGTGAAACAAAGTAGATAAATACATCTATGGACTTATATAGTGTATATTAAAGTCTGAATACCTACTCCATTAACGTTGATAAAACACAATTTTGTTGAATATTATGTTGATTATAAAGGATATAAATTCTTCATGTTATGCTAAATATGATCAATTATGAAATATCTGCTATTAGATTATTCATTTACAAATTTGATGAAAAATATGGTTTTACCCATTCAAAATGAACTTTAGTATTTTGGGCATAAATATTGTTATGTAAAATGTTTTGAAATAAACTTTTGTAACTGTGTTCCTGACATAATGTGATACAAATTCTATTTAGGAGGTTTCAGTTGGATCGTGCATTTGTAGGGAGTTAATGGGCCATGATGACAAAGGTGGACAGAAAATCCAGATTGGACATTACTTCAACATTTGAGCCTTATCATCTTTATCAGTGCTTGTATTAAGCCCAAATTTTGAGGGACTCCTAGGGAAATGATTTGGCTCAAACCATACATATAAAATTCCAGGCAACTCATGCGTTTTGGAGGTCAACTATGCAGTGAAACTTGGTATAAAATATTTGGCCGAATGTTCATTTCACACATAAAAGGTTATGTAACCCTAGCAATAAAAAACTCTATTTAAAATGGATTTTCACTCCTTTGGAGATATGGAAGAGGATTTGGATGGTTATGGCCTAATGGGTGTCTCTTGGTATCCCCTCACAACTCTTGGAAGAAGTAAGGGTTTGTGAAAACATCTCTTAAAAAAGGCTATCCTCTCTCACCTCCTCTTTGCATTTCTTTTCTTTCATATTTGTATCTTGAATTTTTCTTCGAATAATCTTCTGTGTTCTTCCCTTTTATTCTTCTATTAATATTCCTAATTAGGTTGGAATCAAGAGTAAATACGAGATTGGGTTCTACTGTTTCAATCCTTTGCTTATGCAAAACGTCTCTACTATGACCACACCACCCATGGAAAAGTAGTTTTTTGTAGTGATTGATCTATCTTATGAACTATTGATTTAATTATTTTGAATCATTGAGCTACTATAATTCAAAAAATATTATCCATGAATTGTTTTTTTTAAATTATAATAATCTAAGAAATCAATTGAACAATAAACACAAAAACACACGCGGTTGAGATTTTTTGTAAATTGTGAGAGCGCAGTCTTAATCGATAATACAAGACCACGTGGTATAAGTTTTTAGAGTTAAAATATAATCCCTAAACACAATTCATCTTCATTTCCGGAGTGGATATGTGCTATAATTTACCACTGAACATAATCTAGACTTTGAACATCAATCAAAGCAGGGTGCTACGATTGCATGTTCTAAAGTTAGCCTAGGGTTTAAGTAATTTAATCTTTCTGGTTAAGTTAACTTTTGTAGATTTTGAGGGTTAACAGATTTGGGGATCATAATTAAGTAGATATTGATTTAAATTATATTTATTAATATGTAAATGAAGAGGTGGAATTAGATCTATTACGCCTTATATATAGTTCTCTAAAAAACATTTTCTCATTGTTCTTTGTTAATCAACTTACATTTCACAATTAAAAAAATAAAATATTCTTCTAGAAAACTTCTTCTAGATTTATAAACTATAAAAAAACCCCATCCCTTCAACTAGTGTTTTAATTATATGCAATTTTATTTTTTTAATACCTTTAAGAAGTTGTTTTAATTTACTTCCTCCTTTGAGAAATGACCTTAGTCATCCACTCCGCTGTACCTAAATACCCCAAAACTACTAATCATTTGAGGGCTCCCAAAATAGTATTATTTCAAATTGGAGCCGTTTTTGTGGAGGAAAGTGATTATTTCAACCAATTAGATATATTTATTTTATTTTAATTTTTATTCTCTACCTCTCTTCTTTCTTCCTTCTTTACCCAATCTGATTTTTTTTCTCTATCTTTTATTTTTTTCTACTTTTTTTGGACCATAAACTCAAACATCATATTCTTATTCTACTATGATCCACTTTGCAACTTTTCATTTTTATTTGATTATTGACATTAACTAATCTCGAAGATCTCTTAGATCTTTATCATGAGATTGAACGTAGCCTTAGGGAACGAATCATACATTCTCAGTCTACGAGATGTTTCAATATTCAACCAGTTGGAGAAGCCCTCCACTTTCAGAACATTGAAATTGGAAGCAATTCAAATTCAACCATAAAACAAGAACCAATGGCTGAAAATAATGAAAATGAACTTAATATAACTATTTGAGAATTTGCTACACTAGATATTTAATATCAACCAAATTGTGTTGCATACCCAAATCTCGAATCAGACTTTGAACTGAAATATGGGTTAATTCATCTTTTTCAAAGGTTTCATGGATTATCTAGTGATGATCAAAACAAAAATTTGAATGAATTTTATGTGGATTTATCAACCTTAAAATCAAGAAATGTGTTTGAAGATCAAATCAAACTAAGAGAATTCCCATTCTCACTTGATTGAGCTGCGAAATACTGGATGTATTATTTACAACCCGAAGATGTAACTTGTTGGAACGATTTAAAAATATTTTCTTTTAGAGATTTTTTCCATCAACAAGGACCACATCCATTCAAAATGAGATCTCAGTGATCAAGATAGCCCAAGGGGAGTCAATGTTTGATTATTGGGAGCGATTAAAGAAGTTGTGTACAAGCTTCCCACACCACTAAATCAGTGAGAAACTCCTCATCCAATACTTCTATGAAGGAATCACACCTATGGAGAAGAGAATGGTGGATGTCGTAGCTAGAGGAGCATTGGTGGATAAGACACCAGTAGATGCACGAGCGTTGATTGTAAAAATGGCCCAAAAATCCCAACAATTTGGCTATCGAGGTACACCACATGTTAGAGGAGTAAATCAGGTAAGTCCATATTATCTTGAAATTCATTTGATTGATACCATGTTAGAAGAATTGAATACTATGTTGAGATAGATATATTTGGAACAAAAGGCATCCCAACCCCCTCATTCAAGGCCTTGTGGAATTTGCACTGAGATAATCCACGCAACTGACTGTTTCCCACAACTACACGAGATAGAGGATTGCACAGCAGTATTCCCAGAGAGACCTTATCAGCAACAACAACCATATCCCCAACAGAAGATTGATTCTTTTGCACCAACATACAATCAAGGTTGGAAGGATCAATCGTACATGAGGTATGGCTCTGGACAACAAAAAAGTCCACCCTTTCAACAAAACATCCAGCATCCTCCGCCTTACCAGCAGGGATTCCAACAACCCCCAAGAGGATTTGAAGCCCAAAAATCAACAAGCCAAAAACAAGGGAATACCCTACCAATGGTAGGATCTAATACTGATGATCTTTTGAAACAAATTTTTTTAATCAACATAGTGAGTTGTAGAGTCAAGTTTCGTAGCTGAGGGAGTTGAAGACTCAAATGATCCAGATTTCCACCTCCCTCCATTAACTTGTAAGTAAGAATTATGAAAATCTACCTTACCAACCCACTATAAATCCAAAGGGGAATGTCAATGACACCACAATGAGAAGTGGGAAGCAAACAACTAATGCTTCTCCACCTATCATTCCACCGGGATTCACCTCAACTCTAAATATCCCAATTCCACATCAACTGATGAGGAACCCAAGGAGAAAGATAAAGTTAGGAAAAAGATTATTGATGTTCCTCCTAAACCCCTTCCTTTTCCAAACAGGGTTGTTCAAACCAAGAATATGGATGAAGAATTAATGAAAATGGATGTTTTGTACACATTCATGTGTGTGGATATCAACATTCCTCTACTTGAATCCATTAAGAAAATTCAAAGGTATGTGAAATTACTTAAAGAACATTGTACAAATCAAAGAGGGATCAAGGGAAATGAAAGGATCAGTCTTGGAAGGAATGTGTTAGCACTCATTACACCAACTCTAGCAATGCTGACAAAGTTCAAGGATCCAGGGACATTCACCATCCCATGCACCATAGGGGAGTTTCACTTTTCTGATGCACTTTGTGATTTGGGAGCTTCCATAATTGTGATTACTCAATATGTATTCTCTTATTTGTAGGTTGGTGAGCTAAAACCGATGAGAGTAGTGGTATAGTTGCCAAATAGAGCTATGGAATATCCAGTAGGAGTTCTTGAGGATATACTTTTCTGGGTAAGAGACATGATCTTTCCAGCATATTTCTACATGCTTAACATGGAGGATGATCAGGTAAGTTCTCATGCCCCCATTATCTTAGGTAGAACCTTCCTAAAAACTGAAAAAACTATCATAAATGTCAATGAGGGTACACTTTTCATGGAATTCGTGGATGAAGTTGTGATATTTAATGTTATGTATTCCATGAAGTACCCCTTATAGGATGATTCTACATTTGTTATCTCCCATATTGAGCCACCAAGAAAAAACCCCATGGAAATTGATTGTTCCAGGATTAGGGAGATTATGAGTATTGGTTCTAGTTTTATTTCTAAGAGTACATCCACACCTATTTCTATTGCACAATACTCTCTTAGATTTGATTTTTAAATGAATTCATATACTGATTTTGATCATGTGAACTCTGATCATGAAATGGCTGTTGAGTATGCTGATGGATTGGATGCTTTATTCTCTGATTTGATGATGTATATTCTGATACAAATGCACTTTGTGCACATATATCAGTTACATAGATGCCTTCATCCATACACCACCCCCTACACTGGAACTCAATCCATTTCCACCAAATCTCAAATACTCATACTTGTTGAGTTGTGGGAAATTACCTGTTATCATTGCTAAAAGTCTATATATTGAACATGAAGAAAAACATTTGAATCTTTTGAGGGAGAACATTAGGGCAATTGGGTGGACCTTGGCTGACATATCAGGTATTATCCCCTCCATTTGCATGCATAGGATTCTTTGGTAGGGTGGGGCCAAATCGGTTAGGCAGCCATAAAGGAGACTCAATCCAACACTTTTGGAGGTTGTTAAAGAATATGATGAAAAATTTCTCGAGGCAGGTATAATCTATCCCATTTCAGATTCTCATTGGGTAAGTCCTATTCAGTTTGTGCCAAAGAAAAGTGGTGTTACTGTTGCTAAAAATGAGAAAGATGAGTTAGTTCCAATGAGGGTGAAAAATAGTTGGCGTGTGTGTTTTTATTATAGGAAACTAAATCAATATACTCACAAGAACCATTTCCCCCTTCCATTTATTAATCAGATGCTTTAGAGACTTTCTAGGAAAACACATGATTGTTTCTTGCATGGATTTTATGGATATTTTCAGGTTCTTATTGCTCCGGAGGATCAGGAGAAGAAAACATTCACTTGTCCTTTCGGTACGTTTTCCTACCGAATGATGCCATTTGGACTTTGCAACTCCCAAAGTACCTTCTAGAGATGCATGGTGAGTATTTTTTCTGATTTTATTGAGACCAGAATGGAGGTATTCATGGATTATTTTACAGTGTATGGGTCTTCATTTGATAAATGTCTATGTAGTTTGGGAAAGGTGTTGAATCATTGTATTGATAATAATTTGGTCCTGAATTGTTGAAAAGTTTCATTTCATGGTAGAGCATGAAATTTTTTTAGGGCATGTAGTGTCAAAACATGGGATAGAGGTATATTGATCTAATATAGAAATTATTTCATTCTTACCCTATCCTTCATGTTTGCATGATGTTAGATATTACCTAGGGCATGTAGGATTTTATCGGCACTTCATCAAATATTTTAGTAAGATAGCTCTTCCTATGTCACGATTACTTCAAAAGGATTCTAATTTTTTGTTTGATGATTCATGCAGGACTTCCGTTGATGAGATAAATAAGTGTATGACCACTCCACCTATCATACATCCCCCACGAGGGAGATTCCTTTTGATCTTATGTGTGACACCTCCAATTTTGTGGTTGGAGCTGTCTTATCATAGAGGGTGGAGGGACGTTCACATGTGATCTCATATGCATCAAGAACACTGGATTCAGCCCAATGAAACTACACAACCATGAAAAAAGAGTTTCTTGTTGTCATATTTGATTAAGATAAATTCCGTTCATATTTAGTGGGCTCTAAATTAGTTGTTTTTTCTGACCATGAACCTCTAAGGTACCACTTGAAGAAGCCAGACACAAAGCCCAGGATAATCCGATGGATCCTCCTTCAATAATTTTACATTGATATAAAGGAAAAAATGTGTTTGGAAAACCTAGTGGCGTACCACATTAGTCAGTTTACTCACACACTCGGGGATGAGACCTTGGACCAGGTACCACATCAGGACACATTCCCTAATGAGCATCTTTATTCCATCTCAGCTATGCATCCTTGGTATGCAGATCTAGTTAACTACCTTGTTTCCTCTGAAATCCCTTCATATTTAAAGAAACATCAAGTCCAAAACTTAAAAAGTCAGTCTTGGTATTATGTTTTGGATGATCCATACCTCTGGCGCATGTGTAGTGATCATGTTATTAGGATGTGTGTTCCTGATCATGAGTTGGAGTCTGTTTTACATTTTTGTCATACACATGATTGTGGTGGACACTTTGGACCCCAACGGACAGCTAAAAAAGTTTTGGACTCTGGATTATATTGGCCTATCTTATTCCATGATTCCCATGTGTTTTTTAATTCATGCTCTCATTTCCAACACACTGGGAACATTTCTAAGAGACAGTAGATGCCCCAACAACCCATACTATTTAGTGAGATTTTTTTTGTATGGGGCATTAATTTTATTTGTCCTTTTCCTAGTTATTTTGGATTTTTATATATTTTTGTTTCTATTGATTATGTGAGTAAATGGATGGAGGCTAAGGCCACCAGGACTGATGATTCTCATGTTATTGTGGACTTTGTCAAAGCACAAATATTTTGCAGGTTTGGAGTAACGAAGGCCATCATCAGGGACACACTTTTGTAGTCGGAATTTGTCTTCCCTCCTTCAGATGTATGGGGTGACACAAAAAACATCAACCACATACCACCCCCAAAAAAATGGCTAGGATGAGGTTTAAAATCATGAGTTGAAACATATTTTGGAGAAAACTGTGTAGCGAAATAAGAAAGATTAGAGCAAGCACTTGGATGATGCATTGTGGGCACATAGGACAGTAAAGAAGACACCCACTGATATGTCCCCATTTCAGATTGTTTTTGGGAAATCATGTCATCTCCTCGTGGAGGTTGAGCAGCAGGCTTATTGGACTATAAAGAAATGAAACATGGATTTGGGCCAAGCTAGAATCCAAAGGAAGATGCAAATTATAGAGATTTAGGAGATTAGAATGTCTTAATATGAGAACTCAAGGCTCTATAAGGAAAGATCAAAAGCATCTCATGATAGAATGATCCAACAAAAGGATTTTCATGTTGGAGAGAAAGTCCTTCTCTACGATTCATGACAGATGCTGGTGCCTGGTAAGTTGTGTTCCAGGTAAGTAGTTACTTATGTTGTGACTAATTGGTTTCCTTATGGTGTAGTAGAGATCACACAAGAGGACACAATAATGATCTTTACAGTCAATTTGAAACGTTTTAAGATATACAATGAGGGAATTTCTACCGATGCAATGGATTTTATCACACTGCATGACCCCATCATCACTTGAGCACAAACCTTTAACTTTGTTATTATTTGTCCTATTTAAAATTATACATTTGATGTGCATATATCATCTCATGGGTTCACATTGAAGACAATGCAATATTTTAAGTATAGGGGAGGGATCCTTTTATTTTAGTAATTTCAATTGTTTTCTTGTTTTTTTAATATGGTGTGTTTATTTTTCAATTTTTTGTGTGTTATTTAAACTTTTGAGCTGAAATTATTCTCAACAACCATTTTGAAATCCATATCAGTAAGTGAAACAATGTATCCCTCGAAACTAATCTTAAATTAATGCTAAAATGGCTTTGTCTCAAGTTCAAATATTTAGTAATTTCATGAAAAGTACACTGAATTTTGAATCCCATGCCATATCTCACTGTCTTTATAATTAAAATCATTTTCCTGTGAGTCTTATGAATCATTATTTTCATATTCTTTAAATTCACCTCACTTCTTGAGAGAACCAAACCACGCTTGATTTAACAAGAATTTGATTTCTTCTTGTCAAAACTTGAGGGGTCAAGGTACTTATGTTTAAATGATTGAGGCATTTGTTTGGTATTAAATCCCCTATTTCAAAGAATCCATATTTATAATGGCCTAACATGAACATTTAATCGTTGTAGCCCTTATAATCCATGAACATCCTATTAGGTTAGCCACATTACAAGTCAATTTTCCCTATCCAACCAACTCTTGAAGTTAAATTGCAAAATCTAATTGAACTTGAGTGTGGGGGAATCTACCTTGTGTTGTGCTACCACATTTTGTGATACTTTGGGTTCAAAATTAAATTATGAAGATATGTATTTGCTGCTAAAGAAAATATTTATATTGAAATTTGTGCATTTTCTGGAGCTTCTAATTGATGTAGAAAGTTGTGCCTATCTGGAGCTTTCAAGAAAATCTTGTTTTAGAAGATTGACATTTTAGTTGATGAATGATGAATCGTGTAAAATTTCCATGACTTTTCATGATGATGGATCTAAATTGATACTATGGGGATTAATTAGGAGACCATATTTGAGTGAAAATTAGATTAATGCAATTTTACTTCAAAAAGAGTCAATCCCCCCTCATTCAGACATAGAGTTTTTCACATATAAATCCTACCAACCAAAAGCTATAGAATAACCCTGAAAAGTACTCATGATAAAACTATGTCATTGAATAACATCCTATAGAGATGTTGGAATTTTTCAAGCCTATGGTTCCACTTTTATGAGTTTGGATGAGAAACACAATGCAAAAAAACTGACATTTGTGTGATAAGAGAAAATTCAAGCGAGGTTAGTGGTTTGTGCATGGGAGGATAAATGAAGTGGAAATATATTTAATGATATAAATGGAGAACTTTAAATAAGGTTTATTAATGAGAAATTTTATCTTTTCATTCTTGGTGTGGAATTGGTGGATCTCAATGATAAGTGTTTTAAAATTTGTTTTGATTTGATATGGATGTTTACTTGATATGAGGTTTTTCCCAAAAGTGAAAAAGGGTAAGTGTGGGAGAGTTGATAAAACACTATTTTGTTTAATATTTTACTAATAATAAATGATATAAATTCCTCACATTATTCTAAATATTATCAATTATAAAATATTTGGGATTAGTTCATTCATTTACAAATTTGATGAAAATCCAGTTTTACCCTTTTAAATTGAATTGTAGTGTATAGGGAATAAATATTGTTATGTAAAATATTTGGACATAAAATTTTCTAACTGGGTTCTTGACATAATGGGATAAAAATTCTATTTATGACATTGGTGTTGGATCGGGCATTTGTGGGGAGTAAATGGGTCATCAAGAAAAAGTTGGACAGAACCATATAGATTGGACATTACTTAAACATTTGGTCCTTATATTCTTCATCCGGGATTGGATTGAGCACAAATTTTGAGGTACACTCATGGACATGATTTTACAAAAATAATCATTATAGAAGGTGGGCCAATTCAAGTGTTTGGGAGGTCAAATATGTTTTTAACCTTGGAATAAAATATTTGGCTGAGTTTTCATTTCACACTTAATAAGTTATGTAACCCTAGCACTCACAAACTATATTTAAATGGGGTTTTCACTATTTGGGAGGGATGGTAGTGGAATGGGAAGGTCTGTTCGTGATGGTTTCTCTTGGTATCCCCTCACAACTCTTAGAAGAATTAAGTCCTTGTGCAATCATCTCTTCTAAAACGGCTCTCTTCTCCCACCACCTATTTGTATTTCTTTTCTTTCATGTTTGAATCTTGAATTTTTTTTCAAATAATCTTCTATGTTATTCCATTTTATTATTATCTTAATATTTATAATTGAGTTGGAATCAAGAGTTGATATGATATTTGGTTCTACCCTTTCAATCCTTTTCTCATGAAAAATGTCTCCACGATAACCACACCACCCATGAAAGAGTAGTTTTTTAGTGATTGATCTATCTTATACACTATTAATTTAATTATTTTGAATCATTGAGATGCTTTAATTCACATAATATGATCCATGAATTTTGATTTTAAATTATAAGAAACTAATAATGTAATTGAACAATTTACACAAAAACACGCGAGGTCGAGATTTTGTGTAAATTGTGAGAGCACAATCTTAATCGGTAATACTAGACCACACGGGATAAATTTGTAGAGTGAAAATATTATCTCTAAACACAATTCATCATCATTTACAGAATGGATATCTACACTAACTAACCACTAACCCTTAGCTACCCTTAAAACAACAATCAAAGCAGGGTTCTGCGATTGCATGTTCCAAAACTAGCATAGGGTTTAAGTAATTTCATCTTTGTGGTTAAGTTAAATGTTGTAGGGTTCGAGGGTTAATAAATTAGGGGATCATAATTAAGTGGATATTTATTTCAATGATAATGATTAATAATTAAATGAATAGGTATAGTTGGATCGATTATTCCTTTTAAAATGTTTTCTAAAAAACATCTTCTCATTGTGATTTTTTAATCAACTTACATTTCAAAATAAAAAATAAAAAAATAAAATCGTCTTCCAGAAAACATCTTCTAGATTTATAAACTATAAACCACCCCCATCATTTCAACAAGTGTTTTAATTCTATTCTCTTTTATTTCTATATTTCCTTTAATATGTTGATTTAATTTACTTTTTCCTTTGAGAAACGACCTTGGTCAGCCATGCTGCTACACCTAAATACCCCAAAAACTACTAATCATTTGAGGGCGCCCATGATAGTGTTCATTCAAACCTCATCTCAACCATCTACCATAACCCCCAAAAATATTTTTGGACCACTATAAATTAATATTACCATATAGTAATTAATTAATACAACCTTATAGGACACCATCAATGCATCTTTAAAAATAGTACACATACATTATAGTGAATGATATAATAATAAATAATATCCAAATTTATGAAAAAACTGCACATGGTGGTCATTCACTATCCAAGATAACACGATCCTTGAGAGTACATGATATGGTTCAATACAAAAATTAATTTAAATTCTCATTGAAATTTCAAAGACTTAGGATCTATCTTTATGAAACATTGTAGACATACAAATCGTAGGCCTATAGCCCATGCGATAGTAGGACATAATTCTCTATTTCAATCTACTAGGTCATGTTACATAGTTCACCATGCCCTGATGTATCCTAATAGGTAAAATAACATAAACCATCACACCACAAGTAATTACACACTAGACAATCATTCTATATCTTTTATCCTAGGCTTGTCACTATCTTATATGCAACATCTAAAAATGCTAAACTTAAAGGCCACTAAGCTTGGATAGATTTACTTATAACTTTTATTCCATATATAGAATAAAAAAAGAAATCATATACCAAGAAATCACATGAAAAAATTTCCATCATAATATTAATATATATCACAATCCATAACAGAGAAATACTAAAAAACGTCACCCAATATAAATGTGATAAAAAACATCATGGTTTGTGTAGATAATTCAAATTTCATTAATAAGTCTTAAACTAAACAAATTTTTTTTATTTAGTAAGTTCAAGATGATCACCCATGTTTTCCTATAATTTATTACAATTATTTTATTTCTAAATTAATCAAATACACACCATTCATCAAACATTATAACCCCATAAAATTTTAAATATATGTATTTAGTCCGATTAATGTGTTAAAAATTTTGTTCTCATGGAATAATTATAAAAAAAAATTATAATAACCTGTATCTCTTGAATACTGAATGTTAGGTATGATAATTATTCATTATCATTGATTGATAATTTTGTATGGAACATTTAATAAGTCTTCATCAATTGTTTCATAATTTTAGAGAACCGGATTTTACAAACTAATTATGAATTATGAAACCTGGAAATTTTAACCTGAAAAACACTTCACTCCTAAATATTAGGGAGAGATATAGGGATTTTCTATGCCTATAAACATTGAATAAAATCCTCATATTATATATGAAGTTTCTATTTTTCTCTTATTAAATTAATATAATTAAATAATTACCCAAATGCTAGACATGGATTTAATCCTTCACGTACATAGAATTTATATAAATATTATGTAACTACTGTGAAATCACTTTAACCTTATTCATGATCTAAAAAAACTAACCTTATAAAAACTTTTTATATCTATTGTTACCATTACAAATACTAAATATTACTCTTATTATCATAATGTATATTGTTTTTTAAAAATTACATAAAAGGGCATTCAAATTTTATTCAATAAATTTTTTTAGAACCATTTAAAAATAGAAAATATTAAATGTGTCATATTGGGGTTAACCAGGAAGTGACCTTCCAAATTAGCATCATGTTATTGTATGAATTGGAACTGAACAGTTTGTTGTAGTAATGGAACAGTTTACTCAAGTGATAAATAGTGGTGGTATCCATGCACGAGATCAGTTAAATCAACTGTAGAGGAAAATGTCACTGGTAGAACATTTTACGAGGAAACATCCCCCATAATTCAAAGAATCATCTGACCATGGGCTAGCAGAAGGGTGGATTAATTCACTGGAGAAGATTTTTGAAGTCATGGGGTGTTCTTAAAATCAAAAGGTTAGCCTTGTTGTTTACCATTTGGAGGGTGAATCAGATCAGTGCTGGTCGATGGTTAAAAATATCAGGGAAACTTATGAGATTGATGCTCTTGACCCAGATGAATTAAAAGGTATGTTTCTTGAGAAATATTTTCCTAAGGCTGTTCAACTTAGGATGGAAATCAATTCTTGGAATTGAGGTAAGAGGATGACTCAATGGCTTATTATGAATAAAATTTCACTCGATTGGCAAGGTATGCTCCAAATTTTATCAGAGACCTTGATAGTAAAACCAATTGTTTTTACTCAGGATTAAAGCCAAAATATCAAATGGAATTAGATTCTCGTGGGTTAAAAAGTTATGAAAAGCTTGTTAGATGTGCTTAGATTGTGGAAAGGGATTTTTTCGATGATCATGTGATCTATGACAACCAACATAAGAAGAGACCGAGGTGGAAGGAGAAAGGGAAGAATCCTTCAAAAAGGTTTAATAGTAAGAAAAATAAGTTTTCAGTTTGTGATAAATATGGTAAAAAGCATGCTTGGTAATGTATTTTGAATTCTGTAAAGTGCTTCCAATGTGGTATGATCAGACATAAGGCTCATGATTTCACTAGAAATGACCAAGGTAATGGTAAGACCAAATTTTATTTACAGTTATTGAAATGTTTCAAGAGCAATGAGATGAGTCATTATGCAAACGAGTGTTCGACAAAGAGCTCGAATGATGGGAAGCAGTCAGAATACAAGCAAAACGGTGTGGTGAAATGCTTTTCAACTACTTAAACAGATGTTGGGCTATCAAATGATGTGATATCAGGTACATTGTTTGTTTTTTCATATTATGCCAATGTGTTGTTTGATTCGGGGTCCACACATTCTTTCACCTTTGAATTTTTTTTAGTAAATTGGGAATCCCATCTCAAGATATTACTCATGAACTTGTGGTAAAAAAACATGTGGGAAATGTTGAGGCAAAAAGAATTTAAAATAATATTCTTATCCTTATCTGTGAAAAGAACCTACTAGTAAGCCTTTTTGTTTTACCTCTATTAGAGTTTGATGTTATCCTGGGTATGGACTTTCTCCCTGTTTACCATCCTAATATTGACTGTAGAGCTAAAGATGTTTATTTTCAGAAAGAATTTCAGTTTGTGTACAAGAATGAACCCTTACTATTGATAACATATCAAGAGCCTGATAAACTTGTAAAAGATGGAAATAAATGATACCTTGTACATATTGTTTAAACCAATGGAACCGTTCATATTAATAATGTGCCAGTGGTAAATGAGTATCCAGATGTTTTTCCTGATGAGTTGCATGGAATAATACTAGATCAGTAAGTTGAATTTACTGTTTACTTAGTTCCCGATGCTGAGCCAATTTCAAAACCCACTTATTGAATGGCTCAAATTTAACTTTTGGAGTTGAAGGAGCAATTTCAAGATTTATTAGAGAAAGGTTTCATTTGACCTAGCACATCACCATGGGGTGATTCTATCATATTTTTTAAAAAGAAAGATGGTTCAATGAGACTTTTCATTGATTATAGAGCCTTTAATAACATCACTATTAAGAATAAATATCCTTTTCCTCATATTGATGATTTGTTTGATTAGCTCCAGGGAGTTCAGTATTTTTCAAAGATTGACTTGAGATCGGGGTTCCATCAGTTGAAGGTAAAGGAAGGAGATATTCTGAAGACCATGTTTCATACAAGATATGGCCATTATGAATTTGTAGTTATGCCTTTTGGGTTGACCAATGAACCTACTGTATTCATGGACCATATGAATATAATTTTCCATGAGTTTTTGGATATGTTTGTGGTTGTTTTCATTGATGAAATTTTGGTGTTTTCTAAAAGTAATGATGAGATTGAAAATAATTTAAGGGTTATTTTAGAATCCTTAAAAGAAAATAAATTGTATGGTAAATACAACAAGTGTGAGTTTTGGTTGCAACAAGTTTATTTCTTTGGTCACATTGTTTCAAAAGATGGAATAACTATTGATCCTGCAAAAACAAAGGTTGTTGAAGAATAGTCAAGAACCACAAATTTAACCAAGATTCATAGTTTTCTTGGATTAGTAGGCTATTAATGAAGGTTTGTTAAAAAATTTGTATGGTTTTCCAGCACATTTACTAAGATAAATCAGAAGGGTGTTATGTTTATCTGGACAAAAGAATGTGATTATTGTTTTTAAGAATGGAAAAGAAGATTGGTAAATTCCCCATTATTAGCACTACCTTCCAGGAATGGTGAGTTTTTTATCTACATTGTTTTTTCATTGAAAGGACTTGTTTTATTCCTAATGTAGAATGATCATGTAATTTCATATGCTTCACATTAGTTGAAAATTCATGAGATAAATTACCCCACAAATGATTTGTAATTAGCTGTTGTTTTTTTGGCTTTAAAAATTTGGAGGCATCATTTGTATGGTGTAAAGTGTGAAATATATACTGATCACAAAAGTTTAATGTATATATTCACTTAGAAATAATTGAACATGAGACAGAGAAGATGGCTAGAATTAATTAAGGATTATGATTGCATGATTCACTACCACCCAGGAAAATAAAATGAAGTGGAAGATGTTTTGAGTCAAAAAAAGTAATGCTTCATTTACCATGTTACGTTTGGAACGTGATACATTAATTAAGAATTTCATGAATTTTGTCTTGAACGTTGTTGGTGTAGGAAATCATGCAATTTTGTTTCAGGTATCAGTGAAATCTTCTCTATCAGACATAATTAAGCAAGCACAAAAGCAAGACAGGGAGTTGCAGAAAAAGGTCAAGCTGGTTCAGAAGGGTATGTTACCTGAATTCAAAGTTAATAATGAGTGTGTTTTGTGATTTGGGAAGAGATTGTGTGTTCCTTGTGATTCACATTTGAAGAGAGAGTTGTTATGTGAAGCTCATAGTTCTCCATTTTCAGTTCATCCATGCAGTACTAATATGTACTGAGATATTTGGGAGTATTAGTGGTGGGATGGAATGAAAAGAGATATTGCTGATTTTACTGTGAAATTTTTGAATTTTCAACAAGTTAAAGCAGAGTGGTAGTTACCAAAAGTGATGCTTTAGCCTTTACCAGTTCCAGAGTGAAAATGGAAGAATATATCCATGGACTTCGTTGTGGGATTACCGAAGACACCTTGAGGTAATAATGTAATCTGATTTATTATTGATCTCTTGACTAAATCTGCTCATTTACTTTCTATAAGAGATACTTTTTCCCCTGGTCAACATTCTCGAATGTATCTTAACTACATAGTCAGGTTACATAGAGTTCCCCTCTCCATTGTATCTGATCGTTATCACAGGTTCACTTATAACTTTCAAAAAGGCCTTCAGAAGTTAATAGGTACTGAATTAAATTCTAGTATAGCTTTTCATACACAATTAGATGGGAAGTCAGAACAAACAATTCAGACTTTGGAGGATATGCTACGTGCTTCTTTTATGGAATATCAGGGAATCTGGGACAAACATTTTTCATTGGTTGAGTTTTCTTATAATAACAATTTTCATTCCAGTATACAGATGGAACCATTTGAGGCATTATATGGGAAGCAGTGTCGAAATCTAGATTTTGGGATGAAGTAGGTGAAAGGAAGTTGATGGGACTAGAATTGGAAGAAGAGATGGCAAAAAAAATTCAGCTGATATAGAAAAACATGAGAACAGCTCAGAGCAGGCAGAAAAGTTATGCAGACAACAGGAGGAAGGATCTCTATTTTGAGGTAGGTGATCATGTCTTCCTCAAAGTTTCACCATGGAAAAGTTTGATGTGATTTGGTAAGAAAGGAATGATGAGTCCAAGGTTCATTGGAACATATAAAATTCTAGAGAGAGTTGGATCAGTTTCATACCGAGTGGCTTTACCTCCTAATTTATCTCAGGTACACAATGTTTTTCATGTTTCAATGTTAAGGAAGTACATGCCATATTCATCTCATGTTTTGAGTCCAGAGATAGTTCATCTAGAAGAGAATCTATCTTATGAGGAACAACTTATCCAGATTATTGACCACATGGAGAAAGTGTTGCGGAATAATGTGATTTATCATGTAAAGGTTCTATGGAAAAACTATATATTTGAAGAGGCAACATGGGAATCTGAAAATTCAATGAGGGATAAATAACCCCACTTATTCGATAAGTAAATAAATTGCGAAGACACAATTTCCTAAAGGGGGAAAGGATGTAACATCCCAAGTATGTAAAGGATAATAGATTTTCATATCTATGCCTATTTATGAATTAGATAGTGATTTACAGGCTTGAAATGAAAATAAATCCAATCTTAAGCGTAGAATACTCTAATATTTTTGAAAGATTTTTTTACCACCTTTTAATGTCAATCCTTTTTTAAATCAAAATTTTTACCATTTTATAATCTCTATTTGTCAAAATAAAATTATTATTTAGAATTGGGTCATTGAAATTTACTTTGGATAAATTTTTGGTATTTTTCTAACAATGTTCATTTTTTAATGAATAGTGAAAAATACTACATTTTACATCAAAACTTCTTTTTCATCTAATTTATTTATATGGATAGACTATCTTTTTAATTGGTTTTGAAGTGAAATGAGAATATCTTTTTACCATTTAATCCAATGGTGGTCATTAGAATTAAATTCACTTTGAAATTGGACATAAACAATTGTCAATCTTTTGATAGATATTGTTTCTTAAAAACACGATATTTTATTTAACAATGGTAATTATTTTTAAATTAATTACTTCAATTTCCATGTATGAAATTTGGTAAAATTGAATACATATTTGGAATCAGAAGGTCCAAATTATCTAATTAAGAGTCTTTTTTTGACATTATGAATAGTAACGATGGTAATTATTTTTAATTATCGTGATTAATTAGTAATCAGGTAGTTAAGGGTAATAAAATAATATCATAATAATATAGAATGACCCCAAAATTTGTCCAAATCCTCATTTTTTGAGTCATGGCCGACCATGGGAATCTTTTTACCAAACTTGAGGGCCCATGGAGTCCCATGGGTGGGATAGTGACATTTATGACATTATTTTTGAAAAGAAGAGAAATATAACGGAGGTTTGAATATCCTAAGTAAACCAATTTTAATTTGTTTACATAAATTATCTCTTAGACTATAAATATTAATTAGAAATCTAAAAATATTTCCTACATAACGGTATTTTTTTATAATTTTTAGACATTTAATAAATAAATTTTTTTATGACATCATGATGATGCAGTGATTACCTCATTAATGAATGATTTAAATAAAATGAAAATATAATGAAAAATATAAGCCATTAACTTGTCTAAAACCTATTAGATGGGTTTATTTCGTACCCTTATCACCTTATCCTCAAAATATATTATTGTGGGATCTTTAAAATTTGAGATTCATTTTATAATAAAGAAACATTTCAAGACTTTCCAAAAGTGACCCTCCTCCCTCTTATAAAAGGCCCCCACTTATACCCCTTAACCACACCACTCAAACCCTTGGATCATCCAAAATCTGATCATATTATCTCTCCACATCCCTCTATTCCTCCTAGAAGACTCAGCTTTGTATGAATTATTTTCAATAGAGCCTTTGCCTCAAATCAAAAGAAGTTACACGATTTAGAGGTAACACCTTCTCTCAAAATCCTTTATTGTATTTTCCCTCTTAACTCCCCATAACATTATTATTGTTTGATTCCATAACAACACCATTATCCAAAATATACTAGGATGTCTTTATGAGATGTATTTGCTTCACACATACACACACCTCCAACTAATGGTTAAAGAACATATTGTTTCTCTGGGTGGTGAATTACTGCCTCACGAAACGATGATTGTTCAAACTTCTTTTAACACCTTTCATGGTGGTAATTATGATGGAACTATATTAATATATGATATATATTATATTTATGTCCTCTCTATGATTCTGTATTTTATATTTAAGACATACCGTTATGATTTTCATGTTGTGGAACTGTGATAATTTCATCTGAGGAAGTGTGGACTACCTCCCCCTCAAGTGATGTGACCCTTTCATTCCAAACATGGAATTTATAAATAATGTAACTAATAATCTTATGTTACTTATATAACATATATATTATAGTGTAATTATAATATATATATCTCTCATTTAGTTTTACTGCCAGTAATATGACAAAGAAATGAGAGTAGCGTTCATGCGTACGTACGGCCTACCGTCTCCATGAATGGTGCATTTCATTTTTATCTCAAAATGTAATCGAATAGTATTAAATTAATATATACTGGATATATATGATAATTAAATCATTAATACCATTCTGTATATGAGGTACTTATAACTACATGGGAAATTCTTTTCAAAAAAGTTCATTTTTGACTCATGTACCAAACATCGAAAAAACGTATGATATGAACTCACATAGTTAAATAATTATTATAACATGATAATATGTGATATGAATTGAATAATAACCATTAAATTAAGTCCTTAATAAATTATAAATTGACCAATTTTTATTATTTTGGAATATAACGAATGAACGAGAACAAGTCTGACTTGTGGTAAGGGACTTCGTCTCAATCTCCTTTCGTTGAGGCATACTTCAATTTATATACAACCTTTTTTATTAGTTGTATAAGAAACCCATTTGACTTTTAATTTCATTCAAAATGAATATTTTTACATGAACCATTTTACTAAACAACAAAAGGAATGTTTTTGTCTTATAAATTTAGCTGCAAGGAATTCTCTGTCATTGTGACCATTATTTGAGTTTCCACTTCCTCTACAAGGCATAATGTTTTTAAATGAAAAACAGATACTTTGTTTTACTTTTATTTTATTTTGGTATTGATAATGGTTTTGATAATTTTTTGATTATATAAATTTGTTTTATTGATATCTTGTTATTGAAATATGGAAATTTTATGTTTCATTTATGCATGTTGTATGTGATACGATTATGTTATGGTTCATGGGAATTGTTTGTGAAGTCGGTTGGTTCCGTGATAAACTAAGGGCGGGTAATCCCAAGATATCTCTATAATGCATTGGGTAATGTGATGGAGTAAAACTCTATGGTTTCTCGAAAGAGATTTAGTAAATATACTGTGATGGGTGGTCCAAATGTAACCATGAGGTTTACTCCCATTGTAAGAATGTTATGAATGCCTCATGTTTCCTTTATGTCTTATGATTTCTATGATTTATTCAGAAATCTTATGATTTCATGAGGTATGTTAAAGTGATTATGTTTTATGAGTAATGTATGATTTCATTGATTATTATGTTTAAATGGACTAATGTTTTCCCTCCATATTTTTATATCCCTTAATGACATTTTCATGCTCATCCCAAGTTTTTGAAATGTTTTTCATAGGTCAAGGGAAAAGTACATGATGTGATGATTGTGTCGAGGAAATTTCTAGTAATAAACCATGTTCTATTTTATATATGTTTCTTTGGTTGGAAAATGAAAATTTTCTTTTATGTAACTACCTTGTTTAAATGTGGAATTTAATGAATTATTTGTGATCTAATTCTCTAAAAATCTAAACCTAAAAAGATCCCCAATGTGAATTCATTAAATAACCCAAGATTAAGTATAGTTTAAGGCCGGGGCCTTATAGTTGGTATCAGAGGTCAGTTTAGATAACATTGGGAGTTAAAATTCTACTAAATGATTATCCAAAAATATATTTTTTACAATATGGTCAAATTTAAATGATATGTCTTTTATAGATTACCATGTTTCTTCTTCTGAGACATGTTTGTTTAGAATGATTTCTACAGAGGAAACAAGGAAGAAGTTCTAGGAAGTCATATAGAAGGAAATGACCATCCAAATCAGCATCCTGAGATTGTCAGAATTGGAACTGAATATTTTTTTATAGTAATGGCGTAGTTGACCCAAGAGTTATATGGTGGTGGTATCCATGGACGTCATCAGCTAGATCAATCGCAGAAGAACATGTTAGTGGTGAAAGATTTCATGAGGAAACATCCCCCATAATTCAGAGGATCATCTAACCCTGTGGTAGTTGAAGGGTGGATTAAATCACTGGAGAGGATTTTTGATGTCATGGGTTCTTCAGACAATCAAAATATAGTCATGATGTTTACTGTTTGGAGGGTTAAGTAGATTAGTGGTGGTCGATGGTTAAAAATATCAGGTAGGATGATGAGATTGATGCTCTTGACTGTGACTAATTCAAAGGAATGTTTCATGAGAAATATTTTTCTAAGGCTGTTTGACTTAGGATGGAAATACAATTCTTGTAATTGAGGAAAGAGGATGACTCAGTTGATTCTTATTAAGAAAAGTTCACTTGATTGGTAAGGTATGCTCCAAATTTTAACAGAGACCATGATAGTAAAATCAATCATTTTTACTCAGGATTAAATCCAATATATCGAAGGTAATTAGCTTCTCAAGAGTTCAAAAGTTATGAAAAGCTTATTCGATGTGATGATAAGGTGGAAATGAAGTTTTTAAATGATCAAGTGTTCTATGAAAACCAATAGAAGAAGAGACTGAGGTGGCAGGAAAAAGGGAAGAATCCTTCAAAAGTGTTTGATGGTAAGAAAACTATGTTTTTAGTTTGTGATAAATGTGGTAAAAACTATTCTTGGGAATGCCTTTTGAATTCTGGAAAGTGCTTCAGATGTGGTAAGATGGGACATAAGGCACATGATTGCACAAGAAAAAATCAGGGTAATGGTAAGACCAAATTTGATTTACAGTTAGTGAAATGTTTCAAGTGAAATGAGATGGGTCATTATGAAAATGAGTGTTCGAAAAAGAGCTCAATTGATGGGAAGTAGTCAGACTACATGTAGAAAGGTGTGGTGAAATCCTTTGCAACTACTTAAATAGATATTGGGCCATCAAATGAAGTGGTATCAGTTACTTTGTTTTTCTAGATTATGCCAATGTGTTGTTTGATTCAGGGTCTACACATTCTTTAATCTCTGAAAACATTTGTAACAAATTGGGATTTCTATCTCAAGAAATGACTCATGAACTTGTGGTAAAAAAAACATGTGGGAAATGTTGAGGAAAAAATAATTTATAAGAATCTTCCTATACTTATCCGTGGAAAGTACCTACTATAAATCCTTATTATTTTACCTCTAGTAGAGTTTGATGTTATCGTGGGTATGGATTGGCTATATGTTTACCATGCTAAGATTGACTGTAGAGATAAAGAAGTATCCTTTTAGAAAGACTTTCAACTTCTGTACTTGAATGAACCCTTATTGTTGATAACTTATCAAGAGGCTGAGAAACTAATAAAAGATGGAGATAAATGTTACCATGCACATATTATTGAAAACAAAGGAACTGTTCAGATTAATGATGTGCCAGTGGTAAATGAATATCCAGATGTTTTTCCTCATGAGTTTCCCAAAATAATACCAGATCGGGAAGTTGAATTTACTGTTGACTTAGTTCCTGATGCTAAGCCAAATTCAAAACCCCCTTATAGAATGGCTCAAATTGAACTTTTAGAGTTGAAGGAGTAATTTCAAGATTTATTAGAGAAAGGTTTCATTCATCCTAACACATCACCATGGGGTGATACTACCTTATTTGTTAAAAAGAAAGACGGTTCAATGATACTTTTCATTGATTATAGAGCCTTGAATAACATCACTGTTAAGAACAAATATCCTTTTCCTCATATCAATGATTTGTTTAATTATCTCTAGGTAGCTCAGTATTTTTCAATGATTGAATTGATATTGGGGTACCATTACTTTAAGGTAAAGGAATCAGATATTTTGAAGACCACATTTCGTACAAGATATCGCCATTATGAATTTGTAGTTATACCTTTTGGGTTCACTAATTCACCTGTTGTATTTGTGGACTTTATGAATCGAATTTTCAATGAGTTTTTGGATAATTTTGTGGTTGTTTTCATTGATCATATTTTTTGTTTTCTAAAATTAAAGAGGAGCAAGAAAATCTTTTAAGAGTTATTTTTCAAAACATAAATGAAAATAAATTGTGTTCGAAATTCAGGAAGTGTCAGTTTTGGTTGAAAAACATTTCTTTACTTGGTCACATTGTTTCTAAAGATCAAATAACTGTTGATCCTGTAAAAAACATGGTTGTTGATGAATGGTCAAAACACAAAAATGTTACCGAGATTCGTATTTTTCTTGGATTGGCAGGCTATTACTGATGGTTTGTTAAAAATTGTGCATGGTTTTCCAGCCCATTGACTATGCTAACTCGGATGGGTGTGAAGTTTATCTGGACAAAATAATGTTATGATTTTTCTCAGGAATTGAAAAGATTATTGGTTAATACCCCAGTATTGGCACAGCCTTCCAGGAATGGTGAGTTTGTTATCTACAGTTATTCTTCTTTAAAAGGACATGGTTGCGTCCTAATACAGAATGATCTAGTAATTGCTTATGCTTCACGTCAGTGGAAAACTCATTAGATAAATTACCCTACACATGATTTGGAATTAGCTGTTCTTGTTTTTTCTTAAAAAAATTGGAGGCATCATTTGTATGGTGGAAAGTGAAAAATATATACTGATAAAAAAAGTTTAAAGTATATATTCACTCAGAAAGAATTGAACATGAGATAGGGAAGATGGCTAGAATTAATCAAGGATTATGATTGCATGATTCAACACCACCCAATAAAAGAAAATAAAGTGGAATATGCTTACATATGAAAAAGTAATTCTTCATTAACCATGTTATGTTTGGAACATGACCCTTTGGTTAAGAATTTAATGAATTTTGTCTTCGATGTTGTTGGTGCAAGAAATTTTTCTGTTTTGTTTCAGGTATCAGTGAAATATTCTTTGTCAGACATAATTAAGCAATCATAGAAGCAAGATAGTCAGTTTCAATAAAAAGGTAGATCTAGTTCATAAGGGTATGTTACCAGAATTCAACATTGAAAATGATTTTGTTATGATACTTGGGAAGAGATTTTGTGTGCCTTGTGATTCACAGTTGAAGAGAGAGTTGTTATTCAGAGCTCATAATCCTCCATTTTCATTTCTTCTAGGATGTACTAAGATGTACAGAGATCTTTGGGAGTATTATTGGTGAGATGGAATGAAAAGATATACTATTTATTTTACTGTGAAGTTTTTGACTTGTCAACGGGTTAATGAAGAGAGGAAGTTACTGAATGGGATTATTTAGCCTTTACCAGTGCCAGAGTGGAAATGTGAGAATATATACACATAATTTGTGGTGGGAATACTGAATACATCTCGAGGTAGTAATGCAATCTGGGTTATTCTTGATCGCTTGAATAAATATCCTCATTTCCTTGATATACAAGATAATTTTTACCTACATCAGCTTTCTAGATTGTATCTTAGAGAGAGGGTTAGGTTACACAGAGTTCCCCTCTACATTGTATCTGATAATGATCTCTGGTTCACTTATAACTTTTGGAAAGGCCTTCAGAAGTCATTGGGTACTGAATTAATTTTTTTACTACTTTTCATCCTCAATCAGATGGATAGTCAAAACAAACAATTCAGACTTTGGAGGATATGCAACGTGCTTGTTCGATGGATTATCAGGGATGTTGGGACCAAAATCTTTCATTGGTTGATTTTTCTTATAATAACTATTTTCATTCCATTATACAGGTGGAACCATTTCAGTCATTATATTGGAAGCAGTGTCGAACACCACCTTTTTAGGATGAAGTAGGTGAAAGGAAGTTGATGGGACCAGAATTGGAAGAAGAGATTACAGAAAAAGTTTAGCTGATACAGAAACACATTAGAACAGCTCAGATCAGGAAAAAAATTTATGCGGACAACAGGAGGAAGAATCTCTTTTTTGAGGTAGGTGATCATGTCTTCCTCAAAGTTTCACCATGGAAAAGTGTGACGTGATTTGGTAAGAATTAAAAGGTGAGTCAAAGGTTCATTGAACCATATGAAATTCTGGAGAGAGTTGGATCAGTTTCATACCGAGTAGCTTTACCTCCTAATATATCTCAGGTATAAAATTTTTTCACGTTTCAATGTTAAGGAAGTACATTCCTGATCCATCTCATATTTTGAGTCTAGAGGTAGTTCAGCTGGAAGAGAATATATCTTATGAGGAAAAACTGGTCCAGGTTCTTGACCACATGGAGTAAGTGTTGTGGAATAAGTTGATTCATCAGGTAAAGGTTCTATGGAAAAACCATATAGTTGAAGAGGCAACATGGGAATCTGAAAATTCAATGAGGGATAAATAGCCCCACTTATTCGATATGTAAATAAATTATGAGGATGAAATTTCCTAAAGGGGGGAAGGATGTAACATACCAAGTAAGTAAATGATAATATATTTTCATATCTATGTATATTTATGAATTAGATAGTGTTTTAGAGGCTTAAAAATAGAATAAATCCAATCTTAATCATAGAGTACTCTAATATTTTAAAAACAATGTTTTACCGCCTTTTAATGGAAAACCATTTTTAAATATAACTTTTGAAAATTTTATAAACTCTATTTGTCAAAATAAACATATTCTTTAGAATTAGGACATTAAAATTATCTTTGAATAAATTTTTGGTATTTTTCTGACAATGGTCATTTTTTTAATGAATAGTGAAAAATACTGCATTTTACTTCAAAACTGCTTTTTCATATAATTTAATTATATGGTTAGACAACTTTTTTTATTGGTTTTAAAGTAATATTATAATATATTTTTACCATTTAATCCAATGGTGGTCATTAGAATTGATTTTACTTTGAAATTGGACATAAACAATTGTAAATATTTTGATAGATGTTGTTTCTTAAAAACACGCTATTTGTTTGGACAACGGAAATTATTGTTAAATTAATTACTAAAATTTCTATGTTTTCAATTTGGTAAAATGGATTATATATTTGTAATTATAATATCTAAATTATGTAATTAAGACTCTTGTTTTTTAGACATTATGAATAGTAACGATGGTAATTATCTTTAATTATCGCGATTAATTAGTAATCGGGTAGTTATGGGTAATAAAATAATAACATAATAATATAAAATGACCCCAACATGAATCCAAATCCTATTTTTTGAGTAATTTCCGACCATGGGAAACTTTTTACCGAACTTGATGGCCCATGGAGTCACATGGGTGTGATAGTGACATTTATGAAATTATTTTTAAGAAGAAGAGAAATATAACAATGGTTTGTATATCTTAAGTAAAAAAAATTTAATTTTGCTTAAATAAATGATCTCATAGACTATAAATAGTAATTGTAAATCTAAAAATATTTCCTACATCATGGTATTTTTTTATAATTTTTAGACATTAAATAAATAAATTTATTTATGACACCATGATGATGCAGTGATTACCTCATTACTGAACGATTTAAATAAAATGAAAAGATAAGGTAAAATAAAAGACACACATTTTTAAAACCAGTTTTATGGGTGTATTTCTGACTCTTATCACTGTCACGAACCAACCCAGGTCGACCCTGAACCGGTCACCCGAGCTGGTCCACGACATGGCCCGAGAGGCGTTCCCGATCCTCCCAGGCTGGCGACAAGCGCCAGGGCATCAACAGAGGCTATGGGAACGATTTTTCCCAATATAAATAAATAAGACAGCGAAAATAATACAGAGCAGCGCAGAAAAGATAAACTAGATAAAGTGACCCTCCCCCCTCTTATAAAAAGGCCCCAACCTCTACCACTTACCCACACATCTAAAGCCCTTGTATCATCCATACTCTAATCATATTATCTCTAAAATCCCTCTATTCCTCCTAGAATCCTCACTTTGGGCATAATTCAGTTCAAGAGAGCAATTTCCTCAAATCAAAATAAGTTACCCGATTTAGAGGTAACACCTTCTCTCAAAATCCTTTGTTGTATTTTCCTTATTCACTCCCATTAGATTATTATTATTTAATTACATAAAAACACCATTATCCTCAATATACTATTTTGTTTTTATGATAATTATTTTATTTACACTTACACACACCTCCATCTAATGGTTAAATAACATATTGTTTCTGTGGGTGGCGAATTACTGCCTCACGAAATGATGGTTGTCCAATCTTCTTTTAACACCATTTATGGTGGCCATTATGATCTCACTATATTTATATATGATATATATTATATTTATGTCCTATCTATTCTTCTTTATTTTTAATTTAAGACATACCGTTATGCTTTTCATGTTGTGGAACTGCGATAATTTCATCTGAGGAAGTGTGGACTAACGCCCCCACAAGTGATGTTACTCGTTCATGACAAACAGGGAATTTATAAAGAATGTAATTTATGAACATATGATACCTATATATCATAAATATTATACTGGAATTATAATATATATATATCTCTCATTTAGTTTTAATTCCATTAAAATGACAATGAAATTAATGTAGCGTTCATGCGTACGTACGGACTACTGTCTCCATGAACGGTACATTTCATTTTTTATCACCAAATGTTATAGAATAGTATAAAATGATTATATACTGGATATATATGATATTTAAATAATTAATACCAACTTGGAGATGATGTACTTATAACTACATGGGAAATTCTTTTCAAACAAGTTCATTTTTTACTCATATACTGAACATCGACAAAACGTATGATATGAACTCAGATAATTAACTAATTATTATAAAATGATAATATGTGTATGAATTGAATAATAAAATATAAAGTAAGTCCTTAAAAATTATAAATTTACCTATGTTTATTATTCAAGAATATAAATAACGAACCAGAACAGGTCAGACTTGAGGTAAGGGACTAAGTCTCAATCTCCTTCCGTCGAGGCATACTTCAATTTATATACAACCTTTCTTATATTTTTTATAATAAACCCATTTTACTTTTAATTTCATTAAAATGTAATCTTTTTACACGAAGCGTTTTATTAAACGACAAAAGGAATGTTTCTGTCTTAGGTATGCAGTGACAATGACTTCTCCACCCCCATTACCATTATTTGAGTTTCAGCTTCCTCTACAAGCCATAATGTTTTAAAATGAAAAATAAATACCATGTTTTAATTTTATTTTATTTTGTTATTGAAAATGGTTTTCATAATTTTTTGATTATATCAATATGTTGTATTGATTTCTTGTGATTGAAATATGGAAATGTTATGTTTTCTTTTATGCATGTTTTATGTGATACGATTATGATATGGTTCCTGGGCAATGTTTATGAAGTCGGGTGGTTTCGTGATAAACTTAGAGCGAGATAGCCTGAGATAGCTCTCCAATGCATTGGGTAATATGAAGGAGTTAAATGCTAAGGTTTCTCCAAAGATATTGATGGAATATACTGTGATGGGTATTCCAAATATAACCATGAGGGTTACTCTCTATGTAAGAATATTATGAATGCCTCAAGTTACCTTTATGTCTTATGATTTCTATGAGTAATTATTAAATCTTATGATTTCATGAGGTATGTTAAATTGTTTATGTTTTAAGAGTAAAGTATGATTCCAGTGATTCTTATGTTTACATGGACTAATGTTTTCTTTGCATATTTTTATATCCCTTAATGAGATTTTTATGATCATCCCATGTTTTTGAAATGTTTTTCACAGGTCAAGAGAAAATTACATGATGTGATGGTAGTGTCGAGGATGTTTCAAGAGATAAACCATGTTTTATTTTAAATATGTTTCCTTTGTTGGAAAAAATGAATATTGTCTTTGATTGTAACAACTTTGTTTAAACGTGGAATGTAATGCATGATTTAGGATCTAATTCTCTAAAACTCTAAACCTAAAAAGATCCGTAATGTGAATTCTTGAAATAAACCAAGATTAAAAAATGTTTAAAGCTAGGGACTTATAATACCCATTACTAAACCCACCAATTATTATATGTGGGAAATTTTATACTAGAGTTGTCCATACTCATGAAAATTTCCATGTGACACATACTAGTGGAATCAACACTAGTTTTTAATATTAGAATATATCATATGATAATTTATTATAGGGAGATCTTGAGTTCTATATATGTATAAATTAGGATAATATAAAATTTTAATTGTTAATATATTTTGTATTTTATATTTATTTATAATCGAAATAAAATCAATAAATAATTATTAAATTAAGAACAATTTTTTAATTAAATGTATTTTCCCCATTATTTTTTCATTTTAAATTTTTTTTAATCACATATAAAAATAATTATTTGATAAAAGGAACTATATTTTTTGGATTTCAAATGTTAAATTTACAATAAAGTGAATTTTTGATATTTTTCTATAATATTTTATTTTATTTGAATGTTTCTAAATGAAATTTTTCTAGTATATAATCATTATAGATTTGTCATAAAGTGAGTATTTATAAAAAAAATTATAGTATTCATTATCAAATTAAGAATATATTTATCAGGTGAAAATTTATATTTGAGGAAAAAATTGAATTTTGAAAACCTAAGCTTTACATTTGGAATCATTAAAGAACTTGTATTAAGAGGAAAATAGTTTTTAATATTTTTATTTTAAATAAACCTTCATAAATTCAAATATATTATTAATTTTTTTTGAAATCAACATACCCATTAATTATTTGATGATTGACTAATTAATTTCATTGAAATTGATAATAGTAATATTTTTATCCAATACAACATTTTATACATATGACTATATTTAATCTAATTTCTTTTAATATGTTATAAATTTAAAATTTATTCATTAATAGATTTATTTTTTTAAATGAATTGGAATTCAAATTTGGTATCATTGGGTATAGATTATGTGAATAGGACCATTATATATAAAGGCATATAAAATAATGTATTTAACTAATAATACTGTTAAAATATTCAAAAAATGATAAAATGAATATAATATATGATAAAAAATATGTTAAAATAGTTTTTAAATAGAATTGTTATGGTGTGATCAAAATTAACCCTTCCCAAAATACATTATTTTTCAATACTAATGCTAGTTTCACTGAATAGTAAATTTACATTTTATATAATTACAAATTTTCACTCTTATAATTTATAACTATTTCACTTCACCACCACATTTATCCACTCATTATAATGAATTAATTTGAAAGAAAAAACTTCTCTATTATATCTTAAACACTCTTCACATGTCTCATAATTCATCATAATTCTTATTAGTGATTGTAATGTATTCTAAGTTGTTACCCGTGGATGAATTACCAATGGAAGATGTAATATTCTCAACATAGATATCTTAATTAATTTTTGTCTACCCATTCAAATATATTCACAAAATGAATGTATGATAAAATAATTTTTATAAATATTTTCAAATGAAATTGTACTAATGTAATATCATTTTTTTTTACATTTTATAAAACCGTTTGATAAATAATGACGTTGTCATGCCTAGATACACACTAAAACCTCTTTGATCAACATGTTCTATTTCTCATTTCAACATTAAAAATATTGTTTAAAATATCTATGTAATTTAGAAAATTAATATTTTTAACATCATTATCATTCAAAAATCACAAATTATTTTATGTTCTATCACCTCTAATTCTATAATGAATGAATGTGTCGCCAACCTGAACACATGAACTATCGCATACACATCAATGACGTATTTAATATTCCATTATAACTTATCATGAATGAATTCAAAAATATTATTATGTTATAAAAATCATATTAATTATACTATTTATATTATTTAATAATTATATTTGACATTATATAAGTGGTTTTGATAATAAATGGTTGATGTAAATAAAAAAAAATTGGGCGCATGGTACTGTAGCATTACTATAGTGATGGCACTATAGTAGTGGACGCATTGTAGCAACGATCGGTGCTATTGCGATGACAAACACTATATACGTGGCAGGTACTATGTTGGTAATGTAGTAGCATGGGTACGGTGACATTACTATTCACAAAATGGGCCTTGGTCCATGAATTTGGCCCTACAGGCCATGTAATGGGCTACATGCCCATGGGGCCTTCAGACTAGGTAATGGGTCTACCTCTACCAAGTCTAAAGATGTATTTTACTTTTTTAAATTATAAATTGTGGCTTTAGCCCCAACATTTTAAATATTAATATAAACTTCAAGATATTACGATTCTGTTTTAGAACTCATTTTACTTAGGTAAATATTTTATATAAATTTTAGATGAATTGATCAAAAAACTCAAAGTAAACATCATTACTGAAAACTAAATATTTAAATAAGAAAACATAATATAAAATCAAAATTATAAAATGAAATATATATAAAATTATTGTTTATAAATTTTTAATAAATTTAATTTGTTTATTCCATTAGGATATGTTCAAAGATAGATTGAATATGGACTCAAAGTAAGGGGTTTTTCATATCAACTTTTTTTCATAAATATATAATAAATTTTCACCACGTTTGTACAATATTTTGATAAATACATTGGATTTTATTTATTATTTACATAATACTCATTGATTTATAGGGATTTATAGATATATTTGATGTTTTTTCTTACCCTTTTTTCAATTCATTGGTTATAAAAACCTTAATGGTTATTGGATTACTCATTTTATTTTTACATGGTCAAAAACATTATTCTTTAGCAATACCCATATATGATTTATTTATTCCACCATTTTTCCACTATAATAAGTGTTACAATTTTCAATTATGTAAATTAAAATATTACTTCATAAAAATATTTCATGTTGAATTTTTTCAAATTAAAATTATGTAATTATAAATATTTGTCGTCCCTTATAATGAATATTTTCCCTCCAAATCCTTAATTTTTATTCCAATTGATGTTTTAATTTAAAATTTAAAATCCCAAATATTTTTTACCTCAACTTCAATTCATAACTATTTTTTAATCACTTAAAAAGGAAAATCTATTTCTCATTTTTATGATGTGGGTATCAGTAATGATATTATTTTAAAAATATTGAAATAGTAATTTAAGTACATTAATTTTATCATTCACTCCACGATTCAACTTAATCACCTTTATATAGATTCAATTATTTTTTCATTTAATTTTCTTGTAATTTCATAAAGAAATTTCATGACATAATTAATAAAATGATTCTTAAAAACTACTTTTGGCTTAATAAATTTTGCTTCCCTAAAAAAATTGTCAAAAATTGTTGTAGATGTATTTTTATATATCAAGTTATTTTCCCAAATCCTATATTTACCATTTTTTTATGATATTGAAATTACATTATATTAAATGATAATTATTCTACTATTATTTTGTGATGTTTAAATTTAAATGAAACAAAAACCATTATTTAATTTTTTATGGCGAGTTATTGGGATTCTGTAAAATTATTAATCCTATACACATTGATTATTTATACACATTCTTATATATGAATTATGAGAAATATATATAAGGGAAATATCAATTTAATGATTATTGTTTCTTGAACCAGTCTTAGAATTCCAGACATTTGATGTTGGAATTATCTCATGACATTCCTAAAGTGTGTTCCATAACACCCCTAGGATGGGATAAGCTACATAGTCCTCATATTCATTCAGTGGGAATAATTTTTCCCTTAATATTTTCTAAAAATTAATGGGAATTTGAATAAAACATTATAATAGAAAATATGTGAGAGATTCATGAAAACAATCATGTAAATTTTATTATAGATATAATTATTTTTATTTAATTGACACAAATAAATAACTCTTTACACCACACACTCCCTCACATGTCAAAAAATAAACTATTGGATTACTTTATCTTACCAACATAGATTTAATTAAGGCCTAATTAGAGGAAAAAATGGGAGCTCTCGCAGCTTTCTCCAACGGGCGTTTGGAAAACCTAATCTTCCTTGCTGATCAACGTTGAGATTCTCTGATGGCTAGCTTTGATCTAGAATGGGATCTTTCTTCCTCTCCTACTCTTACTCTTATAGATCATGGTTCTTCAAATTTTGATGTGGGAAGCCTTGAAATCCCTCTTCTCTCTTTACCATTCTCCTTCTGTGATTCCTTGAAAGGATCAGATCATAGTAGCGTGAAGAATTCCAAGAAACCAATCTTTAAAAAGCTTGAAGATGGTGGCTATTTAGTTGACACGGATTTGGAAGCCCTGAAACAAAGGGGGAAGCTATTCAAATACTAGGTTCTTGGCTGAGTGTCATACAACACAGGTGACCGGCCTTGGCCTCTCTTCAAGCTTAAGAACCGGATTGCCCACTGTTGGGGCTCATCAAAATGGAAGATGGTTCCCATCCGTAAAGGATACTATCACATCCTCCTCATCACTCAAGGTGAGCTTGATCAGGTATGGAAACAAGGTAAATTGCAGCTCAAATTGGCCTTTCTTAGAATGTCAGTCTGGGATGCTTATTTTAACCCATTCACACACAAAAATTACATGGAACATGTTTGGGTTAGAATACATGGACTCAATTGGTTTTACTGGCACCCGAAGATCCTAAATGACATTTCTTCCTGTATAGGGTCCCACATTAAAGTATGAAAATTGATTGGACATAACTTTGCTAATGATCTCCCAACTAATATAGGCTTCAATGCTCCTGGCAATAAAATTGAACTTACCATTGAATATGAAAAAAACGACCATTTTGTAAAGTATGAAAATTGATTAGACATAACTTTGCTAATTATAGGGTGGTTCAGAAACAAATGGACCATACAACTATTAATGACTGGCAGGAAATTAAACATGCAAAAAAAGGGAAGAAAATCATAGATAAATCTGGGCTTCCTGAGAAAAAACAACACATTTGGGTTAAAAAATCCAATGTCCTCACAACCTTGGATGGTAAATCTTGAGGAGATTTGGTTGAGGAGGAAGATGCCAGTCAAATGGAAGATAACACTGCTATTGGATGTCAAAAAATAGTGGCTAAAAGAGATGGTAATAACCCTAACATGAACAATCCCAACGCTATTTCTAATTTAGAAAATATTTCTTCTATTCCGGTACATCTACATTGAATGAGATTTCTTGTAGGGACTTAGAGACCTCATTTCCTTCAGTGCCGAATGGTCCCTCTGATGTTTCTAATAAGAAACAATGTGGCCTGGAAATGGTTTCAGATCCAGGTATTTCTGTGCTTCACACTTCTAATGTTAAATCCTGTCCTCCTATTTCTGAAAATCCTGTAATAGGGACCTATGATCCTAATGTTGATACTGCTGCTAATACTATTGCACACAACATCACACACACGTCTGTTTCTACCCCTATTCCTTATACTTAGTCTATTTCTATTAATAGAGGAGTGTCCAACCCTCCTGTGGACATATATTACTCATTTGTGTTACAACATCACAAACCTGTTGATATGATTACTATTCCTACTTCTATAACCTTTTTTAGTGCTGATAATAATAAAATTGTTAATACCTTTATGCCACACACCATCTCACACACTCCTCCTGTTGTTTTTGTTCTGCAACCTGAGTCTCCTCAAGATCTTGCATCTTGTTTGGACAACAGGCTGGTTTCTAGCCCCTCTGTTGACAAACAGAACTCTAAAATGTCTCAGCCTCACCCTATTGTTTCTAATCCCATTTCTAATCCCTTGAAACCTGAGGATATCAGAGTCATTCTACCCAAAAATGATCTGAAATCCTCATCTAATCCTGAACCTGTCCAGACAGTAGCTGGAAATTGTCACCCCCTCCTCAAGTTGATGTTTTAGTCAATAACCTGACCAGTTCTCCTATAGCTTCTCCTACTGCTATGGAAAACAGGCTGGTTTCCATCCCCTCTGTTGACAAACAGAACTCTGAAATGTCTCAGCCACACCCTATTATTTCTATTCCCATTTCTGTTCACTTGAAACCTTTGGATATCACTGTCATTCTACCCAAAATGATGTGAAATCCTCAGCTAATCCTAAACCTATTGAGACAGTAGCTGGAAATTGTCACCCCCTGCTCAAGTTGTTGTTTTGGTCCATGACCAGTCCAGTAATCATATAGCTTCTCCTACTCCTTTGTCTAATCCAGATCAATGTTCAACAGATTCTAAACTTACTCTGGTAGGATTAGAGATAAATCCTTCAATCGAACAGAACACTGCTCATGGAGCTGTGAGTGATACCTCTATTGGAAATACTGTCAGTACTCCAATTCATGATCATATGGAAAATTTTGTTTTGAAAACAAATTCTCTTAAAAGTTCTGAAACTTATGAGAGAAAACATAAACCTACTTCCTCCCCTATGGTCACATAATCTCAATGGAAGAAGGGTTCTAGAAAATCAAAAAAAATAAGGGTTCTAACCCAAAACACAAATAAATATGAATCTTCTATATTGGAATTGTCAGGTTGTGGATAACAATGATACCTCCACAACACTTAGGATGTTTTTAAACACCCATAATCCCCATCTCTTTTCCATTTCAGAACCAAAAGTTAATTTTAATACAGACTTCATGAGATTTGGCTCTCTTAATTACAGTTTTCTTTACTCTTTTCAAAATAGTCCTCTGATGGATTCCATATGGATCTTTTTTCATAATTTCCTTCGGAGTATCAACATATTTAGAATTTATTAACAACAACTCACCTGTGATTTCTCATGGAATAGAAGGCATAAATTGTGTACTATGGTTTATTCCAGGAATAGTTATCAAGATAGAAGAGTTCTACAGCATGAACTTCTTGACATAGCCAATGCTATTAAAGAACCTTGGGTAGTTATGGGTGACTTCAATGCCATTCATAGATCTCTTGAAAAAAATTTCCCCTCACATCTTTCTATATCCTCTAGGGATTTCAGGTCTACTATTGAAAATTGTATCCTATTTGAAATCTCCCTTGTTGGTGCTAAATATACTTGGTACAGAAAACACTACAACAAAAATGTTTCCAGTAAGCATGACAGTGCTTTTGTTAACATGAAGGCTCTTGATAACTGGGATAAAATATCTACTGTAACTCTATCTAGAATCAACTCCGATCATCATCCCATCCTTGTTACCTTCCTTATGAACGATCGAAAGCTTGTTCTTCCCTTCAAATTTAATAATGCTTGGTCTTCAAATCCAGACTATGTCACTTTAATTTTTAACACTTGGAATTCTATGAATCATCTTAATGATTCCTTTTCATATTCGCACAAATTGAAAATTCTTAAATAGACCCTTAAATGATGGTGTAAAAATACAAACACACAAATAGATCTTGATATCTCTCAAAATTAACTCCTTGCTCACATTTAAGGATGATATTCATAAGAAAATTTTGAGGACTAAATGGCTTACAGATGGAGATTGTAATACTAAATTTTACAATTTCCTTCAAAGAATCAAAAAGGTCAATCATCCTCTTTCTAATCTTATCCATAATGACTCAATCATTGATTCAGAAGAGTCCACTACAGACCATGTTACCTTATTCTTTTACAACATCTTTAATGGCTCGGGTATTAATACTAAACCTAAACCTGATATCATTCCCTTAATGGTGGATGAAAGAGACAATGAAATGCTTTTAAGCATTCCACTCGATCATGAAATTAAAGACACTGTCTTTGGCCTTAATCCAGACACTGCACCTGGTCTGGATGGGTTCAATAATGGTTTTATTCAAAAGCATTGGGATATTATCCACAATGATGTTTGTAAACTTGTCAGGACCTTTTTTATTCATGGATCTTTACATCATTGAATCAATCATCAATTTTTAACCTTTATTCCCAAGGTTGAAAATTCCTCTGAGATCCATCAATTCAGACCAATTTCCCTGATTAACACTCTTTATAATATTGATACCAAAATTATTGCGAATAAAATTGCTCTTATCTGCAATAAAAGTGTTTCTTGGAATCAATTTGGCTTCATTAATGGTAGGTCCATTAAAGATGCATTTTTCTAGCCTCCGAATGTACCTACAGTTTAAATAAAAACACTTGAGGAGGATGTGTGGCTATCAAATTAGATATGAGAAAGTCTTTTGACACCATAGACTGGAATTTTATTTTCAAAGTCTTAAAAAACTTTGGGATTAATGATACCTTTATTGGAGTAATTAAGACTTTATTTCATTCATCTTTCAACTCTATTCTGATTAATGGCACTCTTAGAGGTTTTTTTAAATTCTCTAAAGGGATTAGACATGGTGATCCCCTTTCTTCCATCCTTTTTGTTATTGCTGAGGATTACCTAAGTAGGCTCCTCAGTAATCTAGTTGATCAATGTAAGCTTAAGCCTATTCAAGTTGCCCGAAACTTAAATGCACCTACTCATCTTTTATATGCTGATGATATTATTCTGTTTCTTAAATGGGATCAAAAAAATATTCAAGTTTTCAAGTAAGACATAACCCACTATGAGGAAGTTTCTAGTCAAGCTGTCTCCTAGAATAAATCGTATATTTTTTTGGTAAGAACATTCCTGTTAGAAAAAAATATACCATTACCACTTATCTTGGTATCAAAGAAGGTCTCTTACCTTTCACTTATTTAGGTGTTACTATATTTTGGGGTATACCCAAAGTTAGCCACTTCTCTAATATCATAGATCAAATTATTAACCAGCTCTCTAATTGGAAGGGTAAATCCCTTTCCATGGCTGGGAGAATATGTTTGGTAAAATCCACCATTGTTTCTAAAATGATCTACGCCCTTATGATTTATAAATGGACTATAACCATCTTCAAAAAAAATTAATACTTACATTAAAAACATCATTTGTACAGGAAGTATTTTCGAAAATAATCTTCTCACTATTCCTTGGAATTATTGTAATAAACTGCTTTATAAAGGTGGAATTGGCTTAAAAAATATAAAGTTGTTCAATAGCGCTCTGCAGGCCCGTATAACATGGCGTATTATCAATTCTACTTCTAAATCTTATGATTTTTTAAACCATAGTTTCGCCCGTAAAATTTTAACGGGGAATTCCAATTTCATCAACTCTTCAATCTGGCCATCTATCATTGACTCATACCATAAGATCATGGAAAATGCTAGATGGATGGTCAGTGCTGATTCTTCCATTAATTTTTTGTGTGGAAAATGGCGCGGTAACCCCCTGATCTCACTGCTACCACCCAATGTTATTCTTGATGATACTAGTCATTCTATAAAAGATTTCTTACAATTACATAGACATGACCTCCCTGATTATATTGTGCAGATTATTGATAATCATTCCTTTTCCTCTGACGGGGACTTCCTTTTTTGGGAACCTACTCCAAATGGAATTCTAGACTCTAAAAACTTTTATACACATAACTTTTCTAATGATGAATCTAATTATCTATGGGTGAGTCATTTCAATAAAACTTGGATTAAACCTTCTAGGCACACCCTTATTTGGCACATCTATCATAATAGATTGCCTACTGAAATTACTCTGGAAAAATTCGGAATTCAACTTTGTTCTGAATGTCTCTTGTGTAATCAACACTGGGAGGATACTGATCATCTTTTTCATCTTGTGCTACGGCCTCTGCATTATGGAATTTTGTTTTTGAGTTATTCAATTGCAGATGGATCTTAACTTACTCTATTTCATTGTTTTTAAAAAATTGTATTATCCATGAAGCATCATTACAGGATAAAAATATATTTCATGCAGCAGTGGCGGAACTCCTGAATGAGATCCGGTACGTTAGAAATGATCTCATTCATAATAATCTCTCATTTAGTCTCAATGCAGGAAAATCTCGAATTCATATTTCAATTCCGGAAGCCGCCTAAATTCAAAAAGACGGTTACCACAACTCGGTTGGTGACTTTGAGATCCTTCGTCATCTCAATGTTCCTAGAATCTACCCTATGCCCAAACGCTCCTTTGATGTTTTCTCGAAATAACTAATGTCGGGATGAATCAAAGTGAACATTGATTGTAGTTCTAAAGGCAATCCAGGACCTTCCAGTTGTGGTGATATCTTCAGAGACTCAACTGGCCAGTGTCAGTGTTTCTTCTATGTTGTATGTAGAAACTCTTCATCTCTGGAGGCATAAATGCTTGGATTCATTCATGCTGTTGAGTTTACACATCAAAAATGATGGAGAAAGCATTAGATTGAAAGCTATTCTACCATGATCATGCATGCCATCTAGAATGGCATCATTCATCTGGCATGGCCGGTCACTACATGCTGGACAAATTTCTTGAAGACGCTCCATGGGATTGATTACATTTCTACTCATTCCTACCGTGAAGCAAATGTCGTTGCTGATGCTCTTGCAAACAAAGGTGTTCATTAGAGCATGACTTGGCTAGACACTCTGCGAGCTGATTTATCTTATCTTTTTGATAGAGATTGTAAAAAATCCCATATTTCTGATTCTTGTAACCTTTTTAATTTATAAATTGTGCTTTTATCTTTAAAAAAATTTAATTAAGGCCTTATTAATTATGTGGAATGTATGTAAATTCTATATTTTTTAATGAAATGAAGAAATCTAAAATTAACAAATTAACTAACACACCCCAATGTGAGATTACACGTCACTATTCAATAATAAAACCCCAATGCTTTGTGAGTGGAAATAAATGTGCATGCACTAAAACAATCATAATGATTGGTATGAGAAATATGCATAGTAGGAATGTAAAATTAAAAATTACACAATATATATTCTATAAATAAAGTCTCCTTTTTATAAGAAATTTTTATGTAATAATTAAAATATGTTTTCTTCATTAAGTACATAAAATAAAATATTATTTTAAAAAATTCTATTTTATTTCCATAAACAGAAATCAATACCATTTAAAACAATTGATAATTAGAGTCCTCATTCTAATGAAATTACCATTTATATATAATTTTGATCACATTTAAAATATTTTTAATATTAGAAACTCTAATTCCATCACTACTACAATGGAAGAATTGTCATAGTGGAAAAAATGAAAATAATAAAGGGATGTAAAATGTAAAACCAAAACATTAAGAGGTCATATAATTAACAATTTTAAAAATAATCATGTTAGTAACATCATTTGTTAACTAAGGTCCATGGGTAATGTAGAAAAAATTTCAGTTATCCAGGGGATCATTAATTAGTGGAATGAATTATTAACACATCACTTACTACATATATATTGGTTTTTACAAAACAATATCTAGTGGAAAGAGAACCCAACAAAAAATAGTCTTCTCTACCCAGGAACCCTTCCTTCCAATAACATATAAACAAAGGTGATAATTTAAACCATAAATAATTAAATATAAAATCATAGTATTTAGGTTAAAAAAATTATTCTTTTTCACCTAAATGAAACCATCATGGAATGAATTTAAATTATATGTGAATATAGAGAATATATCCTATTTGAAGTACTATTTTACCCATTAAAAAAATAAGATATGTGGGAACATCCCATATGGGGGATTTTGGAATATAATTATTTTTATTATGTTCCTTATAGGCATATTTACCATTATTTGAAATTTATAAATTATATAAATAATTTTAAAAATATTAAAATCATTTATAAATATATCAAAATATTTAATCAATTTTACAAAAACTCTTTCAAAAATAATATCATATTTAAGAAATTAATACAAATATATAATCCTATTAAGTATTTGAGAATATTTCATTATGTTCCAACCATGAAATTAATCCAGAAGAAGAGGTGTGAGGTATAATAAAAAATATTATTTTTCATTCTTACGTATTTGGGAATCCATTAAATTGAAATAAAATTAATTAAAATCATTAATTACCAATCAAATAATCCTTATATAAATTCAATAATATAAGTACAGACAAATAATTTTAATTAAAATCCTATGATATTTTTTTATTATAATTTATCGAAACATTTGATGGGAATCATACATCAAATTGATGCATCAAAAACATGAAACCCCTTGATAATGAGTCTACTGGTCCTAAGGAACCCACTGAAAACCGTACAAATATAAAAAACAAATATCCATAAAAACCATCTTACACGTTTTCATTAGTCAATCTATGGTGAGTGGGGGAGACCAACAGGGGGAATAAGAGAGGTTAATGAGAATGGGACCCAACCTAAGTATTTCCAATGTGATTTATAACAGATATGGGTTCTAGATTGGAAGGTGAAGAGAAGGTATGGAATATTCTAAGAGAATGGGGAAGTGATGTCCTATTGGTGGTATCTTAATGGGGAGGCACTGTTAGTAATTTCAATAATAACGATAAAATATCTAGAAAATTTATTTTAATTAATTTTCTAAAATTTTCTATATTTAAAAAAAAATTAATCGTTTTGGTATTTTCATTTTTTACTGTTCTAGTAGCCATTTATTGTAATAAATTTGTTACCCTCACTGGATAACCATGAATATAATTCATAGGGTGAAACCATTGTTGTTATAACCATGCATAGACTGTGAAATCAGAACTACTCATAATTTAGATTCACCAGTACTATTACTGCATAGTTATTGAAAATTATATGATATCGATGTGATTAGAAAATCTCTTATGTTTCACAAAAAATTAAAAAATAATGATATTGAAAATCGTTAATTAAAAAAAAGATATTTATTAATTATTTTTTCTAAAATTATATTCTTGGTTATAACATTTTCTGTTCATAATCATCCACTTTCTATAAAAATGATTTCTCAACTAATGACTTTTTATTTTGATTACTCTGTATTTAATTTCCTTAATTGAATAGGGTTTAAAAAAATACCATATATAAGTTTATCAGAAAAATATTTTGCTTAACTATATATTAATTTTCTATATTATATAAAGAGTGTATTCACCATTTTATTAATTAATTGGTATCTAATTATAATTTTATTTAATGGTGTTGGGAACCAATATAAATATAATATATTGTATCTTGTTATTATTATTGGGGGTATAATTAATGTTTCCTTATTAAATACCATTTCAATAGGATATAAAACACATTATATAAAGAAGGGTTTTTAAGATATGTTTATTGAAATCATGTTTCACAAATATTAATTATATTCATAGTGTTATAATTTGTCTCAAAAATAAATTTAAATCCAATTAATTTGGAATTTCTTTAATATCATGAGATATTATGTATAGTGGATGGGACAATATTCATGCACACCATGTTATAATGTCTTAGATATAATTCTATAATTATTCTTATATATCTATAAATCATATTGTTTGTTCATATTTATGATTTCATGATATATATATTTATAATTTCATTATGATATGTTTCATTTTAATTATGATATCATGTTATTCCTCCTAAATTATATGTGTTGACTAGCCATTGTAAATTACTTTGATTATTCCCTTACAAATAATTTGAGCTCAGTAGTTCACATGATTACATTTCACCAAGTTATGATGGAATATAATCTTTATGATATTGTTAAATTCATTTTATATATAGAATATTTATTAGAGATATAGAATATCATCATTGGTCAAATTATCCCCAATAAAAGTTGTAAAATATTTCATTATTCAAGAATATCAATGGATAAATTGGTAAATATTTTTCTTAATTATGTAAAAAAGTAATACTAAATTTTCATGGGATCATATATATAAGGACCCAGCCTTAAACCTTACTTAATCTTGAGTTATTACATGATTACACATTGAGGATCTTTTCAGGTTTAGAGTTTTAGATAATTAGATCATGAAACTTGCATTACATTCCACATTTAAACAAAGTGGTTACATAAAAGACAATATTCATTCTTCCCATCAACAGAAACCTATTTAAAATAAAACACAGATTCTTTCTTGTCACATCCTTGACACTATCGTCACATCATGTACCTTTCCCTTGACCTGTGAAAAACATTTCAAAAACTTGGGATGAGCATAAAAAGCTCAGTAAGGGTTATAAAAATATGGAAAGGAAACATGAGTTCATATATACATAAGAATGAAATCATACTTTACCCATAAAACATAGGCATATCAAATCATGAATAAATCATAGAAAACATAAGACATAAAGGTAACTTGAGGCATTCATAACATTCTTACATAGGGAGTAACCCTCTTGGTTACGTTTGGAATACCCATCACAGTATATTCCCTAAATCTCTTCGGAGAAACCTTAACATTTCACTCCTTCGCGTTACCCAATTCATTGGAGAGCTATATCGGGCTCACCCACCCTTAGTTTATCACGGAACCACCCGTTTTCATAACAATGCCCAAGAACCATAACATAAATTTATCACATAAAACATGCATAAAGGAAACATAACATTTCCACATTTCAATCACAATATAATATCTTAGTATATTTAAATAATGAATCCATTCAAAAAGAAACCACTTCCAAAACCATTTAAAACATTTAATAAAGATGTTTTTGAATCAAAGTGTCCCATACCACCTTGAAGATTTTAACATTTTAAACCATTAATATACATATAAATAAATCCTTAAAACCATTTTTAAAACATGGATATTAATAAGAACAAATCATTAAAACATTTAAAATGATATTTTGGTTAAAGGGGTTTTACCAAAATTAGAGACACTTGAATACAATAATTGCGGAATAACATTTAGTCAGAACATTATAATATCATGAGAATAAATGGATTCATGATATAATACTCCAAAGGACAGTATATACACCATATAAGAGTGAATTGGTGCATAACAACAATGAACCCTCAATAGAAATGTCAAATGTGATGAAATCCCTTATAAAGAAGGTATCATTAAATTAAGGACAAATCTATCTCAAAAATATGTGTGACAAATATAAATACACCCAATATAAGTGGATATTAAGTGTAAAACAATAAAAGGCCATTCACATATATTCAATGGATGACATATTCAATGACTACATGTTCAACCCAAAGAAATCGAAATTGGGTTAAAAAGTTCCCTTGACAGCCTAACGGCATCACATAAAAATGAGTTGATGAGAGATATAAAGTTTATCTCATCACTTGGACATAAAATTTACATCAATAAGGATATATGAGAACATATCCCAACATAACAATATGTAAATTAAAAGACCCAACAAAATAAGTCTTTTAAAAAGAGGAGGGTGAAAGGTTCCCTTACCGACTTGGGTATCTTTCAAAACATACACCCCATGAAAGAAGGACAATAGATCATTGATGTAAATACTCATAAAAGAAATTATATTACACAAAGAGTAGAATAATGGGCAGTACATACACCATTCCATGGAATTTGTGGCAAATGTAGCATAAATCTCACGAGAATAAGAGTGAGATGAAAAATCCCTTACGAAAATTCGGCAGCCTAACGGCGCCACTCAAAACTTCCAAAATGGATTGATGAGAGAGAATAGGGTCTCTCATCACATGAACATAAAAATTACAGTAATTAAAGATCATCCCAATAACAATAAATATGAGCTTTAAATGGAAAGACATAAATGTGTATACTTAAAAAGAAAGAGAGGAGTAGGATCCCTTACCTCGGGTCCGACTTGACTCGATCGTTCTTTAATCTCCTGAATAATAAAATTGAGTTAATTTATACTTCCTTAAGAACCTTTTTCAAGTTCATTATTACTTTTATACCACTTATTACCATGTCATAAACATTATGTAATCATTTAAGTTAATAATATTTGTTTTGCCGATATTTGGTTCTTAAGTCGAAAGTGGACTTCTTACAATTACATGTTGTTCGTGTGGCCAAATGTTTATTATATCCAGAATTTTATTCATTATGTAGATATCATATATGTCATATATATCCAGTACATTCATGCATTTATAACTTTACATAATCATTTAGAGGTAAGAAATGAAATGCACCGTTCATGGAGACGGTAAGTCGTACGTACGCATGAACGCTACTTTCATTTCTATTTCATATTTTATAGAACGGAATAATAATGATATAAAGGTATATTATAATTACAGTATAATATAATATATAATATCATATTTCCATCCTTAATACATCCCACATATGGTTTTTAATGAATCAATTCACTTTGAGGGGGCGGTAGTCCGCACTTCCTTAAATGAAGATATCGCGTATACCCATAATGGAATCCATAAAGGTAAGACAAAAATGAAAAATACAGAAGCATAAATAAAACATAAACATATTATATATCATATATAAAAATAGTGACATCATAATGGCCACCTTTGAAGGTGTTAAATGAGTATTGAACAATCATCGTTTCGGGAGGCAGAATTTCACCATCCACGGAAACTGTATGTTCTTTAACCATTTGATGTAGTTTTGTGAGAGTTTAGCTCTAATAAATCTTATAACAACATCCTAGTATATTGAAGATACTGGTGTTGTTAAAAAATAAGTAAATAAAAAGATTTTAGGGGGTTGGAGAAGCAAAATAAAACAAAAGCACATGAGAGAATGAATTACCTTTAAAAGTGTAACTCCTTTTGATTTGAGCATAAAGGCTTCCTTTGAAAAGATTATGCCCAAAGGTAATCCTCTAGGATGCGGAGAGGGATGTGGAGAGAGTAAATGGGCAGGGTTTGGCCAAGCTGATGGCTTGAGGAGTGTGTGAAATGAGGTAGAGGTGGGGGCCTTTTATAGGAGGAGGGGAGGGGCACTTTTGGAAAGTAAGAAATATTACTTTATTTGAAAATGTGTTTCGAATTTAAAAGGTCCCACATTGATATAATTCGTGGATATGGTGATAAGGGTTCGAAATCCACCCATCCAAAAAGTTTTGGACATGTGTAGTTCATATATTTTACATTATCTTTCCATTTTATTAAAATCGTCAAATAATGATGTCATCACTGCATCATTATTATGTCATATATAATATAATTTATTTAATGTCTAAAAATTATAAAAAAATACTATGATATAGGAAATCTTTTTATCTTTCCAATGACTATTTATAATCAAAATTGGGACTTGTTTAACCCTACTTAAAAACTGTTTTAGTAAAACAACTCATGTTTGTGCCAATTTAATTTTAACATTAAATAAAAATATATTATTGTCATTTTCCAAATAAAGTGGCTCCATGGGGTCCCCAAGTTGGCCCATGGCTTGTCTTGGTCGTCCATGACTCACCCAATAAGTGTAGGACAAGTGTAATGGTGTTTTCACATTCTTATAATATCATTTTTACCTTAAACTACACTAATTACCACTAATCGCGATTAAAAACATAATAAGTTACTATTCACCAAAAACTTATTTTTATCCCATTGAACCACATAATACTTCTTAATGACAACCATGTATGTCGGATTTTTGAAATTTAAAACACAAAGATGGAAAAATTCCACTTAAACGAAAAAATCAGTTTTTATAAGTACCACTTAGTGGTTTCACTATTCATCAAAAATTGAAGTTTTTTAGAAAAATCCCAAAAATTCACCCTAAGCTACATTTGATATTTTGAATTCAAAAATGAAGTACATTTTAAAAAATTCAAAACATATAAGTCTCATTAATTAATTTAATAATTAATTCCCGCTGTCATTACAAATAGCTTGTTTTTATGAAACAATAAGTATCAAAAGATTGACAGTAGTTTAAGTCCGATTTCAAAGTGAAATTAATTCCAACGACCACTATTGGATTTAATGGTAAAAATATTTTCTAATTTCACTTTAAAAACAATTCAAAATATTATCTAATCATATAAATAAATTAGATTAAAAAGGGGTTTTGAATTAAAACACAACATTTTACACTATTCATTAAAAAATGAACTTTATCGGAAAAATACCAAAAAATTACACAAAGTAAAATTTGATGTCCCGATTCTTAATAAGAGTTTTATTTGGCCCAAAATAATGTATAAGAGTGATCAAAACTATATTTAATGACGGTTCGTCATCAAAAGGCGACAAGTGAACCTTTAGAGAAAACTAGGGCATATACGCCTAAAATTGAATTCTTTCCGTATTTTAAGCCTTTATATTTTATTTTATAAATGTAAAAACATTTAAAAACATATATAATCATATGTTAGTTATTTCTATCCATTTCCGCCATTACGACGGCTACATGTTAACTACCATTTAAAATAATATTATTTTATCATTAGAGTGCAACGTAAGATTCCCAAGAAACTCGTTGTTGCGTGTTGGGTACGCCATCGAGCATAGAGTCCCCTTTAAAGTCATATCAATATTTTATTTACAAATATGGATAAATATGAAAATTTCATATTCTTTATTTACCTGGGGTGTTACAATATATAATGTAATAGTTTCTATTACTCATGTAATTATGAATGAGTTATAACTATGTTATTATAAAGACATCCATTATTATTAGGTACTAATTGTATGTATTTTTTGTTGTGGGGAAAATGGTCCTCATAGAAAATCTCAAACAAAAGATCTATGTGAATCTTCTTTGATTTAAGAATAAGTTACCAAAACGTATTTGTAGACGCCGGAAAAGTCCGTTGTTCCCAAACGAAGCTCCGGATGCGGAAAGCGAGGTCATATTTGGAGTCGGAAGGATGTTTCGGAGGGCCCGGAGGCCTTGCGCGGAATTTCAGAGGCCCGCGCGCAAAGGTGATGTTCCGCGCGCAAACCCCCCGGGATGCGCGCAATGCGCCGGCCCGGCGCGCAATTTTGCGCGCCGCGGGTCCGCGCGACTCCCTTGCGCGCCGCGCTCGATTCCGCGCCCGCGGGAAGAATTTTGCGCTCGCGCCTTGGATTCCGCGCCCGGGGTTGCCTATAAATACAAGGCGACCCCCAACGTTTCAAAGGTTGCTGGAAGTCGAAACGTCTCTCGTACGCGCAATTCAACCCCTTCCGCGCGCAATGACGAACTTCAGGTAACCTCCTTTCTTTCGCGCAAGAAAGCCTCGGGGTCCGCCTTCGCGCGCAATCCCCGCTGGCTCCTTTCCTTTGAATAAAAACTCACCCTAAGGCCTTTGCGCGCAAAATAACCCGCTTGCGCGCAATTGCCCCCGGGGTGCGCGCAATCCGGCCCGATTGCGCGCACCCCCATCTTTCAAGTGGCCATTCATTAGAGAATGAGCCGTTGCCCCCGCGCGCTATCCGAAGCCCGGAGTGCGCAATCTCAAGCATCCGCGCGTAAGGCGCTGGCCCAATTGCGCGCCAGCCGCCCCGATTGCGCGCCGGCCCGCAGTATTGCGCGCGAAGCTTCCTTTTTGCGCGCAATCTGCCAGGGTCGTCCCCGTTGACCTCCTAAGGGTACCTGCCTGTGTGGCACCCGATGATTCTCATCCCGGGTGCCCGCACCGTGCGTGGTCTTCCCGTGCGGCCCTCCAGGTTCGTGCGAAGTGACATGCACCCATCGTCCGGCAACCTATGCCCAGCATGACGTTAAACTGCATATTCGTCCCGCATGACGTTAAACTGCGCCTTCGTCCCGCATGACGTTAAACTGCTCGTACGTCCAGCATGACGTTAAACTGCATATTCGTCCAGCATGACGTTAAACTGCACATCCGTCCAAGCTGCACGACGTTAAACTGCCTAGCCCCCATCGTCCGCACTGCAAGACGTTAAACTGCCAAGTGCTTCGTCCTCAACACATGACGTTAAACTGTACTTCGTCCGGCAAGACGTTAAACCGTCCGCTTCGTCCTCAACACATGACGTTAAACTGTACTTCGTCTGGCAAGACGCTAAACCGTCCGCAACCTGATCCCGTGCTCCGCACACAGGGTCCCCCCGGTTTGGATGTGGCCCCCACCCGCTCATCCCTGCAGGGATGTCGGGATTGCCCCTCTTTAGGGACGATTTAATGGGAGTGGCTTTTCCCTACGGGGGCAGGGTATTACAAACCCCTAGTTTCTCGTGGGAGGCCGCACATGTGTATCTCCATTGCGCCTCCCCACTGCCGAAGCCAGTAGAGGGTCTGACTGGGATCGAGGTGTCTTCTGCTTTCGGTCCAAGTCCCTTCCAACTGAGTTTTGCAGCATCCGGGCTGCCCCAAGTGCGTAAGTCCTGACAGAATGAACTACGTGGACTTTGATCCCTGTCTCCTATACAGGGTACGTAGGAAGCCTCCCTGAGGTCCAAGCCCACCACCTGGTCGTCCCGGTCGTATTTACGTCGGTTCGTCCATCAGTGGACCCCTCCAGGGTTCACGCTTGCGTTGATTCACCTATGAATCCGCCCCCGTGGGAGACTGCCCGTGTGTATCTCCACGGTGCCTCCCCACAGCCCCCCTTTTCCATTTCCCCTTTTATCGTCCAGCATGACGTGAAACTGTGATCCACCCGGCCGTTCCATCCCCCTCCGTGCGAGGTGGTTCGGTTCAATCCTCCGCCCGGCGGCCTCGACCTCTTCGTGAGTCGGCTTGCCGACGTCCAGCATGACGTTAAACTGTATGCCCGAACTACGTTGACTTTGATCCGTGTTAACGCGCGGTACGTAGGAAGCCCCTCTGGGGTCCAAGCTCTTCACTTCATCATCCATCCTGATCCTTACCCGGGCCGCCACATCCCGGTGGGGTCATGCCACTTCACTCCACTCCACGTTACTTGGGAAGCCGCCCATGTGTTGGCCCCAGCGTCGGAGGTTCCCCGCAAGGGGTTCTGTCATCTGATCCACTTTTCGTGTTGATCGGTCCGATGTCGTCCCCGCTGGACGTTAAACTCGCGGCATACCCCGTGTTAAACACGGGAAGCTGAGGAAAACCTCAGGTGACACAGTTCCCCGCACCTAGTACGGGATGCCTCAGGCCATCATGCCTTCGAGAAGCCCTATTAGGGACGGAAGACAGATGTGCAGAGCCGCAGTGTTACGACACGCCCCCAGCACCCAGAGCCACCCGGCCTTCTCACCGCAGGTTGCTGCCCCGCCCAGACTCCTTGGAACGTCCGGGCGGAAGCAGCGTAATTAACCGGTGTCCATGAAGATATGGCGCCGGGAACGAGATTCACGAACATTCTTAAGTCTATGAGGGAGACCCGGATTAGGCGACGAGTTCCGAGGAGACGTCCAAGGAAGGAGGAGCCGACATCCCATCATCCCGGTTTCGATCAAGGAGCAGACGCCCCTGAATAAGGGACGAATGCCGCCCGCCCTTGGAAAGCGGGACTGCGGGACCACAAGCCGCGCGCCCATCCCCTCGGGTTGACGGGTGCACGCGCGAACGCGTCCTGGCGGAACAGCGTAACCCGACGCACATCCGCACCGAAACAGAAAAATGGTGAACCCGACGTGAATCTCTTCTCCTCGATACGAAGACCGATGGCTTTCAGAGGTGTTGGAAGACCGGCGTGTTGCCCGGCCAAGCATTCAGTCTTACCCGCCAGGGGCTGGGGAAGGGATATCGGGCACTCCGTCTCGCAACGTCGAGGGCCTGGGTTCCCCCCACGGAAGGCGTCGTGGCGCTAATGATTGGTTGTCGATCCTTTTTCCTGTCAGTGTTAATGGGTCATTATCCCTGCTTTCAGAAATCAGGTCGCCCGATCCAGTGCCCGATCGCCACCCGCCCACTGGCGCAGGGACAGGGGAAACACCGACGCGGCTACTCCGCGCGGTCCCGCCCGTTCCGCAGCCGTCCCAGCAGCCGCAATTGCGGGACGACCACACCCTCTCTCCCCTGCGGAGGTCATCCAGAGAAGGGTGATCAACACCCTGGTGCGGAGATACGAGGAAGAGGGAGTCATCCCCACTAGGGAGATGGCTCGCCTAGACCTTGAGGAGGCTGCACCTTGCCACCACCGCCGCCCCCGAGGGCCGCGCAGGGAGGCACCGCTGCCTACCTCAACGTCCAACCGCTTCGGGAGCTTATCCCCGGAGCGCTCTGACAGTTCCCTTCCCTATGCGGATGAAGTGGAAGATGCCCGGGACTACCCTATCCGAGGTCCGCTCCAGGGATCCACGATAAGGGCTCCCGCCAGGCCACGGCGACACCGCCGCCAGGCCTCTCCAGTCGAAGAGCGGGCTCTCCACCTGCCCGCGCCGCTCATCCCGACTCGTCTGTCTCGACGCCAACGTCGGGCACGAGCGGAAGAGGATGCCCACCTTGGGGCTCTAGCAACAGCGGCCGCATTGGCCCGAGCCACCGCTGGCTCCAGTCGCCAGGCCTCTGTGCATCCTGAGCGGGGGAACTCCTATGCCCGACCCGGATCGAGGCCCCGACCGCCCCAAAGGCAGGTTGGGTTGACTCTCCCGGTTGCTGGCACTGGCAGTAGCCACCGCGGACCACCTCGCGGTAGCGCTATTCACCGGCAGGATCTACTCTGTGTGGCCGATCCAGGAGGCATGGGTCATCCCACCTTCCAATCCCGGCCCGGAGTCCTGCCCGGAATCATCTCTCCCCGCGTCCCCTTTGATATCTGTCCCGGTGCCCTTCGCACCTCGGTTCCCAGTCCTCTCGGCCCCAGCACCAGTGCGGCCGGAGGACGCCAGGACAGAGATCAGCCCTGCCCCGAAGAACCACCCAGGGGCAGGAAGGCAAGGCGTCGACGCCGAGGGAAGAATGTTACGGAATTCCGGACAGAGATCCGACCGGTGTGCTTCTCTGACTCAGAGGCAGAGTACGATTCGGCGACAGAGCCCCTTCCCCAACCCCGCCAGTCAAGGGCAGGGGTAGGAATGCGGCACGTCAGCCTCGTGCTCCCCGAGAGCGAGATGGATGTGATCCCCGCTTCTCTCCGAAGGTATATCCGGAGTAACGAGGGCCTGGTAGACCCCCAGGGATCAAGCTTGCGGTTAGTACCGCCCCCTCCGGAAGTGCCTTCCGTCTCGGTCGGAGAATCCGGAGACTTTTTCTGGGGATCGACGGTCGAACCACGATCTGGTGCACCCTCGGCGAGCACCGATGCTACGGCAGGATGTTCGCTCGCCGGCCCGTCCTATCGTGATGTGGTAGCTGGGGCACCGCCACCCTCAGGGGGAGGCCCGGGATATGGAGGCCAATCGGCCTGCTCGCCGTATTCACCGCCGGCCAGCCCGTCGGCCCGGAGGCCCGCCTCGGCACCACTACCAGTTCCCCGTCCGTTCCCAGCCATGGAAGAGGACCAAGGAGATCTGGGTCCCGAGTTTGAGTCGTGGAGCTTCTGGACCGTCCTTGCAGAGGGCCACTTCCCTGAGAAGTTTTGGCCAGTCGCAGGACCGGGCTTTGATGCACCCGAATCGCTCACCCCGGATGAGTTCGAATGCTTCCGCCGAACTCTCCGGGAGACTCGCTCCTGTCTTCACCGCCTACAAATGCCATACCCCGGGAGTCAAGCGCACCTGGAGGATATTGGTGAGCAGTGCCGTCAAATTGACCTGGCCATGCTCCCCGCGGTTCGGCACCCCGGGTCATTTGGGCACCACGAGGCCCTCCAACAACGATGGGTTGAGTGTTTTCAAGTACTCCGCAAAGTTATCGAGGAAGCCACTCCCCACGTGTATATCCGTGGATGGGGGCAGTACGCTGCCCTACGCTTCAGTGTGATCCGCCGACAGCCCGATTCGCTGGGTGGCCCTGAGGGTATATCCCCAGGGACAGGAACGGTCAATATGGCTGACCTGTCGGGAGAGGGGAACGACTTGGAACTTCTCGACGGGGGCTTTCCCCCCGAAGACAAGCCGTCGTCAGATCCATCAGTGAGAGTTACTCGTCATCAGAGAAACCTCCTGGGGCTCCCCGCACCCACTGAAGCACTGACGTTAAGCCGAAACGTCAGCAAAGGAAAAGAGCACAGCGAGGCTATAAAGCCCGCCGACCCATCTGCCTCCATGCAGAGGGCAGAGGAGGATCCCGAGAAGGCTACGCTACGTCAGCAGCTCGCCGAACAGAAGAGGCTGGTTGACCAGCTCCTCGCCGAGCGCGCTGCAGAACGGCGGCCTGACTACGGTGATCCCAGGCCAGGACAACAGGGACCGGAACAACCGCACCTCGACGAGACTCTCCCGGGCAACCGTGATTACGCCGTGTTCACCGACAGGAGAGAGGCCATTGCCTACGGCAAGAGGGCGCGGTATGTTTCGCCACACCCTCCCGAGCGGCGTGACTACCTGAGAGATCCCGCTCGGATTCCTCCCGCTGCCCCAAGGGCCGCTCCGCCCGCCATCCCACGAGCTGCCGAGTTCGACGACCCGGTCGACGACCCGATTGAAGGGCCATGCAATGCGCTCGTGGTTAGAGATCCTCGCCAGGACTGGAACCCATGTCCGGACGATCCGATGGCGGCACTCATTGCCCGCTTGGAAGCCTTGGAGACTCGGCAGGTGGCGATCCCACCGGACGGCAAGCCCTACCCAGCATGGGTGGATGACATGCCGGCGCCTCCGGGATTCGGGAATCCCACTTTCGCCCCCTTCAACGGGACTGGAGATCCGCCACAGCATTTAGCCCACTTCAACTCGAGGTGCGGGCCTATGTTGGGGACTCCGGCGCAGCAGGAGGCCGCTAAGCTTCGCTGCTTTGTTCAGACACTGGAAGGGCCAGCATTTGTCTGGTACAGCCAGCTTCCCGTCGGGTCGGTAACCAGCTGGGAGGACCTCCGTAGACAGTTCCTCTACCAGTTCAGTTCCACGACCCGGAAGACGAGTATCGCAGACCTCTTCAAGTGCAAGCAGAGGCCTGATGAGCGGGTCGCGGACTTCGTCGCCCGATGGAAGGGTCTCACGTATTCCCTTGACATGCCATTGACTCAGGAGCAGTTGCTGACAATGTGCGTCGGGAACGTCAAGACCGAGCTGGTCCCTTCCCTGATTACTCAGAATTACCCCGGAGGGTTCGGGGACTTCTCAGACAAAGCTCAACGTCTTGAGGAAGCCCTGCAACAGGCCAGCCAGGCACACCCGCTGCCTCCTATGATTCCTGCAAGGAGAGTCAGCAGGGCTGAGCCCGCTGCTGTGGCCCAGATAGAGGCTCCCAGGCCGTTGGAGCTGCTGCCGGTGAGGCCAGCTCCGCAGCCTCACAGGAATCCGCCTCCACGGGCTCAGTTCCCGGCCCAGCAACGGCAGCCTCAGAACCGGCCGGCCCCTCCGCGTAATGTACCGCCACAACCTAGGCGAGATAATCAGGGTCCACCTCCTCGGCAGGCCCCTCCAGCCCCTCGTCAAGACCGCGCTCCCAGGGGCCCGCGACACCTGACTTACTCATTTCACGAGGATCAGGTCCCTGGCTATTTCCGGAGTGCCCTGGAGCAGAGGATTGTGCGACTGCCTGAGTGTTGGAAGCCAGAGGAAGCACATCTCACGGATAACCCCCGCTACTGCCCCTACCATCGGGCCCTGGGACACACCATCCAGCGGTGCTATGTGTTCAAGGACTGGCTCCAAGACCAGATTAACAACAATGTAATCAGGTTGGGCCCAGCTCCAGCACAAGTGGCGGGCGTATTCGTGGGATCAGATGACGATAGTGGCAACAAGGACGAATGGCAGCTGGTCTCCGACCGCGGGTCCCAGAAGTACAATAACTGGATGGCCCGCAAGACGACCATTCGCGCCCATGGAATCATCCGTGCGCGCTTGAATCAGCCTGAGCCCCCAGAACCTGCGGGTGCTGCTTCGGCATCGTCGTCCCGGTCTGCCTCCTCCAAGAGGAGCAAACGGCGGCAGCGCAAGAAGGAAGAGCGCGCCCCGCCAGTTCCGCCACTATCCCGTACTCTCGGCGATTTCATGCCCCCGGAGATGGGGGTCCCTCCTCGGATCCGCCCGGTGATGGATGATTCGTCCGATGACGGTATTGGGTACGCTTCGGTTAATACCGTCGAGCTGGTAAATCCCTTTTCGGTTCCCGACATTGAAGAACACCAGGTGGACCTCCCTAGTGTCCCCGGTTGTCGCCACCGTCGGAAGAACCGCAGCAGCAGGAGTCGCCGGGGCACAGCAGCTGGTACCTCCAGCCAGGCCGTGCACGCCACTGAGACTAGGCAGCAGGCTCAAAACCGAGCTCAGCACGCGTAGCCCCCCCATCCGGGGATGACGGATTCGCCTCCGCCACTGTTTGTGGTGTGGGACCAGGCAGAACCGCCTCAGCCGCGTCGCGACCAGCTCCGCCCTGCCACAAGTCCATCCCGGCCTCCTGACCCCAGTACGGTGACCATTTCCAGGACTGCGACCAGTGAACAGCGGGATGCGCCAAGCACCAGTCGGCCGCCGACCCAACCGGCAAGGCCCATCATGCCACCAACCGCAGAGCAACCTCCTGCAACCAGGAGCTCGCGCTTGGCCAAAAAGTATGATGTCCTGAAGCACTTGGCCGACATCCCAGCAAGGCTCTCCATCCTTGAGGCTCTGCGCATGTCATCTGAGATGCGAGAGGCACTCGCTGAAGCCCTGAAGAGCCCCCTCCAGTTTGAGACAGAGGTTGCGGCTGCAGAGGCCTTTCACGCCGAAACGATCGAGGACGCCGAATGTCAGGCAGTTATCTCGTTCTCTGGTAAGGATGAAGACCCTCCTATACAGGGACACATTCGTCCGCTGTATGTCACTGGCCAGTTCAACGGCCTTGAAGTCCGGCGTTGTCTTGTCGACACGGGGTCCGGGATTAACCTGATTCCAACTCGGACGCTCCGGAGATTGGGGTTGTCTGAGGATGACTTGATTCCCTCCGACCTCAGGATCCAGGGGTACGACCGCACCGAGCAAACCCCGGTCGGCAAGATACGTTTGAAGACCCAGTTCGGTGACTTGGTTGCCAACACCGAATTCCTGGTAGTCTCTTAGGACACTGCGTATAACGCATTGATGGGCAGGCCATGGCTCCACCTTCATGCGGCGGTTCCCTCATCATACCACCAATGCCTCAAATACTCCCTTAATGGTCGAGTGGGCGTGCTTCAAGGAGATGCCTCTCCTTTTGCCTCATGTGAAGCCCGTTATCTGGACGCGGACTATTACAAGAGCAAGGACAAGCAGATCCTGGCAGGTGAGGTTGAGCCTGTCGCTGTTGCAAGCGATCCATGGGCCAGCTTGGATGACGCCTACGTCCTCCCGATTCAACGGTTGGACGTAGCCATGGTTTCGACGGCCTGTGAGTCTCCTAATGAGATGACCGCGACCGCCCGTGCCAGCACCAGTGGCCCAGCAGGACCTGGTAGCCCCAATGCAGTTTCCAACGCAGTCTCTCCCGTGGATGATCCCTCCCCGAGTGGAGAGGGTATGGAAGACGCACCCCCAGCCTTTGAGGAGGGCGTCCCCGCCACGGTCGATGAGTTAATACAGGTGAACCTTGGAACCGAGGCCGATCCAAGACCCACGTTGGTTAGTGCCGCCATGCCCTCTGAGGAGCGGCAGCAGTACGTGGACTTTCTCAGGCAGCACCGTGATGTGTTCGCTTGGGGCTATGACGAGATGCCGGGGCTAGATCCTCAGGTAGCCGTCCACCGCCTTGGTCTCCCGGCGAACCATCGCGGGTTCAAGCAGCCTCCCAGGAAGATGCACCCATCCCATGGTGCCATGGTTGAGGCCGAAGTTGACAAGCTTATCAAAGCCAACTTCGTGAGGGAAGTTCAGTACCCCAAATGGCTGGCCAACATTGTGCCGGTCAGGAAGAAGAACGGGCAGATTAGAGTCTGCATCGACTTCCGCGATCTCAACCGCCACTGTCCGAAGGATGATTTTCCCCTTCCAGTGACAGAGCTGTTGATTGATGCCACGGCAGGGTTCCAAGCCCTCTCCTTCATGGATGGATACTCTGGATACAACCAAATTCGGATGGCCCCTGAGGATGAGGAGTTCACTGCCTTCAGGGCCCCCCAAGGTACCTTTTGCTACCGGGTCATGCCCTTCGGCCTGAAGAATGCAGGTGCCACCTATCAACGGGCGATGCACCGCATATTCAAGCCAATCCTCGGCACACTGGTGGAATGCTACGTCGACGACTTGGTTGTCAAATCGCGCCAGCGTCAGGACCATCTCAAAGATCTTGAGAAAGTGTTCAGCTTCCTCCGGTCTCGCTGCCTGAAGATGAACCCGTTGAAGTGTGCCTTTGGGGTCACCTCCGGAAAGTTCCTTGGATTTGTGGTAAGATACCGGGGTATTGAGATCGACCCAGAGAAAATCAGGGCGATTAGCCAGATGCCTCCCCCGGGTACCGTCCGGGAACTGCAAGGGTTCCAAGGCCACTTAGCCTATATACGCCGATTCATCGCGAATCTGGCCGGCAAGTGTAAGCCCTTTTCTCGGCTTATGAAGAAAGGTGCCACCTATGTATGGGATAAAGAGTGTCAGACCGCCTTCGAGGAAATCAAGCAGTACCTGCTTCAACCTCCGGTCCTGATGCCGCCCGTATCCGGAAAGCCGCTGGTCCTTTATGTGACAGCCCTGGAACGGTCCCTGGGTGCCCTTCTCGCCCAGAAGAACAACGAGGGAACAGAGAATAGCCTCTATTACCTCAGTCGCATGCTCCTCGATGCGGAGGTTAGGTATTCCCCCATCGAGAAGAGCTGCCTGGCGCTCGTATTTGCCGTACAGAAATTACGGCACTACTTGCAGCACCATGAGGTACAGTTGGTTTCTCGGGTAGACCCGTTGAAATATATCCTGAGCCGACCTATGTTGACTGGCCGTCTAGCGCGGTGGGCTGTGATTCTCCAGCAGTTCGACATCAGGTATGTGTCTCAGAAGGCCATCAAAGGGCAAGCGTTGGCAGACTTTCTGGCCGCTCACCCGACCTCCGCGGATCAGCCGCTGGATCTAGGCTTTCCTGATGAGACCATTCTCTCGGTTGATCGAGCCGATCCATGCTGGCAGATGCACTTTGACGGTGCCTCCCGGAGCCCCACTGGTAGAAGACTCGATAATCCTAAGCTCAATAGAGTGGGCTTGGGCATCGTCTTCATTACCCCGGAGCGAGCCGTGCTGCCATACTCTTTCCTGTTGTCAGAGGGCTGTACCAACAATGAGGCGGAATACCATGCCCTCATCACCGGCCTCGAGTTAGCTCTCGAGATCGACGTGCCCCATCTGTGTGTGAAAGGGGACTCCGAGCTGGTCGTTAAGCAGATCAATGGCGAATACGTTGTCAGGAAGCCGGAACTTGTGCCATTGTTGGAGTGCACCCTTCTTCTGATGGCCCGGTTCCCTTCTCGGCCGGAAATTGTCCATGTTCCCCGGTCGCAGAACGGTCGAGCAGATGCTTTGGCCGGCCTGGCTGCGTCACTTGCGGAACCTGAACAGGACAACCTGATCGTCCGTGTGACGCGCCGCAGGCTCATCGCTCCCGTTATCCCGGAAGAAGATCGCGGCCCGTTGGTAAGTAACCTCACCACGGTTGCCCCTATGCCCGGAGCCCCGAGTACCCCAGATATAGCAGTTGAATCAGCCCGTGATTGGAGGGCGCCTTTGGTTGAGTACCTCCAACATGGCATTCTTCCGTCAGATCGGGCCGAGCGCGAGCGAGTTCGACGCCGCGCATCGCAGTTCGTCCTCCAGAGCAGTCCCGGTCTGGAGCAGATCCTCTACAAACGCGGATTTGATGGTGTTCTCCTCCGTTGCCTTCAGGGAGTTGAGATCCCACGAGTCATGCAAGAGGTTCATGCTGGTTCATGCGGCGCCCACCAGACTGGGCCGAAGCTGTCCCACCAGATTCGGAGGTTGGGATACTTCTGGCCCTCTATGATCCATGACTGCATCGAGTACGCCAGGAGGTGCCATGCGTGCCAGGTTCATGCGAACTTTGTGCATCGGCCACCGGAACCTCTCCATACCACAAGGTATTCCTGGCCCTTTGCAGTCTGGGGACTGGACGTTGTGGGACCTTACCCGCCGGCGACAGCTCGCCAGTGCCGGTTCATTCTGACCGCCACGGACTTCTTCTCCAAATGGGTAGAAGCGATTCCGCTCAGAGAGGTCAAATCCTGTTCGATCGCTGACTTCGTGACCTCCAACATCATCTATCGATTTGGAGTGCCTCACGCTATCCTCACGGATAACGGAACCAATTTCCGAGCAGCCGAGTTGAAGAAGTTGTACGCCAAGTATAACATCCGCTCGAACCATACATCTCGCTATCATGCGCAGGCGAATGGACAGATCGAGGCGTTTAACAAAACCCTCTCTAACATTCTGCAAAAGATGGTTGGTCAGAACAAGAAGAGTTGGCCGGACAAGCTCCCCAACGCCCTCTGGGCTTATCGGACGACGACTCGCAATTCCACCCAGATGACCCCTTATTCCCTGGTGTATGGAGCTGAGGCCGTCCTGCCCATCGAGATCCAGTTACCGTCCTTGCGCACTGCGGTCTACGACCAGCAAGCGCCGGACAGAGTTGCTGAAGCCCGTCTAGTCGAGTTGGAAGCACTGGATGAGAATAGACTTCGCGCTTTGCACAACTTGGAGAGGCATCAAAGCAGAATGGCTCGAGCTTTCAATAAGAAGGTTCGCCTCCGCTCCTTCCTGCATGGTGATCTAGTGCTAGCCCTAAGAGCACCGATGATCCCCGGCAGGAAGCCGCCCAAGTTGGAGCCCAAGTGGGAGGGACCTTTTGTTGTCCACAAGGTCTATCCCAATGGCGCGTACTCCCTAGCGACTATGGATGGTGAGCGTGTCACTCCTCCCACCAACGCTAGGTTCCTCAAGCAATACTTTGCCTAAGTGTCCGTTCGTCCTGCATGACGCTAAACTGCACTTCGTCCTGCATGACGCTAAACTGCACTTCGTCCTGCATGACGCTAAACTGCACTTCGTCCTGCATGACGCTAAACTGCACTTCGTCCTGCATGACGCTAAACTGCACTTCGTCCTGCATGACGCTAAACTGCACTTCGTCCTGCATGACGCTAAACTGCACTTCGTCCTGCATGACGCTAAACTGCACTTCGTCCTGCATGACGCTAAACTGCACTTCGTCCTGCATGACGCTAAACTGCACTTCGTCCTGCATGACGCTAAACTGCACTTCGTCCTGCATGACGCTAAACTGCACTTCGTCCTGCATGACGCTAAACTGCACTTCGTCCTGCATGACGCTAAACTGCACTTCGTCCTGCATGACGCTAAACTGCACTTCGTCCTGCATGACGCTAAACTGCGCTTCGTCCTGCATGACGCTAAACTGCACTTCGTCCAGGCTACAAGATGTTAAAACTGTTCAGCATTCGTCCACGCTGCAAGACGTTAAACTGCCAAGTGCTTCGTCCCGCATGACGCTAAACTGCACTACGTCCGAGCTACAAGACGTTAAACTGTTCAGCATTCGTCCTGCATGACGTAAAACTGCCACTCAAGAACTACGTGCGGCTTGATTCCCATCCTTATGGGATACGTAGGACCGCCTGAACCCTCGTGTTTCAGGCCCAGCCCCATCCTTCGGGAATTTCCATCCCATCTCGGGCCCTTGGCCCAGTTGCCCCCGGGTGTGCGGCGTATGGTGTGAGTGCGGGGCTATGCCCTCATTCACGTCGGTTTGCTCGTCACGCTGTACGCCCCCCCACGTTTGGGGATGCCTTCTGCTCCCCCCTTCTTTTTTTCCTCATCGTCCTGCATGACGTTAAACTGCACTTCAAGAACTACGTATGGCTTGATTCCCATCCTTATGGGATACGTAGGACCGCCTGGACATTCATGTTTCAGGCCCAGCCCCATTTCCCGGGAATCTCTATCCCGCGTTGGGCCTCTGGCCCCAGTTCCCCTCCTTTTTGTGCGAGGCGTATCGCGTGAGCGGGGGATTATGTCCTCATTCACGTCGGTCTACTGGCCGCGCCGTACGCCTCCCCCGTGTGTGGGACTACCTCACACCCCTCATCGTCCTGCATGACGTTAAACTGCCTTTCCAGAACTACGTATGGCTTGATTCCCATCCTTATGGGATACGTAGGACCGCCTGGACGCTTGTGTCTCAGGTCCAGCCCCGTCTCTTGGTTGATCACGGGGACCTGCCCCCCTTCGGTTGCTCTCAGGGTGAGTCCTCCGACCCTTTCCAGAGATCTGTTAACATGTTTTGGGTGCTTTGGTCTATGACTCGTAGTGTCAGATTCAATCCCGACAAGTCATGTGTTGCTTGTCAGGCCCCGCGCTTCCTCTTGTTCGAGCCTTCACTCAAAGGGATCCTCGTTAGCGGTTTGGGTACGATGCCTCAGTGCTCTCCCACCGCTCCGGGTCGATTTACCGGTGGGTCTTGGGCCGCAAATCGATATGAATCCTGCGATTGAGCGGTTGATGCTCGTTTGCTTGCCCCGTCTTAGGCTGACGCGATCGGATGTTGTGTTGCGAATGCGTCAGCAACGTCCTTGATCGCCATGTCAGCTCTCTCAGGCTCTGAACATTGGTTGCGCAGTCCTCATCACACTCCGCCTTTGTGCGTTGTAGTGGAATCTTGACACTCTCTTCATACTGACCTCCGGTACGCCTCTACACGTTAGGCAGACCAACCAGGGTAATGATGTCGTTCGAGGCTCCCATGATCTGAGCACCAAGGATATATGCAGATATCCTCCCTAAGGGCCGTGCGTAGCTGGACCCTCGTCCCCATAAGGAGGAGGGAGTCGCCCGAACAATTGCGTTCTGGGCCCAGTATATCTGGAGGCTAGCATCTCTGCCCCTCGGGTGATGGACATATGCAGACCCCTATCCCAAGACTCTTCTCCTGGAATCGTGCGTGACCGCAGGGCTGGGTATGTTCCCACCTCCGCCGTGTCCGCCGTACCGCAATAAGCGGATTCCTCCATGGTCCGAACCACACGACCTCAAACTGTGTTGTCTGGTCCTACCACACGACCGTAAACTGTGATCGTCTTGGCCGCCCGACGAGAAACGGCACTGCATCGTGATGTCCTCTTCAGGGGACACTCATGTTGGGCGCTGGTTAATGACCACGCCATTCATCAATGCCTTCCATGGCTTGATTATTGTGGCGACGCCAGAGATTTCTCAATCACGGGCATGTCGCCGCACAAAGAAAAACCATTCATCTTTAAGGACAAACAAGAAATATCAAATGCCGCTCCTTTTGTGTGCGAGGGTCAGACCCGCACTCTTCCCCGCGCTGGTGCCCGATTGTGTTGCACCGCGCTTCAAGAACTACGTGCGGCTTGATTCCCATCCTTATGGGATACGTAGGAACGCCCGGATGTTTGAAACTTCGGGTCCAGCCCCCCACCTCTTAGAGATTCCCCCTTCTCTGGGGAATCCGCCGCCTTCAGGTCACCCTCAAGGCGTATTCTCCGACCCCTTGCCGTGGTCCACCGGTGTCAAGAGTACTCTGGTTTATTGCCAGGAGGGTCAGGATCCGCTTGGTCAGGTTTCCTCCACTTTTCAGGCTTCGTGCTCCCTTTCATTCGGACCCATCGTCTACGCCCTGGGTGGAGCCCCCGTGAACGGTTCGGACACAATGCCTCAGTGCTCTCCCACCGACTCGGGCCGGTACCCCCAATGGCCTCGGGCAGCAAATCGATATGAATCCTGCGATTGAGCGGTCGATGCTCGTTTGCTGCCTCATTCCACCAACGGTTAGTGCGATATTGATGCTGCTTTTCCGCCACGGTCGGTAGTACTCCCATATCGTTACACCGGTGCCCCCAGTCCTTGAGTGAATGGCCGCATGATTCACATTTTCCACCTCCCATTCTGACCAGGCGAAACCTCGACACTCTTGACACTATCCCTCAGTGCATCTTCGCATATCCAGGGGATATGACCACGATGTGGCGTGCTTTGAAGCCCTTATGGTCCGAGCTCTAAGACCTTAAACTAAGATCTCTCCTTATGGTCCGAGCTCTAAGACCTTAAACTAAGATCTCTCCTTATGGTCCGAGCTCTAAGACCTTAAACTAAGATCTCTCCTTATGGTCCGAGCTCTAAGACCTTAAACTAAGATCTCTCTTTATGGTCCGAGCTCTAAGACCTTAAACTAAGATCTCTCCTTATGGTCCGAGCTCTAAGACCTTAAACTAAGATCCAGCCCTTATGGTCCGAGCTCTAAGACCTTAAACTAAGATCTCTCCTTATGGTCCGAGCTCTAAGACCTTAAACTAAGATCTCCCCTTATGGTCCGAGCTCTAAGACCTTAAACTAAGATCTCCCCTTATGGTCCGAGCTCTAAGACCTTAAACTAAGATCCTCCAGCCCTATGGTCCGAGTTCTAAGACCTTAAACTAAGATCTAGCCCCATGGTCCGAGCTCTACGACCTTAAACTAAGATCTCCCCAAATGGGGTCCTACGTCCTGCATGACGTTAAACTGCACTCTCAGAACTACGTGTGGCTTGATCTCCATCTTGATGGAGTACGTAGGAACGCCCGGGCATTTCGACTCGGGTCCAGCCTCAGGGATCGTTAAGTCCCGCCCCTCCTCGCCGCCGGCCGTCTGGCCTGACTTCGGGTAGAGTGGTGCAGTTGTGATATTCTCCCCGACCCAGCTCGGGATGCCCCATCGCAATGATGGGAAGCGACGGTTTCCTCGTCAGAGAGGTGCTGTCTGAGAATTGAGGTGACTCACGGCCAGATTAGTGCATCCGCCTAATACGTTTTCCCCACGGTGGCGCAATTTTGAGAGCGTTGGATTCTGTCCGAACAAATCGTCACTTCGCCCCACGCTTCGCATGCCCTGTTGATCTGGATTTTCCACCCTTGTGTCTGAAGGAACCCCAAAGCGGTATTCATGATGACATGTGGTCCGCCTCCTGCAATATGAATGATGGCCTTTTTCGGTCCGTCTATTGCAGTTTTTATGGTCGATCCACTGTCCGCCTACCGTCTTGGGCATTTCCTGGAAGGCCGACCGTTGTGGATGTCTGGATTCGGGACACGCGATTCACCCTTTCTCATTTCCCTATGTTCGGATAAAATCTCAACGCCCCTAGCGTTGTCCCGCTCGTGTGTTGGAACAAGTTGGGGGATGATACATTGGTTAGGTCTGAGGTCTCCTTTCCTAGGAATGACCTCCCTCTTTTCTCCAGAAACCCAGGCCCAATTATGGATGCCTGATGCTTGGTTAACGCTCCCGCGAGACAATTTGTGGTTGAGCATGTTAAACCAAAAGACGCAGATAAATATGGCGATTCATACAAGTGGATCAAAATATTAAGTAGCGGAAGCAAATGTTCTAGGAATGGCAAAAAACAAAGCCCCTAGGGATTAGCGTGCTGGATAAGTCTTTCTAATGCCGCTACCCTTTGGCTGGCGGCCTCCAGGGCTACTTCTCGTTCTCTGCGTGCCCTCTCCTCATCGGCGGTCGCAGCACGCAGTTCGTCGATCCTGGCCTGTGCACGCTCCCGCTCGACTTGGAGTGTGACCATCTGTTGGCCCGCCTCCGTCAGCTGTACCTGAGCGTCGATCAGTTGTGCCGATAGTTGCTCCACAAGCTCGGTACATGCTGCGACGAAGGCCTCCTTCTCTGCCGCCTGCCCTTCGAGGCGCCGGACTTCCTGCTCTGCCGCGATGAGCGCCTGCGTGCTCTCCGACATATCCCGACTTTGTGCGACGTCGGCACGCCGGCGGCTCTCGCGCATCTTCTCGGCCATGAAATCACGGACCGTCAGATGGAGGCGTTGAGCATCAGCTCCCCCGGCACACAGGAAGCGCAGCCAGGTCTGAAGTGATCCCATGCGCCCCAGCCATTCCGATGGGTCTCGCTTGAGGAAGCGCTGGATGCACTTCCACCCCCTGCGTCGCGTTACCCGGCTATCCTCGACCGCCTCCGCATCCGAGTCATCCATCTCCTCGGGGTCGGCAGGCCGGTAAGCAGGGAAGGCAGCCAGCAGGTCTGCTGCAGGGTCCGCCCCTGGGAGGTCCTCACGAGGGATAGGTTCCCCAACATCCGGGCGACCTTCTTCTCTCTCCCCAGTGGCGCTGACACCCTCGTCAGCCCCCAACCTCTCTCCGATGTCAGCACCGCCGATGTCCGGAGCCCCTTGATCAGCAGTTGGTGGGGCCGGCTCGGTTTGGAAGGTCTGTTCCGGAGCAAGCGGCATGTCCACCACTGGTCCACTCGTAGATGGCCCGGGTTCGGCAACCCGACGAGCCTCCAATGTTGAGATCACTGCGCGGGGCATGCCATGGTTAGTCACGGATCGTCAATGGCAAGCACCAGCAGTAAAGTAGGGAGACTTACGGGAGTTCGGAGCGTCATCTTCCGCTACCCCGGTCGCCGCAGGAACAGTTGCAGCAGGGGACCCCTTAGCGCTTGACAGTTCGATAATGGGTGCCTGGCCCCCGCCTTGTCCTGCTGGCGCCTCTCCTACTCCAGTTGAGGACGCCTGACCGACATCCGTGTGCTCCTGAGAAGGATGGAGAAATGGGTTAGAAGCTGCATAAGAGAATGGATGAAGCAAGTTGAGTAGGGATAGAAGCGGACCTCGAGGAGCTCAGTGACATCAACGTTGTCAGAGCCGGCCACCTCGCCGCTCTCCCGTGGGCTCCCCCGATGGGACCTTCCCTCGGAGCCTTCATCCTCCCCCGTCTCCTCCTCCTCCTCGGAGTCGTTACTGTCATCTTCTTCCGGCGGCATCTGTTCCGGAGCGGGCTCGAGACCGAGCATCACCTTCACCAGAAGGGATGGCTCCGCACGCTAACCACGTTGGCGCGCGTACTCGTCCATGGCCGTCAGATATGCATATTGTCGGTTGAAATCCACCCTGTCGGTGATCTGGAGGCGCCCGACCTCTGGCAGATAGATTCCTTCTCTGAGTATCTTTCGCCAGATGACGTCGGTCCCCAGTGACTGCCGCAGGGTCATCCAGGCCGACCACAGCGCCGGGAAGACTGCATCGTGGGAGGGTTCGAGCAGACGTCTCACCTGCTTCCCGGGCCGCTCTCCGACCGACGCATGCGCCCCCTCTCTGGGCGCCGAGGCCGTGGCGGCAGCCTGCGATGCGCCCGCCGCCGAAGTCCCTGCCCGCGCCGGCTCCGCTGCTTGGCGCGCCTCCGTTCTCCCCCGTGTGGCGGCGCCTCGCCTCCTTCCTTGACGCCCGGTCTCCGCACGGGTAGCCTCGAGCCGCCGAACTAGCTTCCGCAAGAGCCCCTCAGGGTACGCGATGGCCCAGTGTTCGGCGTACTCGGTTGCCAAGCCTGCGTCAACTCCGGTAGGAGGGAGAGTGATGACGTCGCCAGAGCCGAAGGCGACGAACATCAGCCACATCTGGCGAAGGACGCAAGGGTTCGTCTCCTCCCGGACAGCAGTGAATACCCTCTTCGGCATCCGTTGAAGGCACCCGAACTGCCTGGCGAACCGGGTCGGCACGTAAGGCTCGCAGATCACCTTCCCGTCGATCCGAGTCACGAGCACCCCGCCCCGCATGTTCAGGAAGTATTCATGCTGCTCCAGCGGGCCCTGTCCGTTGTCGATCATCTGGCCGACAGGAGTGGGGAACGGGCTGAAGTTGAAATTGGCATGATTGCCAATCCGAACCCTCACGCCCTCCTCACTGAGGGTCATCGGAGCGACCCCCGCAATGTTCAGCAGGGAGGGTCGCAGGCCGTTGCCCGGAGGACTGATGGCATTTGGGAACGTATACCCACCAAGGTGAGCAGCCACCCAGCCGTGGAAGAACTGAAAGGGCCCACAGATCCTTCGTGGCGACCCCCCTCGTGAGATGCGTCCCAGAATGGCATACAGCCTCGCCAGTACTGGGACCCCGAGGTTGTACCTCTTATTGGCAGCCATGGCGCCCGCCATCGCCAGCGTCGCCGGGCGGACGCCCATCCTCGCATCCCGCACTGGCAGGAGCCACCCGCTCAGAAAGGCGGCCAGGAACGCCGCGTACCGGACGTTCGGGTCCCGGGCCTCGATGACGCGGTACCCCCATGAGTGGTAATCGCCCGTCTCCAGGACCCGCCAGTACGACCCGTTCCGGCTCCTCTGAGCTGCGGTCGGGCACCGCTTCCCCCTGCCTGGCATCTTGACCGCCGGGTCATGCTCCAGGAACTGGCCGAACCAATCCTTGTAGGCTATGTCCTTCTGGAAGTCTTGGATCCCGAGCCGCTGCGTAGCCAGGTCAAGCAGATGCCAGGTCAGAATGGGAGTCCGTGACCTGTCCTCCCAGATGTTCTTCGGTGGCAGGAACTCATCGTACTGGTAGCCCTCCAGCGGGATACCTCCGATGCAGTGGATGTCCCAGAGACCGATGCCGACCTCCCCATGGTGATGATGGAAGGTGTTGGTATCCGGGGACCAGCGAGTGAACAGCTCCGGCCCGAGCTCAGACTGCTGGTAGAAGTGGAACTGCGACGTCCACACCGCCTCGAACATGCCGATGTACCGCAGCTCCTCTGCGAAGTGATCGCAAGTGTGGCGTACCCAGAACGCCCAGGCCCACTCACTGGTGAAGTTGCCCCCAGACCGGAAGTCCCAGTCCTTCAGCCAGCCCTTGGTGTCGTCCGTGACGCTCTGGAGATATATGCTCGAGTAGAGGGCTGGAGAATTCTCCGCAGTAGGCTCACCCCCATCAATGGTTCGCGTCCTCGGGTTCAGGACATAGACATCCAAGTGTCTGGTCTCCCTGGCAGGATGCCCATTGTTGGTGATGTTATAGCGGAGAAGCTCGTCCTCCCGGGTCACCCAGGTCCGCGGCGCATCAATCTCGAACCCTGGCACCGGAACCTCATCTAGGATGCCGAAGTTCCAGAGCGGCAGGTTGTCCGACAGTGGATATGTCTTCTGGGCCGGCGTTAGTAAGTCGAACAAGGATTGATTGTTAGAAACAATCTCCTTGGCTCCGTAAACCTCCTCGTTCGTCGCCATCTCGGCCCTGCGAGTGGCGGCATCCCCTTCATTTCTTCTGTGCGCGGCCATCTCGGAAGATTCGGGAGTCGTGCGGGTTAAGGGATGAAGCGTGCGGGATCGGACGAGGCTGGTGGAAAAGTTTGAGAGGCGGCGCGCAATCCTAGTGGGCGGCGCGCAATCGGGAAGTCCTTCGCGAAAAACCCCGGGTATTCGCGCAAAAACAGAGCGAAGTCCGGACGGTTTTGCGCGACGAGCGAGTGAATTCCGCGCCGGAAAAGGCAATTTCGCGCACGAGAGCAAAGAGGCTTATCGCGCGGAAGGCCAGTGTACGGCACGGAGGGACCCAGTGCCCCTATTTATAGGCGAGGCCGTGGTCCGCGCTGCGCGGAAAAGGCTTTGCGCGACCGCATCGGCCGCTTTCGCGCCCGACACCCATTTTTGCGCGCCCCAGTCCCGCGTCGCCCAGGACTTCGGCATTCCGGCGTCTCCCTCGGAACCCGATCGTTGCGACATCTCGCCGATCAGATTCCGAGGGGGGGCTTTTGTAGACGCCGGAAAAGTCCGTTGTTCCCAAACGAAGCTCCGGATGCGGAAAGCGAGGTCATATTTGGAGTCGGAAGGATGTTTCGGAGGGCCCGGAGGCCTTGCGCGGAATTTCAGAGGCCCGCGCGCAAAGGTGATGTTCCGCGCGCAAACCCCCCGGGATGCGCGCAATGCGCCGGCCCGGCGCGCAATTTTGCGCGCCGCGGGTCCGCGCGACTCCCTTGCGCGCCGCGCCCGATTCCGCGCCCGCGGGAAGAATTTCGCGCTCGCGCCTTGGATTCCGCGCCCGGGGTTGCCTATAAATACAAGGCGACCCCCAACGTTTCAAAGGCTGCTGGAAGTCGAAACGTCTCTCGTGCGCGCAATTCAACCCCTTCCGCGCGCAATGACGAACTTCAGGTAACCTCCTTTCTTTCGCGCAAGAAAGCCTCGGGGTCCGCCTTCGCGCGCAATCCCCGCTGGCTCCTTTCCTTTGAATAAAAACTCACCCTAAGGCCTTTGCACGCAAAAGAACCCGCTTGCGCGCAATTGCCCCCGGGGTGCGCGCAATCCGGCCCGATTGCGCGCACCCCCATCTTTCAAGTGGCCATTCATTAGAGAATGAGCCGTTGCCCCCGCGCGCTATCCGAAGCCCGGAGTGCGCAATCTCAAGCATCCGCGCGCAAGGCGCTGGCCCAATTGCGCGCCAGCCGCCCCGATTGCGCGCCGGCCCGCAGTATTGCGCGCGAAGCTTCCTTTTTGCGCGCAATCTGCCAGGGTCGTCCCCGTTGACCTCCTAAGGGTACCTGCCTGTGTGGCACCCGATGATTCTCATCCCGGGTGCCCGCACCGTGCGTGGTCTTCCCGTGCGGCCCTCCAGGTTCGTGCGAAGTGACATGCACCCATCGTCCGGCAACCTATGCCCAGCATGACGTTAAACTGCATATTCGTCCCGCATGACGTTAAACTGCGCCTTCGTCCCGCATGACGTTAAACTGCGCATACGTCCAGCATGACGTTAAACTGCATATTCGTCCAGCATGACGTTAAACTGCACATCCGTCCAAGCTGCACGACGTTAAACTGCCTAGCCCCCATCGTCCGCGCTGCAAGACGTTAAACTGCCAAGTGCTTCGTCCTCAACACATGACGTTAAACTGTACTTCGTCCGGCAAGACGTTAAACCGTCCGCTTCGTCCTCAACACATGACGTTAAACTGTACTTCGTCTGGCAAGACGCTAAACCGTCCGCAACCTGATCCCGTGCTCCGCACACAGGGTCCCCCCGGTTTGGATGTGGCCCCCACCCGCTCGTCCCTGCAGGGATGTCGGGATTGCCCCTCTTTAGGGACGATTTAATGGGAGTGGCTTTTCCCTACGGGGGCAGGGTATTACAAACCCCTAGTTTCTCGTGGGAGGCCGCACATGTGTATCTCCATTGCGCCTCCCCACTGCCGAAGCCAGTAGAGGGTCTGACTGGGATCGAGGTGTCTTCTTCTTTCGGTCCAAGTCCCTTCCAACTGAGTTTTGCAGCATCCGGGCTGCCCCAAGTGCGTAAGTCCTGACAGAATGAACTACGTGGACCTTGATCCCTGTCTCCTATACAGGGTACGTAGGAAGCCTCCCTGAGGTCCAAGCCCACCACCTGGTCGTCCCGGTCGTATTTACTTCGGTTCGTCCATCAGTGGACCCCTCCAGGGTTCACGCTTGCGTTGATTCACCTATGAATCCGCCCCCGTGGGAGACTGCCCGTGTGTATCTCCACGGTGCCTCCCCACAGCCCCCCTTTTCCATTTCCCCTTTTATCGTCCAGCATGACGTGAAACTGTGATCCACCCGGCCGTTCCATCCCCCTCCGTGCGAGGTGGTTCGGTTCAATCCTCCGCCCGGCGGCCTCGACCTCTTCGTGAGTCGGCTTGCCGACGTCCAGCATGACGTTAAACTGTATGCCCGAACTACGTTGACTTTGATCCGTGTTAACGCGCGGTACGTAGGAAGCCCCTCTGGGGTCCAAGCTCTTCACTTCATCATCCATCCTGATCCTTACCCGGGCCGCCACATCCCGGTGGGGTCATGCCACTTCACTCCACTCCACGTTACTTGGGAAGCCGCCCATGTGCTGGCCCCAGCGTCGGAGGTTCCCCGCAAGGGGTTCTGTCATCTGATCCACTTTTCGTGTTGATCGGTCCGATGCCGTCCCCGCTGGACGTTAAACTCGCGGCATACCCCGTGTTAAACACGGGAGGCTGAGGAAAACCTCAGGTGACACAGTTCCCCGCACCTAGTACGGGATGCCTCAGGCCATCATGCCTTCGAGAAGCCCTATTAGGGACGGAAGACAGATGTGCAGAGCCGCAGTGTTACGACACGCCCCCAGCACCCAGAGCCACCCGGCCTTCTCACCGCAGGTTGCTGCCCCGCCCAGACTCCTTGGAACGTCCGGGCGGAAGCAGCGTAATTAACCGGTGTCCATGAAGATATGGCGCCGGGAACGAGATTCACGAACATTCTTAAGTCTGTGAGGGAGACCCGGATTAGGCGACGAGTTCCGAGGAGACGTCCTAGGAAGGAGGAGCCGACATCCCATCATCCCGGTTTCGATCAAGGAGCAGACGCCCCTGAATAAGGGACGAATGCCGCCCGCCCTTGGAAAGCGGGACTGCGGGACCACAAGCCGCGCGCCCATCCCCTCGGGTTGACGGGTGCACGCGCGAACGCGTCCTGGCGGAACAGCGTAACCCGACGCACATCCGCACCGAAACAGTATTGTTTCAAAAAAAGTTCCTTAATATATTAAAATTATAGCGGTTAACATAGATTATTCTTGGGGTTCAACATTGGATAAAATAATTTTCTAAACCATAGTATTCAAATACCCTAATTTATTAATAACTAAAATTTTAACATTATTATATATGGATAACATATAATATAAAATGTCATAATTTACTAAAATATTAGAAAAATAATTTGTATTATTTATATTAGAATTTGGGTTCCTAAATTACTATTATATTTTCTATAAGGGATTATACATATGAAATATCTATCATAAATTTAACTATTGGATCTCATCATTAATAAAAAAATATTCAATGATCAATTTAATAATGATTTCATGATTAGTATATCTAGAGAAGTTATTAATAAATTAATCAAAATATTGATTAAATTTCTGTATATAATATTTCTAATACCCTTTATCTTACTCTTATTGGTTTTATTTCATGGAGAAAAAACTTATATCAAAGGATTCTTGAAATAATTTAATTTTATTCAAATTTAGATTGTGAATAATAAAAACATACTATACCCCTACATATAAAGAAAATATTAATGACAAATACATTATTTATTCATTTTTGGCTCAACATGGCGTTATAGTTTCACAAAAATAATAATTATATTTTTAAATAGTTCTGAGAGATCTCTGTTGAAAAAAAATATATATTTGAAATGTGAGTTATTGGTCACATAATTTGAAATTTTATTCTTACTCAAAGATACTAGAACCATATTTGATGATTATAAAAATTATTTTTAATTAACATATATTGTATTAATTGTTATTTATTTATATATAATTCAACTTCATAATCTTATTTTTTGTATTCAATGGTTAACGTATTTTTGAATATATTCTATGGTAATTTTTTAATTTTTTAGAGTTAAAAATAATAATTCTTCTAAAATAATTTCTAAAAATATCCAATAACATTGATTAAATTATTGATTAGTATAATGATTAATTGTAATAAAAAAATATAAAATATCTAATAATATAATATTTGGAAATAAAATATAATTTTTAACATTTTCTATAACAATGAATGATTCAAATTTTATCCAAACATACACTCTATGTAAATATAATAGGTATTCATATTATAAAATATCACATAATATAATGATAATTGATTATTTACCTTCAAATATTTAATAATAGTGAAAAAAAGTGATACTATTTAATATTATCTTGTAGTCTAATTTCAAAGGTCTACCTTATTGGTTGATACTAATTCATACATTAGAATCAATATAAAACCAATTTTTACAAGATATAAGTTGTTTTATGTATCAAATTATTTAATTTAGTGTTCATGATGATTTTCATGATTTAGTTTTGGATATCATGCATCCTAGAAAAATTTAATAAAATATTGGAAAAAATATATCATATAATTTATAAACAAACATGGTGTACATTTTCGAGCGACACGACTCAACCAGCCTGAGTACATGGAGAAGTTGTAGACTAGACCAAACAATCCATGTAATTAATGATACACAGGCTCTATAACCTTACATAACATATTCATAACAAAATATATGATACACTATATTAATGCTAGTGACACATGTCAGCTACTTCAAACAATGAATCATGGACAAGAAAATTCTAATGGGAGGCATGGTTGGCCTCCTACCTAAGGTTAGAACTCAAAATTTTCCAGTTGACCTAATAACACACCATGTACATTAAAATAAATTCCATGAATTTTCATTTTTTATGAATAGATCTGAAATATTTCAAAATAATGTTTGGATATTGAGAGTGCTTCTACCTCTATGTAGACTATATCTCTCCCTAAATCCATTAGGGATTTCATCTCATTTTCTTCCTCTTTTAATATAATTACTATCATATCCCCACTTCCAGACACATCCATGGTAAGTATCTTTCTCCCCATATTCACATTCACACCATGATCATAAGAGGATAATTTCTGTGTTTTGGGTTGTAATTATAATAAGGGTGTTTTGAAATTGAAATTCTTTTTCAGTTTAACATATTGTAATTTTTTTAATCACTATAAATTTTAAATCTTTAGATGCAGTAGTTGTGTTATATCTGGACATGAATGAAATAATTATCGAAATATAAACCAAATATAATAGGAGAACACATAAACATTGGGTGAAAACATGGAAAAATATTATGGTTATTGACTTGAACATGTTTCTATGTAATTAATTATCAGGCCAAGGAATAAATTTCTAAAATTAAAAGTTGTATATTTTCTGACTCTAAAGTAATATAACAATTGAATAACCCTGGAAAACTATTTCATAAATTATTTTTAACAAAAAACCCCTTAATTAATATCCCTATTTAAATTTCAATATCATCACAATTTTTTTATATTCCCTTATCCCTTTTCAGCATTCAATTATTTTTTAAATTCATTTCAATCCAATAATTTCATTATAATCATTAATTTTGCAGAATAATCACTCGATGCCCACCAATTCAAGCCTAAAATTACCTCTCCCTTTCTCCCTATAGTAATTAACATTACTTTTACCAGATAACCAGTTAAGGTGATCTGGGAACTAATTTGGAATGTATCATGATAGGATTTCTATATTTTGGCACTTATTTTGGGGAAACACTATAATTAAGTAGTGTAGTTACTGATTTGTGGTTGGTTATTTTTTATTCTTCCTATCTCATTTTTCAATATTTTATGGGGGGACATTAATCTCACATTTTTCTAGATACTTTCTCAATTTTAGGATGGTATACATCACTTGTAGAAGATATATTTCTAGAAAATTTGTAGATGTAATTCTCTTATCGGGAAGATTATTATCCATACATTAGTGATGAGTTCTAGTAAAAGGGATACCCATGTTCATCCATCTCCCTACAGAATTCATCAATTATGTAACCATTATTAGGTAACATGGAAAATTTAATATCTTTGAATTAAAAATATACCATGCACTAGTGGGACAAAAATTAATAGTTGGTATGACTTCAAAATTATGTATAGTATGTTCCTTAGATAATTAATAATATGGGAATTCTAGTTGAGTTTGAAGTGGAATATATTTATTCTGTTTTCACTGAGGATGCATTTAATTATGTGATACATACCATTTTTGGAAAAAAAATTCTAATATTTATGTTTTAAATATTGATTTTGAATATGTGAACATGTAATTTAATGATAGTAACAAACTTAATAAATTCTTTAAATTTTAATCCTCAATTGATTAATCACCTACTATAGTGGGATAATGGAATTATGTTTTAGGTTTTTAAAATTTAGAATTAATAATATAAGGAGTTGGATCAAAATATAGACATTTCAATGTCACAAGTCAACCATCATCATCTTAAGTCCAAAAAGAAAGATTAACATAATCCTCCACCCTTTCCACCTAAATTCTATTGGTTTTTGATTTATGAAGCGGGAACTGGACACATGTAGTTGTCCACACTATGGAATCCTTATCATCCCTTAGATAATGTTTAGGTTCACGTACTTTTTAGAGCCATGCACATAAAATAAAGGATCATTCTTTGAGGCAACAAATACACTCTATTTCTCTCTCTCTCTCTCTCATGACTTCAATATATACATGAGATTTACTTTTAAAATACATAATTTTTTACATATTTTTATTATTATATAAAAACTATAAATTAATTATGAATAAAACGACGCTATAGAGAGTTTTTTTTAAATATACGTGGCATGTAATTTTCTCTTTACTATATATTATAATAGTAATTTTAGCAAAAAAAATATTTATTATGTTAATAAAATGGAATGAATCTTATGTTGATGGAAATATATTTATAGGGTATTAAAGCTATAATAGGATCCAATATCTCCACACACACCTTTGGATAAGGATTCATTATCATTTACCCTATTTTTAAATAAATTTAAGGTTTTATATATTAATTAATTATATAATCATCTCGTAATTAAAGAAAACTGATTTTGGGGATGAATCAGCTAGCAGGTTCATACTCAAGGGTCCAAAAGAATTGAGTTCAGGTTATCCTAGCTGATTTGGTTCCATCGATTTTCCTTGAAATAAAACCATAGAATGTGAATTTATTTATATGATTTGTGTTGTATATTCATTATTTTTATACTATTTTAATATCTTCTTTAATATAAGAAAGAAAATGAATATAGTGTTGGTGGATTGGTATAGTCATAACCTAGGAAACAAAATCCATAGGTTTGATTTCAGATTATCTACCCACATCAAACGAATTTAAAAAACCACAGGTTGTGTAATATTTTTTTCAGAATGATATTTTTTGGACATGTAATGAATTTTAAAAAAGATAATCAAACTTTTGGTAATTAAAACATCACTAAAGTGGTTGAGGTCCATCACTTAGACCAAAATAGTTGCCGAATCGAATCTCACCTCAAGCATTGAAATCATGTTTGTAATTTTTTTCATTTTTTTACTCAATATTATGTGTTATTTATGATTCACTACATGTATAGGATTATTTTTATGAATATTTTTTATATATGCCTAGTTTTAGAAAATATTTATTAAGTATTTAATAAAAATTATATTATTAACCACATATTATATATATATATTATTTAAAAACATATAGTGTGGGGAAAATTTTAAGACATGTACAACCTATTTAATGGATGGGATCCCTAACTTGGGTTGTACTTATATTGAGCCCTCCATTCATCTCATGTTGGGATCTCAACCACAAATCATAAACCACTAGTCCAGTGATTTTTATGATCATATTTGGTTATCATTTTATTCTAGGATCCCAGTATAAACCTTTTCCACTCATATATCAATTAATTTCATACATTTTTAAAATTTCACGGTTTGGGTGGTGTTCAAATAGAACCTTGTAGGTATACCATTGCACACGTAGGAAACATGTCATGTAAACATTGTACATGACCACTCATGTTATGATCCTATATTTTGAAAACAATTGGCATGTTCATTTGGAACACTCTATATAATCATGTCTCTTCGATACCAACAATTGAGTTGTTCCAAGAAACAGAAATATCTAGCAACCAGTCTATTAACACCCGATGTGTTCTCTATAGTACGCACTATGTACTATTTCCACTTATAGTATACCATGTCAGGGATCATACATGCCATGGATATAAATTTACATGAACTCGACCAGTGCATTATATACACACTGCGTACATCATGGTGTCAAAAATAAGGTATCTTAGACATGAATAACAAAGAACATGGTTTCCCACTCAAACATACTACAACCCATGTACTTTATAAATAAAATCATCTATTTTATAAAAATTTATTTTAATTAAAATTTGTTTCATTTAAATTGTTCATATTAATTTTATTATTAGGTAAAATGGGCAGTGGTTGAGTAATAAGTGGTTGATGGTATTTCCGAATAAGGAGAAATACACATTGTTCCAAATTCATATGGAAACATTGGTTATACCATCACTCATGGAATTCCAGCAGTCATAAACAACAACATTAGAGGTATTACCTCCCTATATTTCCCCCACTCCATCCATTATAGAATCTTCATGTCCCATGGCCATCGAATCTACACTAGTTCTAGCTGTCACTTTTTCATATCCATCCACACCATCGACTAGTTCACTTATAATGATAGTAACAATGGGAGGCTGACCATAGGCACTCCCCTACCTTATTTTTGATGATTGAAATCCATCTAGTGAATGATTCTGACATCATTCCCCCCACATGATCCAAAAGATTAGTTTCCTCAAAACAAGTATCACAGAGTGGTTTTTCCTTTTAGTTAATATTGTGAATCTTCCTGATAATGAAAAAATAATTTCTATTACCCATGTCATCACTATTATATAATGAGAAATATTTTGGGAGTTCACTAATATTTTAATGTTCAATGGTACCGCATACTGAGATACATCAAGGGACACTGTGACACCAATCTGGTTTTTATTAGGTGGAGATTCTTCTCTTTGATGGTGGAAGTGTTCGGCTGATGATTATCCTTATCACCCCTCTATTTGACTAATCAATCTATCATATCCATCTTTGTTTCCATAATTTTTAAGGGTGTGTATTATGTTGATGAGGTATGGAGTTACATACAAATAGAATCTAACATGACTACCCAAAACTCCCATAATTTATTGCCTCCAACTTCTTTTCCATGATTATTCAGTGTCAGGATAACATAAATTGTGCTTTCTATAAAACATTTTTGGAACATTATTTTGGGTTTTTGAGCCCACTCCCCCTTGATACAGTTTAGGTATCCTCATCAGATGTACTATCTCATGTTTAGTGACATGGTAATGGTAAAGAAGTATAGAAGCATCAATGTGCTTCTACAGGACATCCAAGCGACATCTAGGGGTGATATAGGACCCACCTTTCCCCAATAGTGTTACTATTATGTTCCCACCACAAAACCAACATCCATCATAAGACTCTTCCTCTCCAACCCTTCACACATGTTTCTATAACCCTGCATATTTTTTATATTACAACTACTCCCCTATCCATATCCCCACAATACCTAACACCCTTACATGATTTAAGGGACTCTTCCCAAATCCAGATCTATTGGCCATCAACTCAAACATATCTATCTCTATCTTTATAAGATGATTGGATTTCTTATACTTATACAATAGTGGTGAGGATATACCTTGAATCCAACATTTTCTTCCCCTCTCGACCATTAGCATATATTCCCAAATGGTAGATTATGTGGCTTTTTTAATTGATGGAAAGAGAACCATGTCCACTATGAGGGAATATTAATCCTCTTCTGAGTCCACATTGTAGATTTCAGGACACATCACATCATCATCTTCTCCATTTTCATCCTCCCTATAAGATTCCCTAAATTGAAAGATTTATTCTCCTATGTCCATGTAGTGTATGTTCTTAAACATAATTTTTAATTTTTCTTATTATTTTGTTCATTGTTATTCAAAGTGCTGATTTAATTGTATGAAGAAATTATTTTACAAACATAGGCAATCCTGTGTGCTCTAATATTTTTGTGAATATACATTCACATCAATTAAACATTTCATGATTTCTATGTGTGGAGGATTATTTTTTTGTTTATTTTCTGTTCCTTTCATTGGATTACTTTTTCCACTAATCTCTCTTAGTAGGGTCCAATTGTATCATTTAAAAATCTTCTTCTCCTATATAGTATTACACCTAGAGGACCCCAGGCGCAATTATCATTACGGGTGTTTATAATACAATAGTATTTTCCCTTTTGAATAATCTTTGATACATCATTAATTTGATGCTATATTTTTATATATGGGAATTTTTTTGACTAATTATAATTACAAATAATAAATGGACAGGTCAGAATTTTTAAAGATACATGATTTTTTTAGTTTAAAATTATTTTAAAATTATTGAATATCATTTTTCATTTATTATATTAATTCATAGATATTTTTATTTAGATGATAGATCATTTATAATAATTTCAGGACATGATTGATCCATTTACATTTTCATTCATTAGAGGTCATCTAAACCATTTTTTGAATTCATTCTTATACTCAATTTTGATAGTGTATCTTAGAATATACATAACTACTAGAACATAGTTTTTGTATTTTGAAAACAAGAATATTTTGAATCCAATTAAAATTACAAAAGAAATTGATTCGTATTTTCTTCCCCTTTTGACATTCATAACCACTACGCATTCAATATTTATGAAACCAATAAAAACCCTAAACATCCTTGATATGAAGAAACAATAAAATCTTACTTATCCTTCATAGAATAATTTTTTTTATGAATATTGGTTGTTAATTTAATCATTATGGAGGGATTTTGGTGTTTAGTGGATTATTTTTGTGAGCTACCATCATACTATGAACAGAAGAGAGAATCAACTTTTCACCTAGATAGTGGTTTAAAAACACTATTCTCTCTTCTCTAAAGTGGTTAATTAAAATATGGAAATAAATAAATAAAATTTTCAAATTAATCCACAACATTCTCATATTTTCTAATATCATTCTTCCCAAATGAAATAAAAGGGTTTTATTTAACTTTGATATATTTTGAAAGGGATTCATTTTTGTTGATAGTTTTCATTGAATATCATGATTTTTTCAAAAATAATTTAGACTTCTTTTTAACCTCTTAGATTAATCTCACAACACTACCTACCAACCCTTATCATTATAATCAAAAGATTATAATTTATTGACCTCATGATTTTGGTGATTTTATTTTTTTTAGTGTACTTTTAGATAAATTACAGGCCTATGTATATTGAAAATATACTTATGATTGATAATAACACTGCTTAAATGATCTTGAGGGATGATTGAATCATTTTATAGGTTTTGTAAATATAAAATGTAATGTGTATATATGGACAAATGAAAAAATAAAATATAAAATGATGAATTTATGTAATTATATTATACATGATTTATGGTTAAAATAATTTTTAAAATTTGGCTATGTTTTATTCCTACAAAAATCCTTTTTTATGACTATAATTTTTATATGTGTAATTGATGGAAAAATTTTCTTTAGAGTATGGATTCTAGTTTATTTGATGTTATAAATTTTCTTTAGGTTCCAAAAATTAATAATTGCCTGGGAGATTGATATACCTATTGTAAAAATACATATTCATATACTTTATGTATAATAAAACCGATTTTCAATGGATTGTTTTTGTTTATGGAAAAAATTATTTATTTTAGTGTGTATCGTGGTTTTTTTGTGTTTTTAGAAAAAATAACACATCAGGTAATTCAAGTTGGAATTTTAATACTCCAGAAGAATCTACAACACTAGACCCAGTCTCCCAAATGGTGAAACAACAAAGGATATAGTATTTTTGGTACATGCGACATCCACTTATTCATTAAAAATTTTACCCTTTGACCTAACATGGTCATACACACATTTTGAGAAGGTTGATTTTAGTAGTTATTCAACCCTCATTTGGGCCTGATGGAAGAATTATTAGGTTATGGTAAGAATATATTTGGAGGTAAAACATATCATAAAATTTATATAATGTATCTTTATACTTATTTTATTCTATAGTATTTAATGGTGGTATGCATTCAATGTTGATAGAGAGTATGTCAGTGGTGCCTTGAAGTTTCTCATCACAATTTGGAAATACTCCATCCAATGACAATGAGATTTGGGTGACATATGTTTCATGTGATGAAACTAAAAAATGTATTTTACTATAATTAATCAGTACCATTGAATATCTCAGAGAATTATATTATTAATTATAATATTTATTATCCTTTATACCTCTCTTTAAGGTGGAATCACCTTGAAACAAAGAGTCTCCAACCCCATCAATATTGTAATTCCCACCAACTAGATCAACTAATATAGATAATGGGTCTATAATATGATAGTCAAAGGATTTGAGTTTGGGTCACCCACTTGATGATTAAACCTTACAAAAAAAATTATCGTTGTATATGGATTAATTAATGTATAAGAGTATTAAACTTATCATACAATGGTAAAGCGACAAGTGAGGAGGTATATTTGGGCCTAATTTCATAGGGACCTTTGGAGGACTGACAAACCGACTGGGTCAACTTAGAAATTTTTTAACATTCTCATCTATGTGTGATTTGACATTAATTTCTTCAATGACTCGGAAGATGAAATTATTTCTCTGATATTGTAGTGGAGGGGAACTGAAATAAGGGTAATAGAATAGGAGGCTTATTCTTCTATTAAATGATGTTTAGAAAACTCCATGAATAAGGATTCCTAAAATATTAATGTGGTAATAACTGAACAACACATTATCAATGCTCGAAATGTATATATTGGAAAAATATTGTCCAATGTAGATTATCATTACAAAAAGCTATAGAATTAGTAGTTTATGGTGTATAATTAATGAATAACGTATCTAAGATACAAGGTATACTTGGCCTAGTGGATAAGTACATACATGATGTTGTTTCTAGGGATGAATCATTCTAGCCTGTTGCATAGGTCTGGATTGAGTTTGTTTTCCAATTTTATGATTCAATAGCCTCTATAGAAGAGATATTAGAAATTCACAATGACAATTTTGATAATAAATAGTATTGGGACAAAAAATTTGTGATCAGAAATTTGATTGAGGATTTATGGGAGACTCACTACATTATTGAGATTACTCACTCATTTTTACATCATGAATGAAAAAATCTTTCTAATATTTCATGTTATTATAATTGTCTCATTATTTCATCATGTTCATAGAATTTCATCAAATCAATATCATGTTCCATGTCAATGATATCAGATAATTTCATAATAAATAGAGGTAAAAATTTTGATCTCAAGTTCAAAAATATTAATAAAACTTTCTAAATGAATTCTCATAAATGATTAATGGACTAACAATCAATGTTATTTTATACACACAAGTTTTTTGGAGATTATTTTGTTCAAAAATCCAATTTGGGTAAATAACTCCCAGAGTTAAGGTTCTATAACCATTTTATTTTTCAGTGAAAATAGTGATTAAAGGTTGATTTATTTCAAGGGTTAGATTATAGACCCTAAAATATTTTAAACTTTTATTTTTTCCTAACACTTTGCTCATCTAGTAAAAAATAATGAATTAGTAATCTTGGAATTGGATTTTTCCTAAAATTACGGCATTGGATTTTTATCCTAAGGAGTATTGTGACTCTTAAATTTCATCATTAATAATGGTTTCCTAAATCATAAAAATTGTGTGATCCGTGAGAACTCAACATTTACCTAGGGTTCCCACTATTAGGTTTTAAACCTAGTGATAATTTTGTCTCATTATATTGGTTGTTGTATTTTTAGGAATTTATAGGTATATGTGATGTTATACTGTTAGGTCAAAAATCATGTAAATTATATTTATTATTTTATAGTCTTCCAAATCGAACATAAAATTTCATTATATTCCTAATATGTTGAATTTGTAGTCGGTCAGTATTCATGAATAGTTCATGTACACTTCATCTATTTTTTGTTTATGAATAATGGGTATTCATAATGATTTCAAGAACCATGAATCCATAATGAGGTAATGAAACATGTTCATTCATTAAGGGTATAAATAACTGAATTTTTTTTTGAGATGATGAAGGATTATTATTTGTGATGTATTCAGACACCCCTCATCCTTACTGATACGATGAAGGATGGGTATTCATCAATGGGTTTTACACCCCTCCACATCTTAATACGATAAAGGATGGTTATTCATAAAGTGTTTGAACACTTATAATCCCTGATGAGATGATGGAGGATGGTTTTAAATAATTCCTTTTGACCCACTACATCCTTACCAAATCCAGCATCGGCGTATAGTGGTATAATGTTTGGGATTCCATATCCACTTGGATACATGTAATGTGGGTTGTGTAAGTAACAAATCTATGATATTGAATCAAGATTTATGGAATATTGAAGACACATTAGGGATGATCATGAGACACTCCTAGGTTCTATGTACCAATATTAATTTCTTGTTCTTCATAGGGATTGGACGCACATTCCTACAAGGTTTAGATGCCCCTAGTTGAGGGTTCTACAGACCATGTGTAGGTCAAACTCATACATGGTGAAATATAGGGTTAACCTCTCTTTTAAATGGAATATATGAGATAAATGGATATTCAAATATTGGGATAGTAATGTGGGAAATAGAGAAAAGGAAATCCAATAAGGGTTTTGGAACCCTAGTTGTAGTTATTATTATGAATCTTGGGCCATACACCATGTGGTTGTCGGAAATATGAAGTGGGATACCAAAGGTTCAATAATGAATTACTACATTATTTTATATTTAATATGTGTAATTAATGTGGATTTAACAACAAAGATGTCTGATCTGATTGAATATTTTGTTTATTGGGATTATAAATAATTTTATAGCAATATCTATGTCATTTGAAAATGATGTACACTAGAAACACTTCTATCATTATTAAAGATGGAAGCCTATTTTTTATGTTTCCGAGAAAATAGGTTATGTGTTCAAATGGGACCTTTAATCCTAGAAACAACATCCCCATAGAACAATCTATGGGAAGTTTTATTATTCAGTTGTTAATAGTAAATTTTCCCTTCAGATCATTCAGTCAATGTAACCTAATACCCTATAGGGAAGGAAAAGGAGATATTTCTTGATGTCATGGGGTTCTAAGAGAATTATATCATCTCATGGAATTATTGAGTGTTAGCTAAGAATTATAAGACATGAAGGTGAGTTTGATAAAGTAAAATATTCAAGAATGGTAGAGGAAAATTAATTGTTTGGTATAATCTAGTGAACACACTATCATAGTGGATAGTTGTGATAAAATATTACTATAACTATTTTCAAGACCATAGGGTCGATATAGCATAACATGGATTCTTCTAGCTACACCACATAGGCCCTATAAGATTTACCCATTTTTATTTACTCTATAATTATATCCTTAACTCTATAGATGAATATATTTGGGGGTGGAGATAAAAAATTTCTAAAACTACCTATTACTCTTATTTATCCTAACAATATTTACATCTCCACTATGTTTTTAAGCTATTGAGATTTTGACTCAGTATCAGGTGGAGTGTTACATAATCTTCAAATTCGGAATCCTATGATGTGGAGTACTCCACCATGATTTTTAGAAGGGGATGATATTGTTGTCAATAATGGATCATTAGTATTATGTCATGAGTATTGTTATGGGATATTAATGTTTATCATGATCATGAATCACAATGGGTGGCATGTTCCACTAAAATGATTGTAGGAATCATAAGCATCAGAAGCCCTTTTTCATGGAAAAATCACTTTTATTGATAGGTCATGGTTTAATATGTAGGATCAAGGAGAATACATGCATATTAAAGCGAATTGTCCCTTAATTTAATATGTTCTTTTCTAAGGGGGAAATATTTTTTACAAAAATCTAGTGAATTAAAGACATAATGAATGAATTATGGGATGAGGAATTGAATAATATAATAGAATAACCACATTCATTGGTTGAATAAGATAAGTATATTTTTGTTCTTTGATAATAATTAATAATTGGAGATGATATAAAAATTTTAACATCTTGTAGAGGGGTTTATCTTTCATGAAATTTAACATCATGTGATGAGGAAGCCTTCATTATAGTTTAACATCACGTGGGTGAGAAATAAGAATAAACATAAAATTTTGAAATATATAATTAAGGAAACCCAACCCAGATTAGGGGAAGTTAGATGTGGGAGGAATATTTAATAGTTTCATAGGTATACTATTGATATCATAATGCTAGATCCGATCTTACAAATATCAATATCCAGCGCAAGAAGATCATACATAGATTTTATTTGTATATATTTTATCTGAGACTGTATGATTCAACTACCCTAGGGTTTTTCAAGGTAGACCATATATTTTGGGAATATTCCATTGATATATCTGATCTTACAAGTATTCCCAATGAATTTTTTAATGGGAAATACTCATTCCATAATCATTATTCCCATATGGGTCCTTATAGGGATCAAACTCACATATTGGCGGGTATAAATTTTTATATATTCTCATAAAGAGTCTCAATATCATGGTTTACTATAGGGTCTTCTACATTGATGAGGATAAACAGTTGTTAAAGGTAATTTCCATATTTTATTCTGGTATGTAGAAACAACACTCATCTCTAGCATAGATGCATGGATATAATGGCCAACCCTATAGAATTTTAGGTAATGAAAGATGAACCATATATAATGTAGTTTAACATAATGTGACTAAGAAACTATTTTACAGTTTAATCTCATACTCTTAATAAATTCTCATGAATTTTATTGAAATACAAATAGGCCATTTTTGAGTAGTTTAACATCAAACTACAAGGATAGATCACTGATAGGAATGAGAAACACATGGACTTTGTTTCTCAAAAGGATATGAATACCCCATAATAGAGATGTACAAGTCATAAATATTATAAACAGTCGTTGAAAATTGGAATGATGTACATATTTATAACAACTATGGTATATAAATACACATCAGAACCAAGATTACAAGATATGAAAGTAATAAACCTATAATATTAGAGTTTTGTAGAATACGGGGCTGGTTTTTATTGGTCAACTATTGATAAAGGTGAGAATTCCATATCCCAGAAATTCTAGATAATGGATCCTAGATCAAAGAGGGTTTATTACTTTAGCAATTGAACATTATCTATTCACATGATCCATTGAATTAATTATTTCTTAGATAATCCTAGTGGTGTCCAGTAAATATTAACCAGTCCATGTTACCAATTTTGAAGAGGTGAGATCAAAGAGATGGGGTAATCAATGTCCATGGGGTTCCAGGAGAGGCATATAAAATTAATGAAATATTTTCTAATGACATACATATAAAATATATGATATTGTTTCAAGGAGGGTAAAAGAAAATCAAGATGTTTTTTAGCACCCTAAATGGTACACAGTGCATATTGAACTAATTTTTAGGTTAAAGGTAAAAAAGTATTCTATAATACGAAATAATCATAAGGGATTAAAATTTTAATGTGAAGACTTCATTTTATATATTTTAACATCTTGCACCGAGGGTGTGGTTCCCTTTATTCGGATGGAAGGAACCTCAATCACGATGGTCATAGCTACATTCTAGGTTCCCTAAGATCACATGAGTCTTCCTTGGTTTGAGAAATAAGAGACAACTGGAATGTCGATTGAACCAATAAAAAGTGCATAAAATGGAATATGTTGGGGGTATTCAGATTTTGTTATGATGGGGAATCAATATAAAAAATTTGATTTCATTAAGGGGCATAGTTGGGTGTCAAGAGATCCCATAGATGAGCTGAAAATGGAGTATTGAGGAATCAGAACACAACATAATGGAATTATAATAAAGAAACACATAGTTCTATTTTATGAATCCCCTATGCAGTTTGGAACCATGCACAACAGAAGGGCCTTAGTTTATCTTTTCCTTGATGATGGACACATGATTGGAAACATATGTGTCACTATATATCATTTAAGTGCTTGAATCAAGCCACATAAAGATATTTTACTGAATATTCCCAACGAATATCAAGATTATGTCCAAGGAATAGGGAAATATTATTCTTTGGAGTCAGCCACCAATGTTCCAAAATCATATACTTTAATCTTTTTATAATGTAGGGTATAATTTTTGGTTGTGACTAAATGTGACATTAACAGATCAATATATATCTCAATTTAATTAAAATTTATACAGATGTAGTTCATACATTATATCCCCAAATATATTGAACATAAAAAAGTTAATGGTGAATTTTATCATTGTATCATGACTCGACCCATGATTGGAAATCTTAGCATCAAAATTTATCCCATGTAAATGGGAATCAATATATATGTAGTTCATGTATATGGTCCCTTTTTTTGATCATATCCTTACACAGTAATAGAGTATTTTACATTTGTAACTTGTTTTTTTAATTTGGTAGGTCCTATTATTAAAAAATAAAGACATGGAATTGCATCCTATAATAACTGGAATCAATCCATACATTATTTTTTATAAAATGAACCAAAAATATTCTGACTCATAGATAGGGAGAGTTCATATTTCTATCTTCTAGCCTAAACTATTATCCCATGTCTATTACATGCAACATGGGGTACCCAATAATATATTTTTTAGGTCATATAGGTTGTAACATAATGCTATTATTTTTAGAGTCTTGGTACATAGACATAGATATGAAGGCATAAAAATGACTTATTCGTTATCGGTTTTGTAGATTGGAAATAGGTAATGAAAGAAATCATGTCTTTAAACAACTTTATCATGAATGATAGTATAATTATTAGTGAGACCAAAGACACAACATTAGCTAAAAACCACAAGTGATTAAGTGGAATCTCTCTTCTATGAACAAAATATCCACAAAGAAAAGACCTCTATCATTGTTTAATTCACCAAAAAATCCTAGAAGGTTTCCCTATATGTTATTCATCCTATATTACCAAAAAAAATTGAAATACCAAGACAATATACACAAATGATATCCTGTAATTTAGAGATGTAAAGGGGTTGTGATTTTTTTATGGTAGAAAATGGTGGGTTCCCAAATGGATTTTGATGCTTAATGAAGTTAGATCATCCCTGGGGAATTATAAACTAAAATAAAATCATACAAGTTTGTGATTTCATAATGACACATAGTGACTGTGAATTTCATGATGATTTTTATCATCAATGGTATTCAATTCCACAAGAATTGTTTGTTTATGAGAATTATAAATAATTTCTTAAGAATATCTAAGTCAATTAGAGGTGGATAGTAGTGGGTGTAGGCTAATAAAAAATAATGTGGGAAAACCATATCCCATATAGTGGGGATAGTAGCTCTTTTATTAATGGGAACTCCCCCCTAGGATAAGAACATCTACTCTTGGGAAGTATGTTATTCCATAGGAAATCCTACTGGGGCTCATTTAGATTAGAAAGTCCCTATTTCCATTTTTTGTATTGGGGGAACCAAGAAAATGGTATATCATGATTATTGGGATTCCAAGATGTGGATATCAATGTACATAATTTCTTGGTATTAACTCATATATAAATATATTATTTTGTTTTAGGGAGATCATAATATCCATGAATGGTTTGAGAATCCTAAGGATACTTAATTGTGTATTGAACATATTTTTTAGAAATTGTACAAATCATTGATTTATTAAATATGTTTTCATCAGTGGGATAATCTGTTTGGAATACAAACCACTTTTAATGTAGTTTGACATGATGATAATGAATTTGGTTTTAATGTTTAACATCACGTGATTAAGATGTAATTCCTTATAAATAAAATATCTTGATGAATTTGGTCAGAGAGTCTTTCTAATTTCCCAATGCTTAAATGAGTATTTCACTTCATGGAGAAATGAATAAATAGTACTTTGATTCAAATGTATGAAAGTTCATGATAACTAATATATGGGGGTGTCTAAATTGTAATGTGGACAACAGCCTCTACATTGGTCTGAATCTGATGGAATGAAATGATTTAGTGTAATGAAAATTCATTTCTTTTCATGAAATGGAGGATATTTGTGTCATTATGTATCTTATGGAAACATAAATCAAAACTCACATAGTTCTATAGAATGGTCACTACACAAGTCTAAACCATATATATGGAGAGGGGAATTTCTTTATCTCTTCAACATTTTATATTGTTCGCAGGACCATGATTTTGGATTTAGGGAACACTATATATCCTTTTATAGTTGTAATCATGAAACATGTTGTTCATGCGTGGGAAATTAAATTGGATATTGGAGTTCCTATGATGGGGTGTATTTTCAACATAATTTGGACAAGTCCAAGAGTTGGAATTAGAAAATCACTATGTATCTAGTGATAATAGGAATCATACCACATGTAGTTCATTGAAGAATAATTCCCTATCAAGGTCAAGACTGTAAATAATGATGGGGAATTTTCCATTTATTTTGATACTAGACCCATGATTTATTCTACATCAATCATTATGTATCCTATCAAAATAGGTCTCAATACACACATAGTTCTTCTGAAATTTCACTAAAAAATTATGAAATTTATGAATTTATGGGTTTGTTTTTATATATACTATGGATTAGACCATGATTTCAGATTGGGAATAACTATATATCCTATGTAAATAAGAATAAATCAAAGAATAGTTATAAAATGAAAAATTCCATTTATGGGTTTAATCCATACATAGGGAGAATTTGTTTCTATTTATATTTTTGTTGGGCCCATTATTTGAGATCCATACGTCACAACATATCCCTAATAAATTGGAATATATGCATTCATAGATCTTAATAAAATTCTTATCATAGGTTCAAACAATATGTATGAATGTGTGAATTTTTATATATTTTATGAATGATCCCATGATATGTGATCAATGTGTAAATACATATCATGTGGTAATAGGGGTCATGTGAGACATAGTTCATGAATTGAAAATTCCCTAATAAGGTCTAACCTATATGGTAGGTGTGGAATGTTTTCGATTTATATTGTGGATGGACCCATTATTTTATAAATATTCATCATTATGTATCATGTGATAATAGAAATCAATCCATGTGCACTTCTTAAATAAATCCCCTTTTAAGGTTCTGACTTGCACATAGGGATGGGGGTACATATTTTCTTCCTCTAAATAAATCATGATATTTTGTAGGAAAATTAACATGATGTAATTTACCTTAATAGGAAGAAATAATAAACATGAAAAATTGAGTTTATGTATTTAAAACCAAGAGATACTTATTGGTCATAGTGTAAGTTCATTTTAGTAATCATAGAAGTAGTTAGTATCCCCCTACTAGATAATCCTTTTACACAGGTCTAGATTATGTATATGAAAATGAGGTAGGCCCCATAATATGATTCAATTTCAGGAAACATTAATGCCTTGAACAAGGACCATGTCTTGTGTAGTTTAATGACATGTGGTAGGTTATCATTAGTGAATTTCAATTTTATGTAGTATGATGTATTATGGGACATTTAATTTCATAGTGTTAGGCCATAAAATTCAGTGTAGTTTAATTTATTTCCTTTAGGAATTTTATTTCATTATGGAATCATTGAGAAGTACTTCTTATGAAACCACTCATTTGTGCGGTCATAACACTATCCATTTCAATCCAGGACAATGATTAAGCTTCATTGGAATAGATGTTAAGAATTATGCATGGAACATCCCACATCGGTTCTCATTTTTGACGCTTCATCCCTGGTATGATCACATTATAGAGTACCATTAATATTTTTCAATAAATAAATGAGTGGAGGAAAACCTTTTTATTTATGGGTTGTGATATAAAATTCTAATGAACATCATTTTGGTGAATCGTACATAACGATTTCACATCAAGTCATTCTAACTCATCAAGATGATTCTTTGATTGTTCACCATATTAGATTCTTCCTTAGATAGTTCTTTTCATAGAGTAAAATTTTACATTGAATGAAACACTACCTCAATGTCATAAGACATTAAATATATGGTCACTTGTTTAATATTCATGTAGTGGCATGGCAGGCCCATAAATAATGTAAAATCACCTTTAGAAAATTCTTATTATAATTTTCATCATTTTTTTGAGTAAATTTGATAGATTGTTTTTATTGTCTCTATCTATCATCATTCAGATGTATGATAGTAGGATTAATGGTTTTACTTAGTATTATATAACTGATATAGTTTCTTCAGATCAAAAGAATATATGTTGGTTCTATTTTTGATAAAATTAATGTGTATGGGACAAAAAATATGCTGATATTATTAGATTTTATGAATTTTATGACTTTTATTTCCTTTAATTTCTTTAGTTTTATGTCCTCATAATAGTTTTAAGGAATTTGGTAGAATTAAGGATGTTTTTAAATTACATAGCTCTTGTTAGGGGATTTTTTCCAACAATTTCCAATAACAATATAGAAAATGGATAGGGATACATTTATATATATAGAAACTATGGGTGTTGATGGATGAATATTACATTAATCTATCTAGAATTACAATTTTATGTTTCTTACTTTCACTTTTGTATATTTTTTTTCATGTAGTAACACAACCTCCATATTTGGTGGAGAATCTGGTTACTGACGAGTGAGCACCACAATAGGCTACATGGAATTCTACTATGGTAGTAGGAATATATAATTCTAAAATTAATATAAGGAGGAATCCGTTGTATCCTCATTTATAGAGGGATATTTACTAATTTATAACATCATAAAGGGTGATGTTAACTACTCATTGTTTAACCTACTACCTATTTCCGTGATCTATTATGAAGGTCCCATTTTAGAAGTAATATATTATGGGATCCATATATCCATGGTGGATATATTCTCATCATGCTATAGGGAATCATTGAAAAGATTGATTTCAACCATTTCATATAAGATGGCTGGTGAGATCACTCTTTATTGTGTGATATAGATAATCAGTTCATCATAACTAAAATTAGTGATGAATATGAAACATTTTGGTTTATTCTTTGGCATGATCATTTTCTGGTCGAGCGACGTGATTTAATGCTTTTTCAATTGGAAATTCCACCATTAATCTTGTTATGTAACTGATGGGGGTCTTGATTTATTCCATCACGATATAATACTCACTATTGATCTATTTTATTACTACCTCTGAGAACACATTTATATTCTGCTAGATTATCTAGGATTGTTGTGATAACTCCCTGATAGATATATTGGAATGGTATTCTTATTAATTATTATCATTGACTTTGGATAGTTAATAATAACACTGAAAACATCTATATTTGAGGGAAAAAATATGGTTTAAAGTCTATCTTGATTTAAATTTGGTTTTCCCATTAGTTTTTCTAATTGGACTTCTAGAGGAAACATTATAATACATCTCCCACATTTGAAGAGTGTGATAGGAATATAAAACTTCTTCATTTGAAATTTTGACATCTATTGATGATATTTTTGGGATTTATGTGATGCAAGGAAATCAACCATGACCTACGCATTAGATACCTTATATTACATGAATTGAATTTCATACTATTAAAGGATTATCACCCATAAAGAAAGATACACAGTCAATATTGGGATAACAATAATCTACATTAGATGGTTAACATGATAGATCATGAGGACATCTTTATGATGCATGTAAAACCTTATATTATTAATTGAAAATATGACTAAGAGGATAATTTTTACATAGATAAATTGAGTTTCAGTATCTATAATCATTGGGATATGATAGTAGAGATTTTTTCATTCCCCGTATCATATTTCTATTTGAGTAAAGAAATGAGCATTCATTCCTTGGTGGAAACATAGAGGGTTAATATATCTCCTTATACCAATTCTATAAGTATTGGTGGATATATTATGCATTTAATGAGATTATAAAAATAATATTGGTATTACTCATCCCATTGGTATACAACTCCCTTATTCATTATCTTTGTAAAATTGAGAGACTTTCCATCTAGGTTGGATATGAAATGTTGATAATAAGTGACATGCACTTCGATCTGCCATGGTACTTTAATATTTTGAGGGGCCAAATTTACCATGATTTCACTAGTCTTATATGGATAATCCCATATTACAAAGATGAATATCACACTTACATTGAATTTCCCTAATGACATTGTGAATTCACACTTCATATGATTTATCTTCAAATCATGCTACTACAGTTTTTAAAAGATTTATTTGAGAAAAATAAGTATATCCTAACACTGTTGTGATTTAACCAACATTTAATCCATTTAACATTAGAAAATTTTTCTCAAGAATTTTCTAAATATATGAATATTGGTGTGATGGTAAGTGGTTCTAGTGTTCCTTAATTCAAAATAAATTACCTTGTATAAAAATATGTTTTGAGGTACTGTGAAATAATTAGTTTCATTAGCTTCATGCGGCATCCTTATATGATGATACCATGAATACCCATCCATTAAGTAAATGTCTTGTAATTCAATGGTTTAACCAATAAAACATTCTCTTATAAGAAATGAGAAATCCCCATTTCGTAATTGTCAATTACAATCTATAAAATCAACACCAACAATGATCTTTCCATTAATTTTCTAGAGTGAGTGATGATTTTAATTAATTTTGGATAGTATATCTTTTCGAAAATGTTTTAATTTACTGATGTAAAAAATTATAATTCTACATTAGTAGTTTGATATGATGAAATCTCATATATACATATATAAAACATTGATGGTCATAGGGAATACCTAGGTGGAGAGTGGAAACAACATGGTTTAGTAGGTGAATATCGGTATAATCCCAATAAAAACATTTCGATTATTATTTGAAATTTTTATGTACATATCTTTCTCTTTGAGTGGCATAGTTGAACTCTTATACTTAGGTAGTGTAACTTCCTCTATTCCCAGATTCATTTTCTTAATCTCATCGATAGTATTATAGTTTACTTCCACACATTTTGGAACATTATTCCAAAGGTATTCCTCTTCTTATTCCATTTCTATGTCTATAGGGTTTTTTTTTGATATGGTGCTTATCAATATGGAATATATGTCCCTATCCGTATAAGAGAGTCTATGAGAAAACAAACTGGAGTCCTAAAATACTAGAGTCATCATAGATATATTATAGAGATACTTTTTTCTATTATGATGCTACAGTAGGCATGAGAATTATAGTCAACATGAGTTGTAATTAATGTCTTGGGGGTATTATGAGTTTTTAAATATTTCATTACTAAATTTTGAGAGCCTCATATAGAATTAGTCTTACGTAATTTTTATGAACCTACACCAGTTAATGTTATTTATATCACAATGACATGGGATACTGATTTTTTGGTTTAATAATGCTTTCGAGGATTAAATATGCTCCCCAAATAGGTTTATGGGTTTTAGAAAATAATTGTTGATTATATTTTTGGGATTATCAAGGGTCGTTCCTAAGCTATCAAGAGTGAAAAATTGAATATCCACATCCACTATTGGTTTTCTCTTTCTCCCATTTAGAAACTGTCTGTATATATGGATTCCCAAGACTAAATGTGGGTCTCGTTTCCATGTAGTATGTTGTTCATTAAATTTTTGGGGTATTTCAATCATTGGTTAAAAAATATTTTTACTTATACATGGATATGAAGCCAATGAAATTATATAAGACATTCTAGGATGTGTTATGTAGGATAACCATAAACTTGACATTAGATGTGGGATCCCCTAACTAATACTTATCATTGATCTTTCAAAGATGCATTATCTATCCCTTGTATTACACATGGATGTTTCGATTTTTTGGAGACAAATACCCCTTTAAATATCAAAAAACATAGAATATATATACAAGGGTGAGTTTTATCCTATAATTATTTTCATCCAAATACCTTTGGATGTTATGATTATTATTTTTTCCGGAAAGATATAGAGCTCTAAAATGTCCATTTAAAACTTATTTCACGTTGTTTTACTTAAATGATACTATTGTATGACATTATACTAGAGTAGTATTCACTCTATAAACCACATATATAAAGAGTTATGTATAAAACTCATGGGGTTTCTATAGGGCCTCAACGAGTGCCTATCAAAATTCTTTTCAAAGAGAGAGAGTATAAAAGATTGATATTTTGTCTAGGAAATCCACCAATTGTTTATTGAATGTCGCAAATCTGTACAATTCTTATGTGCCTCTCTATTTGTGCTTCCCAATGTCGGGTTTCCCCTTATCTTTTATTTTGGGTGCTGATACATTTAAGGTAGATAACCTGTGTAACTTATTAGTTGTTGCTGGATCATCTCTTGAAAAAGGTGTATATCCCACTAGGATGCCACTTTTATTGGATGATGATACAATCATAACTTCACTAGTCTATTTCTTAAATTGATATGTATCAAGAAACATCTGAAGGGATATAAAGAATATCTATGTTAATTTTGGGCTCAATTATCTACCCACCCATGGTTATCATCCACATATATAGATTCCATGGGGATGTGAGAGGAGTACTACATTCGACCATGCCCACACCACTCCATGTACACTTGGATTATATGTCCTCAGACCCCATCTCCACAGTCTAGTAGGGTTAATAATTACATAGGGGACTATGAATCATCATAGAAGGGATATTTTTAGTGAACTATATTAACAAAAAACAATTATATCTTCAAATTATGGGAGTTATATTGGGTGAGGATATGAATGTTCCCCTACAGCTAACCGAAAAAATTTGAATGATTTAGTGTTTATGTGGGACTTATATATGACTTGAATATTTTATATATTTCTTTTATTATTAGCTATGCTTCGAGAAGAGTTACTCATAAATATCTACATAGGTTCTAGGATAATTACTGGTTTTCAAATATGATTTATTATAGGGGATAGAGCTCTGTTAAAAATTATTAGATTCATCTGTTTATCAATATTCTATTCAAGTCTTGTAGTAAATTCATTCCAGTCACGCTCAACTTCTCATTGGGTGATATTCACAGAGTTCACCTTTGTTGTGGATTTTCCTAGTATCACCATCCTAGAATTAATAATCATTTGGATAATTTCATTAAATAAAAATATGTCATTGATGGTGTGACATTGTCTCACATAAAAACAGAAATAGTAAGTGAAGTCATTGAAGTGGATATTGTTGAGTTTTTTAGTGTATGGTAGCTTATGGATGACATTTTTTATATCTATGATGAAATAATGAAGAACATATTCAATTCAAAGGTAATAAAAAATGTTTATCAATTCCTTGAATCGTGTGTGACCTTATTCTATATCCACCTATAGTGAATGGTGGTTTTTTCATTCTTCCATTTGGTAGGAGGATATAGGATATTTGAGGACTTCTTAGGTGTTTTTATGGGAACTGTTATTGGATTGAAGGTATTATTAGTAGTGTCTTCATTAATAGTCATTTTTTCATAGTATTATTGGTGTGGTATATGATTTTTCAAGTGCATAAAAATGGAATCTTATATGATTTGACATTTAATGTAAACTCATTGAATAAACAATGATATTTAATCAGGATAAAATGTTTTTCAACCTCAACATGATCGATCTAAAAAGAATCCAAAAAATTCTCATGTGAGAGTGGGATACAATTTGAATACATAATACTATTCTATCTAGGGTTAAATTATGAAACCCTATTATTATCATATTTCATGAAATTTTATTACTCGATGATCATTGTTTTCGATAAAATAAATACTTATTGATAGAGAAATTAATTAAGTATGTTTGAATAGCTAGTGGTGGATGCTTATAGAATGATTTTTTTAATAATAATGCATAAACCAACTAGATGCTACAAGAAATATCATTTTTGTTTCCTCTATCTGGTCTTGGGGGCCCATCATGGGGCCATATTGGGACACAAACTACATTAGATGATATTTTGGATATCTCCTTCTGTATATGTTTAATATGATAGTATTTTCTAATATATATGGGGGGAATGTGGTATCCACCCTTTCAAGATACAATTATTTTAAGAATTCTTCAAGGAATACCACCCCTCGATGGCATCTATTCAAGTAGATATGGATTAGATGATTTTGAAAATTTCTTAAGGAATCACTGTATAGACCCCCAACTATCTAAAGGGAGTGGGAAATGCTTGATGTGTTGCCCCTAAATTAATGTCTTACTAATTCATGATAATTCTAGGAATGACTGATCTTCATGATGGGGGAGAGGGTGTCAAAATAATGGATAAAAATTGTCATCATATCCAACCTATTTGATTTTATATATAAGTATCCTAGACCCATTTCCATATTGACTCTAAAAACCAATCTTATAGTTAGATCCAATCTCTCATAATGTTTTTTAAGAGGGATATTTTTATTCTTTTTATTGTGATTCCTAGTGGAAATATTTACCATGATAATTTCTTCAATGATTTGTTATGAGATTCATTATATATTTCTCATATTATTTCCGTTATTACCCTACTGATTAGATATTTTTACTTCTTCATAGACAATGGGATGTAAACACACCATTACCCTTATTCCATTATAGTGTTCCATGGTGGGGGTTGAAACCCACTACATAAAGATACTAAGTTATGGATCCTTCTGTAATTCATGTACATGCTCCCTCATATTGTGCATCCAGATATCCTACCTCTCGATGTTATGTTTTTATGTTTCGTCCCTTAGTAATTTAGTCTTAATAGACATCATTTTAATTAATTATGTTGAGAAAGTTCACTATGTAATTCTATGTGATAGTAGTTACCCCATTACTATACACGTAATAGGGTTGTTCTTTACCATATTCTCCACATTTTAGGGTTTTATTTTATGCATTTATCTAAGAAATAATATTATTTTACCATAATGTATTAGTTCGCTTATAGGGAATGATTTCCTATTACTAGACGATCCCCCTATCCTGGTTTTTTAATGTTGACCTTATGGTAGTTTCTGGTCACACTTTTCAATCTGGCCCTAAGTCAAAGCTTCATTTCTCGCACTGAGAGGAATATATAGGATTATAGTCAATGATATTCATCTCCTATCACAAAAATGAATTTATCCATATAATTTGATGATAATGATAAAAATAAACCATAGATTATGAGCTTAGGTTAATTCAGGGACACTTTTTTCACTTTTTGATCTTGTTATTGAGGATCTTATGACTCATAGAATGAAAATTGAGATAAAAATTCACCCAAAATTATTGGATGGTGTTGATTAATAACCCCCATTGTGCTATATAGGACCCCCTTGGGGTGTGATGACCCTAGTGGTGGGGATCATGATGAAAATTCCTCATTCCAAGGGGGGTTATTTTTCTATTGGGAATCATTATTGGTATTTTCTACTAGGATATACATTATTTTTATCAATATCATTCATGCATGGGTCGATCACAGTGAATAATATGGGTCATAGTCACATTCATGGAGAGTCTATTTAGTAACCAGTGACTTCTTCTCTTATGCTTGAGGTTTGGTATGGTTTTTTGAGAGTCATATATTAGGATTACACTAAAAGAAATATATCTCAATTCATATCATCATTTCATCCCCAATGTGGAGAATCATCATTGTTTTGAAAACTTAGTCAGTACATTATATGGTCCCATGATCTCTCTTATGGTTACAATATTACATTATGAAATATCTTGATATCACCACTTTCTTAGGGATATGATATAGTAAAATTCTCGATATATTCTTCTTTCTTAAATATAAACATCTGATTAGGATTTGGAAATCATTTTCCAAATATTGGTAATTCCATATTGTAATATTCTATAACGTTTTTCTGTTTTTCTATTCCAATAATGGAAATCAGGCTAATGATAATGTAGTATGTCCAACTAACAATAGATAATATTTATGATCTTGAGGTGACCCTCATACCCTTGGCAATGGATGTTTTCTAGTCTTTATTCCATGATGGGTCACCCACCTATTCTAGAAAAAGAAATGTATGAACTCCTCCTCTAGTTAATTTGGACCTTTTATTCAATATTGGTTATTTAGAAAAAAACATCATCCAAATGATATTTTTCGAAAAATCCTCAGACATATATAAGCCAAATATTTCTGCATAAATGCCTTATACCTCCATTTAGTAATTCCATAATTAAAATTTCTCTGGGAAATCTACTGACTGAATGATGGTGTAAAATTAAAGAGAGTATTTCCCTATCCATGAAAGATATTATCATGATTATTCTTAGAATGTAGAATTTTGGGAGTAGAGTTCACGTAATACATATTTTAATACCATTAAGTAGAATATTGAGGTATTTATCACCTTCTTCTTCTTTAGACATAGAGTTGGAAGACCCTATAGGTGTTGAAGATATACAGTTTTCAACATAAATGACTCTATTATTGAGAATATCAAAAATAAAAGGGTTTTTATGCATCATGGATGCAATATGGTGACCCAACATTTGAGGTTGGGAAGAGATTTTGGACATATACATGATGGTCTCTTTAAAATGTGGATGATTTCTCAATGCTATGGGAATATAATCCTAATACTAAGAAGATAATAGATAATTATAGAGAGATTATAAAATATGTACCTGGGTATAAACTTTCTATTGGGTGGTTGAAGGAATTTTACAATCAACCATGGTTGAAGAATGTGTATAGTTAATATCTCAACATTCACTACCCATCAGAATAATCCAATGGACCTTTAAAATGGGAAAAGGGGTATGAGCATCCCCATGTATAGAATCTAATGTTTACTATTGTAGTATTTAATTGGATAGATTACGAATATGATCTTGGATCCTGTAAGCTCCTTGAATATTCTGAATAGCTCTATTCATAGAGATATGAGCCAACTATAATATGATTTCAAAATTGTACTAACATCCCTTGGATAGATTAGGGATATGATCCCAGTCATGAGATGATGGAATATTATGTTGTATTTCTTGAAAATGAATGTGTGGATGTTCTATTTAGATTCCTAAATAACATTCATGGACCCCAGATAGAATAGGAATATAACCGTATCAAATTCCTCATCCATTACCAGGATAAGACAATTATTATCTTTTATGGGAGAAAGAATGCATGGTTCCTCTAGTGTATAATCATTTTCTCATTAATCATTTTTGATGTGTTTCTATGGCTATTATGATTAAAATGTGTTCATGTCCCTATATATTCATCACTATCAGAATATGTCAAAATGTTTCTTCTATTTTTCTAGGATGTAGTGTCGTATTAGAAGATTTTCTATAGTAATATAATCCTTCATTTTCTCAGTCTCTAAGATATATAGTATTATGAATTTAATTGAAGAGTGTATATAAGGGCACTATTATCCTTCTTGACCCATCAGGATATGATAATCTATTTCATTCATGGGGGTGGGTATATATGCATCTTCCATGCTTGCTTCCAGCATATACAGGTATACATGATCTAGGTGAGTAGAGATATGAGCACGATCATTGGCCAATATAGGAACATGCGGATGGGATTTTTTAGTGAATGTGGATGGATGGTCCCACTAACTTTGATTTTTATCTTTTTAAATCCAACAAAGTATTCTTGGAATCCAATCATGAGTGTCCAGTGTGGTAACCTTCTATGTAGTTACCTCATCTGAAGATTTAGGGTAATTGGTGGGATGGCACTATGTTCAAAAGATGATAAGATCCCTCATAGGCTACTTATGAACTACAATGGATACATGTCCATCTATATGTTCCTCCAAATTATGGTAAAGATGAATTTGATTTATATGTTCTAATAATAAGATTATGAAGTGTTTTTTAGTTGTTATAGTTATGATTGGATTCCTTTTAGCATTCAATGAACAAGGTTGGCACAATGGAATCAGTGTCTGGACACCTCGACATCAATCCTCAAGTGTTGGAATCATTCCACATCATTGGTATTCTTAGACTATCTCATTTACCAATTGAATATGATGGTATTGAAAGGCTAATATTATTCTATGACCTATGTTGGTTTTAGTCACAATTGAGTTTCCAAAACATTCCCCAAATGAATATATAATATCAAGTCAAGGGAATGTTTATAAGTGACGAATCAATAATTTTGAATTCAACAAGGGAAATGGACTCTAATAAATGTATTTACCCAATTACAGAACATTCTTAATTAAATATTCACATGTAACAAAAATTCCAATTATTGTTGATTATTTGGCCGTTTTTTATAGCATGGAATTTACATGGCTAATTTTTATGTCTCCTCGGAACACTGCTTACCTTTTTTTATAGAAATATTAACATCAAGGTAAAAAAAGTTTGTTTCAATTAAATTTGGTTAAAAATATCCCAACATGAATATTAATTTTTTATTTTATTGTTTTATAGTTCAATTTAGATTAATTAGTTTTTCACTCAATGGTGGACACTCCCACTGTCCCCCACAACCGTAACAAGGTAAATGAATTCTTTCAAATGTAAGGTGATTGTTTGGTGTTCTAAAAATAATTAAACATAGTAACTCACATTGGTTAACTAGATGTAGGTTCTAGACCATTAAACACTTTAGATGTGAAATAATCCTTATTTTGGGACTCTATAATAGATTTTAGATAGTTTTTTTTATCATTCCAAAATTCATATATTGGACTAGATGCCATAATAAAATAATATTGTTTTGAATCCATGTACATAGAGATTGTATTTCAATTAATTCAATCTTCTAAATGTATCGTATGTTCTCCATATAGTTTCTATTATTTCTTAACCATGAGTGACTTCTTGTGCATTTATTCAATATGAACAAGATCTCTAGAATTTACCACCATCTAGGATAGTGATTGATGATTTTTTATAGGGATTGAACATCCATGTAGCTTCTAACATATCCTATGATGATGGTTTTCAAAAGCAATATATTATGTTTAAATTTAAGCCAATTTTTTTGTAGAATTCATAATGGATGTAAATTTGAGAATTTAGGGATTGGTATTAAGATCATTCCTTAGGAATACATTTTATGTGTCCTATTTATAAAATTAATTTGTGTCTTAAAATTTTGGTCTCACCCTAACCCACTTATAGGTGGGGTTAGATATTTAATTATCATGAGGTTTATTACCCCATAGTTTACCAATAGGAGAATGCCTTAGGGACCGATACCATGATATATTTTCATATATGGATAAAACTTTAAATATTATTAAATGGACATTACACATGATGGTTTTAATAGTTTGGGTGAATTTTATGATTTTAGTTACATTATCATTGAAAATACATATGATCAATGCATTCATGCTTGGTGTCTGGAAGAAGAGATACAAAGTTACTAGGTTCAATTTCTAAAGATGTGGTATATATATTGAAGGATCCATGATGAAGTATTTGATATGGAGGTTATACTTGAGTAAAGAATCCTTAACATCCTTATTGTAGTATGAATAAGAGACTTTTTATTTGAGTAAATTTTCTTAATTATATTATAGATAAGGAAGAATTGTAGACCCATAAGAAGAGATTGCTAAAAACTTGAGTAAAAAATAATATCAAGGGGAATACTCTATGGTGGATGCCCATTATTATATCTAAAGCCGATTCTTTGATTCATATATTGTAGGGACACTAGGTATTCATATGATAATTATTTGATGTCCTGAGGATCCCATATTCACAATAAGGATTCATGAGTGCATAATCCTACTCAGTTATGAACACATCCCATATGAAGGGGTGATGCTAAAAAAAGAGGTCATGGTTGGAGGGTCATGTTGTATGGGGATGTGTATCCATGTATTCTGGATGGAAAAGACCAAAATATATGGGGATGTTCACCTAACATGGTTATCAAGTTAGAGGTTATCTTCCTGACATGGTTAATACATCAGATCATTTCTTCATGAAATGGTTCATAATACAAATATTTTGTCCTTGAAATGGATTACAGGTCGAAGAGTGTGTTCTTATTATGGTTGACATGTAAAGTGGTATGAAGTACATCGTTTCCACATCTCAGGGTTATATCATGATTGAAGCTTGCATGTTAGGGGGACTTCACATTGCACAGAAATTTTTTTTTCGGTGAAATACATTATCAATGTTAGAATTTCAATATAGAGTCTTTGTTTTATAATTCATGGATATTAAATATTTTAATATTAATATTCATTGCATTATATAAACACACGCATGAGGAATATAATAGTTTACTAACATTGGAGTCTTGAGAATATAAACACTCGTCTATAAGTGAGATGTTTCATCTCCACATACATTCTTCATAACTATAAAACTTTTTATAATTACCATAAAAAATAAATTTCTCAATAATCTATGAAAAGGAAATATACGAAGTGATGAGATAATATGCTCAGTAATGGTAAATAAAGAGATACATATTCATAACATGAACATAATGTTATAGAAACAATATTATAACATTTTAAAACCATTTAATGTAAATGATAGATCATAAAAATGACTCATGTAAAAATGATTCACAACTCATGATAAATGATTCATAAAGAAATAAAAGGATGTGATCTATAAGAGAATAAAATTTTCATAAATAAATAATTGGGGAATACACATAAGAATGTAAATCATTTCCATAATTGACAAGGTTCACTATAAAGTATTTCACTGTATAATGGTTTCACACTCTAAACTATCATAGTTTTCTTGTTTAAATCCTAATATCAACATAGCAAACAAATTTTCTTACATAACCAGGATGACTCCTTATTATGTTTATGTATAACTTATGAGATATAAATCGTTACACAATGAATTGAAGGGAGATATAGGTTCAACCCATCTAATATTGAAACCCATATTAATATTTTCCACATGATCATAAAACATTTATCATAACATAACTGAGGAAATGAAATGGTTTTCATATATATTTCACTATATCCTAACCTTTGGACATGAGATAGTTTTCATAATTATTTCATTATTTCATCATAGTATATCCCATGAGAAAAAGAAGTGGTAACCTTAATATTTTTATCATGTTATAACAATTAGAAGATAAATGGGTTTCATAAACATCATTAAAACCATAGAATTAAAAATTAAATGAAATAATAATAATTTTAACCTTGGATCATATCCCAAGAGAAGCATAATAATCATTAACAGATTTCATATTAGATGGAAAATGATATTGATCAATCATTTAAAAACTTTCATAAGAGAAATAACTTTTCTATGAATATGATTTCCAAAACATACAACCTTTTTTAAAATAAATTTAATAGAAAAAACCTTCAATTATTATAAAAGATTCATTTAAAAAATAATTTACAATACTTCTTGATGCAAATATAATTTTTGAATTAAATTTATTTTTTTAAAACAAACCCATTTTTGAAAATATTTTTCATTGAATTTAATATTGAAATAATATAATGGAATCTTTTTAAAATAACATGATAATAATAAAATATTTTTGTAAACAATTTTAGATAATATTGTTTTTTAAGAAAACACATCTCTAACAAAAGAGAGGAAAAAAGTTGAATTTTCATAAAAAATATTTTATAAATTATCATATGTAACAAAGAGTGGAAAACATTACTATTTCATAAAATTATATTTAATTAAATGATGAAAATAAAATTCATGAAATTATTTATATATGGATCATAATATTTTATCATCATAAAGAAAATCATAAACAACCTGGACAAATGGTGAAATTATATCATATAGTCATTATCAATTTGGAAACATTAAATCATAATTCAAATGAAAGAGAGATACTCAAATGGATATGTAAATACACATAATTTCTTGTATAACGATTATAAAATACATTCATGGTTAGTATATAAACCAAATAAAATAAAAAGGTGTTGAATATTTCATGTGTCCCACATAAGTTAAAACTGAGACAAAAATCTCTTACCATAAATCATTATATCATTTTTACTCATTAAACCCACCTATATAATATGTATAAGTTTATCATAAATATGTTATATAAAATAATTGTATATATTATACCAATTTCTAAATTGGTCATTTAATTGCCTTTTTATTAACAATTCTACGTTATACTCATGTTTTGTCTAATAACCACTTTGTATTTTGTATAAGTTTTGAATTATTAAGTTTAGTTCTCTTATATTTGTCATGGATATATAATTTAAAGAGAAATTATAGTCATAAAATTATCATAATTATTCATCAATTATAATTTTATGACCAATCATGATTGATGGTTTTGGGAAACAATGTATGTTACGATCACAGAGAAAATATATCATACGTATCGAGGAGTAACATTTCCATTATTCAAATTTCATTATGGAAAGGTTGTATATAATATAATATCATTAAAAATTATAATAATATCATATATTCCATGTTATTTCATGAAATATAAATATACATATCATATATGTGTTTTTGTGTTTAAAATAGTGTCACGTCTCTTTGGGATGGTAGTAGTCCACCCATTAATGAATGACATTATCATATTTCAGTTAGTGAAAATGTGAAGAGAAAATGATATATTATCCTTTTTAGAAGGATAAATATTCCATGAACATGATTATTATTTCATGTATTTAAAATATAATTATACATATTATCTTACACATACAAAGATATTAAAAACTGATCACAACGCTTCACAAGGTAGAAGTATGTCATACACATGATCGACTTTATCGTACCTCTAATGATGTTGAATGTTAAAAGGAATATTTTATATAAAGATTCCATAGGAATAAATTTGTGAAAAATAATATATATATATATATAAATTATATCTATCATCATATATATCCTTGATTGGTGGAAATGGAAAATTAATTTCATTAGTTTTCGATATTCTAGTCTTTCGTACTCATGAACAATGATATAACATCCCATTCATTTGAAGTGGTGATGGTTTTAAGTAATTTATATAAAATAAAACATGTAATAGTATATTTAAGACACTATGTTTATTATATCATAATGGTATAAATATTATTAAATTTTTCAGAGGATGAAATAAAATAAATACACTTATTGATGAACATTACCACTTTTTTGGGTATCCTTCTTAGTGTTTCACAAAAAACAATCATATATTGGATTTATATCCAAAATAAGTCTTAATGAAAAATTTTAATTATAAATTCAGTCAACCTTATTATAAAATATAAATTTTTATGATTACTATTATATAATCATTTTTACAAAATTTCATTCACAAAATTGGATGGTTTTAATTTCAAATAAATGTCCCAATTGTGGTGAGAATATGAGTTTTTTATGAGAAAATGTTCAAAATATTAAACTGTTTTTACATAAATTATTTATATAAATTAGATTGAAATGACAAAAATTTTATTAATATAATTATATTTTAACTAATTTTAATTTAAAAATATTTTAATATATAATTTAGCTTCATAAATAAAAAATTAAAATGTATTCAATTAAAATTTGGTATTTTCACTATTCATCAAGATAAATCAACATTTTAGAAATTACTAAGAAATTCACCCTCAAAAAATTTTAACCTAATTATTTCAAAAATATAGATTAATTATTGTAATATATTTCCTAAAATTAGAAATAAATAATCTTAAAAAATAATCAGACATTACGAAAAAGTGTTTTTTCAGGAAGTTTATTTTTCAAGAGAAATATGATTTTATATTAACACAATGTATAATGATAATCATTTTATGAATATTAATTAAAATATATTTATTTATTTGGAAAGTTCTATTTCTTGAGGTAGTCAATACTATTCACACCCTCTTATTAGAAGGGTAGATTATAAATGTCAAATTAATGATAATATTATTACAGTGTTCGTTAAAACTCTATGTCACATTTAATGCACTAAAAAAATAAAATCATTGTTGTGTGTAACAAATGAAAAATCTAAAGGTTTCACGAAACAAAATCATTATAATATTATAAATTTATTTTAAAAAAAATAGTTCATTATAAAAATGTTTCTTACGTTCTACCACCATTTAAATGAATTTCCCACATGAAATTCATCTTTGTCATTAAAGTATAAAAATTGTAAATTTTCTTCCCAGAAACCCATATAATACAAATGAATAATAAATAATCACATAAAAAGGGAATATTGTAACATATAAGTTACATGAAGTAAATTTTAAATTGTTTTCCACATAAAACAACATAGGTGGGAAGTGTAAAGAAGAACGCATAAGAGAAAAATAACACCCACAGATATATAAATAATGATAAAGAATAGTGACCAACAGAATGTGTTTCATACATATATGGTTAATGACCATAAACCAATAGAACAAATAGGAATAAAATAGGTCATTTATATAATAAAAAATTTTGATAATAGGAAAACATTTAATTTGAAGATCATTTTCTTAATTATGATGAATTCCTAATGAGAATATATACATAATATATTTCATTCCATTTCATAAGAACAATATCACTATATGTTTTTGTCTTGATCAACATCCATATTATCTCCTACTATAGTGAATTTAGGTGAGTTTTTATTTATGTTGACCTAAAGGATCATATGATCTATAGGTATAATAATAATTCATTCCTTCTATCAAAAGTTATCATCGTAACAAATAGGTTAGCACATGTTATCCAATTTGCATGAATATCCTTATGGAAATGTAATAAATTAATCTATAAAGACTTTTAAAAAGATCGGACTAAAACATTCCATAAAATTTTAACCTTATGACTATTAAAAAATATTATATTCCAATTATTTAGAATTGAGGTCACTAAATTATCCAAATGAACTTATCATTAACCCCCTAAAAAACACGATGTATCACAAAATTTTCATATTCCAAACATGTGGATACCTTCATATTGTATTCTCTTAAAACATACCATTAATTTAAATATAATAAATTTTTGTTCCCAACCTAAAACACTATATATTATAGTTATTTTAAAATCGATTTATATTTCTTACATTCCAAAATATCTCTTAGGATTATATTTTTATAGTTTTACAAAAAAATTTACAATGTAAACCCATATATTACAAGTTGACACTAAAACTCAATATCAGTTTTTTACACAAAAAGAAACCATTTTAAAATAAAACTCGGTTTCTTTTCATGCTCAATATTCACAATTTTTTATTTTGTCCTCATCCTTGACCTTACATATTTTATACCCTAGGAAAAATATTTTAATATATAGGATGAGAACCAAAGATTAGTACGATACATTATATAATATAAAATGTCAATCTAGTAAAAATCATTAAATACATTTTCATAAAAACATAACATTTTATTCAGAAAACAGAATCATCTTTTATAAAGGTTACATTATTACCTTTTTAAACTAAATCTATTTTCATGAAAAATAAATAGAAAGTTAAAAAATATAATTTAGTTATTTGGGAAATCATTTTCTATATCTCTCTAAAAAACATTGTATATCTCTCAGTTAGATTGGGTGTAACCATCATAGTTATATTTAGAATAATCATCATGGAGCTAATCAAATTTTCATTTAGGAGAAACCTAATTAGTTAAATCTGTCTAAATACCCAATGAATTGGAGAGCTATGTCAGGATCAACATCCCTTAGTTTATCAAGAAAAAACCCATCCTCATAATCAATTATAAAGAACCATAACGTAATTGTAACAAGTAAATATTTCATAAAAGAAACATTCAAGATGAAAGAAACTTTTCCATATTAAAATAATTTTTTTCCAGAAAATCCCCACACTCATAAATGATAGCATATCAATTGAAAATAACACAGTAAAATATTAAAGAATACATTAAAACATTACATAAACATGAATGTGGGAAAAAATACTCATGCTATATAAGTAAAAAAAACCTTGCATCTATATGTTTGTGAGAAAAAGTCACAAAGGAAATTTTTTTAAATGAAAAGAATACTTTAAAAACATTTTGTAAAATTAAAATGTGATTAGAGATGAATTAGCCCATCATAAGAGAATAGTGATTTTTTTGAATTAATTTTAAAAAATTGACCTGGAATAAAAATATATTTTAAAGGATAACTTTAATTAGACAATTATTATAATAAAATACCTTATTCATATCATATTATTGAGGTTTGTAGCGGGCCAGGTAGTGGATCATTAATGACTTTGCCTGAAGTTTTATTCCATCAAACGGTTCCACCGAAATCGTGGCACAAGTCATGGTGGAACTGGGACGGTGGCACCGGTCATGGTTTCACACTGAAACAATGGAACTGTGACTGTGGCACCACTCACGGTGTTCTATAAAAATGGTGGCACCATGACGGTGGCATCGTTCACGGTGTTCCACCAAACCAATAGCACTGTGACTGTGACACCGCTTATTGTGATCCAAGAACTAGTGGCACCAGGATGATGGAACTGCTTACGATGATCCACCGAATTGGTGGCACTAGGATGGTGGATCCACTTATGGTGGAACAGTGATGGTGGCACCACTTATGGTGGCACCGTGACCATGTAACTGTTACAGTGTCTCACCAAATAGTGTCCCATCCTTCATTTTTTTCAATTCTACTCCCACAATATATATTTCGATGTAATATTGTTCTAATACTCCATTTCAAAGCCTTTTAAAACTTATTAATTATATCTAAAATCCTACAAGTTTCAGGCCACCCATGACATACCAAAACATGTGACTTTTCCTTGGTGTCGCACCATTTTTCCCGTACATTCTAGTTCTTCCCCTATTGGTGTTTTCCTCTTGATAAACAAAACCATATAACACACATCCATTATGTACATCTCTCCAGTGACGAGTATTAAATGAAAATTAATTCTACCATGTGTAACCACCCAACCGTGTCGTGAAACCATGATCTGCCTTTAAAGTCATTCTATGTTATTATCCCGTAACTCCTGGATCTCGCATTTTTATTGCATGGGAATTAATTCTTTCCTTCTTTAAAATTCTTGGTTTGTTTATTTTCCTTTCCATGGTGCATTTAGAGTCCCCCCTTCTTGATAAAAGTGGTGCGCTTGTGATGGAGCTTTTCTTCTCACTCTTGGAGTCCTCAGTGTTCCTACCCTACAAGTCATGCATCCATAGTTTTTGGAGCATGGAGAATAACTTTGATCGTTGATCATCCAAGTAGGGTTCTTCCTCTGTCTCTCTTTACTATGTATCATTTAGGGCAAGTATTATAATTTTTCTATGGGGATGGATGAAAAAAACCATAATAAAGATAAGAAAAATACTTTAAAAGAATTATTGGGTGTCATTCATAATGTTGTTGTACTCTTCTACTTTTGCATATATTTTTTGAATTATATAGGCTTATGTCCATTGAAAATCATTGTCATTGGTGGTCATTCCTTATGCACTAATGAACCTTTTTTCAGAATAATTATTTGATTGAATGGTTGTAACATGGAAACTGGTTAATCACATAAACTTGTGTGATTAAATGTATGTCTGATGAATAAGAATCCTTATGTGGTTACCTAGGTAAACCAAACAGAATGAAGGAACTAATAGAAAGGTGTGTCAAAATCTAGAAACTCTCTTACTCTATTCTGGTGATGTGTATGGTTGTTCTTCTTGATTCTTGTGAGGTGACATGGATGGGGATGGGATCCCCTATTGTGCAGTTGTAAGCTTTTGGATTTAGGGGCCATGTGGGGTCGTATGTTTGGGATTGGTTTGGTTCCAATACAATGAGGGATCTCACGAATCCCCTTTGTTGTTGTGACATTACAAGAGAACCGGGTGTGAAGGCTTATATTGTTTTTTGGTTTTTCTTCATTACATGGCTTGGGGATATGCCTGTTAGTTTCCCAGTAGTGAATAATTATCTAAAGGGAATCACTTGAATATGAAAACAAGAATGGGTTAAATGGGGGACTATTTTTTGGGATTGAGTTATGACATGGTTGTGGCTGAGGTGCTTCTTATGAATGAATAGTAACAATGGTGTTTGTGTATGGAATGGTTTTGGAACCCCTTGGCTAGGATGAGTTCTTGTTACCTATATGTACAATTTATTTTTTATGTTTCTTATTCACGCACCACCGAAGTTGAACACTTCATGAAGAACACCCCCATTTCATGGGGGAGGGTGTTTTTTCCAACACTCCTATGATTGTATAGTTATTAGCACATTTGTTTCTCCCTTTATAAAATAGCCCAAGAATCATTGGGAAGGTTGTGACAGCTTGATGTCCATTACAGCCCTAGATTCTTCGGGCAGGGTAGTTGTTGTGGATGGCCCAGGTGTGTGCGGGTAGGTTGTTTACCAAGTCTCTTTGGGATGAGGGACCAGTGTCTTCAGTCATGGCAGTAGTTGTTTGGGACTAGTTTTTTTTGTGCGTGGTGGTAGTTTGTTTGGCCCAAGTGTCTTTGGGTGTGGTTACATGTGGTTGTGGCCCATATTTTTGCGAGCGGGATGTGTGGTTTTGGTAGCCCGGGTGTGTGCGGGTGGGGTATGACAGTGGGACTGCGGTGAAAATGACAGGGAAAGTCTGACGCGTAGTATGTCTTCAATAACCAATGGGGAAGTGGGTTAGGGTACCCAAACATTGATGTGTTATTACTATTACCTTACCTGACTTTTGTTATTTGGGGAGGGTTCCTTGGTGAGGTTAGTGTGGATAGTTTCTTTGTTAGGTTCTTTGGTTATCTCCTTTTCTAACGGGGCATTAAAATGCATCCCCACTTGTGCAGGAGAGATTTTGGTTTTCCCTACTTAGTATACCTGTATACTCACCCTACGTATATAAAACTGCTTTCAGGTTTCCAAGAGGACTTTATGGACCATGTGGTATAGAACAAGTTCGTGCTTTAGAAATATTGTTGTTGTTATTGTTTCCATTTATTTTTTATCTACCTTTGGGGTTTTCTTGTGTTGTAGAACTTATTATTTGAAACATGTATATGGGAAATGATTTTTTGGGATTTACTTTTAATTCTAGTTTTGGTGTTGTTTCGGACTTACTATCTTATCTACTGATCGTACTAAATAAAAAGGGTAATTTCTTCCATTTTACATATGATTATATACCCTTGGTTCTAGTATCCACTCTGGGGCCTATTGAAGGTGGGTCTCGAGGGTCATTATCTCTCCTTCAACTTCAAGAAGGAAGGGTTTGGCAAACTGTTGTCTCTTTCCCTCGTCTTTGTGAAGGCGGGTCGTGACAATGTTGGAATTAATAAAATTAATAAAACAAGTTTATCCACTACATAAAATAAAATAATTTTAAATAAAATATTCGATATAAAATAGTCATTACACACATAATCATAGAACTTCATAATCAAGAAGTATATTTTCATCCCAAAGAATTGAAATTAGGTTAAGAAGTCTCTTTACCTCACGATGGAATTCAATAAAAATTGTAAAACAAATCATGTATAATGGTTTAATGATTTTTATTAACTCATAAATTCACTATATTTATATTTATAATACCTTATTAGTTTATTTTATAACATCTTATTAACCATTCAATAATAATATTTCATTATTTTCATGGCTTCGGGTACTTTTGTTTTATGGTTTCATGATTAGTTAATTTGTGTATAATTATAGATTCTCTTGTAAAATAGGATTAAATATATATAAGTGGAATTGAATTGTATTATTTAAATACTAGAGTTATTATTTATCCATATAATTTTTATTTATTACATTAGGATGATTCATTAGATAAAATTTTAATGATAAATGTGTAATTTATTTTAACAGTTTTTTTAGCATCGTGAACTTGTTTCATATTATTTAATATTATGCATGTATATTTGATCCAAAACATAAAATATATTATAATATACCTATTTAAATATTATTTTACTATAATTTCACTTTTATGAACAACCATGAAGGTGGTAATGTAAAAGCAATTATTCACAGAGACAGCAAACTGACATAACTTGGGGAATAGATTCGTTTCTTTTAATAAGAGGATAAAAGAACTGAAATAAATATGATATATTAAATTTTAGATATAAAACTATATTATATATATATAATTATATATTTATCATGAACCAATATATGATGTATGTGAGGATGAAGTAGAAAAATAAAAGAAATTAAGAGAGGTTCATCGAGAAAATTACCTCTTGAATATAACCTTCTTAAGAGACCGTTGTGGACCATGGATTTGGTATTTTAGTGAGACCAGAAGATATAGGTTGTGAGGAGAGTAATTTAACATATCTTAATTTCAAAAATAAATACTATGGTAAATATCATACAACATATGCCACACCAATCATAAAAAAATGACTAAGCATTATTATTTAAATGGGATAATTACCACATATCTATTGGAATGAATGAAATGAATGATATTAAATAAATTATGAAATTTCATTTTACAGATGTTTATAAAATTAACTCATTAGTAACCATTGTAACATCCTATTAACGTTTCAATAATTCTAAACCCCCTCTTTTTATCAATCCTTTTTTGGGATTCAATTTCGGTAGAATTTGGTGAAAATCATGGTTTTTTTAAAATATTCTGGGATATGCACGGTCGGAACATGGTTTTACCAAACCATGAACACTCTGAGAGGAAACCATGAACACGCATATAAATAGATTATTTTTGGATAACACATTGATTGAAAAAAATTTCTCCAACCTATGAGAAACAATGAAATCTCATAAAAAGGGGTGCATGGTTATGGTGCACAATTTTATCTAACTGTGTGGACCTTCCCATCTAACCATGAATATGATATTTGTTTATCTGAAAATTATTTTTATGTCCTGAACCCCACATTTAAGGTACCCAATAGGAATATTATTACGTATTACAATTTATTCTTCCATGGGATCCCTAAATAGGTGACTTTTTCCCCTCTACACCCTTTTGGAAGATAATTGAAGCTAGGGAAATGGAATTCAATCATCACCAATTTAGTTTCCCCTCTACGTTTTCATTCTCCAGGTATCTATTCTTTATTACCTCGGGGTTTTTAGATCTATGTATGGATGGATGTTCTAATACCCACCAGTTCAGATCTTTAATCTAAGTTTTATTCTCAAATTTTTTTTGTTTATGTCCTTTGTAAGAGTTTCCCAATAAGGGATTGGTGTATAGAGATCCCATGATCCTGAGGTAGGTTGTTCTGTTTTTATGGGAAAATTTTATTAACCCTAAATTTATTTATTTAATTAAAATTTTATTCAATTAATTTGTTAAATTTTATTATTTTGAATTTGAATTTTTTAACCACCCAATTCCAAGGAATTGTATATTTATGTCTGATTTGGCATAAAATTAGGAAAACCCCCAAATCCTTTGAGTTACTGATTTATTTTGAAATTGTCAGAAAATTGATGTGATTTAGATTTTGTAATTTATTTCAAAATGGAATATTAGAAAAAAAAAGGCTTAAAATGGGTTTGATAGAAACATAGTGATTTTTGTCATGAAAAAAGGCTTATTTTTATTAAAAACTCATAGTTTTTTTATCAAATATGAAATTTTCATATTTGAAATTGAAAAATTGGATAAATTTTATTTTAATTACTTTTATAATAAAGTTCTCATCATTGATTGTATTAGGGGACATGAAAGCAGGTGTAGTTAGTGAGTTATTGGGATACCACTCTTTTGATTCATTACAACTAAAAAACTACAGTGCAAAAGGTCACATCATTGGTGGAATGTTTATGAGCCATCTTTGACAAGTTTCAGAGTGACTTTTGTCTACACATATAGTCATGATCCCCTTCATGTGTATGAGGATCATGTAGCCTATCACTATCATACCATATAGAAGGTGATTAGGTTTCTCATTATATTAATTTGAAATATATATAGCTGTGTTTTGGAACCATTCACCATGCCTTATGATTTATAAAAACTCTTTTATATGAAATGTATTTAAAACATTTTTTAAAATATTTTACATTATTTGAAATGAAAAAATTATTTCTTTTAAAGAAGATTTGAAATTCCATACATATTTATTTAAAATTGAATGCTCTTTTTGTTTAATTAAATGTTGGATTCTTATTATGGAATCCTTTTTTAGAAGAATTATTATACAAGATGATAATGTCATAGCTATGGATATCTTCAGCTTAGGCTACATGAGAATTATTATTCAACCCATGAACTTGAACATGAATTTTTTATGCATGAAATTAAGATCTTACATAACTACATTTATGTATAAAGGTTTATAGTGTTTTCTAACCACATGAAATTGAGTTATATCTTCTCTCAAAAAAATTGTTATCTTCGCCAGAGGTGTTTTTTGGAATACCTGAAATATTTCAAATTTGACTTTGCCTATACCCAAGGGAAATGGAATGTCGTTGAAGATGCTTTATAGAGGAAATATCTAACCCATGTTGTTAAGGAACCATTAGAAGATTAGTACTTGATAGATCTTTATTCATGGTTTCTTATTAGAGATTGGGAATCAAGGGTCATGGTTGATTAGGCGAGTGATTTATTGACATATACACTTCTTGATATGATTATTCAGGAGCAGTATCTTAAGGATGATTTCTGTATAATTAAAGACACTCTTTATGGTGTGGATATAGTTCCTCACTTGTCATTTCTCCACATAGGGAATTATTTTCAATTTGAATCTTTTTGGTGACATTATTATAAAGTAAAGATGTTATAATATATTTCCATAACTCATAGTGGGTAGTGCACTGAGGAACCACTAATACGTTCTATGACATACTAGGTATGATATATGGAATTACTGAATCGATCTCTCATGGTTATATGTTCCATTAGGCCATGGACAGGCCCTAGAAATTTTTATTTTTTCTTCTTCCACTTCACGTTCTGACATTAATTTGGGGTGATATCTCAATGTAATTTTTGGTTGGGCTTCCACATTCCTATAGAGAGAAGAATTCATTATGTGTTGTGATTGATTGGATGACTGGATCGGCTCACATAATACCCATTCTTAATATATCCAAATATAACGAGTTGATAAATCCATATTTGAAATAGATTTTTTGTTTTCCTGAAGTTTAATCTCCAATACCCACAGATAGATATCCTCATTACATATATTCTTTTTAGAGAGGTCTTCAGGAAGTACTGAGATCATCGATCAACCTGAGCATGGAATACCATTAGTAGTCGGATGGTCAGATAGAATGACCTATATATATTCTTGATTATATACTCCATGTTTGTGATTGTGACTTTAGATGGGCTTAGGGTGACCATCTCATGCGGTTTTAGTTTTCTTATAACAATAAATACTAGTTTGTGATCAAAATAGATATTTTGGAGCCTTGTTCTATTGGACATACGGATCTCTATTATGTTAGTAATATATTAGTGAATGTTCCATGGTTGGATAGATCTTGGTTCAAGAGAAGACAATAAATATATTTAGAAAATGTCGATAGTATAGAGATAATATATGTATTATATGGATCGTCATCATAGACTATTGTAATTATCAGTTGATAAGCAGTTGTTCTTTAATGTTTCACCCTGGTTAGGTCATCAATGGCTTGGGAGCAAGGGAACATTTATCCACTATTTGTGGGACCTTTTTAGGTTTCTAAGAATGTGGGTACTGTTTTTTACCATTTAAAACTTCCACAAAAACTGACATGAATACATAACGATTTCCATGTATCAAATATCTGAATGTATAGATCTTATCCATTTCATGTTCTGAGAAGGAGTAATATTGAGGTTGAACACGATTTATTTGTGACTGATAATCCAATAAGGATGGTTGATTCTAAAAAAAGGTAATTTATGTTTGTATGATACCTTTGGATCAATTTCTTTTGTAGTATGGTTCTGATTATCATGATTTGTGTGAAAGGAAGGAACTAATGAGAGAGTAGTGGGATCATCTTTTAGGAATGGAAGCTTTAGAGTAGGCTTTATGGGATAAAAGTTTTATATGGTGGGGAGGCTATAATATCATATTAATATTTTATTTTATTAATAATCCCTTTTTTTAGCCTTAGTTGGGTTTCATTTTTGGTTACATTGGGTGAAAATATTTGGAAACGTTTTATATTTTTAGGCAATTCTAGGTTGGTTTATAGTTTTCAAAAACCATGCACCCTCTTAGAGAAAAATATTAAAACCTATAACATTGGATTTTTCATAGATTGATCATGGTTGAAAATTCATGTTCTCACACAGGAGAGACCATGTATCCCTTTTAAATGGGTACACATTTAGGGTTCATAGTCTTGTTTAACTATGTGTCCATGCCTGTTAACCATGCATAACAGATTTTTTAATCCAAAACTTATTTGTAAAAGTCACAAAACACACATTTAAGGTTCCTGAGAATCCTATTTTGGAATATATTGATTAATTCTTCTATGGTATTTCCCATGATGTGATATTTTCCTCTCTACACACTTCAGACTGCGAATTGAAGATATAATTTTTTTTCAATATTCTCCTGGTTAGTATTATCTTCCCATTATTGTTCTCCCACTCTCTTCTATCTCCTCTCTAGGGTTATTTAGATCCATGTGTGTATGGATAAAGAAACAGCTATTGGTTTAGAAAATGGAATATTTGAAATATGATAATGGGATGTTCTTAATTTTATAGAGTTTTAAAATAAATTTCTCTTCATAAGTTGTATTAAAGAACAAATTATATTACGATGTTAGTGAGTTGTTGGGATAAAAATATTTTTATGATTTAAAAATGAAATAAACCTACTATAGTATGTCACATCCCTGATGGGATGGTGATTATTCCTCTTTGACCAGTATTGGAGGGATGTGTGTATACACATATTTGTGTGATCACCATCGAGTGTGTGAGGATCTTGTAGCCTAGAACAATTGTATCGTTTGGAAGATGACTTTTTTTTCTTGTTGTATGTATTTGAAATATATATGATAATTTTTGAAAAAAATATCTTTATCTTTTATTTTATAAAACATATCTTATATGAATTTTTTTCATACATTTGTTTAAAGTATATTCAATAATTTGAAATATAAATAATATTTTGTTTAAATGTGCCTAGAGTTTCTATAACTATTTGGTTAAAATTGAAATCATAGTTTGGTAAATTAATAATTTTAATATTATTATGGAATATTTGGTGAGACCATACATGTATTTTAGATCAAACCCTACCTATTCATTCAGGCATTATTAGATTATATTCTTCATGGTTTGAGTAAGGGTAAGGCACCACATGGAGGTGGTTATACCTATTGATCATTGGGATTAGAAAGTTGTGTTCATTGGGAATTGGGTTATTATCCATTTTATAGTACACTAAGTTTTACCTTGATTTTTTTATTCTTATTTTAATTATGGTACACTTCTTGCTCTGTATATTTCCTAGTGTGCATACTATTTTGTTTTTTTACTTATGTTGTGTTTGTGGAAAATTTGTTCCCACATTCATATTGTATCACAACAGATGCTTTTCATTAACCTTTATAGATCGAGAATTACAATCATTCCATGTTATAGATTTCTTGGTTTTTGAGAAACCATGTTACTCGATCTAGTTCATGATGACCAATTAATAAGAAATTAAAATAAAATTTTACAGAATATAAAGGATGTGTTTTGTTAAAAAAATATATTTTTATGCCCATAATGACATTTTATCATTATAAATTATATTATTGATTAATATTGAAATATATTAAGTAATTTTATATGTTTTATATCCAATAAAATTTTTTAAACTATTCCAATAGGTTTCATAGGATTTAATAAAAAAATAAATCCAATTTTGAGCAAAAATATCTATATTTCTCAAAAAGAAAATTTTGGCACATTTTTATGGAATTCCTATTTTAAATCTAAATTTACACACTTTTATAATGTTTATATGAAAAAATTAAATTATATTTTTGAAATAGTAATTTAATAAATAGATTAGGATAAATTTTTTATTTTTTTTAATCAAGTTTCATTTTTTATTTAATTGAAAACTTCTATTTCATCAAAATACATTTTATAATTAAATTATTTTTCAAATTGTTTTAAAAGTTTAATTATGTTAGTAGTATATCAATATATCTAATTGAAGTCATTAGAATCAATTTCACATTGATATGAGATATAGAAACATTTCAAACATTGGTATTTTTTATTTTGAAAAATTGCTTTTTGTTTTTTCCTATAGGATTATTTTTAAATATAATTTTTTCAATTAAGTTAATTTAATTAGATTAAATGAATTATATATTTGGAATTATATGATCCTAATTTTTTTAAATTTAAATTTAAAATTTAGGCAAAACAATTTTACCATAGTAAAAATATTATTTACCGAGGTATAGGTATAAAATGAAATAGTTTAATGTTAAAAGGGTAAAGGATTAAGATACCTATTAACTAAGAAAAATTAATGGATGGTTTCCATATTTATCAAAAATAACCATCCTCTAAAATATTAATTTTCATCAAATGGAATGGAATTTAATGCCACTGCAATGTGTTCAGTTTTAAATAATAAATAATCATTATTTAGTGACTTAAAACTCACCACTCCTAAAGTATAAATACCACCCCTCACCAACCCATTTTTACTCACCAGACTATTAGATCCTAAAATCTCTTCCAAAACATATTCTCTTAAATATTACCACTTCATAGTGACACTGGTGTAATAACCTAGTTCTTATTTGAGTTACATATCCTTTATTCTCAGTTAATTTTCATTTTAAATGTTTAAATATGGCCCAATGTGAATTTCCTTTTATTTTATGGATGTATCATGCATGTCCTATGTGTGTTTGGAGCTCGAAATCCATGTTTTTGGTTGAAATATTCTTGGATTTATATTTGATTAAACTATTCAAGGTTGGCCACACAATTCGATAAAACCATGTGAGGCTGGACAGAGAGTAGGGGAATGTTACATGACTAGACCAAACATTGTGATTTAGCGAACACGGCTAAACAACCATGCTTACAATTTTAATATTGGCTTTTTTCATGGTTTGTTAAACTGTGTAGACAAACAATTCAAATTGGAATTAACTAAATCTAATTAGGCCTTATTCATACACAATTAGTCAAATTGTGCGCCTAAACCATGTGTCGCATGTATTTTTGGTAAAATAACCGTTTTGGAATAATAAAAATCTATTTTAAATGTGAATTCATATTATTCTATTGCATATAATGTTGTTAATTTTGAATCTCTATTTTATGCCTATTATAGGAATCAAGGTAACACTTCTGTTCAATCTTGGATTCAATCATTACTCATCTCTTTGGATCTGCATCAGTGAGTTATCAATTGCTTTTTAGTTGTATCTTAATTTATTTCATATCGACTGTACAATTTAGGTGTAAGAAATTTTTTCCCTATAAATATTTTCATCATCAGTTCTTGAATTTTATCATGATCTATGCTGAATAATGAGATGATATTGGATGAGTTATCAATTACGGACATATAGTTGACAGTCTCATGCCTTTCTTTTAAATTGAAGTTCTTAAATATATGTTGGTGTACCACACAAAAAATTCTATGAGAAGTGCCCTTTAAAAGATATTGAAATCCTTTAATTTAATTATCTTGAATGCCATGTGCAATTAAAGTGGTTGTTGATGAATGGTTATAGGTTGAATATCTTAAATATAGAACATCACCTTTGGGTGTTTTGTATCATTAAATAGTCCATTAGACCAGTTAATAGTCGGATTCCATAAGGTGTTCCCTTTACACCTTCTCTAGGGATGTTCCTCAATGAATTAAATTGGTGAATTGAATTGTAAGTTTAATTTAAATAAGAATTCTGAATTATAATTTGAATGGATTAATAAAATTGGGAATGGATGTCATGTGCGTAGGCCTTTCCATGTAAAATATTTTTCAAGCTTGACATTCTTGAGTTAATTAATTTCCATTATGAGTTAAATAAAAGGTAATATTTCTAAGCTTTGACTATGATTGAGTTGCCATTGGAGGTGATATTTATTTAAAGTAATCAAAGTGATGACATTGATATGTTAAATGAATTTTCTTAATTGAAATTGAATTGAATTAATGTTTATAGGACTTTGGTGACACATGGATTCAAATGATAACGCCATGGACTGAGTCATTTGGCTTTTTCCATGAATATTCTTGAGTGACAGATGGAATCCCTAGTTAGACATACAAGGATGTACTCATAGATGCATTACTATTATATACTGAGTGATACATAGATTTATATGATAATTCCATGGAAACACTCCATGTAAATTTGATCAAATTGACTTCGGTGATACTTGGGCTTCCATAGTAGACCACCAAGATGTCCTGGGTGAAGGTGACTTTATAATGCACCTAGAGTAATAAACGGGTTATAGATTATCACCATGGATGGTCTTGTAGTGTGTTATTTTATATTTCACTTGGTGTGATACCTATATTCTGACTTTGGAATCCCATGGATAGGATAATGTTCTATGTTGAATTATAAATGAAATGGTTTATATTACACCTCTACCAATCCAAATCACATGCATGGTTTTAGTCTCTATCTACACTTATGGATGTATAGTTAGGGAATCCATTGATCATGTTATAATGGGAGATGCTGGGATACACTATGTTTCTAGAGACTTAATATTTAAATTAAAACAAATGTTTAATTGAAAATGGTTATAAAAGACATAGGTCTGACTATTAATTCAAAGAAATATTTCATAAATGGAAATGATTTCATGAACTTGTTATAAATATCAAACCTAGAATTATAGGATGTTTAATTTTGAGTACACCTTTTATTTTTTATATTTATTTTTCACACTATTGTTATATATATTCAACGACTGAATTGAATAGACCAAGGGTGGTTGACTACTAGGACTAGGACTCCCACCTAGTGTGGGACTCCTTTAGGTAACCAAAAAGTTTATATGATAGAATTTATTGGTCAAGGAACATTCCACACTATTAGTTTTTTGTTTCTATATAGGTGTTTTGTATTTCCCTACAAAATGTGTTCTAGTTTTAAGAATCACTGTTTCTAGGTGATTTCTATTATATTTATTTATGGAACTCAAAAAATACAATAGTTCTTTATGCAAAGGGGACCTGCTTTCTAAAGGCAGGCATTCGAAATGTTTGAACATTAAGATACATAAGAATGTGCATTGGTCAAGAGTATGGGAGGTCGGACTTATCACTCCATTTGGGGGGGGGGGGAATTATTGTCTACTCTAGGACTCTCTTTTTAAATTTAAGATATTTTCATGAATCCTTATTAATTCACCATGTATATCAAAATTATCCCTTGGAATTTATAATCACTTATTAACATGTTTAAAATTCAGAATCATCAGTATCCATTCAAGTTTCTTCATTAATTTAAGTATCTGTATGTATTTGATGTTGTCCATCAATGGTATCCTCAAATATGCTGCATAGAGATTCTTTTAATCATCCTTGTGATGATACTGGTTTTCAAGCCACTCAATGGAGCACTCAGGAATTTATTTTCATCCAGGGAGAAGAAGGTTTGATTTTATTTTTGGAATGTGCTAATAAAATGGTTTACATACGTATCCTTGTGAATGGAATCAAAACTCTCATAGTTTGGTGTCGCTTAATAGGACAAATCATACCTTTTAATGTTGTGTGATAAGGACCTCTAATCAAAAGGTTATTGGTCAAAACATAATGTGTGAATTATACTGAAGTAGCCCAATTAAAATTTGAAAGAATATGGGTTTCCAAGTAGGATTATCCAATGATGGTAATATGGCCCAAGGATAAAAGGGTTTATTTGAAGTGTTGGGTCTGAACATCAAGGAGGCTTCCTACATATCCCATATGGATGGTAATCAAATCCCACGTAGTTCGATAAGTCTCATAGGAGATTATGGTTCCTTGAAAAATATGAGTTTAGGATTACTTCCTGAAAACGATTCCATGATGATTTGGGGTTTACATTGGGGTTTATTTCTATGAAGGCTGTCCATATTAAGGGAATTAGAGTTAGATTCCTGAATTGGATATCCAATGAGCTTGAGCCCTGAAAAGGCTTCCTATGTATCTTGGATTGAACAAGAATTTGAGTTCTCATAGTTCATTCGATTGGGAAAATGTTGTATCCATGAAAATATCTCATCCCAAGTGAGTCATGCTCGGTGTGAGAAACAAGAGGATGTAAAATATTTAAAAAAGGAATTTACACTATAATATTTTTCCTCCTCTACTGGTGGAAGATGGCGCACCTATGGTGTCCAAGGTGAATGAGTTTGAGGTGACCGTGGAAGAGGTCGAGGCGACGAGCCTTCCTTCCATTCAATTTACATTGTACAAGGGTCCAATGAAAGGTTGAAGGGGTCAAGGTTAGGGGTTACAATAGGATAGATTCAAATAGCGAAAAAGCGCAACAGGAGAGGGAAAGGATAACAAGAGTCCTTCTGCTTATCTCCCCTTTGGTCATTGGCACCGAAGAAGGGAGGAGGAGCAATGATGCCACCTCCTGCAATGAAATCTAGGGGATTACACCAAACTAGTTTCCCTAAACTTTATCTTGGTGGGGGAGGGAGAATTATCATTTATTTTAGTAAAAGGAAACTAGGTATGAAGTGTAACTTCTCTACCAGAGACATGAGGTTCCATGTGATGTATTCGAGAAGGGAGAGGCCAGGACCTAACCCTCCTCCTAACAGGGAAGTTCCTAATATTGTTTATGGTAGAAAGGTTCATGTGATTTTGGATATACAAACCAACAAACACTCCATGAATCTTAACCCCATTATGAAACAAATGTGGGAAGCCTCTGACTGTGGAAATAAAAACCCAAATAAGAGACATGCTGATATTACTTTCCCAAAGGTTTTTTCAGTTAGAAGGTTTTGGTGGAGGTCTCAATAGAATCTCTTTCCGACAAGGGTTCCAATGAAGGAGAAACCATTCCATGAATGGCTTTGATGAAGGCTTGATGGCTTGTAGACTAAAGAGAGTGAAGAAAGTAAGTTAGCAATGGACGGGCACCCATGTAGATATGGGCATACAAGTATGGGCATAGAAATAGGTAATGGCATGCATGTAAGGGTTCACAAGTTGGGTTGGGCGACCTAATGTTCACTTAGGTGATGAACAACTTGTATAGTAATACTTGGGTGAGACGTTTCTTAAGCCTTCAAGAGTATTCACAGGTGATCCATAAAGTGGGTAGCTCATGTTCCTATGAGAGGAAAGGATGGTGTGAGATTATTTTTGACTTGGGGTGGTTGGGTGCTTTAGGAAGGCAAGTGTTATGGTTTTTAAACACTAAAAGGACTTTAGTCCAATTATCCTCCCTTAAATCCTCCGCTCAAAGTGTTGAAGAGATACCTTGAGATTTTCGGAATACAGGGATGATGTACTGGGGAGACCAGTGCAGCAATTAGGTTTTGGGGAAATTATTCCATAAAAATGGGGCCTCAAAGGGACTATTTATAGGCAAATAAATGACCAAGGGTGAAAATAAGTTGGGTGCACAAGTGACATGCATGCCAAATTGGGGTGTGCAAGCACCTTGCGTGCCGGCAGTGTCTTGGCTAGACTAGGGAGACACCTTTAGGACTTATCCAAAATTATACATTCATTCTTCTACAACATGGTGGTGCATAAGTGGGTTGCAGTACATATAAGGGCGTGCAAGTAGGTTGCGCACCCAATGAGTTTTGGATAAACTAAGGCGGCCAAAAACATATGCAATTGAAAATATTTTACATTTATTTATGCATTCCCTATATTATTTCTAATTTATTCCCTTATTCATGCTTTTTGGAATCACTGATGGAATGTAGTGTCAAAAAATCCACCCTCAGAATTGCATCTGAAAATTAAAAGAGGATCCTATACTAGGGTAATGAAAAAGGAGAGGGAGAGAGGATAAAGAAAAGATCAATGGGGCGCTTGGCGCTCAAGTGGACTTGGGCATGTACGTTTGCAACACATAAGATTTTTGGGATGTATGGTGACATGAGTAACTTATATATATCGGCTTCACTTCCACTTAAATTCTCACAACTTTAGAATTTTCAACTCTTGGTGCACAAGTCGTCTTTCATTCAGGAACTTCTGTTTCACTATTCTTCTATATGTTTTTTAGCTATGCGTTATAAGTGGGGCGTCGTACTTGTGCGCCGACATATACTTGTGCACCATATTTTAATCTTTCATGCCTTAATGCTTTTGAAATTATTTTGTAAAACACCAAAAATGAATTTACTTTTAAAAGATAATCTCTATATTTTTGGGAGGTTCAATGGATCCCAAAAGAATCAGAACTACTAATGAGCTCACAAGCAAGAGGATTGATGACATGATGAATTTCAATGGTCATGATTATTTTGAAATTTGTGAAAGCACCCTTCTAGAAAAATCAAATTATTTGAAGAAGTATCACTTCAAATGTCCTCTAAGAACCTATCTGCCTTTGTATAGCTATGGCCATTTTCAGTATGCTAACATTCCAAATCCAATGAACTATGTCACACATTCGTGGTTCTAGGATTATACCAACTTCTCGTTTGCCAATATTTCTATTAAGGGCACATTTTATAATTCTAGGATACTAGAGAAAGCTAATATTATGCATCCTAGCCCATGTGCTCTAGATTTAATGGTACACACACCTGAGTTGCAACCCCACTACTATTTATCCATCTTTTGAGATTCTCAGACAGATCAGTCCAAGGGTTGAAAGAAAAGTTGGAACTTCCACCCATGAGGAGGTGTAAAACCCACATGGATGTGGGAATACTGGGTGTGAAAGATATGTGCAAAATTTTCAGATTATTTGGTAGTTGTTGGGATTTATGAGGCTATCTAGGTTGGGCAATCCTATGTGTATAGTAATGATGATTTCATGCCAGAATTGTTAAGTCACTGGAGTCCAGAGACCAATTACTTCGATTTAACATATGGAGAGGTAGGTATCATCTTGTAGAATGTATACAATATTTCTGGAGCTCAAATACGTAGAGACATGTTTGATGAGTTTATTCCTCCCAAGGTGAAATGGAATGACTCAAAGAAGACACCATATTTGGATAGTCAGTTGATGAAAATATTTAACAAACTCAAGAATTCAATCACCACAAAAACTCTCACCAGGAGGAATATTCATCCAAAAAAATTGATGGAAATATTTTTTCTAAAAAAATAAGAAAATTGGTCCCACTTACACCCGTCTGACTAGTTGTCCAAGGGCAGAGAAGAGAGGCACTCTTGACTCCTTTTTTCCATCATTAGAGAAAAAATAATTTGATAAATGGGGATATGATATCAAACCAAAAATTCCTACAAAGACACATCTAGTATGATTATTAGCCATGTGGCACTGTGTGTATTTATTACCAGTCCAAGACTCCAATGGAGACGTGAGGTTAGGAATCTTTGTTATTGCAGGAAATCTGGCAGAGAAAATGATGGTAGGGTTGGCTACTGCTGTTTTGGACAAGATTCATAGGAGTTTACTGAATATATATAAAGGAAAATCTAAATTTAGAATTAAGGTACCATTATAAGTGTTTTGGGGATGGATTGTTACTCATTTTAGAACTTAGGTTATATAAAGTGGAGTACAGGTTTTTGGAAGTTCTTTACGACCGTCTAGTTAGGCCTTTTTTGGTATTTCACCCTTATCTTTGAATGTTTATGACAACAAGGCTAGATTGAGCATTCATAAGGAATTCCATTTCTTTCTGTATGGGAATCCTCCTATAGGGAGATTCATCGATGATGGTACTGCTAGTTTGGAACTAAGGGAATATGTGCTAGCTTGCAGAGATAGAATTTTGGCCACTAGAATTGATGGGGAAATCATATGTGTACTCTATGATCCTTATATATTTGCGTGTCAATTCTATTGTCTATAATAGAATATTGTATCCCCTCATGTTATTGTTATATTATATCAACACCTAGTGGTTTCCCAACGACTATGGTTATTTACATCTGCAGAGAAGACTGGGAGAATATTTAATTTACCCGTTACTGACTCAGTAAGCTGATTGACCGTCTGGTGTGCTGAAAACTGGGTTTCATCTTACCCAGAAGGGGTATTAAATCATGTCGTCCCTCGAGTGGGGATAAATAGAAGTATCTGGAAGGACCCCCATCATTTAGAAGACTATTACTCATCGTCAAGGTCAGACTTGCAAGAATCAGAGGGTGGAGGTGATGGTGTTCCAAATTCACCAAAGAGACCTTATTCTAGATATAACCCTCCTATCATAATTAAGTGTGACCCAGCTTCAATCCCTACTGAGGTTGTATCATGCAAATTTGGTCTACATCATTCTGAAGAGTGGCATGTTCTATTTTCTAATCCTACATCTGTGACCATGGACTGTGGGGAAGATACTCAAATCCAAGGTTGTAGGATCCTCCTCACTACCCTCACACATAAATTCTGAATATATATGACTGGAGGTTGTTTGAACATGGCAGAATCTGTTTTGTGATGGTGAAACCATGTGGATGGATCTGTGTGAAGGACTACATATTCTAGGAGTAATGGATTTGCAGGCTTCTTCTAACATTATTTTTAAGGATAATCCCAATGAGGCGAGGACCTACATTAGAGAGATAGAAATGCTTATATATTCCACTGATGAATCAATTCCTACCAAAATGTGGGTAAAGGAAATGATAGATCATGGTATCATTGAAAAGATAAATCCTTCATTAAATGAAGAGTGTCAAGACTTTGTAGAACATGAGGATGTAAGTTTCCTTCCTCTCGTTTTCTCTTCCATTTTGGAACTTGAAATTTAATCAAAACATTGTTACTTAATAAAATCATCATCTTAACATACATTTGGGTAATGAAAAAACATGTGAAGTTCCTTCACCACAGTATATCCCCAGAGGCACTCCTCTTGGAGTAATTTGTTCACCCCATGAATTGAGATAAATATCTACGGGCCAATAGGCCATGGAGGAGGAAATGGAGAGGGTATTGGAATCTCTGATACCTATATTTATATATTATGATGCAAGCCCTCCCAAAAAGGAAAAAAATGAAAAATCACTGAAGAAACAGGACCATGGTTAAGCGCTTTCTTAGTAGTGGTAAGTCTTATTAATAATCATGAATTTTAGTTTTTATTCATGAAACAGATTTTAAACATTTTTTAAGATTACAAGGGCTTATTTTGGTTCTTATTTGAAGGAAACTACTGATAATATTCAAGGATTCATAGAAGGTTCTACTAAGAAAACACAAATTCTTACAAAAACAGTGGTTCTTGAAGAGGCATTAAAGCCATAGGAACCAACATTTGTTCCCAGCACTGCTCTGATTCCTGCTATCCGAAGAGAGGATGCTTCTGGTAAATCGATAATACCTCATAAAGCATCAATTGAATAAATATCTAACTTCCATTCAAGAATACTTTTAGGTTCATCACATGCACCATAACATCTAGAAACAACTAATGTTGACCCCCGCAATTGTTGCTGAAGAACCTATTCGTGTCCCAGGTTGCTCGAGGAAGGTTGTGATGAAAACATGCCAAGTGCTCCCATGTGTGAGACTAACTTGAGATCTGATATTTCATTGGATGAAATGACGAACCTTGGAATTCCTTTTGAATAACTATTAGAACCTGTTAAAATATCAAATGCTTTATATGATTTTAGAGTTCCTTGTATAGAATCAACTGGACATGAGTTATCGTTATTCATCGTGTTAATATTTGTATGATTAACATACTAACCATGGCTGATTGAAATATAATGTTCCATCTAAATAAATTTTTGGCGCAACGGTACTTGAAGGAAGTGTTGATATTAACATAAAACCCACCATTAGGGAGACATTGGCTCAAGTAGATCTTGATATTGTAGGTTTTTCTGAGATTAATTATAAATATCCTAAGCATACTAAAGATATCACTTCTCATCCAGAGACATTAAACAAAATTGATGAAACTAAGATCATTGGGGATGATTCTCCTCAAGCTGATGACCTACATATAGGTAAAAGATACTAATATATTGATTACAATCACATTTTTGATCTCTTGAATATAACTATAGTTCTTGATTTTTTATAAAGGGATATCAACATCAATGGATAGGTCTAGAGGTGAAGCCTCTACATCAGCCCAAACAACTTTGGAAGGTAGAGCAAAAAATTTCCATGAAAGAACAGAGAAGGTAACTTCATTAAGTAAATTAGTCCCAGAATATATGCCCCCTTAGGACAGTGATTCTGTATCAGACCGAGAACTATAGAAGGCTCTTCATCTTTCTCATCACAGAGCATGTCAAATCATCTAGACGATGATATCTAAGATATACCATGATGAAATGCCTTCAATAATTCCACAACTTTCATCTCTGTTTATCATTCTAGGATTTGGCGGTTTTCAATACTATGAAATTAATACTGCAGTAAAAGATATTATCTGGAGGAGGGAGCAAGAGAAAAATCTTTAACAAGACTTTATAAAAACCAAGCAGTCAATCAATATTAAAGAGTTCCATTCATCACTATCCCAAGCATAGTCGAACCATAATGCCATGTTGAAGGGTCTAAAGTAGAAAATTAAATAAATGATTGTTCAGAAAATGCGCCTTCAACAGGAGTTAGAAATCATTATAGAGGAGCTTTGACCATATACATATATCATTAAGAGAAGTCCAAAAGGATGGTCTAAAATCCATCACAGATGCTAGAGAATCACATCTTCATGCTGAAGAGAGCGAGGCTGGTCAAATAGAAAAACTCCAACAAGTAGTTTATGGGGCTCAAGAATCTATCAAATGAATGAGGAATTACATAGGAAGCTTTTTAGTAATTTCTGTCAAAGTGACTTCAATTTCTGGATTCTCCTCTATGCATTTTTTTGTAAATAAAAATAATATTTCTTTAATAATTTAGGTTTTCACATTCATTAATTTATTTTGTTTTACCTAGGCCATTGTAGTAGAGAATGAAATCTTGACATACATGGACATTACATAACTTTTTCAGAATACTTAATACATAACAAAAACAGACACACAAGGATTGTAATAGTTTAGTGTCTTTGGAAACTCGGAACGTAATCTTCTAATCATGGTGAAAGATCATCAACATCTCCCATAAAGATCTTCACCTTTTGGTTTTCTTACCTAAAAGCATTCATTATATCCTGGGAAATATTAAACATATAAAGGGTGAGCTAAAATTCTCAGTAAGGGTTAGCATGGATAAAATAAAACAAATCATATACAATTGAACTAAAAAACATGAACATAATGTTTAAACATCAAAATCTTGGGCAATAACATAAAACACAGCAGTACATAAGGCAGAGATCATAAAGAAACATTAATCATGATAAAATAGCATGGGAATCAAACATGTGATTGCTGAAACCATTAATCACATGATATGATTTCCATAGTAGCCAAGGCATTTCTTCCAAGACCATCTTAGTAGACAAAGTCCCATTCGGAATCGAGTTCACTCCTCGTTCATGTCCTGTATTACTGAACCCGATTAACGTACCATTCTAGCCATGTCTATATCATGAGATATAAATCTTTACCCAATGCATTAGAGGGAGATATATGTTCCACCCATCTCATAATGAAATCATTATTATGTGTGCCACAACATAAATATAAATCATCCATCATAACCCAAAGAATGAAATGGGTTTCATAAACATCATCCCATAATAACATAATCCATATAAAAAATGGATATCATTTCATCATAAGAAAATTGAAACCATTTAAATCATAGATACAATATACTTGAAACATAAACATATTAAATAATGTCATTTTAGATGGAAAATATTTTTGATAAAACACTTGAAATGAAATCTTGAGGAAAATATCATGTCATCTTAAAAATCATTTTATTTTCACAAAAAGCCATGAAATTTTAAATGAAAGGGGTTTTTTTGAAAATAATAATGAGATATTGTATAGTAATATTCATGAAAATGAGGCGTTATGAAATCGTAAAAATACGTTCACACCGTATAAGTTTAAAAAAAACATTCCTTTTGTACTTTTTCCGGAAAGTCAAAAACGTATCTCATATGACAAAAGATTCTTTAAATAACATGTAGTAAAAGCCAAAATGGATTAAAAGGACATTAAACATACATGAAAAAATTTCTAGAAATCATGGACATTTATGATAATAATAACCCCAGTAAATACTTACGAATAAACAATCTCAGATAAAAAACGAGATTGGAAAAGGAATCCCTTACCTTAGGTCTGATATGCTTCGTACGTATCTAAAACTCCTGTATAATTATTTAAATAATTTCATTGACTTATTACAGAATCATATTCACTATTATGATATCATATATGGTTCACTTATGACTTTATATTACCCGTTCTTTTGTAAGTTCCGTGTTAAAGAATCGTTTTGGGTAAAATCGTTTCTTTTATCATACATGCTTGGACTTGTTGTTCTTGATATAATTACATATATCCTGGTTTAATTAATTCCAGAATATAAAAAATTATTTATATGTGATATATATTCATCATATACAGATATATATGGTAGATCGATAAATGGAATGAAATACACCATTCGTGGAGACAGTAGGCCGTATGTACGCATGAACGTTGTTTTCATTTCCTTATTGAATTGAATGGAATTAAGTAGATGACATACATATATATATTCATAAATCTAGTATCATTATTATGTCATATATTTCTTGATTACTTATTATATATACTATATAATCATTCATGAATGGTTAACATGGAGAATGAATCTCATCGCGTCGTGGAGATGGTAGTCCATACGTACGCACAAGTGATGATATCATTCCCATGATCCTGGAATTGTATTGAAGTGTATGTATAATATTTCAGAATCAATATCACTTTAATATAATAATATATATTTATTTGTTTAAACCATTATACCCATCCAAGTATGGTTGTGGTCGAAAACAGATTACACCATGGCGTGGAGATGGTATTTCGTACGTACGCACGCATGGTGATTTTATTTTCCGTAGGATGGATTTAAGGTGAAATAGGGTTGTTTCATATTTATAATAACATATCAGCATATAAGTAATACATATTTTATTACTTTATAATGATACAACTAAAGAATAATAAGTAGAAGAATAAAGAAATGTGAGAGAATCGGAAGAAGAGATTGCCTCTTCTTCAACGCACCTCCTTTATTCCTTCTCTTAAGGAAGTAGAGTTGGACTTTTGGGAAGCCAAAAACCTCAAGAATGTTTCTAGGGAAGTGGATAAGAGAAATGGGCTGGGTTTGGCTGAGCATAAAAGCTTAAAAGGGTGTTAAGAGAAGAGGGAAGGGGTTCCGTTTTTATAAGGGAGGAGAGGGGTACCTTTGGAAAAACTTAAAATATTATTTTATAATAAAGTCATATTCAGCTTTTAATAGCTCCAAATTAATTTATTTCAAATATATGGTGGGGATATGTCTAAATACTCTCAACCAATATATTTGAGACAGTTTTGGGTCATTATATTAACCTTATCTTTTAGTTATAACTCTTAGTTAATTAGATTGACATTTACCATGTCACATTGTATTTTTATATTATATAGTTAATAAACATACCATATAAATCGAAAAGACCCCCAAGTGGTCCATTAATGATACACCTATCATGATATAAGTATATTGGACTAACCATAGATTTTTATTAATATAATAACAATTACTAATATAATATCTGTTTTAAAAACTATTTTATGTCAATTTTGACACTATTTGGTAATGGATTTTTGTGAAAATCATAACAGCATGATTAGTTAGAAAAAGGTTAATTAATTCAATACTAACATGTCATATTAACCGATAAAATTAGTGTAATTCATAAAAAGTCTCAAATTACTTTTAGTTGGGTATTTATAACATCAATTATGTTAATATTTCATTAATAAGATAATTACTGCATTATCATTGTGTCATAAATAAATTAAATTAAATAATTTCAAAAAATTATAAATAAAATACCATTATGTAGGAAATATTTTTAGATTTATAATGAATATTTATATTAGAATTTATCTTATGTATAACCATATATTAAAAATGTTTTAGTTATTAAACTTTGATTTTATCTATTTAAACTCTTCTTTACATAAATTAATAATAAATGTCCTAATCTAATACAAGTGGACCTAAATGGTCATATTTTATTCGTAAGGTTGTTTTTAGTCTAATTACACTTATAAAGTATAATTATAAAATGTGTTAGATAATAATAATTTTATTTTTACCCTTAATTATCCTATTTACTTTTAACCGTAGTAAATAAAAGAAAAAAATTACTATTCACCCAAAAAAAATTCATCTCATTGAACCACATTTTAGTCCTTGATATTAACCGTGTCTCTTGGATTTTTGAAATTGAATTCACAGATGTAGTAAAATTTCATTTAAATGAAAAATTCAGTTTTTTAACTACCACGGAGTGGTTTCACTATTCATCGAAAATTGAAATTTTTCAGAAAAATACCACAAATTCAGCCTTAAAATTATTTGATATTCTGAATTCAAAATTGATGTCTATTTTTCCAAATTCAAAATATATAAGTGTCATTAATTAATTTTAAAATTAATTCCCATTATTAAAACAAATAGTGTGTTTTTAAGAAACAATAACTATCAAAAGATTGATATTTGCAACATGGTGGGGAAAAATATACCAAAAAGTCCAGGGTCCGGACAGATCTGTCCCTAAAAAATTTATTAAGAAAAAGATAATAGAGTCAGGCATACAAGGAATTATTACAAAGGCGAGAGTATATTACACCACGCATGTCCGCCTCCACTAGTGGAGCGCAGTATTCTGGTGTCGTGAAGGACCACAACATATTCTTCGCCATTATTGCTTTCTTTTCCAAAACATCGGCAACTTGATTGGCTTCCCTATAAGCATGTGATATTATCAGATTGAGCTCAGTAGCCTTGTTGAGGCACGCAATCCAGTGAGGTAGAATTCTCCATGGAACATCTCGCGTTCTTGTGTTCAAGGCATGCACTGCAGTTTGTGAATCCGATTCAATCCATAACCGCTAGTCCATAATATTATAACAATATATCATTGTTTAGTGAAACCTGATATTGCGTACAACACATGCTATCGAGGAAGGTCGTGATTGCGTGTAATGCAAGCCAAGTCAGGGTTTCGTGTTGTGCAAGACTCCTTTATTGTTTCATGTAATATAATCCAACCATATTTAATTTATACATTGAATATATATATATATATATATACTCTCAATGTTGCGTAGAATGACTACTATCAAACGAACTTGAAATTGTGTTTAACACAATCCAAGTATAGTGTTGTGTATACTACAAGCTAATACGGTGTTGCGTATGGCACAAGATAATCTTGGTGTGGCATAAAACACATTACATCAAATAAATAAAAAATAATACCTATCATAAAATCTTAGGTTGTTACATTCTACCCCCCTTAAAATGAATTTCACCCTCGAAATTAGTCGGGGTTATACATGGTTTTCTACATGAAAGTTTCTTTAATTGAAACCCACGTCATAAAATGAAATACCAAAACTTAACTTTCAAAACTAAAGTATGAAACGTAAAGTTTACCCAAATTAACTGATCACTAGGTTTCCACATAGGAGAAATAGGTGAAAATATGGATATGGAAGGGAAATCTAACCATCATGTTCTGATGGAGAGTGGTAGAGAACATGGCTATAAAAAATCCAAAAATCAAAAAGCCATAAATTTGTGATGATCTACGGTACTATCTTATTCATCAAATATGAGGGAACTAGGACAACATTTTCATGATCATTTCTCTAAAGTTGATGAGTTAAAATAAATACTTACATGATTTTGGTACAATCTCAGTATTGTTCGTGAATTGAACAATTTCCACTTCATCTTTTAAAGAAATGAAGTTGAATTTGTTATTTATGAAGTATTAGCAGAGAATGATGGGTCATTCTATCTGTTTCAAACAAAAGGTTAGAAAACGTTATCAGTCCATCTTATGGTGAGATTAATCGTATATGGTTCCAAAAATGGAATTATTCTTTATTTATCATACTGCTTAATAAAATAAAACTAGTTTCCAATAACCAGGGACTTCCTGTGGGCTAGTGGTAGGCGATAAAGTCCTATCACACTTCAATTGTGGGTTCGATTCCCACAACCTTGTCCGACGCAATGGGTTGTCTCTTGTCCTGTAGGTTTTCCTTTTTCTAAAACTACACTATTATAAAATTCTAGAAATAATATCAAAAAAAATTCTAGCCTTAAACAATACAAACTTATGTTTATCATAATCCATTCGAGTCTTTAGGCTTATCCAAAATACTTCTTTCCAAAATCATAGTAAAAGAGGAACAATTACTATGAAGGTCATATAACAAGTATGTGAATACCATCATTTATCCCTCATATATCTTTTTGGTGACATTCCAATCATGTGAATACCTTAATCATGTATTCTCTTGAAAAATCAATACCCGTTGAACCTTAGTGAAAACATGAATGCAGTCAAAAGTTAACTCCTTCCACATACCAAAATCCAAAAATTATATATACTCAAACCATTATATAGCTTTTCCTTATATCAGTCATGAGCTCATGAATACTGTCAATAATTTCATTTTCTCTTTATCCCTGCATTATGCTCATATCATCTTCTTTCCAAAAATATATCAGTCACATTCCATGGTTATCGATTCCATATTCTTATGGAAAACCACAATGGACCAATATATAGGTATTCCAATATACCATAAAAGTACCTCAACAACATTATTATTTAATACCAATACATAAACACTTCAAACCATTCTCTTCAATGATTGTCATGGAATAAGTCCTTCCTTGATTTAGATGTAACCTCTTAGGTCAGGGAATTGAGTTTGGTAATGCCCATGTTCTCCATAGATAAGACATTGAACTCCATAATAGTCTGTCACTCTATGACCCTTCTCTCCACACAGATAATATCTTCCCCTCCATTTGATGTATTCATCAAGGTTCTACTTCCCTTCTTTAGAAATCTCAATCTACCTTTCTCTATGCTCCTCAACATGAGAACATGCATAAATGTCCATCTTCGTCATATTTGATGAATTGGTAATTCCACTAATGTTCACCTTGTTAATCATATATCAAGATATCTGATTTGGCAGAATCATAATATCATTCTCTCTTGGCATTACACAATTTCGCTGCTCATAGCCACAAATTTTTCCATCGGATTCAATGGAAACCCAATTCCTTCCGGTTCCCTCCATTAACTAAAACCATAAACCATTGTGTAAGAAAAAGTTAAAATATTGAGGAAGCGCATAATCATAAAAAGTCACTTATAGGATGTATAACTTATGACACCTTCTTTAACCTATGATAGCTTAGGTTCACCCTAGGTTATTCATGATTGTCAAAATAATTCTAAGACTATAACCTATAGTTATACTAAACCTTAGGGACATTACTACGCCTTAGGGACATCCCTAGACATACCTTATAAATATCTCTAGGGATCTCACTAATGTTTTCGCATCTAAGTTTCCGAAGGTTAACTAAACCTTTCCTCTGATACCAACTATAGCGGTCTGGAATTACTTCCAATGGACTATAATTGATACCTATTAGGGAAATCTATGGGTAGGTACACCCCCTGGGCGGGACACACCATCATCTCCAGTGGTAGCCATATCCTCATGAAGCCCTTGGGCGGAGAGCCATGCTTCGTCCAACACTCACATGTGAGAGTTCCCAAGGATCAGATACATTCCTACCTCCTTTGCCTCTGATACAAACTGTAGAGACCCGAATCTTGACATATATGGACATTACATTACTTTTGTGGAATACATAATACATAACAAAAACAGACACACAAGGACCGTAATAGTTTAGTGTCTTTGGAAACTCAGAATGTAATCATCTAATCATTGTGAAAGATCTTCAACTTCTCCCATAAAAATCTTCCCCTTTTGGTTTTTCATACCTAAATCCTTTCTTTAAATCCTGGGGAAATGTAAACATATAAAGGGTGATATCAAATTCTATGTAAGGGTTATCATAGATAAAATAAAATAAATCATATACATTTGAACATAAAAACATGAACATAATGTTTAAACATCAAAATCTTGGGCAATGACCTATAACACGGAAGTACATATGGAATAGATCATAAAGAAGAATTAATCATGATAAAATAGCATGGGAATAAAACATTTGATTGTGGAAACCATTAAGCACATGATATTATTTCCATAGTAGAGAAGGCATTGCTGCCAAGACCATCTTAGTGGACAAATTCCCATTCTGAATCAAGTTCACTCCTCATTCCAGTCCTGTATTGCTGAACTAGATTAACTTACCATTCTAGCCATGTATATCTTATGAGATATAAATATTTACCCAATGCATTGTAGGGAGGTATAGCTCCCACCCATCTCATAATGAAATCATTCTTATGTGTACCACAACATAAACATAAATCATTCATCATAACCTGAAGAATAAAATGGGTTTCATAAACATCATCCAATCATAACATAATCCATATGGTACAAATGGATATAATTTCATCATTAGAAAATTGAAACCATTTAAATCATAGATACATTATACTTGAAACACAATCATTTTATATAATGTCATTTTTTATGGAAAATATTTTTGATAAAACACTTGAAATAAAATCTTGAGGAAAATATCATTTCTTCTTCAAAATCATTTTAATTCCACAAAATGCCATGCAATTTTAAAACAAAAGGGTTTTTTTGAAAATAATCATGCAATCTTGTATAGGAATATTCACTAAAATGAGGCCTTATGAAACCGTAAAAAATCCATTCACACCGTATATGTTTAAAAAACATTCTTCTCGTACTTTTGCCGGAATGTCAAAAAAGTATCTCGTATGACAACAGATTCCTTACATACCATGTAGTAAAAGTAAAAATGGATAAAAATTCATTTAAACATACATGAAAAAATTTCTAGAAAACATGGACATGGATGATAACAATAACCCCAGTAAATAATTACGAATAAATAATCTCGGATAAAAAAACGAGATTGGAAATGTTATCCCTTACCTTAGGTTTGATATGCTTTGTACGTATCCGAAACTCTTGTATAATGATTTAAATAATGTAATTGACTTATTACAGAACCATATTAATTGTTATGATATCCTATACGGTTCACTTATGACTTTATATTACCCGTTCTTTTTGTAAGTTCCATGTTAAAGCAGCGTTTTGGGTAAATTCGTTTCATTTATCGTACATGTTTGGATTTTTTGCTCTTGATATTATTACTTATATCATGATTTTATTATTTCCAGAATGTAAAACATGATTTATATGTAATATATATTCAGAATATACCTATATATATGATTTATTGATAAATGGAATGAAATACACCGTTCATGGAGACGGTAGGTCATACGTACGCATGAACGCTGTTTTCGTTTCCTTATTGAATTGAATGGAATTAAGTAGATGAAATATATATATATATACATAAATCCATTATCATTATTATTTCATATATTTCATTATTACTTATTATATATACTTTATAATCATTCATTAATGGTTAACATGGAGAATGAATCTCATCGTGTTGTGGAGACGGTAGTTCGTACATATGCACGAGCGATGATATCATTCCCCTGATCGTGGAATTGTATAAAAGTGAATGTATACTATTTCAGAATCAATATCACCTTAAAATAGTCATATATAGTTATTTATTTACACCATTATACCCATTCAAGTAAGTTGGTGGTCGGAAACAGATTACACCACGACGTGGAGACAGTATTCCGTACGTACGCACGCAAGGTGATTTCATTTTCCGTAGGATGGATAGAATGTGAAATAGGGATGTTTCATATTTATAATAACATATTATTATATAGTTAATACTGATTTTATTAATTTTTAATGAGACAACTAAAGAAGAATAAGTAGAACAATAAAGAATCTTGAGAGAATCGGAAGAAGAGATTACCTCTTCTTCGACGCACCTCATTTAAGACTTCTCTTAAGGAAGAAGAGTTGGTCTTTTGAGAAGGCCAGAACCTCCAAAATTTTTCTAGGGAAATGGATAAGAGAAATTTTCAGAGTTTGGCCGAGCTTCAAGGCTCAAAAGGGTGTGAAGAGAAGAGGGAAGGGGTGCCCTTTTTTTAAGTGAGGAGAGGGGAACCTTTGGAAAAACTTAAAATATTATTTTATAATAATGTCATATTAGGTTTTTAATAGCTCTAAATATATTTATTTAGAATATAAGGTGCGTATGGGTCTAAATCCTCTCAAAAAATAGATTTTAGACAGGTTTGGTTCATTATATTAACCTTATCGTTTAGTTTTAACTCTTAGTTATTTAGATTGACATTTACCATGTCACTTTGTATTTTTATATTATATAGTTAATAAACATACCATATACATCCAAGAGACCCCAAAGTGGACCATTATTGATACACCTATAATGATATAAGTATCTTGGTAGAAACTTAGATTTTTAGGAATATAATAACAATTACTAATAAAATATTTGTTTTAAAATCTATTTTATGTCAATTTTGACACTATTTGGTAATGAATTTTTGTGAAAACAATAACAGAATGCTTAGTTTGGAAAAAGTTATTTAAATAAATAATAACATGTCATATTAATCTATAAATTTTTTGGAATTCATAAAATGTCTCAAATTACATTTATTTGGGTATTTATAACATCAATTATGTTAATATTTCATTAATAAGATAATTATTGCATCATGAATCATCATTGTGTCTTAAATAAATTAAATTATTTAATGTCTAAAAATTATAAATAAAATACCATTATGTAGGAAATATTTTTATCTTTCTAATTAATATTTATAGTCGAATTTATATTATGTATAACCCTATATTAAAATGTTTTAGTTATTAGACTTTGATTATATCTATTTTAACTCTTCTTTACATAAATAAATAATAAATATTCTAATCTAATCCAAGTGGACCTAAATGTTCATATTTTATTCCTAAGGTTGTTTTCAGTCTAATTACACTTATCCAATAGAATTGGGACATGTGTTAGCGTAATAATAATATCATTTTTACCCTTAATTATCCTATTTACTTTTAACCGTGGTAAATAAAAGAAAAAATTTTCTATCCACCAAAAAATATTTTCATCTCATTGACCATCATTTTATTACATGATATTAACCATGTCTGTTGGATATTTGAAATTCAATTCACAGAAGTGGTAAAATTTCATTTAAATGAAAAATTCAGTTTTTTAACTACAACTGAGTGGTTTCACTATTCATCGAAAATTGATGTTTTTCAGAAAAATACAAAAAATTCAGCCTAATAATTATTTGATATTCCAAATTCAAAATTGATATCTATTTTTCCAAATTCAAAACATATAAGTGGCATTAATTAAATTTAAAAATAATTCTCGTTATCAAAACAAATAGTGTGTTTTTAGGAAACAATAACTATCAAAAGATTGATACTTGTTTATATCAAATTTCAAAGTGAAATTAATTTAAATTACCAAAATTGGATTAAATGGTATAAATATATTATAATTACACTTTAAACCAATTAAAAAGATAATCTAACCATATAAATTATTGCAATGAAAAAAGTTGTTTTTAATTAAAATACACCGTGTTTTTATTATTCATTAAAATATGAAAGTTATCAAAATAATATGAAAAATTCATCCAAAGTAAATTTTTATATCCTGATTCCAAAGAAGAATTTGATTTTGTCAAATTGAACTTATAGACATTTCAAAAACAAGATTTAATTTGGGTGCGTCATCCAAAGGCAGCAAAACTGCATTTTTTTAAAAATAATTATTTTATCCGAAAAAATTATTTTGTTCTCATACCATGTTCTAGAAAATATGTAAGATGAATAATAATGTTATAAAATTCAAAAGGTAGTTAATACTATTCATAACGGCTATTCCATAATTTTATGACAATATATCATTTTTTAGTGAAACCTGATATTGCATACAACACACGCTATCGAGGAAGGTCGTGATTGCGTGCAATGCAAGCCAAATCAGGGTTTCGTGTTGTACAAGACTCATTTTTTGTTTTGTATAACATAATCTAACCATATTTCATTTATAAGTCTAATATATATATATATATACTCTCAATGTTGCATAGAATGACTACTATCAAACGAATTTGAAATTGTGTGTAACACAATCCAAGAATAGTGTTGTGTATACTACAAGCTAATACAGTGTTGTGTATAACAAAAGACAATCTTGGTGTATCATAAAACACATGACATCAAATAAATAAAAAAGATTACCTATCATAAAATCTCGGGTTGTTACAATTATTCCCAGTAAGAATAGTTTAATTATTTTTTCAGGGTAATATTGAAAACCTCACAAACTTTATATCTCATGACTTTTTATTTCTCAATATTACCTAAACCATTCAAAATGCATGTTTAGTGAGCTGGGACTCGACTTTTGTTCAGAGTTCCCTTTGCAGGTTCTCAATCTAATGAGTAACAAGTCTTTTGTTGTTTGGAAGTTTAGAGTCATGCATGTTGGACTATAATGGGCTAATATTTAGGGAGGAATATATTTGACCATGAACATTGACTTAGATCCCAAACAAACCACTATGACTACGAATTCCTGTAATATTATTTATATATTTCCAATGGTAATCTTGATCCCTGATTTTTATGGTCACAAAATTTAAAACTTGTATCAAAATAAGGGTTTACTTTTCCATGAATGAAGATACCATTATTTGATAAACTCGTTATGGGGGTTGTATTATGTAGGGCCAACTAGGGAATATGTTACATAGCAAAATTGTGGCATCTTTTGAATGACAAGCCTATTATGTAGGAAAATTATGCAAGGATGCCTAAGGGCACGTGTTGTATAGTCAATCAAAATATATTTTTTAACTTTAACATTTTTTATTGTTAGATTGGGAAATATATGATTTGGGTGAATCAAGACCATAGTGTGTGGTTTTTCCATTAAATGAAATTTTAAGAATGAAAGGGCTATTTTAAATTGACATATTTCATGAATAGGAAAACCATCTTTATAAAGATTTTGTGAATGAATAATAGTTAAAATATATCAGAAAGGGGAATTTATAATATCATATTGTGCAGTTTGACATTATGCAGTGAATACATTAGTACTATGCAGTTTTAAGTCATGCAGTGATTACATTGGGTGGATTTAATTTAAGGTCTTTAACTCTAACCAAACGTATGAGAAAACTCTCCCAATTTCTCAAAAATTTGTTTGGAAACATACAATCATATTCATGTATTTAAGGGAAAATTGTAAACTGTGATTTAGGAATTTCTAGAACTGAGGAATGATATGGTAAAATGACTAAAAGCATTAGAGGATGTCTTTTCTAAGAACAATATTACCATTATTTGAAAAACTCATTATGGGGGTTGTGTTATGTATGGCAAACTAGGGCATGTGCTACATATTCAAATAGTGGCCTCTTTTTACTGACATGCTTATTATGTAGGCAACTTATTCAAGGCCGCCTAAGGGCACGTGATACATAATCAGACAAAAGAACTCTCATAAGTTCAACGTTCTATTGCTAAAAGCTGAAAAAAGTTTATGGAGATTCAAATTTCTCGAAGAACATTGTTTATTTTATGGAGAAATGGTACTTGAATATGGAAAGGGTATTTCCACCCAATATGTCCAATGAATCAGAGAAATCGGACTTTTATGAAGGTCTGACCCAAAAGTAAGAGGTATATTGTCTGTAGTTTTAGGTCATATAACTAGGACTAGAAATGGAAAAAATATATAATATATGGCCAAGTGATTTCAAGGTTATTTCATATTGTAGTAAACACATGGTGAGGAATGTGTGTAAACCATGGTCTTACAGACTTTTAGATTGTGGGAAAGATAATGGGATAGGTATACTTGAATGACTATTTTGAAATACTAATTCTTGTATATTATCTTCTAATATTAAACGGGAAAAAGATACTGTAACCCAGAAAAAAGTTACCATTATTTGAAAAACTAGTTATGGGGGATTTATTATACAAGAACAACTAAGGAATATGCTACATATCCAAATAGTGGCATCTTTTGACTGATAGTTCGGTTATGTAGGTAACTTATGCAACGCCACCTAAGGGAATGTGCTACATAGTCAAGAAAAATAGCTCTCAGTTATTAGAAACTCTATCAATAGAAATCGTAAAAAAAATTATGAGGAACTGAAAATATTTAAGATTATGAGTCTGAAATATGGTATGGGTTTATTTCCAATGCATATGTAAAATATTTGAACTAATATTGACCATGTGTTTGATGTCCTTTACATAGATCTGACTCATATTTAAAATTGAGACTTTCATTGTTTCCTCTGAATTAATATTATGATGTGAAGTTTAAAGTCATGCAATGAGGAAATTATACTACACATTTTTAAGTGATTCAGTGAAGAAATTATTAATCCCATAATATATTGAGACACCTTATTTATATAAATAAGCCATTTACCCAATTCCTAAGCCCACATGAGCTATGCTCGGTGTGATAAACAAGGACCAGTAAGGGTTTCTTTTACAATGAAAAGGTTACGCAAGTGAAGAATATGGATTCTATATTTCAATGAAGTTTAACATCATGTGGTATGGAAAAATATTAACTGCTGTGAAAGGAAAAGACATATTGTAACTGGGTTAAGGGATAAAACCTAGGTTTCACTATATGTCGTTGTTGGGGAAAGAATCAAGTCATACATAGTTATTAAAAGATTCTTTATGTATATTTGATTATTATAAAAGAAATAAAGGGTTATTCATCCTGTTTGGGACCAAGATTGGATATCTAGGCATCTATACATATCTCATTAAAAGATGAGAATCAACCTAGATGTAGTTCTAGAAACAAGCATTTCTCATGCCAGTCGAGTTTGACATGAATAATGGGGACTTATGACACATTCTAAGAGAATGGTAAATCTTAAGACATAAAAAGGTATTAGGACCAAATAATATATCTTAAATAAAAACTCTGTATATATTTGATTCATATACATGAAGATAAAAGAAAATAATAAGATTTTGTGATTGTGGTTGGGCCCAAAATTGCAGATTTAGGCATCTCTACATATCTCATTGAAAAATGAGAATCAATCCATATATAGTTCAGGAAACAAGTTATCTATGCAGATATGAATCTGACATAGGAAAGATACATACTCATATACTACTAAGGAAAATTTTATGATGTTAATGATGGTTGCTGGAATATTCTAACATCAAAATAGATAAAATGTTAGTTGTATAAATGATGGCATGCAGTTTAACGTCATGCGACAAGGATGATGACGCTACACATTTTACCATCATGTAGCATGGCCGCTTATGGTTGTTATGTAGTTTAATGTCTTTCAACTAGTAAATGGGGCTATACAGCTTTATGTCTTAGATAAAGGTCATGGTTATGTGCAGTTTAATTTCTTTTAGTGAGGACAAATGTGCACAACTTCACAACGTATTTCTTCATGAATCTCACATTTGATGGTGTTTTAATAAGCTTCATCCATTGAGATTAAGGCCTAATATCTAATGGAGTAGACCTTATTTATATAATAAGGTCCTTCCCACTTTCGATAATGTTTTGGATGTTTCATTACTAGAATCATTGGAGTCCTAAGGACCAATAACAATTCTCCTTGAAGAAATGAATGGAGGTAAAATTTCCTATTAAAAGATCATATTATACTATTCCAATAGACTTTTAGATGATATAGAGTATGAAATATTTTCTCATCTAATAATTCCAACTCATTGAATAATTTTTGAGACCTCTCATCTATAGAAAACTGATCACAGATTGCAACTCTTAGTGAACTAAATTGCATTTCAATTGGCGAAACTGCTTCAGTTCTATATACCAATGAATATGGAGTTTCTTGGGTAGCAATACGGGTAGATGTTTGATAATCCTGTAAATCATTAAAAAGTTTATCAGGACATGATTTATTATCTTTATCCACCATTTTATGGAGTATATTTGATAGGGTTTTGTTGAAGGCCTCTATCAATCCATTGGTTGCCTCATGATAGCGAGATGAAGAGTTGGATTTGATATTATGTTCCAGATATAACTTTCTTAGCTCACTAGAACAAATATTGGTGCCATTGTTCATCAAAATAGTATATGGGTCACGAAATCTAGTGATTATATTAGTTTTCACAAAACTAACTCTTATTTTAGCTCTAGCTACATTGAGAGGTATTACCTCAACCCATTTAGAGAAGAAGTCAATAACAGTGAGAATATACTTGAACTGCTTAACTGTGGCCAGAGGATAAGTGCCTACAATATCCATTCCCCAAGTGGAAAATTTCTTTGAGTATTTAGCTGTATGTAGCAACTCTGGGGGTTGATGAATGAAGTTGGAATGCACATGGCATGGATGACATTTTTTAGTGAAATATGTACAATCCTACGCCATTAAAAGCCAATAGAATTCAAGCCTTCGGATCTGATCAGAGAATCTATACCCAGACTGGTGGGTACCAAAAACTCATAAATGTACTTATTTCATGATAGTTGTAGTCTCTTTTCCATCAATACATCTAAAGATGATTCCATCAAATCGTCACTTATAGAGGATCTTTTAGTGGTCTTGACTATCATAAAGAGTAAAATTGACTGCTCATCGCTGAATCTGTTCTTTCTAAGCCCTATTTAGTGGAAGTACTAAATTTTTATGATATTCTATGATGAATGCTCTCCATCTCGTGGGATGACCATATGGTTTATAAATAGGGAAAATTTCATTAATTTCCTCTATTAAAGGTTGAAAAAAAGGTCAGACCAGACGAAGATGAGCTATGCTAATGATTGTCTCATCCTAATTTGGATCTGCCAAGGATGGAGCTGCATTAGCCAGTGCATCTACTTGGGTATTTTGTGATCATGCGACATAATAAAATGTCAGATCTAAGGTAAATTCAGCCATTAAACCTCTGGCATAACCACACAAAGGGATTAAATATTCTTCTCTGATAAAATATTCCCCATTGATTTGTTTAATTAATAGTTCTAAATCAACTTTCACCTTTAAATTATCCATTCGTACCTGTTGGGATAATTTCAAACCTACGATGAGACCTTGATATTCTACCTCATTGTTGGTACCACCTTCTGATAACAAGAAGGAACAAGGAAATACTGCTTTTTCGGGGGAAATAAGGACAATTCCTAACCCAAATTTTTTGACTATAGGGTTTTCCATTCTTTTCCTTGTTGGACTTCTAGAAGAAAAATCAAAATACATTTCTCATGTTTGGGAATTATCTTGAATAGAAAAGTCCTATTCATCAGCAATTTTAGTATTGAACGATGTATCTTCCGCAGATGAATGCTCAGTAAGAAAATCGTCTAGATCTTTAACTTTTATTGCCTTTTGAGGCACAAACTGGATATCAAACTATTGTAAAATAACTTCCCACCATGACAGATGCCCTGTGAGCATATGAATACGGAGGATAAATTTCATTGGGTTATTGTGAGATACCAATTAGTCCACATGATATTGCAGGTAGTGCCACAATTTTTGAAATGCAAAGATTAATTCCAGGAAACACTTTTCAAAACATGAATACCAATTTTCCGCATCAAACATAGTTCGAATGAGATTGTAAAGGCTATTTTCATTCACAAAATTATTATCCTGGGCGAGGAAGGTACCAATTGATCACTCTAAAGCTGTCAAATATAGAATAAGTGGTCTTCCTTCAACTGGTGGAATTAATACTGGTGAACTCAAGAGATATTTCTTGAGTGTATCAAATGATTCTTGACAATCTTCAGTCTATTGGTAGGTGACTCCCTTCTTCATTAATCTTTTAAAGGGAAAACACTTTCCAACCAAATTAGTGTTAAAGCGCCGAATATAGGCCCAGTGTCCTTGGATTCCTCTTAATTATTTAGAATTTTGTAGAGGTGACATACTAAGGATTGATTTTTTTCATAGGATCAACATCGATACCATGATGGTGTACAATGAATTCAAGGAACTTTCTAGAGGTTACCCCAAAAGCACATATCAATGGGTTTATCTTCAAACCGTGTTGCCAATGTTTATAGAATATGATTTTAAAATCATCCAATTGATTGGAACATTGCCTGTATTTAACCACTAAATCATCCACATAACATTCAACAAATTTCCCTATGAAGGGTTTGAAGATATGGTGCATGGCACGTTGATATGTTGCACCTGCATTCTTTAAGACCAAGGGAATTACCTGATAGAAAAACACACCCTGATGGGATATGGAGGCTTTAGATCCTTCATACTCTAGGTCCATACAAATTTTATTATTCCCCTAGTATCCATCCATGAAGGAAATATCTTTATATCCAGTCTTTGCATCAATTAGAAGCTCTGTAATAGGAACTGGAAAATCATATTTAAGACAATGCCAGTTAAGATCTCTGAAATCAATGTAAACTCTAATTTTCCCATTATTACTATTCAATGTGACAATATTGTCCAACCATTTGGGATACTGAAATTCCCTAAAAAGTAACCCTTTATATGTTTATCAACTTCAGCTTCATTTTTAGTGGCATGAGTTTGGTGTGTTCTTTTTACTACCTTCTTGAATCTACAATGTTCTTCTAGAAAACCAAAATGATGGTTGGATACATCAAGATTAATACCTAACAATTCTGTATAATTCTAAGCAAAAATATCTCTATTTTGATATAAAAATTAATTATAGACCTATTACTCTTATGAGGTCATGGCTGCACTATTTATAGTTGGGTGTGGATCTTCTTTTGTACCGAGATTTATTTCTTTTTACTCATCCAAAATGGTAGATACACCTTCCTCAAATGCTAGAGGAGCATCCTTGAGATCTTCGTCTTCTTATTCATTATGCATTACCTATTTTATTTCTATTTTCATAGTATATAATGTGGCAAAACTACCAGAGTTAGAGGGGAAATTAGTATTTGAACATCTCGAAGAAGAGGCCACCATATCCGACTGTACTTATGATGAAGGGTCTTCCTATAGTAATAAAGAAGTATTGATGGATTGAGAATCAACATCTTTGTATTTATCTAGAATTTATAAAATCTCTTATAATCTAGTTGACGATGTAGATTCTTGTTGCAGTTCAATGGATGAAATGAAAAAATATCTATTTAAGATTTCATCACTACATGGTGGATCATGAGTTTCTTCCATGTTGTCTGGATCAATTGTTGTAATTGACATTATGGAAATTACTGGATGAGTTCCCAGATTGGGGTTTACCTTTTTGATTTGATTGATGGGTAACACATAATCTGTACTCAGATGTATGAATGGATTTTATGGAATCATTTCTAATCCATTTGGAGCATTAACTCTAGTTATTTACATTGTCATGGACTTTGTCCCTTTTGGGTGATAAAACTATACTTCAATCTATTGAGATTCACATGTTTTTAATGGAGCCTTGTCACCGAAAAATGTCTCGATTTGACCATTGAAATGGTACTTATGACATTGGTTGTATGACGAAGTTATGGCTGCATGTTGATAAAGCCAAGGCCTTCCAAGAAGAATATTAAACGTTATGTCCTGATGAAAAAACATGAATTTTGAATTAGACACAAGAACTAAAAAATGAGTTCTAAGTGTAATCTCACCCACAGGTCCATGTTCATTCTTATCATAATCTTACAACATTAAAGTTGAAGAAGATAAGTCAAATTAAGTTATGCCCAATCAGTGACGTGTACGAACAGGAATGAGGTTGACTTTGGTTCCATTATCAATGAACGCTCATCAGATGTCTACTTGATTGACCTTTCCAGACAAATACAAGGGTCTAATATTCCCATGCACCACATCATTTTCATCTTCATCTGTAAAATATATGACTGTATGACATTCTATGAAATAATTCTCTATATGGTAAACCTCAACCGCAACAAATTCGGTTTCAAATTCTTGAGGACTTGACAAAGCCTTAATGAGTGCTTATTAAAGATCATTTCATAGATTCAAAGCATCTAATATTGATAACATGGCCGGTAATTGGGAAAATTGTTTCAAGACATCATACTTTTGGGCCAAAGTTCTTCGCTTCCTTGCATGGATATGTAGTTTTGTAGGTTCATTGGAAGTTGATTATTCTGATGTAGATGTACATTGTGTCAGAGTATAAGCTGGAAAAACTCCTAGAATTTGTAAATTATATTGACTACGTCTATTCATTTGATGAGATGAAGATGGTGTTACTTTTAATTAGTGTCTCAAAATAATTCTGTTAGAAACAAACCTATATTTCATGGAAGAAACCCCATGTTCTTATTAAACCCGCAGAAGGGATCTTCCACGAGTATCTGTCACATATATAGTTCAAGTAGGCGTATAGTTAAAATGTTGGTTTCTATAATTCCCATGTCTTCCTCTGTATCGTCGACCTTGGCCTCTTCCTCTTATTTCCCAATTAGGTACAAGGAATTATGGCTCATTATAATCATAATCACAATTGGCATAAAGATTTGTTAAATGGATAACATTAATAGAAATAAAGATCAATTCTTCTTCTGATAAAGATTCTTGCTGACAGGTTAATTCTGGTTGTGGCGATTTGTGGGGTGGTGCTCGTGCTTTTGAAACATATGGCATAAAATTTTCCATGGTCTAGGACAACATTGGCCTTGACACGAGCTCATCTTCTTCTGGATGCTCTTTGTCTTTATAATCACAACCCTTTATTGAGGAATGACCTTTTGGTGAAGGTGGTTTTGCTGTGGCAGGAGTGGAAGAAGACAAAATCGGTTGTTTCAACTATGCTCGTAAAATGGAATGAGATTGGTTGATGGTTTTTCTGATCATCCAATCATCATATTTCTGGACATCTTTACTTTTGACCTCTTTCAATTCGCCTTCTTCTTCTAGATCAGTAGTAGTAACACATGCTACTTGAGATGATGAACTTTTCAATTTTACTTATCCAGAGTCTATGATCTTTTCATGAAGGTCTTTGAAAACAAAACACTCTTGAATGGGATGTCCCAACATCTGGTCAAAGGTAAAATAATTTGAAAGATCATCATCTTCGTCTTTATATGGATTTTTCGGCCTTGGAAATTGAACCAAATTGTTTTCTAAGGTTGAGATGAAGTAACCAAGAATTTGTTCATTCAGGAAAGAATAAACATTATTCTTTAATTCCTTAAATTTTTACTTCCTTTAATCTCTTTTGTCATCTTGATGAGGTGGTCTTTTTTGCTGATGATTATGAAGCGGATCCGTTCGGCATGATGAAAGTCTTGAAGTAGAAGTAGGTATAGGTGCCTTCTTGAGTGTGACTGTTGCAGCTTCTTCCTTTTCTATCCTTCTCCCTGTAGCTGATGGAATTAAATGAGTTGTATCATTAATTTTTATAATAGGGTCTTCTATCTATTGAGTGATTGATTTAAGGTCTCAAAACCCTCCTATGTATTTCAAAGGGAACAATGGTGTGCATATCTTATCTCACATATTTTCCACACATATTTTTTGACACTCTTCTTGAGGGAGTGCTAGAATTAATGAATATGTTAATCCTTTCCATCATGCAATGAAATCTAAAATGTATTCATTCTTCCATTGATTATAATTGGTAAGATAAAAATTTGTTGTCTTTGGTTTTGTTGTACTAAATTGAAGAAAGAATTTATGATGGATATCTTCCCATCCAGTAACTGATATAGATTGTATACTTTTATACCAAACAAAAGATAGTCTTTGTAATGACTGGACAAAATGTCTAAGCTTAACTGCTTCTTGTGGTTGCAAATTTCCCATCATGGGAACACAATGAGAAAAAAAATGTGTTATGTGTTGTTCTGGATCTCCTGAATCATTAAATATTGGGAATGTGGTATTCACAAAATTTTGTGGGGGAGGAATTGCATCCACCCATTCAGGGTAAGAGATATTTTCTCGTAGAACTGGTGCACGTCATTCTTCCATAGCATCCAATCTCTTCGTTAGTGACTCAATTGTGTTCATAAGCATTTGGGGAACATTTGGATAAGCTGGAACTTATGATGTATAGCAACTAGAGCTTTAGATGGTGCAATGACAGGAAAAAACACTGATGGTTATGCTGATATATACCTTGGATAACCCATGGGAATAGGCCTATCACGGTTTATATGGTATGGCCTTGATTGTGTACCCAATGGAGTGAATTCATTATTTTCATCTGTAGTTACTAAAATTATACTTTTTGAGGAGATTCTTCCGGATTTTCAAGTTGAAGACCCGTCTGGGGAGTACATCTAGAGGAAATGTTATTTTGAAGTAACTCTGTATTGAGTCTTTTTAACTACTTCATTTCATCTTCTTGATATGAAAATATCTCTTCAAGAGAAAGAGATTGGCCTTCTCCAGTGAAAAGTGAGATGCAATATTACTTTTTCCTTTCACCTTGTTAGATGCCTTTTAGAGAGGGTGAGTTGGTAATTTGAAGGCAGACATAGATTCTGGGTAAGCTGCTAATTTCTGGTGCGTACAACTTCCTCATTTGCCTTGGTGTGTACCGTATTATGGAAAAGAACATCATCTTCTGATTCCCTTTAACTGGACATATCTTTTGGAGGATATTTTGCAATGGTGTTAATGACATTTACTGACATGTAATTCATCGATTCCATTCTGTCAGTATTTTTGTAATATCATCTTCCTTTGTGTCTTTCATGAGACTTAGTTATCATATATGATGAATTCCATAGAACTATTTGGTGGATAGTAACCCAAAGAGAATACTAGATTATTTTAGTTTTATGTTTTCTTTATGGATTCTTCCCTAATCTAGATAAAATTGGCTTCCATTGAGGAGGGGATTGCAGATGTGAAAAATCCCCCAACCCTATAGGTTGAGGCAGTTCTTATTCCTCTTCATCAAACCTTCAAACATTGTTGAATGAACATAAAGGCTGAATTAAATGAGCCCCCAGCCTTGCAATCTAGGGTGATTCTTGAACTTCTATGGCTGAAATAGGTGCAAATACTCTTATGATTTTGCAGATTTTGGTTCAGAAATTATCTGGGTGAATCATATGACAACCGTTTAATTTAACTGTTTTGGAAGATCGATGTGCTATTTCAGACATTTTCTTTCTCTAACACCTGACATCATCTAAGCGGGACGCAAGCTCAAGATTCTTAGATGCATGATGTAAAAGTCACTCAACAACTTCTTTTCTTTGGTCTTGATTCTAATGAAAACTAGTTGAGGCCTGTTCTTGAGCGTACATCCGATTACATTCAAAATCTATTGATTATGCCTGACTGTGGGAAATAACATTTCATGAGACCACTTTTGGAGGAATTTGCTGATTTTGGAGTGCAGTGAAATCCAATGCTCCATATACACCCCATCCTCTGATATGAACACCAGATGGGGAATCAAGAATTAATATGTGTAGTCTCTTTAGATCATTTAGATGTGCACACTTATGAGTTCTCATCAATTTTTCAACCTTTGGATGTTTGGGAAACTGAGAGAGATGCCAATACAATTTGGTGTTGCAACCTTCTATTAACTTTACATTATTTTTATATTCATCATACGGCAATACTTTGGTTTTCAAATGACGAAGAGTTTTCCATAAGTTGAGTTGTATTTCAGGAATTCAATCTTCTATCATCAATTTTGGAATGTTATAATGAGAATTTTCCAAATTATAGAACATGACTATTATTTCTCCTTTAGCTAATTATTTCCTCATGTTTAACACATCTTCGTCATCTTTAACTAGAGGATTCTCCACTTGGCCTAACAAAAGTGAATGCTCTATATTAGAAGATAAATTACCTAATAGAGATTCAGAGATTTATCATTCCCTTAATATGTCTTCTGGTTGAGAATTTGTTTCACCTATAAATGAAGAGGCATTAGAAATGACTGGCCTTGTGTTTTCAAGTGCCTTGAGATAAGAGGGATTCCTCATCGCTACATTTTCAATTATGGAATTGTATTGAATATGATAAATAATACTATGGAGAGGACTTTTTCAGTGAATTCAATCATGGGGGTCACCATGATAGATTACAGCAAGAGATAAGTATTCTTTCTCTTTGGTATTCTATCCACATGGAGGGTTTTCGTGGCTCTCATTCATTGATATACACTCTAGATTGATAGAATTATCATGAATAAAGCCTTCATGATGAAGTTTCGGATGAGAAACTTCATAATTACAACTACCACTCCCATAATATGGTAATGATTGTGTAGTATATTTATCTACAATAGATAAATGTTTGAGGGCTTCAAGAACTCCAGTATTAAGAAGATCCAAATTGTAGCTTGACTCTTGATTTTATAACAGTGCTTGGAGAGACTTATTCTTAGATGTTCTCTTATACTTTGTTGGGGCCACTTTCTGTGAAAAGTGGTTATCATGGGAAAGTGTATGTGGCTTCCTTTGAGTGGTTACCAGAATAGACCGATTACCTTTAATTGGAAAGGGTGTATGTTTTCAATATTATTGTTGGTATGATATGGGGGAGTAAGCCCCATGACCCTCTTGGACTGGAACAGAGGTATGTATCTGCTCTGTAATGGCATGCCAATGTGTCATCCCATGTGTGAGGAAAAAATTTTGTGTTTGTTCCCCTGATATTGCTAAAGTAGTTATTAAAATATCTTGGCATGCTTCCAGAATATGGGAAGGGATTTGTGTCTGCCCTTTCATCATTCATAAGGTGTGTTTGGTGACTTCAACGACAAGAACATGAATATACATCTATTACATATATGGAGTAGGTGTATGTGCCTACTATTATCCTACTTTTCTTGTCAATGTATATTGAAAGTACTAATTCATGGGGGCAGAGAGTTGGGTCTGCCCCAAATTTGTCGTCGGAGCTTTCTGACTGACTTTTCTAGGTGCTACCAAACAAGACTGTTGGAAGGATTGATGAACATTGTCATGTGTACGTGTCTTCTGGCTATTTTTCATCAAGTATGGTTGATAGACTTCCTTAAATACTATTAGATGTGACTACTGACAAAATTGGTAACTGTAAACTGGTGTATGTTCTTGTTTACCTGTTACCATTACATTAGATTGGCAGACTTCTTTAAATGCTGTCAGATGAGCCTGCTGACAAACAGATAACTTGTAAGAAGGTGTATGTTCATGTTCATGATACTTTCCCCGAGTTTATCTGGTGCGATTGGTGGGTTGTTGTCAGACGAGTCTACTGAGCAGAAAAATTATGATGGATAGGTGTATGTGACTTTTTTTTGTTTGCCATCATGATAAATTGAAGGACATCTCTAGAGGAGGCAGAGGTGAGAACATTCTCCCTATTGACCAGACGTTCTCCCTGACGGTCCTTCTTGTGTGCTTGGGTCAAAGAGGCCTAGGCCAAACATCCAGAGGCAACACCCCCATCAGGTTGGGGGTACACTACCACATGATTTTGGCGGCGACTGCTGGTGGGAGACCTCATGAAGGACTCTTTCATTCTTGAATTGTGGCTTTGATTAACCTCTTTATCCACCCCATGTAGTATAGGAGGTATTGATTATTGTGTTCTAGGGATAAGGACTATACACGGTTGGAAACCGTTGTTGGAAAAGTTTTCTTCTTGACCCTTGTTCGTCGATGGCCAGATGATCGAGGATTTTTATTGACCTAGAGAGCCTATCGATTAGCCTCCAAAGTTGGGATTGTATCGTGCTGGTGATATTTCATTAGCATCACATTAATGACCCAGCGTTGAGATTCTGGGTTGGTTATGACATCCTTCCCACGGATGGAGATTCAGCTTGAGCAACGGGCGGGAAGTTCACAGATGTTGTCTTGGAGGAAGCCATTTTTGTAATTAAGGGAATTATGAGAAAAGAAAAAAATATTAAATACAACAATTAAATCCATTAAAGCAACATCTTTTTATATGGATATATTCATGATTTATTTCTTTGACTGGACTTCTATTATCAATTTACAGGGTCCTAACATGTGGGTAAAATTATTAACTTGGTAAATGATTCATGTCGGATTCACCATTTTATGTTTTGTAGTTCCTTGAAATGTGTGTTTTAGTTTTAATAATCACTGTTTCAATGTAGTTTCCATTGTATTTATTTATGGAACTGTAAACTTCCATTAGTTTTTTATCCAAAGGGTAAATGCTTTCCAAAGGCAGGAATTTGTTATGTTTGAACTTTATGATACTTAAGTACTTGCATCGGTCGAGAGGATGGGAGGTCAGACTCATCACACCCTTTTGGGTGGTATTATTGTCTACTCCGGGACTCTCATTGAACGTTTAAGATTCTTTCATGAATCCTTATTAATTTAACAAGTATATCATAAGTATCCCTAGGAATTTAAAATCACTTATTAACATGTTTGAAATTCACAATCATCAGTATGCATTCAAGGTTATTCATTAATAGAAATATCCATATGTATTCAAGGTTTTACATCAATGGTATCCTCTAATATACTTCATATAAATTCTTTTAATCATCATTGTGATGATACTGGTTTTCAAGCCACTCAGTGGGAAAATTTGGAATTTATTTTCATCTAAAGATATAATGGTTTGATTTAATTTTGGGATCATGCCCATGAAAATGGCTACCTAGGTATCCTTGTGAAAGGAATCAAAACCCTTGTAGTTCGGTGTCTCTTAATAGGACACATAATTCCTTTTAAGGTCATGTGATAAGGACCTCTAAGTGAAAGGTACATGGTCAAAACATAGTGTGTGACTTATACTAAAGCGGCCCAATGAACTTTGGAAAGAATATGGGTTTTGTAGTAGGATTAGACCATGTTGGGAATATGGAACAAGGAGAATAGGGTTGATTTGAAGTGTTGGGTTTGAACCTCAAGGAGGCTTCCTACGTATCCTATATGGATGGGAATAAAAGATCACATAGTTCGATAAGTCACATAGGAGAGTATAGTCTTCTGAGAGAGATGAGTTTGGGATTACTTCATAAAAAGGAGGCCTTATTGATTTGGGGTTTACATTGGGGATTATTCCTAAGAAGGATGCCCAGATTAAGGAAATTACGGTTGGATTCTTGAAGAGGATGTCTAGTGAGATCCAGCCCTGAAAATGGATTCCTATGTATCTCGGTTTGAATAGGACTCAGAGTTCTTGTAGTTCATTTGATTGTACAAATGTTGTGACCATGAAAAATATCTAATCCAAAGTGAGTCATACTTAGTGTGAGAAACAAGGGGATTTAAATGATTCAACAAATGCATTCACACATTAAAATATTTCCTCCTCCGCTAGTGCAAGACAGCACACCTATTGTGTCCAAGATGAATGGGGTAGAGGCGATCGTGGAAGAGGGTGAGGCGACGAGCCTTCCCTCTATTGTATTTACTTTGGACAAGGGTCCAATGAAATTAGGAGGGGATGAAGGTTAGGGTATTACACTTGGATGGATACCCATGGCAACAAAGTGAACGTGAGAGGGAAATGGTAACAAGAGTCCTTGTGGCCATATCCCCTTTGGTCTTTGGTACTGAAGAAGGTAGAAGGAGCAATGATTCCACATATTTTAGGAAAATCTAGGGGCTTACAATAAATTGATTTCCATAAATTTGATATTGGTAGGTGAGGGAGACTTCATCTTTGTTTTTTTAATGGAAAAGTATGTATGAACTATGCCTTCCCTACTAGAGACCTGAGGTTCTAGGTCATCTCTTCGAGAAGGAAGAGGCCAGGACCCAACCCTCCTCCAAACTGGGAACTTCCCAATAATATTTCTAGGAGAAATTTCCATGTGACTCTGGATATAAAAACCCAAAAACACTCTATTAATCCTAACCCCATTGTGAAAAAAATGTGGAAAACCACTGACTGTGGAAATACAAACCCAATTAGGGGACACGCTGATGTGCCTCTCCCAACATTTGATAAGTTATACGGTTTTGGTGAAGGTATCAACATAATCCCTTTCAGAAAATGTATCCAAAGAAAAAAAGAAAACATGTGATGAATTTCATTGATAAAGGCTTGATAGATTTTTGACAGAAGAGAGTGAATAAAGTAAGTGAACCAAGGAGTGGCGCCCAGGTAGAGAAGGGTGAGCATGTATGGGTGTGCAATTAGGTAAAGGCGGGCATGTAAGGGCATGCAATTAGGCTTGGGTCACCTAATGTTCACATAGTCGACAAAAAACCAATATGGTAATACATGTTAGAGACCTTTCTCAAGCCTTAAAGAGTGTTCACAAGTGATCCAAGAAGTGGGGCACTCAATTTCCTATGGGAGTAATGGGTGGCGCACATGTATTTCTGACTTGGGGAGGTTGGGAACATTAGTCGGGAAAGTGTTTTGGTTTTCAAACACTAAAAATACATAAGTCCAATTATCCTCACTTAAATCCTCCACTCAGGGTTTTGTAGAACTACCTTGAATATTTTGGATGACTAGGAAAAAGTACTAGGGTGACCAGAGCAGCAATTAGGCTTCAAGGAAATTCGTCCATAAAAATGGGGGCCCCAATGGTCTTTTTATAAGAAAATAAATGACCTTGTGAGAAACTAAGTTGGGATCGCAAGTACCTTACACACTGAAAGTGTTTTTGATAGACTCGGGATACACCTTTAGGACTTATCCAACATTATACTTTCATTCGTCTCCAGTATAGTGGTGCATAAGTGGGCTGCATGACATATAGGAGCGTACAAGTAGGCTTCGCACCCAATGAGTTTTGGATACACTAAGGTGGCCAAAAACATACTCCATTGAAAATATTTGACTTTTCTTTATGCATTATTTATTTTCATTCTAATGTATTCCCTTATTCATTATTTTTAGACTCTTTGACGGAATGGAGTGTCAACAATAGAAGTAGGGGAGCATGGGAAAGAGTTGAGGCTCATAATTCTAGCTAGATACTTTTCACCTTTTTGTACTTGTTGTTACAAGTATTGTATATTTTTATTGTTTTCATGTTTTGGATGATTTGATAAAGACATATGAAATGTATCATTGTTTTTATATGATATGGTTTCTAGTATTAGTTATATATATTATTCTCCTGTTGTTTATTTTCTTTTCTAGGTATAATATTGCTCATGAAACTTTTATGTTATTGATTCGGTTGTGTTAAACTCTAGTAATGATGTAATAGTCTCCCAATAAATACATCTAGGACCTTATGGATATTAATAAGTCTCTAAAGATTAGGTATATGTACATGAGGCCATGTAACCAACTGGGCTTCGGGCACTATTGAGTGATATCTAGGTCTAGGATGTTACGAAGTGATATCATTTTTTTTTCTAATTTTCATTATTATTTAGTGACAATTGAAAGGGGTAGGAATAAAATGAAATTTTTTAATAAGTTACCCCATGGAATAGCTTACCTTCATATACGAAAAATTCAAATTGACTTAGATTAAGATATTGTATTCTGGATTTTGACTATTACAGTTGATTTGATTCCACCTTTGGGTGATGAAATTGAATTGTGATGTTATTATTGATATGATTGTGGGTTTTATTATGTTTAAACCTGATGAGATTATGGTATAACATCTAATTCATCATATTATAACTTGTTAGAAATAAAATTACACCAATTACTCAATCCCATTTAAAATTTCCTTACTTGTTTCATGCTATTGTGATAGTATTTGTGATAGTTGTACCTATTGTTATAATAACTATTTTGGAATATGATAGGGTATGAATTAGGTGGACACAACACTATAGTTAACGATGTGTATAGTCCCTTAGATATTTGAATTTGGAGAATCAATGGTTCCACTTTTTAATTAATAGTGACATAAATGTAAAATGAGATTCAATTGAAATGGAAACGAATATGTGAATTCAAGTGACAATTAAAATGGAAACTAAAACTATTTATAGCAGATAACATGGACCGGACCATACCTTGTTATGTGCTGTAGGTATAATATCTTGCTTATATATGATATGTATAACACCCATACCTGACTCTAGGAGCAGTCAAATAGGTTTATCCATATATAAGAAGTATTTTACCTTTTGTGTTTAAATATCTTCACTTTTGTGTTTCTGGTCGTTTATAATGTTATTACACTGAGCCATGATTTTCAAATTTGTAGATGTATGAAACTATGATATCCTCCTATCATATTCCAAGATCATAGAAACAACCATACTCTAGAGGTGGTGGTCCATGGGAGACCATTGGATCCTCCAGTTGTTCAAAATGAGCCACCAATAATGGTTTTATACACAGGTACAGAGTAATGGTTCTGCAATGCTTTTTTTCTCTTTTTGTGGACCATTCAGGGAGCACTGTGACCTGTCCCGACTACAGCAGAGTTCATATATGAGTTCTATAAGTATCATATGACCACATTTTTAGGGGATGGAAGAACATATGTTGTGGAGTAATGGCTATGTTCCATGCTATATATATATTTGAGCATCTTGAGTTTCCACCTGAGATGAGGGCCATGCTCACTATGAATATGTTGGATGATGACTCCAACAGATGGTGGGATGTTATTACTCAGATTTATCATCATTGGGAGATTTCCTGTAGGGATTTTAATATGACCTTCTATGTCTAATTATTTCCAGATATGTTCATGGACAATATAGACTAGTGGTTTATGTATCTGAAACAGGCTGCGTTATCAATTATAAATATTCATACTATTTTACTATTATATGGTGTTTCACACCTATTATGAAAGATGATAAGTTATCGAAATATAGATGATTTTTTGATGGAATCACCTATGACAATTGATCGTTCATGAATTTTTTTCAGCTAACTACTATTTTTTGAATAGTGAATTTTGTGTTATAATAGATTGTAACCCAAGAGATGTTGGAGGTGCGGGCTAAAGTGGCTAGGAATTTAGATATGGTACTATATTAAATAATAGTAGGAAGCATCATCTGAAGCATCCACACTATGATATTAGTACTCATGGTTCACATTAAGGTATTTAGGTGAGGTGCTAATAGTGCAGTAGGCTGAGACATATGAGCCCTTGGTGTATGAGGTACACAATTGAGTGTCGATCATGCATCATGAAGTTTAATCTACACTGCTTTTATAGATCATTTACTCTGGCATCCAATGAGAGAGGCTCTAAACTAACTCCACATTTACGAGCAAGGTTAGCTACATATCATCAAAGAGTGAGTTAGAGTCTAGCTGGACGATCAGGTTGTCATTATGATTGGGGGTGTGGTAGTCAAACCCCAGTAATGCAGTAAAAACAGGGTGGATCTACTCTAGGTAGCCTTGAATTATCATAGGTTAGTGTTTTAGTCCAAATATACATAGTTCATCAGTACTTTGAAAAGAAATATCTCACACCTTTTATTGTCATGGGTACTATTCTTGTATCCTCTATTTTCTATTCATCGCTATTTGATACAGGGGCTTCACATATCATTATATTTGTTCCAATTGTGGATATTTTTAGTCTCAATGATTATAATTTTGATGGAATCACAAGGTTGGACACTCCATTAGGGATTATAAAGTGGTTGTATGTCAGTGAAGCGAGTTCCCCCGTGATATTGGTGGGTGTCACTTCTTATGGATCCTATTTTTCCTCGATATGATATGTTTTTAAAACATTAGTGAAATGAAATGGTATGTTTAATTTCATTATTTCATTAATTTATATCACCTGAGGGTGACCTTCACATCTAAATAAGTAAAATATTTTATTCATAAGGTAGAATGGGATGTTCAAAAGGCCGATATGGACATGGGTATTATGAGCTGGGCGAAACAACATCCCATATTTTGAGTTTTTATATGTATGATAAAAGAACATTTCATGAATATTTTCACCCAGTGATTGATTTTTTTAGGTTTTTTTTGAGATGACTTCTCAGGACAACCTCCAATTTGATTGGTATATTTATCTTATAAGATTTTGCTAGAAGCACCACCTGTATGCATTCCTCATTAAAGGATGTCTTCTACTGAGATGAAAGATCTTAATATGGAACTATAGGATTTAAATTAAAAGGTTTTCATCTGACCCAATACTTCTCCTTGTGGTTCTATAGCCCATTTTTGTGACAAAGGCATATGAGAATCTCATACTATTTTTGGATTATTGGAAATTTAGTCAGCTGATGGTTAAGAATAAGTATCCTCTACCGTAGATAGATGATCTCTTTAAATACCTCTGAGGGTCTCGGGTATTCTCAATTATTGATTTGAGTTTGGATTATCGTCATATTCTAGGTAGAAAATAAAACATACCTTGAACATCATTTTGATGAAGGTACGTTCTATATGAGTATTTTTTTATGTCATTCGGTCTCTAAAATGCACCAGTTGTCTTCATGGAATTTATGAACATATTTTTCAATCTATATTTGTATTCATTTTTAGTGGTTTTCTTGGAATACATCTTTTTTATTCTCAAATTATAAATTTCTATACCCAAAATCTTGATATCATATAGGGTATAATGAGAGAGAATCATTTATTAGATAATATAAGAATGTGCCTCTTCTAGATGGAACAAATTCACTACATGTGTCATATTATCTCAGTGAAAGGAGTATCAGTTGACCCAGAGAAGGGAGATCTGTGTTTTCTTAGAGAACCCCAAGAACTTCATTGAGGTACAGAGTGTCTTAGGTCCAGTTGGTTTCTAAAAGAGATTCATATATAACAACTCACACTTAGTAGCTCCGCTTTTGGTATTGACTAGAAGGGTGTGAAGTTTGTATGGTAAAATTTCTATGAGATTGCCTTTCAAGAGTTGAAAGGTTGATTGACATCAGAACTAAAAATGTTTTCCAGATTCAAGAAAAAGTTACATTATTTACTATGATACATCAAGTATTTTCCTAAGATTAGTTCTTATAGAGGGGTATGGAGTCATGGAAAACTTGTCTTAGCATTTGAGGATATATGAAGGGAATGTCTCAACACACGATCAGGAGTTACATGTAGTTGTTCATGGATTATTCTGTTGCAGACACTACCTATATTGAAAGAATTTTATTGTGTACATGGAACAAAAAATCCTCAAGTACATATTTACATAGTGTGATAAGAATTTGAGGTAGTAAAGGTTGGTTAAATACCTATATTATTTTTATTTTGATCTTTCCTACACGACTGGTAAGAGAAATGTCGTGGTTGATGCACTGTGTAGGAGAACATAGATATAAGTCGTTTAATAAGAATGTAGTGAGTGATTTATTTTAGATTTTTCCCATGAAATGAACTTGGAGGTTCATGACTGTCATGGGAAGAGTTTTTTTATCATTTCTAGATGTTACATTCACCCTTCTGTATAGAGTTTTTATGAGGAAGATATTGTACTCAGAAGGCATATTTCGACGGGAGTGTGTGGAAGTTGAGGACCCTCCACCTATTTAGACTATATTGTGGGATGATATTATTTGATTACATAGTTAGATATGTTTATTAAGCAGACATACATGGGTAGATGATGTGATACATTCATTCTTTAGCGTGGGTAGTACACCCTTGTATCAAAAAGATGTTTTAGGATTTACATCCCCAATATTGGTGGCGAAGTATTAAAAATGATGTAGGTGGTTTTTTATGGGGTGTTTAAAATGTTAGTAAGTTAAGTGAGAACATCAGTGCCTAGATATATTCATATAGTTTTTACCCATACATGAGTGTAAATGGGTTGACATCGTAATGGATTTTGTGATAGTTTTTCTAAGGCCGACTCAAGGTAATGATTTTGTATGGATTTTTGTTGAAACATTCAAGAATATTGTTCATTTTCTATCAATAGCAAATTCCTATAGAGTTGATGATCTTGGAAATTTATATATCCATGAGATGGTATGGCTTAATGGTGTCCCACAAACTATCATTACATATATGTATTCCTATTTTATATCATGGTTATTGAGAAAGATACATAGGGAACAGGTGCTTGTGAGCACATCATACCACCCCCAAATGGATGGCTAGTCAGAGAACACAATTAAGTTGCTTGAGGCCATGCTTTGAGCATGTGTCTTATATTTCACGGGCTCATGGTAGAGTAATATACCCCTGGATAAACTTCCCTACAAAATTATCTCTCACGATACTATTTAGATAGAACCTTATTAGGATTTGTATAATATGTCAGACCGAGCACCCATATGTTGGTTAGAGGTTGGAGAGGAACAATTCTTGGACTGTGTCTTTCTTAGGGGACCATGAAGCTAGTTTAGTATATTTAAGGGTATATTTCTACTGAAAAGTCTTGTCATAAATGAAACATTATTAGGCAAATATGACTTTTAGAGTTTGAGGTCAGGGAATGAGTCTTCTTTCATGTTTTATAGAGGTTGGGAAACATGAGGATCAGGAGAAAAGGTAATATTTGAAAACATTATGTCATGTGGTTTTAGATTCTGGGGAGAGTTAGTCTAGTGTCCTATCAGTTTCGGTTACCTTAGAGGTACCAATCCATGTATGAATTATTCCACATATCTCAGTTATGCTACTTTTTTTCAGATTTGTCTCATGCTTTTATCTAGAGAAGTATGAGTTAAAGATGGATGCATAATTTGAGGAGCATCTACTACATATTTTGGATCGTATCACAAGGGTTATTAGATACTTGTTAGTTTCATTAGTATAGGTTGTATGAAAGCACAGCCGAGTACATGATGAATCCTGGGAAGGTATGCTGATGTATAATCATAGTGGCTAGAGTTTTTCTCATATCCTGACTCACCACCCATTAGAAGGAAAATTCTATTATGAATTACTTAATGAGGGATGTTCGTAAGAATTCAGTCCACCTTTGAGATAGAGATTCTTACTTTTCTATTAATTCTCAGTTTAAATATTTTCATTATGAATTTTTTTAATGGCCATTAAGGTTATGAGGATATCGGTGGTGTCTGCATTGGACTAGAGCCTAGAACCCATGTTTTTGGGTGAAATAATCCTAGTGCATAGTTAGTTTATACTGGTCGGTGTATGTAACATGGTTAGATAAAACTATGTATGGATAGATAGTAACCAGGGGTTGGACAAACTATTATACCAAACCGTGTGACTTGGGGTGTATGGACTTGCATATATTTATGAAATTATGAATGTTAGGTTTCCCATAGTTTGCACATGGTTTCTAAAACTATGTGGAGAAATAGTGAGAGGTGCATTCCTTATAGCTAATCGTGTGCCTAAAACATGTGACCCATAACTCTTGACTGAAATGAAAATTGATTTCCAAAAAAATACTGTGTTCCTATTTTCATGTTCTTCTACGGAAAATAAAGTTATTCAATTTGATTCTCCCTTTGAATCCTATTCAAGGGATCAAGGTAACTCCTCTGTCGGAGCTCGAATTCAAGTGTCTCTCATCTCATTGAATCCACATCAGTGAGTTCTCAATTCCTTTTTATTCCTTAATAATTTGATTTGGTATCAGTAGTTCTATTTAGATGAAACATAATTTTCAATATTAATATATTCTTCATTAGCTAATCAGTTTTCTTATGATCTAAGAAAAATCGACAGCACATATTGGATAAGTTATCAACTATGGACCTATGGTTGGTGGTCTCATGTCCTTCCTTTAATATTAAGGTTTTATATATACGTTTTTGTGACACATGACCAATTATCTGAGAATATCCCTTTCAATGAGTTGTAATCCTTTAATTTATTTATTTAGAATTGTATATGTATTTATAGATACCCCAGATGAAAGGTTATAGGTTGAATTCCCTAAATACCGAACCACTTGGGAGTGTTGTTTTTGGAAACGGGCCATTTGATGGATTATGTGTTGGAAGCCTTACCATTCTCCATTTAACCCATATCTACGGATGTTTCACAATGATTTCAATTGGTTAATTTAATTGTAATTTTAATTTCAGTATGTATTTTTAATTTTAATTGGAATAGATTAATAAAATATGGAATAAATGTCAAGTCCCTATGACTTTCCATATAAAATATTTTTTAATCTTGAGATTCGTGAGTTGATGAATTCCCCACATAAGTTAAATTAAAGGATATCCTTCTAATATTATACTATGATTGAGTCACATTTTGAGGTGATATTGAATTTAAGTTATTAAGGTGATGACCTTGACATGATAAATGAATTTGATTAAATGGTATTGAATTGAATGAATGTTTATTACCCTTGGGTGAAACATAGATTCAAATGAGAATTCCATGGACATAATCTTTTGGATTTTACCAACATTATGCGTGATAGAAACATGGAATCCCTAGTAGTACAACCAAGGATGGACTCATAAAGTCTTGACTATTATATACTGAGAGATACATGGATTTATATGAAAATTTCATGGACAGCCTCAAAGTAAATTTTTAAACAAATTTCTATGACTGATACTTAGGCTCCCTTAGTATACCTCCTAGAATAGATTCAAGTAGTTGTGATTTTATACCACACATATAGAAATACATGGGTTCTAGAGGATCTCCATAGATGGGATTGTATGGTGTTCGTCTATATTTCACATTGAGTGATATCTGGATTAAAACATATGAATTCCATGGATAGGATTGAGTTCAATGTTGAATTATAAATGAAATGTTTTATATGATGTGCCTTTCAATCCAAAGCACAATATTGGATTCAGAGTCTATTTATAGTTATGGATGACATGTTAGGGATTCCTGTGATTATGTTATCATGGGAGACACTGGGCTATTTTCCTGATCTCAAGACATACTATTTAAATGATAACTAATGGTTTATTTAACATGATTATAAATTACACATGCCTAATTGTTAACTCAAATACTTATTTCTTAACTAAAAATGATTAAATTAATTTGTTATAAAAAGAGAGCGTGAATTTAAATGGTTTTTGATTTTGAGTACTTTAATTAATTGTTATATTTTTCTTTCACACTATTGTTATATGTATTCATAGACTATATGGAAAAGACCTTGAATATTTATCTATATGGATTATACCTCACACCTTTTTTGGTTCATCTTTGGGTACCCAAATAGGCTATATGATTATAGGTATGTGTAACAACCAAAAAATTTATCAATGAAATTTTCCCTTATTATATTAATGTAATATGGTATAAATTGCATTAAATAACATAGAGACTATAATAAAAACTTTATAAATAAATAATTACTAAAAAAATAAGTGTTTCTAGAAGGTAAGAAACCTATATCATGTAAATAGTACTTGACCTTAGTTATAGTGATATGATCGTTATGAATTGTAAACCTGAAAAATGAATAGTAACCTCACCCATGAATTTGTAAATAAAATTTAGGCATCTTACAAATGAATGTATGGTATAATTATATCATAGTCTAAGTAAATAAATGTTTTAAAATTTATTAAGTAAGTGTTGCTGTTTTTTCTAAGTCGTAAATATTTAATTTCATTTTTATGATTAATATAATAATTTAATAGAAAAATTATGTATTTAAAATGTATCGATAAATTTGTATTTGTTTTTCTTAAGATTTTAAGATAATTTTAGGTCTCCTTATATAATTTTTCAATGTGTTATAAAAGCTGTTATATTTTTAGAATCTATATTTTTTTAATAAATGGTGGGTTGAATTATAAATTAATTTTCTTGTATTTAAATTTTTTTTTCCTAAAATGGATTAAATATTTGAATTATATACATCAAAAAAATCTTAGGGTTAATTATGGATATTTTTATAAAATATATTTTTTTAATATTAAAATACGATAAAATTATACAATTGCTAAATACATTAATTTTTGAGTCATTGATTATGCAAGGATAATGTAAGAAACCTAATCTCTAACCATCATTCATTATTTTAATATATTTACTGATCATTGTCATTAAATTCATATTATTGAGCCAGAATAATAAACTAATTAATATAATAATGAGAAAACTCCCCTCTCCTCCACTATTAATACCCCTTCTTTTCTTCACACCAATCAAGATTGAGACCTCTCCAAAATCTACCCAATACTCTTCCCAAGCCCCTCCTCCATGTCCATGATATCATGTTTACATCAATAGACCAAAACATTTTCCCTAAATAGGTTCTCAAGAAGGAGAAATTTAAGAGGTAAATTCCTCGTTCTTTTCTTTTAATTTCTATTCAAGTTGTTTTTCGTTTTTATTCTATCCTCACCTCCATTTATCCAAATGGAATTATAACTCTAGTACATTATATATATTAAAATTATTTCATTTTAATTTATGATCCATCATTAAACTCCTGCAATTTTATCTTTATTCTAAAAATAAAACGATTGCCCATGATGTGTCAATTTACAGACATCGTGGGCGATGCACCTTCATTTTCCATTAAAGAATTCAAGGATGTAAATAAAACCATTAAAATGGATGAAATGGATATTAAATTTTATTTTACAACCTTTTTTATATTCTATAACTAATATATATTCATAATAAAAAATGATGAAACAAAACGAGTTTGTTGTTGCTAAAAACCCACCAAAATTAACCTAAAATAACTATCATTAACTTTTAGCTAATTATTATCCTCATTACATATAACCAAAATCATTATAAGATCATTTAAAATTATTTATTATATTTTGTAACATATAATAAAAATTATGTATATTTATTGTCATGTCACATAAACTTCCATTCATGTATACAAGTTAACCGATTAGAAAAACAAAGAAAACAAACACTCTCGAATGATGAAATTATACTCTATAACTCACCAAAAAGAACATAAATGAGATTAATAAAACCATAATGATTAAAATTATTTTAATAAAATTTCTTCACTTGTTAATTAATGAATCTAATGTGATTATACATGGTATTAAAGTGAATAAATCATTCAAGCATAAGGTACGGGGAATTCTCAAACCCAACTCTCTATCTTTGGGTTTACCCTCTTTCACCCCATGATCAGTATATATATTCTCACAATGTTCCATAAATATCATATCATCTTAATTATATTATCTTCTTTATTGTATACATATTACCAATTCTATTTTATGAAAAATGAGAATATTTTCAAAGAGAACTCTTCTATCTAAAAATGAATCATTTACTTCTCATGAGATTATTTATTCTTCCCTAAAAATTGATGATTCTTATAGAAAGTATGTTATTAACTCTTTATTTTTGAAATCCCAATGTTTAACCCAGAATACATTCTTTATGAAATTAAACCCATTTCCTTCCATGGGTTATTTTCTGTTCAATATTTATATATGCTATGTGTGGCATGCACTATAATGTAAATGTTATGATTTCATGGGTGTGACCAACATTATATAGCACAAATTAAATTTTATGATGTGTTGGGTGAACCCGTAATTATACAGTGATTCAATGAACTCGGTAATGTGATGTATCTCATGAGAAAAGGTGAAATATGTGTGGACATTATGCTAGCTTTGTTCACAACTATGTGTGGTAGGTGACCACTAAGCCATGATGTTTTATTTTTTCTGTATTGCCACATTCCAAGATATTATTTAATGATTCATATCAAGATTATGATGTTATTCCTATGTTATGATTATAATGAATATTCTCACCCCATGTTATATTGATTTATGTTCTTATATATCCTATTATTAGGATTTTAGCTCACCCATTTCTTTGATGCAAATCTTTTGTTGATGAATTGTTGTAAAGAGAACATGAGGGCCAATAAGAAGCTATTACAAAAGTAATTAAATAAATATTTATCTTTTATTTTTTAAGTTTCATTTATGGTATTAATTTTCCCAAGACACTAATCCTTTGGATCATGGTTGTGTAATGATTATAAGTTTCTTTATATAAAAATATGTAATAATTTATATAAGAAAAATGTAAGGTTTCTATAGTCAGTATATGAGAAAGAGCCATGATATAGGTTCTTTATTATTGCATAGAAGTAGCAGAGCTAGGGACTGAGTTGGAAACTCAGGAATCTAGTTGGATATTTTTGTCATTTTCTAATTTTGGTTAAATTTATTGTATAAATTATTTGTTTACATGTTTTTTCAACATTAATAAATAAATATTACATGTATCGTCATTTTGTATATGATGGGGCTTCAGGAGTTCATTATTTGTATATATGAGTCCCCATTTTTTATTTCTTTTATGGATATTATATTTCATTCATGACTTTAATGTTATTGTTGCTATGGTTTTACTCTTTGGAAATGTGAGAATAGTCTCCCCACATACAAAACATCCCATCACTACTAGTCCCTCGCCTCTGGCATTTGAGGAGATGTTGTTGAGTCCATATAACTAATCAGGCTTGGGGCACAGTTGAGTGGAATCTAGGTTTGGGATGTTACAATGTGGTATGGGAGGGTTTATTTCCTATTTTAATTCATTATTTGAAGACAATATCAAGGGATATGAAGGAAATGGAACTTGTCAATGAGTTGTTCCTCAACATAACTAACTGATGTATAGTAAAATTACAAATTTCTTCGAATTGAATAGATAATTTATAGATTCTGAATATTATAGTTGATTTGATTCTTCCTTTGGGAGATAAAATTGAATATTAATGTTATTATTGATATTATTATGGGCTCAATTGTGTTAAAACCCAATAAAATGAATGTATTCCATATCATGAATAATATACGAACGTGTTATAAATCATTCTACTTGCATTATTTTATGCCATTTAAGATGAATTACTTGTTTTATTTTGTTGTGATAAGTGTTTTAGTAGTTATACATTCTATTGTGATTGGTATTATGGAATTTTATGTGGTATGAATTAGCTGGATTCGGCATTTTTGTTCTTGAAGTGTGTGGGCCCTCAGGGATCAGACATTGGAGAACCTTTGGATCAATTTTTCAATAAACTATTTTATAATTTTAAAATGATGATGAATTCTAATGGACACAACTATGTTAATTCATGTGAGAATTAAAATGGAAATGAAAACTATTAATTGAATAGATCAGTGACCATACCAAATAATTTAGTGGGAAGTAGGTTGTATATCTTTCATATATATGATCTATACAAATCTTAGACCCGAATCTAGGAGAATGAATAGGAATGTGTTCATGTATAAGAATTCTTGTACGTATCCATCTTAAATATCTTCTTGTTTGAGCTCTGTACTTTGATAATGTTCTTGATTTGTGGAATGTTCTTGGAATTTTTAGAGGTATGTCACCGCAACAGCCTATATTCATATTCTAGGAGTGTGGACGCGACCATACTTAAAAGGTGGTGGGATAGAGGATACCCATGTATCCTCCAGTACATCCAGCTAAGTCTCCAATGATAGTACCATACATAGGTGATGAGGAAAAATTTCATGAGGTTTTCTTATGATTAATGAACACCATTCATGGAGCACCTCGATCTAACCTGACTATGGAAGAGTTGACGTGTGGGTTCCAACAGCAGTATATGCCCATGTTTTAGAAGGATTTTATACCACATAATTCATGGTCATCACAATTGTCCATTTTATCAATCTCTAGGTATCATTAGAAAAGTCAATGAAGTATGTTCACGCTCACTATGTATATGCAACCAGATTCTACAAAGATGTGGTGGGATGTTATTACTCAGACCGATCATCATCAGAAGATAACCTCAAGGTATTTTTAAACACTATTCTGTGAATAATTCTATATCAATATGTGGAGGGATGATAGATCCTGAGATTTCATGAATATAGAGACCAGCACATTATTAGTCATGTAATATCTATCCCGTATTACTATGATACAATGCTTCACACCTATTTTGATGTGTTATGAGTTATCAAATATATAAGATTAGAGGATGGTCTTATGTGGGGAATACAAGCACACGTGAATGTTTTCAGCCGGTTATGATTTATGTAATAGTTAATTAGGTGATTATCACAGAGCATAACCTGGGAGAGGTTGGATATGTGACCCAGGGTGATTCATTATCCAGATATGGGACAACATTGATCATTAGTAGGAATCATAATATAGAGTATCTATGAAGTGTTATTAGTAGTTAGGGAACACATTCACGTATCCATGTGAGGAACCATTAGTATGGTAGGGTAGGACATACGAGGACCCACAGTACGAGGGACCCCATAGAGTGTTGATCATATGAAAAGATAGGTCATCTGCAATGATTATGTAGAAAATTTTCTTCAGAAGCCAGTGAGATAGGTCCTGCATCGACTCCACATTGATGATAAGGGCTATAATTTTCTCATCGTACAAGGAGATGGAGTACAGTTGGCCGATCATGAATTGGTGGTGGTCGAGGTCATGTGAGTCAGAAATTATTTATTATCAACATCAGTGTGGATATGCTTAGGGTATTCAGGTAGTATCATGGGGCCATAGTTATCTCCAAATATACACCGTTCAATAGACTGTTGAAGAGAAGGATCACATCCCATCTACTATAAGAGGTACTATTACTGTAGCCTCTAATTTAGCTAATGCACTATTTGATATATGGGCTTTATATATCATTATATTTTATTACTATTGTGGATATCCTTGGGATAAATGTTTTTATTATTGATGGATTTATGATTCCTGATATTCTATTATGGATAAAAATGGGGGATATACATTGGTGCAGAGACCAGCCTTGAGATTGGCTGGTGTCACATCATGTGGTACCTCTTTTTTCTCAAGATATCTGGTTTTGACATTATACATGGAATGGACTAGTCAGTTTTATTTAATTATTTCATTAATTAATATCACTATAGGGTAACCATCACATTATCAGATGGAATAGTGTTTATTTTAAAAGGTGAATGGGATGTATAGGCGAGTAGATTTTCACGCCAGAATATTTTACTGGGTGGAATGAAAAAATAGATTACCAGCTTTTAACTAGATGATTATGGAAAATGTTAGAAACATTTTCCCTAGTGGTTGATCGTTTATTGTTGTTTTACCATATAAATTTTCTGGATTACATCTAATAAGAGTGTTAGAGTTCTCTATCATTCTATTTCCAATAGTTTCACGGGTTTCCATTCTTCCTTACATGATGGATACTATTATGATGAAAGATCTCAATAAGTAGTTAAATGAAATAGAGGAAAATGTTTTCATCTGAAATAATATTTGTCTATGGGATTATCCATTCATTTTTTGTGAAATGTGTGGATGGAACTCTAGGGTTTCGTGTGGATTTCCATATAATGGTTAATAACCTGTATCCTCTATTATGGATAGATGATCTCTTTGAACAGATCCAAAGAGCTCAGAATATATCAAATATTTATTTGATATCTAGTTATGATTAGGTACATGTTTGACCATCATAAATATACCTTGCATAGCCTTTCATAGTAGGTAGGTTCTCTGTGAATATTTTGTTATCTCATTAGGTCCCACAAATTCACTAGCAGTATTCATGTACCTAATGAGCCAATTTTTCCATCGTTATCTGTATTTTTTGTAGTGGTTTTTACAGATAATATCATTGTGTGTTATCAGAATCAAGAAGACCATAAAATATATATTGATATCATATTGGATACATTGATAGAGAATCAACTATATGTAGTTACCACAATGGGACACTTCTGTAGGGTTCATATTCACATCCTATGTCACATTATCTCATGGATATGTGTATAACATGACCTTGAGAAGGTGAGTGTTGTGGTTTCCTGAGAGTATCCCATGAATGGATTTGTGGTATGGAGTTTCTTAAGGATGGATAGGTACTATAAAAATTTCATACAAGACTTATCAATCTTAGAATAACTGGTTATTGGATTGAATAAGATGGGTTTGAAGTTTTTATGGTTAGATTCATGTGAGATAGCCTTTCAGGAGATGAAAGGGAGATTGAATTTTGCATAGATACTAATTTTTTTCAGAACCAGGAAGGAGTTACACAGTTTACTATGATGCATCAGGTATTAGGCGAGGATAATTTCATATGAATGGGGATAGAGTAGTGAGAAATGGGTCTAAGTAGTTGAGGCCACATGAGAGGAATTACTCAACACGTGATCTTGAGTAAGATATAGTTGTTCATGCATTATGTTGTTTGAGGCAATAAATACTTGTAGAGTTTTTTGTAGTGTATAAGTAACAAAAAAATCCTCATTTATATATTTACACAGCATGATCTGAATATTTGGTATTAAAGGTGCATTTAATACCATTTGTATTTTGATTTAAATATTTCATATATACATGGAAAGAATGATTTAGTAGTCAATACACTAAGAAGAAGGAGTCAAATACAGGAAGCTTAGCAAGCCCTTAGTGATTTTCATCTTATGGATTTATTCTATGATATGTAACTAGAGGTACAATATTATACTTATAATTCCTAGTCATACAAAAGACTATGGCATGTGAGGAAACTCCTCCTCAATAGACTATTATTGAGGATGAAATTATGAAAGAACATAATCATGTATATGTTTTAGAAGATATGAATGATGAGTTCATGTGATACTTTTAGGATTCATCTTGTGAAGTGATACTTGGTATCACCAAGAGGTTTTGGGATTTACATCACCAATACTAGTGTCTAAGTATGAAAAAAGATATAGATGATTTTGTAATGAGGTATTCCACCTTTCAGTTTGGAAAGGTGGAACACTAGAAACAACTAGACTCTTACAAAAGTAACCCATCCTTGGGTGGAAGTGGGTTGATTTCACAATGAATTTCATGACAGGTTTACTGAGGTCTACTCAAGGTAATTATTTTTTATGGGTTATTGTGTCCAAGATCATGACTGTATAAAATTTATTTCTAATCAATGAGACCATCAGTTTTGATGGGCTTGGTAAGTTTTATATCAGTTAGATAATAAACACTTTGTGGGTTCTCAAACATTATCATTTCAGATAGGTATTCCCAATTCACATCACAGTTCTGGGAAGGGCTATAAAGAGTGTTGGGTTCACAAGATCTTATAATAACATCATATCAATCCTAGATTGATGTTCTTCTAGAGCGCATAATTAAAGTTCTTAAGCACATGAAATATGCATGTGTCCTTGATTTCAAGGGCTCTTAGGATATTCGTATACCCCTAGTTGAATTCTAATACAACAATATATTTCAGGATAGTGTTCATATGAAACCATATCTATCTTTTTATTGTATTCCATGGTGATCACCCTTTTATTGGTTAGACACATGACATGTAGAAATGCATGGACTATGTATTGGTTAGGATAACATAGAGCAGGTTCAGTTGATTTGGAAGTGGTTTTATATTGAATAGTATTGTTAGAAATCACACATTGATCACCATAGATGACCTATAGAGTTTGAGGATGGGGATCAGGTCTCCTTGCATGATTCACCAAGTCTAAGAAATAGGAGGATTAAGAGACATGTTCATATTTCACTATGTTATGTTAGTCTATTTGGTATTCTAACCGATTCAGGTTGGTAGCATATCAATTTTAGTTTCCTCAGTGGAACTGATCCATGCACATTGTCTTCCATGCATCTCAGTTACACTACCATTATTCTAACCAATATTATTCCTTTATTCCTTGGGAGGTTAACTTACAAGTAAATTCATCCTTTTGGGAAAATTTTAGATGTATTATGGATCAATTAAAAAAGGTTCTTCAAGGACGATCTCTTACTTCAGTATGGGTTCTATGGAAGTAATAACGAGTTCAAAATGAGTCCTAGGAGAGAGTGGATAATGTGCGATCAAAGATTCTAGAGTTATTATCATATAAATATTAACCACCTTTTGGATGGAAATTTAGGGATAAATTTCGTTAAGGGGAGGGATTCAATAAAATGGTTGTTATTTGAGGTACTTATACTTTATTTTCCATTAATTATCAGTTCAAATGTCAAATGTGGCCCACTTTGAATTCCCTATGACGTAATGGGGGTATTATGGGTGTTTGGGGCTGGTTTAGAGTCCAAAACCCTTATTTTGGAGTGAAATAATCCTATAAAATAGTAAGTTAATAACATGTAGGGAAGGTTGTATGGTTAGATAAAATAGTTCAAAGATTAAAATTAACTAGGGGAAGGCCCCATGATTAGACCAAACTGTGCGCTTTTGGGCACACAACCATCCATCCATGTCTGTCTTTTTTATAGTGGATTTTGAATGTTTTTCACGCATTTAGTTAATCCATATGTGGTGACCTAATCAATATCTAAATGTGAACTAAAACAATGTGACACGTATATTTTTGGTAAAGTTATCATTTTTCCCTAAAAATCTATTTTAAACTAATTTCAATATTTTTCTCGAGTATAAAAAAATATCCATTTTGAGTCTTCCATTTATTCTTATTATAGTAATCAACATAACTCTTCAATCCATGCTCTAATTTGAGCATTCTTTTTCTCATTGTATACTCAATGGTGAGTTATCAATTCCTTTTTTCGTTCCTTGGTTGATTTGGTATCAGTTGTGCTATTTTGGTGCATACTTATTATCCCTATTAATAGGTTCCTTACCCATTCTTCAATTTTCTCCTAATATGATCCAAATAAAGAGTTGATATTGGATGAGCTGTCAAATATGGACTTAAGGTGGGTTGTTTTATGCCTTTTTTTATTTTTTAGTGGTTATATATGCTTCATTGTTCCACATTCCCAGTTCTCAGATTGTTTCCCTTTATATGAGTTTAAATCATTCAATTGAATTTTTTAGCATTGCCTATGCATTTAATGAGGTCATTGATGAATTTTAATTTATTAAATACCATGAATATGTAACAACCCCTTTAGGTGTGTTTTTAATTAAATGTTGCATTTTATTTCTTATGATAGATATTCCTCAAGGGGTTCCCTTTTCCCCATCTCTAAAGATGTTTAGTAATGGTATAAATTAGTTTATTAAATTGTGAGTTTAATTAGAATATGAATTTTGAATTGTACATGTAAATGATTAGTAAAATAGGGAATGGATTTCATGTCCTATGTAATTTCCATGTAAAATATTGATCAACACTGATATGATTCATTTAATGAATTTTCCTCATGAGATAAATTAAACACAAACCTTTTATACTGGGAATATGCTTGAATCACCTTCTTTTGTGAGATAGAATTGAAGTGTTTAATGAAATGAATTTGAAATTTTAAATAAATTTGACTAAATGTTATTGAAAATAATGAATTTTTATAAACATTCGGTGAAATAGGGATTCAAATGAGAATTTTGTAGACATGCTCATTTGGATTTTACCATGTGTTTACCTGAGATACACTTGGAATCTCTAGTAAGAATGTTACGGATGAACTCATAGAGGCTTGAATGTTATATTAAGAGTGATACAACGATTCATATGATAATTACATGCATGGAATCAAATGGAATTTGATCAGATATCTATTGGTGATAGTTGGTCTCCCTTAGTGAACATCTAAGGAAGGACTTGAGTAACAGTGACTTTATACAATACCTAGAGTGATACCTTAGATCTAGTGTATCAATGTTGTTGAACCTCTAGGGTTTTACTTTATATTAAACCTGGAGTGAAAACTATATTTCAACATAGGTATTCCATGGATCGTCTAAGCTTCTATGTGAAATTATATATGAAATGTTTTAAATGATGCATCTTCCAAAAAAAAGCACAATCATGGAATTGGTATCTATTTACACTTATGGATGTCCTTTTGGGGCATCCTTTGATTGTTTTATCATGGGGACACCGAGATACTCAATTTGTATCAATACATAATATTTAAATTAAAATCAATGGTCAATTAAACATTCTTATAAATGACACAGGGATAAGATTTAACTCAAATAAATATTTCTTAAATAAAAATGATTTAATGAATTTTTATAGAATGAGAACATGAACTTATAAGATGATTGATTTTTAGTACTTACATTACATTTTATATTATTACTCAAAATTATAGTCATATATATTAATGGAATTGATGGAATAGATCATCATTGTTTTCCTACTGATATTATGGTTCACACCCTATTTGGGCCTCCTTTGGGTACCCAAATAGACTATATGATTGCATGTATGGTTAAGAGAAAGAACCCTACAATAGGTTCTTGATTTTAATCATAGAATTAGGGGAGAATGAGACCGAACTAAGTTGTGCAATTATAATAGGGTACATTTTTCTTTTTCATATTTTGGTTACATATATTGTATATCTTCCTTGTATATATTTTTTGTTGCATTCCTAGAGACATGTGACATGTATCATAACTTTTTATATGAGGTTGTTTCTAGCATTATATATATATATATATATATATATCTTCCACTATTTATTAATTTTTTGGTTTTTATATTGTGTCTTCTACTTTTATGTTATTGATTTTTTGGTGTTACACACTAGTAGTGAGGGAATAGTATACCCACAGACACACCTAGGCCCTCGATGCTAGCTATGACGTCTAGGAGTTGGGGAGATGCACATTAGGCCATGTTACCAACTGATCTCAAGATTCTATTGAGTGGAATTTGTGTTGAATATATTACAATGTGGTATATCAGGGATTCATTTCAGGATTAATTCATTATTTGGAGATAATAAAAATTGAGAGGATGGAATATGAGTTTTATAATGAGATGGTCATAGGTGTAACTAACCTACATATAATAAAAAACCATATTTCACCAAATTAAATTGTTGATCTATGGGTTTCAACTATTAAAGATGATTATATTACATTATTGGGTGATGCACTTGAATTGGGATGTTATTATTGAAATTATTTTGGGATATATTGTGTTGCAACAAGATGAGATGAGAGTATGCCATCTCATGAATCATATAATAACTTGTTACAAATCGCAAGTCGTGAATTGTTCCATGCCATTTAGGATGAATTACTTGTTGCATGATGTTGTTATGGGTTCCATGATAGTAATACATGCTATTGTGATAGGTATTCTATAATGTGTTATGGTATGAATCATGTGGATTCCACAATTTGGTTCCTAAGGTGGATAGAGCCTCAGGGATCTAAATTTGGTGAATAATTTGTTTAACTACTTAGTGAAACATTATATAAATGTTAAATGATAAGGAATTCAAATGGAAATTAATATTTAAATTCAAGTGAGAGTTAACATGGAAACTGCAATTGTTTATAGCATAGAACATAGCCTTGACTGGTTCTTATAGTGGGTAGTGGGTAGTATAACTTGCTTATAATTGATCTATAAGTTCCCACACCATACTATAGGAGTAGAAAGATGGGTGTTCTCCAATATAGAAATTCTTATACCAATCCAATAAAAATATCTTCTCTTTTGAGATGTGAACTCCGGTAATGTTATTAAACTGAGATGTTTACTTTTCTTTTATAGAGGTTTGATTTTGTGATGTACTCCAGTTGTATTCTAAGAGGGTTGTTATGACCATGCTCTATAGGTGACGGACCATGTGATACTAGTGGGTTCTTTATCAGTGAAAATGGGGAACCATTGACAGTACAAGAAACATGGGGTGAGGCATAATTTCACAAGGATTTCATGCTCTTTATAAAAACTATACAGGGATCACCATGGCCTACCCTGACTATGGTAGAGTTGATGCATCAGTTATAATAGTAGCATCCATCCTAATTTCTATAGGATGGAGTGTCAGACCCGCCTTCTTAAATTAATTTTTTATTTTATTAATTCATGGCCTCAGGTTCTCTCTCAAAGGTCCAAACTATGTACCAGATCAAAATTTTTGATCTTTAATGTTTTTACTTGGTTACGGACCCATGCGCGGTCACTGCATGGTTGGCGGTAGCTGCGCAACCGGCCCTAGTGTCTTGCAATTTTTTAATATTATTATTAATATTTTTATTATCATAATTGTTATTATTATTTTTATTATCATTATTCTATATATAATTATTTCTATTATTATTGTGTTATTGTTATTTTATTGTTAATATTTTTGTCTAAATTATCCTAATTATAATTTTTATTCATAATGTTATTATTATTATTATTATTATTATTATTATTTGTATTTTTATTATAATTTTTATTATTACTAATTTTATTATTATAATAGAATGTTAAAAAAGGTGGAAACCCTAATCTACTCACCCTCCTCCTCCATTCCCTTCCCTGTCCGCACGCACCCCACCCCCACTCATTCCTCTCCTCCATGCTGCCTCCCCCGTCTAGCTGCCTCCACCTCCTGGTGGTGCCCCGTCTGTCCTCCCTCCCTACTCGTGTTGCACCAGGCCGCCTCCGGCCATGTGCCTTCTGCCACTCCAGGCTCCCACGCGCCGGCCATTCCACCTCCAGCCAACCCCCCCCCCCACCAACACCCTAATCCACTTCTCCAGGCCGCACGTGCCTCTGGCCGAACTCCCATGCGACTCGGCTTCCGACACGCGACATGCCCCCCTCCACCACCCCCCCCCCCGTCGGTGCAGTTTTCATCCATTTTTTGGGGTTTTCTTCAATTTACCTAAACCGTAATGCATTAAAGGTGTGTTTTTGGAATTTTTCTCATAATATAGGATGTGCTCTTGGTCCGCATGGATTTGTTCAACCTTCCGTTGATCTTCCGTCGTGTCCTCTCTTGGTTTGAGGTAGGTAATTCCATGGTTTTCCTTTCCACAGTTTAATTGATTCTTGGGTGTTTTGATAATTTTATTTTATGTGATACACAGCTTGGTTATACCCATAACATTCCCTCTATAGTGCTTTTAATATTTTAAAATTACTCAAAGCATATTTTGTGTCACTTCCAGGTTCGAGTCTACAGTTATTTGATTATGTTCCAAATCCTATTTTGATATTGTTTATGGCTATTTTGTTGTGTCGTTTCTTTTTATGTTAATACAGTTTGATAAAAAATATTTTGAAGGTAAATATTTGTTTTTGATAATGTTTATGTGAACTTGGGGAATTTTATAAAATATTATAGTGTTCATAAAGGAATTAAGGGTTTTATTGAAATGTTTTCCTTTGATTATGTTGTGTGTCGGCATTGGTTATTGGTAAAAAAAATTTGGTTTATAATTTTGGTGATGATATAAATTTCTAATTGTTTTAAGGTTTTAAAATAAAAAAGGGGCATTTTGGTTTTTAATGTGGAGGTGTGATTTATTTTCAAATAAAGTGAGTGGTTTGTTTTAGTTTAAAAGTGGCAATTTTGTGGGAATAGTTTTTGTTGTTTTCTTGAAACTGATGTGTTCCATTGGATGTTGGCACATCCATGTGTGCACTCGGTGCACCCATGGACATGCCTTCAAGTGAAAATAAAACCTTTAAAATAGTGTTTCCTTAAAATATTGGTTTTCTAAATGATTTTTGTTTCCTAAGTAATATTCGGTCCTTTGGGTGGATTTTGTAAAAGGTTTGCAGTGTGATATCAAGGTTGTGTCAGTTTGTCTTTGAAAATATAAAAGTTGTATTTGTGCAATGTTTTTTGTAATTTTTTGTACATGACAAGTTAAAGGCCATGATGGCACTTTCAACATTAGTGAAATGATTGTGTTGATCTCTTGAAAGGATGGTATTTTGATACCCATTTAAAAACTCTATTTTTTCTTAAAATGTTTTAAATTTTTTGGTGACAGTATGGTGTGATGGCCTAGTTGGAAATTTATTAATGTGAATTGATTGAATGTGTATTTGGGGGCCCTCTTGTATATGGCAATCCTGTATGGGTGAACGTATAGGAAGAGTCCATGTTTGGGGTAGGTATGTGCGGTGAGATGAGTCACGTGAGTGAGGGCCTTTCTAATTACACAATATTATTATCTCCACCATGGTTTCCTGGGAGTATTTTAGATGATCGAGTGACAGTTGCTGACCAACCCCAATTAGACGGGTATGTACTCCTGGATATATTGTTTGGCCAGGTGGGCTTTTCCACTAGATTGGTAAGTTAAGGTTTCTAATTGGATATATTCTTTGGAGCTTCATCATACACCCGTAGGTGTTTCCGAAACCGAGTATGTCCAGGGGTATTCTAGGGATGTTTAAGATCACCCATTGTTACTTAATTAATTTCATTGTTTGTTTACTTTATGTTGTATTAGTTTGTTCCTGCTTGTTTTGTTTCACCAGCTTACCTTTTATCACTTTCTTAATCTGTCTTCTTGGGTTATGTATGAGAACTGGAAAATAGTTTTGAAAATGGTATATAATGTGTGTTTGATTTTTTAAGGGAAAAAATATGTTTCTTATATTAAAAGATGAAAACTCTATTTTTGTAACTATATGTCAAACTAGTGAAATTGGATTGCGTGGGAAAGGTAGGACCTGGTTTCCGTGGTTTACTCTTGGAATCCATAATAAGTGTTTAAAATTCTCATTCCTACTTTATCATTTCAGTTGTAGGTTTCCTTTGATTAGTTCTCTCTCAGTTGAGTTTCTCATTATTGGATCAAGGTTAGCCTTTGGATGGGAGGTGTCCTAGAAGGTCACATGGAGGAATGTTGAGATGTTTGGTTTATTTTCATGTTGCATTTCTCGAGTTTGATTTTATTATTTCGTTTATTCTTGTTTATATATTTATATTTTATCAGCCAAATCATTCCCAGTGATTTAATTTTGATGCCCGGCACTGGTTGTCAGCCCGTGGGGATCGAGAATACCCCTTGGGAAATGTCATGGACCGGCTCGGGTGACCAATTCAATGTCGGCCCGAGTTGGTTTGTGACAAAATGGTATCAGGTAGGCCCTTTTTTTGGGGGGTGTCTAGTAGATGGAGATTAATACTATCAAGACTCAAGAGGTCGGTATGGGAATGAAGTCATGAACCCTCACTTGTTCTGAAAGTCAAGTCGCTAGGGGTAGTCTGAGAGTTGAGTCATTCTTTCATCCTGGATTGTTTTAGATTGAGGGATGACAACAAAGTAAATCCAATTTCACGTCATGATTTCACATGGAGTATTGAACCATGTGAAGTTCGGGTACACGGTTTAAGTTCCTCCTAGTTGTTGGTGCTTAAATGGGGCCTGGCCCAATACCAGGTCCCCAGGTTAACATGATTATTAGTCCCTCACTTCGGTAATTTGATGCAAGTTGTGTGTTGTCTTGGTTCTTGTGGTTTCATGTTCACTTTTAAAAATAAATAAGGGGTTTTTAAATGAGAATGATTTCGTTTAAATTGATTTAAATTTGTGAATGGTATTTTTTAAAACTAATAGCTCTTGGTCTAAACATATGGTGTTTGCTTCGGACTGGTAAAGATATGGTTTGGGTGAAACCTCGGGTACTCATTATGAACGTTCACAAATGTGAGGAACTGCATGGGAAGTGTGTGTTGGTGTGTATGGATGAAATCATATGAAGTCATGTGCAATGGTTCATGGGATTAATGGGGTGTGCACATGGAATTAAAGCCTTGACCTTGTTTTTTTAAAGCGAATTTAAAAATGGGAAATGATTTTTGGAAATTGAAATTGGTTTGAAAGGTGGGTTTGGATTTTTGAAAACAGCATAGAAAGAAGACAGTTTTGAAATCTAAAATAAAAAGGGGTTGTTGAAAAACGAATTTTGGGTTGTGTTTTTATTTGTTTTTTCTATTTGAGCTAGTTTTTTATTCTCATTATGGGGCTTTCAATTATGTTTCTTATGCTTGATATTGGTTTTGGTTATGTGTTTCACATGTTTTTCATAAAATGCTGCCCAGAAAAGTCCCCAAGGTTTCTGATAAGTCATGCCCAGTTCTTGGTCCTTCTCATACATTGCATGTCCTTCACGGTGATCAGGTCCTGTTAGAAATAGCATACTAGATTAAAGAGGTTGAACACATCTTTAGAATATTGGGAACTCTGAAGCTATCAGAGTGCGTGCCGTTTTGGGTCTGTTTGAAGGTCCATCTCTGGAAAAATGGGATTTGTTCGCCCTGCCATCACAACAAGTGGGGATGATGTGGGACGTCTTTAAATCAATAATTTTCCAATAGTTTATACCTGATGAAGTGAAGACGAAGAAAATGGAAGATTTCATGGGTAGTCAATGAGGCCAACGGGAGGTGAATGCATTTATTGACCATTTTAAGGAGCTTATGTCTTTTTCTCTAGAGGTAGCATCACAAGATTTCATGAATACTTCTCTCTTCATTGGGGGTCATCATCCAGAGATTGAGGAGCATGTGATCCTTTTTAAATACCATCGTTTCGAGAAGCTGGTGGATGATGCGTTCTTAGCTGAGTTAGTCTCCGGAGCATAGGTGCTTGGCAATCCAGTGAATCCAATTACTCGTGGAGGTTTCCCATCTAGTGAGGAGGGTGTGCTAGAGGTTCATGTTCTTAAAAATTCATCTATAGTGGTTCTAGATCCCAGCTCATTAGACCGTTCAGTGTTGTTCCACCAGTGTGGTTGGTTTAGTAGCATCAAGTCATCCTGTCACATCCCTCTAAAGACATGTCATCGTTGTGGCAATCTGGGTCATTTGGAGAAATTTTTCAAGAAAAGTATCTTGAGGAAGATGATGTGACTGGAGGAAATCTAGTGCCTTACTGTGAGGTAGAAGATGCTTTCCCTATCAGTTCCCCAACCAAAGGTCCTGGGGTGAAGCTCACGCACAGTCAGGAGTTGCCAGGGGTGTGAATCCTTGTTCTGGATTTTGTGTTCCGTGTTGGTAGTGTAAAATTTAAAGCTCTTTTCTCCTTTATTTTTCTACTGTTAAAGTTTTGACTTCATTATAAGTTCATTGTTTCATCATGGAGTTATAATAGACATGTTCTATTTTAATCCAAACCGTTTTTTTGTATGATCATGGTTTTCTGAATCGTAACATTTCCTTAAAAGTGTGTTTGGACCCTGTATGGGTTGATCTAGGTTTAGATGTGTTTGTATTGAGACATAAGTGCCTTCGAAGAAGTTAAGGCTTATGGTTATACTAGGGTTCATTGTTTGAGTTATGTTCTGCTTTGGTGTTTTTCTAAAATATTCAAGGTTTTTTGGTCTGGGTCAAGATTTCCATGTTTTTGCAGATGTTTTGTTTCGATCGTGCTATAGGAGTCAGTTTAGATTGGTTGGGAGTTCATGTGTTGGCCCCCCTCCTGGGATGGTATGTTTAGGTGTTAAATTTCTGTGATAATTTAATTCTTGTGGTGGGGAGATCCCTCTCATGTTCTCCCATTCTCTTGTGGAGTGGTTCCTTTCAGTTTCAGTCGGGCATGGGTTCATGCTATGTCCATCATTTATATGGGTGACTTTTTCGGGGTAGAAAGATTCTGTGGTGGGTAGAATTGTCACACCCACCTTCTTAAATTAATTTTTTATTTCATTAATTATTATACCTATATTTTCTTTCCAAGGTCTGAACTGGGTCTCAGATCAAAAATCTTGATGTTTAATTTTTTTACCGGGTTTTGGACCCATACGCAGTCACCTCATGGTTGGCGGTAGCCGCACAACCAGCCCTAGTGTTGTGAAATTTCATAATATTAATATTTTTTGTATTATCATAATTCTTATTATTATTTTTATTATCATTATTCTATATATTTTTATTTCTATTATTATTATGTTATTTTTGTTTTATCATTATTTTTTGTGTTTATATTATCCTTATTATAATTGTTAATCTTAATATTATTATTATTTGTATTGTTATTATTATTAATATGTTGTTATTATCATTATCATTATTATTTTTATTATTACTAATATTATAAATATAATAGAAAGAGAGAAAAAGGTGCAAGCCCTAATCTACCTCCCCCTCATTTCCCTTCCCTGTTTTCCCGCACCAAGCCCCTCTCCCCCCCCACCCCAACGGGTCTTCTCCTTTGTGCCGCCTCCCCCGTCCAGCCACTGCCCCCATCTGGTAGCCTCTTCCTCCTGGCGTTTCCCCATCTGGCCTCCCTCCCTACTTGTGTTGCACCAGGCTGCCTCCGGCTAGGATCCTTTGGCCAGGCACCTCCTTCCACTTCAGGCTCCCGTGCGCCAGCCAGGCCACCTCCCGCCGACCCGCCTGCTCTGCTTCTCCATGCCGCACGTGCCTCTATCCAACCTCCCGCGCGACCCGACTTCCGATGCGCAAACTCCCCCCCCCCCGATACTTTTTTATTCCATTTTGGGAGTTTTATTCATTTTTCCTAAACCCTAATTCATTGAAGGTGTGTTTCTCACATTGTTATCATTGTCTAGGATGTGCGCTTAGTCCGCGGGGCGTTGTTCAACCTTCTGTTGATCTTACATCGCGTCCGCTCTTGGTTTGAGGTAGGTAAATCCATAGTTTTCTTTTGTGCAGTCTAATTGATGCTTGGGTGTTTTGATAATTTTATTTTATTTTATTCACAACTATGTTATACCCATAATTTTCCTTCTATATGATTTTAAATTTTTAGAATTTTTCAAAAGCATGTTTTGAGTCATTTCTTGGTTTGAGTCTAGAGTTATTTGATTACGTGCCAAATATTGTTTTGATATTGTTTATCGCTATTTTTTTGTGGTGTTTCTTTTTATGTTAATAAGGTTTGATAAAAAAATAATACTTTGAAGTTCAATATTTGGTTTTGATAATGTTTATGTGTACTTGGGTTATTGGATAAAATACTATAGTGTTCAAAGTGGAATTGAGGGTTTTTATGAGATGTTTAGCCTCGATTATGTTGTGTGTCGGCATTGTTAATTGGTAAATGTGGTTTAATTTATAATTTTTTTTATTGATATAAATTTCTAATTGTGTCATGGTGTTAAAATAAAAAGGGGGACCTTTGATTTTTTAATGTGGCGGTGTGAATTCATTTCAAATAAAGTGATTGGTTGGTTTTAGTTTCAAATTGGTAGTATTGTGGGAATAGGGTTGGTTGTTTTGTTGAAACGCAGGTGTTCCATTAACTGTTGGTACATCCATGGGTTCACTGGGTGTACCCATGGACATTCCATCAAGTGACAATGACACTGTTAAACTAGTTTTTCTTTAAAAACATGGTTTTCTAAATGGTTTTTGTTTCCTAAGTAAGATTTGGTAATTTGTGTGGTGTTTGTAAAGGGTTTGAAGTGTGATATCAAGGGTGTGCCAGTTTCGATTTCAAAATATAAAAGTTTTATTTGTGAAATGTTTTGGGTAATATTTTTGGACATGACAAGTTAAAGGTTCGGTTGGCACTTTTGGATTAGTTCAATGTTTGTATTGATCTCTTGAAAGGATGGTATTTTGATACCAGTTTAACAAATATATTGTTTCATAAAATGTTTTGATGACTGTATGGTGTGACGGCCTGGTTGGCACTTTATTAATGTGAAATTATTGAATGTGTGTTTTGGGGTGCTTCTATCTAGGGTAACCCTTCATGGGTGAACGCATAGGTAGTGTATGTGTTTGGGGTAGGCATGTGTGTTGAGATGAGTCACAAATGTGATGGCCTTCCTACTTAAATAGTATTATTATCACCACTATGGGTTCTTGGGCAACTTTTAGATGATCGAGTGATAGTTGTTGACAAACCCCGATTAGATGGGTTGGTACCCCTGGATATGTTGTTGGGCCTGGACAGCTTTGCAACTGGATTGGTCAGTTAGGGAAACCATTTGGTTATGGAATTAGATGCTTCACCATATGCTAGCAAGTGGTTCTGAAACCAAGTACGTCTAGGGGTTTTTAAGGGATGTTTAAGATCACCCATGGTTACTTAATTAATTTCATCATTTGTCGACTTTGTGTTGTACTAGTTTGTTCCAGCTTGTTTTGTTTCACCTATATCCCTTATAGAACATTCATAATCTGTCTACCTGGGTTTTGTATGTGAAATGGAAAATGGTTTTGAAAATGGTATATAACGTGTGTTTTATTTTCAAAGGGAAAAAATATTTTGCCTATTTTAAAAAATGAAAAATACTATTTTTATAAATATATTTCAAACTAATGAAATTGTATTTCCTGGGAATGGAAGGACTTGGATTCAGTGGTTTACTCTTGGAATCTCTAATGATCATTTTAAATTCTCACACCTATATTATCATTTTAGTTGCAGGTTTCCTTTTATCAGTTTTCTCTTGGTTGTGTTTCTCATTGTTGGAGAAAAGGTCAGCCTTTGGATGGGAGGTGACCTGGAATGTTACATAAAGGTATGTTGAGATATTCTGTTTATTTTCTTATAGTGCTTCTCAAGTTCCAATTTATAATTCCATTTAGTCATGTTTATCTATTTATCTTTTATGGGTCAAATCATTCCCAGCGATTTAATTTTGATGCCTGGCACTGGTTGCCAGCCCGTGGGGATCGGTAACACTCCTCCGTTTATATCGCGGATCGGCTCGGGTGACTGCTTCATGGTCAACTTGATGTAGTTTGTGACATAGAAGACCATATGATTTAGAGTTTTGGATGTATTCCATGCTAAATATCATTAATCTTCTTGAGAAACCTCCTTGTAGGAAGTTTAAACTCACTACGTATAAGTTACATGATTCCTCTATGAGCTGGTGGGATAATATTACTTAGAATAGATATCATCGAAAGATGTCCTGGATGAATTTCAATAGATAATTTTGGGACTACGTCTATCTTGAGATGTTGAGGGTGGGTAGAGCATGGGTGTTCAAGAGTATTGAGCATTTTGTGTATTGAGTTATGGAATATTGGGCCTCTTTTACCAAGCTCCAATGCTTCAATCCAAATCTAATGGGTAATGATTTATCTAATGTCATAAGACTTGAGGATGGTATTTGATATGACATCCAACCGTAGGTGAATGTTTTTCAGCTGTCTGCCATTTCTGGAATAATGAATCATGTGCTTATCACATAGCATAACCTAAGAGAGTATAGAGGAGTGATCTTGGGATGTTCGGCATCTAGATATGGTACTACATTGACCGGTATTATGAAACATCATCTGGAGCATCCATGTGATTATATTAATAGATTGGGAAGACATTCATCTTGACATTTTTGGTGCTACCAGTGTAGTAGGCTGATAAATACATGGACTTAGTGTATGAGGGAATGAGTTGAGTGGTGATCATGTGGAAATATGGGTCATCTTCATTACTTCTTGAAAATATTTCATATGGAAGCTACTGATAGAGGGTCTCCACAAACTCAACATTTAGGAGCAGGGTCAGTAGATTCTAATCAAATAGAGAGTTGGAATATATTTGTCTAATAAATCCAAGGTGGTGGTCATGGTTTTAGTAGTCAAACACCAGTTATGTAGTGAAAGTAGGGTGGATCAGCTTAGGGTATCAAGGTAGTATCACCAGGACACAGTTTAGATGATATATATAGTGCATCCGACCATTAAAGAGTATGATACCTTGCCTTATAATATAAAATATATTATTCTAGTATCATCTGGTTTTTCTTCAGCACAATTTGATTTAGGGTCTTCACATAGCATTATATGCGTTCCCATTGTGGCGAGCCTTCGGCTGAGAGTGTATACCTGCGATGGCTTCAAGATGCTTGACACTCCATTGGGGATTATAATGGTTGATTTATGTTAGTTTAGGGAGATACTCCATGACATTTGTAGGTGTAACTTTATATAGGAGCTATGTTCCCTTGAGATGATAGGTTTTTACATCATATTATGAATGTACTGTTTGGTGTTCTATCATAATTTTTTTTATTCCTAACAACACAGGGGGACCATCACATCACTATAGAGAAATGTTTTATTCAATATGGTTAATAGGATGTCTAGGAATGTCAAGATAGACCATAGAGCCATGGACTGGGTTGAATGAAAACACAGATTGTGAGTTTGTATCATGATGATCAGGGAACTTGTCAATTATATTTCCCTCCAATGGTTGATTATTTCAGGGATGTTTTCCTGGATAACAATTTTTTATTACCTCTAGTGTGAGTGGTAGAGTTCTCTATGGAACTAGTTCCAATAGCTACACATGTATACAATCCTCATAGATTTCTAATACTGAGATGAAAGAGCTATAGTGGTAGCTAGATTATTTAGAGGAAAATTTTCTCATCCAATATAGCACTTATCCATGGGGTTTTTCTAGTACTTTTTGAGAAAAAGGTAGATTGGGATATTAAGATGTGTGTGGATTATGAAGAATTGAATTGTTTGACAGTTAAGAACAGATATCATCATTCATGGATAGATGATATCTTTGACAAGCTCTAAGGAGATCGAGACTTATCAAAGAATGATTTGGGATCTGGTTATCATCATTTGTGTGTTATACCATTAGACAAACCTCACGCATTCTTTTGTACAATGTTTGGTCTCTATAAGTATTCGGTTATTTTTTTGGTCACATGAATGCCCTAACATTCTTCATGGTACTGATAAACTGATTTTTTCATCCTTTCCTTGATTTAATTGTAGGTTTTTTGGAAAATATCTTGGTGTCTTCTAATAATTGAATAGACCATGCCAAACATCTTGAGATCATATTAAATACATTTAGAGGGCATCATTTATATATTAATATCACAATGCTAAACTTATATATAGATTAGAATCATTTCCTAGGTCTCATTATCTTAGAGATAGGAGTATCAGTTGACCCATTTAAGGTTAGAGTTGTGATTTCTTGGGAGCTTCCCTAGAACTCCTTTGAGGTATAGAGTTTCTTAGGGCTAGATGGTTAATCTAGTAATTCATTACAAGATTTATCATTCTTAGTAATTCCTGTTATGGGATTTACTAAGAAGGGAGTGATGTTTTTATAGTCATATTAATATTATATGAACATTCAAGAGATGAAAGATATATTTATATCTATGTTGATGTTGATTTTTTCCAAACAATGAAGGATTTACACTATTTATTATGATGCACTAGGTATTGGATTAGGTTATGTTCATAAAAAAGTGGATACATTCATGGTTTATGGGTCTTAGAAGTTGAGGCCACACAAGAGGAGTTACCCAATTCTTAATCTGTATTTAGCTGCAGTTTTTCATGATTTATAATTTTGAAGAAATTACCAAAGTGGTGATCATTTTGTGGTGTACTCGGTCCAAAAAAATTTCAAGTGAATATTTACACTGCATGATCTTAATATAAGGAAGAAAAGGTGAGTTGAATATCTAATTTATTTCAATTTTGATATTTAATACATTTCTGGTAAGGGAAACATAGTGGTTGTTGCAATGAGAAAGAGGAATTAGATATAGGCAGTTATGTGGTCCAACAGTGAGTGGCAGCTAATGGTGTGTTCTTTGAAATGCACTTTGAGGTATATGACATCCAGGGGAAAAATTTTATATTATCCCTAGCTATTAGATCTACCATTTTGGATAGAGTTATGCATAGTTGTATATCAGATTCATATGTCCAATTCCTACGGGATAGTGTGGCCGGTGAGGACCCTCATCCTGGTTAGACTATATGAAAGGATGGGATTCTATGTGTACAGGGTCACATAATGTTTCATCAAACATGCGTGTGGAGATAATATGAGACTTTCATGATTTATATTCAGTATTTCACTCTAGAATTATCAAGATGTATCATGATATACATCATCAATATTGGTAGAAATGAATGAAAATAGATTTTTTTGGTTTTGTTTTGAGTTCTTCCACTTGTCAGTAGGCGAAAGAGGAACACCAACAACCACCCGTAATCTTGCAGCATTTACCCATCATAGAGTGGAAGTGGGTTGATGTCGTAATGGATTTCATGATAGTTTTAACGATGGATCCCCAATGTAATTATGTTGTATGGGTTGTTTCTGACAGTTTCAATAAGGTCACTTACTTCTTATCGATCATGGATACCTTCATTGTTGATGAGCATGAGAATATGTATATATGGGATATGAACAACTTCTCGGTGTCCCTATAACTATCATTTTAGAGAGATATTCCAATTTTACCTCACGATTATGGAATGGGATATTGAGGGTGTTGGGTATATAAGTTCTTCTAAGCACAACATACTACCCCCAGATAGAATTCCAGTCAGAGTGTATGATTCAGGTGCATAAAGAAATGCTATAACGAAGTGTCATAGATTTTTAGGGCTCTTAGGAGAGGCATATTCCTTGGGTTTAATTCTCCTAGAACCATGGTTTTAAGGATACTAAAGAGAAGTATCCTTATGATAATATGTTGAGTAAGAAATTTTGATCAACACTGTGTTGGTTAGAGGTTGTAGAGGCAGCTATGATTTGACCTCATCTTGTTTAGGAAACCATAGAGCCGGTGTAGTTGATTTGGAAGTGGATGGATACAGCGTTGTCTTATCAAAAATCATACTTCGGTTTCTGCAGTTGAACTGTAGATTTTGGTGTCAGGGATCATGTCTTCTAGGGTGTTTCACAGAGGCTAGGAAACATGCTGATCAGAATGTTGGATAAGCTTAAACTGAGTTATATCTAGCAGTTTGGGATTTTGGAGAGAGTTTGGAAGATAGCTTGTTGGTTTTAGTTACCTCATAGGTACCGAGCCATGCATTACATTATCAATATATCTTAGTTACACTACTATTATTCAAACCTATCTCATTCCTTGCATCTTGAGGATAATATGTTAAGGGTCAATGAATCTTTTAATGAGAATCAGATATGTATTATGGATGATTTCATTATGGTTATCTGAGTTTCGTCTCTTCCTTTAGTAAGGGTGCTATGGTAGCACAATCGAGTATAGGATGAGACTTAAGAGGGGGAGGTTGATGTATGATCACAATGGAAAGAGTTGTTCTTATATCACGCTCCAACACCCTTGGGAGGGAGATTCTGGGATGAATTTATTTAATGTGTGAATGTTTTTAAGAAAATGGTTCTTCTTTGATTTATGGATCCTTAGTTTTGTGTTAATTCTTAGTTTAAATGTTTAATTATGGCCTTTTTTGATTTCCCTATGAGGTTATGGTGGTCTCGGTAGTGATCAGGGATAGTTCAAAGCCCAGAACCCTTGTTTTAAGGTAATATAAACATGGTGCATGGTTAGTTTAATCTTTGTGGGTAACATCACCTGGTTAGTTAAAACTGTGTGAGGTTGGACATTGAGTAGGGTAATTCTTCACTATTAAACCCAAATATATGATTTAGGGTTCATAGATGTGTATCCATGTATTCAATTTTGGAAGTGGGTTTTTTCACAATTGTTTCAATATTAGTAAAATATTGTAGACAAACTATGTGAGGTTTCCTTACCTATATCAAACCATGCACATTTGGTGGACGATTAGTCAAATTGTGTTCCTAAACTGTAATACCCATATATATTTGGTAAAATGACTTTTTTTATAATAAAAATATATTTTATAACTAATTTACTATTATTCTCTTGTGTATCATGTTCTCTATTTTTAGGATCCCTTTGATTCTAATTCTACAAATAGAGGTGACTCGTCAATCAGTGTCTGGATTCAAGAATTGTTCATCTCATTGGATCCACATTCATGATTTCTCAATTCCTTTTTATTAATTTTGTGTTTGATTTGGAATCATCTATGCTATTTTGGGCCAAGATAATTTTCTCTATTAATAGGTTCATTATACCCTCTTATATTCTATCCAAATCTGAGAAGAATCGGGAGTAGATATTGGATGATCTATCATCTATAGATGTACAATATGTGGTCTCATTCCTTTATTTTAATATTGAGTGGTTATATAAACATTATTGTGTCATGCAGCCAATTCATGTATCTTATCCCTTTAAATGATTTTAAATCAACAAATTGAATTGGTTATCATGGATTATACATTAACATAGACCACCTATAAATGGGTATAAGTTGAGGGCCTTGAATGAGAAACCACCCATCTAGTTTTTCTGCATAATTAAATGTGCCATTTGATTCCTTATGAATTAGATTACTTATGGTGTTCCGTTTACACTGTTTCTATATATGTTTAACAATTATTTCAATTGGTGAATTGAATTGTGATATTAATTTAAATATGAATTGTGAATTTTAATTGTAATGGACTAAGAAAACACGAAATGTCTTCCATGTCCCTAGACATTTCCATGTAAAGTCTTGTTCATGCTTGAGTGTATTATGTTAATGAATTTCCCTTATGGTTTAAATTAAATCCAATCCTTCTAAGCTTGGCCAATTCTTCGATCACCTTTTTAGGTGAGATTAGATTCATCTGATTGAGGTGATGAAGACAACATGTAAAATGAATTTGATTAATTTGAATTTAACTAAATGAATCATTATAATACCTACATGAAATGTGGATTCAAATGAATATTCCATGGATGGACTCATTTGGATTTTACAATTATTATACATAAGTGGTGCTTGGACTCCTTGATAGGACTTGTAAAGATGGACTCATAGAGTTTTGTTATTATATGTTGAGTGATACGTGGATTCATATTATAATTATATGGATGGAATCAAATGGAATTTGGTCATATTTCTGTGGATTATAACTGGGATATCATAGTGGACTACCAAGGATGGGATCGAGTAGAAATGACTTTAGACCACAAATAGACTGAAACTTGAGTTCTAAAGGATCTCCAAGGGAACGATTGTTGGGTGTTCTTTTATATTGAACCTAGAGGGATGCTTGGATTCCAACATAGGAATTCCCTAGATGGGAATTGGATCTTGGATGAATTACAAATGAAATGGTTTATATGAATCATTTGTGATTGCAAGTAACAAACTTATATTTAGTCTATGTTTACACTTATGAATTTTCTATTAGGGAATCCTTTGATTATTTTATCATGTGGGAATTGAGATATATAACTGGTTTTGATATTGAATATTGAAATTGAAATTAATGGTTAATGGAATATTCTTACAAATGGAACATTCCTGATTGTTAATTTAGAGACATATTTATAATATTAAACTGATTAAAAGAATTTTTTACAAAATGTGAAACTGGATTTATAGGTTGTTTAATTTTGAGTACTTACATTACTTAATATATTTTTCCTACACATTATTTCTATATATATTCACTGACTGGATAGAACAGACCATAGGAGGTAGCCTACTTGGATTAAGTCTCAAACCCTATTTGGTCCTCCTTTGCGTACCCAAATATACTATATGATGGATATCATATATAAGGAAATGAACAAAACTATAGGTTCTTGATTTCTACTTACGATTAGGGGACTTTGGACATGATATAAGGATCACAATTCTAGCTAGATAATTTTATCCATTTTGATTTTTGGTTACCTGCATTGTATATATCCCTTGTATACATGTTTTGGTATATTTTATAGAGACAAATGATATGTCTCATAAATTTTTATATGAGGTGTTTTTTTTGAATTTTTTATATATAAATCAATCTTATACTATTTATTTATTTTCTATATATTATACTCCTTATGCTACTTTTATGTTATTTATTCTACTATGTATCACTATAGAAATGAGGGAATGGTCTCCCTATAGACACACATAGGCCCCCATTTCTATTTAGTAGCCTCTAGAATTTCTGGTGATGTGATTCAGTCAATGTAACCAACTATTCTTAAGAAACTGTTGAGTGTTATATGGGTCTGGGAAGTTATATATAGTCTCACCAAAAGGCCAAATCCAAGGGCCTTAAGGGTCTCTCAAAGAGGTGATATTCAGTAGGTAATTATCTCAACGTACCTATCTTAATTTACTTTTTTCATATAATTTTTCCTCACATATTTCATACAAAGTATAATTACACCAATCTATTGTATATAATTGATTTTTATGTTATTAATGTAATATATCATTACTGTTTCTATTATCATATCCTCGTATAAATAAAATGAAACTATTGTCCAAGTTAGGTCTGTTTGTCATCTTTGTGAATAATGACTTTTCATTTTCTATTACTACCTTCGAGGATAGTCATAAAAGTGTCATTATAGTTAAATATGATAGAAATGAATATATTATAACATATTTCAGGTTCTATAATTAATATACACATATTATATTATATGTGAAAAAAGTAGTTCATGATGTACAAAAAAACAATAAAAATAAATTAAACATTTATCATTAATGTTTTATCTAATGAATCATCCTCATGTAAAAAATAAAAAAGATATATTGTGACATTAATAAATCTGGAAGTTAATTAATATTATTCCTTTCCAATTTTGATTTTTTAATCCCATTTTACAAGAACATCTATAATTTAAAAAAAGTAACAAAACATGAAACAATCAAACAAACACAAATAAAACCTTGAAAATAATGATATATTATTAATGAATGGGTAATAAAATGATATAAAATCATCAAAAAATTTGGTATAAATATTAATATAGTTTTTCTAGTCAATAAATTTTTTTAACCATTATATAAGATTTTTTAACACTATATAATGAAGTTGAATGAGAGGTGAGGGGATTTATTATCCCAATTTAAATTATTTTTGATAAAATTATACATCTTAATTATGTCCTACAAATATAATGTGTTAAATGAATTTTTAATTTCATATATTTTATTTCATATTTTTTTATGTTTATTTATAGAGGATACACATGGTTGGTTCATTTTATTAATTCTGGCATCAACAATAAGATATTTATAATGGATTTTATTTTAAAATTTATATTTTTAATGTTATCCATAAAACTCCTCTTTTCTTCCTTGTCCTTGTTTTGTAAATTATTTAAAAAACATTTGTTATTATTATAAAATTATCTTTAAAGTACTTTATACTCATATTTAAACTTTTTATTAAGAGTATTTAGTGTATTCTTGTTGTATTTTTATATGAAAATGTTCTTTATAACTTTTGCAACAAATATAAGAAAGGAATGTTTGTTCAACTTATACGGAATGATAGGTTGTTTCTGCCATCAGGTCTATTGAATATTTTGAGTGTTTTTTTAAATTTTAGAATATTATTTAAAAATAACAATTTTTCATTTATGAGTGTGTATATTTGTAAAAAAAATAAACATTTATTCCAAAAAAATAATTTTACTCAATAATGATTCTTTTATGAAAGTTTATTATTTTATACTTATCTTATGGTCCATAAGAATTGTTTATGAGGATACATAGTTATATGATTAACTGAGGGTGGGTGATCCCATTATAACTATCGAAGGAATTGGGAAATGGTATAGAGTTTACCATTTAGGTTTCTCTAATGAGATTATAGGAATAGTGTTGAGCTGATTATTTCAAATGTAACTGGGATGGATACATTCTATGTAGCCATGAGAGATATAATGTTTGTATGGGTGATATGTAAAATGTTGTTCCATGTTACCAAATTATATATATAATTCATTATAATTATTTTTTCATGATATTAGATTTATTTTAAAAAGGTTATATAATGATATTTTTTACAAGAATATTTCTTTTTCTGAATAAAAATTTAATGTTTTTTAGAAGAAAAAAAATTATGTATTTTTGCATGACTAACATTTTTAATCATTTTATTCCCTTACTGGTATTTTTTTCTCATACCAAGTCTTAAATTTTTTTCATAGGGTAATGTATAATATGATATGAGGTTGAGGAGAAGATTAAAAATTTTATGATTTATAAAGAAAAGAAATTTTGTGTTTATTTCAAAATGATTTCCTTTGGTTAAAAATAGGTATTGAGTAGAAGTGTCTACCTCGAAATATTCATGTTTTTTTCTATTATTTATGACATAATTCTCTTAAATTATAAACAAAAAAATTATTCGTAATGCGATAATGTGGATTATAGCTTAAAATATCTATAATATATAATGTTTAAGGTTGGGTTTTTACAATTGGAATTAGAGAGCGATTTAGACAACTTTAGAAGATATGATATTTTTCAGGCATAAGTTATGAGTATTATATAAAAAAATGGTTAAAATGGTAGATTAGATGTTATTTTTGATAATTTAATTTGTTTTAGATAACATGAATAAGGATATATTATTGATTAACATACCTATAATGTGGTCAATTATGGTTTTATTGATATTATCTCAATATTTTTTATTTCAGTAAATGGTTGGATCCATCAAGAACCAATGTAAAAAATGATGTGATGTAAAATTATGTAGTTGAATAATTGAGAAACCAAATGAAATTGGGAGAGTTATACATATATCTTTTGGTTATTAGAAACCAATTAGCGTGAATAGTTATTAACTAGTTGAACAATGGTGAGTTACCTAACACATCAAATATGAGATAAATCTTGCCCTTTTGATGGTAATGTGACAACTTCAATAAAGGTAGATATATTCAAAGATCTATGAGTAAATAATATGTAAATAAACACATAATAAAATTACTTAGAAGGAAGCTAATATGTTAAATATGTGGTAAATTATGATATAAATTCATACAATATGTATGAAAAGGATGCATTTAGTTAACTCTATGAAGGGGAATTTACTTTATCTCGTCTTTCCAATTGAATGTATTAAATGTTTGAAGTATTTCCAATACATCATTGATATGCTATAAAAAACAATTGGAAATGGGATCAGTAGGGAAGTATAGAAAAAAATTAGTACTAACTAATTAAATTATAATTTTTATTGAGGAAAATGATAATGACATATCAAATTTAAGAATTATTTTCATTATCATGTTTTGACATTGTTTAATATTAAAAAATGATTCATATTTATTTTACAGGAATAAAATATTGTGGAATAAAATAGAGAGATGTGATTATGGGATAAATAAGACTGAAAATAATTAATGCTCTTATATATAAGGGATTCAAGAGATATGGTATATTTAAGGATGAAGAAATGTTTTAATGTATTAATATACATTTGATCATGAGAGTATATTGGATTCATTTTCTTGTGTCTTAATAACTGTTTGAGGCATATATAACTCTTATAGATATTTTTTTTTTGATTTAATAGTTACTTAAGGATCGATTGTGGACATATGTTTAATGGTATGGATAACCTTATGGTTTATATGATCTCTGATTTTGATATAATCATGGGTTATTAATTTTTGGGATGAAAAATGTAAGTTACGAGATAACCATTGAGATTTGAATATATTATGGTTATTTTGAACTTGTTTTTAATATATTTATAATATCATAATGATTGAAATAATATCATTTGAGAAAACTAACATCATATAGGATGGGTGAAAACCCTTCACATCCAGCAAGACCATGAGGATCGAACCCAAAACCGAAGGGAAATAAGGGTACATCCCCTACCACTGGACTATGAAATTTCCTAGTTAATATGAATTTTTTTTCATTATGCTATGAGATAGATAATAGTTTTGTTAGTTTCTGGATCAAATTTTTATTATATAAATAATCAAGGGAATATAAAATGATTTGGTTATGTAGTTTGGAACCTTATATGATTAAGCTAAGAGTAATACTAGGGGTTTTTATTAAAGAAATAAAGGATGAGTTATCTTTTAGAAACATATATACAATGTTGAAGTTATTTATGAAAATGACTAATAAATCTCAAGAATTATGTCATTACAAAAATTTCACATTGGTATGACACATTAGAGTCGATTGATATTATTTGAAGATAAATATAAAATTTATCATGGATGTATATGTGATTTTACCTTTCTGATTTTTGGGTTTCAGTTTAATCTAGATTATTGTGATGAATTTTAAGGTTAGTTATTTTTTTGAATGATCTATGTTGAAATTTGGGTACTAGAATTTATTTTGGTGATTTGTATAGCCTTTACTAATATAAAGGTTTATTATTTTTTAATAATTGCATTATGTTTTACTAAAAAGAAATTTTTAATTCTTAAAGACATGATGAATAGATAATTAATCATTTGTGGATTTTCTGATCTATAGATGTTCATTATAATGCATAACATATGAAAATTCATCTTAAATGATAATAATTTTCTGAAAATAAGATGATGAAAATATACATGTCAAGAAAATATATTTCTTCATGTTATTAGTTTAGGTATTAATGGAATTTCTAAAATTTAGGAAAACATGATTTTGAAACAAAAACATTATATAATTTCTTTTCATAACCAGAAATCGATGTCAATAAAATCTGTCATAGATTTATACTTTAATTATATTCAACATCATAATGTCCATTTTCTCTATCACTCACCATTATAATGTGATAGTTAGAATTATCTTCAATATCAATATTTTCTTACATGCAAACCAACGTTTTGACATCTCAGGTAACCATCATACTTTTCTTTCTCACTATTCCTCTAAATGTTTTATTGAACCTTTTTCTGATGTGGTGTATCAAAAAAAGTATATTTATAAGTTAAACACCATGTTTTCTAATCCTGAGATCGAATTTAATGGATTAAATTTATTAAATGGTTAGGGTAGAATATAATGATTTGATATTTTAAAAGGAAACACTATGATCAATATCATACAAGACATGCCACATAAATCTTAATCAAACGATTACACATTATTATTTAAATGTGATAGTTATAACCTATTCATTAAAATGGAGGGAATGAATGAAATTAACTTAATTATGATAATATAGTTTACACATATATTTCAAGTTATATTATTGGTTTCCAATTAATTATAAATAAAAATAAAAACCAACTAAATAAAAATAATGTGTTTTTATTAAAAATAAATTTTAATACTCATAAGGAAATTCTATCTTATTATATTTAATTAATAATTATTAATGAAATTTATTAATGAAATTAATATTTTTTATATCTAGTAATTTATTTTTAAATTTATCCAACAGGTTTGATAGGATTACTATAATAAAAAATTCAATTTTGAGCATAAGAAGTTGTATTATTCTAAAATATAATTTTTTTCACCTTTTGGTGGCGTACATATTATAAATATAAATATTTACACATTTAAAATTATTATATTAATAAATAAAAAACAATATTATGGTGGAATATAAAAATTTTATTAGGTTTAATTTTAGTTAATTTTTATGACAAGTTTCATTTTTTGATGAATAACGAAAATTGGTACATTTTAATTAGAAATAAAGTTTTCATATAAATAATTTATAGAGTTAAATTATATTTTAAGTAATTTTTGACAATTAATTAGTACAATTAAAAGTAAATAAAGACAATTTTTGTTATTGGACTCAATTTCACATTGAAAATTCATATACATACATTTCAAACATTGGATGTTTTCTTTTTTAAAAACCAATTTTTTTGTTTTGTGTTCTACATTATTTTTAAATATATATTTTTCAGATATATGAATTGAATTAAGTAAAATGGATTCGATATTTGGAATAAGATATTCTAAATTAATTTTTTTGTTCAATTTCAATTTTATTTATAAAAATTTTATCATGGTAAAAAAAATTACTTATCGTGATATAGGTAAAAAATGAAACGGGTAAAAGTTAAAAGGTAAAGGCATAAAACACCTAAAAACTTCAAAATTTAAATTTTTGTTGAATTATTTATAGAACCTAAATAGCATATGATAAATTAATTTTCATCTAATGTTAGGTAATTTAATTCCACCACAATGTGGTTGGCATTAAATATAAAATTATTAATATTTTATCACATAAAACCCACCTTCCTTATGTATAAATACCAAACCTCACCACCCCATTTTGACTCACAATCTGTGTAGTGCATAAAATATCTTCCCACACATATCCCTCTCACTGCCCCTACATCCTGTTTCTTATGGTCTCACAAAAATTGTAACAACCTAGGCACTTATGAAATATTTTTTTCATTTTGTTATTTAATATTTAAATTCATTATAAATGTGTAATGAAATAAGTTGAATTTATATAAATTAATTCATTTAATCTATTTGAATAGTAAATTGAAATTCAGTATAGTACCATAAACCTTAGTAATAGTAAACCGGCCAATAAAATATTAACCTCACTTATGAATGTAGAAATTTGATTTATATATCTTATAAGTGAAAATATGTTATATTTATATCATTGAATAAGTAGATAATTTTTTGAAAATTATAAATTAAGTATTGGTATTTTTGTGATTAATAATTATTAAATGAAAATATTGTAATTTGTATAACGATTGAATAGAAATATATTTTCATAAAATAGATTCCTAAATTAATATTTAATTTCCTAATAATTATAATATAATTTTATGAGACCTTAATTTATTTTTTAAAGTGTTATAAAATCAGTTATAGTTTTAAAAATGGTTTTTTTATTAAATGATGATTTTGATTAAAAATTAATTTTTTTTATATTTAGAAAATTATTTCCATTAAATGTATTTCACATTTATATTATAGGTGTCAAAAAAATTAGTGTGAATTTATGGGATTTTTCTAAAATATATCAACATTGTATGAATAGTAAAATATGACAATTTACTGTATATTTACATTATATGTTAAATAAACTATTTCTTGAGTCACAATTAATGTAAGCACCATAATATCAAACATGCATTAATTATTTTTATATATTTATGGATAATGATCAAACTATTCATAGACATGATCCAAAATAATAATATAATGAATAAAATATTCAAAAAAACTCCCCTTCTCCATTATAAATACCACCCCTCACCGGCACTTCTCCTCACACCTCAATGCCTTGTATAATTTTTAATGTGAACCCAATTCCCTTATCAAGTATTTTCCCCATGTTTGAGACCTTTTGGTCACACCAAATGTCCAAAACCAAGTTCCCTTAAAGAGGTTCTTGAGGATAAGAATTCAAGAGGTAAAATCCTCTTTCTTTTCATTTTATTTCCTTTTAAATTTCTATTATTTTATTATTATCTCACCACCTACCTTAATCCAAATGGAATTAAAAATCATGTAACTTATATATAACTCAATTGTATCTGGTTTGGGAAGAATAGTCATTAAACGCTTCCTCCTCTCCCTTTTATTCTTAATATAAAAACATCTTATGTGATATGTTGATTTACAGACGTTGTGGACGATGTGTTTTCAATTTTCTATTATCACCATCAAGGATGGTCCTAAAACCTTTATTATAGTTAAATATGATTATATTATACATATTTTATGTTATTTACTATTTTATAACTAGTGTTTTTGTATAATATTAATTAATAAAAAATGGTTTTTAATGATCAAAATTCACCAAAAATAAATTAACATTCATGATTAATGTTTTATCTAATTATTAATCATTATACCATATAAAAATGATATGTAAGACCATTTAGTATTATATAATCTCATTAATAACATATAATTTCACTTTTTTAAAACTATTCTAATTTTATATGGTTTTCCCTACATGTATACAATTAAACTGATCATGAAAACCAGCAAAACAAACACAACTGAACAATTAAATTATACATTATAACTCATTATAAAATACAACAAATAAACATAAAAAGATTTTAAAAAATAAAATACATGTATAAAAATTTATTAATTTATTAAATGATTAATTTAAATTGATTATCTATGATATTATGTTCAATTGAAGAACACCTTCAAACATAAGGTAAAACATTCTACATAAACCTCCATTTTTCCATCATATTTCACTTTATATCAGTTTACCCCAATTTAATTATACTATAATTTTACAAAATTATTATAAATTACTTTTTCATTTTAAAAATAATATATCAAGATCATATCATCCTTATTTTATGTGTAAATACCTATTTTTAAAGGGTTCTCTTCTAAATTACTCCCGATAAGGAAGCCCAATTCAGAGTAACTTTATGATTTCACACATATTTTATAGTGCACTACATAACCTATTTTAATAATAAATTATTTTTCTAAAATACCAAATTTTACCATGAAAAATTATCATGGTTCAATTCTGGATTTATCTTTTCAATCAACATGAAATTCCATAATGATCCGACCAACGAAACAATGAGAATAACGCTCCTGAAACAATGGAAATAACAAAATATTAATAAAAAATGGGTAAAAGGTTGTAATAAATAGATAATAGAAGTTATTAAAGTTATTCATATAGTTCATTAATATATTAATAATTATCTTTAAAAAATTATATAGGAGGTGTTAACATGTTTTAAGTAAGACAAACCTGAGGTATGGGACATTTCATTAAAAATTATCTTTTAAACTTTGATTTTTAAAAAACTCAAAAGGAATGTTTTTTGTGATGAAATTATTCTTATTATATTATTATGTTATGGTTCATGGTAATTTTTATGATGAAAAGTGACACCTATATATCTCTCCAATGCATTGTTCATGATTATGTGGGATGTTGACTGTAAGGGTTATTCCTTGTGTAATAGTGATGTTTACATGATAAGGTCACCATGAGGGTAACATTTTAAGGTAAACACGAGGGTTAAATATCTAGTAACTAATAAAAAAATTACTTATATGGTTTTATTTTTTTCTATGTTTTATGGAATCTAAAGTCTTCACAAAGTAATTAATAGATACTTTAAGGGTGAGAAGTATGTCTAGTGTAAAAGATTATATATATGTATAATTATTCATAGACTAATGTTTTATTTCAATATTTTTATATCCCATACTAATATTTTCTTTATCATCACGTGTTTTAATATTTTTTCAAAGGGTTAGAGGACTGGTATGGTAAAAGAATAATTTAAACTGAATGTTATGAAGAATTAAAGTGTTATTAAAACCATTTGTATTATGGAAGAAATGGAAATTGTTTTAGTAATATCCTCTTTTTATTCATATAGGATGCTATGAATGAATTATGACCTAATTATATATATATATAATAACAATATATTTTGGAATGTAATAATTATATTCGAGTTGCATTAACAAAATTGTGTATTGTTTAATGTTAGTTCCTTATAGTTGGTATCATACCATGGTTTAAATTACATAGGGGTTAGGATGATGTTATTAGAATGTCATAAATGATTTTGATCATATGGTTGAGTTTAAATGATATAAAATTTAAATATTTTGATTTTTATTCATCTAATTTATTTCTTTTTATAATGGTTATCCATATTATAAATATGGATGTTGATGCAGGAAGACACCGAGAAGATATATTTCGGAATTCACAACCTATAATAGTAGGAATTTGAACCGAGTAGTTTGTCATAGTAATGTCTTACTTTATGAATTCTATAAATGGTAGTGGCATTCATCCATGTGGACAAATTGATCTACCACAAAGGAACATGATTATAGTGGAACATTTTATGAGGAAACACCCTCCAACATTTAGGGGATAATCTTACCCAATCATGGTTAAAGGGTAGATTAGATACATTGAAAATATATTTTATGTCATGGGGAGTTTATATAATAAAAATGTTAGTATTGATATTTATCATTTTGTAGGTGAAGTTGAAAAGTTGTGGTCAATGGTTAACAATATCAGAGATATCAGGGATATTAAAACCATGGAATTTTATGAATTTTAGAATCATTTCCATGAATTTTTTTATAAGGTGGTTTTACTTAGGATGGAAAAGAAATTCATGGAATTGAAACAAAATGATGATTATTTAGTGGAAATTTATGAAGGTAACTTCACTAGATTATAATGTTATGGTCTGCATATTATTCAAGATACTGATAGTAAAATCAATTTTTTACTTGGTGTTGAAGCCAAGACACTGAAGAGAATTGGCCTCTTTAGAATTAAAAAGCTATTAAAAACTTGTCTGATGTGTTGGGAGGGTAAAAATAGATTTTTTTTTTAAGATCACATGCACTTTGACAAAAAAAAACTATTCAGATGGAATGAAATGGGTAAGTATCAATCAAAAAAATTTGATGGTAAGAATGACCAGTTTCTAGTCTGTTGGGAGTGTGGTAAAGAGCACCATGGGGTAGACATTAACAAATTTAGGCAGTATTTTCGATATGATAATTTCAGAAAAATGTCCTGATATTTTAATGAAAAATATCTCATGTTTAGTTCTAATATGAAAACTATAATTTGTTTTAAATGTGGAGTGATGGGTAATTATAAAAATTACATTCCAAAATAACTATATGAATGATGGTAAATAGCCAGATTATAATAATAAGGTGTACTAAAATTCATTTTAACTGATTTGGTAAATGCTTAGACATACAATGAAGTGGTATTAGGTACTTTTTTTTTATTCACAGTTTTCTAATGTGTTATTTGATACGGGGTCTACACATTCTTTTATTTCTGAGAAAGTTTCTAGTAAATTAGAAATTTTACCTCAAGAAATGTAACATCAGCATATGGTTAAAACACTAAGTGTAAATATTAAGGTAAGACAACATTATAATATTATTCCTATTATTGAATATAGAATGGAATTAACTACAAACCTTGTTTTTCTTCCCTTAATATAGTTTATTGTTATTCTATGTATGGTATAAATTTCTCTTTATCATGATAGGATTGATTTTAGATCTAAAGAAGTTATTTTTTAGAAAGAGTTTCAATTTTTAATAGGATGAACATATAGCATTCATAAAATATCAAGAAGCTGAGAAACTATTAAAATATGGAACTAAATATTATCTTGTACATACAGTTGAAAATAATGGAACTATTCAGATTAATGTTATGCCTATGGTAAAAAAATACCTGGATGCTTTTTTGGGATGAGTTTCATGGTGTTATACCTGATCAAGAAGTTGAATTTACTTTAGACATAGTTCTTGATTCTAATCCAATTTCAAAACTTTGTTATCCAATTTCATAAGTGAAACTTCTAGAGTTAAAAAATCTATCACACGAGTTTCCTCATATATATGTCATTCGACCTGGAACATCACCATGAGAGGCTCTTGTTTTGTTTGTTAAAAAGAAGGATAGTTCCATGAGACTTTTTACTGATTATAAAGATTTCAATAACATTAATTTTAACCATAATTATCTATTACCTCACATCAAATACATTTTTTTCATATTGAACGATATCATTATTTTTACAATACTGACATGAGATTGGGGTACCATTAGCTGAAGGTGAAGGAGGATGACATTCTAGAAATAGTATTCTAAACTAGATATGGTCATTATGTGTTTTTTTATACCATTTAGATTAAAAAATTCATAATACGATGAAATCAAATCTACTTTTTTATCTAATTTAGTCATTTATTTTTAATGATTTATTTGATAATGCTCTTGGTATGTTATGAATTTTTCAAAAAATGTGCTTCCAAGGTTTTATAGGAGAAAAATGTAAAAAATAAGAAGAATTATCCAATTACAGGTCGGGAAATATCATTAAATGATGTGTAGTACAGTTTCATAACATTAATCCAGTGTTGAGGAAATTCATGACTCTGGTTGTGAATATTTCAAGTGGAGTATCCATTACACCTCAAGAGGGTCTAGTACATATCATGAATCATTTGAATGAGAAATCCACTCCAAATATATAGATGGAAAGTGGATACAAATAATGAATTTTAAATAAATCATGTGAGATGATCCAAATCATCATATCTCATATGAGATATGTGTGAGATATGCATAGATTCAAAATTCATGGATAAGTACCGAGATTAGCATTACACAAATTGAATCCCATTACACATTGTGGAATTTTTCACCTATACATAAACCAGTGAGGTAGCCTATTTGATGGGCTTCTAGGGCAATGAAATTCTATGTTTTTCAATCCTTTATCATTACCTTATAGTCCCGCTCTTATAAACTAAAATTACATAGTATCTTCCCATTATTTGATCCTAATACCAGAATCGTGGATTATGTTTCAACGTCGGATTCACCCCCTTTTCCCATCACTATATTTGTTCATAATCAATCATCAACAAACTTGTGTTGCATTAAATTCTCCAATAATTTGATGTATGTAGTTAATTAAATTTTGATTTACATTTTGTAATCATGGATTTCTACTCATCCAATTTAGTGAATCTTAATCATTTCATTTTTGTTAACCATTTAAAATTTGATAATTATTATCATGTTGAACATAAATCTTATTTTCCATTTTCTTCCATGCATTCCTACCATGAGTGGATAAAAACCCAGGGTAGGGATCGAGAGTATGTGTATCTGAATTCAATAAAATATCAATTCAAAACATGGTAACCTTAAGGGATAGTAATCAGGATAAATAATCATTGTTAATTTCATTCCTTCAAACATACCTGACCATGGGATATTTAAGTGAAGGACCCGATCCTAATTAGAGTAGATTTTGTGACAACTAAAATCCTCAAATTATGTATTCCTTATAAACTATTCTTAATGCATCTAGGATGTCAATGTTTCATGATCAAGGAATAGTTTCCTCTTAGGTAGAACTTGTTGATTTGATCCAAGTAAAATAGGGGCCATCATTCTCTTCATAGCCTAAACCTTAGGATTCTACCAAGTATGAATTAAGATCACCCTTTTTATAGATATTGGAAATTGATCCAGATCCATCTTTAATTCTTGAATAAAACCACTAACTCTCTATATTTAGAATTTCCAAACTGAACCTTTAATAAAGGAATCCTAAATCAAAAGGACCCAAGCCATAGGTTGTCAGTGCCAACTTACGTTTCCCATGGTATCAACTCCAGAATGTCGTTATACTACACCCCTATAGCAAGTGATGTTTGGGAAAACAATAAAATTATAATCCTAACACAACCCATTTAAATTCAACGACTTCTGTGGGTGTGTAAAATTTTGGCACCATTATCGGGGATTGTTGTGCTTTGCACAATCAATCCTTTTGCAAAAGACGTGGGATTACCTTTCCCCCACCCCTTTATTTTTCTCTATTTTCAAAGATGTGTTGCCTCTCTTATCTAATACATAGTGCATGTACCTAGGTTCATTGAATCATTATAAGTGTATTCAATCACACGAACATATAGAATTTGATCTAAAAATCAAATTCTCTTTTTTTGTATGTCTTCGGTCAACCAAGGCCGACCCAAATAATCAAGCAGGACCCAACACATTGAACTGTCTAAGGATTCATCATCTAATTCCTAGAGAGCTCCCAGCACATCAAGATTTAACCATCATATATTAGAGCATTCCATCCATCCATGGTGTAACCCTATTAATAGTGTGTCCCCCTATACAAGACGATACTTTTGAAATCAAACCTTGACTCATTCACAAGATCTTCAACATAGGGATGTTTAGTGGAATTTAAAGTGATGATCTGTATGAAGACATCTCTAAGTTCCTAGACGTTAATGATACCTTTCACAAAAAGGGAGTATCATCAGATGCAGTCATGATCTGTGTCTTTCCATTATCTCTATGAGAATGAGACAAGGATTGGCTCAAGAGTTAGGATCCAGAGTCGATCACGACTTGGGAAGATCTTGCCAAGAAATTACTAGACAAATATTTCCCACCAATCTAGACATCAAATATCTAGAATGACATACAAAAAATCTCTTAGATTGATGGAGATTTAGAATTGGAAGTGTGGTATATATTTAATGATCTGATGAAGATGTGAATACAACCTGGAATAGACATGTGGATTCAGCTTCAGTAATTCTCCATGGTCTCCAACTAGCCACATGAACAGTCGTCGATGTTGTCGTTGATGGGGGACTGATATTCAAGACACCTAACGCCGAAATAGCCATTTTAGATGAAGTCTCACACAATTACATCCTATGGAAATGTGATCATGGACCACCTTTCCATGGAATCCACCAAGTAGAGGTAAATGCAAGACTAGCAACATAAGTAAGAGTGCCCACTAAGAAGTTAGAATCATTCTAGATTCCTTCTAAACCACTCCCTCCAACTCCTATAATAGAAATACATTCATGTGAAATGTTTGGTGGCCCAATCCTATACCAAGACCGCAAGGAAGGAGTTGAAGAGCCATAGGCTCAATATCTTAATTACATCAATTACATTTTGAAAAACCCGTCATTACAATACCATAAGTAGTATTATCTATAGAGGTCGGCTTAGAATCCCCCTCAAAAAAACCAAGTATTTTATCAATAGAAAAGTGGTCAGGTGTTATTCTGTAATCAAGGACAACCAGGGTATCCCCCTATGAACCATGTGCCAAGACAGCAATAATAAATGCAGTGAAAACCATTCCCTCAATGATTATAGAAGTAGTTTTAACTAGCTCAACCAATGCGTCAGCAGCAACCTACCCCTCTCTTATGTAACATACAAAACCTCCAGGATAATTTTGTTCAAAAACTATACCAGTGAATGAGAACTCAGTAAATGATGATTTATAAAAAATTATTTACCTTATGAAATCTTGAAGTTCAAACGGTTCAGATCACAAATACTTTTTTGGAAAGATTTCCAGGTACCCTACCTGGTAATACAGAGACATACACAAGGGAGAAAATCTATAGATGTATTGCTAAGAAGTAGAAAGAACTTTTAATTTAAAAATATTGGTGGAAGAGATTAAATACAACCTGAAAACCCAAAGAACCATTCACCAATAGAATAAGATAGAATTTATGGGACCATACCAGCATCACCTCATGAGGAATCACCCGCTAGAGACACCCAAACAACCTAAGAAACCAAAAAACTGGTTTCTGTTTCCCCACCACAAAACAAGCCACCTCTTCCATTTTTTCTAAAGAGAAAGATAATGCAGATAGGTTTCATAGTACAGAATGTTACTGGATATGTTTAAATAATTATATATGAATTTACCAATTGTAGATTTCATTTCTCAAATGGAAAAGTATGTTATACTTCTTAAGTATATATTATCCACAAAAAAATGTAAGAACATGATTTCATCTCATTAAATGAATAATGATCTGCATTTTTTAGTAGAAAATCCCACCAAAAATAAGATACCCCATAAGTTTTTCAATACCACATGTTATTGGAGAGTGTAAGTTTAGAACAGTTCTATGTGATCTTGGAGCAAGAATCAACTTAATACTAATTGGTGTATTTCTCAAATTGGGACATCAAGATCTCAAAACAACTTGAGTATCACAATAAATTTTGGACCGATCAGTAAAGTACCCAAGAAGAATTTTTGAGGATGTGTTAGTGAAAGTTGAAAAATTAATAATTTCAATAGGTTTCCTAGTTCTAGACATGGATGAATAAGGTGGAATACTAATTATCCCCATAATACCATTATTTTCAATAGAAAAGTTTCTAATATATATGTGTCAAGAAAATTCAATATATTGATTTAGAGAATAACTGGTAGTCCTCAACCTTGTCAATGATGCTAAATAATTAGATGATTTCAATTATTGTAATGACAAATATTTTACCAAATAAGGATATTAATATATGGATATAGAAGAAGACAGTGAGGAGTCATTCTCTAATGCTGATGAAGAGTATGATTTTAATGAAGTTATTCTCAATGAACCTATCACAAGGGATAAATTTTCATCCTTCACCCCCTCAATTATTCAACCAACAACACTAGATTGGAATCCACGACTTAGTACTCATAAGTATTTATACATAAAATCATCAATATCACTTCCAGTGATTATCAAATATGAACAATATCATCTGCAAGAAGAAATATTGGTTCAGGTCTTGAAGATACATAAGCAGTAAATGTTCCAGGGAGTGGAAGACATCAAAGAAATCAGCACAACTATATGCTCTAACAAGATTCTAATTAAGGAGGATAAAAAACTGAAATGCCAGCCTCAAAGGTTCCTCACACCACCAATGAATGATGCCATCAAAAAAGAAGTGCCAAAATTTATGGATGAATTAATAATATTTTTCATATCTAATAGTAAATAAGTTATCCCACTACAAGTATTTCCCATGAATGTTCTACTTACAATGGATGAGACAGATGAAAATGAATTGATCTCAAGATTCACCAATACTGGATAGAGAGTTTGCATGGATTAGAGAATTTTGAATGCAGCAATAGGAAAGGATCATTTTCCTTTACCACTAATGGATCAAATATTAGAAATAAATACAGCACATGAATTCTAATATTTCCAGGATAGATATTCACGATAAAATTATATTGCAGTCAACCAAACTGATTACTCAAAGACCACATTCACATGACCTTTTTCCACATTCTTTTATAATAACTTGTCATTTGTAATGTTTAATTCTCTAAAAAAAATTCAAAGATTCCTGACACACAATATCCATGATATGGAAGATAAATTAATATAAATATCTATGTATCACTACTCATTTTATGGAAGATCTTTTTATGTTTCCCTAAGAAACCTGGAGTTATTCCTATGATACTATGCAGAAAAATGCATAGTCCTGAATTAGTAAAAGTTTCATTTTATTGTTAAAGGAGACATATCCATTTATAATAAAATTTCATTATAAGGAATAAAATTTTATCCATCCAAAATCAATGTCATTAAGAAATTACCTAAACATTAAACAGTTGAGGGCATAAGAAGCTTTATGGGTTATGCTGGATTCTATAGGCAATTTGTAATCAAATTGAAAAATAATTACCACCCATTGAATCACCTATTGTCAAAGAAAGTTCCTTTTTATTTCAATGAGGAATTTTTGAAAGCATTCAAAAAATCAAATAATATCATGATAGTATCCCCTGTAATCATTTCTCCAAACTGGGTCATGGAGTTAGAAATGGGGAGTGACGCTAGTGATATTGTTGTTGGCACTGTTTTATGAAAACAATTTTTTCATATCTTATATAGCATCTACTATGACATCAATGCACTAAATGAAGCACAAATCAAGTACACAACTATATAGAAGGAACTCTTAGCAATTTCATATTCCTTTGACAAATTAGTTCTTATCCTGTCTTATCCAAAGTGGTTGTGCATACTGATCATGTTGCACTAAGGTATCTAGTGAACATAAAGGATTCCAATAAATGGCTGATAAGGTTGATCCTCCTACCAAAAGAATTTGTTATTGTGATCAAAGACACCAAAATTATGGAAATTTTGATCATGGACCATTTATCCTGAATTCCTCTTCCCATCATCAGGGATGATAGTGATACTGATATGGATGTTTATTTTTTTAATGAAACCATATTCATCATTAAAGTAAAACCTTGGTTTTTTTATATTTATAATTTTCTCACCACATGATTTTTTCACTAAGACCTCTCACGTCATCAAAATAAATAATTTTAGGATGAAACAATACATTACTAGTGGGATTAACCACTAATGTTCAATCATTGATATAATGGATTATTGTGACATTTTATCCTAATAATTAAATCCCAAATGTGATTGAAATGTTCCATACATCACCAATAGGAGGAAATCATGGACCCGAGTGCATTGTAGAAAAAAATTTACAAAGTGGAATCTCTTTTCTCATTAAACTCCAAAATGTAAGGTAATTATGTCAAATCTATTACAGGTTCTAGTGAATTGGGTACATTGAAAAAAAGGAATGAAATGACTCAAAAACCAATCATTGAAATTGTTATCTTCTATGTATGGTGAATATATGTAGAAACCAAGATCTTCATTCTAGGAAGGGATATTTATTTTTGATTTTTTTTTGAAGAAAATGAATAATTTGAGATTTTCTATGTACACGTTGTGTACTCCTAAGTACACACCGTATACTTGGTTTTTATGAGTATCTGCATACTGGCCGTGTGGGCCACCTAATGTGGGAGCCGATTGAGGATAGTGCACAACATGTACATTAAATTAACATGCCTTGTAATTTTATTTTTATTTTATGAGATGGAGTAGGGTCATGTCTCATCTCTAGAACACTATTATTCTAACCTTGGTTCATCCAGGAGTGATTGGGAACTAAGATCAAAGATTGAGGCGCCATTTCTTCATCCAATGTCTGATTTGAACTCTGTTGGGTTTGTTGGAATCCCACTGCTGAGTTCTTCATTCTTCTAGAGCCTCACTTCAAGATTAATCATCTCTCATAAGTTATTCAAGGTTGAAAAAATTTGACCTTTTTGTAGATCTACGATGTTCTAGGCCATTTCAAGGGCCGGCGTTCAAGAGTGATCTTCGTACGACATTGAGGTAGGTGGTTTTTGTTTTTCTTTGTTCGTCTTTGAATATGATATGCTAAATGTGTCAAATAACCTTGTTTAGGGTATTGTGTGTTTTGAGAATTTAACCATGTTTGATGCCTTCAATGGTTTTTTGTTGAGAAAGGTTTATGGATTATGAATATGGTTTATTACCTTGATTATGGATGTGTTTCCCATGTGTGTTTGGTTATGGTTGTTGGGTCTAGAGATCATGTTAGGGTGCTTTGTTTCCATGCCTATTGTTTTTATGATGGAGATGTTTTTTATATGAGATGCATGTGTATCCCATTATGAAATTATGACAGGGGGAATTTACTGTGAGAGATTCTTGAATTATGGTCTTTTAATTATGAATTGTTATTATGATTGAGCAGATGTATTGACTATGATAGTTTTCATGTATCATTCACCAAAGGGGTTAGACTATGAGTACTACCCAAAGGGTCGTTATTACATAAATTTTAGACCATAGGGAATTGAATGTGAGAGCTTCCGTGGGGTCATTATAAAGCAAACCAAGGGGGTACTGGCCGTGAGAGCTACCCAGGTGGTCGTTTGTATTTGATTAGTGCTATGTAGGGACAAAGGGGTTAGACTGTGAGGGGTTTCCCATAGGGTTGTTAATATTATTGAAATGATGATATGTTAAACCAAATGGATTAGAGTGTGAGAACATTCTCATAGGATTTTTTTGAAATGTTTGTATGATTTTAATGAGTATTCCATGGAAAAAAAATCATGGACTTGGTCATAATTATTTTGTTTAGATGGTCTTCTGAGATGTCTGATGTTACAATTGCACTGGGGGTATATAGCATAGGCTAGATCCCAAGGTTATATTATTCAATGGTTTGAATAATTAATAAATGTAAATGAATATAATTGATCCTTGTAGGATTGTTTACTTTTGAGTACTTCTTAGTTTGTTTCTTTATTTATTCATATAGCCTGGTATATATATTCACTAATTCTTAAGAAAAAATATTTTGGTGGTTGCCTACTGGGATTCATCTCTCACCTTATATGGGTCTTGCTTTTCGACCCAAACATATATGGTGGTAGGTATATATAAGGGAAAGTGTCTATCTATATTGGGCACTTGATTACTGATGGATCTAGAGACCATGGGACCAATATGAGGCTTGTGATATTGTAGGAGTTTACTTTATTTCTTTTTTACTTTAGTTTAGTACTGTGATTCCAGCATTTTAACTTGTTTATCATTATTTATAGGCATATTGACATGCATCATTTATTTATATATATCTATTGTAGTTGGTTTTACTATTAGTTTTCTGTTGTTTACTTTGTTGTATTGTATTACTACTTCTTCTACTATTATCTATTTTTTATATTTTGTTACTCTTCCAATGATGTCATAAATTCCACACTATCACACCCAAGGCCCTTGCTTATAGTCAGCAGCCTCTGGAGTTTAGGGAAATGTGCTTGAGGTTTTGTGACAAACAAGGTATGGGGTATCTTTGGATGGCATCCAAATCTGGGATGTTACAAAGTGGTATGATAGGACGTTAGTATCTTATTTTCCTTAATATTTGGAGCCTATAAATAGTTGTATTAAGGAATAGGTAGTAGGTAATAATTTGTGCCCGGAAGTAGCTAACCCGTGTATTGGTAAAATCCAATATACATCAAATATTTCAATTTTTACGGTTTTTCAATTATTACAGTTGATTTGATTTCACTGTTGGGAGATACACATGTTTTATGCTATTATGATTTATACCATTTTTGTTCTATTTCTATTAAGGCCCAAGGAGAATAGGGTATTCCATCTCATGCATCATATAATTAGTTTTTAGAGATCACATTTCAAGCATTATTATCATGACATTTAGGGTGAATTACTAATTTCATGTTGTTATGGTATATTTTGTGCTAAATATGAATGTTGTTGTGATAGATACCACGATAGAATACCATCTATTTTGATAGGGTTTTGGATATGTGTAAAGTTTCATTTGAATGGATACCAAACTTTGGTCCCCAAGGTGTTATGGGCCCTCTTGGATCCGAATTGGGAGGATCATGTTTTAATTGAATTTTTCCATGTTTTGACATGAACAAGGATGCCAAACTTTGATTTGTGAGAGTATGGGATCTCGCATCTTGAAATTTTTCATTACTTGGAAAAAATTCCATGTTTTAAGGGGTTTTGAAGAAGTTCCGGAGGCTTACATTGGGGAAACCCAAACAACATAGCATGTGTTGTTATAAACACATGTTATGTGTACTTATGTTCTGGAAGAAACAACTTTTCTGCACATCATGTACTGTATGCACATGCCATGTAATATTTAACCGTGTGACTGATTGTGTGAGTTGAGACAAGAGGTTAGGAAATGTTTGGTGGGACATGCTATGTACTAGGAGTACATTCCATGTTGTAAGAACCGTGTATCCAGCTGTGTGACAAACGACATGTGTGGATGAAACATTGGTTGTACAGTCCGTGTTCCATTCTTGCATGTCGTGAAGAGTCAAATGTGTCTCTGTTCGTGTGAATAATGACACGAGTGGTTAGAACTTAAGTAGTACACATTGTGTGTAGAGTGAAAATGTCGTGCTGTGTTACCGAGGAGATAACAATGTGGTTTAGCTATATAGAAGAACTTGGTTGGGAGGGAAAATTCAAATACATGCCATGTCTTAGAATGAACATTCCGTTTGTGTGGGTGTTACATGAACAGGTTTGGTAGAGGTACATGCTCATGTGAAGGCTTAAGGGAACACACTGTCTATGTCTTGTACATGTCGTGTAACCCTTTTTTGTAAAACATGAATGTTTTATTGTCCTTTTCCTTTATTGAACTTATAAGTTTTATTCCTTGATGATCTTAAACTAAGTTGTGCACTTTACCTTGTAGAGTCATGCAGCCAAGACATCCTCCAGTTTTATGCCAGGTGCAGGGTGATGACCAGAAACCGGAAAGAAGAGATCAAGTACTACCAGTAGATCCTCCCATCATGCCTATATTGGTACCAACATTTATACCGAACACAGGTGTTGATGCATAATTTTGTGAAGGATTTTTGAGGATGTTGTAGACATTTTAGAGAGAACTACATTCTTCCCTGAATATGGTAGAGCTGATGCAGTTGTTCTAGCAGTAGCATCCTCTCAATTTTTTTGGGGGATGGAGGACCGCGGGCTCCAGATTCATGGTTGGAGTCCATGCTAGCTATATTTGATCATCTGGGGAAGCCTCTAGAGAGGATGGTGAATATCACTATGTACATGCTACGTGATTCCACCAAGAGATGGTACGATGTCATCTCACAGGCAGGACCTCATCTTGATAGGGTTTAGTAACAGTTCCATAGGATCTACTAGGATTAATTCTACCCCCAAACATTTAGGGACGATCAAGCCTAGGATTTCATGCACTTAGAGCGGGGTTATCTTTCAGTGATGTATTAGTCATCCCATGTTATAGATCTTTAGTGCTTCACACCTATTCTGGGATGTGACAAGAGATCTTTAGCTAGGTGGTTTGAGTATGGTCTCAGTTATGACATCTGATCATAGGTAAATGTCTTCATGTTGACTTCAGTGATGGAAATAGTAAACCAGGCACTGTTTATGGAGTGTTATATGAGGGATTTTGGAGTTGTGAGCTAGGGAGGTTCAGCATTCAGGGCTGTTACTCCTTCAACGGATAGAAGGAAGCGCAATATGTAGTTTTCATGTGAAATTTCTTTAGGTATCCAGGTCATGTTCTACTAGTATGGAAATAGTGGGAATATAAGACCAAATTGCATGAGAGATCTGGTTGAGTGTCGAACATGCATTAAGATGGGTCATCTGCAACATTTCATTTGGGTGTTCTCACCAGCAACGGGTGATAGGGGTGTTTCTATTACACTATATTCAAAAGATAGTCCCCCAGATTCTCCCGAGTCATAAAACAAGAGATTTTTCTGATGTTTAGGCCAAGGATGTTGTTGGGATGGCCATTCAGTAGGCTTTCTGTGACAGTAGGGTGGATCTGGTCAAGGTAATCAGGCAGGGTTACCGGTTCGCAGTACTAGTCAGACTTTGGGATTGGAACAAACCTAACTAGATCAAGATTTTGGACCCTCTAGGGTTAGAGGTACGATTCTAGTTTCCTCTCTTTTAGCTTCTTTTCTTTTTGATACCAAGTATTCCCATAGCTTCATATCTATTACTATTGTGGAGTGTATTGGGATCTTTATCTTCAATTGTGATGATGTTATAACACTAGACACTCCATTTTGGATTGTTAGGTGTAGTGTACGTCAGAGCAAGGGGTTCCCTCTTGAGGTTTGTGGGTGTCACTTATTATGGTACTTTTATGTCTTAGAGATGATAGGTTTCAATTTCATTCTTGGAATGGACTGGTTAGTCCTTTTTCGGGACTTTACTGACTGCAATCACAATAGGGTGAGTTTCACTTCACTAGAGGGAAGGTATTTTCTACACAATATAAAATGGGATGTCCAGGAGTGTATAGCTGGACCCGAGCATCCTGGGTTGGGAGAAATTACTATCAAGATTGCTAGTTTATATTTGGATGACTAAGGGAATTCATGGATGGACATTCCTCCCATGGTGGATCATTTCAAAGATGTCTTTATAGATGACTTTTTAGGTTTAAATCAAGAGTTAGAGGTAGATTTTTCTATTAATATTGTTCCAAGAGTAGAACCAATCTCTATTCCTCCTTATAGAATGGATATACTAGAGTTACATAACATCAGAAAGCAGTTAAAGGAATTGCAGGAAAAGGGTTTAATCTGACCCTGTACATCTCCTTGCGGTTCACTTATCCTATTTACGAAGAATATAGACGTTACCCTAATACTTTGTGTGGATTATTGGAAGCTGAACCAATTGATGATTAAGAACCAATATCCCTTACCAAGGATTGATGATATCTTTTATCCACTTCAAGGATCCCATGTTTTCTCAAAGATGGACTTGAGATCCGATTATCAACAATTGCGTGTTAGACCATCAAATATACCTAGTACAACCTTTTTTAGTAGGTATGGTTTGTACAAGTATGTGGTTATCCTTTTCAGTCTCATGAACACACTAGCACTTTTCATGGAACTGATGAATGGAGTGTTCCGTCATTACTTGGATTGTTTTTTGGTAGTCTCCATGGATGATATATTGGTGTACTCTAACATTCAACAAGACCATTCCACACAATTTGAGATCGTCTTCAGTACACAAATAGAGCAATAGTTATATGCTAAGATCTAAAAATTCATCTTTTAGATGGATTAGATTCACTTCTTAGGTCATTCTATCTCATATATATAAGTATCAGTAGACATAGAGAAAGTGAGAGCTGTAATTCCCATAGAGAATCTGAAGAACATCATCAAGGTATAGAGTTTTCAGGGTTGTCTGGTTACTAAAGGATCTTTTTATATGACCATTCATGCTTAGAAGTGCCACTAAAAATCTTAACTATGAATGTTGTAAAGTACTTGTGGATAGATTCCTATGATTCAGCCTTTTAAAATCTAAAAAAGAGATTGAATTCAGCACTGATATTAATTTTGCTGGATCCGGGGAAGAGTTAAACCATTTATTATAATGCATCAGGTATCCGACTGGGAGTAGTACTTATGTAGGGGGAAGGATTTCATTCATATGGGTATTGGTAGTTGAGGACATAAGGGAACAATTACCCAACACATGGTCATTATTTGGATATAGTTGTGCATGCTTTGAACTATTGGAGACATTATCTTTTTGGAGATCATTTTTTGGTTTTCACTGACCAAAAAAGTCTAAAGTATATCTTTACTCGGCGTTATATGAATTTGAGATAGTGAAGGTGGGTCGATTACCTTCAATATTTTAACTTTGATCTTGTCTCCACACCTGGGAAAGGCAACATAGTGGGTGATGCATTGACCAATCGGACTTAGTTGCATGCAATTTAAGAGACCAACAGTGAGATTTAGCTTATGGATCATTCTCTTAGATGAACTTGAATATGGACGACAGGCATGAGAATCATTTTTTTATTCTATATTTATTACCTATAATATATTGGATCGAGTGATAATGAGGTAGCTATCAGATTATGAAATCATTTTTCTACGAGAGAGTGTGTCTGGCGAGGACCCTACTCATGGGTTGACCATAGGCGAGGATGAGATCTTTCATTTTCATGGGCGTGTATGCGTGTAATAAAACATAAGTGAGGAGTTGATGTGGGATTTCCGTTTTTTAGTTTGGGAAGTTTATCCTGGTGTCACCAAGATATATTGATATTTACACCATCAGTATTGGTTCTAGGTATGATGAGGGATGTTGCTAGTTTTTTTATGGGATGTTCCACCTATCAGCAGATGAAGGTGGAGCATCAGCGACCCGTAGGGATTTTAAAACACTTACCCATTCCCAAGTGGAAGTGGAAATATGTCACGATGGGTTTCATGATGGGTTTACTGAGGTTGAATAGAGGGAATGATGTAGTTTGTGTTGTTATCTATAGACTCTCGAAAGATTCACACTTCTTACGGACCAAGGAGACCTTTAGTGTTGATGAGATTATAAGGGTGTACATCCGAGAGATTGTACATTTTCATGGGGTTTTGCACACTATAGTTTTAGAAAGGGATGCTCGGTTCACTTCTCATGTCTGGAATGGACTACAGTGGGATATAGGTACACAGGTACTTATGATTACATCTTACCATCCCCAGACAGATGGCCAATCTGAGCGTAAGATTCAGGTGTTGGAGGACATGCTTCGAGCATGCATCGTAGATTTTATTTGTTTGTGGGAGAGCCACATACCCCTAGTGTATTTTCCCTAAATTAATAGTTTTTAGGTGGCGATTCAGATGGATCCTTATGAGGCATTGTAAGGTAGGCCATGCCGATGAACCCTATGTTGGATAGAGGTAGAGGAGGCAGCTATATTGGGACCGCTTCTTGTCCAAGAGACCACTAAGCAGGTGGAGTCGATTTGGAAGATGATGGCTACTACACATCCTCACCAGATATCTGATGTTGATTGATGGAGATGACCTCTGGTGTTTGAGGTTAGATGTCAAGTTTTCTTGCATCTTATATTGAGGATAGGAAACAGGAAGATTAAGAGATAGGGAAATATTTTAATGAGATACGTCGAGTCGTTTGAGATTTTAGAGAGAGTTGGCATGGTTGCCTATCAGTTACAATTATCTTAGAGGTACTAGGTTATGAATGACATTTTCAATGTTTCTCGGTTGTGATGTTACATTTCATTTCTATCTCACATTTTTAAACCCGAGGAGGATGAGTTAGAGGTTGATGCATCATTCAAGAAGCACCATATCTAGACTGTGGATCACAACACAAAGGTTCTCTATGGCTGGTTTGTTCTTCTAGTATTGGTGTTATGGAAGTACAGGAAAGTACAAGATGAGACTTGGGAGAGGTAGGCTAACGTACGATCGTAGTGGAGAGAGTTTTTTGAAGTTTCTTCTTATCCACCCTTGGAAGGGAAATTCGGGGACAAATTGCTTTAAGGTGGAAATTCTGTAAGAACCCAAATCTTCAATTTAGGTATGAATATTTATTTCATGTTTTTTTAGGAAAAATGAATATTTTCAAATTTTCTAAGTACACACCGTATACTCTTGAGTACAATACATGTATCTGGTTTCCACATGTAGTCATGTCCAATCCATGTAATGGTCGAGTACATGGCCATGTGGGATGCCTAAAGATGGTTCTAGTTGAGGCTAGTACATGGCATGTACATTAAATTAAAAAACCATTTATTTTTCTTTTTATTTGATGAGTCAGAGAAGGGTCACGTCTAATCACCAAAATGATCTACTTATAACCTGGGTTTGTTTAGAAGTGACCAGGAGTTTTGATCAATGTCTGAGCCACCGTTTAACTGTCCAAGGTCCATTTTGAACTTTGGTGGGTGATTTGGAATCCTGCTGATGAGTTATTCCTTCTTCTAGAGCCTTAATTCTTGATTTATCCCCTTTCGTAAGTTATTCAAGGTTGAAAACTTTTGACCTTTTTGTTGATCTACGATGTTCTAGGCCGATTAAAGGTATTTCATTCAAGAGTGATCTTCATACAACATTGAGGTAGGTGGTTTGTGCCTTTATTTTTTGTCATTAAATATTATATTCTAAAAGTGTAGAATAACATTGTTTAGGGTATTGCATATTTTTGTAATTTAACCATGTTTGATGCCTTATATGGTTGTTTGTTGTGAAATGGTTATTGAATACAAATAAGGATTATTACCTTGATTATGGAGGTGCTATCCATGTTTTTTTTGTTATGGCCATTGGGTCTAGAAATCATGTTAGGATTATTGGCTTCCATGCCTTGTGTTGTTAGTATGGATTTGATCTTTTTATGAGATGAATGTGTTTTGCATTATGAAATTATGACCAAGGGGATATGACTATGAGATCTTCCCATAGTATGGTATTTTAATTATGATTTATTATTATGATTGACCAAAGGTATTGACTATGAGAGCTGCCATCGGTCATTGACCATATGGGTTAGACAATGAGAGCTACCCAGAGGTTCATTATTGCATAAATGTGAACCACAAGGCATTGAATATGAGATATTCCAGGGGTTATTATAATGCAGACCAATGGTGTATTGATCGTGAGAGCTACCAGGGTGGTCATTTTTATTTGATTAGTACTATGTAGGACCAAAGGGGTTAGGATGTGTGAGCTCCATAGAGGTTCGTTTTTATTATTGAATTGATGGTATATTAAACATTAGGGGTTCGACTATGAGAAAATTACTATAGGGTTGTTTTGAAATATTTGTATGACTGTGACAATTCGTCCGAGCCAAAGCACAATCTTGGACTCAGTCTTAGTTGTTATTTTTTAGATGGACTTTTGAGACGACTTCTGTTACTATTGTACAGGGGGTACAGATCTTAGGCTAGATCCTAAGTTTACATTATTCAACAGTTTTAATAATTAATAAATGTGAATGAATGTAATTGAAACCTATAGGATTTGATGCATTTGATCACTTCCTATTTTGTTGCTTCATTTCTGCATATTGTGTGCTATATATATTCAATGACAGTTAGGCAAAGATCTTTTGGTGGTTGCCTACTGGGATTCATCTCACACCCTATTCAGGACATTCTTTTTGACCCAAATAGATTATATTGTTGCAGGTATAGATAATGGAAAGTGTTCTTCTGCATCAGGTACTTGATTTCTGATGGATCTGGGGAGCATGGGACCAAGATGAGGCTTGCAATAATGTAGGAGATTACTTGTTTTCTTTTTTAATTTGGTTTAGTACTATGTTTCTAGCATTGTGAATTGTTTAGATATATTCCTAGACATATGTGACATGCATCATTTATTTATAAATACCTATTATAGTTGGTTTTACTATCAGTTTTACGCTATTTACTACTTTTTATGGTATTACTGCTTCTGCTATTGTTATGTATTTGTTTCCACTATGTTACTCTACCAAAGAGGGCATATCTTTACCACTATCACACCCAAGGCCCTCAATGCTAGTTGGAAGCCTCTAGGGTTTGGGGAAAGGTGCTTGAGAAAATGTGACCAACCTAGTATGGGGAACCATTGGGATGAACACGAATCCAAGACTTTACGAAGGACTTAATGGGACCATTTCCCACTTCACATGGAAATTCCTACATTCGGGTTGTCATTGACTATGTCTGAAAATTGGTATAATATGAAGCAACATCACATGACATGGTTAAATTAGTAATGAAGTTTCTATAAAACAATGTTTTCTCAAGATTTGGATTTCAAATATTACCCATTATTTATTGAGGAACTCATTTTACCAATCATGATATGAAAGGATTTAATAAAAATTATAGAATCTAGAACAATACCAGAAAACGCTACCACCCACATACAAGTGGGAAAGTGGAATTTTCAAATTGGGAGATCAAGAAAATATATGAAAACATCATGAACATAAGCCGAAGAAATTTGAGTATAAAACGAGATGATTTATTATGGGTGTACCACATTACATACAAATCCCACATTGGGGAAGCACTGTTCAGACTATATTATGGAAAAAAATTTCATCTCCCAGTTGAAATGGAGAATCACTCATACTAGGAAATTAAGATAATGAATTTAGATTCTAAGAATGTTGGAGATGCTTAGATGTTGAAGCTAAATACATTGGAAGAAATAAGGAAGGACTTATATGGAAACACCACGATCTACAAAGAAAGAACTAAAAAATTGCATGATCAATTCATTGCAAGGTTTATTTTTGTTCTAGGGAATAAGGTCATATTATTCAACTCTAGACTGAAATTTTTCCCTAGTAAGATGAAATCCTAATGGTTTGGCCACTTTAAAGTTGTTCAATTATTCCCTTATAAAACCATCAAAATTCAGAGTGGGGGTGGACCACTATTCAATGTGAATGGAAAGATATTGAAAATCATTCAAGAACCCTTCTATGAAGGCTATGTCATTTGCTTTACGATAAACTGAACTTTAATTGAGTCAAGATCTCAACATTAATGGAAGTGTTGATTAGGTGGCAATCTGGGGTAGGTCAACTTTTCCTAGATAAGATTAGAATAGCCTTAAAAATTATTGGATATTCTAAGAGCATAAGGATAGGGTTTGAACATGTTTTGAGCTAAAAAGGTCAATTAAAAATCATGTAACCCAGATACATGATGTGTAACTTTTTAATAAAAACTACTATAAAAATAATAATTACAGGACACATAACATGGTTACATGTCGTGTAACATGCCATATCAATTTTTTATAAATAATTTGGCATCCCTAGGTTCACAGCCCACTACCCCCCCCCCCACGACCACTCACATCCCTTTTCTACCTCCATCCAGCACAAAAAACCATGATCCCATCACATTCCTTCATTCTACCACCCTCTCGGCCATACCCTGCTCATCTCTCGACCGCCTGCACCCACACCCACCCTCTCTGACCACAAACCCCAACCCCCTCCACCTCATACAACCTCAAACAAACCCCACCCTCCCTACTCTCCACCTTGTAAACATCCTTTGTAAATGGAGAGAACCAATACATTGTGGTTGGAACCGTTCAAGTCATTATCAAAGCATGACGAGCAGTTCCTATCCAAGAGAATGTGCGGCGGTGAACCTTCTTCCCCTCTTAGAGTATCTTGTGTTGCACCGACTTCCCAATCCGACTCCTCATCAAACTACCCCTTCATATACTTATCCTACCCACAGAACTATGCAACCCTCACTAGGCTGTAGGCTAAGCCTGTGTTGACAAACAAGACCATATAATTTTTTATTCTTTCTCTCCTAAACATCAGTGATTCCATTATCAACCTCCTAGAAACACTACATTTAGACCACATTGGTGAATTATGTGATGATATGTTCAGGGATCTATTTTTGGAGTTACTTTCAATCTTTAGGGTGGCCATAAACAACCTTCTATTCCATCTGGGTGGCTGACCACAAGAGCTCTCTTTCTTCATGTTCAGTATTAGCCTAAGAATATATACAGATGAGTTTGTCACATCATAGGTCATTTTTACATTTCAGTTGGAGCCATACTGGTCTGATTCATTGTGTCTTTGGAAGATCCTTGCATAGGACCCTCAGATACCCCATGTCCCAAGGATCACCAAGTCTACCTAGTTGCGGATCCCAGATGTGCGGATACTTCATAGGGCTTTGTAACCCACATGGTTTTCTTGGGTTGAGTCACATAGGAGCATGATCCAGATATATGTACTCATCTATCCAGCAGTTCTGGGTGGACCAGGGCTCAGCATTGTTGCATAGCTCTCCCACTACTACAAGGCTCATACATAGTGGACTTGAGGTACTTTTATGGGAGGATCATTCATTTTCCCACTTGGATAGACCCTTCATTGTTTTCGATGCAACCCTTCCTCTTACCTTCTTAGGACCCACTAAGCTCATTGATTTTGTGATGCTGCCCAAGATACAGCTATTGGTGATTGAGGATGATATCTACCATTGGGCACTGGGAGTACACATGACAACACTAGCATAGGAGCCACCAATAGCAGTAGTAGGTCCACCATCTAATCCGTCCACCACTTCCCCAATTTCACAACCCACCCTTATTACATCCCATACCACCAACACATCTACCATACCTCTACCCACCCATCTCACCCTGCTAGATCACTAGGATCTACAGCATTACATCTTGGAGAATATGAACTGTTTCTATGCTCATTTGCAACTTCCTTTCACAAGGATTTCTAATTTCACCTCCCCTCCACCATACCCTCATAACACAGACCCTCATCCACAACACGTCCCTACCAACACCTCCTCTTCCATAGTTCCCACATCACATAGAGCCCTCCCCAAACTACCCTCAAACATTATTGAACCTACTACCTAGAAAGAGCACCTAGCTAAGTAGTCCTGGCATGGAAAGGGGTCAGCCACTGTTGCATCCACATAGGTTCCCTTTGTTGTTCCAACTACCAAACCCATATCCCCACTTTTTAATGGAACCTCTCTACCTACCACCCTATCCCATCTATCGAGCTTCGTGACTCCACCCATATTCAATGATTCATTTGATCTTTCTATAGTGTTTCATTAATCCGGACAGATAGACACCACCACCACAAGATGGAAGGTTGACATTAGAGAATATTTTTTGTTCTTATTACTAATATTAGTTCTCCAATTTTCTCATTTTTTGGGTCTAGCTTCTTTATTTTATACTCTGTGTATGCCTACATATTGTACTCCTCAATTTTATATTATAATTTATTCAGTGTCATTTCTAATTTCCTTGTTTTTCATATATTTCAATTTTATAATAGTCATGTCTATCTTCTATGTGTCATCTATGGTTGTCGATAGACTGGTACCAACATTTATCCGGGTCTAATGAGTGACTCAACACATGGCAGAAATAAAACATCAAATTCAAGAAAAAATCATTATAAATTCATGCACAATGACAACCACCTAGAGTTGTGATAAAATTCCTTCCACATCTGATTAATGGTCACACTTCTCCTAAAATCTTCAACCCTATCAAGTGACCCCATGATCTTGAATACACTACCACTAATAGTAATAATCTCATGAGGAGAAATTGAGCAGATTGACCACACTATAGGGAATTTTGGTCCATCTTTCTAGCTGAAGACATTCTGTTAGATTTTTTATGGGGGGACACCCATAGTTCATCATTTTCAAGATTTATTATTCATGTTAAAGTATTTATCTTTTCTCTTTCATTTCGAGTCCCTTTTATGCTTTCTTGTAAAACACTGTTGAATATAAATAATATTGGTTCCCATGCAAATTATACTATACACCTGATTATTATTATACTTAACATTTTTTTAAAATTGTGGAAAAATGTTTCATCTAGTGTAGGAATTGTATTATAGCCCATTTTTTGGTGAACAATATTCCGAATAAATATAGCCAAATTTTCTCATGGCATGCCAATTCTTTTAGGGATATCTCAATTCCCTCTCCATTTAATTTTACAATTATCATTTCATTTTTTTTGATTTATTTTCTATAATAGTCCCATGAATAATTCCATGGAATGTGAAGACACATCCACCTTTAATGTGTGGGGGATTTTTTCATAAGTTTCAATTTTAATACAATTGAATTATTTCATTATCTCATCTATCTAGGGGACATTTTTTAAAACTATAATCATGATTTAAACTTGAAAAAAAATTATTTCAATTTAAATTAAAGAAATATTTATGTTGGAATTGATAAAATCCAAGTTATGTATCCATTTATATTTTTAGAATGATTACTAATCAATGAAAATTAATTAAAATTAATTTTTTTTGATGTTATGGTTAATTGAATTACTAGTTGGTTTTATACCCCTTGTAATTTCAATTTTCTTTTTTTATTATCATTAAATGAGGGGATTATAATCCCATAATTACATATAGTTTTTGGACTATATTTCTTAATTGAGACCTGGGACATGTAAACCAATCAAAACATGCATTGAGATCTTATTGATGCTATTTTGGGACAAGTACAATTTTAAAATGATTAAGGAAATATTTTTGAGATACTTTTTCTTGAGAACCACATTTTATTTTTTATTCATTATGCCTATAGTTTCCATGAGTGAACTTTTTATTATGAAGCTATTCTAAGAATATTATCTCTTTCTAACGTTCTCTTTGTGTAAAGTGTGAATTTTCTATTGAAAAAGTGTGTGGGAGTCTTTCTGAGAGCATAAGATGATTCTATAATAGAGATGTACTGTGTCACTCATCATACTATTTGAATATGATTGATTTATACATTTTATCATTTCACATTGATTCCGTTCCTTTGAGAAACCACATAATAAATGAAAAAATTGACATGGGTTGTATATTAGGAAGGTCCAAAATCTCCATTTCCATACCGATGAATCCCCTAAAATATCATATGTGGTTAGGGGGTTTATGTTAGATCTAACATAGACATGACTTCAAAAATTAAAAATAAAAAAGAAAAGGGGAATGAATATGGTACCCTTCTTTCACAAGCATGACATATACATGGATCCAATTTGAGATGTCGGGAGTTTGGACTTGATTAGCTCAGAGAAGAAATTTTACTAATCATTTCATGGCATTCATTTATTATAATTTAGATATTACCCTCATTTTGATCTTGATTTTCACTATTTAAACACCCACCCATAGCCTCAAAGTCATATAAACATAATTGATGAATCCCTTATGACTAATTATGTAATTGTATTTACAAAGTAGTGATTATAGAACCAATGAAATTCTATGGTTAGGATCTTATACTCAGGGTATAAGCATAACTCCAATTTCATTTTACCATGAGTAATGAGAGAAAATTAATTGTGAGGTAAACTAAAAATGGGAATAAAATTCATGGAATAGTTAAGAGATTATAATTAAAATATTATAGTTAGTTAAAAGATCATATCCATTATTCATGACTAATTTTTATGCAGGGATGATATTAGAGACTAACCTTGTCTTTATACACTTAGTTTTAGTTTCCTAAACATAATGATATTATCTTGTTTTAATATTTTCTTATCTTTTTGAAATCACTATTGAGATTGTTTTGGTTGAGGATAATAAATTATTCATGTGTGGGAGAATTTGATAACATAAAATCATATCTACTTTTTTATCATTTAGTAATGTATTTTTCTTGATTTATACAATAATTCAGTTTGTGTTTGCTGATGTTTATAGAAATTAGGCTTCTAATGTTTCAAAGGAGAAAAAGGAAGAAAAAGAGCATGCTTTTCCTATTACATGTCATGAAAACTCATTACATAGTGTGTAGTATAGTTTGTAGCATGATCCCAGTTGGGAAGAAAGTTGTGACTCCACTTGTGAATATTGTAAGAAGAGGAGCGACTACACATCATGAGTGGATTGTACACATCATGAACAATTTGGATAATAAATCTGCTCTGAAGATATAGCTAGAAAGAGGATACACGGCAGGAGTCTTAGATACATGAAGTGAGAAGAGTCAAATATTCAAATCTCGGATGAGATATGAATGAGATATGCATTAATTAAAAATTCATGGATAAGTACATGGATCATCATTACAAGATGTGAATCACATTACACATTGTGTAATTTTTCACCTATAAGTAAACCATCTAGGTAGCAGATTTTAAGGGCTTATAAAGAAAATAAATTCTATGTTTTTTATTTGATTTTCATTCCTTTATATTCCCTCTCCTCTAAACTCAAATTTCTTACTCTCTTTTCATTATTTTATTTTAATAAAAACATTATGGATTGTGTTTCAACATCACATTCACCACCTTTTTACATCCCCATCTTCATTCTTCATCAATCGTCTATGAACTCGTGTTGCATTAATTTATACTCTCGTTTCAAGTAAGTAGTTAATTAAATTGTGATTTACATTTCTTAATCATGGTTTCTTGATCATCACATTTAGTAAAGCTAAGTAATTTCTTGTGTGTTAACCATTTAAAATTTTATCGTTCTTATCATGTTGGGAATAATGTTTATTTTCCATTTTCTTGCATTCATTCCTACCAAGAGTGGATAAAACACCAATGGAAGGGATCGAGAGTAGGTGTATCTGAATTTAATAAAATATTCAATTCTAAACATGGTAACCTTAAGGGATGGTAATCTGGATACATATTCTTTTTAAATTTATTCTACTCGAACATCCCTGACTAGGGGATATTTAAGTTATGGTCCCAATCCTAATTGGAGTAAATTAGGCTATGACCAATATCGTAAAATTATTTTTTCCTTAGAAGTTAGGTTTAATAAATCTAGGTTCTCAAAATATCCCAATCATGTAATTGGTTCATATTAGGTATAACTAGTTGGTTTGATCATAGTCATCTAGATACCACCGCTTGCTTTGCAGCCTAAACCTTATAATTCTACTAAGTTATAATTAAGGTCACCCTTACTATAGATACCTGAAATTGATCCCGATGCCTCTCTCATTATTAAGGAAAACCATCAAATATCTAGATTTAGCATTCTGAAATTAAACATTTAAGAGAAAGAATCATATGTTAATATTTCCCAAGCCATAGGTTATCAATGCATGCTTATGTCACCCATGAGATCGACTCCAGACATTCTCTATAGTACACACTTGTAGAAAGGGAATTTTGGGAAAATAGTATAATTTTAATCTTCGCTCGAGTCGTATGAATTCAACGACTCATGCAGGCGCATCAATTCCACAATTGTATTTCTGGATATTATGAATAGAATCTTCCCTGAATATTTGGATAAGTTTTCTGTTGTGTTTTATTGATGATTTTATAATGTTTTCAAAAATTAATAATGTTCATGAAAAACATTTATTGATTTTCCAACAAAATCTCAAAGAAAAAATGTTATATGGGAAATTTAGAAAATGTCACTTTTGGTTTCAATAGATTTATTTTCAAGGGGGAATTGTAAATAAGGATGTCATAATAGTATATCTCACTAAAAAAGTGGTTTATGAATGGATAAGACCTATAAATTTCAGCGATATTCATAGTGTTTATTGATTTTCATGCCATTATCGATGATTTTTTAATACCTTTTCATTGTTATATAGCCCACAAAATATGTTAACATAAAAAAAAGATAAATTAAGTTAGACAGAAGACTGTGTTGTTTTTTAGGAAATGAAAATAAGAATTGATAATGCTTTAGTTTTCTCTTTTCCTTCTATAAATGGTGATTTTATTCATCTATAGTTATGCTTCCTTAAAAGGACGTGGTTGTGTTGTGTTGCAGAATGATCATGTAATTGATTATGATTCATGAAAATGAAAACTACCTGAGTTAAATTATCCCATATATGATTTGAAAATAAAATCAATGGTTTTCACATTAAAAATGTTGAGGAATTATTTATATAGAGTTGAATGTTATATATATACTGACTATAGAAGTTTTAATTTTATATTTTCTTATAATTAATTGTACATGAGGTAGAAAATATGGATTTAACTAATAGAATATTATAATTTCACTATTAATTACCATCCAAGAAAAGCAAAATAAGTGTTGGATGTTTGGATTCGAAATCATAATGTGGAATTGACCATTTTATGATTGGACCATGACCCCATGATTAATGATTTGATTAATTTTGGCATGGATTTTATTGGTGTTAGAAATTCCTATTTTTTATTTTAGGTTTTAGTGTAGTTGTATCTCTCATACAAAATTAAGAAAGAATTGAAGGGAGACAGTGAGCTATATGAAAAGGTAAAACTAGTGAAAAAGGGTATGTTTCCAAAATTTAACGTTGATAAAGACTATATTTATAGATTTGAGAATATATTATTTTTGCCTTTTGATTTCAATCTAAAGAATTAATTATTATGTGAATCTCATAGTTATCCATTTCTAGTTCATCTTGGTGGCACTAATATGTAATGTGACCTTCGAGAGTATTATTGGTGGGTTGGAATGGAAGTAAATATTACTAATTTTAACATCAAATGTTTTAATTTTCAAGAGGTTAAATAAAATAGAGAACTACCAAAGGATATGCTTGATCCATTTCTTGAACCATCGTGGAAAGGAGAAAATATATCTCTAGACATTTTGGTGGGACTACCAAAGACATCTCTATATAACAATGTGATTTGGGTTATTATTGATCAATTGAATAAATATTAACATTTTCTTTCTATTTGAGACACTCATCCTCTAGATAGTATTTCTCAGCTATACCTAAAAGATATTTTTAGGTTACATGATGTCCCTCTCTCCATTATATATGGACGTGATCCCATGTTTGCTTATATCTTTTGTAAATGCCTTTAGAATTTATTTGTAACTTAATTAAATTTTATCACATCCATTCATCCTCAATCTGATGGACAGACCAAGAAAAATATTTATACCTTGGGGATATTCGTATTGCATGTTCAATAAATTTATAAGGATGTTGAGATCAATATATTTCAACAGATGAGTTTTCGTATAATAACAGTTTACATTTGTGTATACATATGTCACCATTTGTGGAATTATATGGAAAGAGGTGTCAAACATCGTTATTTTGGGATGAAGTTAGGGAAAATAATTTTATAAGACCACCATTAGTAGAGGAAGTTTATTATAATGTGAATAAGATCCAATAATATATTAGGATACCTCAGAGCAGGGAAAAAGTTGTGCATATAATTGGAGGAATGAATTGTATTTTAAGGTAGGTTATTATGTTGAAATAAATGTGGATAGACAAACTAGACCGAATCATAGCTCGGGGCTTCAACCAATGCAAAATAACCTTGGAGGAATTCATTCAGACAATGGACAGAATGGTTACTCACCTTGATGAACTTATCAAAGTGGATCCAGACACCCATGTTAGTACTCTACACTAGGAATTATATATAGTGTCTGACTCAAATAATCTAAGTCTTGTGTTTAATCATTTTGTGATCTCTTTCAGTACGTAGTGTCTTAGTATTTCGAACCATGGTTTTCCACTTGTCCTTAAAGTGTCTTTATCATAAAAATTTATATATGAGTTAGGAGATCATGTTTTCCTTATAATATCACCTTGTAAAAGTGTTATACATTTTCAAATCAATGGAAATATAATTCCATGGTTCATTAGACCTTATAAAATACTAAAAAAAGTTGGAACCGCATCCTATTGAGTAGATTTCCTTCTGAGTTTATCTCACATAAACAATTTTCTTCATCTTTTGATGTTGAGAGAATATGTGCTAGATTCATCTCCTGATTTGAGATGAGACGTAGTTTAGATGGAAGAGAACCTTTATTATAAGAATTATCCTATTGAGATTCTTTATTTTAGAGATCAAGTATCTCAGAATAAGTAAATTAACTAGGTTAAGGTTTTGTGGAGAATGCAAATGGTTGAATAAGGAACATTTGAATCTAAAACTGCTATGAGAGAAAGGTATCCTCAATTCTTAAATAAGTAAATGAAAATTTTGATGAATAAATTTCTAGAAGGTGGGGAGAATTTAACAACCAAAATACATATAAAATAATTTTTTTTATTTAATGAATTTAATATTTAAATTCATTATAAATGTGTAATGAATTTAGTGGAATGTATAGAAATTTAAGAATTTATAATGATGGAATAGTAACTTGACCTTAAGAATAGTAACCTAGAACATAGGAATAGTAAACTAGCCAATAGAATAGTAACCTCACTTATTAATATATAAATAAAATTTTTGTATCTTATAAGTGAAAATATGATATATTTATATTATTGAATAAGTATATGATTTTTTTAGAATTATAAATTTATTGTTGGTATTTTTGTGATTCATAATTATTTAATTAATTTTTTTTATTAATATATCGTTTTAAAAGAAATATATTTTCATAAAATAGATTCATTAATTAATATTTTATTATCTTCTTATTACAAGATAATTTTATGAGACCTTAATTAATTTTTCAATTTGTAATAAAATGAGTTCTAGTTTTAAAATTGAGATTTTCTAATAAATTATGATTTTAATTAAAAATCCAATTTATTATACATAGAAAATTATTTTCATAAAATTGATTTCATTTTTTAATTATTCAAATCACAAAATTGTTAGGTTTAAATTTTAATATTTTTCTAAAAGACATGAATTTTTTGTTAATAGTAAAATACTGTAATTTACGGTATATGTTCATTATCAGTTAAATACACATTTCTTTGAGTCATAGATGATGTAAGTACCATAATCTCGAACATAATTTATTATTTTAAATTATTTTTTGATAATTATTAAACTATTCATAATCATTATCCAAAATAATAAACTAATCAATAAAATATTCAAAATAACACCACTCTAATCCAATATAAATATCACAACTCGCCACTTGTTCTCTTCACATCATAATGCCATGAAGATTTTTTAATTTCCACCAATTTCACTTATCAAGTCTATAATACACATCTAATACATGCTGGTCTTATCAAAAATCCAAAACCAAGTTCATCAACAAGGTTCTCAAAGAGAATAATTTAATAGGTACAATCATATTTTTTTATTTTTTTTATTTTCAATTTCATTCCATTAATTATTCTCTCCACCCCAAATTAAAAATGAGATGAAAACTCTATTAACTTATATATAATGTAATTTTATTAGGTTGATAGAAAAATTAATCATCAAACTCATTCTCGTATCCCTATTATTCTGAAATTAAAAACATTATCTATGATATGTTGATTTACCCACATCGTGGACGATGTCTTTTAATTTCTCATTTTTGACTTCAATGGTAGTCAGAAAACCATTATTAAGAACAAATAAGATTAAATTACACATATTATATATTATTTAATGTCTTTCAAGAAGTTTTTATATTTAATATTATTTAATAAAACAAAAGTGGTTCATAATTTTCAAAATTGACCAAAACATAATATGGCATTCATCACTAATGTTTTATATAATCATTCATCATCATAAAATACAACCAAAATGTTATATAATACCATTTAATATTATATAAAATCATTAGTAACATAGAATTCACATTCTAGACAATAATATTCATTTTACATGAGCTTATACACATGTTTACAAGTAAATTGATCATGAAAATCAAGGAAACAGACACTCCCAAATGATAAAAGTGTATCTAATAACTCATAAAAGAAAATATATTAACATAATAAAATTATACTAAATAAAATTCATCTATAAAAATGTTTTTAATTTATTTATTAAAGAATTTAATTTCATTTTATAGGATATTATATTCATGTGAAGAACACTTTTGGACATACGTTAAGGAATTCTACCAGAACCTCCATTTTTCTTTTGATTTTTTCTTTCTTTCACTTTAACCTAATGTAATTCTATTTTATTTTTGTGTAATTATTCTAAATTCAATGTATATGTTCCAAAACCATATATCCAAATTGTATAATCCTTATTTTATGGGTAAATCCATGTTTTAAAAGGGTTCCCTTCCCAATTATTCCTGATAAGAAATCCCGATTCAAAGGAACCTCATGATTTCTCACCCGTTTTAAAGTTCACTCCATAATATATTTTAAGATGCCATTTGTTTTCAAAAATAACACATATTATGAAGAAAAAATATCTTTTTTTTAATTAAAGGAATCAACATCCATTATAAAATAAAATCCATAACAAACCTACCATGAACACAATGAGAAGAACTCACCCTAAATAATGGAAATAAAAAATATTATTAATAAAATTGTAGAAAGATATCATAAAAAGATCATAAAATGTATTATATATTTTAATATTATTCTTTAATGCATTAATATCACACTTTAAACCATTATATATTGTATTTGAACATGTTTTCGATAATACTATCTCGAGATAATGCAATTTTCTTTAAAAATACAACTTTAAACTTCTATTTTTACAAAATTCATTAGGAATTTTTTTATAAGAGAAATATACTATTTTTATGATGATGTTATGGTTATTAGTAATTGATTATGATTAAGGGTACTACCTATATCTCCCTCAAATTAATTGGTTATGTTTATGTTGGAAGTTAGAAGTCCACCGTAACAGTTATTCCAATTGTAACTGTGATGGTTACATAATATGGTATTCATTAGGGTTACAATATAAGATATTGTAAGTCTTAAATATAATATGGTATACATGAGGGTTAAAATAATAAGTAATTAATTCCCCATGTTACCTATATTGGTTTATTTATATTTTATATGTTTTATGGAATCTCAGGTTTTCCAAAGTATATGATACATTACGGGATATAATTATATCTTGTGAAATGATTTTATATTTGTATAAGTATTCATGGAAAAACGTTTTCCATCTTTATTTCTATATTTGTTACAGAGATTTTTTTCTCATCCCATATTTTAATATTTTTTTAAAGGGTTTAATGACTATTAAGTGAAATGAAGAATCCAAGATGAATGTTTTTATGAATTCATGTTTTATTAACAAATTTTGTATTATATAATAAATGGACAATGTTTTAGTAGTATCCACTTTGTATTCATATAGATTTTCATGTATGAATTGTTAAAAAAATCTATGAAAATATAAAGTGAAATGATTTTTGGGAATGTAATAATTATATTCTCGTTTAATTAACTAGATAGTGTAATTTTTAAGGATGGTTCTTTATAAAAACATAAAATATAAGGCCCCCAAGTGCCTCTCAAGGAGATGATATTCAACAGGTAATTTTTTCAAACTACCTCTCTTAATTTATTTTTTTATTTTAATTTATCCTGAACTATTTCATTTATAAAGGAGTTATGATTATATAATAATGTATATACTATATTTTTATGTTCCTAATAGAATATATCATATCAATTTTAGTTCACATATCCTCTTATTAAATAAATGAAACAAATTTCCACATTATGCATGTTTACCATCATCATGAATAATTCTTTTTTGTTTTCCATTACCAACTTTATGGATGGACATAAAAGTATCATTATAGATAAATTATATTAAAATATTTTTATTATAACATATTTATTGTTATCAAACTAATATATACACATAATATTAAATAATAAGAAACTAGTTTTTTATGTTAGAAAAATATCCAAAATAAACTAAACAATTATCATTAAGATTTTGTCTGATGCATCATCCTCATCTAAGAAATAATAATTATATTTTAGACGATTAATACTTGTTTAATTTAATTAATACAATTCCATTCCACTTCTAGAGTTGTTATACTATTTTAAAATAACATTTATAATCATTGGAAAATGAACCGATCATTAAACCATTAAACAAATGTACCTGAAACCATTAAGATAATAAAATATTATTTATTAATGGGTAATAATATATTATAAAATCTTAATGTAACATATTATAAATATTAATATAGTTATTTAAGAAATTATAACATTATTTAAACCCTTATACATGTTTTCTGGAAAAAAAAATATTGAAGTCAAACGTGAGGTAATGTTATTTCAAAAACAAATTTCTATTCTTCGAGTTAAACATCCACATAATGATTTTATCATAATAAGTTTATGTGTCAAATTAATTTTAAATATAATATATTTTATTTCCAATTTTTTGTGTGTATTTATAGTGGAAAAATATTTTGGATTTATTTTATTAATTCCCACTTCAAGAAAATTATATTTATAATTGATTTGATTTTAATTGTTATTTTTTAATGTTGTCCTTAAAACTCTATTTCTATTATATTTCCATTCTTTATAAATTATTTTAGATATTATTTTTAATATAGTCCTATGAATTTTTAAATTCATTTATACTCATATTTAACTTTTAAAAAAAATTAATGTCTTATTTTTTTTCTAAAAAAGGTTCATTGTGGCTTTTCTAGCTGAAATATAGAATGAATGTTTTATTAACCTATATGTCTTGAGTAGTTTTTCCCTCCATAATTTTATATAAATTTATTGAATATTCTTTTAACATTTTAATTTTTTTCCAAATAAAATTTTTTAATCTATGATTTCACTACTTTTTTAAAAATGAAGAGTGATTTCAAAATGGAAGTGTTATCTTCCTCAGGAATATTTATTTCACAAAAGCTTTATGTGTTACGATTATGTTATGGTAATTTTTAATTATTCCTGAGGATGGGTAGTTACATGATCATATGATGGAGTGTTTTTTCATTATATCTCCACAATTCATTAGGTAATGGGACAGAGTTGATTGGTTAGGTTTCTCCTAAGTGATAATAAGAATATTGTTTTTGTGATTCTTCAACATGTAACTTTGATGGTTACTACCTATATATACAATAGTGAATAATTTTTTTTTAATATTGAAATGGAAAATGGTTTCCAATGTTATCTACCAATTTTTTTGATTCTTGAATATATTTTTCATGAAAATATTCCATTTTCAAAAACTGAGATAATTTTTTTTAAAATAGATGCCTAATTTTTTGAAGTAAATTGAATTTTCTTAACAAAATGCTTTGAAGGATTTGCACTAGAATAAAATTTCCCTTATTTTATTTCCATTACAATGATTTTATTCTCATCCCATTTTTTAAAATTTTATTAACAACGTAAATGAAAATTACGGACGGGGATGTGGATAAGATGAAAATTGTGATGATTGAGCATAAAAAGAAACAAAGTTTAATTTTAAAAGTGATTCCATTAATGAAAAATTAGATATTGATTAGAGGTATATAAATTTTAATATTTTAGTTTTTATGTATGGTTTATTTACAAAATCTATAAAACTCTACATTAAAAATATTCTTATGAAAGTAATAAATGTGGATTCTAGTTTAAAATCACTAGAATATATATTGTTTAAGGTCAATTACTTATAGTTTCAAATGTGTTTATCCACTATAAATACACATAATATAGAAAATAAAATATTGGTTATTAAAAATTAATACCAGACATAATCATTGTAGTAAATAATCATGTTGTTTAAGTTTAACCAAATGAATGGAAATTGGGTTAATAAATCCTCTTACCTCATGTTTTAATTCTATCAAAAGTGTTAAAAACAAATTTATAATGGTTTAAATAATTTTATTAACTTAATAAAGAACTATATTCATATTTATAAATCCTTATGTGATGATTTTATGACATATTATTCCCTATTAATTAGTAATACTACATTATATTTATGTTTTCAGGTGTCTTTATTTCATTATTAGATGATTAGTTCATTGGTGTATAATAATGGATGTTCTTGTAAAATGGGATTACAACTCTATAAGTGGAATGTAATAGTATCAATGAACATACATAATTATTAATGGTCACAAATATTTTTTTATATTTTAAAATATGATGATTTATTATATAAAATGTTAATGATAAATGTTTAGTAAATTTTGGTGGTTTTTCTAAACATCACGAACTTGTTTCATCTTATTAAATATTATAATTTTATATTTGTTAAAAACATTAAAAATTTTATAATTTCCTATTTAAATATGATTTATCAAGAATTTCTCTTTTCATACCAGCCATGAAGCGGCGATGTAAAATAAATAATCATTATTCACTCAGACTATAAACTGACATAACTTGGACAGTAGTTTTGGTTAATTTAATAAGACTATTTGAGAACTAAAATGTTGGTTTTATATTACATTATAAACATAAAACTCCACTATATAAATTATTATGTAGTTATCATGAATTTTTGGATGAATTATGTGAGGAGAAATATGAATAAGAAATAAAATTAAGAAAGGTACTTTGAGAAAATTAACACTTGAATATCACCACATTGAGATACCATTGAGGACCATGGACATGGATTTTTGGTGAGATAAGAATCAAAAGTAAATGGTGGGAGTTAATAGTAGGGTTTATGATATATATTTTAGGATATAAAAGTCTTTTTATTCAAAATGGAGTGATGAGGTCTGGTATTTGTTCTTAAGGAGAGGTGTGTTTTAATTGAATAAATAATGATTATTCTATATTTAAAGGCAACCAAATTTAGTAGGAATTAAATTCCAAGAAATTAGATGTAAATTAATATTTTTAGTATTTTTAGTGTTTATAAATACCTCAATAAAAAAATAATTCTTTTAGTTTTTAGTTGTTTTAAGACTTCACCCTTTTAACTGTTTAATTTTTTACCAATAATGTAGTAAATAATTTTTTGACCAAGGTATCATTTTTATAAAAAAAATTGAAATAGACCATAAATCCTTATTTATTACATATTATTCCAGATATGGAATTCATTTTACCTAATTCAATTTAAATAATTTTTAAAAGTATATATATAAATAATCTTGTCGACAAAACGAAAGAAATGGGTTTTTAAAGTGAAAATGTCCAAAGATTTAAATGTTCTTATATCCAATATCAATGTTCAATTAATTAAAATTACCTAAATGTATTTTATTTATTTATATTTGAACTAATTATACATTAAAAATATTTTAAAAATATTTTACCCGTATAAATTATTTAGACTAAAATGAATTATTCAATTAAAATGCAGTATTTTCGTTATTCATCAAAAAATGAAACTTCTCAAAAAAATACCAAAATTTCACCATAAGATAATTCTAATATTATCATTTAAAAAAATAAAAGTTTATTTTTTCAAATTAATAGTATGAATGTTTTAATATTTTGACATATAGTAGATTCTCTATTAAAATGATTCAAAATTAAATTAGAGAATATTATTTCTTTTTTCCCTCAAAATATAATTTTTTCTTATATTAATCCTAAAAAATCTATTTTATGGATTTAAAAAAAAATTATGGGATATAAATCGTATAAATCTTAAAAATATATTTCGGTAATATTGAATAATTTAATTTATTAAGTTAAATTTTCATTTGGTCGTAAACCATTTTTTAAATGAATACACATCCTTTATATTCAAATGGTTTTTTGTTTATAATTAATTTCTAAATAGTTAATTCATTTTAAAAACATGTTTTAACTATGAATTCATAATTTCATTAATTTCATTAATTCTAATCATTCCAACAAATACGTGATAATTATCACATTTAAATAATATTATATTGTAGTTTTTTTAAGCTTGATATGGTGTATCTTTTTTGATATTGAGGATAATATTTAAATTTTAAACCAGAGAGTGGTACATTATCCCCCTTTAAAAAAATTTCTATTATTTTTATTTAAGGATTGAAAAATAGGTTTTTTATGTTTCAAATTCCATTGTTAAAATCCAACATCATAAAAAGTGTCAATAAAACATCCACATGAAAAATGAGAAAGGATATTATGAAGGTTACCTGAGATAACACATACTAGGTTAACATATCGGAAAACATTAGAATGGAAATTATTATATCTATTAAATTCTGATGGATAGTTATAGAGAAAATGGTCATTAGAAATTTAATTATTACAAACCCAAAAATTTGTGATAGGTTAAAGGGAAAATGATTTCCCATTTTGAAAAAAAATCGAATAACATTTTTGTTTCAAAATCCTTTTTCCTAGATTTGAGTAATTCCACTACAACCTAAACTAATAACATAAGTAAATATATGTACACTGAATATTGATTTTTATCCACATATTTTCTCTAAACAATGAGTATACAAAATGAATTTTAATAACTTAATTATCATAATAAACTTATACGAATCTCAATATCAAAAATTTATAATTATTGATTCATCTTGAATTTATCAAATAAACAATACCAAAATGGCTAGTACTACGTAATTAACTAAATGTAGTAAAACATTATAAACCAAAATGAAAAGATCTCCATATTTCAATATTACTACATAAATTTTAACATAAATTATTTAAAAAATAACTAACTATAAAAATCATCACAATAATACAACCTAATACTGAAACCAAGAAAATTAGAATAATTCAATCACATAGTCTTCTAAGTTATATTTTATATTTATCTTTAAATTATATCAATCACTTTTACGGTTTCATATCAAAGTGTAATTTTATAATCCCATAATCTTTGAGATGTACTTTGTATTTTGGTAAATAATGTAATTTTTATTATATATGTTTCCAAAATTTAACACATCCTTTATTTATAAAATAAAATCACCTAGTGTTATGTTTGACATATTCATATAAGGTTCCCAAAATAATTAAAATATTCCAAAAATTACATTAATCACCGAATGAAAAAATCATTTACTAATATCATGGTTTTAGATATGATAAAAACACATGCCTAAAATTAACTTAACATTTATCCAGAATATAGTTTAATGAAAAAATATTTCATATTAACTAGTATATAATGTTGGATAGTGGTAGGTGATGCACCCTTTTCTTGCTTTGGTTCTGGGATTGATCCCCACATCCCTTTGATATGAGACTTGTTATCACCCATATTACCATTTTTCATTTTTTCTAAAACTATATTAATATATTCCTTATAAAGTTTCAGATATATTAGAGACATCCTAAAAAATAACCTAAATATAATTACTATTAAATATTTTTTATTACTCATTGTATTTTTTATGACTTCCATTATACATCCCAAAAACTAAGAACTCAAAATTATTAAAAAATAAATATCTCAAAAAATATACTTAGTCACATTATAATTTCATAACATATTCAATCAAAATGGTTTTGAAGACATTGAACAAATGATTATCCTTAAAATCATAAACCCAAGATTATATCTATAAACTTTAATAATATATCATAATATATAATGCTTTTTAAACCTTTATCTGATACCAATGGTTGGGTAGTGTCCTTAAACATTAAAAATTATAGTGATTATAAACTAGAATTCAATTTCTTACATTCTCAAAGATATTTTATGTTTATTATTTTAGTCATTTAGTAAACACCATTATATAATAATACCATAATATATATGTATACACTTCTACTCAATATACAATTTTTTCACCAAAGGAATACCTTTTAATGTAAAACATTGTTTTATTTCATGCTCAATCTTCTTAGTTTTTTATATTTCCCTCATCCTTATCCTTTCTTATCCTTTACCCTATTAAAAACATTTTAAAATTTTGGATTATCTGAAATGTTTTTTAAGGGATATAAAATAATTGAAATGTAAATATAGTGAAAATAATTAAAAACATTTTCATAATGACATACATTTTAGTTCAAAAAATGAATCATATTTTCAAAAAGATACTTATATTTTCTTTTAAAAATCAATCTATTTTCATGAAACATAAATGAATAAATAATAATATAAGTAGGTGTCTTGAGAAATATTTTTAAATATAACTATTATAAACATTTTATATCTCTCAACTACATAGGGAGTAACTATCAAAGTTAAATTGGGAATAATCACGGTGAAACTATTCATAGAATCACTTTGGAGAAACCTAACTTCTTACCTTTGTCCCATTACCCAATGAATTAAAGACCTATAATGGGACCACCTGCCCTTGGTTTATCATATAACCACCAGACCTCATAATAAATACTCAATAACAATAACATAATCATAACACAAAAATCATTCATAAAAGTAACATTAACTAAAATAACTTTTCCATTTTGAAATAACATTTCATTTTTCACAAAGTCATGATCTCCTAAATAAAAAAATATAATATAAAAATAATATTGTAATATTGTAATTAATGGTTATAAAAATTAAATAAACAAGGAAATGGGAAAAATCCTCTCATGATATATAAGTTAAAGAAACATTCCTTCTATATTTTTATCAGAATATTAAAAAAATATTTTTTAAAATTAAAATACAGTACATTAAAATATTTATAAAAAAAAATTTAAAAATTACATTAAAAAATAAAATTAGAATAGTGAAATACTTTTTAGAAATAATTTAAAAAACATGTAAATTGATTAAAAATATAGTTTTAAGGATAATTTGAAAAAAAAACTAATTTTTTAAATTAAATCCCTTATAAATATCGTATTGTTGAAGTGAGAATTAATAATGTGAATCAAAAATGTGTTTATACCTGAATTCCATATAAATAAATGTGAAATAAAATATAGTATATTTAAAATTTATTTTACACATAATATTAGTAGGACCTAATCAATAAGTATAAATTTAAGCCAAATAATTAAAATTGTGTAAACAAATATCCATAACTAATGTTCGAATTCCTTCAGAATTGATCAAGAATCCTATATAATTGTTTAAATAATGTTTCAAAATCATTTCTAAACTATATAAAAAAATTTAATACCTTATTCTATGATTTTAAAACATCTTATAACCCATTAATAAATAATATACCATTATTTTCATGGTATATATTGTATTTTTTTCATTGTTTCATGATTGATTTATTTGTTTATAAATATTGATGTTCTCATAAAATGGTAGTGAAACTCTAGAAGTATAGTTTAAAAGTATTAAACAACTTTTATAAGAATTAATGGCCAAATATATCATTAAATAGGTTATTCTATACCTACTTAAATCTGATTTAATCAGGATGAATCCTTTTTATCCAGCCTAGAAGGCTATAGTGGAAAATAAAAAATCATTATTCACTGATACACTAAACAGACGTAACATGGAAAATAGTTTAAATTCATTAAATAAGAAGATATGGAAACTAAAATGAATATAAGATATTACAACAGAAAATAAAACTCCAGTATATTTACTAGTCTTTAGTTATAATTCATGTATAGATATTGAAGGTGAGAAGAAAGTAGAATCTAAGAAGAAATTAGCAGAGGTACTTTGAGAAAATTACACTTTGAATTTCACCCTCTTGAGATACCTTTTAGGACCTTGAATTTTGTATTTTGGTGAGAATAGTAGTATTAAAAATTGGGGAGAGTGAGAAATATAGTTTTGGGATGTTATTTTAGTATCTAAACATCTTCTAGGTAGAAATGGGGTGATAAGGGTGGTATTTATACTCAAGGATAGGTGGGTTTAAGGTGATTAAATAATTATTATTTTATATTTAAAACCTATGACATTGATATAGAAAGATGTTACACTACTTTCGATGGATTTTAATATTTTAATAGGATGTATAGGGTCAATTAAGACATCAAAAAACCATTAAATAATGTTGTTTCATGTTATTTTAATCCTTTACCGTATAACCTTAAACTATTTCAACTTTTTCCCTACATCGTGGTAAATAATTTTTTTATATTGAAAAAAATTTATAAATAAAAGTTAAATTGAACAAAAAAACTAATTTATACCAATTTATTCTAAATAAGGAATCCATTTAACCTAATTTAATTCACATAATTACAAAAATTTTATTTTAAAATAATGTTTCATATAAAATGAAAAAGAGGGTTTTAAAAGTTAGTACATCAAATGTTTGACATGTTTTTTATCCAATTTTCATGTGAAATTGATTTCGATGACCTAAATAGGTTTTGTTGATGTATATTTTATCTAATTATACATTAAAACCATTTTTAAATATAATTTAATAGTATAAATTATTTTTATAAAGATGATGTTTTCAATTAAGATTTAGTATTTTCCATTATTCATCAAAAATAAACTTTTCTAGAAAGATATCAAAAATGACCGGTAACATAATTATGATACTATGATTTAAAAATTGAAGTTTATTTTTTCATATAAAAAGTATAAAACTGTCGAAATTTATACTTAATTAAGGTACACCATCAAAAGGTGATAAAATTGCCTTATAGAAAAATATATCTATTTATGCTCAAAATTGAATTTATTCTAATCTTAATCCTAAAAATCGATATGAATTTAAAAAAATTTATTGGATATAACTATATTAATTCCATTTATATATTTCACTAATCATTATTAATTTAATTTATTAAAATAAAATGTTGTTAGGAAAATAAAAAAAATTATTTTAATAAAAACACATCCTTTCTATTCAATTGGTTTTTTCCAATTAAAATTAATTGGTAACAAAATAATTAATTTTTAAAAAATGATTAAAATATATTTTGAAATTTTAATTAATCTCATTCATTCCCTCCATTTAAATGACTTTTTGATAAATATATTATTTAAATAATAATATTTAGTCATTTGATTAATCTTGATGTGGGGTATCTTGTATGATATAAAGCTGATAGGTTACTTTTAAAATATTGGGGTGTTACCCTAAAATAATTTTTTTTTAAATAATATCAAATATTTTCTTAAAAAATATATTATTAGATATAATTATTAAATCCAAAAAAATTTCAAATCCATAACTAAAAATATTAATCATTTTTAACATAAATCTTTAATATGTTCCAGGACCATCAATATTATCATGCTGACTTAATTGACATCAATAGTATATTTTATCCAAACTATATACCATTTTCACAACATCATGAACATATTAAGGGTTACCTATATTAAATAATATTATTTTTAAATAAAAACCATCTATTGGATAACAATTCTCAGTCATAAAAATCATTCAACATTTTTTTTAATCCTTAATGGAAGATAGATATTAATAAGTAATTATATATCTCATAATTCTTAAATTCTAATATAAATAAATCAATCATCCCAATGCCTTCTAATACTAGTAAATATGATTTATTATCTTATTCACATATACTAATTTCCTTTTATAAGTCATATATAGTCTCTCTATCATTAATTATGAATCTATTACGTGTATATCCTTGAAAATTCCTTTCATGGTATTTCCCTTTAGGAAATATATTTCTATAATGATCATTCATTAAATAATTAAATTAATCCACAATCAATGATACCTTAGGAATACCATTATTATCATCCATATCATTAACCAATCATTTCATTTTTTAATTTATAATTACATGTTTTTTATACTTCTTTTCCACACTAAAAACATCTTCCCTTCCCTCTGTGAAACTACTTTGAGTTCTTTTTCCCATATTTTTTATATATAAGATACTAACCATTCTTTCCACCATAGTATCTGTTACATAAATGTTTACCAAAAGAAATATTTTAATAATTTGGTTAGTCTTATAGTTGGTTAATATTCACATTTTTAATCATTTTATTTTATAACTAGAAATGAATAATAACAATATAATTGAGTCCAATCATCTTTCCATTTTGATGATCATCAAAAAAATTCTATCAAATATAATATTAACCCCGTTATTTATAGTTCTCATAATTGAGTAAATCCAAAATCATAAAGTGAGGAACAATAATAATATTTGAAAACCACATAACTATAAAAAATCATGTATTGTTTGTATAAATAAAGAAACATTATTTTCAATATATAAATCATTTTGTTAATACTATAACATTCATATTCATCATCTCTTAAAAACCATCCTGATGGTTCATAAGGAGTTTGTGCATTTCCAAATCATATCAACCTGTTGTGTCAAACTAGGTATGAATTAAGTCCCATTTATAGAACGTGATGATTGAGTCTAGATAAATATTTTTTTTAGTTGTTACCCCTAGATACCATTCTTTCACATCCACATACACTTATAGTACCCATAAAAGAGGTTTTATTTTTTAAAAACCACCCATTATATCCTTTCTGATATTTCCAAGAAATTTTATTATACTTTGAGTAATCCTTAGACACATCCACATACATTCCCATAAAAATATCACTATGGTTTTCTCATTATAGTTTAAAATTTTTAACCTATTTAACCCTTTGATACCAACTATAGTGACCTAGGATTCTAATGCATGAATATTACATCATTTTAGATGAATATTCATTAATTTACTAAAATTTATACCTAAGCACTATAATAGCTTACTTCTTTTGGAAACATGAAAACATAAAAACATTTCTATAAATGAGGTCTTCATCACTATGTTAATTATTATAAGAAACCATATTATAAAAATCATCCGTAATATATTTATTCATTACATGGGGAATGGAAACATAAGAATAAGTGTTCTTAGAATCTTAGTAATAGTAAACAATGGAAAGACAAAAAAATTACATGAACATAAGTGTATAGAAACATGAAAATAACATTTAAATAACACACCATACATATAAAAGATCATTAAAATATTTCATTGAATAAATAGTGGTAGTTCATAAGAAATAAATCATAAGGAAATCAAATAACATGACCCATAAGAACATAACATTCTCATAAGACATGGAATTTTATTCATACCCATAAACAAAGAATATAATTTCTATATTATCTAATGCTAACTGATAAGGCTATAAGAGTGGAATAGATTCACTCTCAAAACCATCATAATAATTAAGGGTCAATCCCAAGGCCATTAAAGTCAACAAAGACCCTTAATAAACTAGGATCCACCTTTATTTCATTCTTATCTCTCTCATTATGTATAAAATATTACCAAATCCAATAGATAGAGATATTTGTCCCACTGGTCTCACAATGAAAAACATATATATGTATCCAGAAATATCAAAAAAATAAAAATAACATAAACCATGAATTTATATGGATTTCATAAACATTTCATCATATCATGACATGAATAATTGATTATAGTTTCATAATCATTTAATTATTTCATCATTTTGCAACCCATGGGAAGAGGAAGTGAGTTTCATAAGAATTTTACCATGGTATAACTATTGGAAGAGAAACAGGTTTTGTAAAATACATGAGATCATAATAAAAAAACCATTATAGAGAAGTAATAGGAATTTGATCCTTTTATAATATCCTTATTAAGGCATCAGTAACATCAACGGATATCATCCTTAGTGGAAAATGATTTTGATTGATCATTTAAAACATTTCATGAGGAAAATAAAATTTCTATTAAAGTAATTTTTAATACATAAAACCATTTTAAAATCCATTTATTTAAAAATATCATTGAACGTATCTAATGAATGATCTTAAAAAAGAATTTGAAACATTTCAAGAGGGAAATACCCTCTCAAAATTGAAAAATAGTTCTTTAAAAATTTAATATTTAGAAAATAATATTCATTAAAAACTAATATGTATTATTTTAAAAAATGATTTTAAATATTATTATATAATAATAAAACATTTTTGAAATCATTTGTAGTAAAACAATTCCAATAAAACATATCTCCAACCAAAGAGAGAGAAAAGAGTTGGATTTTCATAAAAACATTTTCTGAATTATCTTAACTAAAAAAGAGTAGAAAATAGTAATGTTACATGAAAATGTAATGAATATTAGGAGAATAATAATAGGTATTTGATTATTGATATATGGATCATAAGATTTTATCATCAAAAACATAATCATAAATAATACTGATGAAAAGTTAAATTGTATCATAAAGTATTTACCACATCGGTAACATTGAATCACAATACCCATGAAAGAGATATACTAAAATAGATATGTAAATCCTCATAATTTTATATATATAACTTATATGATAAATTCATTGGCAGAATATACACCCCATGTTTTTTTTGTGAATATCGTATTTGACCCATAGAAGTAAAATATGAGATAGAAATCCCTTACTATAAGTTTTGAATTCTATTTTACTCCATCAAATATCCTATAAAATAAATATAAGTTTGTTATAAATATATTTAAAAACAATAATTATATATACCATTCCATATATTGTAAATTTTGGTCCTTTTATTACCAATTTATTAACAATTCAATGTTAAGATCTCGTTTTGGGTAATAACCACTTCGTTTTTCATATATGTTTTCATTTTTTTGGTTGTGTTAATTTAATTGTGGTTGAATAATATATATACTAATAATAATTAAGTAATTATAATATTTATATGACAATTATAATATTAATACTAATAAATAATGAAGGTTTTGGGAAATAAAGTATGTTACGATCGTGGAGATGGTGGGATATTGGTTCGCATGAGTAATGTACCCATTTTTTAGAAATCATTATAGAAATAATGAATGTAATTTATTATAAATGAAAAATTAAAATCATATCATAAATAACATATTATGTTATTAAATATACTTACATGTATCATCCAAATGGTTTCCTAATGAAAAGAGAGCCACATCGCTTCGTGAAGGTGGTAGTCCACAAGTACACAAACAAAATTATCATCTTTTAATGGGTTAAAATGTATGGAATAAACTGATATATTAACAATTAATAAAGATAAAATTTTCAGGAATATCATTATTATTTCATGTATATCATATACAATATCCATTATTATCTTCTATGTAAAAATTTGGTAAAAATGGATCACATCACTTCTTGAGGTGATAGTATGACATTAACACATGTGATGTTATCATTTATCCTATGGTATGAAATGTAAAATTATATATATGATATAACTACTATATACGTAAAAATATTTTCTTAATATAAAATATATACTATATACCAGTCATCATGCCCATCTGTGAGAGGTGTTTAAGGAAAAACCAATGACATAGGTTCATAAGGTAGTTGTCATCCATTCACATGAATATTGATTTTGTATGTAAACCCCCCCCCCCCCCACACACAATTTTCAAATAATTAACACTTATTTTAATCTTCTTATGTATGTATAAGTTTAGGGTGATGTATGGGAGGATTTTGAAGAATTTTTTGATGTTTTTTGGGATTTTCTAAAGTTGCATGGTTGGTGCATAGTTAGTGGAAACCGTGAAACTTCCCTAATAAATAGTACACAATAAGATAGAGGGATCTAAGTCGACACACAGTTAAGTAGGACATTTTTTCCAAACTGGGTGGAAACCCAGTAGAAATTATTTAAAAATGGACAGTGGGATTTGGCATAGTTAGTCCATGGTTTGTAAACTGTGCGAGCCAAGCGTGAGAGGATCTTAAATGAGTTATAAGCTGGCACACGGTTAGCGCATGGTTTTCCTAACCGTGAAACTAACCATGCATGGTTTAAAACCCATATCCACAAAAGTGTACCTTGGTAGGTATTATGTGTTAACCCATAATGTTTTCCACAAACCAACCCTAACTCAACATTTTATCCTCTGAAAGGTATTATAGGATTCTTGAATTGATCCATAAGTGATTTGAAGGATTTTATTGGTGAGTTGAAGCTATATTATCATGGTAAGTCATAATTATTAGTGGTTTTACTTGGTTTTCCATGGACCTTGTCACGAACCAGGCCGGGTCGCCATCTGACCCGGTGCCCGACCCGGCTCGCGGCAGGGCCCGAAGGGCGTTCTTGATCCCCATGGGCTGGCACAAGTGCCCGGGTATCATAAGTAACAAGTGGGAATGATTTTACCCAAAATAAATGATAGAAAAACAACTAGCCAGATAAATAAACTGAAACTGGAAAAAAAGGACAACCAAACACGTCTTTAAACTACGAACATTTTTGAAGTCTACAACTCAAACCAAGAACTAAAAACAAAAGATGACAGCAGAAACTAAAGCTCTTACTCAAACCATCCGGAAAAAGAGATGCCACACGAAACCACTCTCCGTGAAAAGACCAACTGCAACCCGAACCACCTTCACTGAGCACAAAATCACAACTTGGAATGTAGAATAAACAAAATCTACATACACCCAAGGGTGTATGTAGGGTGTGAGCTAAATTCCCAATAGGATGCCACCGAGAAAAAGGTTCCACGCATAATTATTAAAAGGCAAATACATTTTAAATTTAACAGAATAAAAATAAACAAGTGTTTAAAGAATTTTTTTTAATGAAAACGGTTTTAAAGGGAAACTTCTCTAAAAGGAAAACAACTTAAATTAACTTACACACACGCACACACACCCACACACACACACACACAGAGAGACGCACGCACACACGTACACATGCACACACACCATTCTTGGTGACCCCAAATCCACATCGTGTGCCGACGGTGAGCAGCATGCAGAGGAAGATCACAATACATGGGAGACCCTAAAGATACTAGCGAGAAGTGGGACCCTAGAACCTCATGTCTCGCTGAACCATATCAAACATTACCGTGCATGAGCCACCGGAAGGGAAACACCTCCTACTGTAGTAGTCTCTAGTAATCATCCAATGTTTAGTTAGTGTTGTAAGCGTCAATCCCTCTAAGTGAAACTGGGCCGATGCCACTCTTGTATCACTAGCACGCTAGTCTAGTTCACCCACCAAGTACCCAGGATTCCCGTTTGTGCACAAGTAATTCAAAGTTCATGCCACATGTCATAGTCATATACTCAAACCCAATAAGACACTAAACCCGCCAAAACAACCATTTTCACACACAAAAACCATTTGAAATAATACACTCTCTAAAAATGTTTTCAAAACACACTTCACACTATTGAAATATTCCAATAAAACAATTAATAAGTTTATAAAACAAAAAAAAGGAGTGTCACATGGTTTTACACACACAAAGGTAACCACTTAGAAATCCTAAACGCATTCCGACACCGCATGCACTCAAATAAAATAAAAAGTGTGACCTGCACCACCAAAGGGTTTGATGGAAAACTCATACACCATATCAAAACACCATTGTCTAAACCACATAGTTTAACATGAAAAAAATAAACGCTTATAAAACAATTTAGATAAAATCGCATAACGTTAACCACTAAGCTCATGCAAAAACATCTTTTACGTCCAAACGCACCCAACGCCATGTAAAAAAAGTAGTTCACACCAATTAGACAACTTAATAAGATAACCGCACAATTCCAAAATCACTAATAGAGTTCTCAGCAGAAAACACCCAATAACATGAAAAATATACTAAACAATTTCAATTCAAATCAAACATAAAAAAAACTTGATTTGCACAACAATAATTAATTAAAAATATGAAAAACAAAATAAAAATTTCAAATTAATTCATTGGATAATAATTAGATAGGGAACCACCTACCTTGATGTCGAACCCCAAGAATTGATGTGAAACCTTCAAATTCTAGGGAGAAACATCAATCGCGCACCATTTGCATCGCACGGAACCTTGCGCGAACTCAATGTCATGAATTCGAATTAAAAACATCATGTTAAAACCACAAAATCCGACCTCATATATACTGGAAAAAAAAAGAAACCAAAACAGAGAAACTCAAAGAAAGAAAGAAAAATAAATAAATGTAAAATGATAATAATAATAAAACTTAGGGGAGGATACTGTCGGGCTAAGGGGAAATGGTCGGAAGGTCCGATCACCGGAAAAGGGCCGGCCGATGAGGGAAGGTAGGAGGCAAGGGGGTGCGGGGGGGGGGGTCCGTGGTGCGATCCAATAGGGGGAGGCCACCGGACAAGAGGAGAGGGAGGCGTCGCGCGGCTGAAGAGGCCATGGGAAGCCGGTCTCAGCAGAGGGGTAAGAGGCAAAGTGTGTCTGCAGTGGTGCTGGATGGGTGGAGTCGGGTAGCGGAGATGGGGTGCGACGGGATGAGCTTCTAGCCGAAGACGGTAGGGAGGAGGGAGTCCAGCGTGAGCGGGTCGACCGGGAGGGTGGTTGTACGGGAGTGCGGCTAGGGGGAGGGCAGGACGGAGCGGCTGAAGATGGATCAGGGGAGGGTCGCGCCTCGACCGGGCTAAGAGGGGGAGGCCGCCGGACTGGGGGAGAGGGAGGCAGCGCAAAATCGAGGAGAAGGGGGGGAAGGAATTGATGGGATGAATAAGAAGAAATAAATAAAAAAATAAACGGGGAAAGGGATGGGGAGTGTGATGCAAAGGAGCTCCGGGAAAAGAAGAAAAAAAAGAGATGGGATGGCCGAACCCTAGGCAAGAGAGAGGGAAAAAAAGTAAATAATAAATAGAAAAATAATATAAAATGGAAATTAAATAATGTAAAATAAAAAATATATAACTAATAATAATAATAACCTAAATAAATTATTATCTTTAAAACTAATAATAAAAATAATAGTATGAAAATAAAAGTTGTAGAAATTATGACCATAGTGATAAAAATAATTATAACAATTACCTCCTCAAATGATATTATTATTATGATCATTAAAATAATTTATTAAAACTTTTATCCCCTTTAATTTTATTTATTTATAATTAAGTCATTTTATTTAATTAATTTGACCCTAGCAGGTCACTTGGTGGACCGGGCGAGGCTGCGCAGTTTTAAAAACATGCCTCGCCCAAGTATGCACAGTCTCAATTTTTATTGTGATATCGTTTTATTATTCATCTCGTATATTTTTCATCTCCCTTAAACATAGGCAGGTCGTGCGGTATGCTAGGCGAGGTCACGCGGTGACCCAAGCGAGGTTGTGCGGCTTTGACAGCGGCGCGCTTAACGTCGAAAAGGCCAAAAAAATGGGTTTCAAAATAAAACTCATAATATTTAAGTTCGTCCTTGACCCGAATTATCTGATATCCAACAGAAATAATAAAATAAGTAATATATATATATAAAAGAAGGGTTTGACAATTCTCCCCACCATAAATCTTTCTCTCCCCAGAAGTCCACAACTAAGGCTGAGACCCATAGTAGGAAACGACACCCCACTAAGGATCAAATAGGATCCCCACAAACATCAAGAAATGAGAGAGAAAAACATCGTGCTCAGAGAAAGTGACTCAAAGACAACCGCAAGAAATGCATAAAAAGACTTTCTGATATGTGTCGCCTGCCCCCAAAGAACTAAAACACCTCTAGTTGACTGATTAAGAAAAGGGGACTCTTGCACCAAAGAAAAACAACTTCACGAGTCGAAACGTCTCAAACATAGTAAAACGAAAACCACACCATTTGGTTAGAAAGAACAACAAGGTCAAACCACATCCACGGAACACGCTTATCAAATATAGCCAAGCTATATTTAAAAACATGGGAAAAAGATCAACATGGGGAGGCCCAAGAGGCTCCCCACCATTAGGAACTCACTAGTCCTCGAGACGAGACAGGAAAACCGACACGGAGAGGATCGAGCGGACTCCCCACCATTCAAGAAAGGACAACACCGATTTATTCCAGAATCCTTTATATGAGACCCATTGTGGGTCACACCTCCACTAGAACTAACATAGGATAGATAACTTTAAAAAAAATCTCGAAGGAGACCAAACACCCCACCACAAGGGGCAGGGAGGGAGGGGCCCGACCACTAGGCGTCAAAACCACGGCCAGCCACATCCAACATTTCAAAATTTCCTGGATGAACACCATTCATATTTGAGACTGAGTTACCCAAAAGACTCTCAAAATGACCACTAAAACGACTACATCCAATGGAACGCAACTCATAAGACTTTAAGGCATGAGACGAACACGCCTCCACATGGTTGGGAAAAACATATGCAACCAGACGACTCATTTAGAGCGGAACAACCATAGAAAACAATTTATTTTTCTTTAACTCTCGACACCGATGAAAAAAATCAGGTTAGGGTCCCGTACACTCTCGGGGTTCCTGACCACGCGCCAGCTTCACTCTGAGGCCTATGGCTGGAACCCTGATGTTTGAAGTATCCCCTGCCTCGCAGTCAGGTATTGAGGACTCCCGTGCGAAGCTTCTCTTTTTGGTGTCAAACGCAACCTCACTGCAACTGAGACGACACCAACAACACAACACATTACATCATCTGACTGATCATACGCAGAACATTCACCAACACCAGAGTTGAAATGGTGCATGCGCATCAACCTTTGTCACACTAAATGAGAACACGACACCACCAATCGTCACCTGAACATGTCCATTGCTATTGATAGGAACTTTATGTTGAGAAAGACCTTAGACCGCGTCTTGAATAACACGTGATTCCTGCACACGACCATAGCACCCTCATACGACTGGGTCTGAAAAACTAGTAGCCTAACATGAACCCTTCCTTAAACGAAACAAACCAAAGACCACAGGTCATTTTGAACGATAGACCGCACTAACAACATAGGGTTCCTTCCTCCTTTTTCCCACTAGAGTCTCCTTTACCACTTCCAAACCACCGTTGACTATCAAAGGGACCTACCGCTGCAATACGTCACCGAACATGACCCTTGCAGCCGATGTAAATACTACAAGCCCTTCAAGACACTGGTCAACACTGAAAATTCCGAACCGCCTTCACCCTTCCCCGCTAGAATTCCTTTCGTCATTTCCAGGGGGAACCTTCAAATGAAACGACGTCAAATTTCATATCTTACGACTCAGACAACATAAAGAAACCAAAACTCTGTTCAACTCCCCTTGCATCTATCATCCCATTGAGGGAGAATCCACTTTGTTGTAAAAAGGAGAGGTGGGTCCAATTCTAGAATTCAAGAAGATATTCCTATGATCAACTAGAGGGTCGACCAATGGAGAATTGCCCATGGCCACACTTAAATCACATGTCAACGCTTTAGGGGGGCCTACACTAATCAAGAAAGAAAAAAATGGACCCAAATAAAATGGGACCAATGGTCAAGACATACTGTAGGCGAACACCAAACGTGCTGGGGAAACAACTACAAGGGCTCCCCGATGTACTTTTCAAAAGAATTTACTAGCTACATGCTTGCATACCAACTTCTAAATAAGAATTTAAACTCAATACACAAACCATTCAGAAAGAGTACTTAGCTCAAAATTCCACGCATCCAACATCTCAAAAACACAAGGACACACTACGCAAACACTGGTTACTAAAACACCAAATTTTCATTTAACAGAACATTTTGAGGACAAGCAAGCCAGTGGGTTGCACAAACAGCAATGGTGACCCATGGGCCTCGCACATGCATGTTCTCGTGCCACACCCGCACCCACCTCGTATCCATCTAGGAAGTCATCCTCTCATGCCATTATCTATTTCCCTCTTCATATACACTCATGCATGTGGTTTCCCATAAGAGTGCCAAGGATAAAAACCTAAGCTTTCCATTTTTTTTCAAAATCAAAACATCCAACCCACACCTTCCAATCCATTCACATCATTTTCTTTTTAAACCATTTCATTTGAAAATATTTTCAAAGACCAAAACATTTTTACTTAAAAACCAAATCCTCATGAATCCTCCAAAACAAAGAGACAAGAAATGATGCAAGAGAAAACTTGTGTCAGTGGGTGACTGGAACGTATGATTGGCGGCCATACGCCAGTCATGCCACTGCCATGGAGGGTATTCTAGGACAGCATCCCTGGCTCCACATGGCTTTCCAGACGCTGCGATCTCACTAGGACCAGTGACCTTACACCTTTTCCATTTCCCATAGACAAGATTAACCGCAATGACCAAAAACACAGACAAACCTCAACATTCTTTGGTAACTTGAGTCCCTCCACGAAGTGTGCTAGCCAGGCACCTTACTCATAGCCAGGAAATCGAGTCCCAACAACCATAAATTTTCTCTACACTAACTCTATCCAAAGGAACACGACCCAAGAGAGAAAACCTTTCCCTCTGATACCATTTTGTCACGAACCAGGATGGGTCACCATCCGACCCGGCGCCCGACCTGGCCCGCGGCAAGGCCCGAAGGGTGTTCCCGATCCCCACGGGCTGGCACAAGTGATCGGGAATCGTAAGTAGAAAGTGGGAATGATTTTACCCGAAATAAAAGATAGAAAAATAAATATCCATATAAATAAACTGAAACTAGAAAAAAAAGGAAAACCAAACACATCTTTAAACTATTAACATTTTTGAAGTCTACAACTTAAACCAAGAACTAAAAAGAAAAAATGACAGCGGAAACTAAATCTATTACTCAAACCACTCAGAAAAAGAGATGCCACAC